>CM074723.1:91740482-94448263 GCA_037306005.1 Rhinophrynus dorsalis | reverse complement strand
CTGGAGAGCCCCCTGAATCTGAGAGGGAAAGAGTTGAAGCGTGGATCTGAGATCCCTAGTGGCAGCTTTAAACTCCCTCACCCAAGATGGCTCAATAGCGTGGCTGGGAAGCCCAGGGTTGCTATCTTGACCAGTACAATTAGGGCATAGATCCCCCACATTATCGCTAGCCAGCCCAATGTGGCAAGAGGAGCAAAACGCCATGGGGGTAGCAGACCCCCCATCCTCCTTAGACTTGGGTCTAGCCCCTAGCTCCAGTGAAGTAGACATGCTCACAGCGTCAATATACCCCACTAATAACACTATCACCCAGAAAAAGTGTAAATGATTAAAGTTTCACCCCAGAAATGTCTAAATTCGGACTTATCTGGCCAGCGAAGGGTTAATCTGTTGAGGAGAGAGAAGGCTCGGTCCCTGCGTAGTGTACTCGCTTAGGAAAAGTACCACAAAATGGCGGCCGTCATGACAGCCAATCAGAAACGAGCGCGAACCAAGCGCTCATGGGAAATGTAGTTTTCCCTTACAAGTACCCCAAACAGTGCCCGAAGCCCCCCTGAACACCCCACATAAATAAAACACATTCCGGATGATAGAGCAGGAGCCTAGCATTAAAATGAGCCCTCTCTGAAGTTGCTGTGACAAGCGGTTCCAGAGATATGTCCCACACTGTGAATTCTCATAGAGAGTAAAGGAGCCCTTGCGTCTGAGCGGGAAAAAGCCGCGCTTAAAGGCGCGGAACACCATTTTTAATAAAGTTTAGGTAAACATTAAAAAGTGCCCAAACAAGCATGAAACACATGAGAAACATAAATAAATGAATACCCAAAGCTCCAAAACCCAGAGAATACCACAGAAATTGCATAAAACAGTAATAATGAAATAAAAACACCCTATGAGTGCTGGAGTGTATTAAAACTCCCAAATACAAGCCCATCAAAGGGACACTGTGGGGACAAGTGGACCTTCAGCACTCAATGGGTGATTCACCTTTCCTGCAGGACTTCTGTCTTCAGGTGACCATGATGAAGTGGGAAAGAACCAGAGGTAAATTCCCCAGTAGGGAAGCTGCTCAACACAAGCTGTCCCCTCTTCAGGGCATAAGGTCCACAGAAAATCCCTGGAAGCTGCACCAGCCACTTTAAAGAGGGCAATTCACAGCCATGGTCACCCTCCTAATGGTGGTATTCCATATTTGAATAAAAAATAATAAAACACTAAGATGCATAGATGTTCTCTACCTGGTGTGCAAGCACACCAGGAACAAATCAATCTAAGTGGCTCTGGCCAGAAGGTGGCTTAAGTAAGAGGGGAGGCTCCGCCCCTTGCAAATCATTTGCATAGTTGTTCCTGCCTATTAAAGAGGACTTACGCCTCCCAGAGTACCAGTGACCTGTATTGGACGACAGTGAAATATAGCCCTTAGTATTTGAATAGATTTGTGTGCTTTTCTTACCAACTAATACTTCTGGAGAGATAGTTGCACAGACATTTTAATGCAGGGACATTTACTGGGGGTAGGGTGACCACGTGTTCTGGAATGCCCGGGACTGTCCCTTAATTGAGGCATGTGTCCCATGTCACTCCCCACTGGGACAATAAAGTGTCCCGGAATGAGTAAAGCCACTGCTGCAGCCTGCAACTCATAAACTAATGAAGAGTGTCTGGGTGCAGTTGTGAAGGAACAGATAGCGTAGGTGTGCGAGTCATCGCACATCATCTAGCAGACCGGTCTCGGTCTGGACTCTGTTTACACAATTGCCACGTGTACTTCGCAGATTGTACCACAGCTGCTTCTGTATGGAGCAGGGTATTTGGGCCTTGCTAGAGCAAGCCACGAGTGACAGTGCAGTCCAGGTGAGTTCTCTATGGAACGGTAATGTGCAGGCAGCCAGAATGGACAGGGAAGTGACCTTACTATGAGTATGTGTACAGTGAGGAGCAATGCAGGTCTGACTGTGACTGGGTCAATGAGCTTAGAAAAAAAAATGCGATACAGAGCGCTGCGGAGTAGGGTGACCACATGTCCCGGAATGGCAGATTGGATATGTGATCACCCTAACTGGGCGCCTCCTGTTTCATGAAGACTCAATTTGGGTCTCCAATAACCCCAGTTTTTAAAGAAAGGAACTAGTTTACTCCTGCAGACAGATGGTCAGTGAGGGGTGAGACAGCTCTACATATACACCATATAAATATGGCTGCTTTTCTCACGAATAGGAAGGAAAGAACAAGAAGGCTACAACTAAATGTAACCCTTTGAGTGCCAGAGGAGTAAAAGCCATGCAATGCTTTCCCCTCTATCACTCAAAGGGTTAAGAGAATCTGAAATGTTTACCTATATTTGGGGGTTCAATTCACAATTCTGCCTAGAACTGCAGGGGTTCTTAAAACTGCCCTGGATAATTGGTGTCCATGATAACTCTAGAGCCTAGAACTAGGCCAACCAGGAGACCCAAGGAAGGACACAGAGAAAATAGTGAGCTGGCCAGTTAGGTTTCCCCTCCCCCTTTGCCTCTTATAGCAGCTGTCCTTGGATTAGAAGGAAAGGAAACTAGAAATTCAGGTTTGCAGAGACCACATGCCTCCTGTGCCATATCTGTTAGACCCTTAGGTCACTGTGCACTGACATTTGTTCCGCGGGTCTGACTGGTAATACTGTGTCTTGTCCACATAGCTGAAATGGCTGTTAAAGCTGCTGCTTCGGCCTTAGGAACAAAAGAAAATGTTAACAGAATCCTTGCAGGTTTAGACAAGATCTAGCTATTGTCAGTCTTTTCTTTCACAATGTGAATGCATACCTCCCAACAATTCCAATGGCCAAAGAGGGACATTTTTGTTTCAGGTGGCGTTGCTGGGGGCTCAACTTTGGGTAGGGCATTACTGAGAGTTTACTTCATCACAGCTCTTTATGCAATTTAATACACAATTTAGAACCAAATTATTTTATTTATATAGACTAATTTATAAACACATATACTGAATGTGACGGGGGTACAGGGGATACTGATTGGTAGACCGAGGGTTAACCCCTTAATGACAGGGTTTTTTTTTTCCATTATAGCGAATGACTTCCTGGACTTACCAGGTAAGTCGTCTGTCACTTAAGCGATTTATCCAGCCAGACAAAAAGATAATAGACTGAATTTATTAGAGAGGTCAAGGCACACAAACATAGCATAACAATTACAGGCAAACAAAACAGGGGTAAAGCATAACAACTAAACACTTCTGCTGTTCTCTTCTTGATGTGTCAGCAAAGTTGTACAGGTTGCCAGGGGTTACAAATAGTACTCATAGTCCATTTTAGCTTTAGGCTGGAGTTTACACATATTGCCACTAGAGGCAAGAGTGGGTGCCCCGCCCACTGCACATGGTGCTGGATTGCATGACATTTCCCTGTATCTTTTAGTCCTGACAGAGGAGTTGGGGAAGGCATCCTAAGATCCTTGTGGTGGGTACATCAGGGTACTCTGTGGCTGAAGCTGTCTTGACTTACAGCCCACAACTGAAAAGGGCACCTGGCCACTACAATGCCGTTCATTCTAACTCTTCTGGTGAGGGCACTCACCAGTCCCAGTTTCCCCAGTACTCCTTTAGTAAGCACATGGACCCTAGGCCTCCCACAATTCTGGAGGCCTTTTCTCCTGGTCCTACATTTTTCAACTCTGTCTTCTCTCTCTCTTCATTCTCTCCTCTTAGGCTTTTTGCTACCCATCCCCTACAGGACCTGATGTCACAGGTACCATCTAGCCGGTGAGATAGCTCAGTCAGGGTCAACTCAGCCCTTTATCCTTCCGATGTCGATAAATGAGTACCATTGATTAGGTAATAATAACACCTATTATTTCAGCTGCTGATTTGGTTAATTCCGAGAGCGTGCGATGAAAGCGCTTTGAGTCCCACTGGGAGAAAGGCGCTATATAAATACTAGTTATTATTATTATTACCAGGTCTGTTTCTGCATAGCCTGATGTGAGGGGGGAAGATACACACATTCCACACACAGATTTGCCCTACGCCCCTCTATCTGACCAACACTGGCTACCTCATAACACAATCTTTGTGGTCAGCTAGACTGGATGGCACCATCCCTCTGTACATCACACACACTAACCAACCCATTCAATGCTGGTAAATGGCCAACACTCTCTAATGCATGTACACAGGGGACATTAATGTTTCAAGAATGGGAACACATGTTAAGACAATGGCAATCACTGAAAACAGACACATTTCATTCTCTGGGTGACAACCATTCAGTCACATTAATGTGAGTGTTATTGCTGTGGAGCAAGGTAACACACATATACACAAACCACACGTTCTGCACAAAAGAGGGATGCCAGGGTAGCACATCTCCCAAGTGTCCCTCTTTAGGAGAGACAGTCCATCTTTGAGACCCAAATCCCCCTGTCCCTCTTTCCCACCCTGGTGTTCCTCTTTTTAGGAGATCAGACTGTGTGGTGTGTATATAAATGTATCACTTTGCTCCACAGCAATAAAACTCACATTAATGTATGTTTAAACTTCAGTAGTAACAACACTGCACATGTGAGATTTCTGTGGGAAAAGCAAGTCTTATGGCTTGACTGGTGTGTCAAATTTTTGTTTAACATTGTATCTACCACCCACCAAATTCAGGTGGAAGGGTTTTTCATTCAATTTTCCCCCACCATAACCTTTTCAGATTATATATATAAAAATTTCAAGTCCTGAGCTACTAGCCAGGCCTGAAAAGTTACTCTCCACCAGTTTCCACTCCTAGCCCCACCCATATCCCTGCCTTTAACCCCACCCATCTCAAGTTCTCTTTGATGAAATGACTCTGTTCTAATATCTGGTAAAGAGGGACACTTGGGAGGTATGGACCCCTAATTTCTCCTAAAGAGGGACACTTGGGAGGTATGGACCCCTAATATCTCTTAAAGAGGGATACTTGGGAGGTATGGACCCCTAATATCTCCTAAAGAGGGACACTTGGGAGCTACAGACCCCTAATATCTCCTATAAAGAGGGACACTTGGGAGGTACGTACCCCTAATATCTCCTAAAGAGGGAAAATTGGGAGTTATATACCCAATAGCTCCTAAAGAGGGAAAATTGGGAGGTATGGCAACATAGGGAACAAATGAAAATTCTCATTGCTTTGAATTGGTCTTTTAATTCCCTGAATGCTAGAGGGCTCCAAGACATTGTGAAGTAATGTGTTGGTGACCTCTCTAGAATTAAAGTGGTTAAAAAGTCCCATTTAAAACAGTGGACATTTGGGTCAATTTATTTGGACCCTCCGCTTCAGTTTGTTTTCTCCACAACTGATCAATATTTTTGTACATGCGGCCTTAACACTTTGAATGCCAGAGGGGTATGCAATGTGTTTTGTATCCCTCTGGCATTCAAATGGTTAAAACTAAGGTTGGTTAGTAACTCCCACTAAAGCAGAACAAAAGACTCATTACAATAAATTAGAAGAAAGTAACACAGCTGGCTGACTTCACTGTCATCCATACTACTAGGTCTTTCGTGCTGCCCTCTCACACATACCTCCCAACATTTCAAATTACTAAAGAGGGATACTTGTATTTTAGGGAGTGTTGCTGGGGGCGTCTGGTGGGCGTGGCATTACCAAGAATTTGTAGGCTATTTCATGACCTATTGACACCTACTTGTGAAACCTAATAAATGATTTAGAACAAGACCCTAGTATTTTGTTTACACACTAATTTATAAACACACATACTGACATTTATACAAACAGTAATGTGAGTTTTATTGCTGTAGAGGAATGTGATAAACGTATATACACACCACACAGTCTGATCTCCTAAAAAGAGGGACATCAGGGTGGGAAAGAGGGACAGAGGGATTTGGGTCTGAAAGAGGGTCTGTCCCTCCTAAAGAGGGACACTTGGGAGGTATGCTCACATAAATTGTGTCAGTGTCATGCAGCTGAGAGACAGAGAGCCATATATTCAGGATAAGGGGGCAGGGTGTCCTATCACAATGGAAAACTCTGCAGTGTGTGTATCTTCACTTTGGCCGGCTTTTTATCCTCCACCCCACCTCTCTCCTAACCAGGCTCTTCCTTCCCCCACCAACAAAAACGTATATTGCTTCCTCCCACACCCTCAACAGGTTAACCCTTTGAGTGCCAGAGAGGTATCTAATGCATTGAATACCTTTCTGGGACTCAGTGTGTTAAACTCCAGCAACCGCCCACACACACACACGTGACCCTCCTCCAACAGATTTCTGTCCTACTCACCTCTCTCTCCCACACATACAAGCTACCCTAACCATACACAGATTTTACACACAGTCTGTTTGAACTCCTCTCCCTCCCCATCTTTAATCCCTACTGTTGCCACCTCGCACTGCATGAAGAGAGGATCACTGGACACGCTGCATTGACAGTGGGGATGTAACTCGGAATCTCATAAAACTGTACCCCTACAGAGGGGTGCAGGTAGGAGCGTCAGGGGAGTGAATCCACAAACGTAATTTTACAGTAAAGAAGGAAGATAGATGTGGTGTATTAATCAAGAGACTTAACCCTTTGAGTGCCAAAGGGGTACGGAACGCATTGCTTTGCAATGCGTTCCGTACCCCTCTGGCACTCATAGGGTTAAAATATAGTTTCCAAATGTAGACACAGCTGTCCAGGCCTTAATAAATATGTGTAACCCTTGAGTGGAGCCAACAGTACACAGCAGTACAAGGTCTTATTATATACATCTTTCAACCCTTTGAGTGCCAGAGGGGTACACGTTGCGTACCCCTCTGGCAGTCAACGGTTACATTTTGAAGGATCAGATGGGTGAGCAATGCAATTCACTGCACATCTATCTGGACATTTAAGGGTTAAAATGGTACACACTTTACTGAGTTGCATGTTGGCTATTTTGAGCAGCCTCTCCATTTGAAGTGTTCATAGTGCTTGATTAGATGGCTGGCCACGCCAGTGTCATTGTATTTGGACGCGGACAACTGGGTTACGTTGGCCGTCTGTACTGGGGAGGGAGAAAATGAATAAGAGTGAGGAGGTTATTGCTTCATTTGGCCCTGGAGGATGGAATTTTCACTGGTATAGAGGGAGGTCTGTAGCTCCAGACTCCCTTCAGGAGATTTGTACTGGCTGGAGGTCAGCATGTACATGAAGCAGAAACCTGTAGGGACTGGTATGTACAGCAACCCAGGAGAGATGGTTTGACTTATGACATCAGATGTCTTGTAAGACTCACGGGCGGGGAGTACTTTCGATGAATGTTGGTGTACACATCCCTTCCAAATAAAAGTACGCGTGTAGTTTGTTTAATCCTTTAACCCCTCTGGCAGTGAAAGGGTTAAATGTTTGAATGGACGTTACACCTGTGGTTTCCTTTGGAAGGGAATGTTTACACCATCATTCCCCCTCCTTCTATGTCCCTAGCTTCACTCAAGTGAGGCTCCACTTCCTCCCAATCAGTGTACTCTCTTAGGCACACTGCATCTTTGACTGGCAGCATACCAGGCAGAGACGGTGGAGCAGCGCCGCTGGGATGTCAGGGTAAACCAGGAGAGCAGATGTCTCTCCCCTGTTCATTTTGGTCACATATTCTCTCTGCTGTGCAGAGTTATATACTGAGATGAACTGATACATGTGCACAGTAGACAGTGCTCTTCTTCAATTTCCACTCGCCCTCGCTCAATTTCTCCTCGCCAATGCGAGGAGCCCCGTATATGACACATTCTGGTTGTTTGTGCAGAGATAGCACTGTTAAAGGGATAGTAATACTTAGATTAAACTGCAGCTCCGAGT
This sequence comes from Rhinophrynus dorsalis, assembly GCA_037306005.1. NCBI lineage: Eukaryota > Metazoa > Chordata > Amphibia > Anura > Rhinophrynidae > Rhinophrynus > Rhinophrynus dorsalis. The sequence goes on along the minus strand of CM074723.1, from coordinate 94,440,468 downwards.
CTTCTTTATATATTTTTTAAACACATAGCGCTATATTTTAGTTACTTACAATGTTCCCCCTCCCGCCCCTTCTGGCCTCCTCTCCTAAGATCTTGAATCCAGTTGTGGGACCGGGATGGATGCAACAAGGGACAATTTTCACACAGTATGAATAAGGAAAACCCTACCCCCTTGATGAAGGATTTTCCTTTTGCTTACTGAAGTTTGTCCATCACCACTCTCCATCCAGACCAGACTGAGAGGATCAATGATGCAGCCGGAGGGGTTGGAGGGTGGACCTTTCTCCAGGAAAAGCATTTGAACTATAACATTGTAAGTAACTAACTATAGAGCTGCATGTTATGTTTAGAAATATATAAAGAAGACTCAGAACTGCAGTATAATCAAAGTATTACAAACAATTTTCTTCTGTTCAGTCTATTTAGACCATTTAAAGGCAATACACAATTACTTTTTAGACAACCTATCCAGATTGCTATTGTAATGGGAGCACTGGAAAAGGCTGAAATTGCAGTGCCCATAAATCATACATAATAAGTCTAGATTTTAGGCCTCAGAAACAAATACAATTTTTTTTACATAGACTAGCATGGAGTACAAGGTATTTAACTCTTTCAGTGTCAGAGGGGTATGTAATGCATTTCTCTGCAGTGTGTTGCGTACCCCTTTGACACTGAAAGGGTTAAGTATGTATAATCCAGCTAATTTAGGTGTTAATGTTCCTTTAACCCTTTGCTGGCATTCAAAGGGTTAAGCATTTAAGCACAAGAGGGCTAAACAATACCCCCTCTGGCATTGAAAGGGAAGAGGGCATGAAATGTTGTGAATGCCCACAATTAGAAATTCAGTTTCTCGTCTATTTTCACAAGGTCATTTATGAAACAATCATTAGAAAGAGTTAAACGTAAGTAGCTGAAATACTTAAGCTTAGTTGATCCACACACATCCACCTACTTTAATCTGGGATGCAGCTGGGTACGTATTTTAAGGAAGATTACATCTTTGTCTAGAAGCTAATTCCAAACGTAGGTTGGAATGGATACCATAATAAATGAATCTTTTTTTACTGCCCCTCCCCATCTTCCAGGGCTCCCTGCATCTTTCCTCTGGAGATAACAGTGGCATAAGGACTGGGCCATTTTATGGGATTGGTTGGGATGGGCAGGCAAACATGTCAGCTGCATATCCCCCAACATCACACAAATGAAAAAATGTCCACTCACAGCTACTGCCTCCATATAACGGCTATTTTCTGTGTATACTGATATGTTAACAATGCATTGTACCCCTCTTGCAATCAAAGGGTTAAAGGCCAGACACAACATACAGCCCAGCAACCCAGCAAAGCACTCCTTTCCTTCTGTGCGGAAAAAAGGTACAACATGCTCCTGATGTTTTATAAGGTACAAAAGCTCAAAAAGTACTGTGCCTGCTAAAAAAGTACATGTGAAGGGTATGCAATTGCCCTTATTCCCTAACCTAAAAAGGGACAATAGTAACATTTATGAAAAAATATATATGTTGTAGGGCAGTGGTAACCAATCTTTGAACATCCAACTGTTGGGAACTACAACTGCCATCTTCCCCAACCAGGGAATAAGTGGATGCAGATGAGAGGAGTTGTAGACCTCACACTCTGAAGGTCTGAAGATTTACTGTCCCTGCTGTAGGGCCTTTTCCTCTTCAGAAAAGAAATGGTGGTCCAACTCATGGGAGGTATCTTATTAACCCCTTGGATGCTATATATCTCCAGTGCATTAACCCATGGATGCTTAAGATGTATCCTTCACATTGTGAAGCAATATGCTGGTGAGATCTCTGCCATCTAAGGAGTTAAGTCATTTGAGAGCACAACTGCACAAATGCAGCGATTTGTCTGGTCTTTCCATTTTACTTTGGCCACAAAACATTCTTCATTCACCCACTCACAAAAATGTAGTTTGTAATAACATTTGAATGAAGCATGGCCTCCAGGCCATAGCCCCAATTTTACTGTTTCTTTAAGGTGCACAAGACTATTGTCTGTTACTGGCCCTGCTCAATTCTATAAATATGATATACATTTATATTATAATAAATTAATTACGTATCATTTACTGTTTAGTCCACAGAACTGGTTTACAAACCTTTTAAAACCTTTAGTTTCATATGCAGTTTTGTGGAACGTCAACAATGTATGCTAATCATATAGTCTGGTTACTGGTGAGGAGACTAAAACTCTGGGTCTCATGCTTAAAGGAGAAGTGAACTTTTGTTATGAAAATATATATATTAGGGCCTCTCCTGATACGTAAAACAAGGGCACTTCCACAGCTGAGAGATGCATCTTTTCAGACTTATTGCAGTTTAAATTCTTAAAATCTTTGTTTTTTATATTAACTGTGACCTCTAGTGGTCATATTTCAATTAGAGTTTCAGGAAGTAATCATGCTGTAATTCACTTCCAGGCAATGTAAAGTGTATGTGTAATTCAGTGGATGTCTGGAAGATTGAAACATTTCACAGAACAGTTCAGTTTTCTGTAAGGTTTCTCTTGTAAGAAGCATTAAAATTTTGTTTCCTCTTAGAAAAAAATATTTATATACAATTACCTTATATATTTTAAAGGGATAGTAATACTTAAGATGTAAAACAAATATATATTGTAGGGCTTATCCTCCCGAGTAAAAGAAGGGTACTCCCACTGCTGAGAGGTGTTTTATTCAAAATTGATTGCAGCTCAAACTTGAATTTGTTTAGGTGCTATATCTTAATGGCCTGAAATGTTACAGTGGTGCTGTTGCTACATTATCTTACGGAGATTTATGCTCAACTGACCAGCACCACTTTATAATGTCAGGCCACTGTGATACTGCACCAAAAGAATTCTGAGCTGTAATAACTTTCTAATTAAACACCTCTCAGCAGTGGGAACGCCCATGTAAACCCTACAATATTTTTTTTGTCATATTATGTTTTACTATCCCTTTAAAACTTCAGTCTTAAACTAACACATCCTAATAATAAACAATCTCTTACCTTGCTATGGCCAGAAAACCTTAATGGCCTGTAAGAATTTTAATCTTGCTCTCTGGTTCAAGATATAGCATCTTCATTCAGTCCTGGATCTCATATCATGGAAGCAGACATGATGAGTTGCTAGCAGGATCATAGGACCTCAAACTCAGTTTTCTGCACATGGTAATCTTAACCCTTTAACCCACTAAGGACCAGTGGTCCAGGGAAGTTACCTTCCCTTAAGGACCACTTTGATCCTTGCAGACGCACCAGCATGTGACCTGTTACCTGCACCGGCACTCTGAGCGTGGGTCTGAGAGAGACCTCACTGGACTTGGAGTGGTCAATTTCAGACCCAGTTTTTAGTTACAGCACTCCCGCAGGAGCAATGTAAATAAAAAGTATGAGACGTGCTAGGACCGTTACTGGTCCTGTCACATCAACTGGTAGTTAAGGACCAGAGGGGTGTGCAACGCATTGCCTCACAATGTGTTGGGCACCTCTCTGGTCCTTAAGTAGGCTTATGCACTCTGCCTGATTCAGTCAGGAAAAATTTACCAACTACTGTCATGTCCGTCTCCATGGACATGCCATCCACGACTGAATGAAGATGCTACCTCTTGAACCAAAGTACAGGGTCAAATTCACAGGGGCTATTAGTATTTTCACATCATAGTATGGTAAGTGTATGGGGAAGTTATTATTAGGGGCTGTTAGATGTCCTTTAACCCCTTAAGGACCCTTGACGTACCAGGGATGTCACGGTCCTTGAACTACTCAAGGACCGATGACGGTCATGGTACGTCACGTACTTTTTACTTACAGCGCTCTACTGGGAGCGCTGTAAGTAAAAATAGGGCCTGAAATAGACCGCTCCAAGATCAGAGCGATCTCTTTCAAGCCCCATAATGACGCGCCGATACACGTGACAGGTCACGTGTACCGGAGCGTCCAAGTGCGCCTATGCGGTCATTATGGGACGGAAATGTCCCATGACCGCCGGTCCTTAAGGGGTTAACCTGCTGAGTATGCATTGCGTTGATACCTCTCTAGCACTCAAAGGGCCAAGACTAAATTGTTAAACCTTATAAGGTAATTGCATGTGAATATTAGTTCTCTCAGAGGGCTTCTTACAAGTGAAACCATACAGAAAACTGAACTGTACTGTGTGAGTCTTCCCCATTTATTTTGTTGACCCCCATGTACTGCTTCAGGGACCCCTGGGGTTCCACAAATAGTTTGAAGACAACTGGTCTAAATAAACATTCTTGCTTCTTAAAGGTACAATAAACTTTTTATGAAAAAAAAAGTGTTTTGTTGAATAAAACATTGATAAAACATGAAAACAATACATATAAAGAAAAAAGTTGACTGCTTACTTAACCCTATGAGTGTCAGAGGGGTACACAACGCATTGCTTCTGGCACTCAAAGGGTTAACCCCCCTTGAAGATGTTTGTAGCACCCAAGGGGTTATTCAATCCTGCAAATCAGTCTGCTTTGTAATAGCAATGTTATTTATTTATTTACTAGTTGAGGAGCCCGTTACACGGGCCACAGTGCTACTGCCAGCCGGTCACAGGGAAGTCATGCTTAGTAGAGACTGCCCGCGCCGCGACTGATACAGAGCTGGACGCTCTGAACCGAGGAGCGGTCAGTCACTACTAAGCTTGACTGCAGCACGCGCAGCAGTCTCTACTGTACATGACTGCGTTGTTACACACGTTTTAGTGAATTATTATATAGGAGGATTTTTTTACTAAAAAGTTCTTATTTTCTGCCCTAGGACCTGTCTACTCTGAATCCATCCCCAAATACCTTGCACTGTCTTTGGTCATGTCACTTTTTTTTGCTATTCAGCCCTAGGAGCCAGAAGGAGAGTTACACTGCAATTTGTAGCCGTCACCTTAGGCAGTAAAAGGGTTAAATCTATGCATGCCAGAGGGCGTGCACACCCCTTTGACACTCAAGGGATAAACTAAAGGCACTGCCAGTCATGGGTTGTATACCTGCTTATGTATCTGAGATATGTGTTCGACTAAATGGGTCTTGTCCAGACGCAGCTGGGAGTTGTCCAATTGAACTTTCGAGTGTCTCTTCTCTAATTCTGTCAGCTGGCTCTGAAGGGAACTTCCATTCAGCTGCACAGACTTCCTTCCTTGTTCTACATGCAGCATCTATTGATACAATAATTGCATTTAGCTCATGTTTAGTTCCCTGGAAAAAATGTACTTTCAACCCCTTTCAGTGCTACAAGAGAAGAGCACTTAAATCATGTGTAACACAGCGAGTGTAATGAACAAAGAAAAGAGAAGCTATTCTGAATTAAATCAACTGCTCCATACTTGAAAGAGAAAAATTTCCCAAGCGCCCATTGTTATAAAAGAGGATTTAACAAAAAGTCTAATTTAACTCAATGGCAATTTTAACCGTTTATATTTGTGGTACAGTTATGTTTATCTAGAATTGCTTCCTTTTTCTTTTGTGTATAAGGTTCACTGTAACAATTTCATACCTCCCAAGTGTCCCTCTTTTAGACCCAAATCCCTCTGTCCCTCTTTCCCACCTTGATGTCCCTCTTTTTAGGAAATCAGATTGTGTGGTGTGTGTATATATAAATGTATCAAACAGCTCTACGGCAATAAAACTCACATTATTGTTTGTTTAAACATCCATATATGTGTTTATAAATTAGTCTGTGTAAATAAAATACTTTGATCTTGTTATAAGTCATTTATTAGGTTATACAAGGAGGTGTCAACAGGGCATGAAATAGCTTAAAAATTCTCGGTATTGCCCCGCCCACCAGCCACGCCTCCAGCAACACCCCCTAAAACACAAGTGTCCCTCTCTGACAATTTGAAATGTTGGGAGGTATGTAATTTTCTTACAGAATTAAAATCAGATCTTACAGGTATTGCTGTTATGTAATTATGTTGGTTTGTTTTCTCAACGTGACCAGTTTACACATAAATTAGCAAACATGCAGATCTAAAATATACAAACATACCTAGTTGTTCAAAACTGAATTTTCGGCCTACAATCCCTAGTAATATATGCTTTAAGCGAGGTTCAAACTAGGCCTGGGTTTACTAGGCAGGAAGCTCGCTAGAACATATTTTTTCATTAACCCTTTGAGTGCCAGAGGGGTACGCAACGCATTGCGTACCCCTCTGGCACTCAAAGTGTAAAACCCTTAAGGATGTGTAACACTTCGCTTCACAGTCCTCCGGTCTTTAAGGTGTTAAAATGTAGTCAAAGTTAAATAAGTACGTTTTGTTTTTTTTGTAATTCATGTGCTGCAGTTGGTTTGTACCAGATCTGATACACTTTTTGCATTATACATTTCCCCCAAATGTTTTAGATATGTCATAAACATGACTTCTCCTAACCTTGTGACACTGGAGGAATGTATGAATATGATTCAGATCAAAACTAGGCAACAAAATCAGTCTTCTAGCCCTACTCCTGTGTAACACAGCTGGGAAAGTTCTTGTCCTACACCTCTGGACATCCACTAAGGTCTGGTGGTAAGAGTGTTCAAATGATGTGATTTATGGCAAAAAGTGGGTGAGGGAAGACTGTGGAGAATGACCGGAGCTGGTATTGGAATGGGCATATTTTCAAGGGAACTCACTGTGCCCTGGGAATCAGCATTTGTCCTTAGAGAACCAGTAATTAAAGGGATAGTAATACTTTAATATTACCATTCCCCATATTGTAGATATTTGAAAAAGAATTGAATTGCCCCCAGGTTCATCTCTAAAACCCTTATGGTTTGAGAGATAACCGAATGCAAAGTCCCCCCCTCCCTTCCCTGAAGTCAGCGTTTGTACTGACTGCAGGGATATCCGGTCTGATTTTCATCAGGCGGCTCTGCAGCTGAGCCGAGATCGCGTTAGTAAAAAATAATTATTTCACTGAAATGTTTTTTTTCGTGTGCTTGCAAACCAAGCACATGTAGAAGACCGTTTTAGTGAAATAATTATTTTTCACTAACGCGATCTCGGCTCAGCTGCAGAGCCGCAAGACTGTCGTATGACAGACTTCCCCTGCAGTCAGTACAATGCTAACTTCAGGGAAGGGGGAGGGAGGGGGGAATTTTGCGTTCGGTTATCTCTCAAACCATAAAGGTTTGAGAGATGAACATGGGGACAATTAAATTCCTTTTCAAATATCTACAATATGGGGAATAGTAATATTAAAGTATTACTATCCCTTTAAGAATAAAACCTGGAGTCTCTGGTCAGATCGAGAAAGTTTCCAGGTATGCTGTTTAAACATCAATTTATTCAGCTATATACACCACAAATTCTCCCTCTTGTTGCAAGTGGGGGTAGTAAAGCAGTGTGTGTGTGTGCATTTTGGGGTGTTCCTTTCCCCTATGCCTTGCTTAAAGGGATAGTAATGTTTCATAATAAAAGCAGCTCTAATTAATCTTCATAGTATTTGGACTTTGGAGAGTGTTATTTCAATTCTGTCAGAGTTGTAGTTCAAGAGTAATTAAATGACAAAGTCTCCCCCTCCCGTCACTTTTACTGATGTAACGCTGTTCGGCCAGATCAGAAGGGGGGTGCTCAGGTAGACTGCAGAGAGAGACAATCTTCAATTAAGATAAGGGAAAAACCTGAAAAACTTGTCAAGGGGGGCAGGGATTTCATTGTTTTCATAGAAAGAAGATTGTCCCCTGCTGTTATCTGTCTGGTCTATGGACTGGATTCCACATCTGAGAAGAGATGGTTTACACTAGGTAAAAGGGGCGGGAGGGGAAACTTTGCTTGTTAATAACTCTCAAACCATAAAGGTTTGAGAAATAAGACTTATATCGTTCTTCATGTTTTTTTAATGGAAGAGTGTGGTTATTCGTGCAGCAGAGTTTAAAACAGATTGCAAAGGTGAAAGATGAGTAGCAGGGAGGCCAGTTAGTAGACTATTGCAATAGTCTAAGCGGGACAGAATGAGGGCATGTACAAGAGTTTTAGTAGTTTGTTGGGAGAGAAACGGGCGTATTTTAGCAATTTTACAGAGAAAGAAGCGAGATGTTCTAGCAACAGAGTTAATGTGGGGGGAGAAGGAAAGAGAGGAATCAAATATGGCCCCAAGGCACTGTGCTGAGCTGACCGGATCAATGTCAATTCCATCAACTGTAATGGTGAAGTTAGGCGTTGGGCAAGGTTTTGGAGGGAAAATGAGCAGTTCAGTTTTGGACATGTTTATCTTCAGCTAATGGTGTGCCATCCAGGAGGAGATGGCCAAGAGGCAGTCTGAAATTTGTAGCTGGATTTGAGGTGAAAGATCAGGAGTGGATATGTAAATTTGGGTTTCATCAGCATATAGATGGTACCTGAAGCCAAATTAATTAATAAGTTCACCCAATGAAAGGGCGTTCAGTGAAAAAAGCAACGGACCCAGAACAGAGCCTTGAGGCACCCCCACAGACAGAGGGACTGTGGAGGAGGTGTTATTGCCAGAGGATACAAAAAAGGAACGTTGTGAGAGATAGGAGGAAAGCCATGCAGCAGCTTGATTTTGGAAACCAAGATTGTGGAGAATCAGAGCAAGAACAGAATGGTTAACTGTGTCAAAGGCAGATGGTAAGTCAAGTAGTATAAGTATAGAAAACTGTCCTTTGGCTTTTGCAGTCTGGAGATTGTTAGCCACTCTACAGAGAGCTGTCTCAGTTGAGTGACCACACTGGAAGCCAGACTGCAAAGGGTCCAAAATATTGTTAGAGCTGAGGAATCTGGTTATTTGGGAGAAGACAAGGCGTTCTAAGAGTTTTGAGCTAAGTGGTAGAAGGAAGACAGGTCGATAGAGAGACAGGAGGGGTCCAGTTTAGTCTTCTTTAGTAGGGGTTTAATTTGTGCCTGTTTGAATGAAGAAGGGAAGGTGCCTATGGAGAAAGAGGTGTTGAAAAAGAGGATTTTAGTCTTACCTGATAAATCCTTTTCTCTTAGTCCATACAGGTTACTGGTAACTTTGGGAAGGTGATCAGCCACTTTAAGTAGGCAGGAACAATTCTAGAAATGACTGCAGTTGGTGAAGCCTACCTTCCCTCCTTGGCTGCAGCTAGCCAACCAGCTCCAGAAAGATTTGAGACACTAACTATGACTAGAGAGTGGAAGGAAAGAAGACTCCTGTGAGTGTGACCCCGAAGGACCCCCACAGTCTGCCACAGGAGAGCCAAGCATGGTCTCTTGACAGGGTGGGAGACCAGTAACCTGTATGGACTAAGAGAAAAGGATTTAACAGGTAAGACTAAAATCCTCTTTTCTCTGTCTTCCAATACAGGTTACTGATAACTTTGGGATGTCCAACCATTGAGTTTCCCAGAGGTGGGAAGTACGGCAAGGACCAGGCGCAATGCTCCCAAAGTCACCAGCGCGTATAGATCAGAGATAGCCCAACAACAATAAAGTGTCAACAGACACTGAACAGGGGTAGCAACACCCCAAACTGTTACACAGAACGCTGAACTAGAGCCAATGGGGCTCAGACGTGAAAGAAGCACCAGGAACCAAAGAAAATCCTAGACAGGCAAAATCGCCTCCAGGATTTTCCTCCCAAAGCTGGCATCAGCCGATGCCCACACATCAACACGGTAGTGCTTCAAAAAGGTGTGCACAGAAGACCAAGTGGCAGCCTTGAACAACTGATCAGCAGAGGCCTGATTCTTGTAAGCCAAAGAAGCCCCAATAGATCGAGTAGAATGACAGTGACCCTGAAGGGGACAGGCTTCTTCCTCAGCTCATAAGCCTTACGAATAGTGGACTTGATCCAAGAAGCAATAGTCACTTTGGATGCAGGTCTTCCTGCCCTGGGAGCCTCAGGAATGACGAACCGCGCGTCTGATTGCCTGATAGACTCAGTGCGATGTACATAAAACTTGAGACAACGCACCACGTATAACAAGTGGAGATCCCTCTCCTTGTCAGAGGTGGGGTCAGGGCAGAAAGAGGGCACCACAATCTCCTGACTGACGTGGAACTCCGAAACCACCTTGGGGAGGAACTCCTGAGAGGCACGAAGCGCCTCCTTGTCCTTGTGAAACCCCAAAAATGGTGGTCTACAGGACAGAGCATGCAACTCCGCGACACGGCGAACAGACATGATCGCCAGGAGAAAGGCCATTTTTCCATGTCAGAAGATGTAGAGGAATAGTAGCCAAGGACTCAAAGGGAGGGTGCTGAGGGACACCCAGAACCAGATTAAGATCCCACTGAGAAGCAGGAGCCTTAATGACAGGGTGAGTATGAGCAATACCCTGGAAAAACACCTGCACATCAGGAAGGATAGCAATGCTCCTCTGAAAGAAAACAGAGAGAGCAGAAGTCTAAACCTTAAGGGAACCCAAACTGAGGCCCTTATCCACACCATCCTGCAAGAAGGCCAGGACCGTGCGCAGATCAAATTCCTGAGACAAGTCCCTATCGGCACACCAAGATAGAAATGTCGACCAGGCAAGATGGTAGGCCTTTGAGGAAATTACTTGCACTAAGCATGATAGCCACCACACCAGAAGAAAAACGTTTCTTCTTCGATATTGAGGATTCAATTTCCAAGCCATCAAGGCTAGACAATGAACGTCCCCTTTCCACAGGTAACCCTGGAGGAGAAAATTCGGATGGGAGGGAAGTCGGAAGGGCTCCGCCACTGACAGATCCAGAAGCTCCGGAAACCAAACTTTTTGAGGCCAGTAAGGAGCAACCAGAATGACTGGACATCGCTCCAGTCTCAATTTCCGCAACACCCTGTGCAACATAGGAAGGGGAGGGAAGATGTAAGCCAGAGGAAATAACCAAGGAATGGACATGGAATCCACTGCCAAAGCTAGAGGATCCCTCCAGTGAGAGCAGAACCTTGGAACCTTCCGGTTGTGTCTTGTTGCCATCAGGTCGATGCAAGGAAGACCCCACTTCTGAACAATGAGGTTGAACACCCCTGGACGCAGTTCCCACTCTCCGCTGTCCGTTTGGCAACTGAGGAAGTCTGCCATGATGTTGTCTACACCTGGAATGTGCACTGCGGATATGGCAGGAACGTGTTCTTCTGCCCAGGACAAAATAGCCTTGACCTCTTATCAAGTGGCGAGACTTCTTGTTCCGCCCTGCTTGTTGATGTAAGCCACAGCCTTGGCATTGTCTGACTGAACCCGGACTGGTTATTCTTCCAACTGGGCCGTCCAGTGACGAAGGGCATGAAATATCACCCGAAGTTCCAATACATTGATGGGAAGGAGAGATTCCTCCGGAGACCACTGTCCCTGAGCAGTCAGGTGACCCAGGACCACTCCCCAGCCGCAGAGGCTGGCATCCGTCATCACCGTGGTCCAGAAGGATATCAGGAAGGACTTGCCCTTCAGGAGATTGGAGAGGTCGAACCACCATGACAAACTCAGTTCCACATGAAGAGGGAGGGATACTGACGTCTGCAGAAGGTCCGGCTGACCCTTGCATACCTGGATCACAAACCGCTGGCGCTCCCTGGTGTGAGCCATGGCAAAGGAGACTGCTTCCACGGTGGAGAAGAATTTCGCCACCAGAGAGAGGATAGCTTCTTGGCTGGAACTGGATCTTGAGCTAGAACAGTCAAAACCCTGTGTGCGATCTGGTGAGCCACTTTCTCTGTGAGAAACACCATGCTCTGCTGAGTGTCGAAGAGAAGGCCCAGGAAGACCAGATGCTGGGACGGGACAAGAACCGACTTGTCCAAGTTGATGATCCACCCATGGTGGGTGAGAGCGTGAATGCAGTCCTGAACCAACTCATGAAGAAGTTCCGCAAACAAGGCATTCAGAAGCAGGTCATCCATGTATGGAGTAACTCTGATGCCGTCCCGGTGGAGGACGGACACTAAGGCTCCCAGGACATGGTTAAAGACCTGAGGCGCTGTTGTCAGACCAAAGGGAAGAGCTGAGAACTGAAAATACCCTTGGTCGCAGGCAAATCTGAGATACTGCCGGCTCTCTGGATGAATGGCGATATGTAAATAAGCGTCCTGAAGGTCCACAGAAGCAAGAAATTCCCCTGGAACCATAGCAGCAATCACCGTCCTCAGGGACTTCTGGTGATAATGAGACCGGATCACAAAGGAATTGAGATCCTTCAAGTCCAAAATTGGACAACAACCGCCGTTCTTCTTGGAAACTACGAAGAGGTTTGAGTAAAAACCTCTACCTCTGTCCTGAACTGGAACAAGTTCCAGAACATCCTTGTCCAGAAGAGACTGGATAGCGCCGTAGAAGAGACAGCATTTTTCCACTACCTGGGGCGTATGAAAGGGGAAAAAGCAAAAGGGAGGAAAAGAGGCGAAAGGGATCCTGTACCCTTCTGTCACTACTTGTAAAACCTACCGGTCCACCACTGAATCCTCCCAAATGCTGTGATAGTGACGAAGATGACCACCCACAGCTGAATGGGGACCCGGGTTCGGTGAGTCATGCCAGAGAAGTCTTGGAAGACTTGGGCTTGGAGGAGACATTAGGCTTCCATTACTATCTGGGCTTGGAGGAGGCACGTGGAGCTGAGGGAACCATCTGGTTCGCCGGACGTGTCTCATTCTGAAAGGGACAAAGAAACCTGTTACACTTGAGAGGAGGTTTCTTCCTGGGGACCAAGAGCAGATGAGTACTCTTACCCCCAGTGGTCTCACTAATCAGATCCTTAAGATCTGGCTCAAATAAGGATGTACCCTGAAAGGGCATGGACAGCAAGGTTTTCGTAGAAGTAGTGTCAGCAGCCCAGATCTTGAGACAAAGAGCTCGTCCGGCAGCCAAAGACATGGTGGAAACCCTTGCTACCAGATGGATAGCATCAAATAAAGCAGCAGAAACACAGTGCTGGGCCTCAGATATGTTGGCAAGAAGCCGCAACATATCCGAAGATGAATCACCCCGACGTACAGCTAGGGTGAGTTGTTCAGTCCAGACCGCAATGGCCCGGTTAATCCATGCCGCAGCGAATGCTGGATGCTTGGCAGTACTAGCAGTGGCAAAAATGGACTTGAGGGAAACTTCCTTCATCTTGTCAGTCCAGTCCTTCAGAGAGGACGCATCAGAAACTGGTAAGGCGATAGACTTAGATAGCCTTGAGACAGGAGCGTCCACCTTAGGGGGATGAACCCATTGAGCAAGCGCTGCCTCAGAAAAAGGGTAAAGCTTAGCAAACTTCTTGGAGACAGAAGGCTTTCTGTCAGGAGATTTCCACTCATCGCCACTAGGCGGTCCAGAGTGGGGTTAGGTGGAAAACAAGTATGGGGCTTTATAGGCTCCTGGAATACATCACAGGGATCTGAGGAAACCTCCTGAACTGGGGGAATGTTTAGCGTGTTTAAGACGGCCCTGATCAGGCCCTCAGCCAAGGGTTCTGGATCAACCTCAAAAGGATCCCCAAAAAATTGAGAGGAGCCCACAGCAGAACATTCCTCAACATCTGAATCCACCAACAGTTCCTCTTCAGAGGAATCTGAAACGTGAGGTACTCCTTGCAGTTTGGGCAGGGAAGATCTGACTGAGGAAGGGGTCTGCCAGGAATGGAAGACCCCTGTAACTGGGATGGAAAGAGTTGCAATGTAGACCTGGTAGCAGCCTTGAACTCTTGCACCCAAAATGGCTCTAATGCATGGCTGGAGGTCCCTGGGATAGACTCAGGGACATCAGAACATTCTGGGCATAAATGACCTGAGAATTCTCTAGGTAACCCTGTATGACATGAGGAGCAATGCGCAATGGGGGATACAGAGACCCCAGCGTCCTTAGTCTTAGGCCTGGCCCCAAGCTCCAACGGAGTAGACATTTTCACAGTGTCAACAACGTTCAGAATAATTAATCACCCAATTTACAGTGTGTAAGATTAAAATTTCACCCCAGAAATCACTAAAATACACTTATCTGGCAGGCGAAGGGTTAATCTGTAGAGAAGAGAAGGAGAGTCCAAGCCCTGCATAGGTTACTCATTCTGTAAAGCTCACAAAATGGCTGCCGCGGTGGGAGACAATCAGAGACGAGCGTGCAAAGTAAGTGCTCATGGGAAATGTAGTTTTCCCAGAAAAAGTACCCCAACAGTGCCCAAAGCCCTCCAACACACTTGCAATGTGAACCGGATGATAGAGCAAGGTCAGACAATTAAAATGAGTCATCTCTGAAGTTGCTACGTTAAGCGGTTGCAGAGATATGTCCCAAATTGTACAGTCCCATAGAAGTGAATGGAGCAATGGAGTCTATGCAGTAAAGCGCACCGAACTCAATTTTGTCAAAGTTAGAACTGAGAAATAAAAATACATGAAACATCACTAGAACATGTAATCAGACCCAGAAAACACTGAACCCAGTAGGGAGGGTGCCAATAACCCCCCAAAAGATGCCAACCAGCAGTTAAATGGTTAATTTACCACATAAAGTTGCTCCAAACACTGACAGACATAACAGAAAGACCCAGTGAGTGCAGGAGTGTGCAATAAGAACTCCCAGGAATAACCGCTGTGCGGAGGGGCACTGTGGGAAAAGTAGACCTGCAGCACTCAAAGGGTTGCTCACCTTTCCTGCAGATTTTCTGTCTTCAGATTTCCATTTAGTAAGAAGCAAACTCAGTGGGTTACTTGGAATCAAGATTTTCCCCCTCAGGGCTTAAGGTCCACAAAAAAGCTCCTGGATACTGAGCTAGCCACATCTAAGGGCATTGCCAGTTATGGTAATCCGCCTAATGGTGGTATTCCATATCTAACAGAAAAATAAAAAAAGTTTCTAAAACTACAGCAGAACTGTTCTCTTGCCTGTGTTATCTTCTCCAAGGAACAAATCTTTCTGGAGAAAGTGGAGAGAAAGGAGAGCCAGGATTCAAAATCTGAGAGAAAGTTTGAAGGAGAAGAGGAGTTAGAAGGTGGCCTGTATATTGCAGCCACATGCATTGACAGAGGGTAGTAGAGCTGGATTGCATGTATTTCAAATGAGGAAAAGTGCACAGATGGTGGGATTGAGAGGGTTTCGAAGCAGCAGTGGGAGGAGAGAAGGAGACCTACCCCCCCACCCCGACCAGTAGAGTGAGGGTGTGTGAGAAGCAGAACCCACCATAAGAGAGTGCAGCCTCCACCGCTGTGTCCTGTGCAGACAACCAAGTTTCTGTGAAAGCAAACACCTACAGTGATTGCTCACAGAAACAGTCATGAATGGGGGTTGTCTTGTTAACTATGGAGCGGGTGTTCAGCAGAGCACAGGAGAAGGGGAGAAAGGATGGTGGAAGACAAGGAATGTTTATGAGATTTGAGGGGTTAGAACCCTTCAGATAGCGGTGGGAGGACATAGTAAACCTTGGATGATAACAGGTAGGTA
The DNA here is from genome assembly GCA_037306005.1 of Rhinophrynus dorsalis. Taxonomy (NCBI): domain Eukaryota; kingdom Metazoa; phylum Chordata; class Amphibia; order Anura; family Rhinophrynidae; genus Rhinophrynus; species Rhinophrynus dorsalis. The sequence goes on along the minus strand of CM074723.1, from coordinate 94,425,147 downwards.
TGGGGTTTGGCTGCTGCAATGAACTAAAGTGCTCAAACCTGAAATTATACACTGATGGGACTTGAAGAAACATCTGCTGTAGTGTATACCCCCTAATGCAGCCACTAACATTGAAGACTGATGCCAGTGGTGCTGCGCTGGGGGATTTGTACATTGATTCGACTGATACCCATAATACATGATTAGCTCTGTAAAAGACAAATTTAACTTAAATATTTCTTGACTTCACAATTTCCATTTATACCTCGATATACACCACCTGCCCAGCAAACAAAAGAGAAGTCGTCAGACAAGCCTGTTCATTAGCATAAAGCAACAATCTAGATATAAAGTTACCAGCGCTCTAATCTACCTGCTCGTGTGCAGTGCGCACTTTGTCTTTTTCATCTTGTACAAGTCTTTTCAAGTGGGACAACATCAGCTCCAGCTGCCTCTCTCTTTCCTTTCCTGATGTTAATTCAGAAATCCTTTTTGTACGGTTCATATTTCCCTCTTCTCTCAGCTGCTGCTCCTGTAAGAATATGTGAGGGTTAAAGGGATAGTATTGCTTATATTTAAGTAATGTTAATATTATAGAGATTAAAAATATGAATAAAATGAGGTATGTCCCAATTTTTTTATAGTTTAAGAGATCGAAGCAACTAAAGTTCCAGTTTCACAGAAGTCTGCCATCTAGCTGAGAAAAGCAGATTCTGATCCTGGGTCCCTTCAGCAGAGCTGAAATAGCGCGATATAGAAATAAATACTTCATTGGAACGGGCTACAAAGTGTGCCTGCTTTGCAACCACACTTTGTGCAGTTAAGAACGTAGTTTCAGACATGGGCATACTAAGAAATTTTAAAAAAGGCACCCCATATAGAATGCCTTGTAGACATCTCTAGCAAGCGATGAAGCTGAGAGGATTCCTTCCTAAGGACACTTACCATATTTGCTCAGATATAAGGCCAGTTTTTGTTTTGTTTTTTCCCTGAAACATTGGTCTGAATAAACTACATTGCCTTATACTCAAGGTCACCTTATATTGATTCCTATAACCATGATACCAGCCATCAAAATAACAAATGATAGGGCCTGTGCATGAGGAAATAACACTACTTCCTCAATGGCTCTGCCTCACAGTCTGTCTTGTCAGTGTGAAACCAGTGAACTTAGACTAAGAATGCTGGATGTTATCCCCCAACAGCTCAGCCTAATCCATGTGACCAGAAAGGTGAGGGTCTGCAAGCTGGGTCCATATGCATACCTGGGAACTCTCCGGATTTGCCCCGGAGACTCCGGTTCTGACAGAATTTTACCGGGTCTCCGGGGCAGAGGCTGATTCCTCCGGATGTGGCAGAGTTTCTATTGAAAGTCTGCCACATCCGCTTTTTCTCCCGCTGATCCTCAGTCCCCAGCCTTCTGTGTGACACCTTTAACCCTCTGAGTGCCAGAGTGGTAAGGAATGCATTGCTTTGCAATGCATTCCGTACCACTCTGGCACTCAAAGGGTTAATCCCCCCCCTCACTCGCGGCAAGCCCCGCCCCTTTTTGACGCGATTAGCGTCATTTTTGTCACCCCCCCCCCCCCCCCCCGGGTAGCCCTCAACTGGAAGTTCCCAGGTATGTCCATATGCCTCCACGCTCATTGTGATAGCTGAGGGCACTGGAGATCTCAATTTCTAAATGAGCATCTGTGAAATCCCCTGCTTTCTGTGACCCTCCAAGTAGTAACATCAAACAAAGAAACTTGTTGAAAAACACCAAGCATCTCCTCTCTGACTATCACAACCTCCCATACAGAGCAGTAACAAACCAAAAGCAATAAAGCAGAGGCATCCGCGAAACACGTTAGCCATATTTTAGCTTTTACCTTTTATGGTTTAAACAATACTGGACCATAATTGTTTGTTATACCTTTATGTGGAGAATTTTTATAAACTAATTTAGGAAGTCCAACATTGGGGACAAAAAAAAAAAAAGCAGCAGCAGTGGACAGGAGTCACCGAGTGGAGACGGTGTGAGATCTCCACAGGCTCACTTGCCGACTCTGGTTATCCCCCATACTTGGCATATCTCAAATGTGAGTACATTTATTTATTATATTGGAAGACCTAACTACAAGCAATATTACACTATTGGGCTCCACCTTTTTCTTTTTTTTTTTTTGAGACAGTTTGCTAAACATTGAAGATGAAAGAGATTTATGACGTTGAGGCAGGCCGAGGAGACAATGTTGTTTCAGTAGGAGGCTATAACATGGCAAGTTACTTTAATGCTACATCACTAGAGAACAACCTGTGTCTCTCCTGCCTAGGGCTGGACTACAACTCTCATCATCCCCACCTAGTCAATGGCTGGCTGAGGATGAGAATAGTTGTAATTGAACAGCAGCTGGAGAGTTACAGATGCCCCAACTTTTCCACACATGTCCCCTATTTTCTTTGTCTGTTTCACATCTTTACCCCCTGAAGGTGGGGTGGTATCAAATAACGAATAAAGGGTAGTAAAGGTGGAACACATAAAGAAAGTAGAAATACTTCAGAAATGAAATGGAGAGTGTGGGATGGTATCAATTAAAACGTAATAAAGAAGTGAAAAGGGGTTGCCTTATATTCAGGTATTTTCTTATCTTTTTCTTTGATTAACCCTTTGCGTGACAGAGGGCTGCTCAACACAATGCTTTACGTACTCTCTGGCACTCAATGGGTTAAGATCCCAAGTTTTTTTTTGGGGGGGGGGGGTTATAATCTGTGTGACCTTATATTTCAGTAAATACAGTAGTATTAACCATATGAGTGCAAGAGGATTACGCAACCCTTCTGGCACTCAGAGGTTAATGGTAAAACAGGCACAATGATAAACTGTACACAAGCACCACTTCACTCCTCCCCAACCAACTAAAAACATAGGTAAATTAGCTCCATGTAGAAAAACTGAGCAAACTGAATTCCAAGGTGAGACCCTCTGGAATAACAGGCCGTGGTGTATGTCTGCTACTCCTATGCATTAAAGGAACACTAACACCTAAAAACTAGAATGGGTTATATAATTTTAAGTATCCTGTACTTCCAGTTAGCATCAGTAAAATGACGTTATTTTAAGTTGAACCCCTAAAATCTAATCCTAAACGTACATTTTTAATGCTTGTGTAGACTATCCTATACAGACAAGCTGTTAATGTATTGAGATTCATACACACTGCTTTTCTATTCAGAAAGGCTGCTACTTTATCTCAGGCCTTCTTACAGACAATACAACAATATCACTTCTGTGACACCTACTAAGATTGTCATGGTAATGGGAGGCCCAGAGCCCTGGAAAAGGAGGAATTACAGTCCCTTTATAGCATATATAAAGCTAGGTCTTAATAGGGCTCCAAAGCTAATATATATTTTATACAGATGATAGCATGTACAAGTTATTTGTATACATAACCGAAGATCATTGTAGGTTTACAATTCCTTTAAAATGCCACAAATTTCAGATAATAATGGATCAATATCTATAGAATTTAATTAATCAACATAGGGCTGGATTCAAATGCAGAAGTTAAATGTTACCTCCAGTTACATCAAAATGTTCCTATTGAAGTCTATGGGGATACCTGGCAATAAAAGCAGAAATAAAATTAGCACCCACACTTGAATACAGCCCATAGTGAGGTACAGCCTGTGATCCTCAGGTTTATAAGGGGTACCTCAGAATACACAAGCTATGCAATACACTGGAAGCAACTCCAGAGTCCTAAGGTTTATAAACATACCTGGGAACTTAACAGGCAAGACTACCCAGAGGGTAGCCCTGCCAGCGCCAATCAGGGAGGGAAATGACGTGATTTGCGTCATGAAAGAGGTGGGGCTTAGCCGTGAGGGGGAGGGCGGGACAAACAAAATTATAAAAAAAGGGCTGAATATGTGTTAAACAGTGTAAGAGGGCGGGGAGAGGGGAGGAACCTGGGCGGGATGGAGAACAAGTGGGCAGAGTTTCTACTGAAACTCTGCCCACCCGGAGATTGAGAGACTGCCCAGGAGACCCGGTAATTCACTGTGAAATCCGTAGTCTCTGGGGCAAAACCGGAGAGTTCCCAGGTATGGTTTTAAAAAGCCCATTTCAAACAGTGCCATATCAAGCCTGTACCATTTAGAGTTGGCTTTGGCAGTTCTGAGGCCACATTGAAGTCTATGGGCTGGAGAGGTGGTTCAGCTGCCACAATATAATGCTGTGAATGGGTTCAGACACATGCTTGCTATGACTGCAGGGCATTTTATGTTATTAAGGCCATTGAAACTAGAGGTATCTCCAGACAGTTCCCTTGTAATGTTCTGGAAACCAGTCTAGCACCCAAGTAGTTAAATACTGCATGTCTGTCCTCATAAAACATTACAATGCAGACGGTGTTGAAAGGCTTTAAGATGAATATTTAAGAAAGCGTGGACAGAGAGGTATCGATTAGTTGTTCTCTTCCAATCATCACACCCGTGAACTTGAAGGAATATTTACCTAAATCTCAAGGTGAAGGGGCAAATTCTCAGTCTGTGTAGTCTAGGGTCCTCTGCTACCTGCTCTGCACTGATTGGCTGCTACTGAGGTCTCCAGGTTGGTGCTATGTCTACCATTAAGATAGAGACTGAAATGCTGCTTGCCTTTGGGATTTCTTAAATTCCTGGCATGTTAAAGGGATAGTAATACTTTGTTTTATCTTTATTTTATTTTGTAGGCATTACAAAAACATGAAGGACGATATAAGTCTTATCTCTCAAACCTTTATGGTTTGAGAGCTATTCACAAGCAAAGTTTCCCCTCCCGCCCCTTTTACCTAGTGTAAGCCATCTCTTCTCAGATGTGGAATCCAGTACATAGACCAGACAGATAACAGAAGGGGACAATCTTCTTCCTATGAGAACAATGAAAGCCCTGCCCCCCCTTGACAACTTTTTCAGGGTTTTCCCTTATTTTAATTGAAGATTGTTCCTCTCTGCAAGTCTACCTGGGCACCTCCCTTCTGCTCTGGCTGAGCAGTGTTACATCAGTAAAAGGGGAGGGAGGGGGATATAGGAGAAATAGGATTAGTGTCAGTGCATACCTGGTAATTAATTATCTGGGGTAGAGTAAAATAGTTTCCAAGTATGGTAATTATTCTTAAATTAATTTGGCTATCTTTGAGTGATAAGAGAGTGTTCCTCTGCCTGTAACATGCTAGGCAGGGGATTATTACAATACAGCATAAAGCATAAAACATAAATTCTCTTCTAAAGCTCTCGTTACATGTGCGATTCATCAGACACTGTTTATGTGTAATTGTGGCTCCTTTGTTGGCTTCAACAGGACTGGGACCTGATGTGAGAAAATACTGTACACCACTGGCATATGTACTCACTCACTGATAAATGATAAAATACAAATCCATTAATAAATATGACTATGGCAATACTCAGGAAATTGTTAGTGTTCCGCGGCAGGTTTAAACATTACATTTTAAAGTAAAAACAAGCCTACTACCGCTGCTTTGAGATTTTTGATTCAAAATGTATTATGTCTCAGTTAACAAGAGCACCAACTGTGTCCAAAAAAGCATTTTTATAATGTATGGGAGAGCTTGAGTCATAGACTAGAGCTCCCCACAGTAAATTAAAAGAACAGCACAACCTGGAGACCTGATTAAAAATTCCAGTTTGTTTTAAAAAGACAGATTTGAGCTGTAAGAACTCTTGAATAATAAATCTCACATCAGTGGGAGCAGCTATGTTTCATTTAGCAGGAAAAGCTGGTTTTAAGAGATGTTGCTAAAGCATTGTCTCTGTCATTCCAGGATTTAATAAATGGTCCCCCCCCCATGTGAGCTGCCATTAGACATTTCTATATGTATCCATTTTCATTGGTTCAGTAATTCACTACAGTTATCTCTGTAGAAAACCTGAGGCCTAATTCAGCAAGCTAAAGAGGACATTTACAGAGAAAATCCACTGCACTACATGGGACAAATAAAAATTCCCTAAATGCCCCTTGATTTAAATGAAAATGTTAACCCCTTGAATGCTGGTTAGGTCACCAGTGCATTGTGAAACAATGTTTTGCAGACCTCTCTAGCATTCAATCAAATGGAATTCTCATTTGTCCCCTGCAGTGCAGTTGATTTGCTCCAGAATTAGAACACTTTAGTTTGCTGAAATAGGCCCTTGAAGTGGCCATTTTATAAATCTGAATAAGAGCATGAAAGGAGCACAACAGTACGTATCAATGAAATCTAAACACCCCACATTGTTCTGGGCTTTTTGTATTGTCTCTGGCAGACAGGCAGTCCTGAATCAGGTCTGTGTGCAAAGAGGCTAGTAATACGGAGGACAATCTCTGGGGTGGAGTTAATTAACACTTGTATGGCTCATCTAACTTGATTACTGGTACCACCACCCATGACTAGATAAATAAACCCTGGGCGTGGGAACATGAACTAAGAGATCTGAAGGTGCAGACACAAAAAGCACCCCTCAAAAAAAAACAAAAAACAATTGTGTTACAGTGGGGTGGAAGTGCTTTTGTCTGATCTGTACCAACAGGGTTTGTGTACATTTCTCTGGGATTTCTATTTTAGACCAGTGTGTTTGTATGGACTCATCCACTAGGGCAGGTGTAGCCATTCCTGGTCTTCTAGAGCTTCCAATAGTGTTTGTTTTCTGGATATCCTTGCTCAATTAACCCCTTAAGGACCGCACGTGCGGCCAGCAGTTGAGGACCACTGGGCTTTTTTTTTTGCTTCCAGTTCAGGGCTTCTGGAGCGGCGTGCAGCCTTGCCGGGAGCCCTGAACTCCGTGATGTACCAGGACCGTCACTGGTGCTTAAATGCTGGACCGCTGTGACGGTCCTGGTATGGCAATGGTCCTTAAGGTGTTAAAGTGACTCAGACACTAATGATCAACCTAACGCACAAGCAGATATATCCTGAAATCACACAATGTTGGTAGCCACTCCTGCACTAATGTAACTGATCTATTTATAATAGATGTATACTGCATGGCTGCCAGGAATCCTATATAATAATTCATTAAATGTGTTTGTCAGAAGCCTTCATGCGCAGTAGAGACGGCTGCGTGCGCTGCAGTAATGCACAGTAGACACTGGCCACGCCGCGGCTAATAACGGAGTGGGGCTCCGAATTCAGTATCAGCCGTGGCGCGGCCAGTCTCTACTGTGCATGACTGCACCGCGGCCGTTGCGGAGTGGCACTATGGCCCGTGTACACGGGCTCTTCAACTAGTATTTAATATTCAGCCCAGTCTTCGGGCCACAAACTAAACCATTTTGGCTGGTACAATACTGCTTTTGGGGAAGTTGCACCAACCAGAATGTGACTGTACCAATGTATCTTTTTTACTCAGTAGCTGCTATGACTGCAAATGTAAGTGTCTGTGGTTATGAACTCTAATCTGATGACTAAAGCACCAGTCTTTTCCCATTTTGCCCAAGCTAAGTTATACAGTGACATTTATCTATGTAGTCTTGCTCCATTCAGGTAGATGGCTGCCTGCTCTGATGCATAGTTTTCACTGACTGATGGGCTGCAGTTCAGCAAATATAGCTGTCTCCGTGCAGTGGTTAACAGCATGAAGTTACAAAGGGCTAATGTCTTGACCTCTCTGCAGAGCCCAAGATATATTACATGATGTGCTGTCTTTTATAGGCTGACTATCTTGCCCACAGTCAAGATGTTAGGGGCAGGGCACCAAGTTATCATGTAATAAATCATTGATGCTGCTGAGAGATCCAGAAACCATCCAGTTGTAACTGATAATGCAGGGAGGCATTAGAAATACTTGCTCCATGGGAGAAGTACCATTTATTATTTAGAAAATGTTTTACCAGGAAGAATAAATTCAGATATCTCTCGTTTCCAAGTATGTCCTGGAAAGCTTTTACAGTAAGAAGTTATATATTTACACAAAACAGAGAAACAATATAAAGACTTACATATATGTAAAAATAAATGCAGTTACATATTGATTTTAGATACAAAGAAGCAGTTATTTTCAGGGATTTTAGACTCAGAGAAGATCTGATTTTTTCGGGTACTTTATTTCAGGCTTTCAGAGCTCTGACGGAGAAGGGAGAACAATTGGCTTCTTTCTTGTAGTGTGAAACACTGAGTGAGTTGTTAGCAGTGTAGTGGAGGGTATAGTTAATACTGAAAGCTAGAGTGAGAATACTGCTCAGGTAGTCTGGTAGCTTTCTACAGAAGTGGTTATAAATTAGACAAGATAGGTGGTGGGTACGTCTAGATTTGTATAGATTAACCATGATTTCATGTCCCATTTTTATCCCTACCTTTGTGGATAGGCACAACTCTAGTCACTTTCCAGGCTTTAGAGAGATACCCAGATGACAAGGAGGCATTAATTAGGGATGCAACGGGATGAGCTGTGACAGAGGCACTGAGCTTTAGTAACATTGCTGAAAGTTTGTCAGGCCCAAATTGCAATTTCATTTTGAGTTGAGGAGGTGGTCATATATTTCACTTTTGGATACTGGCACGAAATTGAATCCAGCAGTGCTGTTGGTCCAGTGGGAAGGTGACAGAGACTATTCAATGCACGTTTCTACATCCACATTACTTTTGTTTTGTGTAAACAGGGAGGTAGACCATCCAAAGCAGTAGCTTTTGAATGCATTAGCTATTGATAAGGGGCACTGTATTGTTTCATTGCCTATTTTTATAGTTGAAGGATGAGAATGGCTAGGGGGTTTGCAAATATTTTTAATAGCCTACCACAAGTTGGTCAGTTTTTGATATGTTACTGTTCAAATTGTTAATAAAATATTTAGTTTTGACTAGTTTTGTTTGCTTTGTGCGGGTAGTCCTCATTTGTTTGTAAACAGCGTGATACTAAGCGGAGCCAGTTTGCTTACATTTTGTTCAGAAGGCATCTCTAAAACTTTTGTAACTCAAGTAGGTTAGCAGAGACCCAGGGTAGATGGGACCCTCTAACCCTGACCTTCCTTAGTGTGGCATAGGTATTTCAGACCTGCAAGAATCCAGAGTGAAAAAAAAATACATTGCTGAGTATAGGTCAGGTATTAAGTTTATTCTATACCACTGGCAATTTCTTAGATTATTTAGGAGATTTCATTTCCTGAAAGCTCTAGTAACTATTATTTGGGACAAGAGTTGATAACCTTTATTTTGCAAACACAGTAGAATATGGAGTGATCACTAAACGCATATAATAGTATGCCTGGATCTTGGATTCAGCTTAGGCAGGATGAAAGGATCCAGTCCAGCAGAGTATGGTTGATTGTTTTTTCATTTATAAGAGTAGGGGAAATTTGTTGTAATAAGTTCAATGAGCAGAATCAATCATTACTATGGTCCAATTAACATTAAAGCCTCAAAGAACGAACAACTCACGTTTCTCATTTTGAGTGGCAATCTCATTGATGACGTGGGCTATGTCCAAAAGGGACTGTGCAGGGGTATTAAGTGGTCAGTATAAAAATGTAGTGAGTTGTTTGCGGTGAGCACCAGATGGGAGTCCAACACAAAGGGTTGAAGTCCACATATATTAGCTTTAAAGAAGCAGTACTTTTTTTTATAAAGAAATATATATTGTAGGGCTTTTCCTGTCAAGTAACATAAGCCAGTTCCTACTGCTGAGAAAGGCACACTTCCAGAGATATTACAGTTTAAATCCATGTTTGTTTGTTTGTTTTTTTAACATTAACAGTGCACTCTAGTGGTCAAATTCCAAGTAGCTATTCTGATACATTCAATTTCAGAGGAAAGTGAATGACAAACAGCTCTCCATAAGAATGTAATGGAAACTACTGAATGTCATAGGTCTGGGCAGCAAACCCAAAGGCAGTTTCACAAAATGGTGCATCATAACAATGAAACAGAGAAATGCAACAATATCAAACAGCAATGTGTAAACAAATAATTAAAGTGTTAGTAATGTCCCAGTAAAAATATTTTGCATTGTGTAGAGCTTAAAAAGTTGAATTGAATTCAAAGAAACCCTATCTCTCAAACCGCATGGTTTGAGAGATACATGCATTCAAAGTTTCATGTTTCCTGCTGTCAGCTGTAAATCATGCCGCAATCATGTTATTTAAAGCGGAACTACCACCGCAAAACAACTTTAGCTTAAATAACTCCCCATCTGGCGACTAGCTGCTTAGTAGCGCTAGTTGCCAGAATTATTACCTTATTCAATAGGTTTATCCTTTTTTTCCACAGCTGGCAGGCAGGACGGATCGCAGGCATCTTGCCATAGTGGCGTCTGCGCACCTGCTCTGTCTGTTCCAGCTGGCTCTATTAGAAGTTGCTAGGAGCCATTCGGCTCTGGAAGGGACTGACAGAGCAGGCACGCGGACGTCACTATGGCAAGATGGGGAGTCGCCAGATGTGGTGTTATTTCAGCTAAAGTTGTTTTGCGGTGGTAGTTCCGCTTTGAATCGAATTACTTCATTGGAATGGTCTAAAAAGTGTGCCTGGTTTGCAAGCACACTTTTTAGACCATTCCAGTGAAGACATTTGTTTTAAATAACGTGACTGTGGCTCTGCTGCAGAGCGTCCATGTTGGCTGAAACGGATCTCCTGCTGTCAGCTGTAACGCTGTGAATGCATGTATCTCTCAAACCATAGCGATTTGAGAGGTCGTTTTTTTTTGCATTCAATTCAACTTTTTAAGCTCTACACAATGCAAAATATTTTTATTGGGACATTACTAACACTTTAAACTATGGAGCTATTCTTCTGTACACTGCCTGTCTGTACAGTTGCTAGAACTGGTAATATATTTTTATGCCACATTTTTGCATGTATTGAATAGTAATTATCAGTTTATAGGATTGATTTGCATAATTTGTAATTATATATTGAATTTACGATGCTTACACTTTGTGTATATTGCATGGATTTTTCTGTTATGCGAGCCAAAATGATGCATGTATGCAGTACAGCTTATGTGCCAAGATCTTTATTTCAGTGCAGGATGCTTGAGAAAAACCCACATAATACAGTGTTGTACTGGTGCCACAAAGGGAAGCTTACAAGACAAACAGACACAAGAGACAGTAGAAACAATGTCTTGAGCATCACAAGATGCAGATAAACTAAATAAAGAGATTCGAAAGGAGTCTTCTGGATCACTCCCAATACCAGGTTAGAATCCCACGGAGGAGTGGGATCCCAAAAGACAGGGCAGGCATGAGCCACCCCTTGAACAAAAGTTTGCACATCAGGGAGAAAGCTAATGAGCTGCTAGAAAAAAGGGTAACAGTCAAAATCTGAACCTTGATGGAACTATGACTAAGCCCTTTCTGACCTCCATCATGAAGAAAGGCCAAAACTACCAGAAGCTGAAAAGGCCAGTAGAAATAAAAGTCAGAAAACCCCTTCTTCTTCAGGACGCTGGCCTCAAGAGCCAAAAATATCTTCTCCACCCAAGGGTGACATAACAGGCCCTGAGTCAAGAGGTCTGGACGCAAGGGAAGATGAAGAGGCTCCACCATGGACAGATTGAGAAAATCTGAAAACAAGGCCTGACAGGGCAAGAGCAGAGCAATGAGGATGACATGTGCCCACTCCATCCTGACTTTCCTCAGCTCCCAGAATCAGGGAAGTTGCAGGAAAAGCATATGTCAGAGGAAAATTCCACACTACTGTCATTGCATCCACCATGAGAAGCAGAGGATCATGGGACCTGGTGCAGCACCAAAGAATCTTGTCAGGAGGCTCCAATAGTTAACGATCAAATAGAACATGCTCTGATTGAGCTTCCAATTTCCAGGACCCAGGAGGTGGCAACTGAGAAAGTGTGCCACTAAATTTTCTACCCCTGGAATGTGAACTGTAGAGAGAGCCGGTATATAGGACTAGGCACACAAAAGAATCCTCTGGACCCCTGCCAAGGCTTTCACACTTCTGGTGCCTCCTTGGCAGCTGTAAGCCACAACCATTCAGTTCAGTTGTAGAACTGAATCCGCACTGGGGACCCTTGAAGAGGATAGAGACCAATGGCGCAGTGAAAGGCGAAATCCCTGCAGTTCTACAATATTGATGGGCAGAAGGCTTCCCTCCGTTGTCCAAAAACCCTGGGCCATCAGGGGGCCTAGGGTAGCACCCCAGTCAGCAGGCTGGCATCCATGGTGACTACAACCAAGTCAGGGATGGCAAACTAACATCCTAGCATCAGATGGAACCACTGAAGCCATCAGTGAAGGTTTGCCCGAAGGGATATAGACATGACATGAGACAGATGAGACTGATTCCTTGACCAGTTGCTGAAAATGACCAGTTACAACTCCCGTTCGTGGAACTGAGCAAACAGAACTTTCTCCAGAGCAGAGACCAGGTAACCCAACACCTCTGATGTACTCCTGCACAGTCACCAAGACACCTGAAGTGAAAGAGTTTGAATCTTGTCATCTGGGAAAAACATCCTCCCTTGGAGGGTATTGAATCTCCTGCTGAGAAATTGAAGGACCTGAGATTTATTGAAATTAAGGACCCAATTGTGCTGCTCCAGAATGGAGATGCCCTCCTGAATATAAGTGAGCAAGATTACCTCTAAAGGAGTGTTAAGTAAAAGGTTGTCTAGGTAGCGAATGAAAGCGATCCCCTTAGCATGAATTTGAGTCACAGAGGTGGACATGACCTTGTGAAGACCCTTGGAGCAGATGAACTGGAAATGACTGTCATGAAAAACAAAGCATAGGAAGTGTTGATCCTCAGGATGGATCTGGATGTGCAGATAAGCATCCTTCAACTCTAGGGAGGCTATAAACTCATGATTAAGCACCCATGAGGTGTGAAACGCATTGACTTTTCTAGCTGCACCTTTGACATCAAGCCACTCCTTAAGTCTCTCCTCTATACAGCTAACAAATGAGAAGTAGCAGGCATGAACAATGTTTATCATATTTGAATAAAGTTTTATTGATTTTATTACTAAGGGATTATTTGGTCTGCTCATAACCACTGCTATTATTCATGTTTTTGTGTGTCTTATGAAGAAGAAGTGTTGAGACATTCAGGATCAGCACAATAAAGTATTGTTGAATCATTTCCCATGAACAATTTTGGTGTTTAAAGGGATAGTAATACTTTAATATTACTATTCCCCATATTGTAGATATTTGAAAAAGAATTTAATAGCCCCCAGGTTCATCTCTCAAACCTTTATGGTTTGAGAGATAACTGAACGCAAAGTTCCCCTCTCCCTCCCCTGAAGTCAGAGTTGTACTGACTGCAGGGATATCTGGTCTGACTTTCATCAGGAGGCTCTGCAGCAGAGCCACGATCGCGTTAGTGAAAAATAATTATTTAACTGAAATGGTCTTCTACGTGTGCTTGCAAACCAAGCACATGTAGAAGACCGTTTCAGTGAAATAATTTTTCACTAACGCAATCTCGGCTCAGATGCAGAGCCGCATGCCTGTTGTATGACAGACTTCCCCTGCAGTCAGTACAACGCTGACATCAGGGAAGGGGGAGGGAGGGGCTAACTTTGCATTTGGTTATCTCTCAAACCATAAAGGTTTGAGAGATGAACCTGGGGGCTATTAAATGTTTTTGCATATATCTACAATATGGGGAACAGTAATAATAAAGTATTACAATCCCTTTAAATGTTGCTCATTTGAACATGTATGCCTTTCAAGTAATTTTTAGCCTAACATGACAACCAGAGCAGCTTTTCTTTGTTGTTCTAATCTAGAAACTCCCCTGGACACATAGCCACAATGACAGAGAGCAAAGACTCCATCTTGAATTATTGGGTCAGCACAAAATGGTCGAGGCACTTTAAAGGGATAGTAATACTTTGTTTAATCTTTATTTTATTTTGTAGGCATTAAAAAAACATGAAGATATAAGTCTTATCTCTCAAACCTTTATGGTTTGAGAGATATTCACAAGCAAAGTTTCCCCTCCTGCCCCTTTTACCTAGTGTAAGCCATCTCTTCTCAGATGTGGAATCTAGTTGTAAGACCAGACCGATAACAGCAGGGGACAATGCTCTTCCTATTACAAAAATGAAGGCCCTTCCCCCCTTGACAGGTTTTTCCCTTATCTTAATTGAAGATTGTCCCTCTCTGCAATCTACCTGGGCACCTCCCTTCTGCTCTGGCTGAGCAGTGTTACATCAGTAAAAGGGGCGGGAGGGGGATACTTTGTCATTGAATTACTCTTGAACTACAACTCTGACAGAATTGAAATAACACTCTCCAAAGTCCAAATACTATGATGATTAATTAGAGCTGCTTTTATTATGAAACATTACTATCCCTTTAAGTCCAGAATTGGACAGCATCTGCCATCCTTTTTTGGGAACCACAAAAAGACTGAAATAAAATCAGGTGAATCTTCCTGTAAAGGAACAGGGATCAACACCTGTATGTCTTGCAAGGAAAAAACTGTGTCTAAAAGACAACCTCGATCCGGATCCTGAGGAATTCTGGACAGGTAAAAGTAGTGAGGAGGAAGGTACTTGAAGTTTATACAATACCCTGCAAAACTCACTGATCCATCACACAAATTGCGCACATGTTGTGTAAAAAAAAAAGAGATGACCTCCTATGACAGAGATAGACCAGGCCACGCGAGTCATGTGGAGATGGATTTATCAACCTTAGGTTTCTGAGCAGTTTTCTTGGCTGCCCTAGTCTGCTTGGGTTTTTGGGGAAGATACTCCTATGCTGCTGGAAGAAGCGGTGTCCTAGGCACATACCTGAACTGGTGGGGGTAATGAAAACCATGCATCTTCCATGGAAAGAAGACAAGCTTAGGTGTGACCGAGGTGGCATGGCTAATAATCTTCTCCACTTCAGAGCCAAACAAGAGGAAGAGAAACCAGATACTTCTTGGATGATTAATCAGCCAACTAGCTCTTTAGCCACAGATTGCAATATGCGGTGACAGAAAAGGCAGAGGTTTTGCCAGAAAACCTAGCAGCATCAAAGGCCGTTGCAGCAAGATAAGCATAAGCTTCAAGTACTTTGGAGAGCATCTCCTTGGATGGCATCCAAGAGTTGATCATCCCAGATAGCTGTGGCCCTAGTTACCCTGGCAATGCCAAAGATATGACTTAAGGAGGCACAAGAAACTGCAAAATTCACTTTCAGAAAGGAGACCAGTTGTTTATGCACCTGATCCTTAAGGACAGTGACATCTGCCAGCAGCGCTGTGTTTTTGTTAAGACAAGAAATCAGGGGGGTGGGGGGATCAACTACATGAGTGGTATCCCACTGCACTAAGGCCTCAGCCTGCTGTCAGGCATCTTCCATTCCTCCAAGAGAACCTGGTCCACAGAAGGTGATGATGAATGATTGGAACTTCCTTCTTGCATCTCATAAAAATATCAAGGGAAGAGGAACTACAATCTGAAGCCTCTGAGACATGAAGTGTATCCAGGACTGCCAGAATAAACAACTCAGCTGTCCCTTTGATGAGGGGACAGAGACAACTGAAAAGATAAAAGCCTTAACACAAACTGGTTCCTGGCCAGCAGATGAGAACCTCAGAGGTGTTGTTGGAGCCACTGTGAAAAAGGCACCTAAGGCAACAGAATAATACCTAGGAATCCCAGTCTGACATGAGAAGAAATGGGTCAAAGGAGTTAGGGGGACCCCAGAATCCTTAGCCTTGGATTTCTTAGAATACCCCACAAAATAAAGTCAGAATACTGGAAAGACAAGAGAAAGGAATCAAAATGTACAAGTACTTACCTTACTGCAAGGGGTTAAATGGGAAGGAGAAGGGAGAGATGAACCTTTGTGCAGCCTGCAGAATCCAAAAAAAACTCTTCCCATGTAAAAAGAAATAACAGACAGAATGGGTTTCTGGGAATTGTAGTATTGTCTCTTTAAAATAAAGCATTGGCTCTCCATCCATTTAACCCCTTAGCGACCCTTGACATACCAGGACCGTCAAGGGTAAATGTGATCCAACGACCCTTGACGGTCCTGGTACGTCAAGGGTTAAACTCTTCCATCGCGGCCGCACGGAGCGATGGAGGAGTTCAAGCCGCTTGTTACTAAGTGTCTCGGTATCGGGACACTTAGTAACAAGCGGCAGAAACATTGTTGCAACATGCGATTCGCTTCAAAAGCGAATCACATGTTGCAAAACCTGAATGACAGGGACAATATTTGTAAATACTGTCCCTGTCAGATCTCTCTGCCTCCCTCCACCTTGCATACTGCTGAGGTGGAGAGAGAGACAGAGAGACATGCTGTTACTGCCTTACTGTAAAAAAAAAAAAGTAAAAAAAAAGTTTAAATAAAGAAATTTAACCCTTTGATCACTGTTCTGCAGTGATCAATAAGTGCCCCCCCATCCGATCACTCTTGGAGTGATCAATTTGCTGCAGATCAGTGTTTTCTGATCTGTGGGACACCCCCCATCCCCCTTGAATTTTTTTAGATTTTTTTAAAATTTTTAAAAAAAATTTTAAATTTTTTTTAATTTTTTTTTTTTTTTTTTTTTTTAATAGTAAATATAGTTTAGGTATTTTGGTAGGTAGTTGGGTAGGTTTAGTGTAGACGTGTGTTAGGGAAAGTTTTAGGGATAGATTTAGGTTTAGGGGAAAAAAAAAAACAAAAACAAACCCCCCCTCCAAAAAAAAAAAAAATATATAATAAGCGCAGTTTAGATAGGTAGTTCAATTGGGTTAGGTAGGTTCAGGATATACGTAGGTTAGGGTAAGTTTTAGGGTTAGATTTAGGTTTAGGGATAGCGTAAGAAAAAAAAAAAAAAAAAAAACCCCAAAACCCCCCCCCAAAAAAAAAAAAAAAAAAAAAAAATATATATATATATATAATAAGTGCAGTTTAGATAGGTAGTTCACTTGGGTTAGGTAGGTTCAGGATATACGTAGGTTAGGGTAAGTTTTAGGGTTAGATTTAGGTTTAGGGATAGCGTAAGGAAAAAAACCCCAAAAAAACCCCAAACCCCCCCCCCCCCAAAAAAAAAAAATATATATATATAATAAGTGCAGTTTAGATAGGTAGTTCATTTGGGTTAGGTAGGTTCAGGATATACGTAGGCTAGGGTAAGTTTTAGGGTTAGATTTAGGTTTAGGGATAGCGTAAGAAAAAAAAAAAAAAAAAAAAAGTTTTTTTAGTGGGCAAAATGCAGCGCAGGTACAGCGTTGAAGAGGCATATGCCTTTTTGGCGTCTGACTCTGAGGCAACAGACACTGCGTCAGATTTTGACATAGCGCAGTTTTCAGAAAGTGAGAGCAGCTCTAGTGATGACGCTGGGCCTTCTGTCAAGAAAAGACGCACTGCCCCAAGAGCTGCTCTGGCAACTGCCCCAGCACCTGCCAAAAGAACTGCCCAAAGACCTACCAAAATACCTACCCAAAGAAATGCCCCAAGTGCTGCCCCAAGAGCTGCCCTGGCAACTGCCCCAGCACCTGCCAAAAGATCTGCCCAAAGACCTACCAAAGAAATGCCCCAAGTGCTGCCCCAAGAGCTGCCCTGGCAACTGCCCCAGCACCTGCCAAAAGATCTGCCCAAAGACCTGCCAAAAGACCTGTCCAAAGAAATGCCCCAACACCTGCCACTCCGGATCCTAATGAATGGGTATCAATTTATGCCCACAAATCTCAGAATTCACAGGCAACCCAGGGATTCAAATTGATGTGGAAGGATTTACCCATGATCATTTTTTTGATTTGTTTTTGGGGGAAGACATTTTAGGTGAAATTGTTTCCCAAACCAATTTGTATGCAGCCCAGTATACTGCCGCCAACCTAAGTGTGAAAAACGCTGTTTTTTTTTTTTTTTTTACTTACGTCATGGTTTACGAGGGATTGGTGGTAAAATGGCTGTGTATAAAATTGGAAAACACACCTAAAACGAGAGCCTGGGGTGTCTACTTTCCAAAAATATACACTTTTGGGGGGAAATCTTAAAAAAGAGCACTGTTACACAGCCCCAAATGAGACATGGCACCAGTAACGCAAGCTGTGAAAATTCGAAGTGTGAAACTGGAAACGCGCATGTTCCAATTTGGGCCCCGTAACTCTCCCAAACCTTGAGAAACCTATGCATATGGGGTATTGCCGTACTCAGAAGAAGGAGCTGAACACTAAACAATGCATTTTTAAAAATCTTCACCTATCATGTGCTTGATATCAACAGTAGTATTGAAATGTAAGTGTGAAAACTGCAAAAAAAACAAAATATTACCACAATTTTGAAATTTTTTTCTGGAAAAATAGCTGCATGAAAAACTCCAAAATTCTCCTGATTATTTACCTTATGTTGTCTAGTTTTCAGAAACATATACATTTGTGGGACATTTTTGGTTCTGGCACCGTCAGCTAAGCTATGATGCTCACATGCCAATTGTTGAGAAATTACAAGTTGGAAATAATGGCATCCATCTTGTAATATTTACCTTGTAAATGTGAGGAAGTGATTGAAATACTAGGCATATGGGGTATTCTTATATTCAGGAGAAGCAAATGAATATATTTAGGGGTATTTTTTTGTCATAAACTAATTGTATGCAAATCCTGACACCAAAATATAAGCAAAATGTTGTTGTTTTTTCAATTTTTTTCCTCTTTTTTTCTATTTTAATCAAATTAAACAATGAGGTATTCATATAATTGTGGTATCAAAAGAAAGCCCTACTTGTGCTTAAAAAAACAGTATATAATTTATGTGGGTGCACAAAAGGAATTCAAGAGAAAATATGGTTGAACAAAGACATAGTCAAAAAAGTCAAAATTGCTCCGGTCCTTAAGTCAAATCAAACTCAGATTTTCCCGGTCCTTAAGGGGTTAAAAACGGCATCCCTCATTGATGGGGTTTAATGGGGGGTGGTCCACTAGATAGTGTGCCTCATAAGAAGCACAATGAAACCAGCAGCTGCCTCCCATGTACAACCAGAAGTGAGATATGCCCCACAGAAACTCTGTTCATTAATCCAAAATGGCTGCCTCTAGTGGGTACCCAGTTTTAAAGGGGCCATATCCACATTCGGTAAAATTAAAGAATAAACTTAAAAAGATCTGGAAAAGTGAGCAAATCAAAAGAAAAGCAATCTGCCTTAAGGGCACAGTACCCCCCAAGTGAAGAAATGTGCTCAAACAAGGAGGAAGGTATTGCAGGGGTTAATAGCCCTGCGAAGATGCAGAAAACACTAAACAAAACACAAATCCATTCTTGTCAGAGCAAAAAACAGGCACAGACTACAGCATATTCAGAAAATAGCGCATACAAGCTAGGCAACGGTCCACATGAACAAGTGGATGCCAGACACTACGGACATACACACAGGACCAAAGCACTCGATAGGTTAATTTACATTTAAGCTTCAGTCTTCCGGCTCCTATTAGAATAAATGAAAAGAACCTCTACGAAGATATTATAAGGTAACGGCTGTAAAGACAACCCACCCTCCACAGGTTTGCTCTCCTGTAAAAAGAACCTGTGCACTAGCCAGCCCATGAAGTAGGAAGCCAGGAATAAGAACCTGCTAATGGGGATTATACAGCTCCATACTCTAAAAAAAAATAAAAATTAAAAAGAAGACTAACCAAGAGAACTGTGCCAGTACTACGTCCTAATCAGTCAGGTGATCAGAAAAATCTTGCCAATATACATAAAAGAGGAATAAAACTTACCCTTTTCAGCTGTTTGGTAGCTTCCAGCATCTGTGATTGTAAGAGACCATTTTCTTTAGTGAGGCGGCTGCAATCTTCTGCCATTCTGGTTCGCAAATATTTATCCTCATCGGCAGACATCTGTTTTTCTTTCAGCTGGAATCTCAGCTTTTCTGCTTCTTTGCTAGTGATAATGAAATGATAGGGATGTGATTGTGTGAGCCAGAAGGTACATTGACTGTATCATAAGGAAAAAAATACAGATTCCTAATCTTTCCATTAAATTTAATGGGGGATTTAACCCCTTGAAAGTTACAAAGATCTCAAAAATAAAAAGCTTTTAAACCTCTTGTGTGCTAGAAAGGTCTTCAATGCATTGTGAAGATTCAAGTAGATTAACACTTTGAGTGCCAGAGGGGGATGCAACGCATTGCTTTGCAATGCGTTGCATCCCCCTCTGGCTCTCAAAAGGTTAAAGCAAATCTATCACTACAATTAAAGTGCCCCCCAAATAATTATTCATATAGCGATATGCATACCAATAGTTGTATTATCCTGAATAAGCCCAGCATTGTTGAAAAACCCATCTTGTTCGGAGACTGACAGGCAGGCTTCTTGCTGTAAAGGCAACTGTGCACCTGCGCTGTCAGTCACTTCCTGTACCTTAAGGTACAATGCAACTCCCCCTCACCCATCATAGAGGAGACCAGGATGGACAGCGCAGACGCACAGATGCCAAAGAGGCAAGATGTCTGCTCTGATGCCTGCCCGTCCATCTCCAAACAAGATGGATTTCTCAATAATGCTGGACTTATTCAGGATCTTACAACTATTAATATGCATGTCGCTATATGAATAATTATTTGGGTGGCATTTTAATTGGAGTGATAGTTCCGCATTAAAGGCCACATTTAAATCAGTGGGAGCATTTATTTCTTTCCAGTCCTGCAATTGGTTTGTCCAGAATTGTTCCACCTTTGGTGACACACATGCTCCATAAAGGCAATTCGATCAGTGACATACCGGAGCTCTGTGCCAATCTGCTCCTGAATGGTGTGCGCAGTTGTCAGGTATTTCTCTTCTAGCTGGTGCAGCTCTGCCTGCATCCTTAGGAGTGCAGACCTCTTATCCATTACTTTTTCCTCCGTGTTTTCATGTTGCTTTATTTGTTCCTGAAGCTGAAAGTGAAACGATGCAAACACTAAGTACAGATTACCAGTGTGATCTAGTAACATCAGTTCATACCTGTGGTTATTCCTGGGGGAAGATGCAGTAATGTGAGAAACTCCCCAATCCCCATGTTATTCTACAGAGTGAATACACAAAGTCAGTTGTTCTCAACCAGTGCCCTGCTAACAGTCCAGGATTTTTTCCGAGCACAAGTGAGTGAAACAGAATGTGTATCTGATTAATTTACCTGTACTCAGACAAGGAAATCCTCAAGTCCTGGAATGTTAGAGGGCTTTGCAATGAGAACCAACTTGAAAACGAAGCTTCACAGAATAGCTTAGGAACTAAACACTTTCTCATAGTGGGCTGTTTATATAACTGTAGTGCATAATCTCCCCTGGAATTCTTAGTGTTATTTTATTTAAAGGGATAGTAATACTTCTAAAAATATATATAAATTGAAGGGCTTATCCAGCTGAGTAAAACAAATATAATCTAACTGCTAGGAGACGTCTTATTCAAAAGTTATTGTGGAGCAAAAAATTGCATTTTTGTGAGACGTTTTTTGTGGAATTTCCATTTTATATTGGAGCTATTGCCTTTGTCATGTGGCTCATCTGACACAAGTATTTGCGGTATCAGCACTCACATGTGCGGTGTCCTGTAGCAGTCAGTTACAGCCTCCCTGTCATGATCCCAGCTCACAGTGAGGCGTGATGTGATCATTAACACATGACCATCATCCGTCCTCAAAGGATGGAATTGTGTAATGGTCCTGGCATGTCATTCAGCATTAAAGGGGATTTAACACACCTTTACAATTTTGTGTAAATAGTTTTATTATAAATCAAATATGCTTTAAAGTTTATTAATTTTTTTTTTTAAACTGCTTGTTTGCAGAAATTAGAAGAATAAATACAGCCCCATGCCTACTTCTGCAAAGACTGCTTTTGCCGAAGTTTGCTGCACAGCCTCTGATCCCTTCCCACAACCCAGCCTCCTCCAATGACGGAGGTTGTCTGTCTGTAAGCTGGAGTGCTCTGATTGACAGATATCGATTTCTGGCCAATGAGATAGCTCCAGCTTACAGACAGACAGCCTCTGTCATCGGAGGAGGCTGGATAGAGAGAGGCAGAGTGGCAGGCTGTGGCAAGGATCAGGTAACCGCAGACTGCCTGAAAGTAGGTGCGAGGCTGTATTTATTCTTCTAATTTCTGCAAACAAGCTGTTTAAAAAAAATGAATACACTTTAAAGCATATTCGTTATATAAGAAAACTATTTACACAATGTGATAGATCCCCTTTAAGGGGATATGTGCAAATTTTGTCCTGAATGAAATGGGCATCAATGCACTTTGCAAACATATTATATAGGTAATTACTATACTTGGAACCTTGAACTTTCTGCCTTCACCATTTCTCCATTCACACTCAGTATACCACCTACTTTACTTGCCTCTCTCTCGCTCTCCCCTCTGCCCAACCACTCCCTCCAAAATATTTATAAAAGCCACCCACTTTTTGATCTCCTTGGATGAGTTTCTCATTGGGCTCCAACCTTGCTTCTATCCTGCCTGTTTCTGACCCTGGTATTCATGTCAGCTCTTACAAATCAATCCTATACACAATCCACAATGAAGGATTTTGCTCCTCTGAAACAATGTTTGGTTTGCTGGTTTAAAGGGATAGTAATACTTCGTTTTAACTTTATTTTATTTTGTAGGCATTAAAAAAACATGAAGAATTATATAAGTCTTATCTCTCAAACCTTTATGGTTTAAGAGATATTCACAAACAAAGTATCCCCCCCCTGTTCAACCAGATCAGAAGGGAGGTGCCCAGGTAGACTGCAGAGAGGGACAATCTTCAATTAAGATAAGGGAAAAAGCTGAAAAACTTGTCAAGAGGGGAAGGGCTTTCATTGTTTTCATACAAAGAAAATTGTCCCCTTCTGTTATCTGTCCTGTCATACAACCTGATCCACATCTGAGAAGAGATGGCTTACACTAGGTAAAAGGGGCGGGGAGGGGAACTTTGCTTGTGAATATCTCATAAACCATAAAGGATTGAGAGATAAGACTTATATCATTCTTCATGTTTTTTTAATTCCTACAAAATAAAATAAAGTTAAAACAAAGTATTACTATCCCTTTAAGCCCTATCATAGGTGTAACTTCCACACCCATTTTCCATGCTCTCACGCCTATTCTACTCAACATCTTTGTGAGAAATCTCTCACATATGTAGATTCCTACCACTTTTTTATGTATTCTTTCTTCCCTGCATTCTGACTTAATGAAGACCAAGCAGGAATATTACAGGATAATAATCCACAACAAATCTAACCCTTGTCGTCTTTTATCTATTTTTGACTTTGTGCTCCACCCCTCTTCCGAAGTGTCCAATTTGCCTATATATTCGCCACAAGCTTTTAATAAGCACTCGATTCCTGGTCTTCTCTTGGTGTCTCAAGTTTAACTCTTTTACTCCAGTGACAGAAGTTGCTCAGCTTCTCTTATTCTCCCTTGTAACCACCCATTCCTTGGACCCTAAGCCCTCACACTTTCTTAAACCTCTTACCCCTGTCCTTACACCTATAATAATGTATATTTTCAATGCTGCCCTTTCCTCAGGCACTTTTCCTTCTTTCTTCAAACATGCACAATATTCAAGAAGATTAACCTGTCAGTGTCTCTTTTTTCCAGGCTTAACTTCGAAAATGTCATGTCTTCCTCCAAAATAATCAAGTATCTTCTCTACAAAAATCTTTTGGACCCACTGCAATTTGGATTTCGATGTGAACACTCAATGGATACAGCCATCTGTAAAGTGGCAAATGATCTCAAGCTTGCCAAATCCAAAAGACATTTTTCTGTTCTTATCTTATTTGACTTATCCTCTGCTTTGGATACTGTTGACCTTTCTCTTCTTGCTCAGGTTTTCCACACTCTTGGTTTCTGCAGTCAAGCTGCTTCCATGCAATCCTCCTAACTAACAAAATTATATTTCTGTTTCTTCTGTCAATAATGTCTCCTCAATAGTCCTTCTGTCTGTAGGGGTGCTTCAGGGCTCTGTTCTTCTTTTCTGCTTGTATACCCTTTCATTGGATGAATGTTTTAATTCATTTGGCTTCAAGTCTCATTTATATGCTGATGATACCCAAACGTACATGTCCACTCTGAATCCTTCACCTCAAATTCAGATTTTAGGCTGCCTCTTTGTGATTTCTACCTCACTCCCATCTTAAAATAAATATGCCAAAAACTGAACATATAATTTTGCATCCCAGATCTGACCCAACACCCATTTTCACCATCACAGTTAATGGAACTGACATTTATCCATTTGACTCAGCATGCTGCCTAAGGGCCATATTTGATTGTTCCCTTTCCTTCTCTACTCCTCAATACATTTAAGTCTGGAAAATTGAACACTGCTCTTAACTTGCCTATAAGGAACAGAGGAACATATTAATAAAAGCCAACTGGAGTTATTCTAGAGTAAATCAACTGTACCATATGGGACACATAAAAAGTCCTGTTAAATTAAGTTAGGCTTCTAATACCTTGACTGCTGGATATTATTATTATTCTTTATTTATATAGCGCCAACTAATTCCGCAGTGCTGTACAATTGGGAATAGACATACAGAGGTATTAAATAGTACAATCAGATGTGGAGAACGGAAGGATCAGAGGGCCCTGCTCGTGAGAGCTTACATTCTAGAGGAAGGTAATAGGACTCCAGTATGCTGTGAAGCAATGTACTGGAGACTTCTCCAGCATTTAAGGCCTTAAAAAGCTGTATTCGAATGCATGGGAATTTATGAATTCTTATTTGGCCCCTGTGGTGCAGTTCATTTATTCCAGAATAACTCCAGTTTGCTTTTATAAATATGAGCCCTTCAGTCAGTCCTGGGATACCCACAGTGATGGACATAATACTTAGTGGGAGGACTCCTGGACCTCAAACTCTGAAACTCTTCCAAATAAAGGTATCACTTTTACCATACCAGTCTCCTGCTTTTTCTAAGGCTAACAACGTACCACCTTTTATCTACACTAAAGTACTGACATAATCTGGCTACTTTCATTTGTTTAAAAAAGGAAAAATACATAGATCTTCAAGTAGGCAGAGTTTGGGTTCCAGAAGTCCTATCAGCAAGTGCTGAGGTCCAGAAATGACTGAAGATGCTATCTGTTGAACCAAGGATTTTCTTGCCATAGTAAGGCATTTTTTGGGGGCATGTTTTAGAGTTCTTATAAGGCTTTTCTTTGCAAACCAGAAGGTAACCAGGCCCACATCGCTACTGAGTGCTCATTGTCTAACTGAAGGAAATGAAGTCAGAACCACTGATAACCTGAGTTTGCAGAAGAAGCACATCTCTGTCTTTCTCCTTCACGCTGTGGCTAGCTCTGTGTAGTTCCCGCTGTATCTTCTCACGCTCTTCCTCTTTGTGTGTGATATCTTGTGTGGAAACCTCCGCTAGCTTCTTCAGTTGTGTGACGTCCTCCAGCAGCAGTCTCTTCTCCCGCATGTTTGCCTCTGAAAAGGAGCAAGAATCATTTATGTCTCCAAATGACTCTGGGGCTGATGTACAGAAAAAAGTGGGGCAATATTGGGGCAAACCAACTGCACCACAGGGAACAAATAAAAGTATGTATTAATTACTTATTTAAGCAATTAACCCTTTGAATTCAGGAGGGTAACACTGAGTGCCAGAGAGGAACGCAAAGCTTTGCAGTGGAATGCATTGCATACACCTCTGGCACTCAAAGCGTTAAATAAATGAGAATTTGGGGAATGTTTATTTATACCCTATGATGCAGTTGGTTTGCTCCAAAATGTCATCACTTTTCCTGGATACATCAGCCCTTCAGTTGGAAGAGGACCAGATGTAATACAATTTAGTCTTTGCTACCATTGTGTTTCATATGACAGCTACCTACAATACTAGCTCGATAGACACTTTGATCTCCTCTTTCTCCATCCAGCCACTGCTTCTGTCCAAGGCCACTGTAATAAGCAATACCAATACCTCTACCTCCCCCTGGTAATGGACCATACACATTATACCCTGTAATAAACCACATGTTACTCCCTTTTCCCTTCTATTCACCATGTAAACAATATCTACAACCACTCACTAGCTAATAATGTCCCAGAATACATATCTCTCAGTACTGCCATAGAATATATAACTCCTGTCCTATAGGTTTTATATATATATATATATAAGCCTCATTGCATAATTTATGGTACCTCACACACAGAACATAATTTATGTCTCCTCAGAAAACAAACACACATTGAACAGAATGCCTCATTACATAATTTATGTCTCATTAGGAGACACAACTCCTATTGGGTGATTGAATGGGGACTTTACTGCTCCCATTGGGTGATTGAATGGGGGCATGTTTATCATACAGGGAGTTGGCCCGCCCACCACTATCCAGCTGACAAAAAAAAATATAACTGCCCCTCGCTCCTGAAGTAGGGGATATCAATAACTTCTCATGGTCCACTCGCACTCTCACTCAGGATCATGACCCCACAAACACACTGTTTCACCTCCCACAGATTATTATAACCCTCCATACACTCTGTTTCCGTACGAGGGTGTAATGTTCCCATAAAATACAAACTCAGGGATAAACTTAATAGCAACTCTTTTATTTAACTCTTCATCTCTTCAGTCACCTCACTAACTGTCTCAACTGTCACTCCTCCACTTCCTGATTCCCGCCCTTTCTCCTTAAAGGGAGAGAGATGCTTTGCTGTATGTTACAGAGGGCAAGCCTCAAACACCACTTTCTATTTGTTCCCTCAGCATATTGCTACACTGCCTCAACTGAAGAGCCACCGTGTGTTATATTGCTATGTTACCTCAACTTAACCCTTTGAGTGCCAGAGGGGTACAAAAGGGGCGTTTCTAGGTTCCAAAACGATCTGGGGCTAGAGCCCACAGCAAAATTCAACAGAGTGCCTGCCGCCAGTGGCAGTGATGATAACGCTATAGTGTTACACAACATATATGTTTATTTTACTAATCTATATATAATGCAATGCAAAGAGTTTAGAAGTAAAGCCATTTTATGTTCAACTCTTGCCATTGTTTTCTGTTCTAACTAACTGAAGTTATTGTGGTGTAAGCCAACTGTACCACAGGGAACAAATCAAAATTCCTGTCACATTAAATAGGGGTTTTAACTCCTTGAATGCTAGAGCGGTCTTCAATACATTGCAAAGCAATGCATTGGAGACCTCTCTAGCATTCAAGAGGTTAAAAACTCTATTCAAGTGCAGTGGATTTTAAGAACTTTTATTTGTCCCCTATTGTGCAGTTGGTTTACTCCAGAATAAAACCAGGTTGCTTTAATACATATGAGCCATTGATGTAACTGAATAAATTATCAAGAGCAACACCAAAGTATTTTATTTACACAGATAATGTATGAACAAATATAACGATGTTTAAACAAACATTAATGTGAGTTTTATTGCTGTGGAGCAATGTGATACACTTATATACCCACCACACAGTCTGATGTCCTAAAAAGAGGGACACCAGGTTGTGAAAGAGGGACAGAGGGATTTGGGGCTCGAAGAGGGACACTTGGGATGTATGCTTATACCCAGCATTGTTCCATTGCCCACTGGTAGCCATAGAACCCCTCATACACTTCCTGATAACCTTGCGCTTCTAGCCCCTATTAGCCACACATCCACTGTCTGATACTCCAGTGGTTTGCCACCGGTAGCACCAGGCCCACACATGAACTGATATCTCAGTCTTCTTCTACTGGCAACTGGTATCCATAGAACCATACATACACTGTATGATACCCCATCATTGTTCCACTGGTTACCTGTAGCCAATCATACACTGTCTGATTGCCGGCATTTTTCCATTGGCCGCTGGTAGCCACAGAACAACGCATATAAACTTTATGATACCACAGCCTTGTTCCACTGGCCATTGGTAGCCACAACCATGTTTCTCTGCCCAGATTCCCCAAATACACTGTGTTACCCCACCAGCCTTCTACAACTGCCTACTGGTCACAACAGATTCCCCTCATACATTGTGCATCCCCACCAGCCTTGTTCTCCTGCCCACTGGAAGCCACAGATTCCCCACATACACTGCTTGTGCCCCCCCGCCCACTGGTATCCACAGATTCCTCACATACACTATGTGATTCCCAACTGCATTTTACCCCTGCCCACTGATAGCCACAGATTCCATACATACATTATGTGACCCCCCCCCCCCCAACAACGTTATTCCCCTAACCACTGGTAGCCACAGATTCTCTACATACACTATATAACCCCCTAACCTTCCTCTCCTGCCCACTGGTAGCCACAGATTCCTTACATACACTATGTGACCTCCCCCAGCCTTATTACCCTGTCCACTGGTAGCCACTGATTCCCCATATACACTGTGGACCCCACTAGCCTTATTATCCTGCCCACTGAAAGCCACAGATTCTACACATACACTATATGACCATCACCATCCTTATTCTAATACCCACTGGTAGCCACTGATTCCCTACATAAACTGTGTGACCCCACCAGCCTTGTTCCCCTGCCCTCTGGTAGCCAGCCCACAAATTCTCCACATATACAATGTGACACCCACCAGCCTTGTTCACCTGCCACTGGTAGCCATATATTTCCCCCATCTATACTGTCCCTCGTACCTTCTCTTCTGCTCTGCCCCATTCTGCTTTCTGTTTCAGTGTAGAGCCATGGGCTCCACACTGCCTCCTCTGGTACTTCAGGTGCATGTTGATAACCTCATCACAAAGCACCAAGAGGTGCTAGAAGAGCCAGTGTGGAGCGGATGGCTGTGGGCTGAAGCTGAGAACAGAGTAAGGCAGCAGCCTGCTGTTCCAAGCTATATATGCCCACAAGTTGCTGGGCAGCAGCCAGCCAGCAAGCCAGCCTCATGATAAACAGCAGGAGGAATGAGTCTGCTGATTGTCTGACATTCAGGGCTGCCCACTGACACACTCGGGGCTTCAGCCTCCTTAGCCCACCCCTAGCGACACTCCTGGGGTACACAACGCATTGCAAAGCAATGCATTGTTTACCCCTCTGGCACTCAAAGGGTTAAGTAAGGAGGAGTTACTGCTCCCATTGGGTGATTCAGTGGGGGAGTGATTTAAATCATGTAGGGAGTTGGCCTGCCCCCACTATCCAGCCCGCCCACCACTATCTAAGTAACTGAAAAAACAAAATGGCTGCCACTCGCTACTACACCACAGACACAAACACATCAGACAAAAAACACACACTCAATCACACACTCACACTCTCACACACACTCAGTCATACACACTCAGTCACACACACTCAATCATACACACAATAATTCACACACTCACACTGAATCCCACACTCAATCCCACACACTGAATCCCACACACTCACACTCTCTCACATACTCACACTCTCTCACTCACACTCACACTCTCCCACTCACACTCACTCACACTCTCCCACTCACACTCAATCACACACACTCTCACACAATCACACTCATACACTCTCTCACCCACACTCATACACCCTCACACTCATACACCCTCACACACTTTCACTCAATCACACACACTCACTCACAGTCACACACAGAACGGGTAGTCTGCCAAAGCCGCAGGTCTGCACCAGAATGGATGTCTGACAAAGCCTAGGGTCATACATGGAGGTCAACACCAGGTCGTTTAGTCAGACAAGCCAGATCATGCACAGAGCCCAAACTAAAGAACTGCACTGGACACCAACGAAAAGCAGGTAAAATAGTCAGCAAGAGAGGAAAAGGAGAAGCAGCCAACAGGTGGCTGTCTCTTTAAATGGAGTGCACATCCATGCCTTTGGACGTGCGCCCAATAATGATGTGACCTGCCGCCAGAGAGCCGGCAGCAGAGGTGGCTGGAGCTGTAACAAAACACAGCAGGCGGCTGCGCCGCCAGAAAGGAAGGGAATCCAGCCTCAACGGAGGCAAGCAACTTGGGGCAGACAGTGCGGCTGGAGCCACTGAAGACAGATGTGGTCGGCTCGGGTACCCTGACAGTTACCCAAATTACCCACTTGTGCATGACAGAAGTAAGAGCACCCAAGATGCGAATAAATACCTGTTGGGCCGTCTCTGAACTCTGTATGTGGAGCTGTTGCAGAGATATGTCCCAAACTATTATTATTCTTTATTGATATAGAGCCAACTAATTCTGTAGTGCTGTACAACAGGAAATGGACATACAGAGATATTAAATAGTACAAATGTGGAGAACAGAAGGATCACAGGGCCCTGCTCGTGAAAGCTTACAGTCTTGAAACTGTCCCACAGAGATCAGTGGAGCATTGCGGCCATGCAGTAAAGCGTGGCTTAAACAAATTTTACAAAAGTGTCCCAAAAGTTGTAAAACACATAGAGAACTCATAAACATTAAAAGAAAATACTGACCCCCAAGTGAAATTTGTAAAAATGTTCCCCAAAGCTAACGTGGCAGGGAAGGTGTTAAAGTACCACAGAAAACCCAAAATGCTCCAAAGACCGTAAGTTGACAGAAGATAAAACCCAAATGAGTGCAGGAGTATACATGTAGGAACTCATAAAGGAGACCCCTGTGTGGAGGGGGAACAGTGGGACAAGAGGACCATGGCACTCAAAGGGTTGCTCACCTTTTCTGCAGGTCTTCGGCCTTCAGATTACCATTCAGAGAAAGAGAAGCCTCAGTAGGCTTCTCCATAGGAAAAGACATAGCACACAAGGTTTTCCCCCAGGGCTGGAAAGTCCACAAACGGCACCTGATAACTGAGAAATCCACCATTGGGAGGTCAGTAATAGTAATCCGCCTAATGGGGGATTTCTACACCCCATATCTAAAGAGAAAATAATAAAAGAAAATAAAATTAAGCAGAACTGTTCTCTGTTGCGTCCCTCTTCAAGGAACAAATCTGCCTGGAGAGAGGGCTGGCTATTGTTCATCTAAGGACGAGAGGAAGGCTCCACCCCTGCATTCTTTCACAGAATTGTTCCTACCTACTTAAAGGGGCTGTCGCCTTCCCAGAACTACCTGAAAGCTATATTGGACGACAGAGAATTATTTTTTCATAACAAATATTTACTGATCCTTTAAGAAGAATTAAAAAAACACATGCTAGGCAGTACTTAAAGGAAATGTGCAGCACATTCACTCTTTCTTCATCGATGACAGGTTATTATTAACCCTTTAAGGACTGGTGAAGTTCCAGGACCGTCACACGTGTCCATGCCTTAAGGACCAGTGACTGTCCTGGCATGTCGTGGCTTTTGTGATCACAGCACTCCTGCGGGAGCACTGTGATCACTAGGGAAGTCTGAAACTGACTGCTCCAAGACTCTTTAAGTCAACCGGTACACGTGGTCAAGTCAAGTGTGGCGGCTCTCCAAATTACATCTATGCAGTCCTTAAGGTTGGTCCTACCACTGGACTGCCAGATGTTAAGGGGTTAATATTTATTTATAATGCATCAACATTACATTAACACACAAACGTGGCATGCAGATAAAGACTGATACAAATAGTGTGTGTGTTGCTATCTTACAGGGAGAGCATGCAGCGGGCGGGTAGCAGTGCATGTCCTTTCTGCTGATGTTCTGGGGAGATTAGATATTGCAGGCCTGTTTACTGGCCTGGCCAGGAATGAATGAACAGGTGCAAAGTTCACTCTCAAGCAAACATTAACGTGTTCAACACACATAATGGGCTTTCAAGCTTTCCTGCATATGTAACTCCTTAGTGACAAGGGCTTTTTTGACTCTAGAGGACAAGAGCAATTTTGGACTATTTAGTATGCCTTTGTTCAACCATATTTTTCCTATAATTCATTTAGTCCATGCACACAACTTATATACCCTTTTTAAGAATAAGTAGAACTTTATTTTGATATCACTGTTATGTGTATAAACCATAATTTCATTTGATAATATAAAATATGAGACACACATTTTAAAAACACATTTTATAGGTTTTCCTGTGATAATTTGTGCCCAATTGGTTCATTTTAATAGAGACTGGACAAATACCTCCCAACTGTCCCTTTTAGGGAGGTACTGCCCCTCTGAAGTGAAAATCCTTATGTCCCTCTTTCCCACCCTGGTGTCCCTGTTACAGCAGATCAGCCTATGTGGTGTGTGTATAAGTGTATCACATTGCTCCACAGTAATAAAACTCACATTATTGTTTGTATAAACTTCAGTATATGTGTGTTTAAACTAGTCTGTGTAAATAAAATACATGGGTCTTGGCTCTGAATCATTTATTCAGTTACATAACGAGGGCTCAGTGTGTTAATGCTTTTTTCTTTATTCTAAACTCCGGCACCAGTACTGCTCCCAGTCCCTCAAAAATGTTTAATTTCTGGCCATTTGAGGCACTGGGAGCTTTGGGGGGAGATTCACTAAGCGGTGATAAAGAGGTGATAAAGTAGAGATGACTTCTCCAGTTCTTATGGATCTCCAAAGTTGAAGATATCTTAGTGCATAGGCTCCATAGAATAACATAGGAACTGGATAAGTGATATCTGGAGAACTCATCTCCACCTTATCACCTCTTTATCGCCGTTTCATGAATATGCCCCCTGGTCTCTGCTTCTGTCTTCCTCACAATAACAGTAGGGAATTGAGAGACAGAACAGTGAGAAAGGCTTGGGGGAGATTCACTAAGAGGTGATAAAGAGGTGATAAAGTGGAGATGATTTCTCTAGTTTATCACTTCTCCAGTTCCTGTGTTAGTCTTTGGAGCCTATTCACTAAACTTTCTTCATCTTTGGAGCTCTTAGTGCATAAGCTCCATATAATAACATAGGAAATGTAGAAGTGATAAACTGGAGAAGTCATCTCCACTTTATCACCTCTTTATCACCACTTAGTGAATCTCCCCCAGTGTATACAGTACATTTCCTTTGTCACGTGGCTCTGCCGGTACATGTGATCACTATAGTAGTGATCACGTGCCAAGCCACCAGGGAAAGGCTAAAACTAACTGCTCTGGTCCTGGAGCAGTCAGTTACTGCCTCCATGATAACGGTACACCCTGAAAAATAGTCTTTACGTACCAGGACCGTCACCTGTTCTTAAATGACGGAAATGTGTGACGGTCCTGACCCATCACTAATAAATAAATTTGCCTCATTTTTATGCCTTTGGCTGAGTTGCACAATCATTAGCCACTCAAATGGTTAATAATTTGTTGTAAAAGCATAAACTGGCTTAAAGGAACACTAACACCTAAAATTATGTGGGGTTATACACACTTAAATGGATAGTAATGTTTAACAAAAACAGCAGCTCCAATTAATCTTCATAGCAGAGTGTTCTTTCAATACTGTCAGTTCAAGTGTAATTGAATGATAAAGTGTCCCCCCCCTGCCCCTTTTACCTAGTGTAAGCTGCCTCCCCTCAGATGTGAAATCTGGTCCTTGGACCGGACAGGTCACAGCAAGGGACAATCTTCTTACTGTGAGCATAAGGAAAACCCTGTTTCCCCAGGAAGGTTTTTCATTATGCTCACTGAAGATTGTCCCTCTCTGCGATCCATCAGGACAGTCTTGCTGCTCTGAGGTGAGCAGTGTTACATCAGTAAAATGGGTGGGAGGGGGGCAGAATTGAAATAACACTCTGAATGGTCCAAATTCTATGAAAATTAATTGGAGCTGCTGGTTTTGTGAAACATTACTATCCCTTTAAATGTCTTCTACTGCAAGATAACTCTGTAAAAATTCTCCTTTTGTTTTCTGAGGCCTAAAATCTAGTCTTATTGTACATATTTTCTCTGGGGGCTCTCATTCCAGCCTTTACCAGGGCTCCTATTACAATAGCACTCTTGATAAGTATCTCAGAAGTCATTGTGTTTATTGTCTGTTAATGAGTATGAGAAAAGATATCAGTGCTTCTAAAGAGATGAGCAGTGGGTACTATCACAATACATTAATAGGATTAGCTCTGCATAATTAACCAAATTATCTACATGTGTAAAATACAAGTTTAGGATTAGAGTTTAGGGATCCAGCACTAAGGGCTGGATTCAAATGCAGGTGCTAATTTTATCTCTGCTTTTATCTGCAGGTATCCCCATAGACTTCAGTAGGAAATGTGTGATAAAATGGGCGGTAACACTTATCTCCTGCGTTTGAATCCAGTCCTAAATAACTCCGTTTTACTGATGCTAGCTGGAAGTACATGATATTTAAAGTTAAATATGCCAGTTTAACTTTTTTGATGTTAGTATTCTTTAAAGTGGAACTCTCACCTCCCATAAACGTATCTAAATATTCTTCTCCAATAAAGCGTCCATCTGAGGTTTTTTTTTTAATCTGTATGGTAAGGGAGATATTAGAAGTTAAAGTTATACCTGATGATGTCACCGGGGGGATCACCGCAGTACTGTTCAGTAACGAAAGTCTGTCAATCCCCTCCTCCTACTCCAATGTTGTGCCTCATTCCCTCCTCCTTCTGAGACTCACAAATCAATTAGCTCCAGGTCACATTAACATTGTGAGGAGGAGGGAACGAGGCACAATTTGGGAGGAGGAGGGGAGGTGATTGACAGACCTTCTGTACTGAGCTGTACCGCGGCAATCCCTCTGGTGATGTCATCAGGTACACCTTTAACATCTAATATCTCTGTTACCAGACAGAATACAAAACATAAAATAAACACAGATTGAAGGAAAATAAAAAAAGAATAACTTGACAAATAAAGTATAGTTTTAATAAAGATTGGCTAACATAAATACAGCTGATTTTGAAAGCCCTTTCAAAATCGTCCAAATTATAAAGTGCTAGTTCCACTTTAAATGGGATTTTAACACCTTGAATGCTAGAGAGATCTCCAACACATTGCCTCTAAAAATGTTGGAGATCTCTCTAATATTCATAGGTTAAAAGACCCATCTGAATAACTGGAAATGTTTATTTGTTCACTACTGTGCATATGGCTTGCTGCAGAATTGCATCCATTTCCCTTAGTATGTAAACCTCTATATGCAGTAATTATTTAAAGGGATAGTAATGTTTCACAATAAAAGCAGATCCAATTACTCTTCATAGCATTTGGGCCCTGGAGAGCGTTATTTCAATACTGCCTGAGTTGTAGTTCAAGAGTAATTGAATGATAAAGTATCCCCCTCCTGCCCTTTTACTGAGATCTTAGTGCGTAGGCTCTATAGAATAACAAAGGAGCTGGAGAAGTGATATCACTGGAGAAGTGATCTCCAGTTTATCACCTCTTTATCACCCCTTAGTGAATTTTCCCCCCGGAGTCATTCTGGGGCAAACCAACTGCACAGTAGGGGATGGATTGACATTCCTAAAATTGTCATTGATTTAAATGGGACATGTAATCTCTTGAATGCTAGAGAGGCTTCTCAGACCTGAATGCACGTTCTACATGTTGAGACTTAAAGGGATAGTAATACTTATTTTTATCTTTATTTTATTTTGTAGGCATTAAAAAAACATGAAGAACGATATAAGTTTTATGTCTCAAACCTTTATGGTTTGAGAGATATTCACAAGCAAAATTTCCCTCCCGTCCCTTTTACTTAGTGTAAGCCATCTCTTCTCAGATGTGGAATCCAGTCTATAGACCAGACAGATAACAGAAGGAGACAATCTTCTTCCTATGAGAACAATGAAATCCCTGCCCCCCCTTGACAAGTTTTTCAGGTTTTTCCCTTATCTTAATTGAAGATTGTCCCTCTCTGCAGTCTACCTTGGCACCTCCCTTCTGATCTAGCTGCACAGTGTGACACCAGTAAAAGGGGAGGGAGGGGGATACTTTGTCATTGAATTACTCTTGAACTACAACTCTGATAGAATTGAAATAACACTCTCCAAAGTCCAAATACTATGACGATTAATTAGAGCTGTTTTAATTATGAAACATTACTGTCCCTTTAAAGTGATAGTAATGTTTCACAAAATCAGCAGCTCCAATTAATCTTCATAGCAACTGAGCCATAGAGAGTGTTATTTCAATACTGTGAGAGTTAAAGTTCAAGAGTAATTGAACGATAAAGTTTCCCCCTCCCTCCCCTTTTACCTAGTGTAAACCCCCACTCCTCAGATGTGGAATACAGTCCATAGACCAGACAGCTCACATCAAGGGTCAATATTCTACTGTGAGAACAATGAAAATCCTGCCCCCCTTGACAAGTTTTCCAGCTTTTTCCCTTATCTTAATTGAAGATTGTCCCTCTCTGCAATCTACCTGGATACACCCTGCTAACTGGAGCAATTCAATGGCACCATGGGAGAATAATAAACAATTCCCAAATTGCTGTTTATTTAAATGGGGCTTTTAAACCCCTGGAATGCTAGAGAATGCTTTGCAATGCATTGGAGACCTCTCTACTGTTCCAGGGGTTAAAAGCCCAATTAACTCCTTCGTGACACATGATGTTCCAGGACCGTCACTCTGATCTGGACATTAAGGACTGGTGAAGTTCCTTGCACATCATGGAATTCTGTGTTGGTAGCATGGCTATATTACGCTCTGCCATCCCAGAATGCATTGCAGAAAAAAGTGGGATGGTCCTGTAGGGCTGCCCACCCCTGGACTGGCCATCATTAAAGTGTTAAAATCAATGGCAATTTTATTTGTTCTTTATGGACCAGCTGGTTTGAACCAGAACTTATGCAGTTCTACTTTGTACAGCAGCCTCAATATAATTTTTGTGTTTACTATTAACCATTCAATGATCAAGAGGTCTCCAAAGTATTGCAAAGCACTGGACAAGCCTGTAGCACTCAGGAGAGTAACCCTTTGAGTGCCAGAGAGATATCCAATGCATACCTCTCCGGCACTCAAAAGTTAAAAGCCCAATTTAATTCAACAGGATTTTTTTATGTCAAAAATATATATAATGGAAAATCATGCTATAAATCAGCACTCCTGTTTTATTTTAGCACAAAACACTCCTCCCTTTCATTAGACAGGCAGACAAATTGGAGCAAGCTGCCTGTGTATAATGGGATTACCTGAGAGACTGTGCAGGTGTCTGCGCAGGGACTCAATCTCCCCTTTCACTGTATTCAGACTGATTTCTTTCATACTCAGCTCCATCTGCACAGTGTTTATCTGAGACTGCAGCTCCTGAAAGACAGATGCATGGGAAACACTTTACTCTGTGCTGATCTACAGGAACAACTGGCAGGCATGATAAACACAGACATTCTAAATGAGCTTGATATATGGGGGAAACAATGGTTCACACCAACTCCTAACAGTGGACAAATAACTATTCCATTTGATTTAACTGAGACCTCTATCCCTTGAATGCTGGTTTTATGGAATTTGAATAAACATCATAGGTGCAATTAAATAAATGAATGAGATGAAATTCTTGACCAAACCAAATAGCTATCTTACTCAAATCTAGGGTTTACTCACAGCAATGCTTTTTAATTGCATTATATCCAAATACATGTTCACTTCAGATTTGAGGCAGCTAGGGACTTGCCCACTTTGAAGTAGGCAAGATACTCATGCTTTTGGCCACTACCATGCAACTGAAACCTCACTGTTTATTATCTGTAGTTAGTCACAGGTTATTTAATGGTGAACGTTAGGTTCTGATGCACAAACCTTCTCCTTTGTTTCCTAACAATGCCGAACATAAAACAGACAGACAGAAAACCATCTATAATGGTTAATCCAAACATAAATAGACTCACATGGTAAAGTATAATGTATTCAGAAGGCTACATAAGCATACCTGGGAACTCTCCGGATTTGCCCCGGAGACTCCGGTTCTGACAGAGCTTTACCGGGTCTCCGGGGCAGAGGCTGATTCCTCCGGATGTGGAGAGTTTCTATTGAAACTCTGCCACATCTGTTTTTTCTCCCGTTGTGCCTCCGTCCCCAGCCTTCTGTGTGACACATTTAACCCTCTGAGTGCCAGAGTGGTACGGAATGCAATGCATTCCGTACCACTCTGGCACTCAAAGGGTTAAATCCCCCCAACACTCGAGTTAAGCCCCACCCCTTTTTGACGCGATTAGCGTCAATTTTGTTACCCCCTGCTGAACAGAGGACTACCCTCCGGGTAGCCCTCAACTGAAAGTTCCCAGGTATGTACATAAGACACAGCTGAGTAGAAAATATAATAGTGTTACTAAATTGCAACAGATACATAACCTTATAATCAAACTTCTGGCCAGGATATCATACCTTCTTCTGAATGTGACCATAGGTTCTCACCCACCATGCATGGAGTGTTCACAGACAATGGGCAAAGTATCCTTCACCGACAATCGGCAGAGTGTCAGGGGGGCCCACATGCAGTGTCTGCTTTGTTATGCATTTCACATGGACAGCTGACATTTTAACGAAAGACTAGCTAGGTCTCTGCTGCATCTTATACACAGTGTTAACCTATAGTAACCCACATCCCCAAACTAAAAACATTGGAAGAGATTCACTAAGCAGTGATACAGAGGTGATAAAGTGGAGATGACTTCTCCAGTTTATCACTTCTCGAATTCCTGTTATTCTATGGAGACTATGGACTAAGATTTCTTCAACTTTGGAGATCTTAGTGAATAGGCTCCATAGAATAACATAGGAACTGGAGAAGTGATAAATTGGAGAAGTCTTCACCACTTTATCACCGCTTAGTGAATCTCCCCGTTATGTAGAAGTACTGACAAATAAATATTAGAGGTGTGTTAGCCTTACTGGACATATCCATTCCTGGGAACTCTCCGGTTTTGCCCCGGAGACTCCGGGTTTGTCAATGAATTACCGGGTCTCCGGGGCAGAGTCAGATTCTCCGGATGTGAGGAAAACCTGCCCACTTGTGCTCAATCCCACCCTGTTCCTCCCACTCCACGCCCTTTTCTACCCCTTCCCTAGTGCATTCTATATGGGTTTTTTTTATGTTTAGTAGTCCCGCCCCTCCACGTGATTAAGCCCCGCCCCTTTTCTCTACCCTTGTCTGCACTAGAGGGCTGTCCTCCGGGCAGCCCCAAGTAAGAAGTTCCCAGGTATGGACATACCCACTGTGCTAAGTTTTGTGGACTTGGACAACACAAACTCTTTTATGTTCATTTAATAATCTATTTATATTTGGCCAGTCTATGTACCCATATACAAAACACTTCACACCATTTTTTCTTTGTGTGTTAAAGTATTTTCTGAGTCAAGTAAAAGTTAATTATCTTGGGGAAGGGGTCATGGGAAAGGTGGCATCCAGGGTTTCTTGCTTAGGAAGCCTGAAATTGAAATCTGCTTTTCACTTGGGGAGTATTACACTGGACTGGTGCACAGAGTACTGTCACATTTTACCTCTACTGGAAAGGTGAAATTAAGTCCAAGCTAAAACTTGATATTTAATGAGCTTTTTGTTGTGCAAACCCTTCACCGTGACATAATAATCTCCCACTCTATTTGCACAAAAAGTGGAGCAATTCTAGAATAAACCAACTGCAACATAGCAGAGAAATAAATATTCCCCAAAGTTCCACTGATTTAACCATTTGAGTGCCTGAGAGGTACGCAATGCATTGCAGAGCAATGCGTTGCGTACCTCTCTGGCACTCAAAGGGTTAAAAGGGGCTTTTAACCCCTTGCATACTAGAGAGGTCTCCAGTGCTTGCAGAACAATGCAATGGAGACATGTATAGCATTCAAGGGGTTAAAAGCCCCCTTTGAATCAACTGGAATTGTTATTTCCCCCATGGTATATTTGGTTTTATCCAGACTTGCTGTAGTTTTGTGACTGAGGCAGTATGGGACATGTATGACTAATTTAAAAATAAGTTACAAATGCAATTGTCACTGATTTTTTCCTAGTTATTAAATAGTGACATATATAAAATTAGATTGTTTTAAAAAACTGAAAATACAATAATGATCTTTATAGATATCAAATTGTACAAGAAACACAAAACAGAGAATATACACAAATATTTAGGTCATACAAATGTTACAATGCATTGGATACCCTTCTGGAACTTAGATGGTTAAGGACCAATGGCCTGCACACTCCTTTGGTCCTTAAAGGAACAGTAAACTTTTTTACTGAAACTATATATATTGTGTATATGGGTGTTTCCTGTTGAGTAAAATTGTACTCACTGCTGAGAGATGCATATTTCTAGAGTTATTACTGTTTAAACGTGTGGTTTTTTTTTTTTACATTAGTAGTGCCCTCTAGTGGCCAAATTCCAATTAGTTATTCTGTTACATTCTAAAGGAGAAGAAAGTCAGTGTCTTACACTTCTCCATAGAATGTGATACAAAGGGCCATATGTTCAAAGAAGTAGCAAAATAGCTTTTGTTGTGTGTAATGACTTTTCAAAGTACAGTGTCATTGGGCTCATTAATATTTTCAGAAAGTGTGGGCTATGATTGGAAATATGTCGTTTGTCCTGACTGAAACTGTTATATGTAAGGACAAAAAAATGTCTTAACTAAGGACAAAAATGTAACGACAAATATGTCTTAACTAAAGACAAAAATTATCACATTCCGAACATCACATTCCCTCCACTTTTTTCTTAACGTACAAATTTTGTCTTTTGTAAGAGATATTTTTTTGTCGTTAGTTACGACCAATTTTCTTTTCCTCTATACGACACTGGAGAATAATTTAGCCACGTCCCTTTGCCCGTCAATTCTGGAGTTGTGTCATACACAACAGACATTACTAGTTTTTTGTTGTATACTCTATAGAAAATATGTCTTTCATGCATTCAATTACTTATTTTTGTCATTCATATGCCAATTTTTTGTCGATATCCCTTTGAAAATATGGCCCAAACTGCCAAGTCACTTCCTGTCATTTAGAACAATCAGGAAGTAAGTAAGTAAATTCACTTTCTGGTTATTTGAACTGTTACAAAGTTTTAATAAAACAACTAACAGCTTTGGAAGTACCCTTGTTTTACTCAGCAGGAAAAGCTCTAAAGCACACAGGTTTTCATTAAAAAGTTTACTGCTCATTTAAAAGGTTAATATGTGCATTCCTATCAGAAAACAGCCAATTGCTCCCAAATCTGCATCTTGACATAATTAAGAGATTTTGAGCTTGATACGGCTTGATAAAGTAGAGATGATTTCTCCAGTGATATCACTTCTCAAGCTCCTATGTTGTTCTTTGGAGCCTATGCACTAAGATATTTCCCACTTGAATAATCTTAGTGCATAGGCTCCACAGAATACCATAGTAATTGGAGAGTTGGGATCAGTGAAGAGGTCATCTCCTCTTTATCACCCCTTAGTGCATCTAACACAAGGAGTTAATTCTTCTGTCTAACATGACATAACCGACCAGACCCAAAGACAAGCTTTTGCACTACAGATTTTAAGCTGGACCTCACTACCTCTTGTTTTTTTTGACCCTTGCACCAATTGTCACTATTGTTAATATCTTTCTTGTTTGTCACCCCCATTATACAGCACAGCGAAATATGCTGGTGCTCAAAAAGTATGATAACATTTGGGAGATGTAGTTTAGTTTTCAAGTAGATATTATTTTGTCAGTGATGCAAAATTGTACAATCTTCCATTATGGCAACTATGTACTAAGTTGCGAATATAGGAGAGGGTGTATATAGTCTGCTCTGTACAGTGGTCAGAAATCTGTGTATTTATTAAAAAATAAATTAGATTTTTGTACAAGCATATCAGGGCAGAGAAAATTTTAGAAGATTATGTTCCCTTGATAGCACTTGGCAGCTAGCCATGCAACTTACCTTCAATGTTCCTACGTTACCCCAGCTATCCCGTTAATAAGGAGGCATGAAGGATGTATGACCAATTGGGTGGGCCACATCTGTCTCAACCAAATATGACTGGCTGGTGCCCGCATGGGGACACCACTGACTGGACTGTTGCAGTGAGCACAGTAACAATACAATCAACTGTGTGAATGGTGTATAGAATGGCCCCATAGGCTGTAATGCAGATCAGCTCTGCTGCAACCTCAGTATGCTTTGTATGAAACACAGTAAAGATGCAGTGAGCTATTCTGGGGCTCCGTCATGCAAGATGGCAGTCTGCATGTGAACAGCCCCATAAAACAAAAGCTGATCTATTTTAGGGATCTTAGCACAGCATTAGAAATGGTGTTAATGTTAGTTGTATGAACTGAGTCTAAGAAAGCAAATATCAAGGGGACTTCATTATGATAAGTAGATAATTGAATGT
This sequence comes from Rhinophrynus dorsalis, assembly GCA_037306005.1. Classification (NCBI taxonomy): domain Eukaryota; kingdom Metazoa; phylum Chordata; class Amphibia; order Anura; family Rhinophrynidae; genus Rhinophrynus; species Rhinophrynus dorsalis. The sequence goes on along the minus strand of CM074723.1, from coordinate 94,383,172 downwards.
CACAACAAAGCCAATCTGAAAAATATTTTAGCCCTTAGGCTTGAATAGGATTACGTGAGAGGGCCTTGGCGGTCAGTAAAAAAAGCCCAACCTGCCCCCCCCCCCAAACCTTACACATAAATAGTACAAAATAGGATATGAGGAAGAATGTGCTCATTAAACTCCTAGACAGTGGGTAAGAAAGCTTTTCACCCTTTAGTAAATATCTGCCCATCTACAAAATGTTTTGAACTATCTGTTAAAGGGGAACTATAATTAGTGATATAAGTAGTAATGTGTTGGAGCTGTTTCTAGAATCCAGTCAGCTAACCCTCTTTTTATCAAGACAGCCATATTGTAAAATGGTGTTTTGTCAAATTAAGCAGATATTGGTAGTAATCTTGTTGTAATCACAAACTACTGACGTGCACCCAAGAGTAAGACAATAACCAATAACCCCAATTTCCCTTTACAAATTGGAAATTGGGGGCTGTGTTTAGAGAGGAAACATAAAATCAAAGGGAATATGTCCTTAAAGGGATAGAAATGTTTCACAAAAACAGCAGCTCCAATTAATCTTCATAGTATTTGGGCCATAGAGAGTGCTATTTCAATACTGTCAGAGTTGTAGTTCAAGAGTAATTGTATGATAAAGCATCCCCCTCCCACCCCTTTTGCCTAGTGTAAGCCACCTCCCCTCAAATGTGCCCTGGAAAAGTCAGGAATGTCTTCTCCCAAAGAGAAAAGCAATGTATTGTACACCCCTGTGGTTAAGGTTACTATGTGCAGTGGGATGAGTTTGTGTTGTATGGCTCTAAAAACAATCATCATGTCGGATTCCATGAACATGACATCCAGCACTGACTGAAAATGTTATCTCTTGAACAAAGGCAAATTGAAATAAATTCATAGGGGTTATTAGGATTTCTTGGCCGTAGCATAGTAGGTGGAGGGGGGATTTTTTTAGGGTTCACTTTTACAATATCGCATTCGAAATAGCGTGTGGCAACATGCTACATTCAACATGTCGCCTTGTTGAAAAGGGCGACATGAGAATCTCGTGAGGTTCTCATGTAGCCTACATTAACACTGCTGTTCATTTGCTTACTAGGAATCTGTTCTGAGTATATTTCAAATGTGAGATTTTAGAAGTGAACCCTGATGGAAGAGGTAAATCATCATTGTGGCACTTACTGACCTTCCCCGCAGCCTCTCAGAACACACAATCATAATGTGCAGACTGTAACGAACCCTGTCCTACCCTAGTCATAGCAGTACAAGTCTCTCACACCGCACCTCGTGAACATGACAGCGTAGACGAGCTCAGGCTGCAGGAGGAAACCAGTTGCCCAACTGTGCCATATTCAAACGGTGAAGATAAAAGCACAATTGGGGAAATATTCCGAGGGGTCCCTTGTAATTGAATAGCGTCTGATTACCAAGACATAAGTAATAACTCGCAATGCGTTGGATATGGTTGACTATGGGTTAACGCACTGCAAATACATATCAGAGTCCCCACATCGCATGATAGCTACAAGGTTCTTGTGTGACAGCCCCTAAAAAAACCAACAGACACAAACTGCTATAGGAGAAAGAGCTGTAGTTATCAAGCAGCTCAGCGGTGCTCCGGGCTATCTCTCCTGGAGCAGATGTGCAGGTCCAGGTCCTTTATTCATTTATTGGAATCTGCGCTGTTTAATATCCGCAACATGAGAATCTTGTGCTTTTCTGGCAGGATGAGATTTTCATGCCGTCCTTTTTATCATGGCGACATGTTTATAGTGCCATGACATCACACGCTGTTTTGTGTGCAACATTTTAAAAGGATACCGTTTTTAGGAGGTGTTACTTGTACTTTAAGAAGGGCAGGAATAATTCTTGAGCAAACCAAACTGCATCGTAGGGACCAAATACACATTCACAAAATCACTGATTTAAAAGTGGCTTTAACCCTTTCAGTGCCAAAGAGGTGCGCAAGGTATTGCAAAGCAATGCATTGTGTACCCCTCTGGCACTGAATCGGCTAACCCCTTGAATGCTAGTGAGATCTCTAACCCTCTGCAGAGCAACAAGTTGGTGAGCTATCCAGCACTGAATGGGTTAAAAGTTCCACTTAATCCCTTAAGGACCAATGGTCCCAGGGTGTGCATTCCTTTAAGGACCACGTAGGGAAGTCTGACATGCCCACACATGTGACTGATCACGTGTGCCGCCACGCTGAACGGGGGACTGATAGTGACCTCCCTGGTCTTGGATTGGTCAATTTCAGTCCCTGCTACTACATCAGTGACAGTCCTGACATGCCACTGGAGCTTAAAGGGTTAAATCAATTGGAATTTTTATACACATTTGTGTACCTGGTAAGATTTCCTAAATTTTAATTTACAGATGAGGTACTGACTGTCAGAACACAGCAACTCTGCCCCCTAGTGCTCACTTTTAGCAATGAATAGGCTGAGCTGCTTTGTAAGTCTGGGATAGATATTAAGAGGAACTAGAACAATTCTGGGACAAACCAACTACAACAAACTGGACACATAAACATTTCCATGGATTAAAATGGGGGTTTTAACCCCATGAGTGCAACAGAGGTCTATAACATATTCCTTTGGAATGCTCTGAATGCTTTCAATGGGGTTACAAACATCCACAGGGTTAAAAGCCCCATTTCAAATCAAAAAACATTTTGTCTCCTATGGTGCTGTCGATTTGTTCCAGTACTACTCCAGTTTATATCAGTACATCAGCCTCAGTGACGTTACAGCTCTTAAAGGGATAGTACTGTTGTAAAATAAATACACAGTCAATTAATCTGTATAGTTTTTTAGTCCATGAGCGGAGTTACTACAATATTGTCCAATTTGTAGTTTGATAGTTATTAAGTTATAAAGAGTCCCCCTCTCACCTCTTTCACTTACATCAAGCTGCTCGCCACAGAGCACCAAGACTGTCCGTATTGTCCGATTGTGAGGGACAATCTTCAATCAGCATAAGGAAAAACCTGCCCTCCTTCGTCAAGGGGGGCAGGGTTTTCCTTATGTTCATAGCAAGAAGATTGTCCCTCGCTGCGACTGTCTGGTCAAGCGACCAGATTCTACATCTGAGGGAGGTGGCTTACACTAGGTATGGGGATGGGAGGGAGACTCTTTATAACTTAATAACTCTTGAACTACAAATCAGATAATATTGTAATAATGCTGCGCACGGACAAAAACTATGAAGACTAATCGACTGTGCATTTATTTTAAAACATTACTATAGCTTTAAATTTTGAGTGCCAGAGAGGCAGCCAACACATTGTAACACAATGTGTGAATACCTCCTGGGAAGTCAAGGGGTTAATCTAAATAAACAAATAAATAAACAAATAAATGTGTGTGTGTGTGTGTGCATAAATGACAGAGAGAGAAAAGGAAGAATAACCCCAAAAATAAGCTCTAGTCATCTGCAAACGTTTGGGTATCCATGGCAAAATTACATATTTTGTTGATTTTTAAGTGATTAAAAGGGCGACATGAGAATCTCACATTGCAGGACAGCATGAGATTCTCAAGTCACTCATTCAAATGTTGCCTTTAAGTCCCATCATCCTTAACACCCAATTTACAGAGCCCAGCACTGAACAGCAAATAAATCAGGTGCTAAGGATGATGGGACTTGAAGGCACGACTTGAGAATCTTGCTCTGTCCTGCAATGCAAGATTCTCATGTCGCCCTTTTTTTTAAATTATTATTCTTTTTATTTTTCTTACAGTACAAATACATACAATAACACATTCATTCCCTTCCATTTGTATACATATTTTAGAATGTTCACTTCCAGATAAAACTAATTAATCTCATATATCTCATATCCATATTGATAGAATATACATTGTATTTATCCAATTATATTTAATAAAACCAATTTCTCACTCCATGTATCACCCCTTTTGTACGCCCAAGTTCACAAAACCAATCTCCCTTCTTGTACGGTTAGGTTTCCTTCACTTATAAGAGTAAACTAAAAATACCCCTTCATAAGGCCTCAATCTCGCCAATCCATTTCTTATGGTATCTGTAATTATCTTTACCAATTTGGTTTGTCCAGATCATTCCCCTTTCCATTTTGCATTGATAAATGATTTTTTTAAATCTGTGATACTAAATTTTCCCTTTACTTTCCAGTTTCTTGCAATCACTGACTTAGTAGCTGTATAACATAGCAAAATAAAAAGGGGACCAGATCTTAACCGCCTTGGATTTCCCAAACATAACAGGGCATTTTCTGCTTTCTTATCCATCTCTATATTTACAATCCTCTTAATAAAATCATAAGTAATATTCCAAAGATCTCTAACAAATGGACAGCTCCACCAAATGTGCATTTGATCTCCCACCTGCTCATTACATCTCCAACACATATTTGTTTCTTGCGGGAACATTTTATGTACTCTAGATGGAACACAGAACCATCTATTCATTATTTTCTATTGATTTTCTATAATGTTTTTCTATAATTTTTTCCATTCCTCTATTCACAACTCTTTTCCTCACACACTCATAGCTGGACTTGGTTTATATGGTTCCATCTCTTATATAATCTTATAGCACTTAGACATAACATGAGGGTTAGCTTGTGCACTAAATATATTTCCCAAATCTTTATATGTATTTAACTTATCTTTGATCATACCCTCCTGTAGACTGTGTTTCACTCTCAAATACGTGAACATTTCAGATTGTGGTAATTTAAATTCTGCAGTCAGATGTACAAGATCTTTAAGCTCATATCCTCTCATCTGGGGCTGGACTCTATTGCAGATGCTAAATGTTAACACCGTTTTATCAAACATTTTCCTATTGAAGTCTATGGGGAAAACTGGAGATAAAAGCAGAGATAAAATTAGCACCTGTAATAGAATGTAGCACAAAGTCTACAATTTTATCAGTCCCCCTCTCCTTCCATTTACTCAGCTGTATATCTTCAATATTATACTCCATAATCTTTATATTTACAAATTCGGGAATTTTATTTAATAATCTCATTTTCTTTTTTCTTTTTGTCCAAACAGGCAAGATGTTATCGAGTATAAAGTTATCCCCTTTTCTATACCGGCCCTCCCTTTGATTCTTTTTTTTAACTATCCTTGGTAGAAACTCCAGATCTCCTTTCCTTCCCTTCTGCTCCTCAATTTCAAGCCACCCTTCCTCCTTAGCGTCACTTAACTGCATCCTATATATATATATCATATTTGCCTCATAATATTTCTTCAAAACTGGCACTCCAAGTCCTCCCTTTTTAAACGTCCTTGCTAACATCCTGAGTGAGATCCTTGGATTTTTATCTTGCTAAATATATCTGTTAAAACTGGATTGTACTAAATTTAACCACTCATTCAGAATTATTACTGGTAAATGTCTAAATATATCCATTTTGGCATGATATAGTATTTGACGATATTCACCCGCCATGTCCATGATATTTCTGCCTGTTTCCAAACCTTTAAATACTGGTTTGTTTCTTTCATTAGAAACAAACCAAAGCAGTGCATACCGTACCCCTCTGGCACTCAGATGATTAATGGATTCTCTTTTTCCATTTTTGGTTACAAAGCAGAAACAGAGCCAGTTAGGGTTGCCACCTGGCCGGTATTTTACCGGCACAGCCGGTAATTAGTGCAATGAAGCCAGTGCTGGTATAACTACAATACCGTTAAATGAAAAGCCGGTATTTGTGTGCGTCTGGGGACTGAGGCAACAGAGGCAGTAACATCTGTCACCAGTGTACAAGTGCAGCTGCTTTGGCAGCGTCCACCTCAACTCTCCATTGGATGATCCATTCTGTCAGTCATCCGCCTGTTTTTTAGTCCCACCCTTCTCCACATGTCTTTTCCCGCCCTGCACAGCTGCAGCACAAGGGAGCTCTCCTCTCCACCCCTGACTGGTGCTTCACCCACAGCGGTGGGCTACCCCTCCAATCTCTTCACCTCACTGTTTAACAGACCTGTCCCCGTCCTCCCATCTCAACTCCATCTCGTTCTGTCACTAGCTTGATATCACCCCGCGTACCAAGCTCTCTGAGGGAGAGAGTCTTGTCGGCATTAGGCGGCTGTAAGTACCCGTTTCTGTGCTGGGAACAATGTCAGTGGTGGGAGAGGGGATATTGGGTGTGTATGGAAGTTGTGGGCCTGGTTAGGGTGTGAGATGGGGCCTTTGGGTGAGGTCCCTCATTCTGTGTGAGGATTCTACCAGTCTGTGTAACTTTCACTGCCTAGCTAGATGGCAGTCTGTACTCTGTACCCACCCTGATGGCAGGGAATGGGTTAACTCAGTGTAGGTCTGGACAACCTGTGTCCCTCCAGCTGGTGTGTTGGACTCCAGCTTCTAGCTTTCCCTGATACAAGCTGTAGTCCAACTCCCGTTAAGGGCCACATTTTCCCCGGTCCTGATGCCATTGTGGCTAACAGGACAATGCCAGTCAGTTGGCATGTATGTGTATAGTACAGTGGGACCAGTGTGCCATGTGTAGGGATTATGGGGCAAACTAACTGCATCCTAGTGGGGGACACTAGCCTTCCCCCTGATCTGTTTTAACTCCTTGTGTCCTGGCACTGCTGGGGGTCTCCAACGCTTTGCAAATCACTTAATGAGTTTAATGCTGCAGTGTCCTTTATGTCTCTGGTATTCAAAAGGTTAGCAGCCCCACTTAAGTCAATTAGAATGTTTCTTTCCTATGGTATAGGTATCTTATGGTAATTGTGTAGGATCATGCAACATTCAGTGGGTCTGCCCCTTCTGTGGCTCCACCCTCACAGATCCACAACTATGGCTGGTATTTTTTTGAGGAAAAGGTGGAAACCCTAGAGCCAGTAACAATATACGGACTGGATTCCATCCTCACTGCACTCACATTTGTGCTGTATAGTTAGGAATGTTTTTGGGTGTTTCCACAATTCTGATTATACCCTTAAGGACATCTTCATGTTAAATGCTTAACAAAGAGTTGGGAGACATCTTTAGCCTTCAAGGGTTAAATGGAAATCTGTTCAAGCACTATTTATCTGATTTTGTACACCTCCAAATGTTTATTGCTAGAAATCCATGAATATTGGCACATATCAGTATTAAATCTGCCATTTTGTTTCTACAACACATCTTCAGCAAAGTCCTTTTACATAGAAGATGTAATTTAATGTACTAAAGAGAAGCAATTCCAGAGCCAACCAACTGCATCACAGGTAACAAAGAAACCTCCTTATTCAAGTGATTTAAATGGGCTTTTTAAACCCTTGAATGCAAGAGGGAAACTATCTAGTTCAAACCAAGATACTCTGTTTTTAATATTTTATTACTGGGTCTCTGGGGACAGAGATTGACTAGTTTCCCTTGTAACTCCGCCCACTTTGCTGCCAGTTCTGGTCACACTTTGCCCTGTTCTTCACTCTCTCCACCCATTTGAAGGGCAAATCCAGCCTCCAGTCCTCCCAATCCCTCCCGCCCAATGAAGCCACACCCATTTTATAACAACGCTCTCATCATTTGGAGACAAACGCACCCAGACCTTAATGGACCTTTGGAGGCTTTGAAAGGCATAGTAATGTTTCACAAAAAAAGCAGCTCAAATTAATCTTCATAGTATTTGGGCCATGGAGCGTGTTATTTCAATACGGTCAGAGTTGTAGTTCAAGAGTAATTCAATGATAAAGTATCCCCCTTCTGTCCCTTTTACTTAGTGTAAACCACCTCCCCTCAGATGTGGAATCTGGTCCCTTGACTGGACAGCTCACAGCAAGGGACAATCTTCTTACTGTGAGCATAAGGAAAACCCTTCCCTACTTGACAGGTTTTTCCTTATGCTCACTAATGATTGTCCCTCTCTGCGATCCATCCGACAGTCTTGCTGCTCTGTGGTGAGCAGTGTTACATCAGTAAAAGAGTCAGGAGGGTCTTGAACTATAACTCTGACAGTACTGAACTAACACTCTCCATGGCTCAAATACTATGAAAATTAATTGGGAGCTGCTTTTATTGTAAAACATTACTATAAACATGAACTTTCCCAGGCAACATAAACAGACAAATACATAAAGCTAAACATCTCATTAACTGTAGAGTTAAATACATAATAGGAAATATAAATATTTATAGATATATAAAGCCCTTTCAAAATCAGACACAGCATTATAAAGTGTTAGCTCGACTTAAAATCAAATCAGACTTATTTTCTCCATTGTGCAGTTGGATTGCTGTACAATTGCTCCTTGACCTTGAGCATATGTCCCATAATATAGCCTTTAAAGGGTTAGTCCATTGATGCAACTCCAATCTCTCAAACCTTTATGGTTTGAGAGATATAAGGTGTTAAGGTTCCTCCCTCCCCTTTCATTGATGTCAGCGTCTAGCTGACATTAGCTGATTCTGGTCCCGGGATAGGCAGGCGGCTCTTCAGCAGAGCCAAGATACCGCAATCTACAAAGAAATACTTCAATTGGAACAGTCTACAAAGTGTGCTTGCAAACCACGCACACTTTGTAGACAGTTCCAGTGAAGTATTTCTTTGTAGATCGCTGTATTTCGTCTGTGCTGAAGAGCCGCCTTGAGTCGGCCAACACAGATCTGCTGCTGTCTGCTTTACAGCTGACATCAGTGAGGGGGGAACTTTATCACCTTATATCTCTCTAACCATAAAGGTTTGAGAGATCGGAGTGGCATAGATGGACTTATTTTTTGGAAAGCTATAATATTACCTATATAATATTAACCCTTTAATACTGAGGAAAATGTATATAGGAGTTAGTGTATGTGTCCCACTGACAGTATACCTACTTTCATCTGCTTTATCATCTGTTCAGCTTCTGAAGTCAACTGTGGCTGAATACTTGCAGTTTTGCGTGCCTGGTTTCTTGTGCAATGGCTTTTTAAGGAAGAATTTAAAAATGTTTTTAACAAAAAAACTGAAGAGGCATCTCAGTAGACCAAGAGAGACAACCTTTGGCTCTCCAGCTTAGAATTAAAACACTGATCATCCCCAACCAGCCAAGGGCTACGGATTTGTACTCTCCAACACATGTACTAGACAAACACCTTTGTGGGTAAAACCATCTTGGGACAGTCATATACATTGCTTGGTTTATTACCCCTTTAAGGAACAGAAAGGCATAGAATGCATTGCTTTGTTTTGTGTTCCACACCTCGCTGGTCCTTAAAGGGACGGTAATTTCCCATATAAAAGTGTTCTTGTTTTGTAGATGTTAAAAAAGTAAATTATGTGGCACCAATCCAATATTCGCCTGTAAAGTTTCCCTTTTCCTGCTGTCAGCTGTAAAGCTGACAGCAGGAGATTCGAGTCGGCTGACTCGAGGAGGCTCTTCAGCAGAGCCGAAATCGCCTTATTTAAAAAGAACTACTTCATTGGAACTCTGTCTACAAAGTGTGTTTGCAAACCAGGCACACTTTGTAGACCTTTCCTAATTGTTTTTAAATAACCTGATTTCGGCTCTGCTGCAGAGCTGCCAACTGGTCCCCGGATCGGGATCTCCTGCTGTCAGCACAGCGCTGACATCAGGAGAAGGGGAGGGAGGGGGAACTTTACAGGCGAATATCTCTCAAACCTTTACGGTTTGAGAAATAGGATTTGTGCAACATAATTTATTTTTTTACCCTCTACAAAACAAGAATAATTTTGTATGGGACATTAGTGTCCCTTTAAAGGTTTAAAGCATGCATACTATATATATACATATACACTGATCAGTGGAAAGGTAAATTGACTTGTAGGAATAAGTGGCTCTTAATTTATCAGATTGACTTACCACAATATCTGTCCTTCACACAGCATTCAGTCATAAATATCAATATATTCTTTGCAGAGAATCTGTAGTTTCCTGTATATAGTGATCTCAGTTTAACCCTCTCTCTACACGATGAGTGGAGAACATTTTAAAACAGGGCCCCCCCTTTTTATTGTCAAAATGTTTGAGGACCCCCTGTATACATTCATGGAACATACTGAAACTTTAACCCTTTGAGTGCCAGAGGGGACGCAACACATTTGCGAAGTAATGCGTTGGGTACCCCTCTGGCGTTTAAAGGGTTAAAGCAGTCTGTAGGATCAATCATCTGGCAAGTCCCCCTATCCAGTTCTTTGGGATGAGGGGCCAGACCAACAGTGTGCTCACCCCTGCTCTAGACCATGCCTGACAGTAAACAACAGGCTTTAATAGACCTAAGGTGACCATATATTCCTTTAACTCAAGGCCAGTAATGAAAATCTCCTTCTGTAGGACTGCCGAGGAATTAGTGCAATCCTGAAGTAAATGTGTTTTTTATTAGTGTCCATGATTTAAAGAACTATGTGGTCTTGTTATAAAGGACATTAGTCTATATCAGATTGCGAACTTTAAGAAATAACAGTGGACTACAGCAGAGATGAAATGCAAATAAAAACTGTAAATGGAAATAACTAATACTTAAAGGACACCTTCCTAGGCAAGTGTTTCTGATAAATCAAAACACACTTGTTACCTTGTTTTGTTTTTTACATATTTGAAAGCTTCAATCAAAACAGTCTATGTGTCATGCTAACCAAAAGTCCATCAGATATATAGATTTTATAGATGTCACGCTTTTTATCTGGAAAAAGTGAAAGTAAATGTACCTGATGCAGCAAATAGCGTAATTAGCATATGAAAGATCACTGAAAACCAGCATTAACATATTAAATGTCATAGTGAAAAACTTCAGTGGAATATGAAAGCACACACTTACCACAACTGGCATACTTTAGAATACTGTACTAAGTATGGACATCGCCTTAAAGGGATAGTAATGCTTCATAAAAACAGCAGCTCTGATTAATCTTCATAGTATTTGGGCCATGGAGAGTGTTATTTCTATACTATCAGACTTGTAGTTCAAGAGTAATTGAATGATAAAATGTTTCCCTCCTGTCCCTTTTACCTAGTGTAATACACTTCCCCTCAGATGTGGAATCTGGTCTTAAGACCAGACAGCTCACAGCAAGGGACAATCTTCTTACTGTGAGAACAATGACAACCCTGCCCCCCCTTGACAGGTTTTCCCTTATGCTCACTGAAGATTGCCCCTCTCTGCAATCCATCCGGACAGTCTTGCTGCTCTGAGGTGAGCAGTGTTACATCAGTAAAAGGGGCGGTGGGGGATACTGTATCATTCAATTACTCTTCAACTACGACTCTGACAGTATTGAAATAACACTCTCCATAGCCCAAATGCTATGAAGATTAATTGAAGCTGTTTTTATTGTGAAACATTACTATGCGTTTAACTGTACATTTGGTGGACACATAGGCAGTTTTTCATGAAGTTTTTAAATATGCAAACTTGAATCAAGGTGACAGGTTCACTTTATGTGGCATTTGTTCTTATGGAATAGCTCCCCTTAACAGCTTGAGTAGCACATAAGGATGCATAATGTGTGTGGCAAGGGAAAAATCTCATTGACTTAAATGGGTCTTTTAACCTCTTGAATGCTAGAGATGTCTACAACATACTCAATACCTCTATAGCATACAAGGGGAAAAAACCCACATTTAAACTGATGTGTATTTCCAGAATTTTTCATTTCCCCTCTATGGTGCAGTTGGTTTGCACCAGAATTGCACCTCTTTAGAGTGATGAATAAGACCATATGTTCCCTCCCTACTCATCATGCTCTATTTCATTATTGATTGTATAGAGCTTATGGCCTAGTTTTACTGTCTTACATCACTTAATGAGTCACCAATAAATTAAACAGGTTAATACAGCTTTAACCCTTTGAATGCCAGAGAGGTATCAAATGCATTGCAATGCGATGGATCCCTACCTGGCAATCAAACAGTTAAATATCACATTAAAAAAACTGTACAGGGTGCCTGATCTATAGATCTCCACAAGATCCGTCAGCTATATCCCCACTATGATCCTGGAGTCATAGATTATACACAAAGGAAAGAAATAGGCAATATGTGGGTTAGCGCTCAAATCTTAAAATGGATGTGTCACCAATGTATAACAGCATAAATAGTTAGGCTACATATTGAATAATACTAAAACTTTCTTTATTTTTTTTAAGTTTTATTTTGTGTAAATTTAACTTATAAAGTGGGTCCTGCAGCTACTTCCGCATAGACTGCAGTCCGTCGCTCTGCCTCTGCTCTCCTCCCTCCTCCTATGATGGAGACTTCTGTCTATAAGCTGGAGCGGTCTCATTGGCAAAGAACGATATTTAGCCAATGAGAACGCTCCAGCTTACAGACAGAAGCTTACGTCATCGGAGTAGGGAGGAGAGCAGAGGCAGAGTAGTCTATGCGGAAGTAGCTGCTGTAGCCTAACTATTTATGCTGTTATACATAGGTGACACATCCACTTTAAAGAAATAAAATCTATGTATATAAAATGAAGGATGGTGAACAGATATTGGGAGTACAAAAAGCACTTTATTGAACACAATAAAATGACAGGTATACCCACTTAGATCAATGTTAAAACATATATTCACTATTAAATCAATGCATCAATATAAGCTCTATGTGCAATAAGCAAGAAATAGTCCCAACATTTATAATGAACTAGCGGTTTACCAGGGAAATGAATGTTTCTTTAGGTAGTTTGTGAGGCAAATCTTCAATAGTACTGGTTCCATCTATTAAACACAGCGGACAGGGTTCTTTTCCTCCCGTCTCTTGTAAACAGTTTGTTCAACTCACTTGTAGTAGATGTATATATCTCTGTGTGAGACACAAATAGATGATATTTGTTTACTGGAGCCGGTTCTCCTGTTGATGTTTGCTGGCAGGGTTCTCCTCCTCCCGTCTCCCCACTGATGAACATGCACGGGCAGGGTCCTTTTCCTCCCATCTCTCACTAGGTGAGCTCTTGTCTCTTACTGATGCATAGGCACGGGTAGGGTACCAAAGTCCCTGTTTTTACTTAGTAGCAGAAAACCAGGAGGAATAAGAACTTGGTGGTCCTGATAATAATTTAACTCTAGAAACTTTAAAACACACATATTATGGTGAGAGGCAATAGTTTACCTAGTGAGAAATGGGAGGAAGAAGAACCCTGCCTGCACCTGTGCATCAGTAAGAGACAAGAGCTCACCTAGTGAGAGATGGGAAGAAAAGAACCCTGCCCACGCCTGTTCATCATTAAGAGACTAGAGCTCACCTAGTGAGAGATGGGAGGAAAATAACCCTGCCCACGCCTGTTCATCAGTAAGAGACTAGAGATCTCCTAGTGAGAGATAATAACCCTGCCCACGCCTGTTCATCATTAAGAGACTAGAGATCTCCTAGTGAGAGATGGGAGGAAAAGAACCCTGCCCACACCTGTTCATCAGTAAGAGACGAGAGATCACCTAGTGAGAGATGGGAAGAAAATAACCCTGCCTACGCCTGTTCATCAGTAAGAGACTAGAGATCTCCTAGTGAGAGATGGGAGGAAAAGAACCCTGCCCACGCCTGTTCATCAGTAAGAGACGAGAGATCACCTAGTGAGAGATGGGAAGAAAATAACCCTGCCTACGCCTGTTCATCATTAAGAGACTAGAGATCTCCTAGAGAGAGATGGGAGGAAATAACCCTGCCCACGCCTGTTCATCAGTAAGAGACTAGAGATCACCTAGTGAGAGATGGGAGGAAAATAACCCTGCCCACGCCTGTTCATCATTAAGAGACTAGAGAACTCACCTAGTGAGAGATGGGAAGAAAATAACCCTGCCTACGCCTGTTCATCATTAAGAGACTAGAGATCTCCTAGTGAGAGATAATAACCCTGCCCACGCCTGTTCATCAGTAAGAGACTAGAGATCTCCTAGTGAGAGATGGGAGGAAAATAACCCTGCCCGCTGGGTTTTAATGGATAGTAATACATCATATTTAAAATTTCGCATATTGTAGCAATTAAAAAAAATAATTGAAATGACCCCAGTGCCATCTCTCAAACCTTTATGGTTTGAGAGATAATCATATTTAAAGTTCCCTCCCCTTTCCCTGATGTCAGCGCTCTAGCTGACTGCAGGGGAATCCGGTCCCGGGACCGACGGAGGCTCTTCGGCAGAGCCGAGATTGCGTTATTGGAAAAGAAATCCTTCACTGGAATGGTCCTCTAAGTGTGCTTAGAAGACCGTTCCAGTGAAGGATTTGTTTTTCAATTTCTTGAACTCGGCTCTGCTGCAGAGCCGTCAGCTGGTCCAAGGACCGGATTCCCCTGCAGTCAGCTAGAGTACTGACGTCAGGGAAATGGGAGGGAACTTTAAATATAATTATCTCTAAAACCATAAAGGTTTGAGAGATGGCACTGGGGTCATTTCAATTATTTTTTTAATGGCTACAAGATGCAGATTTTTAAATATGATGTATTACTATCCCTTGAAACCCAGTGGGAGAAAGGGAGAGAGGGGTGAACTTTGAATCCCTATATCTCTAAAACCATAGCGGTTTGAGAGATAGGGTTTGGAGCACATTGATTTTTTTTTTTTAAAGGCTACAAAACTGGATATCTTTTTTTGGGACATTACTGTCCCTTTAATTCCTCCATCCAGCACCTAAAGATGCAGTAACCCTTTTGAGTGCCAGAGGGCAGTGCAGAATATACTGGATAAATGATAATATGTACCCTCCCAGAACTGTTCATTAATAGAGTGTTGGGGGCAATGGAATATCTGATGATGTGAACAAGACATTTATATCAGAAATACTGTGTGATAATTTTATTTAAAAGGATATAAATATGTTGTCTCCAGTTCCAGAAGATAGACTTGCTTCTGAAGGTTCTTTATATATTCTGCTTCAATTAATGAAAATGAATCCATGTTTCTAAGAAAGTAAGAATAGTTAACATTTAAGAGACATTTAACCCCTTCAGGGACAAAGAAGTGTTTAATGTACTGCTCTGGAATGTGCTACAAAACCCTCTTATCCTAAAGGGGTTAAACATGAAAAGCAAAATCTGCAGATCAGTTGTAGGAGACTGGTTTATGGTGTATTTTAGACAGATGCACTTTGATATATTTATTGAGTTTAGAATAATATTCTACATTCACTTTTCACTTAACCCCTTCAGTGGTTCCTCAAGGAGATAACCCATTGACAGACAGGGATGTATCCAACACATATCTCTCCTTCCCTCAAAGGATTAAAAAGAGACAATAAACCATTATAATGAAAAAGAAAGACATAGACATTGTACGTGTAAATTCCTGGTGAGTAATTGGCACTCCAAGTTCTATGAGATTTAAATGTTACTACAGATCAAACTTCCTTTTATTATCATACTGGAATCTGTGATCTGGTCACCAAGTGGAGTTGCTATTGCCGTCAGTTATTTGCAGATCAAAGCTCTCCATAGTCAGCACTAGCAAAATCACTACATAATAACCTAGCCACAAGAAAATAGTAAAGTCAAACTATAAGAATTATGTAAATTTGAGGTGTGATACCTTATGAATTAAGAACCTCCCCATACAGTAGGTGTACCCTTGATATGATAATGGTTTACAGTTCATGTTAGTCCTCATTTCAGACAATAGACATCTACAGTGTAAATTCCAGAAATTCCCACAGAGGAAAGCCCCATCCATGGTCCTTACAAACAAGTTTTCAATTTAAAAATAATCACTTATTTGGGAATGTTTATTCCCATAGTACTGTGCTTGTATTTCCAACCAGGAACATATATAAAAATATACAGGAAAATGTGCCCAAATTTTACATATTATTTCAAGGGAATGTGAAAGTTGGTCTTTGGTAAATGTGTGTGCTGCATGTGTCTGTAATGTGACAATTCACTTTCATTAGTGTGTTACAGAGCAAATGTTAGGATCAGTTACATGCGTGCTGTAATAACGTATATGTAATGTGACCACATTTCCTTTCTAACACTCAAGGACACTGTCAACATTATAGTACATCTCAGCTCTAGTGTGGCTGTGTGGGTGGGGTCACATGACATCATCACATGACCCTCAGCAGACACAAAACATTGGGACATATGTGTAAAGTCAAATATGGAGCAATTCTGAAGCAAAAAACCCTGCACCATATGTAATAAAGAAATATTTCAGCTGAGTAAAACTGGATTTTTAACAACTGCATGGTAGAGAGGTATTCAGCACATTCTGATGGGATTTATTTAATTTCCTCAAAGCCTCTCTAGTATAAAGTTAACCCATTTGAATGCTACAGGTCTCACGGTTACTTGTGTACCTTTATGACAGATAAGGGGTGAAAATTACAGAGCCCTGCATTCTAACTGATGCATTTTTCCTTATAATGTATGTATTGGGTCAATTAGTACATACTTCACAAGGATATAATACATCTGAACCAACAGCCCATTGCTCTCTGTGTTATTTTTCAGTAAAGGGCTATATTAGTCTCATGCACCAACAGCCACAAGAAAAAAAGTATTATACTAACTACTAAATATACCACAGTGTGCAATCTGTCTCTTGGTTCTAACAGATGCATTATTTCCTTGTAATGTAGTTACTAAGTGATGTAGTACCTACAATACAAAGACATAATGCATCAGAACCAGTAGCCCATTTGCACACTGTGGCACATTTTAGCAGTGGGTATCATACTACATTTTTTGGTGGTTGGAGTTGCATCAGACTCACTCAGGCAGTTTAAAACAGATATCTCCCAGTCAAAGACACAGACAGTGCGGTGTCTTGGTAATATAGCCTGTTACTGAAATATAGCACAGTGTGCAATGGGCTTTTGGTTCAGATGCATTATTTCCTTGTAAAGTAGGTACTAAGTCACTTAGAAACAAGGAAATAATGCATCAGCTGAAACCAATCAATAGCCCATGGGACACTGTACTATATTCCACCAATGGACTATATTACCGAAGACGCCACACTGTCTGTGATTGGCAGACATCTCTTTAAAACTTTTACCTGGTGCCAGTGGCTGGCTGATGCTGTATGTTTTACACACTCTGATGACTACACAAAGTTAAATCATTCAAAAATCAGACTTGGGAGGGACTCGGTAACCAGCTTGCTGCTGCCCCTGCCTGGTAATGTGACTGCGTGTGATCGTTCCCAGACTCAACCCAATCACATAGATAACATGCGTCTCAGCACCACCATCCCTGCCGTCACATGCACCAGTCAGCCAATGAGAGAGGAGCATCATAACGATGTTCTTTTCTCTCAATGGCTAGCGTTGCATGTTGTTAGAAACAGGCAGTTGAATGTCTGTCCACAGTCCAGGCACCAGTGTCAGGTCTCTGCTGCCTCACTGCTCCTGCCTCTAAAAATGGAGTAGCATTACAGGCATAAGAGTAATGAGAGCAGCACAGCAAGGCAGAAATTGGTTATGCAGCATTGCATACATACAGTTACACGTATCATTTGTAGGAAGCAGGTTGTGTGTATGGCTGACAGATTAGGTAGAGTGTGGCAGCCAGTGGCTTCTTCATTCTCGGACTGTTTACTGTCCCGGGAAGGGGGGTAAGTCGGGACATGGGATCGAGATTTGAATTAAGGGACCATCCCAGGCATCCCGTGACACATGGTCACCCAACACTGGGAAAGTGGTGGGAGCAGATACTTGTGCCCATGTTGATGTAACCCAGATTTTATAAAGAGGATTGCAAATTCAGTCAATGTAAAAGTACATTTGCACAAATCAACATTATATGTATTTGTGGGCGGACCTATTTAACGTACAATGCAGCTGAGGTGTGCTCCCTGCCGCGTGAATAAAGGCCTAAGAGAGGGCAAAAATAAGAAACCAGACTCATAAGTACACAGTAATTAACTTTATTACATATGATTAGTAATGATTACAAGGCCAAGTTACGGAAAGCTTGTCTGATTTCTACCATGGGAAAAGGTATGTAAGTCATATAACAAGTGGAAGCCCATCTACCTAAATACTTAATGATGTGAACAGGTACTTGATGTCGGGATGCTGAAGTCGCTGCCCCAATACGAAAGGAGTGTCCTGAAAAACCTTTAGTGTCCAATCCTAACCTAGAGAGGACAATTCTCACATATTTAATAAAGGTGACCGTGGTTAATGGTTTCCCCAGTATGGGTAATAAGGGGCTATCCCTAGCTTTCTCCTGCAAAATAGATATGTAAGCATCTAGGTAGGCTACTGGGCACCAAGCATTGCCGGAGGGGTAGAAATAAATTTTAGTAGGGGGGCCGGTTTGATGCCAAAAGTAAAACGTAGTGGTCAGAAAAACGAACCAAGTCGGCCATGGTTAAGAATCTGTCAGAAGACCTAGCCACAGTGATTTCTCCCGGCCTCATGAAACCATAAAAGGCCAGAAATATGGCAGCCATCAAAGTATTATTAGTTTCTATGGAAAAAGGTTTGATATGCAGGAACTGGCACATGGCTCGGAAGAGATTCCCATCGATCGGTAGTCTGAGTGGAGCTTTATGTTGCTGGGATTTCAGGATACCCCTCAAGGCTAATTTGATAGGGTGACTCGTGAAAATCGATTGAAACTGGCTATCCAATAAAACTAAGAAATGCTGAATACCCGCTACATATAATTTAATGGTGTTGAATGTCAAATGTAATGAAAAATGGCAATAAGATATGAAAGCCAGGATTGTGTTAATGTCAATGAAACTGTGAAGCCTATAGTTATTGATGAACCTTCGGAACAAAAACCAAGCTCTGGCATAGCTTCTTCTTGTACTAGCCGCCAGAGCCTGATGCATTAATGCCTTCGCCCCTTGCAAATAGATATTTAATCCATCTGCATGGATTCTAACTCCGGGCAAACTTCTGGAGAGGGATCTGCCGAGGGGTGTAGCTTGTGGAACTCCTGAAATTTTAAACAAGATAATACTTCAGCTAAAGTATTCAAATTTCCTGGCAAATGTTCCCCAATATCGTTAAATTTGTAATATAAAGACAACCAAACCAATTTCCTCATGAAGGACATTATTAATGGAGAGGTGGACCGGCCTTTATGAATCAAAGCTACCGTGATCTCATTGTCAATCATGAATCTGACTGTATCCCCAATCCAGAACTTGCCTCACACCGTGGCGGCAGCCACGATCGGTATAAGTTCAAAAAGCCCTGGTGAATTTTGGAAGTCATGGGATTTACTTATTTTTGAAGGCCAGGCCTTGGCTAACCAATGATTGCCAAAAACAGCTGCAAACCCCCTAGAGAAAGTTACATGAGTGATAACCATAGGAGACTTAACCGTTGCTTTAGGTATGAACATGGAGCGACCATTCCAACCTCTAAGAAAACGTGCCCACATGTCTAAGTCTAGCTTAGTGACATCATCCAGGTGGACTGAATTCCCATCCTGTGAATCCCCAGAGAGTAGGGACAGCAAATGAGATATAAAAGAACGACCCTGAGGAATAATCCTCATGGCAAAATTCAAGGTACCCAAAATTGACTGCAATTCTACTCTCTGACAGGAATTCCTGGCCGCAAATTCTGCAATCATAGTTTGGATTAGCAAAAGTTTCTCCTCTGGTAAACTGGCTTCCATGCTCATGGTATCTAGTTGAATACCCAAGAAGCAGAGCTTCGTGGTAGGCCCAACCGTTTTCCCCTGAGATAATGGAATATTCAGTTTAGAAAACAGAGCTGATATTTCCTCTGGGCCAATCGGTTCCTTGTGAGTAGGTTCTATGATGAGGAAATCATCCAGGTAATGAATAACATGATGACAATGATGGTGGTTTAATAGGATCCAACCCAAAGAATATGCAAAGATATCAAACAGCTTGGGACTGCTCTTAGCACCAAACGTCAAACGTGTGGAGAAATAGTATAAACCCCGCCACTTGATCCCATGCAGATTCCAAAGTGATGGATGTAGTGGTAAGAGCTTGAATGCGTCAGCAATATCGGCTTTGCTTAACCAGGAGCCCCTTCCTGTCTGAATGATCAGCTGGATTGCGTCATCTATCGTGGAATAGTGCAGAGAAAATTCTTCCGAAGGAATAAATGAATTCAGGCTAGGAATTGCTATGGAATGAGGTGCTGACAAATCGTAAATCAAACGGGGTTTATTAGAGGATTTACTGTGTGCCACTCCTATAGGATTGATACGCCAATGGGAGAAAGGGGGTGAAACAAATGGCCCGATGACATACCCCTTGGAAACCTCAATCCTGATCAAATCATCCACCACCTCAGGTTCTTGCAGGGATGACAATAGGTTCTCACATTCCAGTGTGCCACTAGGGAGAGCAACAAGACCGGAATGAAAGCCCTCCGTGAACCCCTGAATCAAAAAATTCATCAAGGCTGGTGAGGGGTGGGACTTGAGATAGGTCTTGAGGTTAACAATATGCACCCCGTCTAGTCATGATTTTGGGAATAATCTTTGAGGACAAATGGAGCGAGGATGTGCTCGTTTGCACAGGGAACATAGATGAACCAATCTGCAGGCACTAAACCCACAACCAGTATAATTGTAATTATTGCATATTTGTGATTTCCCGAAAAACACTATGGGTCTCCCTAAACGATCAAACCTAGGGGCAACTGGAGAAGCAGATTGACCCTCCCCCTGGGTATCTGGCGGAGTCTGAAGAGCCGGAGGATTCGATAGTCCCGGGCACAAGTTAGTGGAATGTTCAGTTGATTGGCACCTGGAGCATACTGGAGCACGAAGACCGGCAAAGTGGCAGCAAAAAAGTTCCATGTCCAGCTGGCTCCAGTCCAAAGTAATATTGAACTGTGCTAGAGCGGCCGCAGCCTTGGCTGAGAAGGACTTATGGTAATCGTAAAAACTGTAACCACCGTACTTGTGCCCGAGCTCTACCACCCTGTATAAATAGTGATCTAACTCCTCCCTGCGTTCTGGGTGAACAGAACAAATGACGTCCCGATATAAGCTAAAGGCTAAAACAAACTCAGTAACTGACAGTTTCTTCCCCAATCTGGGATCTTTGGTTTTTAGAACTACTGACACCTGATCACAAGAAAAGGCTTTGTTTTCAATGCTATCATGAGAGGAAATCAACAGGGATACCAGATTAACATCCTTACCCTCAATAATATCCTTCCTCAAATGGTTGGGGATGAAATGTGCCGGGGAAATGGCAGGAACGGGGCTCCCTATAATTGCATTAACCGGACTAGGAGAAATACCGGGACAAACCATCTGAGTCACTTGATGACCCGAGGGTGTATTCCCCAAAACGTCCAACCGGGCATGTATGGAGGCCACTGATTCTGCCAGAGTGGCCAGTGAAGCCTGTAAATCAGCTAAATCGGACGTAGATTGGGATATAGAAGGAGCTGGACTATTGCTAGTGCTAGGTCTTGGTGTCGAGGTTGGGGAGAATAAAAGTTTAAACAATTCGGCTTTCCTAGCCGTAGCTGGGTAGGGAATACCCCTAGACTGTAATTCCTTAATGATCTTTGCCACAGTCCAGGTTCTATATAAGTTATGGGATGAGAGGTTGGACGCTAGTCCTGGTGTGTCCTGAATCTCTGACATGGCTGAATGATCCGAAGTGACCGACATACTTCTCCTAACCTGTAAAAAATAATATGCAAATAAGTGAAAAAATTATAACTTATTTGCTGTCGGTCGCCTGAATGCCTGACTGACTAGAGAACAGATAGATCAGAAAAAACCTAACTAAGCTATATAAATGGGAAAGGTGAGGCCCTCAATATGGACACCAACCAAAACTACCTATGGTTTGGACCGAGGGGCGATTGCCTGAGCGGTAGGCGGGAACGTAACTGTTGGTGTCGTCTAACTCAGAAGAAACCCTGGCTGAACGTGATGCCCTACCTCAATGAAAGCCGGAGGAGATAATCTAACTATGCGTTTGACTGAGGGGAAATATACGATATTTCCCGGGGAACTGGCCTGCTCCTCTGTACCTACCTTGAAAGACAGGGACCGACAGACTTAAATAAGAAACCTAATCTATCTAATCTTAATCGAGTCTAGAGAAAATGAAAGATTCCGCCCACCTTGTGTGAAGAATCCGATATGAATGAAAATGGTTAGTAGTAGTCAGAAGTTTGGGGTGACTTCCCCACAATATTCAGAAGTCAAAACCTCACAAATCCAGACTGTAAAATAATGAACCTGAGTGAAACAATAAAGGCTTAACTACACCCCTCCCTTCCCCTCAATTAATAAAGTAGGTCATACTAGAAAGGCCAGTATCACACTGTGTTTTAATGAACATAGTAAAAATACAATATGTACCCCATATATAAAACAATAAATTCCTGTGCATGTACCAAATTATCCACCAATGAACCATCCCCCTGTGGAAAAAGGGACTATAATCATACATGAGTGATAGAGACCATACCTGCACTTGAGAGATTCGCCTGTATAATGATACCGCAGTTGATTGATATTAATTGGCAAATACCTAAAAAATAAATTCAAATAGCGGAATAGATCAAAACGCTCAGGATCCCCAAAGTTTGGAAATCCCCATAACCCATTCCGCTTCCCCTGCTGTAATGAACAGGGTTATCCAGGGTACCATCAAGGGAACATATTTCAACCTAAAACTTGATATAATATTGTACTGATATATATGTGAACAAACCTCCTGGAAATTCTGCAATTATAGCTATTAACTGTAACTAGCCCACGTCCCTCCCACTGCTCCTAAACATACAGAAAGAAAGGTCTTGTATAGTGACTTGTAAACTGAAATGCCCGTGGTTGGTACAACTAATAGAATCACTGTTTTGCTCACCGCAACTATTTAATCCGTTGTTGGTACCAAATAACCTTAAGCTAATATTCCAAGGGTCAGCCATCAGATTCATCAACATAGAGCAACCTAGTGACAGCCTATAAGTTGTCCCAGGAATAAGAACAGTGAATGAAATGTACAAATCTATAGTACAGTGAACTGGTTGTACAATGAATACCCTTGTACCTGCTCAACAAATATGTAAAGGAATCTTAGAACATTAAATGATCCATTTACGCAGAGTATACCCAGGGATGAGCAATGTGGGAATACTGAGACCTGCTGCCCCTGTTCGCCAAGGCACAGCCTCTGTTTGAACCAAAGCACAAGAAATATCCCTTTAAAGGGATAGTAATACTTAAAATGTAAAAAAATATATGTTGTAGGGTTTATCCCCCTGAGTAAAACAAGAGTACTCCCACTGCTGAGAGGTGTTTTATTCAAAAGTTATTAATTTTCAAAGTTGAATTTTTTAGGTGCAATATCACAGTGGCCTGAAATTGTACAGTGGCGCTGTTGCTACACGATCCTATGGACAACTCTGGTCAGTTGACCATAAATCTCCATAGGATGGTGTAGCAACAGCGCCACTGTACAATTTCAGGCCACTGTGATATTGCACCTAAAAAATTCAGCTTTGAAAATTAATAACTTTTGAATGAAAGACCTCTCAGCAGTGGGAGTACCCTTGTTTTACTCAGGGGGATAAACCCTACAACATATTTTTTTTTACATTTTAAGTATTACTATCCCTTTAACACTTACATGGTGAGGATAACATGAAAGTATTTGTTGTAACAATTAGGTGCTGTTATGAATCTACCAAAGCACCTGTATTAATGAATGGTACCGCATAAATACAACCCCGTGACCCCAGCGTGTCCCCATCAATGATCCATTTAATTAGAAGGCATATGCTCAAAGTGCGCCAAAATGATATTAACCCTTGGTATGAAGCCCGGTGTAAACTGTTGAAAGGAGACATGTGTAAGTATGCATTGGTTACCACAAGTAATCGAATGAGAAAATGCATGCCCACATTAGTAAGATAAGATGCGCCTCTCTGCCCAATTAGCCGAACTGAGAGGGATTACCGTGATTCAGAAGCTGATAACCTGCCGCCGATGCAGAAGCTGGAGCTGACGCTAGACGCCGTCGCTCGCTGAATACGTCACGTCGCCACGAGAATTCCGAATTCTCGCGATGTCTCGGAAGCTGCCGACCGAGGCATAAGAGCACACCCCGGTCCGCCCACAACATCAGGCTAACCAATAGCCTTACACTTGAACTTTATTAAGAATGTTCTCTGGGTTTGAATCACTGATTTAATGGATCACCCAGGCAAAAGCTCTCAAGGCACCTTTAGACCCACCTATGGCCACACATCACTCCTCATATGGCTACACCCCTAGCCCAACCACTGTTGCCTTCACCTGACGAAGCTTGTTTGGAAATACGAGTTGGGATGAGCTCATGAGGGGGATCTTGCTCCTGACTACCTGATCTTATTACATGATGGATAAGTACCTCTTTATTGTCACGGAATTTGTTTGACATATTCTTGCTACTTTATTAAATGTTGTTTTCACATACTTTTTCTTCCACTTGTTTCACATTTCTTTGGTATGTGTTACTTAGGGTGTATATTATTCATATGATACACATTGTGAAGCACCTTGACATTGTATACGTTTTCTGTGACTCAGTACCTGTTCATCTTTTGATATTAGTGTTTTTATTAAGCTTCACTGCTGAGTTGGTTCATGATACAGGATATAGGGTATGGTGCTATTTGATATTTTGACATATATATTTACCCAATTGCCTGGTCTTGGACCACTTTGCAGTATATATATACAGTTTCAGGAGCAATTTTGTACCCCATGATACTTGGTTTTAGTGTTTTAAAAAATCTCCTTTTGATACATGAATTTTTTGTACCATTAATAAAAATTATATATTTTGTATTTTGTTGTTTCTGTCTTTGTGTGCCTCATTAAGGGTACCATCTGTTTTTCCCTGGTCCTTTTGGGGTTTTTGTATATTATAGTTTTTTGAGTCCCAGAGAGCACCCCACTATTTAAGTGGTTTAAGTCAGTTATTTGATTTTGTTAGCCAGGCCTACTCCTTTTCTTTTTGTTTTCCAACCACTGTTGCCTGACACAGAAAATACTCTCATACAACACACAAAAAAGCTCTTAACCCCTTGTTTGCTAGATAGATCTAGCATACAAGGGATTAATAAATAGCCAATAACAAGATAACAATCTTGACCTTACACTCACCTGGACACTGTTTTGTCCATACTGGATCTCAGACCTTTTGAGCCGAGAGATTTCTTTAGAATTTCTGAAAGAGCAGAAACCAGCAGCAACCATAAACAGGAATTAAGGGAATGGATAACTAGAGAAGTCATAAAATAAATCTTACTGAGGATATGAAAACCAAGCAATATGTTAACCCATTAAGGACTGCAGAGTCCAGGGTTGGCATGCACTGGAGGACCAAGCCGATTTTGTTTTGTGTTTGGAGAGCTGGTACTTGTGAACGATCACACATACAGGCTCTCTGTTGGTAAAGGGTCAGTAATGTCCCCTAAAAAATATTTAGAGTTAGGTAGCGGTTCAAAAAAGAAACTATTTGCCACCAATCCTATCTCTCATACCACTACGATTTGAGAGATAAAGGCACTGAAAGTTCCCCCTCCCTCCCCTTCTCCTGACATCAGCGTTGTGTTGACAGCAGGAGATCCCGGTCTGGGGATCAGCTGGAGGCTCTGCAGCAGAGCCGAAATCACATTATTTCAAAAGAATTACTTAATTTGAAAGGTCTACAAAGTGTGTTTGGTCTGCAACCACACTTTATAGACCGTTCCAATGAAGTAATTCTTTTGAAATAACGCAATTCCGGCTCTGTTGAAGAGCCTCCTCGAGTCGCACGATTGGAATCTCCTGCTGTCAGCTTTACAACTGACATCAGCTGGAGCATTGGCTCCATAGAATAACATAGGAACAGGAGAAGCTATCTCCACTTTATCACCTTGTTAACACACCTTAGTGCATAACCCCCCAATTGTTTTGCAATGCGTTGGCCATCTCGCTAGCACTCAAAGGGTTAATACAGTTATCACCCAAGAACATAATGAGGGAGATTCACCAAGTGGTGATAAAGAGGTGATGAATTCTCCAGTTATCACTTCTCCAGTTCCTATGTTATTCTATGGAGCCAATACACTAAGATTTCTTCAACTCTGGAGATCTTAGTGAATAGGCTCCATAGAATAACATAGGAAATGGAGAAGTCATCACCACTTTATCACCTCTTTATCACTGCTTAGTGAATCTCCCCCTATGACAGTGAGACTGTGCTGTACAACTTATAGTTCAAATGGCACTTCCATTGTATGTCAGACTACATGATACAAATAGAAATCCCCTAAATGCTTACAAGTTTTGAGTGTAATGATAAATTAAGCTGAAATCTGGCAGTTTAGGAATCAGTTTCATTCCCCACAAACCACACAAATTTGTTCCATATCCATTCTATAAAATAATACTTTATATTACTGTAAGCAATCAGCACCTGGTGGCTGGTAATAGGCATACCTGGGAACTTGCTGGGTTTCACCCGGAGACTCTGGATTTAGAGCTCTGTCTCTGGGTCTCCGGATGAAACCTTCAAATCTCCAGGTAGACCCATCAGTGCTGACTTAATTAATTCATGCAGCATTTGCAATGCTTAAAAATGTTATTAAATAGTATGGTACTACTGCCGGATATCCTTGCAGGTTGCCTGCACAGTGCATCCTTCACACCATCCCTCTGCTTGCCATGTGACCCCCTCACTGTCACTGCACTCCTCCTGAGTGACACACATTGCGAGCCAGCCAATTGTTGTTGCTGGCATGGCTGAGGCGCCGCAGGACAGCTGCACGAAGAGCACCAGTGAGTGGAGGGCTGGAGGCAGAGCATGGTCAGCAGAGCTCCAGAAGTGGAACCTCCGAACCTGTGACAGGCTAGCTGGAACAAAAAGAAGCTTGTGCCAGTGTTGATAAGTTACATTTTTTATGACAGAGCCACAGATCAAATGATTGGTTGCATATCTGGGGCTGGGGGTAACTGTTAACTCGATGAGTGACTGACACACATGAGTTTTGATCTGATCATGATCATGGGCTGGCTGAGGAAGTTGAAGCTTTGGAGCTAGACAGGGGGCAACCTGTTTAGCAGAGTTCTCCTGTGCCCATCTGGTTATTTACTGCCTGGTCTGTGCATTTGAAATGCAGACAGTTCAGAGTCACTGACATAAATATACTAAACACTATAAATATAATTTATTATGTATCTACTAGTTTTAAAGCCAGTGTACACGGGCCACAGTGCCACCCAGCAACTTCAGCTGGTGGCCAGAGCCTTTCTTCTCACTGGCAGTGCTGCAGTCATGCGCAGTACTGACTGCCCGAACGTGCAGCGGCTGATACGGAGCAGGGTGATACTAAGCGGTCCCAGGAAGGTGCGCAGAGAGGACTACGGTCTGAATTCGAAGCTCCCCGCTCTGTATCAGCCGCTGCACGTTCAGGCAGTCAATACTGCGCATGACTGCAGAGCGGGCAGTCTCTACTACACTTGACTGAGCCGCACGCAGCAGTCTCTACTGAGCATGACGGTTTCTGACAAAGATCCTAGCGAATTATAATATAGGATTATGCAACTAAAGAAAATGTACCAAAAGTACTGCACTGTTCATTCATTCAAAGAATGAACAGCACTTTTGGTCAGTTTTCTTTAGTTGCACAATCCTATATAATAATTCACTAAAACGTGTGTAATGACACAGTCATGCGCAGTAGAGACTGCTGCGCGTGCTGCAGTCATGTGCAGTAGAGACTGCCCGTGACAAAGCTGATACAGACTCTGATACAAGGCTCTGTATCAGCTGCAGCGTGGGTAGTCTCTACTGTGCATGACTGCCCCGTAACCGGCTGGCAGTGGAACTGTGCCCCATGTAACGGGCTCTTCAACTAGTAGATAAATAAATTACATTTATAGTGTTGAGTATACGTGTGAGTGACCCTGAACTGTCTGCATTTCAAATACAACCGTAAGTACTACTAACCACAAGACAGCCAGGGCATACCTCCCAACATTTCAAATTGCCAAAAAGGGACACCTGTGAATTAGGGGGTGTTGCTAGAGGTGTGGCTGGTAGGCGAGGCATTACCGATAATTTTTAGGCTATTTCATGACCTATTAACACCTCCTTGTGTAACTGAATAAATGACTTATAACAAAACCAAATTATTTTATTTACACAGACTAAGTTATAAACACGTTTACTGACGTTTAAACAAGCATTAATGTGAGTTTTATTGCTGTAGAGAAATTTGATACACTTATATGCACACCACACCGTCTGATCTCCTAAAAAGAGGGACATCAGGGTGGGAAAGAGGGATTTGGGTCTAAAAGAGGGACACTTGGGAGGTATGCCTGCTAAAAAACGGTTATCCCCCGGCTAGCTCCAACTTGATGAATTATCAGTAGTTTAATCCAATTTAAACACATCAGCAAAGGTCTCTTTTTTTGGGGGGGGGCAGCAGGGAATCTCAGGGTGAGCCATTTCTGAAAGTTCCCAGGTACAGTAATAGGTAACTGTTTCCACAAAAAGTTAACAGAGGAGATAAGGTCATGTGCTTGCATACCAATCAAAGAGAGTCTCTTTACTGAAAACTCTATCAACTATAACCCCCACTCGCCCCAGACGTTGAGCCCCCACCCATGGAGTGAGGCTCAAGATATACGGTGTTCCAGCACTTGAACAGTTGCATTCCCACACCAATGTAGAGAAACTGCTATGAAGATAGAGGACTGACGGTACCTAGCTCCCTCTAGTGACAAAAACAACTAATACAGCTTGACTGAAGATAGACCATGTGAGGTCACTGGAAAGGCTGCCGCAGGATTCACCATAAGACAACGAAATTCCCTCTGTCAAGGAGAGCTCAGGGGAACTAACAGGCTGAGGGTCAGCATGGGGACAGTGAGACGATGCCCGCAGTTAATATAGGAAGAAAGTGCCAGCAAACACCTCAGACAGTTGGGAGAAGACAGCAAGCTCTAAATGGGTACACTGTTGAGGACAGGAGCCAAGCAGCAGGGAATAGCTAGAAGTAAGGCAGAGTCACAACCTTCAAGAGTCGAAACACAAAGCTGGTGCTGGGTGCCAGAGATCAGACAGAAGCAAAGTACTCTAAATAGACTCAGGTTAGAATAGAAGGTCAATTAGCCAGTTCTGGGTGCAAGATATGAGACAGTAGAGTAGTAAAAGGTCATCCAGGATCAAACAAGAGAGATAAAACGGCTAATGCAAGATACAAGGGGCTAAGCAGGAATCAGTGTGCAACATAGCCAAGCTCAGTGAAGCCAGTAGTCAAATTAAACAGATATGAGGAGTCAAGCTACACACTGCTGCCAAAGCTGCAAGTGAGAGCAGGAAAAACTAGGGATTAGGAGATAGGTAGGTGGTGATAGGAGAAAGGTACAAACTAGATAGACAAGCCTCAGAATATTAACATTACATGTGCTGAAACCTGACAATTATAACTTTTCATACAATCACAAAAATGTAAGATCTGGTGAGATGAATTGTCCAATTCCTATGTCATTCTATGGAGCTTATGGACTACTAAACAAGTAGTGCCTCTCTAATAAAGTGGGGAATCGAAGGTAACTTTCGGCTCTCCAGTTGTTGTTGGACTACAATCCCCATCAAGGCCGGCCGAGGACGAAGGGAATGCAATAACAACTGGATATTTTCAGGTTGGGCAACTTGGCGCTTCCCCTCTCTTCTATGTTGTTCGGTCTCAGTCTGTCTCCCCAGCACCAATGTGACTGGAGACACGTAACTGCCCACCACAGCACTGCCCCACTCACCAGACATGCTGGATCCAGCTCACTGCACTTGCCTCCAATATACAGGAGTCCTATCCGTCTCCATGGAAACCCTCACAAACGCTTTGAGAGCGGGACGTGCTACAGGTGGGTGGGGAGTCGATGTGCGGCGGCCATTTTAGAAACTGGCAATGGCGCTTTATTTTATCTTCGTCATACAGGTTTTTGCCACATTAAAATATGGCTTTGGCCAAAACGTTTTCTTTAGGTAAATGTACGGGAATGCAAGTCTGCGACACAGAGGCAAGTTGCAAATATACTGATACTTTTGTGTTGTCATTGAACTTGATGCATTCAACTAATGATGTCTGTGTTATGTTTATTAAAAGAGAAGCCATCGACTAGTGCGCATGGGATTAAAAGTAAATAGTGGTAGCAGTTTAAGGAAGTAATGAAATACAATATTAATAATTTCAAATGATACATTAGGTAAACGGGCGTGTGCTATCGCTGGTCTCAGTCATCGACAGTGGTGAATTATCTTTAATTGCATCTTTTCATGTGCCATTTTGCTATAGTCACTAACATTGCGCCTCAAATGTCATATCATATATTTATCAGTAACCATTCTAATTTTTGGAATAAAGTATCATTATTTAATGTACGCTGTTAAAAATGTTGCGAGTGCTACGAATAAGCACAAAAAGATTGAGGACAATGTACTAAGACAGAACAACGCAGTTCTGCTGCAAATAGCTGCCCCACAGGGGACACACAAATTATCATTCATTGATACATACCTCCCAACATTTCAAATTGCCATAGAGGGACACTTGTGTTTTAGGGGGTGTGGCTGGTGGGCGGGGCTTTACCAAGCATTTTTAGGCTGTTCCTGACCTATTGACACCCCTTTGTGTAACTTAAGAAATGACACATAACAAGGGCAAATTATTTTATTTTACACATGCTAATTTATAAACACATATACTGATGTTTAAATCAACATTAATGTGAGTTTTATTGCTGTAGAGCAATGTGATTCACTTATATACACACTACACAGTCTGATCTCCTAAAAAGAGGGACATCCGGGTGGAAAAGAGGGACAGAGGGGGTTTAGGTCTAAAAGAGGGACACTTGGGAGGTATGTTGATATAAATTAGGAGTTTTAACCCATTGGATGCTAGATGACTTTTCGTTGGAGACTCCGCTAGCATTCAATGGTTTGAAAGCTCTATTTAAATCAATTTGATTTTAGGGGATTTATATTTGTACCATATAGTCCAATTGGTATTCCTCTGAATTGCGCCACTTTTTAATGCATCATCCTGGATGTGTGATGTTGCATAGGAGGGAACAACTTGAATTTTAACCATTTGAGTGCCAGAGGGGCAGGCAACGCATTGCTTAGCAATACGTTGCATACCCCTCTGGCACTCAAAAGGTTAACTAAGAAACTAAAGTGGAGTATTCTTCTCGCTGATTATCTGTTCAGAGTGTACATGATGTTAATTATAGCTAAGGATACAATTTCCCTTTCAAGAGTTCTCCTTTAAAAGATTTAATTGCTCAAGTGCCTGAATGATGTGAAACACATTGCTGTGTAATGCATTGAGCACCCCCTGGCACTTCAAGAGATACACGTGGAAATTAAAAGGAACAAGATAATTGTGGGTCTTATTAACACAATATATGAGGAACAATTCTGAAATAAACCTAGCCCTTTGAAGGATAAAGAAGGCTCTAATGCTGCCACACTGGATTAGCAATATATTTCTTACTAGTGTAAAAGCCCATGTACACGGGCCAAGGTCCCGGTGATGTTAACCCTTTGAGTGCTAGAGGGGTACACAACCTCACTGCTCCACGCGATGCAATAGAGACTGTTGGAACATGCGCATGACAGCTTCTGACAAACATCCTAGCAAATTATTTTATAGGCTATGAAGCACATGAGTATCAGAGGGATGTGCAACAAGTTGCTAGAAATGCTTTGCACTGTTCCCTGGTTTTCAAAGGGTTAAAGCGAACTATCACTGAAAATAAAGTACTCCCCAAATCACTATGCATATAGAGATACACATATCCATACTAGTATTACCCTGAATAAGTCTGGCGTCTTTGATAAATCCAACTCATTCTCAGACACACAGGCAGGCACCTTGCTGTAAGGGCATCTGCGCACCTGCACCGTCAGTCCCTTCCTGTACCTTAACCCCTTAAGGACCCTTGACGTACCAGGACCGTCAAGGGTAAATGTGCTCCAACGACCCTTGACGATCCCGGTACGTCAAGGGTTAAACTCTTCCATCGCGGCCGCACGGAGCGATGGAAGAGTTCAAGCCGCTTGTTACTAAGTGTCCCGGTATCGGGACACTTAGTAACAAGCGGTAGAAACATTGTTGCAACATGCGATTCGCTTCAAAAGCGAATCACATGTTGCAAAACCTGAATGACAGGGACACTATTTGTAAATACTGTCCTTGTCAGATCTCTCTGCCTCACTCCACCTTGCATACTGCTGAGGTGGAGAGAGACATAGAGACATGGTGTTCCAGCCTTACTGTAAAAAAACAAAAAGTCAAAGAAAAGTTTAAATAAAGAAAATTAACCCTTTGATCACTGTTCTGCAGTGATCAATAAGTCCCCACCCCATCTGATCACTCTTGGAGTGATCAATTTGCTGCAGATCAGTGTTTTCTAATCTGTGGGACACCCCCCATCTCCCTTGAATTTTTTTTAGATTTTTTTTAAAATTTTTTCAATTTTTTTAATTTTTTTTTTTTTTTTTTTTTTTAAATAGTAAATATAGTTTAGGTATTTTGGTAGGTAGTTGGGTAGGTTTAGTGTAGACGTGTGTTAGGGAAAGTTTTAGGGATAGATTTAGGTTTGGGGAAAAAAAAACCCAACCCCCCCCCCCAAAAAAAAAAAAATAAAAAAAAATATATATATATATAATAAGCGCAGTTTAGATAGGTAGTTCAATTGGGTTAGGTAGGTTCAGGATATACGTAGGTTAGGGTAAGTTTTAGGGTTAGATTTAGGTTTAGGGATAGCGTAAGAAAAAAAAACCCCAAAAAACCCCAACCCTCCCCCCCCCCAAAAAAAAAAATATAATAAGTGCAGTTTAGATAGGTAGTTCACTTGGGTTAGGTAGGTTCAGGATATACATAGGCTAGGGTAAGTTTTAGGGTTAGATTTAGGTTTAGGGATAGCGTAAGAAAAAAAAAAAGTTTTTTTAGTGGGCAAAATGCAGCGCAGGTACAGCGTTGAAGAGGCATATGCCTTTTTGGCGTCTGACTCTGAGGCAACACACACTGCGTCAGATTTTGACATAGCGCAGTTTTCAGAAAGTGAGAGCAGCTCTAGTGATGACGCTGGGCCTTTTGTCAAGAAAAGACGCACTGCCCCAAGAGCTGCTCTGGCAACTGCCCCAGCACCTGCCAAAAGAACTGCCCAAAGACCTACCAAAATACCTGCCCAAAGAAATGCCCCAAGAGCTGCCCTGGCAACTGCCCCAGCACCTGCCAAAAGATCTGCCCAAAGACCTACCAAAGAAATGCCCCAAGTACTGCCCCAAGAGCTGCCCTGGCAACTGCCCCAGCACCTGCCAAAAGATCTGCCCAAAGACCTGCCCAAAGAAATGCCCCAACACCTGTCACTCCGGATCCTAATGAATGGGTATCAATTTATGGCCACAAATCTCAGAATTCACAGGCAACCCAGGGATTCAAATTGATGTGGAAGGATTTACCCATGATCATTTTTTTTATTTGTTTTTGGGGGAAGACATTTTAGGTGAAATTGTGTCCCAAACCAATTTGTATGCAGCCCAGTATACTGCCGCCAACCCTAAGTGTGAAAAACGCTGTTTTTTTTTTTTACTTACGTCATGGTTTACGAGGGATTGGTGGTAAAATGGCTGTGTATAAAATTGGAAAACACACCTAAAACGAGAGCCTGGGGTGTCTACTTTCCAAAAATATACACTTTTGGGGGGAAATCTTAAAAAAGAGCACTGTTACACAGCCCCAAATGAGACATGGCACCAGTAACGCAAGCTGTGAAGATTCAAAGTGTGAACCTGGAAACGCGCATGTTCCAATTTGGCCCCCGTAGCTCCCCCAAACCATGAGAAAGCTATGCATATGGGATATTGCCGTACTCAGAAGAAGGAGCTGAACACTAATCAATTCAGTTTATAAAATCTTCACCTATTCTGTGCTTGAAATTCACATCAACATTGAAGGCAAAGTGTGAAAAATGCTGAATTTTTTTTACTTACGTCAAATTTTCACAGGATTGGTGGTAAAATGGCTGTGTAGAAAATTGGAAAACACACCTAAAACGAGAGCCTGGGGTGTCTACTTTCCAAAAATATACACTTTTGGGGGGAAATCTTAAAAAAGAGTACTGTTACACAGCCCCAAATGAGACATGGCACCAGTAACGCAAGCTGTGAAGATTCAAAGTGTGAACCTGGAAACGCGCATGTTCCAATTTGGCCCCCGTAGCTCCCCCAAACCATGAGAAAGCTATGCATATGGGGTATTGCCGTACTCAGAAGGAGGAGCTGAACACTAATTAATTCAGTTTATAAAATCTTCACCTATTCTGTGCTTGAAATTCACATCAACATTGAAGGCAAAGTATGAAAAACGCTGGTTTTTTTACTTACGTCAAGTTTACGAGAAAGTGGTGGTAAAATGGCTGTGTAAAAAATTTGAAAACACACCTAAAATGAAAGCTGGGGGTGTCTACATTCCAAAAATATACACTTTTGGGGGGGAAATTCTAAAGTGCAGCACTGGAATATAGCCCAAAATGAGTAATGGCACCAGTTAACCAAGATGTGAAAATTCAATATTTGTTCAAAATTGGGCCCCGTAGCTCCCCCAAACCTTGAGAAACCCATGCATATGGGGTATTGCCATACTCAGAAGAAGGAGCTGAACACTAAACAATGCATTTTTAAAAATCTTCACCTATCCTGTGCTTGAAATTCACATCAACATTGAAATGCAAGTGTGAAAAACGCTGTTTTTTTAACTTACGTCAAGATTTACGAGCGATTGGTGGTAAAATGGCTGCGTAAAAAAATTGAAAACCTACATAAAATGAAAGCCTGGAGTATCTACTTTCCAAAAATATATACTTTTGGGGGGAAATCTTAGAGTGGAGCACTGTTACACAGCCCCAAATGAGACATGGCACCAGTGATGCAAGCTGTGAAAATTCAAAGTGTGAAACTGGAAACGCGCATGTTCCAATTTGGGCCCCATAGCTCTCCCAAACCTTGAGAAACCTATGCATATGGGGTATTGCCGTACTCAGAAGTAGGAGCTGAACACTAAACAATGCATTTTTCAAAATCTTCATCTATCCTGTGCTTGAAATTCACATCAACATTGAAAGTGCAAGTGTGAAAAACGCAGTTTTTTTAACTTACGTCAAGATTTACGAGCGATTGATGGTAAAATGGCTGCGTAAAAAAATTGAGAACATACATAAAATGAAAGCCTGGGGTGTCTACTTTCCAAAAATATATACTTTTTGGGGGAAATCTTAGAGTGGAGCACTGTTACACAGCCCCAAATGAGACATGGCACCAGTGATGCAAGCTGTGAAAATTCAAAGTGTGAAACTGGAAACGCGCATGTTCCAATTTGGGCCCCGTAGCTCTCCCAAACCTTGAGAAACCTATGCATATGGGGTATTGCCGTACTCAGAAGAAGGAGCTGAACACTAAACAATGCATTTTTAAAAATCTTCACCTATCATGTGCTTGATATCAACAGTAGTATTGAAATGTAAGTGTGAAAACTGCAAAAAAACAAAATATTACCACAATTTTCAAATTTTTTTCTGGAAAAATAGCTGCATGAAAAACTCCAAAATTCTCCTGATTATTTACTTTATGTTGTGTAGTTTTCAGAAACATATACCTTTGTGGGACATTTTTGGTTCTGGCACCGTCAGCTAAGCTATGATGCTCACATGCCAATTGTTGAGAAATTACAAGTTGGAAATAATGGCATCCATCTTGTAATATTTACCTTGTAAATGTGAGGAAGTGATTGAAATACTAGGCATATGGGGTATTCTTATATTCAGGAGAAGCAAATGAATATATTTAGGGGTATTTTTTTGTCATAAACTAATTGTATGCAAATCCTGACACGAAAATATAAGCAAAATGTTGTTTTTTTTTCAATTTTTTTCCTCTTTTTTTCTATTTTAATCAAATTAAACAATGAGGTATTCATATAATTGTGGTATCAAAAGAAAGCCCTACTTGTGCTTAAAAAAACAGTATATAATTTATGTGGGTGCACAAAAGGAATTAAAGAGAAAATATGGTTGAACAAAGACATAGTCAAAAAAGTCAAAATTGCTCCGGTCCTTAAGTCAAATCTAACTCAGATTTTCCCGGTCCTTAAGGGGTTAAGGTACAATGCAAATCCTCCTAGAAGAGACCAGGATGGACTGCGCAGATGTGTCTTTGGCAAGATGTCTACTCTGATGCCTGCCTGGTTTTCTGGAAACAAGTTGGATTTGTCAATAACACTGGACTTATTCAGGGTAATACAAGTATGAATATGCATAATGATTAGGGGGGCACTTTATTTTCAGTGTTCGTTCCACTTTAAATGGAATCAGGCTGAGATTCCATTCAGACAAGAGTTTCCTACAGGACGGCTTTTTCTCTGATTTAGTAGAGAATCTAAATTCGAAACCCTACCAATTACATTAAAGCAGAGTCCGCCATTGAGTCCCAGGAAGAGGCAGTTTTTCCCACCAAAGCCACTTTTGTGAATCCAGGCTGATATTGTGTGTGATTTTGCAACACTACCAAACGTCTCTGTTCAGACAATAAGCAATTGGATGAAATCGTTTCATCCCAAAATTCTAAATCCTAAAAGCCAGTATCAAATTCTACAATCACATTGGGTAGCACTTCTGGTAGGGTTCTATATAAGAGGCTTCTCAATGCCAATTTGTTGGTTGTGTATGAGCTTTATTGAGTTAGGACACATGTTACATGAGTGCACACAGGACTTAAATTAATAAATACAGTTTTGTACATCTATGTTTTGGCTGCTCTCAGGCAGCCTTCCTCAAGATATATACACAGTGAAAAAAGCAACCCTATAAACCCTACACCAAAAAACAAGCTTTGACATCATAATTAAACTATATAGGTACACCTGAATATAGTGTATAATCATAAGATCCCCATAACGTACAAGTACATGCTATGAATTTAAAATCAATTAAAACAAGTCACAAGTGTAGATAGACTAACAGGAAAAGAATGGATAATTCGATGTGTACAGAGATCTGTGTGTAACTGGCAGTGGTATTGGTATGTAAAGACTTAGGCATAATCATGTCAGGCATGTATATGTTACAGTCTGATATTTCAGGATGCAACATAGTAAAGCAAAGAAGCCCATAAGTTGTCAGCGGAGTAACTTGATATACACTACCTCTGCTTCGCAGTGCCCCTGAGTCATGCAGACTGAGCTACATGGGTCACCTAGCCAGCATCTAAAGATTGATTCAAAATACTCTATGATCAGAAACTAGACAGAACATGATAAAGGTCACTACTTGTAGCGCGTCTGCTGCGCAGTGCACAGGAGACATGCCGCAAGCAGCGACGAAGAGTGACAAGGGCAGTGGGAAAGTAAAAGGAAACAAACCAACATAGCGTGATTTATATAGTGTAGAGTAGTCCAAAGTGTCTTCGGTGCATCACAAAGCAGAGAGATTCTGCTGAACACTTATGGGCTTCCTTTCTTACTGTGTTGCGTCCTCAATATCAGACTGTAACATATTGATTTGTACAGGTCTCTCTGGATGCGAAAGGAGGTCTCTGAGGGTTTGTTTTACCCCTTCTGTAGCCCATAAATGGTGCTGGCATCTCATTGAATGGTAATGTGGGATCAGTTGAAAGTAATGCCCAGTTGCTTCTAATGGAGCTGGCTATTCTCTCACTGCCAGGATGAAAGTTCATAACAAATGGCATCCTGTTGGTTGTAGCAGTTGTCTGTGCCTTGGTTAATAAGGAGGTCTCTCCAGTTGTTGGTTTAGGAGTGCAGTTCCATAAGCCCTCTTCTTGAATTTATCTCTCATGTTGTTTAGTTGCCTGTTAGCAGTGTCCCTATTAGTATTATTACGGCTCATCCACAGGAATTTGGAGGAAGGGATCACCTCTTTCTGTGTTTTATGGTGACAACTGTTAGCATGTTGTGTGTAGTTACGGTCAGTTGTTTTACTGTACAGTGTGCTGCAGACTGAAGACCCATCAAAATAGACTCTATCATCCAAGAAGTCAACAGAGGTGTCACTGAAACCGTGCTTAAAGTGGATGTATCACCTATGGACATCATCCCATAAATAGTTAGGAGACATATCCAATACCTTGAAAACAATATTTATATTTTATTTTAAGTTTTAATTTTGTTTAAATTTAACTTACAAAGTCTGTGCTGCAGCCACTTCTGTACTGACTGTGGTTACAGAGCACTGCCTCTACTCTCCTCCGATGACGGAGGCTTCTGTCTGTAAGCCGGAGTGGTCTCATTGGCAGAGATCGATATCTAGCCAATGAGACTGCTCCAGCTTATTGACAGAAGCCTTTGTCATTGGAGGAAAGAAGAGAGCAGAGGCAGAGCATCGGGCTGCAATCTATACGGAAGTGCTGCAGCCCAGACTTTTGTAAGCTAAATTTAAACAAAATTAAAACTTAAAATAAAAAAATAGATAATGTTTTCATGGTATTGTATATGTCTTCTAACTATTTATGGGATGTTGTCCATAGGTGAGACATCCACTTTAAATCTAATGCGGGAATTTATTTTGTTCAGAGAGGTAATCCATCCTATGTGTTCAGTGCTGTTCCCCTGCCAGATTGGAAACAAATCATCGATGAATCTCTTGTTAAAGATAATTTGGGGAT
The DNA here is from genome assembly GCA_037306005.1 of Rhinophrynus dorsalis. Lineage (NCBI taxonomy): Eukaryota > Metazoa > Chordata > Amphibia > Anura > Rhinophrynidae > Rhinophrynus > Rhinophrynus dorsalis. Next base: position 94,344,639 of record CM074723.1, on the reverse strand, counting down.
CCTTTAAGTGTCTAAGGGCCATATGTTCAAAGGCATAACGACAAAAAATTGTTGTACGAACGCCAAAAATAAGTAATTGTATGCACGAACGACATATTTTCTATACAGTATACGACAAAAAACTAGTAATGTCCGTTGTGTACGACACAACTCCAGAATTGCTGGTCAAAGGGGCATGGCAAGGCCGTGGCTAAACTATTCTCCAGTGTCGTATAGAGGAAAAGAAAACTTGTCATAACTAACGGCAAAAAAATGTCTTACAAAAGGCAAAATTTGTACGTTGAGAAAAAAGTGGAGGGAATGTGAAGTACTGAATGTGAGAATTTTTGTCTTAACTAACGACAAAAATGTCTTAGCTAAAGACATTTTTTGTCTTTCCATACGACAGTTTCAGTCAGGGCAAACGACATTTCCAATTACAACCGACGCTCTCTGAAAATATTAATGAGCCCAACAACTCTGTACTTTGATAAGCTGTTACAAACGACAAAAGTTATTTCACTACTTCTTTGAACATATCTGGCCCTAAGTTCATATGCTTTCATAAAAATGTTCGAATAGGCGGGGGCTACATTTGAACCCGTTGAAGACCCAGAAATTTGTAGGAAAAAGTTGTTTTCAAAGCGGAAAAAGTTTTTTGTTAGTGTAAGCTGAAGGAAATTGCACAGAAAATCAATGGGATTTTGTAGTGTGTTGTGTATGGATAACAGAGAATCACAGACTGCTTATATGCCTTCTTAATGTGCAATTACTGTGTACAAACTGTCTAAGTCCATGGTGACAAGTAGGTCATGTTGTTGTGACACTGATTGCTGTTGCAGTGCTTTGTAAGAAGTGTGTGGTGTCTCATAAATAGGAGTCAGTAATTTGCACAATAGGTTGTAAAATAATCTCAAGAAATGTGGCAATGGGCTGTAGTAGGGAACTCCTGACATAGATTATTGGCTTGCCGGGTGGGGAAGAAAGAGACTTGTGTATTTTTGGGATTGTATATTTGATAGGACAAACAGGAACTGAAGTGTCATATTTTTAAACAGAGTTTCAGTAATCCAGCTATGGTTTAAGTCACAGGTTATTATACTGTCAATGTGCCTTTTGTAGGCAAGTGTAGGGTCAGAAGTCAGTTTCTGATAGGTGTTGCTGTCTGCCAGTTATCTGAGTATTTCGGCTCTATAGTCATCGCTGTCCAGTACCACAACTGCTCCTTCCCTATCAGCTGGTCTGACACCACCTTAGACTCTTTTTTTTTTTTCTCCAAGTTTATTGGAAACGGTACAATAGAACTATTTAAACAGCACCCCGGGGAGTTTTGAAGTTCATGTCTACAGTAGGTTGGGTGACTTGCAGGTTGGACAGGCCGCCAAAGTTCAGAAACTTCAACATTTCCTTGGTGTCTGGATCCCCCTCGATGATCTCCTGATCCAGGGCAGACACCTCAGGGACATAGTTATCCCTCCTCTCTCTCTCCTCCTCCTGTAGTTTGATGGAGATGCCTCTGACTGGACCTCTCTGGAAGCGCTTCATCAGATGTGTTACATATCCAGCTATCTTGTTGCGCAGCTTTTTGCTGGCTATGATGGCAATCTCCTCACACACACACTTGTTGGTATGAAAGTCATTGCCAAGCCGGGTGTAGTACTTCTCAATGATAACCTGAGCGGCCTTTTTCACCATCTTTGTCCTGACACGTCCCATGTTGGACCGAGCTGGTAGAAGAGCCACCTTAGAGTAATTTTTAAGTGAGGTCAGTGCTTTTCTTTCTGTTGTAGTTAGATTATACCTTATTCTGAGTGTAAAAGGCAGAGTGTGCATCATGTATAATGTTTCTAGTGAATGCTCTGATTGTGAGATTCAGGTTTAGTGTATCAAAGGTGCTTCTTGGCCTCAGTGTTGTGAATGGTAATTATCCTTAAAATAATCCCAAAGATTTAGCATTCTTTGAAAATTGTGTGCACTGACGTCAAAGTTGAATAAATATGGTTTAGAAGTGGGGACAAACGATAAGCCCTTACCAAGGAGGGATATTTCAGCCTGAGTCAGAGGTCAGCTCAAATGAAAGGGTACATCAAATACTCTGTACGTGCACCACATTTAAGCAACCTCTAGTGTGGGTAATCTATTTAGCCAATCTCTTTGTCTCATAATAAGGGATACTGTGTACAGCACACACCCTTAAAGGGTCAGTAATGGCCCATAAAAATGCTTATAGTTTTGTATAGGTTAAAAAAATATACTATATACCACAAATATCTCAAACTGCTATGATTTGAGAGATATTCGTATTCAAAGTTCCACCCTCCTTGCCCTTCTCCTGACGTCAGTGCTGTGCTGACAGCAGGAGATCCCAGTCCGGGGACCAGCCGGCGGCTCTGCAGCAGAGCCGAGATCGTGTTATTGGAAAATAAATACTTCACTGGAAAGGTCTACAAAGGGTGCCTGGTTTGCTAGCACACTTTGTAGACCATTCCAATAAAGTAATTATTTTTAAATAACACGATTTCTGCTCTGCTGAAGATCCTCCTCGGCCGACTTGAATCTCCTGCTGTCAGCTGACATCAGGAGAAGGGGAGGGGGGAACTTTTAACCTCTACAAAACTATAAGCATTTTTTATGGGACATTACTATCCGTTTAATGTAACTAGCCGTTCGATTACATCGATTTATTTATATTGGACGCATCTGTTCACTGAGCGATCCAGTAGAGGGCAATATATAGATCCTACTAATAGACTTCATTCACCCTTGCCGTCATCAGCTTTTCCTTCTTGATGACCTATGTATGATATGCATATATATATATATAGTTTTGGGTCTCCAACCAAGAAATAGATATAGCTTACATCAATATCCTGACAAGCATTATATGAAAATGCAACTGCACCAATACAGGTCAACAATGATAAAATCCAGGTCAGCATAGAAAAAGGTGTTCAACAAGGACACACAATCTCCCCCAAACTATTTTCTGCTTGTTTAACCCCCCGGTCATAGTACGTCATGGGTCGATCTGAGTTAACGACCCATGACATACTATGACCATCATGGAATTCCGGGCTCCCTCCGCGGCTGCACGCCATTCGGGGAGTCCGGAATAAAAAAAAAAAAAAAAAGCTCAGTGGTCCTTTAGTGACCTCCACATGCCTGCGCGGTCAGTCGTTAAGGGGTTAAAAGAAATTTCCCACAAACTAAATTGGGACAAAAAATAGGACTTAAAATCAATGGAGACTACCTACATCACTTACATTTCACAGATGATATACTCTGCCAGTAGTCGTAAAGAACTACAAGAACACATTGAAGAACTACAACAGGAAAGCATACATTTTGTTCTGAAGATGAATATCGACAAAACACAAGTTATGTTTAACACATTTTCCATACCAGGGAAAATCACTTTAGATAGATAAAAACTAGAAGAAGTTGACAAATATTTTACCTTGGACGGGAAATGTCGACAGATGGAATAATCATGATAGAGACTGAGCGATGAATAATATTGAGATGGCAAGCATTTGGAAAATGTAGTATTACTTTATGTAAGATCAATTTACTACTCTTCCTCAAGTGAAAAGGGAAAAGGGTGGGGAGAAGCCAGGGGTCCCAGATCTCATGAAATTGAATGAGCGCGTCCTTCCTTCTAAGACAGCTACAGCATTCAGCTTGTTTTGCCACTCTGCGAGGGTGGGAGGGGCTGGATCCTTCCAATGCAGTGGTATAATGTTCATGATGGTCATGAAGTGGAATAGATGCTTCTTTGGTAGGGTGGCCTTAAGGGCTTCTGAAAGGAGTAAAAACAAGAGTGATGAAGGATTTGTCATGAGAGACCACTGGAGAACATTGTTCATCAGATGAACAATGACATCCCAGTAAGCTAGGAGCAAGACACAGGACCACCAGATATGATACATAGAGCCCAAATTCCCTGCACATCACATGCACATAGAAGAGCTAGAGGGAAACATACATCCCAGACATTGAAGAGTATAGTACCACCTGAAGAAAAACTAGACCAATTAATATGTAAGTCATTCTCCCAGTTCAATATAAACAAGGGTTTCTGGTTCAATAGGGTAACATTAAATAATTTGTAGCGGCATGAAACTGTGCGAGAGGAAAGGATACCTTTCTGCCATTCTTATTCCAGGTGGGTCCTCAGATAGTGTGACAATTGTTTATACTGCCAAATGTGTGAATCTGGGTGTTGAAAGTCTCATTTAAGGGACTCAAAGGAGGGGATACCAGATTCCATAACCGGGTAGTGCAACATATCAGCTCCAATATCCTTCCACAGAGAGCGCGAGGACAGGTATATAGCCAGGGGAAAAGGTGGATCACCATATTTAGAGAGGAGAGGGCAAAGTGGTGCAACCAGAACTTCTGACAGTCACTTCCCAAACAGACAACAGTCATTTAAGTATAGGGTGTGACAGTGCTGGGAATGTCCCTTTGCTTAGCTTTGCCCAGAACAAGGAGCTAGGGTCCACATGCGGGGAAATATAAACGTACAGAGCTAGCCCATTCCTTAGGAATCGGGCTGGATCAATCAAAAAGCATAGCAATCGATGAAACTACATAAAGTTTACCGATATTGGGTAAACCCAGACCCCCTTGGGAGGAGGGCAGATGGAGCCACTCTCTAGCAATACGAGGATATTTGTAGGTCCAAACATATGAGTTAAATGGATAGTAATACTTTAACATTACTATTCCCCATATTGTAGCTATTTCAAAAATAATTGAATTGTCCCCAGGTTCATCTCTCAAACCTTTATGGTTTGAGAGATAACTGAAAGCAAAGTTCCCTCCCCCTTCCCTGAAGTCAGCGTTTGCCAGATACCTTCCGCGGCGGCTCTGTCCACTCCGTATCCAGCATACCAACGCTTCAGTGGACATCCTTCTTGGTGCAAACCTGTGGCTCTGGCTGACGACCCGCTCTGTGCATGGCCTCTGGCTTGTCTGACCACCCAATCTGGCGCTGACCTGTGGCTCTGTCTACTACCTTGTGTGTTGCCTTCAGTTTAGTAGCTAACCAATCTGGTGCAGGCTTGTGGCTCTGGCAGACTCCTTCCTGTTGCCGGCTCTCCCAGGTGACCTTGGTTACACTTATCTCTGTCTGGCTTCTCCCAGGTGCGGACCTGAGGTATTGCAGACTCTCCTGTTCCATTGCTGGGACACGGTAATCTAGAGTATCACACGGTAGCAGGCTTCTATTCCTGTTAGTCGTCTCTTGCTCCGTTGTATCCTTCTCTTCATCTTGCATATTGATTTACTGTCTTGTGATATTGCTGTATATTTACTGCCTTAATAAAGTTGGTGTTACATTAAGTACTTGTCCTGTGTTTCCTTGCTGGGACAGCATTGTACTGAGTGCAGGGATATCCGGTCTTATTTGCAACAGGTGGCTCTGCAGCTGAGCCGAGAACGCGTTAGTAAAACATAATTATTTCACTGAAACGGTCTTCTACGTGTGCTTGCAAACCAATGAGAACAATGAAAACCCTGCCCCCCTTGACAGGTTTTTCAGCTTTTTTCCCTTATCTTAATTGAAGATTGTCCCTCTCTGCAGTCTACCTGGGCACCTCGCTACTGAACTGGCTGAGCAGTTTTACATCAGTAAAAGGGGCGGGAGGGGGATACTTTATCATTGAATTACTTTTGAACTACGACTCTGACAGTATTGATATAACACTCTCCAAGGCCCAAATACTATGATGATTAATTAGAGCTGCTTTTATTATGAAACATTACTATCCCTTTAAGTAAAGCAGGGCACAACCTCTGTGGTAAAGATAGAAAAAACAGAATGTCCACCTCAAAACTAGCAATTTTACATTCACCCCCATCCAGCAGCAGACCAGAGATGGTACCGTTCCCATGTATCTGATTGAGGAAGTCTTCAAGACAGAGAAGAAATGGGATAGGTCATAGCCGGCAGCCCTGGAAAGTCCCATTGGAGAAGGGGAATGCATCAGATAGACACCCATTATGTTGTATTTTTGCTGTAGGGGAGGAATAAAGACTCAGAATGCTAGTGAGTCCCCTGGAACCCAGTTCATGGAATTTCAACAATTTCTCAAACTACATCTCTGCATCTTTGGTAAGGTGGAGTGCTGGGATCTGTCTTGTCAAGGCTGAGTGTATCAAAGACACTGCTTTGAAGGTTTTGTCCTTAGTTTCCCTGCCTGGTACAAAACCCGACTGGTTGGGGTGGATAAAGTCCACCAGACAAGGACAGATCCTATTCGCTAAAAGTTTAACAAATAGCTCCACATCATGGTTTAATAGGAGATTGGACAATAGTTAGTGCAGTACATGGGATCCTTGTTTGGCTTCAGGATCAGGGTGATATGTGCTTCCAAGACCTGTGTAGGAATCGGGCTCCCGGAAGATAAGTCGGTAAAAGAAGCTACTGAATGAGGGGTTAAAATGTGGGCATAAGTACGATGGGAAGCCTTCCAGATCTGGGCTTTTTCCCAGTGGAGATGAATGAATAGCCCGCAACACTTAACTCCTCAGTAAATGGGGACTCCTTCCTGGTGACTGTCACCCAGAAGACACCGAGTCCCAAAATCCTCCAGGAATATGAGAATGAGGTATCCGGTGTGGGATAGAAACAGAAACGTTTACTTAGGGGGAAAGGTTGTACAAGGAGGCATAAAAAGAGAACGCTTTAGCCATATCTGGAAATATGGTCAGTGTGTTTTGTTCTGTATCCTTAATGCAATGTATGTGATGGATCCCACGTTTGATCTTAACCAAATGAGCTAGTTGTTTCCCACACTTGTTGCTGTGTATATAACTTGCTTACTTGTACCAATGAAATATCTTCAGAATCTTATCCTGATAAAGTAGATAGCTCTTTCCTACAGACATCCAGAGACACAGCGTTCATGTCCACCAGTGTGGATTTATACCTCTGTTCTAGAGTTTTCATTTCTGTAAGAGGTCATTAATTCGAATGATGCGGCATTTTGCAAGGTGCATCCCAATCTTGATACATTCCCAGAACACACTTATGGGCCTTCCAAACTGAGACCGAGGAGGATCACTATTTACTCCCTGAGGAAGAAGTTGTGAGGACTTTGAAATGCGTTGGAGGGTGACCTTTAAGCAGTATAGCTGATGTTATGTTACTATCAATTGGGTGATAAGCGTGAATGATTTACGTCACCAACTTTGCACCTGAGTTACACGGCACCAATATTGACTTCCGGAAGCGGAGGAGATTTGCTTGCATTGAGGAAGCAGTGGCAGGTGTGTCACGAGACTCTTGGCAGAGTGTATAGTCTATGTAAGAAGATAGCAAAAAGAAGCGATCACCGGAATCCGTCACAAACCATACAGAATGAGACCCTGATCCAATACCAAAAGATCCGCAATTACCGATTTTGAAAGAGAGACATCATATGTGTCATTCGAAGTAATACAAGTGTGAGGATTATAAGACAAGAACAGGAAATTGGCAAGTCATCACAGTGAGAGAGTATCTAAAAGGACGGGAGATCAATAAATCGTAATGGAGGGAAGCCGATAAGAAGGACGGGAGATATTGGGATTGTTGTGGATGGAACAAAGGCCATTTAAGGAGCAGCATAAGAGGATCTGATAAGTGGGGGATTTTCCATTGAAGTTGGACGGTTTACTAACTTTCATCTGTCTCCATTCCATTGTGATTAACAAGAGGGACATTTGCCTTCTTTATATTTGTATCTTTTCTCCATTTGTCTTGTTTTTATGTGTATTTGGTATTTACATTTGTGGTATTGTTTATTGTATATTTTTTTTTTTTTTTTTTTTTTTTTTTTTTTTTTTCTTTTGTTTGTGTGTTAGATACTAGGGAGAGTGGGATTTAAATATATTGGAGGCATTTTTCTCCACCTCTGAAGTAGCTTGAGCGCCAAGTAGTCCATTTTTGTGGACTTTGTGCTAGTGTTAGGAGATTGGACAATAGTTAGTGCAGTACATGGGATCCTTGTTTGGCTTCAGGATCAGGGTGATATGTGCTTCCAAGACCTGTGTAGGAATCGGGCTCCCGGAAGATAAGTCGGTAAAAGAAGCTACTGAATGAGGGGTTAAAATGTGGGCATAAGTACGATGGGAAGCCTTCCAGATCTGGGCTTTTTCCCAGTGGAGATGAATGAATAGCCCGCAACACTTAACTCCTCAGTAAATGGGGACTCCTTCCTGGTGACTGTCACCCAGAAGACACCGAGTCCCAAAATCCTCCAGGAATATGAGAATGAGGTATCCGGTGTGGGATAGAAACAGAAACGTTTACTTAGGGGGAAAGGTTGTACAAGGAGGCATAAAAAGAGAACGCTTTAGCCATATCTGGAAATATGGTCAGTGTGTTTTGTTCTGTATCCTTAATGCAATGTATGTGATGGATCCCACGTTTGATCTTAACCAAATGAGCTAGTTGTTTCCCACACTTGTTGCTGTGTATATAACTTGCTTACTTGTACCAATGAAATATCTTCAGAATCTTATCCTGATAAAGTAGATAGCTCTTTCCTACAGACATCCAGAGACACAGCGTTCATGTCCACCAGTGTGGATTTATACCTCTGTTCTAGAGTTTTCATTTCTGTAAGAGGTCATTAATTCGAATGATGCGGCATTTTGCAAGGTGCATCCCAATCTTGATACATTCCCAGAACACACTTATGGGCCTTCCAAACTGAGACCGAGGAGGAGGCAGTGTCATTGTTCAGGTCAAAATATGTTTTGTGTATAGGGTAAACATTGCTGAACAATCCTTCATTAAGCCTAAAAGCCTGGAATTACTCACACTCTCCAATTATTTGCAACATCGCCCATAGAGGGCCATGGTCAGACCAGGTGATGGGTTAAGTGCCCACCACTTTGATGTTATGTGCTTGGTGCTGTTCTATGAAGTTAAGATCAGTGAGTGTGTATTTGTTGTGCTAGGGAGAAAAAATATGTATAACATAGTAAATTAGGTTTTAAAAAGACACAAGTCCGTTAAGTTCAGCCTTTCCCTCATACCCTAGTGACATGAAAACTGTATTACTTTCCTGCTACCAAATAAGTTAGTCTTTATCAGACCTTCCTTATTTGCCTACTAATATACAGTTTAACCCTGTATGTTACCTTTTGAAAGAAATGTATCTAATCTTCTCTTAAATGTATCCATTGTATCTGCCATAACCACCTCCTTGGGCAAAGAATTCCACAATTTAACAGACCTTACTGTAAACAAACCATTCCTCTGCTGAAGTCTAAACCTCCTTTCCTCTAATCTCAGGGGGTGTCCCTTGATCACCTGATCAGGTCTTGGAATGAATAGCTCACCACAGAGATCCTTGTATTGACTTCTCATATACTTGTACAATGTGATAAGATCTCCTCTTAGTCATCTTTTCTCTAGAGTAAATAAACCAAATTTGTCTAGTTGTTCCTTATACGTCAAGTCCTCCATTTGCTTAATTAATTTTGTTGCTCTTCACTGTACCCTCTCTAGTTCTAGTACATCCTTTTTTAGAACTGGTGTCCAAAACTGTACTGCATATTCGAGGTGAGGTCTTACCAATGATTTGTACAATGGCAAAATGATGGTATCCACTCTTGTTTCAATACCCCTTTTTATGACAAGATTTTGTTTGCTTTTGCTACTGCTATGTGACACTGGTCACTGATTCCAAGTTTGTAGTTTACAAGGATACTCAGGTCTTTTTTTTTTTTAAATTAAGCGTTTTGCCAGAACCTATACAGTTTTGCTTTACCAGACTGACCTCAAATGTAACAATGCTGTGATCACTGTTTCCCAAATGTCCACTTAATATTAGATACCATTTCTATGTTATTCATTATCACTAGGTGCAATACATTGTTATTTTTTGTCGGCACTTCCACCATTTGTGACATGTAGCTTTCCCGAAGTAAACCTTCCTCAAATAAAAGCAAAGCAATTTAGCCAGGAAGACCGTTTGCATAAATGGAATCAAATGTATATAGTTTACCATGGATCTGACCTTTAACAAAAATGTCTCTACCTTCAGGGTCCCTAACATTCTCCACGGGAACCCAGGGAACGAGATTAAGAAATAGAATTGCTACCTTCAGTTTTTTCAGGTTATCATGAGTAGAGGCAAACCATCCATTAGGGTAGTGTTTGCTATGAAAGGGGGGGAGGTAAAAGGTAGGTGTTTCCTGTAAAAGTACCACATTGCTATTCCATCTGTTAAGCTCCCTGAGGGCCCAAGCAAGTTTTTTGGGGGGGATTTAGTTTCTTAATGTTAATGGCCAAAATTTTTAAAGAATCCATCATAGAGCCCATTGTGCAGTGCAGCAGGACAGCAGTGATAGTCCTTCTGCACAACCAGACAGCCCAGTGGGCTCACACCTTGCCCCCAACCACAGACTTTGCCACCAAGAAATATAAATGCTGTGTTATTCTAGCTTTAATTGTTAACCCATACCTGAAAAAGGGGACTTAGTTTCCTGAAAGCTTGCACTTTCTAGGTCCTCAGTTAGCCATTAAAATGTATCACCTTTATATCTCTTGTGAGTTTTTTGCTACACTGAATCCTATCTAGTCTACTGGCTAACATAGTACCATCTTTTTTTCTGGAAAAAAATTAAAAACAGGAAATGTGGTGTGTGTAAAAGTTTGGGCATCCTATAAGTTAGAACTTAGTGACACCCCCCCTTTATTATAAATCACAGCTTCCAAATGTTTCTTGTAGTTAGCTGTCTTTCTATTCTTGCTTTAGGAATTTTTACCCTCTCTACCTTGTAGAATGTTTCTAGTTCAGAAATAGTCTTAGGTCGTGTTGCATGCACTTCATATTTGAGACCTACCCACAGTCTGGGGGCTGTGAATGCCATTCCAAAACCTTAAGATTTTGTTTCTTGAAGTAGTTCATAGTTGATTTTGCAATATGTTTTCAATAATTATCTTATTCTAATACCCAAACTCATTTCAGCTTCAGTTTCTTCACTGCACTTTAGCTTCCAGAATTTGTTGATACTTAGTAGAATCCATTCTTCCCTCTACCTGCACAATATTTCCTGTTCCACTAGCTACCATACAACCCCAAACATAATATATCCATCTCCATGCTTAAGGGTTAGCCCGATGTTCTCAAATGCTGCTTCTTTTTTCTCCAAAAGTACCTTAGGTGATTGTAACCAAAGTGTTCAGTTTTAACTTCAGATTTTGTTCTGATGAGATCAGAGGTAAAGTTTGCTTCTGATGACTCTTCCATGCAGGTCATGTTTGTGCAAGCAACACTGCACAGTAGACTGGTGCACCACTTCTCCTGTGCCCACTAAACTTTCCTGCAGGCACTTTGTAGTGATCAGGGGATTTTGCTTTCCATCCCTAACCAGTTTAAGAGCAGATATAGTGGATATTTTTTTTGGTCCTCCAGAACTTCTCTTGACTTCAACACTTCCTTATAACTTCCATTTCAAAATGACATTTCAAACAGTGGAAATTGCAATCAGGAAGTGTTTTAGATAATTTATATATATTTTTATAGCCTTTCTCTGCTTTTATGATCCTTTGTCATCTTCTTATAGGAGCTCATGGTTGTTGAGAGTAAACAAAACACACTGAGAGGTTCCACAAGTCAGGGAATTATTACATTCTCGAATATTCATCACATAACTTTAATTGAGGCCTGATGTTTCAATTAAAACGGAGCTGTAACTCAAATTAAAGTGCCCCCCCAAATCATTATGTAAATAGAGATACACTTATCAATACTAGTATTATCCTGAATAAGTCTGGTGTTATTAAGAAATCCAGCTTGTTACGAGACGCACAGGCAGGCATCTTGCTGTAGCGGGACCTGTGCACCTGTGCTGTCAGTCCCTTTCTGTACCATAAGGTACAATGCAACTCCCTCTCACCAATCCTGGAGGAGACCGAGATGGACAGTGCAGGCGCACAGATGTCTTTTTGGCAAGATGTCTGCGCTGATTCCTGCCTGTGCATCTGGGAATGAGTTGAATGTATCAATAATGCAGGACTTATTCGGGCTAATACTAGTATTGATATGCCTATCGCTATGTGCATAATGATTAAGTTCTGAGACCTTACAAAAATAATACTTGGATCAACTGGAAGGGTGGCCAAACTTTTGCACATGGCACATTTTCTGTTTAATTTTTTTCAGTCTGTTAAATTCAGCAAATAAATAGTAACTGTGCATTAAAATTTGAAGAAATATATAGTTTAAGGTTGTTCGCAGCAAAGGTGTGTTAACTTCTTTTCACTTAGAAAATCAACAAAACGTACAGTTTGGCCAGGGGTGGCCAAACATTTGCATATATATATATATATATATATATATGTATATACAGGGCTTAAAATTTGAAGTCCTTTGCTAATAGCCAGACCTGAAAAGTTATTCGCCACTGCAAGCCATAACATACCCACCAGAGCTGAATTTCTACTCGCCAGGGCTAAATTTGCACTCGTCATTGGCTATATATATATATATATATATATATATATATATATATAATATACACACACACACAAAACTGCTATACCTCTTATTTTGTGAGCTTTCATATATCACTTTCTGTTTTCAGGTTCGTTATGGAAAAGGAGGTGATGGGCACTCTCCGAGCTCATAAGCCAACAGGTTTACTAACGGTGCATACTTCAGTGGTGCCAGGTAGGAACAATATTTGGTACAGAACTCATAAATAACAAGAAGTGGAGCACACTGACTTTTATTCTTGCCGTTAGAGTTTTTTTTAATACTGATGTTTGACAACATGCAACCCTGGGGCTGCATGTGGTCCTCAGAGCAATATCTGTGGCCCTCAGTCTGTTCTCAGTGGTAAGAGGAGATATTTTGCCTGTACCATGGCACAAACAACCCTAATTCTACCCTAAAAAGCTCTCACCTTAAGCCACTGGGTGCTAGAGAGGCCTCCAACACATTGCAAATAAGAGTGATTCATTGGGAGACCTCCCTAGCATACAAGGGGTTAAACATTGCATATGAATCAGTGGTCTTTTTTATTTATTTTTCTCCCTATGTAGCCACTGTTTGGCCCAATAATTTCCCCCATTTGTGTATTTAGACATAGGCCCCAAAGAGTTGCAAACTGAACTGTATGGTTGATTCTATCTACACTTTGCTAATAATGCTCCAGAATATTCTACATTGAAATAAGTTTCCGTCCTGTTCCGTCCATTTCTGCTCCTTGATACAGCTGAATGTTTTTATCACCAATGTTACGTCTAGCTTGCTATCAGGTGAAGAATCCACTGTCAGACATATGGCCATATGTATACTGACAAAAGTGGAGCAATTGTGGTGGAAATCCACTGTACAGTAGTTAGAAAATTAACCCTTTGGATGGTACTGGGGTCTCCCAATGCACTGCTCTCTGATGGTAGGGCTCCTATAATTTTGAAACAAAAAAGGGAGAACTTCTGTGCACTGCTCTCTGATGGTAGGGCTCCTATAATTTTGAAACAAAAAAGGGAGAACTTCTGTTTCCCTAAACAAAAGGTACTGTTGATTTGTGCTGCGGGGAATCTGTATCTAACATCCATGATTAGTGCTTTTAAGAAATGTTCTTCTGGGGTTCATTTTACTTTTATGGTGATTTGTAGACTTGTTACACCTCCTATTATTTCTGTATGTTGTCATGATTACTAATTAGTAAGTGTCAGTTTTCCACCCATTTGCTCAGTTTATTCAAATATTTCTGCTGAGAAAAAACATCCTCCTCTCATCGTATTTCCTTACATAGCTTAGTGTCATCAGCAAAGACTGAGACTTTACTTTCAATACCCACTTCAAGATCATTAATAGTCTGCCATCTATCATTTAACCAGTTCTCTCTCGATGAAGAAATATCACCTCCCAGACTGAGGCCTTTTGATTTATGCAGTAACCTGTTTTGAGGCACAGTATCGTAGGCTTTTGCCAAATCCAAATATATTACAGCAACACCCTTGTCCAAATTACTACTTACACGTATAATATTGTTGGTCATCACAGAGTCTTGAATACTATCAGTTGGTAACCCTTCTAGTATCTGGTTCACTTTTAAAATAGTTCATTTTTAAGAGAGCATGGCTTGGAGCCGCATTAAGTAGGTCGCCTTGTTGAAAAGGACGATATGAGAATCGTGCCCTGTATGTCAGCAAGAGATTTTCATGTTGCTCCTTTTAACAGCGCTATCGCCTGCGGGGTTGGTTTGAAGAAAAAAAAAGTATAATCAAGCATGGTATCCACTGCCTTTCCTGTAATAATAAACTGCTTTAGCTTTGCAAAAATTTTTTAAACTTGGTTCTTCATAGAGCTATTTACTAATGATAGATGTGTTCCTGCCTCTGTGTGTGTCATTAATTAACCCCTTAAGGACCGGGAAAATTTGAGGTGGATTCACTTAAGGACCGGAGCAATTCTGACCTTTTTGACTATGTCTTTGTTCAACAGTGTTTTCCCTCTAAGTCTTTTATTCCACCCCCATAAATTATATACTGTTTTTTTAAGAACAAATAGGGCTTTCATTAGATACCCTACTTATATGGATAACCCAGCATTTACTTTATTAAAATTAAAAAAAAGGTAAAAAAAATGTAAAAAAAAAAAAAAACAACCCACAATTTTTGTTTTTTCTCTTGGGATCAATTGAGCACAAAGGGTTAAATTTTTATGGAGACTGCATGAAAGGTATGACTGGTCAGTCATACCTACAAAATACGCAGTTTAAAGTGGCCACTGTCCCCCCTGGGTGAAAATCCCCATGTCCCTTTTTCTCACCCTATTTTGACACTTTTTTTTATCCCTGGCATTTGGTGGTGTATGTAAGTGTATTGCATGGCTCCACAACAATCACACTTCCACTTTTGTTTAATTAGATTATTTTTTTTAAATAAAATATTTTTGTTAAAAAAAAAGTGTGTTGTGTTTAAAAAAAAAAAAAAAAAAAAAAAAAAAGTATTATTGCAGGTCAGAAATTGACCTGCATTTTGCAAGCCTTTGGCACCAGCAGTGAAGGGGTTAATACCCCTAGCTGCTATATTTTCTTTCACCACTAGGTGTCTCCTGTCTACTTCTGTCTCCCTTACTTTCATAGCAACGGAGACAGAGGCAGACGTGACAGGCACAGACAGCATGCTTTCTCTGCTGCCTCTGTCTGTCACTATGCCGATACATGTGATCGCTGCTACGGTGATCACATGAACTGGCAAGGGCAAGAAGGGCTGAGACTGAACGCCCCAGTCTCAGAGCGCTCAGTCTCAGCCTGGCATTAATGATAGCAGCATGCACAGAGGCACGCTGCTATCATTTTAGCCATTGGTCCTTAACTCAAATCCAGGCATGATGTGCCAGGACCGTCAAGGGTCCTTAAGGGGTTAAAAGTGAAGCTGCCCGATAAAAAATATGCATATGCACAGCAAGGGTTATTATTCTGTGCTAGATTTTTTTGAAGTCTCTACTCTAATGTAAACAAACCCCGTTTGGCTAGTCTGTCTTTATAACTCCGTTCCTCCAATCCCTTTATCAGTTTTATTGCACTTCTCTGCACTTTTTCCTGTTAAATACTGTCTTTTTTAAGAATTGGTGCCCAAAACTGTACTCCATATTCTTGATGAAGCCTTACCAAGGATTTATATAAAGATAGAATTCTATTAGCATCCAGTGCATGTATACCTCTTTTTATGCAGGATAGTATACTTTTTGCTCTTGTAGCAGCTGAGTGACTAAATGCCATTTTTCCTTGCCATTTCTTTCTTTACAGTTAAACTCATTGGTTGTGATCTACTTCTTTTGCATTTGATCCCTACTAGTATATACTGTTGAATATATTTCTGGAACCTAAATTTAAATTCTGAACATTTTTATTCAGTATTTTTTCTTTAAATAATTTATCCCAGTCTATGTGTTGCATTGATGCTCTTAACATTTTGAAGTTGACTTTTTAAAATTAAGTGTTTTGGTTAAACCTATACAGTTTTGCTTTGCTAAACTGATCTCAACTGCAACCAACCATGTTGTGATCACTGATTCCCAAGCATTCACCTTCTTTTAATAATGGATCTGTCATGCTATTTGTTATCACTATGTCCAATGCATTATTATTTCTTGTCAGCGCTTCCACTATTGTTACATGTAGCTATCAGTAAGCATGCTTACAGACTTATTTCTCTTAATTTTTACGATTTTTCTTGCTGTTTTGCAATACTTTTTCTCAATTTCAATTTTAGCTTGCCTAATTGCTTGTTTGCAGAGTTTATTAATTTTTTTAATTTTTTTCTGCCTTAAACTGTTCAAAAGCCTGCTTCTGGTTTCTCATTTCCATGCAAATCCTCTTTATTAAAACACATTGGTCTTAATTTGCTCCTCTGGTATTTATTCCCCAATGCTATATTGACTATTATATTTATCTAAGAGCATTATAAACAAATTCCATCTTTCTTGTGTATTTTTTACCACTGAATATAATTAAATACTGATTTTAGCATTGTGACATTATTCTTTTTTGAAGTTGAATGTTTTGGTTAAACACTTGTTAATGGCTTTCTTATAACACATTTCAAAAGATATAATATTGTGGTCACTGCTGCCTAAATGTTCCCTTAATCAGGGCTCAACATTTCCACTCGTCACTAGCCAATGGCGGGTGAAAATTCAGTCCTGGCGAGTAGAAATTCAGCCCTGGTGGGTATGTTATGGCTTGCAGTGGCGAGTAACTTTTCAGGTCTGGCTAGTAGCAAAGGACTTCACATTTTAAGCCCTGCCTTAACTATATACTATTTACCATGTCAGAATTGTTTGAGAGCACTAGGTCCAACAAGACTTATTTTCTAGTTGGCACTTCTACTAGTTGGGACATTAAATTGTCATTAAAGGGATAGTAATGTTTCATAATAAAAGCAGCTCTAATTAATCATCATAGTATTTGGACTTTGGAGAGTGTTATTTCAGTTCTGTCAGAGTTGTAGTTCCAGAGTAATTCAATGACAAAGTGTCCCCCTCCTGCCCCTTTTACTGATGTCACACTGTTCAGCTAGAGCAGAAGGGAGGTGCCCAGGTAGACTGCAGAGAGGGACAATCTTCAATTAAGATAAGGGAAAAACCTGAAAAGCTTGTCAAGGGGGGCAGGGATTTCATTGTTTTCATAGGAATAAGAGTGTCCCCTTCTGTTATCTGTCTGGTCTATAGACTGCATTCCACATCTGAGAAGAGATTGCTTACACTAGGTAAAAGGGGCAGGAGGGGGAAACTTTGCTTGTGAATATCTCTTAAACCATAAAGGTTTGAGAGATTAGACTTATATCAATCTTCATGTTTTTTTAATGCCTACAAAATAAAATAAAGTTAAAACGAAGTATTACTATCCCTTTAACTACTTAAAATATTTCTCTGGAAGTCATATTTCTTCAGTCTCAGGGTGTTTGAAATCTCCCATTATGATTGCATTTCCTGACTGAGAGGCCTTTTCCATTTGCAGTAACAGTTTGGCTTCTTCAAACTTCCCAATATTAGATGGCTTGTAGCAAATTCCCTTGAACATCTTTTTCTTATGTATGCCCCCAGTGTGTATTTCAGCTGACAGGGATGCCCTTTCATTAATATCTTCCCTTATACTAGGTTTTTAGGCATGCTTTACATACAGGGCCAGCGCTACCATTAAGGCAGAACAGGCAGTTGCCTTAGGGCGCTGCAATGGAGGGGTGCTGAAAAGGGGGAAGCTGGGATTTTTTATTATTTTTTTTAATGTATATATCTGCCGTGAGGGAGCACTGATTTACACTACCAAGCGCTCCCTTGCGGCGTCTATGTGACACACCGCAGAGAGACCCAGGCTCTGTAGTAATACAGAGCACTGAGAGATGACATCATCTTCCAGCGCTCTGCATTACTGAGAGCAGCGCGGGAGCTTCAGCTCGGTGCCGAAGGAGGCACAGAGCTCTAAGTTATGGCACGCCGCTAGACTACCAGGGACTAGAGGTAGGGGATGAAGGGGCAATGTATAGATGAAGGGGCAATGTGTAGATGAAGGGTCATTGTGGAGATGAAGGGGCAATGTGGAGATGAAGGGGCATGGTGGAAATGAAGGGAGCATTGTGGAAAGGGCATTGTGTAGATGAAGGGAGCATTGTGGAAGGGGCATTGTGGAGATGAAGGGGCAATGTGGAGATAAGGGGGCATTTTGGAAGGGGCAATATGGAGATAAGGGGGGCATTGTGGAAGGGGCAATGTGGAGATGAAGAGGCAATGTGGAGGTGGGGAGAGTGTGGAGGTGAATATGTGGGTGGTGGCAGGGGATTGTGGCAAGGTTGGGGGGGCAGGGGATTGTGTCTGGTGCGGGGGGGGGGGCATCAAAATGCACCTTCGCCTGTGTCTACAAAATTCCTTGCACCGGCCCTGTTTACATATATGCATACCCCTCCTCTTTTATTAACTATATCGCTCCTATAAAGTGACTAGCCCTCTAGATTGTATGTGTATCATGGAACCAGGTTTCAGCCACACCGATTAGATCATACTGCTCAGAAATAACTGGAACTGATTACAATGCACTTTATTTATTTATTTTAGTTAGAAAATGTTTTACCATGAAGAAATACATTGAGATGTCTTTTGTTTTCAGATTTGTCCTAGAGTTCCTCTATTTTACCAGACATACTACGAGCATCTATATGAATACATTTTATGTTGCTGCTATTCTGAAGAATCACATTCTTTGAAATGATTGCTTTTTATCAGGGTGTAACATAGAAACCTCCCTATTAGCTGAACTAGCCAATCCCCCTTCTCCATGTCCATGCCCCTTCTCCAATCTCATGTTGTCATTTATACCACCTTCTCTATCATGTGTTTTATCACTTTTTTTTGCCTCAAAATTTCTCCAAGTTTGTCTTTATATACCCCAAGAATGTCATACAGTGATAGAATTTAAATAACACATTCAAGAAACATCTTAATAGAAAGCAGATAAAACACGTTTATTAAATACACATATAAATGCACTCATTAACAGTTGAGATAAGATATATAAAAAATCATAGCATTGTACATTCAGAATACATAGAACAACAATTTTCAGTTGGGCAACAACACTGAAAGAAAATCGGTTATTATTTCCACAAAGTGACATAACTGCTTCAGTATGTATTGGAGTGAACATAGTACAGTGTAGACTGGGGCTGCTTAAACTGCAGTTCTACAACAGTTGTTGGACTACACTTCCCAATCCAGTGGCCAGTTGAGGATGACAGAAGACATCCTCCTATATATAATAATTTGCTAATGTATGTTTGTCAGAAGCTGTCATGCGCAATACAGAAGGCTGCGTGTGCTGCAGTCATGTGCAATACAGACTGCCCTCGCCGCTGCTGATAACGGAGCGGGGCACTCTAAGTTCAGACTGTAGTCCTTTCTGCGCACTACGATCTGAATTAGGAGTGCCCCATTCAGCCGCGGCACGGACAGTCTCTACTGTGCATGACTGCACCGCGCCCGTTGCTGTCTGGCACTGTTTCCCATGTACATGGGCTGTTCAGCTAGTTATGTATAAAAGCAAATGGTACAGTTTCAGAGCAAACCAACTGCTCTGTCTTTTTCTTTAATGGGTCTTAAAAGCCCCATTTAAATCAATATTAAAGCAGAACATCAAAGATCATTTAGCCCCAAATCCTTAATATGTTAGTGATATATCTATCTATATCTATCTATCTATCTATATATATATCAGAGGGGAAGCACTCTCGTTTCTATCAAGGTATCTGCCTGGATGCCAATGCAAAAGGAGGATATATATATATATAATATATACTGCAAGGTTGGCACTCTCATCGTCCTGCATATCTTGCCTGGGTGCTTAGCATGTAGTATACAATCATGAAAAGGCGAGCACTCACACGTCTTAAAATCTTTTTTACTTTAATGAATTGTCCAATGTTTCGGTCCAGCGAGGACCTTTCTCAAGAACAAATAAGCAATACAAAGTACGTGCTATATATACCCTAATGGTTAATTCTTACCTGTGTACACCTCCAAACTCAGTAAAAAGTTTTTAAGACCTGTGAGTGCTTGCCTTTTTGTGATTATCTATCATAGTAATTTGCATCATAAGTCTGGCATTGTTCGGCAGACAGGCAGCAGGGTAACAGTGCAGACATCTTGTAGAGATTGCCTCTCTCAGTCTGCGCTGTCCATCCCCTTTGACTCCACGATTGGCAAGTTGGAAGCCTTGTGCCTTCAGGCATCGGAAGGGACTGACACTGCAGGCACAGAGAGCACCTACAGCAAGATCCTAGCTGGTGCCTGCCTGACAAAAAAGATCTATTTCTTACTTATGCCGGACTTATACTGCAAATTACAAGTATTTATATATGTATCAGTAACTTATTAAGGATTTGGGGCTAAATGTATCTTTGATGAAAGTTCCGCTTTAATTTGGGAAATTTGTATTTGACCCCTATAGCATACTTGGTTTGCCCCAGAATTGTTCAACTTTTCCTTTATACATAAGTCTCACATATTTGGTGGCAGTTAAGAACTGGTCGTTCCATCAAGTCTATCCATTTTTTGTCTAGTTGAAAAGCTCAGACTTACATAGGCCTAAATTCCATTGTAGGTTATAAATGTACGGTAATCACTGATTTATCTCACAGATTCCTATTGGAGCATTTAGATCATGTCCTCTTGTTCTAATATATTTGAAGGATTCAGTCCTATCATCCTTTCCCCTTGTAACCTCCAAGCTGTACAGATTAAAGTCCTGTGGGGTTGGCCACTAATGTGAGATAAACTGATTGAATCTTTCCAATCTGTGTTATTTCTGGGGAGCTTCTTTTTCAAGTTACATATACCCTAGTTTAGTGGTTCCCAGCCTTATCCTCAGGGACCCCTAAAAGTCAGATCTTTAGCATTTCTTTGCTTGAGTACTAGTGAGTTAATTAAATAACTGAGCGTCTGACTTACTCACCTGTACTCAAGCCAGGAAATCCAAATACATGGCCTGTTAGGGTTCCTTAAAAGGATAGTAACACTTTCGTACAAAAATCTCTAAAATTGTAGATGTTAATAATAGAATTAAGATGATCTACTTCCCAGGTCTCAAATCTTCATAGTTTTTCTGTTCATAGCATTTACACTCTCCCTCCCTCCCCTTTTGCATACGTCAGAGCTTTAGCTGACAGATGCAGAATCCGGTCATTTGACCAGACAGAGGCTCTTCAGCAGAGCCGAAAACATGACGTTTATGAAGAAATACTTCATTGGAACAGTTTACAAAATGTGCTTGGTTTGCATGTTTTTGGCTGTGCTGAAGAGCCTCCGTCTGGTCAAATGACCGGATTCTGCATGGATTCTGCATCTATCAGCTAAAGCTCTGACGTATGGAAAAGGGGAGGGAGGGAGAGTGTAAATGCTACAAACAGAAAAACTATGAAGATTTGAGACCTGGAAAGTAGCTCATCTAAATTCTATTATTAATAGATTTGAGACCTGGGAATTAGTTCATCTATTATTAATAGCTACAATTTTACAGATTTTTATAAGAAAGTATTACTATCCCTTTAAGGAAAGGGATAAGAAACACTGCTTTAGTGCATAGGGAGACTCCTTAAAATAGCACTGGAATTGGAGACTTTTCTGTGGAGACTTTATCTCCCCTTTATTTCCCTTTCGTACATCTTCCCCCCCAGAGGCCTTCCTGACACCTTTAGTTATTTAGACCATGCACCATTTTAGTAGCCCTTGTTTGAATAGTTTCTTGTTTCTTGATGTCCTTGCTGTACAACCATACTCTGGGTTAAGACTAAGGGGTGATCAGTGCAGTATCTGTAGAACTTCTCTCTGTCAATGCCCTTCCCTTGATGCACCCTATTATTGGCTTTTCCCACAGCTTTGCTGAATTGGTTGTCTAGATTTGATGGGAGTCTTAGTCCAACAACAGCTGGAGAAACACAGGCTGCACACCCATGGCCTAGTCACTAAAGCCCTTTACTATTCTGTGAACTGGATTTTGCCACCTTTAGTCATCTGCAGAGTTGAAATTGCCTACTTTTCTTATCAATCTGATCAAAACATATCTCAAGGAGGTATCCATTTGTTTTTCTTGAGCACCATGAAGTCTGTACAACAGAGATTGTGAAAAATCACTTAATCCTTTAAGGAACTGAGTAGTGAACAATGATTTGCAAATCAATGTATTGCACATACCATTGGTCCTTAAAGGGTTAATATATGTATATGGCACTTTATCACCAATCAGCCAATATCATTTTCTCTTCGATGTTGTGTTAGCCTGACACCTGCAGGTGAGAACAGAAGGAAATGATTGCCAACAATTTATTGACCTACATGCGAATTCCAGTACCTGTAAATAGTAAACAGAAGATATTTTCTTTACCAAAGCTTTATTATGGTTATAGTAGTGGAAACAAGAATTCTTTTTTGTTTTTGGTGGGGTTACACTTTCCCTCTTACTTAGTGAGTAGTGGACATCCTTACTCTTTAGATGCTAGAGGCCTAGCATTCTGTAGGTTTACTTTGCGGCTAACACCATGGAATCTACAATTTTTGCCATAGCAGGACCATTGAAGTCAGTTTCTTATTGGGTTCATGGTTTCCCAGTTCATCGTTGAATAAAAATAATGAAATAGCAACTATCACATGACATTTAATCTTTTAGTAGGTATGGTTCTATGTGAGCAGACCTGCCAAGGAAGTCAGGGCTACATGATGATCCTTGGTGAATCAGCTGGAGACTTGAACTGGTGTAAGAAATAATCTAGTTCAGGGATAGGAAACCTGAGGCCCTCTGGTTGGCTATGGATGAAAGGTGTTGTAGTCCCCAGCCGCTGGAAAGCCTCCATATCCTCATCCCTGATCCAATTCAGTCTCGTGAGGATGAACATATAGCTTCCATAGACTGCTAGTGAGATTTTCAAGCCCAACTCTAGCACTCTGTGGAGACTGCAGTTTGCAGTCTCAACAAATGAAGCCTGTGGCTCAAGCCACAGACTGCCTTGTTTATCCCGGCTCTCTTGACAAATGAGGGGTCAAGTGTTTGCCCTCTCCAAATGGATAACAGGAGCCATTTCGGGGCTACACAGAACACCCTTGAGTTTGAGTTGAGTCTACTCCCATAGACTTAGAAAAAAGTGATAGGTGCTTTTTAATAGTCGACTGCATCCCGGCATGAGAGGCAACAGCATCCTCTTTTATCTGTAGGAATTCCAAAATATCTCTATAGCTGACCAAAATATGTGGGTGAAATATGGATTGAATTCAGGGGATGGACATTTTAATCTACTCACATGACAGTTTTATTATATGTTACAATAAGTGTTCTGTCTTCTAACATCAGGAATTTTGACGATTTGAATATTATGCGCCCAAATTCTTTAAACAATGCTTTTAAAAATATTGACACAACTAATTAAAACATTATTTAAAACTTCCTAGAAATGTGTTAATAATAGATCCACCCCTAAATGCTTGGTCTTACCTTACCTGAGCTGGACAGTCTCTCTGAGCATGAATCACCTTTTGACTTATCTCTTGGCCCCTGTTAATTTGGGGATTTCCAGGATGAAACTAAAATCTGAAACAACGAATAAGGGAAAAAGTCGATGTTAACTTAAACACTAAACTGATTAAATTTGAAGTATGATTTGTGTATTGAATAATCTTGATGTTTAAACCTGAGTCCATTACACATCACTACAGGGTCATCATGCTCTGGGAGACCCTCCACTTCAAATTCAAAATACATCACTATTTCTACTGTGGGGTGTGTGACGGTTTGGTAACTACATGACAAAAATATGGGTCCTTGAATCCAGTGTGCAGCTGCTAAGCTGATGCCAGAAATGGTATAGCAGCTTTGAAATGATGCAACCAAACCACGTTCCTTCTAACCAATGCCCAGTGATATTTGGATTTAAAGGAGTAACTTTCTTATGGAAACCGTTGTTATAGGGCCTTTCCTGTTTAATAAAACAAAGGTATTCTCTCAGACTTGTGGGAGGCTTTTACATTAAGCTGAAGTTTTATATTGTGGGCATTAGGTGGTGCTATTTTTATCACTTTCTATGGAAAGCAGTTGTCAGTGGCTCAGGCTTCCCTATCGAATGCATATTAAAATAGTATTTTGGATACCAGCTAGCAAATCTGCTAATAGTTTGAATTGTAATAACTTTTGAATAAAAATGGATTTTTGTGTACTTTCTGATAAATCCGTTTCTATTAGTCACTGTGGAACATAGGAACCATGACATTAAGTAGCTACCACTAGAAGGCATGGATAATCTCTGGAACTGCAGAAACAGCCCTAGTTTTTTAGGTAGCAAAGGAACATAGACAAAAAGAGGGTCAGGAACGAAGTCACCATGCAAGTGAAGGACACCCCTGCCAAGAATGCAAACCACATATTTTTTTTCCCTGGAGGTACTATAAGAAAAGGATTTATGAGTAAGTACACTATAATTAACTTTTCTCTTTCACCCATTGTGGAACCCAGGAACCATGGAGCGATACCAAAACTATCCCAACCAGAATTCCCGAGAGAGGAAAAAAACTCTCAAAAAACAAATCTGTTTCAAAAGTCAAAACCAAACACAACCATGAACCTCAGGTGTCAACTGTTACTGTCACACAAAACTATGTAGCAGAAGGATGGTTACTAGAAAGGAAAAGCACCTTCACAGGCACTGCCTCCTGGAGGACCAACATCCAAGGCCAACATATTGTCTCTGTAATGTTTTGTGAATGTGTGCCTTGCTCAGATGGTCCAGAAAGGCCTGGTTCTTGTAGACCCAAAATTAATCCACCTCTTTGGTGGCATGCACAGTAACCTGATAAGGTACTGTCCACTTTCTGATGACATAAACCTGATGAATGGTCACCCTGATCCAGGAGGCTACCATCACCTTAGAAGCCAACTGGCCTGCACATAGGCCATCGGGAATAAAGAGCAGTTTATTTGACACCTGCTTGCAAAGGTATTCAGTTTGATAAACATAGTAAAACCTAACTACATCCAGGCAGTGAACACCCTGTTCTTGCTTATTAGACAGATCAGGACAAAGAGAAAAAAGACTCACCAGCTTTTCAAAGCTTGCAGTTTGGCCATTCGCTAAACAGAAACAATTGCTACAGTACAGTTTTAATGGTCAAGAGACAAAAGGTCACAGAATTCAATGGCTTATAAGGATCCAGATTCAGATCCCATAAGACAGGGTAGTCATGCAACACTCCCTTAACAAAGATAACAGAGTTATACTCTTCTCAGAAGAACCAACAAGGCCACAATTTGAACCCTGAAGAGCCAAGTTGAAGACCCTTTGGAGAAGCCATTCTGCAGAATGCCCAAACTATTGGAAGGTGAAAAGGTATGTTGAAGCAAACCCTGTTCTATATACCATCTAGAACGAAGAACATACCCTCTGATAGAGCTTGGCGAAACCTACTTACAGGCTCTAAGCATAGTCTCAATGACTGCCTCAGAGAAGCCCTTCTTTCACAGGATATTGGCTACAATAGCCATGGTTTCAAGGCTAACTTTGCTATGTCTGGATGTCAAATTGGACCCTGAGAGAGGAGATGTGGAATAAGAGTGAGAAATTACATGGCTTGTCTACTGCCAGGGTGATCAGTCCCAAACTATGGGATTAAAAACAGGCTGCTTTAGATCCCATTCCCCTCGCTCCTGGCATTTTTGACTGAGAGTGTCCACAGCTACATTGTGCATTTCTGGAATATGAAATGGCTATATAGGTGGCACATGAGCTTCCTCCCAGGAGAGGATCAACTGACCACATGACTGCACTTCTGGTCCCTCCTTGATGTTTGACATACGCCACCATCATTGCATTGTTGGACTAGATCAAAACCGGGCATCAGTGAAGCAATTGAGACTAAAGCTGAAGAGCTAGATGAATCACCTGAAATTCCAGGACACTGATGGAAAGCTTGCTGTCATGGCTGGACCAAAGACCTACAACCTTTAGATGATGGAAAGCCACCAGACAATAGATTGGCCATTCTCTATAGCAGAGTGGTCTGTAGTGATGATGAATGACAGCCTGTCAGGTTGGGGGTAACATTCAATCAACAGGTTAAATGTCTAGAAGATTGACGGTTGTCCCCCCTCCCCTCAACCTGACAGGCTGGCATCCGTCATAACTAGAGATCCCTCATCTGTAGAGAAAGGTATACCTATTGTCATGTGGCTTTCCATAACTCCCCAACGCAGATCCACCCTTAGATGGAGAGTCAGACACATTACACAGGGCATACAACACTACAGCTTGGACCATTTCCTCAGAGTGTCCAGATGATGGACCAGTGTTTGAAACTGAAGCCATCTATCCCATAACTTTCATTAAGTTCTGTTCTGGGGGATGATGGACTAGTAAGGACATGAGAGACAAACACAAACAAAGTCTGGACCCAGTCCCTTGCCAAAATCTGTTCCTGCAAAGTGTCAAATCTAATGCTGTGGAAGAGTACAGATTGAGATGATGAACCAGGAAGGACTTCTTGAGGTTAAGCATCCAACAGACTTCTTGAGGTTAAGCATCCAATAGGGGAACTCCAAAATGTACATACATGTCTGAAGATGGAGACTTCAGCAGAATATCAAAATGTACATAGACCGTCTGCAGATGGAGACTTCAGAAGAAGACCATCCAGATAAGGAATAAAAGTGATTACCTGTGCCCAGATATAGCCAACAAAGCCTGTGTAAGTTTGGTGAATACCCATGGAGTAGGCATCAGACCAAATGGAAGAACCGTAATTTGGAAATGGTGTTCTTGAAAAACAAAGAGGAGAATCTCTGATGCATCTTGTAAATGGGAACTTGAAGACACTCCTCTTTTATATCCAGAATTCGACCTGGACACATAGTGAAAATTGCCGACACAGGGATTTCATCTTAAACCTTGGCATATGCACGAAATGATTGAGACTTATCAGGTCTAGCACTAAGTGACAGCCCCCATCCTTCTTGTTTACCGCTTCCCAGAGCTATCATCAAGGGCTTGGGTTGACTAGGGAGGAGGTGCCTTGGTCGCTTGGGAGTAGTACCAGGTGAATGGAAAAAAAGAAAGATTTCTGCTGGGAAAAAAACTGACACTTGGGCCATGAGCCTTGGTAATGTCCTTATCCAATTCAGGACTAAAAAGCTGCTTATCCACAAATGACAAACCTGTAAGACTTTTTGAATGACTGATCAGCTGACCAGATCTTCAGTCACAGAGTGCAGTGTGCCACCATAGAAAGAAAGGATGTCTTATCGAAAAACTTAATTGTATCCAAGGCCGCTTCAGAAAGAAAAGCATTAGCCTCTTGAATTCTAGGGATCATATGCATGATGTCTCCCTAGCTAAATTATCTCTTACCACCTGAAACAAGTGATCACACCAAACATCAGGAGCGTCGCTGGGGGGACTAAGGAGGCTGGTGGGCAGTCCCAAAAGGATTCTGGTGGCAAAGCTAAACTTTTATGAGGAAAAGAGCAGAAGACCTGTATATGAAGATCTGTATGACTGTGGAAAAGCAGTACATGCTGGTGTTTTCTTGAACTGTCAAGGTGCTGCTTTCAAACTTGCACTGAAAGTCTGTACTCAGAACAAGTTTGAAAGTGGCACTCCCAGAACCGTATTATGCATGAGTCAACCTAGACGAGTGCCTAGGGCCTGTGCAAACCTGACTGGCTCTGATACAGAACGGTACCCCCCGTTCTGGGTGACTGCAGCTGCTGATCAGGCCTGGCTTCACTTTTGGGGCTGGCAGCACAGGATGGGCCAGAGACGAAGCACCCTGGATTGTCTAGACGGTGGGAGGAATGAGAAAAGGAGTCCTAGTCTGCAGCATAGTGCCTGATGGAGGGAGTAAAAATTATGTCATGGTATGTGCAAATTCACTTACCATGAGGTGCAAAGTGGGTGCGGTGGGAAGCAACAGCAGAGAAATGAAGATATCAAAAATCGGTGACCTCCTCCCCACACACACAAGTAACCCATGATGTATGGCATCAAGTGCATCATTGCATTTTAATTGCAAGCACTGTGGCATATATTGTTATGCTCCGAGGATCACTATTGAAGCTCCCTTTTAACTGTAAGATCTGTAGTATTACTAGTGTACATACCTTTTAATTGTGAACCCTGTAGTATCACTAGTGTAGATCCCTTTTAAGTGTACTCTCTGTAGTATCACTAATGTAATGCCTTTTAATTGTAATCTCTGTGGTATCACTAGTGTAGATTCCTTTTAATTGAAATCTCTGTCTCACTAGTGTAGCTATCATTTAATTGTAAGCACTGTGATATTACTAGTGTAGCCCCATTTCAGATGTAGGCTCTGTGGAATCACTTGTGTAGTATAATTTCAATTATAAACCCTGCTGTACATTTTTAATATATGTAATCCCTTGCATTGGTTTGCAATACTTTTGCCACCTCTGTGGCATCTAAAATTATCAAGCATTCATTTTTGTCTTTTATTAAGTTGGTACTAATACCTCTAACCACCACATCAAAGGTTTTATGAGGGGGCAGCCACAAGCTGAGGGGCCCCAGTTTGGGATTCTGCCTAGAGCCATGTGGCGACAATCCGGCTCTGCTCCCTGTGAGATGAAGAAAACCTCAGCATGTACGTCTTTGCCATGTGTCATGTGATCTTCACATCCAGTTCCCCTGTTCCTCACAATAGTTTAATGCAAGAAGGAGATACATAGATAAATTGGGGGACAACGCAACCAACCCCTTGTATGCTGGAGCAGCACATGTTGGGGCTCTGCTTCTGGTTCTTTATGTATGGTAATGCTTCAGGCTTCACCCATTACCACCTAGTAGACCTTGCCACATTCTAAGCAGATGGCATACAGGGTGACTGGATTCATGGCTGGTATGAACTACATACCAGAATCTAGTTTCTGTCCCTCCTCATTGTCTGTAGATACATAAGGTAGGTCTCCAGACGTTCAAAAGACTCACAAGGTTGAATCAAAATGCCATCCACCCTATGAGTCTTGCAACACTTGGACTCTTTTTCAGGGTCCCTTGATATATCCACAAAAGAGAAGGGATGACCAGAGCTGGGGAAGATGCACACAATAACTGCAAAAAGTCACCTTAGAAGCCATCTGTGTTGAGTGTGGGTAAATCTACCAAATGATATTGCTTATGGCTTTTTTGCACTGGGAGACCTGTTATCTTGCTCTTTGTCTCTATGTGCACTGTTCCCTTTGTAGACTGTGTATGTTGCAAAGAGTTACCTTTGGAGAATTGCTGATTATCAAATGTGGAAGTGTGAGATCTAAACTCCAGTACTAACAGGATCCTATTAACCCTTTGATTGCCAGAGGAATAATGGGTGGATAGCATTCTGGGTATCTTTTTAAATGGTCTCATGCGTAACAGCGCCAACCACATCTCGCATTTACAATGTCACTGTTATAAAAATTGCGATCTGAGAATCTCGCACTGCATGAAAGTGCGAGATTCTCAGGTTGCAGTATGAAACGTTGCAATTTAGCGGTAACAGCAGTGTCATGATCCAAATGTTGATGAGCGCTGTTCTGGGCTCTCTCTCTCTCTGCTCTGTCAGTCTGCATGCATCGAGAGAGGGAGAGAGACTGGAGCAGCACTCATCAACATTTGGATCATGACACTGCTGGTATCGCTAGATTGCGATGTTTTGTACTTGGACTCTTTTTCAGGG
Source organism: Rhinophrynus dorsalis (assembly GCA_037306005.1). Lineage (NCBI taxonomy): Eukaryota > Metazoa > Chordata > Amphibia > Anura > Rhinophrynidae > Rhinophrynus > Rhinophrynus dorsalis. Next base: position 94,314,943 of record CM074723.1, on the reverse strand, counting down.
TCCCTTGATATATCCAGAAAAGAGAAGGGATATATACGGACAGCAGCATGACAGGAAGAGGATCAGGTGGGAGAAGGACAGGCTCAGAGACCGGTTTAGAAGAGCGAAGAAACAGCTATGGGAACGGTTCAGGAGGGAGAAGTAGAGGCTTAGGGATAGGTTCAGGATGGAGAAGTGATCCAGGAAATGATTCAGGAGGGAGAAGGAGCGGTACAGGGAGTGATTCAGGAGGGAGAAGAAGTGGTACAGGAAGCAAATCAGGCTGTTCTGTATCTGTATTATATTTCTGTCAATATGAGAGCTCTCCAAACAAAGTCTGGGTTTCATAGTGCGACCTGAGAATCTTGTGCTTTCATGCAGTGCAAGATTCTCAGGTCGCCATTTTTATAATTGCGACATGGTTATTGTGAGATGTGGTCTCACGCTTTTTTTGCGTGTGACTTTTTAAAAAAGTGAACCCCTCTCTGACACTAGGAATTAAATAAATGAATGAACATGACAAGCCAGTCAGTGTGGATTCTCTTGGGTTTATTATATTGTAATACTTGTCTGGAGCTGCTAAATAATTATATTTTGCAATAGATTAATAACACAGCTTCCTCAGGGATCAATTAATGAGTCTTAAGTTAGAACAAAAAATGCAAGAGCTGAACCTAAAATGGCTTGTTTGTTAACTCTTTGCATTGCATTATAATTAAATTGCTAAACTAAACTGCTACGTTGTGTGAGGATAACCCTCTCTTCACTACAGCATTTTTAGTACTACTGCGGCAGCAGTGCTCTGTTGAGTTTTGCTATGGGCTTTAGCCCCAGTTCTTTTTGGAACCTAGAAACGCCCCTGCCAAACATCCCACTCTTCCCCACCCCGGCCGTAGCCAAGGAGAGGAGCACAGAAGTCCATGCAGCCTTAAAGTTTATTTGTAAGAGAGAATCCAGGTGTTTATCCAGCTGGTCCTTAAATGTTGCTGCATTAGCTACTGGTAGGGCTGTGTGTTTGGACAAGTTTTGGCAAAACGTCTAGACAAGTAAACCTTCTTATTGGGAAATTTCCATTCCTTCAAGATAACCTGATCTAGAGAATCATGAGAAAGAAAGTAGCTAAAATCCCTTTTTACCCTTTAAAGATATCCTGAGTGCACACTCACAAGGGACCCTCAGATATCTGAGGAGTATCTTAACACTGCCCAAATCATGCCTTCCATGGAGCCTCTGGGGTCCTCCACCTGGAAGTCCCCAGATTGAAGTGATGAATCATCTTCTAGAGAGGAATCATCCCCAGGAGCAGTAAAGTCACTCTACACAGGGGATTGGGCCATCTTCCAGAGGGAAACTGGGCCCAATCTAATTTATCCAAAAACCTCTTAATAGGGAAAGGCAGACTGGCAAGAGCCTGGAGACCTGTCAGAGAACAGGCCAAGGCCCTAGCCTACACAAACTTCTGATCAGGGGCCCCTTGGGTATAGCACAAGGGCAGAGCTGACCGGGCTGACCCTTAGGGAAGCTGGGATGACAAAACTGATGTTGTTATAGTGGTCCTAGGTTTCCCCATGTCCCCTATAGGCTCAGACATAGCCATTACCCCCAAAAACAACCAATATTCAAGATAGTAAGAAGAATAAAAGAAAAAACTTATCTGCACGAAAGAGAGAGATTAGTAACCCCAATGAGAAAGTCTGATCATGAGCCTGTAGCAAGGTGCCTCCTAGAGGAGTTGCAAAATGTAAAGGAAGGAAAGGAGAAATAACTTACCCCTTCCTTTCCCAAAGCCCAGGAAACTGGGCTGTCAGTCAAAGAATAGAAGAAATAGGTAGGGGCACAGGCACTCTCCAGCCGTCCCTTGTGATGCTGATATGACAGTGGGGGACCCCAACTGAGGGTCTCTTGTTCGTGTATAAAGCAGTCCCACCCAACTGAGAGGTTCCCACAGTCTGGAGCTCACCTGGAGCTGATTGGAATGTGAAAGAAAGTAATCACGTCTACTGAACTAATGGTTGCCGCTAGAGCCAAATTTTAAAGGCACCAGAGTAAAAAACCATAAAGGCTCCCCAGCCCTAAAAAAGAGTAGAATAAATTAAACAAATTTAGAAGTAAAGGAAAAGTAACTAGGATAGCTTCCTGCAAGAAAGATCTCAGATTGTGGCCAAACAGTCAGATGACAGACAGGTAGTCACGATCTGTGGACCCATGGCTGTCCTGTGATGGTAGTGGAGATTGGGAGCTTCCTGTAGGGTAGTCCCTCATAACTGTAAAGAATATGCCTTCTGTGCTCTGTTCAGCTCTGCATTCCAAAGGAAAGGACACAATATGAGACATCCATATGGGGAAACAAAAAATAAAATAAAAGTCAAAATAAAAATGAATAAAGAGAGAAACAAATCCCTTGCACCTCTTCAGGCAGGAAACAAAAACTGCTGATGGGTGGGGGATAACTAGAGCTGGTAGTCTCCTCCTCTAGATAGCTTTTATCTGCTCTGGCTTCTATTGGTAGCTACTTAACCCCATGGTTCCTGTGTCCTCCAATGGATGAAAGAGAAATATATTTTACTCAGGAGCAAAAAAAACTTTTTTTTTTGTATAAAATGTTTACTACTCCGTTAAAGAGCTGAACAAAACCCATTAGATCAGGGTTAGTTAGGGCTGCCACCTTTTCGTCAAGAAAATACCGGCCATGGCATTCCCTCCATAGACTTAACACTGGACAGAAGCCAATTTTTTACCGGCCTGCCGGTAAAATACCGGCTGGGTGGCAACCCTAGGGTTAGTTGATTTTTGGCCTTCCAGCTGTTGAGGACTACAATTCCCTTCATTCCCAACCAGCCAATGGATGTTTGAAGATGATGGGAGTTGTAGTCCCCAGCAGCTGACTACATCTGCTTTAGATGCTAGATGTGCAATGCACCCATTGAGATGTAATGTATTTAAGACTTGTTTCTCTTTCAAGGCATTAAAAAGATATATCTTTTTTTTTTTTTTTTTAAATCTCCTATTGATCATGGCTAATATGAAAATAGTTAAATAGTGGATTTATTTTTGTTGCCGTTACTTCTGAACATTCTTATAAAAACCTGTTGTCTTTTTTTACCCAAATCTCAATTCTGTACTGTAGTTGCTGTAACTGCTATTTAAAAGGTTTCAGCCAAAACAATATAAATCCTCTATATAGACATAAAAAACTTTCAGTTGAATTATTTACTTAACCCTTTGAGTGCCAGAGGGGTATGCATCGCATTGCAAAGCAATGCTGAAAAACTAGATACCCCTACATTGTATAAAAAAGACCACTTCTTGGCTCTCCATTTTCTTATCAGAAGGCAAACTAGTACAATAATAATGATAAACGGGACCCACACAGATCCAGGGCCCTTCATCTGTACAAGACAGATACTTGTCTCACTGTTCCATGTTCAAGGGACAGTAACAGTTAATATGTAAAAAATATATAATGGCTGCAATAACATTTGAATAAAACACCTCTCAACAGTGGGAATCCCCTTGTTTTTCTTGGGAGGATAAACCCTACTATATCCTATAACATAAAGCCCTAGAATGTGTCGCTCACTGTGTGCGTAACCGCACATGCGCAGTAGGGACTCACAGAACGGGCTGATCTGGAGTGGAGAGCTCTGGAAGGCTGACAGCCTGTCTGTTCTCCCCTGGGTCCGGGGCAGCAGCGGAGGCGGCTGGGTTACAAACTGTCACTCAGCGCCTCTGATGCTGCCCCAGAGCCGGGAGCACAGACAGGCTGTCAGCCATCCGGAGCTCCCCGCTCCAGATCAGCCCGTGTATATAGGCTTTGTAACTAGTATATATGTATTTACATATTACATGATACTATCCCTTTCAATATTAACCCTCTGACTGCCAAAGGGGTATGGAATGCATTGCAAAGCAATGCATTCCATACCCCTCTGGCACTCAAAGGGTTAAGGGCCCTATGGACAAGAGTGGATCAATTCCTGGATAAAACCAATTGTACCGCAATTCTGAAGCAAACCAATTGCACCTTAAGGGACAAATTAACATTCCCATTGATTTGAAATGAAGATTTTAACCACTTGAATGCTAGAGAGGTCTCCAGTGCATTGCAAAGCAATTCAGTGGAGATCTTTCTAGCATTAAAGTAGTTAAAAGCCCTATGTAAATCCATTGGATATTTGGGAGTTCTGTTGCTCCCCTATGGTGCAGTTGGTTTATTCCAGATTTGCCTCTCTTTCCTTTTGTCGATAAGGACAATAAGAGTTAGTGTGTATCCTCCATGCTCTGCTTGATGTCTGTTCGGGGCTTGTTTTGACTGCATGCTGCTACAATTCAGCATTGCCTCTCTTTAAGGAGACAAACATTAGTGATTTTTATACATATAATACCAGTGCATTATATATGAACACAGAAACTATCAAGTACCGTAACAAAGCATCAGAGATATCAGCCGTGCCTAAGTGTCTAGTACTGCCATATGAACAAGCCTAGAGCACCATCTTTAAACCCTAACCATCATGGAAACCTTCGTCAGTGTTTACTCCACTGTGGTGGGCAGGCCACACCCAATGGACATGTTGGAGATGCTGAACACAATTCTGCTTTAGTTCTCCTTAAAGACTAATATAAGAGTAAATATGGACCAGACATGGTACATACTTCCTGACAGTGGGAAAGCAAAACTGTATTGTCCAGTATGGCTTATACCCCCCCGCCAATGAATAACAAAAGTAACTGTGGGCTCCAAACAGCTCACACTATTAGTGAGTAACAAGAGTAACTATGAGCCCAAAATAACTCACACCCCTTATTAGCGAGTAACACGAGTAACTATGAGCCCAAAATAACTCACACCCCTTATTAGTGAGTAACACGAGTAACTATGAGCCCAAAATAACTCACACCCCTTATTAGCGAGTAACACGAGTAACTATGAGCCCAAAATAACTCACACCCCTTATTAGAGAGTAACACGAGTAACTATAAGCCCAAAACAGCTCGCACTTCTAATTAATGAGAAACACGAGTAACTATGAGCCCCACATAACTCCTGGCTAGTTACACAGATAAATATGTGCCCAATACCCACGCCCAACCAGTGAGTAACACAGTTGTAGCTGGATCTTGATTTAATCAGGGAACCTCTGGCAGGCTTTCTTCCAGCGACAGGCAGTGCACCACTTGTCCCTGTTTTCCATTCCATACACTTTGCGGCATTTCTTCCCTTCACCACGAGGCTTTCTGCCAAGAAAAGAGTATTTTTTCTTTTAACAGATTCTGTGTCAAATACATGTCAAAAATACAACTTAAAGGTCAATTGACATATAAAAGTATACAGAAACTCAGTATTTTACTAGTTAATTACATCTACTCCCATCTCTGGGAGTAACAGCCTTATAATGTTATAACCCTCAATGTACAGGTCCCTCCATGTGCTTATGCACACAAGAGGAGCGTCCAGTGCTTTGAAAATCCATGTGCTGGACAAGGGTTTGTTATCTCCTTTACTAAGTAGAACTGCCTAGGCTTAAAGAGCAATTAATGATTAGAATTAACATGGTTTAATTCAGTAGCTTGCCATTTAAGAATGTGTATGATTTCAGTAGCCATCTTAAAACACCTAATATTTCCCCAGTTATTTACCTCCTTTATATGATAACAATTCCTCCTTGTTAAAAAAGACTGGCCAGCGACCTGGAACTGGGGTTACCCTGGAAAACCCTACCAAGCGATTTGCAGATTGAAACACTTCCTTGTGTCTGAGAGTTATCACCGAGTCCTGAGAACTAACTGTATTGCAGAGGCTGAAGGAATTTTAAAACTTAAATAACTGGCAAGATTTAGTGTTTTGACAAGACTTAATTGAGATAGTAGTCTTGAATGACAAATTATAGAATGAAACCATGTGTATAATAAGCATTACTATCGTATATTTTAAAGAAAGATGATCAAAAAACACTTTTTGTATAATCTTTGTCTCTGCCCTTTGTAATGTGGCGGTTTACCTTTCTGCCTGTTCTCAAATCCAACCTTTATTGTCAGCGGAGCATCTATATGTCGCAACATGCTGTTAGACTGCCTGGAAGCCATGGGGTTCTAAAAGAAGAAACTTGAGTGTTTAAGGTACTGGCTCTCCAGCTGTTTTTGGACCACAACTCCCCTCATCTTCAGCTAGCCACTGGACTGCATGGGATGAGTGAGGTAAACAATGCCTGTAGAGTGGCAGGTTGCCCCACCCTTGTTTATGATGCTTTATTTGTGTGTTGGTTGCCTGAGCCAATTTAATTCACTAAAACCTAAAAGATATATGTACAAAAGGCAAAAGTCGAACTGTTTTTGGGCAAACCAGCTGCGTTATAAGGAACAAACAGCATTTCCAAAATTCATATTAATTTTAATGGAGTTCTTAACCCCCCTGGTTGCTAGAGAAGTCTCCAACACATTGCTTCACAGTACACTGGAGACCTTTCTAACATTCAAGGGATTGAAAGTGCCAGATCAGTGGGACTTATTTGTTCCCTTTGGGACAGTTGGATTATCCAAGAATTGCTTTAGTTTTTGACTTTGTGCATATAGCCCTAAAACACATAGCCCAGGCTACTCTGTCCAGATGACCTTCACTTACCTGAGTCCAGCTCCTGCTCTCGGGGGGGATGATAACGCTGTCTGGATGGGCTGCCTCTGTTCCTCAGTCTCAGTGTAGCATGGCAGGGAGACCTAGGGATGTATAAAGATACAGTGTTGTTACAATATGTCATTATATCAGAAAAAATATCACCGTCCAAGTACAATTATGGTGCAAATTTACTAAGATGCAAAATTAGCCATGGGGTTTTGTGTCAAAATGGCAAAGCAAAAGTTTAGTTTTTCACAAAAATGCGAATAAGAATTTATATGGCCCCTATGGCACCAACTGCACATGGAGCAAGTCTCTGTATGGAGCTTAATTACAATGATGCTGATGCATCAAACACAACTGGAATCATTCTGGGGAAATCAACTGCATCATAAGGGATTGCAGTCAGATCCAATACTAAAACTCCGTGAGTACTGGTGGACAAACCTTAGGCTCCCTTTTACCACAAAGGATAGCCAGTCTGACTTGAAGGCAACTCAACCCTTCTGACTTGCATTCAACTGTCCTGATTGTCTGCTGTCCTAGAGAATGTAGGCTATCTGTGGATCTTCACCTTTTGTTAGAGTGCAACGCCCAGGGCTGGTGCAAGGATTTTTGCCACCCTAGGCAAAACCTCATTTTGCCCCCCCCTTGGCTCCACCCTTTGTTTCCCTCCCCTTTATACCCCACCCACTTATACCCCCACCTCTTTTAACATTGTTAGAGAGGCGTTCAACGCATTGTAAATCAATAGAAAGTTTTATTTTTCCCTGTGGTACAACTGGTATCCCCTATAATTCACCCACTTTTTAAAGTATATTTTTATTGATTTATTTATATATGTATGCATTGATGTATTGTGGTTGTGTATGAATTATTGGGCTGCTAGGAATAACGTGGAGGGGCATGTAATACATTGGCGGTATTCACTCCATGAAAAACCCTAACAACTGCATTTATTTAGCCTCATTTGGCAATTGTGTTAGCTGAAGAATCATATTTATAAATGTAACCCCTTGAGTGACCAAGGGAGTGTCAACACTTTGGCATTCATAGAGTCAAAGTTAATCATGAAACATGTTGTTACATTTCTCAGTAATCCTTTCAGTGCAGGGATTCTGTGCAATGGATCCTCTGGCACTTAAAGGGTTACATTTACCATATGAGCCGCACTGTTGCATTTCTCATTAACCGATTGAGGGTCAAGGGGTGTTATAGCGTACCACACACTCTCTGATACCTCAGCAGCCATTGATCACAGATTGTTAAGATCTTGGATTTCATTATGGAAAAAAAATAAAAAAACACAAAAAATAAAAAAGTGGTTCAGGAGGATTTGTTTTGGATTAGAGTATTTTAACTTTAATATTTGAGATTTAACATTGTCCTAATACACATCACATATATATATATATATATATATATATATATATATATATATATATATAAAATCATTTAGTGAATCAAAACTGGTGTAAAGGCAAAATACACCAATTGTATGAGACATAATAAAAGGAGATTAAACACACAGTGGTGCTATAAATAAAGGACATAAGTGGATCAATTCTTGGTCAGACCACCTACACCAAATGTAACAAATAAAAGTTCTCATTGATTTTTAATCTCAGAGACTTCTCTAGCATCCATGGGGGTAAACTGATGAATATCATTATGTAGTTTTTCCCCAAATATGCCCCAATTATTGTAGATTTAATTCCACCTGAAATATTGGTGAAACACACACATATACACACACAACAGAACCTTTGCATCTCAATGTGTTGCACTTCCTGATCCCTCTGGTGTGCAAGAAAAGGGATTAATTTCTGTTTTGGAAGGTGAATTTATTTTCTGTTAGTTTCATAAACACAATTTTTTTTAATCCTTTGAGTGCCAGAGGGTTAGGTGATGCAGTGCATTGCATAACCCACTGGCACTGAAAGGGTTATAGCTCTGTTTAAACACACACACACTGGCTTTGAGTTTGAGATATTAAACTTGGTCAAAAGTGTATGCTACTATGCTTATTATTATACCAGTATATTTACAGTAGTAATATTCTTCTTCTGTTTTGATGACTTACTCTCGGTTACAACGGGAGTTCAGCAGGACTCACTGAAATTTGGACAGAGGTGTTCTTTGTGACAGCAACCAAAGAGGCTGCCTCCTGTGTACCTCACTCACATTGTGCATGCGTAGGCTTTGCAGCACCAGCGTACATACCGTTTTCCCCAAGTAAGCAATGGCTCAGAGCGATGTCAAGAGGAGCGAGCCCCAACAGCAGTAAAGCAGAAGTTGATACTGCTGCGCCCCCAGTAGATGTGCGCCCTAGGCCAGCGCCTACCTCGCCTATAGGTGGCGCCGGCCCTGGCAACTCCCATCACTCTAAGCTTTGTTGTGGGTGGCTGACAGTGAAGGGGGTTGTAGTCCAAGGTTTATTTTCTAAATTCCTAATTTAGAGATATTTGCATTATATATCCATGACATACTATAAGCAGTGTAAAAACATATAATGTGAGTTTTCTCTTAAAAAATCACTCAACCAGACTAGAATACATTGTTCTTATCAATACAGTTTATTCCAAAGTGGTGGTGATCTTTTTTTTCTCTTGCATCCAATATGGAATACAGGAACTATGGGGTTGAGATCCCTCCTCCAGAGGGCAGGACACACAAAGAAGACAGGTTCTTTTGGGCGTAGACATCCTTCACCTCTTCTAGCTCAGCCCCCTGCCTCAAATCCAGATTATTGTGCTCTGCAAGCATAAATGAAGAGCAACTTGCAATTTAGGTCTATTTTATATGATAAGTCTGCTCCTGATAGCAGAACCTTTCTTCGGTCTAGCCCTACTAGATGGGACCCTGAAGAAAGAAGACTGGTGAATAACCCTTTGAGTGCCATGGCCCTATTCTGTGTCACACTGTTTTATCATCTCCCAGGCATGGGCCCTTGCTCTCAGTGTGCCTAGAGGGAGTCAACTGCATCATGCCGATGTGGCCTACATAGGCTGAAACTAAAGTCTGTGAGTTTGTTGGTTCTCTCGTACAGAGAGGATTTTCATGACATTTCGGAGCTGGAATGTCTGTGGGCAGGACCAGTCTGATATGTATATGGAAATTTCCTCTCTGCAGTGGCACACTGCATTCTGAATTGGGTGACAGCCACGACGGATGTCAACCTGACAGGCTGGGGTGCCACCTTGGGTCCTCAGGTGGCTCAGAATCTGTGAAGAGTCTTCTGTCCATCAATGTGCTAGAGCTCTGGGCAATTCTCTTAGCTCTGTTGCATTGGTCTCTGTCCCTTCAGGATTTCTGGCTTTGGCTGCAACTATTTTTGGAAGGTCCTACAGGCTGGTGAGACTGCGTGGGTATCCTTCTTTCTTTTTCCTCCAGGAACTTCGTTTTTCTTGTTACTTGGTTTATCCTGTTACTTGGTTTTTCTCTTTCCCTCTCTGGAATCTTGGTGGATAGGTTTGCTATATTCCCATGGTTACTGTGTTCCACATTGGACAAAATCAGAGAAAAATCAGCTGCTTGAGTTCTTAGCATTGAGGGTTTCTGGTACAGGTGACCCCCTTTCCTTCCTCTTTCCTGTTTATTTCTGTCTTTGCTATAAGTTAAGTGGAGTAGGGAGTCTCCTCCTCCAGAGAGCCTTTTAACTATAGGGTTAAGGCAAGTGCCCTCCTGGCTAGAGAATACTCTAGCCCATGGTTCCTTTGTTCCACATGGACTAAGAGAAAAGGATTACTGAAATTATGTTGTAAGGCTATTCCAACTGGGCAAAACAAGGGTACCCCCACTGTTGGAAAATGCTGGTACGCCACCAACATACAGTTGCCCTTAGAATGTGATAGAAACTGCTGAATCATTCCTATCAGTTTGAACTTCCAGGAAATAATGACACCATACACTTACTTCCTGACAGCTGAATAAAACCACTTCCAGCAGTGAGAGTACCTTTGTTTACTTTGCTGTACTGACCATGTTAACCAATTAACCCCTTAAGGAGCCATAACGTGCCAGGACCGTCATGGGTAAACTTACCTTAAGGACCCATGATGATCCTGGCAGGTAATGGGTTAAATGATAGCAGCGCGTCTCATCATGCTGATGAGGCTGAAACGGAGCTCTCCAGGACCGGAGCACTCCTTTTCAGTCATTCTCTGTTTTGCCAGTACATGTGATCTCTCCTACAGTGGTCATGTGTATCGGCTTGTTCATTCACAAGGTAATGTGTCTTACTCATTTCCTTTGTGACTGTTCTCTGCCTTTCTCGTCCTTACTATGAAAGCAAGGGAGAGAGAAGCATGTAAAGAGAAAATATTACACAGAATAATTTATAAACACATCTACTTGAAGTTTAAACAAACATTAATTTTATTGTTGTGGAGCAATGTAACACTTATACACACCACGCGGTGTTCTATACGAAAAATTGGGAAACTGGTGCTGGGGGAGAGGGACATGGGGATTTTCACCCCAGAGGGACAGTTCCCCCCCCCCCTAAAACTGCACATTTTGTAGGAATGATCGGTCATACCTTTCATGTAGTCTCCATAAAAAAATGAAGCTATTGGGCCCAAATGATCACAAGAGAACCAATGAAAATGATGGGGGTCTTTTACATTTTTTTATTGTTTTATTTTTAAGACAATAAATGGTGCATTATCCATATAAGTGTTGTATCAAAAGAAAGCCCTACTTGTGCATGATAAAGGTATATAATTTGTGTGGTTAGAATAAAAGACTTATAGGGAAAATACTATTGAACAAAGACATTGTCAAAAAGGTAAAAATTGCTCTGGTCCTTAACTGCAAACCACCCCAGATTTTCCCGGTTATTAAGGGGTTAAGTTATATCCATAGTAGAAATAGTTCTCATTTCTTTGCAATGCATTGCACACCCCTCTCTGATCCTTAAAGGGATAGTAATACTTTATTTGTACTAATCCCCATCTTATACAACTTAAAAAAAGATTGTTAATGCCCCAAATCAAACCTTTCAAACCTTTATGGTTTGAGAGAAAATCTATCTCAAAGTTTCCCCCCCTCCCTCCCCTTTCCCCGAGATTAGCGTTCTAGCTGACTCCAGCAGTGTTCTGTCGTACTATCATCCAGGGCTCTGCAGCAGAGCCGGGATCTCATTAATGAAGAAAAAATATTTCACTTGGTTTCCAAGAACACGTAGAAGACCGTTGAAGTGAAAGATTTTTTCTTCATTAATGAGATCTGGGCTCTGCTGCAGAGCCGCCAGATGGCCCCAGGTTCATATTCCTGGGCAGTCAGCAAGATGCTTATATCGGGAAAGGGGAGGTGGGGGGGGACTTTTAAATCGATTTTCTCTCAAACAAAATGTGATTTTGGGGCATTAACAATCTTTTTTTTAAGTTATATAAAATGGGGATTAGTAAAATTAAAGTATTTACTATACCTTTAAGGGATTCTATAATATTCTTATGAAACATGACTGAACAATCACAATTATCTGCTGCAGAATACGGAATATGATAACCTTGGGGCTGTTTTGGTATACAAACGTGTACATTCTTAGCTTCCTACCCATCATACTAAATATACAGTCCCCCCAACCCCTGGGCCACTTGTCATTTTATGAAAATGGAAAATCACTAACTAAATTATGAACTTTCCTAGAATTAATCTGATGCTATCCATGTTATGTTTTCACAAAATCCCAGATCCTGCAGCATTATGATCAGTACTTCTTGTATAAAACAATGCGTTCTGTGCCCCTCTGGCACTCAAAGGGTAAAGATGAATTCCCAGCTTCTGCACAGGAATTATCTAATGTATAAAATGAACAATTATATTCATGAATCCTCATAAGCAATTACCAATTCAGAAATGCAACCAAGGAGCTAGTTTATAATTACTGTACAACTGATGTGCATTCATGCCGTGACTGCTTTTTGGATAAATAAGCACAACTATTATTTCAAACAGGAAATCAACAACATGGTAATGTTTTATCTTTTTTAAGCAATGAAATAATGGGAATGAAACAAATAAACTGTATGATAACCTTGCCAAGCATTTTTTGCAACAGAAATAAAATCTGGTCAAGTAATCTGTAATATTCATGGAATTCGATCTTTTGTGTTCAATCTATTTAAAATAAAAATGAAAGACTGACCATGGTGCATACATTTGGTTTACATTTCAACACTACATTTTTGTTGAAGGTTAGTGAATTAAAGAAAAAAATTCAAAGAAAATCCAAGGTTTACAGTGGACCATAAGTCCGACCAGTGGTTCTCAATGCTTTTTAGCTTATGGAATTTTCTTAGCTCACCTAGGGCTGGATTCTAGTGCAGGTGCTAATTTTATCCATGCTTTTATCTCCAGGTTTCCCCATAGATTTCAATAGGAAAATATCACCTGCAATAGAATCCATCCCCTAATGTTTGTCAAGGGAGTAATGAATGGCATGAATGCATTCAGTCTCACAATCAGAATGAGACAAACAAGCATATTATGCATACAATTATTTATTAACGTATATCTGAAATGCAAAACAAAAAAAAAAATCACTTTTTCCTCGAATAATTAATGGACAAAAATGGTACCCTAAGCTGTGCTCATGGAACCTTGGTTGAGAAAAAATTAGTTAAACTAATACGGTGATGATCTATAGAACCCAACAGTATGTGGTCATAAAAATAACAAGAGAAGAGAGGGAAGAGAGACATAAAACAGATTAGAGGTACAACAGAGCTAATAAAAAGAGAGAAGCTTCAATCCTACATCCACATCATTCTGTAAGAGCTAAGCCAAACAGAACACAAAGAATGAATGAAGGTTGGGAACCTCTGAAGAGTGAATCCAGGGAGTCCACACCTTCTGGAATGAATCATTCAATAAACACATTTTTTATTTATAAAGACTTCGCTTAACTACTATCTATCTTTTTGAAGAGGATGCAACTGTGTCTGATGGATAAGGATATGAATAAAATACATTTGAAAGAAAATTTCGGAAGATCTTGATGTTGGTTAATAACATAAATCACGGTGTAGACCCTAGTCTAAACCACTAAATGAAGACGCGACACCTCCTAAGAATAACAACTTAATATTCCAAAACTTCCTAATGGCGCTTTTGAATTTTGCCCTTGTGCCTTTGTTAAAGAGAAAAAAATCTTCAGTCAGTCCATATGCCATATTTGTGGAGACTGGACCACAGGACAAACTGCACCCACTGCACATGCACATCTTTAAGGATCAGAAAGAGGTGCTGTGCATTGTTTCTGAATGTGTTGTGCACCCTCTGGTACTTAAAGGGTTAGGTCGGCTCAAGGATACTTGAAGATTACATCCCATTGAATGTGTTCTAATAATTCACTTAGAATGATAAATTTAGCCTTTAAACACTTATTAAAATGGGTTTCTTAGAAGTTGGTAAGATAGCTCAGTGGTAAATTCCCTGACTATGGAGCCTACTCAACCTCAGGGTTGGAGGTTCGAATCCTAGCAGGGTCAACTCAGCCCTTCATCCTTCTGAGTTCGATAAATGAGTACCAATGATTGGGTAATAATAACACCTGTTATTTCAGCTGGCTATTTGGTTAATTCCAAGAGCGTGCGCTGAAATCACTTTGAGTCCAACTGCGAGAAAGGCACTATATAAATACTAGTTATTATTATTATTATAACAAATTTCAATGGATATCATACTATGGACTCTACTGCCTGCTTCATTTGTAAAACTTTAAGCAACTGTCATGTCTGCCTCCATGAACATGAGTTCCAGAACTGACTGAAGATGTTGCACAAAATTCATAGGGGGCATTAGGATCTCCTGGCCAGTAAGTAGGAGGTTATTATTAAAAGGCATTACTTTTCCTTTAACTCCGTGGCAATAACACCTCATACAGTGCATATCTTCATTATTTGGGCAAACCCAAAAGCAGTAGGAACTCACCCAAGGTTAGATCCTAACCAATCCCACAAGCACAAAATGCCACTTAACCAATTATCTGCTTGCGGTTTACAGTCAATTACAGTTGTTGGTGCTTTTCAGTGAACAACTCATACATTTGGTTTTTGTTTTTGAGATGACCTTGCACTTTCAAAAGTTACCATTTGTGTGTGGATATCCCGTAATATGAAATTTTTTTTTACCCAGAATGCAAAAAAAAATAAAAAAAATGTGTTTTTATTAATCTAAATTGAAAGTGTATTTTTTTTGTTGCACTAGCAAATAATTATGGTTCTAATTTTAGTATTACTTTGCCTTTCTAAAACATCAAAATTTCTGTTTTAATGAGAACTAAAGGAACTTGAGGATTACATGACAGTTTACTTTTAATACTTGAAGGGCCCAGTTTTCCAGGCTCTGAAACAGGAAAGGAGGGGAGATGGGATTTTCTTTTTCTTTTATTATTTATTACGTTTTATTTTCTGGATATCTGGGAAGTTATTTGTCAGATCCAAAAGGGGTCATGGGCACACCTAAGCCCACCAGAACTGCATCAGCTTATTCTGTTAGTTTAGTTTCCCTATTACGTTAGTTTCCCTATGGACCAAGTCAGCTATGCCCAGGTTGTGATGTGAACCCCACACAAAACAGCCAAAGAGACCATCCCTCTGATGAAAAGTCTGCTTGGCTAGGAGCCTCACCACTTTTTTTTTTGCTATCCTGCCTTTTGTATATCCAATGTATTTTGGATAAATTGAACCAGGGGCTCCAGTTTCGGCTAGAAAATGGAAAGCATTTCTATGGCTCAGGGGTAGGATTCCTTACTAGAAGAGGATGAGACAGGATATAATGATGATTTTTTCTTTTACCCTGGGGACTCCCTGGAGGATAACCTCTGGGTTTCTGTGGAAGTTGGTATTAGAGACCATCCAGATATGAGTGTCCCTCAGGTATATTCTCTCAGTCATCTTCAGGAGGTGAAAAGGGTGTCCTATCAGCTTCCCATCTTATGATTCTCTAGATCACATAATTCTGAGGAATGGAAGTGAAAGGATAAAAAGGTCTACTTTTCTAGATGTTTTTCCCTTCTTTACCCTTTTTCTGTGCAGGCGTTAGGGTTATGGACACCCCTCCTGTGGATTATCCTCCTATCTCTTACCCATCTAATCACACGTACTTACCAGTTGCTAATGTAAATGTATTTAAGCACCAGGCAGACAAATGCCTGGACTTCCCTTAAAAGATTAACTTTATGGCAGCAGGGGCTGTGTTACACCTGTCTTCGGCTATGGCCTGGGTGGGAAACGCTATGTATATTTTATGTGCTTGCTTGCTGTAGGGAACATACTTATGCTCTCCAAAGTTCATAAGGTTAATACTTATATTTGTGAGGAGTAAGATGTCTGCTCTTTGGCTGAAGATCTGTTTAGTATTCGAAAAAATCACTTCTCTCGTTACCATTGTGAGCTACGGCATCTAATGTGACAGAGTCTTACTGCACCATTTGCAAGGCCTATGTTCTTAGAAGAAAAGCCTGTGCCCTTTAGGGTCACTGCTCAATGCCCCAGAGAGATGAGTTTTTCCTGAGCCTACAAGAACCAGGCCTCGATGGAGCAAATGTGCAAGGCAGTGAAACATTACTGAGGCAATGTTCTACCTTCAGTAGAACCAAAGGTCCTCCAGGCTGTGCTGCCTGTCTTTTCTTGGCTTCACTTCTAGAAATATTTTTGTTGTTACTATGTTTGTTGTGTCTGTTGACACCTGAGATTCATAATTACATAGTAACATAACATAGTAATAGTTGGTTAGACTGAAAAAAGATATGTCCATCAAGTTCAGCCCATGCCATATTACCCTTGTTGATCCAGGGGAATGCAAAAAAAAAAAAAACACCTACTGAAGCCGTTTCCAATTAAGCCCTAAGTGGATAAAAAAAATTCCTTTCTGATTTCAGAAGGCAGTTGGATAGAAATGTATCCATTACGTTTTTAAAGCAACTGCAGTATATACAAACACAACATCCAGAGGCAAAAAATTACACAGCTTTACTGCCCTTACTATAAAAACAAAAAAAAAAAAATACTTTCTTTGTTTGAATTGAAAGCTCTTGTCTTCTACTTTTAAAGGCTGCCCTCTTATTTTATTGTTTATTGACCATCAAAATATTTGTAGATGATTACCATGTCACCCAGAGGTGTAACTAGAAGCCACCGGGCCCTGGTGTAGAAGCTACCATGACCCCTGACCACATTGCCCCCCCATTGCCCCCAGTCTCCACATTTTCCCCCATTGCCCCCCAATCTCCACATTGCCCCCCAATCTCCACACTGCCCCCAATCTCCACCTTGCCCCTACTGCCCCCCCCGTGTCCATCTCCTATCTCCCTGGGGGTCTAGCGGCGTGGCGTAAGAGGTCTGTGCCTCCTTCAGCACAGACCTCTATAGAGATGAAGCTCCCGCGCGGTTCTCAGTAATGCAGAGCATTGGGAGATTATGTCATCTCTCAGCGCTCTGCATTGCTAGAGCTCCGGAGAGGGGGATCAGCTGTTAGAGGTCTGTGTCAAAGAAGGCACAGACCTACTTGCTGGGGTCGCACTGGGCCCCTGGAGTGACAGGCCTGGTCACAGGGGTGACCCCCTATTGTTATGCCACTGATATCACCCCTTGTATGTTCTCAGATGTTAAAGTAATTGTTTCTGGTTTGCCTCTGTTCACATTTACTTTGTGTGTGTATGTATGTATGTATGTATGTATATATATATATATATATATATATTTTTTTTTTTTTTCTTTTTGGGGGGGGGGTCGTTCTTCCCGCCTGGAATCTTGTTGGGTTATCTTTGATTTATCCTCAAGGTCCCTGTTTTCCATAATGGACTAAAGAGAACAGGTGATTTTTGTGTGATTACTGATTAATCCTTTTCTTTTTGTCCTTGGGTAACACAGGACATCCAACCCAGAGGAAACCAGGTTGTTTGAGTTCTGGACAGGGGTGTCCTTTGGGTTCTCTGGTACAGTTAATCACATTCCTGTCCAGCTTCTTTCCTTCTTGTCTTTGCTATATGTTAAAACTGAGTTTGCCTTACAAGGACTAAGTGAGGATTTATCTGTAATTTAAGTACATAAAAATCTCTTTTTGCTACAAACATCTAACCGTACAGCTTAAGTAAAGGTGGAATGATTTGTATTCACTCACTGAAGTGCCAATGAACGTAACGGGAGATGGAATCCAGGAGACACTGATGTTGTTGCCATTGGAATTAAACTTATTTGATCCAGGAATTTTTACAGGAAGAGTGGCCTGGAAAAAGAATAATCATTTTAATTCACGCAGGTGGATAGAAATATTTGAACACAACAGTAACATTTGTATGCATGAGTTGTTATTTATTATATTGGTTCAGATTCCTTAGAGTGTAGAAGCTAATATCACAAAAACCAGCACTAAAATTGTGCAGATGTAGGTGTGACTTCTGGTATAAATTTCTTTATGGTTCACAGTTTTGCCCCTTATACCCCGATCACCGTATTCCTAAATGTCATAGCTTGCTTCTGTTGGCAACTTAAAATCAGGAAGTCACATTCACAGCTGATTTTCACCAACTTTTTGTTGGTTTCCTTGTACTATTTGTCTATGACTGATACCTTTTATCACTGACCGTACGTTTTCTTGGCACTTTGTCTACAAAGAATAAGGTGACCTGGTACCTGTCTTTTTTAGGAAATCACCTCTTAAATATACTTTTATGTGAGCAGTTTTCCAGTTGCTAATACTTATATGCTTACAAAGTCCTGAGAATTCTCTAGAGTAGGGAAAGTCAGTCTTTGACTCTCCCACTATTGGACACTACAACTAACTTAATTGTCAGCCAACAGCTGATTGGAGATGCTCATACCTGGCATCTCTCCGGATGTGGCCTGGAGACTCTGGTTTTTAGTGTTAATTACTGGGTCTCTGGGGACAGAGGCTGATTCTCCAGCTGTGGTGAGTTTCCTAAGAAACTCTGCCCACTTCCCTCCTTCCCCCCTTCCCACCCTGTGCTGCTCACGTCCTAGCCCAATCCTGGTTAAGTCGCACTCAATTAAGCCCCAACCACTTTATCATGCGAATCGTATCATTAACTTAAGCCTGGTTGCTGCCCATGAGTCCTCTCCAGGAGCTCCACAGGAGGATGTTCCCAGGTATGGTGATGATGGGAGTTGTAGTCCCCAACAGCTGGAGGTCCAAAAAATGATGTCCTCTACTCTAGCGCTTCAAGTAAATAAATCAAAGGTGGGCAATGTGAGTCATTCCAGCTGCTGCCAGACTACAATTCCCATTGTCCCAATGGCAAGCCGGGGGGATGATGGAAGTTGTAGTTTGGCAGTATCAGGAGAATCTCACTTTGCTCACCCCTGAACTAAATCTAAATACGGCCAACTTTTATATGCTTAGGGGCCATGTGCATAAAACTCTTTGGCCCCTATAGGTTTAAAGGCCCCACTGAAATAAATGTATATCTATGTTATTGTACACATGGTTTTCCACAGAGCTCGTTATTTCTATTTAGACAGTGGCCCACATTGACATCACTTTTGCAATCAGAAAATGAATTTGTTACCGAGAAGCAATTCAGATTTATGTTAGGAAAATATATATATCCATTTCAAATAGTTCTAATCTCAAAGACCATATGGTCTCCACTTATGATCTTAGAAGCCACATATTAATATTCTATATCACCTAATGTTCCTCTTGTTTTTCACTCCAATATTGTGGCTATTACACTTTCTAAATTAGGTCATCCTACAGAAATATTGTTTTTGGGGGTTATTTATTGTGAAGGGTACTGCAGTCATTGATGTATTTAGGCTTTCTGTTTCCCTAGTCCCACTCAAGTGCATGAATCACCAGTACACACTTTGCCACACCCTCACTTTATCTGTTCCCTTTGCAGGCCATATGCCTTCCCATAAAGACACAGCAGCATAATGCCAAGGCAGATAACTAGCCTCCACAGGACTGAAATAGATCAGAGAATTTGATCTATGAAGAAAGTCAGTTTGGGTTTGTTCATGTTGAGGTGCCTATGAGGAGGCTAAGAGCCCTGAGCTACGGAGTAACACATTTTAAAAATAAGAGGATTTTAGTCTTACCTGTTAAATCCTTTTCTCTTAGTCCATACAGGTTACTGGTAACTTTGGGTAGGCGATCCGCCTCTTTAGGCAGGAACAATTCTAGAAGTGAATGCAGAGAGTGAAGCCTACCTTCCCTCCTTGGCTGCAGCTAGCCAATCAGCTCCAGTAAGATTTGAGACACTAACTATTGACTAGATAGTAGAAGGGAAAGAAGACTCCTGTGAGCATGACCCCGAAGGACCCCCACGATCTGCCACAGGTGAGCCAAACATGGTCCTTTGACAGGATGGGAGACCAGTAACCTGTATGGACTAAGAGAAAATGATTTAACAGGTAAGACTAAAATCCTCTTTTCTCTGTCGTCCAATACAGGTTACTGCTAACTTTGGGATATTCAACCATTGAGTTTCCCAGAGGCGGGAAGTAAGGCAAGGACCAGGTGCAAGGCCCCCAAAGTCACCACAGCAGATCATAGATAGCCTAACAAAATAAATGAAGTGTCAACGGACATGGAACGGGGGTAACAACACCCCAGGAACTGTTACACAGCACACTGAACTAGAGCCAACAGGGATAAAAAATGAAGCACCAAAGAACCGAAGAAGATCCTAGACAGGCAAGACTGCCTCCAGGATCTTCCTCCCAAAACTGGTGTCAGCCAGTGCCAGCACATCAACACGGTAGGGCTTCGAAAAGGTGTGCACAGATGACCAAGTGGCAGCCCTGCACAACTGATCAGAGGAGGCCTGATTCTTGTAAGCCCAAGAGGCCCCAATAGATCTAGTAGAATGAGCCATGACCCGAAAGGGAACAGGCTTCTTCCTTAGCTCGTAAGCCTTATGAATAGTGGACTTGATCCAAGATGCAATAGTCACTTTGGATGCAGGTCTCCCTGTCCTGGGTCCTCAGGAATGACAAACAGCGTATCGGACTGTCTAATAGACTCAGTGCGATGTACATAAAACTTGAAACAACGCACCAGGGCAGAAAGAAGGCACCACAATCTCTTGATTAATGTGGAACTCAGAGACCACCTTCGGGAGAAACTCCAGCAAAGTGCGAAGCACTGCCTTGTCATTATGAAATACCAAAAAGGTTGGTCTACAAGACAGAGCATGTAATTCCGCGACACGGCGAACAGACACGATCGCCAGGAGAAAGGCCATTTTCCATGTCAGCAGGCGTAGAGGAATAGTAGCCAAGGACTCAAAGGGAGGGCACTGAAGGACGCCCAAAACCAAGATAAGATCCCACTGAGAAGCGGGGGTCTTAAAGGGATAGTAATATTTCGTTTTATCTTTATTTTATAGGCATTAAAAAAATATTAAGAACAATATAAGTCTTATCGCGCAAGCCTTTATGGTGTGAGAGATATTCACAAGCAAAGTTTCTCCTCCCGCCCCTTTTACCTAGTGTAAGCCATTTCTTCTCAGATGTGGAATCCAGTCCATAGACCAGACGGATAACAGAATGGGACAATCTTCTTCCTATGAGAACAATGAAAGCCCTGCCCCTCTTCACAAGTTTTTCAGGTTTTTCCCTTATCTTAATTGAAGATTGTCCCTCTCTGCAGTATACCTGGGCACCTACCTTCTGATCTGGCTGAACAGTGTTACATCAGTAAAAGGGACGGGAGGGGGATACTTTGTCATTGAATTACTCTTGAACTACAACTCTGACAGAAATGAAATAACACTCTCCAAAGTCCAAATACTATGATGATTAATTAGAGCTGCTTTTATGAAACATTACTATCCCTTTAAAAGCAGGACGAGTATGAGCAAAGCCCTGGAAGAAAACCTTGACATCAGAAAGAATAGCAATGCGCCTCTGAAAGAAAACAGAGAGAACAGAAGTCTGAGCCTTAAGGGAACTCAAACTGAGGCCCTTATCCACAACATTCTGCAAGAAAGCCAGGACCGTAGACAGATCAGAATCCAGAGAGAGGTTGCTATCAGCACACCAAGATAGAAAGGTCGACCAGACACGATGGTAGGCCTTAGAAGAAATAGGTTTGCGGGCACTGAGCATAGTAGCAACCACACCACAATATTGAGGATTCAATTTCCAAGCCGTCAAAGCTAGACGATGAACATCCTCCTTCCACAGGTAACCCTGTAGAAGATAATCTTAACGGCAAGGGAGCCGGAATGGCTGCGCCACTGACAGATCCAGAAGCACCGGAAACCAAGCCTGTCGAGGCCAGTACGGAGCAATCAGAATGACTGGACAGCGATCCAATCTCAATTTCCGTAACACCCTGTGCAACATGGGAAAGGGAGGAAAGATGTAAGTCAGAGGAAATAACCAAGGAATGGACATGACAGCCACTGCTAGAGCAGAGAGCAGAACCTCAGAACCTTCCGGTTGTGTCTTGCTGCCATAAGGTCAATGCAAGGAAGATCCCACTTCTGAACAATGAGGGTGAACACCTCTGGGTGCAGTTCACACTCTCCGCTGTCCACTGCGTGTCAACTGAGGAAGTCTGCCATGACGTTATCTACGCCAGGAATGTGCACTGCGGATATGGCAGGAATATGTTCTTTTGCGCAGGAAAAATTACCTTGACCTCCAACCAAGCAGCAACACTGCCCTGCTTGTTGATGTAAGCCACGGCCGTGGCATTGTCAGGCTGAACCTGGACTGGACATTCTTTCAGCTGTGGTGTCCAATGATGAAGGGAATGAAATATTGCCTGAAGCTCCAACTCGTTGATGGGAAAGAGAGATTCCTCCTGAGACCAACGACCCTGAGCACTCAGGCGACCCAGGACCGCTCCCCAGCTGGAAAGGCTGGCATCTGTCGTCACCGTGGTCCAGAAGGATACCAGGAAGGACTTGCCCTTCAACAGATTGGAGAGGTCGAGCCACCATGACAAACTCAGTTCCACATGAAGAGGGAGGGATACTGACATCTTCAGAAGGTCTGGCTAACCCCTGCACACCTGGATCACAAACCTCTGGAGAGCAAAGTTTTCTTGGAAGCAGTGTCAGATCTTGAGCCAGAGAGCTTATCTGGCAACTACAGACATGGTGGAAACCCTTGCCACCAAACGGATGTCATTAAATAAGGCAGCAGAAACATAGTGCTGGGCCTCAGAGATGTTGGCAAGAAGCCGCAACATATCCGAAGTAAGGGCACCCTGACGGAAAGCCAGGGTGAGCTGTTCAGTCCAGACCGCAATGGCCCTGTTCACCCATGCCGCAGCGAACGCTGGATGCATGACAGTACCAGCAGTGGCAAAAATGGACTTAAGCCAGACCTCAAGTTTCTTGTCAGTCCAGTCTTTCAGAGCGGACGCATCAGCAACTGGCAAGGCAGTGGACTTAGCCTGGAGACAGGAGCATCCACTTTGGAGGGATGAACCCACTAAGCAAGCACCGCCTCAGAGAAGGGGTAGAGCTTGGCACATTTCTTGGAAACAGAAGGTTTCTTGTCCGGAGACTTCCACTCATCAGACACAAGGCGGTCAAGAGTGGGGTTAGGTAGAAAACAAGTATAGGTCCTTTTAGGCTCCTGAAATACATCAGAGGGATCCACAGAAACCTCCTGAACTAAGGGAATGTTTAGGGTAGTTAAGACAGCTCTGATCAAGCCCTCAGCCGAGGGATCAGGATCAGCCTCAAAGGGGTCCCTGAAAAAACTGAGAGGAGCCCACAGCAGAACACTCCTCAACATCTGAATCCACAACAGTTCCTCCTCAGCAGAATATGAGATGTCAGGTACTCCCTGCGGTTTTGGCAGGGAAGATATGATGGAAGAAGGGGTCTGCCAGGAGTGGAAGACCCCCTGTAACTGGGATGGAAAGAGTTGCAATGTAGACTGGAGGTCTCTAGTAGCAGTCTTGAACTCTTGCACCCAAACTGGCTCTAATGCATGGCTGGAGGTCCCTGGGAGAGCCTCAGGGACATCAGAACATGCTGGGCATCATTGACCTGAGAATTCTCTAAGTAACCCTGAATGACATGAGGAGCAATGCGCAATAGGGGACAGAGACCCCAGGCCCCTTAGTCTTAGGCCTGGCCCCAAGCTCTAACAGATTAGACATTCTCACAGTGTCAAAATGTTCAAGTATAAGGAATCACCCAAATACAGTGTGTAAGATTAAAATTTCACCCCAGATATCGCTAAAATGCATTTTTCTGGCAGGCGAAGGGTTAATCTGCAGAGGAGAGAAGGAAAGTCCAAGCCCTGCGTAGGATACTCATTCAGGAAAAGGCACAAAATGGCTGCCCCAGCGGGAGCCAATCAGAAATGAGCGAGCAAAGCAAGTGCACATGGGAAATGTAGTTTTTACAGAAAAAGTACCTCAACAGTGCCCGAAGCCCTCTGAGCCCCCCAACACACACAACACGTTAACCGGATGACAGAGCAAGGGCAGACAATTAAAATAAGCCATCTCTGAAGTCGCTACGTTGAGCGGTTGTAGAGATATGTCCCAAACTGTACAGTCCCATAGAAGTGAATGGAGCAATGGTGTCTATGCGGTAAAGCATGCAGAACACAAATTTTGCAAAGTTGAAACTGTGATTTTTATGGCAAGACACAGAGGCTCCTATTATGCATTTAAACTCCATCTTTACTACTCCAGCAGCAAAAAATAAACCGTTACAGAAAGAAAAAGTGTATACAACAGAATGATAACCCCGCCCCTTAGATAATGCTTATCCAATCATATCAGAATAAGCTGTATAACTGTAGGTTCCAATAATCCCACTTCCTCTTCTTTCCTGCTCCTGGCACAGGATAAGTACTCTGTGGTTTTGTTTAATAAATTTGATAAAATATTTGCTTTGTGTATAATTGATAAAATGTGTATTATATTTTATCTGGTGTGTAGGTGAATTTTGTTTAAATGATATTGTCTATTTCATTTGTTTATATGTTCATTCTTAGTTTTTCTTGGTCCCCTGAGGCTATTGATTTGCCTTTTATTTCCTTGTGAGGATTGCCCTTTGTTTTGTATCCCTGCTATATTTATTTCCCTTCTCTAATGAGTTTTTTCCCTCAGTTTGTCTTTACGTCAGCTCCCTTTAGCTTTCTGAGCATACTCCCTACTTCAGAACTTGCCTCCGCGTTCTTTTTCCTTTTATTCTTTGTACTTTCATTTTTTAAAGCTTTCTTCATAGCGGATGGACTCCCCTATTCTTCCCCTTTCAAATGACATATAGCATGTGTTAAGTTGTTAATTGCCCGTTTTTCTATTGTATATCCCTACTCGCGGCAGCCATCTTGGATTTGGGCATCTTGCCCTTTCTGCTTTTCTGAGCATGTGCAAACCTTTCTTCACAGTATACACCATTTTGTGACATTTCTTTTACTACAGATGTTTTTTGCTAGACACCAGACCTTTCCTGACCTGGTTATATATAATTAGCATTGTTTTTATACTTTTCTGGTATATATTTCCCTTTTTATACATACGTGGAATTTACATACATGGAGTTCACTATTACAAGACAATTCTGGGTTTAAAGTGATAGATTGTTTTTCTTGTATTTTTCATCTCAGTTTTGTCTTCAGAGTTTTGTTCCCTTGGACATTAAAAATGTCTCACAAAAAATTTATTTCACACATTATTCCACAAAAATGTAATAGGATTCCTCCTCATTTTATGTTGGAGGATAGTTTCCAATTCTGATTCGCAAGAGGCAATTAGCATGTCATCAAGGCCTAATACTGAACAGAATATTCAAGCCTTGATGGATCAATTTGTCAATAAATCTGCATCTAATGCCATTTCTTCTTGCAGAATTAGATAAAATATTTAGCGATTGCTGATGTCCTTAATCAAACTAATTTGAATAAGCCTCCTCAAACTTTATTAAAACCTCAATTAATTGACAATAAAAAAAATTCTGACACCTCACCTGAGAGAGAGAGAAACTCAGGAAAATATCAAAGGCTAAATGAAGTATAAAACTTAACATTGTTCCTCACAGAAAAGAGAACATTGTTGTTCTCGCCATGGAAAAGCTAGAACATCTAGCATGGAAAATTGTGGTTCAAACCCACACAAACGAACCTCAGCTTAGGAGGATGATTTGCCGAGAAAGAGAAACAGGAATCGGTCTAATCCAGATTCCTTTTGTCTGGACTGTTCTACTGAAGAGTCCGATTATGAGTCAGAGGAACATATGGGCCATTTTTCTGATGAAATATCAGAGCATCTAGCATGGAAAATTGTGGTTCAAACCCACACAAATGAACCTCAGCTCAGGAGGATGATTTGCTGAGGAAGAGAAACTGGAATCAATCTAAACCAGATTCCTTTTGTCTGGACTGTTCTACTGAGGAGTCCAATTATGAGTCAGATGAACATATGGGCCAGTTTTCTGATGAAATATCAAAGGATGAACATTTTATTGTAAATAATATAGACCGTACTACACAAGGATATAACATCATTCGTGATGAATAGGGTCAACCACTTTTCAATTCAGAAGGTAATAAATACCCTAGATACGCTGAATGGATACCTAAAGATCGTGTATCCAAATACATAGAATTTTGGATCAGAAAGGCTCTAGACGCAAAATCCAGAAACAAATGAAGTCTGAATGCCTGAGGCCATCTATTAGTAAGATCTGCGAAATCCCATTTATGGAACCTCAGATGGCTCATTACATATATCAAAATCTGGCAGATACCCTAGCAAGGGAGTTGAAATATCTCTGAAGCAATGTCAGGACAAACTTTTAGATATTGTTGGCCCACTAGCAAGATCTTTATTGTCACTAAGGAAGCGGTATCTAACAATACCCCAGTGGACTTAAATACTCCTAGAGGTTGGATACAAAGAACCTTTTGTCTGTTGAGTAATGGCAATATGGCTTTCTCAACAGAAAGACGCAGGGTCATTTTACTTGGAATAGACCATAAGTTGTCTGACATGGCTTTCACGAAAGCAGGACCATAAGCTAATTTGTCTTCTTTTTGGTGAAACCTTCATAAAAAAATTAGGTAAATTCGTGAATACATTCACAGCTTTAGATAAAGCCCAAACTTCAATAAAGAAAGTTGTCAACAGTAAGGTTTTCATTAGGGTTGGGAAAAGCAGGGGCCATTTCCCGGCCGGTTGGTCAGTTCCTTTAGAGGACAAACAAGAACTACCAATACCCTTCTTATTTTCGGAGAGGAAATTTCTCCCAGGACACCAGAGCTCCCCTTCCTTTTTTCCCTCTATGCAGCAGAGTCTAGAGAACCAAGAGTTCGAGAGGATTTCCTCATTCATGACCCTTTTCAGGTAAGTGGTTTTTCCCTCTCTTATCCTTTCTCTGGGAAAAATCGGTGGCAGACTCACCCATTTTTTTCTAAGCCTGGTGGTCAGATAACAGAAAATCTATGGGTATTACAGATAATACAAGATTATCGGATGGAATTTTATTGCACTCCTCATCAGACCCTAATACCAATTTCTTTCCTGTACTCCCGAGAGGAAGATCTGTTAATAGACAAAGAAATTCAGAGTTTACAGAGGAAAGGAGCAAATATCCCAGCCCGAATTTCACAAACAGATTGCATAAGCAATATTTTCCTGGTACACAAAAAAGACTCGGCTGTACGACCAGTCAAAAATATGAAATAACTGTATTTGTTTGTCCTTCACAGGCACTTCAAGATGGAAGGCATTCATTGCCACAGATCTTTTGATGCTATCAGATTGGATGTTAAAGCTAGACCTCAAGGATGCCTATTTAACTATTCCCATGGCTCAAGATCAACAAAATCTCAATCAATTCCTTCAGTTCACGTATCTCCCTTTTGGCCTGTCATCGGCCCCTTGGTGTTTCACAAAAATCATGAAACCTGTAATCTGTTTTCTGAGAAGCAGAGGGGTCCGCATGATAATTTATCTGAACAACATGTTAATCATGTCTGAGGACATAAAGATGCTCAAGGAACATCTCCATCTGACTATTTAAGCCTTGATCAATCTTGGATTTATCATAAACTGGAAAACATTGGTCATTCCACCTATCTAAAACATAGAATTTCTAGAGGCTTGGAATGGGAAAATGATTTTTGGAATG
The DNA here is from genome assembly GCA_037306005.1 of Rhinophrynus dorsalis. NCBI lineage: Eukaryota > Metazoa > Chordata > Amphibia > Anura > Rhinophrynidae > Rhinophrynus > Rhinophrynus dorsalis. The sequence continues at coordinate 94,287,266 of CM074723.1, read as the reverse complement.
TCACCAGACGTCATCTACTCTGACGCCAGCAATTTGGGTTAGGGATCTTGTTGCGGAAACCTCTTTCAGAGAACTCTGCACATCAATTGCTAGGAGTTATTGGCAGGATTGTTCGCTGTCAAATCTTTACAAAAGTCAAATTGCTGCATTCAGTTGAAGATAGACAATGTATCAGTGGTGAAATACATAAATCCATCAGGGAGGCACCAAATGCAAAACACTGGCAATTATGGCCAAACAATGTTGGCATTTTTGCTTAGACAAGAACATTTCAGTCCAGAATATCTATCTGGACTATCCAATACCATTGTAGACTGGAATTCCAGGCACCTAGCAGATTCCAACGATTGGACGCTTCACTTCACGTTTTTCTCGAAAATAGATGCTATTTGGGGTCCTCTACATTTAGACCTTTTTGTATCAAAACTGAACACTCGTCTTCCTCAATTTTTCAGTTAGAGACTGGACCTGGAAGCTCTGGCTTTAAACATTTTCCATAAAGACTGGCCTCTTCTCGGCTGTTATGTGTTTCCTCCTTTTGCCATAATTTCCAGAGTCATTCTCCAGATCAGGAAACAGTAAGTCACCACAGTCATAATCACACCCTTTTGGACAGCTCATCTGTGATTCCTTCCACTTCTCAATGTCCATACACTTTCCTTACTATCTAACTCTGCTTCCTGAGTTGCTTCTGGATCTGTCAGAACCTGTTGCTTCAAGACCAATTACACCTTATTGCTTGGCAAATTTCAGGACTCAATGACTTATCGATATCGGCTCAGCTTCTCATCTCAGAGACTTGGGCACTCGGTACTAGAGCATGTTACAAATCATGCTGGAATGTCTGGGCATGTTGGTGCCTGGAATGGAACCTAGATCCCGTTTCTTCCATTTTAACTGCCAATGTTAACTTTTTGTCTTCTTGCTTTCAACAAGGGAAAGCTTACAGAACTATAAATTGCTATAGATCATCTATTTCAGCAGGCCATAATCATATTGAAGGTTTCCCTTCAGGTCAACATTCTTTAGTATGTAAACTTATGAAAGGTATTAAGTTGTCTAGACCAGTGATTCTCAACTCCTGTCCTCAGGACCCACTAACAGGTCAGGATTTGATGATTTCCTTGTTAGAGCACAAGTGAGTTAATCAATGTGAATGAGCCTCTGATCACCACACCTGTGCTCTAGCAGAGAAATCCCTAAGTCCTGGCCTGTTAGTGGGTCCCGAGGACAGGAGTTGAGAAACACTGGTCTAGACCACCTTCTACTAGGTATTCTGATCTTTGGGACGTTAATATCGTCCTTCATTTCATAGAATCCTGACCTCCAAACAAGATGTTTTCTTTTAAACAGCTTTTGGCCAAACTCACTATGTTGCTTTTTCTAATTTCATTCAGACGCGCGTCTAATGATCATGCTTTGGATATTTTTAACAGATTTCTTGAACTTGACGGTGTAAGGTTTTTGATTTCTAGACGTACTAAATCTTTGTCTAGGGAAATCTTTTATCCAAGCTTCCCTCATGATCCTCAACTCTGTGTTGTTCTTTGTCTGAAGGCATATGAATCTGTTACCGCTAAATTTAGAGTTACTAATTCACACCAATTACTGATTTAATTTATGAAACCTTACCTTCCAGTATTAACAGCTACTTTGGCAGGTGGATCATGAGGTCATCTGGTATTTGATACAAAATACACTCCTCTAGAGAAGCAATGGCTTCCAAATAGCTTCTTGCAGGTGGAAGACTTTAGGACATTCTCAAAGCGGCTGATTGGTCCAGAGAATCCACCTTTAAAACCTTCTATTTCAAACCTAGTACTCACGTAACTGCTGATGTTATACAACAGCTTTGAACTTGCATAATAGGAGCCTCCATGTCTTGCCATAAAATTAGAGGATTTTCCTAACTTCGTGAAGGAAAGTCAGGATTTTATTAAAGACACGGAAGCGAGTATTATCCCTCCCTAATTAACCCTCCCTTTCTCACTTTTATGTTTTTCTCTTTTAGGATAGATGACCTCGGTATTCAGGGAATCATTAAGGAGTTCCAGACACTTATGTTCCAGAATCCTGTTTGTAGAAGTTGCTATAGTTGATGTTTTTCGCGGCATCAAAGAAGAGGAAGTGGGATTATTGGACCCTACAGTTATACAGCTTATTGTGATGTGACTGGATAAGCATTATCTAAGGGGCGGAGTTATCATTCTGTTGTATACACTTTTTCTTTCTGTAACTGTTTATTTTTTGCTGCTGGAGTAGTAAAGATGTAGTTTAAATGCATAATACTCGCCTCCTGACTTTCCTTCACGAAGTTAGGAAAATCCTCAAATTAAAATGACATTAAACATCACTAGAACATGTTAGCAGACCCAAAAACCACTGAACCCAGTAGGGAAAGTGCCAATAAACCCCCAAAAGATGCAAAACCAGCAGCTAAAGGGTTCAGTTACCACATAAATTTGCTCCAAAACACCCAACAGACATACAGATAAACCCAATGAGTACAGGAGTGTGCAACAGAAACTCCAAAGGAAAACTCCTGTGCGGAGGGACACTGTTGGACATGTGGATCTGCAACACTCAAAGGGTTGCTCACCTTTCCTGCAGATCTTCTGTCTTAAGAAGAAGCCTCAGTGGGCAACTCCTGAGGAAAGAACTTGAACCCAGGATTTTACCCCCAGGGCTTAAGGTCCACAAAAAGCACCTGGATACTGAGCTAGCCACATCTAAGGGCATTGTCAGTTATGGTAATCCGCCTAATGCTGGTATTCCATACGTAACAGAAAAATAAAAAAAATAGCTAAAACTATAGCAGAACTGTTCTCTTGCCTGTGTCTTCACCAAGGAACAAATCTTAATGGAGCTGATTGGAAGGAAGGTAGGCTCCACCCCCTGCATTCACTTCTAGAATTGTTCCTGCCTAGTTAAAGGGGCGGATCGCCTACCCAAAGTTACCAGTAACCTGTATTGGACGACAGAGAGTGAGTGTTTTCTTCATAAATGGATATAGCAACAAATTGGCAAAGCTGACAAAACTGCTGCCCCCCTGTCAATATACTGGCCTTGGCCTTAATACTTCATTGACTGCAGTGAAAATATTCAATTTATGTTCTGTATGCAGCATGTTTGAACTTTTTCAGTACTCAGTGTATAAGAATACCTGGTACACATGGTCAGGGTGTACGAGACACAGGGTGCTGGGAGCGGAACGGCTAATCGGTGTATTCAGTTTTGTTTCAGTTTTGGCACAAAGTGCTTCACTGCTCCCAGTATCTGAGAAGAGTAATGCAGAAGGTGGGGAATGTAAAGGTGGAGAAAATGGTGAGAGGCTGTTTAGCCCTTCAGTAACAGAGTCTGGGTTCAGTCTGATCTCTGTATAGTAAAAGTCCTCTTCTCCCTTGTTCTCTTCTGATTCTTCAATATGTCTAAGGAGAGGAACATAACAAATCTGAAATCTATGTCACTCAGCTCTATGATTGAATGAAAGACAATAATGCATAGTATATTCTTATTTATTTTACATTCAAATGACTAAGAGTGCCATTTTCTTAATATTTCTATTTTGTCATTATTCTGCATCAATAACCCTAACTATATGTTTGTCCTTTTATACTTACTGTTCTTTATAATGACAAACTATCTGTGTCTTAAAGGAGCAGTAAACTTAAATTGAAACAAATAGGTTTTATGGTTCTTTCTGCTGAGTAAAATAACAGTACTACCATGCTCTGATATTTTTCAGTCAAAAGTTATTACAGTTAACTTATTTTTTAATCAAATTGTTAGCAGCAGCAACTAATATGCATTCTGTTGGTTAGCTTGAGTCATATACTATACATCCATTGCTCCTTTAAAGATGTTTCACATCCCTAAAACTCAGGCTAGCATTCTTAAATAAATATGCAGAGAGCTGGGTAAGTGGAGCAATTCTGAAACAAGCCAAATGCAGCTCAGGGAACAAGTAAAATTCATGTTGATATAAATTAGGCTTTTATCCCCATGGATACTAGAGAGGTCTGGTCTAAAACCTTGGTATCCTTTAGTAATGTTGCCCACTATTGGGTGACTAACACAACAGAGCATTAAACATGTCGCCGGCATGGAAAGGGGACATGAGAATCTCACCTGCATCAAAAGAGCGAGATTCTCATGTAGTGGTGTAAGCATCGCATTGAAACATACGTGGGTACTGAGTGCCTGCTGAGTTGTTTCTTTCTCTTACATATTTGCAGTGTGCTCCTCAAGAACTGTGTTCTTCAATAAACCGCTCACGATTTCAGCACTGGAGTGTCACTCACCTAAAAAGCAAACATCTGCAACTAGGGATTAAAGGTACTAAAGGCCTGGAAAGGGCTCACTTGGAGCACCTACGTAATACATTGTTTAAAAGTTTCAATGCAACACTTACATCTACAACATGAGAATCTTGCCCTTTTGATGCGGGCAAAAGTCTCTTGTCGCCCTTTCTGTGCCGGCAACATATTTAAAGCGCTGTTGTGTTAATCGCCCAATAAAGGGCAACGTTTTCAAAGTGAACCTCCAAAATATTGCAAAGTTGCATGAGATTATTTTAGCTAATTTCAAAGATAAATGAAAACTGCCTATATATTGTACTAGCCATTTGGAATATAAATCATTTTTGAGAAAATAACCTTTATTATTTGGCAGCACTATGTTGTACAGCGAGTGTTAACCCTTTGAGTGCCAGAGGGCCACTGAATGCATTGTAGAGCAATGTGTTCGCTACCCCTCTGTCACTCAAAGGGTTAAGTTTGGCCTTGAACAGGACAAATTAACAAACTATTCAGGCAGTGAGCATAAAGTATGACACTATGCTAACAGGATATAGACAGATTTAAATTCTCTATAAAACAAACAGATATTGTCTTAAGATCTAGAGACACTTTTATTTGTTCCCTTTGGTGAAGTTGGTTTGCTTCAGAATTCCTCCATCTTTCTTAGCACATCACCCTCCCTGTGAATGGATCTTCTTTCTTCAGGCACAGCCAGTGTATAATTGGAATAATGCAGTGCTTTACCCCAGGTGGATGGTTCTGATGTGCTTCTTGATTCCAGCTGCCGTGCTCAGAACTTTCCCACAAGTCTTCCAGAGACATTTGAACATCACCTTCATGGAATTCTACAGGGAGACAATATACCATTTATTGGTGTGTCAAATTATGGTAAATAACATTAAATACTTATTCTCAACATTAATGTTTTATTTGGGAAGATATTTTTAACATTGTATATACATTTTATTCTGGTACTGTTCTTTGCTTACCAGGCTCCATCCAATTTCCGTTACCTCAGAGTGCATAAGTCTCATTTCACACAGACTTTGCTATTTTCCAATGTCTTTGTTGCCTTTTTCATTTACGTCTGTCACTCTGACCTTTATCTGGGAGGTATACTTCTTCTGGTCCCTTTTTCACTTTACTAAGTCCATCCTAGCTACATGTTGCTGTAGATACAGCTACTAATCTTGTCCCCAGCAATGTTCCTTGTCCTCATTCTATTGTACCTCCCTATCACTGGTAACCATCATAACCATCTAAATAAAAAATATATATAAAATCATCCCGTACCATTACTATTTATATTTCTGTATCCACATCTGTGAATAATATTAGATTTTAACTATCAGAACCATATAAAAGAAGTAAACTTCCTAATAATAACCCCTATTTACCTTGCTATGACCTGAAAATCTTAACAGCCCCTATGGATTTTGCCTTTGTGCATTTGTTGAAGAAATTACATCTTAACCCTTTAAGGTTGAAAGCGGTTTGCAGTGCATTACTTCCCAATGCTTTGTGCACCTAGATAGTAGGCCTTTGCACACTGGGTGTTTCAGATTAACCAAAACTGCCAGCAACTATTACGTTTGCCTCCAGATTTTCCCCCGTAGGCGGATTCTCTGGATATGGGGAGTTTGCTTTAAAACTATGCCCACTTCTGCTACTTCCTACCCAGTTCCTCCCACTTTTCCCTACTTCCCCACCCAGGTCTTCCCACTTCCCGCCCACTTGTGTGATGCCCCAGAAAGCCCTGCCCCACCCGCATCCGCTGGGGAGTAAAATTTCTGCAAAGCGCTGCAAAAAGGGGCGGGGTTTACCCACGGGTGGGGCAGGGCTTTCTGGGGCATCACACAAGTGGGTGGGAAGTGGGAAGACCTGGGTGGGGAAGTAGGGAAAAGTGGGAGGAACTGGGTAGGAAGTAGCAGAAGTGGGCATAGTTTTAAAGCAAACTCCCCATATCCAGAGAATCCGCCTACGGGGGAAAATCTGGAGGGTTCCCAGGAATGGTTCTGACATCCAGGTCTGATTGAAGATGGTATCTCTCAAATAAGAAGACACAAGGATTTTTTGGCCTTGGTAAGGTAAGTATGGGGGGGTATTACTGAGTGGTGTTACTTCCCCTTTCACCTACTATGCCCTGTGTTCAAATGAAAAGTGGAGCAATTCTGGGACAAACCAAATGCACCATAAGTGACATGTACAGTTTCCCACTGTTTAAATGGGGCTTTAAACGCAATGCGCCAGAGACCCCTCTAGCACTCAAGGTTTTAAAAGCCACATTTAAATCAAAGGGAATTTGCAGATATGTATTTGTTCCCTAAAGTGCATTTAGTTTGCCCGGAAAATACTTTTCATTTGAACATAGCAGCCCACTGTCTCACCATATTTCCCTCTGTTTGCATGTGCTCTAGAACAGTGGTACTTAACCTGTGCCAATTCTACTTTACAATCCTTGCCCTCTACTATTCATGTCCTTTTCCTCACTTGCTTGAATCTCTGCTCTCTGATGAAACTACCTGTCTTTGGTTGTGTTTATTGCAGAGACTGCGCAACTGCTTTGGTAGCCTTACTTTATTGCATATGCATTACCTAAGACATGCAGGTGAATGAGAGATACTCTTTCCTGTCTTTTCCATTATATTTTGTAGGATTACTACTGGAAAGGAGAGCTATAATGGATCCGCTAATATCCAAACGGCCGCTTGAAACTCCAACGTGTAGAAAAGTTGCTTCATTGTATCAATCGTTAAAAACAAAGATATTGCCAAATGTTACACTTAAATACACTGGAATATGAAACAAAAAATACACGCTGACCGCCTAACGCATTTCATGTATTAAACACTTATTCATAGGACACGAAAAGCGTTAGGCGGTTAGCGTGTATTTTTTGTTTCATTCTCCAGTGTATTTAAGTGTAACATTTGGCAATATCTTTTGTTTTATTGTATTAATTGTTAAAAACACTTTTCTACACGTTGGAGTTTCAAGTGTCCATTTGCAGATTAGCGGACCCATTGTAGCTCTCCTTTCCAGTAGTCGTCTAGTTTGCTGGAGCTCTTGGCCGGTATTTGTTGGGACGTGCTCCGGATCTGCGGTCTGGATGCCCCTTGGTGAGTTCCATTAGATTTATTTGATTCATTGTTACAAGTATGGATATTTGTAGCTTTCCTGGAATTGTTACTATTTGGGTGGGATAAGATTGCCTACTGGATCAAGATTGGTTGAGAGCAGTGTTTTTGGCTGGTGTATATAGAGGAGCGCCTTGTTCTAAATCTGTTTGACTGTTATATTCTCCTGACAAAATAGCTTTGTGCTTTGAAATGTGTTGAGCAGCCATTTGTATATATGTATGTATGTATTTATTTATTTAAAGTAATCATATCTTCTCCAGTTGTCCATTTAAGGTGGAGGAAAGGCTTACCAAAGATACATTGATTCCTATGGAAACGTGTATATCGTACCAAGTGTCCTCCATTGTTTCTCTCATGAACTAAATGTATTTTTTCTTTTCTCAAGGGTATTTTCACTTGGGGTACAAGGGGTGCTGTTAGATGAGGGGGGAATCTGTGTGGAGGCAGTGATAATATCCACCATGGGCTCAATACTGTTAGCCCTGCTATTTTTTAAACAGGCGGTAACGATTTTGTTTGCACATTTTAATATTTTATAAACTGTGCTGTCAACACCAAAAAACAAGCAAAAATGTTTAGGGATCTCCACTTGTTAGATGTGAGGGTCCCAGGGCAGGGAGACCTGCATCCAAAGTGACTATTGCGTCTTGGATCAAGTCCACTATTTGTAAAGCTTACGAGCTAAGGAAGAAGCCTGTTCCCTTTCGGTCACGGCTCATTCTACTAGATCTGTTGGGGTTTCCTGGGCTTACAAGAATCAGGCCTCCGCTGATCAGTTGTGCAAGGCTGCCACTTGGTCGTCTGCGCACAGCTTTTCGAAGCACTACCGTGTTGATGTTCTGGCATCCACTGACGCCAGTTTTGGGAGGAAGATCCTGGAGGCAGTCTTGCCTATCTAGGATCTTCTTCGGTTCTTTGGTGCTTCCTTCAATTTTGAGCCCTGTTGGCTTTAGTTCAGTGTGCTGTGTAACAGTTCCTGCAGTGTTGTTACCCCTGTTCCGTGTCCGTTGACACTTCATTTGTTTTGTTGGGCTATATCTGATCTGATGGTTCATATCTGCTCTGGTGACTTTGGGGACCTTGCCTTACTTCCTGCCTCTGAGAAGCTCTATGGTTCAACATCCCAAAGTTACCAGTAACCTGTATTGGACAACAGGGAAAAGAGGATTTTAGTCTTACCTGTTAAATCCTTTTCTCTTAGTCCATTCAGGTTACTGGTCTCCCACCCTGTCAAGGGACCATGCTTGGCTCTCCTGTGGCAGGTCGTGGGGGTCCTTCGGGGTCATGCTCACAGGAGTCTTCTTTCCCTTCTATCTAGTCAATAGCTAGTGTCTCAAATCTTACTATAGCTGATTGGCTAGCTGCAGCCAAGGAGGGAAGGTAGGCTCCACTCCCTGCATTCACTTATAGAATTGTTCCTGCCTACTTAAAGGGGTGGATCACCTACCCAAAGTTACTAAAATCCTTTTTTCCTCTTAGTCCATATAGCTTACAGGTCTCCCATCCTGTCAAGGGACCATGCTTAGTTCTCCTGTGACTGAAAGTCAGTAGTTAGCGTCTCAAATCTAACTGGTTGGGGATTGTCTGGTGACCAGTTAAGGAGGAAAGGAAGTCTCCACCCTGCACTTCTTTCCAAGAATTGTTCGTGCCTACTTGAAGGGGCGGTCGCCTTCCCAGAGTTACCTGTAAGCTATATGGACTAAGAGAAAAGTATTTTTACAGGTAAGACTAAAATCCTCTTTCTCTGTTGCCCAATATAGCTTACAGGTAACTCTGGAATGTACCAACATTGAGTTTCCCAGTGGTGGTAAAGAAGGCAAGGACCAGGCGCTGGTCCCCAAGTCAACAGAGCTCATATGGACTAATCAGATCAGGATACCCCCAAACGAGAAAAAAGTGTCAACAGACACTGAACTGGAATATAACACACCAGTAAATGTAACACAGCACACTGAACTAGAGCCGACCGGGCTCAAACAGTCAAAGATCACTGAGATGTAAGGAGTAAAGTCCTAGACAGGCAAGGCTGCCTCCAGGACTTTCACACCAAGGCTGACGTCACCTGAAGCCAGTACATCAACAGAACAGTGTTTAGAGAAAGTGTGCACAGACTCCCAAGTGGCCGCTTTGCACAACTGATCAGCAGAGGCCTGATTTTCATAGGCCCAAGAGGCCCCAACAGACCTGGTGGAATGAGCCATGATACGAAAGGGAACAGGCTTCTTCCTGGGTTTGTAGGCTTTACGACTGGTAGACTTGATCCAGGAGGCAATAGTCACCTTGGATGCAGGCTTACCAGCCCTGGGAACCTCAGAAATTATGAAGAGTGTGCCTGTCTGATGAAGGGATTCAGTGTGGTGCACACAGAACTTAAGGCAGCACACCACATCTGGAGATCCCTCTCCTTGTCAGATTTCAGGTCAGGACAAAATGAAGGCACGACAATCTCCTGATTGATGTGGAACTCAGAGACCACCTTAGGAAGAAATTCCTGGGAAGTGCAAAGATTTTCCACAAGGACAAGGCGGTTTGCAGGACAAAGCTTGCATTTTGGCAACCCTGCGAACACAGATGACTGCCAAGGGCAGTGGCATTTTCCAAGTCAGAAGACTAAGAGGAATAGTTGCCAAAGATTCAAAAAGATCCCACTGAGGAGAGGGACTCTTAAAGGCAGGGCGAGCATGAGCAATGCCCTGAAAGAAAATCTTGACGTCTGGAAGGATGGCAACGCGCTTCTGGAAAAAGACAGAGTGCAGAAGTTTGAACCTTCAGGTAACTCAGGCTGAGGCCCTTGTCCACGCCATCCTGTAAAAAGGACAGGACAGTAGGAAGGTCGAACTCTTGTGAGGACAGATCCCTATTCACACACCAAGAGTGGAAAATAGATGAGATTCTGTGGTACACTTTAGCAGAAACAGGTTTCCTAGCATGAAGCATAGGAGCTACGACCGCTGAAGAAAAACCTTTCTTCCTCAATATTGAGGATTCAACTGCCAGGCCGTCAAACCCAGACGGTCCACATTCTCGATTCGGTCTGCGGGGAAGCCGAAAGGACTCCTCCACAGGTCCAGGAGCTCCAGAAACCAGGGTTGCCAAGGCCAGTACGAAGAGATTAGAATGACTGGAGTTCCTTCCAACCGCAATTTCCTCAATACTCTGGGAAGCAAGGGAATGGGATGAAACACGTAAGCCAGAGGAAATCGCCACGGAATCAACATGGCATCCACTGCAAGAGCCAGAGGATCCCTCCAGCGGGAACAAAAAGACGAAACCTTCCTGTTGTGTCTGGTCACCATCAGGTCGATCCAGTGGAGTCCGCATTTCTGGACGATGAGGTTGAACACCACCTGGTGGAGTTCCCACTCCCTGCTGTATACAGTGTGTTGACTTAAGAAGTCGGCTAGGACGCTGTCTACCCCGGGAATATGAACTGCGGATATGGCAGGAACATGTTCTTCTGACCGGGTTAAGATGGCCTTGACCTCCAACCAAGCTGCATGACTTCTTGTTCCGCCTTGCTTGATGTAAGCCACAGCCGTGGTGTTTTCGGACTGGACGCTAACTGGACAGCCTTATAGATGAGAGGACCAGTATCTGAGAGCATGAAACGTTGATGGGTAGGAGAGACTTCTCCGCGGACCACCAACCCTGTGCGTTCAGGTGATCCAGGATCGCCCCCCAGCCAGATAGGCTGGCATCCGTTGTCACCGTGCTCCAGAATACCAGGAGGGGCCTGCCCTTCGTCTAGTTGGAGAAGTCTTGCCACCAAGAGAGACTCAGCTCCACGTGTAGGGGTAGAGAAACCGATCAGGAGATCTGTGTTGCCTTTGCAAACCTGGATCACGAACCTCTGAAGTTCCCTCATGTGAGCCATCGGAAACTGTACCGCCTCTATGGTGGATATCAACCCACTAGAGAGGTCAACTTCTTGACTGGAATGGAATCGCAAGCCAGGACTGAGCATACCTTGTGGGTGATCTGGTGAACTACCTCGTCCGTAAGAAATACCATGCCTTTCAGGGTGTCAAACAGGAGATCTAGAAAGACCAGTCTCTGAGATGGAACCAGGTCCAACCTGTCCATGTTCAATATGCACGTGATGGGTGAGAGTGTTGATACAGACTTGGACCTGTTGTTGAAAGAGTTCCGGAGACGGGGCCTTCAAGAGCAAGTCGTCCTTGTACAGAGTAACTCTGATGCCATCCTTGTGCATGACAGAAATTAACATACCCTGGACACGAGTGAATACCTGGGGGGCCGTAGTCAGACCGAAGGGGAGAGCAGAAAACTGGAAGTACCCTCTATCACAAGCAAACCTAAGGTACTGACGGCTCTCCGGATGGATGGCTATGTGCAGATAGGCATCCTGGAAATCCAGAGAAGCCAGAAATTCTCCAGGGCACATTGCCACGATCACCGATCTTAAGGACTCTTGATGAGTCTGGACTACAAAGGAACTGAGATCCTTGAGGTCTAGGATGTGACGGCAGCCACCATCCTTCTTGGAGACTACCAACAGGTTGGAATAGAAACCGTAACTAACTTCCAGGTCTGGACCCGGTTCCAGAACTTCCTTGTCCAGTAGAGTCTGGATAGCACCATTGAAAAGACAATGCTCTTCCAACCCATGAGGAAGAGATGTGAAGGGAATCCTGTACCCCACAGAAATCACCTGTAAAACCCACAGATCCACCAGTGTCTGTCCAGACACTTAGAAAATGGTGCAGTCGGCCACCCACTGGCTCATAGGGTCCGGGGTTCGGCAAAAGTCATGACGAAGAAGTTTGGGTGGCCTTGGGTTTGGTGGAGGACTGTTTGGGCCTCCACTGCTGTTTGGGCTTGGAGGAGGAATGCGAAGTCTGGGGAACCGTTGGGGCCGTGGCACGCACCTCAGCCTGGAAGGAACAATAAAGACAGTGTCGTCGGACCTAAGGTTTCTTCTTGTGAACCAAGGGCAATAGAGTGCTCTTGCCTCCAGTAGCCTCATTGATGAGGCTCTTCAGCTCCGGCCCAAATAAGAAAGTGCCTAAGAAGGGCAGAGAAATCAAGGATTTCTTGGAAATGGTATCTGCAGCTAAAACCCTAGCTTCCAATCTAATAGCATCAAAGTTAGCTTCAGTAACATAATGCTGAGCTTCTGAAATGTTAACCAAGAGCTGCAGCAAGTCAGTTGTGGAAGCACCCTGATGAACAGCATCAGTAAGTTGTTCTGTCCATACAGCAATGGCCCTGTTTACGGCAGCAAAAGTGGGTTGCAGAGATGCATCTATAGTTGTAAAGATGGCTTTACTGTCAGTCAAATCCTTGAGAGCAGAAGCATCCGCAACTGGCAAGGCCGTGGTTTTAGAAAGTCTAGATACTGGGGCATCCACCTTAGGGGGGTGAGCCCACTGAGCTAGTGCTGCCTCAGAGAAGGGGTACAGCTTAGCAAACTTCTTAGGCAAGTTCAGGCATTTGTCAGGGGTTTTCCACTTGTCTAAGACAATCTGGTCAAGAGTGGGATTAGGTGGGAAAAGGGTATGCTTCTTCTTAGGCTTCTGAAAGACATCAGAAGTATCCTTAGAATCCTCAGAAACAAGGGGAATGTTCAGGGTATTGAGGACTGCCCTGATAAGGCCCTCAGCAGAGGGTTCAGGGTCAGTTTCAAAGGGGTCCCCAAAGAACTGGGAACAAATTCCCTCAGAACATTCACCCTCATCTAAGTCCACCAACAACTCCTCCTCAGAGGAGTCTGACACATCAGGTACGCCCTGTGGTTTGGGAACTGTAGACCTGAATAATGTGGGGGCGGGGTTCCAAACCTGGATATAATTGCGTTGGAAGTAGTTGCAAAGTAGTTTTTAATTCTTGCATTCAAGTTAGGTCTACAACATATCTGGAGGGTCCTGGCGGAGAGGCAGGAGCCACAGCATGTGAAGGGCATAAATGACCTGAATATTCTCTAGGAAGCCCTGATTGACATGAGGAGCAATGCACAATGGGGTCACTGACACCCCAGTATCCTTAGGCTTGGGTCTAGCCCCAGGTCCCAATGGGTCTGACATCCTAACAGAATATAAAGCATCTGAAAGTATAAGGAATAAACCAAATACTGTGTCTGAGATTCAATTTTCACCTCAGAAAGAGTTGAAATGCACTTAACTGACAGGTGAAGGGTTAATCTGCTGAGGAGAGAGGAAGAGTCCAAGCCCTGTGTAGGATACTTGTGAAGGGAAAGCCAGAAAATGGTGTCCGCTCAATAGCCAATCATGGGAAATGTAGTTTCCCTTCAAGTACCCTAAAAACAGTGCCCAAAGCCCCCTGGGCCCCCCAAGACAGAATGTAAACTGGATGACAGGATAAGGGTAGACAAGTAGAATGAGCTGTCTGTGAACTCGCTACATAGAACGGGTATAGATATTTCACAATAAAGTAAAAATCCCATAGAGGTGAATGGAGCATGGCATCTATGCGGTAACGTGAGCAAACTTAAATGACGGAATTTTAAAGAAAGTGAGTCCAAAGGTTGGAAATGCGTAGAAATCACTAGATTAAGGCTAAATAACGCTAAGCCCAAAAGGAAAAGTGTAACAAAACCCTTGAAAGTGCTCAGTTTTGGCAAACGAGGGGTCCAATTACTACAGAAACCCAAGTGCTCCAAAAACCCAATGGACAAACATATAAACCCAATGAGTGCAGGAATATATAATAGGAACTCCAAAAGGAGACCACCTTTTTAGCAGGTCTTCTGATGACCATTAATAAAGAAAAAGCCTCAATGGGCTTCTCCTAGGGGAAAAAAACATAGCATGCAAGATTTTTCCCTCAGGTCTGGAAGGTCAAGACAGCGCCTGGTAACTGAGCAATCTGCCATTGGGAAGTCAGTAATGGTAATCTGCCTAATGGGAGAATTCTACACCCCATATCTAACAGAAAACTATAAATATTACTGAAAACTAAGCAGAACTGTTCTCTTGCCTTTCCTGTTCAAGCAACAAATCTAACTGTTTGGGGATTGGCTGGTGACCAGCTAAGGAGGTAAGGAAGGCTCCACCCTGCACTTCTTTCCAAGAATTGTTCCTGCCTACTTAAAGGGGAGGTCGCCTTCCCAGAGTTACCTGTAAGCTATACTGGATGACAGAGAAATTTTAAATATCTACTACTTACAAGATGCCACAAATAGTAACCCTTTGAGCGGCAGAGGGCTACCCCTGCAGTGCTCAAAGGGTTTACAGTAGCATCTTTGGGGCAGTATTTTTTTACTTTAAAAATACAAAACACTGATCTCTTGTGTTATATTTTCAGAGAAGAAAGAAGATCAGAGGAAGAAAAGAAGACTGAAGAAATGAAGACAGAAGAGAAAAAAAGAAGGAAAGATTAACGAAGAAGCCAGACAGATGATGACAGGTAAGTGTTTTCGGACTAGTTTTAGAGTACTCTTGTTGTTTGACACTGTCAAACAATGACCGCTTGTTTTTTTCCTTTGATATTCCCACAATTTGCTCTACTTAGCAAGAGTTGTGGGAACAAAAAAAACATAAAAAGCGTTTTGACCAACAGCACTCTTTTTGTCATGTACCTCTCCAGCAATAGAATAGCTGGGATACATGGTTGATTTTTTTTGGTGCCACTGTTTTTGCGATTACAACCAGTTTTACCGGTGGTAATAGTATCGAGCCCCATATTCCTATATAGCCAATTTGAAGAGTGAATTAAAACGTAAAAACAGATCTCAGCACACTAGATATATCACAGTAAATAAATATGGAGGGGTTGATGCTGCTGTAGAAATTGTCCGCGATCTCAGACACAATAAACTACAAAGCCAAATGACCCACAGTGCTTCAATACCACTTATATATAAAGAGTAGAATAATCTATTAATCTACTTCAATTAATAATAAATATCGAAAGGAGAGAGCATATAGAACATACACATTCAACATGCAATGATTTTAAAGTCCAGTATTCAATTATATGGCAGTAACTTGCACCACTATGCAGAGTTTGTGTAGCCTCACTCCTGATAGCCCGATCGATGCCTTCTCTTCCGCTTTCCCAAAAATATGCAGGAAAGAAAGGAGAAGAGTCCCATTAGAATTGTCTATTTTTACGTTTGCAAAAATGTATATATCCACTCACATATAAAAGTCCTGTATTCAGCTGACTAAAATGTGTGAGTGTTAGTACTTCCCGGTCAGGAGACAGAGTTTTGGGGTCTTCAGCAAAGCAAGTATAATAAGACTCTGTGGATTCAAGAGGTGACAACAGTGTGACCAGTGAGAGAATGGATTGGAAATAAATCTGTGGCCCTGTCTGAGCAGAAAAGAAGTATCAAACTGAATACGCTTGATGACTAATGAAGTGAAGACCAGCGGTTTAAAGTCTACTTAACTGTAAGTGGATACTTTTTTATGTTCATGTGTATTGACATATATGGTGACTGGAGATTCCGTTTTCTGCCGAGGAGCTGTTTATCCAAGAGTGATTAAGTGACGTGCGGATAGAGAAGGTTCAGCTAACCATATGAGCAGTAGAAGCAGAATACAGGAGTTGTACATGTGAGTGGATATATACATTTTTGCAAGCGCGAAAATAGACTTAATCCTAATAAGATACTTCTTTCTTTCCTGCATATTTCTGGGAGAGCAGAGGAGAGAGGCATCGATCGGGCTATCAGGAGTGAGACTGCACAAACTCTGCATAGTGGTGCAAGTTACTGCCATATAATTGTATATTGGACTTTAAAACCATTACATGTTGAATGTGTATGTTCTATATGCTCTCTCCTTTCGATATTTATTATTAATTGAAGTAGATTTATAGATTATTCTACTCATTATATATAAGTGTCGTTGAAGCACTGTGGGTTATTTGGCTTTGTAATTTGAAGAGTGGCAACAATATCTATGTGAGTTAGTTTCCAGAGACAGAACCTTGTGGGTATTCATATTCATTTTACCTTAATGATATTATCCTATCGGTGCCCCTCTGTGTGTCTTTCACATATGTCTTTGTTTTTGTTCTTGGATGGCCAGCTGGATGATAGAGATTTGCAGTATGTGGTATACAAGCTTTGTTAAACTCTATTAAGTTGATTAAATCCACAAGGTGTAACTATTAATAAGGATCTCCTGGATAAGGATTTTCTCTAGTCACATGGTGGAGTTCTCACACTATGAATACAAATATTTATTTTTGATTGATACCGCATATTTACTTGAAGGGCTGACGTCTGTGGAGAATACCTAGCAGCTGGCCCAGACATGTTGCTGGACTATAACTCCCAACATCCCCAGCAAGTGATGTGAGTTGTAGCCCAGCAGTAGCTGGAGGACAACGGGTTGCCCAACCCTGATTTAGTGTGTGACATGCCCTTTTGTTTACATGTTTTTCTTTAAACCTTTGAGTAACAGAGGGGTAAGCAATACATTGCTTTTGCAGTGCGTTGCATACCCCTCTGGCACTCAAAGGGTTAACATGCTTGGTTTTATTTGAATATATATTATTTTGATAGTTCAGTGTCATTTGTTGTAAATGCTAATGTTAGTAGTACAAAAGGAAATGCAGATATATACTAAAGCCAGTAGAGTTACCTATGCGGCTTAGCACCACAGCAAGTTCACTATTCAAGTCTGATATTCAAATAATAATTCCAACAGAAATATTCAAAGGTCTACACACATGTATGGGGTTTTTGCTGTTATGACAAGCAGGAAATCTGTCTGCCACCTGTTACTCAAACAAAAAGCATGTAAAATGTAAATTGGGGGTCAGAGATGACACTTCCCTCAGAGGATGGTACAATGGAACAGCATGAATATACAAATGATCCCCATCCACCAGTCACTCTTTTTCACTCTCCAGTGAGTCCTCAGTTGTCTTCAATGTCAAGATCATAGCTTCTTTTCTCTCAAGCTCTGTATCTGGATCAGTACTTGCGGCTTTTCTGGTTATTGGGCAGCAGAGATCTACCGTTCTCTGACTCTGAACAAAATATTTGAAAAACGTACTGCAGTCCAATCAAACTTCTATTTCTTGTCACAAACAAACACTAGCTACTACACAACATGTGTATTATAGACTAACCGTTTTGCTTAACATCATCACATTTCATCAGTCCAGTATTTTTGTGGCATGCAATAAAACAGAAGTTGTATATCCTAAATACTTAGTCGAATTTCAAAGGGGGGTTAATATGTTGAATTTGAACAATATTTGTCAAATTAAAATGGTGAAAGAAGGTTGTGGGTGCGCTATAAGTCGAATTTCAAAGGGGGGGTTAATATGTCGAAGGGGGGCACTCTATGTTGGATTTCTATCATGTATACTGCAATGCTTTTGTTCGAACAATGATGGTTTTGAAACCGTTGTTGTTGCTTCTATGCCTCAACTCTGAGGTGCAGGATTACTAATGATAGCCCACATAAATATAACTACGAAGGGAGGCATGAACACGCTCCCTGGGGCAGCTGGGAGGGAGGTGGGATGTCCTGCGGCGTTGTGCTGCACATTGAGTGTGCTGCGGAAAGCAGAAGTGGCACATTTTAAATCTCCATATCTTAAATACTAGGTAGGTAAAATAAAAAAAAAAATACTACTGGTAATGACAATGGACAAAACTTTTTAACATGTTAATGTTCCCCTTTAATACAATTCAGTCTGTTTATTTTCTTTTATATGAACAATGCCTCTTGTGTTCCAGCAATTATTTTATAGCATTTTGAGAGAGAATGGAGTCACAAACTGCTGTTCTTCATAGAATGTAATAGTAACATGGTTATACATTTTGCAGCAGTGGGCGTACACTTGTTTCCTTATCAGGAAAAGCTCTATACTAAAAAGCTTTCTGCTCCTTTAATGCATGGAACAGCCCTCTCAGAGGCAGTTATACTATTACATTCTATGGGAGAGTTGAGTTGACAACTGCATTTCTCCATACAATGTGATAGTAACTGTTTTACCACTTATTGATAGTTAAGTTATACAATTTGAATAAAACAATTACCAGCTGAGAGAGTGACCATTTTGTACTCATCGGGAAAAGCCCTGTAACATATATATTTTTTTTAACCCTTTGAGTGACAGGCAGTACGGAGTCGGAAGTATCTCAGATTTGCTTGCGACCAAGGGCACATTCACTTTTCCGCTCTTCCCTTTGGTCTGACTACAGCTCCTCAAGTCTTCACCTGTGTCCTGGGAACTTTAGTAACCGTCCTCCATCGGGACGGCATCAGAGTTATTCCATACATGGACGTCCTGCTTCTGAAAGCCCCTTCTGCGGAACTTCTTCATCAGCAGGTTCAGGACTTTATTCATGTTCTCACTCATCATGGGTGGATCATCAACATGGAAAAGTCAGATCTTGTCCCATCCCAGTGTCTGGTCTTCCTGGGCCTTCTCTTCGACACTCAGCAGAACATGGTGTTTCTCATGGAGATGGCTCACCAGCTCGCCCACAGGGTTTCTGCTGTTCTGGCTTACGATCCAGTTCCAGCCAAGAAGCTGTCCTCTCTAGTGGGGAAATTCATCACCACCATAGAAGCGGTCCCATTTGCCATGGCTCACACCAGGGAACTCCAGAGGTTTGTGATCCAGGTGTGCATGGGTCAGCCAGACCTTCTGAAGATGTCAGTATCCCTCCCTCTTCAACTGAGTTTGTCGTGGTGGCTCATCCTCTCCAAACTGCTGAAGGGCAAGTCCTTCCTGGTATCCTTCTGGACCACTCTGACGATGGATGCCAGCCTCTCCGTCTGGGGAGCGGTCCTGGGTCACCTGAGTGCTCAGGGTCTGTGGTCTCTGGAGGAATCTCTCCTTCGAATCAACATGTTTGAGCTTCGGGCGATATTTCATGTCCTTCACCATTGGACACCCCAGTCCGACAATGCAACGGCCATGGCTTACATCAACAAGCAGGGCAGAACAGGAAGTCTCACATCTTGGTTAGAGGTCAAGGCTATTTTGTCCTGGGCAGAAGAACATGTTCCTGCCATATCCGGAGTACATATTCCTGGCATAGACATCGTCATGGCAGACTTCCTCAGTCGACACACGGTGGACAGCGGAGAGTGGGAACTGCACCGAGAGGTGTTCACCCTCATTGTTCAGAAGTGAGGTCTTCCTTGCATCGACCTAATGGCGACAAGACACAACCGGAAGGTTCAGAGGTTCTGCTCCTGCTGGAGGGATCCTCTAGCTCTAGCGGTGGATGCCATGTCCATTCCTTGGCTTCCTCCCATGTTGCACAGGGTGTTAGAGAAATTGAGACTGGAGCGCTGTCCAGTCATTCTGATTGCTCCGTACTGGCCTTGACAGGCTTGGTTTCCAGAGCTTCTGTATCTGTCAGTGGCGGAGCCATTCCGGCTCCCTTGCCATCTGAATGAGGATGTTCATCATCTAGCTTTGACGGCTTGGTAATTGAATCCTCAGTACTGAAGAAGAAAGGTTTTTCTTCTGGTGTGGTGGCTGCTATGCTTAGTGCCCGCAAACCTGTTTCTTCTAAGGCCTACCATAGTGTCTGGTCGACCTTTCTCTCTTGGTGTGCTGATAGGGACCTTTCTCAGGAATTTGATCTGCCTACGGTCCTAGCCTTCTTGCAAGACGGCGTGGATAAGGGCCTCAGTTTGAGTTCCCTTAAGGTTCAGACTTCTGCTCTCTATTTTATTTCAGAGGAGCATTGCTATTCTTCCTGATGTCAAGGTCTTCTTCCAGGGCGTTGCTCATACTCTTCCTGCCTTCAAGACTGCCGCTTCTCAGTGGGATCTTAACTTGGTTTGGGCGTCCTTCAGCGCCCTCCCTTTGAGTCCTTGGCTACTATTCCTCTACGCCTGCTGACATGGAAAAATGGTCTTTCTCCTGGCAATCGTGTCTATTCGCCGTGTTGCGGAGTTACATACTCTGTCTTGTAGACCACCCTTTTTGGTGTTTCACAAAGACAAGGCGGTGCTTCTCACTTCTCAGGAGTTTCTCCCGAAGATGGTCTCTGAGTTCCACATTAATCAGGAGATTGTGGTGCCTTCTTTCTGCCCTGACCCTACCTCTGACAAGGAGAGGGATCTCCACTTGTTAGATGTGGTGCATTGTCTCAAGTTTTATGTACATTACACTGAGTCCATTAGACAGTCTGACACGCTGTTCATCATTCCTGAGGTCCCCAGGGCAGGGAGACCTGCATCCAAAGTGACTATTGTGTCTTGGATCAAGTCCACTATTCGTAAGTCTTACGAACTAAGGAAGAAGCCTGTTCCCTTTTGGGTCACGGCTCTTTCTACTAGATCTATCGGGGCTTCTTGGGCTTACAAGAATTAGGCCTCCGCTGATCATTTGTGCAAGGCTGCCACTTGGTTGTCTGTGCACACCTTTTTGAAGCATTACCATGTTGATGTGCTGGCATTGGCTATCTAGGATCTTCTTCGGTTCTTTGGTGCTTCCTTCACTCTTGAGCCCTGTTGGCTCTAATTCAGTGTGCTGTGTAACAGTTTCTGGGGTGTTGTTACCCCTGTTCAGTGTCCGTTGACACTTCATTTGTTTTGTTGGGCTATCTCTGATCTGATGGTTCATGTCTGCTCTGGTGACTTTGGGGGCCTTGAGCCTGGTCCTTGCCTTACTTCCCGCCTCTGGGAAACTCAATAGATGAACATCCCAAAGTTACCAGTAACCTGTATTAAACGACAGAGAAAAGAGGACTTTAGTCTTACCTGTTAAATCATTTTCTCTTATGTTACTGGTCTCCCACCCTGTCAAGGGACCATGCTTGGCTGTCCTGTGGCAGACCGTGGGGGTCCTTCAGGGTCATGCTCACAGGAGTCTTCTTTCACTTCTACTATTTAGTCAATAGTTAGTGTCTCAAATCTTACTGGAGCTGATTGGCTAGCTGCAGCCAGGGAGGGAAGGTAGGGTCCAGCCCCTGCATTCACTTCTAGAATTGTTCCTGCCTACTTAAAGGGGTGGATCACCTACCCAAAGTTACCAGTAACCTGTATGGACTAAGAGAAAGGGATTTAACAGGTAAGACTAAAATCCTCTTTAGGTTTCTAATATTCAAGAGTGCAAAAGAAACCATATGTGGAATCCCTAAAGCTGCAGCTTACTTCACTAGATCTAACAAGGTAGGGCTTTCAGCAAAATATTAAGTACAGGGTATCCAGTAAATTCCAGATATTAGGTTTTCAGTGCTTTTGCAGATTCTATCAAGGATACTGCAAGTGCTCCATCTTTGTTATTGCTGCTCACAGAGGTAGCTACAGAGTTAGTTTAGTTAGTTTCTATCAGCTGACATGAGTTATAGTTTATGTGCAATTCTCATTGAGTATAATATATTGAATAAAATCACCAATAACAAGATGAAACTGACTCAGAAAGAAACATTACCCAGTTGACTCCAAATTGTTCCCAAATTCCAAAAGAGGATAAATATTTAAACATAAAGGAAGACTATATGGGCCTTCTACCATCCACAGGTCCACTTCTATCTGGTGCTAGATGTTTGGGGAACCACATTTTTGTAGATTATTCCTTTCTTTTTTTTTTTTTTAACATTAAGAAAAGATAACCTCTCTCAGATCCTGAACGTCATAAGATCAGGATGCCAGATTAATATTTTATTATTAGCCCCCTGAAATTATTTCCTTTGTCTGGGCTTACGTAGAATCATAGTCCTAGTGTTTTCATAAACTTCTTCAGAGCACCTGTTTTTTATTGTACTCCTCAATCCCCAGGAACCTTACTTCTGTAACCATATGTTTCATATATCAAAAATATGTGATGGACAACGCCCTTCAGAAAGTAATAGAATTTCATTTTTTCCCCTTCCATTGTACCGTTTTTGCCATTTGAAGAGTATTTATAAAATGCATGATGGTAGTAGTAGAAGCAATGTTAGAATAAAATGTAATCATTGTATACCTAGATGGCTGTTTAATAAAAGAGGACTCTGCAGTTCTGCTCAAACCAGATCTAGAATTTGTCACCGAAACATGCCAGATGTTAGTATAAATTATCAGCTCTTCCTGACCCTTATAATTTGTCAGTAAAAAAGGCTGTATTTCATTTAAGCACAACCTTAGTCAAATTGCCAGTAGTTATTATGGGCTACAGATCTAAACAGAATTCATTTGGGGAAGAACACACAACTTATATTATCAGTCTAATTCATAGATGGTTTACGTTGTTGTAGAAATAGTACTTCAATAAACATACATTTAGACATACCTTTCTTTTTCTAGGAACTGGTTCATCAAAAAGAAGACTGTTTGCCTCTGTGTTCTCGATAATGTCATCTGGATGAACCACGGGTCTGAAATGCTTGAAACTGTCAGTATATAATGGTGGGGATGGTGTTGAAGGGTTAGAACAGTCACTTGGCGAGTTCCAACTCCGAGAACCGCTGCTGCTGGCGCTAGATGGAACAAACCCTACCTCTTTCCATGACCCATTCACATCTGTGAATTAAAATAAAAACATAATTGCATCCTAACTATATATAATTGTATTTAATTACTATGACTAGAAGATAATATAGCAGTAATTATGTATCTAGAAGTTGAGGTGTACATCAGGGATAGTCGACTTTAGAGTCAGTTGTTAGAGACTACAGCTCCTATCAATTCTGCTGCCTGTTTGTGAATGATGATCAGCTGGAGGTCCAAAGGTTTACTGTCTGAATCATCTGAAAAGCTATCCTGCAATGCAAAAGTTTTTTATTTTTTTTGCTATATAGAGGACTGTGTGACTGCCCCTTGAGAAAACCACAGTTGCATTGAATTATACCATACCTTTAGGTTCCTATGACACTACATGGTGCCTTGCCATTATATCTTGAAATAGGTGGCTTTTGTTTGTGGATTTTAGCATGCAGCTCATTGTAGGAGAGACTGAGTGGCTACTTTGGTGTCCTACCACAATGTGATGTCTCCTCAGGGCTCAACTTCCTACCATTCAACTGATAAATGTTACATATACTGTTTTGTCATTTGAGGATTGTACTTGGTTTAAGTTCTGCTCTTATTTATTACTAGTATGAAAGCCCGTATACACAGGCTAAAGTGCCACCCAGCGGCCTCGGAGCACAGACAGACGGTAAGCCGTCCACAGCTCCACGTTCCGGATCAGCTTGTTCAGCCAGTCTCTACTGTGCATTACTGCATCGTTCTGGCAGTCTGTACTGCACATGTGCGCACATATATAGCTTCGCATACTAGCACTTATATATATATATATATATATATATATATATATATATATATATATATATATATATAAAATATATTTCTATGATGGCCTAGCATTGTTTTTTTATCCTTTACTACCAGGTACTTCTACATCTCTTTGTTGATAGCTTGTGGTATTGCTCATGTATTTCTGTTCATGTTTCCATCAATGTACCTCATTATTACATGTTTTCAGGTACCTAATGGTGGCATTGCCAGTTTAGTACAGTGTGGCAAACCTCTACCTTTCTAGCTACTGTTGCCAAAAGCTTCTTGGTGGCATCCATTTTTACAGCCCTGCACTGTGTCATGTTTCACGCCTAATGATGAACAGGGAACAGCGTATATAGCTTTGATTATGTACAGTCTCTCCATACATCTGATTCATAACTACCATGCCATATTAATGGAATCCAAGCACAGACTGTTCTGTGAGCACTAGCGATCTCTGGAAACTACTCTACTTTGGGTAGGGGAACCTGGAAGTCTGGCACTTTCATAGTAATATAAATACAAGCCATGTTAGTTATTAATAGGTGAAAACACTGTGAGGCTGATGTATTAAGAAGAACTAGAGCAATTATGGGGCAAATCAACTATGGTGCAGTTGGCTTCCTCCAGAATTACTCCAAATCGTATTAATCCATCAGCACCACCCTGTTTTACACATTTTTCTTATCTTTTTGGAGTGTTAAAGGAAGAATTAATTTTTCTTGCAGGTGGAGAGTGATACATGCTAAAGGAATCCATAGATACCTGTCTCTATCTATCTATAATATAAATAATAAAATGCCAAGTAAAACAAGATCATCCCCACTACTGGGCGTTTCTTCATTGTGGTTCATTTCACTGTGGTCAACATGTGGTGCTTTGAAGCTCTCCAGCTGAGAAGGAAATGAGAAATAAAAATGTGCCTTTTGAACACCAGTTGGTACTGATGCTTACAGCAGAGAGATACTCTGACACACATCTTCAGCCCCCGAACAGTGCATGTTTTCAGGATCTCCTAAATTACAGACAAGTAAAACTTAACCCCTTGAGGACCAGGAAAATCTGAGGTCGATTTCACTTAAGGACCGGGGCAATTCTGACCTTTTTGACTATGTCTTTATTCAACAGTATTTTCCCTCTACGTACGTTATCTTACCCATGAAAATTATATACTGTTTTTTTATGCACAAGTAGGGCTTTCTTTTGATACCATACTTATATGGATAGCCCACCATTTATTTTAGCGAAATTAACGAAAACTGTAAAAAAAAAAAAAAAAAAAAAGTAAAAAACGCCATATTTTTTTTTCTCTAGGGATCATTTGGGCACAACGGGTTAAATTTTTATGGATACTGCATGAAAGGTATGACTGGTCAGTCATACCTACAAAATGGGCAGTTTTAAGTGGGCACTGTCCCCCCCCCGCTTGAAAAACCCCATGCCCCTTTTTCCCACCCTATTTTCCCACTTTTTTATTGATGACATTTAGCGGTGGGTATAAATGTATTATATGGCTCCATACCAATCACACTCCCAATTCCCATTTTTTGTTGTTCAGATAAAATTAAAAAAAAAAAAAAAAAAGTTTATTTTAACAGGTCAAAAATGGACCTGCATTTAGCCAGCCTCCAGCACAGCAGTGAAGGGGTTAATACCCTCAGCTGCTGCATTTTACTTGTCCACTAGGTGTCTGCCCTCTGCTTCTCTGTCCTTTACTTTGATGTAAGGGACAGACAGGCAAGAGGATAGACACAGAAGCAGTATGTATCGCTACTTCATTCATTCTTTCACAATGCCAGTACATGGAATCGCTGCTGCAGTGATCCCATGACCCAGCAACTGTGAAAGTGGCTGAGACTGAATGCTCCAGTCCCAGGGCATTCAGTCTCAGCCAGGAATTAATGATCGCAGCGTGCACGGAGGCACGCTGCTATCCTTTAACCCAAGACGGTCCAGGACCATCATGGGTCCTTAAGGCAAAACAACCCATGACGGTCCAGGACCGTTAAGGTGCTAACCAGCGGATCCTTCAGAATGATTGGACCACTGATTAATTCACCTGCGTTCATACGAGGGATCCTGAAAACCTGCACTGTTTGTGCGGACAGACAACAGGTTTGAGCACCCCTGGCTTACAGTTTGATTTTAAAAAATGTGTTTGAGATTAAATACCTTTTCAATGAAAAATCTCTCAACAGAGAGTGTACCCTTATTTTACTAAGAAGGAAAATCCCTATGACATTTTTTTAAATTAAAATAAAGTTTATTGCACCTTTTAATGCAAAATGTCCAAAGTGATGGGTGGGTGCTGAATTTTGATGTGCGTATATGTATATTGATAATCTAAACACTTTTGGGTCTATATATCAAACACATCGTTCTGATCTGCTGATTAAACTTTTTGAGCTCTAGAGGGGGTACTCAGCACATTGCAAAGCAATGTGGTTGACCCCCCTCTGGCACTCAGATAGTTAAGTAATTGCTGAAGAAAACCCATCTAGTATTTATCAATGCCTGTACACATTTCTTTGTTATGTGTATGCACACAAATATAAAGTGTTAGGAAAACTGGTGTCATACACTGGGAGTCGCATCTATCAAAGCTACTGTGGAGCAAAGCAACTGCTTCAGATTTATCTTAGAGAAAAAGTCCATTCAAAGTTTTGTTCCAGAACTGTACCACTTTTGGCTTGATAAAAATACCCCATAGTGCATGTGACTGCCCCATAGGGTGACATAGGAGATATAAGCCAAAAGCTGGCATATGAAAATTGAGAATTTTGATGGTGTATCCTTGTACTAAATAAGTACAAACTTACCTTCAGGCCTACGATAAATCAGCAGATTAAAGGGATAGTAATGTTTCATAATAAAAGCAGCTCTAATTAATCATCATAGTATTTGGGCCATGGAGAGTGTTATTTCAATACTGTCAGAGTTGTAGTTTAAGAGTAATTGAATGATAAAGTATCCCCTTCCCTCCCCTTTTACTGATGTAACACTGCTCACTTCAGAGCAGCAGGGTGTGTCCAAGTGGATTGCATAGAGGGACAATCTTCAATTAAGATAAGGGAAAAACCTGAAATACCAGTCAAGGGGGGCAGGGTTTTCATTGTTCTCACAGTAAGAAGATTGTCCCTTGCTGTGAGCTCTCTGGTCTCTGGACCAGATTCCGCATCTGAGGGGAGGCGGCTTACACTATAGGTAGGGAGGGGGAAACTGTATCATTCAATTACTCTTGAACCACAACTCTGACAGTATTGAAATAACACTCTCTATGGCTCAAATACTATGAAGACTAATTGGAGCTGCTGTTTTTGTGAAACATTACTATCCCTTTAACTAATGTTAATGTCTCTCTGTATGTGTGTGTGTGTGTGTGTGTGTGTGTGTGTGTGTGTGTGTGTAGCCATTCACCTGTTTACATACAAAAGAATGAGTAGTTCTGAAGGAAACCAACTACACCATAGAAGAAAAAAAAAGGATTCCCACTAATTTAAATACACTTTTAACCTCTTAAATTGTTGAACACCTCTCTAGTGTTGAACGGGTTAAAGCTGCATTTAAGTCAATGTTAACTCGTACTGACGGGTTTCCACAGAACTGACAATCTTATCTTTGTGCATACAATATGAAAGGATTTATTTATGTGACATTACCAGTAAGGCGCATAGGAGGACTTCGGACCAATGGGCTCGTAGACAGACTAGTAAGTACCATGGCAGCTGTCACCTTGTCCATATCTACTTCATCTTCCCATTTCCTAGGTAGAAACAAAAATGTGTTCTTTGTGATGTACTTTGAAAATATCTTGAGTCTAGCTGCTTTCTTTAGAAAAAACAATCTATCAAAACAGATGCAAAGTAATAATGGGTTTATGGTGGAGCAATTCTGGGAAGAACTCACACCTAATCAAGGCCTTCTGCTAAATTAAAACCACTGATTCCTATAGATAACTTTGCCTTTAAACACTCCCCATGTTATGGATTTTCACATTATCAAGATAATGTTTCTCAGAGAGGTCTGAGAAGTCCTATTCCTCCACAGGTGTTAGCTGTACCAGAGAGAAGAAATGCAGCTTCTGGTACCCACCTGCCTCCAGTGGCCTACCCCAATCTACCTAGTTAATTGAGTGAGCAGTCAAATTTCCCCTTTTCTTCTAAGCTTGCCCCCCCCCACCCTGACCTCTCAAACCCCTTCCAGGGAATGTACCTGGCATTGCACCTCGCTGGCATTCAAAGTGTTACAAACAGTGGCACAATTACAAGGGGTGGCACTGGGTGCGATTGTGACAGAATCTGGTCTCTTTTGCATTTTTCATCTGACCCATTTATACAACCAGTGAATGAAGTACTTTGCAGAAAGGGTAAGAGATCAGGTCGCTCCAGGGAACTGAAGGGAACACAGTGGCTAAAAAGTGTGGAAGTAGCTAGTAGGATGCCCTTCAAATCCTCTTCAGAGGTCATTCAGGTCCTCACTCTAGCTTCCAACATCTAGTCTCAGGATATTCTGTGTTTGCTGCTGTGTGCTGGCTGGGAGGAATTTAATTATTAAGTCTACCACCTATGTTTAACCTCTGCAACATACAGGTATGCCGTCTGTTAGTGGATGTGGTCAAGATTAAAAATGTCCACAAATCAGGTTATAAAAATTATTAAAAATAGAATTTAACATCAGAAATGATTATAATCTGATATTAAACTATATGTATAAATACCATAATTACATAAAAATTAACATTAAAAAATGCTGTAAATATATATTCTGTGGTTAAACTGTAAGTATAAACACCACTGTTACATGTATATATATATATTATATAGTTCTTGTATGCTGTGTCCTGACAAGAGAGTGCTTCTGCAATAATTTTTTATAAGTGATATTATACACTGCTCAGCTTTGAAACTGCAGCACCAGAAAGGAAGCTGTATCTACAGAATGTTAATAATAACAGTTATGTTTCAATGGGTCATTTGGATAAAGGGTTAGATGGGTATAAAGGTGTTTATCTAGGCAGACTGACTGTTACCTGTGAAGCAATGTACACACTGTTTCTACTGTGACATGCTTTGAGATATGCCTAGGTTATGATGAGGTGAAGAATAGCCAGCTGACAAACAGGAGGACTATCGACTACAGAAGACAGAAGAGGACAAGCACCGAGTGCACAGGTCCTGTGGGTATGTCCATGTCTGATTGTCTGGCAGTCACATTTCCATTATCTGTGGTGCTTTGGCTGGATTGGCCCTTTGTACTTTTGGGTACCTCTATGTTCCTGTGCTTTTCTGTCCCTTTCTTTCATGGAGAAGGATCTTTCTCTTACTTTTAACCCTTTTATGTAATGAATTATTTTTTTAATTCTGTACTTATAATTCATTTTTAACATTACTTTCACTCGTGTTATTTTGTTTTATCACTAATGCTTTTATTTTAGCTTATTTTCTATTTTTTTTTTTTTTTACTACTGTCTAATGCATTTTCTTTTTTTTGGGGTCTTATAGCCATGCATGGCACCCATATTGGTTTGGAACCTTGCTATCAGTTGCATAAAAGTGGGTGTAAGGGGACTTACAGTTTTTCTATTTTTGTACACTATATTGCAATGCCAAAAGGGACCCCTCCACTTGGGGCACCTCTTTAGTACAGGGAAGAGGTGGTCCTACACTGGTTCTCTTCCTTTTGGGATGCAACATGCTATACATGAAGCTGGTCTCTCTCTCTCATTGCTTGCCACATTAACCCTTTGCAGTCAGATAAGTACTTTTGACCTTATATAAGGACTTTTATCCCACTTTTATTCTACTTTTATGATTACCCTTGTCTGATCATAAGGGAGACATGGGCCAGACTAAGGCTACCAAGTGTTCATGGGCCCCCTTATCACCTTTAGCCCATTGACCCTCATGTCTTATTGGTCTTCCTAGGGAAGTGTTACAGTTCAGTACACTCAGTAACGGAAGGTTTAGGTAAAAAATAGGATTTTAGTCTTACCTGTTAAATCCTTTTCACTTAGTCCATACAGGTCACTGGTACTCTGGGAGGCGTAAGTCCCCTTTAATAGGCAGGAACAACTATGCAAATGATTTGCAAGGGGCGGAGCCTCCCCTCTTACTTAAGCCACCTTCTGGCCAGAGCCACTTAGATTGATTTGAGACCCTAAAACTGACCTCAGGTAAGCAAAAAGAAAGACTCCTGTGAGCATGCCCCAACGGTCTCCCACTGAATGCCACAGGAGAGCCAAGACTGGTCCCTTGACAGGGTGGGAGACCAGTGACCTGTATGGACTAAGTGAAAAGGATTTAACAGGTAAGACTAAAATCCTATTTTCACTGTCGTCCAATACAGGTCACTGGTACTCTGGGATGTACAAACATTGAGCTGACCCAGAGGCGGGAAGTAAGGCAAGGACCAGGCGCAAGGCCCAAGTCACTAGAACTGCTATGACCCAGTTAATAACATAGCCCAAACTGTAAGTGTCAACGGACACCAACCAAGGGAAACAATCCCTGAACTAACACAGCACACGGAACCAGAGCCAACCGGGCTCAACAGTAAGGAAGCACTAAGGATCACAGAGCGGAAGACCTACACAGGCAAGACTGCGTCCAGGACCTTCCTTCCAAAGCTGGCATCAGCCGAAGCCAGTACATCAACTCGATAGTGCTTAGAAAAAGTGTGCACAGAGGACCAAGTGGCCGCTCTGCACAGTTGATCAGCAGAAGCCTGATTCTTGTAGGCCCAAGAGGCCCCAATAGATCTGGTGGAATGGGCAGTCACTCGGAAGGGAACATGCTTATTCCTCAACTTATAGACTTCACGGATGGAGCTTTAATCCAAGATGCAATAGTAACTTTGGCAGCCGGTCTCCCCGCCCTAGGTCCCTCAGGAATGACGAATAGAGCGTCAGACTTCCTGATAGACTCGGTGCGATGAACATAAAACTTGAGGCAATGCACCACATCCAACAAATGGAGATCTCGTTCCTTGTCAGATGAAGGATTAGGGCAGAAAGAGGGAACCACAATCTCCTGATTGATGTGAAACTCGGACACAACCTTGGGTAAGAATTCCTTGGTAGTGCGAAGCACAGCCTTATCCTTGTGGAACACCAGGTAAGGAGGTTTACAAGACAGAGCTTGAAACTCTGCTACCCGGCGAACTGAAACAATAGCCAAAAGGAAGGCCATCTTCCAAGTCAGGAGACGTAATGGAATGGAAGCCAAGGATTCAAACGGTGGTCGCTGGAGAACTCCCAGCACCAAATTGAGGTCCCACTGGGGAGCAGGACTCTTGAAGGCAGGTCGAACATGAGTCACACCTTGGAAGAAAACTTTCACATCAGGAAGGATAGCAATCCTTTCCTGGAAAAACACAGACAAGGCAGAAGTCTGAACTTTGAGGGAACTCAGACTGAGCTCCTTATCCACACCGTCCTGCAAGAAGGCCAGGACAGTGGGAAGATGAAACTCAAGGGATAACTTCTTATCAGTGCACCATGCAACGAAGGTTGACCAAATGCGATGATAGATCTTGGAGGACACAGGCTTACGAGCACTAAGCATAGTCGACACCACAGAAGGAGAAAATCCTTTCTTTGCTAGAATCGAGGATTCAACCGCCATGCCATCAAATGGAGAGAGTGAACATCCTCCTTCCACAGATAACCCTGGAGAAGTAGGTCCGGACGGGCAGGGAGCGGGATCGGATCCGACACTGACATGGCCATCAACTCCGGATACCAGGACTGGCGAGGCCAGTTTGGAGCGATCAGGATGACAGGACAGCGCTCCTGCTTCAACTTCTGGATAACTCTGATCAATAGAGGAAGAGGAGGGAAGATGTAAGCCAGGGAGAAATCCCAAGGGATCGACAAGGCATCCACTGCTAGAGCAAGGGAGTCCCTCCACCGGGAGCAAAACACCGGAACCTTCCTGTTGTGCCTGGTAGCCATCAGGTCCACCACAGGCATCCCCCACCGCTGGGTGAGCATGTGAAACACCTCTGGATGAAGAGCCCATTCTCCGCTGTCGACGGTGTGACGACTGAGGAAGTCTGCCATGACGTTGTCCACGCCTGGAATATGAACTGCAGAGATGACAGGCACGTGATCTTCTGCCCAAGACAAAATATCCTTGCCCTCCCACCAGGCGGAACCGCTTCTTGTGCCGCCTTGCCTGTTGATGTAAGCCACCGCCGTGGCGTTGTCGGACTCCACTCTGATCGGAAGACCGGTCAGTTGAGACTCCCAGTGCCTCAGGGCAAGCCGGACAGCTCGAAGTTCCAGAACATTGATGGAGAGAAGGGATTCCTCCAGACCCCATTTCCCCTGAGCACTGAAGCGACCCCAGACTGCACCCCAGCCCCGAAGGCTGGCATCCGTTGTGACTGTGGTCCAACGAGGAACTAGAAAGGATCTCCCTTTCAGGAGATGAGAGAGATCTAACCACCAGTGCAGACTCGACTCGACATGAGGAGGAAGAGAAACGGACAGATGTTGATGATCTGGATGATTCCTGCACGTCTGTATCACAAATCTCTGAAGTTCCCTGGAGTGGGCCATGGCAAATGGTACTGCTCCGATCGTGGAAATGAACTTCCCCACTAAAGACGACAACTTCGGTACCGGAATTTCGTCCATGTCCAGAATCCCAGCCACTCTGACGGCTATCTGGTGAGCCACATCCTCTGGAAGAAACACCATGCATTGGCGAGTGTCGAACAGGAGACCCAGGAACAGAAGCCTCTGAGATGGAACCAAGTCCGACTTGTCCAGATTCAGGATCCAGCCATGACGGTTCAGAGTGTGCATGCACTTCTGTAATTGCTGATGGAGAAGCTCCGCTGAGGAGGCTTTCAGTAGGAGATCGTCCATGTATGGGGTCACTCTGATCCCATCCTGATGAAGCGCCGCTATCAAGGAGCCTAACACCCTCTGGAAGACCTGAGGGGCTGAAGTCAGCCCAAAGGGGAGCGCTGCAAACTGAAAGTGTCCCCTGTGGCAGGCAATCCTGAGATACCGCCTGCTCTCCGGATGAATAGGGATGTGAAGATAAGCATCCTGAAGGTCCAGAGAGGCAAGGAACTCCCCTGGAGACATTGCTGCAATCACAGAGCGCAGGGACTCCTGGCGGAAGTGGGAAGTCACCACATAGGCATTGAGATCTTTGAGATCCAAAATGGGACGACCCCCTCCGTCCTTTTTGGCTACCACAAACAGGTTGGAATAGAATCCTGAACCTGTGTCCCCCTGAGGAACCGCCTCCAGGACCTCTTTGTCCAAGAGATCCTGAATAGCGTCGTCGAACAGACGCCTTTTTGTGGGTTCCTGAGAAGGACGAGTAAAATGGAACCGAAAAGGAGGAAGGGAAGAGAAAGGGATCCTGTATCCCTCTGACACCACCTGAAGAACCCATGGGTCCGCCACTGACTCCTCCCAAGTCCGGCGAAAGATGCGGAGATGACCACCTACAGCCGGATGCGGACCCGGGTTCGGCGAGTCATGCCGAAGCAGTCTTGGAGGTCTTGGCCTTGGGGGCAACTTTGGGCTTCCAGGACTGTTTGGGCTTGGAGGAGGAGCGCGTAGTGGGAAGACCCGTTTGGGCCGAGGAGCGTGTCTCAGTCTGAAAGGAACGAAAGGACCGATTGCGTTTGGCTGGAAACTTTTTCTTAAAGACTGAGGGTAGAAGAGTACTTTTACCGCCAGTAGCCTCACTGATCATTTCTTTGAGTTCAGACCCAAAAAGCAAATTCCCCTGAAAGGGCAAGGAAAGCAAGGCTTTCTTAGAGGCTGTATCAGCAGACCAAATTTTCAGCCAAAGAGTGCGTCTAGCCACCACAGAAGAAGTGGAGGCCCTCGCCATCATGCGCACAGCATCAAAAGCAGCGTCAGCAACATAGTTCTGAGCTTCAGTGATATTAGCAAGGAGCTGCAACTGTTCAGATACTGGCGCATCCTGGCGAACTGCTTCAGTCAGTCGTTCAGTCCAGGCCGCTATGGCTCTATTAACCCATGCCACAGGAAAGGTTGGACGCATGGCAGTGCCAATGGAGGCAAAAATAGATTTAAGAGAAAGCTCTAGCTTTTTATCCGTCCAATCCTGCAGGGCAGAGGCATCAGAGACCGCCAAAGCGGTGGACTTGGATAGTCTAGAAACAGGAGCATCCACCTTGGGAGGATGAACCCATTTTGCCAGCTCCGCCTCAGGAAAAGGGTATAGTTTAGCAAACTTTTTAGAGACAGAGGAAGATCTATCAGGATTCTTCCATGCCTCAGAGACCAGACGGGCAAGAGTAGGGTTAGTTGGAAAACAAACAACTGGCTTAGATGGCTTTTTCTGAAAAACATCAGTAGGATCATAAGTGGATTCCTGAGTCAGAGGAAGGTTGAGCGTATTCAGAACCGCTGTGGCTTAGGCAGGGAGGTCCTGATGGTAGAGGGGGTCTGCCAGACCTGGAGAGCCCCCTGTATCTGAGAGGGAAAGAGTTGAAGCGTGGATCTGAGATCCCTAGTGGCAGCTTTAAACTCCCTCACCCAAGATGGCTCAATAGCGTGGCTGGAGAGCCCAGGGTTGCTATCTTGATCAGTACAATTAGGGCATAGATCCCCCACATTATCGCTAGACAGCCCAATGTGGCAAGAGGAGCAAAACGCCATGGGGGTAGCAGACCCCCCATCCTCCTTAGACTTGGGTCTAGCCCCTAGCTCCAGTGAAGTAGACATGCTCACAGCGTCAATATACCCCACTAATAACACTATCACCCAGAAAAATTGTAAAGGATTAAAGGTTCACCCCAGAAATGTCTAAATTCGGACTTATCTGGCCAGCGAAGGGTTAATCTGTAGAGGTGCCCGAAGCCCCCCTGAACACCCCACATAAATAAAACACAATCCGGATCATAGAGCAGGAGCCTAGCAGTAAAATGAGCCCTCTCTGGAGTTGCTGTGACAAGCGGTTCCAAAGATATGTCCCACACTGTGAATTCCCATAGAGAGTAAAGGAGCCATTGCGTCTGAGCGGGAAAAGCCGCGCTTAAAGGCGCGGAACTCAATTTTTAATAAAGTTTAAGAAAACATTAAAAAGTGCTCAAACAAGAATAAAACACATAAGAAACATAAGTAAACGAATATCCCAAGCTCCAAAACCCAGAGAATATCACAGAAATTGCATAATACATTAAAAATGCAATAAAAAACACCCTATGAGTGCTGGAGTGTATTGAAAACTCCCAAATACAAGCCCATCAAAGGGACACTGTGGGGACAAGTGGACCTTCAGCACTCAATGGGTGACTCACCTTTCTTGCAGGACTTCTGTCTTCAGGTGACCATGATGAATAAGGAATAACCCAGAGGTAAATTCCTCAGTAGGGAAGCTGCTCAACCCAAGCTGTTCCCTCTTCAGGGCATAAGGTCCACAGAAATCCCTGGAAGCTGCACCAGCCACTTTAGAGAGGGCAATTCACAGCCATGGTCACCCTCCTAATGGTGGTATTCCATATTTGAAAAAAAAATAATAAAACACTAAGATGCATAGATGTTCTTCTACCTGGTGTGCAAGGCACTCCAGGAACAAATCAATCTGGGTGGCTCTGGCCAGAAGGTGGCTTAAGTAAGAGGGGAGGCTCCGCCCCTTGCAAATCATTTGCATAGTTGTTCCTGCCTATTAAAGGGGACTTACGCCTCCCAGAGTACCAGTGACCTGTATTGGACGACAGTGAAACACAATTTTATTGACAGACAATGAATAATAGTAACCCTCATGGGTCCAGCATACAGAAATATGTTAAGCTGACACAAGACAGGTTACAATTATATGATTAACCCACATGGGTCCAGTATGTAGAACAAATATACAGTACTGACACAGGTCAGGTAAATCACAGTTGATACAGGTTAAGTATGACCAAGAGAAGCAAGTTAGGCCAAGGACAGGACTGACCTCAATGTTGGAAGGTCCAATGTAACTCGCTACGCAGGGAGTCACAACAGCGACTGACATGTATGCAACGGGTTAAGTCAGTGCAGGTCTGGCTAAGGCAACATAGGAGGAAGGCTGCAGAGTGAACGCCCACCGGAGACTACAAACAGCGTGAATCAGTGTTAAGTGCAGCAGGATAATATGCGCCCAACTGAGACTTCAGACTCATACACAGATTCCCAACACTGCCCCTGAAGGGGTTAACATATGCTCCGGTCTGTAGCAAGGAGGTAACCTGAGGCGCCCAACTGTACCAACCTCAGTAATGGCAAAAACAGACCAAGCGATCGTGGTGCTAATCGGAATCACCGGAGGGTCACACAGGTCACATTGTGCAAACGGATAGAGAATTGGACTACTATGCAAAACCGGATCACCGGAGCTCTGGCAAGACCACTGAACGTAAAAAACAGAGAAAATGGAGAGGCTAGCAAGCAGGAACGGAACTGGAGCAGGATCTTCGACCCAGCCGGGTCGGTACACGGAGCAGGAACGTCAGCCAAGCCGATTTGGTACACAGAGCAGGATCGCCAATCACGCCAGGTCAGTACACGGAGCGGGTTCACCCGACAAGCCGAGTCGGTACACGGAACTAGCACTAGGCAACGGATACACTGTTTACTCCTATTTGATACCAGTGTATGACCCGGACTTTTTGACTATGCTTATGCTTTCATCCATGCTTTTTGGCTGACGTTCCTGTTCCTGTATTGACCCGGCCTGGCTGACGTTCCTGCTCCGTGTACCGACTCAGCTTGTTGGGTGAACCCGCTCCGTCTACTGACCCGGCGTGATTGGCGATCCTGCTCCGTGTACCGAATCGGCTTGGCTGACGTTCCTGCTCCGTGTACCGACCCGGCTGGGTCGAAGATCCTGCTCCAGTTCCGTTCCTGCTTGCTAGCCTCTCCATTTTTGCTGTTGTTTACATTCAGTGGTCTTGCCAGAGCTCCGGTGATCCGGTTTTGCATAGTAGTCCAGTTCTCTATCCGTTTGCACACTGTGCCCTGTGTGACCCTCCGGTGATTCCGATTACCACCACTATCGCTTGGTCTGTTTTTGCCATTACTGAGGTTGGGTACAGTTGGGCGCCTCAGGTTACCGCCTCGCTACAGACCGGAGCGCACGTTAACCCCTTCAGGGGCAGTGCTGGGAATCTGTGTATGAGTCTGAAGTCTCAGTTGGGCGCATATTATCCTGCTGCACTTAACACTGATTCACGCTGTTTGTAGTCTCCGGTGGGCGTTCACTCTGCAGCCTTCCTCCTATGTTGCCTTAGCCAGACCTGCACTGGCTTAACCCGTTGCATACGTGTCAGTCGCTGTTGTGACTCCCTGCATAGAGAGTTACATTGGGCCTTCCAACATTGAGGTCAATCCTGTCATTGGCCTAACTTGCTTCTCTTGGTCATACTTACACTGTATCAACTGTGATTTACCTGACCTGTGTCAGTACTGTATATTTGTTCTACATACTGGACCCGTGTGGGTTAATCATACAATTTTAACCTGTCTTGTGTCAGCTTAACATATTCCTGTATGCTGGACCCGTGAGGGTTACTATTATTCACTGTGTGTCAATAAAATTGTGTTTTTACCTAAACCTTCCGTTTCTGAGTGTACTGAACCATAACAGGAATTTTCTGATTCATCTATGTTCCTCTTGTTCTGTTGCCCCACCTAACTTCCGGTATCCTCATATAGTGCATGGGTTAAGAACATAATCTCCTCAATGAGTTCTACCCCTTTCTTCTCAGGGAATTTTAGACTCTTGTCCCCAGGGCCATCCTGTGCCCCCCAAAAGGTTGGTGATTCCTCCTCCGAGGAATGGGAAGATGATCTGGGATTCTTTTGAGAAAGATCCTGGTTCTTCTGCTGAGGGCCTTTTCTGGGCTGTCCTGGAGACCCTTAAGGTCTCAAAGACAGATTCTAGTTCTTCTTCCCCTGTTATTTTTAAGAGATGCAAAAAGGAGGCTGCATTTTTCATCCTCACCATTCCCTAGACAAGGTACTCCTTGAGGAATGGAAGATGCCTGATGAGTGGTTTCTCCTTACCTGGCATATCTCCTTCCCATATAAGTTTTCAGCTGAGGCTTTAGTGCAGTGGGCTACACCCCCCCGCCCATGATGTGAACCCCCAATCTCTCCTCCTGGCTAGGAAAACAGCTTTGCCACTGGCAGATGAAGCGGCATTTCAGGATCAGTTAGATAAGCATCTGGATTCTTTTTTGAATGTCAACTTCAGGCTTTATTGTATAAGCCTACTTTTCTGGGTTTTTTTCACTCACATACTGTGGTGTTGCGGAGTCCTATATGGAAATTGTTCCTCCCTCTCCCTGCTTAACTCCTTCTAACAGACAGGAGCAGGAGCTTCATCTCTTGGATGTGGTTAGTACTTGAAGTACTATGTTCTCTGCACACAGCTTTTTCAAAAGTCTTACCCTCATGTGGTCCAGAGTGTGTCTAAGGTGACAGTGACTTCTTGGATAAATGTAACCGCTTGCCAGGTATAAGTTCTCAGGAAGAAGATTGTGCTCTTTTGGGTTATGGCACATTCTACCAGAGTGCAGGGAGCCAGTTGGGCCTACAGCAATCAGACCTCTGCTGAACAGCTGTGTTAGGCTGTGACATGGTCTTTTATTCACACATTTGTTAAGCACTACTGTGTCCATGTGCTTGCTTCGGCTGAACCTTTTTTAACGGAAGGTCCTACAGGCAGTTGTGCCTATGTAATTGTGATTCTTGGTTTTATTTTTGCTGGTAACCTGTTGGTTTCTTGTTCACTTGTGTGCTGCGTAGGTTGACACCTGAGATTATATTCCATTCTTCTCTGTTAGAACTGGTTTGTGTCTTGTGGGG
This sequence comes from Rhinophrynus dorsalis, assembly GCA_037306005.1. Taxonomy (NCBI): domain Eukaryota; kingdom Metazoa; phylum Chordata; class Amphibia; order Anura; family Rhinophrynidae; genus Rhinophrynus; species Rhinophrynus dorsalis. Next base: position 94,248,817 of record CM074723.1, on the reverse strand, counting down.
TTTTATGCTTTCATCCATGCTATCATGTTGGATTATTTGGTACACCACTATGGTTCCTGTATTACACATAGGACATAAAGGAAAATGGGATTTTCATGTACTTATTTATTAATCCTTTTCTCTTAGTCCACATGGAACACGGGAGTTCCCACCCAGAGAAAAAACAACTGTCTGAGTCCGAAGTTGGAAGGAGGAGGTTCCTCTTGGGTTGTCTAGTTCACAGGATTCCCCTTCTTGCTTTGTTTTTTTTTTTTCTTACATCTTTGCTATACATTCAAACTGGCTATGACCGTTAGGGATAAAGTGGAGCAGGGAGGGAGTGTCCTCCTCTGGGAGCCTTTTAAGGCAAGTGCCCTACCCTCCTGGCCAAAAGATACTCTACCCAATGGTTCCTGTGTTTCACATGGACTAAGAGAAAAGGATTTATTGGTAAGTACACAAAAACCCCGTTATTCAAGTATACACATTTCTACACACTGAGAATGGGATTATAGTAGTCTTGGCTTCAGAATCTTTAGCTGATGCATTTCCTGATTTAGTGAGTACACTCTCAGCTTAAAGAATAAAATAGGCAGCAGAAGAAGTTGAAGCCAAAATGAGAACTTAAAATGGTTACCCACATAGATTACCGAAGTGATCTTATCTAAACTATTTTTCTAAGACTGCACTGTTGAGAAATCAAATAAACCTGCAACATCAAAATTATATGTGCCCTTAGTCCTAATTATGGTCACACCCCATGCCTCAAATTACCTATGCCCATTCACTGTTGCCTGGCACAGATCACACTTCAGAGCCTGTAACATACAAACAACATAGTGTATAAAGTGGACATTATAGCTAGATATAAACTGGTAGATAAATCAGTGGGTATTGAATGAAGGGTGATCACTGACAACTCTCACAACTCTGCATGTTGGCCAATACAGCTGATGCATACTTCACATTTAGGTGACTGCCTACCCTGACTAATTGGAAATCCAACCCTGCAAACATGTAAAAATGATGTACAATAGTATACATTTTACATTATTTAAGGAAATGCAATGGGCTCTAAATGGGGGGAGTGGGGTACTGCAAATTATGATGAATGTGATGATCTCTACATAGTCCTGCTTTAAATAATTATTTGTATATAAAGCAATCTTGGGGTTTTTTTCTACTGCGTGATATTGCATATTAACATAACAATGCCACTTAATAATTAACCCCTTAATGACAGGGTTTTGTTTTTTTCCATTATAGTGCATGACTTCCTGGACTTACCAGGTAAGTTGTCTGTCACTAAGGGGTTAATGAGGAAAAAACTTCTGAAATGGAAGCCCAAAACTAGAGTAATATAAGGTTTTACACAGAAAATGCTTGATAAATGTCATCTTATTGGAAACTGCATACAGACTGAGATGGTACTTTGTCCCTTCTAGTGTACCAATAAACACCCATTCTCTTCCCCCAAAATGTTTCAGGGGATGCAAAGAAATCGGTTATGTGCACCATATTTAGTGGTTATATCCAGTTGTACAGTTGATGCAGGAAAAAAGTTTTCATTTACATTAAACATCTGTTAAGCAACAATCTTACCATGTAATCCTTTAAAAAAAAAAAATAGCTGACATCCCAAAAAATCACAGCAAACTTATCTCCTTTTTCATTTTTAGCATTCAGCATTATAGCTGGTGGTTGAATCTCACTCTTAGGCTTGAGAAAATACAAGCCAACCAACCCTCCAATCTTCCAAATGAGAAGCCTACCAGTTTATTAATGGATCCCCATCTCTTGGATTATCAAGTCTTGGCTAAATGGCAACCTTTGGATTTCGTACCATGTCCTGTGAGGTTGTTGCTCACATATACAATAATATACTGTATAATGAATAGAAGCTGCAGTTAAACATTTACAATAAAATATTCTTAAACTCATAATAAACAATATACTGTATGAAAACCTCTGGTAAATGTCCTTAAATCGTCTCTCTCTAAATGACCAAATATTTTCTCTTTCTTTAATTTCTCTTTTTTCTTTACTATTTATGTTTCTTGAAAAACATTGGGAAGCATATATTACAAAATGTTTGTAGACTTTGCTACAATGTTGTATATGATATTACTTTATATGACTGTACCTTCTTACAAAACAATAAAACAAATTATAGAGAACATTGCTGCTCAATGGAGTTGCTAAAGTGACATAATTGACTATAGTGGTCCAAGCTATCACAGACTCCATAGAGAGCTTTATGGGCAATTGACTATAAGTTCTTCCAGTATCATATGCATATCTCTGACATTTCTCTTTCATCCATTGTGGAACACAGGAACCATGGGGTAAAGTAGTGTCTTGCCTCCTACAGGAAGCTATTTCATAGCTATTATTTTTGTGACTTATATGGGGTGTTCCATGTCCTCCATTACGCTGGCTCCTATTCCACGTTCCTCTTACACTTGGAGTAGGACAGTGTCCAGACTTTTACCTGGAACTGGGGTCTACATGGTAATAATGCATTTCACAGCCAGTCTCCCTTTTCTTTTACAGCTGTATAGTAACCTGATGTCAGAAGAGGAGCCAGAGTTGTATTGTTTACAGGTTCTTTGATTATGTTCTATCTCTGTGTGTAAGCCAGTCACAATCTGATTTCTGTGGTAATTCTGTCTTATTTCTACACTTTGGCAACTTTTTTTTTTTCATTTATTTATTGTGGCTTGTCTCTCTGTTCAGGGACTTTTTTTCAGTGGACTGGTACACTTTATGCATTATGCGCCCACAGTGCTTTTTAGACTTTGTGCCTGCAGTCATCTTGAGTATGTATCGTCGTCTCCTTCTTTTAGTTCCCTGAGGCACCAGGTGAGCTGCAGGACTGACTCAGTATTCACTGGCCTTCACCTCACTCAGTATGGCGAGATAGGGTCTCCAGTCTCCACTGCGGAGTTCAGTTCTGGTGGCTGGAGAGCAACTGCTCCATTTTGATTTTTCCCTTATTCTATGACACTGGGTGGGCTCTGGGCCTTGGTACCGGCATAGTGGGACCTGGCCTTCTCTCCTATTAATGGGTACTCCTTAAATGGGGTTGCCTCACTGAGATGGTGGTGTTTGCCACTTGTAGATGGAGAGCCAACATACCATTTTTTTTACTTTTTATTTCTGCCTGAGTTTCCTGGACCTTAAAAAGGAGGGAAATGTGTTTTCTCTCCTTCCTTTTCTTTTCTTCAGTTGTCTACAGCCAGGAGGCACCTCTTGCAAGAGGGCTCTCCTCAGGTGGCCGCTATTGACTTCCAGAGAGGCAGTTGTTTATTTTTAGGAGCTATGAGTCCTGTCAGAAGCCATAAGGAACTATGCCCAAAGACCACCAGAAATACCAAAGTTTTTTCTGTTGTGATTAGTTTGAATAGCTTGCCAGACAAGTCTCCCTAAGGGATGAACTGTGCCTATCTACTAATGTGGTCCTTTATCTAGTTCAAGGAACCTATTCCTCCGAGGAATCTACATGGCTTAAAACTCTTTTCACTGTCGTCCAATACAGGTCACTGGTACTCTGGGAGGCGTAAGTCCCCTTTAATAGGCAGGAACAACTATGCAAATGATTTTCAAGGGGCGGAGCCTCCCCTCTTACTTAAGCCACCTTCTGGCCAGAGCCACTTAGATTGATTTGTTCCTGGAGTGCTCTGCACACCAGGTAGTAGAACATCTATGCATCTTAGTGTTTTATTATTTTTATTCAAATATGGAATACCACCATTAGGAGGGTGACCATGGCTGTGAATTGCCCTCTCTAAAGTGGCTGGTGCAGCTTCCAGGGATTTCTGTGGACCTTATGCCCTGAAGAGGGAACAGCTTGTGTTGAGCAGCTTCCCTGCTGAGGAATTTACCTCTGGGTTATTCCTTATTCATCATGGTCACCTGAAGACAGAAGTCCTGCAAGAAAGGTGAGTCACCCATTGAGTGCTGAAGGTCCACTTGTCCCCACAGTGTCCCTTTGATGGGCTTGTATTTTGGAGTTTTCAATACACTCCAGCACTCATAGGGTGTTTTTATTGCATTATTACTGTTTTATGCAATTTCTGTGGTATTCTCTGGGTTTTGGAGCATGGGATATTTGTTTACTTATGTTTCTTATGTGTTTTACTCTTGTTTGAGCATTTTTTAATGTTTTCTTAAACTTTATTAAAAATTGAGTTCCGCGCCTTTAAGCGCGGCTTTTCCCGCTCAGACGCAATGGCTCCTTTACTCTCTATGGGAATTCACAGTGTGGGACATATCTTTGGAACCGCTTGTCACAGCAACTCCAGAGAGGGCTCATTTTACTGCTAGGCTCCTGCTCTATCATCCGGATTGTGTTTTATTTATGTGGGGTGTTCAGGGGGGCTTCGGGCACTGTTTGGGGTACTTGTAGAGGGAAAACTACATTTCCCATGAGCGCCTGGTTCGCGCTCGTTTCTGATTGGCTGTCATGACGGCCGCCATTTTGTGGTACTTTTCCTATGCGAGTACACTACGCAGGGACCGAGCCTTCTCTCTCCTCTACAGATTAACACTTCGCTGGCCAGATAAGTCCGAATTTAGACATTTCTGGGGTGAAACTTTAATCATTTACACTTTTTCTGGGTGATAGTGTTTTTAGTGGGGTATATTGACGCTGTGAGCATGTCTACTTCACTGGAGCTAGGGGCTAGACCCAAGTCTAAGGAGGATGGGGGGTCTGCTACCCCCATGGCGTTTTGCTCCTCTTGCCACATTGGGCTGTCTAGCGATAATGTGGGGGATCTATGCCCTAATTGTACTGGTCAAGATAGCAACCCTGGGCTTCCCAGCCATGCTATTGAGCCATCTTGGGTGAGGGAGTTTAAAGCTGCCACTAGGGATCTCAGATCCACACTTCAACTCTTTCCCTCTCAGATACAGGGGGCTCTCCAGCTCTGGCAGACCCCCTCTACCATCAGGACCTCCCTGCCTAAGCCACAGGGGGCTCCTGAGGTAACTGATTCTTCTGAAGAAGAACTCTTGCAGGATTCTGATGCTGAGGAACGTACTGTTATTGAATCTAACAGATCCATTGGGGACCCCTATGAGTGTGACCCTGAAGTCTCGGCTGAGGGTCTGATCAGAGCGGTTCTGAATACGCTCAACCTTCCTCTGACTCAGGAATCCACTTATGATCCTACTGATGTTTTTCAGAAAAAGCAATCTAAGCCAGTTGTTTGTTTTCCAACTAATCCTACTCTTGCTCGTCTAGTCTCTGAGGCATGGAGGAATCCTGATAGATCTTCCTCTGTCTCCAAAAAGTTTGCTAAGCTGTACCCTTTTCCTGAGACTGAGCTGGCTAAATGGGTGCATCCTCCTAAGGTGGATGCACCTGTTTCCAGGCTATCCAAGTCTACCGCTTTGGCTGTCTCTGATGCCTCTGCCCTGCAGGATTGGACGGATAAGAAATTGGAACTTTCTCTTAAGTCCATTTTTGCCTCTATTGGCACTGCCATGCGTCCAACCTTTGCAGTGGCATGGGTTAACAGGGCTATTGCGGCCTGGACTGAGCGACTGACTGAAGCAGCTCGCCAGGATGCTCCAGTTTCTGAACAGTTACAGCTTCTTGCTAACATTTCTGAAGCTCAGAACTATGTTGCTGACGCTGCCTTTGATGCTGTGCGCATGATGGCGAGGGCCTCCACTTCTTCTGTGGTGGCTAGACGCGCCCTTTGGCTGAAAATTTGGTCTGCTGATACGCCTCCAAGAAAGCCTTGCTTTCCTTGCCCTTTCAGGGGAATTTGCTTTTTGGGTCTGAACTCAAAGAAATGATCAGTGAGGCTACTGGCGGTAAAAGTACTCTTCTACCCTCAGTTTTTAAGAAAAAGTTTCCAGCCAAACGCAATCGGTCCTTTCGTTCCTTTCAGACTGAGACACGCTCCTCGGCCCAATCGGGTCCTCCCACTACGCGCTCCTCCTCCAAGCCCAAACAGTCCTGGAAGCCCAAAGTTGCCCCCAAGGCCAAGACCTCCAAGACTGCTTCGGCATGACTCGCCGAACCCGGGTCCGCATCCGGCTGTAGGTGGACGTCTCCGCATCTTTCGCCGGACTTGGGAGGAGTCAGTGGCGGACCCATGGGTTCTTCAGGTGGTGTCAGAGGGATACAGGATCCCTTTCTCCTCCCTTCCTCCTTTTCGGTTCCATTTTACTCGTCCTTCTCAGGAACCCACAAAAAGGCATCTGTTCGACGACGCTATTCAGGATCTCTTGGACAAAGAGGTCCTGGAGGCGGTTCCTCAGGGGGACACAGGTTCAGGATTCTATTCCAACCTGTTTGTGGTAGCCAAAAAGGACGTAGGGGCTCGTCCTATTTTGGATCTCAAAGATCTCAATGCCTATGTGGTGACTTCCCACTACCGCCAGGAGTCCCTGCGCTCTGTGATTGCAGCTATGTCTCCAGGGGAGTTCCTTGCCTCCCTGGACCTTCAGGATGCTTATCTTCACATCCCTATTCATCCAGAGAGCAGGCGGTATCTCAGGATTGCCTGCCACAGGGGACACTTTCAGTTTGCAGCGCTCCCCTTTGGGCTGACTTCAGCCCCTCAGGTCTTCCAGAGGGTGTTAGGCTCCTTGATAGCGGTGCTTCATCAGGATGGGATCAGAGTGACCCCCTACATGGACAATCTCCTACTGAAAGCCTCCTCAGCGGAGCTTCTCCATCAGCAATTACAGAAGTGTATGCACACTCTGAACCGTCATGGCTGGATCCTGAATCTGGACAAGTCGGACTTGGTTCCATCTCAGAGGCTTCTATTCATGGGTCTCCTGTTCGACACTCGCCAATGCATGGTGTTTCTTCCAGAGGATGTGGCTCACCAGATAGCCGTCCGAGTGGCTGGGATTCTGGATATGGATGAAATTCCGGTACCGAAGTTGTCGTCTTTAGTGGGGACGTTCATTTCCACGATCGAAGCAGTACCATTTGCCATGGCCCACTCCAGGGAACTTCAGAGATTTGTGATCCAGACGTGCAGGAATCATCCAGATCATCACCATCTGGCCGTCTCTCTTCCTCCTCATGTCGAGTCGAGTCTGCACTGGTGGTTGGATCTCTCTCATCTCCTGAAAGGGAGATCCTTTCTAGTTCCTCGTTGGACCACAGTCACAACGGATGCCAGCCTTCGGGGCTGGGGTGCAGTCTGGGGTCGCTTCAGTGCTCAGGGGAAATGGGGTCTGGAGGAATCCCTTCTCTCCATCAATGTTCTGGAACTTCGAGCTGTCCGGCTTGCCCTGAGGCACTGGGAGTCTCAACTGACCGGTCGTCCGATCAGAGTGGAGTCCGACAACGCCATGGCGGTGGCTTACATCAACAGGCAAGGCGGCACAAGAAGCGGTTCCGCCTGGTGGGAGGTCAAGGATATTTTGTCTTGGGCAGAAGATCACGTGCCTGTCATCTCTGCAGTTCATATTCCAGGCATGGACAACGTCATGGCAGACTTCCTCAGTCGTCACACCGTCGACAGCGGAGAATGGGCTCTTCATCCAGAGGTGTTTCACATGCTCACCCAGCGGTGGGGGATGCCTGTGGTGGACCTGATGCTACCAGACACAACAGGAAGGTTCCGGTGTTTTGCTCCCGGTTGAGGGACTCCCTTGCTCTAGCAGTGGATGCCTTGTCGATCCCTTGGGATTTCTACCTGGCTTACATCTTCCCTCCTCTTCCTCTATTGATCAGAGTTATTCAGAAGTTGAAGCAGGAGCGTTGTCCTGTCATCCTGATCGCTCCAAACTGGCCTCGCCAGTCCTGGTATCCGGAGTTGATGGTCATGTCAGTGTCGGATCCGATCCCGCTCCCTGCACGTCCGGACCTACTTCTCCAGGGTTATCTGTGGAAGGAGGATGTTCACTCTCTCCATTTGATGGCATGGCGGTTGAATCCTCGATTGTAGCAAAGAAAGGATTTTCTCCTTCTGTGGTGTCGACTATGCTTAGTGCTCATAAGCCTGTGTCCTCCAAGATCTATCATCGCATATGGTCAACCTTCGTTGCATGGTGCACTGATAAGAAATTGTCACTTGAATTTCATCTTCCCACTGTCCTGGCCTTCTTGCAGGACGGTGTTGATAAGGGGCTCAGTCTGAGTTCCCTCAAGGTTCAGACCTCTGCCTTGTCTGTGTTTTTCCAGGAAAGGATTGCTATCCTTCCTGATGTCAGAGTTTTCTTCCAGGGTGTGACTCATGTTCGGCCTGCCTTCAAGAGTCCTACTCCCCAGTGGGACCTCAATTTGGTGCTGGGAGTACTCCAGCGACCACCGTTTGAATCCTTGGCTTCCATTCCTTTACGTCTCTTGACTTGGAAAATGGCCTTTCTCTTGGCTATTGTTTCGGTCCGCCGGGTAGCAGAGTTACAAGCTCTGTCTTGTAAACCTCCTTACCTGGTGTTCCACAAGGATAAGGCTGTGCTTCGCACTACCAAGGAATTCTTACCCAAGGTTGTGTCCGAGTTTCACATCAATCAAGAAATTGTGGTTCCCTCTTTCTGTCCTAATACTTCATCTGACAAGGAACGTGATCTCCATTTGTTGGATGTGGTGCGTTGCCTCAAGTTTTATGTTCATCGCACCGAGTCTATCAGGAAGTCTGACGCTCTATTCGTCATTCCTGAGGGGCCTAGGGCAGGGAGACCGGCTGCCAAGGTTACTATTGCATCTTGGATTAAAGCTACCATCCGTGAAGCTTACACGTTGCGGAATAAGCATGTTCCCTTCAGGGTGACTGCCCATTCCACCAGATCTATTGGGGCCTCTTGGGCCTACAAGAATCAGGCATCTGCTGATCAACTGTGCAGAGCGGCCACTTGGTCCTCTGTGCACACATTTTCTAAGCACTATCGAGTTGATGTACTGGCTTCGGCTGATGCCAGTTTTGGTAGGAAGGTCCTGGAGGCAGTTTTGCCTGTTTAGGTCTTCCGCTCTGTGATCCTTAGTGCTTCCTTGCTGTTGAGCCCGGTTGGCTCTGGTTCCGTGTGCTGTGTTAGTTCAGAGATTGTTTCCCTTGGTTGGTGTCTGTTGACACTTACAGTTTGGGCTATGTAATTAACTGGTTCATAGCAGTTCTAGTGACTTGGGCCTTGCGCCTGGTCCTTGCCTTACTTCCCGCCTCTGGGTCAGCTCAATGTTTGTACATCCCAGAGTACCAGTGACCTGTATTGGACGACAGTGAAAATAGGATATTAGTCTTACCTGTTAAATCCTTTTCACTTAGTCCATACAGGTCACTGGTCTCCCACCCTGTCAAGGGACCAGACTTGGCTCTCCTGTGGCATTCAGTGGGAGACCGTTGGGGCATGCTCACAGGAGTCTTTCTTTTTGCTTACCTGAGGTCAGTTTTAGGGTCTCAAATCAATCTAAGTGGCTCTGGCCAGAAGGTGGCTTAAGTAAGAGGGGAGGCTCCGCCCCTTGCAAATCATTTGCATAGTTGTTCCTGCCTATTAAAGGGGACTTACGCCTCCCAGAGTACCAGTGACCTGTATGGACTAAGTGAAAAGGATTTAACAGGTAAGACTAAAATCCTATTATCTCAGCTATGGCTAGTAGTCCTGCATCTATCCATGGTATCCTTACTAAACTAGATTAAGTTCTTTATGTTACCCCCATGGATAAGGTCTGTTGTCCAGCTGCAGCTGTGGGCCACTGTACTGGTTGCTGATCCCAATATATCTTGCCTCTCAAGGCCTACGATTCTTCCAGTTGCACATGCAACTGCGTTCAAGGATTCGGCGGACAAATGCCTAGATTCTATTATTAAAATAATTTTTTCAGACAGCATTTGCCACAGCCTAGATGGAAAAGGCCATAGCTATTTGACGTGAGCAGTTTTGGGAAGATGGCCCATACACTGTCTTTCAAGGGGGACATTGTTCATATAATTTATCAAATCAGTGAGCCTAATGATTAAATCTGAGAGGCAGCTTTTGATTCTTTTCCAAGTGCTGTGCCCTTTGACTAAAGATCTGGTCAACTGATCAGTCTTCAAAGACATCCCTTATTTTATTTACCTTTCATGGGCAATGCATCTTTCTTTTTGGCCCTGAACTGGATAAGGTTCATAGCCATGCAACTGGGGGGGTCTGTGCTAATCATCCACTTATGCCATGGAAGTGGCTAAGGCTCCTATCCCCTCTTCGAGCCAGACCTGCTTCTACCACAACCCCAAACAGACCTGGGCAGGAAGGTAAACTACCCAGAAGCCATCTATTAGCATGTCTTCCTCTATATAGCTTGTGAGGTGACATATGTACTCAGGCAATCAGAATGTGGCTGTGCCATTTCCAGGAGCTATGGGCCACAGCAGACCCATGGTTCTAAGGGTTATTTCCGAGGGTTAGCACCTTGACAACGTATAGGACCCTCCTGCTAATTGTTTTTTTGTATCAAGGGTTTGGGAAGGCTCTTCAATCCAGGAGGAAGTTTAAGCCTGGGAGAATATGCGGGTCTTGATTTCGGTCTACTCACAGGAAAGGTTCATGGTGCTCTATTACAATCTCTTCATAGTCCCCAAGGAAGGAGACGGCTGTCTTCTAATTTTGAATCTGACATTTCACCCATACTTCACTTTTCAAGATGAAGTCCTTTTCCATTTTTTGCCATAGTGTGTCCAGGGAAATATTTGGCCTATCTTGATATAAGGTGTACATACCTTTGCAGGTTTATCCACATGCAACATCAGCAATTCATTTTTTCACCTCTTAGGATCTCAATTTCCAATTTATGGCTTATCTCTTTGTGCTGGTGCTCCACTGCACAGGTTTTCACAAAATTCAAGGCTGCCTTGTCAGGCCTTATTTAATCTCTAGGGATCTCCTTTATGCTTATCTGGATATTCTCCTGCTGAAGGCTCCTTCAACAAAGCTCTTAAGTATCCATCTTCAGACGTGTGCTGACGTTCTGGACCAGCATGGCTGGGTGATCAATTTCAACACTTTTTCATTGATTCCGTTCCAATCTATGGTTTTTCTTTGTATGATATTTGAAACCCTTCAGAGACAGTCTGTCACCAAACAAGGTTCATACATCCTGGCATGTATCTCAGGCTCTGGCCCACCCGTTGATGACCCTACAGAATTATAGGAGAGAGTTGGGTTTGCTGCTGTTTGCTTTGGAGCCAGTTCAGTAATGCTCTTCAGTATTAGGCCCAGTCACTTCACGGCCTACCGGGTCAGATTCAGTACTAAAGTGCAACAACAGTGAAGTTTATCTAGCGCCAAGGAGGCATAGTGGGTCGACGTTTGTCTCATTCCAGCTATCTCATCCGTTCACTTTCCAGGGGTGGACAGTGTTGAGGAGGAATTTCTCAGCCATCAGTGTATGGATGCGAGGGAATGGGGAATGAAGAAGGTCATTTTCAACTCCATAGCTCTTAAATGAGGTCTACCGGTTGTAGTCCTGATTTAGCCCTGGAAGAACCACTTGGTTCCCCAGTTTTGTTCCAGGTCCCTAGACCTCTGGCCTTCACAATAGATGCAATGGGCATTCTGTGGAATTTCCCTTTTGGTGTATGTTTTTTTCCTCTCCCGTTGATTGCAAATGTCTTGAGGAAAGTCAGGATGTACTGGATGCATGGAATTCTAATTACTCTGTACTGGTGTCGGCTTGCATTATTCTTTAATCTGATCAATCTGTCGATCAAGATCCCGAAGCCAACATCCTAAGGGAGGAAGAAAGGCTTCTCTGACTTAGTCACTGCAACCAGGCTTAAGGCCCACAAGCCAGTATCTTCTAGGGTCTGGTCTTTGTTCTTCCAGTGGTGTGCAGACCATGGCTCAAGGCAGCTTCTTTTATTATTTTTAGCCTTTTTCCAGTACAGTCTCCTTACAAGGCTTTTGTCTTAGTTATATCTAGGTCCAGATCTTGGCTTTGTCAGGTCTATTTCAGAATAGAACTTATGGCCTGATATCCAGACCTGCATGCAGGGTGTGGCAAATTTCTGACCCATTGTTTGAGATCCCACTTTTCCATGGGGCCTAAATATGGTCCTTTGTGTACTTCAGATGGATCTGTTTGAACCACTGGCTTCTATGTCCCTTAGTTTCTGGGTACTGAAGATTGTTTTCTTTATGTTGTGTTGTGTGTATATGGCTTTTGACTGACCTATAAACTTTGTCTTGTAGACCCTCTTTTTCTGGTGTTTCATGCAGATACTGTGGTGCTGCATACTCCCCTTGGTTTTCTTCCCACAGCAGTGCTTGATTTTCATATTAATCAGGAATTTGTTCTTCCTTCTTTTTCTCCTGCTCCCTCTAATAAAAGGGAACAGGAGCTTAACTGTCTGTATGTAATTTGTTGTCTGAAATACTTCTTTCATCACACTGAAACTTTTTTCACAGATCATATTTATTTTTCTGTAACTACTGATGACCCTTGTGCAGCTCAAGCAGTGCCTAAGGTGTAAGTGGTCTCTTGAGTAATGGAATACATACAAGGCCTACATAGTTATGAAGGGACCACTAAACTTTCAGGTAAAGGTTCATTCCACCACAGTGGCAGGAACTTTATGGACCTCTAAGAATCTGAGGAGTACTTTTGTATGGTGTGGTCTCTGCTCCACACTTCTGTTAAATATCTAAGTTTCTGTAATGTCTCGGCTCAGCCTGGTTTTGGGTGAAAGGTCCTACAAGAAGCTGTGCCTGCGTACATGCCTTGTTTCCTTTGTCTCCAGTTACCTTTCTACTGTTACTTAGTGTTTGTGTGAGAGTCCATTTACACCTGAGATCCATGGTAGTATCTAGTTTGTCTCCTTTGAGACTAGTTTTATTTTTGGGAGTTTTTCTCCCCATCCCTGGAATGCTGGTTGTGATAGCTCTCGTTCATCACAATGGTTCCTGTGTTTCAGAATTGAAGAGAAAAGGGGATTTTTGTGTACTTCTTGATAAACAATTTTCTCTTAGTCCTAGATGAACACAGGACATTTCTCCCAGAGGAAAAAAATACTGTTTGCGTTCCGGGCAGGGGTGTCCTTAGGGTTCTCTGATGTGGTGACCACCTTCCTGTCCTATGTCTTTTTTGCTTGCTACTGGGTGGGGGTAGAGTGGAGATGGGAGGGTCTCAGCCTCCAAAGAGCTTTATTTGCAAGTGTCCTAGCCCCTAGGTGAAGCTACTTTACCCCATGGTGCCTGTGTTTCACAAAGACTAAGAGAAAAGGATGTATCAATCAGTGCACAAAAATCCCCTTATAGGACCCTGGTAGAATGGCACATTCTTAAGATCACACTGGGTATGTAAACAATTAATCACTACATACCTTGCTTGAGGGACATCAATATTTGAGGAAACCACCTTTCGTTTTTGCTCAAGGAGACAGATGGATCTTGTGCATTCTTCTCTCACCTCCTGTTCAAGTTTAAAGACTTGGCTGAGATTATTTGTGTCCATGAATGGTGTGTCCTTCCCCATTCTGAAGTGGTCATTCATTTGTTTATCTGATGTGTTGTGGTTATTCTGTTTTATTTCCATATACTGATGTGTAGTGGGTGCTAATTCATGTTTTACACTTTTCCCCTGCAAATAAAATATACAGACATTAGATATTAAACCTCCTTCCACAGAAAATAGACAGATGATTTATATAAAAAGCAAAGTGAAGCAAAACTGCTGCACTGTAGGGTACAAACATTCCTTAAGTTCTTATTGACTTAAAACTGGTGAATGCTAGAGATGCCTTCAATACTTTTCTTCACAATCACTGTCATTCAGTGGGTTAAAACCTCAGAATGCCTAGCCAGAAGGGAGCCTATAGCACATAATACACAATACCTTTCTCTGTCGTCCAATATAGGTTACTGGTAACTTTGGATAGGCGACCGCCCCTTTAAGTAGGTGAATGCTGGGTGGAGTCTACCTCCTATCCTTAGCTGCAGCTAGCCACTTCCTCTCCAGAAAGATTTGTTCCTTGAGGAAGATACAGGCAAGAGTACAGTTCTGCTATAGTTTTAGCTTATTTTTTGTTTTATGTTAGATATGGAATACCACCATTAAGCGGATTACCATCACTGACATTCCTTAGTGGATAGCTCAGTTTCCAGGTGCTATGGTGGACCTCTTAGCCCTGGGGAGAAATTCTTGTTCAGCAAGTTCTTTCCCTAGGAGTTGCCCACTGAGGCTTCTTCTTTACAAATGGTAATCTGAAGACAGAAGACCTGCTGAAAAGGTAAGCAACCCTTTGAGTGCTGAGGTCCACTTGTCCCACGTTTCCTCTCCACACAGAGGTCTCCTTTGGAGTTCCTGATACATACAGACAAACCTAATGAGTGCAGGAGTATATCTTTTGTGGGTTTGGAGCAAGTTTCTGTGGTAAATGCAACCCTTTGTCTGTGTCACATTGCCTTACCTCGGCCTGCGCCATTCTGGAGGGAGCAGGGTTCTGGACTGACGCTCCAGCGTCACTAGCTGCGTCCCTCTTGCCTGTGGCCTGGTTGCATATGTTTCTTGTTACTGTCATCATGAATCAGGCACTTGCCTGGACGCCTGTTATAGGCCCAGCCTGGGGGACCTAATTGGTCCCGCCTTCTCCTACCCCTTTATAAACCTCTCTGGGCCTGTGTATCATTACCCTTACGTTGGTGTTCAGTGCAGTTCTAGTTCCTGTTGCTCCTGCATCCTGTGTATGACCCGGCTTGTCTGACTATCCATTCTGGTGCTGACCTGTGGCTCTGTCTGACCATTCTACCTGTGCTTTCCTTTGGCTTTAGACATCCAATCTGGTGCAGACCTTTGGCTCTGGCTAACTAACCACTCCGTGTATTAACCTGGCTTGTCTGACTATCCTAGCTGGTGCTGACCTGTGGCTCTGTCTGTTCACTTCACTGTGTGGCTCCGTCCCCACAGACATCCATCCTGGTGCAGACCTGGGGCTCTGGCAGACTCTGACCTTACCAACTGCAGGCATGAGTCAGTAGTCTCCCTTGTTGCTATATTTTGGGAGACTGTAGGTTCTGTGTGCATTCAACCTATTACCCCGAGACTACCAGTTGGCTTCGGCCTAGTCTCCAGCAGACGTGGTTGACCCGTCGGCAGGCTCCTATTTCTGATATAGTCGCTAGCCTCTCCAGTCACCCTCTGCTGATAGTATATTCATTTATTGCTTATTGTTTATTATCCAAAATAAAGGTAATTTTAACTATACCATGTGACTCCTTGTCTTGCTTAAGAACTGTAACAGTCTGCCAATTTGGCATCTTTTTGGGGGTTTTCACACTTTTCCCTTTAGGGTACAGTGTTTAGTTAACGCTTATCATGTTCTGTAGTGTTTTTACAACTTTTTTTACCTCAGTGTAAAATTTTACAAAATGAAGCTCAGCGCCTTTAAGGCGCATTTTACCGCATAGATGCCATGCTCCATTCACCTCTATGGGTCTTTACATTTTGGGACATATCTCTGCAACCGCTTAACGTAGTGACTTCAGAGACAGCTCATTTTGTTTCTCTGCCCTTGCTCTATCATCAACGTTCTGTGTGTTTTGGGGGGCTCGGGGAGCTTCGGGCACTGTTGGGGTACTTTTTTTTATGGGGGAAAACTACATTTCCCATGAGCACTTGCTTTGCACCTTGTTTCTCATTAGCTCCCGTCGCGGCAGCCATTTTCTGCTTTCCCTTCATGAGTATCCTATGCAGGGCTTGAACCCTCCTTCTCTCAGCAGATTAACCCTTCTTCTGCCAGATCAGTGCAAATTAGTGATTTCTGGGGTGTAATGTTAACATTACACACTGTATTTAATGTTTCTTATACTTATAATGTTGTGACATTGTTAGGATGACAACTCTGTTGAAACTCGGGACTAGTCTCAAGACTAAGGATACTGGGGTGTCTGTGACCTCCATTGCGCATTGCTCCTTATGTCATTGAGGGTTACCTAGAGAATTATCTGGTCATTTACGCCCAGCATGCGCTGCTGCCCCTGCGTCTCCCCCAGGGTCTTCCAGCCATGTGCTAGTTTAGATGCAAGAGTTGAAGGTTACTAGAGAGCTAGGATGCACCTTACAACTCTTTCAATCCCAATTGCAGGGGGTCTTTCAGTCTTGGCAGACCCTACTCTTATCAGGTCTTCCCTACCAAAACTGCAGGGCGTACCTGATCTATCTGACTCCTTTGAGGGGGAACTGGATTCTGATGAGGGGGAATGTTCTGCAGTGGTCTCCTCACAATTCTTTGGGGACCCCCTTTTGAAGCTGATCTTGACCCCTCAGCTGAGGGCCTGATCAGGGCTGTGTTAAATACGTTAAGCTTCACCTTGGATCAGGAGGCTCCCACAGATTCCTCTGATGTGTTTCAGGAAGCAGTGTGCCTGTTTTCCACCCAGCTCCACTCTTGACCGTTTAGTGTCTGATGAGTGGAAATATCCTGACTAAAAGCCTTCGAAGAAGTTTGTTAAGCTGTATCCCTTCTCTTAAGTGGCCTTGGCTCAGTGGGCCCATCTTCCCAAGGTGGACGCCCCAGTTTCTAGACTCTCTAAGTCGTGGAAGACACTTCTGTCCTTCACAACTGGACTGACAAGAAGCTTGAGACCTCCACGAAAGCCATTTTGCTACGGCTGGTACTTCTTTGCGCCAAGCATTTGCTGCTGCTTGGGTGAACAGGGCTATTGCAGTCTGGACTGAACAGCTGACTGTAGCTGTCTGTCAGGGAGCTCCTACTGCTGATATGTTGCAGCTCCTTGCTGACATCTCTGAGGCTCAGCATTATGTTTCTGCTGCTATATTGGTTGCCATCCTTTCGGTGGCCAGGGTCTCTACCATGTCTGTGGTAGCCAGATGGGCTCTTTGGTTCCTGATCTAGTCTACAGGCACTGCCTCTAAGAAAGCCTTACTTTCTTTACCCTTTCGGGGTACCTCTCTGTTTGGGCCAGAGCTTAAGGACCTCAAGTGAGGCCACGGGGGGCAAGAGTACTCTTCTGCCTTTAGTCCCTCGGACGAAGCCTCCAGCAAAGAAGAATCTGCTTTTTAGGCCCTTTCAGGCTGAGGCGCACCCCACGAGCTAGGCGGTTCCCCAGGCTCCAAGATCCTTTTCCAAGCCCAAACAACAATGGAGGGCCAAGCCATCCTCCACCAAGCCCAATGCTTCCAAACCTTCTTCGGCATGACTCGCCAACCCACTCGCCAAGTGGGTGGTCGTTGCTCCACTTCCTCAGTGTCTGGACAGACACCGTGGTGGATCCATGGGTTTTGCAGGTGTCAAGAGGGGTACAGGATTCCTTTCACCTCTCTGTCTGCCTTCAGGTTCCTTCCTTCACTCACTCCTCAGGGTGCAGAGAAACGCCATCTGTTTAACGGCGCTGTCCAGATCCTTTTGGACATAGATGTTCTGGAACCAGTCCCAGTACTGGACCTGGGTTTGGGTGTCTACTCAAACCTGTTTGCGGTTTCCAAGAAGGACAACGGCTGCTTCACAATGAGTTCCATACCCCTCTGGCACTCAAAGGGTTAAATATTTAATCATCACATTATCTATTACATATAGATCACATTTAGCTATACTCGTTTACACATAACATTTATATAATTTATTATACAATTACAAGTATACATGTTTAGATATAGTTCACATCATTAGTTTAATATTAAATTCATATTTTAATCATTATTCACTATTATTATTATTTAGACACTTTTGTCATGTTTCATAGAAATCACATATTTATTAATACATATTAAACTTCACAATATTTAATCATTATAGTTACATAATTACTATTCTTTAGTAGTTTAAGTATTTATATTTTTTATTTTTCTATAAATATTTATTATTTTTCATTAATCATTATTATTTTTCTTTATTTCTTTTGTTTTCATTTTTTATTTTTAATTGATTGTTGTTTGTATCTATTTGTCTAGTATGTTAATTTTTTATGTGTGGTGAACAGATTTAGAATCCAGTTGTATTTAGAGTATAGACAATGCTGTATGTCTCACGAGCGGACAGTGTTTGTTCCCATTAGTTATCACTGTGGGTATCTGATGGGCCACTTCTAATGAGTTGTGATATTGTGTGTTCCAGTTTGAAACACTATACCTGTTATAGTGTCTCAGGATCCGTTATGTTGTGGCTGGCTTTTCCGGAGTTACTGCCGGATATGATATAGTTTTAGGTTCATTCACCACGGAAGTAGTTTACTTCCAGTTGTGTATTCCGGATGTTCCTCCCTGTTATTTTCCATTTAGCACCTAGCTATGGGTACAAATAGGTCCACTCGGGTGGTAAGTCATTGTTTGCTTTTTACTCTTTACTTTTTTAATATATTGCCAGATTGCATTTTTTTGCAAATTGTATTGTATATTTGAAAATTGCCCAACCAGTTTGAAAAAGAGGTTATCTTCAAAACGCGTCCCTTTGGGCTATATTGACGCTATTTATACAATTGGCATTATTTTATTATTAAAACTATTTTTTAATATTTTTGTATTCTCAATAATTTATTTTTTTGCTGAAATTCACATTGACCGTATCGGGGCGGTACATAACCCCGTTTGAACATTGCCGGTTGTCCTCACAACCGGCACACGTGGCGACAGTTGTGAGTACTATCCTATAATTATGTGCTATATATATTGACACTAGTGCTATCTTCCACGTTTTTTTGTGGGATATTCCATCTTGGTGGATTGTGCTCCCTTTCTGGTTCTATGTTTATTTTTCCTAAGGGTCCTGGAGGTCGATTTGGTTACTTGTGGGAAGCAGCATCAACCTATACACCAACTGAGTGACTGAGTGGGGGCAGACAGAGTCCCCCAGCTGTGCGGTTGACCACTTGAAGTGGTTTTGGATATTGTGAGTACCTTGGTGTATTGGTAGAGGATCACTGATTACAAAGATATTACACTAGGAACCGCCCTTTTTTCTTCTATTTTTACCATAGAGTCTGGTCCACCTTTCTCTCTTGGTGTGCTGATAAGATCTTTCCCAGAACTTTGACCTTCCAACGGTCCCGTCCTTCCTGCAGGACGGAGTGGATACGGGCCTCAGGTTGAGTTCCCTTACGGTTTAGACATCTGCAATCTGTCTTCTTTCAGAGATGTATCGCTATTCTTCCAGATGTCAAGGTTTTCTTCCAGGCCGTGGCTCATAATCATCCTGTCTTTATGAATCCTGCTCCTACGTGGGATCTTAACTTTGTTTTTGGGCATCTTTCAGTGCCCTCCATGAGTCCTAGGCTACCATTCCTTTGTGCATGCTGACTGCATCTCCTGTCTTGTAAACCACCCTTTTTGGTTTTTCACAAAGACAAGGTGGTGCTTCACACTTCGCAGGAGTTTCTCCCAGAGGTGGTCCCTGGATTCCACATCAATCAGGAGATTGTGGTGCCTTCTTTCTGCCCTGACCCTAAATCTGACAAGGAAAGGGATCTTCACTTGTTAGATGTGGTGCACTGCCTTCAGTTCTATGTGCACCGCACTGAATCTATTCTCCAGTCTAACGCTTTTTTCATCATTCCTGAGGGTCCCAGGGCAGGGAGACCAGCATCCAAGTGACCTTTGCGACTTGAATTAAGTCTACTTGTAGTAAGGCTTATGAACTGAAGAAGAAGACTGTTCCATTTAGGGTCACGGCTTATTCCACAAGATCCATTGGGGCATCTTGTGCTTACTAGAATCAGGCTTTGGCTGTTCAGTTGTGCAAGGCCGCCACTTGGTCGTCTGTGCACACCTTCCCTAAACACTGCAGTGTTGATGTGCTGGCATTGGCTGATGCTAGCTTTGGGAGGAAGATCCTGGAGGCAGCCTTGCCTGTCTAGGATCTCCTTCGTCTCTTGAGTACTCTTTAACTTTTGAGCCCAGTTGGCTCTAGTTCAGCATGCTGTGTAACAGTTCCTGGGAGTGTGTTTTTTTCCCCCCAGTTTTGTGCCCATTGACAATTTGTTGTTATTGTTGGGCTATCTATGATCTGATGGTTCATATATGCTCTGGTGACTTTGGGGGCCTGCGTCTGGTCCTTGCCTTACTTCCCAACTCTGGGAAACTCAATGGTTGGACATCCCAAAGTTACCAGTAACCTATATTGCATGACAGAGAAAAGAGGATTTTAGTCTTACCTGTTAAATCCTTTTCTTTTAGTCCATATAGGTTACTGGTCTCCCACCCTGTCAAGGGACCATGCTTGGCTCTCCTGTAACTGAACGTGGGAGTCCTTTCGGGTTCATGCTCACAGGAGTCTTCTTTTCCCTTCTTACTACCTAGTCACTAGTTAGTGTCTCAAATCTTGTTGGAGAGGAAGTGGCTAGATGCAGCTAAGGATAGGAGGTAGGCTCCACCCAGCATTCACTTCAAGAAATGTTCCTGCCTACTTAAAGGAGAGGTTGCCTACCCAAAGTTACCAGTAACCTATATGGACTAAGAGAAAATAATTTAACAGGTAAGACTAAAATGCTCTTTTGCTGTCTATAAGTTTATGGATTACCCATGAACTATGGAGCTCCATGGTCTGTACTGTCTTACACTGTTCTCTCTCCATAATATAAGTGTCAGTGTTGTATTAAGACTATAGGTATGGTTTGCACACCAATTTGGGCTGTTTCAACAGAACCAGAGCTGTGACAGGTCACTAGATGCAGTGCAATTTGTTCAGCTAGCTGTAAGTGCAATTCAACTGAAGACTATGCACAGAGCTCCATGCCCACTAGGTAAGCAGCACAGTGGGCAGGGCTGGTTTTACTTCTCAAGTGCCCCAGATAAGTCACCCCCATTCCTCAAATCACTTGATCTCTAGCCCTGTCCATGTTGCTGGGCTTGAAAAATATCCTAAACCCATAACAGAAAAGCATTTAAGCGCTTATTTGGTAGAAATATCTCTCTAGCATCCAATGAGTTAAATAATAGCCAGTAAAGATGTGCGTAACCTGGTAAATAAAAAATGTGGTTGAGGGACCAGTACAGCTGAGCTGTCCCTCAAAAAATAATGCTCTAGGCATCTCTTACAGTGCAAAGACTGAATAATTTCTGGGGCAAACCAAATACACCAAAGAGAACAAATAACATTTTCTGGACATCCATGGCAGCATTCACCACATTGGTTATCTCATCCCATTCTGGCTGACAGGTAAGAGAACAAGTCAAACAAAAATCATACAGTATAAGAAACCCCTCCCGCTTCACCTGTTGTCTTTTTCTCTGGCCTTTGAAGCAGACAGGATTTGAGTTGCTGGCTCTTTTGAGAACTGTCTTTTTTCTTTTGAGGCTTACGGGGCAGTGTCTTCCATCCTTTGCCAGTTGGAGTTCTTCTTCTCTCTCCTTCTAAAGCACCAACATCACCACTCTCTTTTGGGTCAGCGGGTTGGTCTTATCTGAGAAATATTTGGACCTCTGCTTATTTGATCTCCTGGAAGTATACGCAGGTGTGGGCTTTCTATGCCTCCTGCTCATAGGGTTGACGTAAACTACCAATAGAACTGGAATTCCTACACTGGGGCATGATTTTATGTTTGTATCTCAATCTTGTAGGACCCTGTTTCTAGTATAATGTGTCTACTCACTGAATCTCTGAATGATAGTGATTGGTGTAGTCATTGGTGTAGTTCACCTGTCATGGATCCCTGTTTAACCCTTTGAGTGCCAGAGGGGTGCGCAAGCAATGTAAAGGGTTAACCCTTTCAGTGCCATAGAATTGGACAGTTTTTTTGTACGCTGCTGATTGGACATATTTTCAGCATTTTTGCTATCCATCTGTTTAGGCATGATTCCTGTTGGTAACTTTGTAGTTATATATGGAAAACTATATATATTTTTTTCAGCACAAATTCAACATTTTGAACTAAATTTTGATCTTTTTATAGGATAACCTCCAAAAAAGGCTTTGTTTTAAGCTCTATCACGGTCCAGCGCTCGTCCTTGTCAGTTCTTTTTCAGAAGCGTTATGTTATGTTCAGATTTTTGTGCAAAGGGTGGTATGTACCCACCCCATATTTAGCAATCCCCCACCTCCATGGGATCGCTATCTGGTCCTTGGAGTGCTTCACAGGGATCCTTTTGAACCAATGGCTTCTGTGTCTCTTCGTTGCTTGAAGCTAAAGAAGGTTTTCCTTCTAGCAACTGTGTCTGTTTTGTATGTGGCCGAACTCCAGACTCCTATATAGCCTATATGGTTTATTATGTAGATAAGCTGGTTCTACATACCGTAAAATCTTGGGTATAATACACACCTGTGTATAATACTCGGGTGTAAATTATACACAAGAGTTTTGGTAAACTAATGATTTACTGTGTTTAATGCACACAACTCCAAAAAACAGTCTCCCTTGATAGCCCTTCCCAGCCTCACCCACCTCAGTACAAGTAGATGTCTACCCCATTACCATAATCGGATCCCACTGATATCCAGAACCCCCTATCTGGAGGCAGCGGGCGACATTCTTGTGCTCACCGCCTGCTTCCTGTATGCTTCCTTATTTAAATAATCTAAGAGCCCATCTTAATAACTAGGATCACCTCGTTGGAGGCAGCCGTGAAATTGGGGCAGTGGGTGCATGCGCATTGACTCTATGGTGGTGTCCTGCCAGGAGTTCCTGACAGGGCAACCAAGATACAGGAGACGTTCCAGGAGCGGAAGAAGTGAGTGGCAAATGCAAGAATGCAGCCCGCTGCCCCAATATCGCAGCTGCCTCCAGTGGGGGGGATCCTGGTTATTAAGGTGGGCTCTATGATTCTTCAAATAATGAAGCATAGAGGAGGGGGGTGGTGAACTCAGGAATGCCTCCCGCTGCCTCCAGATAGGGGTCCTGGATTTAAGGGGGGACACACGTACTGGTATTGAGGTGGAGGAGGCTGGGAAGGGCAATTGGGAGGGGGGCATTTTAGGTCATTTTGCATTTGTTTTTTCACTCATGTATAATATGCACCCCACATAAGGTAAAAATGTGCATATTATACCTGAGATTTTATGGTACTCTGTTTGAGTTTTCACCCCAAGGAGGTTTCGGATTTCCATATTAATCATCAGGAGATTGTGCTTCCTTCTCTTTGTCCTGCTCAGTCGAATAGACAAGAACAGGACTTACACTGCCTAAACGTAGTTAGGTATATTTAATACTACATTCATGTCACTGAAACTTTTCGTTATTCTCGAGGGCCAAGCAACATCAAAGGTGACATTGGCATCTTGGATCAAGATAAAAATCCATTACACCTACATCTTTAGAAAAAGGCCATTCCTTTTTGGGGTTGCGGCTCATTCCACCAGAGCACTGGGTGCTCCTGGCCCAACAAAAAACAGGCCTCTGTGGAGCACTTGTTGTCACAGTGCCTGGACTGACGCTCCGGCATCACTAGCCGCATCCCTCTCTGCCTGCGGCCTAGTCTGGTTCCTTCTTACTGGCAGCATTTAATCAGGCACTTGCTTGGACGCCTGTTATAGGCCCAGCCTGGGGGACCTAATTGGTCCCGCCTTCTCCTACTCCTTTATAAACCTCTATGGGCCTGTGTATCAGTTACCTTTACTTTGTTGTTCTGAGCAGTTCATTGATTTGTATTCCTGATTCCTGTGTATGACCCAGTTTGTCTGTCCATCCATTCTGGTGTTGACCTGTGTCTCTGTCTGACCATTCTCTGTGAGCTCTCCGGTTTGGCTTAGACATCCTTTCTGGTGCAAACCTGTGGCTCTGGCTGACTACCCGCTCCGTGTATGACCTGGCTTGTCTGTTTACCCATCCTGGTGTTGACCTGAGGCTCTGTCCACTGCGCATCCAACATACCAACACTCAGTGGATATCCTATCTGGTGCAAACCTGTGGCTCTGGCTGACTATCCGCTCCGTGAATGACCTGGCCTGTCTGATTATCCTAGCTGGTGCTGACTAGGGACTCTGTCTGTTTCCTTTGTGTGTTGGCTCCCGCTCCACAGACATCCATCCTAGTGCAGACCTGGGGCTCTATCAGACTCCTATCTTACTGACTGCAGGCGTGAATCAGTAGTCTCCTTGGTTGTGTTCATTATTGGAGACATATCTCCTAGACTGATTGCAGGCTGTCAGTGCTATCCGTTGGGTGTTTCTCCATATACAGAGACTAGAGTGGGCTGAGGCCTAGTCTCTAGCAGTAGTGGTGGATCTTTGGCAGACTCCTGTTTCTTATAGAGTCGTAGCCTCTTCGGTCACCCTCTGCCTGTTATTTATCTTTTTGCATTACTGTTATTATTATTCTAATAAAGGTGATCGTAACTATACTGTCTGACTCCTTGTCTTGCTTGCCAACCATAACACTTGTGGAAGGAGTTGACATGGCTGTTGTTGTTATACACCTTCACTAAACATTGCAGTTAACATGCTGGCCTCACCTGAGACTAGATTTGGGAGGGAAGTCTTCCAGGTGTTCGTACCTGTGTAGGTGTTTTTCCCCTTACTTTCTAATAACTTTTCTGCTGTACTTACTTTGTGTGGTGGTGTCCATTGATACATGAGGTTCATGGTTGTTTCTGGTTTGTTTCTATTGAAACTGGTTTCATTGTTGGGAGTTTTTATCCCCCCTTCCTGGAATTCCGGGATTTACGATGAAGATGTTGCAGTGGTAATACTGCTTATCAGTATAGTGAGTTCAAAACGTTTCCGGTATCAGAATGGCTCTGAACAATGCTGGAGTTTAAAATGTCACCAGGTCGGTTAAGGTAGGGTATGGGGTATGTACCGTTCTACTCATGTTTATGGATGAATACGGTTGGCGTTTGGTATCAATCCCTTGGATGCTCGCTGGGGGTCTCTCTAGCATTCAAGGGGTTAAGCTATCACAGTTGTATTGTTACACATAGCTTAACCCCATGGATGCTAGAGAGATCTCCAACAATACTGCTGTAGCATCCCAGGGGTTAATACCGAACTCCATAGTATTTATCCATACACTTGAGTAGAACATACCCTACCGTAACTGACCCAGTGATATTTTAAACTTCAACACTGTAAAGGAGCCATTCTGATACAATAGGATAACAAGTCTGGCTGAGAAAGCTTTGGTATATCCCCCCATGGTTCCCTGTGTTCCATAATAGACAAAAAAGAGAAAAGGGGATTTTTTTTTTTTTTTTTTACAAATCATTTTATTTTAGTCCTTGTACAACACAGGATATCATTGTTTCAGCTCTAGACATGGGTGTCCTTCAGTTCTCTGGCATTGTGACTGCCTTCCTGCCCTATTTCTTTCTTTCTTCGCTGCATGTAAAACTGAAGGCTGCTTCTGCTGGGTGGGTGGAGCTGAGAGTGTATCCACTCCTCCTCCAGAGAGCTTTAGATTCCAGTGCCCTTACTCCAAGTGGTATCCACTTAATCACATGGTCCCTGAGTTCCAAAAGTATTAAAAGGAAAAGGATTTATCGGTATGTCCCTACAATTCCCATATACTGAATATATTTAGAATGAGAAAAGAATGTACAATAATTACAGTAATATATGTAAAGTATAAATAGACATGTGACCTATAGTAATAGTTTAAACTATTAGAAAATAAAACAAGTTATTTCTGGTTTGTTGATCTTTTCCATCCAAAAGGATTGCACTGGAATAGATCATGTGACCATTTAACATCTTAAATAAGATATAAGGACAGCCCTTGCAGTTCTTTTTAGCTTCCATGGGGTATGCAGTCAGGTTAAAATGAGTGACTAAGTAAATCATTCTCGAATCAAACAGGTTCAGCAAGGACATTGAGTTAGGCAGTACCAATACTTTATATGTTTCATATTTCATGGGGCAATCTTATAGTCATTGCGTATTTTTGCATTTTAATGCTTTGTAGGATTGGGCGCTAAGAATATTTTTCGTTCCGCTTTTCCCAGATATCCCTATCTTTCCCTGGTGCCCAATCCATGTCCCTTTCCTCTCCTCTACTACCTCTCTCTCCTTTTTCGCAAAACTATGAAGTGATTCCTTTCCGGCACATTAATATTATATACTGTATATACAACTCACTGTGGTTCTTTCTGAACAATGCTTTTCAGGAATCAGTCCACAAAACAAACCAGTCAGTTTGATCATCTAAGTTTACAAACATGGTGGTATAAGTTTGCAAAATAATTGACCATTTGAATTAAAAACATTATGGCCCAATACAGTGTCCCCTTGAAAGGCACAAAAGCTTTGCTCACACAAAAGAGCATATTTATTAAAGGAAAACTAACACCTAAATGTGAAGTGGAGATACGTACACTTAAATATCCTGTACAGTTTCCTAGCATTTGCAAAACTTCTGTTTGTTTTTTGAAGCCTAACTCTAGGGAGGCGGAGATTGCCTGTATACAGCAAATCAAGGATAGTGATTCCCACTGGAGTGTACCGCCCACTCCTGAGAAAATTGCTGAAGATAGTCTCTCCGATGCAGCGGACCAACAGGTCTCCAAGGTGCACAGTATGGCCAATCGAACAGGCAACGTCATACACTATTTGTTAGTTTTATATGCACTGAGGGAGCAGCTATTCCTTCCTTTTGCAGCAATAGCAATCTTGAGGTAACTGTCAAGGATTTTCTGTAAATTGGCAAAGGTAACATAACAACCATTCTGAATGGGCACCAATAACAATACATTTACTGACTTTAGCTATTAATTCTCATTACACACAACACAAATAAAATAAATTCTTTGAATAAGACAGTTTGCATATTCATTAAAATACAAGTTTAGGGTTACATTTTAGGGATGTAACATAAATAATACATTTTTGCATATGCTAGCTAAACAAGTGATCTATAACGTTACATCAGCCTATACAGTGTTGATGTTCCTTTAATAAGTCATTTGAGATGAATGTTCATTTGGTAATGCACATTATCACCAAAAAAATGAACCCTTCGAGTGCCGAGAAGTATTCAATGCATTGGAAAGCAATGTGTTAGATACTCCTCTGACACTCACATTAACCTTTTGAGTGCCAGAGGGGTACGCAACGCATTGGCACTCAAGGGTTAAAATGGTTCAATACTATTTAAACAGATGGCCTTACACAAAGGAAATGAGAAGCAGTTCTGGAGCAAACCAAATAAACTTTCCATGAATTTAAATAGGTCTTTAATTCCCTTGAATAATAGAGAGGTCTTTAACCCTTTGAGCGCCATTGGTAACAAATGCATATTCCCACTGATTTAAATTACTGGTTTCACTTTCTTTGTACATAAGGCCTTCATGGTTTTTACCTAAATGTCAAATGTACCAATGCTCCGTTATACAGTCATGTTGTGATAAAGGCACCCAGATCCTTATTGATGTAGCTAAAGAGATGCAGTTCTGCAGCTGATCATCTATATCAAGGTGGGGTGGACATTGATTTAAATGGGTTAGTATTGCTTTTCAGTGTATTGGAGACCTCTTTATCATTCAAGGTCAAAAGCCCATTTAGCCCTCTGGCACTCAAAGGGTTAAATAAATGGTAATTTGAGGAATTTTCATTTCCTCCCCTATATCTGGTTTGCACCACAATTGTACCTCTTTTAGCTTGATGAATAAGGCCACTAATACCCCAAGTAAAACAAAAAAACATATTGCTTCCACCCTGCCTGTCTTATTGTAAGTGAAACGGGAACATTCACATTACACAAACTTGTTCCATTAGCTTTCATTAGTAAAAATAAATAAGTGGAGGGTTTTTTTTTTTAAATCTTAATTAGAGTTGAAGATATTAAGACTTCTAATCGGGCCCTTCCGCCTTGTGCGGCACACAGTTTGCAAGCTCAGTATCATGATAAGTGGAGCTTGCTGTAACGTTAGCCCAAACAAATGCTACTACGAAGGGAAGCATAAACGTTCTCCCTGGGGCAGCTGGGAGGGAGGTGGAAAGTCCTGCGGTGTTGTGCCGCACATACTGTGTGTCGCACAACGTAGATGTGCCCCATTATTAGGCTTAATCTCTTCAATGCTAAGTAAGTAAAATTAAAAAAAAAGCAATGCTAACTTAGTTTTACTAATGAAAGCCAATGGCCACAAGTGTGTGTAATGTGAATGTTCCCCTTGAAACTATTATGTCATAACTAGTGTAAAAGCCCGTGTACACGGCCCAATGTTCGGGTAGTGTTAAAGAGGAACTACCACCCGACACAATCTTTACCTTCACTAAGTCCCCATCTGGCGACTAGCTGCTTAGTAGCGCTAGTCGCCAGAATAATTACCTTATTTAACAAATTTCTCCTCTCTTCCATGGGTGACAGGCGGACATCTTGCCATTGTGAAGTCTGCGGCCTGCGCTGTCAGTCCCAGCCGGAGACAAATGGCTCCTAGCAACGCCTCCTAGACCCGGCTGGGACTGACAGCGCAGGCGCGCGAACGTCACAGTGGTAAGATGTCCGCGCTCCGTCCTGCCTGTCACCCATGGAAGAGAGCAGAAATCTATTAAATAAGGTAATTATTCTGGCGACTAGCGCTACTAAGCAGCTAGTCGCCAGATGGGGACTTAGTGAAGGTAAAGATTGTGTCGGGTGGTAGTTCCCCTTTAACCCTTTGAGTGCCAGATGGGTACGCAACACATTGCAGGTACCCCTCTTGCACTCAAAGGGTTAAGAGACCGCTACCTCACTGCTCCACGTGATGCAGTCATGCGTAGCCTCACTCACACGATGCAGTCGTGCGCAGTAGAGACTGGCTGAACGCGGGCAGTCTCTACTGTGCATGACTGCATCGGGACAAACACAACTGGCCTTTTATATAATAGGATATGAGCTAGACCTGTTTTGCACCGTTACTGCAGATATATGCAGTGAGACAATATTTGCTCCATTTTTTAGGACCAAATAAGTACACCAGGGGGAGAGATGTACTAAGACATGATAAAGCAGAGATAACTTTTCCAGTATGTTAAACTCTCCAAATCCTGTGTTATTGTGCGGAGACTATGCACCCTCAAGTAGGAGAGATCACTTTAGCACATCTTAGTGCATAAGTCCTAGGAATAATCACTGTCATCGCTAACTCTGTCTTAGAGCACACTGATACTCTGGGAGCAATGTAAACTTAGTTACTTTATATATTTGGAAAGGTGCAAAAGATAACTTTAGCATTGGTTTTATCTACAGCTGTGCTAGTCAACTGCTGGAGCTCCAGCTGTTGGGAAATGCAACTTCTATCATCCCCAACAAGCCAGCAGTTGGTTAGGGATGATGGAAGTTGTATCTTACAAATGCTGGAAGTCCAGCAATTGACTACCCATGATCTACAAGTCCCTCCCACAAACACTTCAGTAGTACACCTCCCAACAATTCAAATGGACGAAGAGGGACGCTTGTGATTTAGGTGGTGTTGCTGGAGGTGTAGCTGGGGAGGTGGGGGCATTACTGAGAATGTTTAGGTTATTTCATAACCTACTGACACCTCATTTTGTAACTGAATACATGATTTAGAACAAGACCAATGTACTTGATTTACACACATTAATTTATAAACCCATATAGTGGAATTTAAACACTCATTAATGTGAGTTGTATTGCTGTGGAGCAATGTGATACACACCACACAGTCTGATCAAAAAAAGAGGGACAACAGGGTGGAAAAGAGGAACAGAAGGATTTGGGTCTAAAAGAGTGACTGTGCCTCCTAAGGAGGGGAACTTGGGAGGTATGCGAAGGGAAATGTGAGATATAAAATAGTGATAACATTTAGCCCCAAGTTAGCAACGTTTGATAGATGCCCTTAATATTGTCCTGAACCAATTACTGCAAGCTTTCCAATGATGGGCTACTGAAGATGATAACGAGTGGACAGACGTTTGTTTTGTGTGCTGAAGTGGGATGTGCCATTTTAGCTATTCAGTGAGGACTGATTGATGAGTTACAACAGTGACATCATCACCAAACTATGTTATGGAGGATTCTAAAGTTAATATTTCAAAGATCTCAGGATCTAATTTTGAGAGAGTTCCTAGGCATAAACTAACCACAGTTTACCAATCGATAATAAACCGATAGTATACTTACAGTTGATTAGACGATTATTTTAATGTAAGCATGTCATACAAGAGACGTTTTGGTCCATCAGCAGTCCATGGGTCTTACAAGATCCAAAACAATTGTACATGTTATTATGACGATGTTTCACGTCAAATTACACTTCAGTGGAGTGGACAAACATGGCACTCTTCAGCAAGCAAACGAGTCATGGATCCGAGGTCGTGGCCAACGAAGTCATGTACTAAGATAATGCCACAAACATTTAGGTGAGTCCTACAGGTTGGCATCAGTATTCCAAAGAGATTCTGGCCGCCAGTGTTTGAAGACTATTATCTGATTCAGGCGTGACCTTTGTCTTGTGATTGTAGGGGTGGGAGTATATAGTGCTTAACCCTTTCAGATCCATACGAGCTGGCAACGCATCTTACCCTCATATGGTTAACCCTTTGAGTGCCATAGGGTTGGGCAATGCATTGATCCGCATAGAGATGCACACCCCTTGGCACGCAAAGGGTGAAAAGTATATAGAAAGATGCTCAGTTATCCTTTTTGTTCCATATAATCAGCAGTTCGTGGCCCTGTTGTTTTCATTACACAGTGAAAGTACCCAGTGTGATCGGGCTCCATGCTGTAGCAGCAAGTCTTTGTTAGAGCTGCTACTGCGACACATGCCTTAAAGAGGCTCAAGCGAGAACTGCACTGACACACCCCCCTCACATGGAATACAACTGCCTGCTGAACAAGTGTGTGTTTGTGGGTCTTTCTAGGAATGATGGGGTGTTTAGCACACCACTCGCTATTTGGACACACTGACCAATCTTACTGTTAATATAGCTCTATCTGACAGGGATCAATTGCACTATAAAACGATGCAGTGTTAAGGGTCTTTCATATATAATGCATTGCTACACGTACTGTTACAGTACTGGATTCACAGTTTTCTCGTAACTGATAGGTGTTGATCACTAAGAGGTGAGATTATTCCCCTGGTAGTTCTATGACAAAGAATAGGCATCCCCTATGAAACAAGCACATGGCTACAGCCCCGCATATGTACCCATTTTACATACTGTATCTGCATGCATTTACCAGTAACGTGTCAGAGAGGGGTGTATGCAACTGCACATTTAGCTGACACTCACTTGGTTAATAGCCCCACTCCGGTTACACCCACCTTTAAAGAGCAATTCACATATCTCCCTCTGTGGTATGTAGATTTCTGCTGTTCTTCTGAAGCCTCCCTCTGCTTTTCTCCTCCGTTCAGAAATGCTGACCCTATGCCCTTCATTCCCCATTCAGGGGCATCCTCAGATGTGCCCACCTTACTGCCCATGCTGGAACGCTTGCTCAGACGCCTAGCTTGCATGGTGCTGTTTCCAGGACTGTCCTACTCCCCCTCCCCTTATGCACAGAGAGCTGCAGCACCCCTACAGCCCACTAACACACATACACACACAGAGCTGGGACCCCCCTCACCTGAGTACACACCCCCACTAACTCCTATCCAGGGCTCTGTGTGGGCTCCAGCAAAGCCATCCAAACAGTGGAGCAAGGAGAAATCCTGGACTGGAGCAGATGATGGAGGGGGTGGGGGCAGGCACTTAAAGTACTTAGTGCTTTGTTGTTACATACATGTAGGTCAGGCATGGGACACTGTACAGAGCTGAGAAAAGTAGTTACACTGTGTGCAACACAACAGATTAACCCTTTGTGGAGTAATGGGGTCAAAGCAACAGTTTACTGTTTAAGCAGCAGGAGGTGAACCATGCAAATGAATCTACATGATCAGATACCCTGTAATAGATTTTGCTCACTGTAATAGATTTTGCTCAGTCTGGGGCACATTCTTTCTTATTTCAGGGTCAAGGATGATTTCTTAGAAATATTTTTAAAAAATGGGGGCATTTAATGACATCTTACAATGTTAATATTTAACCTTTTAAGTGCCAGAGGTGGTACAGAACTCATTGCAAAGCAATGCGATCTTTACCACTCTGGCACTCAAGGTATCCTTTTAAATGGCAGATTTACCATGTCGCGTGGACGAAAATGTCGACATGTCAAACGCAATATGCAAAAAGCTATACGCAATTCAACAAATGCAATATGTCACGAGCATTTCATCAGTGCGCTATATGCAATTTACCAAATGTTATACACAATACGACAAAAGCTTTACACCATGCACAATTCGACATATGCTATACACAATTCACCAAACGCAATATGGCATTCTCAATACAGCAGACGGTATACCAAAAACTAAATACGCCATAAGCAATTCACCAAACGCTATACGCTGTCTGACAAGCGCTATATGCAATTCTCCAAACGCTATTCTCCAAACTCAATTTGCCAAACGCTATTTGCAATTTGCCAAAATCAATTTGCCACACACTATACACAATACGCCAAATGCTATACGAAATTCGCCAAATGCAATATGCCACGAGCATTTCACCAAATGCTATATGCCAAACGCTATATGCAATTCAACAAACGCTATATGCCATATGTCAAAAGCTACACATAATTCACCAAACGCTATACGCCAAACAATTTGCTAAACGCTATACACAATTTGCTAAACACAATATGCCATGCACAATTCTCCAACAATGCACAATTCAACAAAAGCTATTCATCAAATGCTATACTCCATTCGCCAAAAGCAATACACCACTCACAATTCACCAAATGCTATACGCAAATCAACAAACACTATACACCAGACGCAATGCACTATACTCAATTCGTCAAACGCAATACGCAAAAAGCTATACGCAAGTTGCCAAATGCAATACGTTGCATGCAATTCACAACATGCTATACCCAATTTGCAATTCCCCAAAGACTATACACAATACGCCAGAAGCTATATGCCTCGCACAATTCCCCAAAAGCTATACGCAATTCGCTAAATGCTATATGCAATACAACAAACATTATATGCAATTTGCCAAAAGCTAAAAGCCATGAGAATTTCGTCAAACTCTATCTGCCAAACGCTATACGCAAAACGAAATTCTCCAAACGCTATACGGAATACTCCAAACAATACACACAATTTGCCAAATGCTATACTCCAAACGCAATTCGTTATCTGCCAAACGCTATGCGCCAAACTCTATACACCAAATGCTATACACAATTTGCCAAACTCAATTCGCCACACGCAATACACCAAGTGCAATACGCCAAATTCTATATGCAGTTCACCAAATGCAATATGCCAAACGCTATACGCAATATGCCAAATCCTATACACAATTCACCAAATGTTATATGCAGTTTGCCAATTGCAATATGCCACTTGCAATTTGCCAGACGCAGTATGCCAAATGCTATACACCAAATGCAATACGCCATATGCCAAATGCTAGCTGCAATTTGCCAACCACTATGCGCCAAACAATTCGCCAAAAGCTATAAGCAATTCACCAGGTTCAATACACCGGATGCAATTCGCCAAATGCTATATGCAAAATGCGTCAAATGCTATACGCAATCTGCCAAACGCAAAAAGCCACGCAAATTTCACCAAACTCTATCTGACAAACGCAGTTCGCCAAAAGCTATATGGAATACGCAAAACAATACACACAATTCGCCAAATGCTATATTCTATGCGCAATTCTCTATACGCTATCTGCTATACACAATTAGCCAAACTCAATTTGCTACACGCAATATACCAAGCATTATACTCAATATGCCAAATGCTGTACACAATTCACCAAATTCAATATAGCAAATGCTATAAGCAGTATGCAATTTGCCAAACATTATGCGCAATTCGCCAAATGCTATATTCCAAATGAAATACAGCAAACGATATCCTTTTGAAATGTTGCACGCCACATTGCACGTCTTAAAATGTCGCATTTGTTTGGTTGCATCAGTGTGAATGACACATTCACAATGTTTCATTTTAAACAGTTGCAAATTCAACATGTCGCCTTGCACAACATGTCCTCTTCTATATGTCGCCTGTGTCAAAATATCAATCACATCTCTAACTATTCAACAATAGTTGCCTAAGGGTGCAATAAGGGCGCAGTAAGGATGCATTAAGAGCAAAATAATGGAGCAATAAGGAAGCAGTAAGGATGCATTAACAGTGCAATAGGGACTCAGGGTGCAATAAGGACACAGTAACAGCGAAATAAGGGTGCAATAATATACCAAATGCTATACATAATTTGCCAAATGTTATACACAATTCCCCAATTGCAATATGCCACTTGCAATTTGCCAAATGCTATACACCAGACGCAATACGCCATATGCCAAAAGCTATTTGCAATTCACCAAACGCTATAAGCAATTCACCAAACGCAATACACAATTCAACAAACTCTGTACTCCAAACGCTATATGCAGTTCATCAAATATTATACTGCGCACACACACGTTCGCACAAGAGCACACACACACACACATATTTTATTTATATTACAAAGTCCTTCTTCTCACCTTTAATGCTCACCACATTGCTACCCCTTCTTACATCTCTTCCGTCATCTCCTCTTATGTTCCTGGCCGCCTCCTTTGCTCAGCACACAATGCACTTCTTGTTGCACCATCCACACCCTCTGTCCTCTCCCATCTCAAACCTTTCGCACTTTCTGCTCCATACCTATGGAACTCCATACCCCTCTGTCTTTGTCTACCCTGAAATCTCATCTTCTGGAGCACTATGACCATGCACTACTTTTGTCCAAACTCAGCACTTGTAATCTCAGCACTTGACACCCTCTTACCTTGTTGTCTGTCTCCTTTTACCCATTTAGGCTGTAAGCTCCTTCGGGCAGGGACCTCTCGCCTATTGTTTCTATCAATGTGGCACTTATTTTATCCCCTCTGATTTATTGTAACATATGTCTATTGTAAGGTGCTGTGTACACTGTGTGGTGCCCTATAAGTAAAGATATACATACATACACATATCTCTCTCTCTCTCTCTCTCTCTCTCTCTCTCTCTCTCTCTCTCTCTCTCTCTCTCTCTCTCTCTCTCTCCATATATATATATATATATATATATATATATATATATATATATGTATATCTATATATATATATATATATATATATATATATATATATATATATATATATATTCTTGAAAGGATTGGGCAATACTGGGTTTGGTGATGCAACATGCTTCTCTCTGTATTCTTATAATATGAATGATACTATTACCATCATGCTGGTGATCCTTATGCAACACAGAGTTTATAATCCAAAATGAAATTACCCACAGTAGGGTAAGCATAATGTATGCTTGTTTGTGCCATGGAGTTTAGCCCCATGACACCACATATTGCAGTCTACAATGTATCACCCACATGGCACCTCCAGGATTGCAATTTTGCAGGATGTAACTGAATCACATTGGTTTTCCGTGTATTATCTCTGTGGTGCCATATATTGTACTTCTGTAGTGTCATGTGAATCATGGATTGTAACTTCACAGAATATGATCTATAGTGTGTAATTCCTTTACAGTTGTAAGACCAATAGTGTTGCTTATGTCATGCATTGTAGGTTGTAAGCTCTGAGGTGTCAAGTGTGTTATACATTGTGGATTGTAAGCTCTGTGATGCTTTCTGGCACCATAAAGCTTGTATATCACAAGCACTGACCCATAGTGGTTAATTAATTTTATTCTGTAAACTCTGTGATGTAATATGAATCACGCATTGAGACTATAAGCTCTCTGGTGTTATGGTGTATATACATTGAATACTGTAAGCTCTGTTGTCATGTGGCTAGATTGTAAGATCTGTGGTGTCACTTGGGTGTCCCTCGTGTCCATTACCCCATATTGGAACCAGACTACTAGTGAAGAGACTAATTGTATGTGCAGTACAATGTCTCCTTTTAAAGGGCTAGTAATACTTTGTTTTATCTTTATTTTATTTTGTAGGCATTAAAAAAACATGAAGAACGATATAAGTCTTATCTCTCAAACCTTTATGATTTATGAGATATTCACAAGCAAAGTTTCCCCTCCCGCCCCTTTTACCTAGTGTAAGCCATCTCTTCTCAGATGTTGAATCCAATCCATAGACCAGACAGATAACAGCAGGGGACAATCTTCCTCCTATGAGAACAATGAAAGCCCTGCCCCCCTTGACAAGTTTTTCAGGTTTTTCCCTTATCTTAATTGAAGATTGTCCTCTCTGCAATCTACCTGGGAACCTCCCTTCTGATCTGGCTGAACAGTGTTACATCAGTAAAAGGGGCAGGAGGGGGATACTTTGTCATTGAATTACTCTTGAACTACAACTCTGACAGAATTGAAATAACACTGTCCAAGGTCCAAATACTATGATGATTAATTAGAGCTGCTTTTATTATGAAACATTACTATCCATTTAAGTTAGCAGATTACATGGCGGTTGTACTGGCAAAATGTGTATGCTTGTAGAAGTATAAAGGAAAGCTGTGTGTTTTCACAGAAAACTCTTATAAAATATATATTACAGAGTGGTATATGCCTTTTACATCTACTTCATCAGCCTAGGTGTAAGTCACATAACTGTAAATTATCCATCAGACTAGGTTTGAATCGGATAAATCTGTAACACATGTAATTGACTAGGTGTCAGTCAAGTAGCAGTGTAAAACATCCTAGATGTTTATTGGGTAGCACTGTAACATATCCACCAGACTAGGGTCTCAATTCTATTACAGTTGTCGTGAAAAAAATAGTCAATGGTGGTCTCTCAATCACAGTTTGACATTGTATCATCTGAACTGGGAAGCAACGTGACATGGTAAATTGATACAGGGTCAGCTAGAACAATGGCTTAAAATCAATGGACCCGTATTATCCATTCAGCATTCTACTGTATGTGGTGAGTTTTACTGCGTTAGGATGATACATTTTCTGCCTGTATTTCAGCACCCACAAAATCCACGTCTACAGTTCTCAACACCTGTTAAAATCCATCATTGCGTGCTCAAAAGCAGTAAAAAAATATTTGCTCTTACAGTCTGAGGCATCACAAATGGAAACCTATAAATTGATCATAGAAGTATCAATTAAACATCCCCAAATCATATAACAAACCATACATCTCTCCTTCACAGCAAACATGTATCCATTATCCCTTTGATCAGAGGAGAGGTCAAAGCATTGTGAATAATTGTGTTGCACAGCCCTCTGGTCCCCAGAGGATTAAACCAAGACCTATATTCCAAAAAAAAAAATACATACTCCTGTCTTGCGCTCTGCACCTTAACCTTTCCAACATTAAAAAGGCAACAGCACTATTTCCTTTACTGACCAAATTATATCCAATAATGACTGATAACATTCAATCAGCAACATCAAATTGCCCAAAATCATCTCTAAAACACTGGCAAACAATACTCGTGGGGTTAGCTTCATGTTACCTCTACATTTTTTGAGAATGCTGTGATAGAGGGGCAGGGAGCCTGTGGATCCTTCTGGGGCAGCACCAAGGATGCCCTCTCCAGCAGGAGGAAGTAAATCAGGACCTGCAGCATCTGCTCTACCCAGACAGGACATCCAAAAGCCATAGGGGCAATAGGATCAGAGAGGCCTGGAACTCAACATAGGAGGAAATGGACACACAGACCCAAAATATACTGGACCGGAGTCACACTGTTTGGCACGGTGGAGGATGAAGTGAGAGACATGTACAGATTTACATCACCAAGTCTCAGCGGCCCATATGATGGCATAAAGATTCGCATTGCCCCAATTGCAAACCCTGGTCATGAAATCTCTGTCATAGAAAAACTGTTATTTGCCATTTGTTTCATGTCATCTGAATCTTTTCAATCCACTAAGGGTTAAATACATGGGATATTCCAGCCTGAATGTTCTAGGCCATTGGAAGAGATGCTAACAAATCTGAAAAGGAAGGGCAGGAGGTATATTCACTTCCTCTTCACCCAGATACAGAGGTAAAGGGTCAAGCACAATTTCTACAAAAGGGGAGTTATGCTTAAAGTAATGGGGCCTATGGATTGCTCCTATGTGTGTATATATTAGAGTTCCCCAGCATGAGGAGCAATTATACATCAGTAGTAAATACTTCCATTCAGTGAACACCTAGATGGTCTGTGATAATGGCATATGGATCACAGATGTGTATGCAGCCTTTCAAGGCATTAGCCATGACTTTTACACCTTGAGACAATCCTCTGTATTCAGGATTTTGAGAATAGGACCCTTACTGGATGATGGCTTTTCAGTAAGTAAGGCAGAGTCATAGTACAATAACAGTCATCAAAGCAAAGCTTTGTTGGTCTAGTGTAATGTTCTGCCGTTTTGCTGTAATTGTGTAAATCTCTGCTGGTCTCATATAATGGTGCAGATATCTATAGGTCTGTCTACTGCTAATGTTATGAAAGAAATGTAATCTTAAAAGACATTGAAATCAGATTTTTTTTTTTTTGTCAGCAACATAAACCAATATATATCAAACTAGTTGAACAGCCCGTTACACGGGCCACAGTGCCTCTGGCAGCCGGTCGCGGGGCAGTCACGCGCAGCAGAGACTGCCCGCGCCACTGCTGATACAGAGCTGGACGCTCCTTCGGGGTGCCCAGCTCTGTATCAGCCGTGGTGCGGGCAGTCTGTACTGCGCATGACTGCCGCACGCGCAGCAGTGTCTACTGCGCATGTCGGGCGTTACACACAACTTAGCGAATTATTATATAGGATGTGATAATGATAATATTTTAACTATTTAACAAGATAAAAGACAATTTTAGTGTAAATGTCTCAGAAGTGGGAGTGGTAAATTGTAGGGTCAAAACAAATCGTATGTTAAAAAAATGTTGTTTACTCCAGGTTTAAAGGGATAGTAATACTTCGTTTTAACTTTATTTTATTTTGTAGGCATTAAAAAAACATGAAGAATGATATAAGTCTTATCTCTCAAACCTTTATGGTTTAAGAGATATTCACAAACAAAGTATCCCCCCCTGTTCAACCAGATCAGAAGGGATGTGCCCAGGTAGCCTGCAGAGAGGGACAATCTTCAATTAAGATAAGGGAAAAAGCTGAAAAACTTGTCAAGGGGGAAGGGCTTTCATTGTTCTCATAGGAAGAAGATTGTCCCCTTCTGCTATCTGTCTGGTCATACAGCCTGATCCACATCTGAGAAGAGATGGCTTACACTAGGTAAAAGGGGCGGGGAGGGGAACTTTGCTTATGAATATCTCATAAACCATAAAGGATTGAGAGATAAAACTTATATCATTCTTCATGTTTTTTTAATGCCTACAAAATAAAATAAAGTTAAAACGAAGTATTACTATCCCTTTAACACCAAAAATTACCTTGAAAGCAAAAGTGGAGTAATTCTACGGCAAAGCAACTGCACCATAGGGGAGAAATAAAAATTCTTAAAACCCCACTGATATAAATGTATCCATTAACCACCTGAATTCTAGAGAGGTCTTCTGCACTGGAAACATCTCTCGCATTCAGATCCATTATAATAAATGGGGGTTTTGATCATTTTTTCTCCTGTATGGTGCAGTTGGTTTCCCCCATAATTATTTCACCTTTTTGTACATAAGGCCCAAACTCTCTGTGTAAAGAATTTGTCTCTCCATCATTTTCTGACTAAACAGTGATGATACTGTCATATATACAAATCTTGAGATAGGCTTTTTGAACATTCCAGTCTAAATAATGCACCTTTTTTATGCAAATTCAACAAAGTTGAAGTGGGGTGTATGTATTATGAGCAGGCATTGTGTGGATGTTGCTACAGGTTCCAGTGTTCTATCTTCAGCCTAGGATATACATTATACACCCGCTCCTCATAGTATGGATGAATGTAGTTGTCAACTTATCTCATCCAATACAGGGGCTGATAATGACATTGCTTTCATGGTACACAATGATACAAATGACAAAATCAGTGGGAGACAGAGTCATATTAAGAATGATTTTCAGGGATTTAGGTCACAGGCTTAAGGAAATGGCTTCTAAAGTAACATTTTCTGAACTGCTACCTGTGCCATGCACTAGGTCATGAAGGGAGATTAATGTGGCTAAAGACATGGTATAAACAGGAGTCTTTGGGGTTTGGGATTTTTAGAGCATTGGCCTGACCTTTCCCTACAGATGCATTGCACCTTCATGGAAGCTTGCTAGAGGATATGATTGTTTGAAGCTTGGAAGATACTTAAATTAGGCAAGAGGGTTTAATCAATACATGTGGGTTTGACAGGGTAGAGTCCATCACTCCCCTTTCCACAGCACATCACTCCCTTCCCACAGTCCATCACTTGTCCATCACTCCTCTAACAGTCCATCACACACCCCTCCCACAATCCATCACTCACCCCTCCCACAATCCATCAGTTCCCTCCCACAGTCCATCACTCACCCCTCCCACAGTCCATCTATTCCCTTCCACATCAGTTCCTTCACACAGTCAATCACTCACACACAGTCCATCAGTTCTCTAATACAGTAAATCAATCAACCTCCCACAGTC
This sequence comes from Rhinophrynus dorsalis, assembly GCA_037306005.1. Classification (NCBI taxonomy): domain Eukaryota; kingdom Metazoa; phylum Chordata; class Amphibia; order Anura; family Rhinophrynidae; genus Rhinophrynus; species Rhinophrynus dorsalis. Next base: position 94,208,477 of record CM074723.1, on the reverse strand, counting down.
TACTAGTTCTTTCCCACAGTCATTCACTCACCCCTCCCACATTCCATCGGTTCCCTCACTGTCCCTCACTCATCCTCACACAGTCCATCAGTTCCGTAATATAATCCATCACTCAACCTCCCACAGTCTATTAGTTCTCTTCCACAGTCCATCACTCATCCATCATTCACCCCTCCCTCAATCCTTCACACACCCATCTCTCAATCCTTCACTCACCCCTCCCATAGTCCATCACTCACCCCTCATGTAGTCTATCAGTTCTCTCCCACAGTCCATCACTCACTCTTCCCACAATCCATTGCTCACTCTTCCCACAGTCCATTGCTCAATCTTCCCGCAGTCCATCACTCACCCCTCACACAGTCCATCACTCACGCCTCTCACACTCCATTTGTTCCCTCCCACAGTCCATCTGTTTTCCATCACTCAGCCCTCCTGCAGTCCATCAATCAGCCCTTCTGCAGTCCATCACTTACTCTTCCCACAGTCTATCACTTAGTCTTCCCACAGTCCATCACTCACTCTTCCCATAGTCCGTCACTCACCCCATCACTCACCCCTTACGCAGTCCATCACTCACTCCTCCCACACTCCATTTGATCCCTCCCGCAGTCCATCTCTTATCCATCACTCGCCCCTCACGCAGTCCATCACTCACTCCTCCCACAGTCCATTTGTTCCCTCCCACAGTCCATCTCTTTAAGCATTCAACCTTACCTTTACTAGGGAGCCGGCTGCCCTAGTGCTCCGTTCGGCAGCCGGTCGTCTTGACGTCCCGGATGCTGTTCCTCTGGGTTGTGCATGTGGGCTCCCCCTGCTGGCTGTGTGAGTCAGGCGAGCGTCACTGGGATTCCATAGTGACGTATGCCAGTTCTTAAAGAGACAGTGCTTCACCCTCCTGGGGTGGAGCTAGAGTATTTAAACTGCCTGGACACTAACTCATTTGCCCTTTCATGGTGTCCAGTGCAGTTGGCTTGCGTTTGTGCATTACTTGGTTCGTCTGACTACCCGTTCTGGTGCCAACCTTTGGTTTGTCTGACTACCCGCTCTGTGTATGACCCCAGCTTGGCTAACATTCCTTCTGGTGTGGACCTGCGACTCTGGTAGACTAACTCCTCTGTGTATGACCTTTGGCCTGGCTGACTATCCGTCTTGTTACTGACCTGTGGCTCTGTCCGACTAACTGCTCTTTGTATGACCCTGGCTAGTCCGATAACCAATCTGGTGAGACCTGCGGCTCTGGTTTACGAATTTGCTTGTGTATATTCCGATTTGTCTGACTACCCACCTTGGTGCTACCTGGGGTTGTCCACTGCACACCCAGCATACCAACACTCCAGTGGATAACTGGTTGGGTACTCCTGGTGGCTCTGGCAGACGTCTCCTTGTCTCTGTCCATATACTGCAGTGTTCAGGTGTGGACCTGTAGTGCAGTAGCCTTTCTCAGGAACCTTGTCTGTTCAGGTGCGCACCTGTAGCGTAGTACCCTTTCTCAGGAACCTTGTCTATACAGGTGCGGACTTGTAGCGCAGTAGCCTTTCTCAGGAACCTTGTCTGTACAGGTGCGGACCTGTAGTAGATCCTCAGGTGCGGACCTGAGGCAGCTTATCTCCAGCCTGTCTTCTGGAGCTCAGCTTGGTACCACCACAGCAGCACTATCCTTCCTGACGTCTGCTATATTGTATTGTGTTCTTGCTGTTGCTGTTCATTCTGTACGTGTATATCTTAATAAAGATTGTGTTACCTACAGTACTGGTCGACTTCTCATTCTTGAGTCTGTGACAATCTCTTATCCATTACTCAGCCCTCCTGCAGGCCATTACTCAGCCCTCCTGCAGTCCATCACTCACCCCTCCGGCAGTTCATTACTCACTGTTCGTGCAGTCCATCACTCTCTCCTGCAGTCCATCAGTTCCCTTGTGCAGTCTATCAATCCTTTCCTACAGTCCATCACTCTCTACTGCACCAGATCACTCCAGTCCTGCAGTCCATCATCCCCCCCCCACACACACAGTCCATCACTTTCCTCTCGCAGTCCATCACTTCCCTCCTGAAGTCCCTCATTCTCCCCTCTTGCAGCACATCACTCTACCCTCCTACGTTCCATTATTTTATTCTCCCATTGTCTAACACTCCCTCCTCTTGCAGTGCATAAAAAAATTAACTCTTTCACTACCGAGGGTTATTCAGACCATTGCTCTGCAATGATTTGGACACTCCCTGGCTTACTCCATCTCTGAGTAGTCCAGCATTCCTCCTGATGCTGCCATGCTTTGCAGATGGAGGAGACTGTCTTCATCAATAAAATTAGTCACTTTCTTTACAGGATTTTAGTCATGAACAGGGTTCTAACTGTAAGCACAACAGCACCCCAAGAAGGGAGAGATTATTTGGAGGGTATACTTCAAGAGACACCATGGGGTGTGCATCTAATGCTGCACAATGCTTTTAACACCTCTGCTGCCAATGGAATGGTTCAGTGATGGATAGCGTTGTTAACCCTTTGAGTGCCAGGAGGCACATCGTGCAGCAATGTGCTTTGAACATGTCTCTGGCACATACAGTGGTCTGATTATGTGGCTAGCAGTGGACAGTGGAGCAATCCCGGTGTGTCATACAGTATGATAGTTCTGTGTCTTCCAGTGAGACAGTAATCTTATTATGTGGCTACCAGTGGACAGTGGAACAAGACTGGGCTGTCAGTGTATGTGTGGTTCTATGACTACCAGTGCGACAGCTGAATGATTCAGAGGATTCAGTGGATAGTGGAACAAGCCTGGGGTGCCCAACAGTGTATGTGTGGTCATCTAACTACCAGTGGGACAATTATCTAATTTTGTGGCTACCAGTAGAACAAGCCAAGGGTGTCAGACAGTTTTTTTGTGGCTCAGTGGTCTTATTCTGTGGCAGGTAGGAAAGCCTGGGATACTAGACAGTGTATATGTAGCTCTGTGACTAACAGTGAGACGGTGCTATAATTGTGTGAAACATGCCTGGCGTGTATGTGTGGTCACCCTGGTTTTATGAAGGATAGATCATGTCAAACAAATTTTTAACACATTCAGCAAAAGCAGCTGGTAATTAGGATAATAGTATTGCGTTCTATCTAGTAAACAGTACATGCATTTTGCAAAAGCATTTGGGGATGTGTCTCATGAGGTCAGAATAAAAAGGGATGAGACTGTGATACAATACCTATGTGCATAGAAAATTAGTTAAATGAGCGCAGAGTTGCTATCAATAGAACCTTGGTTAGCCTTAAATTGTAAGTGGAGTGCCTCGGGGTTCAGTCATGGGTCCACTTCCTGTAAATTATCTCAAAGTGGATGTGGAAAGTAGCGTCTCAATCATTGCTGATGGCACTAAATTATGTAAGGGAATATATACAGAGCGGGACGTTTTTATCTTCAGAAAGATTTTGATAAACTGAGTGGTTGAGTAGATACAGTAAGTGGCAGATTTATAACAGATACATTTTATGTATTTGGGTTTCAGAAACAAGTATGCTACATACATGCATAGTTTTTTCTGCCTGCTCCTAACATTGACATGCATGCAAATCATTGCAGCATAAGCCGTTCTCAGTGCTTGTACTACCACCTCTGTCAATGAGTGATTATATCACAGTTTAGATACTATATAGGCATACCCCTTCCTTCTGGGTAAGGACAGTCTTTATTGCCACTTCTTCTCTTGTCTAATGGGCTGCCTATACTACAGTGTCCCTTTTGCCTACCCTTTTGCCTACCCTTTCGCCTACCCTTTCTGGCTTGGGCATTTGTGTTCTCTCTTGGCTCCTGCTGCTCTCCTAACTTGAACAGATGAAATTCTTTGGCAAGTGGACCTCTATGCAAGTGTTTTTTTGAAACACCTTTTTAGAATTAACTATCAACATGCTGCAGATATCAGGAAAGGTGTGGCTGAATAACAGGATTACAAATATATTCAAGGCTAATGAAAATAACTCTGAGTAGCTTTTTCCTCAAAGAACAAAGAAAAAATAAGGGACCATTCCTTAAGACTGGAGGCAAGGTGATTTTAACTAAATCAAGAGGGTTTTTTTTACAGTAAGGATGTAGAATTCTTTTTCTAGGGAGGTTGTGTTGACAGATACTGTAGATGCTTAAAAACACTGAATGCCTTTTTAGCTCAGATCAATATTATGAAAGGCTGATAGGGCTTCCACAGCTAAATTTGAACAACGGTTGTGTTATTTGTCATTTTTATTTTGCCCATAGCCTTTAATTTCAGCATATAAACTGGCTGAACTTTTTGGATTCCAGGTATGATTGGCAGTCCTTTCTAACTGAGCAAGTTTCAAAAAATTGGTTGGATAATTTTCACGTACCAAACTGCCTTAATATAATTCCCCACTGGCGCAATGAGAAATATTAGTCAGACATGCAGCCTAAACTATGGATTCTCACCAGAACTGGAAGTCAGAAGGGCCCTGATCAGTACTGTATGTTTTTTTCTTTTAAAGCTAGTGAATTGCATCAGTAGAACCAGAGATATTCAAGTGTAAAATTGAAAGAAAAAAAAAAAAATGAGACTTTATGGATATAAAGTATCTGTTGCACATGCACAACATAGGACATGAAGAGCTGTCAATCACAGTAATTTACACTAATAGGATCAGTCAGGGGCTGTTCCAGCTCCCGTACAGTACATTTAACCCTTCCAATGCAATAGCACAGCATATTACTCGCTGCTGTGGCACTGGAGGAGTTAAGAATTTTCATAACCCTATGAATCGTTAGCATTTTGAATGCCAGGGGGTGATCAAGGCATTGCTCTGAGTTGCTCAGCCTTCCTCTGTACCAGCCCTAGATATGGCAGATGGTATTAGTGCTAGAGGTTGCAAATAATCTGTATCAGTCTTAGAAGTGGCAGATCCCCTGTACTAGTCCTATAGGTGGCAAATCCCCTGTAACAGTCCTAGAGGTGGGGGATCCCCTGTAGCAGTCCTAGATCATCTGTTCCAGTCAGAGGTGGTAGATCCTCTGTAATTGTCCTAGAGATAGCAGATCCTTTGTACCAGTCTTGGAGGTGGTAGATCCTCTGTAATTGTCCTAGAGGGAGCAGATTCTCGGTTCCAGTTCTAAATGCGGCAGATCCTCTGTACTAGTCTTAGAGGTGAAATAAAAAAGACATTCAGTACTGATCAAGGTCCTTCTTCCTACCAGTGTTGGTGGCCTAGAGGTGGTAGATCCTCTGTACCAGTTCTAGACACACAGTGGTTGTGCACCCTTGTCACTGACATAATGTCAACGAATAATAACAATATGTAATTCTGAACTATACACTCCACAAAGGGGGATAGGCTGAGAGACCTGATGAGGGAAATTATAGATAAAGAGCACTTGGGACCTGGAACTGCTAACTAGGGCCAGAAGGAAGCTCCTTATCAGCCGTTACTCAAGGTAACCCAACCCTGTCTGTTTTTGTCACCTTGCCGGTGACTTTCTCTTACCCACTACTTCCATTGGCTCTATATTAATCCTTTGGTTAACAAAGGGATGTCCAAAATATTGCTTTGGATATTCATTTGGCATTCAAAGGGTTAATGCTCAGCTGGTTTTTGCTATTTTTGGTACTATTAAGGGTTACTGTTCTGTTGGTCTCATGTAATGTGTACAAATTCTTTGTCAGTCTCTTGTGACTTTGTGCTACTGTGAGGTGATGGGGAACACTCTGTTAAACCCTTGATTGCTAGATATGTCTCAAATGCATTGGTTTATTTATACATATGGTTATTATAATTATTATCCTTTACATATCATCTACTTACTCCACAAGGCTGTACAATAGGGAATAGATAAAGAGAGACAATACATGGTACAAATGGAACAGAAAACAATAGGATCAAAGGGCCCTGCTTGCAAGAGCTTATAGTCTAGAGCAAGGTAGTTAGGGACTTAGAAGGTGTAAGTGCTGTGGGGAGTAAATGCCTCTTGCCATATGTACTGCCAGTGGTCCAGTCAAGTAAAGGGTCTGTTTGGGAGAAAGTAGCTGTGTTTGAAAAATTAGGTTGTCATGAGGTTGTAGCTGGGAGAGCAATTGTAGAAGGGAACAAGAGTGAGCAGCCAGGGCCGGATTTACCAGTGGGCTGAGTAGGCACTGGCCTAGTTCGCCCGATTTTCAGACAGCAACCCAGTCACGCCCACTTTGTGTATCTGTTGTGATGTTTTTTTTTTTTTGTTTTTTTTAAAGATGCTCCCTGGCCCCCGGTGAGTCTTTAGACTCAGCTGGGGCAGGCCTCTTCTGTATATGCCACACAATAAGAAATGTGGCAGTGGAGGAGGAAGAGTTACTACAGCAGCGTGATGATGTTGCTGCATTAGCATGATGGCATCACATGAGGACTGTGAAGCCAAGCAGGAGAGGGAGCAGTGGAGAGTGGAGGCTGAGCAGAGACAAGCAGAGAGCAGAACAGAGGCTGGTACGGTACTACTATTTAAAATCATGCTTATCGTTCGGTGCACTTTGGAAAGGTCACACGCAAAAGAGTGTGCGACCATTTAAAGGGATAGTAATACTTCGTTTTAACTTTATTTTATTTTGTAGTCATTAAAAAAACATGAAGAATGATATAAGTCTTATCTCTCAAACCTTTATGGTTTAAGAGATATTCACAAGCAAAGTTTCCCCTCCCGCCCCTTTTACCTAGTGTAAGCCATCTCTTCTCAGATGTGGAATGCAGTCCATAGACCAGACAGATAACAGAAGGGGACACTCTTATTCCTATGAAAACAATGAAATCCCTGCCCCCCTTGAGAAGCTTTTCAGGTTTTTCCCTTATCTTAATTGAAGATTGTCTACCTGGGCACCTCCCTTCTGATCTGGCTGAGCAGTGTTACATCAGTAAAAGGGGTGGGAGGGGGACACTTTGTCATTGAATTACTCTTGAACTACAACTCTGACAGAATTGAAATAACACTCTCCAAAGTCCAAATACTATGATGATTAATTAGAGCTGCTTTTATTATGAAACATTACTATCCCTTTAAGACTTCAACCATATTGCCTGGATTAAAATGGTGACATGACAATCTTGCTGTGAATGACAGCTCGATATTGTCATGTTGCCTAGTGAATGGTCGCCTAGAATGCTTATAATGATTGAGGACTAGAGTGGTGTATTGAATTGTCTTGGAAATGCGTTCTTTGGAAATGCGTGAGCAGGAGTGGCTCACTTCACATCACCTCCCAGCCACTGTATTCCGTTTAGGGCTAAGAGTTTTTTGTCTTTTTTTTACCTTTCTATATTATACCAAAACCCAGATGTGAGCCGCTCCTGCCTCTCTCTCCCGTTCTCTGTTTAACCCCTTCAGAACCATATGAGTAAGTAGTGCATTTCCAAGACTGTCCTTTATACAAATACACTACTCTAGTCCTCAAGCATTATTACAGACTGGCGCTTTAATACCAGAATATTTAACCCTTTACTTAAAGGCATGATAGCCTTCTGATGCCATGCCTTATACTATCACAGGAATGTACAAGGGTCTGCAAGCATTTAATCCATTGGATGCCCAATTCCTATTAGTTTAAAGTGCCAAAAGGCACAGCAAGATTAACCCCTTCAGGTTTCTGGGTGCACAATGCAACACTAAGCAACAAGTGCACTCCTTTGGCCCTCAGGCGTTAAGAGGCAATTAGGTGGATTTCTGGGGTTTGAGACAATTAACTAATTTCTCAAACTCTGGTTATGTACCAGGGAAATGTAACATCTGACTCCAGGTGATGGACTACAAATCTTTTCATCCCCTACATTTTCATTAGTTGCAGGCAACTGGAGAGCCATATGTTTCCTACCCCTTGATCCACAGAGATCAGACATGTACAAATACATCCAACTCAACAAAGCAGGTCCTTTATGAAAAAACCTTTTGAGTGCCAGGAGGGAGATCACCTACCCCCTCTAGCATTCCTGGCTAGGTTAGACAGCCATTTTAATCACTGATCAGTGTTCTCTCAATACAACTTCAGTATTAAATAAATCATGTCTAAAGGAGATCCATTTTGTACCTACACAATTGAATCAAAAAGTCTCTGCAAGTGATAAAAATATATATTCCTTTTATACTAGTTCTTGCTTAATATTCCAGTTTTATTTAATTTGATGGTTAAAGGGTTAGCAATGTCCACTAACAATGTGCCCTAGTATGAATCCTCAAAGTTTTTAATGAAGTGTAGCACTTTTTGTTTTGTCTGTACCTTGTCTGTTCGTCCGCAATTCCTTGTTGAAGTCTTCCCCTCCCGCCTCTTTCCATCAAAGTGCCTGTAATTCTGTTGGAGCCGAATTTATGTCAGCCAACACGATGGATGCTGTACAGGCATAAACTTCAGTGCAGGCTATAGGAAAGCCTACCCCCTCAGTAGAGAGCAATTTACCCCATCCCATCGGATATTTCGTGGGACGCGCGTCCAGGACAGCAATAGAACGAGCACACTCTTCATCAGGAGATTTTTAAAGATGGCGCCTGGGCTTCTCTTGCCAGAAAACTTTAAGAGGTGATATCTTAAGAATTAAATAACGATGAGCAAAACTATTGATAGAGATTCACTTTATTGAGCATCCTCTATGTTATATAGAATTTTCAAAGTAGGACATTACTAACTCTTTAAAATGTTTTATAAGCTTTTATTCTCCTTCACCCAACAATCCAACTATCTAAGGAAGGTACAATTGAAGAATAGCTGACTGCTTGGTATAACAGCAGGGACGAATCTTTCTTTCTCTCTTTAGTCACAACTGCGTGTCTGCGTAGCTCGTGGGTATTATAAGAGGGTGTGGTTAACTGAGGGATGTGGCTATGGGAAGGGCATGGATAGGGGCGGGGCAAAGGCAGGAGTAGGGGAGCCAGAGGGTCTTGTGTCTAGGGAAGCCTGAGATGTAAATCCGGCCTTGTGAGTAGCAGTTGAACAGCCTGTTGAATGGGCCTTGCTAATAATGGTTATGGGGAGCATCTGAAGATATGTAGAACTGGAGAAAGTGTGATGGAACTGGGGAGGGAATTCCAGAGATCAGGTGCAGCTTGATAGAAGTCTTATAGGTGGTAAAGGGAGAATGTAATAAGAGCTGCAGAGAAAAAATATCCTGTTCAGAGAGAAGATGGCGGGTCAGAATGTATTTTGAAACAAGAGATGAAATGTAGGGAGGGGGGCTGTTAGTAAGGGCTTTGTTACTTACTACCAGTATTTGGAACTTAATTCTAAATGCTAATGGAGCCAGAGTATGAAATACTGAAGGAGCAATTGGAAAAGTAGGAGGAGAACCATGAGAGTGTGGTGTCAAAGAGGCCTAGGGAGTGGAGAGCTTGGAAGAGGTGTAGGTGATCCACTGTATAAAAGGTTGCTGACAGATCCAGGAGAATGAGTATGGAGTAGTGGGCTTTTGACTTGGTGGAGAACAAGCCATTGACCACTTTAGTGAAGGCAGTCTCAGTGTAGTGAGTGATGAGTGATGAGAATACAGATTTCAGGGGATCTATTAGGGAATGTGAGTAGAAGAATTGTTTGAGCAGTTTTATATAAGACGTCCCAGGAGCTTGGCTGTGAATGGGAGAAGAGAAATTGGCTGGAAGTTGGAATGTGATATATGTAAGATCAGGGCTGTCCAACTTCAGTCCTCAACGGCCACCAACAGGCCAGGATTTAAGGATTTCCCTGATTAAGCACAGGTGCTTTAATCAGTCTCTCATTTATTTTGATTGACTCACCTTTGCTTAATCAGGGAAATTCTTAAATCCTGGCGTGTTGGTGGCCCTTGAGGACTGAACTTAGACAGCCCTGTGTAAGATAGCAGAAAGCAATAACATGTTTTAACCTAAGGGAGGACTTTTTAAAGTCCCTCATAAACACATGTAACCCAGGCTCATGAGTGGGGATTGTAGAGGATCTATAGATATGTATTCTGTCTATATGGATAAGCAGTTTGACTGGGCAACTCTTCAATTTAAGCTGACCTGTGATGGCTATATACCAATACAACTACAATGTCTTTCTTGAACTGATTGTTTCTTTAAATTAAGTGATCATTTTTAACAATTGATATATTGCTGCTCATTAAAGGGGAACTACCACCCCACATAAATTTAAAGGGATAGTAATGTTTCAAAATAAAAGCAGCTCCAATTAATCTTCATAGTATTTGGGCTGTGGAGAGTGTTATTTCAATACTGTCAGAGTTGTAGTTCAAGAGTAATTGTATGATAAAGTATCCCCCTCCCGCCCCTTTTACTGATGTAACAATGCTCATCTCAGAACAGAAAGGTGGTGTCCAAATGGATCGCAGAGAGGGACAATCTTCAATTAGCATAAGGGAAAAAGCTGAAAACCTATCAAGGGGGGCAGGGTTTTCATTGTTCTCAAAGTAAGAAGATTGTCCCTTGCTGTGAGCTGTCCAGTCAAGAGACCAGATTCCACATCTGAGGGAAGGTGGCTTACACTAGGTAAAAGGGGCGGGAGGGGGGTACTTTATCATTCAGTTACTCTTGAACTACAGCTCTGATAGTATTGAATTAACACTCTCCATGGCTCAAATACTATGAAGATTAACTGGAGCTGCTTCTATTTTGAAACATTACTATCCCTTTAAATCCCAAGAATTACCCATCTAGCTGATCAATAGTGCTAGTCGCCAGAATAATTACCTTCTTATAGAAAACTTCTATTGCTCCCGATACTGACAGCCTCTATAAGGAGGTAATTATTCTGGCGACTAGCACTATTGATCAGCTAGATGGGTAATTCTTGGGATTTAACTTTATGTGGAGTGATAGTTCCCCTTTAAGCCTGCTTACATGATTATTAACCCTATCTTGCAGTACAATTGTTATTGCTCTTTGTCTATCTTGACAATTTTTTTTCTTAATAGTAAATATTTGGAAAAACATCTATGGAAAGTCAGTTGAAAAAAACTGGGATTAAAGGTAATAAATTCTGACTCAAATGCATAAAAGCCAGGAAATGCAGGTTGTTCTTCTAACTTAACTGCATGTTCCCAGGTGCTTTGCTGATGACATCAGGCATGATATCACAAATGTTATCATCAATGACATACGGATGGCTTCACATATGACATTACCAATGATATAATCTAGCTCACAAAAGATTTAATCAGTGGCATAACTGGTGACATTTGACATCGCATCATAAATTATCTCATCAGTGACATTATTAGCTACACATTACATGAGAGAGATGGTGAGTGGTGATTTAGGATTTATAGACATGTTATGCTGTTATTTTAATGTAGTTTTGCTATTGGGTGACAAGTTGCAGTGTTTCCATATAAGCAATTTGATGAACTATATGTCCTTCTTGACAGTGTGATTGTGAAATGGGAAACTTTAACTCCAGTTTTTAGTATTTTTCTGTACTACAAGTTGAGCATTACTTTATAAAGGGGCACTGTTTCTTGGTACTGAGCAGAGTGTAGTGTTGCAGAAGAAGAGTACTTTGCTGTAGTGATTATTGTTTGGTGCAGTGCCACTGCTGAAAGTGCCAGTCTTTCTGGTTTGGGATTTTGGTGTAGTATAACTACTTTTATTAGGTACAGTGTTAGTAGGGCAGTGCTTTTATGACGTGTCAGTGCAGAATGAGGATATGAAGGGGCACTGACTCTTAGTTTATTGTTGCTGTGGTCTCACTAAGGGTTCGATTTAATTACGACAGGTAAAACACAAGGTAGGGCAAAAATGCTTACCGAACTGTACATACACAGTGGTACCGTCAGAATTCAATTACCCTACCAAAATGAACAATGACTAGCTTGGCCCACAGAACATAACTTATGTCCCAACTTCATCATAGTTTCTTTTTCCCACAACGCACACTAAATAGCACTAAAAAATGGGAACATCAAAGGAAACTTTGTGTGAGCGAAAAACACAGTCCCCCTCCCCCCCACCTCCCAAACACTATCCCTACCCTTGGCGCTACACTGCACTTAACATTAACAATAAAGTCTATAAATAGGAGCCCTAACATTATGCTATCACCCTTATCCCATATTTGTAACACATACCTGTAAGTTTTATGTCTAGTGGGGCAGTGGCGTAACTATAGGGGTCGCAGGGGTCGCAACCGCGACCGGGCCCGTCAGTCCAGGGGTCCGGCTGCCCCCTGCGACCCCCTCCTCCTGGTGCCGAAAGCTTCCTCCTGTGCTCTAGTAATGCAGAGTGCTGGGAGATGACATCATCTCCCAGCGCTCTGCATTACAGAAGAGGACAGCGCAGGAGCACATTGCACCAGCCCGCCTCTCCTGACACTCCACTGGACCACCAGGGACTGGGAGGTAGGAAATGGAGGTATTGTGGAGGGCCCGGGGGCCAATGTGTTCGGGGGTTGGGGGGGCCCTTGGCACTTCTTGCACCAGGGTCCAGACCGTTCTAGTTACGCCTCTGTAGTGGGGTCTTCTGCATCCTGGTCTTCTCTTTAATTCTTCTTCTGTCCTCTTCTTCTTTCTTCATCTTCAAATTTCATATTGCCTCTGTAAATGAAGAAGCAGCATTATAATCAATGCCCCCATTAAATGTCCAGTGCTGGCGGCAGACCCAAAAATGAAAAGCCTCCATAGCGTTACCTTTCTGAGGTTGCTCAATCCCAACTGAGGGAAATGTGAACATAGACTGGCCTTTATATGGCCAGTCTCTGTTCAAAATTGTTCCCGTGCTTCTGTTGGCTGGGATATGTGGTTACATGGGGCACAAAACGAGTCCTCCAGTAACAACACTTCCCAGCCAATCAGCTTCTAGCTGGAGGGGTCATGAACGCGTGTTTCATCATCCTCCCTGCTATGGGGGCTTTTTGGGTTTTTTTTGTTCTGCAGTCTTAGGCGGACATTTAATGGGGATACTGATTGCAATGTTTCTTCTTCTGTTTCAGGGGCAAAAAGAAATTTATAGATGAAGAAGAAGGAAGCTTACAGAAGAAGAATTAAAGGGAAGAACAGGGTGCAGAAGACCCCGCTGGACATCAGACTTACAGGTAAGTGTTGAATGTTCCTGGTATGGTGTTAGCTTTAGGGGGATTTACCCTTTGAGTGCCAAAGGGGTATGAATGCTCTGCAATGCTTTGCGTACACCACTGGCACTCAAAGGGTTATTTTTTTTGTCAATTCACTCAAGTTTTTAGTACCTTGGATGTATTGATATGACTCTTAGGGCCCCATATCAATTCATCCACGGATCACTAGTGCAGGGATCCCTAGTTGTGCATGCATTTTTTTGGGGGGTTATACACAGTTCACGTAAACGTCAGTGGTTAGGAACATGCATTAGGGGACTCAACTCTGATTTTTTTTTTTTTTTTCTAGGCTCAAATTTTAGGCGATTCTAATGAGTCCCTTAAGGTACTAGCCACTGTATGTAATTGATTCTCAGTTTCTTCGCCTTTGTCAATTATCTCATTGGACGCACATTTATCGGCCATTGTGATTTTTTAGCGTTCAGTAGTGTGTTACATCGCAGGTAATAGAATTCCTAGCTGTGACTTCAAACTACAAATGGTAGTTTACTTTCCTAACTGAGCTAATTGAGTGCTTTGCTGGAAGCCTGAGATGTGGAGGTGCAACGCTGGTATCTGATGATGTGCGGTATTAGCAGGTTCATTTGTGATGTCACCAGTGTTTTCCTTGATGAGGTCACTTGTGATATAATCAATGATGTAATTAGTGATGCCATCAGCCATTGATTATATGATTTGTGATGCCATGTTTGATGTAATTGGAAAAGCCAATGGGAGCATAGAGTTAAGTTAGAATAACTTAACCCGTATTTCCCAGATTTTGTGCTTTTCAGTGAAAACTTAATTCTGATTTCTCTGTCATCCAATACAGGTTACTGGTAACTCTGGGTAGGTGATCTGTCCCTTTAAGTAGGCAGGAACAATTCTAGAATTATATGCAGGGGGTGGAGCCTACCTTCCCTCCTTGGCTGCAGCTAGCCAACCAGCTCCAGTAAGATTTGTTCCTTGGTGAAGACACAGGCAAGAGAACAGTTCTGCTATAGTTTAGAATGTTTTTATTTTTCTGTTCGAAATGGAATACCACCATTAGGCGGATTACCATAACTGACAATGCCCTTAAATGTGGCTAGCTCAGTAACCAGGTGCTTTTTGTGGACGTAAACCCCTAGAGTGCCAGGTGGGTACAACGTACGAGTGGACCTGCTGTGCCACACTCGTATGTTGTACAGCTAAAATGCGGTCACTGCATAAGCCGCTATAACCGGCTTGCAGTGGCCGCATTTCAGCTGAAATGCAGCCTGGCACTCTTGGGGAGGCATGAGGATCACTCCTCATGCCTCTCCAGTTATTGATCTCCAGGCCGATCGTGCTGGAAGATCAATAAACACAAAGGAGAAACGGAGTTTCTCCTTTCCCCTCTCTCCTACCCGAACTTCCGGGTAGGAGTGGGCGGGACCAGGGGAAGCCTCCTAACGTCATCGGTAACATGGTCACCGATGACATTAGGAAAGTTTCCCCAGTCCCATTCACTCCTGCTGGTGGTAGGAGAGACGGGCAGGAAAGCTTTTGCTCTCCTGCGGTCACCATATTGGTCTCCCAGCCAATCAGCTGGGAGATCAATAACTGGGGGGACACCAGGAGGGGTCCTGATGTCCCCCACGAGGTCTTAAGATGTAATAATAAAAAAAAAAAAAAAAAAAGTAACCCTGTGAGTGCCGCAGGGGTCCCCAGCACATTGCAAAGAAATGGCTCTCACAGGGTCACTTATTTTGGGGAAATGTTTTTTTTCCAAGACCTCATTGGGGGGGATCAGGGGGGGTCCTGTTGCCCCTCAAGAGGTCTATAATTTAAAAAAAATAAATAAAAAATGTAACCTTGTGTGTGCCACAGTGGGGCCCAATGCACCTCCCCTCCTCCTGTGGCACACAGAGGGCTTTTATCATTACTTTATCAGAAATTATTTGGGGGCCATCAGGATTGGTCCTGATGGCCCCCCAACAACCTCTGATTACAAAGTATTAATAAAAAATAAAAAAAATTAACCCTCTGAGTGCCACAAGGGTCCAATGCATTGCTTTGCAATGGGCTGGAGACTCCTGTGGCACTCACAGGAACACTTATTTTAACAACTATTTTTTTGTTTTGTAAGACCTCATTGGGGGGATCAGGGGGTCCTGATACCCCTCAATGAGGTCTATAATATAAAAAAAATGTAAATAAATAAAAAAATTAACCCTGTGTGTGCCATTGCTTTGCAATCCACTGGACACCCCTGTGGCACACACAGGATTTTTTTCCCCTTTTTTTTCTATTCAGACCTCATTGTATGGGTTCTGATGCCCCCAACGAGGTCTACACAAAAATATTGGGGGGAAAAGCCCCAAAAAATGCACGTGCCACAGGAGGGGTCCAACTCAGTGCTTTGCAATGCGTTGGACCCCCTGTGACACACACTTTTTTTTTTTCCATTATGTTTTTAGACCTTGATGGGATTCCGCCTCCCCAACGAGGTATGAATACAAAATAATGATTAAAAAAAACCTCTTTGTGTGCAATAGGGGGTCCAACACATTGCTTTGCAGTGCATTGGGCACCCCTGTGGCATGCACACAAAATGCCTCCAATCCCCCCCCCCAAAGTACCATATCCCCCTGCCTCATTCCACAGCCAACTGACAGTCCCATTCCCCAGCCTGACCCCCAGCCTGTTTCCACTACCTACTGGTAGACTCAAAGTACCAGTATGCACTAGATTCAGGCTGGGAATCAAACTTTGTATGAGGGGGACACACCATCCTTGCTCCTCTGCTCATACCCACACACACTGTCTAATCCCTCACCCTCCCACACACTTGGTACACTGGTAGTCACAGGTCCGCACGTACACCGGCTGACGCCCTAGCTTCTTTCATCTGTTAGACTTAAAATCACACATACACTGTTTGCTTTCCCATTCCTGTTTCACTGGTAGCTATGCTCCTATCACCCAGACTGGTATGTCAACCCACAGTAGTGGGGTACCTTTTTTCTTAGGCTGGCAAGAAGTCCTCCTAGGAAGTCCCATGCCATTGAACCATTTTAGTATCTTTGAAGTGATTGATGTGTAAAAAAAATGTTTGTTTTTTTCCTGTAGCACCACATTCTGGAAATAGTTGTGCACACTAACTTAGGGGTAAAAAGGCAAGTGACCCCTCATTCAATGCGGCAGGTTATCTTCTTTCCAAAATGGTATGGTTTATCTACCTTTTCTTCACTTCTGAAGGTGTTATAGCCATTTTTGTACAGGCAAGTTACGTTTGAGAAAATGTTAGAAACATCAGAGGTTGTAGTAGGTGTAGTTTTCTACTTCTAGCACCTCCTGAGGTAGTTCAACTCATACCAATGGGGTGTCGTTTGACTCCTAAGAGCACTAGCTAACGAATGCAGTTGAAAATTCCATGGTTTTCATAGAGCTTCATACATTTGAAGGGGCAGAAATGTAAAAAAAAATGCATTTTTTTTCCTATATCACCTCCTTCTGGAAACATTTATGCACACCAGTTTTGGGGTAAGAAGGCAAGTGACCCCTCATTAGATGCGGCAGGTTGTCTTCGTTCCAAAATGGTATGGTTTATCTATCTTTTCTTCACTTCTGAAGGTGTTATAGATATTTTCGTACAGGCAAGTCAGGTTTGAGAAAATGTTAGAAACAGCAGAGGTCATAGTAGGTGTAGTTTTCTACTTCTAGCTCCCCCTAAGGAGGGTCAACTCATACCAATGGGCTGTCATTTGACTTCTAAGAGCACTAGCTAATGAATGCAGTTGAAAATTCCATGGTTTTCACAGAGTTCCATACATTTGAAGGGGCAGAAATGTAAGAAAATGACATTTTTTTTCATTAGCACTGCCTCCTGGAAGCATTTGTGCACACCAGCCTTTGGGTAAGAAGGCAAGTGACCCCTCATTAGATGCGGAAGGTTGTTTTCTTTCCGAAATGGCATTGTTTCTCTACCTTTCCTGCATATCTATTATGGTATAACCATGTTCGTGCAAGCAGATAATTTCAAAAACAAAAGTGTCAGGTTTACGTACGTGTTCCTAGCATCCACATATTTTATGTTAACCCAAACAAATGGGCTACCATTTTTCTCATGTTGGTAGCAGGTACTGAATACAGCAGAAAATGTTATGGTTTTCAAAGATTTTAGTATCTTTGAAGTGGTGGAAATGTAAAAAAAACATGTATTTTTTCCTATAGTGCCACCTTTTGGAAATATTTGTGCACTTCAGCCCAGGGATAGAAAGGCAAGTGACCCCTCATTTGATGTGGAAGAATGTCTTCTTTCCAAAATGGTATTCCTTTTATATCTTTCCTTCATGTCTCTAATAGTTATGAACATTTTAGTACAAGCAGCCATTTTCGAGGAAGCAAACAGGAAGGTGTATTTATGTGCTTCTGGCGCCCATAAGGTAGGTCGACTCATTCCAATTGGGTGTCATTTTTCTCCTAAGAGTACTATCTAATGAATACAGTTAGAAATTCCATGGTTTTCACACATTTCAGTACAGATGAAGGGACAGAAAGGTAAGAAAATTTAATTTTTTTACTATAGTGCCACCTTCTGGAAACATTTGGGCACAAAAGGCTTGGGATAAGAAGGCAATTCACCCCTCATTAGATACGGCAGGTTGTCTTCTTTCCAAAATGGTATGGTTTGTGTAGCTTTTCTTCACTTCTGTAGTTGTTATAACCATTTATGTATAGACAAGTAATGTTTGAGAAAATGTTAGAAAAATTAGAGGTTGTAGTAGGTGTAGTTTTGTACTTGTAGCGCCCCCTAAGGTAGGTGAACTCATACCAATGAAGTGTCATTTTTCCCCTAAGAGCTCTAGCTAATGAATACAGTTGGAAATTCCACGGTTTTCACATATTTCAGTACAGTAGAAGGGGCAAAAATGTAAGAAAATGTCATTTTTTTCCTATAGTGCCACCTTCTGGAAGCATTTGGGCACAACAGGCTTGGGGTAAAAAGGCAATTTACCCCTCATTAGATTCAGCAGGTTGTCTACTTTTCAGAAATATATAGTTTTATATAGTTATTCCACTGTTTTAGGGTAGCTTTACCACAAAAACCCTAGAATGCGCATATTAGTTTATAAAGTTGAAAATGTCATTTTGCGCTGCTGGTGATTAGGGCTCTACGCTAGCCATGGACGTAGGTAAAACTATACAAATTTGGTATTTTTATACTCAGAGGACTTGGGGATTTTTCAAATAATTTAAACTTTTTCAATCAAGGTAAATATTTTTGATACATATTATGTGATTTTAGCAAAATTAGTAAAATTTCACTTTTTTTGTCATTATGACATCATAGCTTTTTGCACGATTTAAAATTCTCTTCATGTAAGGTACCACAAGAAAGCTCAATTTTGATCTGAAAAAAACAATATATAGTTTTCCATATGTAACTAAAAATCACCAGAGTAAATCAAGCCTAAACGGAAGGATAGCAAAAATGCTGAAAAAGTGTCTAGCCTGCAGGGTACAGGAAATGGCCCAAGCCTCCGGCACTGAAGGGGTTGAGCCCTGGTGGGAAAATCTTGGGTGCAAGTTCTTTCCTCAGGAGTTGCCCACCGAGGCTTCTTCTTAATACATGGTAATCTGAAGACAGAAGATCTGCAGGAAAGGTGAGCAACTCTTTGAGTGTTGCAGGTCCACATATCCCACAGTGCCTCTCCACACAGGGGTTTTCCTTTGGAGTTCCTATTGCACACTCCTGCACTCATTGGGTTTATCTGTATGTCTGTTGGGTGTTTTGGAGCAAGTTTCTGCGGTAACTTAACCCTTTAGCTGCTGGTTTTGCATTTATTCGGGGGTTATTGGCATTTTCCCTACTGGGTTCAGTGTTTTTTGGGTCTACTAACATGTTCTAGTGATGTTTCATGTACTTTTATCTTTTACTTTTCAACTTTGCAAAATTTAAGTTAAAGGAGCTCTTTACCGCATAGATGCCATCGCTCCATTCACTTCTATGGGATTGCACTGTCTGGGACATATCTCTGCAACCGCTCAACGTAGCGACTACAGAGATGGCTCATTTTAATTGTCTGCGCTTTCATCCGGTTCATGTTTCAAGTGTGTTGGGGGGCTCAGGGGGCTTCGGGCACTGTTGTGGTACTTTTTCTAGGGAAACTACATTTCCCATGAGCGATTGCTTTGCGCGCCCGTTTCTGATTGGCTCCTGCCGCGGCAGCCATTTTGTGCCTTTTCTAGAACGAGTATCCTACGCAGGGCTTGGACTCTTCTTCTCTCCTCTGCAGATTAACTCTTCGCCTGCCAGATAAGTGTATTTTAGCGATTTCTGGAATGAAACTTTAATCTTACACACTGTAATTGGGTGATTCTTTATACTATAACGTTTTTTGACACTGTGAGAATGTCTAATGCGTTGGAGCTTGGGGCCATACGACTAAGGACGCTGGGGTCTCTGTGTCCCCTATTGCGCATTGCTTCTCATGTCAGGGTTACCTAGAGAATTATCAGGTCATTTATGCCCATCATGTTCTGATGTCCCTTCCAGGGACCTCCAGCCATGCATTTGAGCCAGTTTGGATGCAAGAGTTCAAGGCTGCTACTAGGGACCTTTGGTCTACATTGCAACTCTTTCCATACCAGGTACAGGGGGTCTTCCATTCATGGCAGACCCCCTCTTTAATCAAATCTTCCCTGCCTAAACCGCAGGGAGTACCTGACGTATCAGATTCCTCTGAGGAGGAACTGCTGGTGGATTCAGATGTTGAGGAATGTTCTGATGTGGGCTCCTCTCAGTTTTTTGGGGACCCCTTTGAGGCTGATCCTGAGTCCTCGGCTGAGGGCCTGATCAGGGCTGTCTTAACTACCCTAAACATTCCCTTAGTTCAGGAGATTTCTTCAGATCCCTCTGATGTGTTTCAGGAGCCTAAAAAGCCCCTTACTTGTTTTCCACCTAACCCCACTCTTGACCGCCTTGTGTCTGATGAGTGCCAAGCTTTACCCCTTCTCTGAGGTGGCGCTTGCTCAGTGGGTTCATCCCCCCCAAAGTGGATGCTCCTATTTCAAGGCTGTCTAAGTCTACTGCCTTGCCAGTTTCTGACGCCTCTGCTCTGAAAGACTGGACTGAGAATAAACTTGAGGTTTCCCTCAAGTCTATTTTTGCCACTGCTGGTACCGCCATGCGTACAGCTTTCGCTGCGGCATGGGTTAACCGGGTCATTGCGGTCTGGAATGAACAACTCACCCTGGCTGTCCATCAAGGTGCTTCTACTTCTTCTACCTGGCTGTCCATCAGGGTGCTTCTACCTTCTTGCCAACATTTCTGAGGCCCAGCACTATGTTTCTGCTGCCTTATTTGATGCCATCCGTTTGGTGGCTAGGGTTTCCACCATGTCTGTGGTTGCCAGACGAGCTCTTTGGCTCAAGATCTGGTCTGCTGACACCGCTTCTAAGAAAGCCTTACTCTCCTTGCCTTTTCAAGGCACCTCATTGTTTGGGCCAGATCTTAAGGATCTGATTAGTGAGGCCACAGGGGGTAAAAGTACACTTCTGCCTTTGGTCCCCAGGAAGAAAACGCCTCTCAAGCGTAATCGTTTTTTTCATTCCTTTCAAAGTGAGACACGTCCGGCAAACCAGGCAGTTCTCTCAGTTCCGCGTGCCTCCTCCAAGCCCAAACAGCAATGGAAGCCCAAGGTCTCCTCCAAGCCTGCTTCAGCATGACTCACTGAACCCAGGTCTCCACTCTGCTGTGGGTGGCCATCTGCTTCACTACCACAGCGTCTGGGAGGATTCAGTGGCGGACCCATGGGTTTTACAGGTGGTGGCAGAAGGATACAGGATCCCTTTCGTCTCTCTTCCTCCTTTTCAGTTTTTTCCTTCTCATACGCCCCAGTGCACAGAGAAATGCCGTCTGTTCAATGGCACTATCCAGGCCCTTCTGGACAAGTATGTTCTAGAGCTTGGGTTTTTACTCAAACCTCTTTGTGGTCTCCAAGAAGGATGGCGGTTGTTGTCCCATTTTGGATTTGAAAGATCTCAATTCCTTCATGATCAGGACTCATTATCAGCAGGAGTCCCTAAGGACGGTGATTGCTGCTATGTCCCCGGGGGAATTCCTTGCCTCTCTGGATCTTCAGGCTCTAGTTCAGTGTGCTGTGTAACAGTTGGGGTGTTGTACCTCTGTTCATTGTCCGTTGACACTCCCTTGTTGTTGGGCTACCTCTGATCTGATGGTTCATATCTGCTCTGGTAACTTTGGGGGCCTTGCGCCTGGTCCTTGCCTTACTTCCCACCTCTGGGAAACTCAATGGTTGGACATCCCAGAGTTACCAGTAACCTGTATTGGACGACAGAGAAAAGAGGATTTTAGTCTTACCTGTTAAATCCTTTTCTCTTAGTCCATACAGGTTACTGGTCTCCCACCCTGTCAAAGGACCATGCTTGGCTCTCCTGTGGCAGACCGTGGGGGTCCTTCGGGGTCATGCTCACAGGAGTCTTCTTTCCTTTCTACTATCTATTCGATAGTTATTGTCTCAATTCTTACTGGAGCTGGTTGGCTAGCTGCAGCCAAGGAGGGAAGGTAGGCACCACCCCCTGCATACAATTCTAGAATTGTCCTGCCTACTTAAAGGGGCAGATCACCTAGCCAGAGTTACCAGTAACCTGTATGGACTAAGAGAAAAGGATTTAACAGGTAAGACTAAAATCCTCTTTTTTGCCAAAAGTTTTTTTTACATTGAATTTCCATTGTTTGTTTTTTGTTTTGTTTTTACCAAAGATTTGCTAGTAAGAAAAACCATCAGGACACACTAAGAGCTCTAACAATCTGATGGCACCATATAAGGATAGGGTTAATAATCTTAAACAGTCTTAATGAGCAATAGCCAGAGATATATCAGTTAATATAGCAGCTCAGCTGCCTTGTTTAATGCAGAATTTAAAGACACCATTGCTTTTCAATGTGTTGAAGACCTCTCTAGCCTTCGAGGGATTAAAAGCCCCGTATGAATGATTACAAACTTTTAAAAATTCTCTCCTATATGCTGTTGTTTCACTCTTACATTGCAACTCTCTACCTTCCTGAGCATTATCCTTTATCTTTAGTGTTTGCCATTTACTTAAACTGGACCTGTCTCCTTTAAAGGGATAGTAATATTTAAAATGGTCAATTGACCATAAATCTCCATAGTATGGTGTAGCAACAGTGCCACTGTACAATTTCAGGCCATTGTGATATTGCACATAAAAAATTCAACTCTACAACATATTTTTTTTTACATTTTAAGTATTACTATCCCTTTAAGATAAGTCCAGTTAATTTTAAAGAGAATTAAAGCATGTCTACTTGGGTTCTATACATAGAATTGATGTAATTCTTGGCACTTCAGGGGTTAAAGTCTAACCTTCAGATGTCCCGTTTATGGCACTGTGTTTCAATCTTTGGTTAGTGTACTTTTTATTGGTCACTTGGCTTTTCATGGCTATAGGAAATTTGACACCACCAGTACTTTACAGGAATCATAGATGTGATGGGTTAAGTGTCCAGTGCACTGGTTTTCTGTCGCACTCTTTGATATTAATTGTTCTGGCCCTTGTTCTCCCGTTACACGGCAGAAGCCAGTCCAGTATTTCCCAGTCACTGCCAGACTGCTTCTTGTAAACATGTGTGGATCAGTAAGAGCGGTCTGAAGTGATTGGCTGATCGAATACTACGCCTCCGCCACTACAACATGTATGGGGGCTGCTGGCTAGTTTCATTGTAAAAATAGGCTTCTGCGCCACAGCTGGGAGGGATGCTTTGCCCACAACAAAAAACACGAGTTTGGGCAGCACAGTGATCTACTAGACATCTCTGTGCTTGTGATACTTTTGTGTGCGTGAGTTCCCCTTTTATGATCCACAGTATCCGAGAGAGCTGATTTTACATATTAATGCAGAACACAGTAGAAAATGCATGTCTTAAAGAGCCCTACATTCAAAAGAAAAGTGGAGTCATTTTGAAGCAAACCAACTGCGCCATAATTAAAATTAATTGTTGATTCAAATGGCACTTTTAACCTCTTGAATGCTAGAGTGGTCTCCAGCATATTGTGAAATTCTCTCTAGCATTCAAAATGTTAAAGCCAATTTAAATTAATGGGGGATCTGTGTATATTTGTTCCCTGTAATGGAGATGGTATGCCCCAGAATAACACCACTTTCTTTTGAACACAGTGCCATTTTTTAAGGAGAGTTGTGAGTCCATTACAGAATAGATTTGCTGTGGATTGTACAGAAATAATAAGACAGCACTTTATACTGTTCCAATAATGAACAATGATCAGTGGATACGTTAGTACAGTCTATTTCTCATGTGTTTTAAATCTAACCCTGAGTGCTAGTAGGGTGAGCAGTCTGTTACAAGGCTGTATGCAAAATAATAACAATCGGGGCAAGCCAGCTATGTCACAGAAAGCAAAAATCCCCTATATTCCTATTGGTGCAAATAGAATTATTAACCTTTTGAGTATCAGAGGGGTTTGCAACGTCTTGTAAAGCAAGGCAATTCTCACCCTTATAGGACTCAAAAGGTTAACCTCTTTTCAAATGCTGCAGGTTTAAAAGTCCCATTAAATCAATGAGGTTTGGGGAACTTGTATTTACTGTCACAGCTGTCTCTCACTTTGTGTAGAAGACTTAAAGTGATAGTAATGTTTCACAAAAACAGCAGCTCCAATTAATCTTCATAGTGTTTGAGCCATAGAGAGTTTTATTTCGTTACTGTGAGCACTGTAGTTCAAGAGTAATTGAATGATAAAGTTTCCCCCTCCTACCCCTTTTACCTAGTGTAAGCCCCCACTCCTCAGATGTGGAATCCAGTCCATAGACCAGACCGCTAACATCAAGGGTCAATATTCTACTGTGAGAACAATGAAAATCCTGCCCCCCTTGACAGGTTTTTCAGCTTTTCCCCTTATCTTAATTGAAGATTGTCCCTCACTGCAATCTGCCTACGCACCTCCCTGCTGCTCTGAGGTGAGCATTGTTATATCAGTAGAAGGGGCAAGAGGGGCTACTTTATCATTTAATTACTCTTGAACTACAACTCTGACAGAATTGAAATAACACTCTCCAAGGCCCAAACACTATGATGACTAATTAGAGCTGCTTTTATTATGGAACATTACTATCCCTTTAAAGGATGCTTTTATGAGACTAGAAAATCAACTGAGACAAGGCTGACATTGCAGCAATCACAATGTACTAAAGATAAGCAAAATTTTCTTCATGTTTGTTGTGGAGAATGAAAATTTATACAAAAGCCAGTTATATTGCTTCTGATAAGTAGCATTACTTGCACATAACAGCCATTAAAAAAACTAAATGTTTTTGTGGCCACAGGATTGACTTGAATCACATGGTAAGGTCTGATTTGAGAGCAAAAACATGTGAACCCCTCTCAAGTAGGTGAAATAGGAAATAAACAAACACTGTCATTCAGTGTCTATTGATAATCTAAAATGGCTTTTCTCTTTCACCCAATGTGGAATACAGGAACTGTGTCATAAAGTGTACTCCTAAGGCTGACAAGTCTTCTTTCACATGACTCTTGGGGTCCTGGGACATCTCCGTTCTTTCCAAAGAGCTTGGGTGATTTTTGACGACTGATCAGTGGGTTTTACAGGTGATTTTGGAAGGGTACCACATCAACTTGAAGTCTCTTACCCCTGATTCTTCTAGATGCTGGTTCCTTCAAAGGAAAGCTTCACTGGATTCTATTTAAATATCTTCTTGGGTCCCAAAAAAGACCTATTCTGGACTCCACTGTTCAAATTTGAGTCCTTACAATCTGTCATCGCAGCTATGTGTTTAGAGGGGTTTCTTGCCTCAATGTAGTTGCAGGATGCTTATCTACACATCCCAAGCCATCCCGATCATTAGAGTTTCTTATGCTTTGAGTTTCAGAGCAGTCATTTTCAGTTCACTGCAATTTCATTTGGTCTGGCTTCCATCCCATGGGTTTTTACAAAGGTCATGTCAGCCTTGGAGGCTCACGTCCAGGCACAGGGGATCTCTTTGACTCCTTACCTAGACAAACTTTTACTAAGATGTAACTTTAAGCACTGAGATTCAGGTGAATATTTCTGTTCTGGAACAGCACGATTATGTACTTTGGATGTTTAAAAAAAAAATCTTCTCTTATTCCTTCCCATATTCTTCATTTTCTGGGCATAGGTTTCGACACATAAAAAGGAAGGGTATTTCTCCCGGATGACAAGATTCAGTCCTTGTCTCAATATTCTAGACATTGGCGATGGTGCTAGAGTACATAAAGTTGCTAGGTTACCTGATGTCTGCCCTTAAGGCAGTCCCCTTTCCACAATTCTGTATGTGGGGCTGCAGCTGGACATCCTCAGGAACTGGTCCAGACAACAGTCACATCTGTCTCACGTCATGTCTCTGTCCCTTTTGACAAAGGAGGACCTTCACTGGTAGCTTTAGCACGGACTCCATCTGATGTTGTGCCATCCATTTTTCATTCCTGATTGGGTTATGATGCTCATGGATGCCAGCATGCTGGGGTGGGGTGCTACACTGAATCTTTTCCTAGCCCAAGGCCTCTGGACCAGGAAAGAGAACCACTACACCACTGAGCTCTTCCCCTTCTGGCGTCCCCAGTACAGATTCAGTCCAACAATGTGATAGTGGAGCTTACATCAACCACCAAGAGGAACCAGCAGTGTGTCAGCTTAGTCCAGGGTCTGAAAGATTCTCTTGTGGACAAAAGCCCACAAACTGGTCATCTCAGCTGTTCATATTCCAGGAGTAGAAAATATACTGGCAGTCTTTCTAAGTCACTAACACCTGGGAACTCAATCAGAGTGTCGTCAACAAGATTTGTCGTTGGGAGCTTCTCATGGCATCACTCCTAATCTGCAAGGTCCCTCAGTTCTGCACCAGGTCTCGTGATCCTCTAGCTCTCACAGTGGATGAAATTGCCATCTTGCAAGACTTTCCTCTGGTGTGTGTGTTTCCTCCAACTCCCCTGATCAGGATGGAGTGGTCTGATGCAATCCTGATTACTCCATCTGTTGGATGTAGTAAGATGCTTGAAATACTATATTCATTGCACCCTGACTTTTCGGAGATCTGATTCTCTCTTTGTCATTCCTGAGGGCCCATGTGTGGGACATCTAAGGTTACTGTAGCCTCCTGGATTAAGGCGACCATTCACCAGATATTTATTCTGTAGAAGAAACTTATAACCTTTTAGGTCATGACACATTCCACCAGGTTGTTGGGTGCATCTTGGGCCTACAAAAATTAGGCCACTGCAGAGAAGTTGTGTAAGGAGGCAATATGGTTGTCTCTGCACACCAATTCCAAGCATTACAGTGTTAATGTGCTAGCTTCGGCTAAAGCCAGCTTTGGTCAGAAGGTCCTTCAGTCTGCGGTTCCTGTATAAGTGACCTTCTTACCTTCTTTCTTAGATATCAGAAACCTGTTGGTTCCTGTTTATTTGTTGCAATTTGGGGAGCAAGTTCTGTGTCCATTGACACTGGAGGTTCATGTTGTACCTGTGGATACTGATCTGAGATGGAGGGTTTTTTCTCATTTTCCCTGGAAACTTAGGGGATAGCTGGGATATATCCCGATGGTTCCTGTGTTCCACATTGGATGAAAGAGAAAAGGGGATTTTAGTGAGCTTACCTTTAAATTATTTTCTCTTAATTAATGTGGAAGACAGGACTCCTTCCAGTAGAAAAAAAAACATTGGGTTGAGCTCCCAGGCTGAGGGGTCCTCTTGGATTTTCTGTTCTGGAGATTTCCTTTGTTTCTTTCCCTTGTCTGCTTTACCTTGGCTTTACTATATGTTGAAACTGGATGCTATCTGGTGAGGGAAAAGAGGTGGAAATGAAGGAGTTACTTCCTCAAAGAACTTTTTTGGAATTGCCCCATGGTTCCTGTGTTCCACATGGACTAAGACAAAAGGATTTAACTTAAGTTCACTAAAATCCTCTTTTTGCTTTTTAGCACATACTACCCAAAGTTTAAGAATGGAACAAACACATTAAATGTCATTGGCGATTTTGAAAGTACTTTCAAAATCACCTATATATATGTTAGACATTTATTGTTTAAAGGGGAACTATCACCCTTATACAAGTCTGGCTAATAATTAAATATAGCAATTAGCTTGAATACTTTATTTCTGGACAGACTGCGGGTACAGCTCTGCACCACAGTCTATCAATCTTCCTCTGTTCCCCTCCCCACATAGCATCTCAATCCAGCCTCCTCCGATGATGGAGGATTTCTCCATATAAGCTGGAGAGCTCTCTAGCCAATGAGAGAGCTCCAGCTTACAAGGAGAAATCCTCCATTATCAGACGAGGCTGGATGCAGACGCTATGTGGGGAGGGGAAAGGAGGAAAATTGACAGACTGCGGTGCAGACCTGTACCCATAGTCTGACCGGAAGTAAAGACCCGGATCATTTTTTAATATTTAAATTTAGCCATACCATGAATTTTATAAAATAAATAAATAAATTAAAACAAGTATTCAAGCTAATCTCTATATTTAGTTAATTATTAGCTAAACTTGCATAGGGGTGATAGTTCCCCTTTAATCCCTGGAGGACAAGAAGGTGTGAAACCCACTGTAAAACAATATGTTGCATACTCTTCTGTATCTTAACCCTTTCAGTGCAAAAGACTTAGATCATGAATTGTACCTTGCTGTCTGGACACATTTTCTGCATTTTTGTTATTCACGGTTGAGGCATAATTCCCATAGGTAACTATGTATTTAAATGTGAACACTATACATATACAGTAATGTGCAAAAGTTTTAGGCAGGTATGAAAAAATGCTGTAAAGTAAGAATGTTTTCAAAAATAGATGTACATTTTTTATCAATTAATAAAATGCAAAGTGAGTGAATAGAAAAAAAATCTAAATCAAATCAATATTTGATGCTACCACTCTTTGCCTACTAAACAGCATTGATTCTTCTAGATACACTTCCACAAAGTCAGAGAATATAGTTGTCAGGTGTGTGATTAAACAATTATACTAAACAGGTGCTAATGATCATCAATGTAATATGTAGGTTGAAACACAATCATTACTTGAAACAGAAACAGCTGTGTAGGAAGGATAAAACTGGGTTTAGAACAGCCAAACTCCGCTAACAAGGAGAGGTTGCTGAAGACAGTTAAATGTCAAAAAACATACACCATGGCAAAACTGAGAACAGCAGCAAGACACAGGGTAATTATACTGCATCAGCAAGGTCTCTTCCAGGCAGAAATTTCAAGGCAGACAGGGGTTTCCGGATGTGCTGTCCAAGCCCTTTTGAAGAAGTACAAAGAAACAGGCAATGTTGAGGGCAGTAGATGCAGTGGTCGGCCATGGAAACTTAGTACACACTTCACAATCAGAAGTTGTCCAGCATTCCATCAGCTCAGAATTGGAAAAAAACAGTGGGACCCTGGTACACCCATCTACTGTTCAGAGAGGTCTGGTCAGAAATGATCTTCATGGAAGATTTGTAGCCAAAAAGCCATACCTCCAACGTGGAAACAAGGCCAAGCGACTCAACTATGCATGAAAACACAGGAACCGGGGCACAGAAAAATGGCAGCAGGAGCTCTGGATTAATGAGTCAAAATGTAAATGTTTGGCTGTAGCAGAAGGCTGTTTGCTGAAGGCCTGGAGTGCAGTACAAGAATGAGTGTCTGCAGGCAACCGTGAAACATGGTGAAGGTTCCTTACAAGTTTGGGGCTGCATTTCTGCAAATGGAGTTGGGGATTTGGTCAGAATTAATGGTCTCCTCAATGCTGAGAAACATATGCAGATGCATATCCATCATGCATACCATCAGAGAGGCATCTGCTTGGCCCCAAATATATTTTACAACTACCCCAAACATACAGCCAAAGTAATTAAGAACTATCTTCAGTGTAAAAAAGAACAAGGAGTCCTAGAAGTGATGGTATGGCCCCTACAGAGCCCTGATCTCAACATCATCGAGTCGGTCTGGGATTACATGAAGAGAGAGAAGCAACTGAGGCTGCCTAAATCCACAGAAGAACTGTGGATAGTTCTCCAAAATAATATAATAAAGTAGCGTAGTAATGGAGAGATTTGAAAAATTTGCTCACTACTCTGCCGCCTGACCTGGATCTCCACTCCTCAAATCCCAAAATGCAGAAATAGTACTAATAGGTCTGGCACATAATTATTGAGTAAAATAGTTTCCTCCATTCAGAATTAAATAATCAACAAAGTATGTCATATATAAAAACTTTATATTGATTCAAATCCAGAGTAGTGTACCACAACTTATTTTATACACACAAATATAATAACCATTATATGCGAGAATTAAATATATCATGACCAATAGGACATTTCTCAAATAAATGAATATATTTGTGTGTAATTGGGTTGTACTGACTAGATTATTTGAAGTTCCCAACCTACCGCTTAGATGAGGACACTTCAAATAAGTCCCAAAATGTACTTTAATCGTCTTGTTCAACACATTAAGGCCTCGATCCAAATGTTGGCGTCGCCAGAAAAAACTGGCGACGCTGGTTTTAACGTCAATTGAGCAATGCAAATGTTCTACTAGAAACAAGCGACGCCAGTTCTGAAACACACTTCGCCCGTCGCCAGAACAGCAAGATCTCACCCATAAAGGATAATGTACAAGTGACGCCAAAAGCCATTCAAATGTTGGAGTTAGGGCTAACGCGCGTTAAATTGCAACATTTATCTCCAGAAATCTAACGCCTATTTTTTTTGGAGAACAACACACAACGCAGAGTACAAAACCATCGTCGAGGGAAATAAAACAGAGAAGCAGGTCATCCAAGGACAGAACCCAAGCATACAGGAGTCAGATATTAACCCCTGCAATGCCTAGCAAATACAACAACAAGGCCTACAACAGTGCTTCACAACCCCTCCACCTAAGACACCCCTAACATGCAATCTGGATATGCCAGGGCATCCCCTGAGGGCACAAGGGAATACCCAAATAAAAAAAACATATGCCCAACATCAGGTCCCACTGTGACAATGGCAATGAAGAGAAATAGTGCCTCAAATGTCCCATACACACATCTCCCCAGAAATGTGTAAAATCAATATTATCAAACACCAATGCAGAACATAGCAACATGGGAAAAGTGATGCACCCAGAGCTGGTGCACATGGCGCACCAACATCACATGACACCCTGGTTGGGAACCACTGGTCGACACCAGACAAACAAGTCACAGACAAACAATAACAATCAAGCAACCCCACAGGGACAGGGGGAACGCAAAGCAGCACAACATAAGCCATCCCAACACACCTTTGAACAACAGGGGTTAACACACAACACCACATGCACACCTGTCACTCCAGCAACAAATCAAGCTCACCTATGTAACCTCAGCAGTCCATGGAGACAAAACACACACCTGACAGCTACATACCAATTACAAATAATCACACCACTAACCACAGACACACCAGAAAACAATTACCTGGATAACTCACGCACTACCATTAGTCCATTATGACCACATGATACACAAAAAAGGGAAGAAAGGAAGGGGTTAACCAGCCATAGGAGAACCACCAGGCAGAGCCCCCCCTCAAAAAAAATGAAGAACTGGCGCACACTACAGGAGTATACCAAACCAAAGCTTCATCAGACAATGCAAAATTAATCAAGTGAATACATCAAATCAATCAAAAAACATCCAGCACAGGAATATGGAGTCATGAAGACATTCCAACATTGAATAATGCCTCCATAGACTGAGAGCAGGTATATGTAAAGCAAACGTCCAATACCATGTATACACAAACAAATCAAAGTGGCCCATTAGCAATGTGCAATATCATCAGACATATAAAGTGCAACATCATAATAATCCCAAAAGTATGAATACATCTATACCTATCTCTATGAATATAAGGGGAGGGCAAACAATGTGACCCCTGGAGTCATGGAGATGAGTATATGATGTGTATTCATACTTTGTTCATGATCACCACTTTGCACCTCACATGTATGATTATATTGCATATTGCTAATGGGCCACTGTGATTTGTTAGTGGATACATGGTTTAGCACGTATGCTGTACATATACTTGCTCTCAGTCCATAGAGGCATTATTCTATGTTGGAATGTCTTCATGACTCTTTATCCCTGTGCTGGATGGTGCACAATTGACTTGATGTATTCACTTGATTAATCATATATTGCCTGATTAAGCTTTGGTCTGGTATACCCCTGTAGTGTGTGTCACTTATTAGGTGTGTTGTTGGGGGGGAGGGTGGGCACCGCCTGGTGGTTTTCCCTGGTTGGTTAACACATTCTTCTCCTCCCTCCCCTTGCTATCATTGCATATCCCTATGAGTGCACCTCAGCTGATCACAGTTTAATCTTGAGTAAGGAGTTATGTACAGAGCTGGTGCAATTCCTCCCCTTTGTTTTGGTCCCATCACCATGACCACATGAACAACACCTTACTGCTGTTTAACAGTGACAGCCCACCCTCCTTAGTTGTAGTGTGAGAGAGACACTGACAGAGAGACAGACCAACACCAGGATGTACACATGCTTGTACCTAAGACGACAGTGGAGGCGAATGTGTGAGAGGGTTAGGGCTCATCCCCCCGCCTCCAAGCACCCCTGTCCAACAGCTGTCCCCTGCTGCAACTGTTCATGTTCCCGCTGAAGGCCTGCTATGCTGACTTGTTTGTATATGTGTGTGTAGCACAGTGAATATGCCACTCCATTGCTTATCAATGCCTTGTCTAGGCGTCAGGACCATGTGAGCTGTCCATCAAGGGTATGGCAAGCAGAAATATGTATGTGTGTCACAAGGACCCTGAGCACACACCTCATCAGTATGTAGATCAAGATCCATGAAATAGCTCCTCTGTTTCATGGGTCTTGGTTTACACACTGATGTGTGTGCCCACTCACATATACATATGTCTGCTTGCCATACCGTGATACGAACCCCATGAAATCATGATGGCTCGATGACACCCTGACAAGCAATGGATTGTTCACTGTGTCAAATAACCAAGCTGTCCTCGTGGAGTGCAAGTAAGGTCTCCAAAGCAGTGATGACCAATGTGTTGTGTACACCTCTGGCACTCAAGGGGATGATGATGGGTCAGCAGTAGCATGACTGTTGTGTTCGTAGTGCACCTTCCAGTCTTCTTTTCATCCTCTGCAGGCATCCATGGCATGACCCCTCATGGTCCGGAAGTTTATTCCGGTGACACGTTGAATCCACGTCCATGGGGATCACCTGTTGGTGTCCATGTCAATTACAAATCTGATCACACATGATTATCATGTGTCATTGATCAACCCCTCCCCTGTCAGGGTTTAAAGGTATAGTAATACTGAATATGTTCCATGAACCTAACTAGTAGGGTTCATCCTCCTGAGTAAAACAAGGGAACTCCCCCTGCTTTGCATTCCAAAGTTAGTTCAGCTCACAGTTGAACATCATACATCAAATCTCACAGTGGCCTGAATTTTGACAGTGGTTCTGTTGCTACACCATCCCATGGACATTTCTGGTCACAGCACCTTGAATCTACATTGGATGGTGTAGCAACAGTGCCGCTTGACCATGTGAGACCACTGTGGTTTGCCTATGTAAAAACAAGTGCGAGCTGACATAACCTGTGAATGAAACACCCTTCAGCAGTGGGAGTTCCCTTGTTCTACTCAAGGGTATGAACCCTAACACATATTTGTTCAAACATTCTAAGCATTACTATCCCCTTAATTGAGATTATGTTGTTGATCTGTTGATATATCTAATGTGTTCATGTTGTTTAAGTTCAAGGCACATCATGGAACAACACCCTGATGTTGTTTGGCTTTCCAATGTCTGTGAGTTGAACTTGGACAAACATGTCTGAATGTGATGTGTGTGTTCACCCTGCTGTAAAAGCTTGTGATGCCAGTCATCATGCCTGAGTTGTGTTCACTGCATAGCTGGACAATGCATTGGAGACAACTCATTCCCTGACACCCATGTTAGATGTGCCTGAGTTGTGTTCACTGCATAGCTGGACAATGCATTGGAGACAACTCATTCCCTGACACCCATGTTAGATGTGCCTGAGTTGTGTTCACTGCATAGCTGGACAATGCATTGGAGACAACTCATTCCCTGACACCCATGTTAGATGTGCCTGAGTTGTGTTCACTGCATAGCTGGACAATGCATTGGAGACAACTCATTCCCTGACACCCATGTTAGATGTGCCTGAGTTGTGTTCACTGCATAGCTGGACAATGCATTGGAGACAACTCATTCCCTGAAACAAACCACATCCTAAATAGGAAACATGCATGGACACAGATGTTATGACAAAGTGACAAGATTTATTTAAAGGGCCTGGAGAAGGTTGGCCTCACTTTTTTTTCCTTTTTGGAGGGTCGGGGGGGGGAGCTGTAGAGGAGGATTCCCTCCGACTCTGACGGGTTACCCGAGGGGGTCTGGTGGATGGTGGTGGTGGTGGTGGGGGTCGTGGCTTGCTGCTGGCTGGTGAGACATCACTGGACCCCTCCCGTGATGGCTGGCCCATGTCCTGCTGCTCATCCTGCCTGCGGTTGGAGGCCCGCATCTCGACCAACATGTTGCCCAGTACCTCCATCATCCCCGTGTGAAACTGGAGCTGCTGGGTATTTGTCACCACCTGTTGAGCCTCAATGGCCCTGAGGCACCCCATGATCCGCCCTAGAGTCATCTCCACCCGTCTAAGGGCTCGGACACACCTCCTAACCAGTGTCAGCTGCTCCCCCTGGATGGCCACACATGTTGCGTCAAGGGCCGCTGTGCCAGACGGGGTTACAGGAGTGGAGACCCTAGAAGCTGGTGCAGGAGGTGGTGTGGCGTGGGTGAGCAGACTCCCATGGGGTGCCTCAGGGGGACCTTCAACATCATGGGTGCTGTGTGGGGAGAAATGATGCTGCTCCCTGGACCCGTCACTCCCCTCGGATCCTCTGTCCCCACGTTGTCCGACCAGTGGTGGTGATGGTGGTGGTGGGGTGAATACCTCCCTTCGCAGGGGACGTTGTGGCTCACCCAGGAGCCCCACATGTTCATACCCCATGGGCCATTCATATGTGGACTCCTGGGTGTCCTCCTGCCACATATGTCCCCGTGGCCTAGGGGTTGGGCCAAAGCTGGACAGCTGGGGCTCTGGCACCATCTGGGGCATCAGGTGCCTACCCGGCGGTGGTGGTGGGGCCTGGTAGCCCAGATGTGGTGGGGCCTGGTAGCCCTGCTGCTGTGGGGCCTGGTAGCCCTGAGGTGGTGGGGCCTGGTAGCCCAGATGTGGTGGGGCCTGGTAGCCCAGATGTGGTGGGGCCTGGTAGCCCTGCTGCTGTGGGGCCTGGTAGCCCTGAGGTGGTGGGGCCTGGTAGCCCAGATGTGGTGGGGCCTGGTAGCCCTGAGGTGGTGGGGCCTGGTAGCCCAGATGTGGTGGGGCCTGGTAGCCCTGAGGTGGTGGTGCCTGGTGGGGCTGAGGTGGTGGGGCTTGGTAGCCCTGAGGTGGTGGTGCCTGGTGGGGCTGCTGCTGTAGTGGGCGTTGTGGTGGAAGTGCCCTGGATGTGGTAGCCTCCTCAGAGGAGGTGCCTCCGGAGTCCTCCACACGGGATGACTGGTGTGCTGTGTGGGGAAATGACATGATGCAATCAGTGACGTGAGCCATGACAGGAGTGCTGCAAGACTATTACATTGACATGTGAACAGTTGAGTGGCAGGATGGTATTCATTGCATTGCTTAGCAATGCATTGGTTACCATCCTGACACACATTGCTTAGCTTGACTACATCACATACATTGATTGCACTGACCTACAGTGGTGGAGATTTGGTCATCATATGCATCCTGAGCAGTGGGTATGGCTCGGCATATATCTCATTGCTATCCCCATTCATCAGGATCCATGTGGTGAGCAAAAGTGAACCATCACACCTTGAATGCCACAAAGCCACTGCATGTCCTACACCTAGGCGTCAACAGCAAACAAACACACTAGACCGCTAAACACAGCAATGCACCAGTAATGACCTATGACTACAGTCCAACCAATGATGTCGGCAACAGTAATGAACACACCAAGCACACCAACCAACATGATCTGTGGAACCCAGCAACACAATCATCTGCTGGAGGACACACAAACACACCCTTGACAGCTAAAATCCGAACACACAGCAAACATGTGCATGGTTAGACTGTACTATTTGCGTTTGCTTCTACCTTTTCCCATGTTATGCTATGGAGACTAAGCACTGATATGTCACGTGTTGTTTAGATCTCAGTGCATTGTATCCTCAGAATAACACAGGGATTGCAGGTGTGATGACACTGCATTTGTCATGTACACAAAACAAAAACCAATGTGGCTAACCAATAATGTAATTCATGAAATAAATAACAAGAAAGCGGCATTTAAACATTATAAAGCTGAGGGATCAGTAGAGGAATTTTCAGAATACAAAAATGCCAACAAAACCTGTAAAAAGGCTATTAAATTAGCTAGACTAGTGAATGAAAAATATATTGCTAAGGAGAGCAAGAGAAACCCAAAAATAATCTTTAAATACATTAATGGCAATAAATTAAAGTCTGATAATGTTGGATCCTTGTTAACTGAAACAGGTGAGATGGTCAAAGGGGACAGAGAGAAGGCAGATATTTTCAATACTTTATTTTATTCTGTTTTTACCAAAGAAGACCCAATGGACAAGAATCTGCAAAATACTTTTACAGAACAGTCACAGCAAACATGGGACTGGCTAACACAAGAAAAAGTGTTCAAAAAATTGAATGGTGTTAAGGTAGACAAAGCTTTGGGGCCAGATGGTATACACCCACTTAAAGGGATAGTAATACTTCATTTTAACTTTATTTTATTTTGTAGGCATTAAAAAAACATGAATGATATAAGTTTTATCTCTGAAACCTTTATGGTTTAAGAGATATTCACAAACAAAGTATCCCCCCCCTGTTCAACCAGATCAGAAGGGAGATGCCCAGGTAGACTGCAGAGAGGGACAATCTTCAATTAAGATAAGGGAAAAAGCTGAAAAACTTGTCAAGGGGGGGAGGGCTTTCATTGTTTCATACAAAGAAAATTGTCCCCTTCTGTTATCTGTACTGTCATACAACCAGACTCACATCTGAGAAGAGATGGCATACACTAGGTAAAAGGGGCGGGGAGGGGAACTTTGCTTGTGAATATCTCATAAACCATAAAGGTTTGAGAGATAAGACTTATATCATTCTTCATGTTTTTTTAATGCCTACAAAATAAAATAAAGTTAAAACGAAGTGTTACTATCCCTTTAAAGAGCTAAGCCAGGCCCTGGCCAGACCGTTATATTTGATTTTCAGGGATTCTTTTATCTCCGGTATGGTACACATGGATTGGCGTAAAGCAGATGTGGTGGCCATATTTAAAAAGGGATCAAAGTCACAGCCAGGAAATTATAGACCTGTAAGCTTGACATCTGTGTTAGGGAAGCTGTTTGAAGAGTTGCTAAGGGAATTTATTCAAGAATTCTACTGGAACAGGAATATCATTAGCAGGAGTCAACATGTCTTTGTGAAAGATAGGTCTTGTCAAACCAACTTGATCGCATTTCATGAAAAAGTGAGTAATGATATAGATGCGGGAGCGGCGCTTGATGTGATCTATTTAGACTTTGCCAAGGCATTTGATACGGTTCCACACAAGAGGTTACTGTACAAATTGAATGAAATTGGCCTAGGGGAAAATGTTTGTGTGTGGATTGGAAATTGGCTGAAAGATAGAATGCAAAGAGTGGTAGTAAATGGCAAGTTCTCCAGTTGGATAAACGTGATAAGTGGAGTACCTCAGGGATCTGTCCTGGGTCCTCTTCTTTTTAATTTGTTTATTAATGACCTCCCAGAGGGCATAGGGAGCCATGGATCAGTGTTTGCCGATGACACAAAATTAAGTAAGGTAATAAGGTCTGAACTGGATGTGTCTTCATTACAAGAGGATTTGGACAAATTGAGTAACTGGGCAGGCAAATGGCAAATGAGATTCAATATAGACAAGTGTAAAGTTATGCATTTTAGGTATTATTATGAAAATGCAACATATAGTTTAAATGGTGTTTCTCTGGGGAAATCTACTAATGAAAAGGATTTGGGAGTAATGGTAGACAATAGACTTAGCAGTAGCATGCAGTGCCAGCTGGCAGCTGCAAAGGCCAATAAGATATTGGCATGTATTAAAAGGGGCATTGACTCAAGGGAGGAAGATATAATTATGCCTCTTTACAGGTCCATGGTAAGACCCCACCTAGAATATGCTGTGCAATTCTGGGCGCCCTTTCTGAAAAAGGACATTATGGAGAAAGTGCAAAGGAGAAACGGCATCTTAGAGGGGATATGATAACACTATATAAATATGTTCAGGGCCCATACAAAGAGCTCTCCAAAGACCTGTTCATTAACAGAACAGTACATAGGACAAGGGGCCACCCGCTTAGACTTGAGGAAAGGAGATTTGATCCACAACAGCGGAAGGGTTTCTTTACTGTAAGGGCAATAAAGGTATGGAATTCACTGCCTGAGGAGGTGGTGCTATCGAATACATTAGATGCCTTTAAAAAGGGCCTGGATACTTATTTAAGAGAGCATAACATAGAGGGCTATGTACGTTGTTATTGTTGGGATTGATATTTAGTTAGGGCTTGTTAATCCAAGGAGAAATCTGATTGTCATTTGGAATCAGGAAGGAATCCCCCCCCCATTCAGGGCAGAATTGGAAGTTGATATATTGAGGGTATTTTTTTTTTCTTGCCTTCTTTTGGATCAACAATGGTAAACAGGAATAGGAAGAGGGTTGAACTATATGGACACAAGTCTTTTTTCCACCTAAATTACTATGTTACTATGTTACATTGTCACCTCTTTCTGACACCCTAGTGAGTGTCCCCACCATCAGTCTTGTGGATCACATATGTCCTGCAGAGTGGGGATGGCGGGGAATGCCCCCTGGCCATCCCTACTCTGCAGGCTACATATGATGCAAAAAGCTGAACTTTGACTATTCCACTTAGACTAACTACCTACATGTACAATGCCTAGCCCTGACATGCAGTCACAATACAATAGGAAACACACCAATTCCCCTCCTTGCTATTCTCTGTTAACCCTTTGGTTGCCAAGGGACTAGCCAATGTATTGTCGACCAATGCATTACTCATCCCTGTGGCACTCAAGGGGTTGTGTGCAGACCTCTTTGTCACTCTATTTATGACATTGTGATACACATAACAGTTAGATCTGTGACTGACACATGACAGTGTGCATTGTTTTTGTGCTGTGCATGATATTGTTTTAGAAAGCATGAAGGTGGTTCAACAGGGACTTGACCATTACCATTCAGGATGGTTCGGTCATGTATTCTGTCCTTGTTTGACGTCCCTCCAAGCTGTGTGGGTGAATTGTGGTGTGGAATGCTGTCCATGTGTTCAGGTATCACTGTGTTGGCCTCTGTCTGGTGGGTGTCAGGAGTTGTGTGATGATGTGTGTGGGCCTTGATGCACTTACCAGTGGACTGGAGACTACTTTCATCCCCGGTGTCACTCCATCCAGGGACACCACACACCATGATGGAGGAGATGGTCCTCCGCACGGCCTCCTCCCACTCGCTATATTCCACATGCAGGGGCGGACCACCCCCTGTTCCAGCAGCGTGCAAGGCCTGCTCGCCCATTTTCTTCTTCACCTTTACAAAGATGGACAGAAATGGGAAAAGGGTTGAAGTAGATGTACGCAAGTCTTTTCTCAACATACATTACTATGTTAATATGTTACTATCTTACCTTGGCCTTGCAGTCTGTCCACCTCTTTTTCACCGACTCCAGGGACCGGCTGCGGTTGGACACAGCATTTACTGCATCCACAACCTCATTCCAGGCTGCCTTCCTCTTGCGGGACAGCCCAGCTACAGGCCCCTTGAGGAACAGGATCCTGTGCCTTTGGACCACAGCCTCACAGAGGACAAGGTTTTCCTCCTCTGTGAACTTGGGCTCTCTGGACCTCTCCTCCTCCTCACCCCCAGAGGTTTGTTGAGAGCCCTGGCTGTGGCTCTCCAGCCCTGCCTGCACTGGCCCTGGCTGTGTGTGTTGCAAGGGGACTACCCCTCGTCCCACTGTCTCTGCCCCTGCACTGGATGTGCCTGCTCTCTGGTGACTGCCCCTCCGCCCCAGGGATCTCCCTCTCCTTCCCCTACCCTGACCAGGGATGCCCCCCTGAATCTCCTCCTCCTCTCCTCCTACACTCCCCACCCCTCTCTCTTCTCCTCTCCTCTCCATCTCTCTCACCCACTCACACCCAGGCACTCACTCAGGCCCTCACACACTCACTCACTCACTCACTCTCTGTCACTCACTTGCACTCACAGACTCACACTGTCAAAGAAAATATAAAAAAAGTGTGTGTGTTTTACAAAAAAAATATGGGCTATGTGTATGTGTGTATGTGTGTTTGGATGCGTGTATTTGATATGTTCAAAAGTGTATTGTGTCGCTTTGTGTGCTGTCAAACTCTACTTCTACCTGTCTGTGTGTGTGCCGCCTCAACTCTCTTTCTCTCAAAACTAACCTCCGCTCCTTGGGTCCTGATATCTAGCTCTTGGGAACTCGATAACAGACAAAGGTGCGTAGGTGATTTTGGGTCTATTTATAGTTTATTCCACTAAACTTGCTACTTTGGGGTGCTGTGATTGGCTGGGGCTTGGTAACGTTGGACGTTTCGCTTGTTTTTTATTTTTGGAGACGTTTTCTCGCGTTTATCGTGTATTTGGCGTCGACGATGAGGTCAAATTGTAGGCGACTCCAGTTTTGTAGTTTTCGTGTGTTTTGTAGGCCGTCGCGCGTTAACTCTTCTGGGTAAGGAAGATTTGAATCTCTCGTTACCCAGTTTTGTTTAACTCGCGACGCCAGTTTTTTTCTTCACGCTAGTTTTAACGCCAACATTTGGATCGAGGCCTAAGTCCCTTCCATGCATATCACAGGCAAAAAACCTTATGCTATGTACCATATGTGTATGTGTGTGTGTGTGTATAATACCCCACCAATGGGAATTCGACTCACACAACACTAGACAACACACAATATCACGAGACCACCTACTCTAAGTGTCCACTTGCCCTCCACTATCTAAACGATCGATCGTTCTCACAAAAAAATAAAAAATTTAAAAAATATAAAAAATATATAAAAAGGTCTCCACGTAGACAGAAAAATTATAGTCCACAGTCAGATCTTCATAATCTTATTATCCACAATCCAAATCTTCAATACTGTAACCAGGGCTCAAAATTTCCACTCGCTGCTAGCCAATGGCGAGTGAAAATTTAGCCCTGGCGGGTATGTATTGACTTGCAGTGGCGAGTAACTTTTCACGTCTGGCTAGTAGCAAAGGACTTAAAATTATAAGCCCTGGTGTAACCATATATCATTCGTCTCCTATGTACAAGTCAGATGTCAAAATCGTAAGGAATTGGCTTCCACACTAGTTACTTCTCTGTATATACTGGATCCTGTATAACACCTTAATTCTCCTCCGATATTTAAATAGCTCTCTTGTATCCATCTGACTTGCTTGGTCTCAGCTATTTATGTATCCATCACTCTAATCACTTTATAATATTTGTGTTACGTTTGTAGTGGAGACGTACTCACTTTCAGAAGCAGGAACCCAGAAGCAAGTTGTCACCCTTGCTGAAGCAGCACACAGGAAGAGGGCTGAGCCAAATTATTGACCCCTTCCTAGAGTAGTCTACGAGCATGGGCAACAGAAAGGTGGAAGGAGGTCCGTTGGCCCAGCTGGGGTCTGGATACCAGAGCGCAACGGAGTCCAGAGGGTCAAGCCGAGGTCAGGATACCAGAGAGTGGCGGAGTCCAGAGGGTCAAGCCGAGGTCAGGATACCAGCGAGCAGCGGAGTCCAGAGGGTCAAACCGAGGTCAGGATACCAGAGAGCAGCGGAGTCCAGAGGGTCAAGCCGAGGTCAGGATACCAGGGAGCAGCGGAGTCCAGGTGATCAAGCTGGGATCAGGATACCAGAGAGCAGCGGAGACCAGGTGGTCAAGCTGGGATCAGGATACCAGAGAGCTGAACCTGGTAAGGAGCCAGAGAATCAGGAGGTCAAAGGTCAGAACCAGATCTAAGACTGGGGAGGCGCTGTCAAGAGGCAACTGCACCACAGGGAAGCACAGTGTAACTGAGCAAAGCCCCTAGTGAGCTCTGGGCTTTTATAGGGTAGACTAGGGGCTGGTGGAGGTAGCAGGGAGGCGGAGCCGAATGCCGCGTTGCCATAGCAACGCCCTGGAACCTTTATTGCCACCAGCAGGACGCGCACGACACGCACACAATGGAGGCTGGATGTGTGCGCGTTGTGACCCTCTGCTGTGGCGTGTTGGGCGATCACTGGCCAGTGGGGAGCAGCGGGGAGTGGAGAGAGGCGACCGCCGTGGCGAGCGGCTGACAGGCAGGAGCTGCCCTCCAGCATTCATATGAGGGGAACAGCAGGGACCCAGGAGAGGTGGCCACCGTGTCGGACGGCCACAAGGTAGGATCCGCCCGCCCGCACTAGTATTTGTGCGGCAGGTGTTTAGTTCGCGGCAGGCGGCTTGACAGTTTGCCACAATCTGACCAGATATGCGATTAATCAGCAGGCATATAGACAGTTAAACCAGCCTTTATGATTCCCGGACACCTCATAGATGACCTCCGATCTTAAAGCCGTCACAAATTGCCCTTAACACACTGCTTCGTGCAAACGTTATTCAGACAATTTGGTTAATCGTTATGAGCACCAATACCTTGTAGCTCTATACTACCATCGTAATCACTTCTCAATATTTTGCTACTGTCTGTGTTTTTACTGTAAAGTACACAAGACAACTGACGGAGCGTGATGTTGCCTTGGACCTCAACAAAATACTCAATCTCGCCTGCTATTTATCAAATCTACCTCAGTCACACAGCTCGCGTCAGGGTCCCAGTCAGCTGTCTGTGCCTGTGTCTTTCAAATTAATTCAGTCAGACAGAATGTTGAGGTATTTGGGGTCAACTTCCATTGCTCCTTTCTCACACCCTCAGACTCCCCCAACACAGAGATAATAACAGCCACATCAGGAAGGAGCTTGGATCACAGTTGCTTGTGTCTTGGCAGTCAGTCACACCAAATTTTGAGGCATATGGTGTCAAACGCCTTTCTCCCTTCTTTACCCCCAGACTCCCCTAATACAGAGAACAAATGTCATACCTAAATGACTCCCTAAACTAAGTTCAAATCCCCCTTATTTGCCTGACTTCGCTAGCTCAAAAATGTGCTGCTTTTTCCCCTCACAAGCACAGAATGGCATGCTGTGAGAGCCTTACACCCTACCTGCAGGAAAAGAAGAGAAAACCACCATATGATGGGGAGAAATTCAGTCTTCCCATTAATTTCAGTGCTATGAGCTAGGCGGGCAGTCCCCTGTTTTGCTTATTTCAGATTCACCCATCCCTACCCATGAATGCTAGAAAGGTCTCCAACACATTGAATAGTAATCAGTTGGATTTCTCCCTGGCATTCAAGAGACTAAATCCTCTTTTAAATGAGTGGGAATTTGCATAATTGTCATTTCTGACCAATAGCACAGT
Organism: Rhinophrynus dorsalis; assembly: GCA_037306005.1. Classification (NCBI taxonomy): domain Eukaryota; kingdom Metazoa; phylum Chordata; class Amphibia; order Anura; family Rhinophrynidae; genus Rhinophrynus; species Rhinophrynus dorsalis. The sequence goes on along the minus strand of CM074723.1, from coordinate 94,165,760 downwards.
TGGTTTGCTCCAGAATTGCACCACAAGTAAATAAGTGACACTCAATATTACTAGCTCAAATATAAATATAAAAAAATATCTCCACCTGGAGTCCAATGAGCTGAGTTGGATTTATACTTATTTATAGACAATATAAATACATTGGCATTAAGATATATGACAAACATTTCCTAACATGGAATATGGGCGATTTTTATTTGAAGACTGGCACACTACTATGTACTTTAACCATTTGGACCCCAGACAGATATGCAACGCATTGCTTTGCAATGCGTTGCGTACCCCTCGGGCACTCAAGGGGTTAACGTAGCTATGCTTTTTTTTTTTCTTTTACAGGAAGAAGATAGAAGAGAAGAAAGAAGATAGAAAAGAAGGACAGATGACCAGGAAGCCGAGGACTCCGCTGGACATCAGGAGTAACGGTAAGTGTTACTTGTATTGTGATTTTTTTTTTTTTTTTTTACTTAATCGGGTTAACCCTATGAATGCCGGCGGGGTAATTATACCCCACTGGCGCTCATAAGGTTAATCCTACTAACGTCTGACACATTTTTATCCTTTGGATGTACTGATATGGGACTTAGAGCCACAAAGAGTTAAAATACATACATAGATACATACATGTGTGTTTGTTTTAACACTTTGTGCTCTTCATTTTTGTGTACTGCATATTTGCTTTTATCTTGGAAATAGATGAGTTAACTCCCTCGGTATGGAAGTGCCTTGTTTCCCAGAGATGTTTGTGTAAAAACCCTTTGGCCTATAGTTATAAAAGCAAAGTGGAGTTATTCTAGACTAGAGTAACGCAAATGCACCTTAGGGGACAAATACAAATTCTTAATAGTGTTTTTAACTTTTTGATTGTTAGAGAGGTCTCCAAAGCTTTACAATGCATTGGAGATCTCTCTAGCATTCAAGAGGTTAAAAGCGAAATTTAGCTTAACTGGAATATTTATTTGTCCCCTGTGGTCCAGTTGGTTTACTCCAGAATAACTCCAGTCTGCTTTTATAACTGTAGGCCTTTGTTTATTGTATGTGTTTCCTCTATGTGCAACAAAGAAAAATGTGCAGTATAATGTCCCTGGGTGTTTACACACTTGTAATGATGCTCAACACTCTGTATAGTGGTCTTGGGTGTTTATTCATTTTAAAGAATGCCCCCAGTTCTTTATAATGGCCCTGGTGTTTATACATTGGTAAGGATGTTCCCCATTCTTTATAATGGCCCTGGTGTTTATACATTGGTAAGGATGTTCCCCAGTTCTTTATAATGGCCCTGGTGTTTATACATTGGTAAGGATGTTCCCCATTCTTTATAATGGCCCTGGGTGTTAATACAGTTAAGTCCGGAACTATTTGGACACTGACACAAGTTTTGTTATTTTGACTGTTTACCAAAATAAATTCAAGTTACAATTAAATAGTGAATATGGACTTAAAGGGCAGTCTCTCCGCTTTAATCTGAGGGTATTCACATCCAAATTGGAGGAAGGGTTTAGGAAAAATATGTAGCCCCCTCTTTATCAAGGGACCAAAAGTAATTGGACAATTGACTCAGAAGCTGTTTCATGGACAGGTGTGGGCTATTCCTTCATTATGTCCTCATCAGTGATAGTAATACATGAAATTAAATTAATTTAATTTGGTAGATATTTAAAAAAAAAAAAAAAAACAGGCACACGTTGTAGACCATTCAAATGAAGTATTTCTTTAAAACTAACACAATTTCGGCTCTGCTGAAGAGCCACAGGACGGCCTGTGAACTGGGATCTCCATCTGTAAGTTAGAAAGCTGACGTCAGCTCAAGGGGAGAGAAGAGGGAACTTTGCTGACTGCTATCTCTAAAACCATAAAGGTTTGGGAGATAGAAAACATTGCAATTAATTTTTTAAATATCTACCAAATTAAATTTATTTAATTTCATGTATTACTATCTCTTTAAGCAGGTAAAACGTCTGGAGTTGATTCCAGGTATGACATTCACATTTGAAATCTGTTGATGTGAACCCAAAACATGCAGCCAAAGGAGCTCTCAATGCAAGTAAAAAAGGCCATCCTTAGGCTGCAAAAAAAAAATCCATAAGAGAGATAGCAGGAACATTAGGAGTAGCCAAATCAACAGTTTAGTACATTCTGAGAAAAAAAAAAGAACATACTGGTGAGCTCTGCAACACAAAAAGGCCTGGACGTCCACGGAAGACAACAGTGGTGGATGACCGTAGGATTCTTTCCATGGTAAAAAAAAACAACACTTCACTACATCCAGCCAAGTGATGAAAAGTCTACAGTTTGTAGGCATATCACAAGAGCAAATACAGAGGGTTCATCACATTCAAAAGCCTTCTTAGATTAGACTTAGCCAAAAACATCTAAAAAAGCCTGTTTTGGAACAACATTCTTTGGACAGATGAAACTAAGATCAACCTGTACCAGAATGATGGGAAGAAAAAAAAGTATGGAGAAGGCTTGGAACGGCTCATGATCTGAAGCATACCATATCATCTGTAAAACAAGGTGGAGGCAGTGTGATGGCATGGACATGCATGGCTTCCAATGGCACAGGGTCACTAGTGTTTATTGATGATGTGACAGAAGACAGAAGCATCCAGATTAATTCTGAAGTGTATAGGGATATATTGTTTGCTCAGATTCAGCCAATTTCAGCAAAGTTGATTGGATGGCACTTCACTTTACAGATGACAATGACCCAAAACACTGCAAAAGCAACCCAGGAGTTTTTTAAGGCAAAGAAGTGGAATATTCTGCAATGGCCGAGTCAATCACCTGATCTCAACCCGATCGAGCATGCATTTCACTTGCTGAAGACAAAACTTAAAGGGATAGTAATACTTTGTTTTATCTTTATTTTATTTTGTAGGCATTAAAAAAACATGAAGAACGATATAAGTCTTATCTCTCAAACCTTTATGGTTTAAGAGATATTCACAAGCAAAGTATCCCCCACCCCTGTTCAACTAGATCAGAAGGGAGGTGCCCAGGTAGACTGCAGAGAGGGACAATCTTCAATTAAGATAAGGGAAAAAGCTGAAAAGCTTGTCAAGGGGGAAGGGCTTTCATTGTTTTCATACAAAGAAGAGTGTCCCCTTCTGTTATCTGTCTGGTCTTACAACCAGATTCACATCTGAGAAGAGATGGCTTACACTAGGAAAAAGGGGCGGGAGGGGGAAACTTTGCTTGTGAATATCTCATAAACCATAAAGGTTTGAGAGATAAGACTTATATCATTCTTCATGTTTTTTTAATGCCTACAAAATAAAAGTTAAAACGAAGTGTTACTATAACTTTAAGGAAGAAAGACCAACGAACAAACAACAACCGAAGACATCTGCAGTAAAGGCCTGGCAAAGCATCACAAAGGAGAAAACCCAGAGTTTGGTGATGTCCATGTGTTGTCGACTTCAAACAGTCATTGCCTACAAAGGATTCTCGACAAAGTATTAAAAATGAACATTTTATTTATGATTTTGTTAATTTGTCCAATTACATTGGAGCCCCTGAAATAAGGGGACTGTGAATGAAAATGGTTGCAATTCCTAAACGTTTCATACAATATTTTTGTTCAACCTCTTGAATTAAAGCTGAAAGTCTACACTTCAATGGCATCTTGATTGTTTCACTTCAAATCCATTGTGGTGATGCACAGAGCCAAAATTATGAAAATTGTATCAGGGTCCAAATATTTCCGGACCTAATTCTACATTGGTAAGGATGTTTCCCATTCTTTATAATGGCCCTGGGTGTTTATACATTGGTATGGATGCCCCCACAGTTTTCAGATGCCTCCTGCAATGGGATAATGAATCATCTTGTATGATGAGTGGATACCCTGATGCTCACATGAAATAGGGCAATACGCATGTTCTTTCTGTAGCAACCTCAGTAGCATGGTAAACAGTGTTTGCTGTAACAGTAGCCCACAGAAATACAGCTATGAAGGCACTCTCTGGGGCAGCTGGGAAGTTCTGAGGCATCATGCTGGACATACAGGGTCCCACAGAACGCAAAAGTGCCCGATTTGAAGGATTCATATCTCCCCTAGTAGGTGAGATAAAAAACAAACAAACCCAGAGCTAATCTTGTTTTAATTATTAAAACACATGGTCAAATTTTTATTTTAGGTGAATGATGTTCCCCTTTAAGGGAGGTTTGTTTGTTCTTTGTGTTTGGGGAGTCTGGGGGCACTTGGGGGAGAGGAAGGGAGAAAGGAAGTTGACCCCAAATACCCCAAAATTTTGTGTGACTGACTGGGAAGACACAGGCAGCCAAGATCCAAGTTCCTGATCTGGTTGTTATCTCTGTGCTGAGTCCATGGGTGTGAGAAGGGAGCAAAGGAGATCTCCCCAAAATTCTCTTTCTGCCCATTCGAGTGACTGGGAAGAGACACGCAGCTGCGATCCAAGTTTTTTTCCTGATCTGGTTGTTATCTGTGTGCTAGGGGAGTCTGGGGGTGTGATAAAGATGGAGCTTTAACCCAAACTGTGCAACATGACTGGAAGACACAGGGAGCTGTGGTCCAAGTTTCTTCCTGATCTGACTGTTATCTTTGTGCTAGGTGAGTCTGGGGAAAGAAGCAGTTGAAGAGGGAGTGTGTTTTTTGTTCTTTAGGAATGGAGGGTACAGTTAGATAAAATAAAAATAAATCAATAAAGGTTTGATAAGAGACAGGGACCCTGACATGAGCTGTGACTGAGGTAGACTGATATTGGATTGGATTTTGTAAAGAGCAAGACATCATACACACTGTACAGTTCTATTATTTACTTCACTGTAAAAACAAACACAATAGTGGAATAATGTCCAGCAAACGCACAAGTGGTAGGGGGAGGTTGAAAGGAGTAGTAGTGCAGAGGTATTGGAGTAAAGTGGTAGTTCAAAAATGACTGTAGCCTTGGTTGCTGCAGTGTGTGCAATAAATGATGGTGAAGATCCCTCTCCTCCTGAGGAGACCGTTTGTCAAAGTCCCACAAAAAGTTCCACCACCACCAGTACTTTTGATAAACCATCTCAAAACACTAAAGACGACAGAGTCACATTCTAATGTAGATGGCATAGTGGACAAAAGTGTAACAGTTCAACCAACTGCTGCACCTGACAGTGATACAAACAAACGCAACACCTGTCCTGACAGTTGTAGCGAACATTGTGAAAACCCCTCTAAGGAGAAGAGTAAAAAGAAATTGTTTGAGACCTCTAAAAGCCTAGAGGAGTATAAAAGTAGGGAAGATATCGTGGGTGATGCTGAGGATGATTACCTAATTATTGATGATGATGATCTAGAATACATCCCTCCGGGCATTTTCGTCTTCTTCAGATACAGACTATATGACTGTCACTGCTCAGTGGGTTTACCTCCCTTCACCATTGTATAACACTAGCATGCAGCATCATTTACAGCCTTTAATCTTGCCTCTGTTTCTGGCAGTATAATTAAAAAAACAGCATAAGTATAGCCCATACCATAAGCACACCACCTTGTGCATGTAGAGCTTTGAGAGAGAGTTCCAGAAAACCCTAATGTATTATGTAAGCTAGTGTGGTAGAGGAATGGCTTGTATCCTACTTTTTGAAAGATGGCTTTGTGTCTGCTGATAATGGCTCCATCATAATAGCTTCCTTGAGAATAGGGGATATGGTGCCCAGGTCCTAAATTTAGTGTGATGAGATTCTTGGCAGAATTCGAAACCCTCAAGAGAGATGCTATCACCTGCAAAATCAGTGCCCATTTTAGCCGCTGCTACAGTGCACACAATGCATTATATTCCATAGAAGAGTATAAAAACCTGCCCTCTCACCAACTGAAAATGGAGGTCCATACCAGGTGGAATTCCACACTACACGCTAGAACATTTGTTTGAGCAGACTAATGTAATTAGTGAGTAAACAAGGCAGAACTGGAAGGCTTTAGAGGAGCCTCTGTCACCTGGGCATGGCAATTAATGTGTGATGTATGTGAGCTACTGAAACCTTTGAGGAGGGCAACAATGCCGGTTAGTCATGCAGGGGTAGAAATTAGCAAAATTGTTCCACTGATATATTAATTGCAGAAAAAAACTGAGGACCATGGCTGAGGGATCTTACCATAATGACAACACAAACATGTACCAGCTGGTCATGGACATGTTAGCATGCTTTAAGCAAGATCCTTGCATAGTGAACATTAAAAGCAATGAGGAATACATTCTTGCCATTTTGCTGGACCCCACGTTTAAATATAACATTTATGAATTTCTGCTAAAACTTGATCAAAACAAGGAGTCTTGATCAGCACCATCTCTCTGAGGAATCAGATTCTGTCAAAGAATATAAAGATATGCTTATAGATCGATTGCAGGGTTGCATTCTGTAGGATGACAGAGAGAAAGTTAGGGCCAAAAAACTGCTAGAAAGCACAGTGAAAGAGAAGTAAGCAAAGGGTGTAAACCAGCAACAGCAGGAGCAACAACATCAACAAGAACATAACATTCCCAACATATTTCTAAACGCATCATCATCCTCATAAAATGCACCATTGTATAACACTAGCATGCAGCATCATTGACAGCCTTTAATCTTGCCTCTGTTTCTGGCAGTATAATTAAAAAAACAGCATAAGTATAGCCCATACCATAAGCACACCACCCTGTGCATGTAGAGCTTTGAGAGAGAGTTCCAGAAAACCCTAATGTATTATGTAAGCTAGTGTGGTAGAGGAATGGCTTGTATCCTACTTTTTGAAAGATGGCTTTGTGTCTGCTGATAATGGCTCCATCATAATAGCTGCCTTGAGAATAGGGGATATGGTGCCCAGGTCCTAAATTTAGTGTGATGAGATTCTTGGCAGAATTCGAAACCCTCAAGAGAGATGCTATCACCTGCAAAATCAGTGCCCATTTTAGCCGCTGCTACAGTGCACACAATGCATTATATTCCATAGAAGAGTATAAAAACCTGCCCTCTCACCAACTGAAAATGGAGGTCCATACCAGGTGGAATTCCACACTACACGCTAGAACATTTGTTTGAGCAGACTAATGTAATTAGTGAGTAAACAAGGCAAAACTGGAAGGCTTTAGAGGAGCCTCTGTCACCTGGGCATGGCAATTAATGTGTGATGTATGTGAGCTACTGAAACCTTTGAGGAGGGCAACAATGCCGGTTAGTCATGCAGGGGTAGAAATTAGCAAAATTGTTCCACTGATATATTAATTGCAGAAAAAAACTGAGGACCATGGCTGAGGGATCTTACCATAATGACAACACAAACATGTACCAGCTGGTCATGGACATGTTAGCATGCTTTAAGCAAGATCCTTGCATAGTGAACATTAAAAGCAATGAGGAATACATTCTTGCCATTTTGCTGGACCCCACGTTTAAATATAACATTTATGAATTTCTGCTAAAACTTGATCAAAACAAGGAGTCTTGATCAGCATCATCTCTCTGAGGAATCAGATTCTGTCAAAGAATATAAAGATATGCTTATAGATCGATTGCAGGGTTGCATTCTGTAGGATGACAGAGAGAAAGTTAGGGCCAAAAAACTGCTAGAAAGCACAGTAAAAGAGAAGTAAGCAAAGGGTGTAAACCAGCAACAGCAGGAGCAACAACATCAACAAGAACATAACATTCCCAACATATTTCTAAACGCATCATCGTCCTCATAAAATGCAGTTTATGGCACACCTCTATGGACATGGTATGGCATGGTAAACGATACACAGGAAAACTGTGTAGCTCCTAGGAGTGGTCCCACTGCATGTGAGATGGTTTCAGCATACTTGTGGGATAGCTACGATCTCATCAGAAATGATGACCCCATAGACTATTGGCAAACAAAACAATCTGTGTGGCCACTGGCCAGCACTGTCACGTACCACTGTGGAAACCCTTAGTTGCCCACTAGAAAGCGAGGAGTCTCAGTAGGTTTTCAGAGCAGCGGGTTAAATTGTAAATGACTGCATGACACGCCTATAAATCAGGTTAAAGATTAACCAACATCTAATATCATCTGAGTATCAGATAGCAGAAGTGGACAAAACCACACATGACAGGGAAACACACGGCACATGTACCATTAACAGCAGCACAGAGGATAAGGAGAATGAGTTGGAGGGGTTTGAAAGGTTGCTACCATCTACCACTGTTGGGGCCACGGCTATGACTAATGATTAATCTGTGTCAATAATTTGAGAATAATGAAAGCGTACATTAGATTCCAAAATGATGATGATAATAATTGCTGTAGGATGATGATGATGATGATATATATACATCATTCACACAACACCAGCCCATCACCACCATACACATCTACCACATTCATTACAGGTTGTAACATTTTTTTCTTTTTTATCTCTGTTAAAATAATTGCTAGCCAGCATAGTAGTGAGAAAAGCCTGAAAAAATATTGTGTGTGCAGGACTCAGGCAGCAGCAGCAACACCACAGCAAGCCCCCACCACTTCAGGTTAGAAGAAGCTGGGCAGTTATGCTTCTCCTCCTGTACCACCTCCAAAATCATGGGTTTGTTGGAATATTATTTTTCCCTTGAGAGCAGGAATGAACTGAGCCTTTCTTCAGCAACTTCAATATGCACAGTTTGTGTAAGGAAACATGGTGAAACAGGGGAAGGACTGGGAACAATTGAGACATCTGCTTTCATATGAAACAACTGGCACAACTGCGACCAAACACCTTGACCCTTAGGTCGTCCATGTCAAACCATCCCCCAAGAAATCAAGTACTGCTGTCACTATGACTTTTGTCCTCCACTAAGTAAACGTGATAACAAGAATACTTTGTAAAAATAAGTAATTCTCCCTGCCACCAGCGTAGTGCATTCAGTGGGATGGAATGTCTGCACATGTTCCCTGATACCCTGCATTCTATTATTCTCTACCACATTGCTATGTGTGGTCACAGAACCACACAATGTGCAGTGGGTGGACATGAACTGCTAGATCCTTGCATCTACAGTATCTGTATCAGGTGGTGGTGGGATGTAACATTGGCAAAGGTGGCACGCCAGAGGAGGAGGTAGTGGACCCTGGGGGTGCTGCAGCGGGGACAGTGGGTACATTTTCCCATGCCTGGACCCTAGCACAAGAAGCTGATAACGATGAATGGGTTTCTCTACTCTTCTTCTTGGATTTCCCCAGGTTTTCTTTGTGCCCTTGGAGAGGGCATAGCAACAGCGGCTCTCAATTTCTTTCTTTTTTTTTTTTTTTTTTTGTGGTTTGGCTCTCCAGTGCTTAACATATATTTTGCTGTGGCTGTGTTGCATGTACTTTATGACTACGGATGTGCCAAGGTGTGTCCCTTCCTTTCCCCTTTTCACAACCTTGTCACAAATATTGCACAGTGCAGTGCTGATGACTGCACTGTGCCTGCCCCAGGAGCAAAATATTGCTACATCCATGATTTCAGTGATGGAACAGGTGAAGACGTCTTCTTCTTCTCCAGAATCCCATTCAATGGCTGGGGCTGGTGTTGATGATGCAAACTCAGAATCAGCACTAGAACTAGGACCAGTATTATTGGTGGCAAGTGGAACCTGTCCAAGTCCCAGATCACTGCTGGAGGAACCAGTCCCATGGTGGCCACTGTCATCTGTGGCACACTATCTTGCTCATCATTTTCCACCTGCTGAGACAGATGAATTTCTGCCTCCTGTGACTCAGCAGCAAGAATTACAGCAGCAACAAACTCCTGAATGTCACTGCTGGCGGTGGTGGTGATGTTCATCCCCATTTGCATCTTTTTCCCATTCACTATTGGTTTCAGATAAAAAGGCCCTCATTCTCTCCTACACTCCAGCTGCTTCACCATCACACTCAATAAGTCTCTTGCTGCTGTATGGGAGTGGGACTGGTTGGCGATGATAATTATGACAGAGTCCCATATGTTGAAAAGAAAAGTGGAGGCATTCTGGGACAAACCAACTGCACTATTAATTTAAGTTGGGGTTTTAACACCAACACCATGCAAAGCAAGGGATTAAAATCTGCATTTAAATCAATGGGCATTTCTGAATTTTTGTTTTCCCCCTATGATTCAGTTGGTTTCTCACAGAATACATCCACTTTTCTTTTGAACATACAGCTATTTAAAGGGATAGTAATGTTTCAGAATAAAAGCAGCTCTAATTAATCTTCACAGTATTTGGGCCATGGAGAGTGTTATTTCAATACTGTCAGAGTTGTGGTTCAAGAGTAATTGAATGATAAAGTATCCCCCTCCCACCCCTTTTACTGATGTAACACTGCTCAGCTCAGAGCAGCAAGACTATCCGGATGGATCGCAGAGAGGGACAATCTTCAGTGAGCATAAACCTGAAAAACCTGTCAAGGGGGGCAGGGTTTTCCTTATGGTCACAGTAAGAAGATTGTCCCTTGCTGTGAGCTGTCCGGTCAAGTGACCAGATTCCACATCTGAGGGGAGGTGGTTTACACTAGGTAAAAGGGGCAGGAGGGGGATACATTATCATTCAATTACTCTTGAACTACAACTCTAACAGTACTGAAATAGCACTCTCCATGACCCAAATACTATGAAGATTAATTGGAGCTGCTGTTTTTGTGAAATATTATTATCCCTTTAATAGTTCGGTTTTAGGCCAAACTTTCCTCTTGCTGTGCTATTGGCAATGACCCCAGTGTGTGAGTTTCCTGCTCTAGATTAATTCATAGCACAGTGTTTGATAATATTGGTCACATAAACAAATTTGCCTAAAGTGCCTCCAAAATATAAAGCTTCATTTCATGAAAACTATTTATATGACAAAAAACTGGCTAGTATAGGGGAGCCCACTTTTTTATTTATGGGCCACTTTATGAGAAACCCATATTTTAGCAGGAATACAAAATCAGCACACAAAAAAAGTTTAATCAACTTTATCCGTGCAAAATTGCAGTCATAGGTCTATTGCTTGTCAGTTATCAAATCATAGAATCTATTCTCAAACTGTACAGCAGCAGGTGTGTGATTGTGCCTTACTAATCTGATACTTCATTTGTGCTATATAATTAGTTAAAAAACTGTTTTTGATTAAATGAAAATCTCACACAGGCCACACCCTGGAATCAGGTGGGCCACATTGGACACTTATGGGTTAATACAATTTATAGGCAGTTTTTAGTACTACTTAAAATGCATTGAACTTAGGGTGACAGGTAAGGATGGGTGAAAATTTTCACCTCAAACCAAAATCAGTGAATTATGGCACGTCCTGCTTGGTGAATAATTTCCTGCGAAAAGTGCTGTTTTTTTCCCTAGCTCAGTTGAAATCAATGGGAATACTGAATTTACACAGAACACATAGCAAATGTTATTTTATTTTCTAAAGACATATCAAAGGGGCATGAGGGTGCCTGTGTTTGTGGATTGTGGGGAAAGAATCACGTGAACAGGGAATTTTTTATTTGGGGGGGTGTTTACTGGTATGGGGGGGGGGAGAGGTAATAAATAAATAAATAAATAAAATAAGACATTTGTATGTAACATGATAGAGACAGGGACCCCCTGAAGTAAGCTGCCTCTGGGGTAGACTGATACTTGACATAACAAAGTATTTTGTAGAGGATAATTTGTAAAATTTGTTGTTAGAGTTCCAAGCCCTGAGGAAACATTGATTTATAGGACTTAGACTTGTTTGGCACAAGCCCTAAGGAAACCTTGATTTGTAGAACTTAGACTTGTTTGGCACATTCCCTAAGAAAACATCGATTTGTAAAACTTAGATTTGTTTGGTATAAGTTCTAAGGAAATATTGATTCGTAGGACTTAAGCTTGTTTGGAACAAGCCCTAAGGAAACATTGATTTGTAGGACTTAGGCTTGTTAGAAACAAGCCCCCAAACATTCTTTATTTTTTTGTAGGCCTATGTTTTATTTATTTATTTATTTATTTATGGTTTTTTTTAAAGCACAAGCCCTGAGCAAAAAAAATGACCTACTGGCCTAGTGCCAGCAGGTCATGTCGTGTTGGCCAGTGGCCACTGTCAAATGCCGTGATGTAGATGTGGAATTTGCAACTGCTGTTCTTGCTGCTGATGATGAGTTGATGAGTTGATTAGGCAGCTCAAAGGGAATGGGATCAACAACAGTAGTAACATGGGTGATGGATGATGACAGTTCCACTTGCCACTACTAGCTCCAGTGATGCTCCTGAGGCAGTAGCAGCACCATAACTAGCCCCCACCACTTCAGGTATATGATCTCTGCCTCACCTCTTGTTGCCTTTCTGGAGAGTCACAGGGTACAGCAACAGAGGTGCTCAATTTCTATGGTGTGTGTGTTTGGCTTTAACATGTTTGAAATAAATGTCATGGTGTCTGTGTTTCATGTGTGTTATCAGGGCTAAGACTAGTCCCACCAGATGCTTCACCATTACTACCACTAACACCAACCACATCAATTTCAGCCCATGTGTCTTCCTCCTCACAGTCATTAGTAATATGATGATTACCTACTCCTTCACTCCTAACACTAACAAGCTGCTGGACTTTCTTAGTAGTAGTAGTACTAGCACTAGTAGGGCTGCTTGGGGATGGCAAGTGTGACTTAAGTTTCCTTGCTTTCACACTTGGCATCATCTTCTCCTTCTCCCCCTCCTGAGTATTACAAGAAACAAGGGCAGCAGGTTCAGCACTGGCAGCAGGCACAGAACTAGTGGCAACAGGGGCAGCATGTGTGACAGCAGGCACAGCACTGGTAGCAGTAGGGGCAGCAAGTCTGGCAGCAGGCATAGGCAGCTGACCTGTCCTGCTCTTACTATTACCCTCTTCTTCCTCCCTTGAGATTAATTTCCTGAAGATCCGTAGGGTTGATTTAGGGGGATTAGCCAGCATTGCTTCTGTAGTGCTCACTTCCTACTCAGACTCAGTGGATGCTCAGTCGTCCTTCCAGTTCCTCCTTTTATTAGTTTTAAACTTTCTCATAGTGATAGCAGTCACTATGAGCTTCTCCTGCCTCACGTTTGCCTCAAGATCACAGCAGAACAGTACAGCCTCGCTCTGCAGCTGCTTCTATTGTGTTTCACTACCTGCAATATGTCACGTTTTTATAGCGAAAAGGCAAAAAACAAATTAATCGATTTTAATTGCTGTTTTTAAAGTGGATTTTCCTACGAAAAAGCGGACAACAACACGTTTTTCGTGGATTTTTTCGCAGGAACATGACGGGATCTTTTGCCCACCCCTAGGTCCACTTTGAACACAGACAAGGAAGATTGTTCAGTGGTTTAGTAATAATCAAACTATGGTAAGACTTATATCAGACAATGCACTCAAAATGGGTCTGGTCAATATCAAGTAAGGGTAAGTACAAATGCTTATGTTTTGTAATATGCACTTACTGCTTAATTTGAGCAGATAACACTGTCTTCTGTTATGTAGCGCTTACAACAAGTGTGAACCCATATTCTCTAGCAGTGTTTATCTACTTCAGGGACTGTTTTTATGTAATTACAGCCTCATACATGCTTTCGGCATTCCTAAGTCTAATAGTGGAGTGAAAGCCACAGATCATAACAGCTGCTAGATACTTTGTAACCAAAGACTGTAACTCCCCAGTATCATTTAACCCATTGGATGCTAAACATCCAATACCTCTCTAACATCCAAAAGATTAACTTTAGTCATTCATAAAATGGAATTTACCAAATGAATACTCACTGGGCCTTATGTATAAAAGTAGAGTGGGATAAGCCAAACGCACCGTAGGGGACACACATTCCCATTTATTTGAATGGGGCTTTTTAATAAATTGAGTGCTATGTAGATCTCCAACACATTCAATGGGTTAAAAGTCCCATTTAAATCCATAGGAGTTTTTTTTTTTACATGGGGCCCAGTGAGTTAACCCTTTGAGTGCCAAAGGGCTACAGAATGCATTGCAAAGCAAAGGGCTAATGTGTTTTTTAACCCTTTGTATGCCAGCAAAGCAAGGCATTGGATACCCCACTGGTTTTCAAAGTGTTAATCCTTTGGCAATATACACTCTTAACCAAATGAGCAATGGTTTATTGTTCCAGTACACTATGGCATTTGCTGGCAGAATTCATTGAGATGTGACATTCTAATTTATTGTTATATCAAAGACACAACCTTTATCAAAGGTAATTTACCTACAAATGTAAACAATGATCCAAACTGTTTTACTGTTATTGAAACATGAGTGAATCTCATGAATGTTTTTTGATTGCAAGGGTTAAAATACTATTTTTTTCTGTAATGTGAAAAGTAATGAAGATTTGAAATGTTCTCATCAAGTTTTGAAATTTAGCTCTGAGGTACATAAGTGCTTTTAACCCCGTAACGACCAGTGACGTACTAGGACTATCACCAGTAAACTTTCCTAAAGGTCTGATGATGGTCCTGGCATGTATCCTGCAGGAGCGATATAATTACTAGTGGGGTCTGAAACTTACCTCTCCCAGACTGAAGCAGTCACTATCAGAGTCCCATTTGGCGATCCGACACAGGTACTCAGTCATGTATGCCGGCTTGCCCACTGAGCTCAAATTGGTCCTTAAGAGGAATCCACTTTCCCCGGACCGCTGGTTGTTATGGGGTTAAGTCAGCTGCTTAAACTGTTTTGTACTATCCAGCCATGTGTATATATTTGCTTGTGCTATTGTTAGTCCCCACCCAGGAGCTGCTGAATCACATTTTGCCACTAGTTTAACATTGCAGAGGAGAAATAACTGTATGCTTTTAATTCTAACGCTTCCCATTTTGGTTGTCCAGCCCCAAATTGCTAGGGACGTCTCTAGTGAGAAAACCAACACACCCCAGACATACATTGAAGCCTTCTTCAAGCTTATACACCCTTAGTGTATCTAAATAAAGTTCAAAATGTGTGTTCTCGATGAGAACTAACAACACATCATTGCAAATGCTTGTTTTTGACAAACACCAGTTTATGAGTTTAATTTCTCATTTGCCCATGGTAGAACACAGGAACCATGGGGTTAAGTAGCTACCACTAGGAGGCATTGAACTTACAAACTAAAGCTGTCTGGAAGAGCAGACTCCCTCCCAGTGCCACTTAAACCCTGCTGAGCAGCAGCCTTTAGTTTTACTGATTTGCTAGAGGGGCAAGATGGCAGGTTCTTCCTTCAGATTTTCTTTTATTGTATGTTTACTTTTCAATGTATTTGATTCTCATATGGTGGTGGTGGGGGGTCATTCCCTCATATGACTGTTTCTTTGCAATTGTCCTTTTCTCTTGCATGCAGAGCAGAACCAAATGCAGACAATTTTGTTGGAGCTGTATTCTACAATGCCTGGTAAGTTAATGGCCAACCCCATAGGGAAACCACTTTCCAGCTCCATTTCAGATGAGCCAGAGAGTCCAGTGTTTGTGAGTAGGCCCTGTACCAATTTGTGTTTATTTATCAGCTGGCCACAATCTAAGGTCTGTTTGTGGCACACAGCTTGTATTATTTATTTGCTTTCTTTATTTTGCTTGTAACTTTAGTCTCAGTGAATTTTTTTCGGGGGAATCGGGGATCTTTACGAAATACTGGTCAGAGGCCCCTTTAGGATTGTAATGCAGATAGAGGAGCTTGTTTAACGATAAACAAATAATACCATAGAACTATGTGATGTATTCTCTAAATAAAATATACTAAAAGCTGCTTGAACTTCAAATTGGTAAAGTGGAATGGAAATGCACATTTTGCATTGTCTGCAGAGATACTCTAGCTCCTGAAGAAATCACCAAGTGGGGTTATGAAACGCGTAAAGCAATTTATGTAACATTTTTGTTACAAATATTTGAGATTCATTATTGCGTGTTACTGGTATTTTTAATAAGTATTTTTATAAATAAATATTTTTATATCCCTTTGGAGTTAATAAGTGTTAATTTCCAGATGATTGTTTAGTTTCATACTATACATCATACGAATTTAATTTGTCCACTATTTTATTATCGATCACGATGGAGTAAAGATCAGTTAGGACCGAGTCGGACAGTTTGGTGAATTCTTTCCATGTGCCATATCACTAGAGTGGTAGATAATCCCTCTGGGAAACAGATTCGTATGAGTACTATCCCATTTTATTTGTTCCATTGGAGACTACTGTGATACAATTTGGCTGACTGAATGTCAGCTGAGTGAGGGCAGTCCATATATCCCCCACAAGTCTCTCCAGCCTGTCTGATGGATTTGTCAGCCAGGCAGTGATGTGAGAAGTGAGTGTCATATATATACAGGACAGCTTTCCTTTTAAGAATTGGAAGATATCATATACCATCTTGAAAATTTTTTAATAAAATGTCAGTATGCAAAAATATGACCCATATGAGATGGAAAATATAAAAGTTTGTAGTTTATCGCCACTAGCATGTCATACCTCCCTCGCCCCTCCGTCTTCCCATACTGCTGTACACTCCTGCCCCTACCTGCTGTTTGTTGGGTGCATGCTCAGAAGTCACCTCTGGACTTCCAGGGCACATGCACAGATTCCTCCGCTTCAGGGCACATGCGCAGCCAGCTCTACCAGTCCAGGACCTCCAGCTTTACTTCTTCTGGCCTCTTCCTGTATTTAAGGGGGTAAGTGCTGCACTGGGACGCACTGATATAGTGCCAAGTCTCCAGTCATGAGCTCTTGTTGACCCTGCCTGCCTGAACTTTCTTGCTTTCCAGCCCTGTGTATGACCCTGGCATTGTCTTGACTTCGCTTCTCTCGTTTCCAGTATTCATGAGCTTTCAGTGTATGACCCGGCCTGGTATCCTGACTACTCTTCTGCTTACTGATTGTGTTCCTTTTCCAGAATATCTGGTGTATGACCTGGCTTGGCTGACCATTCTCCTGTCTCCTTCAGTTGGACTTCCACGGTTCTCGCCGGCCCATCTGAGTGAGTACTGGTTTCTGTTGGAGTGTGTTTTCTCCCTGGGGATAGTGGTGTATAGTTTGTCTAGAGGGGGCAGGGCCAGATTTGCAATAAGGCAGAGTAGGCACCTGCCTACAGGCGCATCCCACAGAAGGGCGCCTGTCATTGGGATAGTGTTTTGGCTTCCTTTTTTTAAATTTTTTATTTGCCTTGCCAGTCACCCCTGCCCCTGCACAATTCCCTTTAGGTAACCACCGCTTGCTAGCTTCATTCCCTAGCGTCGCCCTCTAGCATCTAGCTCTACTATCTCTTGTTGGAGAAGTCTGACCTTCCTATATTCCTCAGGGAGGTTTGGGGTTCTGTGTATCCTTTCCTTACCAGGTAAACCTGACATAGCAAAAGCGAATGATGCATCATTGGCTTTTGTTAATGGAGATAAACTACGGCAGAGATTCTCAACCAGGGTGCCGTGGCATTTTGGTAAGCCACAAACATCAGCTTTGGGTGACCCATGTTTTCTACGAAGACTAAAAAAAAATGGACTTTTAAATAAAGATTTTTAGAAATTGTTAACACAATATGTATAGTTTTGTTATTAAGATTTTAAGACCTAATAATAACTGTATATTTATGTATTGTACCCATATTATGCCCTTGATAAAGTATATTAAATATGTTAGGGGTGCCCCGAATGTTCTAGATTGTGTGTTAGGGGTGCCCCGAAAAAAAAAGATTGAGAACCACTGAACTACGGACTTCTATATTTTCTATCTCATTGAGGGACTATATATTTTTAGTCATATATAAATATGTGTATATTGTTCTATGTGGGTCATGTTTTTTGCATACTGACATTTTATTAACCCTTTGAGTTGCAAAGCAATGCATTCCGTACCCCTCTGGCACTCAAAGGGTTAAAGATTTTTTGTATTGGTAATATGTTACCTATCTATCTGTGCCACATGTTATAACATTCTAAGTTATTATTGCTTTAGTTTTTATTATAATTATATTTTTTGGCCAAAGAATGTAAGCTTGCCAACCCTGTCAAGATATCTCAAGTTCTGGCAAGTACCTGCTCTAATACACCTTTAATTCCTATCTAAAATTAATATAAATTAAAATTCTAAGTTTGAGAAAGCAGCTGATGATGTTATAAGGAAACGCGTACCTAGTTATGTAACACAATGTATGCAATTAAAAACAAAAGAACAAACTACTAATTTAGAAGGTGTAAGAGAGAACGTGCCTGGTATATAACTTCCTTGGCCTGCAGGATGTGGAATCTGGCAAAAGACGATTGTGGGTCCTTTAATCCCACTTATAAGCCAGTGTTTTCCACCCCACAGGCCAAATAAAGAATAGCAATTTTGAACAGACAAGGTGTTTAAATAAAAAGCAGGCCAAAAAACATGCCTTTAAAGATCTTTAAAGACACATAAATACACACTTTTATTATATATACCTAAGCCAGGGCATACATTTGCACACTGGTATGGAGGAGTGCAGGTCTGTTCTTTGTCTTGTATGTGCACTTTGGGTTTCGGCCCAATGTTCTTTGGGGGTGTTGGAGAACCCTCTCATTCCTTGCTGCTATCTAGATGCCAGTTATTTAACACTTTTTTTTCTATTTATTCACTACATGTATTTATTATGGCGAGCTGTGGGCTTTTTCTGTTTCTACTGTCTGGATATAGACAGTTGTCTTTAATGCTTTGTTAATCACACCACATCCTTGCACAAATCAGATATGCTTTATGTTATTCCTGAGAACCCGTGCGCGAGCCAAGTAACTTCTAAGGTGTTAGTGGTCTCTTGGGTCAAAGCCAAGGCCTATGTTATTAAGAAGGGGCCAGTACCTCTCAGGGTTCTGAACTCGACTAAGGCCAGTTTTGGGAAAAACATACTCCAGGAGGTAGTGGCTGTGTAGGTCCTTTTTTTCTCTCTCTCTCTCTAGTAACTCTTCTGCAGTAACATAATGTTTTATGGCTGTGTCTGTTGACACCAGACGTTGATCCTTATATCTGGTTTGTATCTGTTGAGGCAAGTTTTCTTGTTGTGAATCTTTCTTTTGCCCTTCCTGGAATTTTGGTTGGGTGTCACGGTCGGTAAGCAAAGACAAGGAGTCAGACTATATAGTTAAAATCACCTTTATTAGAATAATATGCGGTAATAAAATATGATAATAAGCAGAGGGTGACTGGAGAGGCTAGGGACTCTATCAGAAATAGGAGCCACCAACAGGTCCACCACAACTGCTAGAGACTAGGCCATAGCCAACTGGTAGTCTCACTCGCCCCAAGAGAAACACCAAATCGACCCTACTGTCTCCCAATAAGATGGAGACAAGGGAGACTACTGACTCACGCCTGCAGTCAGTACGGCCGGAGTCCGCCAGAGTCACAGGTCTGCACCAGATAGGATGTCCGCTGTCAGGAGGCAACAAGGAGGACTTAGCGGGACAGAGCCCCAGGTCAGCACCAGGTTGGATAGTCAGACAAGCCATGGTCATACATGGAGCGGGTACTCAGCCAGAGCCACAGATTTGCACCAGATAGGATGTCCGCTAGTCAGGAGGCAACACAGAGAGGGCAGCTGGACAGAGCCCCAGGTTGGATAGTCAGACAAGCCAAGGTCATACACGGAGTGGGTAGTCGGCCAGAACCACAGGTCTGCACCAGACTGGATGTCCAAACAGACATGGAGCACACAGAGGAGAGTCAGACAGACCCACAAGTCAGCACCAGGATGGATGGTCAGACAAGCCAGGGTCATACACAGGATATCAGGATACAAGCAATTACAACTGCACAGGACAACAACATCAAGGTAACTGGATAAAGATCCAGTTACCTTAAATACTAGAGCCAGGAAGTAGATAGGAGGAGACTGTCCAGGCTCTTCTGTATAAAGTTGAGGCCTGCGTTAATACGCAGGCTCGCTTCCGTAATTTGACGCATCTCGCCGAGATGCGTCCAACACCTGCACCTATCCTGCGTCACTTTGACCCGCTGAACCGCCTAGCCAGAGGACATGGGCGGCCGCTAAGGATGCCAAGTGTGCTCAGGTCTAATGCCTGAAGCAACGCATGGGATGACGCCGAATCGTCATTTCGAGCAATACAATCCAAGCATCAGCCAAAGCAGCGGCGCTGGATATAAGGTAAGCCATTACCTTGGAATAGCTTTGGTATATCTCCATGGTTTCTGTGTTCCACAAAGGACAAAAGAGAACTTTTTTTTTGTATTTACCGTCCTTTGTGGTCTGTGCCGTTGTGACTGCCTTCTTTCCCTCCTTCTGTCTTGTATCTTTGCTATACTTAAAAGTGAAGGCGGCAGATTCTGCTGCTGGATGGCAGTGGGGGTGGGGGGTAAGCTGGCAGGGTAAAGTGAAGCTCTCCTCCAGAGAACTTTAGTTTGCAAGTGTCCTGCCTCCTAATGGTAGCTATTTAATCCCATGGTTCCTGTGTTCCACAAGGTCTATGACCAAGGATTTATCTGTAAGTACACTAAAATCTAAATTTTATAACTCTCTTGTGCATGAAAACATATGCATATCAGTCTAGCCTGCCTGTATTTGCAGACAAGCTCTTAAGAGCCAGGCACTAGAGTGCTGGCAGAACCGAGGCCTATGTCCTATGTTTTATGTCCTTATGTGTGGAGGTAGACAGTACCAGGCAACTCTCTGCATCTGCCCTAGAGACTCTGGTTTTTGCAGTTAATTATCTGGTCTCCTGGGACACTTCTCTGGTGATGATGCGTTTCTTATGAAACTCTGCCCATTTCTCCTTCTTCCAACCCTGTTCCCCCCCACTTCCCGCCCACTTCTTCCCATCCTCTTCCCGCCTACTTTGACATAGGCTTTTAAGCCTCCCGTCCACAATTAAATCCCTCCCCTTTGTGACATAAATCACATAATTTATATCCCCTAGTAGCACCACGTGAGTCCTCTCCGGGAGGCTCAAGAAGACAAATTCCCCATTTATTTTTTGTTCTCAGTTAGTATTTCACACCTTTTTGGCTTACAGTGTCAATATATATGAAATGAATGTCAAAATGTGTATAATGGAGAGCTAAAACATCAAACTCCTGAATGGATTCTAAGTGAGCATGACAAACATTGGCTTTCTTTGTGCTGTATCTTCAGGTACATAAACATAAAAATAGATAGAAAAGAAAAAATGGGGAGCTTCTAATACAGTGATTCTCAACCAGGGTGCCACGGACAACAACTTAGTGTGCCCCATGTTTTCAATGAAGACTAACAAAAATAGACTTTTAAATAAAGATTTATAGAAACTGTTATGCACAATATATTTAATTTTGTTATTCTGATTATAAAACATAATAATAACTGTATATGTATGTATTGTACCCTTTTTATGCCCTTGATAAACTACATTAAATATGTTAGGGGTGCCCCGAATATTCTAGATTATGTGTTAGGGGTGCCCCGAATAAAAAAAGATTGAGAACCACTGTTCTAATATAATACCATCATTCAAATGATCACCACACCACCCCCAGAAGAAATCTACTCACAGAAGTGATGGGTGAAACAACACTTAAGTATTGATCAGCAGTAATCACAAAGGGAAATGTTTAAAACTGCTCACCTCTAGCAGTATCTCTCATGGACAATATCTCCAAGCTAGTAAAGGCAGCTCCACTCTAGAAAACCATCCACAACGTGGAAGAACAAAATAAGTAAACGATAAGAAAAAGAGAAAGGGGAGCACCAATAGTGCCTTCTACAATGTGAATGTAACAAAAAAATGGGCACACACAATATTCACTCACATTTTTATACTGTTGAAATGTAAGCATATGCCTACAGTAACCAAATGAGCATGCAGGGGTACTCTACCTGTCTCTGTTTGGGGTTTTCATCTGTTGCAGATCCTCCAAAGTACTCATTCAGTAAAATCTCCCAATCATGCCCATTTGGTTGATTATAGGCATATATTTACATTTCAACAATATATATAAATGTGAGTGAATATTGTGTGTGCCCATTGTCTTACTACATCTACATCTACATTGGAAAAGGCACTACTGCCCCCCTTTCCCTTTTTTCTTCTTTTACATACAAACATAAAAACGTAGGGGCTCTATTCCTGTCAGTATGGTGAGTCTGTACACATAAAGCATCTGTTCAAAACTTGTGAATACAGTATACACCAGGGGTGGTCAATGTGAGGCCCTCCCACTGATACCATATTACAACTGTCATCAGCCATTGGCTAGGGGAGGAGATGATGGGAATTGTAGTCTGCCAACAGCTGGAGGGCCTCATGTTGCCTCCCCCTGTTATAAACATTATCTAGAATAGTAAGTAGCTTTGTACAGGAAATACACCACTTTTTTATTTGTGCATGTAGAGCTGTGTGTTTCCTGATTATCAATGAGCCTGAGTGTACAGAACCACCTCTATTGTCTGCTACTGAGCAGGGATGAATGATATTTAGCGTTGCACACCAGTTTGTACTGGCATGCAGTGCATCAGTGCTAAATACTCTCTGGCCAAATTTACTGTTCAGGCTCACTATACTGATATGAACAGCTCCTCCACATTTGTATGTTTCACTGAGATGTTCTAAAGAAAGGAGTGCAGATACGTTGTTTCATCCACTGGAGCATATCTGTGTGCAGGCAGCCAAATTCAATGAAGTGTGAATGTACATTCATGCATGTTTAAGATTAATCTGTTGGTGTGATGTTATTTGCCTTTGTCTACCTTTGAAAAGGACTTCCTTATCTATGTGTATGCATAGAAGCAATTTCTAAGATTGTCATCATCTATTTATAAAGTGACAACAAATACTGCGTCGCTGTACAGTAGGGTGTTGAGACATAAAACCACCACTGTACAACTGGAATATATGCATGCAAATGATAGAGCTGTAAGAAACAAGCACTTAAACAGGAGGATAAGTGGGCCCTTCTCACTAGAATTTACAATCCATACGAAGTGACCAAGGACTAATATGAAGTGTCTAAATCAGGTGTAACCATCCCTGGTCCTCAGGAGATACTAACAGTGCATGTTTTCAGGATATCCCAGTTGGAGCACAGGTGGACTAATTAGTGGCTCTGTTAATTTAATTGATCCGCCTGTGCTCCAGCTGGGATATCCTGAAAACATGCACTGTTGGTAGCTCTTGAGGACCAGGGCTGGTCACCCCTTGTCTAAATGCTTGGTGTCACTGTTTGGTCCAGTCAAAAAAAACCTGACTCACTAGGCAGAAGAAAGTGAAAGTGCTGTACTGTTATTTATAGCTTGTCCATTCAGCTGATTGCATCAGGAGGAAGGTCGTACGAGGTGTGAGAGTGAAAGAGGAGACATTGCATGGCTTTGACCCTATGTTCAAAAAATATAGAGCTGAGAGACAAGAAGTCCAGGGAGTGTGCAATGTTTCAGTAAACCATTTGGAAAATGTATGGGAGCCACCATGCTAGGCAATATAATGCTAAAAAGGTTGGAGGAGCTTTTAAACTAGGAAAAGGTGGTGGTGGGGAGGGTATCGATAGCAAAAATTGGGTAGATAGAGTACATAGGAACTGGGTCCAAGTAAATGATCATGGGGGTGGAGAAGGCGTGGGGAAATATGTAGCTAATAGGGAGGAACTCTTATTAACCCCTTCAGTGCCAGAGGCTTGGGCCATTTCCTGTACCCTGCAGGCCAGACACTTTTTCAGCGTTTTTGCTATCCTTCCGTTTAGGCTTGATTTACTCTGGGGATTTTTAGTTAAATATGGAAAACTATATATTGTTTTTTTCAGAACGAATTGAGCTTTCTCGTGGTACCTTACATGAAGAGAATTTTACATCGTGCAAAAAGCTATGATGTCATAATGACAAAAAAAAGTGAAAATTTACTTATTTTGCTAAAATCACATACTATGTATCAAAAACATTTACCTCGATTGAAAAAGTTTCAATTATCTGAAAAAGCCCCGAGTCCCCCGAGTGAAAAAATACCAAATTTGTATAGTTTTACCTAGGTCCATGGCTAGCGCAGAGCCCTAATCACCAGCAGCGCAAAATGACATTTTCATCTTTATAAACTAATATGCGCATTCTAGGGTTTTTGTGGTAAAACTACCCTAAAACAGTGGAAGAACTATATAAAACAATATATTTCTGAAAAGTAGACAACCTGCCACATCTAATGAGGGGTAACTTGCCTTCTTACCCCAAGCCTGTTGTGCCCAAATGCTTCCAGAAGGTGGCACTAAAGGAAAAAAATTGTATTTTCCTACATTTCTGCCCCTTAAAATGTACTGAAATCTGTGAAAACTATGGAATTTCCAACTGTATTCATTAGCTAGTGCTCTTAGGAGAAAAACAACACCTCACTGGTATGAGTTCACCTACCTTAGGGGGCGCTACAAGTGCAAAACTACACCTACTACAACCTCTAATTTTTCTAACATTTTCTCAAATATTACTTGTCTGTACAAAAATGGTTATAACAACTACAGAAGTGAAGAAAAGCTACACAAACCATACCATTTTGGAAAGAAGACAACATGTTGCATCTAATGAGGGGTGAATTGCCTTCTTACCTTAAGCCTGTTGTGCCCAAATGCTTCCAGAAGGTGGCACTAAAGGAAAAAAATGGCATTTTCTTACATTTCTGCCCCTTTATCTGTATGGAAATCTGTAAAAACCATGGAATTTCCAACGGTATTCATTAGCTAGTGCTCTTAGGAGAAAAATGACACCTCATAGGTATGAGTTCACCTACCTTAGGGGGCACTACAAGTGCAAAACTACACCTACTACAACCTCTAAATTTTCTAACATTTTCTCAAATATTACTTGTCTGTACAAAAATGGTTATAACAACTACAGAAGTGAAGAAAAGCTACACAAACCATACCATTTTGGAAAGAAGACAACCTGTCGCATCTAATGATGGGTGAATTGCCTTGTTACCCCAAGCCTGGAGTGCACAAATGCTTCCAGAAGGTGGCGCTAATGAAAAAAAAGGCATTTTCTTACATTTCTGCCCCTTCAAATGTACTGAAATTTGTGCAAACCATGGTATTTCCAACTGTATTCATTAGCTAGTGCTCTTAGGAGAAAAATGACACCCCATTGGTATGAGTTCACCTACCTTAGGGGGCGCTACAAGTGCAAAACTACACCTACTACAATCTCTAAATTTTCTAACATTTTCTCAAATATTACTTGTCTGTACAAAAATGGTTATAACAACTACAGAAGTGAAGAAAAGCTACACAAACCATACCATTTTGGAAAGAAGACAACCTGTCGCATCTAATGATGGGTGAATTGCCTTGTTACCCCAAGCCTGGAGTGCACAAATGCCTCCAGAAGTTGGCGCTAATGAAAAAAAAAGGCATTTTCTTACATTTCTGCCCCTTCAAATGTACTGAAATTTGTGCAAACCATGGTATTTCCAACTGTATTCATTAGCTAGTGCTCTTAGGAGAAAAATGACACCCCATTGGTATGAGTTCACCTACCTTAGGGGGCGCTACAAGTGCAAAACTACACCTAGTACAACCTCTCTAACATTTCCTCAAACATTACTTGTCTGTACAAAAATGGCATTTTCTTATATTTCTGCCCCTTTATCTGTACGGAAATCTGTGAAAACCATGGCCTTTCCAACTGTATTCATTAGCTAGTGCGCTTAGGAGAAAAATGACACCCCACTGGAATGAGTCAACCTACCTTAGGCTTGCCAGAAGCACATAACTACACCTACCTGTTTGCTCCCTCGAAAATGGCTGCTTGTACTAAAATGTTTATAACTGTTAGAGACATGAAGGAAAGGTATAAAAGGTATACCATTTTGGAAAGTAGACATTCTCCCGCATCGAATGAGGGGTCACTTGCCTTTCTACCCCCTGGGCTGAAGTGCACAAATATTTCCAAAAGGTGGCGCTATGGGAATAAATGTATGTTTTTTTTACATTTCCACCACTTCAAAGATACTAAAATCTTTGAAAACCATAACATTTCCTGCTGTATTCAGTATCTGCTACCAACATGAGAAAAATGGTAGCCCATTTGTGTGGGTTAGCATACAATATGTGGGTGCTAGGAACACGTACGTAAACCTGACACTTTTGTTTTTGAAATTATCTACTTGCACTAAAATGGTTATAACCATAATAGATATGCAGGAAAGGTAGAGAAACAATGCCATTTTGAAAAGAAAACAACCTGCCACATCTAATGAGGGGTCACTTGCCTTCTTACCCAAAGGCTGGTGTGCACAAATGCTTCCAGGAGGTGGCGCTAATGAAAAAAAAAGACATTTTCTTACATTTCTGCCCCTTCAAATGTATGGAACTCTGTGAAAACCATGGAATTTTCAACTGCATTCGTTAGCTAGTGCTCTTAGGAGTCAAACGACACCCCATTGGTATGAGTTGACCTACCTTAGTTGGTGCTAGAAGTAGAAAACTACACCTACTACAACCTCTGATGGTTCTAACATTTTCTCAAACCTGACTTGCCTGTACGAAAATGTCTATAACACCTTCAGAAGTGAAGAAAAGGTAGATAAACCATACCATTTTGGAAAGAAGACAACCTGCCGCATCTAATGAGGGGTCACTTGCCTTCTTACCCTAATACTGGTGTGCATAAATGTTTCCAGAAGGAGGCGATATAGGAAAAAAATTGAATTTTTTTACCATTCTGCCCCTTGAAATGTATGGAGCTCTGTGAAAACCATGGAATTTTCAACTGCATTCGTTAGCTAGTGCTCTTAGGAGTCAAAAGACACCCCATTGGTATGAGTTGACCTACCTTAGGGGGTGCTAGAAGTGCAAAATGACACCTACCACAACCTCTGATTTTTCTAATATTTTCTCAAATAATACTTGCCTGTACAAAAATGGTTATATCAACTACAGAAGTGAAGGAAAGGTACAGCCACCACGACATTTTGGAAAGAAGATAACCTGTCGCATCTAATGAGGTGTCACTTGCCTTTCTACCCCTAAGTTAGAGTGCACAACTATATCTAGAATATGGTGCTACAGAAAAAAAAATGTTTTTCTTACAAATCAGTCACTTCAAAGATACGTAAATGGTTCAACACCATGGGATTTCCTAGGAGGACCTCTTACCAGCCTACAAAAATTGGTACCCCACTGCTGTGGGTTGACATACCATATTGGGTGACAGGAGCATGGCTACTGGTGGAACAAGGATGGGAAAGCAAACTGTGTATGTGTGATTCTATTGCTACCAGTGGCAGGGGAGGGCTGGCAACTTGTGGCCCAGGGGGCAAATTCAGTCAAGTGGCCCATTTCTATATCGCTCAAGGCCACTGTCCCAGCCCACCCCTTTTTGTTAATTTTAAAATTGGCATTAATGTTGTGACGTAAGTCACGTGATACCACATAGCTTACAGTTGAACTGGGGCTACACTAGTGCGCCACTACAAAGCTTACAATTTAAGTAAAGCTTACCTAGTGATACTATAGAGCTTACAAGGGAAATGGTTTATGCTACTAGTTTAGATCCATTTGGATTGTTCCTCTATGGTGTCATTTGTGTAGCTCCATTTCAATTGTAAGCTCTATGTTATCACTAGTGTAGCTCCATTTCAATTGTAAGCTCTATGTTATCACTAGTGTAGCTCCATTTCAATTGTAAGCTCTATGTTATCACTAGTATAGCTCCATTTCAATTGTAAGCTCTATGTTATCACTAGCGTAGCTCCATTTCAATTGTAAGCTCTATGTTATCACTAGTATAGCTCCATTTCAATTGTAAGCTCTATGTTATCACTAGCGTAGTTCCATTTCAATTGTAAGCTCTATGTTATCACTAGTGTAGCTCCATTTACAGCAGCAATTGGAAGATTTAGCGAGGAACAGTGGCCCACCAGCCCAGACATATGACCGGCCCAGGGGGCAATTGCCCCCCTGCCCAGCCCTCCCCTGCCCAGTGGTCAGTCAGAGTGTCTGCCAGTGAAACCAGGTCGGGGAAGGGACGAGGGGTCAGGCTATGTAAGTGGGTATATCTACCAGTGGGCAGTGAGCAAGTGCGGCGGTGGTGATAGTGGGGAGGTAAGTGCATGTGGGGGATTTGTGGTTACCAGTGTGCACTGTAAGTCCCCTCACACACTGTTTGATTCCCAGCCTGAATCCAGTGCGTACTGGCACTTGGGTCTACCAGTAGGCAGTGGAATCAGGCTGGGGAGTGGCTGGGGGAATGGGACTGCCAGTAGGCTGTGGAACTAGGCTGGTGGGTAGGGTATGTGGTGGTGGTGTGTGGGGGGGTTGGAAGCATTTTGTGTGCATGCCACAGGGGTATCCAATGCATTGCAATGCACTGGACCCACTGTGGCACACAAAGGGTTAATTTTTTTTCTTTTATTATTTGTTATTCATACCTTGCTGGGGGATCAGGTCTACTTCTGGTGATCCCCCAACAAGGGCAGAATAGAAAATAAATAAATGTGTGTGCCACAGGGGGGTCCAACGCATTGCAAAGCACTGCGTTGGATACCCCTGTGGGGCACGCATTGTTTTCCTATTTTTTTTTTTACACCTTGTTGGGGGGCTTCAGGATCCCTGATGTCCCCCAATGTGGTCTAAATAAAGTAAAAATAAAGAAAAAAAAAAAAAACACACTTTATCTTCCACAGGCATGTCCAATGCATTGCAAAGCAATGCATTGGACTCCCTGTGGCACACAGAGGGTTAATTTTTTTTTTTGCTATTTTTTATTCATAGCTTGTTGGGGTACATCAGGGCCCCCCAAGAAGCTATGAATAAAAATAAATCCAAACCAAAGTCCTGTGTGTGCCAAAGGAGGGGGGGTCTGCATTGGACCCCCCCCCCGTGGCACACACAGGGTTAATTTTTCTATTTTTTTTATAGACCTCATTGGGGGTCATCAGGATCTCTCCTGACCCCCCAAATGAGGTCTTTGTTAAAAAAAAAAGTGTCCCCCAAAACAATTGACCCTGTGAGTGCCAAAGGGATATCCAGTGCATTGCAAAGCAATGCGCTGGATGTCCCCGCGGCACTAATAGGGTTAATTTTATTTTGTTTTTTATTTTTTTTGCAGACCTCGTGGGGGGACATCAGGACACCTTCTGATGTCCCCCCAATTATTGATCTCCCAGCCGATTGTGCTGGGAGATCAATTTTGGCGACGGCAGGAGAGCAATAGCTCTCCTACCTTTCACTCCTACCACCGGTAGGAGTGAATGGGATCGGGGAAACTGCCCTAACGTCATCGGTGATCATGTCACCGATGACGTTAGGAGGCTTCCCCCGGTCCCGCCCACTCCTACCCGGAAGTTCGGGTAGGAGAGAGCAGGAAGGGGAAGCTCTGCTTCTCCATTGGAGATATTGATCTCCCAGCGCAATCGGCTGGGAGATCAATACCTGGGGGGGCATGAGGAGTGATCCTCATGCCCCCCCACGAGTGCCAGGCGCATTTTAGTCTAAAATGCGGCCACTGCATGCCGGTTATACCGGCTTATGCACTGACCGCATTTTAGATGTACAACGTACGAGCGTGGCACAGCAGGTACAGCTGTGTCCACTCGTACGTTGTACCCACTTGGCACTCTAGGGGTTAAATGAGGATGTAGAAAAAGGGCAAGTAATGGGTAAAATATGTAAAGACATCAAAATTAATTGTATGTTGGCAAATGCAAGACGTATGGTAGATAAAATAGGAGAACCAGAATTGCTGGTGGTTAATAAGCATTTGAAACATGGTGGGATGATACACATGATTGAGCTTGAAATATAGAGGGCTATTCCCAGTGTAGGAGAGACAGGATCAATAGAAAAGGGGGAGGTGCTTATATTTGAAACCAGAGCTAAACCCAATTTTAAGGTGTGATATTAGTGAGGAAACTGGCCATAATGTGGAGACCTTGTGGGTAGAAATTGAGGCTGTGGCGTACAAGATAAAAAGGTGTTGTGGGTATATGCTACAAACCACCAAATACTGAGAATGCTAAGGCCCAGCTGCTATTGCAACTGCTGAAAGCTGAGCATTTTGGACATACTATAATTATGGGAGAATATAACTATCCAGATATCAACTGGAAACATGAGACCTGTCAGAGTACTAAGGAGAGCTGGTTTGTGAGCATGCTTAGGGATAGCAACATGTCACAAATGGTGGACTTGCCGATATGAAATAACACGTATTTGACCTAGTGATAATGAACAACATAGACATGATATCCAATATTAAGGTAGTTGAACATGTGGGAAACTGTGATCACAACATGGTTACATTTGAGATCAGTTTGGCAAAACAACACTGTATAAGTTCAATCAAAACTCTGAATTTTAAAAAAGCTTAAAAATGTTAAGAGCGTCTGAGGGAAAAATGGTCAGAATTTATATTTACGTTGCAGAAATGTATTTAACAGTATATGCCAGTGGGGAACAAATGCAAAAGAAGTAGATCACAGCCAATATGGTAAACTGCAAATGTAAAGAAGTAAATGGCATGGAAAAAAAGGCATTTAAACTATTTAAATCTGAAGGAATAGAACATTCTTTCTTGAAATACAGGGAGTGCAATAAAGATTGCAATAAGGCAATTAGGTTATCAAAAATGGATAATAAAACTCGACTTGCAAAGGAGAGCAAGACTAATCCAAAAAAGTTTTTCAAATACATAAATAGCAAAAAACTTAAAAGGAGGTGCATTGGACTTTTCAAAAATGAGATAGTGAGTTGATTAGAAAGGATAAGGAAAAGCCTGATGTTCTAAACACTTTCTTTGTATCAGTATATACAAAGAAACAAGGAATGGTAGAAGAGCCTCAACAAGTAGCAAATAAAAATATACCATTATCAGACATCAGACAAGAATAGGTCATTGGAAGACTGAACAAAATTAAGACTGACAAAGCACCGAGTCCTGATGTTAAACGTCCAAGTGCACTGGGGTTCTTCAGGAACTCAGTTAACAAGACCCCTCTTTTTACTCTTTAAAGATTATATCACCAAGGCACAGTGCCACAAGATTAGCATAAAGCCAATGTTGTGCCTAAGGGAAGGGAACTAAAACAGAACCTGGAAATTATAGACCATTGAGTTTGACCTTTGTAGTGGGAAAAATGCTAGAAGGGATAATAAGGTATTATATTAAGGATTATACAGCAAAAACTAAGATTATTAGTAGGAATAAAAATGGTTTTATGAGGAATAGATCATGCCAAACTAATCTTTTCAGCTTCTATGAAGAAGTAAGTAGTAACCTAGATAATGATAAGGCAGTTGATATAGAATATCTAGATTTTGCAAAGGGATTTGATACAGTGCCACACAGGAGACTGGAGCATAAAATAAGGACATTGGTGCTAGGGATAACCTTTGAATTTGGATAGAAATGGTAGGGGACAGCGTATGGTAGTAAATGAACAATTCTCCAGTGCAGTTAAAGTTGAGAGTGGAGTAACTCAGGGTTTAGTACTTGGTCCATTGCTTTTTAACATTTTTATAAATGACCTGGAAATATATATAGAAAGTAAAATAACAATATTTGCAATATCACTAAATTATGCAGGGTAATAAATTTAGAAGAGGATATACTAGAGCTGGAGAGAGTGCAAAGAAGAGCAACAAAATTAATCAAGGGAATGGAGGACTTGACGCATGAGGAACAACTAGACAAACTTGGTTTATTTACTCTAGAGAAAAGATGACTAAGAGGAGATCTTATCACAATGTACAAGTATATGAGAGATCAATACAGAGCTCTCTCTGGTGAGTCTTGATCAAATAAACAGAGGCCACCCCTTGAGATTAGAGGAAAGAAGGCTTCGACTTCAGAAGAAGAAGGTCTTTTTTACAGTAAGGTCTGTTAAATTGTGGAATTCCTTGCCAAACGATGTGGTTATGGCAGATGCAATTGATACATTTAAGAGAAGATTAGATACATTTCATTCAAAAGGGAACATACAGAGTTATACTGTATATTAGTAGGAAAAACAGGAAGTTCTGATAAAGACTGGCTTATTTGGCAGCAGGAAAGCTATTTAACCCTTTCAGTGCCAGAGGGGTATGGAACACATTGTTTTGCAATGCATTCCGTACCCCTCTGGCACTCAAAGGGTTAATTCTCATGTCTCTGGTTTATGAGGCAAAGGTTGAACTTGATGGACTTTTGTCTTTTTCCAACCTAATTTACTATGTTACTATATTTCAGAGGGAAAATTAGCAAGAAATATGAGGCATACACATAAATACAAATGTCGAGAAGTCTGGAGCTTTTTGATGTGGAGACTCCCTCCCATACCCCCCTTTATCCCCACCTAGACATGCTCAGTTTTAAAAGTTACCTGTCTCACATAGTTACCTTCTTTTGTTTATTATTCCTGAGAAGCATGGGGCTGTATAATCCCTCAGTAGGTAAGCTCCTATCTCTGGCTGCCACTGCCGATTTGAACAAGAGCACTGACTTTAGGAACCTGGGTCTGGTGGAGGATTGTTTATTTAAGTTGCCTTATCCTCATTACTTTCTCTGTGGCATTTAATGAAGCGACATGAGAACCTTGCACTTATAAGCAGTGCAAGATTTTCATGTCACCCTTTTCAACCAGAAGACATGTTTAATGCAGCATGCAGCCACTCACTATTTCAAATGCGACAATTTAAAAGTGAACCACTTGGTCTCAAACTGTTGGTTTT
Organism: Rhinophrynus dorsalis; assembly: GCA_037306005.1. Lineage (NCBI taxonomy): Eukaryota > Metazoa > Chordata > Amphibia > Anura > Rhinophrynidae > Rhinophrynus > Rhinophrynus dorsalis. The sequence continues at coordinate 94,133,249 of CM074723.1, read as the reverse complement.
TCAATGGGAAAGTCCTGTGTACCACATGGACTAAAACAAAAGGATTTATCAGTAAGTACACAAAAATTCCCTTTTCTCTTACATCCTGTGTGGATTGCAGGTAACATGGGGAGGTACCAAAACATCCGCCAAGATTTCAGGGAAGGAAAAAGGGAAAACCCCTCACACACAGACCATTTCCAACAGAAAGAATCTGGTACATCAATAACCTCAGTTATCAACGGACACAAATACTGCAAACCAAAGAACATGAACTAACAGGTTGCTGGACAAATTTAAATCAAATAGGGCACCTACACGGGCACAGCAGTTTGTAAGACATTCAGGCCAAAACTGGGTTCAGCTGAAGCTAGCACATTAACACAGCATTTTTTGAAAAAGGTGTGAAGGAATGACCGTGTTGTCTCTTTACACAGCTGCTCAGAAGAGGCCTGAATCTTGTAGGCTCAAGAGGCACCCACCAATTTGGTGGAATGTGCTGTGGCTGCAAGGGCCCATGTTTCTTTCTGAGAACATATGCCTGGTGAATGGTTGCCTTAATTCAAGAAGCCACTGTTACCATTGATGCAGCCTGGCTCGCACAAGAGCCTACAGGTATGACAAAAAGCTAATCAGACTTACAACAAGGTTGTGTGTGATGAAAATAGTACTTCAAGCACCTATTGGTATCCAAAAGATGAAGCTCCTGTTCCTATTATACGGAGCTGGGCAGAGAGAAAGAAGAACAATTATAGGAAGGGACCCTATATAAGTCTGAAAAAACCAACCTATCGGGGTGGAAAACCAGAAGGGGAGGTTTACAAGATAAAGCCTGAAGTTTAGCCACCCGTTAAACAGATATAAAAGCCAGCAGGAAGGCCAGTTTGAGCATCAAGGAATGCAAAGAAACTGAAGACAGAGGCTCAAAATGAGCCTTCTGAAACATTCCCAAAACCAGGTTCAAGTCCAATGAGGAGTGGAATCCCAAAAGACTTAGTGGGCATGAGCCACCCCTTCAGCAATTGGATATTGTCTAATAGGATGCCCAATATTGTCTATTATCCAATCTTTTTCTGTTTCACCACATCAGGAAATATGTCTCTGGAAAAGAACTGAAAGAGCTGAAATCTAAACATTGATAGAGCTAAGACCCATCCCTTTCTGAAGACGTTCCTGAAGAAAAGCCAAAACAACCAGAAGCTGAAAAAAATCAGTACAGCGACCTCTGGTCTTCACACCACTTATCTGTCTTTTGAGCCTACAACATGGTAGCAATGACAGGGTCAGAAAACCCCTTCATGAGTATTCTTGCTCAGGAGGGAAGCCATCAAAGTCAGCTTCTCCATCTGCGGATGACACTGCAGACCCTGAGACAAAAGATCTGGGCACAGAGGTAGATGAAATGACTCTGCCACAGAAAGATTGAGAAGATCTAAAAACCAGGTCCAAATGGATCAAAACAGGCAATCGGGATGAAATGAACTCTTTAAATCCTGATTGTTCTCAGCACTCAGGGAATTAGAGGAAAAGGAGGAAATACATATGCTAGGGGAAAAAGCCATGGAATGTCCATTGCATTCACTGCAATAGCAAGATCTCGAATCTGGCATAGAACTGAGGGACTCTGTGGTTCAGCTAACATGCTATTAAATCTGCTCTCGAAAGACCCCGGGGCAAACTATCAAGTCAAATACTATCACGGTGCCCGTGATTTGCTGCAGTTACTTGTCTGTCACCAGTAGGGGGCTTCTATTGGCTGTCTGCAGATAGCCCGCCTCTTATTGACTATTTAAACCTGGATTGGGCACCCTTTGAGTGCCCTTTCGTGTTGTTTCTGACCTTCTTGCTATCACTATGCTAGTGATAGCTGGGCCTCTGTTCCAGTGTTCCTGAGTTCCTGATCTCATGTGTTCCTGAGTTCCTGATCTCTACTGTTCCAGTGTTTCCTGCATGCTGAAGTACTTCCAGTCCTGGTTCCGGCCTAGTCTCTGGTGTTGCAGTTCCTGCTGAACTTCTCTGCTGTTTTCTGACCTGACTGATCGTTGCTGGTTCCTGTCATCTCATCACCTGTCTTCAGTATCCTGGCGACCTTCTGCCTGGTCGCGTTGGTGACATTGCTACAATTCCGTGTTGGTCCCAGCGTGCGGACGCTGGTTTGCTCCCAAGCCTTGCGGCTATACAAACTCGCTTGTTACACCAGTGTGCGGTCACTGGTTTGCTCCAAAGCCTATCAGCTATACAAATCTGTGTTGGTCCCAGCGTGCGGACGCTGGTTTGCTCCTAAGCCTTGCGGCTATACAAACTCGCTTGTTACACCAGTGTGCGGTCACTGGTTTGCTCCAAAGCCTATCAGCTATACAATTCTGTGTTGGTCCCAGCGTGCGGACGCTGGTTTGCTCCTAAGCCTTGCGGCTATACAAACTCACTTGTTACACCAGTGTGCGGTCACTGGTTTGCTCCAAAGCCTATCAGCTATACAAATCTGTGTTGGTCCCAGCGTGCGGACGCTGGTTTGCTCCTAGCCTTGCGGCTATACAAACTCACTTGTTACACCAGTGTGCGGTCACTGGTTTGCTCCAAAGCCTTTCAGCTATACAAATCTGTGTTGGTCCCAGCGTGCGGACGCTGGTTTGCTCCTAAGCCTTGCGGCTATACAAACTTGCTTGTTACACCAGTGTGCGGTCACTGGTTTGCTCCAAAGCCTATCAGCTATACAAATCTGTGTTGGTCCCAGCGTGCGGACGCTGGTTTGCTCCAAAGCCTTGCTGCTTAACGATTCTGCTAATTTGCCAGTTCCATCTGACTGCTGCTATTATCTCTGGGCTGCCCTGCCCGGTATTGGTAAGGCCGGTAGAACCTTTGCCACATTCCATCTGAGGTTGCCTTACCCGGTATTGGCAGGGCCGGTAGAGCCTACATTGAGTATCTATTGAGGCTGCCTTGCCCGGTAATTTGGTAAGGCCGGTAAAACCGTTATGCTATTCCATCTGCAGGTTGCCTTACCCGGTATTGGCAAGGCCGGTAGAGCCTAAAGACTGTCCTGTCCGGTATATTGACAGGACCGGTAGAGTCTGCCTTCTTCTGTATATATATATATATGTATGTTATTGCCATCCTAAGTTATCATTTATTATTTCAATAAAATTGATTTTTTTTTACCTAAAACTTGTGTCTGAGAGTCATAATAAACCGTGACAGTACGAAAGGGCCATGACCTCAGACAGCAAGGGTGAAGGTAACGCACAGAATATCCATTGGAGGATGGATGTGCTCGAGCAACGTTTGGATCAGTTGGCAGTTGCAATTCAAACGATCCTTGAACGCACGGTACCTGCTGACCAATCTAGCTCTAGCCCGGTGGTCTCGCCAAGTCAGACACCGGAAAGTGATACCAGACCCCTAGGGGGTACTGTTAAAGGGTTAACGGCTTCTGCACCCTTGCCGCTAAGATATGATGGTGACCCTAGTCTCTGCAGAGGGTTCATCAATCAACTCGAAATCTTTATGGAATTGACGGCACACGCATTTCCCAATGATCGTAGTAAAGTGGGGTTCACGATATCACTGCTCACTGGCAGAGCATTGGCTTGGGCTAACCCCTTGTGGGAGAATGCTAAACCTTGTACTCAGAACTTTAGTGAATTTGTGCGTTCCTTTCGAAGAGTGTTTGAGCCTCCTGGTAGAACCACCTCTGCTGCCAAACGCCTTATGGAGATACAACAGGGCAGGCGTACAGTGGGCGACTATGCCATCGAATTCCGCACACTGGCAGCAGAGGTAGGTTGGAATAACGAGGCATTATTGGCAGCCTTCTCTCAAGGCCTGAATGACCACATTAAAGACGAAATCGCTGCTAAAGATCTACCTATTGATCTAGATGATTACATTGAGTATGTTATGATAATTGACTCCAGAATACGTGAGAGATCAATTGCCAGAGATCGTAAGTTACGGTCAAAAAATAATGAGCCTAGTAGCATGTTTTGCCCACCCATCCCTCCCTTGGCATTGAAGTCTAGTGAACCAGTACGGGAAACAAGTGAACCTATGGAAATAGGCTTCACTAGACTATCCAAGGCAGAGAGACTATATCGCAAAAAACAAGGGTTATGTTTATACTGCGGTAAAAAAGGGCACTTGCTAAATTCCTGTCCGGTACGTCCGGGAAACGCACACACCTAGGGTATCTTGGGGGACAGGCCCTAGGTGGTGTACAATCGTCCCCAGTGTCGGGCATAATGAAACCCACCATACAGGTGGTATTGTCTTGGGCACAACGCTCTGTGGAGGTTTTGGCCTTGGTTGACTCCGGTGCAGCAGGGTATTTTATGGATAATACCTTTGCTGAATTGCACGGAGTTCCACGCATTGAAAGAGAAAACCCCTTGACTATTGAAGCGATTGATGGTAGACCCTTAGAACCGCCTCAGGTTATATTTGAAACTATGCCATTGTCTATGACTATTGGGGCACTTCACAGAGAAGAGCAGCAGTTTCAACTGATTAATTCCCCGCACCATGCGGTGATATTGGGATTTCCGTGGTTACAGTTACATAACCCACAATTCGATTGGAAAAAGTGTGAAATTGCTGCTTGGTCCCAGTTTTGTATGGACAAGTGCGTCATCCAGCCTATTAAGGTCATGTGCACCTCCTCTGCTATGCCGGATGTGTACCAACAGTTTGGCGATGTTTTTAGCAAAGGAGAGGCTAGTATGCTACCCCAGCATAGACCTTATGATTGTTGCATTGAATTGCAGCCTGGTGCAGTACCTCCGAAAGGACGCACTTATCCATTATCTTGTGATGAAAATAAGGCTATGGAGGATTACATTTCTGATGCCCTTGCTAGAGGGATCATACGTAAATCTACCTCTCCAGCTGGGGCTGGGTTCTTTTTTGTAAAAAAGAAAAATGGCGAATTAAGACCATGCATTGACTACCGGGGCTTGAATAAACTAATGGCAAAAAACGCATACCCAATACCACTCATCACCGAGCTTTTTGACAGGCTTAAGGGCGCTTCGATATTTACCAAGTTGGACCTACGGGCCGCTTACAATCTGGTTCGCATTCGAGCAGGTGATGAGTGGAAAACTGCCTTTAATACTCGAGCTGGGCACTACGAGTATCTAGTAATGCCTTTTGGGCTGTGTAATGCACCCGCAGTTTTCCAGGAACTGATAAATGATGTTCTGAGAGATATGTTACAGACATGTGTTGTGGTGTACCTCGACGATATACTGATTTACTCCCAAAACATGGCACAGCACATCAAAGATGTATCCGCAGTATTGCTACGACTCCGTGAGAACAAATTATTTTGTAAAATGGAAAAATGTGAGTTTCATAGAACCAGTGTGCCATTCTTGGGGTTCATAATTGGCAATGATGGCATTGCCATGGACAAAGAAAAGTTGTCAGCTGTCCTACAATGGCCAAAACCCAAGGGTCTTAAAGCCATACAGCGTTTCCTGGGTTTCGCTAATTATTATAGGAGGTTTATTAAGAACTTTTCTTCCATTGTCAAACCTCTGTCCGATCTTACGCACAAGGGTGCTAATCCTTCTTGTTGGCCGGTATCTGCTGAGAAACCTTTGAGAATTTGAAGCTGGCATTTGCTGCGGCTCCTGTGTTATCCCACCCCAATCCTTTACTTCCATTTACGTTAGAGGTTGATGCCTCAGATATTGGGGTCGGGGCAGTACTTTCGCAGCGACACGAGAAAGGTGGAACTCTCAGACCTTGTGGGTTTTTCTCTAAAAAGTTGACTGTCACTCAAAGCCACTATGAGATAGGTGACAGAGAATTATTGGCCATTATCCTTGCTCTTAAGGAATGGCGTCATTTGCTTGAAGGTACTAAGAATCCTGTCTTAATCCTAACAGATCATAAGAATCTGACCTATCTCTCGGAGGCCAAGAGATTGTCCTCTCGTCAGGCCAGGTGGGCACTGTTCCTGTCTCGATTTAATTTCATTGTATCATATTTACCAGGGTCAAAAAATATCAGGGCTGATGCACTGTCAAGACAGTTTGAGGCCGACAGTGACAGAGTGGAAGCACCAGCTCCTATCATCCAACCTGATAGAATACTGGCTACTATACGCACGAGTATCACTTCTCCTCTAGGGGAGGAGATCCTGGCCTCTCAGGGGTCCGCTCCCCATGAAACCCCAGTGGGCAAATGTTTTGTCGCTGAATCATTTCGTACTAGGCTGCTCGAAACCTACCATTCCTCTAAGGCTGCGGGACATATTGGTAGAGACCAATTGTTATGGTCCCTTTCTCAGTTATTTTGGTGGCCTTCCATGAGAAAAGATTGTGCCGAATTTACGAATGCCTGTGCCACCTGCGCCCGCGCTAAGACCCCGAGACATCTCCCTGTGGGCTTGCTTCAACCGGTGCCTAATGGCGAACGCCCCTGGTCTCATGTTTCCATTGATTTTATGGGAGAGTTGCCTATGTCGAAGGGGTACTCCTTTATATTCATGGTGGTGGACAGGTTTTCTAAAATGGCTCATTTCGTGCCCCTCCGTGGTCTTCCTTCAGCGAAGGAATTGGCAATGGTGTTCGCCAGAGAAGTATTCCGGTTGCATGGAGTGCCTAGGGTACTGGTGTCTGACAGGGGGAGCCAGTTTGTGTCTAGATTTTGGAGGGCATTTTGCCAACAGATGGGCATACAGCTGTCCTTCTCCTCTGCCTACCATCCCCAGACCAATGGAGCCGCTGAACGAGCTAATCAGGGCTTGGAACAATTTCTCCGTTGTTTCGTTACTGACCATCATGATAATTGGTCCGACTTGTTGCCTTGGGCAGAGTTCGCCAGGAACTGTGCGGTCAATTCTTCATCTGGGAGCTCTCCGTTTCTGATTAATTATGGGTTCCAGCCCTGTTTGCTTCCAGACTCATTTCAGACGCAACAGATTCCAGCTCTGGATGAGCATATCGAGCAACTCCGTTCCACATGGGCACAAGTTCAGAGGGCACTTGGTCAGTCATTTCAGCGTCATCAGCGCCATGCTAATCGCAGAAGGCTTCCAGCGGTTTCCTTTCAGGTTGGGGATAGAGTATGGCTTTCCTCCAGAAATCTCAAGCTGCAGGTTCCGTCTAATAAGTTGGCTCCTCGGTTTATTGGTCCATACAGAGTTATTCGCAAAATTAACCCTGTCTCCTATGCACTAGACCTACCTGCATCCATGCGTATCCATAATGTGTTCCATGTGTCCCTTCTTAAGCCTCTGGTTTGCAATCGCTATACTACCACACCTGTGGTGCCAGGACCTGTTGAGGTCGAGGGCCAGGAGGAGTACGAGGTTCAGAGCATTATTGATTCCCGTAGGCTTAGAGGAAGGGTACAGTACCTGGTACATTGGAAAGGGTATGGTCCTGAGGATCGATCATGGGTGGATAGTACGGACCTTCATGCACCTAGGTTAACTAGGGCCTTTCATGCCAATTACCCGCAGAAACCTAAACCCTATTCTAGGAGAGGGGGTCTTTGAAAGGGGGGTACTATCACGGTGCCCGTGATTTGCTGCAGTTACTTGTCTGTCACCAGTAGGGGGCTTCTATTGGCTGTCTGCAGATAGCCCGCCTCTTATTGACTATTTAAACCTGGATTGGGCACCCTTTGAGTGCCCTTTCGTGTTGTTTCTGACCTTCTTGCTATCACTATGCTAGTGATAGCTGGGCCTCTGTTCCAGTGTTCCTGAGTTCCTGATCTCATGTGTTCCTGAGTTCCTGATCTCTACTGTTCCAGTGTTTCCTGCATGCTGAAGTACTTCCAGTCCTGGTTCCGGCCTAGTCTCTGGTGTTGCAGTTCCTGCTGAACTTCTCTGCTGTTTTCTGACCTGACTGATCGTTGCTGGTTCCTGTCATCTCATCACCTGTCTTCAGTATCCTGGCGACCTTCTGCCTGGTCGCGTTGGTGACATTGCTACAATTCCGTGTTGGTCCCAGCGTGCGGACGCTGGTTTGCTCCCAAGCCTTGCGGCTATACAAACTCGCTTGTTACACCAGTGTGCGGTCACTGGTTTGCTCCAAAGCCTATCAGCTATACAAATCTGTGTTGGTCCCAGCGTGCGGACGCTGGTTTGCTCCTAAGCCTTGCGGCTATACAAACTCGCTTGTTACACCAGTGTGCGGTCACTGGTTTGCTCCAAAGCCTATCAGCTATACAATTCTGTGTTGGTCCCAGCGTGCGGACGCTGGTTTGCTCCTAAGCCTTGCGGCTATACAAACTCACTTGTTACACCAGTGTGCGGTCACTGGTTTGCTCCAAAGCCTATCAGCTATACAAATCTGTGTTGGTCCCAGCGTGCGGACGCTGGTTTGCTCCTAGCCTTGCGGCTATACAAACTCACTTGTTACACCAGTGTGCGGTCACTGGTTTGCTCCAAAGCCTTTCAGCTATACAAATCTGTGTTGGTCCCAGCGTGCGGACGCTGGTTTGCTCCTAAGCCTTGCGGCTATACAAACTCGCTTGTTACACCAGTGTGCGGTCACTGGTTTGCTCCAAAGCCTATCAGCTATACAAATCTGTGTTGGTCCCAGCGTGCGGACGCTGGTTTGCTCCAAAGCCTTGCTGCTTAACGATTCTGCTAATTTGCCAGTTCCATCTGACTGCTGCTATTATCTCTGGGCTGCCCTGCCCGGTATTGGTAAGGCCGGTAGAACCTTTGCCACATTCCATCTGAGGTTGCCTTACCCGGTATTGGCAGGGCCGGTAGAGCCTACATTGAGTATCTATTGAGGCTGCCTTGCCCGGTAATTTGGTAAGGCCGGTAAAACCGTTATGCTATTCCATCTGCAGGTTGCCTTACCCGGTATTGGCAAGGCCGGTAGAGCCTAAAGACTGTCCTGTCCGGTATATTGACAGGACCGGTAGAGTCTGCCTTCTTCTGTATATATATATATATGTATGTTATTGCCATCCTAAGTTATCATTTATTATTTCAATAAAATTGATTTTTTTTTACCTAAAACTTGTGTCTGAGAGTCATAATAAACCGTGACAAATACACTCTGATTGAGCTCCCAAGTGCCAGGATCCAAGTGTAGGTGACTAAGAAATCCTGCCATGACGTTGTCTGCTCCTGAGATATGAACAGAGGTGAGAGTCAGATCGTGGGTCTTCGCCAACAGGAGGGTCAGCCAAAGCACTTCTGGTCCTTCTCTGGTGGGTGATATAGTTCACCGTTGTTATATTGTAGGACTTGATCCACACCGGGTACCAGAGACCAGTGCTGCAAAGCTCCTTGACATTGATGCATAGGAGACTGTCCTCCTTGGTCCATAGACTCTAGGCCATCTGAGGCCCCTGAATGACACCCCAGCCAGTCAGGCTGCCATCTGTCATGACTACGACCCAATTTGGGGTAACTAGTGGCTGTCCCAGAGCCAAAAAAGAAGGTCTGCCTTTGGCCAATCAGACAGACATTATATGGGAGAGATGATGCTGCTGTCTTGACCAATCCCTGAAAACCATGAATTTTACATTTAGGAGTAACACAAGGCAAGACAGTACTCTTGCCTCCAGTGGTGTGGCTGATAATTCTTGGCCAAAGAATAGCTACAGAGTGTGATGTGCGGCCACAGAGAACCGAGGCTGTTCCAGTACCTAGCAACATCAAAGACTGCTTCAGTGAGACATGCATAAGCCTCAATGATCTTGGATCTACTTAGCACTATATTCTTATATGTATCCAAGAAGACAGGATCCAGATGCTGATCCCCCAGTCATAGTTCTAGACACCTACGCATTGGCAAAGGTTAGGCATAAAGTGGCACCAGAGGACACAAAATTCTCCTTCAACAGATAATCCAGGCATTTATCCACCTGATATTTAAGAGCTACAGCATACCCAGCTGCAAAACTGTATTCTTAGCAAGGTGAGAGATTTTGGGATGCCCCTGGCAGGGTCTAATCTCACTGCATTAAAGCTTCAGCTGAAAAGGGAAACAGGAGTGAGATACGCCTAGAAAGGATTAGGCACCTATCAGGTGTCCTCCATTCCTCCTGGAGTACTTGGTCTAAGGAATGTGAGGGAGTCAAAATGTGCTCTCAAGTCTCTTAAAAATATCAGGGGAAGACAAACTATAATCTGAGGCCTCTGAGACCTTAAATGTCTCCAGGACAGCCTGAATAAGACACACAGTACAAGAACCAGGGTCTTCCTCATAGACTTTTCAACAGTGAAGGGTGAATCCAGGTCTTCCACATCAGTTTTCCCTTCCTTTGTAGTGGAATCCCCAAAAATGGCTGAAGTGCCTTTTGGGGGCACAGGATGGCAGCAAGATAGAACTCACTGAATAAATTAAGGCCTTAACCCATGCAAGTTCCTACTCAACAGATGAGGACCCCAGAGGTTGTAGGGGACCACAGAATAAGGGGCAAAGTACCACAGAAATCCCTAGGGAAACCAATCTGGCATGGGGAGCAATGGCTTGAAATCATTAAAGTTATGGGGTATGGACAACCATTGACCTGTGGATAGCACCTAGCCTAGTGATTAATCTATAAGATCTATAGCAATCATGTGGCTAGTGTTCACTGCAAAGTTTAATCCCCACAGACTCTTTTGTTGGGATATTCAGAGGATCAGTCTCATACTACTTTGGAGCCCTAATTCTACCGTTCTCAGCCTTTGGGCCTACCACCACTTTGGAGTTGTGGAGTCAAGAGGGTTGCTATTGCAAGTGGATACTGCTGATCCTGGCTCTTTTGTCACATTTGATACCTCAGTAGACCTGTTATAGTTTGGGATTCACTGTGCTCTGCTCCTTGAGGGGAGCTGTGACTTCGGATCTGCACAACTTCATCTTTTCTAAACCCTGTCTTTGCCCTGAAACCTACTTCATTTGCAATCTATTACAGCCTACACCCTATGGATCTCAACTCTACTAATATATTCATACATGCCTTGTGCTTAACTTTCTCAGAAGAACATTTTGAAGTCTCTCTTCTCATTTGGTGCTGCTAATCAACAATCTTGACAGTAGGATCCTGGTTTGGTCTGCGGCCTGACCATGGCTTCCAATTGCAGCTCAACACTGCATGCTCTGCAACACAAGGCTCCACAACACGGCCTGCCAGACCCTGGCCATTGAGCAAGTGGCAGCATTCCAGTGGATGTGGTCTGTCTTAAGAAAGTGGTGGTTAACCGCAAACCATTGAGAATTTGGTGGAGAGCATCACCCTAAGTGGAATCCATGCAGTGGCCATCTAGCGATTGAGATGATACTCTGATAATCTATCAGGTCCACTCACAACATTTTCTCTCTTGCTATACAAAAGCTGTTAGTATGAGGTACTCTATATCTTCCACCACTGGATTCCTCTAGCTGACTACCACTTACCCTTAAAACCCCCAATGCAGATATCATACACTTTACAGCCTCTTTTCTACCACAGTAAGCAGGCTCTGATGTCCATATGAATGGACAAAGGTGGTAACTATCTTGCCCATTGACCTGATCTAATGGCTCTTCCCTCCTAATCCACGTTATTACTCCTGCAGATTCCCGTGGTCCAATATCTATAATTACTTCTTAAGGGTCTTTACACTTTCCCTCACTGATCTCACCCTTCTACCATGATCCTTGAAGCCAATACTAGCAAAGGGAGGTGGGTACGATAACAGACCTTAGACAAGTTTATATTTGATCAATCCAAAATGAGTGATCACTCTGACGAGACTATCATACTCAAGGAGTTTTGATGCATCAGGACCAAATTAGGTCCCAGGCTTGACATGAACTAACCATGTGCAAAGAAAGGTGGCCGTGTTGGACCTAATAGTCTAAAAATACTTCTGAAAAAGTAGACCATAAACAAGTAAGTTAGCATTGTAGCAGCAGGGTCCACAATAGAGTTATCTTTGAAATCTGTTATAAGGAACCCTTTAACAAGGGTTTATCCAAAACATTGAACTTTACAAAGGTTAATTTTACAGTGCTATTAGCAGTAGTAAAAGACATTCAATGGGGTGAAATCTTCAAAAATAAAAATGCACCTGTAAAGGTAAAACCATTATACTTAATATATTGATTCACTGTCATCAAGCATAGGGTCCTGTGATTAAAGGAAAGCAGATGTACCATTATTCAAAAAGGGGGAAAGATCTAAACTGGGAAATTGTAGACCTGTGTGTTTTACTTCTGTAGTGGGTAAGATATTAGAAGGATAACTAACCAATGGTATTCAGGACTACGTGATGACCAACATCATTATTAGTAAGAGTCAGTATGACTTTATGAAGAATAGATCATGTCAAACTAATTTACTTGCATTCTATGAAACAGTAAGTAGTAATGTGGACAAGGGTATTGCAGTTGATGTAGTGTACATGGATTTTGCCTTTGATACTGTACGTCACAGCAGGTTATTGCATAAATTAAAAAGGTTTACACTTGGGAGGCAATACCTGGATAGAGAACTGGTTAAATGATAGGGTGCAGAGAATGTAAATGGAACCTTTCCAAGTTGGTTTAAAGTACATGGAGTGCCACAAGACTCAGTCCTGGGCTCAGTGCTTTTTATTTTATTAATGATCATGAAGCTGATACGGATAGCCATTTTGCAATCTTTGCTGATGACATCAAACTAAGGAAACAGAAATACACACAGAGCAGGACTTTTTGTTTTCTTTTCTTAAAATTTGGATGAACTGAGTAAATGGGTGGAAAAGTGGCAGATGAGGTTTAATATAGAAAAATGAAAGGTTATGTATTTGGGTTGCAGAAACAAACATGTTTCATATACACTAACTGGGAATCTACTTAGGAGTACCAATAGACTTCACAATCAGTTTTCAATAACTCAGCCGCTGCAAGAGCCAGTAGGGTACTATCATCTTTAAAACGGATATAGACGCACAGGATAGGAATATAATTCTATTTATAAATCTTAAGGCCTCATCTAGAAAATGGAGGACAGTTTTGGGCACTTCTTAAAAATACATTGAACTAGAAAAAGTGCAACAATTTTATAAAAAGTCTGAAAGAGCTGAATTACAAAGAAAGACTAGTCAAACTGGGATTGTTTATCATAAAGAAGAGAAGTCTAAGTGGTGATATGATTACCATTTACAATTATTCAAGATTTTGGAGTCAGGAAGGAATTTTTTTTTACCCATTAAGGCTGAATTGTAAATGGCTTCAATAGGGTTTTTTGCCTATCTGGATTAAACTTCGTATAACGTTTGGCATATGGTGTTTGTCCTGTTGTGTTTGGTGTATAGCGTATAACATTTTGTAAGTAATGTTTTGAGTATAGCATTTGCAGAATTGTGTTGTGTGGATGGTGTATTTCGAATGGCCTATGCGTTTGGTGTATATAAAGTTTGGTGAATTGTGTTTATTGTTTGTTGCATTTGAGATTTGCATATTACGCTTGGCGTATAGCATTATACTTTTGACATATATAACGTTTGGTGAATTGCATTTTGCCTTTGGTGTATAGCGTTGTGCGTACATAACAGAGTGTGTGTAGAATGTGGAGTGTGTGTGTGTTGAGAAAATGTGTATAGAGTGTGTGTGTGCAATATGTGTAGAGTGTGTGCTTAGTGTGTGTGTGTTTACAGTGCATGTGTGCAGTGTGTATGTAGAGAGTGAGTGTGTATGCGTGTGTGTACAGTGCATGTGTATAGAGTAAGTGTGTATACAGTGCATGAATACAGTGTGAGTGTGTGTAGAATGTGTAGACTATGCATGTGTAGTGTGTGTACAGAGTGTGTGTGTACAGAGTGTGTGTTTGAGTGTATGGAGGGTGTGTGTGTGTGTGGGTGGGTGTGAAGTTGAGGGCAGGAAGACCCCTTGCATAGATTTTGACCTGTACCTCCTGGACAGGCAGTATGGAGAATATTTAACCCTTTCAGTACCAGAGTACTCCTCCTTACTGTAGTAAGGTTCTTGAATATTATATATATATATAGATAGATAGATAGATACAGTGAGAGAGTATAGTTTTTATTTTTTTAATGCTTAAGACCTATTTTGTTGCATTACTTCAAGTGAGGCATCACTGTCTCAAAATATAAATAGCAGCTTTCTAGCTACATATAAAAAGCTATCTTTAACCCCCTTAAATGGATAGTAATGTTTCACAAAAACAGCAGCTCCAATTAATCTTCATAGTATTTGAGCCATAGAGAGTGTTATTTCAATACTGTGAGCATTGTAGTTCAAGAGTAATTGAATGATAAAGTATTCCCCTCCCGCCCCTTCTACCTAGTGTAAACCACCTCCCCTCAGATGTGGAATCCAGTCCATAGACCAGACAGCTCACAGCAAGGTACAAGCTTCTTTCTGTGAGAACAATGAAAACCCTGCCACCTTGACAGGATTTCGGCTTTTTCCCTTATCTTAATTGAAGATTGTCCCTCTCTGCAATCTACCTGGGCACCTCCCTTCTGCTCTGAGGTGAGCAGTGTTATATCAGTAAAAGGGGCGGGAGGGGGATACTTTATCATTCAATTACTCTTGAACTACAACTTTGACAGAATTGAAACAACACTCTCCAAGGCCCAAAAACTATGATGATTAATTAGAGCTGCTTTTATTATGAAACATTACTATCCCTTTAAGGACCAAAGATCCTAGGGGTGGCTTCCAGTCAACGATCACATAGAGGACGTTCAGCGTGCCGGCACAAGTGACTGATCACGTGTGCGGGTGTGCCAAACAGGGGTCTGACAGTTACCTCTCCGGTCTTGGAGTGGTCAATTTCATACCCCGCTAGTGCTTAAAGGGACAGTAATACTTCGTTTTAACTTTATTTTATTTTGTAGGCATTAAAAAAACATGAATAATGATATAAGTCTTATCTCTCAAACCTTTATGGTTTAAGAGATATTCACAAGCAAAGTGTCCCCCTCCCGCCCCTTTTACTGTTGTAACACTTTTCAGCCAGGGCAGAAGGGAGCTGCCCAGCTAGACTGCAGAGAGGGACAATCTTCAATTAAGATAAGCGAAAAACCTGAAAAGCTTGTCAAGGGGGGCAGGGATTTCATTGTTTTCATAGGAATAAGAGTGTCCCCTTCTGTTATCTGTCCAGTCTATGGACTGTATTCCACATCTGAAAAGAGGTTGTTTACACTAGGTAAAAGGGGCGGGAGGGGGAAACTTTGCTTGTGAATATCTCATAAACCATAAAGGTTTGAGATATAAGACTTATATCATTCTTCGTGTTTTTTTAATGCCTACAAAATAAAATAAAGTTAAAACGAAGTATTACTATCCCTTTAAAGCACTCCTGCAACAGCACTGTAAGCACAAAACACGTGATGGTCCTTTAAGCAAGGAAACCGATGGCGGTCTTGACATATCACCAGTCTCCGCTAAAAATATATCTGGCCTACAACGTGCTAAAAAAAATAGCCCAAGCCTCTGGTACTCAAAAGGTTAAAAACACAGTAATTTTTTTTTTTTTTTTTTTAAACAAGTTTCCACATCTTGATAGTTTTTTAATAAAATAACACAAAACCCAAATGTGATATATTGTTTATTTTCTTTGCTAAACAATCAAAATAAACTTAAAATTATGTAACACATTCCAGTATCAGTGCAAAGTACAATAAAATGCATACATGCATCCACTTCTATGGTGGAATCCTTATGACACATCAGTGTTTCCTGTCTGGTAAATTCCAAACTCTGGAACGGAACAGTTTTATGAAGATAGTTCTGCTTTAAGCAGAACTATCATCTTCATAATATTGCCCCCCCAATACATTACTAATATAGTGATAGGCAAAGGCATACTTGTATTATGCTGAATAAGTCAGCGTTATTGAAGTAATGCAGCTTCTTCTGCAGGCAGCCAGTGGACAACGGAGCAGACATCTTAGAGGAAAGTTGCCTCTGAGTCTGCTCTGTCAGTCCCGTGCACTGCCCGGATTGGTGGTGACGTCCGCTGGTTACCTTAAGGTAATAGAAGCTGCTGCCTGCTCAAACGCACAGAGCTTCTCTTGCAAGTTCTGTGCCCTGGGTGCCTGCAGAAAAACCTGCATTACTTCAATAACGCTGACTTATTCAACATAATACAAGTATTCCTTTGCCTATCACTATATTAGTAATGTATTGAGGGGCAATATTATGAATATGATAGTTCTGCTTTAAGTCCATTATAAGAATGGCCAATTTGTGTCTTCCAAATTGCTATCAAATAAAAATGTGGATAACCCTCAGGAAACTTTTGGCTGGCTATGGCTGAGATTTGTATTCTAACAAGTGATGGAAATCCACAGATTGCCAGCCCTGGTTTAATTGAGTGCCAGAGAGGTATCTAATGCATTGCATACCTCCGGGGCACTCAAAGGGATAAACACTAATAGCATGTTAGCCCTTTTTCTACCAAAATCGATAAACAGCGTAATGCTAGAACTTTGTGAATACCTCTGCTGTGTACCACTGGTATAATTCCGTGTATTGTGCAGTTTTGAATCACTGTACATCATATTTACATTATGAAAACAACTTATGTACCGTATTTTTTACATGAGATTTCTTGTTGTACCATATTATGACATCAGAAAAGCGCTTGAGAAGAAGTAATTTCAATTCTATATATTCCCAGATGAACAGGCTATTTAAACCACAACTCTTCCAATAAACACCTGACAGGCCATGTGTTAAGGAAACTTATGTGGGAAAACAGAAGCTCCTTAAGAGAAAGTAACAAAACAAGATTTAAGGTTTATCCTGCTTAAAGGAACATTAATGTTGACACATTTATATTTTATGAAATTCACAAATATATGTAAAGTGTCTCACTCCTTGATCAAACTTACACAATATATCTTCCTGCAGAAAAAAAAAGAGGATTTTAGTCTTATCCTTTTCTCTTAGTCCATAGAGGTTACTGGTAACTTTGGGCAGGCGATCCACCCCTTTAACTAGGCAGGAACAATTCTAGAAGTGAATGTAGGGAGGTGAAGCCTACCTTACTTCCTTGGCTGCAGCTAGCCAATTAGCTCCAGTAAGATTTGAGACACTAACTATTGACTAGACAGTAGAAGGGAAAGAAGACTCCTGTGAGCATGAACCTGAAGGACCCCCACATTCTGCCACAGGAGAGCCAAGCATGGTCCCTTGACAGGGTGGGAGACCAGTAACCTGTAAGAACTGAGAGAAAAGGATTTAACAGTTAAGACTAAAATCCTCTTCTCTCTGTCATCCAATACAGGTTACTGGTAACTTTGGGATGTCAAACCATTGAGTTTCCCAGAGGTGGGAAGGAAGGCAAGGACCAGGCGCAGGGCCCCCAAAGTCACCAGAGCATATATGAACCATCAGATCAGAGATAGCCCAACAAACAATGAAGTGTCAACGGACACTGAACAGGGGTAACAACACCCCAGGAACTGTTACACAGCACACTGAACTAGAGCCAACAGGGCTCAAAAGTGAAAGAGCACTAAAGAACTGAAAAGAAGATCCTAGACAGGTAAGACTGCCTCCAGGATCTTCCTCCCAAATTTGGCATCAACCGATGCCTACACATCAACACTGCAGTGCTTCAAAAAGATGTGTGCACTGACGACCAAGTGGCAACCTTGCAAAATTGATTAGCTGAGGCCTTATTCTTGTAAGCCCAAGAAGCCCCAAAGGATCTTGTAGAATGAGCAGTGACCCGAAAGGGAACAGGCTTCTTCCTCACGAATAGTGGCCTTAATCAAATATGCTATCGTCACTTTGGATGCAGGTCTCCCTGCCCTGGGACCCTCAGGAATGACGAACAGTGCGTCAGACTGTCAAAGAACTGAGAGAAGCCCACAGCAGGACATTCCTCAACATCTGAATCCACCAGCAGTTCCTCTTCAGAGGAATCTGAAATGTCAGGTACCCCCTGAAGTTTTGGCAGGGAAGATCTGACAGAAGTAGGGGTCTGCCAGGAGTGGAAGACCCCCTGTAACTGGGATGGAAAGAGTTGTAATGTAGACCGGAGCCCTTGAGTACCAGCCTTAAACTCTTCTATCCAAACTGGCTCTAATGCATGGCTGGAAGTCCCTGGGGGAGACTCAGGGACAGCAGAACATGCTGGGCATAAATGACCTGAAAATTCTCTAGGTAACACTGATTGACATGAGGAGCAATGTGCAATTGGGGACACAGAGACCCCAGCGTCCTTAGTCTTAGGTCTAGCCCCAAGGTCCAATGGATTAGACATTCTCACAGTGTCAAAACATTCAAGTATAAGGTATCACCCAAATACAGTGTGTATGATTAAAAGTTCACCATAGAAATTGCTAAAATACAAGGGCGAAGGGTTAAGCAGAGAAGAGAAGGAGCGTTCAAGCCCTGCAAAGGAAAGCCGCCGCGATGGGAGCCAATTAGGAACATGCGCATTATGCAAGCACTCATGGGAAATGTAGTTTTCCCAGAAAAAGTAACCAAACAGTGCCCGAAGCCCCCTGAGCCCCCAACACACACCAAACATTTACAGGATAACAGAGCAGGAGCAGACAAACAAAATGAGCCATCTCTGAAGTCGCTACAATGAGCGGTTGCAGAGATATGTCCAAAACTGTAAAGTCCTATAGAAGTGAATGGAGCAATGGCATCTAGGAGGTAAAGGAACACAATTTTTGCAAAGTCGTAACTCAAAGGTAAATGTGCACCAAAAATTACTAAAACATGTCACTAGACGCCATAAACACTGAACCCAGTAGGGAAAGTGCCAACAACCCCCCAAAGGATGCAAAACCAGCAACCAAAGGGTTAAGTTTACCACAGAAACTTGCTCCAAAACACCCAACACACAAACCCAATGAGTGCAGGAGTGTGCAATAGGAACTCTAAAGGAAAACCCCTTTGCGGAGGGGCACTGTGGGACATGTGGACCTTCAGCACTCAAAGCTCACCTTTCCTGCACATCTTCTGTCTTCAGATTACCATGTATTAAGAAGAAGCCTCAGTGGACAACTTGAAAGAACTTGAACCCAAGATTTCCCTCCAGGGCTTAAGGTCTACAAAAAGCACCTGGATACTGAGCTAGCCACATCTAAGTGCATTGTCAGTTATGGTAATCCTCCTAATGGTGGTATTCCATATGTAACAGAAAAATAAAAAATTAGCTAAAACTATAGCAGAATTGTTCTCTTGCCTGTATCTTCATCCAAGGAACAAATCTTACTGGAGCTGATTGGCTAGCTGCAGCTAAGGAGGGAAGGTAGGCTCCACCCCTGCATCCACTTCTAGAATTGTTCCTGTCTACTTAAAGGGGCAGATTGCCTACCCAAATTTACCAGTAACCTGTATTGGACGACAGAGAAACAAAGCTATCTGTATTGGACGACAGAGAAACAAAGCGATGTGGTCCTGGACTGCAGGCCACCCACCTCCAGATCAGACCATCATAAAAAAAAAAGTTCCAATACTTTTGAATGAACCATATGGAATCCTTGAGTACCGGCTTGTTAGGGGCCCTAGAAGTCCATTGTTGGTCACTCCTACAATAAAAACATTACCTTATCATCGAAGTGTGCCTTGTGGAATAGGACTATTATTACATTGGTATTAAGCATATTCACTAGAAAATTTGTCATTGTACAAAAGTGCAGCTAACACTTTATAATAACTTGGATGATTTTTAAAGATCTAACAAAATCCCCTATATCAGTGTTTCTCAACATTAGTCTCAGCGGCACACAGCTTTTCAAGATATCCTTTCCTAATCACAGGTGATCAATCAATGGCTCAGCTATCATGACTGAGCTGCCTGTGCTTAATTAGGGCTATCCTGGAAACCCGAGCTGCTGGAAAGGACTGAAGCCAACAATTAGTGCCCTATATTTGTGCTGGCCTTTCTTTATTTAAAACTGTAGTTTTGAAGATGTTTAGCTTTATTTCAGCTTATGCAAATTAGCCAGTACTTCAAGGTAGGAAGCGGCAGCTGGGAAGGAGAGTCAGATGTTAGTATCTGACACTCTAGGCTGTGCCAGTCAGTACTGCCTGACAAAGAAATAAAGCTAAATATCTCAAACATCAGTTTTAAATAAAGAAAGGCTAACAAATATACAGGAGATTTTGAAAGCATTACATTAATTTGAATCACCTCTGTGAAAAGTTTCCAGTTGTGGAATCGACATTTTACACAAGAAACTCCCCTAGACCCGAGTAGTACTATAGGTCCAGAGAAAGACTATTTAAGGCTTGGCTGTACCAGTGATAAAAATGCATATTATAGCTTTTATTAATATAATAAACATAGTCGCCATTTTCCTGAATCGTACATACAGAATGGGTGATATAAAGATCACCAATACACTGGTATGCCTGGGCCACTGTACCATATGGCAGATCATTCAAAATGATCCCCAAAACAGCAGCAAAACCCCCAGGAAATGCAGGACATTGGAAATAGATGCCAATATTTTCATATTCAAGGATGGCTCTATACCATACCATTGCGTTAATAATACTTTTGTAATAAAAAAAAAAAATCAAATGGATACAAAAGTGAAATCTATGAAGTGGAATAAATAACTTATAACACCTTAACCCTTTGAGTGCTAGAGGGGTACCATACCCCTCTGACACTCAAAGGGTTAAGTGTTTTAGAAAGGGCTCCCCAAATCATGTATATGTCATATTAACTGTGTTAATTTAAAGGGGCAGTAAATCCTAATTAGTAAAAGGCATTACAGAGATAAGTTGACATTTTTCTGGTAGCTTGGGTTTAAGATTTTGTGACGCTACGTGGCCCTATGGAAAGCTTTTGTCTGTAACAATCAGATTTTCACAGGCAGCAAAATTGTCAGCGCCATCTTGTTGCAAAAAAGTTGAACTGAAAATAATACATATTTGCACTGTATTAACTTTTGACTGAAACATGCCCCAGCAATGACAAAAGCCTTGCTTTAATCAGTTGAAAACACTAAAGAAATAGTTTTCATAATGGGTTTAACTGCCCCTTTAAAATAATAGTGTGCAATATTTAGCTTTGTTAGTCATGCAAATTACCCAGTATGGACCAGCACTAGTTCATTTGCAGAAATCTGACTATTAAATGAACCTAAATACCTTATTTTACATTAAAAGAGAACCATAACATATAGGTGATTTTGAAAGCGCTTTTAAAGCGGAACTACCACATCAACTAAAGTCACCATGCAATACTTAGGCAGGTGCCGACTAGCTTAATAATCATTATTTTACCTCTTAAAAGTGCCCCCAAGTAAAGTAATCAGTAATATTCAGAGACTGACGGTCAGGTTAGTGCAGTCTGCGCCATCAGTCTCTTCCGGAGCCGTTCAGTCCAGTGCAATGCCTCTGAAGGGTGACTTAGACTGAAAGCTCAGACAAGATGTCCGCAGTAATGCCTGGCTTCCAGTAACGGAAGCTTAAGGATAACTTTATTCGGGGGCACTTTTGAGAGGTAAAATAACGATTATTAAGCTAGTTGCCACCTGCCTAAGTATTGCAGGGCGACTTTAATTGATGTGGTAGTTACACTTTAACCATTTGAATGTCAAGGTGGTATGCAAACAATATATTACGTACCCCTCTTGTACTCAACGGGGTAACTTCCAATTTAACTGAGAGTCCATGTTATAGGCAATGTATTGCTCAACCCTCTAGCACTGAACGGGTTAACTGTAAAGCAAGCAGTTGCAGGTTTTCAAAACAGTAACCACGCAGCTTTGGAAACAAAATAACTGCATCATAGGTCAACAAATAAAAATACCTAGGGGTTATGTACTAAGGCGTGATACAGAGGTGATACTGCGGAGAAGACTTCTCCAGTGATATCACTTCTCCAAGTCCTATGTTATTCTATGGAGCCAATGCACTAAGATTTCTTCAGCTTTGGAGATCTTAGGTAATAGGCTCTATAGAATAACACAGGAACTGGAGAAGTGATATCACTGGATAAGTCATCTCTGCTTTATAACCTCTTTATCACGCCTTAGTGCATAACCCCTCCTAAAATTGCTATGGAACTAAATTATTTTAAGATTGTTAACCCTTTGAGTGTCAGAGGGGTATGCAACGCATTGCTTTGCAATGCATTGCTTAACCCCTCTGGCACTCAAAGGGTTAATACTAAAGGTCTCCAGTGCATTACTTCACAAGTTACTGGAGATTCGAGAGGTTAATTAAAAACAATGCGGAACTGGATACAGATATAGATACAGCTGTATGACAGGATGGGCCCTCCAGATTTTGTTGCTTTTCTAAGTGTAAAAAAGTTAATACAGCCTTTTTAGCGAAAACACACTTAAACCTGACATTTTTCTGTAAAATTGCAATGCATAGTTACTATTTACTCTGTGAATTTAACAGATTGCATAACATATAAACTGAAATGTGGTATGTGCAAACGTTTGGGCACCCTTCCAGATTATCAACTAGTGTTATGTCTTGTAAGGTCTCAGAACTTAAAGGGATAGTAATGTTTAATTATTCAAGTAAAATCGAGTCTTCTCTATTCTTTTTTATAAATATGTGTTGCAAGAAAACGTTATTAAACACTGCTGTTTTTCATTTAAAGTTTCCCCTTCCCACCCCTTCCACTTACCTCAGCAGCCTCAGCAAGCCAGCCTGGACAGAATGCGACGAGTGACAATCTTCTTCCAGCATAAGGAAAAACCTGCCCTCCTTCATCAATGGGGCAGGCTTTCCCTTATACTGAAAGAGGAAAGATTGTCCCTCAATGCAGCACATCCGGTCCGCGGACCGGATTCCAGATCTGAGGGGAGTCTGCGGAAGTAAGTGGAAGGGGTGGGAGGGGAAAACTTTATTAGACCATAAATGAAAAACGGCAGAGTTTAATAACGTTTTCTTGCTACACATTGTTATAAAAAAGAATAGAGAAGACTCGATTTTACTTGAATAATTAAACATTACTATCCCTTTAAAGGACTTGTGTGGCCTTAATCTAAGTCAGGTGATGACAATGCCAGAGCTTATAAATACCCTGACCCTTCCAACTTATCAGAGTGTTGTACTTACACTCAACAAGCACAGGCTCTGCTACGCAGCTAACGGAGGATCAGAAAATAAAGTTATTGACTCTTACATAGCAGGAGAAGACTATAAAACTGCTTCTTGCTTGCAATTTCCACTGCCCGAAAAGTCATTAAAAAAATATGAGTTAAGGGGAATTGTTGAAGTCAACACAAAATGTGGAAGACCACGAAAATTTTCAGATAGACCTGCTCATAGACTGGTCAGGAATGAAAAGCAAAAACCCCATATCACTGCAAAAGACCTGGCACAGGAGTAGTGGTGGTGCATCAGTTCACTGTGTAGTGTTGCTTGCACAAATGTGATCTGCATGGAAGAGTCATCAGAAGGAAACCTTACCTTCGATCTCATCAAAAGGTCAACGTCTCAAGTATGAAACACAACATAAATAAGCCAGAGGCATTTTGGAACAAACGCGGTCGTCTGATGAAGTAAAAATTGAACTCTCTGGCTACAATCACTAAATGTAATTTTGGAGAAAAAGGAAGAGCAGTTAAAGAAAAGAACCTCTTTGGGTGGATCTATTATGCTTTGAGGTTGTATGGCAGCCAGTGGTGCAGGAAATATTGTGCAGGTAGAGGAAAGAATGGATTCTACTAAGTATCAACAAATCGTGGAGGAAAAAACTGAAACTGAAGAGAGGCTGGATATTACAAGACAGTGATCCAAAACAATCTTCTGAATCAACCATGAACTGCTTCCATAAATTAATATTTAAGGTTTTGGAATGGCCTTCATGGTTCCCAGACTTGATTATTATGAGAAATCTGTGGGGAGATCTCAAACATGTGGTGCATGCAAGACAACCTATGCATATTTCTGAACTAAAAGCATCCTGCAAGGAAAAGTGAAAAAAATGACTAAAGCTAGAATAGAATTACTGTGTGCTGGTTACGAGAAATGGTTAGAGGCCAAATAGGATGTTACTCCTAAGTACTTACTGACAGTGTTCCCAAACTTTCACATGCCACAGTTTCCTTTTTATTATGTTCAAAGTGTTAAATTAATCAGAAACATTATGGATACCTATCTAGCACAGAATATTATTGAGAATTATGGTATCCTTTTGAAAGGTCGCATGCAAACCAGCGTGCGACTACACAGCGCATTCAGCATGTCGTTGTGATTAAAATGGCGACATGAGAATCTTGCAGTGCAGGAAAATGAGAAATTTGCATGTTGCAGCATGAAATGTCACCTGCATTGTATGAAAGGTAAAAGCACATAACTGCTTCTCAATCTTGCTGAGCACTGCCCTGGCTCTCTCCCCCCCTTCTGCACATAACCTCTTCTCAATCTTGCTGAAAGCTGCACCCAGCTCTCTCTCACCCCTTCTCTGCAGAGCGCTCCGACTTGTCATTCTGCACGAGAGAAAGGGGAGAGAAAGCCGGGGCAGCGCTCAGCAAGACTGAGAAGAGGTTTGAATGGGGAACTATTTTGAATGGTGTCTATATGTTTGAAAATCAGTTAATGCGAAGACCAGCCCTAAAGTGGAGTTCAACACAAGCCATGCAGGGTAAGATGTTGTGATTCAGACCACAGAAAGGGAACATCAGCTGAAAAGAAAACCACAAAAAAAGATGCAGGCTGGAGGAGAAGCAAACACCCACAAAAACTGTAGTATAATCCAAAAAGAGGAAATCGCAAGCTCAAAATGCAGCTGGTGCACTTTCTGCTGGGAAGATACCAGTATATATCGGTCGTTTGCCTAAACCTGGATCAAAACCCTCCACATCAAACTTTAAAAAGCTGCATGAGGCTCGTTTCAAGAAAATGGAATCTATAGACAAGTACATGTAAAGGAAGATGAAGCGTTTGGACACAGTAAGAACCTGTCAGCAATTCAAAGAAACCATTGAAGAGCAGACTGTCATTACACCTCTAAGACAGACATTCTGCATGTGTCTGAACAGCTAGTATCCTACTCGATAAATCTGTGTTTAATCCATCTGTATTTTCATCATCCAAGATGAATGTTAGATTTTCGGAGAGAACAGAAGATATTGAACAAGTAAGTGCTGTTTTGTAATGAACTGGATTTTTGTGGTGAGAATGATGAGAAGAATGATGGGAGTTGTAGTACTGCTCATTCTGCTTTTACCTTTCGTACACTGCAGGTGACATTTCATGCTCGACATGAGAATCACGTGCTTTCCTGCTGTGCAAGATTCTCATGTTGCCATTTTGATCAAGATGACATGCTGAATGCGATGTATAGTCGCACACTCTTTTGCATGCAACATTTTAAAAGTGAACCGAGAATTAGGACAGTTGACTTCAGAGCATATAGGAGGTTGATCCAGGGAAATATCTGACTGCCATTTCAAGTCAGAACATTTTTTGTACCCACTTTGGGCTTAAAGGGGATGTTTAACCCCCTTCACAACTTTGGCTTAATCGTTTCAGTATCAATAATAACTAATGGAAATTGTGTCCTTTTTTTGAAAAAAAAATCTGCCCGTTTGAAGAAATTCTAAGTTTAAATGTACCTCTGTTCCTACTTCCGGCAGACAGTGCTGACCGGATCTGTACCGTAGTCTCAGCTTCTATCCAGCCTCCTCCGATGACGGAGGCTGTCTGTCTCTAAGCTGGAGGACTTTCATTGGCAGAGATTGATTTCTGGCCAATGAAAGTCCTCCAGCTTAGAGATACACAGCCTCTGTCATCGTCGGAGGCTGGATAGAAGCTGAGACTACGGTACAGATTGGGAGTAGGAACAGAGGTACATTTTAAGTTAGAATTTCTTCAAACGGGCAGATTTTTTTAAAAAAAGAACACACTTTCCAATAGTTATTATTGGTAATTAAACGATTTAGCCAAACTTGTGAAGGTGGTAAACATCCCCTTTAATTGCAAATTACTACAATTTTTTTTTTCTTCCTCTGGATCAACGGGGTGAGATGGTATGGGCTGAGCTTGATGGATGAAGGTCTATTCTCAGCCTCATCAATGTTATTATATTACTATTAACTGTACTTTAAACGTGACATATTTGCAAATTGTAAGTATGTTCACTGCAGAGATTGTGGTAACTTATTTTCAGTTAGAAATTCAACAAAACATGTAATTTGGCCAGGGGTGCCCAAACTTTTGCATACAACTGTATATAACAAAGACAAAGAGTCTAGTTTATATATCTGTATCCTAGAAATTAAATAATTTGGAAACTCCATTGTTTTGTACATACAGTACAGTCTGCTTAACCTGAGGAAGAGAGTTGATCTCTTGAAAGCTTGTCTTAAAGTAATAGTCCAAAGAAAGGTATCAGTAGATATCAATATAGTAATAATTATTTTTACATATGCTAGCTAATTCTGGATCTATTTAAATATGTATATCATGACATGCTAACCCTATTACACCTTGCAGGTTGTAATAAAATTATTTGAATGGTATAATGATTTGCATTACTTTCTCTAGATCCATCAACCACAGTGTATGCTAAGAACAACTGAGACATGTCCAATTTAGAATACTGATCTGTCCTTCCCCTTTGGCCTGTTTTAACTCTGAGTGTGCATTTATTCCATGACTGTTTATCCCAAATTATGGCAGAAATTATTTGTTGATCTGCTTCCGCCACTGGCATATGTGCCTCAATTGACTGGAATCCTATCTGGCACCCAAAGGTTAATGCCCAATATGCTTGACAAAAGCCCCTGGAAACACTTGGCAGTAGCCAGTTCCATTAGAAATAATGTTTGGCACTAACATCTGAGTGTAATACTGACATTAAAGTTTGCATGTTCAAAAGAAAACTGTAGTGAGTCTAGGGCAACCTAATTGCATCAGAGGAGAAATAAAAATTACCCCATCACTTTAAATGGCCTGTGACAGTGTCTTCACTGTTATCTGTAAATTAAAGAGTTAGCAATGTTTCAATTCCAGTGAAGCTACAATCCCTCTTTATTGTGTACACTAATTCTCTGTTACCTTGCTAATGCTAAAATCATTAATTTTCCTCTGCCATTATATAATAAATTGTCCCCCTCCTGCCCCTTATGCTGACATCAGTCTTCTTTGCCTCAGAACTGAAGGAGGATTGCAACGAGGGACAATCTTCATTCTGTACAAGGAAAATCCTGCCCTCCTTCATCAAAAAAAGGTAGGGTTTTCCTTATACTGAATGAAGGAAGATTGTCCCATGTCCGATCTATCCCATCAAGCGACCAGACTTCAGATCTCGTGGGAGGCGGCTTCCTGTACTGTAAAGGGTTGTGTGGGGGACAATTAATAATATAATTTAAAAGAAAATATAGAGATTTCAGCATTAGCAGCATAACAAAGCATTAGTACACACTCTAAGGAGGCATTCTAACTTCACTGGAATTGAAACATTACTGTCCCTTTAAGCTCAATGAGGCATAAATAATTGCTTCATTTGTAACAAACATTCCTGCTGATGCAAATGGGAACTTTAACCCCTTGGATACTAGAGAAGTCTCCAGTGCTTCGCAATGTTTTACAGGCCTCTCTAGCATCCAAGTGGTTAATTTAGGAAATGTGGCACAGTTGTTTTGCCCCACAACTGCTCCACTTTTGTCTTCATATGTATGTCCCAATATTTTTTAAACCTTTGAGAGACAGAAAGTTGTCCAGTACAGTATGGCACCCCACTGGCATGTAACCCTTTGAATGCCACAGAGGTATCCAACGCATTGCAGTGCATAATCATAATTTACATTTGAAAAGTCCATCTCATTCCTGTATTTATAAAACTAGAATGATAAAAAATAAAACAATGTACTTTCATCCCACTGGATAAAAATCACTTTTTTTCATTGTACTGCTGAAAAGAAAGTCAGGGGGTAGGTAACCTGTGGATCTACAGCTATTATTGGACTATATTAAGCTGATCATTGTCTAGAGATACATACCAATACCAAAGAGCCACAGGTTGTGCCTAGCCCTGGAAAGAACTGGTTAGTCTTCCTTTTGCTCTAAAATGGAAGCTACATTGCATGAAAGAGAAGAAGGATGACCCCATTGGCCACAAGTGAGCCAGACAATGATTAGATAAATGCTACGTTCATCTCAACAATTCAGCCACTATGGGATATGCAAAATATCTAATCATTCTCACAGAACTCTGGGGAGAAAAAAATATTACAAATCTACCTAAAAGCTGAATCCTAATTAAGTCATCCATTATTTAACAACGCTTCAAACATATTTAAGGATAAAAAAAAGTTGCATATTTCCTTGAACAAGAAAACCTTCATGTAGAAGAGAAAAGCAAACTTATTGTAGTGCTTTTCCTACTGAGCAAAACAGTAGCACTGCCATTGCTGTGAGATGCTTTGTTCCAAAGTCACTGCAGTTTAATCTTATTTTTTTAGCCTATTATTCTATTGTATTCTATGGCAGAGGTGAGCCACTGGCTTCAGTTCTTCATAGAAATTGAAAGTAACAGCTCCAGCACTTTATGACTGAACTGTTATAACTTTAGAATGAATCATCTCTTACAAGGGGGAGTACCCTTGTTTTAATCAGAGGGAAAAAGCTTAAAATTTTTTTTTTTAATAAAACTTTATTGATCCTTTAAGCGGGAAATATGGAAACATCCTGTTAAAAATAGACGTGTTCATGCTTACGCCGCTGTAAGCAAATGTGTGCTATTATGTCCTCGGAGTATGATCGGAGTTGTAATCCAATAACAACATCTCAACCCAATGCTAGGAAACAAGCCGTCCTATAAAATGTGTGTGCTATTTCACGTGGAAAAAAACAAAACCCAAAACACTTTCAATACTGTACTCTTTAGAGTCTTGTATAATCACCATTTTGTTGCAAATCTCCAATACTTTCATAGTCACTCTCTCCAGGAGGAAGAACAGATTGGTTTGCGCTGCAATACAACATAGTCCTCTCCTCGTCTCTGGTTAAATTAGCAATGGCTTCATACTCTGGATCAGGCCCGCCATTTATTGTGTCCATTGACTGTGGCACATCAATTATGTTGGGGCTCTTTTCTATATCCCTAACAGTAGCGTAAGTTCCATTGCATGTGATTGGGGATCTGTCAATAGCAACATCTTGAATGTAAGAGTAGTGTGAGAGTTCGTCTTCAAGTCTGAGTGACTGTCCAGTTCTAGATACCTTTGAATACATTGCGGAAATCTGAAACCAAATAACACGTTTAACATATTATGAAAAGTTAGTTAGAATCTGGGGTTTTATGGTGGCCAACAAAGAAAATGACCAAATAATCGGGGGGATAAAGAGGTGATAACGGGGTGATAGAGTGGAAAGGACTTCTACAATTTATCACTTCTATATTTCCTGTTATTCTATAGAGCCTATGCACTAAGTTTTCCTCAGTTTTGTTAGTGAATAGACTCCATAAAATTTACAAACGATTTGGGGAACTGATAAACTGGAGAAGTTATCACCAAATTATCACCGCTTAGCAAATCTCCCCCAATTTGTTGGTATTCTCTACAACTGGCTAAGAGTAAACATTGTAGTTAATTCCAGTAGATTGTATGATTAGGACATATGAACCGATAATGATACAATACCTAGCAAGAAGAGCTGTTGCTAACTCTTCCACTCTAAACAGTAGTTGAAATAATTTTTACAAGAGCAACCAAGAATGTGTTAACCCTTTAGTGACTGTCCGCACGCACGCAGCCGGCACTTAATGCCCGCCGAACTTTTTTCCCCATTACTTCCAATGACTTCCTGGACCTACATGTACGTCCTCTGTCACTAAGCGACAGTTTCTGCGGGACGTACATGTAAGTCCATTGTCGGGATGAGGTTAATGAAGACAATGGCTTTGCCAGATAAAATAACAATGAAAAATGCCACTGCCTGGATATGCTATGAAAGAATCAAACAAAGACAGCGTAGATCATTCTGTAGTATGTTTGTCTAATGGTAAACCCCTTAAGGTTAACCCCTTAAGGACCAGCTGCGCACGCATGTTGCGGTCACTTAAGGACCACGGACCATTTTTTTTCTTTGTCGCATCCGATTCCAGACTCCCCGAACACCGTGCAGCCACGTGGGGAGCCCGGAATTCCATGACGGTCCAGGACCATCATGGGTCCTTAAGGGTAGAACAACCTATGATGGTCCAGGACCATCATGGGCCCTTAAGGGGTTAATGTTCTGAACCTTTATTATTGTTTACACATTAAAGAGATATTTGGGGGTGTTTCTACCCACACCAAGCAAGTTCAGAACCTATTTTGTCACCAAATCACACCACAACTCCACAGCCAGGGTTGGCAAATAAAGACTTGACCCTTGAAGTACCTTACCACTGTTAGTAAAGCTTGGTTTTGCTTTGACCATAAAAAATATCTCAACTTCCTATTCTTTTGGTCCACTTCGTGTATATGCCAGACAGACATCAAAGACATGAAAAACAATGGGTTGGATAGACTCCTTTCTGGCATTCATGGGGATATCTTTATGGTAGGGAGAAGCACAGTATTTACACAGAAAAACAGACAATGGTTATCAGTGAGCCTAGCAGAGCATGCTCTCTTCTACTATTATATATAAACTTAGGGTACACAAGGCACAACAATACTATAGAAAATAAAAGGATAGTAATACTTAAGATGTAAAAAAAAAATATATATGTTTTAGGGTTTATGTCTTCGAATAAAACAAGGGTACTCCCACTGCTGAGAGATATTTTATTAAAAAATTAAAACTACTCAAACTTGAATTTTTTAGGTGCAATATTTATGGTCTACAGATAACAGAAGTCCATAGGATGGTGTAGCAATAGCGCCACTGTAAATTTTCAGGCCATTGTGATATTGCACCTAAAAAATTCAAGTATGAGCGGTTATAATTGTTTAATAAAATATCTCTCAGCAGTGGGAGTACCCTTGTTTTACTCAGGGGGATAAACCCTACAACATATTTTTTTATACTTTAAGTATTACGATCTCTTTAAAGGCCCTTCTCTGCATTAATGTGTTGAAGACAGGGATCAGCAGCAAAGCTGATCAGCACAGCAGCCTCTAGGCCATGACATGGATCACTAACATTGTCAGGACAGTTTGCAATGTATATCTCAGCCTCCAATAATATATTAGGGCTGGTTCCCATGTGGGCTGGCCAGACTTTATGCATTCACTACTTCCCCAGTGATGGGATTTTCAATGAAATACAGTATAACACAGCATGGGTGTCAGAAGAGGGGGGCAACATAAACATAGGGGCTGAGCGGGCTGCCCTGAGGATCATATTATGGCTTTTGCTCCCTCCACCGAAAAATTACTGTAGACACCCCGGCAACACAGGTAAGTAACACTGGTAATACAGAGCAATATCCATAGAGATTGCCATTGTGAACATAGACAAGGGTGATTTACCTCTCCAAAGGCTTTTTGTCAACGCTAGGTATGACATTGTACAGGAAAACAACTACACCATACGGGATAAATATAAATCTACCCCTTGATGGCTAGAGAGGTCTCCAAAGTAATGTGCTGAGACCTCTTGAGCATCAAAGGGAACATAGCCCCATTAAATCAATGCAATTGTATTCGTCCCCTATGGTGCAGCTGTTTTGCTGCAGAGGCGCTCTTGCTCATACTCTGTATGTTTATGATTACACTTGCACCTCCACTGATCCACACAATAAAAATTTACTCGTCACTATGGAGGATGGAGCTTGGCCTCACCTGTTCTGGACAGTTATCTGAAGATCAGCACTCACAGTTCATCACCAATTTGATCCCAACCACTTTACATGGATATCCTAAACTCACACACATTCTGAGGCTGAGGTACTGGGGATAACTGGAGTATTTCTGGAGCAAATACAATGCCAATTATCTAAATCTTATGAATGCTACAAAGGTTGGAGACTGTATCCTATTACAATGACATTGCTTACACAGCAACCCTCTAAAGGGCTATCATCAAGATGTCACCTGCGTCAAAAGGGCAACATCAGAAAGTCGCTCACATCAAAAGGGCAACATCAAAATGTCGGCCGTGTAAATATTACCCTGGCCCCAATCCTCCCCAGAGGGAATTTGCCTGGGATACACAATAACTAGTATTGATCATCAATTCTTTTCTTTTTCAAAAGAATAATGTACTTGTCCAAGCTGGAAGAAGGCAGAAAAGCTGAGTCACATGTATTCTGTCATCCAACTAACACCAGCAGCAGTTTACCTGTCAGAAAACACAAGCCTTTGGCCTCTCATTCTTCGCTAGCTAAGACAGCTGTGTGCATTTAGCACTTTGAGTGCCAGAGGGGTATCCAACACATTGCAAAATAATGCACTGGATACCCCTCTGGCAACTTTCTGCCATGAGTTCAAACACTGCTGGGCCTGGGAGGAGATTCTGGTACCCGATATACTGGTGATTGATCCTAGTGCACATGTAGTAGCAGTTGCTTCAAATATTTGTAGCAGCTTTTTGTATAGTCCTCTTCCAGCATGCCCAATATTCAACAAAGTCACACTGCAGACATATTCAGCCGACATTTCATTGGACAACATTAAACCGGCCAACATTTATATGACACCCATTTAATGCGGGCGATATTCTGATGTCACCCTTTTGATACAGGCAACATTCTGATTGCCCTTTTGAGGGGCGCCATGTAGGAGACTCCATTTCAATAGTAAAGTGTTGCACTCACCTCTAGCATTCTAAGGCATTAAAAGCCCCTTTTAGATCAATGGGGATTTTTATTTGTGCCCAATAATGAAGCCGATTTGCTCCAGAATTGCTCCTGTTCTACTTAGTATAGTGACCTCACTGTTTCAAGAAAATTTAGGCGTACAGACCCAGTTGTCTCATTGTACAAGTTTCTATTTTTACATGCAATTACGTTATTATGCACTAAAACTGCATTTTTTAATCTAGTATAAAAAACCTTGAAGCTGAAAAGAATGTTAGATATTCCTCCACGGAATTTCAGCCTACTGTTATTGCTACATTGATAGCTTTGAAGATTACAGTCTTAATACATACATCATCGTCTGTAAGACATGGGTCCTCATCTCTCGATTTGTAGGATAAAGAACTCTGTCTCTAAGAGGAAAGAGAGAAATAATCAATATGTGTCTATGCTGTAAAGACTGATACTTCTTTATTCCTTCCCTACTCCCCCCAGAGTCATTATCCTGAGATTTTTCAATAAGGATTTTCAGTCTGTCAGATGAAAGGTGCATGAAAGTAAACATTACATTTTGAATCAATACATTCTTTTGATTGTCGCATTTTAAAATAACAGAAAGTATATTGTTTAGGTCTATATACAGGTACTCCAAGGGAAGGTACAATAGATCCTCCTAGTTGCAC
Source organism: Rhinophrynus dorsalis (assembly GCA_037306005.1). Classification (NCBI taxonomy): domain Eukaryota; kingdom Metazoa; phylum Chordata; class Amphibia; order Anura; family Rhinophrynidae; genus Rhinophrynus; species Rhinophrynus dorsalis. Next base: position 94,100,007 of record CM074723.1, on the reverse strand, counting down.
CCAAGACCAGACCTCCACTATTCCCATGCCTCCAACCCCAGCCCCATCCACTCTTACCCTGCATAGGAAATACCAGATTTTTGTCAAGGGCAGCATCCTCAGCATTCCCCCCAAAAAACTGTAAATTCTGGGAAATCGGTTTATATAACTATATTTTTACATGGTTTTAATTATGCAATTCTAAAATTCAACTGTAGGGGGAGAGGGATGTTTAAAACCTTTCTCTTATAAAATAAAAGAAGACCAGAGAGAAGTTGTTGGTGCCTTCTATTGATGGAGCACGGAAGAACACCCAGGAGCCATACCACTTGGCATCCTGAATTAAAAAAAATATATGTATATGAACTGTAATAACTTGCAATGATAAACAATGAAAACTTCCATTTTCACTCAGCAGTAAAATTATTACATATATACCTTTTGTTTTCCTTACACAAAGGTTGACTGCTCCTGAACCCTGACACTTCTTGTCTAGGTAGGCTTTGTACCGCTGGATCTATAGCTGTTGGGTACTACCAGCAATCGGCTGGCTGAAGATGATGGGAATTGTAGTCTCAATGGCTGGAGAAGCAAAAGACAATGCAGCTTACACTTACTTTAAGATCTTGACTTGCTCCCTCTAGGTTTTCCTCTAGACCCCCAGCTTCTTCCTCTCCCAGATCTTTGCTCTGAACATTTTCATTCTCATCTAGGAGCTTCTTGGGCAGTGGAGGAGGAGTATCCTCATCCTGAGAGGTGGGAGTGCTAGCTGCACTCTGTGTGTTGATGCTTTGTCTGCTCTTCCTGTTGTGATCCACAGAGGCGTATTCTGCAGCAGCCTCCATTCTGCATTCCTTCGTCTTTTCACTTTCTTCATGTTCAGTGACATCCAGTGTCTTGTGCCTTTCTTCTTTGCAGTTAGATGCCTCAACATCTTTTATTTCTTTTACAGTCTCGTACAGGGAGTCCTCAATGATGTTCTCATGAGATGAGCTGTCTTTCAGCACCTCATATGGTCCTTCATTTCCTAGTGGAGCATCACTCTCTACACTTCCAGAAGAAAGCACTGATTCCATATTACTGTCAGGAGGGATCCTGGGTAACTCCCTGCACTGGTGACACCGAGTAGATTTCCCCATGCAGTCCTGAGGGTCACAAAGGTCAGGCATGGAGCTCAGCACATCTTCATATGGCTGGATGCAGGCAGCTGTACTATCTTCTGAAACTGTACAAAATACAGTTTGTTAGTATAAAACACCATACATGGCAATCCCAATGCACGACTGAGAGCATTTAAAAGTCCCACTGATTTTAGAATCAGACTTTTATCACCTTGTTGCATAATTTACATATTTAAACATTAAAAACACACTATATATATATATATATATATATATATATATATATATATATATATACACACACACACAGGGCTCAAAATTCACACTCACCACTAGCCAATGTCGAGTGAAAATTTAGCCCTGGCGAGTAGAAATTCAGCCCTGGTGGGTATGCTATGGCTGGCAGTGGCGAGTAACTTTTCAGATCTGGCTAGTAGCAAAGGACTTCCAATTTTAAGCCCTGTAAATATATATTTTGAATGGCGCTGACCTAACAATGTAGTCTCTCCTGACTGTGTAAATAAAAATATATACTAAATAATGTATTAAACTGGTGGAAAGTCTGTCGCTCAATCCTACCGGTCTGTAGTGCACAGGAACAAAAAACAAATAGACACTATCAAACAAAAAAACAGGAGAGCGCTAGACTAACCCTCAATAAAATAAGGATAATAGTACAAACATAAATATGAAAAGTAATAAAGTTTATTGTCACATAAATAAAATCATAAAATACCCCGTAGTAGGCACATACAACATATACAAGGCAAAATATAGTGATATCACTAAAAAATTTAGCTCAAAAGTTTTGAAGAATTGTAAAAAATAGTTCTTAGAAAATAATCACTAGAATAACAGCCATATACAGTCTCCAATACCTTCTGGAATGAATACTTGTAGTGAGTAGGTGTAATAATCAGTCCACTGAGTGCACCAATAGACCTCTGCCCGCTATTCATTCACCTTGATTGTGACAGATCACGGACGGGAGAGGGTTTACACTAAGTTTATGAATAGCTCACGGAGCCTCCATTAGACCTCTGCCCGCTATATGTCAGCTACTTTGTTGCATAGCTCCACTTAATCCTCATTGATCTCTTACACCGGAACTCAATTCAGCAGACTGATTTATACACCTACCCGTTACAAGTATTCATTCAAGAAGGTATTGGAGACTGTATATGGCTGTTATTGTAGTGATTATTTTCTAAGAACTATTTTTTAGAATTCTTCAGAACTTTTGAGCAAAATTTTTTAGTGATATCACTATATTTTACCTTATATATGTTGTATGTGCCTACTACGGGGTATTTTATGATTTTATTTATGTGACAAACTTGGATATTACTTTTCATATTTATGTTTGTACTATTATCTTTTTTTTATTGCGGGTTAGTCTAGTGCTCTCCTGTTTTTTGTTTGATTATTTTATATATATATATATATATAAAATGATATAATTTTTTTTTTTTTTTAATATACGGAGTTCAGCTTCTTCTCAACAAGTTGTATATTTCTCTACATCTGTAGTATCAGGCATCCTAGTTATGAGACAGGAGGCATAAAATATTGGCAATGTGGTCTATTTCTCTGCCCACTAATGTGACTTTTGGAGGAAGCGAGCATCATCGCAGGGGACACCTGCAAATCAGCAAGTTTACATACAAGCTTCAAGTCGCTTTCAAATAAAGGACGGGAGAGATCAGAATATCAGCCTCTACATTGCCTGTCCATATCAAACCACCAGACAGACATCATCTGCAATTTGCCTGCCCGCTAATACAGGACCACTCAATATATACCATCTCTACAAGAGAAAGAGGAAACATTAAGGAGCTGCACACCTAAATTGTGAGCTAATTGATTACCGTAAAATCTCAGGTATAATACGCACAATTTTACCCCTCTTCACCTTATGTGAAGTGGGGGGTGCGTATTATACCCGAGAGTTTTTTACAGACTTTAAAAAAAAAAAAGAAAAGTTAGCACTTCCTGCTCCCTCTCTCTCCCTGCAATCTGGTGATTAAGTAAGACTTACTTTTTGAAGCTTTTATGGTGTACCGGTATCTGAAAATAGATCCCTCTCTCCCATCTCCCTGCGGGCGGCACGCTTGCATCTGCCGCCCGCTTCCTTCATATCGGCTTTCAGGACCTTGAGATCCTCACATAGGAGGAAGGTCCTGAAAACCGATTGAAGGAAGCGGGCGGCAGATGCAATCGTGCCGCCCGCAGGGAAGATGGGAGAGAGGGATATTTTTTCAGATACCGGTATAACATAAAAGCTTCAAAAAGTAAGTCTTACTTAATCACCAGATTGCAGGGAGAGAGAGGGAGCAGGAAGCGCTAACTTTTCTTTTTTTTTTTTTTTTTTTTTAGTAAGGGGAAAACAAGGGTGCGTATTATACATAGGCACTCTTGTTTTCCCCTAAATCTTGGGCATAATACACACCTGCGTATTATACACAGGTGCGTATTATACCTGAGATTTTACGGTATACATATATATATATATATATACACACACATTTTTAAGTATTAACATTTTACAGTTGTATTTTTGGTGATTTATATGCCATTGTGAATAAATTGTTTTTGCATTTACTATTACAATATAGAGGTTATTAGCACTCTCCTTTTCATTGTTTTTTGTTTTTTTTTGTTTTTTATTATTATCTTTAGGATGGGAGCGATTATAACTATTGTTATCTGCTTCATAGTCTTATTAGGAGTCTAATTGGAGGATTTAGTTGCCATTTTTTCGTACAGTTTGTCTTTTATACAGTAATGTGAAAGTGTTTTAGGCAGGTTTGAAAAAATACTGTAAAAGTAAGAATGCTTTCAAAAATGGACATGTTAAGAATTTATTTTTATCAGTTAACAAAATGCATTGTGAGTGAACAGAAAGAAAATCTTAAATCAAATCATTATTTGCTGTGACAACCTTTTGCCTTCAAAACAGTATCAGTTCTCCTAGGTACACTTGTACACAGTTTTTAAGGAACTCGGCAGGTAGGTTTTTCCAAACATCTTGGAGAACTAACCATAGTTCTTCTTTGGCTTTAGACAGGCTCAGTTGCTTCTCTCTCATCCTGTGGGGGGCCATACCATCAATTCCAGGGGGAGATTCACTAAGTGGTGATAAAGTGGAGACGACGTCTCCAGTTTATCACTTCTCCAGTTCCTATGTTATTCTATAGAGTCTATTCATTAAGATATCCAATGTTGAAGAAATCCATAGAATAACATAGGAGTTGGAAAAGTGAAACTGTAGAAGTCATCTCCACTTTATCACCGCTTAGTGAATCTCCCCCAAGGACTCCTTGTTCTTCTTTATGCTGAAGATAGTTCTTAATGACTTTGGCTGTACGTTTGGGGTTGTTGTCATGCTGCAGAATATATTTGGGGCCATTTAGATGCCTCCCTGATTGTATTGCATGATGAATAAGTATCTGCCTGTACTTCTCAGCATTGAAGAGACCATTAATTCTGACCAAATCCCCAACTCCATTTGCAGAAATGCAACCCCAAACATGTAAGGATCCTCCACCATACTTCACTGTTGCCTGCAGACACTCATTCTTGTACCACTCACCAGCCCTTCAGTGAACAAAATGCCTTCTGCCACAGCCAAATATTTCAATTTTGACTCATCAGCCCAGAGAACCAGCTGCCATTTTTCTGCACCCTAGTTCCTGTGTTTTTGTGCATAGTTGAGTCACTTGGCCTTGTTTCCACATCTAAGGTATGGCTTTCTGGCCGCAAGATTTCCATGAAGACCACTTCTGACCAGAATCCTCTGGACAGTAGATGGTGTACCACTATCCCACGATATCTGCCAGTTCTGAGCTGATGGCACTGCTGAACAATTGGAAAGGGAAGTAAGCATGATGTGTCTTTCATCTGTCTTTCCTTGGCCAACCACTGCGTCTACGGTCCTCAACGTTGTCTGTATCTTTGTGCTTCTTCAAAAGGGCTTGGAAAGCACATCTGGAAACCCTTGTCTGCTTTGAAATTTCTGCCTGGGAGAGACCTTGCTGATGCAGTATAATTACCTTGTGTCTTGTTGCTGTGCTCATTCTTGCCATGGTGTATGGCTTTTTACATTAAACTGTCTTCAACAACCTCACCTTGTTAGCCGAGTATGGCTGTTCCTCACCCAGTTTTATTCCTCTTACACAGCTGTTTCTGTTAATGATTGTGTTTCAGTCTACATATTAAATTGATGAACATTAGCACCTGTTTGATATAATTGCTTAATCATACACCCGACGATATGCCTATGAAATCACAGATTTGTGCAAGTGTACCTAGAAGAATTGATGTTGTTTTGAAGGCAAAGGGTGGTCACGCCAAATATTGATTTGATTTAGATTTTTCTTTTGTTCGCTCACTATGCATTTTGTTAATGGATAAAAATAAACTATTAACATGTCTATTTTTGAAAACATTCTTACTTTACAGCATTTTTTCACACCTGCCTAAAACCTTTCCACATTAGTGTATGTGTGTATTATATATACATATACAGAGAGAGAGATAACTACAGCACTGGCAAGAAACTTCACTGATGAGTTAAAGACCTACGGGTGCTGCCTGTTTTATATATATACACACACTGCCAGTGAAAAGTTTTAGAACACCCCCATTTTTCCAGTTTTAATTGAAATTTGATGCAGTTCAAGTCCAGTGACTAACCTGAAATGGTACAAAGTTAAGCGGTAAACTGCCAGAGGTGGAAAAAGTCTAGGTTAACAAAAACTGAAAAATAATGTACATTTCAGAGTTATACAAAAAGGCTTTTTCAGGGAAGAAGTAATGGGTAACAACTTACAGTTGTTCTGCAGAAATGTAAGTAAATGAATCCTTGAGATTTCATGCTAACAATGCCTACACATGCCCCAACTTTTGTTGATTTCTTATAAGCCGTCTGTCCATATAAAAGCACTGTTGGAACAGACCGTGTTACTACACCCTCTTAAGCAATATTTGGACAGTACTGTACTGCAGGAAGTAGTATATTGCTCTCAAAATGGCGAAAAAAGGCAATTAACAAAGGAAGACAGACAGACCATTATAACCCTTAAAAGTGTAGGTCATTCCTTTAGAGAAATTGCAAAGAAATCCAAGGTGTCAGTGAGTATGGTTTCCTACACCATCTGGAAACTGGAGGAAACTCTGACAGGAAGATGTCTGGCAGACCCAAAGCCACAACAGGATCAGATGACAAGTTTCTGAGAGTCAACAGCTTGTGTACCAGGCGACTCGCAGCACAACAGCTTCAAGCACAGCTTAACACCGATCGAAGTAAGCAAGTGTCAGTTTCAATTGTGAAGAGAAGACTTCGAGCTGCAGGTTTGAATCGTCGAGTGGAAGTAAGAAAGCCATTGCTAAGATGGCATAATAAGAAAAAGAGGCTTGCCTGGGCAATGAAGCACCGCCAGTGGACTACTGAAGAGTGGAAGAAGGTCTTATGGACCGATTAATCCAAATTTGAGATCTTCAGTTCATCATGCAGGGTTTTTGTACTCCATCGAGTAGGCGAAAGGATGGTTCCTCAGTGTGTGACACCAACTGTCAAACCTGGAGGAAGAATCATGATGGTCTGGGGCTCTTTTGCTGGATCCAGAGTTGGCAACTTCCACAGAGTGAGTGGCAACCTGAACCAATACTCCTACCACAGCATTTTGCAGCGCCATGCAATACCCCCTGGTACACGCCTAGTTAGTCAGGGGTTCATCCTACAGAAAGATAAAGACCCAAAAATCATACCTCCAGGCTGTGTCAGAACTACCTTAGAAGAAAAGAACAAGACAGTAGACTTCAAATCGTGGAATAGCCAGCACAGTCTCCAGACTTAAACCCCATTGAGCTGGTTTGGGATGAACTGGATAGAAGGGTGCAACACATTTGTGGGAACTTCTGCAACAGTGTTAGGAAAAACTTTCAGAACAATATTTGATTTCCGTTGTGGAAAGAATGCCACGAGTGTGTTCTTCTGTTATATCTGTTAAAGGTGGCTACTTTGATGAGTCAAAAATTTAGATTACATTTTGTTAAGGCAAACAATTCCATGATTTAGTTTTGATATCCAATTGTTTATTTGTTCTATGCTTTATTTTCAGAGTATATTGAGACATTAAACTACGTAAATTTCAATAAGAACTGGAAAAATGGGGATGTTCTAAAACTTTTGACCAGTAGCGTATATACATACAGACAAACCACAGGAGCGGAATACAAATTCCCATTGATTTAAACAGGGCATTTAATCATGTGAATGCTATAATGTCTCCATTGCTCAATGTGCTGGAGACCTCTCTAGCATTCAGTGGTTTAAGAGTCAATGGATATTAGAATTTCTCCTCTGTTTGTTCCATAATAGGGATATAGGGCCCATAATGTTTTAGTACTTCATAAGACTGGAAACCTGTTACACCAAGGTGTGGTCAGTCTGTATCCTCCTGCAGCTACTGGATCAGAACTCCCATCATCATCAACAACAGCCTGCTGATGAGGATAGTAGGAATTGTAATGCAGCAGAAGCTGGAGGTATGCAGGTTATCAATCACTGCCTTATCCTATCTCTCTCTATTTTCAGTGATATTTCTTAACCCTTTATAAACCAGAGGGGTGCAAGGTATTATTAATAGAATGTAAATACATAACTGCGGCAGGATTATAGGTCATTCACACTTTAGAACATCAGTGTGAAGAGTGAAATGTTACAGGCATTAAGAGGACATCTCTTTTTGGCCTATCACAGCTGCCAGATTATTGATCTATCTATCATATATATTTTTTTCCCATCTATAAGTAGATTTTTTTTAACATGAATATCAATACTGTTAATCTACTCACCATCACCATTACTCACTGCTCCATTCCGATAGCTGCTGGCAGGTGGCTCTGTCCCCAGGCTTGTGATTGAGTGGCTGAATGTTTCCTTATCTGATGGCTGTAAACACAATCACTTTACTTCTCTGCTCCACATGTAGTGAAAAGTATTTTATCAAACAAAATTACTTTTATGCAAAGGCTCCACAGATAAATAAACTAGTGTGTTAACCCTTTGATTGCCAGAGGGGTGCGTAAAGCATTGTAGAGCAATTATATACCCCTCTAAGACTCAAAGGGTTATTAAAGGTTAAATACCACCTAACAATAACCCCCCCTTATCATCCATCATCAGGATAGACAATCCTAATAGCCATTATAAATTGATTCTCTGTGAATTATTTACCCAAAGTGAATTAGTTGGCGATGGATGTCATGTGCACAGAAGCGTCCTGATTTTCTGTTGTGAGACTCCAGGACCCCAAACAACTCCCTCCCACCAAAATGGGACTGTAGAGTGCCAGGCCCGTAGAAAGTACAAACTTGGCCAGCTGTACCTACTGTGCCACTCCCATATATTGTACATGTGAAATGCAATCACTGCATAAGAAGGTAAAACCAGCATGCAGATCCACATTTAAAAGAAAAAAAAAAGCTTCAAGACATTTTGTGGGGTATCAGGACCTCTCCTGATGTCCCCCCAGTTATTGATCGATAAAGGTAAGGACCTACCAGGTAGGAGTGAGCAGGACTGGAGAAAGCCTTCCACATCATGTTAACATTGACGGAGAAGTCTTTTCCTGGTCCCACCCACTCCTATCTTCTACTTCAGGTAGGACAGAAGCAGGAGAAGCCACTCTGCTCCTCTGAGTCACCTATATTGATTTCAGAGCCAAATCGGCCAATAGTGATCCTGATGCCCACCTCCCCCACCCGTGCCAGAAAGTCTCTGGTGCTCAAAGGGTTAAAATACACTGAAAAATATTTACAAGATGTGCCAGAAGGGTGTCCAGCACATACCCCTTTGGAACTCCCCCTTCGCCCCACCCTCTGATCCACTGTCCACTCTCCCCTCACAAGTATCTGACCCCCCTGCCTGGTCCCAATACATATCCCACATACACTATAAGACCCCCAAGACTGGTTCTATTGCCCACTGGAAGTCACAGATGCCCTCATACACTGCCTGTCACCCTTCTCCCCAGCCTGATTCCAATGCCCACTATTAGTTGCAAACCCCTGTGTACACACTTGGATCCCCTCAGCCTATTCCACTGCTAGTCACAGAATTGCCTACATACTGCCTGCTTCCCTTGCAGCCATGCTTATGGCACCCACTACATTATGACAACCCATACCAATGGGGTACTATTTTTCTCAGGCTGACCCTAGGTACCCGGATAGACTAGGAAATCACATGGTGTTCAAATATTTTAGTATCTTTGAAGTGACTTAATTGTAAAAAGGTGTGCTTTCTTTTTCTATAGTACCACTTCTGGTAAGAGTTGTGCACACTAGCCTAGGGGTAAAAGAGGCAAGTGGCCCCTCATTTGATGCAAGTAAATGTCTAGTTTACAAATGGTAGGCCTTACTAATCTTTTATTCATAACTACGTTAGTGCAAGCAGGTCATTTCAAAAGAGAAGAGTGGTAGGTGTAGTTTTGTGCTTCTGGCACCCCTACGGTATGTCAACCCATAATTTTTTATTTTTCTTGGGCTGGTAGAAAGTACTGAATACAGGAAAAAAAACGTTTTCAAAGATTTTAATATCGTTGAAGTGGTGAAAATGTAAAACCTCCATTTTCTCCTATAGTGCCACCTTATGGAAATAATTATGCACACCAGCATAGGGGTAGAAAAGCAAACAACCCCTCATTTGATGCAGGTAGATGTCCATTTTCCAAAATGGTATGATCTGCATACCTTTCCTTCATATATCCATATCTGTGAACTTTCAATTGTTCTCTCCCTGGAGGGGAGTCCTCTGGTGCAGCAGGGAGTGTGAAAAATGACCCAAAATCATGTAAAAAAAGGGGCGGGGCTTGATGTGAGTTGGGGGGCAGGGCTCAAAAGTGTGACAAAGAAGACTGGGGGAAGGAGGAACACAGGGGTAAAGAGCAGAAGTGGGCAGAGTTACAATGTAAACACCCCACATCCAGAGGAATCAGCCTTTGCCCCAGAGACCCGGTAAAGCAATATCAAAACCGGAGTCTCCGGGGCAAATCCGAAGACTTCCCAGATATGCATATATCTAATAGTTAAGACCATTTTAATGTAGGCAGACTATTAAAACAAAAAGAAAAACGAAACAGGTAGGTGTAATTTTATACTTCTGGAACCTCCTATGTTATATCAAGCCATATCAATGGGGTACCATTTTTCTTGGAAGAGGAGGAGCTAATGAATGCAGGAATAAATAACATATTTTCATAGAATTTGGTACATTTGAATGAGTAGATGTAAAAAAAAAAAAAGACAATTTATCCTGTATCACCACCTTGTGGAAACATTTGTGCACACCAGATTAGGGGTAGAAATGCAAGTGACCCCTCATTTGAGGTGGTGGGTTGTCTTCTTTCCAAAATGGTGCATGGTCTATCCCAACTACAGAAGCGAAGAAAAAGTCATTTTAAGTAAAGGCAATTCATGTTTGGGGGAAAAAATGTAAGAAAAATTAGAGCTTGTGGTTGATGTAGTTTTGTGCTTCTGGTACCCCCTACAGTAAGACACTTCATATCAATGGGGTGACAAGAGCAGTAACTAACGATTAGAGTACAAAATACCATAGTATTTAAAATGTCAGTATTTTTAAGTGGTATAAATGTAAAAAAAATGCATATTTGTTTCCTTCAGCGCTACCTTCTGGAACCATTTGTGCACACCAGGCTAGGAGTAGAAAAGCTAATGACCCCTCATTTGATTGTATTTTCAGGAAATATATGCTTTTATATTAGTATTGAGCTGTTTTAGGGTAGTTTTACCATGTAACTAAAGAAATGTGCATTTAGTTCATAATGTTGAAAATACCATATTGTGCTCCAGATAATTAGTGGTCTATGCAGGCCACGCAAGTAGGTAGAATTATACACATTTGGTATTTTTGTACTCGAGAAGTTAAGGGCTTTTAAAAATAAATTTAAATTTTCACTACCAACATAAATGTTTTTGATATATCATTTATATCATTTTATACAATTGTTTTTGTATATTTTGTATATGATGCATACCCACATTTTTGGTGTGTTTCAGTTAGGCTGTGTGTCAGTGCTGACCAAGTTTCTTGGTTGGCAACCTCCATATATGCTAAGATGCGCAAATGTTTAAAAGCAACACAAGTGCAAGTGCACACACTGAATTGTTCTGCAACAGAGGGAACTTTAGCAAGCGCTTCTAAAGACGTGCCACCCACTCTAGAACCAAAATGAGCAAAACCATTTCCAGGCTCTGTAGCCATTAGACAAAGTGTTGGTTAACAGATTTCTCTAAAACTCGGTCACTGAAAATGTTATTAATTTCCCAAATTCCTGAGATGACGAGGGGGGGGGGGAAGTACATAATGAGGGGACTGACCCATCTCAGTCAGTATCAAACTGGTCGCTAAAGGAAGATGAAGAAACAAAATTGATAGATTCTTTAATCAGATCAATTTTTACAAGCATAATAAGTATCAGAGGGGACTAATCAAGATACCAACACAAAATACCTTTTCAAACGCAAAAAGAAGTCCACAGTTAACTTTCCAGCATATACTAAATTGGATCAAATAACTAAAGATGAACGAGGTAACTCTGATAAAATATTGGTTATCCCATAAAATTAATATTTGTCCTTATCCCTTTCTTCAGGAAAAGGTAAAATTATGGTCAGATCCACCAGCAGTAGACCCCACAGTATCTACATTATTATCTAGGCATACAACAGTACGAGTACAAAGTGCAGTTGCACTTTCAAGACACTGCGGATAAAAGAATACATTCTCTTAACAGGCTAATGTCTTCTGGTCAAGGAGCTATTATTAGAGCTGCATTTGCTTCAGTTTGGGCCTTGTTGTTTGGATCATAACTAAACAAAACTGTCAGTCAAGCCACAGGAGGCAAAAGCACTTTTACTTCAAAACAAATGTTGAAGATTTGATTTTAAAAAGAGAAATGTCTCATATTGTTCTAATAGAGATTATAGAGGGACATCTTGCCATTCAACATAAAAGACGTCAGGTGACGCCTTTCGTTACGGAGGTAAAATTAAATCCAACTGGAGTCAAAAGAAAAATATGTTCACCAATTCAGAGCCCAAATTCACCACAACATGAAGGTGGCAGTTCGGAGTCTCCTACAGATCCTCCACTGGAGGAAGACTCACACATTATATCTTACAGTGGACGAATTCCATTACAGACAAATGGCTACTACATATAATAACAGAGGGTTACAAAATGTTTTTCACCACTCTCCCTCCAATTTGCTTCTTCATGTCAAGAATACCCAAAGGCAAACACAGAATTCATCAAAAGGCATTCCAACAAAGAGTGTTGGTTATTCCAGTTAGTAAGGAATAAAGATTAAAAAGGATTTTATTCCAACCTTTACATTGTTCTGGAAAAAGATGGAAGATTTAGTCTGATTTTAGATTTAAAAGCTCTAAATCAATTTCTAAAGATGGAGTCAATCAGTTCTTTAAAGTGGATGTGTCACCTATTTATAACAGCTTAAATAGTTAGGCTACATATCGAGTACTTCTAAAACGTTATTAATTTTTTTGTAAGTTTTATTTGTTGTAAATTTAACTTAGAAAATCTGTTTGCCCCAGCTACTTCCGCATAGACAGTGGTTACCTGCTCTGTAACCGCAGTCCGTCGCTCTGCCTCTGCTCTCCTCCTTCCCCCGATGAAGGAGGCTTCTGTCTGTAAGCTGGAATGGTCTCATTGGCAGAGATGGATATCTAGCCAATGAGAACGCTCCAGTTTACGGACAGAAGACTCCGTCTTTGGAGGGGGGAGGAGAGCAGAGGCACAGCAGTCTATGTGGAAGTAGCTGGGGGAAAGAGTTTATAAGTTAAATTTACAACAAATAAAACTTAAAATAAATAAATAAATAATAAAATTTTAAACGTATTCGATATGTAGCCCAACTATTTAGGCTATCTTATAAATAGGTGACACATCCACTTTAATAGCAGACATAGAACCAGAGGAATTCATGGCATCTCTAGATATCAAAGACACATCTATTTGTCCAGAACATTAGCAATATCTTCAGTTTGCTTTTCAAAACCAACATTATTAATTTGTGGCTCTACCATTTGTTCTAGGCACAGCACCAAGGGTGCTCACCAAAGTGATGGCTTATCTTGGATCGGTTGGAGTCAATTTTACCCCATATTTAGTTGATCTATTGATAAAAGTTCCTTCACAACAACTTCTATTGGAAAATCTGTATATCACTATGGAGATTCTGAAACAACACTCTTGGGTTATCAATCTGACCAAATCTCACTTAATTCCAGTACAAAGACTTCAATTCCCGGGGATGATATTCGATTCAGTAAATCAAAAGATCATTCTTCCTCAAGACAAACACTCAGTCCTACAAAACAGGGTTCGTAAGACACGGTCAGATGCAGAAATATCAATCAGAAGTTGCATCAACTGGTTGGGAAAATGGTATCCACAACAAAGCCGTACCATTTATGCAATTTCACATGCATCCCTTACAACTGGAACTGCTACAACATTAGTCCAGAAACTCATCACATCTACATCAAAAGATAACCCTGTAAAAAACCACCAAGCAATCTCTATTGGTGCCTAACACCTCCACATCTATTAACAGATAAGAGGTTTTTAGTCTTACCTGTTAAATCCTTTTCTCTTAGTCCATACAGGTTACTGGTAACTTTGGTTAGGTGATCCGTCCCTTTAAGTAGGCAGGAACAATTCTAAAAGTGAATGCAGGGGTGGAGCCTACCTTCCCTCCTTGCCTGCAGCTAGCCAATCGGCTCCAGTAAGATTTGAGACACTAACTATTGACTAGATAGTAGAAGGGAAAGAAGACTCCTGTGAGCATGACCCTGAAGGACCCCCACTGTCTGCCACAGGAGAGCCAAGCATGGTCCCTTGACAGGGTGGGAGACCAGTAACCATGTATGGACTAAGAGAAAAGGATTTAACTGGTAAGACTAAAAACCTCTTTTCTCTGTTGTCCAATACAGGTTACTGGTAACTTTGGGATGTCCAACCATTGAGTTTCCCAGAGGCGGGAAGTAAGGCAAGGACCAGGTGCAAGGCCCCCAAAGTCACCAGAGCAGATATGAACCATCAGATCAGAGACAGCCCAACAAAAACAAATGAAGTGTCAAACCGACACTGAACAGGGGTAATAACACCCCAGGAACTGATACATAACACACTGAACTACAGCCAACAAGGCTCAAAAGTGAAGGAAGCAACAAAGAACCAATGAAGATCCTAGACAGGCAAGACTGCCTCCAGGATCTTTCTCCCAAAACTGACATCAGCCGATGCCAGCACATCAACAGGGTGTGCACAGAGGACCAAGTGGCCACCTTGCACAACTGATCAGTGGAGGCCTGATTCTTGGAAGCCCAAGAAGCCCCAATAGATCTAGTAGAATGAGCCATGAACTGAAAGGGAACAGGCTTCTTCCGTAGCTCGTAAGCCTTACGAATAGTGGACTTGATCCAAGACGCAATAGTCACTTTGGATGCAGGTCTCCCTGCCCCGGGGCCCTCAGGAATGACGAACAGCGCTTCAGACTGTCTAATGGACTCAGTGTGATGTACATAAAACTTGAGACAACGTACCACATCTAACAAGTGGAGATCCCTCTCCTTGTCAGAGGTAGGGTCAGGGCAGAAAGAAGGCACCACAATCTCCTGATTAATGTGGAACTCAGGGACCACCTTTGGGAGAAACTCCGGAGAAGTGCTAAGCACCGCCTTGTCTTTGTGAAGCATGAAAAAGAGTGGTCTACAAGACAGAGCGTGTAACTCCGCTACACGGTGAACTGATACGATCGCCAGGAGAAAGGCCATTTTCCATGTCAGCAGGCCTAGAGGAATAGTAGCCATGGACTCAAAGGGAGGGCGCTGAAGAACACCCAAAACCAAGTTAAGATCTCACTGAGGAGCGGGAGTCTTGAAAACAGGAAGAGTATGAGCAACGACCCGGAAGAAAACCTTGACATCAGGATGAATAGCAATGCGCCTCTGAAAGGAAACAGAGCAGAAGTCTGAACCTTAAGGGAACTCAAACTGAGGCCCTTATCCACACCGTCCTGCAAGAAGGCTAGGACCATAGGCAGATCAAAATCCTGAGATAGGTCCCTATCAGCACACCAAGAGAGAAAGGTCGACAAGACACGATGGTAGACCTTAGAAGAAACAGGTTTGTGGGCACTAAGCATAGTTGCCACCACACCAGAAAAAAAAACCCTTATTCTTCAGTATTGAGGATTCAATTCCCAAGCCGTCAAAACTAGACGATTGACATCCTCCTTCCACAAGTAACCTTGTAAAAGAAGATTCAGATGGCAAGGGAGCCGTAATGGCTCCACCACTGATAGATCCAGAAGTTCTGGAAACCAAGCCTGCCGAGGCCAGTACGGAGCAATCAGAATGACTGGACAGCGCTCCAGTCTCAGTTTCCTTATCACCCTATGCAGCATGGGAATGGGAGGAAAGATGTAAGCCAGAGGAAATAACCAAGGAATGGACATGGAATCCACCGCTAGAGCTAGAGGATCCCTCCAGCAACAGCAGAACATATACTTGCTTTTTTCCATATTGGGTTCTACATTGATGGTGTTTGAATTATCAGAAAGACTTTTACTAAGCTTCTGCAATTTGGTTTGTCAACATTTGGAATTTGATGAAAAAGGGGTCATTCGGCATCATTCAGGCCGTCCGACAGGCAAGGTCTGTCGTTAAAAAAAAAAAAAAAAAAATTATATATATATGAATCCGAACAGCCCTGGTTCAGAATGTCATTGAAAATTTCGGAATTCGGCTACCTGCGTGTGCGGTACTTTTCCTCCATACTTTCCCTCCCTGTCTAGTCCAATTAGCTTATTTGTTTCATGATGGGAATTGGACTAATGACATCACATACACCCATACAGCCTGCATTTCCTGTTAGTCCATTGTTGGAGCTCAGAGAGAGAAGAATGAGATAGAGAGTGTCCAGTTGTTGTGTAGGCAGGCAGGTAGCATTAGACATAGGCATGCAGCCAGCATTAGTGCCAGTTATTGCCACTACAAGGGAGAGTTATTTGTTCCTGTGCAAAATATTAAAAATATTAGGAATTTTTTTAATAGTTTTCAGATTGACACAGCCAGTCTCACAGTTGTGTACGCAGGCAGGCAGGCCTAGTACCTTATTGCCACCACAAGGGAGAGTCAACTTTGTTTCTGTGTTAAATATTAAAAATAACATGAGAAATTTGAATACTTTGCAGAGTGACACAGCCAGCCTGACAGTTGTCGTGTGGCCAGGTTTTAAAATTTTAAAACGATTATAGTTCACTACCTACCAGTCTGTCATGGATTTGAGTCCAAGTGAACAACCTGATGTTCCTCATCCTGGTACCAGCTGCAATGATCCAGCAACCACCAACACCACCACAGTGCAGTTGCTTTCAAGCAGAGCTAGCAGCAGCAGGCAGGAACTCCACCTTAGATATGCTAGAGCGTATCCTTGGCAGAAAAAGGCAATTCATGCAATGTCATGTCACCATTTCATTGGCAGTAACAGAACACTGGGCAGGGCTGACTGGCCCTGATGGAACAAGTTGTGACAGTCCTCACGCCTTTCCGTGCTTTGACGGAAATTTTAAGCAAAGAGAACGCTAGCCTGGCAGAAGTCATTCGCTTCTGCACACACATCTTAAAATTGGATGATTTCCTTGCCCATAGGGAACGCTTGCCTGGTGCTAGGGTAATATACTTCCCGATGTTACTGCCCTTTTAACGAGGCTGAAGAAGGAACTGACTCGGTGCATGACCTGTGCCCTGAAAGACTGAGTTTGGATACTTGCTGGAAAAATTGCATAAGAATATTGTCTGGTGTAGTGTGGTAAGAGAGAGGTTAAAAACAAATCTCTCTGAGTTTTGTTTTCCCTCTCTTTGCTGTGATACAAGTAAATAATTGAAGTCTGGTGTGGAGGGAGTGACTAATTGCTGTGTTTGTAATTGGTGGATTCCTGGCTTAAATAGCAGATACATAGTGAATACTTGAACGTGTGAATCTTGCATCAGTGTGTAAGTGCAGAAGTGTGGGAATTTAAAACGGGAATTCAAATACAGGGGGTTACACAGGGGAACACATTTATCAATCTTATTGTGCAGCTATTTTTGCCTGCCTGCCTTTTTATCTTGTGGTAACTGGCACATATGTGTGGTAGCATGATTGTCCATTTAACTCAGTGCACAAACTGCCATATGTTTGCTCACCTGGAACAACCGTTCCAGGGTGCATACCTCTGTGGCAGATGTGAGCAAGTGGTCTCTCTGGAAGCTCGTATTAGAGATCTGGAGGGGCAGGTTGCAACATTGAGAAAGACGACCAATCTTGAGAGGGGTCTGCTGACTGAGCAGCAGGAAGTGGTGGTAGGTAATTCTGGGGGTGGAGACTGCACAAAGAAAGAGCAGGTAGCCAGATGGGTTGCAGTTAGACATAGCAAGGGGGGTGGACAGAGAAATAGGGAGGACACTCCTGTGTTTACTAATCCTAACAGATTTGCTACATTGAGTAATGATGTTGGGGATGCTGACACAGGAATGTCTTTGCTGGAGAGGACTGTTCTCTCTAATAGCCGAGTGAACAGCCCCTCTTGCACGGATGGGATCCAGGACTCAGGAAGACCTAGAAAGATGGTGGTGGTAGGGGATTCTATTATTAGGAAGACAGACAGGGTAATCTGTTGCCAAGATCGCCACAATCGTACAGTTTGCTGTCTCCCGGGAGCTCGGGTTCGACACGTGGCTGATCGGGTTGATAGATTGTTGGGAGGGGCTGGGCATGACACGGCTGTCATGGTACATGTTGGTACTAATGACAAAGTCAGTGGAAAATGGAGGTCCGTTAAGAAGGATTTCAGGGACCTAAGATATAAGCTTAAGCAGAGGACCACTAAGGTAGTATTTTCTGAAATTCTACCTGCGCCACGCACTACATTAGAAAGGCAATGGGAGGTTAGGGAGTTAAATGCGTGGATAAAGACTTGGTGTAAGCAGGAGGGGTTTGGGTTCCTAGAGCACTGGGCAGTCTTTTCCCTTGGGCGCAATCTTTGTAGTAGTGATGGATTGCACCTTAGTGGAAGGCGGGTCACGGTGCTGGGTGATAGGATGGTTAGAGGGCTGGAGGAGACTTTAAACTAGAAAGGGGGGGGGGGAGCTGCAACACACGGCTGGGGAAGGTAGTATAATTGAGGAAATGGGATTAGAGAAGGGTCATGGGGGTGGAGAGGGGGAATGGGCTAGTTCATCTAATAGGGAGTTGCCATTGTTACAGCCTGATAAAAGACAAATACATCTGAAAAAGAACAAAATCTTTAGGAATGGCAAAAAGATAAAATGTATGCATGCAAATGCTCGCAGTCTGGCTGGTAAGATGGGGGAACTAGAAATGATTGCAGTACATGAGCAGTATGATCTGACTGGAGTGTCTGAAACCTGGTTAGATGATACGTATGACTTGGCAGTCAATCTAGAGGGTTATTCACTTTTTAGGAGGGACAGGGTTAATAAAAGGGGAGGAGGGGTATGCCTATATGTAAAGCGGGCCTTAAAACCTAGTTTAAGGGAAGATATAAATGAAGGGTCCAATGAAAAGGTAGAGGCCTTGTGGGTTGAAATACACACTGGGGGCACACATAATAAAAAGATATTGGTGGGGAATTGCTACAAGCCACCTAATGTTGGGGAGTTGGAGGAACCCCAACTTTTACTGCAAATGGAAAAGGCTGCTAGGTCAGCAAAGGTAATTATAATGGGAGATTTCAACTACCCTGAAATTGACTGGAGCAGTATGACTTCACGCACAACAAAGGGAAATATTTTTCTAAGTATGATAAATGATAATTTTATGTCCCAACTAGTAAAGGAGCCAACTAGAAAAGAGGCCTTGCTTGACCTAGTGCTTTCAAATGATTCTGACATGGTAAACAATGTGCAGGTAAGGGAACATTTGGGCAGCAGTGACCACAATATTGTATCCTTTGAAGTTTGTTATGAGAAACCCAATAGCAAGAGTTTAACCAAAACATTCAATTTCAAAAAGGCTAATTTTACAAAGTTAAAAGAAGCTTTAAAGGATATCCAGAGGGATGTAATTTTCAAAGATAAAAATGCACAAGAATCATGGAATGTATTTAAAATGCTCTTGGGCAAATATACACGTCAATATATACCACTGGGGAATAAGCAAAAGAGAAGTAAAGCGAAACCAATGTGGATTAATAACGTGGTTAGCAGGGAAATGAGAAATAAAAAGCAGGCTTTTAAGGTGTTTAAGTCAAACTGGTCAGGTGCATCATTTAAAAAATATAAAGAATGTAATAAAGTCTGCAAACAAGCAATTAAGCTAGCTAAAATAGAAAATGAGAGAAACATTGCAAATGAGAGGAAGAAAAACCATACACAATTCTACAATTATATAAACAACAAAAAAGTTAAGGTTGATATTGGTCCTCTTAGGACTGAAACAGGTGAATTGATTAGTGAGGATAAAGCTATGGCTGACACCCTAAATACATTCTTTGCTTCAGTATATACAAAGGAAGCAGCAATGACAAGCTGTGGGCAAACAGACAAAACCAAGGAATTTCCTCCAACATCTACATGGCTTTACTGAGGACAAGGTCCAAAAGAGACTGGAAAGGGTTATAGTGAATAAAGCGCCAGGACCGGATGGTATACACCCAAAGGTACTTAAGGAACTTAGTTCAGTAATAGCAAAACCATTATACTTAATATTTATTGATTCACTTTCTTCAGGCATAGTGCCCTGTGATTGGAGGAAAGCTGATGTAGTTACATTGTTTAAAAAGGGAGCAAGATCCAAACCAGGAAATTATAGACCTGTGAGCTTGCCTGCCATAGTGCTTTAGATACTAGAAGGGTTATTAACTGACAGTATTCAGAACTATGTGAAGACAAACAATATCATTAGTAGGAATCAGCATGGCAGACTAATTTACTTGCATTTTATGAAAGAGTGAGTAGTAATTTGGACAGGGGAATTGCTGTTGATGTAGTATACTGGGATTTTGCAAAAGCCTTTGACACAGTGCCTCACAACAGGTTAATGCATAAATTAAAAGGCTTCGGTTTGGGTGGTGTTATCTGTACATGGATTGAGAACTGGTTAAATGATAGATGGCAGAGAGTTGTTGTAAATGGAACTTTTTCAAATTGGTCTAGGGTTATAAGTGGGGTGCCGCAGGGTTCAGTCCTGGGTCTAATGCTTTTTAATTTGTTTATTAATGATCTAGAAGTGGGAATTGAAAGTAGCATCTCAATCTTTGCTGATGACACTAAGCTATGTAAGGAAATACATACAAAGCTGGATGTTTTTCCCTACAAAAGGATTTAGATAAACTAAGTGAATGGGCAGAAAAGTGGCAGATGACATTTAATGTAGATAAATGTAAGGTTATGCATTTGGGTTGTAGAAACAAACTTGCTACATATACTCTAAATGGGAAACAACTTGGGAAATCCTCATTAGAGAAAGATTTAGGAATACTGACAGACAATAGACTTCACAGCAGTGTGCAGAGTCACTTAGCTGCTGCAAGAGCAAATAGAGTACTAGCCTGCATAAAAAGAGGTGTAGAAGCAAGGGATGCTAATATTATCCTACCTCTGTATAAATCCTTGGTTAGGCCTCATCTAGAATATGGAGTACAATTTTGGGTGACTGTTCTAAAATAAGACATTACTGAACTGGAAAAGGTGCAGAGACGTGCAACAAAACTGATAAAGGGATTGGAGGATCTGAGTTACAAAGACAGACTAGCCAAACTGGGTTTGTTTACATTAGAGAAGAGACGTCTAAGGGGTGATATGATTACCATTTACAAATACATTCAAGGTCAATACAAAGAACTATCCAACGAATTATTTATGCAAAGAGCTGAGCTAAGAACAAGAGGTCATCCATTAAGACTTGAGGAAAGGTGCTTTCGACTAAAACATAGTCAGGGATTCTTTACAGTAAGGGCGGTAAGGCTATGGAATTCTTTGCCTCGGGATGTTGTGCTTGCAGATAATGCAACTGCATTCAAAAAAGCAATGGATGCCTATCTAGCACAGAACAATATTGACAATTATGACAGATGGCTTCATAGCAAATAGGATATTGATCCAGGGAACTATTTGACTACCAGTTGGAGTCAGGAAGGAATAATTCCCACCCACACACACACACTTGGGGCTACATTGCTTTTTTGTTGCCTTCCTCTGGATCAACAGGGGTGTTATTGGCATGGGCTGGACTTGATGGACGCATGTCTTTTTTCAGCTTTATCTACTATGTTACTATGCATGGACAATTGTCCCGAGTTAATGCTTGCCACAATTTGCGATCCTCAAATCAAAGGCAAGATGGCACTTAATTCCAATTCACTCACTGCCTGGAGGGAACAATTGATAGTGAGGGTGTGTGAGCGGCAAAAAAAAAAAAAACAGGATGCAGTCACAGGAGGCGGGATAAGATTCCACAGATGAGCTGGAGGAGTGTGGTGGTCTTCCGGGATCTATCAGTAGCAGCACCAGTAGCACTTCATCTTGTTCCAGTGGAGCAGCTGCTGCTTTTTATGCTGAGGCTATGGACAAATTATGCTTTGGACAAAACAAACAGCTCCCCATAAATAGAAAAAAGTGCTGATTTTGAGATTACGGCTTACCCTGCGGAACCTTCTTTGCCCCAAAGTACAGATCCCTTGAGTTTCTGGAATACAAGAGGGCTGTGTGGCCTACTTTGTCCCTGGTAGCCCAGGAGTTGCTTTCTTGCCCCCCCAAGCACTGTCCAGAGTGAGCGGGTATTTTCCTTAACAGGAAATATACTTAGCCCCCAACGCTTTCAATTGGCCCGCCAGCTCATGGAGCAAATTACTTTTTTAAAAGTCAACCTGCCAAAGCTGGGTTATCCTGCACTCAGGTTTGATGTAGATTGAAAAGAAAAAAAAAAGGACAATCCATAATCATCTTTAGTACCATAATACGCTGAGCGCTCCAGCTTACCCAGCTCTAGAATCATGGCAGGTTGGGCAGAGGACACACCCTCTGACTTGGTGGGACACAGGGGGGAATTAAAGTCTACATTGTTGTCCCACTATACAGGTTGTTCAGTCTTGCTCTATTGTTTTTTTTTTTTGTTTTTTTTTTACAAGAGATGAAAAAGTCTGCGGTATCTATCTTCTGAATCCTGGGCTGGCTGCTCCAGTATTCTGCAGTTCTGGCTACATCTCCAGTGTTGCTGTCATCCTGAGTCTGCCTCGCACCAGTCATTATCAGTTGCTGTATCTCTACTGAGTCCTGGCTGCTCCGGTGTTCTGCAGTTTGCTGCTGGCTACATCTACAGTGTTGCTGTCATCCTGAGTCTGCCTCTCACTAGTCATCTTCAGTTGCTATAACTCTACTGAGTCCTGCCTGCTCCAGTGTTCTGCAGTTCTGGCTACATCTACAGTGTTGCTGTCATCCTGAGTCCGCCTCGCACCAGTCATCCTCAGTTTTGTATTCTCTTCCAAAAAAAGTCTGCGGTATAGTAGACCCTGGAAATGGTTCCATTTATTTTTTTTTATTTAATTTTAATATTTTATTGTATTTTTTAAAGTATGTAAAATTTGGCGAATAATTGGACTGTCACAGAATCTCGTTTCATTGAACAGGTCTGGTCCGACATTTGGATCATACAAATGAAAAAACAAAAACATCTGAATAGTGTGTTCTTGTCTCTGTTTTCTTTTTGGAGTGGAGTGTGGAACAGGCAGGTCAACCTGTTGAAGACAAGCGGCAACCTTCTGGGAAGGACTAGAGATTTATATACACACATCTGGAGAACTTTAGTCATCTACTACTGATAATCTGTAAGGACTCTTTTGTACAATTTGGTAATTATAAGTACTGAAAATATATACATTTCTCTTTATTTGTGGTAGTTGAGTGCTTTTTCAGATTATATATTTTTTGTAACACATGAAGGTTCCTGTCAGGACCAAAAAAGTTCTGTTAACAAACCTGAATTGATTTAATTCTTTATCTCTTAATGCCGACTCTGTTCTTCTTCCTTTATAATTCCAGGTAGAGGGATTTTATAATATATTATATATATATATATATATATATATATATATATATATATACACACACACACATACACTTACAAAATTTGGAATCTGTTTCATAGGCCAAGAGGAAAGTGTTAACGTCACTATGTACACATCTTTATAGGCTTATATCCACACACACCGATGTACCTAACATATAGTAAGGATATTTTGTTCTTAAACAGATTAGGGGCTGTATTCTATTCAAGGTGCTAATTTTATCTCTGCTTTTATCTCCAGGTTTCCCCATAGACTTCAATAGGAAAGTATTTGAGAAAACAGGAGATAACATTTATCCCCAGCAATAGAATATAGCCCCAGATCCATTAGATTAAACATGGGCAACCTGAGGTCCTCCAGCTGTTGGCTGGCCAGGGATGATGGGAGTTGTAATCCTCAACAGCTGAAGGGCCTCAGGTTGCTGACAATGCACCACAGAATATCATGCTTACCACATTCATCAGGTTTTCGTGGTCCCCAGTTTGATTTTTCTTTTTTTTCTCTCTAGAAATTAAAAGAAAAAGAATTCAAGAATACCTTTGCATAGAAAATTATACACAATTAGAATACCATATATTTAACGTTTAATCCTTTTCTTGCCGGGGGTGTGTAAAATGTAATCACAGCTCATTATAGTTTTATGCGTATGATCCTTACTGCTACTCTATACTTCTATATATCGGTCTTCAGTTTAATCTTGCCCATTATGGTTCAATGGGGACTACCACAACACTCTCCCACTTACTGGCATTTACACATTACCCATCACTCTTTTGCTTCACCAATTGGTATTCAACCCTAATAATTTGTAGTTAAGCTTACCTATTCATTTTTTATTTTAATCTGCTTCAAAGTGCCCGGTCATTAACTGAAAATTACATCCATCTGTATTTAATCTAACACAAAGTAATAGCGCTCATCCCAATTTTAGTCTATGCTTAATCCTGTGCATGCCAGAGGGGTACGCAACCCCTCTGGCACGCAAAGGGTTAATCTTACAGAGTTTACTTTTGCCAGAGTCAAATATGGTTTAATCTTGTCCATCACAGATGAATCTTACTCCTATCCGTTGAATCTTACCGATAACATCTGGAGCAGAGAACAATGAACAGGATGATGAGGACGGTTGTGCACAGAGACATCCCAACCCATACTAGAGTATGTTTACTTCCCAGTTCAAGACTTCCAGATCTCATGACATCCGGTAACATCGGAGCCATTCTCAGCGAGTAGACACTGGCCCAAAAAACAGCTTCATTTGCAGAAAATTAATTTTATTTCTGAAAGAAACAAACATACAGAAGATTTATAGAAACAGATTTGCTCTAGAAATATTTCTAAACAATAAACAAATCACCTTGTTTTTCATAGTCTTTGTATATAACACAGAAAACTCAAATGGGCTATATTCTCACTGCAAATTCAGTTATCATCTTTAAAGGGATAGTAACATTTCACAATAAAAGCAGCTCCAATTAATCTTCATAGTATTTGGGCCATGGAGAGTGTTATTTCAATATGGTCATGGTTGTAGTTTAAGAGTAATTGAATGATAAAGTATTCCCCTCCCGCCCCTTTTAATGATGTAACACTGCTCGCCT
Organism: Rhinophrynus dorsalis; assembly: GCA_037306005.1. Lineage (NCBI taxonomy): Eukaryota > Metazoa > Chordata > Amphibia > Anura > Rhinophrynidae > Rhinophrynus > Rhinophrynus dorsalis. Next base: position 94,075,128 of record CM074723.1, on the reverse strand, counting down.
CAGAGTAGCAAGACTGTCCGGATGGATCTCAGAGAGGGACAGTCTTCAATTAGCATAAGGGAAAAACCTGTCAAGGAGGGGAGGGTTTTCCTTATGATCACAGTAAGAAGATTGCCCCTTGCTGTGAGCTGTCTAGTCTCAAGACCAGATTCCACATCTGAGGGGAGGTGGCTTTCACTAGGTAAAAGGGGCAGGAGGGGGTACTTTATAATTCAATTACTCTTGAACTACAAACACTCTCCATGGCCCAAATACTATGAAGATTAATTGGAGAGGCTGTTTTTGTGAAACATTACTATCCTTTTAAAGGAGCAGTATAGTTTAAATATGAAAAAATATATAAAATGCAGTGATTATCCTGCTAAATAAAATAATGGTACTCCCATGTCTGGGAAATGCGTAGTTCAAAAGTTATTACAGGTGGAACTATAATGAAAAAGAAAAAAAATATATTTTTTTCTGAAACTAACAGTACCAGTGCCTCATTCTGCTGCAGTCTATGGGAGAGCTGAGCCTTAGATCCTTTCCTCTACAGAGTGCGACAGTAACAGATCATTCTCTCCACGGCAGTCTGATTCTAATAACCTTTGAATTAAGCATTGCAGTGCAGTGGGAACAGCTTTGTTTTACTCAGCATAAATATATATCTTTCATAATAAAATACTGCTATTCCTTTAACCCTTTGAGTGCTGGAGGTTTGGGGAATTTTGTCCAAAGGAGGCCAGGCAGTTTTTCAACATTATGCTATCCATCTGTTTAGGAATGATTCGCGGAGGTAACTTTCTTATATATATGGACAACTATACATTTTTTGTTTCAAAGCATTTTCATGGTGCCTCTAGTGAAGAGCTCCTGCATTATGTGCATTTTTTATATATGCGATTGCTCCTTTGCATGTATATTTGTAATTCTTTCCGTGCCAGAGAGGTACTCAAAGGACTGCAATGCATTGGTGTTAACCCTTTGAGTGTCAGAGGGGTATGCAAAGCAATGCGTTGCGTACCACTGTGGCACTCAAAAGGTTAAGAGCTAAAACTTGCCCTTCAGTGTAGGAAAATGTTTTCCCTACACGCAGGGCAAGTCTGAAGCTTCTCCCTGCACCAGGATTGCAAAGAGAAGCTTCTTACTTCAATCTCGTAATTATCACATGGTTGGCCATCCAGGCCACTGTGCCAACCATGTAAAATTACAAATCTGGCACTCAGAGGCTGAAACGATCAGAAGCCATCAATGTCTCTGATGATGCTTTTACAGCAATGAGTTTGAGACATCAAATGTTCCTTCTATAGTGCGCAACTAACACTGAAACAGTTAAGAGTAATTAAAACCGGGCGGGGCTATTTGTTGCTTGTATAATCCTAATGAAGCCCTTGCATAAACATTCTTAACTCTTTCATCACTGGGTTGTCCAGTTTTGCTTACCTATGAGCAGGCACAGACAGCCCTGGCCCTCAAGAGCTACCAGCAGTGTATGTTTTAAGATGTCCCAGCTGCAGCACAGGGGCACTAATTAGCTGTTCAGTCACTTTAACTGGTCTACCTGTGCTCAGTCAGAGATATCCTGAATCATACGCTGCTGGTAGCTCTTCAAGACCAAGGTTTGCTACTCCTGTCCTAGAGGGAAACCTGGGCTCATATCTAGCATTCAAGGTCTTGTGTACTACCATCACCCTGGATGACAGAACTTGTGTTGTTCCATTAATGTGAAGTTAACCTTCATGCATCATTTGCTCCTTTAAAGTATAAATAAACTACAGTAAGTAGCAGGTCCTGCCTACATCTCTTGCTTAAAAAAAGATACCAATAAAAAAATGGGTGCTGGGGGGGCTTCCTCTGTATGATTTTTATTATGTTTTCACTGGAAGTTCACCATGCCTACAAATGATGGGATATTATTACATTAACTGTGGCGGTTTTATCAATTCTCCACAAGGTGGCAGCATGGTCTAGTTGATATAATACTGTTGGTAAACTGACCTCAGCAGTTTAGATCAGTGATATTGGAACACAGATCCACCAAAAAAAAACACGTATTATATAGTTACAAAGCCTAAAGTTGAAAAAGTAAGATAACCCTTTAGATGCTAGAGACCTCAAACAAAGAAATGCACTGGAAACCTCCAAGGCAAAAGAAAGGGGATATGTGATTTTTGGGTGTGTTCCCACTGGATGAGAACAGACTGGCAACACCAGGAGAAGCCTCTTAGGGCCACCTGTTACCTGCCATTGCTTTAGATGCTGGTTGGACAACTTGAGGCCCACAAGCTGAAGACTACAACTCCCATCATCCCCTGCAAGCTGACAGCTTGTAGTCCTCTTCAGCTGGAGGACCTCAGATTGTCCATCCTTGCCTTAGATGCTAAAGGTCTCCAAATTGTTGCAGTCTCATTACAAACCTGGTAGTTAACCCCCACAGGTGTTAAAGTCTTCTCTAACGCAATGCAAAGCAATGAAATGTCTCTAGCATCCAAGGGATTAAAACATGTTCACACACCTCAGACAGATCTCCCGGAGCTTATCTCCCACAATGCACAGAAGTGCAGGTATAAAGCTTAACCACAGCTGTATTTACTGTATGTACATGGTACAGTGGTCCTTCCCTACACGGTTTAGGACACCAACATACAACTGGCTTACAGGGTTTGGAAACACAGCTATACATTTAAAATTGTTGTAGATGAGATAAAATACATTTTAATTGGCTTGGCATGCATTGCATCAATATTTTCTTTCCCAAGCATTTTCAAGTAATTTATTTGTTACAGCAGCAATAAAATCAATATTCCATTCCAAGACTACATACAGTGATGTGTAATACTGATGCCAAAGGCTATTACAAAGCCGCCTGTCCCACAACACTGTGTTAGAGAAGTACCAAGTACTAGTAACAGCCAGCGCTTACCGTACGATGAGTAGAAAATCCTAATGGTCCCTATGAATTCTGCTCTAGCACCTTTGTTCAAGAGATAATATCTTCAATCAGTCCTAGACCTCATGGAGGTGGACATGACAGCTCTGTAATCATTCCACTTTTCTTCTAAACACAGGATCTCAAGAGTTAACGCACTGGATTTGGTGGCGCGATGTTGTCCTACTTTTATGTGCTTGGTAGACGGTAATTCACCTCTGCCTCAGTGGGCTGGGACAGTAAAAGCTAATCTGCCGGCCCCTGGGAATTCCTTCCATGCGCTTCTCTTCTTGTAAAGCCACACAGCCAACACAATTATACAATCTAATGAACTGAAACTAATGCAATTGTGAAAAGCTTTACAGCTAATGAAAAACAGGTTTCTCCCTCTAGATTGTACTGGTTGTTAATGTAAAAACATAAAAAAGCACTTTCTGTATTCAAATGCCAATAAATACAAACAAATCAAAACATGGCTGCTGCTTCTGCTATCCATCCATGACAGAGCCCACTCATTAACCCAGTGACTGCTAGGTGTGAGCAATGTCCTGCACAGTGATTCTCAAGGTTAGTCCTCAGGGCACACCAACAGTGCAGGTTTTCAGGTTGTTCCTGCTTAACCCCTTAGTGACCGGCCTCGCGCACACGCGTCCGGCACTTAACACCCGCTCAACATTTTTTTTTTATTTTTTAAAAAGAATCCGGAGTCCCCAAAAGGCGTGCAGCCGCAAGGGGACCCGGATTTCCGGGAAGTACATGTACGTCCTCTGTCAGTAAGGGGTTAATCACAGGTGAGTAATTAGTGGCTCAGTCATTGTGATTGATTCACCTGTGATTAATTAGGGATATCGTGAAAACATGACCTGTTGGTGTGCCCTGAGGACCGGAGCTGAGAATCACTGGTCCTGCACAACCCTCTGCTGCCCACAAGGGTTAACCCTTTGAGTGCCAGAGGGGTACAAAACGCATTGTAAAACAATGTGTTGCATACCCCTCTGGCACTCAAAGGGTTAAAGCCAGACTGGGGTCAATGTAAAGCATAAGAGCTTAGCTGTATTTTGACATGAATATTAGGAGCAATTTCAGAGAAAACTAAATGTACCACAGGGGACACTAAGAATTCCCATTGATTTAAATGGCATTTTTGAACCCACCGAATGCTAGATTTTCTTAACTTTGGCCCTGAAGTAACCCTAACAGTATAGATTTTAAAGTGGACCTGTCACCGTCAGACACATCTAGTTTGTGTTACAGAGAATCCTATATTATAATTCGCTATGGATGTTTGTCAGAAGCAGTCATGTGCAGTAGAGATGGCTGCGCACGCTGCAGTCATGTTCAGTACAGACTGCCCGCGCCGCAGATGATATGGAGTGGAGAAATTCAGACTGGAGTCCTATCTGTTCACCTTCCTGGGACCACTTGGTCCCAGGAAGGTGCGCAGAGAGGACTACAGTCTGAATTCGAAGCGCCCTGCTCCATATCAGCCGTGGTGCGGGCAGTCTGTACTGCGCATGACTGCAGCGCCGCCAGTGTTCCGTGTACACGGGCTTTAAAACTAGTTAAATCATATTATGCACAATCAGGATTTGTAATCAAACAGGAAGTTGGCTGTCATTTGATCACTGCTGCACAAGAAATTAAACATAAATATATAACAAAAATGAAGCCAGGCTGAGCTGGGAGTCTCCTCATTCAGAGCAATGCATTGCATACCCCTCTGGCACTCAAAGAGTTAAAGTGTCCTGACTCCTAGTGCCAGTAAAGAATCGAAAGCAGTGTGTTGCAATGCACTCGATACCTCTCTGGCACTCTAGGGTTAAACCCCATGGTCACGGTGTCCCCAATGGATGAAAGAGCAATATAAAAACAAGTCAAGTGAAAACATGGACTCTGTTTGTATCCGAGTCAGTAGAGAGACTGACAAGATGTCTTCAATATACAAATATACAAATATCAATTTGTGCTCTCCAGAACAGGACTCATTACACAAAATAGATGGTTGTTTCCAGACATTCATTTGCATATAGCATTTAAGTACTGTGAAAGACAAGGGGAAATCTGTGCATAATCACCCTCATTAATAAAAGATTATTAACCCCTTGCATGCATGAGAGCCCTTCCAAGCTAATCACCATCTCTGTAATAAAAAAAACTAAATCTACAAACCTGCAGGCACATAATGTGCAGATAAATCATATCTAAAGAGAAAATCGGCCTCATCCTCCTCAAATGAATGCTAAAGAAACTGTAATTGTGTAGCTTAAGAGGAAGCAAAGACATTAATTAAATTACGTTTGCTAATTAGCTTGTCTTGTCATTTCAGCTTTGTGTGCTGTGTTCACTAGGGCAGATGAGTCAAGGGTGGCCTTACCATGCGGACACTAATACACTGGATTTCAGCACCACATGACATCTGTAACCAAAGTTGCAGGTTACTGCACAGAGAAAAACCATCCATTTTGTTGAAGTTTTTCTTATTTTTTTTATACTTGCTTTAAAAATTGCTAATAGAAATGATGGAACCTATGTTAAAGGGATAGTAAGTTTATTTAATTTGGTAGGCATAAAAAAAAATATGCACAAAGATGTAAGTCTCATCTCTCAAACCTTTATGGTTTGAGAGATATACATCACTAAAGTTACCTCGTGAGAGAAGTCAGCGCTTTAGCTGACAGCTGCAGAATCTGGTCATTTGACTGGATGGAGGCTCTTCAGAGGAGCCGAAAATGCGCAATCTAAACATAAATACTTCATTGGAACAGTCTACAAAGTGTGCATATTTTTTTTTTATGCCTACCAAATTAAATAAACTTAAAACTAAGTATTACTAGCCCTTTAAGAGAAAAGTGGAACAATTCTGGGGCAACCACCTTCACCATAGTATTAGATAAAAATTCTCAACATGTCCATTAATTTAACCATTTGACTGCCAAGGGGTGAGCAACGCAGTGCCCACCTCTGACACTTGGGGTTAAAGAAATGCTAACTCTATTTTTATTTTACATATTCAGAAGTATACAATATTGTTTTTCCATTTTCACTTTTTTATTTACTATTATGTTCCTGACAATGAACTCCCTGTACCTCAGTTTCCCACAAGTTTTCTGTTAGCAGACCATCAGAATAGGATGCAATATAATTTTATAGTCTCCTTGCAGTAATGAATGCTCTGTGGGTTATTTTACATGGTTTCCTTTTTACATTGTCTCACTAGAACTGCTTACATATTCCCTTACAGAAAGCTGTCTGCAAAACAGATCAAAGGAGCACATAAAAGGGGAAAAAACAGGTGGAGAAAAAAGTGCCTAGGCAATCTGACTAAAGATACATTCTTGCATAATAAAAATAAAGGGTTATTATTCTTTGAATGTGATTTTTAACCCTTTGAGTGACAGAGGGGTATGCAACGCATTGCACAGAAGCCCACCATGCATCATCCTTTGGACAGGGTGCCCGAGGGCTGAACAAACAGGGAAGATGGCTGCGGCTTTGGACTGCAGTGCGGTTGTAGCAGGAGACCCCATCAGACCCAAGGAGGTCCTAGAAAACTTATGGAGGTATAGGATGCTCCACTTTTTATAAGCAAAAAATAAAGACATGTTATTAATTTGGCGCTAATGTCCTTTAAAGCACTGGGATTTATTTTGTCTCCTACTGTGAAGTTGGTTGGGCCAGATTTGCACCACTTTGCTTTTATATGTACAGTTGATAATGTCCTTTATTACTGTGTTCACGTGAATGACTTGAGTAGTAGTGATGGAGTTCAAACCTCCTGTGTTCCTCCAGTGATTTTATTGCTTGGGGGAAAGACGCGGAGGTAAGAGTGAATGTGTTTGTGCCTGATGCCCATATGAGTTAAGCAGTCACTGAAGGCTGCAATGAGAATTGCAACCTCTATTTTTGTTCATATGAAGAACTGTATATTAAGTGGTGTTACCGGTCACTGTATAGACCTTAAGTACCACAACTTCCCTGAGTTCTGCATGGAACCCTGCAGATGGATACCTTGCTGCTAGCAGCTGTGTTCACTCAAATTTTGTCCATGTGAACAGCCTGAATGAGCACAATTTCTCTGTTTTTTATCACTAGCTTAGAGACAACAATGCAGTGCTAATGACTATCAAGTTACATAGCAACATAATTCATCAAGTTAAAAAAAAAAAAAAATGTATACATGTATACATCAAGTTCAGCCACTGCCATATCACCCCTGTTGATCCAGAGAAAGGAAAAAAAAACATTGAAGTCATTACCAATTAAACCCCAAGTGAGAAAACCAATTCCGTCCTGACTCCAAAAGGAAGTCAGATATTTCCATGGATCAACATCCTATTTTGTTGAAACGGTCTTAATTTTCTATATTGTTCTGAGCTAGAAAGGTATCCATTATGTTTATGAATACAATTATAGTATCTGCAAGCACAGTATTCGGAGGCAAAGGATGCCATAACTTTACTGCCCTTACTTTAAAAAAAAAACCCTGCCTTTGTTTTAGTAGAAAGCCCCTTTCTTATAGTCTTAATGGATGACATCTTGTTTTTCTTACCAGTTTTCGAGTAAATAGTTCCTTATAGAGTTTGTAAATTGTAATCAAATCACCCCTTAGATGTTCCTCTCTAATTTATATACCCAGTTTGGCTAGTCTCTCTTTATAACTCAGATCCTCCAATCCCTTTATCAGTTTTGTTGCATATCTCAGCCATTTTTCCAGTTCAATAATGTCTTTAAAAAAAAAAAAAAAAAAAAAGACAACTATCAGTCTAGCGATGCTTTATGACTGAGATTTCTCCATAAAGTCTAATGGTCATTAGCTGTCAACTGATCTCTAAAAAAAAGTTCCAGCCATTCCTCCGGTTACACCAGTGTGGTAAGACGAGAACTTTAGAGATTCATATATGAAATGGAAGAGAGAAGATAATTGTAGCAGTCAGAAATATAAAATGTTATGAAAAGTGACACACATCATCAAAAATTGCACTATTCTATTTCAGGTAGTTTTATGAATATAAATTATTAAAAGAAATATATAGTTACCCCTTGAAACATTTTTTTTATAACCCCCTCCTAATGAACTACAACTCACCTTAACGGATGCATGAAATCCTAATGACTACTGTGAATCAGTTCTTAGTGGACTGATCTCCAAAATGAATCCATAAATGATAATAGATGTATCAGGTCCGTGAAGGCAGACCTATAATGAATCCTTCAGTGGGAGAGGCTTGGGATCCTTGAGTGATGAATGAACCCTTTGAGTGCCAGAGGGGTTCGCAACACATTGCAAAGCAATGTGTTGCGTACCCCTCTGGCACTCAAAGGGTTAAATAATCATATCCATCTCCCCGGACATGATATTCAGTACTAGTTAATGATTACTTTTTGGAGATCCAATCCACACAGAACAGATGTATTGTGGCCATTAGTATTCAATGCTCAGATTTATAGTGGATGTGTCACCTATTTATAACATTGCCTAAATCGTTAGGTTTCATATCGAATACTTCTAAAACGTTCTTATTATTTTTTTTTTATGTATTATTTGTTGTAAATGTAACTTAGAAAGTCTGTCCCCCAGCTACTTTCGCATAGACTGTGGTTACCTGCTCTGTAACTGCAGCCCGTCGCTCTGCCTCTGCTCTCCTCCCTCCTCCGATGACAGAGGCTTCTCTCTGTAAGCTGGAGCCGTCTCATTGGGCAGAGATCGATATCTAGCCAATAAGGTTGCTCCAGCTTACAGACAGAAGCCTCCGTCATCGGAGGGGGGAGGAGAGCAGAGGCAGAGCAGTCTATTCGGAAGTAGCTGGGGGACAGACTTTACAAGTTAAATTTACAACAAATAAAACTTAAAAAAAAAAAAAAAAAAAAAAAAAAAAAAGCCAATAACGTTTTAGAAGTATTCGATATGTAGCCTATTTTGTATATGTTATAAATAGGTGACACATCCACTTTATATATATGGAACATTACTAGACAAACGTGTTAGCATTCCTGTACGTGGAAGGGAACAAACATGACGGTTTATTACAAAACCACATAATCTCCCTGACTCCGATATCACTTCTAATGCTGATAAACGGGACACTCTATGCTGATCGAGCAGCTATTATCCCTTTGAGTGCCAGAGGTGTATGCAACGCACTGCAAAGCAATACGTTGCGTTCCCCTGTGGCACTCAAAGGGTTATACATTCAGTGAGTATTATTGTCCAAATTCAAATAAAACACGAAGGGCTGTAGTCAGGAACATGAGGAAACCAAATGTAGGGAAATGACATTTCCAACATTCCCACTTATTTAAATGGCGCTTTTAACCCATTGACTGCATGAAAGCAATGCACTGGTGAATTCGGGATGATAAAAATCCCATTTAAATTAATAGGGATTTTCAGTTGTTCTCCATGGTGCAGTTGATTTGTTCCCAGAGGTTCACCTCTCTAGGTGAAAGACATCCCCAGGGCATTTGGCTTCAGTGTATTGGTGACCTTCCAGCCACAAAAAGGTTAATGCACCTGAAAAGAATATCCAGCCTTAGCATAAATACAAACATGAGTATTAAATATGTATATGTGTACTGAGAGGACTGGATCAGGTCTGGAGCAAGCCAACTGCACCACCATAGGGGATAAACAAAAATTATCATCCAAAGCATTGTGACCTCTCCAGCATTCAAGAGCTGAAAGACCCCATGTAAATGAATGGGAAATGTTCATGTGTCCCTTAAGGTGCAGCTGGCTGGCTCCAGACCTGATCCAGTCCTTCTCAGGCCTCACTGTGCAGTCTAGACAATTCTTAAGTGGACCCTTAATCTAATTTTCTCATGAAGCACCTGCAATGTACTGATTTGATATGATGTCTGCTTTTTCACCAGCCAGTCACACTCCAATTATTTAATAAAAAAAACAACAAACAAACAAACAAACAAGATGGAAGCCAAGGGGAAATATTGTGACACTGAATAAAATCAACTGCTGTAAACCCTAGTTAAGAAATGGGAAATATCAGTCTGTTTATGTAGTAAGATTTATTTACGTGTCAGTGTGGCAGAAAGCGGGGATGAGGTTTCTGCCTGATTGCATTTATTAGATCTGCAGAAACACTGCTCAGTGATGCAATACATTTAAAATGCGGATCTGGGATTGGGAGGGGCTTCACCAGGGGTGGGCAGCATGTGGCTCTCCAGCTATTGTTGGACTACAGCTCCCATGATAAGAGTTAAAGTCCAACAACTGGAGAGTCGCAGGTTGTCTACCCCTTTCAGCCACTACATACAAATCAATGTAGTGAGGAGTCAGAACCAAATGTTCCAGTAGGTCTGTTTTACATGGGAGACTTTGTTGCATTGTTTTCTATGGGGAAGTTACTGCAAAAGTAACCCATGTAAGGTAAGTCTTAAAGGAATAGTAAGGTTTCAAAATAAAAGCAGCTCCAATTAATCTTCAGAGTATTTAGGCCATGGAGAGTGTTATTTCAATACTGAGAGAGTTGTAGTTCAAGAGCAATTGAATGATAAAATATCCACCCCCGCCCCTTTTACTGATCACTGCTCAGAGCAGCAAGGTGGTGTCCAGATGGCTAGCAGAGAGGGAAAATTTTCAATTAGAATAAGGGAAAAACCTGAAAAAACTGTCAAGGGGGGCAGGGCTTTCATCGTTCTCACAGTAAGAAGACTGTCCCTTGCTGTGAGCCATCTGGTCTTACGACCAGATTCCACATCTGAGGGGAGGTGGCTTACACTAGGTAAAAGGGGTGGGAGGGGGATACTTTATCATACAATTACTCTTGAACTACAGCTCTGACAGTATTGAAGTAACACTCTCTATGGCTCAAATACCATGAAGATTAATTGGAGCTGCTTTTAGCAGATGTCCACCAAGAATGTGTACATGTCTAAGGCTCTAGACAGACCCACTGTTCTGCGTTACAAATGTGGTCAGTGCAATCCCAGTGATATATATGTACTAGCTTTGTGTCAAGTCTTTCTCCTGAAAGAGAAAGCTAAAATTGTTGGTTGACCACAAAGCTGAGATCTAGGGTGATTTTTCACTTGGTGTCATCTATGCAGTCAATTGACCATGTTGGCTGACATTACAAAATGATGTAAGGCTAAAGGGTGGGAGGGAGAGAGATCAAACTTCAATACCTTAACCCTCTGGCACTCAAAGGGTTAAAAATGGCAACATTTAGCGGCAGTGATAGACAACAGTCGCTGTTCAAAACAGGAGTCTAGAACTGCATTCCATGCCAAAGAAGTGTTTTGCAATACTGTGATAGCTGGAATCTCCCTGTCATCAAAAGGATTAATCTATTATTGGAACAAATCTTAAAAGAGAAAAAAAATAGGGAGTAAATGATTTAGGGTGGTTTCCTGTGGAAGTGAAAGGGTTACCCACACAAGAGACTGACAGCAAGTAACTGATATAAAACAGCGAAAACAAAATTGACTTAATTGTCATCCAGCAATACGCAGACACAAAGCAGGCTTGCCTGTATGAGAATAATCACTTTACATGAAAACATGGTCAGTGGTTGAAAGGACACAAAGCAGATACTGAATTGTAATGCTATTGTTGGTGATTGAGACTATTAGCTAAAGTAGTAGCTCTTCTCTTGTCTGAAAAAATGACATCAGCATTCGCTGTACACAACTGAATTCAAGAAATCAAACCACTCTCTCCATACAATGCTCCTTGCCTATTTAACCCCATAAATGCTTGCGGGGGTCAAGCCAGGGGCGGACTGACCATAAGGGCATTCGGTCACGGACCGAGGGGGGGCCCGCCACAGCCAAATTCCCATTTATTATGTTAAAAAAGTTAGACTTCATGTCCTCTTGCCTGTAGGGGCCCGCCCACGCATATTTAAATCGGCCGCACTGTGCTCCGTGAGGCATTGAGAGGCCTCAGTTTGAACAGCTCTGGCCACTGTCTCAGTGGCTTACTAAGGGTTGTAGGCATTAGAGGGGTGCAGGATTTTGCCCTTAGTTCCAAAGCAGCAGCAGTACCAGCTGGCAGCTGCTGCCTGGAAGGAAGAATCTGGAAGGTTCACTTTCCCACCTGACCGACAAACCAGCCAATTGCATGGCAGGACACAAGGAGCAGTAGAAGCTACCAGTGAGTGGAGACAGAGCACGTTACCAGTGAGTGGAGACAGAGCGTGGTGAAACAGAGATACTCACCACCACCTCTCCAGTCCAGCCAGAACCATTGTTGGCTGGTAAGTTAATTAAAGTCCTTGACTAATAATTGGCATTTCAGAACATTAATGCCAATTATAAAGCTAGAAAAAAAGGTATTGGCTGGGTTGGTAGGCTGGAGCAATAATTAGGGTGTGGGACAAAAATGTGGGTGGGGCATAACTGGGGCTAGGTGAAGGGGGCCCATTACCTCCACTTTCCCGGGGGCCCAGGGTGCTGTCAGTACGCCCCTGGGTCAAGCTGATGTAGACCCATCAAATGGTCAGTGGTGTAACCATGCCTGGAAACTCTCAGGGTTTGACCCTGAGACTCAGAGATTTGACTCATGGTGAGGGTGTCCTGTGTTACCTGCTATCTGGTCTGAACTAATTAAAGGGGAACTTTCACCTGTAGTAAACTTGTCTTCATTTAAAAGTTCTCTTCTAGTGAAGCAGTTATTCGGTTTTATTTTTCATTGTAAATCTTTATTGGCTGAGATATTACCTTTAATGTTAAGCCAGTGACATCAGTTCTGTACAGGCTGCAGTACAGCTCTGTGCCGCAGCCTGTCAATCTTCCTCTGATCCCCTCCCCAAGTATTGCCTCCATCCCACCTCCTCCAGTGACAGAGGATTCCGGCATGTGACCTGGCGCACTCCAGGTCATTGTACAGACACAGACTGAGCGTGTTCATGCGCTCATCCTATGTCATAATTCGCTAGGATGTTTTGTTAGACGTTGTCATGCTCAGTAGAGACTGCGCGCATTTGGGCAGTCTCTACTGTGCATGACTGCATCTCGTGGAGCAGTGAGGTAGCGGGCGCTTAACCCTTTGAGTGCCAGAGGGGTTAACATCACCCGGACCTTGGCCCGTGTACATGGGCTTTTACACTAGTTTCTTTATAAAAAGTCCAAACTAAAACCAGCCACAGAGGAAAGCAGACTGCCACTTTTTATAAAGCACTGAGCGCATGAACGTGCTCAGTCTGTGCCTGTACAATGGCCTGGACCTGGTTCCAAAGAATAATGGGGAGATATATAAAACCGGAGTTATAAAGAAAGTGTATGGAAAATTGTTGTAAAGTGTCATAAGGATTTCTGTAAACGTTTAATGATATTTTTGCCAAGTGCTAACTCCAATCCGTCGACTTTTTTTAAAAGTGGAGTAGAAATGGTCTTGTCCAAACAAACATTGTGTCGCAAAGTATTTATAAAGAAATGTGCTAACTGTGCCAAAAATAAAGGCAGTTTAACCCCTTAAGGACCAGCGCACGCATGGCCGGCACTTGAGGACCACTGGGTTTTTTGTTTTTTTTCTTCGCTTCCGGTTCAGGGCTTCCGGAGCGGTGTGCAGCCGCACTGGGAGCCCTGAACTCCATGACGTACCAGGACCGTAACTGGTCCTTAACTGCCGGACCGCCGTGACAGTCCTGGCATGTCAATGGTCCTTAAGGTGTTAAGTGAGTGAATCTTAACAGAAGTCTATAGTGACAGACACGCATGCAAAAAGATATTCTCAGTTGCAAATTTTCTCAGAATATTCTCAGACATGTTTATAAACTTTACATTACTTCTTTATAAATATGACCCGTTTTTAGAGACAATTCTTAAACATAAACTAAGAAGGCTTTTTATACCTCTCCCCCACAGTTCCCAGGTATGTGTATACCATGTCTATGGGGGCAGACATTCTGTGTTGCAGGCCTCTACTACCAAACTCCTCCGACTAAGAAGCCTTCGGTTGGAGAGAGGAGTTTGTGCTCCTTATATCAAGCAAAAACAATAATGTCTGCCTATACAGACATGGTATCCAGTGCTTAATAAAAATTCCATTTGTGGAACCAATCCACACAGAATTGATTAATATTATAATATAAAGTTACATTATAGGCCATTTAAATCAATTGGAATTTTGGGAAATTTTTATTTGCACCCTATAGTGATGTTGATTTGCCCCTGAATTGCTTCATGGGGCCATTAGGATTTAATGTCCCGATTAATCTTCTCAGTGCCAGAGAGGTATCCAAAGCATTGCAAAGCAATGCGTTAGATACCTCTCTGGTACTGACAGGGTTAAGGCACGTGGAGATGCTTAGCAGGAGGTGTTATCTGCACTTTCATACAGATGATCAGTAGTGCTATTCTATGTGCCACTGCTCTGCTGATGACAGTTCCAGTGCTCAGGCAATGCGGATATTAGGTGTGATGATACACTACTATTTTTATCTGGGTACTTAATTGTTCAGCTAGTGTCACAGATTTTCAGTGAATCACACTATTTTATTAGAGTCAATATCACACATTTCTCGCTTCATTAGTCAGTTACACTTTATTCCACTCTAACTCAAAATAGAACATTGCTAATAAAATGCTGCTTATTTCATCAGCAAGGCATGCCTGTTGTCAGATTTTCAGCTACTGTCCTCTGACACCACCCACAGTGAAGGCTTTCATGATCTTCTTGTACTATCATGGGTGGCTCAATCAGGTGGTCCGAACATTTGATACTGACAGATTCTCGTGTGCTCATGGCATTCATAGATAATCATAGGAGCAGATCCTCAAAGCTTGCACTGCTTTTGGACTCTGAGGACTAGAACTGAAAACACAGATTATGGGTATTTTAGCTCACCTACTGTGTGTGTATTTAGCATATTATTGTTCCATACAAGTAGATTAATTCGATATTGTTTATATGTAAGTCAGTGCAGCAAATCACACCAGAACTAATCATGTGTTTGGTATCATGTGGAATGAGGCAGTGAACTTTGGTACTAAAGTGGGCCCAATGCACAAAGTAAGAAAGGAGTGATTGTAGAGCAAAGTTGGGGATTGATTAATTGTCCTGGGCAGCTGATGATTTGTTCCAGAATTGTTCCTCTCTCTTGGTGCATGCAGCCCAGTGTGCTAATGCACACTAATGTGTACTGTGAGTTTAAATGAAGAGAAAGGGGAGCCAGTACAGCATCCCCCCAAATAAAAAAATAAATAAATTACAACAAAGTCACAAGCGAGTCATAATAAAATCCTAAATGCATTCCACGCAATCACTCCATACAACAGAATGGCAAATGACATTGGCTGTTCCACTGATTTCTATGGCTGCTACTTCATTATTTTGTTACAGCACAGATAATAGAATACCAAACTGATATTAAACTACCATCACAATTTTTGCTTCCACCAGCCCAAACAAAATTGACCTCCTGGTTGTAGAGGTGCCAACAGTCTGCACTAGGGCACATTCTGCAAAAACAGTGTCAGGAATTGTAGCGCTTCTTACCTACCTATGGTCAATTCTTCATATTCCCTGCAATTTTCAGTGATCTATACAGACTACTTAGAACTACCCAGTGATGACCTTTGACCAATTATTTAACCCCTCCATCCAGTGAATCTGTGTCTTTAGATTCCTTTGTCCTTGTTTCTGAATGATCTCTGACCTTATTCTGCAGATTCTGGATTCCTGTTACTGAGATTTCTGTGAGAAAGGCCAGGAAAACTTTGTTTTTTTTTCAGTGACACCTGGGAGGAGATGAACTAAGGTGTGATTAAGAGGTGACAATGTCACCAGTGTGATAAAGTCTCAGATTTCTATGTAATTCTATGAAGCCTCTGGAAAGATCTCTCCAGTTGGTTAAATGCTAGTGCATAGACTCAACAAAATAAAATAGGAATTGGAGAATTTGTCACACTAGATATGTTTTCCCCTCTTTATCACACCTTCGTTCATCTCTTCCCTAGTGTCCATTGAGTTAATATACAGTTCACCTTGGGGTGATGCACTAAATGTGTCTATATAATGGTGTATTTGCTCTGATTACATCTCAACATATGCAATAATATCATTACATCCATGTGAATCTGCCGCTAATGTGCCATCCTTGCCATTATTCTGCCATGCCTTCTTCAGGTCTACAATTTTGCAGTGGCTACTTCAACAATGGCTCATTTGCATACTGAAATGCAGATTAATAAGACATTGTGATATTCATTTGGGTGTTTCTACATGGTAATGTAGCACTTCACTACATATACTATAGGTAAAAGGTGGTACCAAGTTAGAAGTAGAAAAAGTAGGAGACTGGTAGAGTAAACGTGATACCTTTACTGGCTGAGTAGCTCTACGATACAAGCTTTCAAGACACTTTAGGTCTCTTCTTCAAGCATATTTAGAATGAAGCACTTCACTCTAAATATGCCTGAAGAAGAGAACAGGTGTCTTTA
This sequence comes from Rhinophrynus dorsalis, assembly GCA_037306005.1. Taxonomy (NCBI): domain Eukaryota; kingdom Metazoa; phylum Chordata; class Amphibia; order Anura; family Rhinophrynidae; genus Rhinophrynus; species Rhinophrynus dorsalis. The sequence continues at coordinate 94,058,819 of CM074723.1, read as the reverse complement.
AAGCTAGCATAGTAGAGCTACTCAGTTAGCCAGTAAAGGTATCACTTGTACTCTAGCAGTCTCTTGCAACATATATTAACCCTTTGACTGCCAGAGGGGTATGGAATGCATTGCCCTCTGGCACTCAAAGGGTTAAGCTCTAATAGCTGCCTATAATAGCAGAGTTCAAAGTCTTAACCTTGCCAGCCTGAAACTGGTGAAGCTGGCATCTTCCTATAGCTCTTTATGGAGACCGAAAACAGCGACAGCTGCTGCCCTTTTTCAGCCCTTTCAGGGTCATATGAATGTGTATTGCACACCCCTGTGACACTGAAAGGGTTCCAACATTAAAAGCCACTCAACAATTATTTTTTTCATTAAGAGAACCAGCAGAGAAGCTGTAACATATAACAGATTGCTTTTCTATACTCACTGAATCAGCTGTTCATTGGGTTATCCGCAGATCACCAGATTTTAGTCTTATTTTTTCATTTGGCACTGCAGGTTATCCCATTGAGTGCTAGAAAGGTCTCCTTGTAGAGCAAAGCATTAGAGACCTGTCTAGCATTCAAGGGGTCATCTTCTATAACCATGATGCTCATGTGTGATGGCCTTTTCACTCTAATCAGGCATTGAAGCAAGAAGTCAATTAAGACAGATTCATTTTAACAAAGACCGATAGCCTGCTAATCAGCTGGCCCAGTAAGTTCAGAATTCACATGGTCCTCTGTTGTGGAGTGACTTGTGAGTCCTTTGTTTACCTGAGTCAGATGATCAGCTGCTATTCTGCTGAACAGCTGATTTAGTAACTATAGAACAGCAGAAAACCAGTTAATTGTTACAGCTTATCTGCCTGTTCTCTCACTGAATAAATCAGTGGTGGCAATGGCTTTTAAAGTTGAATCCCAGTCACTGCCACAGGTGTGTGTGCAATGTACATCCCTATGGCATTGAAAGGGTCAGGAATGATGGTGGCATTGGTGGTTCTGAATTCTAAGCAAAAACTCTCCACTCATGCACTTGACCTCCCTAAACTCAGCCAACATTATGACAAATTATTAAATTCTACCCCTCCCCTTCTTAGTGTATATGGTGAAGTTTGTTGAATTCTTCTTTGCAAAGTAATCGCCACACACTATGAAAGCATCGCCCCTTAGTGCATCCCACCCCACAGTGTCCAGATAGCTAATCTGTTGCAATCTATGAAAGAGGTCAGTCGCTGCCTGGAGTTCTATACAGAATGTGGTTTAAAAGCAGTGTTACCACCCTTGTATTATTCACCAAGGAAAGCCATGCAACTTTATTTTCATTAAAAGGTTTACTAGTCCTTTAGTACTAACCTTATTAGTACAGTATGCTCTGCAACTACAGTGCTTACCTGCTCCACCTGGTGGCCGACCCACTGACACTGCTATTTCTTTCAGTAATCTACTGTTTTGCTCCACCTACAGACTTTACAAAGATCAGACACCCTCCACATGCCTTTGACATACTGTTTCTGAAATTGTGAGTGCCACTTGGAAAAGTCAGGCTAACAGGCACTGAAGTGATCCTTAATTTCTCTTCGTTATAGCACCACTTAGTAAATATGCTCGAAGGTCATAAGTGCAGGAAACCCATTAGATATGTGATTACACAGTATGAAAACAATCCTGCAGGGTGTGGGTTGGCAGCAATAACAAAGAGGTATATGGATGTCTGCTCGGAAAAGAAATTGGATTAAGTATGCATTATAAGCAGCTTAAGTGCAATTTGCACTGTTTAGAGAATATTATATTTAATTGTTGATGGAACTGTCAGTGTAATATGAACTGTCAAATCATATTTTATATTTGTTAGTCCAAACACTAACTGTAATTACTGAATGGTTTAGTGCCCATTTATTTTGCACTATTTAAACTGAATTCATAAATTATCCATGCAGAGCTTTGTAACCAGTCCTAATGGTGTCGGTATTCTTGTGTAAAGACATTTAACCCTTTGAGTGCCAGAGAATGCATTGCGTACCCCTCTGGCACTCAAAGAATTAAAGAAGAACCAACACCTCCTAAAAACCCTAATGTCCCCTATGAACTTTACCGTTATGTCCTTATTCAAGAGATTATATTTGGTCAGTCCTGGTTGTCACATCCATGGAGGCAGAAATGACATTTGCTGGCAGATTTTTGTTTTCAAACTGAAGCAGGCAGAGTGCAGAAGTCTATTAAAGGGACAGTAATGGCCCATAAAAATGCTTTTACTTTTGTAGCGGATAAAAAAATAAACTCTGTGGTACAAATCCTATCTCTCAAATCGCTATGGTTTGAGAGGTATTCACTTTCAAAGTTCCCCCTGCCCTTCTCCTGATGTCCACTGTAAAGCTGACAGTAGGAGATTCGGGTTGGCCGACTTGAGGAAGCTCATCAGCAGAGCTGAAATCGTGTTACTTAAAAAGAATTACTTCATTGGAACGGTCTACAATGTGTGCTTGCAAAACAGGCACACTTTGTAGACCTTTCCAATGAAGTAATTATTTTCCAATAACATGATTTCAGCTCTGTTGCAGAGCCTGCAGCTGGTCCCCAGAGAAGGAGAAGGGGAGGAAGAGGGAGAACTTTGAAAGTGAATATCTCTCAAACCATAGCGGTTTGAGAGATATGATTTGTGGCATATAGTTTAATTTTTTATCCTCTACAAAACTAAGAATTTTTTGTGGGATATTACTGTCCCTTTAAAGAGACAGTATTGTCTATTGAAAAGTCTTTTGCTGAGTCTTCTTTATATTAACATTAACACAATGCGCTATGTGTAAGTTCTTACTGTTGTGTAGTTCAGAAGTTATTCAGAGCGAAAGATCCCCCGCCCGCCCCTTTCTGGCTGCCTCCTTCTGAATTTCAGATCGGGTTGTGCGACTCGATGGTGGCAGCAAGGAACAAACTTCAGTAAGTATAAGGGAAATCCTGGCCCCCTCGACGAAGGAGAGCAGGATTTCCCTTATACTTACTTACTGAAGTTTGTCCTTCACTGCAGCCGTTCTGACCAGCCTGCATCTTCAGCATGATGTGGACAGAAGGGGAGGGTGATCTTTATATTTTCATAACTTCTGAACTACAAAACAGTAAGAACTTACACATAATGCATTGTGTTAATTTTAATATAAAGAAGACTTGGCAAAAGATTTTTCAATAGACATTACTACCCCTTTAACCCTTTACTGACCAGAGGGGTATGCAATGCACTGAATATCCCTCTGGTCCTTAAATGCTTTAGCTTACCAAATGCATTGATCAGAGTTTGAGGTCCTGTGGTCCTGCTAGCACCTGTCATGTCCGTCTTTATAGACATAACATCCGGGACTGACCGAAGATAATATGTCTTGGACAAAGAACAAGGGAAAATTCATAGGGGTCATTAGAAGTTTCTGGATTTAGTAAGATTAATGGGATTTAGCATTGGGTGGTGTTAGTTCTTTAACCCATGGCCTTCATGACACTGGTGTAAGGATGAGGATATACTGGTGATGTCCATCACTCATAGGATTCAAAGGATTTTGCTGCCATCACAGGTCCTGTAAAGAGCTAAGAAAGCAGGGAAAGTGGTTGGAGAGGCCACTGACAGGAGCACGGTATGGATGACAGGAGCATGGTATGGATAACAGGAGCACCGTGTGGATAACAGGAGCACGGTATGGATAACAGGAGCACGGTGTGGATAACAGGAGCACGGTATGGATAACAGGAGCACGGTGTGGATAACAGGAGCACGGTATGGATAACAGGAGCACGGTGTGGATAATAGGAGCACGGTGTGGAGAGCACGGTGTGGATAATAGGAGCACGGTGTGGAGAGCACGGTATGGATAACAGGAGCACGGTGTGGATAACAGGAGCACAGTATGGATAACAGGAGCACGGTATGGATAACAGGAGCACGGTGTGGATAACAGGAGCACGGTATGGATAACAGGAGCACGGTGTGGATAATAGGAGCACAGTGTGGAGAGCACGGTGTGGATAATGAGAGCACGGTATGGATAATGGGAGCACGGTGTGGATAACGGGAGCACGATGTAGATAACGGGAGCATGGTATGGATAATAGGAGCACCGTGTGGATAAAGGGAGCACGGTGTGGATAACAGGAACACGGTATGGATAATAGGAGCACGGTTTGGATAATAGGAGCACGGTGTGGATAACAGGAACACGGTATGGATAATAGGAGCACGGTTTGGATAATAGGAGCACGGTGTGGATAATAGGAGCACGGTATGGATAATAGGAACACGGTGTGGATAACAGGAACACAGTATGGATAATAGGAGCACCGTGTGGATAACAGGAACACGGTATGGATAATAGGAGCATGGTTTGGATAATAGGAACACGGTATGGATAATAGGAGCACGGTATGGATAATAGGAACACGGTGTGGATAACAGGAACACAGTATGGATAATAGGAGCACCGTGTGGATAACAGGAACACGGTATGGATAATAGGAACACGGTATGGATAATAGGAGCACTGTATGGATAATAGGAACACGGTATGGATAATAGGAGCACTGTATGGATAATAGGAGCACGGTGTGGATAACAGGAACACGGTATGGATAATAGGAGCACGGTTTGGATAATAGGAGCACGGTGTGGATAATAGGAGCACGGTATGGATAATAGGAACACGGTGTGGATAACAGGAACACAGTATGGATAATAGGAGCACCGTGTGGATAACAGGAACACGGTATGGATAATAGGAGCATGGTTTGGATAATAGGAACACGGTATGGATAATAGGAGCACGGTATGGATAATAGGAACACGGTGTGGATAACAGGAACACAGTATGGATAATAGGAGCACCGTGTGGATAACAGGAACACGGTATGGATAATAGGAACACGGTATGGATAATAGGAGCACTGTATGGATAATAGGAACACGGTATGGATAATAGGAGCACGGTATGGATAATAGGAGCACAATAGGAACACAGTATGGATAATAGGAGCATGGTATGGATAATAGGAACACGATATGGATAATCGGAACATGGTATGGATAATAGGAACACTGTATGGATAATAGGAGCACGGTATGGATAATAGGAACATGGTATGGATAATAGGAGCACGGTATGGATAATAGGAACACGGCATGGATAATAGGAACACGGTATGGATAATAGGAGCACAATAGGAACACGGTATGGATAATAGGAGAATGGTATGGATAATAGGAACACGGTATGGATAATAGGAACACTGTATGGATAATAGGAGCACGGTATGGATAATAGGAACATGGTATGGATAATAGTAGCATGGTATGGATAATAGGAACACGTTATGGATAATAGGAACATGGTATGGATAATAGGAACACGGTATGGATAATAGGAGCATGGTATGGATAATAGGAACACGGTATGGATAATAGGAGCACGGTATGGATAATAGGCGCACAATAGGAACACGGTATGGATAATAGGAGCATGGTATGGATAATAGGAACACGGTATGGATAATAGGAGCACGGTATGGATAATAGGAGCACGGTATGGATAATAGTAGCATGGTATGGATAATAGGAGCACGGTATGGGAGCATGGTATGGATAATAGGAACACGGTATGGATAATAGGAACACGGTATGGATAATAGGAGCACGGTATGGATAATAGGAGCACAATAGGAACACGGTATGGATAATAGGAGCATGGTATGGATAATAGGAACATGGCATGGATAACAGGAACACGGTATGGATAATAGGAACACGGTATGGATAATAGGAGCACGGTATGGATAATAGGAGCACGGTTTGGATAATAGGAACACGGTATGGATAATAGGAACACGGTATGGATAATAGGAACACTGTATGGATAATAGGAGCACGGTATAGATAATAGGATCACGGTATGGATAATAGGAACACGGTGTGGATAACAGGAACACAGTATGGATAATAGGAGCACCGTGTGGATAACAGGAACACGGTATGGATAATAGGAACACGGTATGGATAATAGGAGCAATGTATGGATAATAGGAACACGGTATGGATAATAGGAGCACAATAGGAACACAGTATGGATAATAGGAGCATGGTATGGATAATAGGAACACGATATGGATAATCGGAACATGGTATGGATAATAGGAACACTGTATGGATAATAGGAGCACGTTATGGATAATAGGAGCACGGTATGGATAATAGGAACATGGCATGGATAATAGGAACACGGTATGGATAATAGGAACACGGTATGGATAATAGGAGAACAATAGGAACACGGTATGGATAATAGGAGCATGGTATGGATAATAGGAACACGGTATGGATAATAGGAACACTGTATGGATAATAGGAGCACGGTATGGATAATAGGAACATGGTATGGATAATAGTAGCATGGTATGGATAATAGGAACACGTTATGGATAATAGGAACATGGTATGGATAATAGGAACACGGTATGGATAATAGGAGCATGGTATGGATAATAGGTGCACAATAGGAACACGGTATGGATAATAGGAGCATGGTATGGATAATAGGAACACGGTATGGATAATAGGAGCACGGTATGGATAATAGGAGCACAATAGGAACACGGTATGGATAATAGGAGCATGGTATGGATAATAGGAACACGGTATGGATAATAGGAGCACGGTATGGATAATAGGAACATGGTATGGATAATAGTAGCATGGTATGGATAATAGGAGCACGGTATGGGAGCATGGTATGGATAATAGGAACACGGTATGGATAATAGGAACATGGTATGGATAATAGGAACACGGTATGGATAATAGGAGCACGGTATGGATAACAGGAGCACAATAGGAACACGGTATGGATAATAGGAGCATGGTATGGATAATAGGAACATGGCATGGATAATAGGAACACGGTATGGATAATAGGAACATGGTATGGATAATAGGAACACGGTATGGATAATAGGAGCACAATAGGAACACGGTATGGATAATAGGAGCATGGTATGGATAATAGGAACATGGTATGGATAATAGGAGCACGGTATGGATAATAGGAACACGGTATGGATAATAGGAGCATGGTATGGATAATAGGAACATGGTATGGATAATAGGAACACGGTATGGATAATAGGAGCACGGTATGGATAATAGGAACAGGGTATGTATAATCAGGTCCAGATGTAAATCTCTGGTTCCACTAGGCAGACAAGGCACCCACAGTTGCCCGCAATCATTACATGACCCTGTTCAAAAGAAAACTGGTGTAATTCTGGAGCATACCAGCTGCGCCATAGGGAAGAAACAATAATTCTGATTGATTTAAATGGGTCTTTTGACCCGCTGAATGCTAGAAAGATCTCCCACATATTATAGGCATCTCCAACAAATCATACAGTATAAACATTGCAGAGTGTAAATTATAAACACAAAAGATAAACTGCCCAGGACACTGGTATAGAAACTGACCAAATAGGATATAAACTGGGCAGTACACCAGTAAATATAATTCTTTGTACAGAAGTTGATGAACTGGGCAGTACAGAAGTATATAAACTGGGCAGTACAGTAGCATATAAACTGGGCAGTACAATAGCATATGAACTGGGCAGTACAGCAGTATATGAACTGGGCAGTACAGCAGTATATGAACTGGGCAGTACAGCAGTATATGAACTGAGCAGTACAGCAGTATATGAACTGGGCAGTACAGCAGTATATGAACTGGGCAGTACAGCAGTATATGAACTGGGCAGTACAGCAGTATATGAACTGAGCAGTACAGCAGTATATGAACTGAGCAGTAAAGCAGTATATGAACTGAGCAGTACAGCAGTATATGGACTGAGCAGTACAGCAGTATATGAACTGGGCAGTACAGCAGTATATGAACTGGGCAGTACAGCATTATTTGAACTGGGCAGTACAGCAGTATATGAACTGAGCATTACAGCAGTATATGAACTGAGCAGTACAGAAGTATATAAACTGGGCAGTACAGCAATATATAAACTGGGCAGTACAGCAGTATATAAACTGATATAGTAAGAGTCTGCTGCTTAAACCTTGGGAATCCAGTGGCCACACCCATAATTCAAGTATGTTGGGTGTGGCCAGCACAGCTGAGGCCTCTCCCACAGTTTGGCACCGGCCCTGCAGATAATATCAGCTGTATAGACTGACTAACATCCCATGCCCACATTCATAGACTCACCAATGTGCTATGAATCATACCAGCAAAGTCTGCTGCACAATGGTCCAATAAACTGCAGCGCAGGAAGGGATCCCATGCTGTAACTGCCATTAACCCTTTGAGTCCCAGAGGGGTAAGCAACGCATTGCAAAGCAATGCGGTGCATACCCCCTCTGGCACTCAAAGGGTTAAATATCTCCAGTTGTGGAAATCTTACAGTGCTTTGGGATGTATTCAGCAAGCTAAAGAGGTGCACGTCAGGAACAAACAAACTGCATTACAGGTAAATAGAATTCCACAAATTCCCATTGAGTTACATAAGGATTTTAACTCCTTCGGTGGTAGAGAGCTCTCCAGTGCATTGTTTAATAAGGGGTTAAAATCATCATTTGCATCTGTGGGAGTTCCCTAAGCTTCCCAATGATGTTGCTGGGCTGTTCCAGAATTGTTCCTCTTTATAGTTATTGAATTAGTCTATGTGCAACTTATGCTGGTAACAGTAACCATCCATGTAACTCAGTTATGACAACAGCCCTGTTTTTCTGGACACTAGTCTTAGCATCTTGTTCACCACAATATCCACATGTGACTTATCTGCAAACACTGAAATTAGAGCACAGAGAAATTAAAGGTGATAAACTCACTTATTCATTTTGCAATCCCCTCCAATATTGCACATAACCATTCTAGACATAAAAAACAACCAAAAACATGCTGAAACATCAAGCTTAATAATCCACAATGGGACAGTCCTGTAAAATGGACAGATCTCCCCCTGCACTTCAAGAGGCTCAGTTTGAGGATGATCAATGTAACATTCCACCACAGACACCTCAGTCGGCCTCTAATTGGCACACAGCATTCCAATGCACTCAAAGTCCTACCAATGACTAAAGTTACTACATCTGCTAAAATAGGACTCGCATAGCAAATGCATGTTTCAGAGATCTCTCTAGCAATGAAGAGGTAAACATCCTCATTTAACCCTTCGAGTGCCAGAGGGGTACTCAACGCATTTCAATATGTTGCTTACCCTTCTGGCACTCAAATGGGCTAAATGAATGATAATTTCTGCAAATGGTGCAGCTGTTTTGCCCCAATATTGAACCAGTTCATAGTACATCAGCAATGGTGTTGGTTCCCTTTGCAATCAGAAAATATGCATACAATGTCAGAAAGAAGGAGTGCCAGCATCAAATGGCGTGAAGAATAAAATAAAAAATATCAAGATCTTTAAAGCTAATTTTTGTTAAAGAAGATAGTAATTCTTCTTATATTATGCATTCTAAAGCATTAAAATGGACCTGTCACCTCAAGAGTAGTTGGTTTTACACATAATTACGCCCGGCCTCAATGCGGATGAATTCGTAGCACAGTGTGTAATAATATTGGCCCAACACATTACTAATTAGCATAAAGTGCCACACTCTGCCACCAACAAATAAAGGTTAATTTATCAAAAACTATTTAAATTACAAACATGTGGCTAGCTCAACATATTGCCTATGATTATTTCTCTTTAAAATCAACTAAATAGGATCACTTTAAAGCGTGTGACTAATATCAGGCACTCTGATACACAGTAGTTTAAAAGATGGCATTGTCTGTGATAAGGATGCACTGACACGCCTCACATGCAGACAAATGTCTCCGTGCGAGCAAGCCCTGTGTTGGGATGTCATGGCAAATGAGCTTGGATGCTCGAGTGGTTCAGTGTCTTCAGATGAGGTGCTGATGTCATGGAAATTTGAGGGAGATTTTAAAAAATTAAATAATCTTTTTAAAACTACTCTTTTCTAACGATATCAGTCACATTATGTAAAACTTTATATTGCCTGTAAAAAACATTGAAGCATTATTATTACTTTAAGGTACAAGAATCTTTCAGTGTAGATTAAAATATGCATATACACACATGTATAAAGAGAGAGAGGATTACACTCACTGTTACTGTTGATCACAACCTAGGTGCATGTCAAAGTGAGGATACATACAGTTCAGTGTGGGTTAGACAGCACTCACGGGAATCAATTGTAGAAAAACCAGAGATGTTTTATTATTTCAACGTTTCGGCCAAGGATTGTGGCCTTTTTTCTTGGCCGAAACAATAAAACATTCTCCCCTTTTTCTACAATTCCTGTGAGTGTTGTCTAACCCGCTCTGAACCATATACAGTATCTCAGATAAGTGAGTATACCCCTCACGTTTTTGTAAATATTTTTATTTTATCTTTCATGTGACAACACTGAAAAAATGACACCCTGCTACAATGTAAAGTAGTGAGTGTACAGCCTGTATAACAGTGTAAATTTGCTGTCCCCCTCAAAATAACTCAACACACAGCCGTTAATGTCTAAACCTTGGCAACAAAAATGAGTACACCCCTATGTGGAAATATCCAAATTGGGCCCAATTAGCCATTTTTCCTCCCCAGTGTCATGTGACTTGTTAATGTTACAAGGTCTCAGGTGTGAATGGGGAGCAGGTGTGTTAAACTTGGTGTTATCGCTCTCACACTCTCTCATACTGGTCACTGGAAGTTCAACATGGCACCTTGTGGCAAAGAACTCTCCGAGGACCTGAAAAAAAGAATTGTTGCACTACATAAAGATGGCCTAGGCTATAAGAAGATTGTCAAGACCCTGAAACTGAGCTGCAGCATGGTGGGCAAGACCATACAGCGGTTTCACAGGACAGGTTCCACTCAGAACAGGCCTCGCCATGGTCGTCCAAAGGAGTTGAGTGCACATGCTTAGCGTCATATCCAGAGGTTGTCTTTGGGAAGTAGACATATGAGTGCTGCCAGATTTGCTGCAGAGGCTGAAGGGATGGGGGGTCAGCCTGTCAGTGCTCAGACCATATGCCACACACTGCACCAAATTGGTCTGCATGGCCGTCATCCCAGAAGGAAGTCTCTTCTAAAGATGATGCATAAGAAAGCCCGCAAACAGTTTGCTGAAGACAAGCAGACTAAGGATATGGATTACTGGAACCATGTCCTGTGGTCCGATGAGACCAAGATAAACTTATTTGGCTCAGTTGGTGTCAAGCATGTGTGTCGGCAACCAGGTGAGAAGTACAAAGACAAGTGTGTCTTGCCTACAGTCAAGCATGGTGGTGGGAGCGTCATGGTCTGGGCCTGCATGAGTGCTGCCGGCACTGGGGATCTACAGTTCATTGAGGGAACAATGAATGCCAACATGTACTGTGACATACTGAAGCAGAGCAGGATCCCCTCCCTTCGGAGGAGTATTCCAACATGATAACGACCCAAAACACACCTCCAAGATGACCACTGCCTTGCTAAAGAAGCTGAGGGTAAAGGTGATGGATTGGCCAAGCATGTCTGCAGACCTAAACCCTATTGATCATCTGCAAGGTCTCTAACATCCACCAGCTCTGTGATATCATCATGGAGGAGTGGAAGAGGACTCCAGTGGCAACCTGTGAAGCTCTGGTGAACTCCATGCTCAAGAGGGTGAAGGACATTTCCACTTAGGGGTGTACTCACTTTTGTTGCCAAGGTTTAGACATTAATGGCTGTGTGTTGAGTTATTTTGAGGGGGACAGCAAATTTACACTGTTATACAGGCAGTACACTCCCTACTTTACATTGTAGTAGAGTGTCATTTCTTCAGTGTTGTCACATGAAAGATAAAATAAAAATATTTACAAAAATGTGAGGGGTGTACTCACTTATGTGAAATACTGTATATGTATATAGGGTGGTAGATACAATGTTAAACAAAAATTTGACACACCAGTCAAGCCATAAGACTTACTTTTCCCACAGAAATCTCACATTTGCAGTGTTGTTACTACTGCAAGGGATTCTGGGTAGGCATTTGTAAATAAGTTTAACAAGGAATCACCTTTTAGCCTCAGATTACATTTTATACATGGATTCCTTAGAGTATGTGTTTGCTGAGCAACAGCTTTAAGACACAACTCAGGAAGAGATGCAAAGCCAGTGAACCACTCACGGACAGCTGTTTACTTGTTAATGCAACTCATCAGCATTTGGTTGGTTTTACTGGCTTGCTATTGAGGCTTAGTGTATTTGTGGAGCACAAACTGAAAAGGTTATGGTGGGGAAAAAAGTGAATGAAAACCCCTTCCATCTGAATTTGGTGGGTGGTGGGATTCCTTGTTAAACGTATCTGCATATGCCTACCCAGAATCCCTTGCAGTAGTAGCAACACTGCAAATGTGAGATTTCTGTGCGAAAAGCAAGTCTTATGGCTTGACTGGTGTGTCAAATTTGTGTTTAACATTGTATCTACCACCCATCAAATTCAGGTGAAAGGGGTTTTCATTCACTTTTTATATATATATATATATATATATATATATATATATATATATATATATATATATACACATATATATATATGTAGAAATCAAGACAAATGGCACACATTACATGAAGTTTAACTATATAGATAATGAAGGTGCACGTCCCGTAAAGGAAATAATATAAATGTACTCAGCCTAGGTTGAGTACATATATATATATATATATATATATATATATATATATATATATATATATATACACACATATACACACACACACTATTTTTAAAGCCCGTGTACACGGGGCAACAAAGGCGGTGCTGCAGTCATGCGCAGTACAGACTGCCTGCGCCGTAGATGATACGTAGAGGCGCACTCCGAATTCAGACCGTAGTCCTCTCTGCGCACCTTCCTGAGACCAGCGCCGGAGTCCTCTCTGCACACACCTTCCTGGGACCAGCGTGAGCAGAGAGGACTCCGGTCTGAATTCGGAGCGGCCCACTCCATAATCAGCCGCGGAGCGGGCAGTCTGTACTGCGCATAACTGCAGCGTGCAGCCGTGTCTACTGTGCATGACGGCTTCTGACAAACATCCTTAGAAAACTATAATATAGGATATATATCACTTTGTCATCTGAAAACATCTATTCCAAGACTGCTCAGTGTACAGAATCTCATTTTATTGTTCTCTTCAATTTTGTTCCTCTACCTGTCTCATTAAAGTGCCTCAAAGCCAATCTCACAGCACAGAGCCCCCCCCATCAGTATCACGCATGGACAAAACAAACATGTGATGGGCTCCGGGAGTGTTCCTTCACCTTTGTTCTGCTTCATCTGATCAGTCATATTTCTTCCAGCATTGTGTCATTATCTTTTGTTAGACTGTAATTCACAGAGAATTTGCTGAGGCAGTTTGGTTTTATTAATAAAACAGCACTTAGAGGCCTGTCAGTTGGCCAAAAATATACTATAGATCTGTGACAACCCTTCACTGGTCCTTAGTTTTATGCAATCTGAGAACAGAAAACAGTGCGCACTTCTGTGTATTAAAACAAGGCTTCATTGGAAAAGGGCTTCATTATTCTTACTTCTGGCACCATTTTTAGTATCTCATTTTGTATACTGTTAGAATTGTGATGACTATACATGTTTATATCTATTTAATAATGCAGAAGCTAACAACAGTCTTTCTAAACCAATTTGTTGTGGTGAAACACTTTAGTTCCTAATAAAATCATTATGGATTCCTAACACTGAATCCTTTTAACCATTTGAGTGCTAGAACGGTATACAACACATTGTGCATTCCTCTGGCACTCAAAGGGTTAGACCTCCCTAGCATCCAAGGGGTTAACCCCTTAACGACCAACCGCATGGCCAGCAGTTAAGGACCATGGGGCATTTTTTTTTGTATGAATGGATTCAGGGGTCCCTGAACGGCATCCAGCGTATGTACCAAACAATACAAGGTTTCAAAGTTAGATAAGCTGTAGGATATAACGAGGGAAGCTTGGAGAGGGTGAAAGGGTGGCATGTAACTGGAGTGGGCAATAAATAAAGGGTGTATGAGCAGTGGTTTGGATGCGGATCAGAGAGAAGATGAAGGGGATGGGAAAACTACAGAGGAGGCACTGTCTATGGAAATCTCTGGTAGCGATATAAGAACCCCAGATATATATGGAGTCCTTTTTCATGCATTTTAAACAGAACTGCCATCCTTAGTTCAAATGTCTCTCTTAGATGATTTTCAGATTACCTTTAAAGGGATTATAATACTTAAATACTTAATGGTTTGTCCCCCTGAGTAAAACAAGTGTACTCTCACTGTTGAGAGGTATTTTCTTTAAAAGTTATTAAAGCTCAAACTTGAAATTGTACAGTGGCGCTGTTGCTACACAATCCTATGGAGGTTTATGGTCATCTGACCAGAGTTGTCCATAGGATGGTGTAGCAACAGTGCCTCTGTACAATTTCAGGCCACTGTGATACTGCAAATAAAAAAAAATCCTGTTTGAGCTCTAATAACTTTTGAATACAACACCTTTCAGCAGTCACAGTATCCTTGTTTTACTCTGGGGCATAAACCCTACAACATTTTTTTTTACATTTCAAGTATTACTATCCCTTTAAGGATCATGATTGTAAGACTGTTCATTGAGTGATCTGGTTGAAAAAAAAGGTGTTCAACTGTAGTACAGTATTTTTTCCATGATATATTATTGTGCTTCTGTGGTGGATCATAAAAGTTTGTACTTTTTGGCATGTTTTGAAATGTAGCATCATCTGTTGCACTCATTCAGTCAGTGGCATCCTGTAATGCTAAAAGCCTCTGTGGTGTGGATGGCTATGTTGGATTCATTTATGCTTTTGCACCATTTTGCTTTGCACAGCTTTGTCCCATACAATGTGTGATCATTTCTGTTTGAGGTTTCTAGTTGGACTGGAGTACTGGGGAAGATTTATTTTTTTTTTTTTATATAGTTTACACATTCGTTATAGGTTGCAGATCTATGATTTAGTTTTCACGTTCCTAGTACCAGGTTGCATGTGGCTACTAGTGGTATGCGGGTGTGTTTTTTCTCCTCATCTTGCAGCAGGCGTGCCTGTGGTGTTAACTCAAAGCCGAATTGAGAAATCCTCTGTCATCAGAGGAGGCTGGATTCAGACACTACGTGTGGAGGGGGGGGACAGAAGAAGACTGACAGACTGCATTGCAGAGCTGTACCCACAGTCTGTAAGGAAGTAAGGCACCGCATCATTTTTAAATCATTAAATCTAGCCATTTTATAAAAAAATTAAAACAAGTATTCAAGCTAATCGCTATATTTAGTTAATTATTGACCAAACTTGTATAGAAGTGATAGTTCCCCTTTCAGGTTCTTATGTGCAAACACAAAAATGAATCCAACAGCCATCTACACTATAGGGACTTTCAACAACACGGAATCATATTGCTGCAAAAATGTAGAGTATATGATTGAAGGGACACTATAGTATCACACACACCTAAATACAAAAACCCACAGACAGATGTAGCTACCTCCACAATTTCAGTTATCACCCACCATATACTAAAACACCATCATATACAGACAGGCAACCAGACACCCAGTGTTTCTGCTTATAACTATTGGTATTTTCCAATGCCCAGATTAGTACAATACTATTTGTAGTCCCCTCCTCTAGTGATAGGCTAAGCATGGCGGGATCAGCACTGTGGTTACACTGTCTTGACCCATTTCACTTCTCTAGTTTCACAATATATCAACGAAAGGACAAAAAATAAAGTTATTTATACATATTTCACTACTTTTATGCTTTACACGAATGCTCACCAATACATTCCACATAAATGTGACCTTTTACTTGGCATTAACTGAACATTCCCCACAAAATCCCACTGTATCACAGACACCACACAAAACAACACTCATTTAGGACCTTGAGAATACGGTCTGAATCAGCATGTTGCACATGACTTCTTTTGGTGAATGCATTCTTCTCCACATTGCCAATAGACTCTGGCACATTGAAAAGAGCATCAAGAATGGAGAAAATCAATAGCAACACAGGGAACAAAAGACATTTCCATTTCCTAAAATGATCATTAATTTAAGAAGGTGTGTTAACCCTTGAATGCTAGTGAATCAATGTGTTGGAGACCTCACTATCATTCATATTGATAAAAGGCCTATTTTGATCAATAGGAGTGTTTTATCGCCCCTTATGGAGCAGATGATGTGCTTCACTCTTGTTTTGTGCATTTAGACTAGAAGTGCAATATGGAGATGACCTCAGGAGGCATGAAATCGTGAAGGAAGGAGAATATTCTTGATTGTTTTTTGATGCCACCTAGGACCAGATTAGTGGTGGAGAGAGAAGACACTCATAGATGTCAGAGGAGAAACACTGGAGATCACTGCTTAATTGGTGAATATATATATTATATATAAACCAAAATCATTCCAGGAAGGCATAAGTCAACTATTGAGGACTACAATTCTTATCATCCACAGCCAGCAAACAGCTTGCTGGGGATAATGGGAACTGTAACCCACAACAGCTGGAGGGCCTCCAGTAGCCCATCACTGGTGTAGCTACTGCATTAACCTCACCATCCATATGCTATAATAAGTGTGTTACTCTATCCAGTCACATATTTAAAGGGGAACTATCACCCCTATAGAAGTTTGGCTCCTAATGAATGTAATATGGCTATAACCTGTAATATTACTCTTATTTTGTTATGCAATGTGTCCAATGGCGAAATGTAACGTTTTTAAAATGAGGCTGTGCCTTACTTCTGAACAAACTGCGGTTACAGCTCTGCACCTCAGCCTGTCAATCTTCTTCTGTTCCCAACCTCCTCTGATGACAGAGGATTTCTCCATGTAAGTTGGAGTGGTCTCATTGGCTAGAGAGAGCTCCAGCTTACATGGAGAAATCCTCTGTCATTGAAGGAGGCTGGGGACAGATGAAGACTTACAGGCTGAGGTGCAGAGTTGTAACCACAGTCTGTCCGGAAGTAAGGCACAGCCTCATTTAAAAACCTTTAAATTTCACCACTGGACGCGTTACATAACAAAATAAGAGTAATATTACAGGTTATCTATATATTAAGTTCATTAGGAGCCAAACTTGTATAGGGGTGATAGTTCCCCTTTAAAAGTAAAGTGCAGTCATCTAATGTATTATATATCAGGGCTGTCCAAGTTCAGTCCTCAAGGGCCACTAACAGGCCAAGATGTAAGGATTTCCCCGATTAATCACAGGTGAGTCTGTAGCAATGAATGATCCACTGATTAACTCACCTGTGATTAACACCTTAAGGATCCAGGACTGTTCTGGCACGTCATGGGTGGACATGCGATAAGGACCAATGATGTTCCAGGATTTCAGATTTGGGTTTCAGGGCTCCCAGATCCAATCCTCCATGGTCCTTAAGTACCATCCGCAAGCGTGTGTCCTTAAGGGGTTAATCAGGGAAATCAAATGAGAAAGAAAAGAAAGCAGCTAACATCTAAAAATGATCTAGGAATATACACAGTTATAATATACATAATTCTTCATGGTGGAATCTGAAAAAAGAAACTATTTTTTCTGAGGTCTAAAATCTACTCATATATTCTCTGGGGACTTCTTTTCCAGGGCGAACATTACAACAGCAGTTTTGATAGGCGTCTCAGATGCGATACTGTTTTATTGTCTGATGATGGGCCTGAGATAAGATATCAGCTTTCTGAAGAGATCAATGGATTCTAAGCTCAGTACATTAATAGTATTAGCTGTACACAAACAACCAAACTGTGTCTTTATACAAGCCTTAAAAATGCATGTTTAGGACTGGATTTTAGGGATCTAATACAACATAAATACATTTTACAGATGCTAGCTGAACGTATATAATATTTATAATTATATCATTCAATTTCATTTTATGGTGTTCATGTTCTTATATCATAGTGCTTCTTATCCCGTTCACTTTTTTTATTGAGAATCCTTATTATATTTCATAGGAATAGTTCAACAGGAATAATTTATTTATTTTTTTTAAAACACACATTCATTTTCAATGGTAAACCAAGAGGGGAGTTTCCAGTCGCCCAGAAACCCGGTCCCGCACAGATTTAACCCTAACAAATCAGAAAGCCAAATGTTTAGTCCCACCCCTTAAAGATATTCACTGCTGTTATGCATATATCTACCAGGAGAGGGCAATCTGCTTTCCTCCAGTTGTTAAAATGCAATTTCTCCCCTTTTATCCCTTTGAGTGCCAGAGGGGCACGGACGCATTGTAAAGCAATGCGTTCCATACCCCTCTGGCACTCAAAGGGTTAAACTAGAGGCCTCAAATGTACTGCTTTGTTAGAGACCACTCTAGCATTGAAGGGGTTCAAATTCTCATTTAAACCAACGTAACATTTGGGGATTTGTGTTTATCAACTATGATGCACTTGGTTTGCTCCAGAATTACTCCAGTTTCACATAATACATCACTCTCAGGGTATGGTCATAGTAGCCCTAATTAGCATAAACTGCCAGCCTGTGCCACCAACAAATAAACATTAACCCCCTTAAGGGGCACTTGACATGCTCCTCTGGGAGATTTGTAAGTAAAAATGGGGTCTGAAATTGACACTCCAAGGCTGGACGGTCTCTCTCAGACCCCAACGCAACGAGCTGATACGCGTAACAGATAATGTGCACTGGCGCGTTGGAAAGGATCAAAGTGGTCCTTAAGGGAAGATAACTTCACAGGACCTTGGTCCTTAAGGGGTTAAAGGGATAATAATGTATGCCATAAGGTAGATCTCCGAGTCTTCTCTAATGTAAAACTAAAACTTTGCACTATGTTTAATCACTCACTTTTAGGTCGTTCCAAAGATATTACATGTAAAAGATCCCCTCCCGCCCCTTCTGGCCGCCTCCCATTGAATCTGTGATTCGGTCGTGAGACCGGACTAATTGCAGAAAGGGACAATCTTCATTCACTAAGTATAAGGAAAACCCTGTCCCCCTGGATGAAGCAGGATTTCCCTTTGCTTACTGTAGATTGCCTCTCACTACTCTCGATCCGGACAACAGATAGAGGCAGCGTGACGTGGCCAGAAGGGGCAGGAGGGGGATCTTTTTACATATATCATCTTTGGAACTACATAAAAGTAGGTGATTTAACATAGTGCAATGTGTTTTACACTAGAGAAGACATTACAATCCCTTTAAAAAAACAAATGGCTAGCTCAACGTATACACTTTGTAATGTACTGGAGACCTATCTTGCCTTCAATGGATTACAATCCCCATTTAAAGGGGAACATTCACCTAAAATAAAAACTTGACCATGGGTTTTAATCAGCTCCCCAGCGAGTGCGTTCCCGCTCTCCCTTGTAGCTGTATTTCTGTGGGCAATGTTACAGCAAACTTCATTTACCATGCTACTGGGGCAGCTGGGAAGTTCTGCGGCGTCATGCGGGACATACAGGGTCTCACAGAACGGGGAATTGCCCGATTTGAAGGCTAAATATCTCCACTAGTAGCGGAGTTAAAAAAAAACCCCCAAAAAACCCAACAATAATCTTGTTTTAATGATTAAAACCCATGGTCAAATTTTTATTTTAGGTGAATGTTCAACTTTAAATCAGTGGGATTTTCCGAATGTATGTGTCCTCTATGGTGCAACCAGGTTTGCCCCAGAATAGCACTGCTTTGGTTTGTGTGTCTGAAAGATCTGCGTTTTGATGTAGGGAAGATGGTGATTTAGGGAGAAACAGGACTGCCTTTTGGAGCAGGAACACATTTGATACAAAACTGGGAATATGGGTAAAGCGTGCTACCGTGAAAGCCATAAAAAAAGCAGGGGACTGGTAGAGTAGAAGTGATACCTTTATTGGCTGAGTGGCTCTAGGATACAAGCTTTCAATACAACTAGGTGTCTTCTTCAGACATAATAATGAAGGCTGAATACACAATACACAACAGGTTATACACTCATGCATATTATTTTAACATTGGGAATGGCTTGAATGGGGTTTTGTTTACCCTCCTTTACAACAACAAATGAGATCTGTCCTCTTTATTGTTTTACAACCTAATCAACTATGCAACATGTTAGAAACATTTGGCAAAACTGGTAAAAGCCCACCCAGGCTCTAGCCTGTAACAAAGGCTCTTTACTGAAGTCTGTGGAATGTAACAGGTTCCACAAACTGTGCAGGAATGTGTCTGTGATGGAAAGTGAGAGGAATCTGCTCATTCCTCACTCAGTAGACAAGATTATCTTAAGAATTTCATTATGTATTAGGTCATGTAAAGCACAGTTTACAAAACACGATCAAATAGTTGTTGACCTGGCCTCCAACTGAAGGTAGTGATTGATTTATAGCTCAGGCACTCCTAAGCAGGAAACCAATGACATTCCTAGCCCTACACCACCCCTTCCATGACCCCATCACCCACCCACATCACTACTGCTTAACATAATATAAAACCTGTAATATACATACAGAAACATAAGTTAACTGGCCGCTACATGAGTATATTGTCTGGCTAAAATAGTACATTAGTGAAGTACATACAATTTCTAGGCACTAGTTGAGGGGCTAAATGGCAGATTTCATGCTGAAAGCCTCAAGTTTTTTGCCAACTTGGGGCACTGAATGGTGCTAATATCCTGATAGGTGCACTAATAATGCATTAAATGTAGAGACTGAACCAAGACTGAACCAAAGGAGCAATACGGGAGATCTAAATAGCAAAGAGGTCTCCAATTTTCATAACATAGTATTGTAAATAGTGCTTTTCAGTTTAATTTATAATTATGCCTAGTTTAAACTTGAAAGTTATGACCATGTTGATTAGTAAATTAAGTTAAAAAAGTGATTAAGTGTTATAAGTTGTTATTAACTGGATTTAGCTCTTATATGTTCCTTAACACCAGGTAATTATATAATTGCAGTTGCATAATTTGAAGTGTGAGTGGATAAAATGATCCTCAGTGTTCTTATGACTGGGTACTAATTAAACATAGCTATATATTCTTGAAGGATAGTCAATTTATTTAAAAAAAAACACTTCTCATATTTAGCATTAAATTGCTAGTGTCACAAAGATTGCTTCTGACCCCACTGCCTTATTTATGAAGTGGTGCTCTGCATTTGGCGTGACCTGCAGCCAAACAGTGAGAGCACTGTAAAATGAACCACAGACTGATTTATCACTGATGTGCAAAGCACACCTCAGTGATCTACAGGGGAGGATAACAGTCAAGATGACCTGCCCTACAAAGACTGACTGGGGGTGATATTTATCAAGCAACCACAAATGCTTGATAAATATTAATGTAAAACATACACACACTACTTTGTGCTCCATTGAGGGGTATATACCAAATAAGGTCGCAGTGCATATATTGTGCTCCTAAACCTGTGTGCCTGTAATGTGTTATTAACATGAATGTATAAATAATAATAACAATTTGACTACATAGTATTCATCTGCAGGATATGTAAAGTCATATGTAAAGTCAAAAAGGACTGTCTCTTTAACTTCTTTAGTGCCAGAGATCTATCCTACGGATTGAAAAAATGAATTGTTGGCCTCCCTAGCATGATGTAATATTTTTGCAACCGCAATTTAGAGTTTGTAATCATTATGTGCGGCCCTGTGTTTGACTTGAGGGACACATATGTGCATCTCGTTGCCTGTCACTAATGTGAGTGATCGGGGGTTCACTGCTTGCCATACACCACAGAGTCTGATTTGTAACCTTTTAATTTGATCCAGACTGAGTGACATACTGCAATACATTATGTAGCTTTAGGCCAGAACAGGATCAATATTGTATCCAAAATGTCCATATATCAATATACCCTGTTTGCCTTGGTAATTGGCTCCTGTGTTTCATTTTCAATCTCTGTCACATGGGATGACTTTCCAGGGAATACAATTGCACTACAGGTGCCAAGTAAAAATTGTCATATATTTAAAATTGAGATTTTAACCCGTTAATGCTAAAGGGGTCTCCAACACATTGCTTCACAATGCCTTGGAGACCTCTTAAGCATTCAAGGGGTGAAATGGATGAGGTCACCTCAAAATTGGTGATATGGAAAAACCTTTGAAAATCCCCTGAATATTATATTTATTAGAAAATTAGTTTGAGTTATTTAGATTGATAGTCTATACTAATGAAGGTATGCTGTGTGGGCACTTCCTGTCTTATCCCTACATTACTTCCCCCACTCTCTGACACTTCTCAGAAATACATTGCCCATCTCCCTACTAAAAACATTAAGTCAGACCCATAACACTTAGAATACACTTGCCTATCAATAAAAAAGGTTAACTTTAA
This sequence comes from Rhinophrynus dorsalis, assembly GCA_037306005.1. NCBI lineage: Eukaryota > Metazoa > Chordata > Amphibia > Anura > Rhinophrynidae > Rhinophrynus > Rhinophrynus dorsalis. The sequence goes on along the minus strand of CM074723.1, from coordinate 94,036,500 downwards.
TCCAATGAGTGTCACAGAGGCATCCAATCCATTATTCTATAATGCGCTAGATACCTCTAGTGCATTTGTTTTTTAAGATGCCCAGTTTATTTTTTTTTAATATTAAAGCTGAACTTTGTCTCAAGTTTTTTTTTAACTTAAGTGTTGCTTTTTCCTCCTTCTTCAATGATTAACCCTTTTGGTACCAGAGCATGGTTTTTGTTCACCTCTCTGGTGCTCAAATTGTTAATAACCAATTAGACAGCTGGTCCTCTCTCCCTCCCAGTGACAAAGTGACCCTTTGGGTGGCAGAGAGGTGAGCAATGCCACCCCTGGCACTGAAAGAGTTAATCAATGAGGGAATGAGTAACTCAGACTATGACTGTGTGTTTAGAATGACATGTGTTTCTTTTTAGTTGGGCTGAGCACTGAGGAGGCAAGTCGTGAACAAATTCCATAAAAGCTCACAAACCACTTTGTGGTGTAATGAAAACTGGGGGATCAAACTGATGAATCACCTCTGGGTCGATGGCATCCAGTGATAGCGCTCTACAAACAACCATAGCTGGCCTGCTTTTGACTGCCACATATCTGTGCTGTGCTCCTCCAGGTTACTGTAGTGCCATGTTGGTGCTAGCTGCAATTCTGGGTTTCCAAACACCCGTGTTACTCAGAACTGGATTACAAAGTCGCTCTACATTTCTATCTGTCACAATAAAACTACATGTGGGTATTATTGTGACCGAGTTTTGAGTTCAACGCAGCTATGTGACCATGTTAGTCAGTCAGTGGGCAGGCCAATGGTGGGGAACTTGTAGATTTATTGAGAGTTAGGCGTGCAGCACAGCTATGTGATAGTGTTACGCTGTCAGTGTGCAGGCCAGTGAGAGGGAACATGTATTTCTATTGTTACAGTGTTAGGAGTGCAGCACAGCAATAGGACAATGTTAGTCAATACGCAGGCCAGCTATAGGGAACTTGTAGTTTTATTGAGAGTTAGGCGTGCAGCACAGCTATGTGATAGTGTTACGCTGTCAGTGTGCAGGCCAGTGAGAGGGAACATGTATTTCTATTGTTACAGTGTTAGGAGTGCAGCACAGCAATAGGACAATGTTAGTCAATACGCAGGCCAGCTATAGGGAACTTGTAGTTTTATTGAGAGTTAGGCGTGCAGCACAGCTATGTGATAGTGTTACGCTGTCAGTGTGCAGGCCAGTGAGAGGGAACACGTATTTCTATTGTTACAGTGTTAGGAGTGCAGCACAGCAATAGGACAATGTTAGTCAATATGCAGGCCAGCTATAGGGAACTTGAAGTTTTATTGTGACAGTTAGGAGTGCAGTATGTAGTACACAGGCCAGTTATAGGGATTATTGTGACTGAGTTTGGAGCACAGAACAGCTATGTGACAGTGTTAGGTCAGTATGCAGTTCAGTGACAGGGAACATGGAGTTTTGTTGTGACTGAGTTTGGAGCACAGCACAGATATGTGACAGTGTCAGACAGTGGCAACTGTGAAGAACATCTAGTTGCTTGCAGAGCCCTATCATTGGATGCAGACCACAAAGCTGACAGTACAGGAGCAGTGAGTCAGTTTGATCTCTGTTTTCATTACGCTGAAAAAGGGATTGTGATCTTTTATGGATTTTGTTTAGTGACTAATACATCTCGCGTCTCTCCTCGGAGCCCAGCTCACTATAAACAAGCACACGCAATTCTGAACACACAGAGACTGCTGTAATAACAATAACTGGATTCATCTGGGAGAAACCATGTGCACAGTAGAGGAAAAAATAAATTCACATTGGTTAAAATTGAGCTTTTTAACCACTTGACTGCTAAAGCAGACTCCTGTGCATTCAAGGGGTTAAAGGTCCCATTTCAAAAACAGGAAATTGGGGAATATTCAAATGTCCCCTATGTTGCATTTGGTTTGCCCCAGAACTGCTCCAGTTTAAGTTGGTATATCAGCCTCACACTGACACTGGGTTACTTACTTACGCATTGGTTAACCTCTACACTGCCAGACGTTAGCACTGCTCACCTCTCTGGCACCCAGTGAGTTAATTTGTCATTGGGAGGGAGAGAGAACCCTCTGTACAATTAGTTATTAACCTTTTGAGTGTCAGAGAGAAATAGCATCTTCTGACACTTAAAGGTTAATCTGTGAAGAAGCAAAAAACCACCAGTACAAATTTATTTATTTATTTATTGAGCCTCCTAGTGGTGTTTCTGCATATGCTCGACTAGTGACAACCCTACAAAAGTTCAAATAAGTTCAACTTTAATATAGAAAAAGACATCCACACTCACCGATATATTTGAAGTATCAAAAAAACAAGCACTTTATTGAAAAGATAAAAACATCCAGACACAGACAACAGCAATCACCTCACGGTAATTGCCTTACGTGTTTCGGACCCCAAAGGTCCTATGTGTAAGGCTCTTTGGGGTCTGAAATGCATAAGGGGATTACCGTGGGGTGATTGCTGTTGTCTATGTGTCTGGATGTTTTTATCTTTTCAATAAACTGCTTGTTATTTTGATACTTCAAATATATCAGTGAGTGTGGACATCTTTTTCTATATGATTGTTCAAGTTGGAGGAGTGGAGTTCCTTTGTACCGGCACCGCTATTGATGATGGGTATTTACTGCAGCTTGAAAATAGCGTGGAGGTGAGCATCTGCACAACGGTATGAGTGAAGTATCCAGTTAACTGTATCATATTGAAGCAGTTGATGTTTTCGCTACATTAAAGGGATAGTAATGCCTAAACATATGTTGTAGGGTTTATCCCCCTGAGTAAAACAAGAGTACTCCCACTGCTGAAAGGTGTTTCATTCAAAAGTTATTAATTTTCAAAGTTGAATTTTTTAGGTGCAATATCACAGTGGCCTGAAATTGTAGAGTGGCGCTGTTGCTACACGATCCTATGGACAGCTCTGGTCTCAGGACCATAAATCTCCATAGGATGGTGTAGCAACAGCGCCACTGTACAATTTCAGGCCACTGTGATATTGCACCTAAAAAATTCAACTTTGAAAATTAATAACTTTTGAATGAAACATCTTTCAGCAGTGGGAGTACTCTTGTTTTACTCAGGGGGATAAACCCTACAACATATTTTTTTTTACATTTTAGGTATTACTATCCCTTTAATTGGCCTTTTATTACATTGTTGCCTGCTAGAGCGGTCCACTTTGTTTGTATCAAGTTCATGTTTAACCCTGAGTGCCAGAGGGGTACACAACACCTTGCTTCACAATGCATTGTGCACCCCTCTGGCACTCAAAGGCTTACAAGATGTGAAAAAGAAAGAAAATGGGGGATCACAAAAAATGTATACATAAAAAAGTAGTGAGATGTAAACTTTTAATTTTTAATTAACGGGCAAGTGCGTTCTTTAATTAAATGACAGGTCTATTAGAAGTATCCGTGAGTGGGGGTGTAATGTACGGCTATGACAGGAAGTGCTCTGCAATCCGTTGCGTACCCCTCTGGGACTCAAATGGTTAATTAGCATAATGTATAAATCTAAACGCAACAGCTAGTTTTCTAAGTTATAAATGGCTAATACAAAGTTGTTTTTAGGTGATCGTGTCCCTTAAAAAAGCCCAATTTAATTGAAAGAATTTTTATTTGCCCTGAATTGCTCTATTTGTGTCTTTGTGTATGTGACACAGAGCGCATCCCATTCTGACTCACAGCTTTGTATAAAGACAGCTTGTGATGTGAAACCGCTGTTAGGGTTTGCCACTTCCTCTTTATTCTATTATCGCTACAATACAAGTGTAGACAACGCCACTATTTAATGTAACACAAGTTTACTGTATTAAGTAATCCACTGAATATCAGTATTTGTTCTCCAAATGTTAAGATATTTTCCCAAGTCCAAAAAAACTGAATATCAGGCAGAAGTTCAGGCTTAACCCTTTGAGTGCCAGAAGAGTTTGTGACACATTGCAGAGCAATGCCTGTATACCCCTGTGGTACTCAAAGGGTTAATGTGGAGCTATCACTCCAAGTTTAGTTTATTTAACAGAATTAAAACATACCTATATGTACCCAGCAGCGATTGTTCACTAACATATTCGGTCATTCACTAATAACCATAGCTAGGAACCTAGGAAGATCACTGAAATGTAATTGATAAAGGTGCCCAAACAGATTCAGATTCTGTCCGATAGGCTCCTGTTTGCTCTAAACAAAATGCACCATCAATCTCTGCTAAAGGAACATTAACATGATACAATTTAGAATTTCCACTGCCTTAACCCATACAACGCAAATAGGACTCCCTCACATTTCAGGTAGAAATCATACAAGTTAAGAGATTAAAAAGCATTTAATTGGTGCAGATCATATAGTAGTACTCACCCCGAGAATTGGGTCCTTCACCTTTCACCCTGAGATTTGGGTCAAACTCTGACAGTTCCCAGGTATGTGAATAACCAAGGTTTAGAGACTCTCAATCCAAGAGTTTCGTAAATGACAAAGCATACAAGATCATTTAACCCTTTGAGTGTCAGAGAGGTATGCAACACATTGCAAAGTACCCCTCTAGCACTCAAAGGTATAATATATGACAAGGATAATAATCAACACTACAAAATTACGCAACACATTGCAGAGCAATGTGCTTCACACCCCTCTGGCATTCAAAGGGTTAAACAATACATCTAAATAGTCCTGTATTAGTCTTCCCTGATCATCTACAGTAGGTATCACAATCACAAGAATATTAGATGCTGTGCCAGCCATTTGTCTGTAAACTAAATGGCTTTTGAGACACAGTGTGGCACTTTATGGTAAATCCCTGCACAATATGCTAATTAGTTATGGTCAAAGCTCTTCAGAAATAGCCCCAGTGTGTGGCTCTGTGGTGCAATTTTAAAGCTAAACAAGTGCACTACAGGGGAGAATTGAAAAGTATTTTAATTCTTTGAATACCAGAGAGCTATGAACCACATTGCCAAAGTAATACACTGTGCACCCCTCTGGCAATCAAAGGTTTAAAAAGTCCCTTTTAAATTAAAGAAAATCTTACTAATGTTTATCTGTCCACTGTGGTGCATCTGGTTTGCTCCAGAACTTCATCTCAGTACATCAGCCTCAGTGACTGGAATATTAGCTCAGCACTTAAACCAATTAGCATGAACTGCCATACTATGCCACCAAATATTTATTGCTCAAAAACTGTTATGTCCAAAGCAATGTGTTGCTCACCCCTCTGGCACTCAAAGTGTTTCATTGCTGTACAATGAGTTGGATACCCCTCTGGCACTCAAAGGGTTAAACCAGTCTCCCCATTAACCTGATGCAACTGTGGTTATACTGTACAATAAGAAGCATCTTCCTTATAAAATAATTATATATATATATATATATTATATATACACACACACACACACACACACAGTGGAAGAAGGTATAGGTAGGAGAGTAGTAATGAGTATCAACAGAGGAGGTCACTTTGGAAGACACCATTTTGATACAGAGTTGCTGCATTTATTATTTGGGGGAAGAATGGGGAAGTCACATACAACCTGAATTTGAAAGCAAACTGCCCAATCTAGTCTGCACATTTATCTATCTAATTAACCACTTGGATGTTAGACGTCTGCATCCCGATGTTTTACACCAGCGGTTCTCAACCTTTCTAGTGCCGCGACCCTTTGATAAAATTTCCCAAGTTGCGGAGACCCCTAACAGTAAAATTATTTTTGTTGCTCCTTCATAACTGTCATTTTGCTACCGTTATGAATCGAAATATAAATATCTGATGGTTTTAGGCGACCCCTGGCAAATCATCATTCGACCCCCGAAGGGGTCCCGACCCACAGGTTGAGAACCACTGTTTTACACTGAGCTGATATTTCTCCAGCATCCCAAAGACCAAAACAAACAAACAAAAGAAAAAAAACCCACAACAGCTTTATGTCTATGTAAGAGGAATTCATTGGGGCCCTTTGTTTAACAAATGGTTATTTGAAAATTCTTCTCTAAAGAAGTATAAAGTTACATTTTTAAAATGGACTGTCTTGGTTCTGTTTGTCAAAAAGCTATGGAAACCAACATTCTTTGAAAATATAGATATATACACGTTAATTATGGTACTTACACATATATTTTAAATATCAGAATTTACTGTCATTTTTGGCATGCATGCCATTTTTTTTTTAAAGTGGAACTTTCACCCCAAAACAACTTTATCTCAATAAACCGTACAGTTAAAACTGCTTATTTGTTGTTTAACAGCTTTGATTTTACAGATATGCGTGTTAGAAAATCCTTCCTGGTCATGCATGACGTTGCCTGCAGTACAGCACATGCTAATGACCACAGGGCGCCCCCTTCTGTTAAATCACCACTCTTTCCTCCATACTCCCTGCTATTCCTGCAGTGGTCCAAGTACAGTCGTCTTCTCCACGATCAGCTGATTTAAGTAAACAAAGTGGCATCTGGCCCTGCGAACTGCTCTCCACATAACATTGGGGAAGGGATAGATTTTGAACTTTTGAAAGTGCACCAAACTGCATTGGCATGGACAGCCAGCTACAGAGAAAAGGGGGCAGGCTTTCTCAGTAGGACTGGCAGGTCTGCACTCCGCAGAGGGAGAGTGCTGTCAGTCACTGGGGCTAAGTAAAATGGCTGCACTCTCAAGAACAGAGCTAAATCTAGGGTAAGGCTTTATGTTGCGGAGACTGTTTTGGGAGAGAAAAAGGAGTGTGGTGAGCATCACAAAGAATAAGTAAAACATTTATGGAGGGAAATAGGGAGGTGACAGTTTCACTTGAAGGAGCACATCAAGTTACCATGCCCACTTTTAAAACCATAGGGGTTATGCACTTAGGTGTGATAAGAAGGAGATAACTTGTCCAGTGAATTTACCTCTCAGATTTATATGTTATTCTATGGAGCCCATGCACTAAGATCTCTTCCACTTGAGACATCTTAGTGCATAGGCTGCATAGAATAAATCAGAAACTGGAGAAGTGATATCACTGGATAAGCTATCTCCACTTTATCACACCTTACTGCATAACCCCCAGGTATTTAAAAACATATTCTATGGTATTAACTAGTATTAAAGGGATAATAATACTTAAAATGTAAAAAAAATATTTTGTGGCATGTATTCCCCCTCCCCGAGTAAAACAAGGATACTCCCACTGCTGAAAGTGTTTTATTCAAAAGTTATTAAAGCTCAAACTCTATTTTTTAAGTGCAATATCACAGTGGCCTGAAATTGTACAGTAGCGCTTTTGCTACACCACCCTATGGAGAGTTATGGTCAACTGAGAAGAGCTGTCCATAGGATGGCGTAGCAACAGTGCCACTGTACAATTTGAGGCCACTGTGATATTGCACTTTAAAAAAAAATAATAAAAAAAAAAAAATCAAGTTTGAGTTGTAATAACTTTTGAATAAAATATCTTTCAGCAGTGAGAGTGTTTTACTCAGGCAGATAAACACTACAATATTGTTTTTTTTACATATTATTACTATCCCTTTAAGTGAAAATATTTCTTCTAAAATTGACAAAAAATAGTTTGACACAAACATAATTTTACTACCAATTAATCAGCACATTATAAGATATTAAGGGATATATTCTCCAAGAAGCGAGTGACTGAATGTATAAGGAAATTTGCTCATCTCCTTGGAGGAGATTTACTAAGCGGTGATAAAGTGGTAATATAGTAGAAATTTATCACCTATTAATCACCGCTTAGTGAATCTCCCCCCTTGGGCATTAGCCCTTGTCCAATTCATTAACGGGCAGTTTATTTTTGGCCCTCCCTCATCCATCAATGAGTGGGTACACACACACACACACACACAATGTTATTGTATGATCTAATCAATACTCATCGTTTTTTTCCTCTCTTTAAAGCACATTAGATTTTCTCCAAAGTTCACTTCCACGAATCAACAGAGAAGTGAAACGTCACTATAGCACATGACAGTATATAGAGCTACATCTGGCCATGCTAAAATGTTAATACTGGCACAAAGGAAACTTAAAAATCTGTAGAATTCAAACAAATACTGGACCGAACAGTTATAAAGGGCTGTATTCAATAAAGTGTGTAATTCTGGAGCAAACCAACTGCACCATAGTGGAGAAATAATCACTGCTCAAATCTCTATTAACTTAAATGCAGCTTTAAAGGGATAGTAATACTTCATTGTTCCTATCCTCCATATTGTAGCCCTTAAAAATTGGAATTAAACGAGACCAGCGGCATCTCTCAAACCTTTATGGTTTGAGAGATATCTGCATTCAAAGTTCCCTCTCCTTCTCTCTCCCCTGACGTCAAAATTGTAGCTGAGAGCCGGAGAATCCGTTCAGTGAGAAAGCGGCGGCTCTGCAGCAGTGCTGAGATCTCGTTATAGAAACAGAAATCTTTCACTAAAATGGTCTACATGTGCTTGGTTTGCAAGCACACGTAGAAGTCCATTTCAGTGAAGGATTTCTGTTTCTATAGCTCAATCTCGCCACTGCTGCAAAGCCGCCACCGGTTCTGGGACCGGATTCCCCTGCTGTCAGCTACAATGCTGACGTCAGCAGAGAGAGAAGGAGAGGAAACTTTGAATGCGGATATCTCTCGAACCTAAAGGTTTGAGAGATGCCGCTGGTCTCATTTAATTACAATTTTTAAGGGCTACAACATGGGGGGTAGTAAAAATGAAGTATTTCTATCCCTTTAAAACTTGAATGCTAGAGAGGTCACCAAAGCATTAACCCCTTAAAGTGGAACTTTCATCTTCATAATATTGCCCCCCAATACATTACTAATATAGCGATAGGCAAAGGAATGCTTTTATTATGTTGAATAAATCCACGTTATTGAAGTAATCCAGCTTCTTCTGCAGGCACCCAGGGCACAGAGCTTATAAGGGAAGCTCTGTGCACCATTACCTTAACCCCTTTAGGACCCATGACGGTCCTGGACAGTCATGGAATTCTGGGCTGCACAGGCCACTGGGGGAGTCAGGAATCAGATTCACCAAAAAAAAAAAAAAAAGTCCCTGGTCCTTAAGTGACCGCCGTGTGCGCGGCCGGACCTTAAGGGGTTAAGGTAACCAATCCGGGCAGTGCACAGGACAGACAGCGCAGACTCAGAGGCAACTTTCCTCTAAGATGTCTGCACTGTCATCCGCTGGATGCCAGAAGAAGAAGCTGCATTCCTTCAATAACGCTGACTTATTCAACATAATACAAGTATGCCTTTACCTATCACTATATTAGTAATGTATTAGGGGCAATATTATGAAGATGAAAGTTCTGCTTTAACGATACATCATGCCAGGACCGTTACGCACAGGACCGGCCTGGCACATATGGAATTATGGTATGTCAGCATGGCTGCACGCTGCTCTGCCATCCCATAATGCTGCGCAGAAAAAAAAAAAAAAAAAAAAAAAAAAAACAGTGCCATGGTCCTCTACAGCCTCTCACCCCCCAGGTCGGTCGGTCGTTAAGGGGTTAAATCACTGGGGGTTTCATTTCTTCACTACAGTACAGATGGCTTACTCCACAAATACATCTCTTTAGCTTACGGAATGAGAAGCAGTGGTCTGTAAGGACACTTCCTGCCATGGGAGTAAGCAATACCAGAAGACAGACTCCGCCATCTTTCTTCTCCCACATATCTCAAGTGGCACCTTGTGACATTTATCTACTTCACATAAGTATCATCTTCATTTCATTAATATGTTTGTTTACTTCTCTGTTTTGATCAAGTGTTTAACACTTTGAGCGTCAGAGGGGTGTGCTACTCTAACACCCCGTTACCAATTAAACTATTTAAAATTAACATTTTAAGTATGGGGCGTCAGCACACTTGTACACATATCACAAAGATATCCCACACCTTAACGCTTTAAGAACCAGAGAAGAATGCAACATGGCAAAGAAATGCGTTGCTTACCACTGGCACTCAAATGGTTAATTCAGCAGATAGTAACACTTGTCATTGAAAAAATATGTATGGCAGCGTTTATCATGCTGAGTAAAACAAGGGAACGTACACTGATGAGAGGTGTTTTATTCAAAAGTTATTGCAGCTCAAATATTTTTGGGGCGTATTATCTCCATAGGCTTTTTATAGTGCTGCTCTTACTACACCATCCTATGGAGGTTTGTAGTTAACTGACCACAGCTGTCCATATACTTCTCTATAAACCATTAAAACGTCACTCAGTGGAAGTTCCGTGCCCAAAGAACTGCAAGCTTGAGGTGTAAAAACTTTGTATACAATTTCTTTCAGCAGGTGGAGTAGCCTTGTTTTATTCAGCTGGATAAACTCTGCAACACATTTTTTACAACATCATGCATTACTAATTTTTTTAAGGAGAGTTAATGAAAGATACCACTGGCCGGACATGGAAGCATCAACATGCGTTCATCTGAGGCCCAATGTCTCAGACAGAGTGGGTAACTAGGGACAGAAGTGGACAGATTTTGAGAAGCTGATCAGGAAAGGCCTCAACCCTCAACATCAGTGGCAGCATGGTAACCTCTCTACTAAGTACAAAATTCTTCAAAGCAACAACCCATATCACCTATCCAATTGTGTGGGGAAGTGGGAAAGCTAAAGGCTGGGATCGAGACCTGCTAAACAAAATTAAAGCCAACTTCATTTCTTAACACTAAATTAGTTATATCACACCTCCATTTTACAACCACTGTCCTGACTTGGAGATCTCACCTTATTAAATATCTAATATAGCAGAATAGTCGCACTTAGTGAAATAAAAACATAGCTTTAGTATCTTCAGATAACGATAATAAACATCAAACAGCATACAAACAGTAATCCATAGCTGTCAGTGATCAGAGGCATTTCACACTCATCTAGTGCTTAATCATTGACCCATTAAGCCTCTGGATTAACCACTAAATATATCTTTGGCTAAAACAGTGTATTCAAAGTGAATTTAAAACAACCAATAGGGAAATAATTTAAACCATCAAGTCAAGTAATCCCATAGGGTGACGCTGAACATGCATACGAAACAACAAATATATAAGTCTGATATACAGGAAAACACTTATTATCAATACTTGAAAAAAGATGACGTCAATTTAATCAACAATCAAATTAAAAATAATAATTAAAAAGTATATATATATATGTAGATATATTTTGTAGCTAGATAGATAGATAGATCCTATATAATAATTTGCTAGGATGTTTGTCAGAAGTCGTCATGCGCAGTAGAGACTCCACTCGCTGCAGTCATGCGCATGACTGCAGTGCGGGCCCCAGCCGAGGCTTCTGGGTGGCACTGTGGGCCGTGTACACGGGCTTTTAAACTAATATATATCCTATATAATAATTCGCCAAGTTGTGTGTAACGCCCGACATGCGCAGTAGACAGTGCTGCGCGTGCGGCAGTCACACGCAGTAGAGAGTACCCGCGCCGCGGCTGATACAGAGCTGGGCGCTCCTAAGGAGCGCCCAGCTCTGTATCAGCCGAGGCGCGGGCAGTCTACACTGCGTGTGACTGCCCCGCGACCGGCTGCCAGAGGCTCTGTATCAGCCGAGGCGCGGGAGACCCGCGACCGGCTGCCAGAGGCACTGTGGCCCGTGTAACGGGCTGTTCAGCTAGTATATATATATAAGAACATAAATGGTGGAGGTGTATTATGAAGGACTCACCACCACAAATGTCATGCATTACTAAGAAAGAACAATTCGTATACAAACCACAACAACCGGTTAATACAGGAAAGCAAAAATCAAGAGACAAAGCAATAAAAAATGTGCGTGATATCTCACTTAGACTTCCTTGTTTGAAGCCTGCAAATACAGAATGTCTCTCTTTTATTTACGAGTGTTGTGATTTGTATTTGATTTGTTCTTAATAAAGCAGGACATCTGTGGTATTGAGTCCATCATAATACATAAATGAACTGCATACAATCCTGACTTTTGCCTCCAAATGGAGGTAACACAGTCTTGTATTGTCCTACATTCCCTTTGTGATCTTCTCACTATGAGGTTGAGAGTACGTGGGGACGATTATCCCCAGGGATGCTATTTGGAAATCTTGGGGCCCAGTCTTATCATAGCGAAGCAGTGTATTAGACCAGACCTGAAATGGGGGGAGTGTATACCTTGCCTCAGCCTCACTTTCCACGTGGAGTGGCTCAGTACCATCTCCCCCGTGACAAGATAGACAAGTTTTGGTATGTCTGGCTGCTCTGATCATCATAGAATAAACCGTCAGTATGTTGAGTGCAATGTGCGAGATACACTCTGACACTCAATAAAATTCTCTTCCAACTGTATAATTCATTGGTTGTTTTTATTCCCCACTAATAATGCAATGTTTCCTTTAGTCCGATGCTCTTATCGCTGTCTTATACTTTTATCATTACTTCTGTTCCTGTAAATCGCTGTGTACATGTATGGAGCTATATGTACATATATACAGTACTACTCACACACATATGTTTATCATCAGCTTCTGCTTAAGAATCAACAAATAATCTGCACCATTAATGGAAAGAAATGCAACTAAAACCTTATTTGTGCTGCATCACCAGCTGCTGCTTATGTTAAAGGGACAGTAATGTCCCATAAACAACGTATACAGTTTTGCAAAGATTAAAAAAATAAGCTCAATGCTACAAATCCTATCTCTCAAACCGCTATGGTTTGTGAGATATCCTTCGCTAAAGTTCCTCTTCTCCTGATGTCAGCTGTAAAGCTGACAGAAGGGGATCTGTGTTGGACGACACGAGGAGGCTCTTCAGCAGAGCCGCAATAGCGAGATTTAAAAATAATTACTTATTTTGAAGAGTCTGAAAAGTGTGCTTGCAAACCAGGCACACTTTGTAGACCGTATTTCTTTTAATATTGCGTTATTGCTGCTCTGCTAAGAGCCACTTGTAGTCAGAAGAGGAGGAAGAGCGGAAATTTACTGGAGGATATCTCTCAAACCATAGCGGTTTGAGAGTTAGGATTTGTGTCATTTAGCTTATATTTTTAATCTCTACAAAACTCTATTCATTGTTTATGGGACATTACTGTCCCTTTAATTGTGAAGACAGCTGTCTGGAGCAAACCAAATGCACCAAGGGGAAAAAAATCCACAAATCCCATTTAAATATGGTTTAGTCCCTTGAATGTCATAAAGGTCTCCAACTCAACACGTTGGCATAATAGTTAACACTCCAGGGGTTAAAAAGCCCCACTGAAATCCCTTTGAGTACCTGGGAGGTATAAAACATGTTGCAACACAATGCATTGGATACTTTTGCCCAATAATAGAGCTGTTAAGAACCTAATCCATATGCCTAATTATTGGGGGGGGCTTAATATTGGGTGATAGTTCAACTTTAAAAACAACACACTCAAATTGAGGGGGAAAATGTGTGTTTAATAGCTTTGGTACCAATTTCCATGCCCATAACCTTTTGGGTTTTTGGGGGCTAGTCTCAATATTATATATAATTATGTAGGGGTCTCCCTCTGTGCATAGCAATATGGACTAAAAGTCAACTGATCCTTTAAAACCTCCAGGTACTAATTCAGATGCAGATCCAAATCTGTAGTCTGTGTGAGACAGAAATCAACAGTAGAGCACAGCACATAGCCATATTACAATACACTGATGTATTAATAACTAGAGCAATTCTGGAACAAACCAGCTACACCACAGGGGATAGATAAATGCATATTTCACAAAGTTTCCATTTATTTAAATATGGCTTTTAACCCCTTAAATGCTAGAGAGGTCTCCAAAGCATTGCAAACTCCTTCTCAGTGCATCAGCTTCAAAGAGTGGGAGTGTAATAACAGTGTGTTACATCATTGTTACCTAGCCAGGATTTTACTGACCGGCCAATAAACGTTGAACTTAAAGACAATAATAATAATGGCCAGTATTTCCTTTCACAGCAAAGGTCGCGGCCCTTTTACAAGCTTATGTGACTGATAATCCCCTTTACAAGATTCTTAGGTTGATCCAATAAGATAAATGATATAACATATAAAGAATCCTGTTTTCTCATGATCAGACTGGAGACAGCCATAGGTCCAATAAGAGCCTCTAGTTAATATTCTAATCATTAACGTTCCCTTTCACACAAGGGAATGGCTTGATTCATAAGAACATTTATTTCCTTATATTCCTAATAGATAACTTTTAAACCCACAAATGCTAGGGAAGTCACCAACATATCGTAAAACATATTTAGCATTCAGGGGGTTAATTATAAAGAGAGAATATACCTCATTAGAATAGGTTTTACCAAGCACAGTCACCCAAAAATAGGCAGCACTGTACCCTGTGGCAGTGTTCACACTGAAACAACACAACACCTATACAACAAAGATCAGCTTGCAGCTTGATGCGATAGTTGCCAGTGAGATGAAGAAGCGAAGGTCTGCACAGTGGTCTGTGAGGGAGCTGTGCAGGCTGTTCATTTTGGCCATCCAATTGTTATGATGCTCTTCACAACAAACCAATCACAGTGTCCCATTTTGGAGGCAGCCAATGAAGTAATGCTGACAACTGTTTTAAAGCAGTGATTCTCAGCTCCAGTCCTCGGGGCACACCAACAGGTCATGTTTTCAAGATATCTCTAATTAATCACAGGTGAATCAATCACAATGACTGAGCCACTAATTACTCACCTGTGATTAACCCCTTAATGACAGAGGACGTACATGTACGTCCCGGAAATCCAGGTCCCCGAGCAGCTACACACTGTTTGGGGACTCCGGAATAGTTTAAAAAAAAAAAAAAAAAATGTTAGCCAGGCGTTAAGTGACGTGGCCTGTCGCTAAGGGGTTAAGCAGGAACAACCTGAAAACCTGCACTGTTGGCGTGAGAAACACTGTTTTAAAGTGTACACCTTCACTTGTGTTTGGCTCTTTAAGACAGTACAGTTCATAGGACATGGGCGATACCAATGTAGAGGCGATGTGACTTGGTATCGACTTTTATAAACAAATAACTGAAAACCATTTTTCCTGGGTTGGATCTTAATGTATGTGCTGAATATAAAATATCATTTATGTCAACAATTCCCCATAGGCTATAACAGGAATATGAGCTAAATTTCATTCATAACTTCTTGAGAACCAGAGGGGTGTGCAAGGCTTTGAAGAGGGTAATCCACAGATAATACAGTGAATTTTATCACAGGTAATAGTGTTTTATTTCATTTGGATCCGAACAATGCTGCCCTTCCCCATCAAATCATCTGTTATTGCCACAGAGAAGCATCTGGTTTTAATCTTCTTAGAAAATTAATTACAAATGCTTTCTCATGATTTCCTTCCCTGTGAGATGAAGTAACTACGCAGTAGCCCTGTCACTGTAACCTAATTCCGATATGAGAGGTTTTGCAAGCTGTGTGGATTTAAAGGGATAGTAATGTTTCATAATAAAAGCAGCTTTAATTAATCATCATAATATTTGGAGTTTGGAGAGTGTTATTTCACTTCGGTCAGAGCTGTAGTTCAAAAGTAATTAAATGACAAAATATTCCCCTCCCACCCCTTTTACTGATTTAACCCTGCTCAGCCAGAGCAGAAGGGAGGTGCCCAGGTAGATTGCAGAGAGGGACGATCTTCAATTAAGATAAGGGGAAAAAGCTGAAAAACCTGTCAAGGTGGGCAGGGCTTTCATTGTTCTCATAGGAAGAAGATTGTCCCCTGCTGTTATCTGTCTGGTCTATGGACTGGATTCCACATCTGAGAAGAGATGGCTTACACTAGGTAAAAGGGGCGGGAGGGGAAACTTTGCTTGTGAATAGCTCTCAAACCATAAAGGTTTGAGAGATAAGACTTGTATCATTCTTCATGTTTTTTTAATGCCTACAAAGTAAAATAAAGATAAAACGAAGTATTTCTATCCCTTTAACCCTACACTTCCATAAGTGCCTGCAACACACTGGCTCAGATTTATAAAGCAAAGAATATGACCCGGTATGCATATCCATAACAACTATGCCAATATTTAAAGACAAAATATCGAGAGACACTTTTCTCCTGGGAAGTACAGGTGGTCAATAGAACTGTGAAGAACAAAGCCAAAAGGAACCCTTCAAATTTAAAGCTACACTAGCACAGCTGAAAAAACTTAATGCACACCAAAGTACTGCATGAATGGACCTCTCACCTTTCATTTTCTTTTACATATTTGACAACTTCATCCAAAACTGCATAAGCGTCACAATAACCAAAAGTCAAGTAGTTTAGGAAATATTCACACTTTTATTTCTGGGAAAAGAAAAAGTGAGTGTCTCCTGATGCAGCACAGAGCTTCATTAGCATAAAAAAATAATTGCCATATTAAATGTCACTGAAAATCCTAAATAGCATATGAAATGTCCTTGGTACTGCATTAGCATATGGTACCTACATACATTAGCATTTGGTAGATTGTAAGCTTTATGGCAAGGACCTCACTTCCAGTGTTCCTCTTTGCACAGCACTTGTACCCCTGTATTGCCTAAACTCTTAACTGTAAATTTGCAGGTATTTTGATTAACATGACACATAGGCAATTTTTTATTACATTTTAAAATATGCAAACTTGATTGAAGGTGACAGGTTCACTTTAACACAAATTGGGAGGCTCATAGCCTGTTACCCTTTAACCCTTTTCCTTACATACCCCTCTGGCACTCAAAGGGTTAAGGAAAAGCACACAAAAAATGGAGTCAAATGTAATATTTAAAACCAGAGATAGAAACTGGGACAGCGGGATTCATGGACGGAAAGCCAAAAGCAGGGGCCATCTCTGGAAACCAGGGGCATTTATTTACTTTAAGATGGGTTTTGCTGCCTGTAGGTCCATACAGACTTATCTGGGACTGCTGGGATTTGGAGGATGCTATGACACAATCTCACAGACCAATACAGAGTGTCACTGGAAGCCCTGCTCACCCTGGACAGAACACTTACACCTACATAAAAAGGGCATTATGCTTAGAAGGAATGAATGTCTACTGAGGCAACCCATCTGCTCCACATGTAACAAAAACTCTCAACATTCAGACTGATTCAAAACGGGCTTTTAACCCTTTGATTGCCAGAGGGCCAAGCAACGCATTGTAGAGCAATGCGTTGCATACCCCTCTGGCACTCAAATCATTAACCACTTGAAAGAGAGAGCCCTCCAACGCATTAAGAAGCAATGTGTTGGAGACCTCTATAGCATAAACAGGGTTAAAAGCCCAATTTAACTGAAGTAACACTTTACGGTACAACGCGGTTGATTTGCCCCAGCATTGCTGCTCTTTTCATTGTGCATATGGCTGACACACACAGAAGTATAAGCTCTTCTTGATAGAAGTGCCATGTTGTAACAATGACAGGCATAGATGTAAGAGTTTCTATACCTTGATAAAACCCGATATATGAATGTGCCCATGCTCTTTTTTCGGTACACTGGGGGAAGACATTTTCCTTCGCACCCCTCACTTTCTACTTTATTTTGTTATAGTAGAGTGCAGGACGAGAGGAGAGCAAAGAAAAACTGTCCCCTCAGCGTGCTGGACATGCATTGTAAGAGATGTGACTTCTAACACAGCATTCACGTTCTTACATACACATTCATATACACTATTTATATACATCTGTTATATTTATAAACACATCTATCAAGAGACAGAGTAATTCTGGGGCAAACCAACTACACCATAGGAAGTAATGATACTATCCACTGATTGCACAGAAGACTAATTTAAATCAATAACATTTTGCCCCCTACACCCAGTTGGTTTGCCCCCAAAATGCTGCACTCTTCTCTTGAACATAGAGTCCTAGTAATGCATTTGAGGGGTTAAAATCTGCATTTAAATCTAGGAGAATTAGGACATTTGTATTTGTTTATTTTTGTTTGCTCCCAAACTGCACCTTTTTAGCTTGATAAATTTGGTTCTCTCTATTAAGTTTTTCTATTTCTATATAAAACAGCTATAATACACGAGCATTACACAGTGCACAAGCCTCCTCTAGAATCCATAACACAAGCTACACTGTAGCTTTTTCCCATGCGTTACACAGTATGGAAAACCTTCTCTAGGATCCACAATACAAGCTACACTGTACCTTTATCCTATGCATTACACCACATAGCTGCAGCAGGTTTGTTAATCTGGTAAAATAATACATTAAAATAAGATCTAGAATGTACTTACCCAGATCCGTTTTACTTGTGTATTGAAGACTAGCACAGTTAGCTGGGAGAACCTCTTTGGAAACTGCAGCTTTTTAGAATGCCTCTTGCTAATCCTACATCAGACTGGAATTTAAAGATTCTTGTGCACTGGGTCACAGAGGGAATCTGCATGCAAAGCACAGAGCACTTCCTTATTAGGCTGCCAGCCTGTTTCACAGTCAACAATACCGCCTCTGTCAGAGCACAGCACACTACCACAATGACACTGCCCTTGAGGGCAGAACCATGCTTTCTCTTGAAGACTGTAACCCTTAGAGTGCCAGAGAGGTATCCAACGCACTCTCTGTCACTCAAAGGGGTTAACTTACTCCTTGCTGCTCATATTTGATTGCCAGTAGGCTCAAGCATTCAGAGAGTTAAAGGGGAACTCACACCTCTTAATAATAACCCCCACACTTACCTTTCCATGACTAGGAAATCCTAATGGCCCCTATGAATTTTTCTTTCTGCATTTGTTCAAGGGATACCATCTCCAGTCAGTACTGGATGTTTTACATCCATGGAAACCTCAGACTCTGCCACTGCATATGGCAATCTTAACCCTTTATGGGTCACAGGAGTGTGCAAAAGGGTTGTGAAAGAGTATGCATTCCGTCAGCAAAGGGCATGCACTTCTACAGCGGATCTGTTGTTACAGCAACTTTTGTAGATTTATCATCACTCATTGACTGCTGAAGCAACAGTGCCACCATTAAGTTTCAAGCCATGGAAGTACTGCACCCAAAATTTTAGTATGAGCTGCAATAACCTTTGAATTAACATCTCTCAGCAGTGGAAAAAACCCTTATTTTACTCAGCAAGATAAATCCCACTATATATATATATATATATATATATATATATATATATATATATTTATTTATTTTTTTTTATTTTATTTTTTTTTTTTTCCCCTCCATATTACTAATTACTATCCCTTTAAGGACCAGAATGTTCAATACATTGTTACATAAAGAGCTGCACTCTCTTCTGGACCTTAGAGGGCTATTACAATTATTTCTCCTTTATTGCTAAATACATCTAAAAGGTATCTATTATGTTCCCATTCTTCTAGATCAGAGAGTAGCAATCTGTAGCTTTCCAGCTATAGGGGACTACAACTCCCATGATCGCCAACTAGCCCACTTCTCAACTATTGAGCCACAGGTTGAGCCTACCCTTGACCTAGATGGTAAGTCCACAAGATCAAGGCCATTTACACCTCTTATTTCAGTGATAGATACCTACACATATTTTCCTCTTATTCAATGTATCCATGTACATTTCCTATACATTGTGATTTTTGTTTTGCATTCATTTTAATAATTTTAGAGAGTTTTTATTTAGCAGATGGGGAACCTAATCATGAATTACAGACATGTCCAGAAAATCCCCTCTCTTTGGAGGCTATGCGCTAAGGCGTGATAAAGAGGTGATTAAGTGGAGATGATTTCTGCAGTGATATCACTTCTCCAGTTCATATGTTTTTCTATGGAGTCAGTGCACTAAGATTTATCCAACTTTGGAGATCTTAGTGCATTGGCTCCATACAATAACATAGAAACTGGAGAAGTGATATCACTGGAAAAGTCGTCTCCAGGTTATCCAGTATTTATCACTCCTTAGTGCATAACCCTAAACCATCTTAGACTTCCAATGACAACAAGACGGGTGAATAAACTGATGAGGAGGAATAATCATGCAAACCATTTCAAGGTGGAAGTGCCAGTTGAGGGGAATACTTCAAAATGTGATAAGTCTCTTCAGAAAAATAAAGAAAAAATAAATTTTGCATTTTCTTTAATTAAGTAGGCAAACTTTTATTGAAATGATTGGTCTGCTTTAATTGTTTGTCACCGATTTTTCGAATAACTATCCAACTTACTGTACAGTGATGTAGAATAAGTTGGAGATTCATAAATAAAAGATAAGTTATTCACAGATGTAGCAAGGGGTTATTGAACCTTTTTTGCCACTTTAAAATATGCTGTAAAATTTCTACAATCCATAGAGAATATTTCACCTCCCGAATACTCAGTGCGACTCATCAGGTACCCCCAGCATACTCTGCATGTGATCAGGTACCCCCAGAATACTCTGCATGTGATCAGGTACCCCCAGAATACTCTGCATGTGATCAGGTACCCCCAGCATGTTCTGCATGTAATCAGGCACCCCCAGCATGCTCTGCATGTAATCAGAAGCCCCCAGCATGCTCTGCATGTAATCAGGTACCTCCAGCATACTCTGCATGTAATCAGGCACCCCCAGCATGCTCTGCATGTAATAAGACAACCCCAGCATACTCTGCATGTAATAAGACACCCTCCAGCATACTCTGCATGTAATCAGGCGCCCCAGCATACTCTGCATGTAATCAGGCACCCCCAGCATGCTCTGCATGTAATCAGGCACCCTCCAGCATACTCTACATGTAATCAGGCACCCTCCAGCATACTCTGCATGTAATCAGGCACCCCCAGCATACTCTACATGTAATCAGGCACCCTCCAACATACTCTGCATGTAACCAGGCACCCATTATCCTGTGACAGGTTTATTAAAGTGTTAGTAATGTCTCAATATACACAGACTTTATTTTGTAGAGCTTCAATAGTTGAATATAATGCAAAAAAAAGTATCTCTCAAACCGCTATGGTTTGAAACATACCGGCATTTAAACTTTGATGTATCCTGCTGTCAGCTGTAAAGCTGTCAGCAGGAGATCCGTGTCGGCTGACACGGAGGTTCTGCAGCACAGCCGCAATCACGTTTTTTAAACAGAATGACTTCCTTGGAATGGTCTAAAATGTTTGCTTGCAAACCAGGCACAATTTTTAGACCATTCCAGTGCAGTCATTCATTTTAAATAAGGGGATTGCGGCTCTGCTGCAGAGCCTCCGTGTCAGCCTACACGGATCTCCTGCTGACAGCTTTACAGCTGACAGCAGGAAACATCAAAGTTTGAATGCAGCTATCTCTCAAACCATAGCGGTTTGAGAGATACATTTATTTGCATTATAGTCAACTATTGAAGCTCTACAAAATAAAGTCTATTTATATTGGGACATTACTAACACTTTCACCACAACTTGCGGTTGCTGGCTGCTCAGCATGCAACTGATTAAACACACAATATTAAGATGCATTTCTTCTCTGCTGATTTCTCATGTTCTCCTCTCTGCAGAGTGTAAACAATCAGGAAAAGATACCATAAGGGATTGTTTACACTTGAGATGTTAGCATAGAGCAGAGTAGGGTGACCACGGGTCCCGGAACGTCCGGGACTGTCCCTTATTTCAGGGACATGTCCCGCGTCCCGGGTCCCCTTCAACCGGGACAATGAAGTGTCCCGGAATGAAGCCAAGCCGCCCTGAATGTCAGCCTGCAAGCGGTGTGTCACATCATGGACGCCGCTTGCAGGCTGACATCCAGGGCGGCAATGCAACTTACCTGATCTGGAGGCAAGCGCTCTAGTAATACAGAGCGCTGGGAGATGACATCATCTCCCAGCGCTCTGCATTACTGAGCACAGCGCGTGGGAGCTTCAGCTCTGTGCCGGAGGAGGCACAGAGCACTTTGTACTCCGCACTCCGCTAGACCACCAGGGACTCAAGGTAAGGCATTGATAGGGTGACCACGTCCCGGAATGGCAGAAGGGAAATGTGGTCACCCTAGAGCAGAGACACCAACAACACAGGTCTGACACCTCTAATTAAGCACAGGCAGCTCAATCACAATGACTGAGCCACTGATTATTAACCTGTGATTACGCAGGTATATCACGAAACACTGATCTGTTGATCTGCCCTGAGGACCAACGATGAGGAACGCTGGTATAGACTTTTAGACTCAGAGGCCCATAGTTATAAAGCAAACTAGTGTTATTCTGGCTTAAACCAACTACACCATAGGTGACAAACAAAAATTCCTGTTAAGTTACATTCAGATTTTAACCCCTTGAATGCTTGTTGAGACCTCTGTATCTTTCAAGGGGATAAAAAGCTCCACTGGAATGCATGGGAATTTAGGAATTTATTTGTGCAGTTGGTTTAATCCAGAAGGACTCCATTTTGCTTTTATAACTATGGGCTAGAAGGCCTTAGGCAAACTAAAGAGGATCAGTTCTGGAGCAAACTTACAGCACAACAGGGGAACAATCGAAAATTGAATTGACAATTATTTTAACCCCAATGAAGTTACAGAGTTTATCAACGCATTAAGAAGCAATGCGCCGGTGATCTCTCTAGCATTCGAGGGCTTAAAAGCCCAATTTAAATTAATAGAACATTTTATTACTTCCTCACAATGTTGTTGGTTTGTTCCAGAATTGCTCCTCTTTACCCTTACGCACAAGGTCCTGAGCTAATCGCAAGAACATTGCAAAATGTTGTTTATTAGTCTGTTCTTACTTACGATTTCACCACGAATTAACGCGGTATGAGGCAGCTAAACTGTGCTCATGCATTGATCTCTATAAAGTTAAGCAAAGCTGACCTGTGCAACAACCAATGGGCCACGGTGCAAGTCTTGCACACTAGAAACATAGTAACATAGTTGATGAGGCTGAAAAAAAAGACATGCGTCCATCAAGTTCAGCTCATTCCAAAAACACATCAGTTGATCCAGAGGAAGGCAAAAAAAAGAAAAGCCCTCTGAAGCCATTGTCAATGTAGCCTCAAGTGGGTAAAAAAAATCATTTCTGACTCCAAATGGCAGTCAGATAGTTCCCTGGATCAACATCCTATCTGCATTGAAGCCATCTGTCATAATTTTCAACATTGTTCTGTGCTAGATAGGCATCCATTGCTTTTTTTTAAAGCAGTTGCATAGTAGTAGTATATAGTATAACATCCTGAGGCAAAGAATTCTATAGCTTTGCCTCCCTAACAGTAAAGAATCCCTGACTTTGTTTTAGTCTAAAGCGCCTTTCCTCTAGTGTTAATCGATGACCTCTTGTTCTTAGCTCAGCTCTTTGCATAAATAATTTATTGGACAGTTCTTTGTATCGACCTTGAATGTATTTGTAAATGGTAATCATATCACCCCTTAGACTTCTCTTCTCTATTGTAAACAAATGGAGTTTGGCTAGTCTCTCTTTATAACTCAGATCAGTGCACAGTGTAATGTACTGCACAATGTTCTATAAATGGACGACCCACATGGTTAACAGTCAACGATACATACAGTCGATCCTAATGTAGGCCACCCATCATAAATGATAGGATGGGATTTAGGAGTTACACTGGTGTTTTGGAGGGCTTGAATAGAGCTATTGCCATACCTGGGAAGTTTGTCTTCTTCAGTCTCCGCAGGGGACTCCTGTGGTGCTGCTGGAGGATATAAATTATGCAATTCGGGTCAAAAAGGGGTGGGTGTACTTGAATGGGGGTTGGGATTAAGGGTCGTGTCACAAATGTGGACGGGAAGTGAGGGGAAAAATGGGAGGAACAGAGTGGGGAAGAGGATGGGAAATTGGAGGAACAGGGTGGTAAGGCGCAGAAGTGGGCAGAGTTTCTTATGAAACTCCCCACCACCCGAGAATCAGCTGCAAAAACCGGAGTCTTCAGGGCAGATTCGGAGAGTTCCCAGGTATGGCTATTAACGTATACAGCGCCATTCAAGACACAGATATGAACGAAGCCTAATTCATGAAACTACGGTATCTTGCTAAATTACTGTAAACAATAGAATGCTGGTTTCTTTCCCACAGAGATCCATAGAAAGTGATAGGAAAAGCTCTGCCAAAAAAGTTATGTACAAATTAAATTGGAAAGACATAACTGAAGAAGCAAACATGCTAAAATACAATACTACAGTATTTTACAGGAGACTGGTAGAGTAAAAGTGATACCTTTTTGGGCTAAGTGGCTGTAGGATGCAAGCATTCAAGACGCTTTAGGTCTCTTCTTCAGGAATATTTAGTTGCCAATAAAGGTATCACTTTTACCCTACCAGTCTCCTAATTTTACATACACAGGAAAAAAAAATGTCATGATCGGTTCTCTTTAAGGTCATTTATCTAGGTTAATTAAATGAGATGCTGAATAAATTAAATATTGGCTTTAGTTTTTAATTATTCCACATGACAGATTGCCGTTTAATAAGGTGTGAATGGGGTTAACAAACACGTAATAACGTATTAAATTCAAGTTCAAGGCTATGAATGATAATGACTTCTGAAACATCTGACTGCATAGAGCATGGAATGAGCTAAATGTGCTTGGCAGTTTATTTTAAGACTGTAGTAATGTTTAGATTTAACTTTTTGAATGGCAGGGGGATGTGCAACAATTCTTTCTGAGTTCAATATATTTTTATCCCGAATGCCAAACTTTTAGTTCCATTCTGTGGCAGTGAAGGGGTTGACAGCTTCTATTGTCTATTTTCTTGTGAACTCGACTCATGGGAACTGACAAAGCTTGCAGAGCTGGCAAACAGCATCTAATTCACATGCAGTTGCCAGATGTCTGACAACGTAGTACATCTGAAAATCAAATGGCAGATCTGAATACATCAGAAGCTTCCCCATCAACATCATCGGCCCAGAATGACATTACAGCCCCACTCCCTCGACACAGCAATCACTCATTCACATGCTATAACCTTTATTCAAGGAGCTATTTAAGGCAAAATGTGCATAATACATATGTATATATACACACATATAACTATACATACACATTACACATATACCGTAATATACACACACACACACATTATATATATATATATATATATATATATATATATATATATATATATTTATTTGTTAAGCAAAAGACTTGGGACAGTGCAGGTCAAAATACAGTGTACAACTGACAGGGATGAAGAGACTGTATAATGTAATTATATGGAACTATTCCTACAGGAACAAGTGGTTCTAAATTTGTTTCACAGAAGGATTTAGGTAGGAGTCCTTCACACATTATTCCATTACATTATTTACATAAGGTTTAGCATTGTACTTGCAAATTTGGCTCAGATCAGCTGACTATTTTCAGAGCAGGAAGGAGAGGACAAAATGAGTACTTTCCCATGTTAAATTTGGATGCCTCCACAATTGTCTCATCAGGGCTACAGGAAAATCTACTGGTACGATAGAAACCAAATTCCACACATAGGCCTAGATTCCACTTCAGGTGATTAGCGTTATCACAGGTTTTAGCGAACAGTTTCCACTGAAGTCTATAGAGGAATTTGTGGATAAAAAACCCTTAACAGAGTAATCAACCTCAGTGGAATCCAGACCTTACAGATTACAGGGGACAATTCACTTTTGTTTAATGTGAAATGAAAATTGGCATCCATTCCTGAGATATTTAGGTTTAATGTTGTGGTGCTGCACATTTTACACAGAAGTTAATAATTCATGAGCAGGCACAGAGATGACTTTAGCTTGCACAGTTCACAGTCCAATAGAATAATAATGTGTATGTTCGATTGAGCAATCTGACCATCAAGAAGGCAGAGGACAAGGGCCAAATAGTAATGGGTGCTTTAAAGGAATAGTAACCCTTTATATCTACTTTACATATTTTGCAAGTACATAATACATAGATATATAGTTGATAAGGCTGAAAAAAAAAGACATATGTCCATCTAGTTCAGCCCATGCCATATCTCCAGTGTCTATCCAGAGGAAGGCAAAAACAAAACAACAAAAACAAAACAAAAAACCCTCTATTTAGGTCTTCTCCAATTAAAGGGATAGTAATACTTAAAATGTAAAAAAAATATGTTGTAGGTTTTATCCCCCTGTGTAAAACAAGGGTACTTCTGCTGCTGAAAGGTGTTTTATTCAAAAGTTATTACAGCTCAAAGTTGAATTTTTTAGGTGCAATATCACAGTGGCCTGAAATTGTACAGTGGTGCTGTTGCTACACCATCCTATGGAGATTTAAGGTCCCGGGACCAAGCTGTCCATAGGATGGTGTAGCAACAGCACCACTGTACAATTTCAGGCCACTGTGATATTGCACCTAAAAAATTCAACTTTGAGCTGTAATAACTTTTGAATAAAACACCTTTCAGCAGTAGGAGTACCCTTGTTTTACTCAGAGGAATAAACCCTACAACATATTTTTTTCACATTTTAAGTATTACTATCCCTTTAAGCCCCAAAGGGTTCCTGACTCCCAAAAGGCAGTAGGATATTTCTCTTGATCAAATTATCTATGCAACTGTTTTTTTTGTTTGTTTGTTTTTTTACACTTTTTTTTTACACTTTGTCCTTGACAGTGAGCTGCCTGGGTCTATTTATAGACAACTTTCAGATGGGAATATGAAAACAGGTCTAATGATACAGTGTAAAAAAGCTCCAATGTGAAAAGCACACAGTACAGAATTTAAAGGAGGAGTAAACTTCTTATCAATAAAAAAAAAAACAAAAAAAACCCTCACTTTTTGCATTTTTTTAATAACGCACTCTGTGGGCGAGTTTGACTCAGACTACAGCTCTCCATAGCATGTTGTAGAAACAGCACCACATGGTGGCCAACAAAGAACATTGCAGTTTAACTAAAAAAATAACGGTAATAACTTCTGAATTCAAAAATCTCCCAGCAGTGGAAATTCTTTTGTTTTACATAGTAGGAAAAGTCATAGAACATATTTTTTCCTAAAAATGTGTTTACCTTTTCTTTAAAGGGATAGTAATACTTAAAATGTAAATGAAACAAGAGTACTCCCACTGCTGAAAAGTGTTTTATTCAAAAGTTATTACAGCTTAAAGTTGAATTTTTTCAGTGGCCTGAAATTGTACAGTGCAGCTGTTGCTACACCATCCTATGGAGATTTATGGTCTACGGACCAGAGCTGACCATAGGATGGTGTTACAACAGCACCACTGTACAATTTCAGGCCACTGTGATATTGCACTTAAAAAAATCTGCTTTGAGCTGTAATAACTTTTGAATAAAACACCTTTCAGCAATGAAAGTACCTTTTTTTTTACTCAGGGGGATAAACATTACAATATATATATTTTTTTTTACATATTAAGTATTACTATCCCTTTACAGATTTCCCTGCCTCAACACAATGAAAAATCTAATAATTGCACACCCATGCTCAAGCAGGAAAATCCTTACAAACTGCCTTGCTAAGGGTACATGAGGACTGTAGGGGTGAACTATAGCAATACTATAGCACCAGGCTCCATAATCAGGAACACAGGTAAGCAGGAAGCTGTACTTCTTAGTAAAGCCTGCATTGATTTGCACTTTATATTAAAGGGATAATAATACTTTGTTTTATCTTTATTTTATTTTGTAGGAATTAAAAAACACGAAGAACGATATGAGTCTTATCTCTCAAACCTTTATGGTTTGAGAGATATTCACAAGCAAAGTTCCCCCTCCCGCCCATTTTACCTAGTGTAAGCCATCTCTTCTCAGATGTGGAATCCAGTCCATAAGCCAGACAGATAACAGAAGGGGACAATCTCCTTCCTATGAGAACAATGAAAGCCCTGCCCCCCTTGACAAGTTTTTCAGGTTTTTCCCTTATCTTAATTGAAGATTGTCCTTCTCTGCAGTCTACCTGGGCACCTCCCTTCTGATCTGGCTGAGCAGTGTTACATCAGTAAAAGGGGCGGGAGGGGGATACTTTGTTATTGAATTACTCTTGTACTTCAACTCTGACAGAATTGAAATAACACTCTCCAAAGTCCAAATACTATGATGATTAATTAAAGCTGCTTTTATTATGAAACATTACTATCCCTTTAAGCTATTAAGATATAGTAGTACATAATAATTACCTTTATTAAGGATATCTAAATAAACAACGTAAAATATGTTAAGAAGAAGAATAGTTGGGGTACAAGGTCCTAACAACCCAAAGGATTAAATTGTCCACTCCTAGTAGATTTATTTATATTTAGGAGTAGATACAAGTGATAGATACAGTAGTGACAAGTTAAGGGCCAACCAAGATTGTTGCTAAAGTGGGCAACCAGCAGCCATCCAGCTTCTGTTGGACTGCAACTCCCATTACACCCTGCCAGCAGTTGACTGGATCAGTTGTTCTCTCTAAAACTCTATAGATCCTTACTTCAGTTTTAGCTTCCCTCCCTTTTCCTGACACTATCTCCTTTCTCTTCACCAGGAGCCAATATGGCTGATCAACTGCACATCTCAGATGGAGGGTAATATATCCTTCTGTATGAGCCATTTCACCTTGTCCTCTTTTTGCTCTGCTCTGACATTAATTGCAGTTTAAAACAAAATTATATCAAAACATTACTCTCTCTATGTATGCATATCCTACCTCAGAGTCAGATTATCCTTGAACCAGAGTAGCCCAGAGCACCAAATTTTGAGGGGCCCCTCAGCTGTTGCCACACCCACTTTCTCAGTTGTAGCAATGGTCAGAACAATCCCAATACCCTAGCAGCAGTAACCCATGCTAACTTGGCCAATATATTCTCTGCATTGGCTGTTATTTAACTCTTTGGTTGCTAGAGAGATCTCCAACATATTTCAAATCAGTGCTTTACAGACCTCTCTAGCATCCAAGCAGCTTATTAACTTTTTGTTATACATAGTAACATAGTAAATTAGGTTGAATAAAGACACAAGTCCATCAAGTTCAACCTTTGCCTCATGCCCTCATGACATGAGAACTGTATAGCTTTCCTGCTACCAAATAGGTTAGTCTTTATCAGACCTACCTGATTTGCTTCCTGTTATACAGTATAACCCTGTATGTTCCCTTTTGAAAGAAATGTATCTAATCTTCTCTTAAATGTATCCACTGTATCTGCCATAACCACCTCCTTCGGCAATGAATTCCACAATTTAAAGGGATAGTAATGTTTCATAATAAAAGCAGCTCTAATTAATCATCATAGTATTTGGACTTTGGAGAGTGTTATTTCATTTCTGTCAGAGTTGTAGTTTAGGAGTAATTCAATGTCAAAGTGTCCCCCTCCCGCCCCTTTTAATGATTTCACACTGCTCAGCCAGAGCAGAAGGGAGGTGCCCAGGTAGACTGCAGAGAGGGACAATCTTCAATTAAAATAAGGGAAAAACCTGAAAAACTTGTCAAGGTGGGCAGGGATTTCATTGTTTTCATAGGAATAAGAGTGTCCCCTTCTGTTATCTGTCTGGTCTATGGACTGTATTCCACATCTGAGAAGAGATGGCTTACACTAGGTAAAAGGGGCAGGAGGGCAACTTTGCTTGTGAATATCTCATAAACCATAAAGGTGTGAGAGATAAGACTTATATCATTCTTCAAGTTTTTTTTTAAATGCCTACAAAATAAAATAAAGTTAAAATGAAGTATTACTATCCCTTTAACAGACCATACTGTTAAAAAAAAAACCCTCATCTGCTGAAGTTTAAACCTCCTTTCCTCTAACCTCAAGGGGTGTCCTCTGGTCACCTGATCAGGCCTTGGAATAAATAGCTCACCACAGAGATCCTTGTATTGGCCTCTCATATACTTGTACAATGTGATAAGATCTCCTTTTAGTCGTCTTTTCTCTAGAGTAAATAAACCAAGTCTGTCTAATCTTTTCTCATACTTCAAGTCCTCCATTCCCTTAATTAATTTCACTGTACCCTCTCTAGTTCTAGTATATCATTTTTCAGAACTGGTGCCCAAAACTGTACTGCATATGGCAAGTTTCATTACTGTGCCAGGCAACAACAGATGAGGCTAAGGGTAGAGTCATGTAAGACGTGTGTGAACCAGCCATCGTAGAGAGGAATTCTATCGAGCACATACTACAGAAGATCAAGTTAACCACTTTGGATGCTAGAGACATGAAGCAATGAGTTGAATACATTTCTAAAATGCAAGGTCTTAAAATTTGAAGGGAATAGTGTGGTTATTTATAGACCATTGGCAGTAATAAAATAAGTGGGAGACATGGCAATAGAGCAGATACAGTAGCTATACTTAGGGAGGAGAGGTTCTCTCTATGTAGTGCTATCTGAAAGGAGTAATACATACATCAATTATATATATTAGAACATAAATTGTTCCTTCTAGAAACACCATCTTATAAATGAGTAGAGGTTAGCATGCTGAAAACCCACCCGTTCAGTTCACTGGAGAAGTCATTAGCATCCAAATGAAGATAGGTTTCAGGACAGAAGTTAATTTTAGGCACCTTGACAAGAACCTTCATTCTGACTGGTCCTTCACTCTATAATATGAGTGTATGCCTTGCTAAATCCTGGGCTAAACCGAAGTATATGTGCAATGGAAAACAATGAAAGGACACTTTACTTTGTCTCAGTATGTATCAGTCCAATCCGAACATAGTATGTAACAATATTTGGAATGGGTGGTCTTTAGGACAGCTTTCTATTGCTCTCTGTGCAAATGAGGAATCAGCTGCACCTTACTGACAAGGCACATACCAGGCCAAAACAGATATCCGTGGTTTGCTTACCCCCTCCCCTGGCAGAGGAGACTTGCCTGGTATTATATAACTAAACTGACCTTATAGCAGGGACATGATTGATGTGTGCATGGGTATTTCTCCTCTGTAATGGCAAAAGAGAGTGAATAAAGAACAAAACTGAGCATGCTGAGAGGTCATTATCCAACAGTACAAGGAAAGCATGCATTGTTTGTCAGATCACCATTTAAAACTGCCTCCTGCATTCCCTGTTGTAAAATGAAGCACCAGATTACTTAAAGGAAAATTATTAATGGGAGTTGGCATAAAACACCACTTTGAAGGTACTTCGCAATGCCTAGAATTGTGGCCCTAGACCATTTTATCTACTGGCACCTATAGGAATACAGAATAGTTGCTCTGCTCATTCAGTCCCATCTGGAAAAATCAATTCCCAGTGAAGCAGTAATCTGCCTAAACTTCCTCCGTGTACGTTCAGTTCAATATGTTAAGCTTTTCCCAGCTAACACTTAATAAAATTAGCTACAGTTGGTGAGTACAATTGCTTTATCTCTGCAAGCAAAGTGTTAACACCCCCCAAACAAGTGTTTGACTATTTTCCTTGTAGCTCCCTAGTGGTGCATTGTGGGTCACATCTCCAATCCACTACAATGTGGCAGGCAGCCTTGTTTATTTAAAACTAATACACCACTTAAAAGTTAAATGAGCACTTCTGACTCACAGGAGTCATTTTTGACTGGGGCCCAAACATCCTCACCCCAGAA
The DNA here is from genome assembly GCA_037306005.1 of Rhinophrynus dorsalis. Classification (NCBI taxonomy): domain Eukaryota; kingdom Metazoa; phylum Chordata; class Amphibia; order Anura; family Rhinophrynidae; genus Rhinophrynus; species Rhinophrynus dorsalis. The sequence continues at coordinate 94,005,182 of CM074723.1, read as the reverse complement.
GCTTCCCTGTCCAATTCCTTCTTTATAGTGGAATGCATTATGACAAACTAGGTTCATTTGAAAGAGCTTTCAAATTCACCTATATGTTGTTGGCATTTTTTTTAACATAATAGTTTGAGATATTTAGCTTTGTTTGTCAGGTTATGGAAGTTTGACAATACTGGCTGGCACAGGTGTGTGCCAAATACCTACATTCTATACTGCGCTGACATCCTTGGACATCCATCTGGCACTCGGGGTTAAATAAAGTCACTTAAATGGTGTCTTTGGGGAGGGGCAGATGGGGAGAGAGATGTGGAATGTTGTTATCTGACGTGCGGTGCCAGCCAATACTGTCTTACTTGCATAAACCAGCTAATAAATAAAGCTAAACATGTCAAACTATTAAATTAACCCTTTGAGTGTCAGAGGGGTATGCAACACATTGCAAAGCAATGTGTTGCGTACCCCTCTGGCACTCAAAGGGTAAAATAAAAATGGCTAACATAACAAATATGATTTTGAAAGCTCTTTCAAATGAACCCAAGTTGTAATAAAGTGATAGTTCTATTAGTATACATTGGAATGATTATATTCTTGCATACATTACTGGTGTAATACATAGACTATGGGCCTTATGTTCAAAGGAGAAGTGGAGAAATTCTGGGAAAAACCAACTGCCCATAGGAGACCAACCAATTCCATGGATTTAAATGTAAACGTGTTATTGACCTCACTAGCATTCAAGGGGTTAAAAGCCCCATTTACTTACTGGGAGTTATTTGTCCCCTATGGTGCAAACGGTATGCCCCAGAGCGACTCTTCTTTTTTTTTTTGTTAGCACAGGGCTCAGCCATAGAATAAGTAATTTTATCATGAAAAATTACAGAGCCAAGCATGCTGCACTCGTTCAGTTATTACTGGCATAGAACTCTCAGCTGGGCTGTCATTGGCAAGAGGAGGATGTAATCCAGAAGCATCTGGACAGAGAAAGACTGCCCACCCCTAGGCTTAAAGGAAAGAATAGCCCTAGTAACTATATGGGGCCAGTTTACTAACAAGGGACATAAAGACCACCCCTTTCCAGAACCAATCCTTATGAGGAATTTGTCCACTTGGTAAATACCCCCACTGATCCCGAGGGGGCAGTAAAGAGCACAGCCCAATCTGCGTTATAAAGGACATACAGAATAAAGGGTTAAAGATGTCTTTAGCATACTTTTAAGCAGATGAAACCATGTCTATAAGACATATTTTATATCACGTATTATAAAGTATTAACGTCATCAATGGATGTTTAGCTCATTTACAGAAATAAACGAATGTCCTGAGTGTCTAAACATCAGTGTTGTTCTGATTTTCAACAGTAAAATTTCATAACTTTTTATGTTGTGATATACCCCTCTAACCCTTTAACTGCCAGAGGGGTATGCAACGCATTGCAAAGCAATGCGTTGCATACCCCCTCTGGCACTCAGAGTGTTAAGTTGTGAACTAGTAGCTGGAACATTAACATTTCTGTGCCACAAGCACGAAAAATAACAAATTACTTGGGTGTCACTAAAATCTGGAATGAAGTGTAGAATTATTCAAAAATATAAAGCACAAGAAAAAGCTTAATAAATAGCACTCACTGTGCCTTTGTGTCCTGATACAGATTTTACCTTACAGCCAGGTCACCATATCGCCATCACTGGACTCAGCTAGTTGGAGTCAGCATCCTGAAGTCTGTTTTTGGCTGCAACATTGGCATCTAGCATGCTTGTCTTATGCATGGGGTAATTGCACAAGTAAAGACATAGACACATGATATGGGTTAACTCAGGCCACAGCTTTATTGAAATAACAATACACAACCATTTAAATCTCCTTACTCCAGTGATTCTCAACCAGGGTGTCGTGGCACTTTGGTGTGCCACGGACATCATCTTAGGGTGCCCCACATTTTCTATGAAGACTGACAAAAATAGACTTTTAAATAAAGATTAATAGAAATTGTTCTGCACAATGTTTAGTTTAGTTACTATGATTGTAAGGAATAATAACTGCTGTATATTTATCTATTGTACTGTTCATTATGCCCTTGATAAAGTACATTAAATATGTTAGGGGTGCCACAAATATTCTAGATTATGTGTTAGGGGTGCCCTGAACAAAAAAAGATTGAGAACCACTGCCTTACTCTAATACTTTGCCAGTTCCTACCTTGGTAGGCCATCAGTTTGCCTACCCCTTTCCTGAGCCTCAAGCTCACCCCAATTTTTGATTCCACCTTACCGCACCCCATTAGCTGGTCACTGCAGCTCAATGGGGCCTGTGATTAAACCTGCAACCACAGTCCGGGTGTCCTTGTCCCAAGGCCGCTGGCCTTTTTATCACACAATTACTGACCATTCTACCATTGGTAAGGGCCCAAAGTGCCCAAAAGCTGTGACAAAGAGAAAACATCACTCCACCATAGAACCCCTAGCCCGCCAATCCACATAACCAGAACCGTAACACCTTTAGGGAGGGAGGGAGGGATGCTGCTCATTCCAGGAAAGAGGAAGCTCCCACAATCCCCTCTCTTAATATACCCCTCTCTATGCTCTACTACCTAACTTCCCGTTCACTCCCCCTTCCCTTTACTTGCTACCCCCGCTCAGACAGGACTCCCCTTCTAAACTGCGGGGAGCTCTTGTTGTACAGTTCAAGTGTTAGGTCCACTTTAAAAGGAGCAGTAAACCTTTTTTCATTATAAAAACAAATATTGTAGGATTTTTTTCTTTTGAGTAACAATCTCATTGCTGTGAAATTAATATTTTCAGTTCTTACAGTTTAATTTGTTGTTTTTCAAATTAATGCCCTCTGGTGTCAGCTTTCCATTAGTTATTTAGATGCATTCTATGGAAGAGATGAGTCACTGACAACAGTTCTCCATAGAATGTTATACTAATTGGCTAGTAATTATGGTCAGCTTGATCTTTCATTATATAATGATGCTTTTATTAAATTATGGACAATTTGAACAGTTAGAACATGTGAATACAACAACTGGCAGAAGTGGGAGTACAAGAAATGGAACATATAGCTTTTCATTAAAAAAAAAAGTTTTCTTTTAAATAGGTTTGTATGGCACTGGAGAGGAAATGCCTACACCTAATAAGAAACATCTGCGGTCAGACAGATGAACCACACTGTAGTTATGCTCTGCAAAAACAATCAAGCACGCTATACTGGCATTTTTGTAATAAGACAATATTAGTTTTTTGTTTGTTTTTTGTAAATATCACATAGTTGCTGACCAATCTAGCAGCATAATGTAACCCTTTAAAGCAGAACTTTCAGTTATTACTAAGTCGCCATGCATTCATTAAGCGCACGGTGACTAACTTGGAAATCCATCTCTTACCTTTAAAAAAATCACAGATTCTAAAGAAATCCTTGCTGTTTGGAGACCGGAACCCAGGCTACAGTGCAATCATCTTGTCTGCGCACTTGCGCTGTCAGTCCCGGTCCCGGCATTGTAGCGTACCACATGGTAACCAGAAGGGACTGAAGGTGCAGGCGCGCAAACTGCACTAACCTGCCCGTCAGTCTCCAAATGGCAAGGATTTCTTTAGAATCTGTGCTTTTTTAAAGGTAAGAGATGGATTTACAAGCTAGTCACCACGTGCTTAATGAATGCATGGCGACTTAGTAATAGCTTAAAGGGATAGTAATACTTCGTTTTATCTTTATTTTATTTTGTAGGCATTAAAAAAACATGAAGAACGATATAAGTCTTATCTCTCAAACCTTTATGGTTTAAGAGATATTCACAAACAAAGTACCCCCCCCCCGTTCAGCCAGATCAGAAGGGAGGTGCCCAGGTAGACTGCAGAGAGGGACAATCTTCAATTAAGATAAGGGAAAAAGCTGAAAAACTTGCCAAGGGGGGAAGGGCTTTCATTGTTCTCATACAAAGAAGATTGTCCCCTGCTGTTATCTGTCTGGTCTTACAACCAGAAGAGATGGCTTACACTAGGAAAAGGGGCGGGAGGGGGAAACTTTGCTTGTGAATCTCTCTTAAACCATAAAGGTTTGAGAGATAAGACTTATATCGTTCTTCATGTTTTTTTAATGCCTACAAAATAAAATAAAGATAAAACTAAGTATTACTATCCCTTTAAAGTTCTGCTTTGAAGACCAGAGGGATGTGCAACTCATTGCAAAGTTATCAGAGTCTGCTCAAAATAACCAAAAGTGGTACAAATGAGATTGATGTATGAAAAACAATCTGTACGAGAAGAGAGTAAAAATTCCTCAAATTTCCACTGATATAAATGGGGCATTTAACCTCTTAAATGCAAGAGAGCTGAGAAGAAATGCATTGGGGGACATCTATGGAATTCATGTGTTTAGAATCTTAGTTTAATCAATGGTTATGTTTCCCTTGCGGTGTGGCTATTTGTCTTGGAATGACCTTCTAAACGAATTCTGTAAAAATCATTCCATGTCGAGACAGAAACCCCCACATGTGCATAAGTGGCATCCTTCCGTTAGTGGCATCAGTCCATAAGGGGAACTGCTGACTCCTGTCAGGAACACACACACACTCACCAAAGGATTGGGGCTTAAACCTCTAGTGTTGGTCCATGGCAGCATCTTTCCAAATGCCACATAATCACAGCTAGAAAAGCGTATGTTACTGGGATGTTACTTTCCAATATGGAAACCAACCAACCATTAGCTTCCCCCTAAACTGCATCAAAGCTTTAATATAGTCTCATTATGTCACTATATATGTATGAACTGCAGCTAGGGAAAAATGGATACCCCAAGAACTGCATTTTCAGACGCTATATAACATTGGCAAGTTAATAAAGCTTTCATGACCTGAGGGTATATTTTGTATTAATCCCTAGCAAATATGCATTAACTAAAATTAGATAAACAATACTGTAAAGCTATCACCTTTCATGAACACACCAGGTTCCAGCAAATTGCAACTTCACAACATTCACACAGGATTGCAGTAAAGTTGGGGCCACCTGCAGACCTCTCAACCAATGAATGACCATCCCCAGATGGTGTCAGCCAATAATATCGGACAGTTGCTTATATGGGTTAGTTGTCAGCCACGCCCTCAGTGACTGGACCACTAAAGGAACCAGGAGAAAGTTAAGCAGCAGAAACGTAGCAGGGGCAGCTCTATTTCTGTTACTTGCATGAAAAATTAACAGACTAGGCTGTCACTGCTTGGGCACAGGTAGGCAATCAAAATGATTGAGCCACTGACTGATCCAACCAAGCTCAAACTGGGATGCTACAAGTCTCCAAAGCATTGTGAAGGAACTCTAGCATCTGAGTGCTTAAACCTGCCCTGCACAAAGGTTTAAACCTAATCTAAAGGTATGGGTTAAACCCTCCTGTACAATAAGTTAATAGTAGAAGTATTTATCCAGTAATAGTAATTGAGAGATAGGAGTACTTTAGTATCTGGTGATAACTCAGGAAAATACTATAATTGATACCTCTTTCTTTGGACTATATATAATGACAATTTTTTTTTTTTTTTTAATGATTCCTAATGTTTCCTACTTCTTAGAATGCAAACTAATTAACTGATTTTACATCTAGCACATTTATCATTTGAAGTGTCTTTGAAAAAAATAATTATAATGCATGATGTCCTTGGAAAATTTGTACATTGTTTTTAAAAATGCCCACAGTCTTGCCAAAGATATGTCTTCTCTAGAAGGAAGCTTCCAATTTATTACAAGAAAGAATTCCCCACAAGCCCTAAGAAGGGGAATCGTGTCAGGGCTGTGGGGGGGGGGGGTCAAAGAAAGCTTGTAAGGGGTATAGGCCCCTTTAATGTTTAAGAAGAGGTGGGGCATGGGAACCAATATAAGGGGGATACTTGGAGCATCACTTCCTTTTCAGAAGTGAATACCAAAAGTATCGGCCCTCCCTCCCTCCCTGTATTTGGGTTTTATTCTTAGTTTGGGGTTTGTTTTCTGGTGGGTTTTGGGTCATGAAAGTACCTGGGTTTACTTTATTTGTCACAGCTTTTGGCGCTTTTGGCCCTTGCCAATAGGAAAAATGGTACATCATGTTTGGAATGCATGGTTAACAGGTGGATGTCAGGCCAGCGGCCTTGGGCATTAAGCACCCGGACCACGGTCGCGGGTTGTGGTCACCGCCCCTCATTGAGCTGCACAGACCAGCTAATGGGGTGTGGTGGAATGGAGGAAAAGATGGGTTGAGCCTTTTGGGGCTCAGTAGGGTGGGCATAAGTTTATGCCTCGCATTTGGCAAGGGCTTAAAGTTGTGGTGGTTATTAAATTTTAAGTTAATAAAGCTGTGGCCTGGTTTTTACATCCAAACAAGTTGTGTGTGTCTTTATTTGATCTATACCACATGCCCTAGACATGTACATGACACCAGTGACACTGTATAAGATACACACTCGCTGTTAGAACACCTGAGGAGATGTGGAATAGAACTAGGAACAAGGGGGAGCTATATAAGCCTCTTGTTATGAAAAACGTGGAGTAAAAGTGGACTAAAAATGAAGGTCTGCATTTAAAAAGACAATTACGCCAGTTTTGGAAGACTTAACGCCACGTGACGGTACAGCTGGTGAATATACTGGAGCTGCGCATTTATAAAGAAATGTTGCTAAGTGTGACAATTTTGTGACAGAATATTCGCTGGTATAATCTGTTCTTAACCCTTTGAGTGCCAGAGGGGTATGCAACGCATTGCTTTGCAATGCGTTGCGTACCCCTCTGGCACTCAAAGGGTTAAACATTCCAGGCACTAACATCACCTTACTAATGCCATTCATAATGATGCCCTTACTCATTTATAAATCCGACCTGACATTACCGTCAGTTGCCATGACTTAACGACAGTTCTTAAAAAAGTACTAAGAAGGTTTGTTTTGTTATAAAAGTGAGGTAATTTTGGAGTAAACCAACTGCAGCATAAGGATCAAATATACATTCTTGTTAGATTAAATTGGGTTTTTAACCTCTTAAATGCTAGAGAGGGAGACCTCTCAAGCATTCAATGAGTTAAAAAAAACTCTATTCAGGTGCATGGGAATTTAAACATTTTTATTTGTCCCCTATGGTGCAGTTGGTTTATTCCAGAATAACTCCAGTTTGCTTTTATAACTATGGCCATTGCATCTGGTAGTGGTGCACGTCTGTCAGAGATTACTGGTAGAAGGTGTCTGGCAATATTATAGATAATATAACTCTCCCCATTCCCTTAGTTCCCCGTTCTGCTCTAATCTTAATCGCCTATTGTAAGATTACATTACATTAACCCTTTGAGTGCAAGAGGGGTAAATAAAGCATTGCACAGCAATGCACATTGCATACTCCTCAGACACTAAAAGGGATAAAAACTTCCCTTCCGAAGTAAATTCATTAATAATGCTGGACTCGTTATTCCCCAAACTTTGTAAAAGTATGGTGACCTTCCAGAACTATTAGAAAGGGGAGGGTGTGACTGCCAGGAGTAGCTCCGTTTGGCGCGCATAATATTTTGACTTGGTGGCCAACTTCCTGGCCTAATCAGGGCTGGAGATGGCTGGAAGTTGTTTATAAATACTCCCGGCTGGGCTACTGGCTCGGCCCTCTTCCTGTTCTTGCTTGCCCCTCCCTCCCCCTTTTCTTCTTTTGTTGTCACAGCAGGTTTAGTTCAGGTTGTGGTTTTGTCCTCCCCAGTGGACGATTAACTATTAATTTGTCCATCGGGGCTTCTGGGAGTTAGTACCTCACCCACTGACTAAAGGCTCAGGGAGGGCAGAGACTCTTGTTATGGGTGTGTTATCGTGCCCCCAGCTTTATACCGGGTGCAGGCATATCGTTATATTAGGACTGAAAATCCTATATTATAATTCGCTAAGGATGCTTGTCAGAAGCCATCATGCACGGTCCCACGGACCAAGCGGCGGTCCCAGGAAGGTGCGCAGAGAGGACTCCGGTCTGAATTTGGAGCACCCCACTCCGTATCAGCCGAGGGCAGTCAGTACTGCGCATGACTGAAGCGCCACCAGTGTTGGCCCATATGCTCGGGCTCTAAAACTAGTTGTTAAAAAATGCTGTGGCCACTTTTTACCCAAGAAGGTTATTTGTGTCGTTATTGGTTAGAAGGGGCTGGTGGGTTTTTATGGCAGCCAATAATGCTCCACTTAAAGCAATTTTATCCAGAAAAGAGAAATGACTAGCTACACAGACTTATACACTTTAGCTGAATGAAGGTTCTGGTGCAAAATACAACCAGTATATGAGACATACTGCTATTACACTGTTTCCTAGGCCTTAAGTCACAGAAAATCCATCCTTTCAATTATGCAGCTTCTCTGTGCTCTAACTTGCATTAATAGGCATAACAAATTGTAGAAGAAGAAAGAAAACGAGTTGGTACTCACCAGATTAACATGCACCTTTTATTAGGTTACTTGCATTCTCAGCATGGTGTTCTCACAACAAAGAAATAAAGGCTTTGTTTCTTTGTTGTGGCAATGCCAACTGCCCCTGGGAATGCCATGTAGAGAATGCAAGTAATCCAATAAAAGGTGAATTTTAATCTGGCAAGTGCCAACTCGTTTTCTTTCTTCTAAAATGTAAAGCAATTTTATATCTGCCTAAACAAGTTTTCTTCAGGCCAGTCCACCAAAATGATCAGTTAGTTGATAAATGGGAATTTCAGTTCTTGGAAGTAAAACTGTAGGAGTTTAATCTGCAATATCCGTGAACTCCTTCCACGTTCTTTCCCATACCCCATACCACTTCCCCCGCCCTTCCAAGGAAGTTTCAGTCTCTATCCATAACCCCTCCCACTATTACACAGGTTTACTCTGCTTCGTGTTCAGATGGTATGAGTCCATAATACGGACATGATTTCTCAATGAAGATGGAATATTCTGTATTAAAAACTGTACTTGTTTATATTCAAATGTAACCAATTGTAACTCACTTATTATACATCTGCTTCAGTTTTTATTTCAATAAAAATGTTATAAAAATAAACATGTAGTGCATCTTATATTTCAATGTGCCCTATAGTCTGTGAAATGCAGGTATAAACTGTTATTCCAAATAAAAAAGGTACTCAAATCTAGGCATTATAATCTCCTGAATAATAGAATTCATATATTGTTCTCTGGAATTTCTGTATGGATGTATCTGAAATATCTCCCTTGAAAAAGAACCTAAATGCAATTAAAGGGAAAGTAATGCTTCACAAAAACAGCAGCTCCAACTAATCTTCATAGTATTTGAGCCATGGAGAGTGTTATTTCAATACTGCCAGAGGTGTAGTTCATGAGTAATTGAATGATAAAGGATCCCCCTCCCGCCCCTTTAACCTAGTGTAAGCCCCCTCCCCTCAGATGTGGAATCTGGTCACTTGACCGGACAGCTCACAGCAAGGGACAATCTTCTTACTGTGAGCATAATGAAAACCCTGCCCCCCTTGACAGGTTTTTCCTTATGCTCACTAATGATTGTCCCTCTCTGCGATCCATCCAGACAGTCTTACTGCCCTGAGGTGAGCAGTGTTACAGTAAAAGGGTTGAGAGGGGGATACTTTATCATTCAATTACTCTTGAACTACAATTCTGACAGTATTGAAATAACACTCTCCAAGGCCCAAATACTATGAAGACTAAATGGAGCTGCTTTTATTGTGAAACATTACTATCCCTTTAACTAGGTATAGGAGAGTATTTCACAGGAGACCATGGTCTTTGTGTATAAGAGTAGAAAGGTGTAATTCAGGGACAAACCAAGTTCATCATAGGGGACATATAAACTCCAATTGATTGAAATATAAATGTTAACCCCTTGAATGCTAGCAACGTCTCCAACACACTGCAGAACACTGCGTTGGAGACCTCTTTAGCATACAAGAGAATAAAATGTTCCTATATAAATCAATGGGATTCAGGTGTCGTCTGTAGTGCTGTTGGTTTACCCCAGGAGTACATCACTCCACTATACATAAGGCCCTATAAGGGCAGTGTATGAAACAACATAGTAGAGCACAAGTTGCTTACATGTGCTCTGTGCTTATGTACAGACTCCCAGCTCCTTCTACAACTCAACCAAGCCCCGTCAACAGACTCCTCAACCCTTTCAGTGTCAGAAGGGTACAGAACACATTGCAAAAGCACTGAAAAGATTAGTAGTGTGGTATGCATCTGCTGGCTCTCCCTCCAACTGCAACTCCCATCATCCCCTAAAAGCCAACAGCTGGATTGTAGCTGTAGTCCTCAACAGCTGATAAGAGCTTAAAGGGACAGTAATGTCCCATAAAAAAATGCTGAGAGTTTTTTAGCGGTTCAAAAATAAACTATATGCCACAAATCCTCTCTCTCAAACCGCTATGGTTTGAGAGATATAGGCATTCAGAGTCCCCCCCCTTCTCCTGACATCAGTGTTGTGCTGACAGCAGGAGATCTTGGTCTGGGGACCAGTCGGCGGCTCTGCAGCAGAGACGAAATCGCGTTATTGGAAAATAATTACTTCATTGGAAAGGTCTACAAAGTGTGCCTGGTTTGCAAGCACACTTTGTAGGCCGTTCCAATGAAGTAATTCTTTTTAAATATCGCGATTTAGGCTCAGCTGAAAAGCCTCCTCGAGTCAGCCGACTTGAATCTTCTGCTCTCAGCTGACATCAGGAGAAGGGGAAGGAGGGGGGGACTTTGAATGCCTATATCTCTCAAACCATAGCGGTTTGAGAGATAGGATTTGTGGCATATAGTTTATTTTTTGAACCGCTGCAAAACTCTCAGCATTTTTTATGGGACATTACTGACCCTTTAAGGTTACCTCATAGTACTATGTCAGAATGCCACACCCACAACAGCCATAATGTAAAGGAAGAGTCTGGAGAATACTGTATCTGCTCTCATGCCTGTATGGGAAAAGCATATCCAGAAAGTATTGCAAAATATATTCCAACAGTGAGAATGCCTTTCTTTTACTCCACAGGTAAAATCCCTATAATATATACTGTTTAATTAAAAGGTTTACTGCTCCGTTAAAATGACCACAATGATATTAAACGCATTGCATTTTGCAGCACTTTGGTCTTTAAGGGGTTAAGATACACCAATTTCTAGACTACAGCTTCCCTTTAATCCTGTTTATACTAAAGATAACTTGTTCATTGATTCTCAATAAGCTGGAGACATCATCATCATCATCATCCAGTGAACTATCAGATACCCTGAGAAAGGGACCCGTTACCAGAGGATAACAGAAATTAGCAGGTTGTAGTACATATGCATTATGATTTAAGTCACAACAACATCACCGTTTTGGACTTTATACCAGAAAATGCGGCTTATAGTCCAATTGGATCTTCAGGACTTAACCATGGACAGTCTACTATTAGAATGCCTTTGCCTACATCAAAAGAGCAGCTTAAACATTTGGTCCACAGGGCATGTAGGTTGGGATAAAAATGTTACAATGATCTTCTTTTGATTGCCTCCTGGCACCGTCATGCTGATCACAGGGATAACCTGCTTTTGCTTGCCTCCTGCAGCATGCTTGTGCTCTTCTGCCTTATTGCTCCAGCAGCATGCTTGTGTTCTGCTGAATTATATTGTCTTCAATACCACATACAATGCTGCAGTCACACTTGTCATGAGTTGGCCCCTGGTCTCAGTGTAATAAACCAATCCTATATCTACACGTGGACTCCTATCTCCAAGAGTCTCTAACCTCCTCCTCTGTATGTGGAATCCTCTATCTCTCAAAATATCTTCTCTCTCTCCCTGTTAACCCTTTGAGTCCCAGAGGAGTGTGCAACATATTGCTTTGCAATGCGTTGGATACCTTCTTGCACTGAAATGGTAAATAAATAGAAAACAGAAAAACAGAAACAATAACAGAGGGGTTTCCAGATAAATAATACAGCTCTCACTTCCAACTCAATGCAATAATCAAAAAACTGAGGAAGCAGCATAAGTGTCCTTGCAACTAATATTAGATTAAGAAGAACTTATTCACGTACAAGAGTTGCACAGGAAGAATTGTGCACTGACATATACAAATGCCCCTGTTGAGGAGGAGACAAAGTACAAGCACATCATTATTCATCGGAAAGTTAAACAGGTTCAAAAGCTGTTATACTCTTTCAGGCCCTTCTGGCTTCGTGATAATCTGTTTTTTGCTTGCCTCCTGCAGCATGCTTGTGTCCTGCTGCCTTACAACCTCTTCAATCCCCCTTCTAGTGCCACCACCATGCTGACCATCATGTAATGTGTCCCCAAGCCTGTACTGTGTCTCAACAGCTGGATGAGGACTTCAAGCTGAAGAACTTCACACACACACATTCTTATATACAGGAACGTTATACTGGCAAAGAAGCTTCTCATTTTAATGTCACAGTTATGCTGGTCACCTTGTACTGTGTTTCTGCAAGAAGGGTGGCTTGCACAGCACTAGGAAGTTCTTCAGCTCAAAGCCCTCATCCCCTGCTGAGGAAGAGACATGTTAAATGGCAGCAGCTCTGCAATGGTATGCTGCTCCTCCAATATTATCTTTCCAATGGCTAAGGATGTGTGTGAAGTTCCTCAGCTCGAAGTCCTCATCAACCTGTTGAGTAGGAGATACAGTATGGCCATGTGGGCATAGAACACTGATAAGCTCTGCAATGGTATGCTGCTCCTCCAATATTATCTTTCCAATGGCTAAGGATGTGTGTGAAGTTCCTCAGCTCGAAGTCCTCATCAACCTGTTGAGTAGGAGATACAGTATGGCCATGTGGGCATAGAACACTGATAAGGTTGGTGGCTCTAGAAGGGGGACTAACTAAGCTGGAAAGCAGCAGAACACAAGCACGCCTCAGGAGGCAAGCATAAAGCATATTGTGAAGGCATTTTAAATGGCGACATCCTGAGGTCACTACAGCCGATTAACGGAGGCTAGTGCTGTCTCCTAAACCTTAAGTTTTATCTTTATTATTTTACAAAGTCACACTATGCTGGGCGCCCTCTTTTTTTTGCTTTTATTTTTTCTAATGAGTTAACCCTTTGAGGACCAGTTGTATGTGCAAAGCTACGTGTACCCCTCTGGCACTCAAAAGGATAAGGAAATATTGAGTAATACGTTTCTTTATGGCTGGCATGGCTGCTTTATTTTGATGTCCCTCGTTATTGACTTTTCATTAAAACTGGCTAAAAGCACAAATCAGAAATGTCAGGGCCTCACAGTACATTATTAAAGCAAAAACATGGCAATAAAAATCAGCATACATTGTAGTGCTTAGCCTTGGTACATACAAAGCCTGATTAGGTTTTGTTCTGAGCAGTCAATTAAGGTGTTTTGTGAATATCTATAATCAGAGATGTACATTGTGCGGCTGATACACTGAAACAGCATGATGAAGGCAAATCAAAATTCCCCAAATTCCCATTGATTGAAATGTATCTTTTAAAGTGGGTGTGTCACCTATGCAAAACATGCCATCACTAGTTACGTGACACATCCAATACCATCAAAACGTTATTTATTTTTTATTTTCAAGTTCCATTTAGTTTAAAATTAACTAGCCACTTCCGGGGGACTGCGGTTCTCTGCGGTTACAGAGCTCTGCCTCAGCTCTCCTCCCTCCTCTGATGACAGAGGCTTCTGTTTGTAATCCAGAGCGGTCTCATTGGCAGAGATCGATATCTAGCCAATGAGATCGCTCCAGCTTCCAGATTGAAGCCTCCGTCGTTGGAGGAAGGAGGAGAGCAGAGGTAGAGCGTTGGGCTGCAGTCTATACGGAAGTGGCTGCAGCCCAGACCTTTGTAATTTAGATTTAAATGAAATGGAACTTGAAAATAAAAAATAAATAACGTTTTGATGGTATTGGATGTGTCTCCTAACGATTTATGGCATGTTGTGCATAGGTGACACATCCACTTTAAACTCTTGAATGCTAGAGATGAGTTGGAGACCTCACTGGGATTTAAGGAGTTAAAAGGACCATGTAAATCAAAGGGCAGGTGAATTTATTTCCTATGGTTTGCTTCACAATTGCTCTACATTTACTTAATGTATGACCTCAGAATTGAAAAGGATAAGGAACAGGAGGTTGTTACAAATTAGACCAGTAGTTTTTAAAGGGACACCAACATCTAAAAATGTCTGGGATGATACATGGTAGAGTTGGAAAAAAATATGTTTACTGAGATGTCAAGTGGTGGTAAAGTGTGTCTGGCAATGTTCGAAGATCACACTGCCATGGAGAATAACACATTTCGCTATAAGCACTAAGATTTACATGCAAAGGGAGGGGTAGAAAGACATTGGTCGTTAGAATATCAGGTCATTTTAAGACTACAGGTCTGTTGGGGATGTCAAGGGGGTTGCAGAAAAATGCGTTCAGCCTCCAACAGAGTATTCAGCACCAAGAACATCAGTCTACCCTTAACTCTTGAAAGGCCAGATGGGTGTCCATAACTCTGCAACACAGACACATTTCTGGAACAAGTGAAGTGAACCTGCCGTCCACACTGAAAAGTTAATAAAACAGTTGTCACCCTGCTGCTCCATGGAGACGACACGAGATGGATTTGGGTGCAATTCACTCTATATTGCCAAAATGGACTCTTATTGCACCTGCCCCTGATTCAGAGCCCCCCCCCCACTAAAGTCCAGGATATGAGAGCTGACATCAATAAAACACACATTCAAGTTTGAGGAAAATTCCACAAAATTCATTCTTAGCGCCGTATGTTCAAAAGAAAAGTAAATTAATTCTAAGCTATACCTGCCTTTAAATGGGGCCTTTAACACCTTAAATCCTATAGATGTCCGTAACACATTGTGAATCAATGTTTTGGGGACTTCTTTAGGATTCAAGGTGTTAAATGCCCCCATTTAAATAAATGGGAATTTGTATTTGTCCCCTATGTGGCTGTTGGTTTGCCTTGAAATTGCCCCATCAAAGCAATGTACACCCCCTGGCACTGAAAGGGTTAAAGATAAGAGGAGTGCACGGTGCTTTGTGGAGCACTATGTTGCACAACCTGCTGGTCCTTAAAGGGTTAATAAAGGGCTTAACTAGAACCTACAGGGCCCTGAGACACAACTGGACACTGGGCTTGCCCTCTATTTTGTCTGGACCAAGTCTGACTCATTCATGGGGCCATATGTTCAAAGAAGTAGCGAAATAGCTTTTGTTGTTTATAACATTTCAAATTCCAGTGTCGTTGGGCTCATTAATATTTTCAGAGAGTGTCGACTGTGATCGGAAATATGTTGTTTTGTCATTGAAGTACGATTCCTGACTGAAATTGTTGTGTGCAATGACAAAAGTGTTGTAACTAACAACAAAAAATGTCTGTACATACAAGGTATGGTAATTGTGCTTGTGTTGTGATGTGTTTCCTTCAATTATTATAGGTTTCTCACATTAAGAATTCACAGTTCCCCCACTTTTTTCTAAATGTACAAATTTTGACTTTTACAGGACATTTGTTTGTGGTTGTATACAACAAATTTTAATTTCCTCTATACAACACTGGAGAAAAGTTTAGCCACGCACTTGTCCCGGCAAGTCTGGAGTTGTGTCATACACAACGGACATTGCTAGTTTTTTGTGGTATAGAAAATATGTTGTTCGTGCATACAATTACGTATTTTTGTCGTTCATACAACATTTTTTTGTCATTATCACTCTGAACATATGGCCCATGGACACAGACACAAGGTGCAGTTCCCCACAGGAAGATCTCAGAATGTCTTTACAGGATGAGAAAAGACAAAGAGGAAAAGCAAACTATCTGCAGTCAGGGAGCTCCTGCATCACAATTCATGACCCAGATGCTGACAGTTAACCTTTTTAGAGCCAAAGCGTTAATCCATTGAATTCCTCAAAGGCTTAATGAAGAAAAGAGATGAGGCCCACCACAGCTATTGCTATCTTAATGGCTGGTAGTAGCCATATGTGGTGATTGCAGGTTAGAGCTGAGCCAACACTCCACTGGATACTATCACAACTGAATCCCCTGTAGTTATGCCCCTGCCCAGAGTGGCTCCTCTTTCCTTTTGAACATACGGCCCTTTGGAGGTGAAACTGGTTTTTATCTTGAAGGTAAAGAATGACAATTTTTATATTTTCCCTTGATTCCAGCATTATAGGCTGTGATAAAGAAGACTGATACCACTCTCAATTTTACCTTGTGCAGAACTGTAAGTTGTAGTAAAGTGGATGAAATTCTCTGCGCTGGTGACATGAGACTTTTCTCCTGAAGCTGTTTATCATTGGAGAGTTGGCAATAAAGGTGTTTATGTTCTGATGTGACCTAGATAGAAAACAGAGACTTTATTGTTGAAATGTGATCAAGTGTAAGCACAGTCTGCAGACCAAAGTCATAATCAGGACACTAGTTCTGTATCAGGTGCTGCACACAGATTTATTGGCAGGGTATCCAGAAATCTATACGCAGCACCTGACAGAGAACCAGTGCCCCTTACCTGGCTTTGGTCTGTAAATCACAATTATACCTTTTTATGGCTATGGGGAACTTGCTAGTAAAACAATAAATATATTTGTCCCCAAAATATATCATCTTCTCCAAAAAATACATTTAACCCATTGAGTGCCACGGGGGTACAAAACGCACCACAGAGCAATGCGTTGTGTACCTTTCTGACACTCAAAGTGTTAAGACTCTTAAACCTTCAAAAGCCAGAAAAGGGTAAAGGAACGGGGGTTTGAGGCAGTGTTCTATAAATTGTTTGACATTGAGTTCTGGCACTCAGGGGGTTAAAGGGAAAGTATTCTGTAAGGATTTTTGTAGTGATCAAAACTAGGGGAAATGCTTCATTCACTAGTTATTATAGAGGTGACCTGCATTATCTGGGTGCAGTATATTTACTGCCTGCCCATGTTATGGGGTACTATTGCCATATATGGAGTGCAGCTTTCGGTCACAAAAGCCATCCTCAAACATGAGTAACAACCCCCACCATAATGTGGGCTAGTCACAAAAATACTGCACATAAAAATGTTATCTGTAATAACGCTGAACTAAGTATCTTCCAGCAGTGAGAAATATATGTTTATTTCACATTATGTGGTGCTTTTATGTAATACATTTTGCAATTCACCCATCTTACCAATAGGATACAGATGGATATTGGTACTATTCATTTTTATGTGGCCCTGTACACAGATTCATTCATGCACAGTGAGTCCCTGGGTTTACAGCCTAACTGTTGGTGCTTCAGGCACAGGGATCCAATGTGACTGGTAACAAGGAGCAGACATTGATCTCAAACCAGATTTCCCTGCTTCAGAGTCAGCAAGACACATGTACCAAGAAAAAATTAGAACAACAATTCAGGTTTTAACCCTCTGAATGCCAGCAAGGTAAGTGCATTGTACCTGTGCCCCTAGAAACTCATGAACCTCTAAATTATTGAACCTTCACAATGCGTTGCTCGCTTCTCTGTCCCTTATAGGGTTAATTTGTTGTAAATTTATGGTCATAGATTCATCTATTTTTGCAGCTCCGATCAGCTCTATTATCTAGGTCTGCAGTCAGACAAGTGTGTATTGTACACCTCAGTGGCACATAACTCCCAAGTGTCCCATTTGTGACAGGACAGTCCCTCTGACAGCCAAACCCCACTTCAGGAGATCAGAATATCTAGTGTGCATATGTGTATTGCATTGCTCCACAACAATAAAACTCATACTGAAGGTTAAACAAACAATTATGTATGTTTTTATAAATTAGTCTGTGTAAATAAAATCATTTGTTCAGGTACATAAAGAGCTGTCAATAGGTTATGAAATGACTTAAACATCCTCAATTATCCCTAGTTTACCACCTGTGCCCCCAGACATACCACCTAAAACAAAAAAGTGTCTTTCTTTGGACATTTGAAACGATGGGAGGTATGACATCAGAATCACATATACACTGGCATATCTGAATCTGTACAATTCACCTCTATCTGAACTACAGTATCATACTAACAGACATCGCAGGTGCACTAATAGTTCAGAATATAATTCCATTACTGAGAGGGTATGTGCAGATTGGGGGAGGTGGATGCTTGTGATCTCCCCTCAGCAATACCACAAACAAGAGGTCCAGCAGGTGAAGGGAGTCATTATAGCTGTTGGTGTAATCATGAAGCCTATGTACTGGTACAGGAAGTGACAGAAATCAGCTCTATGGAGAACCCCATACATTAATCTACATAATTGGTTCCCAAAGTGTGCCCCATGGACCACTGGGTCCCTGAAGAGAGGTACATGGAAAACTGATGGACTCTAATGACACTAGGCAATGTGCCCACAGAAAGTGGAGCAGTTCTGAGGCAAGCCGACTGCACTATAGATGACAAATAATCTAACTGATTTACACTGAGGTTTTAACCCATTGATTGCTCCACATTGTGGTTGAGGTTTCTCTAGTATTGGGCAGTGTAAGAAGAAGTAACATTTCCTAATAAAAACTTCAAAATTACCTTAATATGGCCCAAAAATCTTAATGGCCCCTATGATTTCTGAACTTGTGCTTTTGTTCAAGACCTTCAAATCAGTCTGGGATGTCATGTCCATGGGGGTACAATGCATTTCCCACCATTCTTGTCCTAAAAGGGTTAAGATCCCCATGTGCAGTAGGAAGAGTCAGTGCCCTGTGATCTTGGCCAGTGACTGCCATAGATGATTCCATAGGCACAGCATCCAGGACATACTGAATAGTTTATTCCAATCAAAATCACACGTGGCATTAGGATTTTCTAGTCATAATAATCCTTTATTTATATAGCGCACACAGATTCCGCAGCGCTTTACACTCATATTGGTTCCTGTCCCCATTGGGGCTCACAATCTAAATTCACCTATCAGTATGTTTTTTTGGAGTGTGGGAGGAAACCGGAGTACCCGGAGGAAACCCACGCAAACACAGTGAGAACATGCAAACTCATTGCAGATGTTGTCCTTGGTGGGATTTGAACCCAGGACCCCAGCGCTGCAAGGCAACAGTGCTAACCACTGAGCCACTGTGCTGCCCGAGGAAAATGGGGGGGAGGGGTTATTAGATGTAATTATTTTTTAAAATCCCTATTAGAATCAACTGGTATTTGTTTCTCTCTCTCCAGTGGTGCATTTGCTTTATCACAGTATCACTCCTCTTTTCTGTGTAGACAGCTCTTAACCCTTTGAGCGCCAGAAAAGTATACAACACATTGTATTGGATTCCTCTTTGGCATTTAACCCCTTAACGACCGGGGAATCTGCGCCAGGACGTGACTGAACGTCAGCGGAGCATTTTTTTTTCTTTCGTTTTCTGGTTCCGGACTCCCCGAACAGCGTGCAGCCGCGGGGGGAGCCCAGAACTCCATGACGGTCATAGTACGTCATGGGTTGTTCAGTCGGATCGACCCTTGACGTGCTATGACCGTCAAGGGTCGTTAAGGGGTTAAAGGGTTAATCTTTCTCCTTAAAGGAACCAGCATCTCTGAAATACATGCACAGGGCCTGATTCATTTTGGGATGAAACAAAATATTATCTTTTATACAGTTCTGATTTATATAAAACAGCATTCTTCTCTCAATCAATAAAGGTGTATGTTTATATGGATATGGGCATCATATAAAACAGTTATCACATTTAAGTACTCAACTGTTTTCTTCCTGAACAGATGCCTGCCTGGCCCCAGACTGCCTACTGCCACAATAAAACACCATAGTTGAACAAGTTCATTCTTTTTTTATTGTGCTACATGGCAAAGTTCTAAAATCCTTTCACACAAAATAATTAACCTTCCTACACAGTTTTCTCTGTGTAATTGGTTAGAAGGTAAACACTCTACATTTCCATAGCAACTGGCTCTTGTTCTGGTAAAAATAGAACAGGCTTTATCACAACTTTATTATATCAAACATTTGTTTCATAATGTACATTTCTGGCCTTGCTTTACTGATCACAGAGTTGTGTGGTTTGGCCTCTAACAAACAATACAGATAGCAGAACATTCTACTGGGTACGCTTTGATCCCACACAGTGTACACACATTATGTTCAGTTACAGCAGGGGTAATCAATCATTACACCTCACAGCTTTTGTGGACTACAATTCCCATCATCCCAAAACAGCTAATTGGCATTGTAGTCTCCAGAAGATGGAGGGCTAATGATTGATTAACAGTAACTTAAAGGAACACTAACACCTAAGGTGGGGAAAAGATGATTTTAAACACCTTGTACTTCCCGGTATCTACTGAAACATTTTAGTTTATGTTTGATCCCCAAGACCTAATCCTAAACTTGAATTTTTAATAGCAATGCGTTGTGTACCCCTCTGGCAATCAAAGGATTAAGATTAGCAACCACTGCTCTACCATTTAGAAAAGCTGATACCTTATCCAAGACCATTTACAGACAACAAAAAATTATCACTTCTAATATACTCAATAAATATAGCATGGTAACAGAAGCCCTGGAAAAAGCAGGCATAAGACCTCCCACAGAGCATGTGTGTGTGGATAGACTTTAGGAATCAGAAAACAAATAGGGGATTTGTACAAATGCCAGCATGGAGTACAGGGTATTTAAATATGTATATCCCCAGATCATTTTAGGCATTAGTGTTCCCTTAAAGCACTTAACACAAAACACTCACTTGACTGATAAAGACTTGCTTAGCAATGCAATGGAGACCACCCTAGAATGCAATAGGTTTCTATCTCATCATGGAACGTTCATCCCAGAACTCACTCAGAAGGTCATTATAAGGATAATGGAACCAAGCAGATTCTTGTCCAATGAATACAAGTGCGGGAACAAGAGTAGCCAAGTGCCGTTTGTTCAAAAGAAAAGTGCCGGAGTTCTGGAACTAAAAATTCCCATGATTTAAATGGGGATTTTGACCTTTTGAATGCTAGAGAGGTCTCCAACATATTCACATTCAAATGGTTAAAATCCTCACTTAAATCCATGGGAATTTTTAGTTCTTCCCTATAGTGCAAATGGTTTACCTCAAAACTCCTTCACTTTTCTTTGAAACATACGGCCCCAAGAGATTAGACAGACTAAGGATTAGCAGGATGGGTGGAAAATGAAAAATAAATATGATTTTAGTGTTCTTACCTAGGTCTGTCTCCGGGTGGAAGATCTATGTTCCATATAGACTAAAGAGAAAAGGATTTAACCAGTAAGAACACTAAAATCGTATTTTTTTTAGCAAAACATCCCAGTTTACAGGAAGGACAAGGAGAAAAACAGCCCAAACACCCTCCCATGATACCAGAGTTTCCTTAGGACTATTCTGGATCTGAATAACCATGGGTGTCATTGGACACCAAACTAGAATTGCACACCAAACAAGATCCAACGGGGATCAAAAACTACTGAACAACAACTTGCAGTAGAAAAATGAAAATGATAGATCCCTAAACAGGCCAGACTGTCTGAAGGACCTTCAGGGCAAAGCTGGCGTGGTAGTATTTGGTGAAAGTATGCAAGGAGGACCAAGTCACAGCCTAGAACAGCTGTTCAACCAAAGCATGGTTCTTGTAGGCCAAGAAGCAGCCACACATTTGGTGGAATGTGTTGTGATCATGAAGGGAACCAGTTTCTTCCTGATCTCATTCTCTTGGCATATAGTAGCCTTAATCCAAGAGGCAATGGTTACTTAGGATGTATCCTGACCCGCTATAGCACCTTCAGGGATCATGGTGGAGATTACATCATCACAAAAATTATTTTGTCTCCAGAATGAGGCCTCAAGAGTCATACCTTCAAAACCAGCCTCTCCCCATTCTCGTACAATAAGAGGCCCTAGAGCAACAGATCTGGTCTGGGAGGCAGGTGAATCAGATCCTGAATGGACAGACTGACCAGGTCTGCAAACCATGCTCTCCTAGGCTATAATGCAGTGATTAGGATAACCAATGCCTTGTCCATTCTGAGCTTCTGAATCACCCACAGTATGAGAAGAATTGGGGGAAACACATAGGACAGGAGATAACTCCATGGTATGGACATTACATCCATTGCGTATCTCATAGAACCCCTCATGTGCACAAAGAATGTAGGAAATTTCCTGTTCTCCCTGATTGCCATGAGATCTAAAGTTGAGACCTCCCAGGGTTTAATGTAGAATTCTTCCAGATGCAGCTCCCAGTTTCCTGGATCTACGGCTTGACGACTGAGATGGTACTGCTGAGGTGGCTGGGACGTGAGCTTCTGCCAAATTGAGGAGATACTGCTCTGATATTCAGAATGTTGATGGACAGAAGGCCCTCCTCCCCTGTCCACCTGCCCTGGGCACCCAAATGTTCAAAGACTGCACCCCAGCCCCTCAGGCTGGAGTCCGTCATCATCAAGTTCCACGCCAGAATGACAAAGGGCCTCCCTCTTGCCAGGTGTGGCCAATGTAGCGACCACTGAAGGTCCTCCCTGGCCTCCTGAGACAAGGTCGCCTGATGGAAGAGATTCTCCCGATTCCTGGACCATGTTCAGAGGATATCCCTCTGAAGTTTCCTCATGTGGAACTGTGAGTAGGGAAACGTTCCCACAACAGACACCAGTCAATTCCAAAGCCTGAGACACGTCATGGAACAAAATCTGAATGTTCTCCTCTGTGAGAAAGACCTTCCCCTAAAGGGTGTTGAACTTCATGCCCATGAACACCAAAACCTTGGATGGGAGAAGACTTCTTGAGATTGAGAATGCAGGTGCACTCTTGGAAATGGTGAGCCAAAAGCTCCTCTGAAAGAGCCTTGAGCAACAAATTGTCCAAATAAGGAGACAGAGAAAAGCTTTGGGTATGGATATACGCAGTCATGGTTGCCATGATCTTTGTGAAGATTCTGGGTGCTGAAACCAGGCCAAACGGCAGAGCCATGAACTATTAGTGATTGGAACCAAAAGCAAAACGCAGCTAGTTGGGCTGCAACAACTAATCGATATTATCGATAAAAATCGATTAGGAGAATCGTTGTCAACAATTCTCATAATTGATTAGTTGCAGCCCCAGACTGCCGCCGCCGCCAGTGTCAACCTGCACTTCCCAATCCCATCCATATGTGGCTGCCGGGACAAGATCCATCCGCCCGCATCATCACGCGCCCCTGCGGGCCGTGATGACATACAGACAGAGACGAGGAAGAGGGCAGAGGCACTGGAAGAGAAGCGCTTGCTGCCAGCAGACTGATCGTTACTGTCTGGCTGCAAGCGCTTCTCTTACGGTGCCTCTGCCCTCTTCCTCTTCTCTGTCTGTATGTCATCATGGCCCGCAGAGGCGCGTGATGATGCGGGCGGGCAGGAGGGAACTCAGAGCCAGCCAGCCGCAGGGGACCGGCAGCAAGAGGAGTGCAGCAGTGACAAGGAGAGCGACAGTCTAGAGGAAGAGAGGTACAAAGGGGAGAAAGAGAGGTGCAAGGGGGGAGAAAGAAATACAAGGGAGTAGAAAGAGACACATGGGGGAGAAAATACATGGGGGAGAAAGAGATGCACAAGGGGGAGAAAGTACATGGGGGAGAAAGAGAGGCACAAGTGGGAGAAAGAAGTACATGGGGGAGAAAGACGTACAAGGGGGAGAAAGAAGTACAAGGGGGAGAAAGAAGTACAAGGGGGAGAAAGACGTACAAGGGGGAGAAAGACGTACAAGGGGGAGAAAGAAGTACAAGGGGGAGAAAGAAGTACAAGGGGGAGAAAGAGGCACATGGGGTAGAAAGAAGTACAAGGGGTAGAAAAAGGCACATGGGGGAGAAAGAGACACAAGGGGGAGAAAGAGATGCACAAGGGGGAGAAAGAGAGGCACAAGGGAGAGAGAGAAGTACATGGGGGAGAAAGAGAGGCACAAGGGAGAGAAAGAAGTACATGGGGGAGAAAGAAGTACATGGGGGAGAAAGAAGCACAAGGGGGAGAAAGAGGCACAAGGGGGAGAAAGAGGCACAAGGGGGAGAAAGAAGTACATGGGAGAGAAAGAGAGGCACAAGGGGGAGAAAGAAGTACAAGGGGGAGAAAGAAGTACATGGGGGAGAAAGTGAGGCACAAAGGGGGAGAAAGAAGTACGGGGGGGGGAGAAGTACAAGGGGGGAGAAAGAAGTACAAGGGGGGAGAAATAGAAGTACAAGGGGGGAGAAAGAGAGGTGCATAGACCCCATAGTAAAATAATAACAATGACGCATGTTAAATGTGTAAAGTTTTTTATCCTGCTGTTTGTTTTTAACATTCAGTTTGTTCTTTTAATCATTTTAAATAATGAAAAATTAGCATATTGTTTTTTTATCCAATTAATCGAAAAAATAATCGGCCAACTAATCGATTATCAAAATAATCGTTAGTTGCAGCCCTAGCAGCTAGTAGGTACATGTCCTAAAGATCCAGAGAGGCCAGGTACACCCCTGGGTATCGTTGTGATGACAGAATGCAAAGATTACATTTTGAAGAGTGTAGCAACCACTACAACCTTTTCTTACAAGGAAAGGGCATGGATTTTGTTACCCTTGCCAATCCAAGGCACAGAGGGCACACACCCATCCGATCTCACAACTCCCCACCACAAAGCCCACTTCCAATTTTCCAAAATTTATCTTAAATTGGGATATACAACCATAATCCTCCAAAATGTTAGTGAGCATCAGGAGTGATCTGTTGGGGTGAGACACATAAAACGAGTTGGCATAGCTTGTAAGTTTAGTGTGCCCATCATGTGTAGGTAAACCTGATATGTGTTGAGATAGACAAAGACTATTGAGAAGGGACTCCAGGCTAACAATAAATACCACCTGGGACAATGGACATCCTTGTCTAGTTCTGTTCGTAATTGGGAAGGAGTCTGAAAGGTAACCACTGACCCTTTTAGTCCTGATGGGTTGTAATATAAACTCTTGATTGATGCTAGACCTTTAGGGCCAATACCCAGATGAACTAGAACTGCTGTAATGTAAGACTCATTCACCCTGTCAAACGTTTTCTCAGCATTGGTGGTAAGAAGGATGGTAGGAATATTTATTTCAGTGGCAGCATATATCAAGACTAAGGCTTTGGAAGTACTGTCTTTAGTTTTATCAACCAGGGAAAAATCCTGCTTGATCCTTAAGATTCAAGCAAGGATGAAAAGGGGCAAGTCTGTTAGCAGTCATCCTGGCACACAGTTTTAGGCCAGTGTTTAGTAATGAAATGGGTATGTAGTTGCTACAAAAGGAAGGTCCTTTCACTTGTTTAGGGATAACTGCTATGTGTGCCTCCAAAGATTGTTTATGAAAGGGAACACCCACTGCTACTACACTGAAAGAATTTAAAAGGTGAAGGGACAGCCGTATAAATAATTTCTTATAATATACAGTCATGAAAACTTACGATTTAAAGATTCCTTTAAAGAGTGGGATAATTCCAGTTCTATATATGGGGATGCAAGGATTGCTATCACATCGGCTGAGAGGTAGGAATTGCGTCATTCACTGAAAGAGTAGTAGAAACTTGGAACAAACTTCCAGCAGAGGTGGTTGATAAATCCACAGTAACACAGTTTAAACATGCCTGGGATAAACATGTATCTATCCTAAGATAACAATAAAGGAATACTAAAGGGCAGACTAGATGGACCAGGTGGTCTTTTTCTGCCGTCAATCTTCTATGTTTCTATTCCATTGTATCAACAATATGTGTAGCATTTAAGAAAGCTTTAAGTTGCCCATGACAAGCGGAGCGTTGCAATTGTGCATCCATCTTGAAATATAATTGGCTCTGCCCCCACCTCAAAGCCTTTCTATTCAAGTGCCCTGCCCTCCTGGAGGTGGGGACTTTACCACATGGTTCCCGTGTCCCACATAAGACACAAGAGTAAGCTTCAATTATTTTTAAAGCCTTGGATTCCCAAAGTACACAGACACCAAATATGTATTAACTTACAAACATGCATGGCCTGCACAAACCCCTGTTCTTCAGCTATTTAGACTACAATGCATATTTCATTGGTTATATGCTAAAATTGCCCTAGCACGGCTCTATAACTATATAAAAGCATGTATTTCTTGAAAATAGAAAAACATGGTAGGTATGATAGGGAATGATGGGAGTTGTAGCCCAACAACAGCTGGAGAGCCTCACATTGTCCACCATTGCTATTACCCCCAGCAGTGCCCTATAGTGCCCACAGAACCACACTTACTACCCCCAACCCCAGCCTTGTCCCACAGTAGCCACAGATCCACACATACTGAACTCCCAGCTTTGTACCACTGCATTGGTAACCATAGAACCACACAATCTCCAGGCTTGGCCCACTGTACTGGTATAGCCAGAACCACACATTCTATGTTTGCCCCAGTAGGAACAGGCAAAGTTCCTGCAGGAAATTTCTTGGGGTTAGCAAGAAGTAGAACATTTTGATGCATTCCATATGTGGGTATATTCAGGGAAAAAGAAGCAAATTGCCAGTTTCCATGAAAATTCCCTCTAGTAAAGTAGGACTTTAGTTCTACCTGTTAAATCCTTTTCTCTTAGTCCATACAGGTTACTGGCAACTTTGGGTAGGCGATCCGCCCCTTTAATTGTAGGCAGGAACACTTCTAGAATTGTATGCAGGAGATGGAGCCTACCTTCCCTCCTTGGCTGCAGCTAGCCAACCATCTCCAGAAAGATTTGAGACACTATTGACTAGATATTGGAAGGGAAAGAGGACTCCTGTGAGCATGACCCTGAAGGACCCCCAGGTTCTGCCAAAGGGGAGCCAAGCATGGTCCCTTAACAGGGTGGGAGACCAGTAACCTGTATGGACTAAGATAAAAGGATTTAACAGGTAGGACTAAAGTACTCTTTTCTCTTTTGTCCAATACAGGTTACTGGTAACTTTAGGATGTCCAACCATTGAGTTTCCCAGAAGCGGGAAGGAAGGCAAGGACCAGGAGCAAATCCCTCAAAGTCTCCAGAGCAGATATGAACCATCAGATCAGAGATAGGCCAACAAAACAAATGAAGTGTCAACGGCCACTGAACAGAGGTACAACACTCCAACTGTTACACAGCACACTGAACTAGAGCCAACAGTGCTCAAAAGAGAAGGAAGCACCAAGAACCTGAAGAAGATCCTAGACAGGCAAGACTGCCTCCAGGGTCTTCCTCCCAAAGCTGGTGTCAGCCGATGCCAGCACATCAACATGGTAGCGCTTCGAAAAGGTGTGCACAGATGACCAAGTTGCAGCCTTGCACAACTGATCAGCAGAGGCCGATTCTTGTAAGCCCAAAATGCCCAAATAGATCTTGTAGAATGAGCTGTGACCCGAAAGGGGACAGGCTTCTTCCTCGGCTCGTAAGCCTTACAAATAGTGAACTTGATCCAAGAAGCAATAGTCACTTTGGATGCAGGTCTTCCTGCCCTGGGACCCTCAGGAATGATGAGCAGCACGTCAGATTGCCTGACAGACTCAGTGAGATGTACATAAAACTTGAGACAATGCACCACATCCAACAAGTGGAGATCCCTCTCCTTGTCACCAGTGGGGTCAGGGCAGAAAGAAGGCACCACAATCTCCTGATTGATGTGGAACTCCGACACCACCTTCGGAAGAAACTCCTGAGAAGTGTGACGCACCACCTTGTCCTTGTGAAACATGAAAAAAGGTGGTTTACAGGACAGAGCATGTAACTACACGACATGGCGAACTGACACGATCACCAGGAGAAAGGCCATTTTTCACGTCAACAGGTGTAGAGGAATAGTAGCCAAGGACTCAGATGGAGGGCACTGAAGAATGCCCAAAACCAAGTTAAGATCCCATGGAGGAGCGAGATTCTTGAAGGAAGGACGAGTGTAAGCAACACCCTGGAAGAAAACCTTGACATCAGGAAGGATGGCAATGTGCCTCTGAAAGAAAACAGAGAGAGCAGAAGTCTGAACCTTAAGGGAACTCAAACTGAGGCCCTTATCCACACCGTCCTGCAAAAAGGCCAGAGCAGTAGGCAGATCAAATTCCTGAGACAGGTCCTTGTCAGCAAACCAAGATAGAAAAGTCGACCAGACACGATGGAAGATCTTAGAAGAAACAGGTTTGCTGGCACTGAGCATAGTAGCCACCACCCCAGAAGAAAAACCTTTCTTCTTCAATATTGAGGATTCAATTTCCAAGCCATCAAAGCTAGCCGATGAACATCCTCCTTCCACAGGTAACCCTGTAGAAGAAGATCCGGACGGCAAGAGAGCCGGAATGGCTCCAAAACCAACAGATCCAGCAACTCCGGAAACCAAGCTTGGCGAGGCAAGTACAGAGTAATCAGAATGATTGGACAGCGTTCCAGTCGCAATTTCTGTAACACCCTGTGCAACATTGGGAGGGGAGGAAAGATGTAGGCCAGAGGAAACAACCAAGAGCTAGAGGGTCCTTCCACCAAGAGCAGAACCTCGGAACCTTCCTCGTGTCTTGTCACCATCAGGTCGATGTAAGGAAGAACCCACTTCTGAACAATGAGGGTGAACACCTCTGGGTGCAGTTCCCACTCTCTGCTGTCCACTGTGTGTCGACTGAGGGAGTCCGCCATGACATTGTCTACACCAGGAATGTGCACTGCGGATATGGCAGGAACGTGTTCTTCTGCCCAGGACAAAATAGCCTTGACCTTTAACCAAGCGGCGAGACTTCTTGTTCCGCCCTGCTTGTTGATATAAGCCACGGCCATGGTGTTGTCAGACTGTACCTGGAATGGACTGTCTTCCAGCTGAGATGTCCAATGACAAAGGGCATGAAATATCGCCCGAAGCTCCAACACGTTGATGGGAAGGAGAGATTCCTCTGGAGACCACCGACCCCGAGCACTCAGGCGACCCAGGACCGCTACCCAGCCGGAGAGGCTGGCATCTGTTGTGACCGTGGTCCAGAAGGATACTAGGAAGGATTTGCCTTTCAGCAGATTGAAGAGGTTGAGCCACCACGACAAACTCAGTTCCACATGAAGAGGGAGAGACACCGATATCTTCAGAAGGTCTGGCTGACCCTTCCACACCTGGATCACAAACCTCTGGAGTTCCCTGGTGTATGTGCCATGGCAAATGGGACTGCTTCTGTGGTGGAGATGAATTTCCCCACTAGAGAGAACAGCTTCTTGGCTGGAAATGGATCTTGAGCCAGAACCACAGAAACCCTGTGGGCAATCCAATGAGCTACCGCGTCCGTGAGAAACACCATGCTCTTCTGAGTGTCGAAGAGAAGGCTCAGGAAGACCAGATGCTGGGATGGGATAACATCTGACTTGTTCATGTTGATGATCCACCAGTGATAGGTGAGAGCGTGAATACATAGCTGAACCTGCTGATGAAGAAGTTCCATGGAGGGGGCTTTCAGAAGCAGGTCGTCCATGTATGGAGTAACTCTGATGCCATCCCAGTGGGGGACGGACACTAAGGCTCCCAGGACACTGTTGAAAACTTGAGGAGCTGTAGTCAGACCAAAGGGAAGAGCTGAAAACTGAACGTGCCCTCAGTTGCAGGCAAATCTGAGATACTGCCGGCTTTCTGGATGAATGGCGATGTGTAACTACGCGTCCTAAAGATCCAGAGAAGCAAGGAATTCCCCCGGGGACATAGTAGCAATCACCGACAGAGACTCCTGGTGATGAGTCCGGATCACAAAGGAATTGAAATCCAAAATAGGGCGACAACCGCCGTCCTTTTTGGAGACCACAAACAGGTTTGAGTAAAAACCCATACCTCTGTTCTGAACTGGAACCAGCTCTAGAAAATCCTTGTCCAGAGGAGCCTGAATAGAGCCGTTGAACAGCCGGCGTTTCTTCGCTCCCTGAGGCGTATGAGAAGGAAAGAAATGAAAGGGAGGAAGAGAGATGAAAGGGATCCTGTATCCTTCCGGCCCCACCTGTAAAATCTATGGGTCCACCACTGAATCCTCCCAGACACTGTGGTAGTGACGCAGATGGCCGCCCACAGCAGAGTGGGGACCTGGGTTCGGTGAGTAATGCTGAAGAAGGCTTTGAAGCCTTGGGCTTGGAGGAGACCTTGGGCTTCCATAGTTGTTTGGGCTTGGAGGAGGTACGCGGAGCTGAGGGAACCGCCTGGTTTGCCGGACGCGTCTCAGTCTGAAAGGAAAGAAAATACCAATTACAATTAAGTGGCGTTTTCTTCCTGGGGACCAAAGGCAGAAGGGTACTTTTACCCTCTGTGGCCTCACTAATCAGATCCTTGAGATTTGGCCCAAACAATGAAGTGCCTTGAAAAGGCAAGGAGAGCAAGGCTTTCTTGGAAGCAGTGTCAGCAGACCAAATCTTGAGCCAAAGAGCCCGTCTGGCAACCACAGACATGGTGGAAACCCTAGCCACCAAACGGATGGCATCAAACAAGGCAGCAGAAACATAGTGCTGGGCCTCAGAAGTAGGAGCACCCTAACGGACAGCCAGAGTGAGCTGTTCAATCCAGATCGCAATGGCCCGGTTAACCCATGCCGCAGTGAACGCTGGGCACATGGCAGTACCAGCAGTGGCAAAATGGACTTGAGGGAAACCTCAAGTTTCTTGTCAATCCAGTCTTTCAGGGCGGACGCATCAGAAACTGGAAAGCAGGAGACATAGATAACCTGGAGATAGGAGCAACCATTTTGGGAGGATGAACCCACTGAGCAAGTGCTGCCTCAGAGAAAGGGATAAAGCTTTGCAAATTTCTTGGACACAGAAGGTTTCCTGTCCGGAGATTTCCACTCTTCAGACACAAGGCTGTCAAGAGTGGGGTTAGGTGGAAAGCAAGTAAGGGGCTTTTTAGGGCCCTGAAACACATCAGAGGGATCAGAAGGAACCTCTTGAACTAAAGGAATGTTTAGGGTAGACAAAACAGCCCTGATCAGGCCCTCAGCCGAGAGCTCAGGTTCAGCCTCAAAGGGGTCCCCAAAAAACTGAGAGGAGCACACAACAGAACATTCCTCAACATCTGAATGCACCAGCAGTTCCTCCTCAGACGAATCTGAGACGTCAGGTACTCCCTGTGGTTTTGGCAGGGAAGACTTGACAGAAGAGGGGGTCTGCCAAGAATCCCTGTAACTGAGTTGCAATGTAGACCTAAGGTCCCTAGTAGCAGCCTTGAACTCTTGCACCCAAACTGGCTCTAATGCATGACTGGAGGTCCCTGGGAGACCCTCAGGGACATCAGAACATGCTGGGCATAAATGACCTGAGAATTCTCTAGGTAACCCTGAAAGACAGGAAGAGCAATGCGCAATGGGAGATACAGAGACCCCAGCATCCTTAGTCTTAGGTCTGGCCCCAAGCTCCAACGGATTAGACATTCTCACAGTGTCAAAAACGTTACAGTATAAGAAATCACCCAATTACACTGTGTAGGTTTAAAGTTTCATGCCAGAAATCGCTAAAACAGTCTTATCTGGCAGGCGAAGGGTTAATCAGCAGAGGAGAGAAGGAGATTCCAAGCCCTGCGTAGGATATTCATTCTGGAAATGGCACAAAATGGATGCCGCGGCAGAAGCCAATCAGAAATGAGCGAGCGAAGCAAGTGCTCATGGTAAATGTAGTTTTCCCAGGAAAAAGTACCCCAACATTACCTGAAGCCCCCTAACACACTGGAAACATGAACCGGATGATAGAGCAAGGGCAGACAATAAAAATTAGCCATCTCTGAAGTCGGAGGTGGAGCGGTTGCAGAGATATGTCTCAAATTGTACAGTCCCATAGGAGTGAATGCAGCAATGATGCCTATGTGGTAAAGCAGAACTCAAATTTTACACAATCGAAACAGTAAAATAAAAATGCATGATAGGATACTCAAAAAACACTGAACTAGAAGAAAGTGTCAGAAACCCCCCAGCCCCAAGAGATGCCAACGCAGCAGCTAAAGGGTTAAAGTACCACATAAACCTGCTCCAAAACACCCAAAAGACATACAGATAAAACCAATGAGTGCAGGAGTGTGCAAAAGGAGCTCCAATGGTAAAACCCCTGTGTGGAGGGGCACTGTGGGACATTTGGATCTGCAGCACTCAAAGGGTTGCTCATCTTTCCTGCAGATCTTCTGTCTTCAGATTACCATGTATTAAGAAGAAGCCTCTGTGGGCAACTCCTGAGGAAAGAACTTGTAGCCAAGATTTTCCCCCAGGGCTTAACCTTTTGAATGCTTTGCAATGCATTCCGTACCACTCTGGCACTCTAAGGGTTAAAGTCCACAAAAAGCACCTGGTTACTGAGCTATCCACATCTAAGGGCATTGTCAGTTATGGTAATCCGTCTAATGGTGGTATTCCATTTCTAACAGAAAAATAAAACAAATTCTAAAACTATAGCAGAACAATTCTCTTGCCTGTGTCTTCACCAAGGAACAAATCTTTCTGAAGCTGGTTGGCTAGCTGCAGCCAAGGAGGGAAGGTAGGCTCCACCCCCTGCATACAATTCTAGAACTGTTCCTGCCTACAATTAAAGGGGTGGATTGCCTACCCAAAGTTACCAGTAACCTGTATTGGATGACAGAGAAAATGGATATTTCACCAATTCCCAATCCTACAGCACTCAAAGGGTTGAAAAAAAGCAGCAGTTGCTTCCTTCAACACGTTGTTCAAGTGCTAGCAGCAGATGAGTAACAGCTGCAGACAGCTGGAAACATCTGCTTTGGGAGTGTCTGTAGGACAATGTACAGTTGTTTCACAATGTTCAAATGATTACAACCCCCCCTCCATAATACTATGAGAATTTATCTTGTAGACTTTGAAAAAACAAAGTAAAGTTCTTGTGTGTGGGAAAGACCAAGGAATTTAAAAAGAACCCAGTTCTGACTCACTTCAAATTCATTGCATATGCTAGAGGAAATGGTAAAATCATGTTTTGCACAAAGTATCAACTGTGACATACAGGTACCATCTCTAAGGGAAGTAACATTCACAGTAGAAATGTTCAAAAAAGGGATGTGTGTGAGTGAACATGAAGGGGTTTGTGTGCACATGTAGTTATAGGAATATGAAAGCAGAGGGGAAAACTGTGGGGAAAAAGGGAACTTGGGACAGAGCGAGAGAGAAAAACAGAAATACATCAAGATTATTACAGGCAAGATATACAGGGCTTATTACTAGGTTACAGTTCCCCAATAAATAATTTATGCAAACATTGTCCCCACATTGTGAGATCAGGTAAGACTTTGTACAAAATGGCAAAATAGCACATACTTTTCCTTTATTTCTTTTATCTTCAAATGTTCAAAAAAATCAGTGTTTTACTGTTCAAGTTTTTCAAAATCTGTTTACATGTGGATTAAATCTATCCGAAGGCATTATATGTAATGTAAAATAAATAGATAGGAAATTTGTTATAGCAGGTGGACAGGAGAAAATGTATTCCGTTACAAAAAAAGTCTTCACGCTAATGTCAGGCTGAACAAATAATCTTGTGAACGTTATACAGGGGGCTGATTGATGTGGCTGACCCTGGGTATTTGACTTACTGAGCAAACACGAAGAATCGGACTGTTGCTGACTGGAATTATCTGTTGTGCTAGACGCCCAATAATTTAGAATTTCACACAGAGGAAAATATATATTAATAGGGTCATATTTTAAAAAAAAAAAGTGGTGCAATTCAACTGAACCATGGGGACAAAGAAAACATCCCCAATTTTTGAATGATTTAAAGCAAGCTTTTAATTCCTTGAATGCTAGAGTGCTTTGCAATGCGTTGGAGACCTCTCTAGCATTCACAGACTTAAAGGGATAGTAATACCTAAAATGTAAAAAAAAATATGTTGTAGGGTTTATCCCCCTGAGTAAAACAAGAGTACTCCCACTGCTGAAAGATGTTTCATTCAAAAGTTATTAATTTTCAAAGTTGAATTTTTTAGGTGCAATATCACAGTGGCCTGAAATTGTACATAAATCTCCATAGGATGGTGTAGCAACAGCGCCACTGTAAAATTTCAGGCCACTGTGATATTGCACCTAAAAAATTCAACTTTGAAAATTAATAACTTTTGAATGAAACATCTTTCAGCAGTGGGAGTACTCTTGTTTTACTCAGGGGGATAAACCCTACAACATATTTTTTTTTACATTTTAGGTATTACTATCCCTTTAAAGGGTTAGTAATGCCCTTATATAAGTTTATGCAGTGTAGCAGATGTTAAAAAATAAAGTATCTTGAGAAAGTCCCATCTCTCAAACATTTACGGTTTGAGAGATATTCGCTATTAAAGTTTACCCTCACTCATGTCAGCTGTAAAGCTGACAGAAGGAGATCCGCGTCAGCCGACTCGAGGAATCTCTTTAGCAGAGCCGAAGTCACGCTATTTAAAGTGGATGTGTAA
The DNA here is from genome assembly GCA_037306005.1 of Rhinophrynus dorsalis. NCBI lineage: Eukaryota > Metazoa > Chordata > Amphibia > Anura > Rhinophrynidae > Rhinophrynus > Rhinophrynus dorsalis. The sequence goes on along the minus strand of CM074723.1, from coordinate 93,970,954 downwards.
CCTATGGACAACATTGCTTAAATAGTTATGCTATTTATGAAATATTACAAAAACGGTATTAACTATTTCAAGCTCTCCTCCCTCCTCCGATGATGGATGCTTCTCTGTCTGTAAGCTGGAGCGTCCTCATTGGCTAGATATCTATCTCTGCCAATGAGACTGCTCCTGCTTACAGACAGAAAGACTCAGTCATCGGAGGAGGGTGGAAAGCAGAGGCAGAGAGTCGGGCTGCAGCTACTTCCGCATAGACTGAAGCCCGACTTAGACAATATCAAAACATTGAATAAAAAAATTAATACCATTTATTATTTGATATATAGCATAACTATTTAAGCGATGTTGTCTATAGGTGACATATCCACTTTAAAAAGTTCCAGTGAAGTAATTCTTTTAAATAGCACGATTTTGGCTCTGCTGAAGAACCGCCGGCTGGTCTCTGGACCGTGATCTCCTGCTGTCAGTACAGCGCTGATGTCAGGAGAAGGGGAGAATTTTAATGGTGAATATCTCTCAAACCATAAAGGTTTGAGAGATGGGACTTTCTCAAGATACTTTATTTTTTTAACATCTACTATACTGCATAAACGTATATAAGGGCATTATTAACCCTTTAAAGCCCATTTAATTGGTATTTTTAGTTCCGTCTATGGTGGAGTTGGTTTGCCCCATAATTACTCCATTTTTAAAAGTGCAGCCCTAACACACACAAAACATACACAAACATTGGGCCTTTCAAAAATGAGATGGGTGAGTTGATTAAACAGGATAAGGAAAAGGCTGATGTTCTAAATACTTTCTTTGCATCGGTATATTTATTTATAAAATGTTTCACAAGGAAGAATACTGTCACTACTCGAAACTATGCGCCCAGGTATAAGCGGCCAGAGAACACCTAGAGGGCAGATAACCCCAATAGGAGTGGCAAGTTGCTACTTTGATGTAAATGTGATAATAACAGACCGTAAACTATATGTAATACTCACTGTGTAGGCCCCAGTGAGCCAGGAGCTGGGGTGCGAGGATTGGGGAGTGTTTCTGGAGGTCAGTGGCTGTTCCCAGGTGATCTTGCTGCGGCTGGAGCCGGTGGGGTAGCAGGCCAGGAAGCCCGGTGGCTGGATAACCAACTAGGAGACAGACAGCTACTCACCGGGTCAGGAAACCGCTTAAGAAACCTACCAGGAGTAGGGATAGCTTCTGTCGAATGGAGCAGCTGCAGGGGTCGCAGGAATACCGTACATCTGAGGGTCGCAAGAAACCGTCGTACGACTGTGGGTCGAAGGTTCCTGAGGTATGACTGAAGGTCGCAGGAGGTCTTCGTATGACTGGGAGTCGAGGAGACGGGGAAGTCGAACCCGACAGTAAAGAACCACAACAGACTCGACACTGTGGCAAGGAGGAAGGATGGTCAACAAATCCGGGTCGGAAACAAGCAGGTGATGTCAAAACTAAGGAGAAGACAGGAGGGATAGTCGATCAAGCCAAGGTCAAAACCAGTTGAGCAGTACGGTACCAGAACAGGAGGCAAGAGAATAGTTGAAAATAGACCGGGGTCAGATCAGAGCAGGACAGGAGACAAAGCCAAATCAGGAGACGGAATCAATGTCGAGGAAAGCCAGATCATAAACAGGAAACGCTGGAACTGAATCAGGAATTCACAAAACTCAAACGCTTTGATTTAGGCCCAAAAACAAAGGGCGTAACAAAAAGGCGGAGACAAAGAACTCCAAGAAGAAGAGCAGAAAACCCCAAAGAGGATGGAAAAAAACGGAAACCATGACAAATACATTGAGATTTCTCTTGATTTCAAGTGTGTCCTAGATAGATTCAAGAGAACCGCAACAAGTAACAAATAAAACTGTACCATTATCAGATATTGGGTTAACACAAGAAAAGGTCATAGGAAGACTGAACAAACTTAAGACTGACAAAGCACCTGGTCCTGATGGGATACATCCAAGGGTTCTAAGGGCAAGACCACTCATTTTATTTGTTAATCCCTTAAGGACCAAGGACGTACATATAAGTCATGGAGAGAACTTGCATTAAGGACCCATGACTCATATGTATGTCCTGAAATTCAGGGGTCCCCGCGTGGCTGCATGCTGTTTGCAGACCTATGATTCCAGTAACAGGAGAAAAAAATTGCTCTGCGTGCCTTAAGTGCTGGCTGCGAGGCTGGTCCTTAACCCCTTAAGGAGAGCGTGCCGTGCTATGACCGTCACAGGTTTTCCCTTAAGTACCAGTGATGGCCATAGCACGTCACATAAATTTTACTTACAGTACTGCTCCGGGAGGATAATCACCTGGCCCACATGGGCCAGCATTGCTTCAATTCTCCATTGTACATCAGCATCAATCTGCTCCCAGAGGCCTAATTAGCCAGCAGAGGGCGCCGGTACAAGCACAGTTCTGGAGCCCCCAACATGAAAACTATCCAGGGGCATAACCAGAACTTGTTGAGCCATGGAGTTAATGGACCCACTTAGATGGCAGAGCCCTGTTACAACTTCTTCCCCTGTAGTTACACTCCTATTTATTCCATGCACTTCTCTTCAGGCACCCTATGGTCAGTAGATCCCAACTGAAGAACCACTGATTTAGACATGTATGTTGTTGTTCTTCCTGACGCTGATTTCTATCTCCTCATTGACCAATACAGGTCATGTTGTCTTGATTACACCAACAGCTACAATTAATTCCTTTTGCAATGTGGCAACCTCTAGTATTCAAGGGGGTTAAAACCCAATTTGATTAAATCAATGGGAATTTTTTTGTTGACCCAGAACTACTCCATTCTTGACTTGCTGTATGACACTAGGTGCTAATGGACACATCCCATGCAAAGACAGAATTCATCCAGTAAAACACCAAGAGAAAGTTGGAGTTAACTGTGACAATATTAGTACACCAATATGACACCACATAACTATATTCCCCGGTGTAAAATACTTTATTTTTATAGGACTGACAATGCTGAATAGATGCAATTCTGCAGCAAACTAACTGTATCATAAGGTACAAATTAAAATTCACATACAATTAAAGGGGCTGTAACGATTATAGATATTGGCCTGACAGTTACGGAAACCCTGTTCCCATAGCTGAAAACATGTCTAATCCCTCTCTATTTGCCCTGGAGATATCTGATCTGCAGTGAAGGGTGACATCAGATTTACCCTCTGTCCTTATGGGAGCGAAAGTGACATCACCATCCTCTCCTAACTGAATATCGTCAGATAATTTGCCAATGAATTTAGGTGTCAGAAATCTCCCATAAATGCTGAGTGAAGGGTTGATGTCACTAAGCCCTGCAGATTACATAAAACTGCAGGGTAAACCAAGATGGAAAATATTTACACTATAGGAACTCAAGTCCCACAACTGTGAGGACAAAATCTATAGTTAAAAGCCCTTTACTTTCTTTAACCCCTTAAAGACCCATGACGGTCCTGGGTGGAATTCAGTTAAGGACCCATGACGGTCCTGGACCATCTTGGGTTACATGATAGCAGCGTGCCTCCGTGCACGCTGCTATCATTAATTCCAGGCAGCGACTGAATGCTCCAAGACCGGGCGTTCAGTCTCAGCCCTTCTTGCTTGTCCCGGGTCATGTGATCGCGTAGCAGCGATCACATGTACCGGCATTCTGAGTGATAGAGGCAGTACGCAAAGCATACTGCCTCTATGTCTCCTCTCTGCCTCTGTCTGCCTTACTATCAAAGTGAGGGAGAGAGAAGCAGAGAGGAGACACCTAGTGGAAAAAGAAAATACAGCAGCTGGGGGTATTAACCCCTTCACTGCTGGTGCTGGAGGCTGGCTAAATGCAGGTCAATTTCTGACCTGCAATCGTACACTTTTTAAAAAAAAATATTTTATTTAAAAAAAAAAAATCTCAATAAACAAAACTGGGAGTGTGATTGTTGTGGAGCCATGTAATACACTTATACACACTGCCAAATGTTAAAGATAAAAAAGTGGGAAAATAGGGTGGGAAAAAGGGACATGGGGATTTTCACCCAGGGGTACAGTGGCAACTTTCAACTTTGCATTTTGTAGGTATGACTGACTGGTCATACCTTTCATGCAGTCTCCATAAAAATTTAACCCTTTGCGCCCAATTGATCCCAAGAGAAAAAACAAAAATGGTGTTTTTTGTTTTTTTTACATTTTTTTACCTTTTGTTTTTTTTAATTTTAATAAAGTAAATGGTTGGTTATCCATATAAGTGGGGTATTAAAAGAAAGCCCTATTTGTGCTTAAAAAAACAGTATATAATTTATGGGGGTGGAATAAAAGACTTAGAGGGAAAACACTGTTGAACAAAGACATAGTCAAAAAGATCAGAATTGCTCCGGTCCTTAAGTCAAATCCACCTCAGATTTTCCTGGTCCTTAAGGGGTTAATGCCACTATATATGTATATTCATTCCTCTTGAATGATGGCAAGTTTTCTAGCACATTGCAAAACAATGATTTGGAGACATCACGAGCATTCAAGAGGTAAAATGACCTATTTAAACTAATAGGAATTTGGGGAATTTGTATTCCCCTCTGTAGTGCAGTTGTTGCAGAGCTGTTGATCTTTTGCTTTCTGCAGAGGTCCTTGGTCTTCACACACATTTGTGGAATGTTAGGGTTTGGTGTTTGTGCACTTGTACTCCCAGATTGTTACTGTGAAGTTCTGTATTTTCAGCTGACAACAATGCTCAGTACTTGGTCAAGTTTTAATTGGGAATAAAAAGTACTGGGCTACTCTCAGCACAATAAATAATATGCAAATGACTACAGTTATGAATTAAAATAACAGTAAAGAAACAGGGCTTAACCCTTTGATTGCCAGAGGGGTATGCAACGCATTGCTCTACAATGTGTTGCGTACCCCTCTGCCACTCACAGGGTTAATACTTTTGGCTTCATGAATAAAAGAAAAATGGTGCAATTCTGGGGCAAACTGCACCATAGGTAACAAATAAAAATTCCCGCTGATATAAATGATGCTCTTAACCCACGAAATAGAGCATTCAAGGGCATTAAAGCCCAATACAATTCAGTAGCAATTGTGGTCAGCTCCATTTCAAGGGAAGTGTGACCAGTGACACCAGAGTCCCCTGCCCCATTTCATGTAATGTAATGTAATACTCTTGGGGTTGTCTGTGAAATGGCCAAGGGTTGTGGACTATGCGGCTATACAAGACACCCTTACAAGAGGTCCCTACACAGCCCAACTCAAAAATAGCAAGAAATAGGAGAACTGTTCTGTATCAGCAGTGCAGCAAATCTGTGCACTGTGCAGAAAACCACTTTGAATTGGTCACCCTGCCCACTTTCCAGTGTGAGCATAGCGTGCCCCACAATGCTGTGGTGTGTATATGAGGAGCGGACAGAGGAAGGAACAGAGAATGGTGCGGATCCCATTCAGGACTGCAGGCAGCAGTGAGCAGGCAAGCGTCTAGCAAAGCATTCACCAAAACGAGCAGTGTGATTACATTATGTAAATATTAACTATAAGGGAAATGGCAGAAGAATAGGGAGGGGGTATAGAAGAAAAGAATAATATTGGGGGTATGTAAGCATGGTTAGTGCATCGGTTTTCTGATTACTAATTCACTTGCTGCCCCAATCCCACGAAACAGATGCTGGTTCAATCAACCATGATATAGAGTATTTATAGTACCCAATAAAACATAACCCTGATTAATATTAAGTGCAAAATTATTCATCTAGCACTTTCTTTTATATTAACTCCTTGAGGCAAACAAAAAATTGCATTTTTTTTTTTATTATTTTTTTTTTTACAATTTTTCACTTGTAGCCCCTACTGCATAGTATAGGCCCTGACTGTGGTCATTTTTATTTGTCCCATAGAACTCTGTTTTCCCCAGAATTGCACCATCTTTTCAGTATGTTAACAGTTAAGGAAGCTGAAGTGAAACCACCTAACAGAATAGTTTTATTGATACAGTACTACAGAAACACAACATAGTCTCTGAAGAAACAGCAGGGCGATTAAATACAGCAATACACAGTGGCAAAACTGATCATTTGAGGACCCTGATGAAAAAAATGTTCTTTGCCCCACCCAAAACAAAAAATATTTTCACAGTTTGATACGTAGAATTTACCGGACCCTGGGGCAGATGGCATGTACTTGGATGTGGCATCTCAGAACATCTGAACCCTCTGCACCTCCTGTAGTCACTTGCCTGCATATACAGCCAGAGGCGTAGCGGAGGCCCCCGCAGCCCCCGCGGCGCGGGGGGGCCCCACCGGTCTAGGGGCCCCCCAGTAATTTTGCACCCATAGTATTGTACTGGAGGCCCCACCAGACTTGGGGCTCCCAATAGCACATATTTATTAAATAGGCCCCCTATTTGCCCATACATGTACAATTTCAAGCGTTTCAACGTTCCCATTGCCGGCAGCAGAGCCGGCTCGAATGTAAACAAAGCTGAGACAGAGCTCACCTTGTAACAGCCCGTGCTCTGCTCAGCAGGATGATGTACTGCGCAGCAGCGGTAGCCGTGCGCTGCGTCATCACGTAGCTTCGCGGGCTGCTTAACATTTGAATAGAAGAGACACTGCAGTTTTCCTGTTGTGGGGCAGGCTGAAGTGGAATTGCAGTAGCGTCGCCACTGGGGTAAATAACGAATTAAAAAGATGGAGGATCTGTCTTCTCTCCACTCTGCTGTGGTAAGTCAATTGTAAAGCAGCAGCAGCAGGAGAGCGCAGTTATTTAAGTTTAACCCTTTGAGTGCCATAGGTGTCCAACTCATTGAGCATCAATGAGTTGGATACCCTTTTGGGACGCAAAGGGTTAACAGTCTAACAGAACAGACAGTATGAGGTAGACAATATGAATGTACAGCGTTAGGTGGACAGTGAGTGTGCGGGACAATGTGAGGTGAACAGTGTGGGAGACCATGTCTATGAGGTGGACATTGTGGGAGTGGACAGTTTGAGATGGGCAATGTGGTGGTGAGGACAGTGTGAGGTGGACAATGTGGTCGTGAGGACAGTGTGAGGTGATCAATGTGGTGGTGAGGACAGTGTGAGGTGGTCATTGTGGGAGTGGACTGTGAGGCACAGTGTGTGAGGTGGTCAATGTGGGGGTGGACTGTGAGGGACAATGTGGGGGTGGACAGTGTGTGAGTTGGACAATGTGAGGTGGACAGTGTGTGGTGGTCAATGTGGGGGTGGACAGTGCATGGTGATCAATGTGGAGGTGGACACTGTGAGATGGACAATGTGGGGGTGGACTGTGAGGGACAATGTGAGGTAGACAGTGTGGGTGTGGGGGACAGTGTGGGTGTGGACAGTGTGTGGGGGACAATCTGGGTGTGGATAGTGTGAGGTGGTCAATGTGGGTGTGGATAGTGTGAGGTGGTCAGTGTGGGGGTGGACAGTGTGTGAGCTGGACAGTGTGTGTTGGTCAATGTGAGGGTGGACAGTGTGTGGTGGTCAATGTGGGGGTGAACAGTATGATGTGGACAATGTGGGTGTAGGCAGTCTGAGGTGCACAGTGTGAGGAGGACAAATGTGGGTGGACAGTGTGGTAGACATAGGTGGATGGACAGCGTGAGTGTGGACAGTGACTAATATTAATAATTTAAGCCTCATGATGTAAGCCCCACTGTCCACCAACATTGTCCACCACACACTGTCCACCTTCCATTGTCCACCACACACTGTCCACCTTTCATTGTCCACACCCACATTGTCCACCACGCACTGTCCACCTTTCATTGTCCATCACACACTGTTCGCCTCACATTGTCCACCACACACTGTCCACACCCACATTGTCCACCTCACACTGTCAAAGAAAAGTTTATGGGTTTAAAATGTGCATATATTCAAATCGCAACCCTGACTTTGAGCCAGTTTTGACAAAATTATCCTGTTAAGCTTGTGTTTTTGTTGGTAAATAATAAAGAAAAATAGTCTTGGTCAGTACTGGGCAATCATAAGAATCTAATTTCTGCTCTAAGATATCCACCAATATACTATACTGTATACTGGTTTATATGTTAGTACAGAAATGTTGTTTTTATGATTGCCTACCCCTGGCCATGCCAATAATTTGTTTTAAACATATCTATCTACTAAATGCATGCAGTGAGTGTACACATCTGGTCTTAGCAAACATGGTTAATAAGAAAAAGTATTTATTAAGGGTGGCCAATCATAAAAACTCTATTTCTGTATGTAACACATGCACAGCTGTATATTGTTGCATTATAAGTTAATACGGACATGGAATTCTTATGCCTACCCACCCCTGGCAAAATACTATTTGTTAATTATGTTTACAAAAACTAAACAAATACACCGTATGTTGTTGAGTATATTAATACAGAACTGTCTTTATGATTGCCCACCTCTGCTGGCCAATACACTTTTTTATCACATATCTACATATTAGTAGATATGTAATAAAAAAAAGTATTGGCCAGAAGGGGTGAGCAATCATAAAAACCACATTTCTGTAATAATATATTCCACAACATTATACGGCATATTTTTGCACTATCTTTTAACAATTATGTTTACAAAAAGAAAAGATTTTGCCAGGGGTTGGCAGGCATAAGAATCCCATGTCTGTATTAACTTATAATGCACCAATATACAGTACATAGCTGTGCATATGTTAATACAGAAATGGGGGTTTTATGATTGCCTACTTTGTTTAGAACAAAGGTAAGTTGGGAAGAACAGTTTCCCCCTCTATCCTCCACCATCCTTTGTTGTCCCTCCTCTATCTCCTTCAGCAATTTGCTAAGACTAAATAGAGCAATACTGGAGCAAACCAATTACACCATAGGGACAAATACCAAATCCTAGTGTGAAGCAATGTGTTGGAGCTTTTTTTTAGCATTCAAGGAGTTAAAATATAAAGCTGTTGGAAGTTTGTGAATATTTACTTGTTTGCTCCAGAATTGCGCCGCACGCACGGGCACACATGCCTCAGGCACGCACGGGCACACATGCCTCAGGCACGCACGGGCACACATGCCTCAGGCACGCACGGGCACACATGCCTCAGGCACGCACGGGCACACATGCCTCAGGCACGCACGGGCACACATGCCTCAGGCACGCACGGGCACACATGCCTCAGGCACGCACGGGCACACATGCCTCAGGCATGCACTCATGCAGACACACAGACTGAGAAGTATTCAGGCTCACACAGACCATTTCTCCAGTGTGTGTGTGTGTGTGTGCGTCTCTCTCTCTCTAGACAATAAAAGGTCAGGGGTGGGGGCCCTTGTCTCTTACACTTGTCCTGGGCCCCATGATTTCTTATGGCACTCCTGCTGGGCACACACAGGTACAGCCCAAAATTGTTGTGGATTTTACAGTTTGCTACATACTCCCCTGAAATCAGGTAAAGAGCGTTTAGCAATGCAACCAAAAAGGGTCTGAAAGTATTATTTTTATTTAGAGGCCCATTACATAATGTCCCAGGGGCTACTACACACCGCACCTCCTTCACATAGGCCATTATCTTTGTATTGTGAGGCATTCAATGGGAAGATTAGATGTCAAAGCAATTTCATCCGATGTGGCTTCATAACTGCTACACCGCCATCTCTTCTTTTTGAGCAGATAAGATGTTGATCCAGGGAAATATCCGACTGCCATTTGGAGTCGAAAATATTTTTTTTTTACCCACTTGGGGCTTATTTGGAAATGGATTAAATTTTTTTTTTTTGCCTTCCACTAGATCAACACAGGTGTATCCTACAATGATATTCTGTACATGGAAGATCTGGGAGAAAACACTGGCTGTGATGCTCTAAGCGGTGATAAAGAGATGATAAAGTGGAGGTAACTTCTCCAGTGAAATCACTTCTCCAATTCCTATGTTATTCTATAGAGTCTATGCACTAAGATCCCTAAAGTCTGAGAGATCTTAGTGCACAGGCTCCATAGAATAAGATAGGACTTGGGGAAGTGATATCACTGGAGAAGGTATCGCCAATTTATCATCTCTTTATCACTCTTTAGTGCATCTCCCCAATTGTCTGGGGCCGGACACTTTGCTTCCCAAATAGGCTCTCCTCCCTTCCATTGCATTAAATACATTATCCAATTTATGTATACTGCCCACTGTTGTGTGCAGCATGTCTTTCTGCCCCCTCAATCCCTGCTATACATTTTGCTTCCACAGCGTTTACAAGTCTATGACTACTTATTGGTAGTTATATAAGTGTAAGCTTCTTTGTATCACTAATGTACCACCATATCATTTATAAGCTCTGTGGTATGACTAGTGTAGCTCGATTTCAATGGTATACTCTGTGGTATCACTAGTGTAGCTCCATTTCAATGGTATACTCTGTGGTATTACTAGCGTTGCTATGTTTTATGTGTAAACTCTGTGGTATCACTAATGTAGCTCAGTGTCAGTTGAAAGCTATGATATCTCAAAAATAATTAGGCTGAATATTAAAGGTTATTCAGAGTTAATAATCAGATTTAAATATTTTCACTCAAGTAGGTGTTACATGAGAGCCCACTGCAAGGCTGCACTACTCAAAATGTACACCTGTTTAAATGATGTTAAAAAGCATTAAATTACTGATTGATTCTTGCCTTGCTTCACAACATTAATGCTATTTATAAAATAAACAAAAGTGGGAGGACTGGGACAGCGTTCTGGTACAATAGTAGAAATGGGCCACTTGGTTGTACTTGCTCTCCCTCGCACCCAAGAGTTAAGACAGAAATTTGGAATATGTATTTTTGTATCTGGATAGTCCATTATGCTGCTGTGGTGTCCATACATTTATAGAAATGGAAAAGTTCAGGTTAGGGGGTGGGGGGCTATCGTTGTTGCTCCCTCGGTGTATGTGTGCAATAGTGGATTTGAGGACTCCGACAACTAAACCGATGTTTCTCACTTTGGCATAAAGCTCAGTAATATGTCAGCCCTTGTGTGCCAGAGGGTTGAGCAATGCACTGCTGTTCAGTGCATTGCTTGCCCCTCTGACACTCAAGGGATTAAGCAGATCTGACCCCAAGTTCATGCTCTGATGAGGTTTATTTTTTGTTTTCTTTTTTTTTATCTCCTTGAGTGCTGCAAATGCCTTCAACTGTCTACTCTGATGCATCGGTTTATTTATTTATTGTTATGGGGTAGGTTTAATTGAGGGGTGTGACTTAATTGAGGCGTGACGCTGGGGGCCCCTTATTAGAGTTTGCAGGGGGGCCCCTGCATTTTGTGTTACGCTTCTGTATACAGCGTGTGATTGTATTTGCCCCCAGTGCATAGAATGGGGTCAAATTTGCGCCTCAATCTGGTCATCTCACACTGATGATATATTGCCATTGGTTAACAGGCAAATGGCTAATACACAAGGTGATCATTAATATCATTACATGCTGAAAAAATTCATTCTTGATAACTTCTGCTCATACTACAGGCGTACAGGGGATACATTAGCCCCTGAGTACCAGTGGAAAATAACTGCAGTACAATGTATTGCTTATTCCAATGGCACTCAGAGGGCGAAAAGTCAATTGGATGTGGTTCCAAATAGTTAAATAATGACACATTCGAGGAAATGTACTGTATAATTGAAACAAATACTCATAGCAAATATTAGACATTCATTTTTTTTACTAAGTAAAAGCAGTCTCCACCTACGTACATAGTTAAGAAGATGAGAGGAGTTTTTTTGTTTAATTCAAATTGGTACACATATTTCCTGTTTGTTAAAATGATTATCATTGTGTACACTAGGAAAAGACAACTTTATCATTTATAATAATCTCTGTGGGTAGCCTGGCTAATATTGCCACACAGTGTAGGGAAAACACATGGGCAATGTTTTTTTGTTTTGTTTTTTCACCAGTTTAGCTGTCATCTACAGAGTTTTGAATTGTTAACTTATTTGAGCGCCAGAGAAGACTCCCTTTAGGCATCCAATAGGATAAAGGGGGACTTTCAATCATATACTAAATGTGCCCAAGTAAAGGGTAAACAGTATTTTCTGAATGACAGCACAACTGCTTTCTCAGTGGAGCACCTAAATTGTGCTTCTGGGGATACAAACCCTAGGTCCCATAGCTCTCAAATCCAGTAACCGGTGCCAGGAACTTTTGGTGATATGCAAGAAAATGGAGAATTTGCTATTCTTTGAAAGACATAAATTTATGTGCTTTTTGAGACTGCCCATGTTTTGATGCAAGAAGCTTAGTAAGAGGCGGACATTTTAGTCACAATGACTTTTTCAAATGTATTCTCTAAAAAAATGTGCAAACATTTGCTAATTCAGAAAAAAACACGCAAAATTCTGTAACATTTAGTGCTAATCATTTTTCCATCAAAAGTACATTGTAAAACCAGCTGTACCACAGAGGACAAAAACAATTCTCCAACTTCTCGATAATTTAAATGAAGCTTTTATCCCTTTCTAGGACTCAAGGGGGTTTATGCACCAAGGCGTGATGATGAGGTGATAAAGTGGAGATAACTTCTACAGTGATATCACTTTTCCAGTACCTATGTTATTCTATGGAGCCTATGTATTAAGATCTCCAACATCAGAGAAATCTTAGTGCACTAGCTCCATAGCCTATAGGACTTGGAGAAGTGATATCACTGGAGAAGACATCTCCACTTTATAACATCTTTATTGCGCCTTAGTGACTAGCCTCCAAGGGGGTTGAAATCCCCACTATCAATGGGAACTTACTCTCCTATGGTATAGTTGGTTTCTTACAGAATTGTACCTCCTTAGCTTATTGAATATGGCCCTTAAAGTGACATTATAACCAAAAAATGAAAAACATTCAAAGCCATCAACATATGATTTATTACTAATCAGCTTTTTTTTATTTTTTTTTATTTCTTTATTGGTGCCAAACTTCCAAAAACTTTCAAAATAAAAAGATGAAGAGAGGCTACAGCTACAAGACCAAAGTGTTGTATTTACACACACTATATTATGTGTGTATATATATATATATATATACACACCAAAAGAAGATGTCAAGCACTCACAAGACTTCCATGGGGTGAAAAAGAATATCTTTAATGGTCGTTTCAGCCAGACAATGCAGGCCTTCCTGCGTTGTCTGGCCGAAACGTTGACCATTAAAGATAAGATATTCTTTCTCACCCCATAGAAGTCCTGTGAGTGCTTTACATCTTCTTTTGGTGTACATTCTGTAGTTCTGTTTTAAGCACCCAGGCAATATATATATCTATCAAGTGAGAGTGCTTCCTTACAATCGTGTGTATATATATACACACACACACACACACATACATATATATATATGTAGAGAAGAAGTTAGAGATGCTCATCTTGGCTCATGAGCTTCCAAGGGTATGCAAAAAGCACACTGGGACTGTGTCTTTGCTGTGACTTCTTCTCTGTATATGCAAATTGCTCTTAGGGTTGGTCACCCTAAGGGTAATGGGGGAATCCAGAAGTGGACCCCTTGCTCACAAGTGCCTAGACGGATCAGCTGCACCTCACCGACGAGGCCCAATAAGGCCGAAACGTAAGTCTGGGGTTAGCTGTTTCTATTGTTCAGAGAAGAATTGTCTGGCATTTCGTGGCTGGACTGTCATTGTTGCATATCCCTCTGGCACTCAAAGGGCTAATGAGACTTAAAGCTGTGTAGGTAACAGGTCAGCTTTAAAGTCTGAATGCCACTTTTTAGGGTGACCACATTTCCTGGATTGCACGGGACAGTCCCGGATTTTAAGTGTGTACCCTTGTCCCGGACAGCCTCCTTCTGAGGCAATACACAGCCCTAGAATGAAGACTCCAGAGCACAAAGCTCTTACCACTAGAAGGAGAACTGCCCATAGACTACTGTGACAGGAAGTGATGTCTCGGCTGGGTGTCGAAGGTATCCAAGAAGGGGTTAAACAAGAGAACCAATTAGGTTGGATATCTTCACAAAAATAGGTAAATAATTATATAATTTTGAGAACTTTACAGAATACTAGGTATTGACACGCTACTTGAAAGTAAAGAATTGATTAAAAAATCTTTGTGCAAATATATATATAATTTGAGTAAATACTACAGATAAAAAGTGTAATAAACAATGACATACATGAGTGAATTCCAATTACAATAGATACACAGTAACTGAAACCACAATTATCACCATTAGGATTACCAGCAATTGAAGGGTTAACCATGCATAGATATATGTTCAGAGGTATTAAATTATAATAATTGAACCCAGCAGCATAGAAAAGGATAATTGATCCTTACAATTAATTAAAATACAGTTGGCAGCAGCATATATGAATACCTCTGCCCCAGAAACTGTATAAATTATGCTAATTGAGGTTTAAGGTAGGTTGTCAGGTGAGTAAGCTGTAATATTAAGCCAGGTCCTCTGACAATTCTCCTTGTACCATATGCAATAGCAAAATTTAGAGAAACTAACTGGAATAAAATACCAGATTTAGATTGCTATAATTTAATTATCTACTGATTTCAAATATTGCATACCTTCTGAATAAAACATATAAATTGCAATTAATATAGTCAATCATAGATAATACTAAGGATATACTTAGAATCAATCCAATAATATATGTCTAGACAGTATACCAACTTCATGCAACATATATCATAAACATGACCATCGCAATCCTATGTAAAACCTGTAGGGTACTCCATGGGTTAATCCATTTAGTAGTATAGGATGCCACACCCAAGATGGCGACTTCTTTTGTCTGGTGTAAGGTTTAAATAAACTTCTCACTATACAAAAGTTTAGACCCAAAAATATACACAAAGAAATTCAAAGAAAACACCTCCAAATAAATAGACAAATAGCAGTTGAAGAGTTAATAAATGAATTCAAAGAATTTCCCCAGATCAAATATTAGCTATAACAACCTTTCTAGGAACACAATATTCTAGAAATATCAATGATTACATTAACTAATTAGATCTATATAGGTCTCACTGCTATCAACTATTTACATGTATCTGGCAAAATATAAGAATTTCCCAATTAATTCATGAATTCTGCTTAATTCAGAATTACTACAGCCAATATAGCTTATTATAATTGGTCACAATTGGGTGGCCAGTTCGTTTAAGACAAATTAAAATAAGAAAAGATAGTTACCAGTCCAATAAGTGTTTCTTATTATCTCTTTACCAGCCAGTCAGGTACACTTCAGGAAACAGAAGAGGAATTCAAGCCAGGAAACCAAGAGGAAAAAGACCATTCTCTCTCAAAACTTACTTATTTATAATGTAAAATTACCTTTATCAGACTCTCCTCTGACTGGATAAAGATTCCTCACGTTATGCAGTGACATCATCAGTATTACCTGATTGGACACCCTTAATTCCTAATTTCCATATGACGACGCATAATTTATTAAAAAAATTCCAAGTACTAGTAATAACACAATATAGCCTGGAGATGTTGCTCTTACTCCACATTAAAATTTTATATATGGCATCTGTATCTGTGACATCAGTGATGTATTGAAGACGTCAAATAAATATGTCATCCTACCAGACTTTCCCACATGGGAGAATCCCTTATCCCAGGCCGGTTGTGTCCAGGAGAGCCATATTTAATCGTAAACTTCACTTAACTATTTTCACTCCCGTCTAGGTAAAGAGAGGCCCCTCTTCTCTCTAAAATGGACTCATTGTTATAACAGGAGATCATTACATGCATCTTTAAAACAGACTTTCAGAGAATTTGGTTTAAAAGAAAATTTAACCTTTTCCTCCCCAACATGGCAAGGTTTCTGACATGGGCTATAAAAAATGGCTTCCAGATATAAAAAATGGCTTCCAAAGATCTAAACACTACAGAACTGAGGCTTGATCTGGACATCAATTGGGAGCAGTAGT
Organism: Rhinophrynus dorsalis; assembly: GCA_037306005.1. Lineage (NCBI taxonomy): Eukaryota > Metazoa > Chordata > Amphibia > Anura > Rhinophrynidae > Rhinophrynus > Rhinophrynus dorsalis. Next base: position 93,955,092 of record CM074723.1, on the reverse strand, counting down.
GCATATTGTGTTGTAGTATAACAATACTCTAAAGCTTTGGGCTTGATATACAATTTCTTGTAGCCCGCCACAGGAATTGCTTTCTGTCACAGAAGTCAATGGGCAGTTCTCCCTCTAGTGTTTAGAACTCTGTGGTTCGCTCTTCTCTCCACAGTGTCCCTGATTGGCAAAGCTGAAATGTGGACGCCCTACCACTTTTACATTAAATGCTTTGAATCTTTAAATAGAATAATGGATTTGGCTGAAAGTTTGGATTTTATATTGCATTCTCAGTCCATACAAACTTAGAAAATGGCAAAATCTACTGAACAGATCAACACTGAACTTCACACACAAGTAGATGCTTTGGGGTTACCTAGTGCCATTCAACACACTAACCAAGTGCAATTCTGGAGAAAACCAACTAAACCATAAGGAAGAAATGAAAATCACCAGTCATTTAAATGGTGCTGTTAAACCCATGAATGAAATAAGCATTGCTTCTCCATGTGATGAGACCTCTCTATAGCATTCAAGGTGTTAAAAATGTATTCAACCATAGTAAGGTAAGTGGATATTTAGTATTTTTACAATTTAAAGCAGAAGTATCTCCATTCCTGAGAGTTAGGTGCAAAGATATTGTTCTACTTACCACAGAACACTTTCTAAATTTGTTTGTAATAATGAACAGAACAGACTTTAGCTTGTACAGTGCACACTCCAATACAACACACAAAATGTTCACTGAACAGGCACTCAAGGATAATGCTGTGTAAATCATAGAGAAGGTTTTTTAAGCAATAGTGTTGATCACCTAAATACAAGTATAGTTGATATAACAAAAAATTAAAACTGCCGATATGTTGTACAAACCATTTTTTGGGGGGTGAAAAGAGTATGAGAAATTAACCTTTATGTTTTACTAGCGCAATATTGCACTTTATGTCAATTCCATGCACACTGTGCATGTCAGTAAAGTTTGAGGCCAAACTCCTCCCTCGTTGATCTATTTGAAATTATCCCGGTGTCCCTGCTGGTAGACCTTCCTTTCATCCCCTTCTACCATTCTTACACCTCCCATTGTCCTTCCTGCCTCTGTTGTTCTGTTGCCTACCCTATTTCTTCCTTCTGCCTAACAGACTGCACCTTTAATACTTGGAAGTTGGTGTAGCGCTCCTATTTAGCGTTTATGCTGATAGTTTGCCTACAATGCCACTATGGGAAGTGGTCACTTTGCTCCTTTCAGTTATCTGTAATTCCTTGCTTTCTTAGCAGACACTCTCCCTTCCCACCTTCTTATACCCTCTCTCCCCTGCCCACAGTTCTTGGTATCATCCTTCTCGTATATAGCGGGCACATAACAATCCATCCTAGGCTTGCATATGTATGTTTACTCATATATGGTTATGTATTACTTTGTTTGCAGACTCTACTACTGCTTGATTCATCTGTTAGATTGTTCACATATGATCACCGCCCTTCCCTTCACCTCTCTATTCTGTACCCCTAAAAAACAAAACTAATCCAAAGTGTGTGGAGGGCTCTGCTTAGATTCATTCATAGCACAGTGCGTGTGTGTGTGATAATATTGTCTCACCACAAAATGTTAATGTCTCAAAAAATGTTTACGTTACAGACAAATGGTTCACAAAACAGAGGCAGTGTTTAATTAACTAAACATCTTGAATTCACAGGTCCATTTTAACCTTTTGAGTGTCAAAGTAACAAACACACTTCTGTGCAATGTGTTTGATACCTCTCTAGCACTCAAAGGGGTTAATGGAGCAGCAACACCACCACCCCCACACACACACACAACATACTTTTCAAATTACATCTCATTTGTAAGTTATTAATTATGTGAAATGTAATATAATGTATGTCATCAACAAAGCACGGGTGAGGAGGTACAGAGTTAGCAGTCATGAAACCTTAACTGCAAATTTTCCAGCTTTTGCTCATTTGAGTGAGAAATGTATCAGTGGTTTAAATTAAAGACATCTTTTGACTTTAAAGGAACACTAGCACCTTAAATGAACTGGGGGTTTTATATACAATCAAAAGGCCTTATGCTTAAAAGAAAAATTGAGGAATTCTGGAGAAAAACAACTATACCATGGAGAGAGGGGGTTATATCAAATTCCAAAAGTTCCCATTGATAATGGGGATTGTAACCACTTGAACGCTAGAGATATCAGGTGCATTGTGAAGCACTGCAATGGAGAACACTACAGCTTTAAAGGGGTTAAATCAACGGGTAAACTATGGTATAGTGGGGTTGGCCCAGAATTCCCACATAAGGTCGTTACAGTGGGTCCATATTTCTGTCAGCTGTCCCCTTTCTGCTGTCAATGAAAGATGTTCCTACACAGACTAATACAAATGGTGGTACAGGCCCTGCTCATAATACCTTAATTCATAAATCTGACTCTTAATTTAATGTACTCATTTAGAAGCTGTCCTCCACATAATGTTTTTTTGGGTGAGTGTTCAAAGATGAACTACACTGTCAATGTATGGCATACTGTAAAGTAAACTGTATTCAGTGCCCTGTGGCATCCTACATATACAGGTTTTGTATGTATTTTGGAAGGATTTGGCTCCTCTCACTTCCTTGATTAGTGGGTCCCTGCACACAGGTGATTATGCAGTTCCCACAGCAAAGGTAAGGCAGTAGAACTGCTTTTATACTATACTAGTTGAAGAGCCCGTGTACACGGGCCACAGTGCCAGCCGGTCGTGGGGCAGTCATGCACAGTAGAGACTGCCTGCGTCAAGGCTGATATAGTGCCAGCCATTAGCGGGGCAGTCGTGCACAGTACAGACTGCCTGCGCCAAGGCTGATATAGTGTCAGCTGGTAGCGGGGCAGTCATGCACAGTAGACACTGCCTGCGCCACGGCTGATACTTCGGAACTCCCTGCTCCGTATCAGCCCCGTCGCGGGCAGTCTCTACTGCACATGACTGTGTCATTACAAAATTTTTTGTGAATTATTATATAGGATTATACTACATAACTGTTCACTTCAGATTTCAAGCAGATAGGGACTTGCCCAGTCCAGGGTGCAATGACATTTGTGGGTAAGCTACATCTGCTTTTGACTATAAACATGTAACTAAAAACTCACTGTTTAATATCTCTGCTAAGTTATGGGTTATTTCTTGGTAAAAGTTAGAATCAGATTGTATTCAAACTCTACCCATTTATACTGCTGTACAGTAATTCAGAGAAGAATACTATCCTGGTATCCATTGGAGACACTGCCTGACACTGATCACTTGTAATTGTGCATTAGATTTGGAATTCTTCAGACTTATCTTCTCTTACTGAACCTGTGGACAATAGATGCTGATTGCTTTACCAAATATGTGTAATTTATAGGCATTCAATACAGTTCCTTGTAAACCTATGATCACGGTCCATTTGTAACCTCATACAATTGTATTGAATATTACATTTGGCTTATAATAATTGACTATAGAAACAGTAACCATAATATATCCTTTGAAATTTGTTGTGATAAACATGTTAACAAGGGTTAAACTAAACCATTTAACGTTAAAAATGCTAATTTATTGCAGTGCTAAAACAGTATTTCAGGACAATCTTCAGAAATACAAATGCACAAGATGAAATGTGATCAGAATGATTTTGGACAAATATACCAGTCAAAATATATTATTGAAGAATAAATATAAGAGGAAGAAATTGGGCCAAAGAGGTTCACGGGGAAAACAAGGAATAATAAATAACAAGCATGCTCTGATCTGTGAATTGGTTGGGTCAGGTACATCATTCATAAATATAAAGAATACAATAGAATCTGCAAACAAGCAATAAGGCAAAGAAAAAACATGAAAAAAATACTAGTATTGTTTATAAATCTAGAAATGGAAAAAAAGGATGAACGTTGATACTAAGCCCCTTGAAATGAACACATATGAATTACTTGGTGAAATTTAGACAGTGGTTGACACCTTAAATTCTTTTGTACTGTATGTACAAAGGAAGCATTAAGCAACTCTGGCAGGCTGGTAGGGAAATTGGGAGAATCACAGCATTTCCATATTTATATATATATATATATATATATATATATATATATATATATATATATATATATACACACATATATATGGCTTACTGAAAGCAAAGTCTAAAAGAGACCAGAATCTAAATAACATAAAGCGCTAGAATGCAAAGCTCCCTGTGTGCGTAACCGCACATGCGCAGTAGAGACTGCCCGAACGATGCAGTCATGCGCAGTAGAGACTGCCCGAACGATGCAGTCATGCGCAGTAGAGACTGCTCGAACGATGCAGTCATGCGCAGTAGAGACTGCCCGAACGATGCAGTCATGCGCAGTAGAGACTGCCCGAACGATGCAGTCATGCGCAGTAGAGACTGCCCGAACGATGCAGTCATGCGCAGTAGAGACTGCCCGAACGATGCAGTCATGCGCAGTAGAGACTGCCCGAACGATGCAGTCATGCGCAGTAGAGACTGCACAAAAGCGCCGGCTTCCACTCAGAGGCACTGCTGATCCGGAGTGGGGTGCTCCAAACGGCCCACCGACCCCGGCTCTGGGGGAGCAGCCAAGGCCGCTGTCTGGCACTTTGGCCCGTGTACACGGGCCTTCAGTACTAGTAGTGAATAAAGCACTAGGACCTGATGGCAGACAACCAAAGGTACTGAGGCAGCTTGGTTCATTAACAGCAAGGCCATTATACTTAATATTTATTTATTCATTCATTTTCTTCATGGCCTGCAATTACAGGAAAGCATATTTACTACCATTATTCAAAAAAAGTGATGCCAACTCATAGTATTCAGAACTATGTAATCACCAACAGCCATATTAGGAGTCCACATAGTTTTATGAACAATTGATCTGGTCAAACTAATCTACTTGCATTCTACATGGCAAGTGGTAACTTGGACAAAGGTATTGCTGTTGATGTGGTCCACACTAGGAGTTTGCAAAAGCCTTTAATACTATGCATCACAATACACAGATTAGTGCATGAATAGAGAGCTGGTTAAATTAAAAAATGTAGCGTTATTGTAAATCTTATTAGGTTGGTCTAAAGATGTAAATGGAATTCCTCAGGGCGGTCCTAGGCCAATGCTTTTTAATTGGTTTATTAATGAACTTGAAGTGGGCATCGAAAGTAATGTCTTATTCTTTGCTGATGACACTAAACTACCTAAGGAAATACATGCAGATAAAGAACTATTTGTCTCTTTGCAGAAAGATTTGGATAAACTGAATGAATGGGCATAAAAGTGTCAGATGACTTTTAATAAACATAAATGTAATTTTATGCATTTGGGTTGCAGAAACAAATATGCTACAAACACACTAAGCTATTTTCCTTTTTCGAGAAAGTGTTCGAATACAGATAGACAGTCTTCACAAAAGTGTTACTCAGCTGCTGAAAGTGGCAATATGGTGCTATAATGTATAAAAAGGGGTACAGATGCACCCCTTGGGAATATAATTCTATTTCTTTATAAATGATTATTAAATCCTCAACTAGAATACAGTTACAGTTTTAGGCACCAGTTCTTAAGAATACATTATTAAACTGGAAAAAGTACAGAGAGGAGCATCAAAATTGGTATTAGGACTTCAAAGATGGAATTATGCTTTTTACAAATATATAAAACACCAATAAAAATAGCTATCTGGGGGAACTATTTAATCAAAGTGCTAAGCAAAAAAAACAAACAAACACAAGGCGTAATCCATTAAGACTAAAGGAAAGGCACTTTTGACTAAAACAAAGATAGGGACTAATTATGGTATGGGCAGAAAGACTGTAGAAATCTTTGCAGATACTAAAAGGGACTCGTTGCTAGAAAAATACCTGGATATCTTTTAAGCTACAAACTTGGAAGCAGTGACCAGTTTCAAATAGCAGGAGCAAAAGCAGACAAAGTCCTGTCTTGCATAAAAAGGGGTTTTGAAGCTAGAGTGGATAACATAATTTTGTCACTGTACAAATCATTGGTAAGACCTCACAGTGAATATGCAGTACAGTTTTTGGCATCAGTTCTGAAAAAAGATATTCTAGAACTAGGGAGATACAGTGATGAGCAACAAACAAAATTAATTAAGGGGATGGAAGACTTTACATATGAGGAACGTATAGACAAGCCTGGGATGTTTACTCTAGAGAAAAGATGACTAAGAAATGTTATCACAATGTACAAGTATATGAGAAATCAATACAAGGATCTCTCTGTTGAGCTTCTCATTCCTAGGCCTGTCAAATAACCAGGGGACACCCCTTGGGAATAGAGGAAAGGAGGTTTCAACTTCAGCAGAGGAAAGGTTATTTACAGTAAGGACTGTTAAATTGTTTAATTCCTTGTTCAAGGATGTGGTAATGGCAGATACAATGGATACATTTAAGAGAAGATAAGATACATTTCTTTTCATACAGGGTTATACTGTGTATTAGTAGGAAAAACAGGTTCAGATAAAGACTAACTTATTTGGCAGAAGGAAAGCATATAGAATTCTCATTTATTTGGGTTATGAGGCAAAGGTTGAACTTGATGGACTTGTATCTTTTTTTAACCTAATTTATTACTTTATTATGTTATTAAAGATGCTTTCAAAAATACTGGATACCTTTCTATCTCAGATACATTTTGGTATTGCAGTTTGTTTCATTGTACATGTTGATGCAGGGATACACTGGACCACCTTTTGGAGTCAAGCAGGGACTTTTTTTTGACTACTTGGATTTTAATTGGAAATAGCTACAATGTTTGTTTGATTTTTTTACCCTTTCTTTGTATCAGCAGGGTTGGTATGGCAAGGTCTGAACTTGATGGATACCTCTTTTCAGCCTCATATCTACTTTATTATCACAGTCAAAGCTTATACCCAGTATTCTTTTTTGTTGACATCCAAACATTTAAAGTGGAACGCTCACTTTGTAATAAATAGGTTAATTTGGAAACTCTTTCAAAATCACTGTTACAAAATGATCGGTCTACTTTAAATTCTTGGCAGTGTGTTGGATACCCATCTAGTACTCAAAGGGTTCAAATACATTAAAAAACAAAAAACCTAACATAATAAATGGAAAGTTATAAAAATAAATATACACACAGGCAACTACTACTACTTTTTTTCATAAAAATGAAGGCTTTTGTAATAAGCCAAGGCATTTTTTAATGTCACCTCCAAAGTAGTTTTTGGAGTATATTGTTCCATATACAAATTGTGAAGATGTCACTAGCATTCAAAGGTAAAGTAATGTTCAACATTATATAATGTAATATAAATAGGGATGTATGAAGAAGGCAAAAGCTCTGGACACTCATACTGACCTAAAATGTTTAATTGAACCATGATAACTACAATAGTTTCATTTTTATAGTCACATATTCACCTGAAATCATGGGACTTATTTAACAATTTCAAACCCACTTAATCACTTGACATCAGGGAAGTTCGAAGCTCATGAATCAGTGTTTAAGCCTGTTCTATTTAATATCTTTATTAGCAATATTACTGGTGGACTTTACAGTAAGATGTGCCTTTTTTCATATGACCAAGGTCTATGTGGAGGTCACAGCACACAAGCTTTCCCAGCCAGCTGCTCCCCTCCATGGGTTCTTGTCCTGGATACTCTAGATCAGGCAGGAACAGATAGCCACCACTCACCGGCATATGGGTGAGACAAGTGAATTTATATCTTGTAGTGGCTGGGATGAGGATCACCAGCCAACTCCCCTCCAGGAATCCCCTCCAGAAATACAGTGAACATTTGTATCCTAGAGGGTAAAACAGAACAGCCTTTTTTTGTGAAATATACTGCTTATATACACTTCCAGACACTATCAAGATTAGAATGCCACTCTTTCGTGGTTTTTTGTTATAAGATTAGAATGCAAACTATGGCTTTGAACATGGTTGGTACACTTGTCCCATCAGGGAATGGCCTCTTATCAAGATAAGCATCCATATTAGAGAGTTCCAGTTGACCAATCAGAGGAGGTTATTGTCCACAGCAGGAATCAATCAACGTTCCAACCATTCCTTTGTTTTAGCACAGAAAATACACCAAGCTTTAACACAAGTTACTCAGAATGCACAGCAAATGCACTATAGATATAAATAACACAGGGAAACACAAAAAATCCACCAAATTATAGTTGATATTCCTGCGCGGTAAGGTAAATTAGGTATTTAAAAGGTATTTAAAAGGTTTAAGAGAATGGACAAAAGTATGGGATTTAAAATGTAATGGTACAAAATGCAAATTAATGCATATAGGACACAAAAGCCCAAAGGCAAAATACAGATTTAGCAGCATTCTTCCGACAACAGCAGCACAGGAAAGGGACTTGGGAGCAGTTATATTTGATAAAAAAGAAAGGTAAACAATGCAACAAAGCTATGGGGAAGAAGAATTAGCAGCAGAAAACGAAAGTTCCTAATGCCACTTTATAGATCATTAGTTCAACCTCAACTAGAGCATGGTGTACAGTTCTGGAGACCATCAATAATTTAAAGACTATTCAAAGAAAGGCCACTAAAATGGTGGATAGGCTAAATAACATTTCTGTAAGACTCCAAGACCTTCATATAGATAGCTTGGAGGATAGAAGAAAGAGGGGAGATATAACTGAATCAAATATATTAAAGTGTTTAATGAAGTTCAGGATGGATCAATTTTACTGAATACAATGAATACTAGAACAAGAGGGCCTTAACTTCGGAAAGTGGAAATTTAAGTAGGAAAATAAAATTACTGTACGGAAAAGGTTATAGATAATTTAAGTTACTTTAAGAACTCTTTGGATGGATGTGGCTATCTAAGAATAAAATAAGTCTGAACTAACTTGATAGTGAAATGGGCAGACAAGATGAGACAACAGGTTCTCCTCTACCATCACATTCTGCATGTCTATTGCTTGCAAGAGGAAAGTATCCATTTTTCCAGATTAAAGCTACATAAACCTGACTTCACAATATTGAAATCTGGGACACAAGTACATGAAGTTTAAAATTTCTATCAAGTGTGAAGGACTTATTGAAAACAGTTAGGTGTAAATCCATGTCACTTAGCTCAGAAATACAATTAATTACTATGTATTGAACAGGCGCCTGCATCTAGCAAAAAAGATCTTTAATAAACAATTTAAAAGCAGTGTCTGCAGTGCTTAGTGTACTTACAACTTGGGAACAATGTGTACAAATTGCACTTTATTGCCTCTCACCCAACAGCTCCTCATCAAAGGATCAATTTGTTTTATTTTCCTCACTTATTGAGGCACCATGCCAAGGGACCATGATCAATCTAAATACTGGGGTGGGCAGAATGTGGCCATTTGAGAATGGAGTTGCAGTCCAAAAACAGCTCGAGAACTACAGTTTGCCCATCCCAATCAACTATAGCAACTTTTTTCTAGATAACCAATTATCTCATTAGAACAACTCAAACCTAAACAAGCATCAATAAATGAAGAGGTCCCTTTATAAATCTTTATATAGCTTCCCAACTTTTCACAGCACTTTTGCAAGACCTAGTAGTCACAGTACATGATGCAGCTCCAGCAGAGAGACGCACTAAAGTTACCTGCAATTGCAATATGTGTCTGGGAATGTGAGGAGATCATTTCTCTATGAAGAGCCCTACACGCTTTGCCATATGCACAAAGAATGGAGCACGCAAGAGGAGGAGGAGAAATTTTGATCGTTAGCATATGAGTTTGGCATAATGCTAGCAATATGTTGGGCATGTGGGGAAACAGAGAGGATGTGCTGAAACTTCAGCTCCAAGAACAGCAAGAGCCCTCCTTTAATCCTATGAGTGCCATAGGAATGTGAGTAGCATTGCTGTATAACACATTGCACACCCCTGTGGTATTTGACAGGTTATAACACATACACAATCCCCTACCACACTTATCTGCTGGTTCTTTGTGTACTTCAATCAGCTGATAAGCGGTTACATGCAACAGTTGCTCTGCTGGTTCTGTGTTTACATGAACCAATTCAGTGGTTATATGTACACAGTAAACTATCTGCCAATCAGCTGATTCATGTAAACAAAATACCCTACCACACTCCGCAAAGCAAACAGTGTGCCTTGCGGAGTGTGGCCGAGTCTTGTGTTTACATGTATTAGCTGATTGCTGTATAGTCTTCTATAAATATAACAGCTGATCTGTTGGTGATGTGTGTAATTGAATGAGCTGCTTTAAATTGTTCACAATAAAAGCAGCTCCAATTAATCTTCATAGTATTTGGGCCATGGAGAGTGTTATTTCAATACGGTCAGAGCTGTAGTTCAAGAGAAACTGAATGATAAAGTATCCCCCTCCCGCCCCTTTTACTGATGTAACACTGCTCACCTCAGAGCAGCAAGACTGTCCGATGGATCGCAGCGAGGTACAATCTTCAGTGAGCATAAGGAAAAACCTGAAAAACCTGTCAAGGGGTGCAGGGTTTTCCTTATGCTCACTGTAAGAAGATTGTCCCTTGCTGTGAGCTGTCCGGTCCCAGGACCAGATTCCACATCTGAAGGGAGGTGGCTTACACTAGGTAAAAGGGGCTGGAAGGTTAATTGGAGCTGCTGTTTTTGTGAAACATTACTATCATGTTATGCAGTGCAGGGGACAGCGTATTTTATAACCCTTTGAGTGCCACAGGGGTGTGCAATACATTGCAATCCATTCTACATCCTATGGCACTCGAAGGATTACAGAAGGATATTGCAAATAGTTCTTTGTGGCTACATAGAAAGCTCTGGGAAGATCCCAAATTTACCACTGTCAGGTTGGAAAATTTGTTTCTGTGAACACCAACAGCGGTCAGCTATCTTAGCTTATTGCATGTGGAGAATAGCCACATTAACCCTTTGAGTGCTAGAGGGGTATACAACGCATTGCAAAGCAATTCGTTGCGTACCCCTCTGGCACTCAAAGGGTTAACATATAAACACCCCCCCCACGAACACAACAATACTTATTCTTATTCTTTATTTATATAGAGCCATTTAATTCCACAGCGCTGTACAATTTCTCATTAAGCTTTATTTCAATATGTAAATTAGCCATTTTTGAACATTGTAAACCTGTCAACACTGCAACATCATAAACCTGACCAAGGCATACAATCATGGCGATGTAGGAATATTTGAGGTGTAATTGCAGGAATTAGATGGTAAAGACACCTTAGTGCATGCCACAGTATGGGTTTAGGTCCAGTTTGCCACCATATCGACAAAATGTACGCTTAATGTACTTAATTTTAACCCTTTGAGTACCAGAGGGGTTCGCAACGCATTGCAATCTTCTGCATACCGTATATCATCCACGTGGTGAGGACACCCATGTGAACTAAACCTAAATCTGGAGATGCACCAGATGAGCCTTTTCTGATAACAAAAGAATATGTCTTAATTTTTTCTTTTAGGATTATTATTATGACTATATGAGGTACACAGAAAGGTACCAGTATTGTGGTAGTTGGGATACATGATACTTATGTAGGGTTTCTCACAAAATTAGTGTTTAAAATATCACCCATATTTTAAACAGTTTGTTGTAAATCTGTTTAACCATACCTCTGGCATTCAAAGAGAGGGAGGGGGATACTTTATCATTCAATTACTCTTGAACTACAACTCTGACAGTATGGAAATAACACTCTTTATGGCCCAAGTACTTTGAAGATTAACCAGAGTTGCTTTTTCTGTGAAACATTACTATCACTTTAACTGGTTTTGATGCAGAAAAAGGTCTAGTAAGATTTATTCCAACTGCAGGTAGCAAAAATACTTGATTAATCATTTTGTGTACCTTGGGAAGCAATTTGTTGGACATTCAAAGGGCTAAATGTTGTAGTGAACTGACCGGATGCTAATAGCTCTCAAGTAATTCACATTTCTTTTAGAACCTTTCAATCAAACCATTCATTGCCCATCTGATGATTTATATGTTTTTTGTACCTTTTCATAAAGCAGACTTTGTACAAGTAAAGTAACACTCAAAACTCCATTATTGTCCTATATGGCACAAGATCGGGCACCAGAATTGGCAGAATTTGTGATGTCCATTTTAACCCTTTGAGTGCTAGAGGGGTACACAATGCAACCCCTCCAGCACTCAAAGGGTTAAGCAGAAAGAAAAATATGACCAATTACAGAGCATACCAACTTCAGCAAAGTGAATAAAAAAATGCCCAAATACTTAATCATTAAATGGAGCTTTAATCTGTTGAATGTTAGAAAGATCTAAAAAACATCGTGAAGAAATGTCTTGGGGACCATTCAAGCAATCAAGAGGTTGACAGACCCATTTAAATCTTTGGGATATTTTATTTCTCCCATGGTGTTATTGGTTTCTTCCAAAATTGCTCACTTTTTTGCTTTCTGCATAACACCATATTTCTACACATACCAATCCTTTTTAGGGTGACAGCTGTGACGTTAAAGCATATTAACAGCTGAAAAAAATTATATTTTAGGTTGCGACCCCATTTATCAATTGTGTGCACCATCCGCCAAATTATTGGAAAACCTTTCCGCAGCTGAAGGGGTTAAAGGCATGCAACACTGGCAGGAGGCTCATGTATACATCAAACTATGACCTTTCCTGACTGAGACTAATTACATTCCTAGCAGCCATACAGAGGAATGATACAGAGAGTGGATTGATTTCCTTTCTACTACCAAGGGAGCTCAGCTGAGAAGATTTCTATTGCTGAATTTACAGCACATTAGAGGCTGTGTTGTGTGTGCTATATACACTAATATAATTTGCTGAGTAGCTTTATCGAAAGGCTCTCCACAGCATCTCCATTTGCTTTAGATATAAAAACCATAACATTATGTATACTGACATCTCAATACGCATTACACTTAGGGCCTTAACCATTTGAGTGCCAGACCTTGGCACTCAAAGGGTTAAGAAAAAAGCAACGCTGGTGCATACCAACTACATTATAGGGGACAAATGATAATGCCCAAAATGCCACATTGCCTTACTTGTTTTTTTTTTTGTTTTTTTTTTTTTAACACCTTGAATGCTAGAGGTCTTTATTTAAATCCAAACATTGGAGACCTTTCTTGCAGTCAAAGGGTTAAAATCCCAATGTAAATTGATGGGAATTTGGGAAGTTTTATTTGTCCCCTATGGTGCAGTTGGTTTGCTCCAGAATTGCACGTATTTTAGTTTATTCAATATGGAACCTTAAGGGTTTAGCCACAAAAGAAAAATGAGCAATCCTGGAGCAAACCAACTGCACCGCAGGGGAGAAATAAAACTTCCTAATTATTTAAATTGCCCATTTAAACCCTTGATTGCTAGAGAGGTCTGCATGCACTTCAAAGCAATGTGTATGAGATCTTCCCAGCATTTAACGGGTTAAAATCCCCAAAAATGCAATGGGAGTTTAGAGAATTTGCAGTTGATTTTTGTTGCTCATTTCATTTATGGATAAGGCCCTAAAAGGCCCATATTTATAAACACAAAAAACTGGAGCTATTCTGGAGTAAACCAGCTGCATGCCAGAGGGACAAAACTTCCTAAATCCCAATGCACTTTAGCAGAGCTCCTAACACCTTGAATGCCAGAGAGGTCTCCAATGCTTTGCTTCACAATGCATTGGAGAACTCTATAGCATTGAAGGGGTTAAAATATCAATTTAATATATCAGGAATTTGCATTTCTCCCCTGGAGTGCAGTTGGTTTACTCCAGAATAACTCCAGTTTGTGTTTATAACTTTGAGCACCTTAAGGGCCGGCCACGCACTTAAAGGGATAGTAATGATTCGTAAAAATCAGCTCTAATTAATCTTCATAGTATTTGGGCCATGGAGAGTGTTATTTCAGTTATGTCAGAGCTGTAGTTCAAGATTAATTGAATGATAAAGTATCCCCCTCCCGCCCCTTTTACTGATGTAACACTGCTCAGCCAGATCAGAAGGGAGTGTCCAGGTAGATTGCAGAGAGGGACAATCTTCAGTTAAGATAAGGGAAAAACCTGAAAAACTTGTCAAGGGGGGCAGGGCTTTCATTGTTCTCATAGGAAGAAGATTGTCCCCTTCTGTTATCTGTCTGGTCTATGGACTGAATTCCATACCTGAGGAGTGGGGGCTTACACTAAGTAAAAGGGGCGGAAGGGGAAACTTTATCATTCAATTACTCTTGAACTACAATGCTCACAGTATTGATATAACACTCTCTATGGCTCAAATACTATGAAGATTAATTGGAGCTGCTGTTTTTGTGAAACATTACTATCACTTTAAGGATGTTGTAGCATTTTTTTAATACAATCAGATTCTCTGAACAGCGTGCAACCACTTGTGGAGCCCTGAAACCCATGATGTACCAAGACCGTCATGGGTCCTTTAGGGAAGTTTTCCCATGGGCCCTTAAGGCATTAAAGAATTGCAATTACGGAGCAAACCACTGCATCATAGTGGACAAATAAAAATTCTCAATAATGTAAATGGGGCTTTAACCACTTCAGTGCTAGACAGGTGCCCAGTGTAACACTGGAGACATCTTGAACATTCAGGGGTGGAACACCCCCTCCCAAATGGTTCAGGTCTGCTCCAGAACTGCAATTCTTTAAAGTTATGGAGTACTGCCCTTAACCCTTTAAAGACTGGACTGGTGCACAACCCCTTACTTTGCAATACACAGTATACATCTTTGCTTGTTAAAGGGTTAAAAACAAATAGCACTCAGTCTACATCAACATTTGCCAGGAACAAAAACCAAAGGGCACAAGAGCTGTATTTTTCCTGTTTATACATTCTGTCTCTCAGGGGATAGGACGTGCTGTATCTAAATGGGAAAATCACAGCTAACATTACATTTACTGTATGAATACACGGATCTCGCACACGTCTGATAAATTATTTATCATGTAATGGTGTTTGCAAAAAATTTTACATATGAAATAATATCCCTAAACAATGCAGTCACATAAAACAGTAATAAGCTTTTTACATTAACATAGTGGTTCTCATAATATGTAATTTGGTGAAACCTTTTAGTTTCACATGAAATCCCCAGGGAACCATATCAATTACTCTCTTCAACTCTTTGCATGCAAGAGGCTGGATCAGGCAAAAAATCTACTATGAGGCAGTTGATTTGAGCCAAAAATGTTACAGTTCTATAGACAGCTGGCGTCAGCGTTAAACCTGAAAACATACATACCTGGAAACTCTCCAGATTTGCCCTGCAGACTCAGATTTTGAGAGCGCATTACGAGTCTCTGGGGCAGAGGCAGATTCTCCAGATGTGGGGAGTTTTCTTTAAAAACTCTGCCCACTTCTGCTCCTTCCCACCCAGTTCCTCCCACTTCCTGCCCACTTGTGTGATGCCCCGGAAAGCCCCACCCCCACTCGCAGTTAAACCCCGCACAATTTTTGCCTCAGCATCAGAGGAGTCCCCTCCGGGGATGCCACAAATGAAAAATCCCAGGTATGAATGCATCTGAATGCTAGTTTGTACCTTTTGAAATGTTTCAGTCTTCCACACATTCACTGGTAGTTACAGAACCACATATATGGTCTCCCACTAACGGTTTCATATACATCTTAGGCTCCCACTGCAACACACACACAAACACCCCACCATACCCGAGAACTCTCTGGAACTGATCCAGAGACTCTGGTTTTTATACTGGTTGATTATTACAGCTCTGTATGTTCCACTGAAACTCTTCACTTCACTACTAGTTCCTGTCACTTTACACTCTGATCGTCTCACCCTGCCCATTTTAAAGACAAATCCTGCCTGTCCTCTCCCAATCACTTTAATCAAGCTCTGCCCAATTTATGATGCAGGTTACATAATCTGGACACTCCTACCCCCAAACCTTAGTGGACCTCTGTAGGCTTGGGATAAGAAGGTTCCCAGGTATGCATACCACATGCCCCATCCATTGTTTCTTGGAATAAAAAAACTCTTAGAATACAACATACATGCAAAAACATTTTAATGTCAAATAATGGCCAATAAAAGGAAATTTTGTGTATTTACCTAAAATGAATTTATCTTAGTCCATGAGGAACAAAGAAACCATGGGACAAGGTCCCCTCCTTCAGAAGGGCAGGGACTCAAATCACTGTTTTTTTCTCTGGGAAGAAGTACTGTGTTCCACATGCACTACGAGAAAGCTTTTATCGGAAAGGACACAAAAGTCCCCTTTTAGCTTACTTCTTATGTGGAACACAAAAAATGGGGATATACCAAAGCATCCACCAAGATTCCAGGGAGGGAAGATGAAAAGAACTTTCCAACTACAGGCCATTTCAAACTATAACTGATAAAACATGAACCTCAGATTTCAACAGGAACCGAAATATTACTAACGAAAAGAAAATCAGGAGGGACACCTGCACAGGTACAACACCCTGTAAAACCATCCAGCCAAAGCAAACACATTAAAACATTAGTGCTTGACAAACCTGTGGTGGGACGACCATGTCACCTCCTTACACAACTGCTCAGAAGCTGCCTGATTCTTATAGGCCCAAATTAATTTTCACTGGCAGCCCAAATGCTTTACAGTTGCAATGCCATCTTCATGTGGAATGTTGGTGTAGAGTGATTCCACATCCATAGATATACTCCTGAATCAGATTTCACAAGATTACTTCTGAAGGATCCTTGAGTAAAAGTTTATCTGGACAGGGAGTCAAAGAGATTATGTTCCAGGGTGATAGTCTGGGAGATCAATAGTGGTGGTGGGGCATCAAGAGTGGTGATTCTATCCAGTAATATATTTTCATAGATGATTCTGTGATCACTGGCGTAACTACAGGGGTCGCACCTGCGACCGGGCTCGTCACTCCAGGAGCCTGGCTGCCCCCTGCAACCCCCTCACCGGACGCCCGCAGCAAGTAGGTGTGTGCCTTCTTAGGCACAGACCTCTAACAGCTGATCTCCATTTCTATCTACTGAGAACCGCGCGGGAGCTTCATCTCTATAGAGATCTGTGGCGAAGGAGGCACAGACCTCATGCCACACTGCTAGACCGCCAGGGAGGTAGGAGATAGACACGGGGGGGGGGGGGGGTGTCAGTAGGGGCAATGTGGAGACGGGGGGCAATGTGCAGATATGTGGAAATTGGGGGCAATGGGGGAAAATGTGGAGACTGGGGGCAATGTGGTTGTGGGGGCCCATGGCAATTTCTGCACCAGGGCCCGGTGGCTTCTAGTTACACCTCTGTCTATGTTATAGTGTTTGTTACTAGAGAAAGCTTACAAAAAACTAATTGCAGTGTATGAAAATCTCAATCCCAAATATTATCTGGTAGTCACAGAGCCACACACACACAGTGTCACTTCAATCTTGTTCCCTGGTCTAGCATTACTTACATTATTGCTTTGGAAACAGTTTGAGAGCCACTGTTTTAAGCTAGTCACACAATTGTTAGAAAGCCTGTTCTCTGTCCTGTTTGTGATAGCCAGTATGGGTATCTACTACAGATGGCGTCTATATTTGGGTGGTATGCAGCAAGCACAAAAATGGCACTTCTGATATATATTGAGCAAGCAGAGGCAAAGAAAAAAACAAATTCACTTTCATTTGTTATAGATCAAAATATTCAAGGTGACTTTAAGTTTACCTCACTGATAATTATCTTGAATTTGATTATTTTTCCATTTCATGTGATACAAAAGAACAAAGAATGATCTTACATACCTTATCTAACTAATAACAGTAACCACGCCATATAAATATAGAGACCTCTTGCATGCCAGATTGTGTTGCAATATGATGCAGGCTCTCGGGCACTCATCTGTAAATATATATATATATATATATATATATATATATATATTATTTTTTTTTTTAATGCTTTTAAAAATCTTCATGGATCAAGTAATCCATTAAACCTTTGAATGTCAGAGGGGTATGCAACACATTGCTTTGCAATGCGTTGCATACCTCTCTGGCATTCGAAGGGTTAACATTACAATATATTTTCTTTTAAACAAATGGCCACTTATTGAAAGAAATGCGGAGTTATTCTGAGGCAAATCAAATGTACCATAGGGGAGAAATATAACATTCCCAAAATGTAAGCCAATTTAAATGAAGCCTTTAACCAATGCATTGCTTCCCAGTGGATTTGTGCGCTCTCTAGCATTCGAGAGGTTAAAAATTCCACTTTAAAATCAGTGGAAAGCTGTACTTGTTCCCTGAAGTGATGCTGATTTGCCACAGAACATAAGGCTCAAGGGAAAAGTAAAAAACCAAAGCTGTATTCAGAGATGTTTCCATAGTGGCTCTGCCTTTTATGAATTTGATTTACCTATGCTGCTCTGCACTGCCCTGGCTACTCTGTGAAAGGAGTTCAATGGATGGTGTCGGCCATGTATGATTACCTGATACCCATGTGCATCCTCCCAACATTTCAAATGACTCTCCTACAGCAATTGTATTATCATCCACAATTGTCCACTTTGTAGAATTTGGGTGTCTTCAATGACAAGAACTCTTATGTGACGTTTTATCTCTTATCCCTTAGTTGAACCCTTGATGGACGGTTCTTTTTTTGAGGGGAATATTTTTCTTGAGGCACCCGTTAATGGATAATTTCTGTCAGTACCGAAATTCTTTATTTCTCTCTTTTTTTTGTTTTTTCTCTTTTAAATATGTTTGAGAAATCTTTCTCCAATATATTTTTTGGGACCATTTATACATTTTGGCTATAGAACATTTTATAATATGGTTTGATATCACAGATCGTTATTTTTGTTTATACACGTCACTTCTGGTTTTGATTGCGGCTTTTCATGTTTGGCACTTTCGATCGGGAGATATAGTATTGGTAATTAGTCTAAATACCTTTAATAAAAAATTTGCCTTTTGTCTTCTTCAGTTTATACAGTTTTTATGTTGGACAGTTCTTTTCTGAGGGGAATGTTTTTGAGGCACCCGTTAACAGTTCTTTTCCGCCAGTACCAAAATTCTCTATTTGTCTTTTCTTTCAAATATGATTGATAAATCTTTTCCAAATACATATATATATTTTTTTGACATTATTTACACATTTTAACTACAGAACATTATACAATACGGTTTGACATTACATATCGTTATTGTTTTGTTTACACACTTCACTTTCGGTTTCGATCATGGCCTCATGTTTACCACTCTCGATCGGGTAATATATTATTAGAAATTAATCTCAATACTTCTAATAAATAAACAAAATTGCCTTTTGTCATTCTCAGTTTACACCATTTTTATTTCTTTTTGATAAATCACTTTAGGTTATATAATATTAGACGGAATACGATATACGTCAGTTCAACTTTTAACCTTTGACTATGGAGCAGTTCTCTCTATATGATTTTTCAATTTTACTATTGTTATTTACTTATGATTTTTATAATAGATATATATTTATGGCATATGAACCAAATATTTAAATATGTTATTTTGTTTATAATGTATATGTAGCAGAATATTATAATGAATTTATGAGGTCAGTTCCCCAGGGGTTATCCAATCAGGATGAAGGGAGGGAAATTTAAATGTTTTTTGTCTAGCCGCTCTGTCTTTGTCTATTGTTACTAGCCAGTTGATTTGAAAAAGCGACCTGCAAGCCGCGAAACATTATTTCAGCCTTACAATTGGCTTTTTGATTTTTATATATATTTTATATGTTAATAAATTTTTATTAAAGACTTAGTTTGGAGCAGCTGTTATTCCAGTACCCTTTGAGAATCGTTTGGGGGATCTTTTTGTCTACTTCAAGATTCTTCTCGAGTGACCTGAGCTGGGACAAGTGTTATTTCCCCGCATGCCCCTCTGCTGGTTTTGACATATGCCATTTACCAGCCACTCTAGAATGTGAGTACCATTCTTGTCATTATAAACGAATGGTGCCTAAAAGTTTAACAGGCACTATTGGGGTGCCCTTTGTGTTCTCCTTTTTCTCTCCTACAGCAAACTAGTTATCATACTCCTTTGCAGAAGGAGCCATAATTGTTATTTGGAATGAACTAACTGTTGGCAGTGGCACACTCTCTGACACATCAGTAACATCACTACTTCTCTCATCTCCCCCAGAGCCCTCGGAACTTTCTGGAGTGCTTCTGCTGTTGCTAGTTGTGGTACCTCTAACCTGTTTATAGCATGTCTACCAGTCAGACCTGTGGTTGTGCTTCAGTTAGAATCTTGTTGAGGAAGTGCTAGGTGTGAACCTGCTTTCACACTGCTCTTGTGTACATTAATAACCTGTGATGTTGATGCTGCTGCTGATGATTCAACATAAGTGTGTGTGTGGCTGAGTTTGCTTGGACTTGGAAGCGGTTAAAATGCTGATTATGGCCAACAGGATGACTGTGTATTTTTAGTCATCTTTGCCTATCCAGGGTGAGACTTTCCAATTGTTTTCTCAATTTATAGACCTGTACACTGCTTCTTTTCAGTGGTGGAAGAAGGAGTCTTTGCTTTTCAGCTAACTTTCTGGCAATGTCATCATCTCTCTCACTCTCAACTTCATCTGGATCTGAACAAGAAGAGGACGTTGGAGGGATATCTAGATCTACATCATCATCATCAGTCATCCTTAGGTAAATTTCTTTTTATTTTCTAAATGTTCACTGCTACTTTGAGGATATGTGTTTTGGTGTTTGATTGTTTGTCTCACTGTCAGATGCAGCTGCTACACCTTCCTCCATTATCAACACTAGAATGCGAATCTTTGTCGTCTTCAGTGTCCTTTTTTTTTTCCACCACCACTGACGCTGGTGGTGGAACTTTTGGTGGGACAATTTCCACCCTCCCTGGTGAGGGAGGGTGAGGAGAGGGACCATCATTTATTGTACACGTTGCAGCAACTAGTCAGTTTTTGAACTACCACTTTACTCCCACATCCCTGCACTGTTCCTCCTATACCCATCCCCCTGCCCCTTGTGCGCTTGCTGGACATTACTCAACTACTGTGTGTGTTTTTACTTTAAAGTACACAGAACAACTGATGGCAGTGGGATGTCTTGTGTTGGCCCTTAACAAAATACTCAGTCTCTTCTGCTATCTATCACATCTACCTCCGTCACACAGCTCACATCAGGATCCCAGTCAGCTGTCTGTCACCTAATATTTGTATTTATTTATTTTTCAGTTATCCCCCCTATATTATCACTGTCCAAAAAAATTATAACTGAAAAATAAAACTTCTTTCCCCAGACTTCTCCATCACAGAGACAATAACAGCAAGGTCAGTAAGGAAACTGCTTGGACCGCAGCTGCCTGTGTCTTTGAAATCACGTCAGACAGAATGTTGGGGTATTTGGGGTCAACTTCCTTTGCTCCCTTCTGTCACAGAGTGACTATGGAATAACGACACTCACAAGTACAGATACAGTAAAATCGATATCTTTATTAAATTAAGGTAAAAAAAATAAATACAGAAAGCAGTTCTCCAACCCTCACAGGACCAGGTGTGTGGAGACAGTGCACAACCACTTCCCCAACCCTCACAGGACCAGGTGTGGAGACAGCACACGATCCACTGACGGAACAGGAACTGATCCCAATCTGACTATGGAATGGGAAGGTAGGAAGGACAACAGTATCTACTAGTGCAGGTAAAGCAGAATCGCCCAAACAAAAATGAGGAATGCTCCCCTAGAACGTTAGGGTACACCAAGGTAATAGACTTGGATATCCTAGAATGCTAGGGTAAACCTACAGGCAATGGCGACTAGAATTCCCCAGAACGCTAGGGTAGTGTCAAAAGGGCGACTGAAAGTGGTGTCCAGGAAGCTTATGTACCCATTGGCCCAGGAAGAGGAGGAGCCACAAACATGTGCTGTCTCTTTAAATGGGACGCACGTCCTAGCCTGGACGCACGCCAAAGGCTGCAGTGGGAAGCCAGAAGAGACCGGGACCCGGCTCATAGACGTGGCTGATCCACCAACAGACAATGTGGCTGGCTGAAGGGGGAGGTAGACGGACAGGTATTGCGGCTGGAGCCACTGGATGAGGACTGCGGCTGAGCTGTTGTGTAAGGCTGCAGTCGGCTAGGCAGCTGCCGCATACTATAACAGTTAGCTACGGGCAACGGTGACTCAAATCCCTAGTACACTAAGGTGCACCCAAAGGTACTAACCATCAGTATCAAGCAGTATAGGATAGCCAGAGACAAAGTCCGGTGAAGCGGGAGGATACTGTGCATAGCTTGTACCAGAGAGCTCAGCTAGAGCACGGTCTAGCGTAGGAGCGAAGTCAGTCAGGCCAAGGGTCGGAAACGTATCGGATAGTCAGCCGAAGCTGGAGTCAGCACAGATCATTTAGTCCTCCAAGCCAAGGTCAGTACAGTATCGGATAGTCAGCCGGAGCCGGGGTCAGCACAGAGAAGGTAGTCAGACAGAGCCAAGGGTCAGACCAAAGCGGAAGGCAACAAGTCAGGGATAGAGCATAGACGGAGTAAAACGTAGCCAGAGTTCATACACGGATCACAGCATAGGACATAATCACAAGAGCTAGCGCACAGGTACACCATGAAAGAGCAAAGGAGTACTAGCAGAATGAGGCCTATAAGGCCTAGCAAATAGGCGGAGACTAACTCTGGCAATTACCACAGGCCTATAAGAATAGCGAACACGCATAAGCACGACACTCAGGAAGTGATAATACAATGTCGCCTGCAAACCGCAACAGCGCTCCCGGAGGGCAATCACGGGCACTGTGATACCTTCACACACCCCAAGGCATGCCCAACACAGAGATAAGAATAACAGCAAGATGAGAAAGGAAGTTGGACCACAGCTGCCTATGACTTGCCAGTCAGTCACACCGAATTTTGGGGTATTTGGTGTCAACCTCCTTTCTCCCTTCTTCTCCCCCCAAACTCCCCTAATACAGAGAACAAATGGCCTATCTAAAAGACCCCCTAAACGAAGCTTCAACTCTACTTTATTTGCCAATGATCTGTACCTCGAAATTTTCTGCTTTCTCCTCTCACAAACACAGAATGGCATGCTGTGAGAACCTGACACCCTTTTATACACCAGCAGGAAAAGAAGAGAAACTGCCCTGTGGTGGGGAGAAATCCAGTATCGAATTGATAGGAGAAAAAAGCAGGGAAACTGCACTTTTTGCAGGAAATTTCTTGCTTGGTGGGAAGTACCATTTTTCGCCTATTCCTACCACTCATGTGAATGAACTGAAGAGCGGCCTGCAGGTCTGCCATGCAGATAAAGCCTGCTAAAACATGGATAAGTCTCTTAGAACCCATGAAAATGACAGCAAGCTGTTTCGCCCTGTGCATTCGCAGAAGAAAATAAGTGTGTCGAGTCCCATACATTGCTATCACATAAAGCACTTATACAGAGAATTAAACTATGCATATATGGTGTACAAGTGAGTTTCTTGTGAAATAAGAGGTTTTCAAAAACTAACCTTTGTATTTTTGTGGCACTTTATGCTAAATCCCTGCACACTATGCTAATTAATTATGTTCATGGCCAAAGTCACTGCTCACTGCGCTATTAGATATGCCCCCAATGTGTGGCCTCTGCCTAGATTTAGTAATGTGTGTAGTAATAGTACAGAAACTATTTAACATGATGTGCCACACTGTTCCACCAACAAAGGTCAGTACTGAGCTTCCACAATTGTCAAGTGAAAATGTAATGGTTGTATTACAACAGACTACTAATTCCACTCTTTGTAATGGGGCAAACAGCTCTTCCATGAGCATTATTCCCCTTTCACATAGGCTACATTGTCTCAGTGACAAGAATACACGTATAAAGGCATTGGTTGTGTCGTATGGGGAATTCCACACGGGCAACATGCGGTGTGACTATCACAGAAACACAGCATGCTGAAATTTCCCTCCCACAGTGCGGATAACACAGCTATGCAGTTGCAGTATGGATTTCCATTTAATTGCATTATCTGTCACAGGTATCTGTGTTTTCCCTGGATTTCCATTTAATTGCATTATCTGTCACAGGTATCTGTGTTTTCCCTGGATTTCCATGTAATTGCATTATCTGTCACATGTAGCTGTGTTTTCCCTGGATTTCCATGTAATTGCATTATCTGTCACATGTAGCTGTGTTTTCCCTGGATTTCCATGTAATTGCATTATCTGTCACATGTAGCTGTGTTTTCCCTGGATTTCCATGTAATTGCATTATCTGTCACAGATAGCTGTGTTTTCCCTGGGTTTCCATGTAATTGCATTATCTGTCACAGGTAGCTGTGTTTTCCCTGGATTTAAATGTAATTGCATTATCTGTCACAGGTAGCTGTGTTTTCCCTGGGTTTCCATGTAATTGCATTATCTGTCACAGGTAGCTGTGTTTTCCCTGTGACTGTGGAATGCTGGTAAAACTTGATTGCATGGCAGCACTAAACCACACCAACATTTTCAGTTGCTACAAAATATGCTCTCTACAGAAGTCTCCTGTATGGAAGGTATAAAGATACTTTTTAATGAGCCACTTGTAATGCTCCCATTTATCACAGGGATTCAGTGGACATTTAGTATAAAACAGGGGTGTAACTACTCACTGAAGTACAAACACTTGGACCCCCTAACACAAAAATATACAAAAACTAAAACATATTGGGCTCTGAGGGTATTTGGTCCCTTTGGATTTCCTCTGCACCCCCTGTAGTTATGCCTCTGATATAAAGGCCAAGTGGAATAAACCAATTACACCACAGGAAATTAAAAAAAGATCAATTCATTAGATGGGGCTTTTACCCTCTTGAGTGTTACATATGTCTCCAACACATTAAAACAATGAGCTGGAGACCTCCCTTGCTCTCAAGGGATTAAAAGCACTATTTAATTTAACAGAAACTATGGGAAATGTATTTGTCCCTTATGGTGCAATAAGTTTACTCAGAACTGCACCACTCTGTCTTATAACCTATTGCATGCCAGAGGGGTGAGAAACGCGTTGCTCAGCAATACTCTGCACACCTCTCCTGTGTGCAATCGGTTGATACAAAAGGCCAACTGATTTTTAACCTACACAAGTCTTGGCCAGGCACATGATTCCACTGAACAGTATGAGATACTTGTACGCCAGAACCTGAACTCTGGCACCTACTGGGCCATTTTCAGGAATCTGGGAGCATTTCTGGAGCACACCAGCTGCAACATCAGGCACAAGTGAAATCTCTCCTTATTTAACCCTTTGAGTGCCAGAGAGGCATCAAACTCATTGCGCTGGATATCTCTCGGGAACGCAAAGGGTTAAAAAAGCCTTTTAAACCTTGAATGCTGCTGATGTCTCCAACTCATTGCAAAACACTGCCCTGGAGAACTCTAGCATTCAAGAGGTTAAAAACCCCAATTAATTAAATGGGGAAATAGCAGAATTTGTATTTTTGCCTTTATTGCAGTTGCTCGTGTAATACGTGCTCCTCTCTAGCTCTGAGTACAACCCCAACTAACATTTCCTATAATGCTAAAAAGAGCAACAAATATCTTAGCCAAAATTTAGTAAAACCACTCTGCCATTTTGTCTCTTAGAGCCATGAAATGAGACAAAACTCTGAAGGGAACCCTCCTTTTGTATTCTGTGCTGCGCTTGCAATCCACTTTCTTACCTGTTTAAATCCATAAAGTTTTGCTTACCCAGTGGTGATTTTATTATATATATATATATATATATATATATATATATATATATATATATAATATAACATCAAAGTACTTTACCAAGATTATCTCTTGTTTTCAAGCATGTCCTAGGGTATAGGTGTTATTATGGCCCAGTTTAATGGTACTCATTTTATCTACCTCAGATGGATTAAAGGCAGAGTCAACCTTGTGGCTACTAGAGCCTGCAGCCCTGTAGCTTGAACACCAACTGAGCTATGTCACCATGATAAAACAAGCTCTGATTTTTCAGTTTAGTAAATATGCCATATAGTGCCAGTGGTGCATGCAATGCTTTGCAGAGCTATTGCCCATCCCTCGGGAACTCAAAGAGTTAAGGCAGTGCTTTCCAAACTGTGTGTCACGACACGTTACTGTGTCGGCTGCAATGTGTGGGTGTGTCACAGGCAAAGGTGCCATTTACACTGCGTGAGATTGTCATTCAACCCAAGCACGAGCTACACTGGGAGCTGAGATAAACCACTATTACTTAATGGTCGCATTTACTCAGCGCGAGATTGCCTCCGTTTGCTGCACACAGCTGGAGAGCCACAAAAGATTTGTTACAGCTGGAGTTCCTCCCTGTGCTGCATACATAATATGTTTGCGGCACACAGAGGCACTCCAGCTGTTGCAAATCTTTTGGCACTTCAGCTGTTACAAATCTTTTGGCAGTTCAGCTGTTAAAATCTTTTGAGATGCCACCTCCTCTATACCTCTGCCCTCTCTTTGAGCTGCCAGGCTGGAGTATCCCTGTGTGCCAAGGCTGCCTGTCACATGGCTGCTGCTTCTGTTTGTAGTGCGATGAGACAGGAAAGATGGACAGTACTTCTAAAATCAGTTATGTGCTATCTATTTAATAGTGCGACATGAGAATCTTGAGCTTATATGTAGCGCACCATTCTCATGTTGCTCTTTTAAAAACCACACAACATGCTTAATGCCTTCCGCAGTATGAATGAAAGGTTTTCATGAAATATGTTGTGTCCCCATACATCTTCTTAGTACAATTTATGTATGTGTCTATAAGGGATTATTAGTTTAACCTCCGGTTTGCTAGCAAAACTGAATTACTGTGTCACAAAATGATGCATGTCTAAAAAGTGTGTCACCAACATGAACATTTTGGAAAGCTCCGAGTTAAGGCAATATAATATAGGACAGGATTCCATTTCAGATGATAAATGTTATCACTGCTTTTTACCCACTGAAGTTTAAGGGCATTTTCAGACAAGTGACAGAAATGTAATGTAGTGCCACTTGTGTGAATGGCAGCCAGAAGCTTACTTGTTGGAATGGGGATATAACCAATACACCATGACTACACTGGTGTCACCCATGAAAAATGGGCAAATGAGGAAATCTGGACACAAAATCAGTGCAATGGAATCCAGACCATATGACCAGTAGCTGTTCTCTGTAAACAGAAATACAAAAGGTTGCTTCATGTTCTATCCTCTCAGGATAATGCAATGCCTAGAGCCTTGTAAGGCCTTTATGAAGCCTGAAACCTTAAAAAACAGGCCACTAAGTACATTTCCCCAAATATAGAAAACATTTAAAGAATAATGGTACCCTCTGGCAACACTCTCTCTCTGTGAAAATGAAAACTATTCATATTAAATATATAAATAAATATTAAAAAGAAGCTGGTATGGAGGACATTGGATGAAAAGTCACAAGGCATTTTATAACTGGAACCCTAAAGGGTCATCTTCACTCATGCATTTTAATAGAAAATAAAAGAAAGGTCCTATTAACCCTTTAGTTGTAGAAGAATGAGCACATATTGCAAACCTACTTGTTGTTCATCCCTCTAGCACTCAGCTGTTTACAATATCTCCCTATTTTATGCTCCTCAATGCTTCCTGTCACTGGAAATCACTGTGATAAGAACCATGGCTAATGTGGGCCCCAGTAGTTTAAACTTTTGAAAGCCACAGGGCTGAGAAACTCATCACTTCTGTTTCCAGAGGTTAGCTATTCTCGTCAACTTTTAAAAGAGCTGATTAAGACTCCATATGGTCCTAGGCAGTATCCCAAATCCTGCTCACCCCACCACAAACCTCTCAATTTGACCATTGTTCTTGTGGTTAAAGGTACTGGTACCAACTTAATAAAGGGAAAAAATAATGATTTAAACAATTTTGGGCTAGATTCTATTACAGGTGCTAATTTTATCACTGTTTTTATCTCCAGTTTTCCCCATAGACTTCAATAGGAAAATGTTTGCTAAAACGGGTGTTAACATTTAGCACCTGCAATAGAATCTTGCCCTTTATGACAGACAAGGAATTTGACATCTCAATGTCATCCAAGGGGTTAAATATATCAAAAATATACCACAGAGGTTATAATTGAAATTGTGCTGCACAAGTGATTCCACAGAGCTTACATCTGAAATGGAGCTACAAAATTATACCACTGAGCTTACAACTGAAATGGAGCTACAAAATTATACCACTGAGCTTACAACTGAAATGGGGCTACAGTAGTGATACCAACCACAGAGCTTGCTTACAACTGAAAATATACCATATATAAGTACACACATACATTACAGTGGCACGGTATTCACATCTATCACATATACTGTCTGCCTGCCCACCAAACTGGATTCACTGCTAGTCTCCATATACACTGTCTGTCCTCTCCCACCACATGGTTCCACTGATAGTCACAGCTCCCATACACACAGTCTGCCTTCATGATTCCACTGGCAGTCAGCCCCCATTATGTATGTATGCATCTTTATTTATATTTCACCATACATGTACACAGCTATTTACAGACATTGTAATGATACAAAAAATACAGAACTGGGTTAAGAGCATCAGGCTAAAGTGCGATCATTGCATTATTGGTGGAGGAAAAGTGCAGCAAAGGGAATCATGTATTGGGAAAGGGACCCTGACCCAAGGAGCTTACAATATAATTAGACAACATACAGAGACAGTAGGAGGAGGAGGATCAGAAGTGCAAATACAAGGCTTAGTGTAGGAAGAGCAGAATTATTCTAATGTGATTGTCAATGTGCACAAGGAGGATATGTCTCCTTGAGTAGCTGGGTTTTCAGGAGATGCTTGAAAGTGATGAGTGTGGAAGATTGGGGAATGGTGATAAAGAGGGCATTTCAAAGACGATGGGCAGCCAGTGAAAAAGACTGCAGCCGAAAGAGATGGCTCAAGTATTGTAGGGAGAACAGAAAGAACCCTTGAGAAAAACACAAGTGACAAGAAGGGGTGTAGCGGGAGATAAGAGCAAAAATGTAAGAGGATGCTGAAGAAGAAAAAGACTTAAAGGAGAGGACAAAAATATTGTAAGAAATGCAATACTTTATAGGTAGCCAGTAGAAGGATTTCAGGAGCAGATTAGAGGGAACGTATATGGGTGCAAAGGTGGCTATTCTTGCAGCTTGAGAAGAGACTGAAGTAGAGAAAGATGAGAGGCAGGAAGATCAGATAATAAAATCTTGCAATAGTAGAGTCTAGAGAGAATGAGGGCCTGAGTAACAGTTTTTGCGGTTGCCATACAGAAGAAGGGATGTATTTTGGCAATATTTTTCAGTAAGAAGGAACATGTTCTGGTGACAGCTTGGATATGGGGGGGGGGGGGATGTCAATATAGAATCAAGTATGACCCAAAGAAATTGTGCCTTGGTTAGAGTGGATGGCAGAACTGTCAACTGTGATGGAGAAAGGGCTTGGTGGGTTTGTTTTAGGAGGGAATACAGCCAGTTCTGTCTTAGCTAAGTTTAAGATGACGGTGGGCCATCCATGATGACATTGCTATGAGACAGAGTGTCTAGAGACTGCACAACTGGAGTGAGGTCAGGGAAAGAGTGGTAGATTAGTGTGTCATCTGCATACAGATGGCAATAAAAGCCATGAGATGTGGTCACCAAGTGAGAGGGTGTAGAGGGGAAAAGAGAAGTGGTCACAGGAGTGATCCCTGAGGTACACCTACTAAGAGGTCATGAGAGATGAGAAAGTGTTAGCAAAAGATATACTGAAAATACAGTTAGTGAGATAGGAGGAAATCCGTTGCAGAGGTGTGTCGTGGATGCCAAGGGTGTGCAGTTTGTCCAGTATGAGTGCATGATTAATCGTGTCAAAGGCAGCAGATAGATCTAGTAGGATTAGTATGCTGTAGTGTGCTTTGCGGTGTGTAGGTCATTAGTCATTTTTGTTAGGGCTTTCTCTGTGGAGTAGTTATACACAGTCTGCCTCCTTGGTTTCAACAGTAGTCACAGTCCCCTATTATCCTGCCTGCCCCCAAGCCTGGTTTCACTGGCAATCACAGCCCCCATAAAGTCTGCCTCCAGCCTGTTTCCTCTGGAAATCAAATATACCTCATACACTGCCTAACTCAGTATGGCTCCACTGGTAGAAACCCCATATACACTTTCTGTCCCCCAGTATGGTTCCATTGGAATTCACAGCTGCCATATACACTGCACCCCCATGTCCCTTTAAGATGGAGAAGAGAACAAATCAGCACAAGTGCCCTCAAGTTTTCCTCTCCATCCAGAGCCTTTTGCTGGCCCATCACATTAGGAATGGCTCTTGCCACTTGCCTAGGTTTGCCTTGTGGGTAATCCAACTCTGATTTGAACTGCACCCTAGGCCCTACACTCTTAATTGTCTCTCAGTTGAACCACACACACACTCCATCCTCTGCAGCATTTGTACGGGGAGCAGCACATTTTAACATTTTTCCGTGATGGGAGTTAAAATTACAATTTAACACCTTGTCTGCTAGGGAAGTCTCAAGCATACTAAGCAGCCAAGGGGTTAATGGAAGTCATTAACTTCATGACTAAGATTTTATTATTATTACTCAGATGATTTTTTTCTCAGCTCATCCATTTTTATGAACATTTGTTCAAAGGATTAAAAAGTATTATAAAAATATTCAGAATAGGAAACTAAAGGAGTGTGTGTGTGAGTGTGTAGCTTTTGACTCCATAAATGCTAGCAGTTTCCAGCTCTTTGTGAAACAAAACATTGGGGACATCTCTAGCATTCAAGGGGTTAAAGGTCCATTTAAATTAGTCAGACTTTGGTACAGTAAGTCTGCCCCAAAACTGCACCTCTGGCTTCCTGAATTTGGCTGGTAATTACATAGTTCACAATGCTGAAGAAAAAAAAAATAACTCCACATTTGACCTTTGTCAGATCTCCTTTGTTTATCGAGAGCAAAATAAAATCCCATTTCCAAACATGCCTCAAATGGGGCATAATATAGTCATTATATTTTGACAACCTTGCATGCAATAGTGTTGCTTGCTGTCCAGACAAATATGACAATACGATAAATATTCATACAGTGATTGTTAAACAATCCTAAACAGCTCTGAGTAAACCTCAGCACCAGTGAACAAACTGTACTTAGATCTGCATTTACATAAACACACAAATAGAATGTGCACCTGTTGTGGAAACCTCTCAGACGTTATAGTAACAGATCTAGGTGTGGAGGGATGTGGTTTTGCACTTCTCATATTAAAAAGGAACGCCTAAGACAGTATTACGGCAGCCTTAACCCTTGGAGGACCAAAAGGGTGTGTGCAGATTGCCTTATAAAGGCAAAGTAGCAAATCCTTGGGCTAACCCATCCACATTTCCATTTTCAATGGAACTGAAAAAACTGCATATAAGGGAAATATTTTTTTTATGTTCGTTTGGCAAAGAATTATTGCAGTTTAAGATATACAGCCTTCAAGGGTTAGTAATGTTTCACAATAAAAACAGCTCCAATTAATCTTCATAGTATTTGGACCATGGAGAGAGTTATTTCAATACTGTCAGAGTTGTAGTTCAAGGGTAATTGAATGATAAAGTATCCCCCTCCTGGCCCTTTTACTGATGTAACGCTGCTCACCTCAGAACAGAAAGGGGGTGTCCAGATGACTTGCAGAGAGGGACAATCTTCAATTAACATAAGGGAAAAACCTGTCAAGGAGGGCAAGGCTTTCATTGTTCTCACAGTAAGAAGATTGTCCCTTGCTGTGAGCTGTCTGGTCTTAAGCCCAGGTTCCACATCTGAGGGGAGGTGTCTTATACTAGGTAAAAGGGGAAGGAGGGGGATACTTCATCATTCAATTACTCTTGAACTACAACTCTGTCAGTATTGAAATAATACTCTCCATGGCCCAAATACTATGAAGATTAATTGGAGCTGCTTTTATTTTGAAACATTACTATGGCTTTCACAAATTTCAATACTGTCAGAGTTGTAGTTCAAGAGTAATTGAATGATAAAGTATCCCCCTCCTGCCCCTTTTACTGATGCAACACTGCTCACTTCAGAGAAGCAAGACTGTCCTGATGTATCGCAGAGAGGGACAATCTTCAGCGAGCATAAGGAAAAACCTGAAAAACCTGTCAAGGTGGGCAGGGTTTTCATTATGCTCACAGTAAGAAGATTGTCCGTTGCTGTGACCTGTCTGGTCCCAGGACCAGATCCCTCATCTGAGGGGAGGTGGCTTACACTAGGTAAAAGGGGCAGGGGGGATACTTTATCATTCAATTATTCTTGAACTCTGGCAGTATTGAAATAACACTCTCTATGGCCCAAATACTATTAATTGGAGCTGCTGTTTTTGTAAAACTTTACTGTCCCTTTAATGAGTTACTTGTGTTGAATTTGTCTTGCTTTGTATTGTCTTCTCCTTCTGTCAGCCTGAAATAAATATCGGGATGGAATAATCGTATAAAAGGTGACAGATCTTTATACAAACCTGTACTTTTTACATAGAATGGGGAATGGGCAGAATAGATGCCAATTTGTTCTTCTCTAGGACTGAATTCTATTATTTCCTGATAAAAATCACCTGATTAGCTGTCCACAGTATGGCCTACTGACACTGACCCAACATGAGCAGAAGAAGGGCAATCTGACTCGAGCTGCTGTTGGACTACAACACCCATTGAGTTAACTAGTGATTTTTATTTTTTGAATGCTAGAAAGGTATTCATTGCATCAGTGCTACATATACACTAGAATGCCATTTACAGAATAAATTTGAGGTTTTATCTAACATGCTGATAACAAGGGTGCTTAGAAATTGTTAGCTGGTTGTCATTTTCATTAGAGGGAAATTATACCCTGGAAATGAGAAGTGGAAAGAAGAAGTGGACCTTTCACCTTGATTCAAGTTTGCATATTTGACAATTGCATTAAAAACTGCCTTGTTAGACAAAAGACCAGCATATATACAGTTATATTCATACTTGGTACTGTATGCTAATGTATTCTAATTTCAGTACATGTGATGCTTCATACACTAAGTAAGCTTTTCAGTGACATTTCATATGCTAATGAAGGTGTTTAGTGATGTTTAATATGCTAAGTAAGCTTTTCAGGGACATTTCATATGCTAATGAAGGTGTTTAGTGATGTTTCATATGCTAATTAAGTTCTTCAGTGACATTTCATGAATATTACCTAAACTGTGTATCTGCTTCTGGCTAACACTACATATAGGCAGCTTTGAAACAAACTTTCAAATATGTAAAAAAAAAAAAATCAAGGGTGATTAGTCCATTTAATTTACCTTCATACAGCAGTCAGGTATAGGTGTGTATATTCTGCATTTTATCTGCAGTTCCCTGTCTATAATTATCTGTATTCAAGACTGCATTTTGTTCATATCTCCTTACAACAAAAATCTGCTTTAAAGGGGAATAAATTTGAGCCATTCAGGTCCATTAAAGAGATAGTAATACTTGTAACAAACTGCACCTCTGAGTCTTCTTTATTCTATTTGTAGCATCAAGAGCTATATTTCATTACTAACAGGCTTGTAGTACAACCACAATTAAATCAGAAAGGATCCCCCTCCTGCCCCTTTCCCCTGCGTCACTCAGCCTCTCAGTCTGGTCCGGATGGAACGTGGCGAGGGACAGTCTTCAGTAAGCAAAAGGAAAATCCTGTCCTTCTTCCTTATACTTACTAGGGTTTTCCTTATACTTACTGAGTGAAGATTGTCCCTCTCTGCACGATGTCCGGTCCTACAACCGGATTCCACAACTAATGGAAGGAGGCCAGAAGGGGCAGGAGGGGGATTCTTTCTGATTCAGTTGTGGTTGAACTACAAGCCTGTTAGTAATGAAATATAGCACTGCATGCTACAAATAGAATAAAGACTCTGAGCTGCGTTTTATTATAAGTATTACTATCTCTTTAATGGACCTGAATGGCTCAAACTTATTCCACATTTTATCAGATTGTAAACTAAAACTATTGGCAACAGAGCTATCAAATGCACAAAAATAAACTATATAGATAATTATACCTGACTGCTGTGTGAAGGACATTACCTAGATAAGTCATTCTGTTAACCCTTTGAGTGCCAAAGGGGCATGTGATGCATTGCATACACCTCTGGCACTCAAAGGGTTAAATGAAATAAGAGCCACTTATTCCAAGGATTTCATTCCCCTGTAACATGTATTGTTACAGATATAATATTATTGTCATCATTTCTGTGCCTTTTAAGTACAGATTAAAATAAGACATTTTTTCAGCAGTGCTGAAGGTTAAATTGTGCCTTTTCAGATTGACATTAAATGATAATAATGTATTTCGGTTAAGGCTTCTACCCCAGTATAAACTGCACTCCTGTGAAAAGGGAAGCAACAGTAGCAGGTGCATAGAGAAAGGAGATCCATTAGAGAAAATGTAATCGCTGGATGCTGCCGCTCTCTTATCTGTAATCTAGCATTAATGTGACTGCAGGAACAGGATAAACATCATGAACGCTTGTGTTATGTTTCTGACACCTCCTGACACTTCTATCAGTTCTGCATAAACAAAAAAAAACCTGACATAGTGTGTTTTTAGCCCTTTGAGTGCCAGAGGCGAGTGCAACACGTAGCAATGCATGTGCCTCAGGGTGATAAAGCACTGCAAGACCATTGGAAACATAATTAAGACTTTTAGACAACAAGTACCTGAAAACAGAGGCCAGTTCAGTGATAACTAAGTAGATAGCTTATGTGAGAGACCTTAAAAACAAAACCTTTATTGAAACAAATTAAAATATAACTCTAATGTCTACTCTATCAATCCAGATAGTAATGAAATATTATAAAATAACAATGATCTCGGCAGAACATATGTCCGAGGTAAGTATTAGGGCATGACTATAGGATCATAGAACCTGCCGTATTACACCCTTTCTCTGCCGTCACTCGGGTGCTTGCTTAACAGAAGCTTTCGCTCTATAGTTAGCGTTGCTCTAAGTAGTACTTCAAGCAAATTACATTGACAATTGAGGAAGCTGCTTATCTTAATGAAAAGCATTGGGGATTTGCCATTGTTACACCTGATAGACTCATTTAGCCTGTTGATGTTTGCTTATGGTTTGACAGCGGTCGGAATTGAGGTAGGGCCCAGTTTCTTCTGAGGCACATTCCATCAAGACGGTCTTGCTTTAACCCATATACCACACCACTTTACTGGGGTAACATTGTAACTAACAAGACAAATGTATCTCTATATGGTCCTATCAGGCATTCTGATGTGCACTTAGTATTTGAGCTTTGACTAACCCGGCATTGCACTGTTCAATACAGCTACTCTGTTGAATTTGCCATTATGAAGCATTTAATATAGCTCCAGTAAGACAGGGTTTGGTTATTTATCAGATTCTACTTAGTCCGGTAGAGGCCATCATTCAAGTACATTTGGAGGCTTCTACAGCCTAGTGTCCATGATATGCTGAGCATTCATCTGGAGCAAATCTATTGATGGGTTTAACTAATTTATCCCATCACTGAGATTCATTCACCAATGCGATTAATTTTATGGATCAGTAATGTGTAGCATAATATATAGCTTTAGCTAGCTTTTTTTAGCTTTAGTAGATTGTTTACAGGGGTAAATAATCTACTAATTACCATCTAGTCCAGTTGAGGCCATCACTCATGGACATTCGGAGGCTTTCACAATATGCTGAGCAATCATCCGTATGTAATTTTGTGAGGAGGTTGTAACTTACTATACCCCATCTCTTAGATTCACTTGTCAGTGTAATTTGCTTGAAGTACTACTTAGAGCAACTGTAAAGATAAAGTTCTGTTAGACAAGCACCTGAGTGACGGCAGAGGATATCCTATTAAAATGCAGTCTGCTATTTGGAGACCAACAAAACTGCGCATTAAAATGTTGTCTGCATTAAAAGGCGACATCAGAATGTCGCTTGAATCAAAAGGATGACATTCTGATCTTGCAGGCTTAAGTGTCACCACCATATGTGCCTTAACTCTCCAATAATGAATTGCGCCCGCATAACAGTCACGCTTAAGTATCCAAGGCACAGATGGACACTTAAGCGTGACTGATTACGGCCGACATGCTAATGTGGGCTTGTGTAGTGGAAGAGGGCATCTTAACCCTCTGAGTGCCAGATGGGTCCACAATACATTATTTTGCAATGCATTGTGGACCTCTCTGGCACTCAAATGGTTAAGGCACAGATGGAGGGTATGCATCTTAACCATTTGAGCGGGACTTCACTTCATCTGGTCCGTCTATGCTTTTCTTTTTCGTAGTGTGACAGTGATGCGAGCACAATTAATTATTGGCGTGTTAAGGCACAGATGCTTTCGACACCTAAGCCTGTAACATCAGAATGTCACCCTTCTGATGCGGGCGACATTCTGATGTCGCTCTTTTCATGCAGGCAACATTTTAAATTTGCCATTTTGTTGTTTTGTAGTGAACCACGTCGGGGAAAGGGTGCAATACGGCAGTTTCTGTGATCCCGTAGTCATGCTTACATCGGACATATGATCTGCGGAGAGCATTGTTATTTTATAATATTTTATTACTATCCAGATTGATAGAGGACACATTAGAGTTATAATTTAATTTGTTTCAATAAAGGTTTAGTTTTTAAGGTCTCTCACATAAGCTATCTACTTAGCACTGAACTGGTCTCTGTGTTCAGGTATTTGTTGTTCTAGAAGTCTTAATTATAGATACATGAAACTGCTATAACACATGAACACTGGTCCTGGAACATACTTCTTTTTTTTCTCTATGTTTGTTTATTAAGAATTGCTGTGCAGTAATATTTCTGAGGTATCCCTGATTATGTTTGGTTATATGGCCATCAGCAGAACTAGGGTGGCAAGCAGATAGTTTGTGTGGTTTTAATGGCTGCCAGTAGGCAGTGAATCAAGCCTGAGCTGTCTGTGTATTTGAGCTTCTGTGACTATTTGTGGGTAGTAGATAAAGGCTGTGTAATACATTGCAACTCAAAACAATGGACACCTATCTGGCACACATGCTTTATTCAATTTTGTTTTTCAGTCCTTAGTGGGGTGGGGTGGGGCATCAGGATTAGGATATGCATGCAATACCTGCATCCTGGAAGGCACTCGGTGCCTTCCCTCCCTTCTCAACCTAGCATACTCCAAACTTCCAGATTGAGTTGGAGGACCTTTTAGGCCCACCTGATAATCATGATAATTAGGGTGGGCCTCTAGAATTCTTCATATCAACCCAGAAGTTCAGAGAAAACCTGGTTGAGGAAGGAAGGAAGGCAGTGAATGTCTTCCAGTTTGCCGGTATAGATCGCCTATCACGATTGGATAGGCAGTCGATACCAGAGGTTCATTAGGAGAGTCCTGTTGCCTCCCCCCCACATCTGCTACATGGTGGGGACCTTTTTGTGGAACATATGTCCATGGCATTCAGTGGGTTAAGGATTTACCTTTCTAAATAAAGTGGAACTACCACATTTAACAAAGATGGCCCCAAATAAGCAGCTGGTCGCCAGATGAGGAATTATTTGGGGCCATCTTTGTTAGATGTGGTAGACCCGTTTTAAGGGATCTTTCTTTCTGATTAGTTCACTTGTGCCCAGGCTTATCCTTGAATTAAAGGATCACGGTTTAGAAACGCTTAATTAAACAATAAAATTGTATCAAGGAAGACTTCAGGACCTTAATATGTATGCACATATTGCTTTGAGGAAAGAAATGAGAGGCGTGATATAACTAAAATGTAATATATTAAGGACTTAAATATAGTTCAGGAAGGAACCATTCCTCAGGAATGCTAAAACAAGAGGACTTAGCTTAAAACTGGAGGGTGGAAAAATAAAAGGAAATCTGAGAAACTTTATGAAAACTGGATCTGTCACCTTCCACCTTTTAGTGTCACCAACTGTATCAGTGTAAACTTGTGTTGAATTTGCCTTTCTTTGTATTGTCTTCTCCTTTCTGGATTGTCAGCATCCACCAAAGAGGTGAAATAAATGATGGGATGGAATAATCATATAAAAAGGTGACATATCCTATATAATAATTCGCTAAAATGTGCGTAACGCCGCAGTCATGTGCAGTAGAGAATGCCCGTGCTGCGGCTGATACAGAGCGGGGCACTCTGAACGAGTGTCCTGCTCTGTATCAGCCACATGACTGCCCCGCGACCGGCTGGCAGTGGCACTGTGGCCCGTGTAACAGACTCTTCAACTAGTATTATTTATATAAGCCTATACTTTTTAAATAGAACATAAAATGGGCAGAGAAAATGCCAATTGTTTTATCTCTACTATTAAATTCCAGGATTTGGTCAGAGTAGGAAGAGGGGAATCTGACTCCAGCTGTTGTTGGTATACAACACCCTATCTAAATAAATATTCTCACTGAGTTAACTAGTGATTTTTTTTTTTTTTGGAATGCTAGAAAAGTATTCATTGCATTGGTTTGCAGATACCTCTGCTTTTCAAAAGATTTCAAGCCCCATATGAATAAATTGGAATTTTGGAGGTTTATTTCATTCTCTATGTTGCCACAGAATTGTCCCACCTTTTTATTTGTGCACATGGTTGAGCACCTTTGAGAACCCACTCCTCGTACGCCCTGTTCTGAACATAGCTGTCTCGAGCTGCTCTCCAAGTCTCTGCCTCCTTGACCTTTTTGTTTCTGCAGCTCTAGCTCCCCAGTGCAGGTTCATAGTGTCTCACTTGTTAGCGTTCCAGTTCATCAAGCTGGTGATTCAGTTTTATGACCTTTGCTACATTACTGGACTATTTTTCTTCTCTGCCAGTGACCTCTTCTAGTTATAAGAAAACTCTGCCTCAACCTCTCCCTCTTTATAAAAAAAAACAAACAAACTTACAATGGTACTTGCTACATCTGTACACTAAACATTGACTTGTTTATTTCCACTTTAGCCATGTTGTAATATAGATTACCATTAAGCCAGATTTATTAGTGGTCTTCTGTGCTACCACTAAGGGCTTTTTATATAAAAAGTGGAGACGTTCTAGAGCAAAACAATGGCACTATTGGGTACAAATAAAAGTTACACCAAATTCCCTTTGATTTAAATACATATTTAACCCCCTCTTGAATGCTAGACAGGTCTCCAATGTATTGCAAAGGAATGCGATCCAGACCTCTCTGGCATTCAAAGTGGGAAAATACCCACTTAAGGAACAGGGATTTTTATTTGTCCCCTATGGTATACTTTGTTTGCTGCACAATTACGGCTTTAATGTTGTGCAAAAAGCCTTATACAGAATGCTGAAGTGGAACAATTCTGCGGCCAGCTAACTGCACCTCGGGGACAAGAAAACATTTCAGAAAGGACCATTGATATAAATCAGTGGGGAGATGCACTATGGTGTGATAAAGTAGAGATGACTTCTCCAGTGATATCACTTCTGCAGTTCCTATGTTATTCTACGGAGCCAATACACTAAGGGCCATATGTTCAAAGAAGTAGCGAAATAGCTTCTGTCGTTTCTAACGACTTTTCAAAGTACAGTGTCATTGGGATCATTAATATTTTCAGAGAGTACCGGTTGTGATTGGAAATATATTGTTTGTCCTGACTGAAACTGTCATATGTAACGACAAAAAAATGTCTTAACTAACGGCAAAAATGTCTTAACCCAAGACAAAAATTCAAAACACATTCACTCCACTTTTTTTCTTAACATACAAATTTTGTCTTTTGAAACATTTTTTTGTCGTTAGTTACGACAAATTTTCTTTTCCTCTATACGACACTGGAGAATAGTTTAGCCACACCCTTGCCCCGCCCCTTTGCCCATCAATTCTGGAGCTGTGTCGTACACATACGACAATTTTTTGTCGTTATCCCTTTGAACATACGGCCCTAAGATTTCTCCAATTTTGGATGTCTTAGTGCATAGGCTCTATAGAATAACATAGGAACTGGAGAAATGATATCAGTGGAGAAGTTATCTCTGCTTCATCACCTAATTATCACACCTTTATTGCATAACCCCCAATTTATTGGAGAGCTTTCTGTCATTCGGGGGATTGAAATCCCCATTTAAATAAATGTGCAGCCATCTGTGTCCTTGTGTTGTTTTTGATTTTGCTACACAGTTCCCCCTCTTTTCTTTTCTAATGTAATGGATTTAGAGATTGCTTGTTTATTATTTAGAGACTCCTTAACCTCAGAAGAGCTGAATTCTCTGACTTGTGTGGCCAGCCTGCTTAAATAAAGGCTGATGTTTCCAAGTGTGAATGATCCATTGGCTGGTCGGGGATGATGGGAGATGTATTATCCAAACAGCTGGAGGTCCTACTACCCCGATCTACCTATACAGGATTTTTTTTCTTACATTTGATTCCCCCAAACCCCCCCCCACACACATACACCAACTACATATATATCTAAAATGATTTAATCCTGTTGTCCTGCGTCTTCATCTTGTTATACCGGCCAGATATGAACTTCATAAAGATGAAAGGGATACAGCCTTAGAGATGGTTTAGATCTGTACCACTGATTGGGTTTGAGAGGCTTTGTCTAAAATTCCAGAAATCATTTGTGTGATGTACGGTTGAGACTTTTTTAATCTGGATAATATTTATAGAATGAAAGGTATAATATTTATAGAATGAAAGGTATCTAGGTTTTGTAATAAATTGGAATGTTACATATTTTACTTCAAGGGGAGAAATGAGAGAAATCAAAATTTTAACACGTTGGATACTAGAGAAGTCTTCAGCACCGTGAGAAGTACTGTTTAAAGAATTAAATATTAAACTAATCTCCGTTTAACATACACCGCATCTTATTTATAATGCATGCAGTTTTCCTTAGAACCTTAAGTGGACCGGTCACCGACCAGATGTCTATCTGTCTATGCTTTGTGTTTTTCAACTGCTTTAATGGTTTTGCAGATTTTTTTGGTTTATTAGCTTGACTGTACTCTATAACCTCTAGAGAGCTGAATATCCTCTCCTGAAAATGCTTTGCTCCTCCTCAATCCTCCTCCTGAAGCCACCAGAATATATTGGTTCCCTCCAAAGTGGTGGTATAATCATGGTAATTCCTGCCATGATGGACTTTCCCACTGAAGTGAGACTTTGGACAGGTGACTATTTCTCTTTAGTTATAAGAACGATGAGAGCATTCTGGAAAGATAGTTTTTGTACTCTTTTGTATCTATCTAGTGTCTGACAAATTTTTTACCACCTTCAAATCTATTCACAAATGAAAATAAGCCCATATAATCGAAGGGGTTAAAATTACTCTGTAAAGTGATTTGAAATCCCCTCAGCATGTCCGCCCAGTACCTTCTATAGTTACCAGTCTCAGGGTGTTGAAGTATGAAGTCACAACTCATAGTTTGCAGTTACATGGCACATGTAATAAAGTTACAAGTATAATGCCAGGTAGTCCGTTGCTGGGCCTTCAGCAGTTGGGTCTGCAACTCCTATCAGTTACAGTCCCCTACAGATGGAGGTCTAACAATTGATTGTCTCTGAGCTAAAGCTTGAGTCGTGCCTTGTTCGTGAGGTCATCAAGTTGGGAAGTGTTTTTTTTAATCTAATAACATAATTTTAGCTATTGGTTCAATAGAATAGTGGAGTAATTCAGGGGAAAAGCATTTGCACCATGGGGACAAGTATGAATTCCCCAAATCCCCATTGATTTATGTGGGGATTTTAACCAAATGAATATTTCTCCACATGTGCTAGAGTGCCAGAGCTTCTCTCATATTCTGTGGGTTAAAAACACCATTACCACTGCTGAGAGATTTTATTATTCACAATTTATTGTAGCTCCAACTTGCATTTTTAGGTGCAGTATTTACATGTCCTGAAATTTTACAATGGCGCTGTTGCTACACTAGTCTATGGAGGTTTCTGGGTAACTGATAAGGACTATCCAAAGACTGGTATAACACCAGTGCCACCATAAAATTTCCAGGCCATTGTGGTACTGACCCCGAAAATAACTTTTTTGTTTAATTCAGCAGGGTATTTTTTTTCATATTAAGCATTAATATCTCTTTTAATGTGGTGTATTATTTGTCCCTTTTGGTGTAATTGGTTTCTCATATAATTACATCACCTTTACTGAACATAAGGCCTACTTTTCATTATTTCATAAACAAGGACAACATTACTAAAAGGGGCAAAATTGGTAATAACGTTGTTTGTTAGAGCTGAACAGCCCAGTTTAGGATCAAATGAAAATGTATCAAACAATGACCATTTACCCTCTAATTACTTGTTGGCTAAATACATGTTCAATGCTTTTGCCTCATAATGCACTGGAGACCTCTTTAGCTTCCAAGATTGTAAATATATGAAGGGATTTAATAAAGCATTTTTTCCAGAAAAGTAGGAATGATCTTAAAATGGGTAGTGGAAGACCATAGAGAGGATGGAAGATCCAAGGATCAGACTCAAAGCGATGTAGTAAAAGCCAATACACAAAAAAGGAATTTAGGAATTTTCTGTGTGTGTTTGTGTACATATCTATATGTATATATCGTGCAAACGTTTTAGGCAGGTGTGAAAAAATGCTGTAAAGTAAGAATGCTTTCAAAAATAGATGTTAATAGTTTATTTTAATTAATTAACAAAATAATAGTGAGTGAACAGAAGAAAAATATAAATCAAATCAATATTTGGTGTTTGCATGCAACAGTGAAGAATGGTGGAGGTTCCTTGCAAATTCAAGGCTGCATTTCTACAAATGGAATTGAGGATATGGTCAGAATTAATGGTCTCCTCAATGGTGAGAAATATAGGCAGATACTTATCTATCATGCGATACCATCATGGAGGCATCTTGATTGGCCCTACATTTAATCTGCCGCATGACAACAACCCCAAACATACAGTCAAAGTCATTAAGAACTATCTTCAGTGTAAAGAAGAACAAGGAGTCCTAGAAGTGATGGTATGGCCCCCACAAAGCCCTGATCTCAACATCATCGAGTCTGTCTTGGATTACATGAAGAGAGAGAAGAAACTGAGACTGCCTGAATCCACAGAAGAACTGTGGTTAGTTCTCCAAGATGTCTGTAACAACCTACCTTCCGAGTTTCTTAACAAACCGTGTGCAAGTGTACCTAGAAGAAATGATACTGTTTTAAAGGCAAAGGATGGTCACACCAAATATTGATTTGATTTAGATTAGTTTGTATTTTGTTAATTGATAAAAATTAAACTATTAACATGTCCATTTTTGAAAGCATTCTTACTTTTGCACAGTACTGTGTATGTGTGTGTGTGTGTGTATGTGTATATATATATATATATATATATATATATATATATATATATATATATACATACATACATATACAATTTAGAGGAAAGGGCAGCACCCATGGGTGCTGCCCTTTCCTCTAAATTGTGTATGTCGTCTAACTGGGGATTGTGCACCTGGGCTAACAATCGAAATAGGAGTGAGTGCTTTCTCTTATACCTGTTGTTATTTATATATATATATATATATATACACACACACACACACACACACACACACACACACACACACAGACATACACACACAGTTGTAATCAAAATGATTCAATCCCCGTTGCAAATCAGGTTTATTGCCAAAACTTACAGACTTTCGGCTGTTAAATAATTTGCCATTTAGCTTATTCCCTCAGGAATGTCTACCCTGTTGCATATCTTTATATCGTCTGAAAAAAATGCATACCTTACCATGAAGACTTTTTGCGATATCACTGATAAAAATAGTTGCAGAGGGCTTCTGTAGAGAAGATGGAAATCTCCCAGAGGAGCCAAATGAAAGACTGTCTTCACCCAACCTTGCAGATCAGAGATCTGCAGAAACATGAAGAGTATTGCAGAGTTTTTGCGTTATGGGAACCATAGTTGTTAGGTGACCCTGTACTTAAACAAGCAGGGATATGGGGGAGATTTATGGAGGTATCCAAGGGGTTGAAGGGTCATATAAACAGTATTTTGCGTAACTGTCTTTTGAGCTATAGTTGGCTTAGAGAATTGACAGTGTAGCAGCCGCAGCAATGCGTTATGGGGGCACAGAGAGCAGAAGCAATAATATAGATGAGCTTAGTCTGCAGAAATAAAACATTGATTCAGAATTGCTTGCGGTGAGAGCAGTGTTAGTGTGACATATAGGAGCTGCAGAAGGTTTCTTTGTTTTCAGATGTTTGTTCATTCTTTGTCTGAATAAGATGTGCTAAACAGAAAGCAACGTGATGAAGT
Source organism: Rhinophrynus dorsalis (assembly GCA_037306005.1). Taxonomy (NCBI): domain Eukaryota; kingdom Metazoa; phylum Chordata; class Amphibia; order Anura; family Rhinophrynidae; genus Rhinophrynus; species Rhinophrynus dorsalis. The sequence goes on along the minus strand of CM074723.1, from coordinate 93,910,970 downwards.
ACAAGAACTCTCAATGATAAAACTGGATTTAAATACAATTAATGCTGGATATCGCTTACAACACTGGCAGCTCCAAAGTAACCTCTGTTATAGTGCGCTCCCTCTTAACTCTTTTAGAGCAAGATGGATGTCAAACTCACTGTTCTAGTACACAAAGGGTTATGAGCTTTAACCCACTGAGTGCCAGAAGGGCACGGAACACATTGCAAAGCAATTTGTTCCGTACCCCTCTGGCACTCAAAGGGTTAAAGGGATAGTAATACTTCGTTTGAACTTTATTTTATTTTGTAGGCATTAAAAAACATGAAGAATGATATAAGTCTTATCTCTGAAACCTTTATGGTTTATGAGATATTCACAAGCAAAGTTCCCCTCCCGTCCCTTTTACCTAGTGTAAGCCATCTCTTCTCAGATGTGGAATGCAGTCCATAGACCAGACAGATAACAGAAGGGGACAGTCTTCTTCCTATGAGAACAATGAAAGCCCTGTCCCCCTTGACAAGTTTTTCAGGTTTTTCCCTTATCTTAATTGAAGATTGTCCCTCTCTGCAGTCTACCTGGGCACCTCCCTTCTGCTCTGGCTGAACAGTGTTACATCAGTAAAAGGGGTGGGAGGGGGACACTTTGTCATTGAATTACTCTGGAACTATAACTCTGACAGAATTGAAATAACACTCTCCAAAGTCCAAATACTATGATGATTAATTAGAGCTGCTTTTATTATGAAACATTACTATCCCTTTAAAGGACTAGTGTCTTGGTATGGAAAAACATTCTTCAATAATAATTTTACTTTTTAAATGTATTTAAATGAAAAAGGATGAAGATCTGCCCAACTGTATAACTGGTCCTGTCTAACATACTCTTTACGTACCCTAGACATGAGATATACTTGCTCTTTTATGAACATCCGAAGGTTTCTTTTGAACAATCCCTGCACTTAGCAGTGCATAAGGGTGGAGGGCAGCATATGGATATGCTACTCTCCCCACAGCTTGACGAGTTTTCCTTTCATTTTTAAAGTGGAACTTTAACCCTTGATACCATTGGATGTATCTAACAAAATTGCCTATAGGTTGTTTAATGAATTAAAAAAAAAAATCACAATACTTAGATATAGCCTATTAAAAAGTACCTAGTAACGTAACCAGCTCCTTTGGCTGGGGTACATGCTGTAACACACCATTCTGTAGGACATCCCCTTGCTGAAAGTCTCCTCCCATCTCCCATTTCAGCTCCTCTCCCTATGAGCATGTACGCTCCTTTGTATGTTTATCAGAGGGTTAACTAATGAGCACACAAACAAACAGGGCTTTCCACTCCTTACCAACTTCCGTAGCTCATGGATGGAAAGCTGGTAGAAGTTCAAACATATGTAAAAAAACATAACAATACGGGCATGCACTGTGGTGGTCTGATGCCTATTGGCGTCCTAGTTGTAGAAGTTCCATGCAGCCTCCCCAGGAACACGGAGAAGAACACACATCCACCTCCTCCATCCTCAAATACAACCCTTTGTTCCTAACACTCTGCTTGCAGATGGAGTGTCTACTGTGGTTGTGATGAAACCAAGAGGAACAAGTATCCTTATTATTTGTATTTATTTATTTATTTATTTTACATTTTTAAATAATAATTCTCATGAGAAGGCAACATTGGGGCAGGCTTAGAGAGAAAGCTTGTCAGAGAGCCTACCAACAAAAAAACGGGCACATATGCATCACAGGGGGAACAATTTTTGCAATTGAATGGGAAGGTTTCAACTTTTTGGGGGGTGATTAACCAATGGGGGGGGGGGTTGAAAGGTGACAGATCCACTTTAAATGGTTACTATTTCATATTATTGGGTACAGAATAGTTTGTATCCAGAAATGTGTGAGGGCTTGGTTTTTCCATTTCATGGTGTGAGTAATATGCTTCACAGAGTTCATGGATGGTACCCTCACTCCAAGCTGCCTCTAGGTACAGGGAGCCACCACTGCCACTTCTTAATATAGCAACCACGGGTGAAGGTTAAGGTTATCTCTTGGCAATCTCTTGACTATTTCAGACTGGATGGCTCATAGGCACAAAAAACAGAGCTACTCCTCATACCACCTAGGCCTGGCCCAGTAGCGCCCTTCCGGGTGACTGTAAATGGCACCACCATAAGTCCAATATCAGAAGCAAGGTGTCTAGGGGTGATAATTGACACATCTCTCTCATTCTCCCCTCATATTAATGCCATTGCTAAACCCTCTCGCTTTATTTTGCATCACATTGCTAAAATCTGTCCCTTCTTCTGTTCCACCACAGCTAAAATTCTTATACAAGCACTCATCCTCTCCCTCATGGACTACTGCCACATTCTTCTGTCTGGCATTCCTGCCTCCCATCTCCATCCACTTCAATCCATACAGAATGCTGCAGCACAAATTACTCTTCTGTCACCTAGGTTTGTCCCTGCCCCCCTCCTCCTCAAATCTTTCAAATCTCGGAATATCTTACAAAATCTTCTCTCTCATTCAAGACCCCTCTCTTCTATACTCCCCCTTACATTTCCACTCTGATCTTCCGCTATACCCCATCCCGTCACTTATGTTCAGCCAGTGACTGTCTTCTCTGTTCCTTTTGTGTCTACAACCATCTCACATTTTATAACACCTTTTTCTCGTGTTGTTCTGTATGTATGGAATGCTCTACCTCCCACTCTGCGCCACTGCGCCTCTCTGAAGGCCTTCAAGTCTCACTTGAAAATACACCTCCTGGATAAAACCTCAACATGCTAAAAGGCACTGATGTTGTACAAAGAACAATCTTACAAATTATTTACTTTACTTGTGTGTCCCCCTGTCATCACCAGAACTCTAGCACTGTATACAGCACTTCACCCTTACGTACTCTGTATGTCTCCCATTACCACTTTAGATTGTAAGCTTTCGGGCAGGGACCTGGCACCCACTGTTTTACTCTGCAAAGCACTCTAGGTATTTTTGTTTTGTGTCCTGCCCCCACTCACGATTAAGCCCCATCCTTTTTTACTACGCGAATCGTATCATTTTTCTGCCTTCAGCAACATCACAGGGCTCCCCTTCAGGGGGGACAGGCAAAGAAGTGCCCAGGTATTTTAATGGTGTGCTATAATCTGTGTTCTAGCAAACCGTCCAATGTACAGTTGGTATTAAGCTAAAATAAGATGGTATTTTATTGAAAGTGTTAAATATCAATCTTTACACTTGTACAAGAAAGCATCAGAGAAACCAGCTGCACAACAGGAGACAAAAACCTCCCTAAATTCTCAATAATATAAACTGGGCTTTTAACCTGTTGAATTCTGAGAGATTTCCAGCGCATTGCTCTTCAATGCATTGGAGGCTTCCCTAGCATTCACAGGGTTAAAGCCATATTTAAATCAATGTGAATGTTTATTTGTCCACTAGTGTGCACTTTATTTACCTCAGAATTACTCCATTTCTTCTTGGTCCATCAGCCTCCATTCTGATTGTTCCTTGGCCTTTGTAATGAGATGGATTAGAGTGCGCTGTCACTCAGGCTGTTATATGTGTCTGTACTCCAGCTGTGGGTTGTGAATAACAGCATCCATTGACAAGTCCAGGGGCCAACTACTGATCACTGTGAGAGACCATCAGCTGAACCACTTCCTGGGATGATGTGGGGTGTAATAACCTGAGAGGGCTGGATTGGTATCCATTTCTTGCAAAGAAAATGGTAAATAGTTTACTAGTGCCCACAGACTTGTGTGTGCGGAGGGTGTGTGTGTGTGTGTGTGTGTGGGGGGGGGGGCAAGCTGCCCTGATGCCAGATACGGTCCTGGGAGACATCAATGCAACAAGAACACATCAGAGGTTATGCAATAAGGTGTAATAAAGAGGAGATAACTTCTGCATTGGTATCACTTCTCCAATGTGCTAAGAACTTAGTGCATAGGTTCCCTATAATAACATAGGAATTGGAGAAGTGATATCATTGGAGAAGTTATCCTCTATATCACCGCCTTATCACACCTTAGTGCATAACCCCATCCTCTCTCTTTTGACTCAAAACATACCTCCATTTCTAATTGCACTGCTTAATCTTAAACCCTTGGGTGAGAGAGAGGTCACCAACATATTGTGGAGCACCCAAAAGACTAGTCAGTTTTTTTCAACTCCAGTTTAAAGGGATAGTAATACCTAAAATGTAAAAAAAATATGTTGTAGAGTTTTTATCCCCCTGAGTAAAACAAGAGTACTCCCACTGCTGAAAGATGTTTCATTCAAAAGTTATTAATTTTCAAAGTTGAATTTTTTAGGTGCAATATCACAGTGGCCGGAAATTGTAGAGTGGCGCTGTTGCTACACCATCCTATGGAGATTTATGGTCCTGAGACCAGAGCTGTCCATAGGATCGTGTAGCAACAGCTCCACTGTACAATTTCAGGCCACTGTGATATTGCACCTAAAAAATTCAACTTTGAAAATTAATAACTTTTGAATGAAACATCTTTCAGCAGTGGGAGTACTCTTGTTTTACTCAGGGGGATAAACCCTACAACATATTTTTTTTACATTTTAGGTATTACTATCCCTTTAAAAATGTTAACTATACTGCACAATTCTTTGGTGCACTTGAGGGCCACATGTTTATATTTCAGGCTGCACAAGGAAGAATATTCAGATCACTTTTAACAACACCCTTGGCAACACCCACTCTCCCCACTTGACTCCACCCCTAGCACTCTACAGTTATTAAATAAAATCCAGCCTGCTACATACAAGCACAGATAGTTATTAACCCCTTGGCTGATAAATCTACAACTCTTTGCTTTGCAATGAGCTGGAAATCTCTCTGGCATCTCTGAACGTTATTAAAGGGATATGCACAACGGTAAACCAGCTGCCATTATCCAGACGTTGTTGACTGGTGCAGGATAATTGATGTTGCTCTGGCCACACACACAATTCATACTTTTGGATTATGCAGCTAGGTCAGTTCTTTCCTCAGTCATTGTCTAGCAGTTAGGCCCATTTTCTGCTTACATTTCAATTCTGCCATTCAGGGACACTGCATAGAGAAGAGCGCACCACAGAGTTCTAAACACTATAGGGAAAACTGCCAATTGACTGTTGTTACAGAAAGTGATGCCTGTTGTGGGCAACAAGAAAATGTACATCACACCCAAAGCCTTAGAGTAGCAGATCAAGGCCCAGTTGCCTCTCTAGTGTTTAGAGCTCTGTTTGGAGGCCATTTTCTTGTAGCCCAGCAGAGGCTTCACTTCCTGTCACAGATGACAATGGGCAGTTCTCTTTCTATTGTTTGGATCTCTGTGCTCTGGAGTCTTCATTCCGGGACTTTGTATCGTCCCAGAAGGAGGTTGCCTGGGACAAGAGACACGCTCTAAAATCTGGGACTGTTCCAGGTAATCCAGTACACGTGATCACCCTACTGGGAACTTTGCTGGCAGCAGCCTTCAGAGTGACAAGTTTGGGTGGAGGTAGGAGTGTGCAAGTGATGCAGATTACATCACAATGTGGGTGGAGCTTCATAGAAGTGGATGGGATTGTGATGAGAAATGTGTGCCAAAAATGGGTGGAATGAGGAGGGGATTAAGTGGAACAGGTTAGAAAGTATGCAGGGTTATCGCCAATATTGCATTCCAGGTGAATCACCCTCTCTCCCCGGAGACCCAGTAATTAAATCAGAGAACCGGAGTCTCCAGTGCAGATCTGGAGAGGGTTGTCAGGTTTGAAAGTTACACTTTAAGGAGCCAGTGATAATGCTCATGAAGTTAATCCACACTGAGCTAGAACTGTACAATGTGTTAAGCCTGGGTGCCCTGCTGTAAGCTCTTTAGAGCCAATGGCACCAAAAGAAAGGGAGCAATTCTCCACCATAGAGTAAAAAAATATTACTAATTTCCATTGAATTAAATTGGGCAGGCTCTTAACCCCTTGAATGCTAAAGAGATCACTTTGCAATGTGTGGAGGACCTATCTAAGCATTCAAGGGGTTCCATTTCAATAGATGTAAATGTTTTGATCCCCCTGTGATGCCTTTGGTTTGCTCCCGAATTAATTGCACCTGCTTAGTTTGATGATTATGTTCCTATATTCCTTAGTTTTACAGGCAAAATCAAGAAATTCTGGGGCAAATTGACTGCGTCATGGGGACAAACAAAAATTCCCATCCTATATAATAATTCGCTAAGTTGTGTGTAACGCCCGACATGCGCAGTAGACACTGCTGCGCGTGCGGCAGTCATGCGCAGTACAGACTGCCGGCGCCGCGGCTGATACAGAGCTGGGCGCTCCGAAGGAGCGTCCAGCTCTGTATCAGCAGTTGCGCGGGCAGTCCCTACTGCTCGTGACTGCCCCGCGACCGGCTGCCAGAGGCACTGTTGCCCGTGTAACGGGCTGTTCAACTAGTTGATTATAAATTGTCAATCAACCTAACATGTAAAATCTAATAGCCTATACCTTTTATTTATTTTTTTCCCATCTATTTTTAATGCTTTTATGTCCTTGACAGTGATCTAGCTGAATTTCTGTCCCGTGTGCTGTGAAAACAGACATAGGGAAGCAGTGTAACACTATCCATGCAGCAGCAGAATGGAGTCAGTCTTTTCTGATGCAAATATAGTGTTACACTGCATCAAAATCCCTGCTTTCAAATTCAGGAAGCTTGCTGTCAGGGACAAAAAAGTGAAAACATTTCCTTAAAAAATGGACAAAAAGTCAATGTAACATCACATATTCTGCAAGTGTGGGCTTTTAACCCCTTAAATACTAGATATTTCTCCAACACATTTTGAAACATGTCAGGGGTTTAAATCCCCATTTAAATCAATAGGAATTCTAACCTTTCACAGAATAGTTCTGTTTTTCTCCAGAATTGCTCCTATTTAGATTCCTGAATGAGGCCATTTGAGTCCTTTGGTAAGAAGATCTTTGTCACAACTTACACTGCAGAAAACTAGCACTTTCTTACTAGACCATTAATTGAGCCAACTGAATAAAGCAATTATCAGGGGCACATTTGTTTCCATGTAAGAAAAATCTTACTTCACTGCTGCTTCTTTGGCAAATCTCTTGAATCCTTTTGTTGATAAAGTACACTGTGAACTTGCTTTTGTGAAATGCTCATTAATGTGACATTGCAGGATATAATTATTTGTCAAAATGCCAGCTCCCCGGACTTTGGAACACACAAAAAAGAGGCTATTGCTTTATTGTCTACAGTATCTACTGCCAGGAAATATTATATCTGAGACGCAGGAGTTTTGATTCATTTTAACAAAAATCAGCTGGTTATGGCTTCAGTTTGACCCAGACGAGCTCTTGGAGTATTAAAAAGTGCAGTGTATTAAAAGCAAAAATAGTAGAAAAGCTGTCATGAGCTGATCTTTTTTTTTTTTTTTTGCTAACCCCATTGTATTCTGGATACTTATATTATTTTGATAAATAACTTTAATACTCACTGGTGGATATTATAATTATATATGATAATACATAACCAATAATGTAATCACAGAAGCTGGAGAGCATTAGCATCTGACAGAGCCTCAGAGGCAGGAGGTGGCCTCTGGGAACATTGAGCAATAGCAGCGAGAACACTGCGGGGGAACACAGTAGAAAAGCCTGAATCTGATCCAAGCAGAGGCTAGAGCAGGAAGCAATCCAAAATAAAAGTGCGTGTCTGAGCAGGAGGCCTGTACTCAGCAAGCTGGGAACTAAAATGTGCGTAACAAGAACACCACTACTTTGTACACACAGTATGCATCAGGGCAGCTTATAAAGGATGTAGCTTTCACAGTAGTCAGGTGGCTCTAACAAATTATAGACAGGTGTGAGTTCTTACATTGATAGTAATGCAGTAATCTTAAATTATGGATGGTTATTATCTATACGTACATCAGTTTTAACTGCCCAAACACAAATGATAAAACATCTTGTTTTATGTGTATAAAATAGACAAGTTATTCATGCTAATGTAAGTTTCAAAAAGTACAGTGACCATTACTAGCTGGAACGCCGGGCGATTTCATATGTTACACAACCAGGCTCATGTACTCAGAATAAAAAACAAAAAACTGCCAGCAACTGTCATGTCTGCCTTGATGGCCATGATATCCGGGTCTCATTGGAGATGTTATCCCTTGAAAAAATACACAAGAGAAATATTCTTATGGCCTGTTACAATTTTCTGACAACAGTAAGTTAAGAGGAGGTTATTTGTTGCAGGTTAATTCTCCTTTAATTCCATGGGTCTTGTTGCTACCTTGGGGCATGTAATGGGGCTCCTCTCCCTGGCACTAAAAATGAATCTGGTCCAAGGGCTTTTTTTCCCAACCAAGGAATGTCGCTGCTTCAACGGCAGTTTTATCTTGTTTTAGGAGTTCTGCTGCAGTGACTGAAAGGCTATGAAACATTCATTTTTTTTTGCAGTTTCTTTTATTGTTTCTTTTTTTCCTTCAAAAAGATCACTGAAAATATGCTAGCGTACCATGAAATGTGTGAGAGGTGTGTTGTTTTGTTATGTGGTGCAATGTATTCACTATGCACAACTTAAATCTGTAGGGCTTTTCCTGTTGACTAAAGAAATGGTACAATCACTGTTGAGTCGTGAGTACACCAACACATTGTAAAGAAATGTCTTAGATAACCTTCTAGCATACAAGGGGTTAAGTATATCTTCCTGACCCCTAATTAAAAACTAGAGGATAACATGAATAATACAATTTACTCCTATAAAGTACTCACACATAGTTCCCCTTTAATTCATACTTTACCAAAATGTAAATCCCCTTCAATGTAAGAACAAGCCATATGAAATGGTTACAATAACATAAGGGTGAGATGTTCAAAAAGTGGTGCTAACTGAAATTGTCTGTAATCAGAATAAAAAAGTTCTTATACCATGGTCCGTCTATTTTCAGACATGTTACCATCATTTTTTGAATCCAATTCAGCCTTCTCCGTCAAAGGGAAATAGCAGTGTTAAAAAAAGAGGTTTAATCTATCATCATATTGTAAGGTATTTTTTCACAACAAAATAAAAATGGTCTAAACTTGGCGATGACAAATTAAAGTACTGTTAGCAGTAGTGAGCAGCAGTACTATAGAGTTAACTGGTTAAAAAAAAGTCTTTGTTTGAAAATTTTCATTTCAAAGGCAAAATCAAAAGACTTTTTTTAACATCAGAATTTTTAAGGTCAGTATTCATCACAATCTTCTTACCATCAATTTTAAGTCCTTATGACACATTTTCAAAAGGGACGGATTATTTCTGAAAATATTGTCATCCTTTTACCACTAACTCTTGATCTGAAAATATTTTCATTATGATGACTTTTTTCACATCTTGCCCATTGAGTTGTCTCCAAAATTGTTGTTAGGGTGATTTAAAAGACAGAATGTTGTGTCTGCCCCCTTGTGGCATGCAGGACTTGGAACCAGTGACAAGTTAAAAATGATCGGTCCTGGCTAGTACTAGGTTTGTCATTTCATGCAGACGTTCAACATCACCTGACAAATACAAATCACTCCTGCTTGGAGGATTTTCACAGCTCAGAGTTTTAAAGGGGAAACTTTCCCTAGAAATAATAGTCTCTTAATTTAACTTCCCTAGGCATGTATCTTTCAGATCTATCTATATATTTTTGCACCATATCTGCAGTTTCCTGTATATAGTGCATGCCACTAGGCTGCACCTCCTCATAGCAAACTAAGGGCTACAGCAGACCTGAATGCCAAGCGTACCCCTCTGGCACTCAAAGGGTTAATAAAATGTATCCTAAAGATAATGAGGCTGGCGTATGAAGAAAAGTGGTGCAAAGCTAATACAGAGCTATGAAATGTGTTAGACACCGCTCTAGTATTTAAAGGGGGTTTAAAAAATACAAAAAACAAAACATTAACCCTGTGAGTGCAGGAGGGGAGTACAACGCAATGATTTGCACACACCTCTGACACTCCCCAGGTTAAATAAATAGGATTTATTAATTTGCAATTTTTTTCCCTATGCTGCAGTTGATATGCCACAAAATTGCACCATTTTCTTTAGTACATTAACCTCCCAGAGTTTCTCTCTATGTAATTCATCATCACAAAATGTATTTCTTTGCACAGAAAGGCAGTCATAAATGCAGGCCTGTGTGCTGTTCCGCATGTGTATCTATGCATATGATCAGCATTTAACTCCCAAACAGTACCCCACTGGAAGTAAAGTACATGCACATTTATCATTCGCTCACTGGAAATCTAGTGCCATACGGGAAATGTAAAAAGGAGCCAGTCCTGGGGAATACAAATTCATCATAGGGAATACAAATGTATGTTGAATAAAAAGGAGAATTTAACCCCTTCAGTTCTAGAGGGGTAACAATGCATTCATTTTATTTATACTGTTATTAATATATTTATATAAAAATCCTTAAACAGAAACAGTGAAAGTTTCAGTGAAAAACATAACATACACTCTTACTTATTTAACGCTTTGAGTGCCAAAGGGTTAAAGAACAGAGGGGTGTGCAACACATTGCTTTGAAACATTATATACACACATAAACATACATACATACTAAACATTTATTTACATTTGTATTTTTTTTTAGATATAAAGAAGCAGTTATTTTTAAGGATTTTAGACTGGGAGAAGATCTGATTTTTAAGGGCAGGCTATTCCAGGCTTTCAGAGCTCTTAAGGAGAAGGCAGATTGGCCGGCTTCATTCTTGTAGTGCGGAATACTCAGTGGCTTAGATTCACTAAAGGTTGATGGTGTGGCACTATGATTTTGTCAATGTGTTCAAAACACTTCGAAATGTACACATATCAACATATTCACTAAAATGTAGGGAGGCAAGGAGAAGGTTTATTAGCATACAGGATTGTTGAAGTGCTGTCGATGTAGAAGGGATGCTCCCCTTTAACACCTCACCAACACTATGACAAAACTGAAGTCTGACAGCATGCTCTCTGCTTGGCCAGTAGGGGAGTGGAAAGAACACTTTCAGCACCATGGACAGCATCACTCTCTTATCCCTTTGAGTGCCTTTGGGATGTGCATTGCTCACCCCTGGTGCACTCAAAGGGTTAAAACAAAAAAAGTACACCAAGTACTACAGAATTATCTCCTTAGCTCTGTATCATATATAATACATGTGGTGCAGTCCCAAGGGAACAAGGGAGGGGGACAGGCAGCATCTATGGGGATTTGTGGCTACCACTTTGTCACAGCTCACCTAAAGCCAGCGCCACCGCTTCGGCTGGCACTGGAGTTCTATAGCCCATAATGACGCCTCTGTGTCATCCCATGCGTCATTATGGGGACTAGGTCTGGGCGTGCTAGGAGTCAGCAGAGGCTGCTTGTGTCCTCCGGATTAACGGTGAGCAGGCTCCAAACAACACAACTGTGGTTCTGGTGTTTGACGCATCTCGGCGAGATGTGTCAATTACGTGCGCGAGATCTCTATATGACGCAGGCTCCAACTTTATACAGGGTATCCTGTCGGTCTCCTCCTATCTACTTCCTGGCTCTGGATATTTAAAGGGAACTGGATTCCCATCCAGTTACCCTTACGTTTTTGTCCTGTGCTGTTTTGCTTAATGGTTTCTGAGTATTGTGTATGACCGTGGCTTGTTTGACTATCCATCCTGGTGCTGACCTGGGGCTCTGTCCAGCTAAGTCCTCCTTGTTGCCTCCTGACAGTGGACATCCTATCTGGTGCAGACCTGTGGCTTTGGCTGACTACCCGCTCCATGTAGGACCCTGGCCTGTCTGACTATCCATCCTGATGCTGACCTGGGGTTCTGTCCAGCTAAGTCCTCCGTGTGCCTTCTGACTAGCGGACATCCTATCTGGTGCAGACCTGTGGCTCTGGTGGACTCTGGCCTTACTGAGTGCAGGCGTGAGTCAGTAGTCTCCCTGCTGCCATCCACCGGTTCTTATCAAAGCCTCTCCCAGGGTGTTGAGACTCCAGTGAGCTCTGGCCTAGTCTCTTACATTTGTGGAGGACCTGAGGCGGCTCCTATTGCTGATAGAGTTCTAGCCTCTCAATCACCCTCTGCTCACTGTATTTCTCCTTGTTGTGTCATTCTAATAAAGGTGAATTTTACTATACTGTCTGACTCCTGTCTTGCTTGCCATCTCTGACACACTTGCCCCCCAGCCTTGTTCCCTTGACCACTGGTAGCCACAGATCCCTGTGTACACTGTCTGACATTCTCTAGCCTTTTCACCTTGCCTACTGCTAGCCACAAATCCTCATGGGCGCTGCCTAGGTAAGGTAACAAGGCTGGGGGTGTCCAGCAGTGTATGTGGGGCTAAAACACAATGGTGATGTTCCCCATGCTGTCCGACAATATACAACTCTGATATGCTGCCCCCTCCCCACGCGCAACATTTGACTTATACTGCCCCCACACAGTTAGCCCTTTGAGTGCCAGAGGGGTATGCAACACCATATAAATGCAACATGCTGCCCCACAATCTAGAACTCCGACATGCTGCCCCCCCTGTGCAAAATTCGACTTATACTGCCCCTACACAGCTAACATTTTGAGTGCCAGTGGGGTATGCAAACGTATTGCTTTGCAATGTATTTGCATATCCGTCTGGAGCTCAGAAGGTTAATAGCTGAAATATGCTGCCGTACTGTAAATGTAATGTATGCTTAATGTAAAAGCATTAAAACATCTTTTAACTTAAAGTTCTTATACCTTCAGACCAACTCAGCCTACTATGTGAGAGCCAGACTAAGAGGTTTGGTGGCTGTATTTATTTACACTCTACACCTCAAAGGATGCCCACACTGGTCCATTTAATATCTGCCCTTTTTCATGAATGAATAACCCAGTTTGTGAAGACCGGGTTCAATAGAGGGAGTCCTACTCAAGCCAGTCATGCTAAAAAATGCAGCCGGCTCTAGTAGAAGCAGAAGGCGGCAGATATAGCCTTCCTGGTCAATGCTTTGATCACCTATCCTATTGGATAGGTGATCAATGCCAGGGGGGCATCAGGAGGGGTACCGATGTCCCTGCGAAGTCTGATTTTATTTAAACAAAATGGACTTTTTTTCTCAAAGATGCAAAAGTTATGCTCCATTTTATGTGAATCATGGCTTCTTCCTGACTAACCCAGTCTCGGCATTCACATAGTAAATGTGTTTAGATAAGATTAAATGGAACAGCGTGGGCTGCCTTTGAGATGTAGAGGGTAAGTACAGTCACCAAACCTCTTGGTAGGCTTAGCTGACCTGAAGGTATAAGAATTTTAAGTTAAAAGTTATTTTTATGCTTTTACATTAAGCATACATTAAAGCAGCATATTTAGGCTATTATCCCTTTGAGTCTCAGACAGTTACACAAACAAATGAGTCATTATGCTTCATTTCCATATGGAAACAGGCCGTTGTCGATGTGATGAGAGGAAATTCGTAAACCTGAAAGATGGATGTTAATGTGGGCAGATTTTTGTCAGATTGACGGTGATGTGATGTCGAAGACACTTTAGTGAATCCTGTCATTGTGCCTTTGACACTGCTCCAGCAGGACATCAACATTTTGAGCCCTCTTTGAACTTTAGTGAATCTATGGCAGTGAGTTGATAGAGTGGAGCAGAGGTTATAGTTAGTATGGAGAGCTGGAGTGAGTACACTGCTTAGGTAGTCTGGTAGCAATCTACAGAACTGGTTATAAAAGCGGCAAGAAAGGTGTAGAGCACGTCTAGTTTTGAGTGTTAGCCAATTTAGTTCTATAAACATATCACAGGGATGGGTAGTGTAATTACATTGGAGGCTAAAGAGGCATAATGAGTTATACAGAGTGTCAAGTTTACCAATATGGATTTGTGGCACAAGAGCATATATATTAACATCTGTTGAAGAATACATTTTCTTATCAGGACTTAAAACAGGATTTGTTTCTAAACAGAGACCTATTTTGGTATAAAGTTTGGATGTTCATTTATCAGTATGAAGACTAAGTGCTGTTGGGGTTAAGTCATATACCAAGATATTTGTACGAGTTCACTGGGGCCAAGTTACGATTAGACTCTGTTACAATGGATAGATGGGTATCGCGAAGATTAAGTAGTTTGTGCTTTGTACCAAATACCATTGTGACCATTATGTCGGTGTTTAAGAACAGTTTGTTCTTTGCTATCCATCTTTCAACTTCAGAGAAATAATGCTGTAATATTGCTTCTAGTTAAAGGGACAGTATTGCCATAAAATAACTAAAGCTAATCTTGCGGCAGAAAAAAGATAAAAATAAATACCGCAAGTCCCATCTCTCATACCTATATGGTTTGAGAGATATTCGGGACCAAAGTTCACCCGCCCCCTTACCCTGACGTCAGCGCTCAAGCAGACCACAGGAGAATCAGGTCCCGGGACCGTCTGAGGCTTTTCAGCAGAGTCACAATAACGTTACTGATATAGAAATCCTAAACTGGAACAGTCTACAAAGTGTACTTGGTTTGCACGCACTAAGCACCACTTTAAGGTAGGGTTGCACCGATACCGATACTGGTATCGTTGCCGATACCAGCATTTGCGCGAGTACTTGTACTCGCGCAAATGCGGCCGATGCCAGCACAGATACCCTGTGTTAGGGTCGGTGCTGCAGAGAGGGAGCCCGGGGAGCTGCTCACAATGCTCCCCGGTCACCTCTCTCACTCCGACAGTGTCGGAGCATTGCCGCGGGTTACCATGGCAACGCTCCGACGCTGACCTCTGCCGGGGCTCGCGAGAGAACAGCGAGCACCCGGCAGAGGAGAGTAAAGGAGGCAGGATGGGGCAGGGGGTGGTGAAAGAGGCAGACAGTGGGGTCAAGAGGGAGAAAAAGTCAAAAGGAGGAAGGATCAGGAGACCAAAGGAGGGGGGCCAAGAAGAGGCAAAAGGAGGGGGTGATCAGGAGAGAGAGAGAGGCAAAAGGGTGAGTCAAGGAGGAGTGGGAGAAAGAGGGATCAAAAGCCAAGACAAAAGAAGGGGGCTCAAGAGGGGTAGAATGAAGGTAGAATGAAGCAAAAGGTGGGAATCAAGAGGGGGAGAAAGTCAAAAGGGGAGAATCAAGAGGTGGTGTGTGTGTGTCTGTGTATGTGTATAATATATATATATATATATCTATATATCTCTATATATATATATATATCTATATATCTATATATATATATATATATATATATATATATATATAATATTTTTCAAGTACTCACCAATACAAATTACCAATACTTTTTTTTTTGCGGTCATTTGCCAGTTTTCCAAGTACCTAAAACATGTAGGTACTTAGAAAACTGGCAAATGACCGTAAAAAAAAGGTATCGGTAATTGGTATCAGTACTCGGTCTTAAAAAATCGGTATCGGTGCATCTCTACTTTAAGGAATGCATCAGGTCAACTGTCCTAACTCTGCCTATATCACAGCCTCCCAAGTGAAATGAAAATAATAGAAGAGCACCAAACTGCTAACATTAATCCTTTGGAAAGTTAATTCCAGAGAAGATCACTCCTTACTAGCCAAATAACATGATAGTTCCTTTGCTGAAAACCTAAATCAGCTCCAGAAAGCAATGCTGAGCTCTTATCCTAGCTCAGTGAGCACATGAATATCATATGATCCAAATGGCTGTTGCTGGGCATTCTGCAAGAAAGAACATCACATTGATAGATTAATGTGGGAATGTGTACCAATTTATATCTGTAGGATTCCCAATAGCCTGCGCTCTTAATGACTGACACATCCAAGCACAAAAGAGCTGTGTGTGTGGCTTTACCAAACCTAAATGAGTGTATGCACTTATCTTTATTTATACAGCCCCATACTCGTACACATCAGGAAGGGGACCCTTTCCCAGAAAAAGAAAGCTTACAATCTAAGTGAAAAGAAAATTTGTCTTAAGGATATTCAATGCTCTAAGACAGACCTTAAATTTTTAAGAATTGAAATGTAAAATAACAGGACTTTTTGAAACTGGGCAAAAAAAGGAAAAAGCATATAATGTTAACCATTTACCCTTACCAGCTGAACCCATTTTGGATTTAGCTATAAGTGTACTCATCGAATCACCAAGTAAAATGACAGAATTAAAGGATAATGATCCAGGTCTGGATTTGCTATGAGCAACTCTTTTTCACATAGCCGGCAGGCAGGAAGGAATACTAATGAAAACACTGATGTAAATAACTGCATTTCAGTGGAGCAGTATACATTTAGAAGCAATTTCAGTGTGTCAAATAACAGTTCAAGGGTGACAAGTTTCCTTGTATCCAACTTGTTTACCTTTAACCAGCACTTTAGGAACTGTTTAACCATTTGAATGCCAGAGAGGTATCCAATGCATTGCATTGCAATGAATTGGATACCTCTCTGGCACTCAAAGAGTTAAGTATGAAGGTATTCGTAACATTCTCAATGTCCTACACTTTTGACAAAAAGGCAGTCTATTTGTAGGGATAAACCACTGAATATCCAAAATAAGTTGATACATAATACCGCACAGAGTTTAACATATAAAAGGTATGATTCAGAAACATTCACCAATTTTATTAGGGAATGCATGTTTGAGAACAGTTGTACAGGGAAGTTGTAGATTTATTGCATGAAAGGCACCTACATTAGAAAGGCAGCAAACTTTTTGTAATGAAAATAATATTTATTTTAGGGCTTTTTCTATTGAGTAAAGTAAGGGCACTCCCACTGCGGAGAGATGCATATTTCCAGAGTTATCTCTGTTTAAACACGTTATTTTACAACAATAGTGCCCTCTAGTGGTCAAATTCCAATTACCGTAGTTATTCTGTTAAATTCTAAAGGAGAGGAAGTCAGTAATGCACAGTTCTCCACAGAACGTGATAGAAACTGCCGAGTCACTTTCTGGAAGTTAGAACTTCCAGGAAGTAAACGCACTGTAAATTCAATTCCTGATTATTTGACCTTTTATACATCCTATATAATAATTCGCTAAAATGTGTGTAACGACGAAGTCATGCGCAGTAGAGACTGCTGCGCTTGCTGCAGTCATGCGCAGTACTGATACAGTGTCCAGCTCTGTATCAGCCGTGGCGTGGGCAGTCTCTACTGCGCATGACTGCCCCGCGACTGGCTGGCAGTGGTACTGTGGCCCGTGTAACGGGCTCTTCAACTGTCTTGAATAAAACAACTGACACAGATGGGAGTAATCTTGTTTTACTCAGCAGTAAAAGCTCTATAAAACATAGGTTTTCATAAAAAGTGTACTGCTCCTTTAACACTGTAGCCATGTATAAATGTAACGCTGGAAGATGCATTTCATGTACCAATGTCAGAGTAAGTTCTGAGTTTAGGAGTACTATCACCACTAATATCTACAAAATACGGCAGAATAATAATTGTTGCATCACATATGCGGTTTATTTTATTACATGCCTACAGTGTGGAATTCAATATGTGAATTGTACAACTCAAACATTAAAATACAGGGTACTAGAACATCCATTCTATAAATAATGATGTCACTAAACCAGTAGCTAGAAACTTTGTAGCTTGTAATGACTCTGATATTACAAACTTCTTTCCAGGGTATCAAAAGAGTTTTTCTACCGGAGTGATGAGAATACATCAATTCTCTTCTTGATAAATGGGAGGTCAAATGAATTTTCTATTTGGTTACTTTGTTCTTTGTGAACTCTGGAGTTGCCTTCAGACTATCTTTTTTAACATCCATTTTCACTTTTATTATGTTCTAAGGATCTAGACTAAGGATAAATAGGAGAGGAGAAAGTGGGCAAGCCCCATCTTGTGTCTCCTTGGATAGAGAAGGGGGGAGGATAAAAGCTCAGAGGTGGATATTCTAGAGTTAGGGTCTGAATAATGGGCTATGAGTAAGAATTGTTTGTTTGTTAAAGAGAAATTGTGAGTGTAGCCAACATAAACGTCCATTTTTAATCTATCAAAAGCTTTTTGAGAATGTAAGGTGAGGACAAGAGAAGGAACATCATGGGTCTGAGCATAGTGTACAAGAGATATGGTATGTCTAATGCTGACAGATGCTTGTTGACCCTGTACAAACCCAACCCGGTCCAGATGGAAGATTGACAGAAGGATAAGGGAGAGTCTATTCACTAAAATGTTTGCAAAAAAGATTAATGTCAGTATTATTTATTAAGGAACTGGTCTGTAAGAATTACAGCAAGTGGGAAGACATGGTCTTCTGGGTGGAGACTCCATCCTCCTCTTCCAGCTGAACCCCTGCCTTAATTTACCAGATTCATGTTTAAAGCGGAACTACCACCACTTACAAACATGGCCCCAAATAATTACCCACCTGGCGACTAGCTGCTCAACAGCGCTAGTCGCCAGAATTATTACTGCGTTAGTGAGAATTATACACTGCTCCTGGACTGACAGCTAGGAAACAGCACAGACAACTTTCCATAGTGAAGTCTGCGCTGTCAGTCCCTTTTGTACCTTATGGTCCCAAGCAATGCCTCTTACAGC
The DNA here is from genome assembly GCA_037306005.1 of Rhinophrynus dorsalis. Lineage (NCBI taxonomy): Eukaryota > Metazoa > Chordata > Amphibia > Anura > Rhinophrynidae > Rhinophrynus > Rhinophrynus dorsalis. The sequence goes on along the minus strand of CM074723.1, from coordinate 93,892,514 downwards.
AGACTGGGACTGACAGTGCAGGTGAGCAGACGTCACTATGGAAAAATGTCTGCACTGTTTTCTGCCTGTCAGTCCGGAAGCAGTGTATAATTCTCATTAAAGTGGATATATCACATATAGATATCTAATGCTCATTAGATAAAGCATTTAGCGAAAAAGTTTAATGTTAGTCATTTAAAAAAACAACAACAAAAAAAAACGTTATCTGCGCAAAAATTCAAGTTTAAAACATGCCCAGCAGCCTACATCCTGCTTACAGCACTGCCTCTGCTCCCGTCCCACTATCCAGTATCCTCCCATGACGGAGGCTTTCTTTCTCTAAGCTGGAGCGATCTCATTGGCAGAAATCGATATCTAGCCAATGAGATCGCTCCAGCTTAGAGACAGACATAGGAGGATGCTGGGTAGTGGGACGGGAGCAGCCTTGACAAGCTTTTCAGGTTTTTCCCTTATCTTAATTGAAGATTGTCCCTCTCTGCAATCTACCTGGGTACCTCCCTTCTGCTCTGGCTGAGCAGTGTTACATCAGTAAAAGGGGTGGGAGGGGGATGCATTGTCATTGAATTACTCTTGAACTACAACTCCGACAGAGTTGAAATAACACTCTCCAAAGTCCAAATACTATGATGATTAATTGGAACTGCTTTTATTATGAAACATTACTATCCCTTTAAGGACCAGTAACAATCCTGGCGTGTCATGGAATTCTAGGATGCCAGCATGGCTGCAAGCTGTGCTGCCATCACAGAATGTATTGCAAAATGCAGAAATAAGTGCCATGGCCCTCTAGGCCTGTTCTTGTACCATGTGGTTCTTAAGGGGTTAAGATCCACTGAAGTCTATTGAGGTCTATTATTTGTTGTGAGATGTGACCTAGTGGCAGGCTTCAGTAGCGATTACTAAATATAGGAAACAGCAGTTATTATGCACAAAATAAATAAATTGATATACCTGAATGCTGTATGAGGGACACCTACCTAGCTAAATTAATCTGTTAAGAGCCATTTATCCCTAGGCTATAGGAGCCATTTATCCCTAGGCTATAGGAGCCATTTATCCCTAGGATACAGTTTCCATTTTAAGTCTCAAGTTGTAGCAAACCAAACATCTGCACAGTAAGGCAAATCTGATTCTGCAAATGTGCAGACAAAGCAGAAATATGAAGCACTGAATATGCAGCAGAACAATGACAGAATACCATGCTGAAGATATAGATGGCGCATAGATCATTTTCACATAAATCCTCTTTAATAAGAGCTTTTCATATATTATTAATAACCTGACATGCTGGGATATCTTTTTTTTAAGGTGCTGCACCAGCCTAAGCACACATTATAGTCCAACAAACCCTGCACAGTTGGCAAAGTGGATTACAGAAGATGAGAATATTGTAATGTGATGAAGAAACCAAATTTATAACAACTATGATGTACAAAATACTGAAACTATACACAAGAAGTAGACTACAGCTCCCATCATTCTCACAAAGCCATGTCAAATGCACAGCATTTACTATGCAGGAAATCATGCCATTGGACATTTCTGCTAACCTACAAAAATTAATGGTAACCTTTTTCTTATTTAACCCTGTATGGATCAGAAGAGTGTGTAATTCAATGCTTTTCAATAACTGCACACCACTCTGATCCTTACAGGGTTAAGAAAATGGTAATAAGAAAATCTGGTTCATGGAGGCACACTAAATTATCATTAGGGGGTCCAGGCATGAGTTGGCACTTTTTGCAAGTAATATACGCAATCATGCAACGTGAATGCCAACATGTTGCCAATTTGCCAAAGACGTGGCATGAACCCATCACTGCTTGGCCTAACTGCACTATGGGCATTACAGAGACAAGCAGAGTATTACACCATTACATGCAGTACACTAGCAACAAGACTTGACACCTGTTAATCCCCTTCAGCTCCTACCTGACCCCCTAATTCTGCTTTCAGTTTACAACTCTTCTAATGAAATGAATGGGATTAACAGCCAGGCTAAGAAATAAAAAAATATAATAACAGAATAATGTAGTAAGACATTGGTGCCATTCTGGCATACCTCCCAAGTGTCCCTCTTTGGGAGGGACAGTCCCTCTTTGGCCATTTTAAATGTTGGGAGGTATGTTCTGGGGCAACCCAAATGCACAATAAGAAAAATATATTGCCATTTATCAACTCACTTTTCCCCCAGCCTACACACAGGGCAACTTCAATAGTGGATTTCAAAATGCCTCACGTTTTATGAATGACAAAATTATTTAATTATACATACGTAAATGTAAATAGGATCCCCTTCTTTATAAGAATTTTAGATGGAAGTAAACAAGGCATTGCCTGACTAAACCATTCCAGTCCCAGCCTGATGATTCCTCAGCTGCTTTTTAAACAAAGTGTGTTAAATATTCTTGTTACAGAGTAATTCAATCTAGATCAGTGTTTATCATCGTTAGTCCTCGGGCACACCAACAGGTCAGCTTTTTCAAGATATTCCTGCTTAATTACAAGTGAGCAATCAGCGCTTCCATTGTTTTGATTAAGTTGCCAGTGCTTCATTAGAGGTGTCCTGAAAACTTGCCCTGCTGGTGTGCCCTGAGGACTGGAGCTGAGAATCACTGCTCTGCATTGTGTAATAACTATTACTATACCAGTTCTTTCCAATAGACATGTCTCCTGTTGGCAGAATGACTTGGACTCCCCTCAACACCCCGAGGACTGAACAAAATATTTGGAAACATACTACTACATTTTCTAGGAATACAATAATGTTGAAAGCCTCATAACATTAATCTGAAAAGGTATTTGGTTTCATCTCATTTGTGTAAATTAACCCATCCTTTGACCCAAACTGTTTCCAAGGATGTCCATCTGCTGGGACAATTAGTCCAATCTTTTGGTTTTGCTGCAAAAATATGGGGTCTCGCACTTATTCCATGGTAGATCACATCCTTCAACTGCAACACTGTAGACATTGATGGACAATTCTTTTAAACAAAACTCTGAACCACCTGAACAAAAAAATGACTTTCAAAAATCACTTTTAAGTGCTATAATCCTTTTATCAAAACAGTATTTTTTCTTTGTTATTAGGAGTATTGTATAATAAAGTCTCTTTCACATGGGCAGTGCGACAGTTGAGCAAGATTTCTCAGCATCACATTCCCTCAATGTAAACAGATGTGACATAACTGCAGGAAAAACGCAACAACATATGATTTCAATGCAATTTCATTGAAACTCATACTACAAATTTGTAGCTGTGTTACTGGACTGCAAGAGTAAAGTTACAGAACGCTTTATTTCTCTGTGACAATCTACTCACATATGGTCAGTGTGAATACGATTCACAACTAGTTCCTTTTTTCATGCCTTGAAGTTGATGTGACAATGTTGCACATGTATAAGGGGTCTTAGGCTTCATGGAAACTGGAAAGACTCCTTATGCAATGAGTAGCAAATCTAGGGACCTCCAGTGTTTCTGATGATTACAACTCTCACATTTTCCACGGTTAGTTGAGGATGATGGGAGTTGTAGTCTCCTACAGCTGAAAGTAAATAGTTTAACACATTCTGCCTTATCAGATCAAGTAACAACAATGGGAGGTTTTGGGATGTGTAGAAAGATTTTGAGGTTGTCCAGCTCATTTATGTGCCCTACAAAGAAATTAATATTAGTGTCAGAGGCAAATCACTTGTTAATCCCTTTTAGCAATACCCAGTCAAGTGTGATAAGTAATTAATGTGATGAGTAAGGTTCATATTATATATATATCCTATAATATAAAAGGCCAGATAAATGTTTGTCCGATGGAGTCATGCACAGTGGAGACTGCCCGAACACACAGAATGCTGGCCAGTGTACACGGGCTTTTACATTAGTATGTATATATTTAAAAAAAGAGAGGCAGCACCAGTGGGTCTTATGCTGGAAATTTTAATAGGCAATTAAGCATATACAGGGTCAACGTTTCGGTCCTTTACCTGGACCTTTATTTAGCTTGATAAAGGTCCATGTAAAGGACAGAAACGTTGACCCTGTATATGCTTAATTGCCTATTAAAATTTCCAGCATAAGACCCACTGGTGCTGCCTCTCTTTTTTTAAGTGTCTATTCCAGTTTTGAGGACTGTGCAACTGGGCACTTAAGATTGTTAAGAGTGAGTGCCTCCATCCCAAGTCACTTGTATGTGTATATATATATATATATATATATATATATATATATATATATATATATATATATATATATATATATATATTATTTCTAAGCGTAATAATTATTACTGCTGACAGTCAGATCATATCTAAGAACTTATTTTGTAGGCTTCAAATCTGGTGTCACAAATTTAGTATTTTATCTAACTGACAGGGAAAAGCAGGACTGGTATTGTCTTAGTCAACCCATGGGACTGTTTACGAGTTATAAAATACACCCAGAGGTGCATATGAATAGTTCATTCTACAGGACGGAATAGGAAACAGTGAAACCTTGGCTTGTGCTTGTGTTTTTTTTTATAAGTGTCCCAGAATGGATATGTGATCACTCCCTCCCCAACACTAAACCACCTTACTCATAACATTGCTCAGTTTTAATTATACAACCATTTGAGAGACAGCAGGGTGGGAAACAAAAAAACAAAAAAAACAAAAAAAAAGAGATATTGTAATGTTTATCCTCTGAGTAAAACAAGGGTACTTCCACTGCTGAAAGGTATTTTATTCAAAGGTTATTACAGGTCAAACCTTTTAGGTGCAGTATCACAGTGGCCTGAAATTGTACAGTGGCACTGTTGCTACACCATCCTATGGAGATTTATGGTCAACTGACCAGAGCTGTTCAGCAGGAAAATACAGGATCGGGATGGCCTGGGGATCATATGACCCCCAGCCAGGCCCGGTCCAATGAACTTTTGATCGGTGTGCATCCTGCATGTGGCACTGAATGTGAATGTGGAACCCTGCTGGCTCCTCATTTCAATGACTTCAGTGAACAGCGCGGCTGCCAACCAGTACTATGGAGATGAAGTCTGCAAGTTGTCCCACCCAATGAAGAGGAAGACAGTGGGCGGCTTTCAGGAGTCTGTCACATTGCTCTGGCTCAGAGCAATGTGACCAAGGAGGAGGATTAGACAGAGTAGGAGAACAGAGGGAGAGGATATACATTATTGTGAGCTGCACATGCTTGAAATGCTAGTAATGGAAGAAATATGTGGTGTGAGGAGTTCAGTCAGAGGTGTTGATGTTGAGGGCTCTGTTGGACAGGAGGAGGATGGACCGTAGTGGGGGGTGGGGTTGGTATGGGAACTCTGTGGTGTTGCAGGGTTCTGGGAGGCTGAGCAGGGGATGGGGAAAGACTCACACCTCTGTTGTTTTTTACCCAGAGGAAGTGACAAGCATGGGCACTTGTTCTCTTTGTACTTAGAAAGATTCACAAGAATATCACTGACAAGCCCAACTAAAAGCTAAAACTTATGTCTGGTGATTTGCTGCTTTTCTTCACACACATAAGAGATGTCTGACATTGCAGAAATGGGCTGCGTGTGAGCATGAAAATATATAATTTGAATATGGACATTTCCCCTGTGTAGTGCCAAGAGGGTGGATAATGTGACTGAGCAGCACCTGACGGAGTATTACACTCAAGAACAATTACATTTTGTTCATTTTTGTGTGCTTGTCACACTTTTTGTCCCACTATGTGGAAGGGTATCCCAGGCATAGACACTTGCTCTATTTGATCATATAGAGACTAATCTACACCTCACTGATGAGGCCCCTAAAGGCCAAAACTGGGGGATTTGCTAGGTTCCCGAAAGACCTGGGGCATGAGGCAAGATATTACATTTATTGCACCATTACTAGTAGGAAGATCAGCACAACTGCCCCAAGCCATCAAGAAGGCCAGGAGCTTTAAGCATGATACCTGTGCTTTTAGTTCTGTAGGCCAGTTTCCAGCAATGCCCCTGATCAAACAAGTCTGGGGTTTTGCCATTTCTTTCATACAGCAGAGAGATGTCTGACATTTGGGGGTTAACTGTATGAGTAGCTGGTACCACAACAATCTAAATATCGAAATTTCTCCTCTAATGAAACAAGAGAGCAAAAGATGCGACTGAGCAGAGCCTAAGGGGGCACTCTCCTCAAGAACTGCTAAGTTTTGTTTGTTCTCAGTGTGAGCTTATCACGCCTCTTTTTTATCTGCACTACATTGCTTTACAGGGAGCTGGAAGCATATTTAGCATACAGGGAGCTAATGATGCTTCAGTTTTGTCAGAAGCATAACAATAAGTCAGCCTTTTCTGTACTCATTATAATGCTAATGATCAAGAAATGGATCTGTCAACGTGTATGCGTTTCCACGGATATAGAGATATTGTTGTAATTCAAATTACTAGTCCAAGCCTATGGCTTACATGCATCCAAGCAATTATGGTATTATTGCCCTGTGCTAGACCACTAGTGCAGATTAATGATCAAGGCTGGCTGCACACACTGTCAATAAGACTCTTCCCATTGTCCATTAAAACCTTTAGCCCTGCAAAATTCTTCAAACACAGAGTCAAAAGAACAGAAATGATTATATGTCTACCATGTTAATAGTGTTATATAATAGTTTCCATGGAGATAGAAGTCTTATGATTTAGTAACTGTATTACTAAAGATAAATGTGTATCACCAAATAACTGCAAAAGGAATCCAAGAATATATAAATTACTAAGAAACAAGAAAGAAAATTGTTTTATTATTCTTTAGAAAGTGCTTAAAAGAAAAATACAACAACACTGGTGCTTCAAGTTGAGGTTTTCTGAAAAAGAAAAGATGCCTGGTCACTTCACAACTGACTGTCAAAGTGGACAGAAAAGTGGCAGATGACATTTAATATCGATAAATGTAAGGTTATGCAGTTCAGCTGTAGAAACAAACATACTATATAGACACTAAATGAGAAATTACTTGGGGAATCATCATTCAGGATTTAGGAGTACTGAGTCACTCAGCTGCTGCAAGAGCAAACAGGGTACTACCTTGCATAGAAAAGGCATACATGCACGGGGATCAAATATAATTCTATATAAATCCTTGGTAAGGCCTCATCTAGAAAATGGTTACAGTTTTGGCCACCAGGTCTTAGAAAGTAAATGATTAAACTGGAAAAAGTGAAGAGATGTGCAACAAAACTGATAAAGGGATCGGAGGATCTGAGTTATAAGGAGAGACTAGCCAAACTGGGTTTGTTTACATTAGAGAAGAGACGCCTAAGGGGTGATTTGATTACCATTTACAAATATATTAGAGGTCAATACAAAGAACTCGCCAATTAATTATTTACTCAAAGAGCTGAGCTAAGAACGAGAGTTGATCCATTAAGACTATAGGAAAGGTGCTTTTGACAGACAAAGGCAGGGATGCTTTTACAGTAAGAGCAGTAAAGTTATGGAATTCTTTACCTGAGGATGCTGGCCTTGCAGATACCGTAACTGCTTTCAAAAAGTATACCTTTGTAGAACAGAACGGTATTGAGAATTAGGACAGGTGGCTTCAAAGCAGATAGGATGTTGATCCAGGGAACTATCTGACTACCATTTGCTTTCATCTGGATCAACAGGGGTGATCTGGCATGGGCTGGACTTGATGGATGCATGTCTTTTTTCAGTCTCATCAACTGTGATACTATGTATGATATCCCCCCCCAGTTTGTTGACCATGATGCATGAGACATACTTACCAACACGGGGGGAGATAGACATAAAAAAGAGAGGTGTAGGAAGTTGGCCATGCAAAGTATATAAAAACAATATACATGTAAAATGATACCAGCAGTTCAATGCATCATTACTTAAACCCTTGTGGACCAGATAGGTGTACAACAGATTCCTTCACAATGCATTGTGTACCCTCTGGTCCTCAAGGGGTTAATTATTATGTAACATCAGCAAAGCAATGCAACATTAAAAGAAAAGACTATTACATGAAATAATCAGGGCAATACCTGATTCGTTGAGACCATCCATGTAATGGTGCATTGCCTTTATTTAGGCATGTAAGATTGGATTGACCTGATGCTTAAAAGTAATTCCTCAATTACAGGACTTAAAATCTGCTCTGCTTACATGGAGTGGCCTAATTAAAGCAATCATGTGGTACCTGTTTCAAAAATGCCAGCTCTTAGCATTATAATGTGGTGATCCTTAAAGAGAACCCGTTACCTTAAAACAGTTTGTTAATTTGAAAGCTAATGTAAAAATTCACTATATGTTGTGCTAGATTTGTTTGTAAATAGATTGTTACTGAGAAATTAATATTTATTTGTTGGTGGCGCATCTTGCTAATTAGTTGATGTTCTGGGCCAATAGTAGCACACACTGTGCTTTTAACCCCCTTAATGACCATCAGTCCGGGGAAGTGACCTACCCTTAAGAACCAATTTGATCGTTGTGGGTGTGCCAGCACATGTGACTGGTGATGTGTACCTGTGCAGAAGACGGGGTTCTGAGAGAGACCACTCAATTTCAGACCCTTAAGTGATGTGCCAGGACAGTCACTGGTCCTTGACGGAAAAAAAAAACAATGACGGTCCTGGTACATTACCGGTTGTTAAGGGGTTAATGAATCTTAGCACAGCCCATATATCAGGGACATTTCTAATAGCACAATGAGCAATAAGTTTGGTCTTGACCATAACCAATTAGCATGCTCAGGGCCGGATTTGCAATAAGGCAGAGTAAGCACCTGCCTACAGGCGCATCCCACAGATGGGCGCCTATCATTGGGATAGTTTTTTGGCTTCCTTTTTTTAATTTTTTATTTTCCTCGCCAGTCACCGCTGCCCCACCGCTTGACACCTGCAACAAAATGGAGAGGAGAGGTCTGAACCGAAGACCTGTAGATACTGAGCTCCCTTGTCACCATCGGCTCTTTAGTAATAATGCAGAGTGCTGGGAGATGACATCATCTCCCAGCGCTCTGCACTACAGACTGCGCGGGAGCTCCAGCAGCTCCAGCTGTGTGCCAAAGATGGCACATACCTCTCCTCTCCAGCAAGGTAGGAAACAGGGGGCAATATGGACATGATGGGGGCAATGTGAGGGGATATGGACATGATGGGGGCAATGTGAGAACAATACAGAGATGATGGGGGGCAAGTTGGAGCTGATGAGCATTGTGGAGGTGTCCAGTGGAGTTGGCAAAACGGGATGGGGGTGGCGCTTCAGAATTCTGTGCTTACAGGTTCCTGAGATGTAAATCCAGCCCTGAGCATGCTGTGTCATAAAATGTCACATTGAGGGACATTTCTAAAAAGCGTTCTTGTTCATTGTTGTGAACGGATCCTTAAATTGCCCTTATTCCTTATTTTGAGTGTTGGTATTTATAAAGTATTCTAGTTACATTTATAAATGTGGTGACTGTAAAGAATAAGAACAGGTCAGAGATGGCCTTTAATGTTTGGAGAAAATTCTGTCTCTAAATTGTCATTTCTTTTTATAAACTACCTTACTCCATTTTATTTATTTATTTTTAAGTACTACACAGCATTATGTCCTCCTAAATGGTCCTTAATACTTTTATAACTACCAGCTGCCATCTTACAGCCATTAACTCCCCTTTTATAAATCTCCCCCAGTGTGCCATAAAAATATTTATTACTTAAGCCTTTGAGCACCAGAGAGGTAGCTAGTGAAGTGCAGAGCAACGCATTGGACACCTTTCAGGCACTCAAAGAGTTAAATTATTTTAACCCTATGAGTGCCAGGGTGTGTGTGTGTTATGATTTTAACCCTTTGAGTGCCAGAGGGGTACGGAATACATTGCTTTGCAAAGCATTCTGTACCCCTCTGGCACTCAAAAGGTTAAAGAAAATGGTTAGTATACCATACAGACAGTTTCATTATCTTTAAAGTAAATTAAATTAAAACTACACTTGTAACAAGTCCATTTTAACCCTTTGAATGGCAGAGAGGTATCCATTGCGTTGCAAAGCATTGGATACCTCTCTGGCACTCAGAGGGTTAAAGGAGAATTAACACCTCCTAATAATAAATAACCCCCCTCTTACCTTATGATGTCCAGAAAATCTGAATGGCCCCAATGAATATTATCCTTGTGTCCTTGATCAAAAGAAGACCTCCAGTCAGACGTAGACATCATGTGCTTGGAGGAGCCCATGACAGCTGCTGCTTGTTTTTTCCAGCAGAGTGTGTAAGCCTATTTATCAACCCTTTAAGGACTAGAGGGGTGTATAACATTGCTTAACCCCTTAAGTACCAGCGGTCCAGGGAAGTTACCTTCCCTTAAGGACTGCTTTGATCCTTGCCGACGCGCCGGTACACTTGACCTGTTACGCGTACCGGCGCGCCGCTTTGAGGCCTAAGAGAGATCGATCCGGTCTTGGAGCGATCAATTTTAGGCCCCGTTTTTACTTACAATGCTCCCGGTTGAGCGCTGTAAGTAAAAAGTACGTGACGTGCTATGACCGTCACTGGTCCTTAAGGGTATAAGGACCGTGATGGTCATACCACGTCACATAGTCCTTAAGGGCTTAAAAGGAGCTGTACACCTCCCTGGTCCTTAAAGGGCTAAGATCCCCATGTGCAGTCAGCACAATTTGAGGTCCCCTGGTCCTGCTTGCAGATAGGTCTTCCTCCACGACCATGACAACCAGGACTGGAGGAAGTCAAAATTCATAGGGGAAATCTGTACTTTCTGGCCAGGATTATTAGGGGTGCTAGTTCTCCTTTAATGATTAATACTGGAGGCTATGACACTGGGGATATAAATGGAAATATACACAAAATAAAATTTGATCTTAACCCTTTGAGTGCCAGAGAGGTATACAATGCATTGCAAAGCAATGTGTTGCCTACCCCTCTGGCACTTAAAGGGTTTAACACTATCCTTCCTTTTGTCTTCCACAGACAAAGATTTCCAGATTCAATATTAAAGAAACAGTACACTTATTTTGGCTTCATATTTCCTGTAAGTTCATAACATGTGAAGTCAAATTGCCTACAGTCCCGGACAATAATCTCCTTATATCTGTTTCCAGAGAGGTTTATGTAAGGGACTGTGATAGTGTTACTATGTAGAAAAGACTATCTCATGTCTATTCAATACAGCATACAGAGCACTCAGTGTTGCATGGATAGTATTACATTGTATTACTATCCAGCAGTCTAAACACACGGGCATGTGTCTGGGTGTGCGTGAGCTGGGTTACGCACACACCCACCCACCTATTCATTAAACAATTATAAAATGCTGCATACCTCCCAAGTGTCCCTTATTAGGAGGGACATTTCCTTTTTCAAGATCCTAATCCCTCTGTCCCTCTTTTCTACTACCCTTTTGTCTCATTGTTTCTGGAGATCAGAATGAGTAGTGCGTATCACATTTCTCCACAGCAATAAAACTCACATAAATGTGTAGTTAATCGTCAATATATGTGTTTCTAAATTAGTCTGTGTAAATAAAATACTTTAGTCTTGCTGTAAATAATTTATTCAGTAAACAACGTATTCAGTTAAACAAAGAGGTGTCAATAGGTCTTGAAATAACCTAAAAATTATTGATAATGCTCCACCCACCAGCCACACCTCCATAAACACCACCTAAAACATAAGGGTCCCTCTTTCACCATTTGAAATGTTGGGAGGTATGATGCTGCGTGATTAATAGAACCAACATGTACATTATTGAAGGCTGTACTTGAATTAAAGAAAGTGAGGACTCCCCTCTTTCATAAAAGGGTACCCTATAACTTACTTTTTAAGAGGTGGAATAGGGGATTTTAGGATCCACTCTCAACCTCCTTATACTCCTATTATATGTATTTTGTTTGTGTACCTGACATGTACATGGGAAAGGCTATCTTCTTTCAAACAAGGGTAGCCCCAACATTGTAGATGGTGGTGCAGGAGATCAGAGCTCTTTAAAAGCTCATTCCTCCCCCCATACTACTCTGTATTAGAATGTTGGGTGAATGTGACATCACTATCCATTATAATATACAAGATTACCTCCTTCTGAAAGAGGGGATTCTTCCCTTTCAAAAGAGGGCACTCTGGGCCCAGAAAAATAAGAAAAAATTGCCTGGAACCTAGTGGGATATGGTGGGCATAAACTGACATTATCACATTTGTGCGAGATGGTGTGATTTGTGCAGTGGGAATCTCCCAGTGACACAGTACCATCTTCCCAGAAATTAAGCCTCAGCCTCCAGTAATAAAACCTTTGCTGAAGGATTGCAGATGATCACACCCTTAGGGGCAAAATGGTTAAAACCAGATGGTTGTGCAACAAATCCCTTTGCAATGCACTGCACACCCCTCTGGTCATTCAAGGGTTAACCCACTGGAGGCTAGAGAGATGTTCAATACACTGAATATCTGTGTAATGACTAAGGGGTTAATTAGAAGCAAAAATAATCTTATGATGAAATTAAAACGATGACAAAATATATTTAGCTAGAATTAGATTTGCATTGAATGGCACAGCTGCCATATAGAGCATGCTTAGAGAACTGGTATATATGTGTACACCCTAACCAGCTGGAGAAATCACATACTTATTACGAAATAAAGACTAATTATAATAATGTATTCTTTGTACTTTCTGTGATTTCAACTCTGTTATAGGCAAATCATTTATAATTTTGTATCTGTGAAATTCACGATGAATGTCAAACAGGCAATTTAATGGAAAATCGCACCATGCTGGTACACAAAGCATGCCAACTGTGGAGACACTGTGTGACAGAAAAGCCATAAATAATGTAGCATTATATCATTACGCCTTCCATTCCGTCTTTATACGACAGATAATCAACGACAATCAATACAGTTATATATTTTATACAGTTATTGGAATGGTTATTCGTTTGCAAAAAAAGGCTATTTTACTTAGCATTGTAGCCTATAAACAAGCTGTTTAATGTGCAAAATTTACAAAGATGCTCTTCACAGAGGACAGATAAGAGTTGGTACCGTGTAGGCGTAGAATTACAGGAGGTAAATATAGTCAAGTTGATACCTTTATTGGCTAACTAAGCAGATTTAGGATGCAAGCTTTCAAGACTTCTTAGGTCTTTTCCTCAGATAACATGCCAGAGGAAGAGAGCTCAGAGGTCTTGAAATCTTGCATCCTAAATCTGCTTACTTAGCCAATAAAGGTATCAACTTGACTATATTTGCCTCCTTCACAGAGGATACATTGTACTCTTTATAATGGACCGCTCCAGCAAAACACAGAACACAAGGGGCTTAAGTAGAACCTACCTATTAGGCCCTGAGAGAAATGTGAGCCCTGCCCCCCCTAACCATCAGTAATTTTTTTGGGTCTTCAAGTGACAGAGAAACACAGAGGAAAAGCAATTCATTTACAGCACCAGGTTGCAGCTACAGCATCATTCCTGACCCACATGAAGACAGTTAATTTTTTCAGAGCAAGAGTGTTGTCCATCATATTGCTCTGCAATGCTCTGGACACATCTCTGGTTTTGCAGTATATATTTACTGCTTTTTCTAGATCAAATGGCATTAACACAAAAGAAAGTGGCTGTACAACATCCTGCATCCCCCCACACCACACTGTTCCCCTGAACTTACTCTCCGACTAAATAAATTATACTTGCTTAAATAGTGCAATATGAAAAATATACAGCCGATAAAACAAGTGTACTTCCATTCCTGGGATATGTTCACACAAAAGTTAATATAGCTAAATCTTTATCAACATGAAATGTTATTAAGTCTCAAGTAGGTGGCATTGTTTCTAATGTCGTTTTTAGAGAGCTTTGTATCACTAGAAGCTATCCACAGATACCAGCATCAACATTACAAAACTGATTTTTTATTTTAAAAAGTTTGGCTTATAATAAATCTTGAACAAAGGATCTAGCTGCAGTTGGAGTATCCGTATAGTACTCAGCTGGAAAAGCTAACCTAGCCATCCCTATAGCCTTGTTTCTGTCCCTTTAGAGAATAACTATACATGCATGAGTAAGGGGCTCCTTTATACAACAGTCTGATATTTTATATACTTTTATTTTTACATTATTGCTGTAGTCTATAAAACAGTAGCATTTCACCATCTCAAAATACTGCAGGTGTGTGTGTGTTTTTCTGTAACACCCACATGAGAGATTGGATAATTAACCTCTATAGTTAAGAGATGCAGGCTTGAAATGGTAGTCTGTCGGTAAACACATTCAATTGCATATACATATAAAAAATAAATATATATATATATTACATATAAATAGATATCCCAGACTGCTGTGCAAAATACACCTAACTAGGTAAATCATTCTAATTAAGCACCACTTATGTTTAGGCATAGTACTACTTAACACATTTGCCATTCAAATTGTAACATTTAAATGTTGCCAGAATACCTACCCACATAAATACTTCTATTAAAAAAATAGGTATCACTTATTTTCCAATACAGTCCTACTGTAAGAAAATTGCCATTAAAGGGCTTATGTTTGAATGCTGCAAGGACAACCTTATGTTCAACAGAAAATTGACAAATGTAATTATTTTATTATAGGTATGTAGAAAGCATTAATGAATTTCACAGAGATGCACAGCTGGGTACTAACATGTACAAAACACATGCTACAGGAAACCATTTACACTACGTCAGGGCTCAAAATTTCCACTCACCACTAGCCAATGGCGAATGAAAATTTAGCCCTGGGGAGTAGAAATTCAGCCCTGGTGGGTATGCTATGGCTTGCAGTGGCGAGTAACTTTTCAGGTCAGGCTAGTAGCAAAGCCCTGCACTACGTAATCTTTAAAGGATAGTAATACTTCGTTTTAACTTTATTTTATTTTGTAGGCATTAAAAAAACATGAAGAATGATATAAGTCTTATCTCTCAAACCTTTATGGTTTAAGAGATATTCACAAACAAAGTATCCCCCCACCTGTTCAACCAGATCAGAAGAGGGGTGCCCAGGTAGAATGCAGAGAGGGACAATCTTCAATTAAGATAAGGGAAAAAGCTGAAAAACTTGTCAAGGGGGGCAGGGCTTTCATTGTTCTCATAGGAATAAGAGTGTCCCCTTCTGTTATCTGTCTGGTCATACAACCAGATTCACATCTGAGAAGAGATGGCTTACACTAGGTAAAAGGGGCGGGAGGGGAAACTTTGCTTGTGAATATCTCATAAACCATAAAGGTTTGAGAGATAAGACTTATATCATTCTTCATGTTTTTTAATGCCTACAAAATAAAATAAAGATAAAACGAAGTATTACTATCCCTTTAAAGGACATTGCTTTGCAATGTGTTGAGCACTCCTCTGGACTTCAAATAGCTGTTTCCAAACAATAGTAAAGTATGTTTGCTTAGAATATGTTCTGTGTGGCTCTCCATTGGAGGGCCTTTACCTGCAGCTCTCTATAATTAGACTACAATTGCTATCACCCTTTATCAGACAATGTCTGGCAAAGAATGATGGAATTTTAAGTCTTAACAGCTGAAAGCAGGCAGTTTACCCACTCTGACATACACAAAACATGCAATAATGTCTCCTTACTGGGGTGAAAAATAGCTTGCTGTCTCTTATCTGAAAGAGAAGAAATAAATGAAGTGATGGTTTCTGAGCAACTAGAACTTTGCTTTTCCTTTCCTCAAAAGTAAATTAGTAATTAATGTTTCCTACAGGACTGCCATATAGAAAATATTGAAAGATTACCCTGCAGAACTAGCACTCACCATAGCAAGTCATATACTCCCAAGGCAATGTATAATTTGGAATATCTCCTAATGCATTAATAAAACATAACTTTTAATAACATTATAAAATAGATAAAAAATTGTTATAGTACACCTATCTCTTTATGAATTTCCAATCACTGTACTTATTTGCTTGTAAACACAAGAATGTCCATTAAGGCAAGCCGAAATATGCCGTGTGAATGACAGTGTGTTTGTAACTAAACATGTTATGTTGGTATTCTATGTTCAGAGTGAAATTTACTTGAGAAACTGTATGCTACAAGCAAATAAGTAGGTAGATCAAATATAAAGTAAGACTAACCTGCTATTAGTATTTTACTTATCCTTTTGACCTGTAACAGCGAATCGCATGTGTGGGATTCCAGAAACGAGGATCTAATTTGTAGGACAGTTTTCTAAGTTCTCAGCAACATAAAATCAAGTGCATTTTCACATCCCCTTTTTTTGCCAAATAGAAGTGTAGAGGTTGACCAAGAAGAAGGATATCTGCTCCCCATCTCTTTAGTAATCACAGTGAATGGTAATTCATAAAGAGATTGGATACTCAACAATTTTTTATCTTTATTTTATGTTATTAAAAGTTAAGTTTTATTAATGCATTAAGAGATATTCCAAATTGTACATTGCCTTGGGAGTATATGACTTGCTATGGTGAGTGCTAGTTCTGTAGGGTAATCTTCCAATATTTTCTATTTGCCTTGTCCCCTGTAGCACCACCATTTAAAGTCTTTATACCCTATACAACAACAAAGTGCTGATGGTCAATAGGACAAGAGTGCACTGGTAGCTATTACTACTGCAGAATCTGACGGCAGATAAGAACCATTCGGCCCATCTAGTCTGCCCATTTTCCTACTGTAAAAACCTCAAACCTTTTTTGGTCCTTGGTCTTTTCTTATGTTAAGGACAGCTTTATGCATGCTTAAATTCTGTCACTATATTAACTTCTACCGCTTCTGCTGGTAGACTATTCCACTTATCTACTACCCTCTCAGTGAAGTAAAACTTTCTTACATTACGTCTAAACCTGTGTCCCTCTAGTTTTAGACTATGGCCTCTTGTCCTAACATTTATTACTCCTTTGGAATGCACTTCCCTCCTGCATTTTGTTGAATCCCTTAATATATTTGAATGTTTCTATCATACACCCTCTCTCTCTCTTCTCTCCTCCAGGCTGTACATGTTCAGATCCTGATATTTCTTTTCCTCTAAAGCAGTCACCATTTTAGTAGCCCTTCTCTGAATTTTCTCTAAAGTATCAATATCCTTCTGGAGATGAGGTCTCCAGTACTGTACACAATACTCTAGGTGAGGTCTAACTAGAGATCTGTAGAGTGGCATGACCACTTCCCTTTTTCTGCTACTAATGCCCCTAACTATACAACCCAGCACCCTGCTTGCATTCCCTGCTGCTTTATTATATTGCCTGCCTACCTTTAAGTCATTAGAAATAATTACTCCCAAATCCCTTTCCTCTGTTCTCTCTGACAGCACAACACCCTTAATAGTATATTTTTCCTTTGGATTTTTATGTCCAGTGCATTAGTGTACATTTATGATCATTAAACTGCAGCTGCCACACACTTATCAATTCTTCTAATTTACCTAAATCATTTGTCATTTGGCTTATTCCACCTGGAATGTCTACCCTATTGCAGATATTTGTATAATCTGCAAAAAGGCATACTTTACCTTGAAGACCTTTTGCAATATCACTAATAAAAATATTACAAAGAATGGGTCCCAGTACAGATACCTGAGGTACCCCACTAGTAACACTCCTTTCATCCAAATATTCTCCATTGACTACCACTCTTTGTCTCCTGTCAATCAGCCATTGCCTTATCCATTTAACTATTTTTGCATCCAGACCCAAACACTGCAATTTATTAATGAGTCTTCTGTGAGGCACAGTGTCAAATTCTTTACTGAAATTTAGATAAGTTATATCTACTGCTCCCCCTTGGTCTATTATTTTAGCTACCAAGTCAAAAAATCTATGAGGTTAGTTTGACAAGATCTCCCTATTGTAAACCCATGCTGTTTGGTACCTTGCAAGCCATTCAAATTCAGATATTCAACAATTCTTTCCTTTAGCATAGTCTCCATTAATTTTCCCACTACTGATGTAAGACTTACTGGTCTGTAGTTACCAGACTCTTCCATGCTACCTTTTTTGTGAAGCGGTACTACATTTGCTACATTCCAACCGTCTGGAACTACTCCTGTCGCTGTCCCCAGCTTCACTTCAATCTTCTCAAGAGGTAAAGGCAGATGTGTTGGTGTTTTATCCTGGCAGAAGGTAGGGAAGGAGGAAGGAAAAGTATGGAAGGGAAGGAAGTAAACAAGGAGGAAAGCAAAGAAACTAAGGGAAGAAGGAAGAAAAAGAAGGAATTTTAACCAAAATGAAATTTAAATTGGCCTGCTGTAAAGGATTTGTTTTCGAAAAAAGTCAGAGGTGTTCAATCCCTGTGATTCAGTAGCCCCATCCATAATGAATACTGAACCTTATAAAAACACATCCAAGGACAAACCAATAAGCGGTTTTCAGTTGTAGAGACTACTGCATTTATCAGAGTGGCATACGGCTTTAGAACATTTATAAAGAAAATGGTTTACTGCCCTTGCACATAGGACAGTGCCAGGGGTGGATAAAAGGATGAACTCCAACTGCTGCTAGACTACATTAGACTATATTTACCATCATGGTGGAAGTTTTAGTATACCAGTATCTGGAGAGCTGCAGTTATTATACATTAATTTTACTTTTTGGAAATTCCAGGATTGATGTGTAATGATCCAATAAGGGGATTTTTGTGTACTTACCAATAAATCCTTTTATCTTAGTCCTTGAGATACACAGGAACCATGGAGTAAAATAGCTCCCTCTAGCAGGCAGGGCACTTGCAAAACAGAGCTCTCGTGAGGAAGAGACTGCCTCCCAGCTCTACTTTACCCCTGTCCAGCTATAGCAGCCTTCACTTTCAATACAGAGAAAAGATAAATAGGGTGGGGGGGTCACCATACCAGAGAGGTCAAAGGATATCCCTGGCCAGAAGTCAAACAACTTGTGTTTCTTGGAGAGGGAGTGTTGGACTAAGGAAAAGGATTTATCAGGAAGTGCACAAAAATCCTTTTTTCTCTTTTGGCCACTGTGGAACAGAGAAATCCTGGGGATATAACAAAGCTATCCCACCTGGATTCCTGGAAGGGAGAGAAAAACCCTCAAAATACACAGGCCAGGGTACCCCTCTGGCACTCAAAGGATTAAGGAGCCGCTACCTCAGTGTTCCACGTGATGCGGTCTTGTGTCGCTTCACTCACGCAATGCAATCATGCGCAGTAGAGACTGGCAGAACGCGCACAGTCTCCAGTGAGCATGATGGCTTCTGACAAACATCCTAGCAAATTATTATATAGGATAGCTGGCTTTCACAGAGATCCAAGGAGCTCAATGTCAGAGACACGTGTACAAAAATAATAAGTAAGTGAAGATAAAAAAAAAAAAAAAAAAAAAAAAAAAAAAAAACACACGGTACAGGCAATTTGACTTTATATATTATGTAGTTGTGGAATATGTAAAGTCAAAATAGAGGTGACGGTCCCTGTAAATGAGTTGAAATGTTCATTTGTTCCCTGTGGTGCCACTGGCTTACCTCAGAATTATCCTCCCTTTGTTTTTGCGCATATGGCCCTTAACCCTTTCAGTTCCAGAGGGGTACACGACACATTGCAGAGCAATGCATTGCTTACCCCTCTGGAACTGAAAGGGTTAATCTGCAAAAACTTTCTTCAAATGCAAAATAAATTCTCCACTTGTCTAATGCCACAGCTCTTCCATCACAGAAGAGAACCTCCCGCCCCTCCAGGATGGAAGCAATAAAAAGCTCTTTGGGATGAGACAAGATTTAGCAGCCAGCTGGGAGTCTGAAGAGCTGGAGAAGAGCTGTATGTAAACGGGTTTCTATAAGAGTAAAAAATACAAAACAAAAAGAGGAGCCAGAAGTTCAAATTATAGGAGCCTCTGCGTCTGGGATTTTTACACCTCTGCCTTACCTATATATTTGCATACTTTATAAGTCACTTACTAGCAATACAACAGTCAAAGTATTCACAATTCTTTTTAATCAGGCCTTTTCTCTCAGCAGCGAGCATTTAATAAAAGGTTCTCATGGATTAAATATGCATTTTACCCAGCGGCACCACTCTGCATAGCAATTACTGTGCAGCAGATAGGATTACTTAACTCCTTGAGAGACATTGAGGCCCTCAATATATCGGTCTGCACAGATGAAAGTACAAATCATACCTTTATATGTGCAATGGGATTTTGTACAATTTTTGGGATTTTTTTTGTTTTGTTTTTGGTACTCTGTGCCTATTCTTACTATGAATATTTTCCGCACTGCATTGTAACTCCGATCAAGCTGCCGGTGCCAGCTCCTTCAAAGCAAATGAGTTCCATCAGTGAGTCATATAGTCAGTGATCCATATAATCAGTGGTCCATACAATCAGTGGTCCATAATCTTATAATCCATATAATCAGCGATTCAGTGTAATCACCTAAACAAACTGTATGGCAGCCCACAAACCTCCATGAAGATCAGTGCTGCTAAATCTTCAATGCAGGGAATAATGGCTCAAATTCATAAAAGTGGAGTTATTCTGGAGTAAACCAACTGCACCATAGGGGACAAATAAAAATTCCTAAATTCCCATGTATGTGAATATAGCTTTGCAATTCACTGGATACCTCTCTAACATTCTAGGGGTTAAAAAGGGGTAAACAGAAATTGTCACTTGACCGCTACAGTGGAGTTGGTTCACTCCAGTTTTTAGAAACATGAACCAATGTAACACGTTGGGCTAGATGCACTAAAAGACTCTAACCTAGCCAGAAATCGTAACTGGAGCGAGGTGTGATATACGAGGTGTTAAAATGGCCATGCCACGCAGTATGCACAAAGATCTGGGTTATCATGGAATGGCTGAGACTCACAATATGATTCACGCCACATTAATGCTGTACAGTCACAGCACAAGCACAACTGCAACTTACACTGTGAATGTTATGCACAGGTGCGTACACAACATAATCGTAGGACATTTAAAGGTACAGTGTGCATGTAGTGTGTGTACTGTCTATATGATGGACAATCCACACAAGGGGACATTACCATTAATTCAGACTGTAGAACAGCAGGACAATGCCATCATAAGGAATGCCATATTCAGTGAGGAAAATGATGTTCTCATGAACGCTTTAAGGGTCAATTAGGACACAGTAAGTTATGAGAGCATGAACAACTTATATCATGAAATGTATTCAATGGCAGTGACCACGATCACATATACTGTCAGGTGTTAAACTATTGTTGTAATGTGTGCAATATGATCTATAGCACTCAGTGGATTATGATCCTTAGCAAGCAATTGGCTGCCCACATAGGTGATGAAGATCACTTTCATTGTAGTTCAGCTGGATTCCCTTCCCATACACTGTTAGTATATAGATGTCATCATGTAGATTGGCAGGTAGGGCATCTATCTATGTCTGCCTCTGAGAAGAATGCCCCAAGAAACCAAAACAGATATTCCATGGTTCCTATATATTCTAGGATCTATATCTGCCCTTATGAGTGGATAGATCTGGAGTACAGGTGATCTGTACAGATGGTAGCACTGTACAATGATGCCATCTGGCAGGTCATCCAGCAGGGTATTGTCCATAATTATATTTGGTTTGGGGCCCTCCCAGACACCTCATCCTCCCTTGTGGCTGCCTCCCTCTCCTATAAGGAACACGACTGGATGGAATGGCTTTATAATACTCCACAAAATCACTTTCATGCCTGTTTCATGCTTGTCTCTGCCCAACATGACTGTTTCAGAGTGATTTTTCATATTAACTGAATGTACGCTCTGTAAAGCAATGCATTCTATTCTGTACCCCTCCGGCAGTCAAAGGGTTAATTAATCACATTACATTCTCTCCACATCACACCTTAGTGCATCTAGGCTGCAGTTATTTATGTGAACAGCCCCATACTGCCCTAAAACTATTTTGAGTGATACTGTGATTTTGCACAGACAAAAATCTGGTCATGTGAACCTAGCCTAATTATCTACCATCACATTGCCTTGTTGCATCAAATTTGCATCCACAATCTATAAGTCTTCAGCCATGGTTGAACTACAACTCCCATAATCCTCTCATGGCCACTGGAGGATGATGGAAATTGCAGTGCAACAACAGCTAAGGGCACCCAGGTTGCCTTTCCCTGCATTAAACTAAATCACTGTTTCCAACAGTTTCCATCAAAGAGGGCTTCCAGCTCTATAAAAATTCACCAGTAAACTCCACTGTCAGCAAGAAGTTCAATCCAATTCCTCTGGTATGTTACTTTAATAAGCGCCGATACAATGAAATCCTGAGACTGCAGTAAGTACACAGTTTCATTCATTATCCACTAAAAATGTCTTGGAAATGTTACTGAGATAAAGACTCGGCTGAAGGAGAATCTATATTTCATCTCCAATTTCAAGTGTATATAAAACTGAAACCCAGTGACTGATCACGTTACAGATAACAGAAAAAGCCATTTAGTTAGGAGCATGAATCTGTAAATATTATATATATTATTAAATATAGATACACACACTCTCAAAAGAAGCAAGGTTTTGCCCATCCAAGATGAGGCAGGGAAGGGGGTTATGTGGTTCTATTTCACAGAACCACATATACACTGTCTGACACTACACTGCCTTCCAATCCAGCCTTGTTCCACTGGTAGCCACGCGTCTTCATTAAACTGTGTGTCAGCCCAGCCTTGTGTCATTTGTAGCCACACAATCACATTACACTGTGTAACAGCCCAGCATTGTTCAACTGGTAGCCACACAATCACATTACACTGTGTAACAGCCCAGCATTGTTCAACTGGTAGCCACACAATCACATTACACTGTGTAACAGCCCAGCTTTGTTTCATTTTTAGTGCTAAAACTACACTACCAGGACCGGATTTCCCAATAGGCAGTTATGCAACTGCCTAGAGCTCCAGATTTTAAGGGGCGCCACAGCTGTGCTGGCCACACCCACATTCTAAACTGTGAGTGTGACCAAAAGAATCTCAATCTCTCTGCAAAAGATCATATACCTTTTTAAAGGCTATTATTTAATCATTTAGCTGCTAAAGATCTTCAAAGCATTCTGTCTGGGAGTGGTCATGGGCAGGGCTAAGGGCATCTAAAGTGCCTTGCCTATGGGCTCCTAGGATTTAAAGGGATAGTAATGCTTCGTTTTAACTTTATTTTATTTTGTAGGCATTAAAAAAACATGAAGAATGTTATGTCTCATCTCTCAAACCTTTATGGTTTATGAGATATTCACAAGCAAAGTTTCCCCTCCCGCCCCTTTTACCTACTGTAAACAATCTCTTCTCAGATGTGGAATGCAGTCCATAGACTGGACAGATAACAGAAGGGGACACTCTTTTTCCTATGAAAACAATGAAATCCCTGCCCACCTTGACAAGCTTTTCAGGTTTTTCCCTTATCTTAATTGAAGATTGTCCCTCTCTGCAGTCTACCTGGACAGCTCCCTTCTGCCCTGGCTAAGAAGTGTTACATCAGTAAAAGGGGCGGGAGGGGGACACTTTGCTTGTGAATATCTCTTAAACCATAAAGGTTTGAGAGATAAGACTTATATCATTCTTCATGTTTTTTAATGCCTACAAAATAAAATAAAGTTAAAAGAAGTATTACTATCCCTTTAAATCTAGTCCTACACACTACTCTGCCTGACAGCCCAGATTAAATAGGAGCTGGAGATGGATGTGCATTGAGATGCTGGGAGGTAACAGTGCTTGAATCACATTCTTTGTTGGTTTGCACCAGAATGAACCCAATTCCATTTAGATTCCATAAGAGATTGCCTTGAGACTGTAAAGAATTTTCTCCCCATCAGTACAAAGCTGCTGCACAAGTGAGCAGTCCCTTCCACTATGCCCAGACATAACAAAGATAATCATCCGCAGTGGTTCACAGTGCAAGCTCTGTGTTGCCATAAGGGTAACCCATGTATACCAAAAAGCTTACACTCTAAAATGCAGAATTCACAATATATCAGAGCCAATACTCTACATCACACTGCAGAGCTAACAATCTGCAATGTTTGACCCACATGACAACACAGAATTTATAGAATAAGAGGAATTACCCACTGTGTATGTTAGTTCCTGTGATGTATAAAGCTCTGTGGTAAAATAAGGGTCACCTAAATGGTAAAACATAGCTTATAAACTACACTGCATGACCTATATAACAACATAGAGCTAATGTATAAGAGATTACCCCTGTGGATCATGCCCTGTGTAGTACAAGTTCTGTGATGACATGAGGGTCACCAACATGGTACTACAAAGCATACAATCTATCACCACATGATACTACATTACCCATTGTAGTTCATTCTGTATAAGATTTCCAGTACCATGTGGGTCACAGATTGTATGCTTTCTGTTGTCAGTGGGTGAGCCTAAAGGCACCACTGAGCTTTGACTTCACAGCGACCCGGTGTGGGTAATTCCTTTTAGATTATAAACTCTGTTGCAAGGTTGTCAGCTCTCCAAAAATTCTGGATGTGATATTGTTTTACAAAAGTAAATTGTCCCCATGTTACTGAGCAAACCTAAAGAGTGAGACAAACACTGGAGTTAATTGGATGGGTTCTCACAATGTGCCATCATATGGGATTCCGTTAGGAGAAGAAAGAGATTGGTCCAACTATAAAGCTGGTCCCTTAGGTTGGCTGAAAAGGCCACCATTACATGAGACTGGAAGAAAATACACCATTACATAAGTCAACGATGTATCACAACAATTTCAGAAAACATATCCAGTAGGACAGTACACCATTACATGAAACCAGTAGGACAATACACCAACAGAAGAAACCAGCAGAATTACATGAGACCAGCATTTTACAGCAATATACAATAATACATGAGACAACAGGACACTACAGGATTACATGAAGATTATGTGAGAGCTATCTCTCAAATTCCTATATTACTCTGTTGAGTTTATTCACTAAAGTACCTCTCTCCCCTGAAAAAGTGGTTTCCTAGAGAGATTTACCTCACTTGGAAGACTTGTTTTCACCTTAGCATGTTTTTCCCCTAGAGTACACTGAATAATATGTTTCTAATAATACCATTTTGAGCAGTTTTGCACAGAACGAGCAGATATGTACAGTGGGTACCAGATTCACGGCGAATATATCAGTTATTACTCTGTCACAGAAGGGCGACCCCTGTTGCCTCGGGCCTTGTGGAGCTACAATCTCTGCACTGTCCTAGAAATGGCCTTGGGAAAGAGGCTAGATCCTGCAGATGGCAGTACGGAGGTATTATTATTATTATTTGTATAGCGTCAACTAATTACGCAGCGATGTACAATAGGGAATGGACATACAGAGATATTAAATAGTACAAATCAAATGTGGAGAACAGAAGGATCAGAGGGCCCTGCTCGTGAAAGCTTACAGTCTAGAGGAGGTATATGAATAACTCCACCCTAAGGGCACTCACACTGCTGTCACTTGTTTTACTCTGAAGTGGTAACTGGTCAAATTGTCAGGAAGCAAGCAACAACATGATTACTTTCTGAAAGTTTACACTGTCAGGAGTAACTCGACTCTCCCATAGAATGTAACAGAAGAACAAATTAAAACCTGTACACAAGACAACACTGCTAATGAAAGCACAAAACTATTTAAAGGGGAACTACCACCCCATTATTGAATATGTCCCAAAGCTCTGTGGGGTGCTATTATTAGCAATTACGAACAAGAGGTGTGAGCAATGTAATTTGTACCCCTCTGGTCCTTAAGAAGTTAAAGTAACAGTAAACTTTCTATTTTATGAAAAACCATCTATTGTAGGCGTTTTCCTGCTGAGTGAAATGAGGCTATCCTCACTGTCTGTAAGTGCATATTTCCAGAGTTATGATGATTAAAGGGGACCTACCACCCGACACAATATTTACCTTCACTAAGTCCTCATCTGGCGACTAGATGCTTAGTAGCGCTAGTCGCCAGAATAATTACCTTATTTAATAGGTTTCGCCTCTCTTCCATGGGTGACAGGCAGGACAGAGTGCGGACATCTTGCCATTGTGACGTCCGCGCTCCTGTGCAGTCAGTCCCAGCCAGAGCCAAAGGGCTCCTAGAAACGCCTCCTAGACCCGGCTGGGACTGACAGCGCAGATGTCCACCCTCCATCCTGCCTGTCGCCCATGGAAGAGAGGAGAAATCTATTAAATAAGGTAATTATTCTGGCGACTAGCGCTACTAAGCAGCTAGTCGCCAGATGAGGACTTAGTGAAGATAAAGATTGTGTCGGGTGGTAGTTCCCCTTTAATCATCATAACTCTGGAAATATGCACTTACAGACAGTGAGGATAGCCTCGTTTCACTCAGCAGGAAAAAGCCTACAATAGATGGTTTTTCATAAAATAGAAAGTTTACTGTTACTTTAACTTCTTAAGGACCAGAGGGGTACAAATTACATTGCTCACACCTCTGGTTCGTAATAGCTAATAATAGCACCCCACAGAGCTTTGGGCCATATTCAATAAGTTAAAAAGAGGTGTAATTCAGGAGCAAATCAACTGCAATATAGGGGAATAATAAATATTTCCAAAATTCCCACTGATTTGCAGAGTGTTGCAATGCTGTGGATACCTCCCAGGCACTCAAAGGTTTAATAGCCTCTTTTTAGCCTTTGGTAATTTTCTTTGCTATGGTGCAATCGGTTTGCTCCATTAACTTACTGAATGCAGCCCTAATTAACCCCTTAGTGACAGCCGCGTTCGTACGCGGCTGTCACGTTAACGCCCGGCGAACATTTTTTTTTTTTTTCCAAAGAAGTACTGAGTCTCCGAGCGGCGTGCAGCCGCACGGAGACGCGGACTTCCGTGACTTACCAGGTACGTCCTCTGACGGTTTCTGCGGGACATACCTGGTAAGTCATCTGTCGTTAAGGGGTTAAACTGGACAGAAAATTCATATCAGTGCTGCATGGAGAAGGTCTCCAAAATGAATCATTAACCCCTTAAGGACCAGAGGGGTGGGCAATGCATTGCAAAGCAACGTGTTGCCCACCCATCTGGTCCTTAAGGGGTTAATGAACACTAGATATCATGTCCATGCTCTGCAATGTGTTGCATACCCATCTGGCACTTAAAGGGTTAACCCCATGAAAGCTAGGACCTTAGCTATGAGGGAGGCTTTATAAATTGGGCTTGTTCACTGGAGAAGAGAGACACGGGGCCGTATGTTCAAAAGAAAGTGGCAGAATCATGAAACAAGCCAATTACAGGGGAGAACTTGAATGCTAGAGAGACCTTCAATGCACTGCAAATCAAAGTGTTGAAGACCTCTTGAGCATTCAAGTGGTTAAAGGCCCCATTTAAAATCAATAGGAATTTTGAGAATGTTTGCTTAATCTCTATGGCATAGTTTGCTCCAGATTTGCACCTATTTACTTTGATGAATAAGGCCCCAAATCACACGTATGGTCAGATTTTTTTGGGGAGAAGGTTACAAAGGGTTATGCTTCAAATTCAGATCAGTTGTTTTGAACACTGTTCTAAAATACATAATTAAAATAAGGGTTGGGGATGTTCAGCAATGGATAAACTTGTCAGATACTGCTCCCTGGATGGGATAAGGTCCTGCATCCCTGCGCAGCGCTATGTTTAATTACTTTCAGTTCTGTAGTTCAGGATATATAAAAGCTGAAAGGATCCCCCTCCCACCCTTTCCCTTGTGTCACTCTGCCTCTCAGTCTGGTCCAGATGGAGAGCAGGGAGGGACAATCTTCAGTAAGCAAAAGGATAATCTTGCCCTCCTTGGTCAAGGGGGACAGGGTTTTCCTTTTATTTACTGTGTGAAGATTGTTCCTTGCTGCATCTCTCCGGTCCCACGACCGGATTCCAGATCTAAGGGGAAGTGGCCAGAAGGGGCAGAAGGGGAAATAATTAAACATAGCGCTATGGGTTATAAAAAGCTTAAATAAGACTTGGACTTGATGTAGATTTTGATGTGTGCATTCACAAAACCAATACTGGACATTACATAGAAAATATATTTACAGACCCCTGGCTGAACAGGGAAAGGAGGCCCCAAATATAGGATCCCTTTCAGTTCAGTAGAGATTATCCTTAGACCGTTTAACAATAGGAGTCCCAGGGACATTCAGTAATGCATGGCGACTAGCTTGAAAACAGATGTCTTGCCGTAAAAAAATAGATGTGTCTAAATGAATCCATCCCGTGTCGGGACTGACGGGCAGGTTAGTGCGGTCTGTGCGCCTGAGCCGTCGTTCCCTTCCGGTGACCATTTGGTGCAAAGCAGTCTACTCAATGGAGACCGGGACTGACGGCGCAGGCGCACAGACAAGATGTCTGCACTCTAGCCTGGGTTCCGGTCTCCAAACGGGACAGGTTCCTTTAGACACATCTGTTTTTTTATGATAAGACATCTATTTTCAAGCTAGTTGCCATGCATTTAATGAATGCATGGCGAATTGCTATTATCTGAAAGTTCCACTTTAAATTATCCACTTGGGAGGTCAGACACCTGCCTCTATGTTTTATATGAAGCTGGCTTTGCTTTACAGATTATCCTTATAATTTGCTAGGATGTTTGTCACGATGCAGTCAAGCACAGTAGAGACTGCCCACATTCGGGCAGTCTCTACTGCTCATGATTGCATCGCATGAGTGAGGCAACGCAAGACTGCATCACGTGGAGCAGTGAGGTAGTGGCCTCTTCACAATACCCGGACCTTGGCCCCGTGTACACGGGCTTTTACACTAGTTATGTATATAACTGTAGACATAACTGAAAAATAAGCATGGCTTTGTCCATACAACAAGATGCAGCAGGGAAGGGACAGCAATTCCACTATTCAGAGTCGGTGAAAGAACCACACAAACTGTGTGACACCCCAATTTTGTTCCACTGAGGTTTAACCACTTGTGTGCCAGTTGTGAGCAAGATATTGGGAAACAATGGCTTGTTCAGCCTTGTGGCACTCCAAAATGTTTAACTGATTGAATGCTAATATCTCAAAGCTCTGTAGCATTCAAGTGGTTAAACGTAAAGTGCCAAGGTCACTGCATCTAAATAATCCCACAATGCAAGTGCAGAGCAGAGACTGATCACTGTGGCTGGAGCTCAGCAGCCACACAGGAGAGGGGCAGAGAGAAGGGAAGGGAAGACTGGAGTGGCGCAGAGAGAAAGAGAGAAAATGAGACTGAGAGCTCAGCAAAGCAGGTGTGGTGCTCCCCAGGCACGCAAGAGAGGTGAGAGGATGGTGAAAGGAAGGTTGGGAGGGGTTATTTGGATAGCTCCTGCAAGACATGCACAGCTCTGAGAAACTGTCATACCCCTGCCCACTCCTGTCAAAATCACCAGCCCCCGTATATATTATATCCAATATAATTTAATATAGATATAAAGTTACATATGTACATATCAACACCATCTAAGAAGCAAAGAAGTTGGATTGAGTTGATCAATCATTTAGACAGAGCTGAAAGAGAAGCCGCCAACAGTGAGATTATCTTTTGTCTTACTGGAAGATTCTGCCAGCGCTCATAAACCTGTCTTACCAATAATTACAAAGTAGTCTTAAACTGCTGCACGTCTGTGTAAAACAGCTTACTGTCTGCAATCATCCTGGCATCACAAAGCCACCAAGACTCACAATTGCTTCTAGCATGAACCTGTTACCCAAATGTCAGTTTCATGTTTTTCTCAAAAATTCCACTCTTTGCTCAAGAGGAGGTATACACAGGTAGAATGCAAGTCACAATTTGCAGTAATGTTAAAGGAGCAGCATACTTTTATTATGAAAATACTGTAGGGCTGTTCCTGATGAGTAAGCCTGCTGCTAGAATGTGCTTTATTCCAACATTATTACAGTTCGTACTGTAGTGGGTTTTAAAATCCTCCTATATAATAATTTGCTAGGATGTTTGTCATGATGCAGTCATGCGCAGTAGAGAATGCAATGCGTTGCGTACCCCTCTGGCACGCAGAGGGTAACATTACCGAGACCTTGGCCCATGTACACAGGCTTTTACACTAGTAATAATAATAATGTAATGAAAAATTAACCCTTTGCATGCCAGATGGGTACGTAACACACTGCAAGACAATGCACTGCACACCCTTCTGGCTCGGAAAGGTTTAAACCATTAGCTGCAGTGCCACCTGGTGTTTAGCCAGGCATTTATTCTAGTGCATTCTATGTGAGAGATGAGCCAGTTCTCTATTTAATGTGATTGTAAAAGCCCTACCACTTGTGACAGCTTGAACTGAAATAACATTTGAGTAAAGCCCCTGCCAGCGGTGGGGTACCCTTGTATTCAGCAGGAAAAGGACTACAGTATATGCATTTTATCATAATACAACTTTATTGATCCTTCAAGAGAAGCAAAATGATTCTCTTACAACATATCAGGCTTTTAGATTATAAAGGAGACAGAACATGAGTGGGCAACCAAGGGCCATCTTGCTACCATTGGACTACAACTTCCACAACAGCTGGAGTGTCTAAAGTTTGCCCATTTCTGATATGAAGAAATACACACAATGAATAATTTAGAAAGTTAACCGTTATACTTACAAAAACATAATCACTCCTGATAACGTCTATAGCATTTTTAAAAACGTTTACGTGACAAAGAGGTGCAGAACTCATTTTGAAGCAATGCATTACACCCTTAAAGAGCAAATGTCCACTCAGAAAAGGTCTGACGATATTTCCCTGAAACTATATCTTCCATACAGAAGCATGTTTAGCTCTCGTGCTTTAACATAAATTGTTGTTTAGAAAATACTTCATTTAAAATGATTGAACATTTGTAAACATTACGTATGTCAAGGCAGCATTAGTAAACATTATGTATTTGGTGTACAATAAAATCTATGATACATTTGTATGTGTAGGCTGCCATTTGTCACACCAGTTTGCCTATACATGCTTCTACTGAGTGATAGCTAACATACGTTGTAACCGATGCAAAACGAACAGAAGTTTCAAGATTCTGTCCAAAAAAGTAAGGTCTCTAATTTCAGAGAAATCATCTGCTGTCGGTTTTATCATTATTATTAATAACAATCTACTACCCCTTTAAGGACCAGAAATGGTGTGCAATGCAGTGTG
Organism: Rhinophrynus dorsalis; assembly: GCA_037306005.1. Lineage (NCBI taxonomy): Eukaryota > Metazoa > Chordata > Amphibia > Anura > Rhinophrynidae > Rhinophrynus > Rhinophrynus dorsalis. The sequence goes on along the minus strand of CM074723.1, from coordinate 93,861,528 downwards.
ACCACTTGGGGCTTAATGGACAAATAACATCTCCTAATAATAATCCCTACACACACGCACACACAGTTACTGTACCATAGCTAGAAAATCCTCATGGCCCCTATGAACTGTGCTCCTATTCGATACATAACAGCTCCATTCACAATAGATACCCTTTTCAGTCAGTCCTAGATGTCATGTCCATGGAGGCAGAAGTAACAGTTGCTGGGAGGATTTTTCTTTTTTTTTCTTCTTCTAACTGAAGCAGGCAAAGTACACTGTCTTATTTAACTCTTTACATGCCACAGACATATTGCAAATGGGTTAAGACTACCATGTGAAATGAACAGAGATTGCGATCAAGTGGTCCGGCTTGCAACTCCATGTTCTCCATGGACAGGGACTCCAGGACTGACTGAAGAGGTTACCTCTTCAACAAATGAACAAAGACAAAATTAATAAGGGCCATTAGGTTATTCTGGTCATAGTAATGTAAGTGGCGGTTATTAGGAAATAGTTACTTCTCCTTTTATTCAAGTTTACTTTTCAGGGCTTATAATTTTAAGTCCTTTGCTACTAGCCAGACCTGAAAAGTTACTCGCCACTGCAAGACATAACATACCCACCAGGGCTGAATTTCTACTCGCCGCGGCTAAATTTTCACTCGCCATTGGCTAGTGGAAATTTTGAGCCCTGCTTTGTATTATGATCACAAAATGTTTAGTGTCTTAAGCACACATCCCAAGTGTCCCTCTTTCCCAACTTGATGTCCTTCTTTTTAGGAGATCAGATTACTTGTTGTGTATATAAGTGTATCATACTACTCTACAGCAATAAAACTCACATTAATGTTTGTTTAAACATCAGTGCATGTGTTTATAAATTAGTCTATGTAAATAAAATACTTTGGTCTTCTTATAAGTCATTTATTAGGTTCCACAAAGAGGTATCACTAAGTCATGAAATAGCCTGAAAATTTCTGGTAATGCCCCACCCACCAGCCACGCCCTCAGCAACACCCCCTAAAACACAAGTGTCCCACTTTGGCAAATTGAAATGTTGGGAGGTATACTTAAGCAATACTGTGAAAAGGGTATTAACCAGGATTTTTCTCCACAAGTGATACCTTTTTGATGCCTTGCACTTATCAAACAGATCGTGACCAAAGCCCTTGTAAAAAAAAAAAAAAAAAAAAAAAAAGAGAAAAGAAAGAAGAGGAGTAATATAACTCAATTATTACGAGATTTTTCTATAACAAACAGGTTGTTTTAACCCTTTGAGCGCCATATCTGCAATGCGTTGTGTACCCCTCTAGCACTCAAAGGGTTAAAGGGGAAAGATATATCCCATTACTATTAGGCTCTGTTTATCAGGACTTATCTAGCAGAAGGTAATTATTTCTATTTCCTGTTTTTATTGGGTCTGTTGAAGCTTATTATAGGTTATGAGAAAGTGCGACAGAGGCAGACTTCAACATAGATTATATACAGGAACTTGTAAGACAGATATATTATATAGATAGATATATGATAGATAGATATAAGATAGATCTAAAGATAGATATATTATAGATAGATATAAGATAGATAGATAGATATAAGATAGATATAGGATAGATAGATAGATAGATAGATAGATAGATAGATAGATAGATAGATAGAATGAATAGATACTGGACTCCTGTATGAAAGACACCAAGCAATGTGGCAAATAATGAGCCACTAATTCCTACAGTTCTATATTAACCTCTTGGTTGCTATAGGTCTTTAGCTCATTGCACAGCAATGGAATGAAGCCCTTTCTAGTATACAAGGACTTAAAAGTACTTACAAGCAAACTGACCAATGTTAAACCTAACAGTCACTTATGAACACAGAATCCTCATTACTGACCTCTTCCACAGACTATAATAACAGCTCCAGGACATGTAATAATGCATAAATGTGACTCCTCCTATACTGCACTCGAGATAAACAATCCATCTAAAAGACATAACGGTAACTCTGCCTCCAGGCACACAGAGTCTGTAATGTAATGAAGAGGGATTTTACCATGGAGGACTTTAAAGATTTTCCGACATAGTTCATACATTGCGAGATGCTGCATTCTTTTGCTGCTATATTGAAAGATACATTATTTCTGAGTGATGGCAAATTGTCAACTCTTCTTTAAAAAAGATAAATGTAATTAATCGTTCCATCAAAAAGGCTGGCTCCCAGTCAACATATTTATTTTGCTTCTAGCTACTACATAATTCTATGAGAACTGAGGATTTATGGTTCTCATAAAAGTAGTCCATCTTTAATCCCTCAGCTTCCTTCCTTTCTTTGGTTGTGGCAGGTACAAGCCCAGGGCATTTCTAAAACCGTCTACAAAATATCACACTGCAAAGATTGATAGAACAGATGTAGAAATCATTATTGTAACTTTTGTGCAGAATCTTCTGAAATTGCTAACCAAACCGAGTTACAGTGTGCCTAAGCAGGTGTAAACTGTAAGAACAAGTAAAGTTTACCTTAAACTGACCTTACAGATATAGTAATGCTTGAAAATAAACTATTTAAACATGTTGTTCAACATCTATCAAGTATATGACTGTTGCCAGTAACTTTAGAATGCAACCCTTTTGAAGTTATTACAGTTTAATCTTCTACCCTCCCCTTTCATCAACGTCAGCTCTAAATAAGGTCAGGACGATCAATAATGCCAGAGTTGCCTTGGTAACCCTTAGTGGTCAGAAGTTTCAAATTCTTTTTCTGTGAGTCCGTTTACGGTGTGTTGAACACCAAATACAACACAGCTAGTGTGAAGGAAATAGTAAAATGATTCCTGTAAAGGGAAGTTCTCTCTTTGTTCAGACTGGCGCTATCTGTGGAACCACTAAGTGAGCTCCTGAGATGATCTCAGAGAAAGGGGAGCAGAAGAATAAAACTCTGAGAACATATAAAGCGCTGTATTTTAAAGACTGTGACAGACAATCAGTCACACATTTATATATTGCATTGCATATTCATATTATCTTTATGCATTACTCTTTCTTTAAGGTAAGTTTTTTACAAATACTTAAAAACTGCCTATATAGTGTACTAGCCATTTTTGATAGAATAAACAACGTATGAGAAATTAATCTTCATGTATTGGTGGCACGTTCTGGCACATTATGCTAAGCGGCTAGGTTGAGGTTAACCTTCCACTCACTGTGCTATTAGCAATGACCCTAGTGTGTGGACTTTCTGCTTAGATTCATTCACAACACTGTGTGCTATAGCTTCCAGTTTGTTATGTGCATCAACATACATGGAGAACTGCAGGCAATGAGACTCACTCACATACAATATGACTGCACCTACATTTTTCAAGCTAGACATACAATACATGCTCTAAATTAGCCTATGACAATTTAGAGACTAACTACAAATTGGAGCAATTCAGGGGCAAACCAACTGCTAAAAAAGAGGATTTTAGTCTTACCTATTAAATACTTTTCTCTTAGTCCATACAGGTTACTGGAAATTTTGGTTAGGCGATCCGGCCCATTAACTGTAGACAGGAACAATTCTAGAATTGTATGCAGGGGGTGGAGCCTACCTTCCCTTCTTGGCTGCAACTAGCCAACCAGCTGCAGAAAGATTTGAGACACTAACTATTGACTAGATAGTGGAAGGGAAAGAAGACTCCTGTAAGCATGACCCTGAAGGACCCCCATGGGCTGCCACAGGAGAGCCAAGCATGGTCCCTTTACAGGGTGGGAGACCAGTAACCTGTATGGACTAAGAGAAAAGGATTTAACAGGTAAGACTGAAATCCTCTTTTCTTTGTCGTCCAATACAGGTTACTGGTAACTTTGGGATGTCCAACCATTGAGTTTCCCAGAGGCGGGAAGGAAGGGAAGAACCAGGCTCAAGGCCCCCAAAGTCACCAGAGTATATATGAACCATCAGATCAGAGATAGCCCAACAAAACAATGAAGTGTCAGTTGACACTGAGCAGTGGTAACACCCTAAACTGTTACACAGCACACTGAACTAGAGACAACAGGGCTCAAAAGTGAAGGAAGCACCAAGAACCGAAGAAGATCCTAGACAGGCAAGACTGCCTCCATGATTTTCCTCCTAAAGCTGGCGTCAGCCGATGACAGCACATCAACACGGTAGTGCTTCGAAAAGGTGTGCACAGACGACCAAGTGGCAGCCTTGCACAACTGATCAGCAGAGGCCCGATTCTTGTAAGCCCAAGAGGCCCCAATAGATCTTGTAGAATGAGCCGTGACCCGAAAGGGGACAGGCTTCTTCCTCAGCTCGTAAGCCTTATGAATATTGAACTTGATCCAAGAAGCAATAGTCACTTTGGTTGCAGGTCTTCCTGCCCTGGGACCCTCAGGAATGACGAACAGCACGTCAGATTGCCTGATAGACTCAGTGCGATATAAATAAAACTTGAGACAACGCACCACATCAAACAAGCTGAGATCCCTCTCCTTGTCAGAGGTAGGGTCAGGGCAGAAAGAAGGCACCACAATCTCCTGATTGATGTGGAACTCCGAAACCACCTTCGGAAGAAACTCCTGAGAAGTGTAAAGCACCGCCTTGTCCTTGTGAAACACCAAAAAAGGTGGTTTACAGGACAGAGCATGTAACTCCGCAACATGGCGAACGGTCACAATCGCCAGGAGAAAGGCCATTTTCCATGTCAACAGGAGTACAGGAATAGTAGCCAAGGACTCAAATGGAGGGCGCTGAAGAACTCCCAAAACCAAGTTAAGATCTCACAGAGGAGTGGGATTCTTGAAGGCAGGATGAGTATTAGCAACACCCTGGAAGAAAACCTTGACATCAGGAAGGATGGCAATGCGCCTCTGAAAGAAAACAGAGAGAGCAGAAGTCTGAACCTTAAGGGAACTCAAACTAAGGTCCTTATCCACACCGTCCTGCAAAAAGGCCAGGACCGTAGGCAGATCAAATTCCTGAGACAGGTCCTTGTCAGCACACCAAGATAAAAAAGTCGAACAGACACGATGGTAGATCTTAGAAGAAACAGGTTTGCGGGCACTGAGCATAGTAGCCACCACCCCAGAAGAAAAACCTTTCTTCAATATTGAGGATTCAGTTTCCGAGCCGTCAAAGCTAGCCGATGAACATCCTCCTTTAACAGGTAACCCTGTAGAAGAAGATCCGGACGGCAAGGAAGCCGGAATGGCTCCGCCACCAACAGATCCAGCAACTCCAGAAACCAAGCTTGGCGAGGCCAGTATGGAACAATCAGAATTACTGGACAACGCTCCAGTCGCAATTTCCGTAGCACCCTGTACAACATTGGGAGGGGAGGAAAGATGTAGGCCAGAGGAAACAACCAAGGAATGGACATTGCATCCACTGCCAGAGCTAGAGGGTCCCTCCACCGAGAGCAGAACCTCGGAACCTTCCTGTTGTGTCTTATTGCCATCAGGTCGATGTAAGGAAGACTCTCCGCTGTCCACTGTGTGTTGACTGAGGAAGTCCGCCATGATGTTGTCTATGCCAGGAATGTGCACTGCAGATATGGCAGGAACTTGTTCTTCTGCCCATGACAAAATAGCCTTGACCTCTAACCAAGCGGTGAGACTTCTTGTTTCACCCTGCTTATTGATGTAAGCCACGGCCGTGGTGTTGTCGGACTGTACCCGGACTGGACAGTCTTTCAGTTGTGATGTCCAATGACGAAGGGCATGAAATATTGCCCAAAGCTCCAACACGTTGATGGGAAGAAGAGATTCCTCTGGAGACCACCGACCCTGAGCACTCAGGTGACCCAGGACCGCTCCCCAGCCAGAGAAGCTGGCGTCCGTTGTCCCTGTGGTCCAGAAGGATACCAGGAAGGACTTGCTCATCAGCAGATTGGAGAGGTCAAGCCACCACAACAAACTCAGTTCCACAAGAAGAGGGAGGCATACTGACATCTTCAAAAGGTCCAGCTCACCCTTGCACACCTGGATCACAAACCTCTGGAGTTCCCTGGTGTGTGCCATGGCAAACGGGACTGCTTCTATGATGGAGATGAATTTCCCCACTAGAGAGAACAGCTTCATGGCTGGAACAGGATCTTGAGCCAGAACTGCAGAAACCCTGTGGGCAATCTGGTGAGCTACCTCATCCATGAGAAACACCATGCTCTCCTGAGTGTCGAAGAGAAGGCCCAGGAAGACCTGACACTGGGATGGGACAAGATCTGACTTGTCCAAGTTGATCGTCCACCCATGATGGGTGAGAGCATGAATGCATAGCTGAACCTGCTGATGAAGAAGCTCCGCAGAGGGGGCTTTCAGAAGCAAGTCGTCCATGCATGGAGTAACTCTGATGCCGTCCTAGTGGAGGACGGACACTAAGGCTCCCAGGCCACAGTTGAAAAACTTGAGGAGCTGTATTCAGACCAAAGGGAAGAGCTGAAAATGGAAAGTGCCCTTAGTCGCAGGCAAATATGAGATACTGCCGGCTCTCTGGATGAATGGCGATGTGCAAATACGCATCCTGAAGATCCAGAGAAACAAGAAATTCCCCCGGGAACATAGCAGCAATCACCGTCCGCAGAGACTCCTGGTGATGATGAGTCTGGATCACAAAGGAATTGAAATCCTTCAAATCCAAAATAGGGCAACAACTGCAGTCCTTTTTGGAGACCACAAAGAGGTTTGAGTAAAAACCCATACCTCTGTCCTGAACTGGAACAGGCTCTAGAATATCCTTGTCCAGAAGAGCCTGAATAGCGCCATTGAACAGCCGGCGTTTCTCCACGCCCTGAGGCGTATAAGAAGGAAAGAAATGAAAGGAAGGAAGAGAGATGAAAGGGATCCTGTATCCTTCTGCCACCACCTGTAAAACCCATGGATCCTCCACTGAATCCTCCTAGACGCTGTGGTAGTGACGCAGATGGCCACCCACAGCAGAGTGGGGACCTGGGTTTGATGAGTCATGCTGAGAAGGCTTGGAAGCCTTGGGCTTGGAGGAGACCTTGGGCTTCCATTGCTGTCTGGGCATGGAGGAGGTACGCGGAGCTGAGGGAACCGTCTGGTTCGCCGGACGTGTCTCAGTCTGAATGGAATGAAAATACCGATTACGCTTAAGCGACGTTTTCTTCCTGGGGACCAAAGGCAGAAGGGTACTTTTACCCCCTGTGGCCTCACTAATCAGATCCTTAAGATCTGGCCCAAACAATGAAGACCCTTGAAAAGGCAAGGAGAGCAAGGCTTTCTTGGAACCAATGTCAGCAGACCAAATCTTGAGCCAAAGAGCCCGTCTGGCAACCACAGACATGGTGGAAATCCTAGCCACCAAATGGATGGCATCAAACAAGGCAGCAGAAACATAGTGCTGGGCCTCAGAAATGTTGGCAAGAAGCCGCAACATACCCGAAGTAGGAGCACCCTGATGGACAGCCAGAGTGAGCTGTTCAATCCAGACCACAATGGCCTGGTTAACCCATGCCGCAGCGAACGCTGGACGCATAGCAGTACCAGCAGTTGCAAAAATGGACTTGAGGGAAACCTCAAGTTTCTTGTCAGTCCAGTCTTTCAGGTCTGACGCATCAGAAACTGGCAAGGCAGTAGACTTAGATAACCTGGAGATAGAAGCATCCACTTTGGGAGGATGAACTCACTGAGCAAGCACTGCCTCAGAGAAGGGATAAAGCTTGGCAAATTTCTTGGGTACAGAAGGTTTTCTGTCTGGAGATTTCCACTTTTCAGACACAAGGCGGTCAAGAGTGGGGTTAGGTGGAAAGCAAGTATCAGAGGGATCAGAAGGAACCTCTTGAACTAAGGGAATGTTTAGGGTAGTCAAAACAGCCCTGATCAGGCACTCAGCCGAGGGCTCAGGATCGGCCTCAAAAGGGGTCCCCAAAAAACTGAGAGGAGCCCACAGCAGAACATTCCTCAGCACCTGAATCCACCAGCAGTTCCTCCTCAGAGGAATCTGATACGTCAGGCACTCCCTGTGGTTTTGGCAGGGAAGAATTGATGGAAGAGGGGGTCTGCCAAGAATGGAAGACCCCCTGTAACTGGGATGGAAAGAGTTGCAATGTAGAGCTAAGGTCCCTAGTAGCAGCCTTGAACCCTTGCACCCAAAGTGGCTCTAATGCATGGCTGGAGGTCCCTGGGAGACCCTCAGGTACATCAGAACATGCTGGGCATAAATGATCTGAGAATTCTCTAGGTAACCCTGAATGACAGGAAAAGCAATGCGCAATGGGGGATACAGAGACCCCAGCATCCTTAGTCTTAGGTCTGGCCACAAGCTCCAATGTATTAGACATTCTCACAGTGTCAAAAATGTTACAGTATAAGAAATCACCCAATTACAGTGTGTAGGATTAAAGTTTCATCCCAGAAATCGCTAAAACAGACTTATCTGGCAGGCAAAGGGTTAATCAGCAGAGGAGAGAAGGAGATTCCAAGCCCTGCGTAGGATACTCATTCTGGAAATGGCACAAAATGGCTGCCGTGGCAGGAGCCAATCAGAAACGAGCGCAGGAAGCAAGCGCTCATGGGAAATGTAGTTTTCCCAGAAAAAGTACCCCAACAGTGCCCGAAGCCCCCTGAGCTCCCCAACACACATAAAACATGAACCTGATGATAGAGCAAGGGCAGATAATAAAAATGAGCCATCTCTGAAGTTGCTAGGTGGAGCTGTTGCAGAGATATGTCCCAAACGAGTGAATGAAGCAATGGAGCCTATGCGGTAAAGCGCGCCGGAACTCAAAACTTACAAAATTGAAACCGTAAAATAAAAATGCATGAAACATCACTAGAACATGTTAGGATACCCAAAAAACACTAAACCAGTAGGAAAAGTGGCAGAACCCCCCCCCCCCAAAAGATGCAAAACCAGCAGCTAAAGGGTTAAAGTACCACATAAACCTGCTCCAAAACACCCAACAGACATACAGATAGACCCAATGAGTGCAGGAGTGTGCAATAGGAACTTCAAAGGTAAAATCCCTGTGCAGAGGGGCACTGTGGGACATGTGGACCTGCAGCATTCAAAGGGTTGCTCACCTTTCCTGCAGATCCTCTGTCTTCAGACTACCGTGTATTAAGAAGAAGCCTCGGTGGGCAACTCCTGAGGAAAGAACTTGTAGTCAAGATTTTCCCCCCAGGGCTTAAGGTCCACAAAAAAGCACCTGGTTTCTGAAATAGCCACATCTAAGGGCATTGTCAGTTATGGTAATCCGCCTAATAGTGGTATTCCACAGAAAAATAAAAAAAAATTCTAAAACTCTAAAACTATAGCAGAACTGTTCTCTTGCCTGTGTCTTCACCAAGGAACAAATCTTTCTGGAGCTGGTTGGCTAGCTGCAGCCAAGGAGAGAAGGTAGGCTCCACCCCCTGCATACAATTGTAGAATTGTTCCTGCCTACAATTTAAGGGGGGGATTGCCTACCCAAAGTTACCAGTAACCTGTATTGGACAATTATTTAAAATGGTTCTGTTAACCCTCTGAGTACTAAAGAGGTCTCCAATTTGTTGTAGATCTCTTTAGCATTCAAGTGGCTATAACCCCCATTTATCCTTTTGAGTGCCAGTGTGTTGTGTACCCCTCTGGTACACAAAGGGTTAAATTAATGGGCCATTTTATTTGCCCCCTATGGTATAGATGATTTGCTTTCAATACCTCTTAATACATCCTTAAAGTTGTTTCCTTTTTAATCAACAGATCCAATTTGAATTAAAACAGTAATATGAATGAATCATTTACTCACTGTGCAATAAGTTGCAGGTTGCTAAATACTGGAAACTTGCTCCCATAAGCAATACAGATCCAAATAGAACGTGCGCTACCTACAAGACACGAAAATAATGTTTAGATAAAAGAAATGCTAGATTGAATAGAACCTTACTAAGACACCATTTGAACCAATTTAAACCATCATCTCCCCTTCAAGTTTACTTTAAATCTTCCCCTTGATGTGTATACAGCCACACTGAGTAGAATTTGGTAATATGGAACCAATCAGTTGAGATAATGGAGTGTAAAGAAATAGTAAAGTAGTGTTTATTATGATTAAAAATATTGTATAATTTTTTTTGTAGACCAAGATAAGGCTATTTTCACAGTTAGGAAGGTTTCATTCAAGTTATGTTTATTATTTTTAAAATAAAATAAAAAAAATAAAAAAAAAATGAAAGTTGAAAAGAAGTCACCAGTTAGGCCACACTTTATTTTGTTCCCTAGGGGAGAACACTAGTCGGACTGCAGTCTAAAACTAGAAGTTTTCTGGATAGCAAAATAAAAATGCCATAACAACTTCTGAATCAGGGGAGGGCTGGCCTGGGGGGCAGGGGGGCAATTGCCCTCTGGGCTGGTCATGTGTCTGGGCTGGTGGGCCACTGCCTCACTCAATCTCCCACTTGTAAATGGAGCTAAACTAGTGATAAAATAGAGCTTACATATGAAATTAATCTAAATACAAATAATAACGCAGAGCTACAATCCAAATAGAGCTACACTAGTGGTATAGCCCGTTTCCCTTGTAAGATTTATGGCATCAATAGTGTAGCTTTACTTAAACTGTAAGCACTGTAGTATCACTAATGTAGCCCCATTTCAACTGTAAGCTCTGTGGTATCACTTGTCTTACTTCACAACATTAAGAACAATTTTAAAATGAACGAAACAGGGGTGGGCTGGGAGAGTGGGCTCGGACGATAGTAGAAATGGGCCACTTGATTGTATTTGCCCTCTGGGCCGTATGTTGCCAGCCCTCCCCTGTTCTGAATGAAGAATATCCCACACAATCGGAATACCCTTGTTTAACACAGCTGAAGTAGAATATCTAATGTATATGTTCCATACTGGATAAAACTACTTATTTAAAGAGATAGTAATGTCTACAATAAAGTTTATCTCCAAATCTTCTCTATTTTAAACATAACACTTTGTACTATGTTTAACCACTTCGCGTCCAATGATGTGCCCGGACCGTCACGGCTGTCTGGCACTTAAGGACCAGTGATAGTACTGGCATGTCATGTAATTCAAGGCACGCCGCATGGGGAGCCCCGAATCGGATTGTTTAAAAAAAAAAAATGTCCCTTGGTCCTTAAGGGCCAGTCCTTAAGGGGTTAATAACTTACTGTTCGGTAGTTCAAAAGATATTCAATGTAAAAGGATCCCCCTCTTGCCCCTAGCTGCCGCATTGCGCTACATCTAAGTGTGTTCCGGATGGAGAGCAGAGAGGGACAAACAGGAAGCAAAGGAAAATCCTGCCCCCCTCCTGAATCCGTCTGGTCCCACGACCGGATTGCAGCTCTAAGGGGAGGCGGCCAGAAGGGTGGCACTGTGATCCTTTTACATTGAATATCTTTTGAACTACCGAACAGTAAGTTATTAAACATAAGGCAAAAAGTGTTATGTTTACAACAGAGAAGACTCAGAGATAAAGTTTAATATCACTTTAATTGTAAACATTCCATGCTATAGCTGTCCTTCCTAGTGCTATACATTTATGCACATTAAAGGTAAATATGCTTTATGTATTATGTATACATTCTTCTTTCCTATTTTGTTCCCGTTCTCGTCTCCTTTGAAATGTCATCATCCAAGGTATTAAAATATATTTTGGGAAATAAATCTCATACTTCTCTGGAGAACTGCCCAACACAAAAATTAACTTTGAAGAATACAAAAATAAACAAAAAACAACAGAACCACATACATACAAAACAGGGGATCAAAGACATCTATATTGCACAGTGAGCTCTAGAAGAGTTTAGGGAATAATATCAGCATTTATATAGTTGACTGGAAGCCAAAGAGCAATATGGTATGAATAGAAACAGATCTGTCATGTGATAATCTTCCTTCCCTCTCTCCTACAAATTTGTTGGAACTGAAAGCACCCATTTCTACAGAGGAGATTAAAGTTTTCATTAATGATTAAAGAAGACTAAAATATCAAACGCGCCCTCATGTGGTTAAAATATACAAACTATTCATGGAAGACCTTGAACCACATTTTCTGCTGTTTCAATATGACTGGCTGAACATTAATACCAGACATGATAATGTTCAATCTCATCTGTGGTCAAGTCAGGTAAAAAGATTAAGCAATGCTAATACTATAGCACTATCTGTAGATTTAAATGTAGGTATAAACTTACTAGCTAGTTAAAGGGATAGTAATGTTTCATAATAAAAGCAGCTCTAATTAATCATCATAGTATTTGGACCTTGGAGAGTGTTATATCAGTACTGTCAGAGCTGTAGTACAAGAGTAATTCAATGACAAAGTATCCCCCTCCCACCCCTTTTACTGATGTAACACTGCTCAGCCAGAGCAAAAGGGAGTTGACCAGGTGGACTGCAGAGAGGGACAATCTTCAATAATTGAAGATTGTCCCTCTCTGCAGTCTACCTGGGCAACTCCCTTCTGCTCTGGCTGAGCAGCGTTACATCATAAGGGAAAAACCTGAAAAACTTGTCAAGGGGGGAAGGGCTTTCATTGTTCTCATAGGAAGAAGATTGTCCCCTGCTGTTATCTGTTTGGTCAATGGACTGGATTCCCCATCTGAAAAGAGATGGCTTACATTAGGTAAAAGGGGCGGGAGGGGGAACTTTGCTTGTGAATATCTTTCAAACCATAATGGTTTGAGAGATAAAAAAACATGAAGAATGATATAAGTCTTAATGCCTACAAAATAAAATAAAGAGAAAATTAAGTATTACTATCCTTTTAACTGCTTTAACAGTTATGGCTCACAAAATGCGATTCAATCAATAAATTTATCAATTGACTCAGAAAAAAATTTGAAGTTTAAAAGAAAAGAACATAAATACTTTCATATGACTGAGCGAATAGCCAAGATAGATATAATTTCTATAACTTGATAGAAGCAAAAGACATATGAAAATATGAGTTTTTTGTTAGAAAGCTGATATAATCAACTTTCCTTTGATGCTCTACTATGACACAGCGAGATGTGAGTAGTGTAAGGAGTGCCACTTCCCCAATGTGCTAAAAACAGCACATACTTATATTCCAGGTTAGTGGTTCTCAATCTAATTTTGCATTTGGAACGTGAAAAATAAATATTTATATTATTGGATACATGATCAGAATGAGTAAGAGAGTATATGGTGCCTAACAATTTACATTAATAATACATGAAAAAATTTGCATGGAAAATAAATGGCACCCTGGTTGGGAACCAGTGTTCTACCAAGATTACGCACGATATTACATATAGATCTGAGATTGTTGCATGCTCTTTAACATAAAAGCAAGGTGAACTGCAGCACTCGACACGAGCCTGGTATTACCTTCATTAAAATCTCTAAATAATTTAAAAGAGTACTTAATGTCCCACAAACTTTGGGAATATTTCTGACTTAAGATATTAAGGGGTACTTGGCAATGTTGTCCATTATTGCACTCTTTTTCTGCACTATGCATTGAGGCCTTGGCTCAATGTATCAGCTGTAACTGAACCAGGTGTGATGATGCTAGCTAATAATGCAAAATTCTATTCATTTGTAAATAACAAGTGGATTATTCTCTTTCCATTTTGCATTAATTCATCCCTGAAGAAGTGTCCAAGTGCCACGAAACGTGTTGGAGAGTAGTTAGACCACTGTATTATTATATAAGTCTGTGGATGTTGTAGCACTTGATAAGCACGAGGACTGGATTCAACAATTCCCTCTGCCTGCGATTATAGCTACTCGAGCAATTGGAACATCTGATCGAGTGAAACGAGATCTGGGACGCCCTGTAAGCTCTGCCCGCTCACACCAGCGTTTGTACTCCAGCATTACACTAGTACATGAATACCAACGTTCCAGTGCCACAGCGGCGGGGTTAGCCCATGGCATATACCCGGTGGATGTCAAGAGAGAACAGAGGACACCACCTGGAGAGTGTAACGCTAGGCAACCCAAGAATGGCCAGAGGGGAAGGCTGCTAGAGTACGTTGCTGGAGAGCGATGCTTGAGAACGCTGCCTTCCTGACCACTGAACCACGTCTGAGGTATGAAGCTGGAGTACGCTGCCTGGGTACGAAGCTTGAGAACGTGGCCAGCTCCCTTACTTACCTTGCTGCGGCCGAAGCCGGAAGTAAAGATGCTGGCCACGAAGCCAGATATCCGACCCCAGTTGAGCCGGGGCCCAGACCAGGATGGTAAGTAAGGGAAACTGGTAGACCTCAGACACTGAGATAGACAGGACCCCGGATGCAGAACTAATGATAAGGGAACAATGAGCGCGGACAGAAGGGAGACAGGGAAACCCTACAACAAAATAAACAGAGCAGAGAGGGAAGGGTTGAAAATGGGAGCCACTAGGACCCCAAGAATCGGACACCGCCAGGGGATCCAAAGCAAGACTACCCCTTTCCCTGATGGCCCAGAACTACGCCCAGGAAAACAACCAATACCTCCCAGAAGCTACCGGGATAGGGCTGGCCTCCCACCAGAGCTCAATAAGGGGGCCTACCCCAAAAAGAAGGAGGACAGGCAGAGACTAGAGAGAGAAAGAGAGACCAAAGACTAAGGCTCAAGCCTCAATGCCTACAGCAATGGAGGGACCAGCTGGTGAGAGAAAGCTCACCAATGGAGCCTGCAGTTCCCCTCAATAACTACCGGAGGGCAGCAGAGGACCCGCCCCAGGTCAACCCGTGGAAACGGGAAGGAAGCCCGACCCCGGGAGCTTGCAGAAGGGCCGTCCCCAGCAAACTAGGGCAAGCCCAGCACCCCCTGACCGGATCCCAAGGATCGGAGCCCCCAGACCTAGATGCACAGGGTCCCGCTGGAACCAATACTACCCTCGGTGGACACGAGGAGAGGGAGAGGCTAAGGCACAGACACGCCTTGCCAAACTCCCACTGACCCCTCCGATAACGCCAGGCAGAGGTGACCAGGACAGGAGGAGGGAAGCGGCTAGGAGAGGGAGAAGCACCCGCTCACCCGAGTCCACCGCAAGGAAGACTCGGACGAGGACTGGGAAGGAAGCCAGCCGGCCAACGGCAGCCAAAGCAGCGGAGAGCAGGCACGGGAACGGCAGCAGCAAGAACACCAGGCGGGGAGCCGAAACAATCTACCAACCCGAACGGAGCTGAGGGAACCCAACGGACAGGCCAATAATCGGGCAACAAGTGAGCGTCTGGGAGAACTCTAATACTCCCACTGACCAATGGGGAGAAAGGTAACTACGGGTGCCTAACAGTCCAAACCCTGACAGAGAGGCACCCACGAGTCTACCAGCAGCCTGGAGAAGTATGTCCCTCAATAAGGGGGCTTAACGTACTATGTTTGTGATAACCTGATGGGAGAGCCAGGAGTCACGGGTAACCAACCGGGAGAGGGATTTCTATTTTCCTACATTCCCTTCTATGCTATGGATGCCACCTACGGTTTTGGGGTTACATTTTAGGTTCTAGGAATCATTTGAACATTTTAAATGTATTAAGGACTTGATAGGTTTAAAGAGGTACCACTATTAGGTTTACATTGTATCACTGTTATATACTGTGTTTCATTGTAGTGTTGCTATATAGTATCTTTGGAGACTTTAGTGTTATATTGTAATAAATATAAGTGCTGTTTATTACTACATTGTTGTCTCCATTAGCTCTTTGGGGGGAGGAGTGTTTTTGGGAATAATATTATCTAGATATAGCACTCTCCTTTATATGTATAAATGCTCATTTACAATCTGACTGCCCTTCATAATTGGATTCAGTCTGAAATTGCATCCTGACAATTTTAACTGGTTTAGGAGCATTATCAAAGATCAACATTTTTTTCCACAGTCCCATGAATGCTAACAACATCTCTAATGTAGTATTTCATAATGCTTTGAAGACATCTTTAGCAGTTATGGGGCAGAAAAATACAGTTGGACACCACTGGTACATGTGTGTGCTTGTGTCTTGTGCAGGTAAGTGGTTGTTGGCACTAGTGTCAACATAATGATACAGGTGCAATGTGTGTCTACAGCAGTCTGTATAGCAGTGATTCTCAAACAGTGTGCCATAGCACTGTGATGTGCCAAGGACATCAATTTAGGGTGCTTTCTTTTCCCCCCTTGTCAATTGTGAAATATTGAATTAAAAATATAGATTTTTGGAAATTATTATGCACAGTATATTTGGTTGTATTATTCTGATTGTGAAAGCTTAGAATATATTTATGTACTTGTAACCTTCATTACAACCTTGGCAAAAGACATAATATTTTAGGAGTTCCCTGAAAATTCCAGATCTATACACTTTGCTGTTTACAAAGTCAGATGAGGGCACTTAGAATTAAAATCAGCTTTGTTAGAAGCTGCCCAGTGCTGGCTGGCTACACAGTTGTGCTTGATAACGGGTTATGGAGCTGTCTGTGTCAAGTGACAAGCAAGACAAATACCGCACCTGTTATAAATTATATGTCACTGGTTTCCTTCTAATAGGAACCTATGGGTTCTATGTATAAAATCAACATAGAGCAATTCTGGGACACGCCAATGTACCATAGAGAATATAAAAATTGGCAACATTCCCATTGATTTAAATAGAGATTTTAACCCCTTGAATGCTATAAAGTTGTCTTGTGCATTGTGAAGCAACGTGCTGAAGAACTCTAGCATTCAAAGGGTTAACCCTTTGAGTGCCAGATAGATATCAAGTTGGCTACCTCTCTGGCACTCAAAGGGTTAAACATTTTATTTAAATCAACTGAGTTTTATTTGCCCCAAAATTGCACTACTTTGCATTTATACATATGGCCCTCTGATGCTACATAGTCTTCCATAGTCTGGGGGGCTATAGCACCCAGTGTGGTTAAACCATACATTGTAATGAATATTTAGCTTTCCACCATTGGTGTAACTAGTAATTGGAAGGCTGCAGTACAAACATTTTATTGGGGGCCCCTTTCACTTATATATTTCCATAGATGCATAACTAGTACCTATTAGGAGTCGGCAAGTGAGGGTCCCCTTGGATACTGGGTCCTGGCACAACTGCTCCTTATGCACCCCTCCTGTTGTTACACCCCTGTGCTACACAAATATCCCCACATAAAACAAATACAAAAAGGATGCTTTTTCAGTCTTTGATTTGTATCTACTTGTAAACTTTTCTAAAAATATTTTCTAGCTCTCTCTCATACACCACATAAGTTCCTTAAAGCGGAACTACCACCGCAAAACAGCTTTGGTTTAAATAACTCCCCATCTGGCGACTAGCTGCTTAGTAGCGCTAGTCACCAGAATTATTACCTTATTCAATAGATTTATCCTTTCTTCCACGGCTGACAGGCAGGACGGATCGCGGACATCTTGCCATTGTGACGTCCACGAGCCTGCTCTGAGTCCTCCAGACACTTTTGCTAACTGATAAATAAAGTTTAAAATCTTATAACCTATTGTTTTAAATAAAAAAATATCCAACATACAAATAGTTTGCTTTTGGGAACTTCTTTCAAAAATCACATAGTTACAAAGTGACAGTTCCACTTTAAAAAGGAAATATGTTTTACTAAGCCTGACCCCCTCGGCTGAAATGCAAGCCAGAAGCATGTTGTTCTTATCTGTAAACAATCTGCATGAACAGTCTCCAAAGACCGTCTATGTCAGGGTTTCAAGTTCAATACAAAGGGTCTCTGGGTGCAAACTATTTAGTACTAGCAAAAAGAAGCACCGAGTTGCCAATGCAAGAAGACACATGGGGAAGGGAGAGAATTTCTATGATTCACTAGTAGCCACAGAACCACACGTACACTTCCAGCCCAGCTTTGTTCTACTGGTAGCCACAGAACCACACAGCCCAATTTATACTACACGGTCTGATAGACAAGGTAGCCACAAAGCCACACTGCACGGTCTGATAGACAAGGTGGCCACAGAGCTAACCAAACATTGTTCCACTGGTAACCATAGAACAATGTTACACTGTGCGTCATCCCAGCCTTGTTCCTCTGGTAACACAGAACCACAATGTACTGTCTAGCAGAAAATGTAAACACAGTACCATACATACACTGTCTGCTAACTCACACTACACTGTCTACCAGTCCAGACTCATTCCACTTGTAGCCACAGACCCATATATTCAGTGTCTTCCAACCAAGTTCTACAAGTACCCAAAACACCACACTGTCTGTCATCCCTGCTTTGTTCCACTGGTAGCCACAGACCCATACATAAAATGTACTGCCAACCCAGTCCTGTACTATTGGTAGTGGTAGAATCACACTGCACTGACTGCCATCCCAGTCTTGTTCCAATGGTAGTCACAGATCCCCACACAATCTCTGTGACATGACTGGTTCCACTGTCCACTGGGAGTCACAGATGCCCTCATACTGTATCTGACCCCACAGCCTGGTTCTGCTGCCCACTGTTAGTCACAGATCCCCACACACACAGTGTCTTACCCCCAATGTGGTTCCAATGGTAGTCACAGGTCCCCATATATGCCATCTGTCTTCCCCCAGTATTGTTTTACTGACCCACTGGTAGCCAAAAGATCCATACATACACTGTCTGCCTTCCCAAACTTGTGCCACAGGTAACCAAAAAAAAAACAAAGGAGATAGTGTCATGCCCCTCCCAACAGGCCAAGTTTAAAAGAAGGCCCAAGAAGTGCCACAGATTTACTGCCCAACAAATATTTGATTTCAAGTAGGTCTGCCACTGGCTATTTGCTCAGTGGTTACCTTATCCTCTGCCCCAAGCCACCTTGATATGAATATAGGAAAAAAATTCTTGGGAGTTGAGCTACTTTAACAGAATGTTGACTGGTAATTCTTCTTCTTCTTCTTTATTTATATAGCGCCAACTAATTCTGCAGCGCTGTACAATTGGGAATAGACATACAGAGGTATTAGATATACAATCAAATGTGGAGAACAGAAGGCTCAGAGGGCCCTGCTCGTGAGAGCTTACAGTCTAGAGGAAGGTAGGTTTGACACAGAGGGAGTAAGTGCTATTGGGTGTAAGAACCTCCTGCCACATGAACTGCCACTCAGTGGGTGGGAGTGAGAAGTACTGTTGGGTGCAGTAGTCCGGGCAAGGGGTGAATCTTGGTGATAATGTTTATGGAGGCAGTTGATAGGCTTCCCTGAAGAGGTGAGTCTTCAGGGAGAGGCTGAAGATTTGAAGGCTGCTGGAGAGTCTGATGGGGCAGGGGAGGGAATTCCAGAGTTGAGATGCAGCATGGGAGAAGTCCGGTAGGCGGGAGTGGGTGGATGTGATAAGAGCTGTGGCGAGCAGAAGGTCATGTGCAGAGCGAAGATGGCGGGTGGGAGTGTATTTGGAAAGGAGAGATGAAATATTGGGGGGGGGGGTGTTAGTGAGAGCTCTATAACTTAGTACCAGGATTTGAAATTTAATTCTGTATGCTAATTGGAGCCAGCGTAAGGCCTGACAGAGGGGGTTGGTGTTAGAGAAGCGATGAGCGAGGTAGATTAGTCTCGCAGCAGAGTTCATTATGGACTGTAGTGGGGTTAGTCGGGTGAGAGGAAGGCCAATTAGTAATGAGTTACAGTAGTCAAGATGGGACATAATGAGTGTTTGGATTAGAATTTTGGTAGTGTCTTGTGTGAGAAAGGGTAGAATTCTAGAGATGTTGCGGAGGTGGAGGCAGCATGAGCTGGAGATTGACTGGATGTGAGGAATGAAGGATAGGGCAGAGTCAAATGTGACCCCCAGGCAGTGAGCTGTAGGGGTTGGTGTGATGGTAGTGTTGTTAATGGTGAGGGTAATATTTGGGATAAGGCTAGTTGTAGATGGAAGGTAGATAATTAGTTCAGTTTTGCCAAGCTTAAGTTTGAGTTGACGGGAGGACATCCAGGAAGACACAGCAGACAGACAGTCAGACACTCGGGATAGGAGGGAAAGGGAGAGGTCTGGGGAGGAAATATATATTTGAGTATCATCAGCATAGAGATGATGATGAAAACCAAAGGAGTTTATTAGTTTTCCAAGGGACGCAATGTAGATTGAGAAGAGCAAGGGTCCCAAGTACTGATCCGTGAGGCACTCCAACAGACAGTGGGAGAGGTAGGGAAGTGGAGCCAGAGTAGGAAAGGCGGCCGACAGGTTCAAGAGAATGAGTAGGGAGTAGTGACCTTTTGACTTGGCGGAGAGCAAGTCATTGGCCACTTTAGTGAGTTTAGTCTCAGTGGAGTGATGAGGGCGGAATCCGGATTGCAAGGGATCTAGCAGGGAATGGGAGCAGAGGAATTTAGTGAGCTGGATATATGCAAGACACTCAAGGACCTTGGTAATGTCACTGTGGTAACACTGACACATTCAGGAAATGCACCTTCCTTTTTATCAACCCCTGCTTTGCAATAAGTAGCGGAAATGTCTAGCATCCACATAATTTAACAGGAATACAGCATATAGTAATGTGTCAATGTAACAGATAGATGTACTAATGTATAAATTATTCATACTGCACTCATATCTATTTATCTATTGTTCACATTGAATCTGCAGTTTGCTGTGCTTATGGATATTCACTAAAAACTGCATTTAGCTCATCTCCTCATAACAGAAAATAGGCTTCAACAGCCTGGATAAGCAATTAAGTAGATAAAAGCCATATCTATAACACAGAAGACCCATCAACTTTCATAGATTGTTGTTAATTCAAAAGGGACTGGAAAAAAATTACAAAAAGAATGATATAAAAAATATACATAGATATACACTCCAGTCTAAGTATTTGTTGTTTTGGCTCTGTACTCCAGCACAACAGAACTGAAATTAAGCAATGACTAAGAGGATAGAGTGCAGACTGTCAACTTTAAGTTGACATCAATAAACTGAACCATCTAGGAATGACTGCCCTATTTATAAATAGTGCCTCTATTTTACAGAGCCAAAAGTAATTGGACAGCTGCCTTCTCTACTGTTTCTTGGCCAGGTGTGTGTCATTGCTTTATTAGCTCATGCACAAGTGACCTAACAAAAAGGTCTAGAGGTGATTCAAGGGGGAAGATGCAGACGTGATAACGCGAAGATAACCTCCAGTGATATCACTTCTCCAGTTCCTAGGTTATTCTGTGGAGCCAATGCACTAAGATTTCTCCAGCTTTGGAGACCTTTGGGCATAGGCTCTATAGAATAACATAGGAAATGGAGAAGTGATATCACTGGAGAAGTTATCTCCACTTTATAAACCTCTTTATAAAGCCTTAGTGCATAACCCCATAGGTGTTGCATTTGGAATCTGTTGTGGGCGTCTCAATATGAGGAGGAAAGAAGTACCAATGCAAATAAAGCAGGCCATTCAAAGGCTGGAAAAACAAAACAAATCAATCATAGACATAGCCAAAACATTAGGTGTGTCGAAATCAACTGTGTGGCACATTGTTAAAAGTCAAGAATACAAA
Organism: Rhinophrynus dorsalis; assembly: GCA_037306005.1. NCBI lineage: Eukaryota > Metazoa > Chordata > Amphibia > Anura > Rhinophrynidae > Rhinophrynus > Rhinophrynus dorsalis. The sequence continues at coordinate 93,840,196 of CM074723.1, read as the reverse complement.
GATGAGCTCAGCACCAGCAAGCAACCTGGTAGACCGTGGATGACCGCTCTAGTAGATGACCAAAGAATGCTTGCAATTTGTGTAGAAAACCCCCTTTTCAACTGTCAAACAGATCAAGAATACTCTCTGGAATTTAGGCATAGAAGTGTCAAGAATACCATAAAGAGAAGACTATACCAGCATAACCATAGAGGGTTTACCACAAGAGTAAGGCTGTCCTGACCATAAAACAAGACCAAAGACCACATAAGGTTCAAGGTTTTTACAACAGGAAACGGGAAGAGTAGATGGACTGAATGGTTCTTATCTGCTGTCAAATTCTGTTTCTAAAATGCAAACCACTGGTAAGTCTCAAAAACAGAAAGGCCACCTTACAGTTTGTTAAAAACACCAAAGAAACTGTAATGTTCTGGAAAAGACAAAGCATACAAAGATTAACCCACTGAGTGCCAGAGACGTATCCATTGCATTGTTCTGTAATACTTTAGATACCCCTTTGCACTCAAAGGGTTAACCTGTATAATAATAATGTTAAGAGGAAAGTGTGTACTGGGGTCCTCCTGCGATCTGTGGCTTCTGTTTCCAGGTAACTTTGCCTCACTCTGCTTTGCTGTCTATAAACTAATCAGTGAGGAGAGACACTGGGGTAAAGTAGGGTAGTGGAGAAGGTGGAGTTTAGTCCTTAATTACCTTTTTGAGTGCCCTTCCTCTTGATGAAGGAAACTTTACCCCATGATTCCCAGGGACAATCACCTGTAGTTCCTGATATGTGCAAATGTATAAGACTTTGTATATGTTTTTTCAGAGGCTCCTGTGTTTTAGTTAACCAGTTATTTACAATGTCTTTTCACAGGTATCTTCAGCATAATACACCACTAAATAAAACCATTTATCTGATTTTACAATGTCCCGGTCTTGGTGATCGCACCAATATAATAAGCACAAGCTAAACTGTATAAAGTAAAAACATAGCACAGTACCTTTACTATTCTTTTAAAATATAAGTAGTTCCAGGTGGTGAGCTCTATGGTAGGGCAACACTTTAGGTGATCAACGTGTTTTGTGTGTAAAAAGCTTAATCTTGAGATCAGAATTACATTGGTGCGGTCACAATGTTGCAGTCAAATGTATAAGAGAACAGTAAATTTAAATAACATGAGAGCATCTCCACTAAGGAAGAATCACCGTTCTACCTCAGCAATCTGAGCCACAAGAGTAAAGAAGGAGAGTGGGAAGAGTTTAGTTCTTTAACTTGATTAACTATTTGATTGCCCTGCCTTCTGGTCGCGTGAACTTTACATCATAGTCCATGTGTCCCTCATCAGACACAAGCAAAAGTAACATCTTATAATATCCTATTAGCCACATGGATGAGAGATTGCTTTGCAATGAGTTAGAGACAAATGTGTTTGAGACCTCCCTAGCATCCAGGGCTTTAAATAATGGTCAAGAAAGAGATATATAAACCAGAAGCAATTCAGATTGCTAGCGCCATGCCCACAACTCAGAAAGTGGGTGGGCCATGCCCACAACTCAGAAAGTGGGTGTGGCCAGTATAGCCATGACACCCCTCAGAATGTAGTGCTTTAGGAAGTTGCCCACTTTGCCTAATGGGAAATCTAACACTGCTTTCCAAAGTCAGAGATAAATTAAATGCAGGACAGGCACTGGAAACCATAAAACCTTCTGATCTCCCTATAGTTAGAAAAAGGCATTTTTTTTCCCCCCAACGAGATTAATTTTCTCTTTCTTGCCCACTGCATCACACGGCTTACTTCCGTAAGAAATGTAATCAAGTTTAGCAATAAATGCCACGGGTGATGTATGGCTCTTCCTAAGGAAAGCTCAGGGGAGGCAAAATGGAAAGAGGAGATGAAGGGTTCAATCACTGCTACAGTTGCTTTTTCACCACCTATAAATCAGAGGTTTCATTTATTTAGAACCACTGCTTCTTAGCTTTTGTCTCTAGAAACAGTCCATTTTTAAAATACAATGCAAGCCCTCGCCCTGTTTAAGGAAGACTTATTTTACAGTTTAGACTTTTACTTAAATGTAATTAAAAAATGTAAAGTTTACTTTAGGATTATGATTTTATTTTCCTCCAATCCACAGTTTTCTCTTTCTTTTTTTTCTTATTAAAGAGACAGTTCACCTTTACATGTCCTTCTCTCAGTGGGAGCTTCCATGTTTAAAGGATTTGCTCAATCATTCTTCTTATCAACTTATTCCATGAGAATAAGGACAATAAAAATGAGTCAGATACAGCAATGAAATTCTCTTGTACTGGATTTTCTGATAATGAGCTTGTTTTCTTTGAGACACATACTGTGTTGAATAACTGCTACGCATCACCAGATGTTCGAGTGCCACCAACCACCTCAATGGACATGACATCAGGGACTGATTGAAGAGGTTCTCATAGGGGTCATTAGGATTTTTTTGGCCATAGCAAGGCAAGTGGGGGTTAGTTTTCCGTTTTACCTGGTGACTACATCTAACCCCTTGGGTACTAGGGATGTCTCTAATATCCAGGAGGCTGATTTACCTTTTGCTAATACCATAGCTCAAATAAAACACAGAGCTCCTTTAAAACAACAAACTTCCACTGATGTAAACCTTACAAGACAGTCTACTGCACTGTACAGAATATCTCCCAGTAGACCTATGCACAAAGTGATCAGCTTTACCAAATCCTTTATTCTATAAAATCAGGAACACAATGAATAATTACTCTAAACAGAAAACATAGTAGGACATTTTCTGCACAGTAAAACAAGAAAATTCCCTCTGTTAAGAGAGTTATGATATTTTAATCCTTTTTTACCTTATCAATGGCATATGGTATCCAGATGATTATTATTTTGCATTCTATAAAAGAGGAGAGTAACTGGCTACTTCTCCATCTTATGTGATAGTAACATCTTTACTACTTTGTGATAATTTGAATAGGTGTAACCTTTGAATTAAGCAGATATCAGGAATACCTTTGTTTTTCTTAGCAGGAAAAGTCAAAAGACAGAATTTTCTGAAATACTACCTGTGCCACACGCTATACCAGAAAGGCAAAATGAGATAATGTAGTTCATTGTGCAAACGGGAGGTGTATGGGTTTCTAGAACACTGGGCTGTTTTTTCGATTGGGGACAAACTTTATAGTAGAGATAGATTGCACCTTTGTGGAAAAGGGGCTATTGTGCTAGGGGTTAGGATGGTTAGAGGAGACTTTAGCAAAGGAGAGGAGGTTGATACAATACAGGATGCAGTAGGCAGTGTAAATGAGGAAACGGGATTAGAGGGTATGAGGTGGAGATGGGCTAGTTTATCTAAGAGGAAGGTGTCTGTTACTGTGTGGTAAAAAGAAAATAAATATTTCAAAGAATACAATTCTTCAGAATGGCAGCAATACAAAATGCTATCAGGTAAAATGGGGGAACTGGAACTGTTTGCAATGAAGGAGCAGAATGATCTGGCATGACTGAAACCTGGTTAGATGATACAAGTGACTAAGCAGTCAACCTAGAGGGTTACTCACTTTTAGAAGTGATAGGGTTAATAAAAGAGGCAAGAGGATTGCCTATATTGTCAAGCATGCCTTAAAACCTAGTATATGGTAAGATATTGATGAAGGATCCAATTAAAATGTAGGGGCCCTGTGGGTTGAAATATACACTGGGGGCATAAATAATAAAATAATGTTAATGGGAATTTGCTACAAGTCGCCTAATATTTGGGAGTCTGAAGAAGCCCAACTGTTACTGCAAATGGAAACGGCGTCTAGGTCAGGAAATGTAATCATAATTTCAACTACCACGAAACTGACTGGATGAATATGACTTCCAGCACAACAAAAGGAAATCCTTTTCAAAGCATGGTGAATTACCATTTCATTTCCTAACTAGCAGAGGAATCAAATAGAAAAGAGGCCTTGCTGGACCTCGTTATCTTAAACAATTGTTAAATGGTAAACAGTATACAGGTCTTTTTTTTTTTTTTTTGGGGGGGGGGCTTGCTTATACTGATTAAGCAGTTTGATTAACTGAGAAACATTGATCTATCTTGCTGGCCTTGTTTTTATATGTTTTTAAATCAGGATTGTTTCCTGCTATAACTCGTTAAAATAATTTTTTATTAAAATATTTTGAAGATCATAGCAGCTTTTTCTCTTGTGGATTCATCCTGTTAGAGTTACTTCCTACACCAAGTAACCTGAACAGAGACAGGTTAGAATCTCTCTGTGTGCTTGTTCTATTGTAATCAGGCATAAGTTCCTTTACAACCACCAACATTGTGAGTACAACTCCTATTGTTAATTATTAGTGCCAACATAGATAATAGGGACTATTGGGTGCCCTTTTGTTTGTTTCTGTCTTTCATGCTATTTACCCTCAAATGGTTGGATTGAGGAGCAGCCCCTGTTAAAGAACCAGGAGAAGATCTGGAACAGTTATACTGATTGAGGGCCAGTCACAAAATTCCTCTTGTGCACATTTCAGTGAACATATATGTGTTACACTGAACACATTAATTGTGAGTGATATTCTAATATTGGGGACGGGTTGGTGTGTATTTAATTTACACCAGAATTATACCAGAAGCGCCTTCTTTCCTCTTTTTCTACAACAACTATGGGGATATACCAACACTAAGCTCCTAGGGTGGGAAGAAAGGGCCTAGTTCCCTAGGACAATCCAGAATCGGAATAGCCCAAACAGAAAAAAGTGTCAATAGACATTGAACTGACTACAGCACACAAAATCAAAAGCCAACAGGGCTCAAACAACTGAACGACAGTATGGAAATCAAGTGTGCAAGCCCTTAGATAGGCAAAGCTGCCCTAAGGACCTTCTGGCCAAAGAAAGCTGGCCTCAGCTGAAGCCATAACATCAGCACGGCAGTGCTTAACAAAGGTATGCAGGGATGACCAAGTCACAGCCTTGCTCAACTGCCCAGCCGAGGCATGATTCTTGTAAGCCCAGGAAGCCCCACAGACCTAGTGAAATGCGTAGGGACCTTGAAAGGAAATAGGTTTCTTCCTGAGTTCATACGCTTGGCATTATAGTAACCTTGATCCAAGAGGCTATAGTGACCCTGGTAGCAGCTTGCCCTGCCCTAGGATCCTCAGGGATAAAGAAAAGAGATTCAGCTTTGTGAAAAGGCTCAGTACGGTGCAAATACAATTTTACGCAATGCACCACACCCAACAAATGGAGATCCTTCTCCTTTTCAGAATTCGGGTTAGGACAAAATGAAGGCACCAAATTCTCTTGATTGACGTGGAACTCAGAAACCACCTTAGGAAGAAATTCCTATGAGGTCCTGAACACTGCCTTATCCTTGTGAAAAACCAGGAAAGGTTGCTTGCAAGAAAAACCCTGCAGTTCAGCAACCCTGCGGACAGAGACAACTGCCAGGAAAAAAGCCATCTTAGGTGTCAGTTGACGCAAAGGAATGGAAGCAAAGGGCTCAAGAGAGGCCTCTGCAACACTCCTAAAACCAGATTATGGTCCCACGGAGGAGTAGGAGCCGTAAAAGCAAGAAAGGCATGTGCCATCCCTTGAAGAAAAACCTTGACATCTGGAATGGTGGCAATGTGTATCTAAAAGAATACAGAAAGTGCTGAAATTTGAACCTTCAAGGGGCTTATGCGGAGTACCTTGTTCGCTTCATCTGGGAGAAAGGGTAACACCAGAGGAAGGTCAAACCTCTGCTAGACCATACCCTGTCATATGCCTTGGAAGAGACAAGCTTGCAGGCATGAAGCAGAAATGACCTCAGTGGAGAACCCTTCTCTCCTGAAGATGTGGGCTTCAACAGCTATGCGGTCATATCCATCTTTTCAACATCCTCTTTCCAATGGTAACCCTGGAGAAGGAGGTCCAGCCTGCGATGGAGGTGAGCAGAAAGTGGGAGGAGCAGGGTGGGAAGGAAAAGTGGGCAGAAAATTACCCACTGGGTGTCAGGAAAACATATTTTTGCAATGCATTGCAGGTCTTTGATTCATTGCTTTGCAATTTGTTGGAGATATGTCTGGCAACCGATGGGTTAATGCACAGAAGACAAAGAAGGAGCAGGGAGGATCTAAAACATGAGTTGGTGGGGTTGAAATACACAGAAGACAATGCTGGTAACAGCAGTAATTTGGATAAGGCAGGACATACCTCTCATGCCCAAATCACAGACGCAGCCATCTTTTTACTGAGACTTGGCTGCGGAAGGAGGCTAGATCCTTCAGACAGCAGTAAGGAGACATTTACATAACTCCTCCCTACTTGCCACCCTTGGGTATGTAAATCTAGGAACAAAGCATCAGGTTAGCCATATATATTTATTTTCTTATTTTTAAAGAGAGCTAGATAGACCTTAGAAAGATTTTTATACAACTTAACCCCTTGGAGGCGAAAATAGGGACAGGACAAGATTACATGTCGGTGGGTGCTGAAATGGGGCCGAAATCCAGCTAAGGGCCAGGAAGCCTGAAGTCCCTGTTTCAGTGTGGGAGGGAGAGGGGACCTTGGACAAAGGAATGGGGCCCCCTCCTGGGGGCAGGTAACACTGCAAGGTGGGGAAAATGGGGTGAGGCAATATGTTTAAAAGGACTTAGCTGAGGCCAGGTGTGGCCTAATCTATTAGGGGACCTTGGGGATGCCATGTAGTAAGCAGGGGACGTACTCCCAGGGATCCTATAACTATGTCAAAACACAATTAATAAAAGCTGTGACCTCACAATTTGCCACCTTATGTAAGTTGTCAGTATGTTTATTTCAGGGGATATGTGGTGGGGGTAGTGAGGTTGGTGTGGTTGTTTAATTAAGGCGTGGTGGCTGGAGGGAAAGGTAAGGGGGCTATGGCGAGTGTGCCCCTTATAGAACACATTTAGATCCCCAGATGAAACCGAGAAGACCATTATAAAAAGACACACATCAATAAGTCCATTGTGGATAAAGCAGGGTTCATTTGCAATCTTGTCACACAGAGGAAAATGTCTCTCCAAGAAAATTAATTATTTTATTCAAAACTGTTCCCTATATAAAGCAGCTTGTAGCCCTTGGTGTGCAATGAGTTGCACATCGCTGTAGTAGTCAGTTAATATCTCTTCTCTGAGAAAACAACTGTAAAACCCAAGTACCATAAAACCCTAGCAATAAAAAGCACCAATATAGCAAACATTTAAATATCTAATGTAGGCATCTCGCATTACATTCTGAAATCCAGATCTGCATTTAGCCACAAACCAGGTTCTGAAAATCACGTGCTGGCTGCTCCATTACTGAGACAGGAGAGAGACTGAATGCCAAGCACGGGAGAAAGAGGAACGGTGTCATACAAGTGGTGATATAGTACAAGGGGCATATACACAATCTAATCTGAGCAATTCTACAGCAAACTGTACTGAAAGGATCAAACTAAAATTCCCATTGATTTAAATGTGACGTTTAGCCATCTGAATGCTAGAAAGCTCTCAAACTGTATTTTTCGCTATGGTGTAGCTTAAATTGCTCCATTTTACTGAGTGTATATAGCCCAAATTGCATATTTTAACATTGCAATGCATTGGACACCTCTATGGCACTCAAAGGGCTAAAAATAATCTAAAAATCAGTAGGGTTTATGCCATTTTAAATATATTTCTAGGCAGTAATTGAAAGAAATAATGGATTCCTTAGGTGCATAACCCCACAATGTAGGATACATGTGCTCTTCCTATGGATATTTATGCATTACAATATGACCCCGTTATTATGAAAGTATCAAATGCATGAAGTGTAGGATGGCTGACACCATGCAGTTCTACAATCACAAAGAAGTGTGTTGCTATCAACACTGAAACTGACCCTCAGAGCATGCACTCTATAGAACTAGTCGAAAAAAAGAGTACATGGCTACATTTGTATGTCAGATAGATTGGAGGCAGTGTTGACTGCAAAAGCTGTGGTCCTCTCTAGATCTGACCTGTAATCTCTGTGGATCTGTGGTTTGCCAAGTCAAAGGGCGAGATGTTCAGAAAGTGGTAGTAACTGAAATTGTCTGTAATGAGAATAAAACAATTCTTACACCATGATCCGTCAATTCTCAGACATGTTTCCGTCATTTTTTGCATCCAATTCCGCCATCTCTGTCAAAGGGAAAAAGCCGTCTTAAAAGTGGGTGTGGTTTAATCTTCTGTCATAATGTAAGGTATTTTCAGAAAAAATATTCATTAGAACGTCATTTTTTTGTCTGATTAACGTTGTTTCCCACATAATACAAATGGTCTAAACCTGAAGAAAAATCAAAGTACTGAGAAGCAATTTTTCATTTCAAAGACAAAAAAGTCTTTGTTTCTTTGAAAATTTTCATTTGAAAGACAAAATCAAAGACAATTTTTAAGATAAGCATTTTTAATGGCAATGTTCAATAAGATCTTCTTACCGTCATTTTTAATTCTTTAGATGAATTTTCAAAAGTGACGGATTTACTTCTGAAAATATTGTCCTTCTTTTACCACCAACTCTTGATCCGAAAAGTTTTTCATTGTGATGACTTTTTGAACATCTCACCCAAAGAGTTTTCCTCAAATTAAAATGGCCACTTTTACTAGTAAGTATTAAAATTTCAGCTCAAACAGTGTAATTGAAAATATTTAGATACAAAACATCGGAAAGACTTTGCACAGAAGATACAGAGTACTGCTAATGTTTCTGCTATAAGTACAAATATTTGCTGATAGCTCTAGAGATACATGACTTTTCAAAGCCTTCAGTTTGAACAAACAACACAATTGTCACGGTTTTTAAAGACACTCAGACCAATATGTAAAATAAAACACAGTTTTATTTAGCAATAATAACACATAAGGTCGCCCTCTAGTGGCGGTTGGGTGTACATCAACGATAGTGACTGGAAAATACAAATGTAGATGCACAAACGGAATACAAGTACAAATGTACCGCAGAGGAAGGGGTATAACCACAGAGGGTTAAGTCCTTGATAAATAACAGTTTCACAAGGAACTGTTTGGCACGCCCTGGGTGTAAGTAAGCTGAGCTTAAGGTAACCACAGAGGGTTAAGTCCTTGATTATGATCAGTCTCTTGAGTGGATGTTTGGCACGCCCGAGGTGTAGATAAGCTGTGCTGAAGAAATGTTCACCAGAAAGTGGATAAGGACTGTCTCGCCACGGTGTGTAGTAAAGCAGAGCCCAATAGCCCCCACGGGCGTACCTACTGGAATGGCTACTGCTAGTGCAAGTAATATTAGCCCCACGGGCGTGTATCGAACCGGCCTGCAATGCAAGAGCTCCCAAGCCTCCTCAGACTCTACCGGACTGAGTATAACAAGACAGGGCCAATAGCCCAACTGAAGTAGTACCGGAATGCTAGTGCTGAAGCCTGTGCCCGTCACCACTCGGTATAACGGAATCGCCCAGTGTATACAACGAGAGAGAGAGAGAGCCAAAGCGCCCAACCGGCCTAATCGGAAGTGAATACTCTACTGGGATGGTACCGAGTTGCCGACGGAGAGCGGCCAACTCAGCAGGAGTATCACTAGGAACGAGGCTCACACTGGAGTAAGGAGAGTGGGACCGAGGCAGCACTGGTAGGGTTAAAAGGCACGTTTACACAAGGCTTTTCTGCAGTAGCACAGCTCTGCTGTCTGAGTGAGGCGTACACAGCTCTGCACGATAGTAACACTGCACTGCATGAAGTAACACCAGGCAAGACAGCCACACAAGTACTGGAACAGTGGATGATAACGTCGCGACAGCGACAACCGGAACGTAGGTCTTCTGGAACACGCTGTGGGTTGATCTTGCAGGAGGAAGTCAGCCGGGCCGGATCGGAGCACGTAGGAGGTAGTCGTACAAGCCGGATCATACACAAGCAGGAACGTCAGCCAAGCAGAGTCGAGGTCCGAAGGAGGTAGTCAGACGAGCCGGGTCATACACAAGCAGGAACACTGGAGAATGGTCAGGGCAAGCCAAATCGGTACACAGGAATCAGAAACGCAGCAACAGAACAACTGGCTCAGAAACACCACAAAAGGGCACCTGACAGATGGAATAGTCAGGTATAAAAAGGAAACCAAGGGGCGGGCCAAACCAAGTGAACAAATCACCCTCAACCACAGAAGAGAGTGACAGCTAGATCACAGGCACTGTGATAGTACCCCTCCCTCAAAGACCCCCTCTCCCCACTGGAGGCCTAGGTTTCTGAGGGTACTTGGAGTGGAAGTTGCGCACCAGTCTGGGCGCATGAAGGTCCTTCTGATCAACCCAAGAGCGCTCCTCCGGGCCAAATCCTCTCCAATGGACCAGGTATTGCAACTTCCCTCTAAGTCGCCTAGAATCCACAATGCTCTGCACCTCGTATTCGTATTCCTCTTGCCCCTGGACGTCCACCGGCCCAGGAACCACCGGGGTGGTCGTGTAACGATTGCAAACCAGAGGTTTTAACAGAGATACATGGAAGACATTGTGAATACGCATAGATGGTGGAAGTTCCAATGCATAGGAGACAGGATTAATTTTGCGGATAATTTTAAATGGGCCAATAAACCGGGGAGCCAACTTATTCGAAGGGACTTGCAGGTTAAGGTTTCTAGACGAGAGCCATACCCTGTCCCCAACCTGGAAAGAGACCGCTGGCAGCCGTTTACGATTGGAATATCTCTGATGTCGCTGGAAGGACTGACTGAGGGTCCTTTGTACCTGTGCCCATGTGGAACAGAGCTGCTCCATATGCTCATCCAAAGCCGGAATCTGCTGAGACTGAAACGAGTCCGGGAGCAAACCTGGCTGAAACCCATAATTGATTAAGAACGGGGAGCTCCCGGACGATGAGTTAACTGCACAGTTCCTGGCAAACTCCGCCCATGGCAACAGGTCGGCCCAATTGTCATGATGATCAGTAATAAAACAGCGCAGGAACTGTTCCAATCCCTGGTTGGCACGCTCAGCGGCTCCGTTGGTCTGGGGATGGTAGGCGGAAGAGAAGGACAATTGAATGCCCATCATGCTACAGAATGCCCTCCAAAACCTGGACACGAATTGACTCCCACGGTCAGAGACCACCACTCTGGGTACCCCGTGCAAACGAAACACTTCACTAGCAAACACCTTAGCTAGTTCCTGAGCCGATGGAAGCCCTCTGAGTGGCACAAAATGAGCCATTTTGGAGAACCGATCAACCACCATAAGTATAAATGTAAACCCCCTCGAATTAGGCAATTCTCCCATAAAATCAATAGAAATGCGGGACCAGGGCCGTTCTCCATTAGGCACAGGTTGGAGCAAACCCACTGGAAGATGCCTGGGGGTCTTGGCACGGGCACATGTGGCACAGGCGGCAGTAAAGGCGGAACAATCGGCTCTGAGCGTCGGCCACCAGAATAACTGCGAAAGAGACCATACCAGTTGATCCCTGCCAATGTGCCCGGCGGCCCTTTCGTACTGTCACGGTTTTTAAAGACACTCAGACCAGTATGTAAAATAAAACACAGCTTTATTTAGCAATAATAACACATAAGGGCGCCCTCTAGTGGCGGTTGGGTGTACATCAACGATAGTGACTGGAAAATACAAATGTAGATGCACAAACGGAATACAAGTACAAATGTACCGCAGAGGAAGGGGTATAACCACAGAGGGTTAAGTCCTTGATAAATAACAGTTTCACAAGGAACTGTTTGGCACGCCCTGGGTGTAAGTAAGCTGAGCTTAAGGTAACCACAGAGGGTTAAGTCCTTGATTATGATCAGTCTCTTGAGTGGATGTTTGGCACGCCCGAGGTGTAGATAAGCTGTGCTGAAGAAATGTTCACCAGAAAGTGGATAAGTCTCGCCACGGTGTGTAGTAAAGCAGAGCCCAATAGCCCCCACGGGCGTACCTACTGGAATGGCTACTGCTAGTGCAAGTGATATTAGCCCCACGGGCGTGTATCGAACCGGCCTGCAATGCAAGAGCTCCCAAGCCTCCTCAGACTCTACCGGACTGAGTATAACGAGACAGGGCCAATAGCCCAACTGAAGTAGTACCGGAATGCTAGTGCTGAAGCCTGTGCCCGTCACCACTCGGTATAACGGAATCGCCCAGTGTATACAACGAGAGAGAGAGAGAGAGAGAGAGAGAGCCAAAGCGCCCAACCGGCCTAATCGGAAGTGAATACTCTACTGGGATGGTACCGAGTTGCCGACGGAGAGCGGCCAACTCAGCAGGAGTATCACTAGGAACGAGGCTCACACTGGAGTAAGGAGAGTGGGACTGAGGCAGCACTGGTAGGGTTAAAAGGCACGTTTACACAAGGCTTTTCTGCAGTAGCACAGCTCTGCTGTCTGAGTGAGGCGTACACAGCTCTGCACGATAGTAACACTGCACTGCACGAAGTAACACCAGGCAAGACAGCCACACAAGTACTGGAACAGTGGATGATAATGTCGCGATGGCGACAACCGGAACGTAGGTCTTCTGGAACACGCTGTGGGTTGATCTTGCAGGAGGAAGTCAGCCGGGCCGGATCGGAGCACGTAGGAGGTAGTCGTACAAGCCGGATCATACACAAGCAGGAACGTCAGCCAAGCAGAGTCGAGGTCCGAAGGAGGTAGTCAGACGAGCTGGGTCAAACACAAGCAGGAACACTGGAGAATGGTCAGGGCAAGCCAAATCGGTACACAGGAATCAGAAACGCAGCAACAGAACAACTGGCTCAGAAACACCACAAAAGGGCACCTGACAGATGGAATAGTCAGGTATAAAAAGGAAACCAAGGGGCGGGCCAAACCAAGTGAACAAATCACCCTCAACCACAGAAGAGAGTGACAGCTAGATCACAGGCACTGTGATAACAATACAAAAGATTCTCTCTTTATCACAGTCTCCCACTGTGAGCCTGTGCTTCCTTACCTGGTGGTGTGTTGGGAAGCATGGTGGCTGCTACTTCCTCTTTACTCAGCATGTACAGGCACTGGCCTGGATGCCTGTTTATGGGCCTATGCTACTTTACCTAATTGGGTTCCGCCTCCTTCTGCTCCTTTATATACCTTCCTAGGCCTCGGAGCCATTGCCCTTACATGGTGTTTATGATAGCTTCTGCTTGCTCTGTTGTGAACCGTGCCCATCTGAGTATTCACTCTGTGTATGCCCCGTCTTGTCTGACTAGCCGATCCGTGCTGACCTCTGGTTCTGTCTAGTTTCACTCCATGTATGACCCTGGCTTGTCTGACTACCCACTACCGTGCTGACCACTGGTTCTGTCTGAGGATTCGCTCCGTGTATGACCACAGCTTGTCTGATTACCCGCTACCGTGCTGACCACTGGTTCTGTCTGAGGATTTGCTCCGTGTATAACCACGGCTTGTCTGACTACCCGCTACTGTGCTGACTGCTGGTTCTGTCTGAGGATTCGCTTGGTGTATGATCCCGGCTTGTCTGACTACCTGCTACCATGCTGACCACTGGCTCTGTCTGAGGACCCGCTCTGTGTATGACCCCGGCTTGTATCTACCTGCACCTGTCTGACCTCTGGGTCTGTCTGTGGGTTCGCTCAGAGTGTCCCCGCTGGGCCTCCCTTGGCCTCTGGCTAACTTTGTGCAGTCCCCGGTATCTGTATTTCTCCGTGTAGTCTCCGGTGTGCTTCCTATTGGCTCTGGCCACTGTCTGGCTCCCTGTGTCCTCAGTGCACCTACCCTTTGGCTCCGGCCTCTACCCGATTGTGGGATCCGGTGCATCTCCTCCAGCTCTGGTCTTTATCGCTCCATGTAGTCTCCGTTTGTCAGGTCAGTGGCTCTGGCTACAACCTGTGCCTGTGTAGTTCTGGTGTGCCTGACCTGTGGCTGCGACTGCCTACTCACTCTTGTTGTCTCTACCTTGAGACCTAGAGTAGTTCTGTGCTCTCTCTCACTCTGGTGTTCTCCTCTCTGCAGTACAGTGCACAGCCCAGTGTGCAGCTCCCGGTAGAGCCTGCGGCCAAGCTTGTCTGGGTCTGGGATTGTGTGGGTTATTATCTACCTTGCTACTTTCTTAATAAAGGTGGTTAAATTTTATACTGTGTGTGCCATTATTTGCCTGATTACAGTAACACTCTTAGTTTGTTGAATAGGGAGTAACAGGCTTTAAAAATGCAGTTTAATACTACTATGCATAAAAAGTCTTGTGAACATGGGGGAAGAATTACTTCACTCTGAAGCCCCAGTAAATAAGAAAGTGAACCAAAGTAATGATGCCAGAGGCTAAATATTACTATGTCATCACTTGCTGATGTATAGAGCTGCTGAATTTATTATGTATTAAACTGTACTCCTTTTCAAACACACCCTTCATAAGAAACCCATTAATCAAAAGCATATAGATGCGAACGACAATACACGACACAGCATCATAAATCTAAACTAGTAACTTGAAACCTCTTCAGTGCATTGCTTCAGAACGAGTTGAAGATTTCTCTAGCACCCAAGGTGTTTATTCAGTAACTTCCGATAAGCATCTCCAAGAAAAAAACAATACACATTAAAATGAACACCTAACACTACCACAAACAAGGGACTCATGCACCCGGCTTGTTTCAGTTTGGCAGAAAAAAAAAAAATCAAACAAAAACAAAAGTTCCAGTGTCCAGTTTTCAGGTCCTACTATCATGTCTGCCTCCATCAACATACAAAAGTACAGGCTGGAGATGCTCAACTAGGAGCAAACCTGCTACACAATGTAGCAGGTTCTACAGGAGTGGGGTCCTACCCAGGGTGCAGTCTCTTTAGCTCACTAGTACCTTACACAGAGAGGATTTCCTAAAGCACATCATACCGGTCCTGCCATAACAGCAGTCCAGTCACGTAGTGTCAAGCAATTCCTCTCTGAACAAGAAGCTGCCAACCCCAGACGTAAAAAAAAAAGACTGCACTCTGGGTAGGACACCACTCCTATAGAGCCTGCTAAATTCTATAGTAGGCTCGTTCCTAGTTGAGCAGCTCTGAAAAGCACTTTCTCCCTCCATGAACAATGCATGCAGGACTGATGGAAGATGTTATCTCTTGAACAATGGCACAAGGATTTTCTGGTAACTGGGTGATTATTAGGTGGTGTTTGTATTTCTTTACAGTTAGAAATTTGACACACAAATTTTGTGTCAAAGTCAACTCGTTACATCCAGTGTCAAAGCTCTTCAAATAAATAAATAAAATACCAGGGAACAATGAGAGGACTCATTCAGTCAGTCGACCTCTAACCTTTCAGGTGTCAGTAAATTCCCAGATAGATAAAGGAGAATCACAGGCAGATTGTGCAGGAGTTTTCCCACATCAAGTCTATAATACTTACCAAACGCAGACAATGGAATACGTGTAAGTATGAAAGTTATGAAAACAATAAATCAATTCACTAAGGAAAATTGAGCCCTGGCCCACTACAGCTTACAATCTAATGAGGAGATACAATACTGAAGTATCATTAACCCTTTGAATGCCAGATACTTATCCATCCAATTGCAAAGCAATGCACTGGAGACATCTCCAGCATCCAAGAGTTTAAAATATGTTAGAACAATGATTATTTTTGTACAACCCTTTCAGTGCCAGAGGGGTATACAACACATTGTTTAACAATGCATTGCGTACCCCTCTGGCATTGAAAAGGTTACAGCCTTAAATACTTTTAGAGTTGTAATAGATTAAAAAGCATCTAACGTCCTTAAGGGCCAAATTGTTGCTTACTTCTCGGATCTTTAAGAGGTTAAAAATGTAACATTATAAGGATGCTCAGAGAAAATATACTATTTCAGTAAATGCATACTGTGTTAGTCCATGTGGGTGCACAGACGTGAAACATAAGTAGGACTTTCTCTGAATAAAGTCCTATTTTCTTAGTATAGTTAACATACAGCCTTCATTCATAAGTACCAGAATAATATCGAAGTGCAACTATCACAAGTCTAGTGCCCAGCTCAGCAGGTGTGCTCTTCTGGGAGGATCAAAGGGTTGCACTGTGAGCAGAGACAGATCAGCAAATTTCACAGTTCAGTCTGTGGAACCCTTGTAGTCTGCTATGGATGGATTTCTTAACCTGACTCTAGCATTCTATGGAATTGTGCTTGCACCAAGTGAAGTCTGATTTAGCATGAGTCTGCAGAGTTTAGTCCAGCCCACCTGAGACAAGAGACTCCATTCTCTGCTTTCTCCCAATGGCTGGCAGTAATCATTTTGGGGCTGAAAAGTGCAGAATTGTTTTCTTTTACCAAGTCTGCTCCCATAGGAGAAGTGATGTTATAATTATGGGAGATTATGTGGACTGGCAGGTTCCTGTATCAGCAAGGAGTAGGGACATCCTGGATTCCTTGCTAGGAGCCCCCTTTTATACAGTTGCTGAAGGGGCCATTTCTCAAGGAAACAGTGCTAGATTTGATTCTGATATAGTGTCCAATGTGTATGTGGGAGAGAGCCTGGCGACCAGTGTTGAACAGTTAGTGGGATTTAATATACTGTTAATGTAGTAAGTAACCATAGTAAAACAAAGGTCTTAGATTTTAGAATGGCAGATTTTTCTCTTATGGGTTAACGTATAAGTAATTCCTTAGCAAACAGTAGATTGCATTATGGTGTGCGGGGACAATGGAAACAAATAAAACATTCAATTTTATCTGCAACGGATTCCTGTATCAGGCAAGAAAACTAAAGGTAAAAGATTAAGAAAACCAATCTGGTTTTCTAGAGAGGTGACAGGTAATTGTAAAGGATAAAAATTGTGAATACAGGAAATGCAGGCAGGGGAAGATAGGAAAGTTTACAAGGTTACACAGAGGGAAACTAAGCACATTGTAAGGTGTGCTAAATACCAAGCAGAATAGAAACCAGATTGGGTTTCTTTATATTTTACCTTTCTTTACATGCCTGATTCAGGATTCAATTGCAGATAAAACTGAATGCTTAAGAAAGGGTAACAAAATGTTCTTTAGCTATATTAGTGAAAAGAAAAAGAGTAAAAAGCATAACAAGATTAAAGTCAGAAAATCATACACAGGATCAGGGAGATAAGAACATTTTTAATGTTTCAAAGAGGATTTTAGTGAACTTGGCACAAAATTATTTTCTCTTAGTCCATGTCATGTGTTCCCTCATCCAGAGAGCAGGGTACTTCAACAAAGACAGGGCTTTGAGGTGAATACTCTACTCTTCTCTCCAGCTTAACGCCCCCACTTAGTTGCAATGTAAGCAAAGTAGCATAAAGAAATAAAAGCGAGAGGAAATAATGAAATCCCTTGGACGAAGACCCCAAGAGGACCCCTCTGCCCTGGGACTTAAACAACCTGTTTTTGCTTCAGCTGGGAGTCCTGTGTACCACATGGACTAAGAGAAAATTATTTAATGGCAAGTTCACTAAAATCCTTTTTTCTCTTATGCCCAATGTGGAACACAGAAACCATGGGGATATAATAAAGCATCCACCACGATTCCTGGGAAGTAAAATCAAAAAGAGAAAAAAAACCCTGCACTGTAGACCAGTATTCCACAAGACTAAAGGGCACAATATGAACTTATGGACACCAAACTTGTACACAACTGAACCAGAACAAGTCGTAACAGGGTTCAAAGCTCTTCATAAAGAAAAAGAAAAAAGTCCTTAAAGGGATAGCAATGTTTCAAAATAAAAGAAGCTCCAATTAATCTTCATAGTATTTGGGCCATGGAGAGTGTTATATTAATACTGTCAAAGTTGTAGTTCAAAAGTAATTGAATGATAACGTTTCCCCCTCCCGCCCCTTTTACCTAGTGTAAGCAACCTCCCCTCAGATGTGGAATCTGATCTTAAGACCAGACAGATCACAGCAAGAGACAGTCTTCTTACTGTGAGACCAATGAAAACTCTGCCCCCCTTGACAGTTTTTTTTAAGTTCTTCCCTTATATTTATTGATGATTGTCCCTCTCTGCAAGCCATCTGGACACCACCTTTCTTTTCTGAGGTGAGCAGTGTTACATCAGTAAAAGGGGCGGGAGGGGGATAATTTATCATTCAATTACTCTTGAACTACAACTCTGACAGTATTGAAATAACATTCTCCATGGCCCAAATACTATGAAGATTAATTGAAGTTGCTTTTATTTTGAAAAATTACTATCCCTTTAAACAGGCACCAATGCCTAAAGGTCCTTCTGGTCAGAGGGGACCACCGCCTCACGAACGTATACAACTGCTCAGCATAAGCCTGGATCTTGTCCTCCATTAAAATCATCCTTCCCCCTTGGAGATTATCGAATCTCATACCTGAGAAGGCACTAGAGTGGATTTCTTGAGACTGAGCACCCAACCACGTTGCTTTGGGATGTAAACACAGTCTTGAATCTGTGTGTATAGAGTGCAGCCTCTGAAGGATCCTTGCATAAAAGGTAGTTTAATAAGGAGTCAAGGATATTCCATGAACACCGATGTGAGCTTTCAAAGTAACCATGACCTCCGTGAAGATCCCTGGAGCAGATGCTAGTCTGAAGGGAAGAGCAGTGAAATAGTAATGATTGATCCTGAAGGCAAAGCATAGGAAGAGCTGACCGTCTGGATGAATTAGGACATGAAGGTAGGCATCCTGGAGATACAGGGAGACAAGAAATTACCCTGGACAATGGCATCGATGACAGATCACAGAGATTCTATCTTGAAACTTGTAACTATTGAGGCATAGTCCAGAAAAAGAGGGCAGGCACCCTCCTTCTTGGGAAAGACAAAGACTGGAGCAAAATCTGGTGAAGCATTCCTCGGCTACAACAGGGATTAACACCTGCTTTTAGAGCAGGGAGGATACTGCATCTATAAATAGATGCCCCCAGAACCGGGTCTTGAGGAATTCTGGACAAAAAGAAAAGAAGAGGTGGAAAGGATTTCAGATCTACCCTTCCAAAATAACCCATAAAACCCACTGGTCCATCACTGAAGACTCCCACGTGTCTGGAAGAGAAGGGCTAGGACCCCGTGAATCATATGGAGGTGATCTTGTCAGAATTTGGCTTCTGACCAGACTTATTGTTTTGCCAAGCTTGCTCAGGCTTTGGAGGGAGTGTTGAACTCTAGGTGCCCCAAACTGGCAGAGGGCAATGTAAACTACACTCCTTAGGAAAAAAAGGCATATTTCACTACAATCTGAGGCATGAGTGTGCTTTTGCCTTCAGTAGCGTCACTAATAAAGTTAACTAGGTCAGGCCCACAAAGTTGTCTTCCTACAAAGAGGAGGGACACCAAAGGCTTTTTTGGATGATTGGTCAGTCGACCAAATCTTGAGTCTCAATACAAAGTACGACGCTCAGCTACCGAAAGTACTGAGGCCTTACCAGAAAATGACCTATTTTTCTTGAAGAAAGTGTGGTGTGCTCTCAGAAAGCTTCAACCATTCATTCAGCCAATAACTTAACATTCATAACATCGTATATATTTTTCATTGTATACAGACTCCCGGATGAGAGAGAGTAATGGATTACCCTGTCGAGCTTAGCTGATTTTT
The DNA here is from genome assembly GCA_037306005.1 of Rhinophrynus dorsalis. Taxonomy (NCBI): domain Eukaryota; kingdom Metazoa; phylum Chordata; class Amphibia; order Anura; family Rhinophrynidae; genus Rhinophrynus; species Rhinophrynus dorsalis. The sequence continues at coordinate 93,820,748 of CM074723.1, read as the reverse complement.
AGCTCATGCAAACAGGCATTACATACATGTGAGTATTATTCACTTACATAATATTTGTACACATTTCAATCTGATTTGATAGGGCCCTGAAGTGTGGTCTAATAAGTAATGCATTTTGAGCCCACCGTCACCCCTCTAAGTGAAATTGATGCAGAGATATGTCCATGTGAAGGTTTACCATGCACTTCTATGAAACAAAGATGCCACCACATGGTAACCTATTTTTAAAGGGGCCTCGTTCAATAAAACTAAAAGTGAAGAAATTACAAAAATAAGGCTGAAACATACATATATAAATAGTGAAATGCAATCTGTATTAATAAAAGGAAAAGGCTGAAAGGCTGCCAGATTCTCCATCTCCAGCCACACACACACACACCTGGGTAGACAAACACACCCGGGGCGGCAGTAAGGAGGAGATATGTAGGTCTTTTGTATACTGCCTGTCCAGGATAAACAGGATGGAGTGATTATCTCTGCAAGAAGTTGCCCCCCCATCTCCTGTTCCAAAAAAAAAAAAATGCACTTTCCACCCCCTGCCTCTCCTGTGTATATATCTGTAAGGAATTGAAGGGGCCTATAATACACATACACACACCACAATATATACACACACAAACAATATACACACATGCACAATACACACACACGCAATACACACATACACCACAATACATACACACAACACACATGAAATAAATATGCACAATACAAACAGACAACACACACAATACATCCAAGCATGCAATACATATGCAAAGCACAAACAGACAATACACATGCACAATAAACCAAATACAACACACGGCCACAATACACACGTACAATACACATGCACAAAAAACACACACAATACACACATGCACGAAAAAAAACATGCACAACGTGCACACATACAAGCAATACACACAATACACAACACACCAAAAAATTTGCACAAACCACACACAACACATACAACAAACACAATACATACACAACACACACACAATATACACACACACACACACAATACACACACGGGCAACACATACATGCAATACACATGGCCACAACATAACATACACAACACACTAATATACACACATGCCCGAAAACACACAAACGCACACATAGCATACCACAACACATGCACACATAGCACACCACAACACACGCACAAGACACACAATATACCAAAACACACAAACAATACACACATGCAATACACCTGCACAATATACACTCGCATGTAATGCACATATGCACAACAAACACACACAACATACACATGCAGAATACACCACAACACACACACACACACACAATACACCACTGCACACACATGTACAACACAATGTGCAAAACACACACAAACACCACACACAACGCACACCAAACACATGCACAACACAGACAATACAATACACACAGACAATAAAACACACACAACACCCACACAGTCAACAAAAAACACACACACCGCAACACGTAATACACACACGCACAACACACGCCTACTATACATACACACACAATACAAACATGCAAAACATACACACGCACAAAAAAACATGCAATACACACATGCACAGAAAAAAACATGCACAAAACATACAAGCAGTACACACAGACACACAATACACAACACACACAATACACCATAACACACACAATACGAACGTACAACACATATGCAAAACACACACAAACAATACACACGATCACATGCAATACATGCACAATACATACATGCAATACACATGAACAACACAGACAAAAGACACACCCAAATAATAAACACACACAATAAACAGAGAAAAAACATGCACAACACACAAAGACAATACACTTACACACATGCACAACACACATGCAATACACACAAGCACAAAAAACATACAAACACATACACAATACACATATGCCCCAAAAACACACAAACAATACACAAATGCAATATTCATGCACAATACACACTTACATGTAAACTTGCAATACACACACAATACACAAACACACAGCACACACACGAATTCAACAATCCAGTCATTAAGAACATTGTCTCCATTCTGGATTTACCTGGATATTAGGGGAAAATAATACTACACGTAAATCCACTTCATTTTTTTTAACCCTATTACTACCAGACAGGTATCACATTCTGTGTTTATTTAGTCATGCATAAAACTGCATAGGACTTTTTTTTGGGGGGTGGGGCTGGGGAGGGGTTATTTATTTTATTTACTGAATGGGCAAAGCCATGCCAATATTGCTACAATGTATATACTAGCAAAAGGGACATGGCATTGCCCATGAGTATTAGGTCTTTTGAGTACTTCAGGAGTATTGAAGACATTGATTGACAATGCTTTGTGTATGTTTGCAGAAGTGAAAGGATTAAGTGTTTGAGAGGCAAAGACTTATCCATGCAGTGGAATGTGTTAGATACCTCCTTGGCACTGAAGCAATCCAACACACTGCACATTTTCTTTGGTTTGTTTAAACTCCTTCAGTGCCAAACAGCTATACAACACATTTCACTGCATGGATACATCTTTGGCTCTGAAATACTTGAGCCTTTCACTGCAGCAAACCTACCCAAACCATTGTCAATGAATAAGACTGAAGCACTCAAAGGACTTAAAGGGGATGTGTCAGCTATATACAACATAGCTATATAGTTAGGCTACTTATCGAATAGTATAGTATATATACTATATTCATATATATATATATATTTTTTTTAAGTTTTAATTCCTGTAAATTTGACTTACAAAGTCTGTCCCCCAGCTACTTTCGCATGCACTGCGGTTCACTGCAGTTACCTGCTCTGTAACAGCAGCCAGATACTCTTCCTCTTCTCTCCTCCCTCCTCCGATGACAGAGGCTTCTGTCTGGAAAGTTGGAGCAATCTCATTGGCTAGATAACGATCTCTGCCAATGAGGACCCTGCAGCTTACAGATAGAATCCTTCGTCATCCGAGAAGGGAGGAGAGCAGAGGCACAGCGACGGACTGAAGTCTTTGCGGAAGTAGCTGGAGCCCAGACTTTCTAAGTTAAATTTACAGGAATTAAAACGTAAAAAAATAAATAAATAACATTTTAGTACTATTCGATATATAGCCTATTTAGGCTATGTTATATATAGCTGACACATCCACTTTAATCTCCACAGGCAACGCCGTGCCCCTTTTGCTAGTAAGATATAAATGGAATAAGGCTATCTCCTCTAATAGAAGGAGAAAGCACAGTTATAACAATGCAATAACAGCCCAAGTACGGAAAGTTTAAAACCCTCATACTACATAAGCAGCCACCTTTTGAAACATAGGCTTTAAGGGAAACAAGAAAGCGTGATTGCAAAATAGACAAAAGACCACATTCCACTGGGTGCCAAGAAATAGCAGGGACATAAGAGAAAGGACCATAGCACTCAAATGGCTACCAGTCTTCAAACTCCCATTTTTAAATACAGAACCTCCGAGAAGTTAACTAGTGAGACGAAGACTTATAATAAAGTCAGCCGTCACAGGGAAATGGTGCATTAATACACTTGTGAACTGGTCAATCAAATTCCAGGGAAGCCAGCTAATGGCAGCCTGCCTAATGGGGGATTAAACAGCTCCATATTAAGGATAAAATAAATAAACCTAAACCAGAGAAAACAGTGCCAACCTGCCCTTTTCCTGAGGCAGATCAGTTGAAACTGAAGGGCAAGGGGTAAAGCTGTAAGGAAGAGGGGAGTCTTAACCACAAATGCCCTGCCTTTTTTGAAGTGCCCTGCCCCTTGGAGGCAAGAATTTTACCCCGTGGTTCTTGTGTTCCGCATTGGACGTAATAGAAATCATTATTTTTGCTCAGTCAGAAATAAGTACAATCCTATATAATAATTCGCTAAGGATGTTTGTCAGAAGCCGTCATGCGCAGGAGAGACGGCTGCGCGCGCTGCAGTCATGAGCAGTACAGACTGCCCGTGCCGCGGCTGATATGGAGTGGGGAGCTCTGAATTCAGAACGGAGTCCTCTCTGCGCACCTTTCTGGGACCCAGGAAGGTGCGTAGATAGGACTACGGTCTAAATTCGGAGCACCCCACTCCATATCAGCAGCGGCGCATTCAGGCAGTCAGTATTGTTGGCCCGTGTACACGGGCTTTATAACTAGTAATTAAATAATACAATAAAAAAAAATTACAATTTAATGTGATATTGCACAATTTCCCCTTCAGGAATCCAGCAAGCATATGTGAGATGATACTGCATTATTGGTTATGTAGAATCTCATCACAATTTAGGAAAAAAGTACTGAGCCTCATGTTAAAACATATATAAAATTTTATAAAACTTTACAAGCCAAGGGGGCATCATTTGTTAGAATATCACAATTAAACCCATGCTAGATTGTTTTTCTTCCAAATCATATTAATTCTCTTTTTCTCCAATGTACACAAGATGTATATCCAAACAAATTACATTTTATATAATTCGGCAATATTAACTTAAAGTATTGTTAGATGCCACTACAGGCAATATCACTAACGCCAATCATTCTACCACTTCTATGACCCTTCAATATTTCTCCAAACTGAAGGATGAATGAAATTTGAGAGGTTCAACACTACATGGGCCCCTTGGCCAAACCATGTAGCATGTAGTCCCTCTTTATTCCTCTCTCTCAGAAACACTGAGTGTCCTATCTGATACTGTCAAATCCTCATTCTTTTTTTCTCCCCTCCCCCCACTTTAAATCTTTCCCCTTCTCTATCTAATTGCCCCTTTCTCCTTTTCTCTCCTTTACGAATATCCTTCCTCTGTTACTTGTTTACTGCAACAATGGTGACTGATACTCATATGTGGATGACTTATGCTCAATATTGCCTGTTGCTTTTTTACTTAATATAATTTACTTTACTGTAATTTGACGTCAAGCACAATATTTATTGTTCCTTTACAGTAATATTCTTGAGGAAAAATTAGATATGTAAAAGTTAATATGAATGATAACATCATAGCACAAAATTACCTCATCAGGGAACAGAGATTATATATTCTATAGCATAAGAATATATTTATGTGCTAAGAAAATGTTGTACCTTCAAAAAGGCCTTCAGACCTAGAAGATACCATTAGAGATGCTTATAGAGTTTACTATAAGTTTGCTTTAGCAATACTTCTAAAGAAAAACAAACAGAATACCTATTGTTGTTTAATTAAATACAATAAAAAGTTTAATGTCTGTCTGGAGACATTCTCTACCTAATGCAGCAGTGTTGATCAATGTTTGTCTTCGGGACACCACCAGGTCAGAGCTTCAGAATATTCCTGCTTGATCACATGCAGTGGATCATAGACTCTAATTTACCTGTATTAAAGTTAGTATATTCTTAAAATCTGTATGTGTCCTGAGTACTGGAATTAGGAATCACTGTAATACATCTGGGAAAGTATATCTTTCAAATATTAACGTTTTGAACTGCAGATAATTCACCCCAAAAATTCTACTTTGAAGAACAATTTCTGATGAAATGCATTTTATAGCACAGTGCTCTCCAATATCAATGGTAATCTGGACCATGTTTTGTTTACAATACAGAGATTAGCACACACAGCACACTAGAGAATAACAACATGTGGTTTATTTGTGAGTCAAAGTTTCAGCATTCTAAATACCACAAAGAACACTGAACTGCTGACTTACACATAAATTACACTGTTATTCTCTAGTTTGAAATGCATGTCTATGTATAAAGAATGCAAGCGGGTGGCAAAGTCTAACCTTAGGTGCATCTAGCATTTATTTACCAAGGTGTGCAGAAGTAATCCAATCTTTATCATTTCTTTGTTTGTTCATCCAGAAAACTGAAGTTATATCCAGTAGATTGGCGAGGAGGCTACTTATAGAACACAAATTAATCATTTAGGAATGGAAGGGGCATACTTTTTTAACCTGTTGAGTGCCTAAAGTGTTGGCCAACATATTACTCTGCAAGACGTTCACTATTCCTCTGAAGCTTAAAACATGGGTATTTATCTTTGTCATGGTGATGAAAAGTCACAGATCCATTTGTCCCATATAATTGGCACAAGTTGTTCTGAACTGGTAATATACACCAATTAATAGAATGATGGAGAAAATACTTAAGAGTCTGTACAAATGCCAACAACAGTTTATTTACACCAAACAAAATTTTAAAAAAATGCAACATTTCTGGGGCTCAATGCCTGATGAGGCACTGAGCCCCCAAAATATTGCATTTTTTTGTATGCTGTAAATAAACTCCCAACTGTCGTTGGAGTCTGCACAGATCCTTAAGTGTACTCTCCATTGTTCCATTCAGTATACCTCAGCCCAGCAGGAAACCGTAGGAGAACTGGCACTGGGTCGGAAGTCCTGCATATACTACTTAGTGTGGGTCCACCTACCAGGATAGTTTGTTTCCGCAGTGATAGCCAATTCACCCCACCTGAACCCCATTATAGATATTGTCAACTCAAAAGAAGGGCATATACATCAGAAGTAGATACATATAAATCTAGGGCTCTCTCTCTATTTACAAAATTATATCTGAGAATACAGGCAAAATATTATATTTTACACACACACACACACACACACAGGAATCAGTCTATCAAAAAATGTATAATAAAAATAATAATAGTAAAGATATTATATTATATTATTATTATTATATATTTAGCCAAGTAATAATAATTTTAGTAACACTTACTAATGAAAATTAAGATTAGCTAAGAGATCTGTAGGGCTGTACACTCAGAGTAGTAACCATGAGGCAAACTATCTCCACCACAGGGGACAAAAGTTCCATTTGATTTATATAGAGTTTTGAAGCAATGCATTGGAGACCTCCCTGACATTCAATGAATTAAAGGACCTTTTAAAGCGATTTGGGGGAATTTTTTTTTTATTATATATGCCCCTGATGCAGATGGTTTGCTCCAGACTTACTACTGCATACCAGCCTTAGTGTCATGTTTACCAACAGTGAACTAAATTAACCCTTTCAGTGCCAAGGGGTATCCAACATATTTATTTGCAATGCGTTGGATTCCTCTCTTACATTCAAGGAATTAAAAGACCTTTTAAAGCAATCTGGGGGATTTTTGTTATCAGTCTCCCTGATGCAGATGGTTAGCTCCAGAACTGCTAATGCATACCAGCCATAGTGAACTAAATTAACCCTTTCAGTGCCAGGGGTATCCAACACATTGTTTTGCAATGAGTTGGATACCCCTCTGGCACTCAAAGTTGAAAACAACAAAGAATGAACAGAGCATAACAAAATTACCCTCAAGAGTTTCCAGATTCACTAATTTAAATGACTTGTAACAGCATGGTCAATAAAACTGAAAATATCTGTGACTATGGTTGTTTTGGCACATTGCTACTTATTAATCACACATTCATTTCTGAGGGGATTTTTATTCAGTTATGTTAATTAATGATTAATATGTCCACTGCTTCCAATTTAAGAGGTTGCATAACCATTCAAACCAGTCCTCGAGATCTCCACCTACAGCAATTATCAGCCTTGTTTAGTAATTTGGTTTGAGAGTGTAATCCATTGTAATCTGCCATAATATACATATCTTCATCTCCACTTGTGGTGACTTTATGGCCCTGAAGGACTGTACATTTTAGCCCATTATCTAACACTCAGATACTTACTTTGCACAGCAAGGCAAAACTGGAGGAATTCTGGAGCAAACTGTATTGTAGTGATAATAAAAGAAAGAAGTGCAAGGAGAGCTGTACTGTTATCCAATAACTGCACATAAATCAGGCTGCGAGTGTCAGATACTCACATTAAATATTAAACCTGCTACAATAATACGCAACCGGTTTTAAAGCCAGCAGGGATTTCTGATGCTAGTTCTCCCCACAATGAAACCACATAGACATGCATCATATGACCATTCCGATGTTCAGCAGTATTGTAGGGAACAAACTTTTCAAAATGCCCACAAAGTGGTCCTGTCACATTCCTTCTTTTGGCCACATTCGTTTATACTTCCCAAATATGAATAAAAACCTCCATGTAATGTTAATTATTGTTCTGCCTATCATTAATATCTACCTGATTTTTGTTTGGTAGCAAGAGAAAGTGTGTCTCCATCTTGAGGACGTTTAAAATTATTGGCAGAGCGGTCCCTCTGTGTATAGCTGCCAATCCTCTTCTCTAAGCCTACCCCACCTCCATTCCAAAGCAGGTTTTGCATGTGTAGTATGTATGCATTCAAATGGGGTGGTGAGAGGAGTATTTCATGGATGGGGACGTTCTACAGAGTGCTGTGGTACACCTTGTACCATAGTTAACGTCACTGCTGACATCACCAGGCAATTTTTTTTAAACACTATTTCTATTATAGTATTTTGATTTTGTTAAAAAAAAATAATTTAACAGTCTATATGCAGTTTTACTAGATACATTCAATTACTGTTAAAGTACTTCTCATCTTAATGTTCCATGTGAGTGAATCTTCAATCCGTTTTATTTTATGCAGTGCAGCCTGAGATCCCAGCTTTAAAAATACGATCGTGACGTTAGTTCAGGACAGGCTGCGGCACCACTCTGCCCCATAGCTTGTCAAACTTAGTCTCTTCCTCTCCCCAGTTGTTCCCGCTATCACCTTCTCCTCTAATGGAGGAATCCAGCATGTGAGCTGGAGCAGTCTCATTGGTAAGAGTGCATAGTGCATAGACTCTATAGAATACCATAAGGACTGGATTAGCAATATCACTGGAGAAGCCACCTCTACTTTATCACCTCTTTATCACACCTTAGTGCATAACCCTTGAGCATTCTATTCAGTAAAGAGTTGTCCCTTTCTTTTTATTCTCTGAATATACAGCTTAACTCTTCATGGACCAAATGGCTGTGCACATCCCACTGGACCTTAAAGGGTTAACAAAACTGACATTAGGCAGATGTAGCACCAATAAATTTCAGCTCTTATTTTAGCGTATCCTATTAGTATAACCATTCCTCCCTTCAAATATATCTCAAGAAATGTATTACTAAACCCATGAATCCAACCACATTGGAATGGTATCCTTGTCACAAGTCTATGATTAGAAGGAAATAATAAATACATTTACACTAACCCACTCAAGGCAAAGAACTAGTGAGCGACACTTTGCACTGGACACCCCTCTACCACTCCCAGGATTAAGACATTTGTCATCTATAAGGCAAAACTGGAATTTGTTCTTCATACAAAGGTCAGTTATATCGATTTACTGCTGTGCACTGCTGTACTGTACCACTCTGCTGTAGTATATAACTGCACAGGAGCATTACTACCTTAAAAACGTTTGCATGGCCTTTTAAGATCCAAAAGGTGGGGTTCTCTATGGCTGATCTCACTCAGACAAACTCTGTGTGGGAGTGAAAACCAAGCACTGTACAGACCTATATGTATAAATATAGAGATACCAGCCAGGTGCAAGATAGATAACTAAATAACCCCTTAAAGTGTTAGTAATGTCCAAAAAAAAGTTTTTTTGCATATAGAAGAGCTTAAAAAGCTGAGCTATATGCAAAAAAACGTATCTCTCAAACCACTATGGTTTAAGAGATACAGGCGGTTAAAGTTCGCTGTCTCTTACTGACAGCTGTAAAGCTGTCAGCAGGAGATTCGTGTCGGACATTACTAACACTTTAAGGAGCGGCGGTCCACAGGTACTTGCACCCTTAAGGACCACATAGACTTAATTTGCTCACATTATTGGCTCGCCAAAAGAGGCTGAAAATGACTGCCCTGGTCTTAGAGAAGTCAGTTTAAGACTCCCTAGTGACAACTGTGCGCCCACAGGCTCTCTTTGATCAAAAACTCATGATGTGCCAGGACCGTCACCAGTCCTTAAAGGGATAGTAATACTTCGTTTTAACTTTATTTTATTTTGTAGGCATTATAAAAACATGAAGAATGATATAAGTCTTATCTCTGAAACCTTTATGGTTTAAGAGATATTCACAAACAAAGTATCCCTTCCCTGTTCAACCAGATCAGAAGGGAGATGCCCAGGTAGACTGCAGAGAGGGACAATCTTCAATTAAGATCAGAGAAAAAGCTGAAAAACTTGTAAAGGGGGGCAGGGCTTTCATTGTTTTCATACAAAGAAAATTGTCCCCTTCTGTTATCAGTCCTGTCATACAACCAGACTCACATCTGAGAAGAGATGGCTTACACTAGGAAAAAGGGGCGGGAGGGGAACTTTGCTTGTGAATATCTCATAAACCATAAAGGTTTGAGAGATAAGACTTATATCATTCTTCATGTTTTTTTAATGCCTACAAAATAAAATAAAGTTAAAACGAAGTATTACTATCCCTTTAACGCACAGACACTCGTGATGATCCTGGCACGTCACTGGACCTTAACGGATAAAAAGCAGTGCTTCTGTTATACACATTAATAGTCACTGATTCCTATTTCTATTCCCCATTAACGCACACCGGGCCTTAGGCACAAAAACATTTCTGGAGCAAACAATTCTTCACCACAGGGGAGAAATCAAAAGTCCCCCTGATTAAAAGGATCATTAATCCCTTGAAAGGTAGAGGGGTCTCCAACACTTTGCCCTGTAGACCCTAGCATTTAGTTGATTTGCATCATAATTGCTCCTCTTTTGAAGATCATGTTCACAGAAGGGTCCCAAATAAGGACATGTTTAACACTTTGCGTGCCACAGGGGTATCGAACATATTGCTTTGCAATGAGTTGGGTAGCCCCTCTGGAACATAAAAGGTTAAGAGACAAATCCACATCACTGACTAAAATGGCCTTTTAGCTTTCTGCAGTGCTCCACGGTGAGACAGCTGTTATTACCACACAGAGCCCTTATCCGTTTTCTCTCCATGGTTTATCTAACAGAATTCAAAGACAGTAAGTGAACAGATGGCAGCTCATAATTGTAATTTTCCCTTCAAAAGGACTAAGAATTTTGTTTCTTTCCTTTTAACCCTTTGAGTGCCAGAGGGGTATGCAATGCATTGCTTGCAATGCATTGTATACCCCTCTGGCACTCAAAGGGTTAAGCTCTCTGGGCTGTGTTCAGGAAGTTCAAATTACATTTTGCATTGATTGAAATGGGGCCTTTAACCTGATGAATGCTAGATGGGCTCCAACACACAGAGAAGTAATGAGATTTAGTCCTCCCTGGATTTCAAGCAATTAAAGTGGAACTTTCACAGTGATTCCAGTTTGCATATTTGAAAACCGCATTAAAAACTACCTATGTGCCATGTTAGCATAAAAGGACCAGCATTTGTACAGCATAGGAGATATTCACACTTATTACCATATGTTAATGTATAACAAAGAAACCCGTGTGAAGCAGGCACCAAAATCCCCTTTAACCTAACTGATGTATAAAAGACCACACCAGCATCTACAATCCAAAATCTGTTAGTGGACAGGTAAAATAAAAATAAAAGGAGAGCGCTAGAGGAGTCTGAAATTAATATAAAGACAAGGATGTCAGTGCATGCAAAAAACAGCAATGAAACAATACACAGATATGATGTATATAGTATAAAATCAACTATAATGAGTCCACCAATAAAAATATATTGAAAATATATATAAAAAAAAATGTAAGAGAGCTCTCGAAAATTCAAGTCCTTCACAACAGCACTTTTGTTGATGTAACTGATACCTCCGTGATTGGAGCAAACAACTTCCAGGTAGTAATCAAGCTGGAATCACTATGTAACAAGCTGAATAATGTCACTATGTTACAAACTGAATAATGACACTTAAAGGGATAGTAATACTTCATTTTATCTTTATTTTATTTTGTAGGCATTAAAAAAACATTAAGAACGATATAAGTCTTATCTCTCAAACCTTTATGGTTTGAGAGATATTCCCAAGCAAAGTTTCCCCTCCTGCTCCTTTTACCTAGTGTAAGCCATCTCTTCTCAGATGTGGAATCCAGTCCATAGACCAGACAGATAACAGAAGGGGACAATCTTCTTCCTATGAGAACAACGAAAGCCCTGCCCCCTTGACAAGCTTTCCAGGTTTTTCCCCTTATCTTAATTGAAGATTGTCCCTCTCTGCAGTCTACCTGGGCCCCTCCCTTCTGATCTGGCTGAGCAGTGTTACATCAGTAAAAGGGGTAGGAGGGGGATACTTTGTCATTGAATTACTCTTGAACTACAACTCTGACAGAATTGAAATAACACTCTCCATGGCCCAAATACTATGATGATTAATTAGAGCTGCTTTTCTTATGAAACATACTATCCCTTTAGTGGATACAATGGATCTGTAATACACAGGATCACGTAGCTGTAGGCTCTGTCCTCTGCCGATTGTATATATAAATGCAGAATATGAAAATCCGGGTAACATAAGCTGTAATAGCGGGCATGTAATACACTACCTCCTGTCCTAGATATCAATAAGAAGACTTATATAGCTAACCTCTCAATCTCCCGGGTTCACTTCCAAATAATGTGCGGGCAGAGGAATTGCCAATGATCTTATTATTTTGACTGTACCTCCACATGAGCAGAGCTGATTTCATCAAGCCTCACGGATTGAGAGAGGAGAACGGGAGATCGCTGAAACCTATATTGGTATCCCTCAGGCTGAATATGTGTTGAATTCTGTATCTCAACAGGACGAAGGGCGGAAAGATTAATAAGATCATTGGCAATTCCTCTGCCCGCACATTATTTGGAAGTGAACCCGGGAGATTGAGAGGTCAGCTATATAAGTCTTCTTATTGATATCTAGGACAGGAGGTAGTGTATTACCTGCCCGCTATTACAGCTTATGTTACCCGGATTTTCATATCCTGCATTTATATATACAGTCGGGAGAGGATAGAGCCTACAGGTACGTGATCCTGTGTATTACAGATCCATTGTATCCATCAAGTGTCATTATTCAGTTTGTAACATAGTGACATTATTCAGCTTGTTACATAGTGATTCCAGCTTGATTACTACCTGGAAGTTGTTTGCTCCAATCACGGAGGTATCAGTTGCATCAACAAAAGTGTTGTTGTGGAGGACTTGAATTTTCAAGAGCTCTCTTACATTTTTTTATATATATATTTTCAGTATATTTTTATAGATGGACTTATAATTGATTTTATACTATATACATCATATCTGTGTATTGTTTCATTGCTGTTTTTTTGCATGCACTGACATCCTTGTCTTTATATTAATTTCAATAAATGTTTGTGTATTGTTTTAGACTCCACTAGCGCTCTCCTTTTATTGTCCAGTCTATTTTTATATGTTAATGTATACTAATTGCGGCACCCATGACATTTCATATGCTAAGTAAGCATTTCAGTGATGTTCCATATGCAAACTAAGATTTTTCAGTGACGTGTCATATGCTAATAACGACCTGTGCAGTACCAGGAATCTTCACTTTCCCTAGAAATAAAAGTATGAATATTCCCTAAACCATCTGTGGACTTTTGTTTAAAATGACACATAGACAGTATTAAATGCAGTTTTCAAATATGCAAACTTGAATGAAGTTGAAAGTTCCACTTCAAAGTGGACCTATCACCTTAATATATATATATATATATATATATATATATATATATATATATATATTTATTTTTTACATTTTTGAAAACTACATTCACAACTTCCTATGTGTACATGTATACATGTATAGTTTAGGAGATAGTCACACTTATTTCAGGAAATAGTGATGACGTAGGCTTCTGTCTGTAAGATGGAGCGCTCTCAATGGCAGAGATTGATATCTATCCAATGAGATTGCTAACACCGTGTAATCTATAGATGATGCCATTACTCTACATTAAAATTCACACCTAAAATGATACCTGGTGTGAGTTCTATCAAAAATTTGGAATGTGAACCTTGACCTTACCTCACATAAATATGTAATTTTAATTATTTATTTTATGTTTAACCTCTCAGATGCTAGCAGTATCACCAAAACATTTTACAATGTGTTGGAGACCTCTGTAGCATCCGAAGGGTTAACTTTCACTTCCTGACAATTCACCATCAATGGTAGGGTCCAGTCTGGATTGTACTTTGTTATACTATCATTTAACTCCTTCTCAATGTGTTGCACACTCTGGTGCTTAAGGGGTTAATCTTAGACTGTTCACTTAAAGTAGAACTGTAACCAGTCAACATTCACACCTCAGTAACAGCATCCATCTTGAAAGGATTTACAGGATTGTCAGTTGGTCAGTTTATGCAACTCTGCTGCCAGTGCTTTCCAGCACAAGTGGTATGTGGGAGGGAAAACCATGTAGGATGTTCGTATCTAGCTGGCAACAAGTGGCCGGTGGGAGAGAGAACAATATGGAATATTAGTATTTGGCTGGCAGGAAGTAGCAGGTGGGATGGAGAGCAGTGTGGAATGTTAGTATTTGGCAGGTATTGATGGCAGGTAGGAGGGAGAGAAGTGTGAAATGTTAGTATCTGGCTGACTGGCATGCCAACCTAATTTGCATACACCAAAAACAATTAAAACTAAATATTTCATAAACTGTTTAAAAAAATAAAATGTCAAAATAAAATATAGGGAATTGAGATAGCACTTTCAAAATACACCTTAAATATGTTGGATTATGTTACACAACCCTCTGGCACTCAAATGGTTAACCACATGAATGCTAGAAGCATATCCACCAAATTACAAAGTGGTCCCCAATGCATTGTGAAAAGACATCTATAGCATCAAGGGGTTAAAAGGAAATGCCATTCCACAGTAGGAATGCACAATCAAAATTTAAAACTGTACCAAGGGATATTATGTGTAAAGCAAATAATAATAAAAATATTTTATACACACACACACACACATACACACAATTTTGAGCCAACAGTCATGGGGCAAGTAAATATTTCCATTGATTTCAATAACATTTTTAACCTTTTGAATGTTAAAGTCTCCAATGTATTGTGAAGCAATGCTTTGAAGACCTTAGCATTCAAGGAGTTAAATGACACATTTAACTCCATCTGAATTTGGGGTGTTTTTGTCACCTCTATGGTGTATCTGGTTTAATCCACAATTCCTCCTTTTAGCTTCCTGATTCGAGCTCCAGATGTCTTGCAAAATAGCTCTATGTTTAACCCTTTGAGTGCCAGAGGGGCGGGTTATTCATTGCTCACCCCACTGCAATTAAAGGGTCAACCTATGCTAACCCTCTTTCATTTCCCCCTAGCCGTTACCTCTTTTTACGATGCAGAATCTAGTTATGTATAGAGTACCATTATGTAAATGCCGTCTTTTAAGTGTAAGGACCTTATCTTCAAAAGGGAGCGCTCAGACGTTCTGAGCAAAGCAAACCATTCTAATTGATTTAAAGGGATAGTAATACTTAAAATGTAAAAAAATATATTTTGTAGGGTTTATCCCCCTGAGTAAAACAAGAGTACTCCCACTGCTGAAATTTGTTTTATTCAAAAGTTATTACAGTTCATAGTTGAATGTTTTAGGTGCAATATCACAGTGATTTGAAATTGTACAGTGGCGCTGTTGTTACACTATCCAATGGATAGCTCGGGTCCCGGGACCATAAATCTCCATAGGATGGTGTAGCAACAGCACCCCTGTACAATTTCAGGCCACTGTGATATTGCACCTAAAAAAAACAAATCAACTTTGAGCTATAATAACTTTTGAATAAAACACCTTTCAACAGTGGGAGTACCCTTGTTTTACTCAGGGGGATAAACCCTACAACATTTTTTTTTTACATTTTAAGTATTACTATCCCTTTAAATGGGGATCCTAACCCCTTCAATGAGAGAGGTCTCTAACACATTACAAAGCATGGTGACCTCTCTAGCATTCAAAGGGTTAAAAGCCTTACTTTATTTTTATTTGTCCTTTATGATGCAGCTGGTTGGCCCAAGAATACCTCCACTTTCTCTTGAACAGAAGGCCCTAAATATAATTTAGTAGTTAAATAAACCAGCATCCACACAACACATAGAAACGTCAATATACTTCCAACAGCAATCCTCTTCCCTTACGCCAGGGCATTGCTTTAATAGCGCAGATGTTGATGAAGGTCAGAGAGCTAGAGTGAGTTAAATTAACCACTGAAATCGATATGGGCAGACTCCCCATTGGAATTGGGCTTGTGTTATTAGCTTGCTTCCAGTTCTAGCTATGCACTGCATCTGTGTGTGTTTATATCCAAGCTGTGTATTCACAGGTAACTATTCAAGTAAACAAGTCTGCTTTTTCTCTTGGAATGAAACGCTCAGGTGGATTCCACACAGATACAGAGATACAATTTAAATGGGGGCTTTCAGCCTGTTGGTCTCTAATGCAATACCTTGAAATAGAATGGACAACTCGCATTCAAGGGGCTACAAGTACTATTTAATCACTATGGTGCAGTTGGTTTGCCTCACAGTCGTGCATATTTTTCCTTTCTGTGAAGAAAGGATTTTGAAAAGCAACATAAATATGCGATAGATCTTAAAGGAATACTAACCCTTTCTTATGAAAATAACTTTTATTTATGACTTTTCCTGCTGAGTAAAACAATGGTACTCTCCAGTGCTGGGAGATACTGTGTGCCACAGTTATTCAAAGGTAAAACTATTTTTTTATATTTAAAACAGTGCCACCTTGTGTGATAGCAACAGCTTCATCACTTTTTGACAGTTTAAACCAGAGGTGGGCAATGTGCGGGCCTCCAGCTACTACCAGACTATAACTCTCATTAGTCCCAGTCAATGCTAGACCAGTGTAGTGTGACCTCCATAAAATGGACATGCACCACTACAGCCCTTTTAATCCTACCAGATATCCAAACCAATTTCATTTAGATTAATCCTCTCTCTCCTAACACTCACTCTTCAAATAGTCATGCAGAATAACAAACCACCCTTTTTCTGTGCAAAGCTAGTAGTTTTCTTAGTCACCTTTTTTGGCAACTAGGTTCAAGATTCTCAACTGATCTAGCTCTTTTCCACACTAGCCTGGAGGAAAATTCAGTATTGGGTAAAGTTCAACTAACTTTCCCCAAACCCAATTAAAATCCTTATTAATTCCCACTGCAATATCTTCCCAGATCGTTCCCGTCCGCAAGGATTACAAAAACATCAGATGGAGCACTGAGACTAACCAGCCTTACCACATAAAACAAAGCACAGTCCCACACTATTCCTCCCAAAGTTCCGATCAATGTATGTCTACATGACCCTTCAGAAAGTGTCCAGTCAACCAAATGGAAATTTTATGGGGCCTAAAGAAAAGAAAAAAAACGCAAACTATTAAACCAACAATTCAAGTTGAACATTGGAACTGAATCTTTAAATTTCCACCATGCAATCTTTTTAATTATATCTGCACTAAGACCTCAGTGGCCACTTCTTTTCATAAGAAGAGACCCAAAGTCTAAGATTCAAACAAATAAACTGAAATTATGGCATAGGAGTACAATATTGATTCATCAAAAACAATCAAATTGCTAGGTACCCCTCAACAATGGAAAAGGGGGAATTCGTACAAACCAGTACCAAAAAGGCAGACAATCACACAATGCCCCAACTGATCCATCTTTGAGTGCTTCAACATAAAGTATTGTTCACTCCTACATCATGAAAACGAAAGTTCCTGCAAAAAGCCTTATCACCACTAACCAGTTTTCCCAATCTAAATTCTCTGAAAAATGCAAGAGAAAAAGGTGTGCAAAACTCAAGCTGAGAAACCCTACCACATTCAAGACACCCAGAAGATGCCGGAGAAACACCAACTGCTACTGGCCACCGATAAGCTTTCACACACCACCACTAGATAAAACCTTTAATGCATGATGAACAAAAAAATTAAATCTTTTGTAAAATAGGACCACCCAACCATCTTAAACATAAAAGCCTAGGCTACCATGGTTCTGTCCAACACAGTCACAGACAACTAAAATCCACAATAAAATCTCCAACTTGCTCCCATCTGACTCAATCACACCAGCTAAATCAAATAAAACTTGCCATTCCTTCCATACCTTCATGTATGCAGTCCACATACCAGATACAACAGAATTCAGATTCAGATTATATTCAGGTTCCAGAGTTAACCTGGACATAGCTGACCATCCTCTTCAGCACCTGAGAAAACTGAAAATCAGAAAGTGAATCAGCAATTACAATTGAATGACCTGGGGGTATGAAATAAAGTGTGATAAACTGGTGATTAGGAAGATATCCCTTATCCAGTGTAATAAACTCTACAAATTTTGTTTTAATCTAATCTATGGAACCTTTGCATGGAGATCTGTAAAGTAGTTCACAGGCTCCATTAGAAAAAGGGTTATTTTTTATGCAGACATTGGGGCTGGGCACCTTAGTGACCCAAGACATCAGTATCTTCTGCTCCCCCAGTACAGTGGCACTGTCTGTGATAATGCAGGGGTTAAGGGGGGCTGACTCACAGGGAGAAGATGAGTTTTATGTCCCAACAGAGATACGATGGATAAGGGTCAATAGAGAAAGTGAGATGATTTGTTTTATCCATGACCTTGAGTGTGTATATGAGGCACAGATGATGATGATAAGTTGAAAAGAAGCAAATGAGGAAGGATAGAGGAGAAGCCAATAACATAAATGGGGAGAGAAGGAGAAAAGACAGGGAGAAAGTGATGAGGTGTAAGGTAAGAGACTGTCATGGTGTGACTATGAAATTAACACACTGACAAGTACAGATGAACTTAATATAAAACTTTATTAAGTACAATAAAGACAGGTAGTAATAAAACAGGCTGGTGGCAACAAATGACAACAGTAGTAAGGTAATGACACAAAGTGGCATTAGATGGTGGCACACCTTCACGAGACCAGGGAAGACTAGTGAACTCACTATCCTAATCCTTCACTAGACAGGTGAGCGATAATGGAAAGGCCCAGGGGCTCACACAGGTAGATGGAATAACAGTGTGAGCATTCAACGCTTATGTTTGGATAGTACACCTTCACAAGACCAGGGAGGAACAATGGACTCACTTTCCTCACCCTTCACCAGGCAGATGAACCATAACGGAATGGCCCTTGGACTTACACAGTATATGTGATGGCAGTGCAGAGCACTCACACACACACACACACACACACATACAGTCAGTAAGAAATGAAAAGAGAGCACCAATACCCGGACAGGGTATACAATAGGCTGATAGCCAAACTGAGGCTCAATAAGGCAGCACGCAAAACCGGGACAGGCACTGGAGGTCAAACACACGGTATGACCAACAAGCGCTGCTAATGGAAGCGAGCGCAGAGTGGAAGGCACAGGCAACATGGAAACCAAACCGAGGCATGGAATGGTAACGGAGCACAACAATGGAGAGAGTAACTATCACGGTGCCCATGCTCTGGGCTACGGGCGGCGACATTATGACTTCTATTTTGCATTACTGCATGCTGATTGGCTAGGCACCTTTGTCACCGCCCAGTGATGGCCTTTAAATACCCTGTCATGTCTACCTATGGTGCCCTTTCATGGAGTACGAGTTCCTGAAGTGTATCTGTGCTTATCGCTTATCGTGTATGACCTGGCCTGCCTGACGATATTCCTGAGTTCCTGTGTGCTGCCGTTCCCTTGCTGACTGTATCTGGCTGAGAACCCGCTCCGTTGCTGACTGTATCTGGCTGAGAACCCACTCCATTGCTGACCATATCTGGCTGAGATCCCGCTCCATTGCTAACCGTATCTGGCTGAGAAACCACTCCGTAGCTGACCGTATCTGGTTGTGTACCGCTCTGTGGCTAGCTGCACCGGCCGAGTATCCACTCCACATTTTACCGTGTCCTGTTATACAGCTTGGTTGCCTGTGAGATCACGGATAAGTGCTGGGCCGTTGCATTAAGATTGTCGTTGTGAGCCGCATGGCACTATTACTTTGTCGAATAAAGGCTGAGCATCCGTGGTTAAGCTGCTCTCTTAACCACCTACGATGGTGTGCACAAGCGAAGTACCGGTACAGTGTTCCAGCACTGACTGTGTTACTCTGATCACTCTCTGGGAGTTGCAGTTATTCTCTGGGCGTTACCTATTAACCCTGTGAGGTAAGGGTAATTACTGTTCTTCACTGCAGAAGCCTTGGGCTCAAGAGCCAGCGTTGCATTGTACCATCCCTCAGGTTGAGGGGACACTGGTTGCGTACCATCTATATACCGTTATCTTGATCCACCCCTAGCTTTCTAGGGTTTTGCCTATGTAGCAGTTGCCTTGGTCTCCTGGTGACCCATTACCTAGGGTCAGTGCTGCCCACTACGCGGTTGCCTCGTTTACTGTGGCCTAGGGCCAGGGTCAGTGTTGCCTCGCTCCGGTTGGTCCTGTGCAGAGGCGTCTGGGTTGTGCCAGTCCTCCATTATTGGACCACCCGTCACCGAAATCCTGCTGTCAGCTCCTGGACTGTGTGCCTTCAGTCTCTCTGGTTCTAGCCAGAACCTTCATTGCCAGTATTGTTTCCAGTTAGTCCAGATTACCTATACTGGTTGCTATTGTTGTACCCAATTATATATATATATATATATATATATATATATATATATATATATATATATATATATATATATATATATATATTTATGTCTGTACTGTGGGTCTAAGGGCCTATATTCGTGTATGCACTTTATTCTAATAAAGTCATTTTTACCTTACCGTTCTGGTCTGAGTGTTCATCCAAAAACCGTGACAGTAATCCAAGAGGCAGCCAATGGTCAGAACCAGATGGGGTAGTCAGACGTCGCCAGTGGTCGTAGCCGGAGCGGGTAGTCAGACGTAGCCAGGGGTCAGAGCCGGAATGGGATAGTCAGACGTAGCCAGAGTCAGAACCGGAACGGGATAGTCAGATGTAGCCAGTAGTTAGAAATGGAACGGGTAGTCAGACGTAGCCAGGTAATGCACAGGAACAGTAAGGCACCAACACAGCAATAAGCTCAGGTACACCACAAAAGGGCAAAGGTAATGACACAGGTTGAGGTTTAAAAACCCTGACAGGTGGGTGGAGCGAGGACCTCACCAACAAGTAGACCTATAAGAACAGCGAGTCAGCAAGAGCGACAGTCAGGAAGTAAATAATGTCGCATATTAGGCAATACTCCGAGAGGTAATCACTGGGCACCGTGATAGAGACAGGAGGAAGGACAGGAGAGAAGGAGTGGAATGTGAGGGGGTGAAAGTCCTTGCAGAGATTTTTCCAGGAGAGTCGGAGGGGCTTTGCCCCCTGGACATGCCAAGCCTGGAAAAAAGTCATACCCTGTATGTGCTGGTGGACAGTATGGAGGAGATTAGCATATATCCTCCTTACTGCTGGCCCAGGGTGTGGTAGGCATGTATGGAGAATCTTGTGTGACGGTCTTCTCTTTTATAGAATTTTATATAGCACAGGGTAGTGGAAGCACTCCAGATAAAAATTATTAAATGCCACGGTACAAGTACTATCCAAAGACAATGCAAAAAAAAAGCACTCAGTGGATGTGAATAAAGTGCAAAAAGGAAGTTTAAAACAATATACTGGAACCCATACCCTAAAAAAGTACAAAATACTTAACATAACATATAAGATACCTAGTGGGGGTCAGAAAAAGACCTCCTGCAGGGGAGGCCCTAATTTCAGAAACAGTATACAACACCAAGTAGGTCTTCCGTGGAATACAGATCAACAGGCAGAGCAATAATCCACAGAAGATACAAAGAGAAAGAGTATTCAGTCCAAATGATCAGCTGTTCAATTAAAGTACAGAGTAGTCCACTACTGGAACAGAGGTACAATCAAACATAGGAGGGCAACAGGTCTGGCAGCTCAGACCCCAACACCCATTTCAGGTTTACAACAAACACTTCAAGTCAAAGTAAGAAAATAAAAATAATAATAATGGTAAAAACAACAACAAAAAAGCAGTATCTCACATGTTCAGTGCAACATCAGCCAAGGTCAGTCCAACCTCCTTTTGTCCTTGTATAAAAGATATATACTGGGTATATCAATTAGCTGCACTATATGTGTCCACCGTGGTGCTTGGTGGGTGACACTTCCATCTTTACCAAAGTAAACCAGACAGTAACAAACTTCCACTGCCATTTGAAAAGTGCGAAAACAGTATACCTGGAAACTATCCTCATTTGCCTCAGATACTCAGGCCTTCAGTAACGGGTCCCTGGGTGCCAAGCATCTTACACTGAAAGTTCCCCTACAGTTCTGCTAACCTCCCACCCATTACAAGACCACTTTCTCACACAACTCCAACTCCACCTATTGCCCTCTTCTTTTCTGCTCAAGACCTCCCACTTCATGATGCAAACTACATAGTTGGATACTTCCACCCCAACACTTAGCTTTCCAAGGGCACAAAATAAAATATGTTTCCAGGTATGTAGGACAGACCCTTTATAATTTACTGCCTTCTATGCCAAACAGATTATGATAATCCTTTTGATGGGGTTAAACATAATATTTTTACAGATAAAGCACCAACACAATGTTGGGCTGCGCAGAACGGGATTAATAAATACAACCATTATAAAGGCACAGATGAAGTCCAGTAGGTTTCTAAAAATGTGCCATTCCGGCCTATTATTCACATCCCTCCGTAATTTCTCCTGTTATACCCAAGTAGGGATAATGGTGGACCAGTTACGACTCAGTCCACAGACCGATACTCTAGACGATGTCGCTCATGAGTGAATTTAAGGGCTAATTTCTAAGGTTTTTTACATCTTATGAGCTATAAGTTTAACCCTTTGAATGCCAAAGAGGTATCCAAAGCATTGCAACACAATGCGCTGGATACCTTTCTGGCACTCAAAGGGTTCAGCATCTCTTGCTATCTTGTTATAATTTAGGAAAAATTGAATGACTATATTAGGATTTTTTTTTTTGCCCAACACATTTGGTCATAATCATCCAAATGCTTATGCTGTACAATGTTCTCTTCTCAGATTCAGAGAGCCATAATCCTGCTTTGCGTGTTTCTATGGAGAAAGCAACCCATGAAATTGCACAATGAGTAACTGGAGAAAATTTACTATGGAGAGAACTCTACATGCCTAATTACATACTATTTTTTAAAATTTACTGAATGGTGAAGAGGTAAAAAAATAAAAAAATAAATAAATAAATAAATAAAAAAAAATAAAAAATAAAAAAATCTGTGTACGCCGTTAATCTAAAAACTGTACAACATTCATATTCATAAGCCTGCACAATAATGAAAATATATACCTAACAGACGTGGATAAAATAACAATAAAAACAACTTGAAAATAGTCCAAATTATGCCTAACAATCATCATAAATGGACCAAATATACACAAATGGTCATGGCTGGAAGTGTCCACTAATCTTGGATTAGTAAAACATTTAATGTACACAAAAAAAAAAATGTGGTTTTCTATATGTAGAATTGGCTTGGATCGTAACTGTTTTCTGACTTTTTAACATCACGTATATTTTGTCCAGCACCACACATGGTACTATTGCTTGTAGAAGATCAATTCACTTTTACCAAATGTTCAGCAGTCACCTTTTGCTAAACAGCCCTTTTCACTTTGCTTTCTGTTGAATTAATCCATATTTGAACTCTGGTAGATCAACAAGATCATGCTACCCCAGGGGAGGCCAACCTGCAGCTCAATAAACCATGGTTGGACTACATATCTCATCCATCTCAACCTGCTTACAGCTGGATAAGGATGACTGGACTGTAGTCCAAATACAGCTGGATGGCCTCAGGTTGCCCTCCCCTGTTTTATTCCATTTGCTACTATCTTACATTCCTTCCCTCCCACAAAACATTCATAATGGTAGATGAGGTTAATTTCCCTAGATATAATCTGGAACTGATCAGTGCTCCTGGATTGCATGTGCTGTCAAAAGGATTAGCGGTCCATATCGTCTGTATTAGAGATGACAGCTCCTGGGCAGTAGATGAGCTACTAGGTGATTGGAGTGGGGGAATGCACTAGCAGCAATTTGTAGCAGAGGTGTAATCTATTTTGTGCTGTAACAGATTATCACTCAGTGATTAGACAAGGGAGATCATTCTGAGTGCCTCAAAATTGGAGTTTGATGGAAATGTACTTATTAAAATCTGGAAAGCATTTTATTTGTGTTCATTTATACATCATAAAGAGACACGTTTGCAATTAATTTGATATTACGGTTTTTAATCTTTCATCACCAGTTTAAAAATATCCTTCAAGAAGCTTTGTAAATTAACAATGATAGTTATAGTGCCTCCTAGAGTAGAACAGAGATAAGTTCAGTATGTTAAGTGCAGAAAATAAATAAGATCTGTGTTTTTTTGTCCACACATATAAAAATATTAAGAACAGTTTTACAAGCTTCTTCTTTGGCACATCAATTGGGAGAGTCTTCTCTCAAGTTCACTCTGATGAAGTCACCTGCTCAACTCATGCTGTGCCTTCAAGTATCCTTCAGTGGGGCTGGCTTCCAATCATCAGTGTGTGTTTGGTGTGTGGCAGGGGGTTAAGAAACACAGGGACAGAAGAAAGCTCAGACCAGCTGAATTCAGTTAATAGTGAAAACTTAAAAAACTAACAGGGTTGTTAAAGTTTGTGAGGCCTCTTCAACCTCTGAGGGCAAATGTCAGGGGTAGGCTCCTTACTTCTGTATTTAATAAATTAGTTTTTTTCTCCAGCTAGGATTCACTGCCTCCAGTAAAATAGCCACAAAAAGATGAAAAGAGTGCTATTTATTTAGGTCAATGTTTCAGCCCTAATTCAGGCCTTTGTTTGGTCTCCATTAGACCTGCATTAGGGTCAGAACACTGACCTAAATAGAGAGATTTTTTTCCATTAGTCAGCAATGGTGGAATGCAAGAAAGTGGAGCATTAGCTATTTTTTTTTTTTAATGTCATAAAAATGTTTTGGAACTTCCTACTTAAGCCACAAGAGAGGGCTCATGTGCTGCTGACCAGGGGAATGTAAATGGCATGATTCGCACCATATAGGAGGTGGGGCGTAATCATTCTTGTGTTGGGAGGCAAATGGATAGAACAGGGTGACTTACTATAGCTTGTGTTCCAGGGATGACTTCTTCCTTTAGTCCTTAATGTCATGTTCAGGAGCAGACATGAAGCAGAGTTCTGGAGTCTACTTAACCCATTAATGGTGCATCACCCATCCCTCTGGTACTTAACTGATTAAGATTACCATGTACAGTGAACAGAGTTTGTGTCTTGTAGTCCTGCTATCAGCTGTATATTTCCATGGGTATGCATCATGGACTGACTGAAGATGGTTTGAAAGGTATGATCCACCAATCTGTGTGAGGGACTTCTGAAAGCCTGCTCTGTGTGTGGTTCCTGAAGACTGGAGTTGGGCGAACATTGCTTTAAGACCGTATTTCTCAACCTGTGGTACTAGTAACCCAGGTGGGGTACCTGGCATACAGGCAGGGGTTACCTTCCACAGGGAGGATGTGCTCACTGTACAGGTGTCAGACTGTACCTCAACAACATTATGCCAGGTATAACAGTGGTTGTGCTTGCTGAGAGCCAGCTGATTACATCTGTTCATTGGATTAATAAGCCTTATGTAACTACTGGTAGCCTGTTGTTGGTCATCAGCACAAGAAAAGAGTAGGTATGTAGGAGTCTCTCCTGAAGAGTCTGTGTGCAAGACTGTTGTTCTAGCAATAGCACAGAGAGATCAAATATCAATTTCTGCCCTTCTTTACACCTACCACAGTTCCATTCAGGTGTGAATATTGAATCTCTAGAAATTAAATGCTGCTGTACATATGAAACTTTTAGATCTGGAGTGGTACTTGTTACCAAAAAGTTTGAGAAATAGCACTTAACCTTGCTTTGCAATGCTTTGCGTACCCCTCTGGCACTGAAAGGGTTAATATTTCAGGTGTTCTGCTTGGGATGTGCACACTCTGTTGCTGACTGACATATCACAGAGGTTCTCATAGTTTTAATCAGCGGTGGAATACTTTCATGTTACATTAGATCACATTGAAACCCTACCAACCAAGCCCTTTAACCCCTTGGATGCTAGACAGGTCTCCAGCACATTGTTTCACAGTATATTGGAGATGTCTCTAGCAATATTCAGGTGTTTATCAATTTTCAAAACTATTTTATTACGTAAAGCAGTGGCTCTCAACCTTAGCCCTCCAGACACACCAAATGGTCTGGATTTTGGGTAGGTAATCAGTGGATCCCTCTTTATGATTTATCTAACTGTGTTTCAGTAGGCATATCCTGAAAATCTGACCTGTTGCTGTGCCCTGAGGACTGGAGAGGAGAATCACTGACCCAATGTACTCAGCTCTTGAAAAAATAAATTTCAAGAAGAATTCACATGAAGAAACGCCACCTTTTTATGGCTGAATACTACAGATCATTATACGTGAATGTTTTCCATTGACTAACAAGATCTACCAATCAGGAGGTAGCAAATGGAATTTCTGTATTTCTACTTTCTCTCTCTCTGACAGTTAAAATAAACACAATTGATTACTGATATATCAGCAAATGGCTAACCCACAGGGACACCTATTTAGTGGTGTATTTAGCTATTCTCCACTTGATACATTTACCCTTTAGACAGTAGTCTAACAACAATCCTAAAGGGCTGGGATGGTCCCTGGATTAAAAAGGTATCCCTGGTTTTGCACAATTATTTCAGCTAAAATGACAAAGCCAATTAATTGTCTACCTGCGAATAAGAAGGAGGTAATGTTCCTAAGTTATTCTGTGGAGCCTTCGTTCTAACATGTCTCAAGTTACACAGGCTCCATATATGGAGCATAGGCTCCATATAATTCCATACAAACTGGAGAAGTGATATCACTGGAGAAGTTCTATTCATTTTATCCCCTCTTTATCACACATTTGTGCATAACACCCAGGAGGTATTCTGATATAAACAAACTGCATGATTGATATCAAATATAACCTAACATTGATATAAATGGGACTTTAAACCTCTTGAATGCTAGAGATATCTGCAACACATTTTGAGACCTCTGCAGCATTCAAGGGGTTACAAATTGAATTGAACTCATTGGGTATCTGGGGAATGTCTCCTTAAGTTGTTAGTTTGTCCTACAATTGTTCCAGTTCTTACTACATCAGCCTCACAATGTATACAAGCTCTGTACGTTAGTTTTTGTAGACATGTTTCTAACAATGTAAGTTTAATGAGGACACTGATCACCATCATGCTTACATGTCTAGACATTTCTGAGCCCAAAAGGCAGAAACTAACCCATCCCATTTTTGTAGGCCAAATCAGGAATCTGGGAGGCATAAGGAAATTATCATCTATTGCATTCGCCCATGATATTGCTTCAACATGAATGGAATATCAGCAATTTTGAAGTAAAAGTTTCTCAACATTCTGGGAGTGGTTTTGAAGACTATACACAACTCAGTTGATTTATTTTGATGGGAAAAGGGGATTTATACCAGCTTTATTCATTTAGGGCCTACACTGTAAATAACAATTATGAGGAAACATTAAAACAGGGCTCAAAATTTCCACTTGCCACTAGCCAATGGAGAGTGAAATTTTAGCCCTGGCGAGTAGAAATTCAGCCCTGGTAGGTATGTTATGTCTTGCAGTGGCGA
The DNA here is from genome assembly GCA_037306005.1 of Rhinophrynus dorsalis. NCBI lineage: Eukaryota > Metazoa > Chordata > Amphibia > Anura > Rhinophrynidae > Rhinophrynus > Rhinophrynus dorsalis. Next base: position 93,793,161 of record CM074723.1, on the reverse strand, counting down.
GTAACTTTTCAGGTCTGGCTAATAGCAAAGGACTTCACATTTTAAGTCCTGCATTATAACATTATCATTAAATCTTTAAGACAGGAATGTACGTGAAGCATAACCTCACTAATGGAAGAAAAACAAATCTGTGAAACTGGACCTGTTGTACTGGATTGCAAAAATTCTTTGAAAATACATTAGGATATTTACAGATTCAGTTTAAAGGACAACTAACACATCCTGTTAAAAACACCCCACAACACATGCCTTACTTTGGGCAGAACTTCTTAATGGCCCTAGTAATTTTTGCTTGTGGCTTTGTTGAAGAAATGACATGTTCAAGCAATCCTTAAGTTATGTGTAATGGGGGTGGACATGACAGCTACAAGCAGGACCACAGGATGAAAGGGATAGTAATGTCTATACTAAAGTTCTGCTTCAAGTCTTCTTTAAGCTTTTTATAACATGTAGCTGTATGTTTAAGTACTTACAATTCTGTAGTTCAAAAAGATATCTAAGCTGAAATGATCCCCCTCCTGCCCATTCTGGCTGCCTCTCCTCAGAGCTGCAATCCGGTTGTGGGGCCGGACGGATGCAGCAAAGGACAATCTTCAGTCAGTAAGTGTAAAGGAAAACCCTGCCCCTTGACGGAGGGCAGGATTTTCTTTTCGCTTACTGAAGATTGGCTGTCTCCGCTCCCAATCCGGACCAGCCTGAGAGGATCAGTCGGCGGGAGGGGGATCTTTTCAGCTTAAATATCTTTTGATCTACATAACTGTAAGTACTTAAACATAGCGATACATGTTATAATAAGCTTAAAGAAGACTCAGAGCAGAACTTTAATATATACATTACTGTGCTTTTAAGACTTTACCAGGCAGGACCATACGGAGTGTGCTTCTCATGTGTAGCACACCCGTCTGGTCCTAAAGGGTTAAGTAGGCTTATGCACTCTGTCTGCTTCAGTATGGAAAAACTTCCAGCAACGGTCATGTCTGCCTCCATGGACCTAACATCCAGGACTAATTAAAGAGGTTCTCCAGAACAAGGCACAAGGGGAAAATTCCCAGGGACCATTAGGAATTTCTCTCCACAGTAAGGTCAGTGGAGAATTATTAGTAGGCACTGACAGTTATTTCTTGAGCAAAGAGACAAAGGCTATATTCACATTGGCCATTAGCCTTCTATGGACATAGTAAAGTTAAGTGGGAGTTGTTAGGTGGTCTCAGTTCCCTCTTACATTCAACATTTTTGTTACTGTAACTTAGGTTTTAAAGTCTTTTTTTTTTTTTTTTTTAAATAGGATTTTCTGACCACCCACTTTTAAAATCATTTATCTAACGCCTTAATGCAGGGTGACCAGACCTCACCTTTAACCAGGGACACTTATGAAAAAACAGGATTTTAGTCTTACCTGTTAAATCCTTTTCTCTTAGTCCATACAGGTTACTGGTAACTTTGGTTAGGCGATCAGCCCCTTTAAATAGGCAGGAACAATTCTGAGAAGTGACTGCTGGCTGCAGCCTACCTCCTCTACTTAGCTTGGAGATAGCCAATCCCCAACCAGTAAGATTTGCAGACTAACTATTGACTAGGTACTAAGAAGGTAAAGGAAGACTCCTGTGAGCATGAACCCGAAAGCACCCCCACATTCTGCCACAGGAGAGCCAAGCATGGTCCCTTGACAGGGTGGGAGACCAGTAACCTGTATGGACTAAGAGAAAAGGATTTAACCAGTAAGGCTAAAATCCTCTTTTCTCTGTTGTCCAATAAAGGTTACTGGTAACTTTGGGATGTCCAACCATTAAGTTCCCCAGGGCGGGAAGAAATTCAAGGACCAGGAGCAGGCCCCCCAAAGTCACCAGAGCACCAATGAACCTACAGATCATGAATAGCTCAACAATAACCGCAATGTGTTAACGGACATGGAACAGGGGTAAAACAAACCCCAGGAACTGTTACACAGCACACCGAACTAAAGCCAACAGGGCTCAAAATTGAAAGAGTACTGAGAGACTAAAGAGATTCTAGACAGGCAAGGCTGCTTCCAGGATCTTCCTCTGAAAACTGGCATCAGCCGATGCCAGCACATCCACACAACAGCGTTTAGCAAAAGTATGAACAGATGACCAAGTGGCCGCCTTGCACAACTGATTGGCTGAGGCCTGGTTCTTGTAGGCCCAAGAAGCCCCAATAGACCTCGCAGAATGAGCCATGACCCTGAAGGGAACAGGTTTCTTTTGAAGTTCATAAGTCTTTTGAATCGTGGACTTGATCCAAGAGGCAATGGTTACCTTGGAAGCAGGCTTCCCTGCCCTAGGACCCTCAGCAATGACAAAAAGAGTGTCAGGCTGCCGCAAGGACTCAGTGCAATGCACACAGAACTTGAGACAACGAACAACATCCAACAGATGAAGATCCTTCTCTTTGTCAGAAGTAGGGTTAGGACAGAAGGAGGGAACCACAATTTCCTGATTAATGTGGAAAGCAGACACCACCTTCGGGAGAAACTCTTGTGAGGTGTGAAGCACCGCCTTGTCCTTGTGAAAGGCCAAAAAGGATGGTGTACAAGACAGGGCATGCAGCTCTGCAACTCGGCGATCAGAAACAATCGCCAGGAGAAAGGCCATTTTCCACATCAGTATACGTAGAGGAATGGTAGCCAAAGACTCAAAAGGAGGATGCTGAAGTACTCCTAAAACAAGTTAAGGTCCCACTGAGGAGAAGGCGACCTAAACACCGGATGGGTATGAGCAACACCCTAGAAGAAAATCTTGACATCAGGAATGATAGCAAGGCACCTCTGAAAGAAGACGGAGAGCGCAGAAGTCTGAACCTTAAGGGAACTCAGAGTTAGACCCTTATCCACACCATCCTGGAGGAAGGAAAGAACTGTAGGAAGGTCAAAATCCTAAGACAGGTCTTTGTCAGCACACCAAGATAGAAAGGTAGACCAAACAGGCTTACGGGCACTAAGCATAGTAGCCACTACACCAGAAGAAAAACGTCTTCTTCAAAATTGAGAATTCAATCTCCATGGCGTCAAAGCCAGAAGATGAACATTTTCCTTCCAGAGGTAACCCTGTAGAAGAAGATCCGGACGGGGGGGTCGAAGAGGTTTCACCACTGAGAGGTCCAGAAGCTCCGGAAACCAAGCCTGACAAGGCCAGTACAGAGCAATCAGAATGAATGGGCAGAGCTCCAGTCTCAGTTTCCGTAGCTCCCTGTTCAACAGGGGAATGGGAGGAAAGCTCTATGCCAGAGGAAATGTCCAGTGGATCGACAAGGCATCCACTGCCAGAGCCACGGGATCCACCCAGTGAGAGCAGAACGTTGGAACCTTCTCGTTGCACCTGGTTGCCATCAGGTTGATTCAAGGAAGACCCCACTGCCGGATGATGAGGTTGAACACCTCTGGATGTAGCTCCCACTCTCCACTGTGTGCCGACTGAGGAAGTCTGCCAGAACGTTGTCTATGCCAGGAATGTGAACTGCGGAAATGGCAGGAACATGCTCCTCTGCCCCTGATAAAATAGCCTTGACCTCGAGCCAAGCTGCAAAATTTCTTGTGCCACCTTGCTTGTTGATGTAGGCTACCGCTGTGGAGTTGTCTGACTGTACCCTGACCAGACAATCACCCGGAGCTCCAAGACATTGATGGGAAGGAGAGATTCCTCCCGGGACCACCGTCCCTGAACACTCAAGTGTCCCAGTGTTACAGATTACCTTGGTTCCAGTGCCACGACTTCAGGTGACGCTTGAAATGACGCTTCGGCATCAGCGGCCATCCACGCCGCACGGATGTAGCCGGAGCGACGCATGGTTGGGGGCATCAAAGCTAGATGCGTCATCTGCAGGAATGAGGCTTCAAGCATGCAGCAGGCCTCTGTTTTATGTGTTTGCTTCCTGTAGTCTCCTCCTACCTACTTCCTCCCTCTGAGCTGCTCCTCCTACCTACTTCTTGAGGAGGGGTTTAAAGGGCAGACTGTCCTGACTCAGTTGCCCTTGCGTTGTTGTAAAATACAGTTCTGTTTCCCTTGGGCTTTGTGTATGTCCTGGCTTGTCTGACCATCCATTCTGGTGCTGACCTGTGTCTCTGTCTGACCACTCTTTGCCTATTCCCATTGTGTAGTGGACATCCAAACTGGTGCGGACCTGTGGCTCAGGCTGATTACCTGAACTGTGTATGACCCGGCCTGTCTGACCATCCATCCTGGTGTTGACCTGTGGCTCTGTATGACCATTCTCCTTGTGTGTTCCAATTTGGCTTAGACATCCTTTCTGGAGAAAACCTGTGGCTCTGGCTGACTACCCGCTCCATGTGTTACCTGGTTTGTCTGACTACCCACTCTGGTGTTTACCTGGGGCTCTGTCCACTGCGCATCCAGCATACAAACGCTCCAGTGGATATCCTATCTGGTGCAAACCTGTGGCTCTGGCTGACTACCAGTTCCGTGTATGATCCGGCTTGTCCGATTATCCATTCTGGTGCTGACTAGAGGGCTCTGTCTGTTTCCTCCGTGTGTTGATTCCCACTCCACAGACACCCATCCTAGTGCGGACCTGGTGCTATATCAGACTCCTAGCATACTGACTGATGACTGAGTCAGTGCTAGTCCTTTGGGCATTCCGAATTACCACCAGGCTCCAGTGGGCTGAGGAGTAGTCTCAGACAGTGTGGTGGATCTATTGGCAGACTGCTATATCTGATACAGTGCTTGCCTCTTTGATCACCCTCTGGGTGTTATCTGTTTACGTACATTACTGTGATTATTCTAATAAAAGATTGTTTTACTTTATCGTACTGACTCCTGGTTTATTCCTGGGAACCGTGACACCCAGTACCGCTCCCCATCCGGAGAGGTTGGTATCCATCGTGACTGTTGTCCAGAAGGGCACCAGGAAGGGTCTGCCTTTCAGGAGATTGTTCAGGTTGAGCCACCATGAGAGGTTCTGCTCCACGTGAAGAGGGAGAGATAGGGATCTTTCCAGGAGATCTGATCGATCCCTGCATGCCAGAATTAGAACCCTCTGAAGTTCCCCTGGTATGAGCCATGGCGAAGGGACTGCTTCTATGGTGGAAATGAACTTCCCCACCAAGGATGACAACTTATTGGCTGGAACAGGATCCTGAAACAGGACAGCCAGGACCATCAGTACTATGAGATGAGCTACTTCATCCGTGAGGAATACCATCCCTCTCTGAGTGTCGAAGAGGATGCCCAGAAAGACCATCCTCTTGGAAGGAACAAGGTCTAACTTGTCCAGATTGATGATCCACCCGTGATGGGAGAGAGCATGAATGCAGTCCTGCACCTGCTGATGGAGGCGTTCCGGAGACGAGGCCTTCAGAAGCAGGTCATCCATATCTGGAGTCACCCTGATGCCGTCCCGATGTAGGACGGAGATCAATGCTCCCAGGACTCTGTTGAAGACTTGAGGAGCTGTAGTCAGGGCAAAGGGGAGGGCAGAAAAATGGAAATGCCCTTGATTGCAAGCAAAGCGGAGATATTGTTGACTCTGGATGAATAGTGATGTGCAGATAGGCATCCTCAAGATCCAGAGAGTCCAGAAATTCCCCAGGGAACATGGCCGCTATCACTGTGCTCAGTGACTCCTGGTGGTATTGGGACCGGATCGCAAAGGAGTTGAGATCTTTCAGATCCAAAATGGGAAGACAGCCTCCATCCTTCTTGGGAACCACAAAGAGGTTGGAGTAGAATCCCAAGCCCTTCTTCTGAGGAGGAACTAGTTCCAGGACCACCTTGTCCAGAAGGGCCTGAATAGCTTCCTCGAAAAGGCAGCGCTTCTCTGCTTCCAAGGGAGAACGAGAAAAGAAGGTCCTGGAAGGAGAAAGGGAGGTGAAGGGAATCCTGTACCCTGTAGCTTCACCTGTTACACTCATGGGTCCACCACAGAGGCCTCCCAAGCTGAGATGTAGTGGGGTAAGCGGCCATCTACCTGTGGGTGGGGACCAGGGTTCGGCAAGTCATGCAGAAGGAGGTTTGGAAGCCTTGGGCTTTGAAGGACTTAGGTCTCCATTGCTGCTTAGGCTTGGATGAGGAGCATGGAGCCTGAAGGACCAACTGGGTCGCTTAGCGCGAGTCTGCTTGAAAGGGACGAAAAAGCAGATTCCTTTTGACAGGCGCCTTCTTCCTCAGGACCACTGGCAGATGAGTACTCTTCCCTCCAGTGGCCTCACTGACGAGATCCTTGAGCTCAGGCCAGAAAAGGCAAAGACAGGAGAGTCTTCTTGGCAGACCAGATCTTGAGCGAAAGAGCACGTCTGGCTACCATACGCACAGCGTCAAACAGGGCAGCAGAGACATAATGCTGAGCCTCAGCAATGTTAGCAAGAAGCCACAACATGTCAGCAGTAGGGGCCCCCTGATGGACATCTGAATTCAGCTGTTCAGGCTAAACAGCCACAGCCCTATTCACCCATGCTGCAGCATTTGCAGGGCGGAGGGCAGAGACAGCCGTCGCAAAAATAGCCTTGAGAGAGGTCTCAAGCTTCTTATCATCCAGTCTTTGAGAGCAGAGGCATCAGCCACAGGCAAGGCAGTGGACTTAGAAAGCCTGGAATCAGGGGCATCCACCCACTGCATAAGGGCCGTTTCAAAGAATGGGTAAAGCTTAGCAAACTTTCTAGATACAGATGGTTTCCTGACAGGAAACTTCCACTCCTCAGACACCAACCAGTCAAGAGTGGGGTTAGGTAGAAAACAAGGGTTAAGTTACCACAGAAACTTGCTCCAAACACCTCAGACATACAGATAAACCCAAAGAGTGCATGGGTATGTAATAGAAACTCCAAATGAGACCCCTGTGCAGAGGGGAAGCATGGGACATGTTGACCTCATCACTCAAAGGGTGCTCACCTTTTTCAGCAGATCTTCTTTCTTCATATTACCATATATCAAGAAGAAGCCTCAGTGGGCAACTCCTGGGGAAAGAACTTGCAGCCAAGATTTTCCCCCCACAAAAGCACCTGGTAAACTGAGCTATCCACATTTGGGTGATGGGAATTGTCAGTGATGGTAATCCAGCTAATGGTGGTATTCCATATATAACAGAAAAATAATAAAAAAGCTAAAACTATAGCAGACCTGTTCTCTTGCTTATGTCTTGACCAAGGAACAAATCTTACTGGTTGGGGATTGGCTAGCTGCAAGCTAATGAGTGAAGGTAGGCTCCACCCAGCAGTCACTTCTCAGAATTGTTCCTGCCTGTTAATGGGGCTGATCTCCTACCCAAAGTTAACAGTAACCAAAGTTACCAGTAACCTGTAATGGACAACAGAGAAATACATGTTGCAGGGCTGAGTTGATTTCAATGCAGTCCTGAAATATGCCTATTGCCTATGTGTCCCTGGTTAAAGGTTAGGTCTGGTCATCTTACCTTAAAGTTTTAAACAAGAATATAATCTCCTTGTTCCTCTCTTACAATGATATATGGCTGGAGAAGGCATGTCTCCTCTATATGCACCTGAAGTTCAGTATAAATAAAGCATTTATGCTTGCATATACAGTGGCTTAACCCCTTCAGGGCTGTTTTTTTTTTTCTTACATTAGAGGACCAGACCTATTTCTTTCACTGAATGGCACGTGCGAGATATCACTTGTACTGGGTCGCCGGGGAAAAGGCTGAAACTGACTGCTCCAGTCTTGGAACAGTCAGTTTCAGTCTCCGAGCATGATCACAGTGCTCCTTCAAGCAAGTGTGATCATTCAGTCTATGACGTGACAGGACTGTCACTGGTCCTTAAAGCACCAAAATCTGTGACGATCCTAGCATTTCCTCAGGTATTAAGTGGTTAAAACCGGGATGTCCAAGTTTGATCCTGAAGGGCCACCAACAGGCCAGGAATTAAGGACTTCACTGATTAAGCACAGGTGATTTAATCAGTGGCTCATTCATTTTACTGGCCCACCTGTGCAGAAACAGGGAAATCCTTAAATCCTGGCCTGTCGGTGGCTCTTGAGGACCGAATGTGGACATCCCTGACTTAAAAATTTCCTAAAAGAATTATTTATCTCCAATACCCACTCATCATTGTAATACTACACAAAAGTAGAGTAATTACAAAAAATATTTACACTGAAAATACTATAGAAGTCTTGAGCTGAAATGCTTGATTAACTAAGCCAATACATAGGATCAAGAATAATTGGTGCCTAATTGGGGCTAAGAGGATTTTGCATAGAAGTGCATTTTTTTTTAATAAAACGCATGTTTTACATTACTAGAATGTATTAGGCCTATTTCACAAGGTTGACACCAATGGAGTGATGCTGCTTATGTATGCCCACAGTGAAAGGTAATATGCTATGCATTGTTACCGTTCACACAGGCAGCGATCGCCTCATTTATGCCAAAACGTCTTCAAGCTGCATCGTTACACACCAAGACACCGTAAAGAAGGCAAAATTTTTCCTCTGTGTCCTTCCACAGCATACACTGTGGGTAATTGGCTACGCCCTCCAGCTGGTAGGACCAATACAAAGCTTTAAATACTGCTGGCTCCCTCCCTTATTCACTTATACAGTTGCCCAAGCTGCAAGATATAATATAGGAGAGGTTAGAGAACAAACAACAGATAATCAAGCAATAAGGCATGAGATCTGCAATGACATTGAAACAATACCATAATTTTTTCCCTCACTGTAGATCTGTAAGCAGTGGGTAAGAGCTAGGATGTGAAGTTTCTTATGCAGTTCATGAGAAGGGTTAGGGTAAAAGGACGGCAGGACAAACTCCTGGCTCAGTTGGAACGGTGAAACCTCTTTGGAACGAAAAGAGGATTTTAGTCTTACCTGTTAAATCCTTTTCACTTATTCCATACAGGTTACTGGTAACTCTGGGAGGCAAAGCCCTCTAGTGGTAGGCAGGAACATTTCACAAAGTGTATGCAGGGGGTGGAGCCTCCCTTCCCTCCTTAGGCTGCAGCTAGCCAACCAGCTCCAGAATGAATTGAGACACTAACAAAGACTAGCTAGTAGAAGGGAAGAAGACTCCTGTGAGCATGACCTGAAGGACCCCCACAATCTGCAACAGGAGAGCCAAGCATGGTCACTTGACAGGGTGGGAGACCAGTAACCTGTATGGACTAAGTGAAAAGGATTTAACAGGTATAACTAAAATCCTCTTTTCACTGTCGTCCAATACAGGTTACTGGTAACTCTGGGATGTCTAACCATTGAGTTTCCCTGAGGCGGGAAGAAGGCAAGGACCAGGCGCAAGGCCCCCAAAGTCACCAGTGCAGCTAGGGACCAACAGGTCAGAGATAGCCCAACAAACTGAAGTATCAACAGACACCAAACAGGTGTAATGACCCCAGAACGCAGCACACATAACAAGAGCCAACAGGGCTCAACAGTTAAGGAAGTACTAAGAACCAGAGAAGAAAACCCTAGACAGGTAAAGCTGTCTCCAGGACCTACCTCCTGAAGCTGGCATCAGCCGAAGCCAGCACATCCACACGGTAGTGCTTCGAAAAGGTGTGCACGGAGGACCAAGTGGCCACCCGACACAGCTGATCAGCAGAAGCTTGATTCTTATAGGCCCAAGAGGCCCCAATGGACCTGGTGGAATGAGCCGTGACCCTGAAGGGAACAAGCTTATTCCGTAACTTATAAGTCTCACGAACCGTGGACTTAATCCAAGAAGCAATAGTCACTTTTGATGCAGGTCTTCCTGCTCTAGTCCCCTCAGGAATGAAGAACAGCGCGTCAATTGTCCGAACAGATTCGGTGCGATGCACATAAAACTTCAGACAGCGGACCACATCCAACAAGTGATGATCTTTCTCCTTGTCAGAGGAGGGGTTAGGTCAGAAAGAGGGCACCACAATCTCCTGACTGATGTGAAACTCGGAGATCACCTTAGGAAGAAACTCCTTGGAGGCGCGGAGCACCGCCTTATCTCTGTGAAACACCAGATAAGGCGGCTTACAGGACAAGGCCTGTAGCTCCGCAACACTGCGAACAGACACAATCACCAAAAGAATGGCCATCTTCCACGTCAAGAGACGTAGAGGAATAGTCGCCAAGGACTCAAAGGGAGGACGTTGAAGAGCTCCCAATACTAGGTTAAGATCTCACTGAGGAGCAGGACTCTGGAAGGCAGGGCCGACATGAGCAATACCCTAGAAGAAAACCTTGACATCAGGTAGAACCGCGACGCACTGTTGAAAGAAAACAGAAAGCGCAGGGGTCTGAACCTTCAAGGAACTCAACTGAGACCCTTATCCACTCCGTCCTGCAGAAATGCCAAGACGTTGGGGAGATCAAACTCAGGTGACAGATCCCTGTCAGCACACCAAGAAGCAAATGTAGACCAGACGCGGTGATAGATCTTAAAGGAAACAGGCTTACGTGCACGAAGCATAGTAGCCACCACCACAGAGGAAAAACCCTTCTGCCTTAGAATTGAGGATCCAACCTCTAAGCCGTCAAAGCCAGACGGTGGACATCTTCCTTCCACAGGTAACCCTGCAGAAGAAGATCCGGGCGAGAGGGGAGCCAAAACAGAGCCAGAAGCTCTGGAAACCAAGATTGGCGAGGCCAAAACGGAGCATTCAGGATGACTGAACAAGGTACCATCCACAGCTTCCGAATTACCCTGATCAACAAGGGAAGAGGAGGAAATATGTAGGTCAGAGGAAACATCCAAGGGATGGACAGAGCATCCACAGCTAGAGCTAGAGGATCCCTCCATCGAGAGCAGAACACTGGAACTTCCCTGTTGTGTTTCGTCACCATCAGGTCGATGTAAGGAGGACCCCATCTCTGAACAAGGAGTTGAAAACACCACTGGATGCAACTACCACTCTCCGCTGTCCACAGTGTGACAACAGAGAAAGTCCGCCATGACATTGTCTACGCCTGGAATGTGCACTGCGGATATGTCTTTCTGCCCAGGACAAAACAGCCTTGACCTCTAACCAAGCAGCGAGACTTCTTGTGCCACCTTGCTAGTTGATGTACACCACGGCTGTGGTGTTGCCGGACTCCACTCGGACAGGACAGTCCTCCAACTGGGCTGTCCAATGTCGAAGGGCATGGAATCTCTCTCATGGTTCCGAGATGTTGATCAGGAGGAGGGACTCCTCCGGAGACCATCGACACTGAGCACTCAGGCGACCCAGGAATGCACCCCAGCTGGACAGGCTGGCATCTGTTGTTACCGTGGTCCAAAAGGGAGTCAGGAAGGACCTGCCCTTCAGCATGTTGGATAGGTCGAGCCACGAGGATAGGCTCAGTTCCACGTGAAGAGGAAGAGAAACCATCTTCTTCTGATGTAGTGGCAGGCCTCTGCCCATCTGGATGACAAACCTCTGAAGTTCCCTGGTGTGTGCCATGGCAAAGGGAACCGCTTCTATCGTGGAGATGAACTTCCCCACCAGTGAGGACAGACGCTGAAGCGGAACTGGATCTTGAGACAGGATTGCAGAGACTCTGTGGGGCAATCTGATGAGCCACCTAGTCTGGAAGGTACACCATGCACTTCTGTGTGTCGAAGAGAAGGCCCAGGAAGACCAGTCGCTGAGACAGAATGAGATCTGACCTGTCCAGGCTGACAATCCACCCATGATGGGATAGAGACTGGATGCAGGTCTGAAGTTATTGCAGGAGTAGATCCGCAGACGTGTCCTTCAACAACAAGTCGTCCAAATAGGGAGTCACCCTGATGCCGTCTCGGTGAAGGACAGAAATCAGTGCCCACAGAACCCATTGGAAAACCTGAGGAGCTGTAGTCAGGCCAAAGGAAGAGCTGAGAACGGGAAGTGTCCTCGGTCACAGGCAAACCGAAGGTACTGCCGACTCTCTGGATGGATGGAGATGTGCAAGTAGGCATCCTGGAGATCCAGAAAAGCAAGAAACTCCCCCGGCGACATGGCAGCGATCACTGTGCGCAGGGACTCCAGGCGACAGTGAGACCGGAGCACAAAGGAGTTGAGGTCCTTCAGATCCAAAATAAGTCGACAGCCACCGTACTTTTTGGAAACCACAAAGAGGTTCAAGTAAAACCCGGAAACCCTGTCTGGAGTGGGAACTGGCTCCAGGACATCCTTGTCCAAAAGAGCCTGAAAAGCACCGTCGAACAGATGGCGTCTCTCTATACTCTGAGGAGTATATGAAAGAAGAAAGCGAAAAGGAGGAAGAGAGGAGAAAGGGATCCTGTACCCTTCCAACACCACCTGTAAAACCCATGGGTCTACCACAGAATCCTCCCAAACGCTGTGAAAGAGGAGAAGACAACCACCCACAGCGGGATTCGGATCCGGGTTCGGTGAGCATTGCCATAGCAGTCGTGGAAGCCTTGGGCTTGAAGGAGACCTAGGGCTTCCATTGCTGTTTGGGCTTGGAGGAGGGACGCGTAGCTGAGGGAACCGCCTGGTTCACCAGACGTGTCTCACCCTGAAAGGAACGAAAATACCAGTTACGTTTGAGCGGTACTTTCGTTCTGGCCACCAATGGCAAGTGAGTACTCTTGCCCCCTGTGGCCCCACTGATCAGTTCTTTAAGATCAGGCCCAAACAAGGAAGTACCCTGAAAAGGCAGGGACAACAAGACTTTCTTAGAAGCAGTATCAGCAGACCAGATCGCGAGCCAAAGAGCTCGTCTGGCCACCACAGACATGGTAGAAACCTTAGCCATCATGCGGACAGCATCAGCTAACAGGTGCAATTTCTCTGAAGTAGACACATCCTGACGGACAGCCGTGGCGAGTTGCTCAGTCCAGACTGCAATAGCCCGGATACCCCACGCAATAGCAAAAGCAGGCCTCACGGCAGTGCCTGCGGTCGCAGAAATAGACTTGAGAATAATCTCAAGCTTCTCGTCAGTCCAGTCTTTCCATGCAGAAGCATAACAGGTAAGGCCGTGGACTTAGACAGCCTAGAAACAGGAGCATCCACCTTAGGGGGATGAACCCACTTAGCAACTGCAACCTCAGAAAAGGGGTAAAGCTTAGCAAATTCCTGGACACAGAAGCAGTCTTGTCCGGTGATTGCCACTCTTCTGGAACCAGCCGGTCAAGAGTGGGATTAGGAGGAAAATAAGACAGGGGTTTAGGAGGCTCCTGAAAAACATCAAAGGGATCAGACGGGACCTCCAGAACCAGGGAAATATTAAGTGTGGTTAAGACAGCTCAGATCAGGCCCTCCGCAGAGAGGTCAGGATCAGTCTGAAAATGGGTCCCCAATACACCTAGAACACTCTAGAATAGAACCCTCCTCCACATCCGTGTCTATGAGCAGCTCCTCTTCCGAGGAGTCTGAGACATCAGGTGCCCCCTGGGGTTTAGGCAGGGAAGAGCTGATACCAGAGGGGGCCTGCCAAGCCTGGAAGATCCCCAGTATCTCGGATGGAAAGAGCTGTAGTGTGGACCTAAGGTCCCTAGTTTGCAGCCTTAAACTCTTACATCCAAGCTGGCTCAATAGCATGGCTGGAGGGCCCTGGGTTGCTATCAGGGACATCAGAATATGCTGGGCAAATATGACCTGAGAACTCTTTAGGTAGCCCTAAGTGACAGAAAGATCAATGTGCAATGGGGGATACAGAGACCCCAGCATCCCAAGTCATAGTTCTAACCCCAAGCTCCAGCGTTATAGACATTCACCTAGAGTCAATAACCATACTGTACAATAAATCACCCAAGAAACACTGTTAAAGATTAAAGTTTCACCCCAGAAAACGTTAATTTGAACTTATCTGGCAGGCGAAGGCTTCATCATCAAAGGAGAGAAGGAGATTCCAAGCCCTGTGTAGGATACTGGCTCAAAACTGCCCACAAAATGGCTGCCGCGATGGGAGACAATCAGAAAATAGGCGCAAAGCAAGTGCTCATGGGAAATGTAGTTTTTTCCCAAAAAGCATCCTAAACCGTGCCCAAAGCCCCCTGAGCCCCCCAAAACACTTGAACTGTAAACCGGATGATAGAGCAAGGGTAGACAATTAAAATGAGCCATCTTTGAAGTTGCTAGCACAAGCGGTTGCAGAGATATGTCCCAAACAGTGCAGTCCCATAGGAATGATTGGAGCAATGGCATCTATGCGGTAAAGAGCGCCTTAAAGGCGCAGTACACAATTTTGGTACCCCAAGAAATAAAGTATAAAAACATGTAAAACAGTAAGTAAACATGTCAGGATATAGTAAAAACACCCACCAAATAGAAATAGATGCCATAAAACCCCCAATAAAGTGCCATTCAGCAGTGAAAGGGTTAAATTACCACAGAAACGTGGTCCAAACACCCAGCCAGACACACATATATACCCATTGAGTGCAGGAGTGCACAATGAGAACTCCAAACATCCACCCCTGTGCAGAGGGGTACTGTGGGACAAGTGGACCTGCAGCACTCAAAGGGTAGCTCACCTTTTCCAGTAGTCTTCTGTCTTCAGATTACCATGGGATAAATAGTACCTCAGTAGGTAACTCCTGGGGAAGCACTTGGAGTCAAGATTTTCCCCCTCAGGACTAAAGGTCCACCCAGAAAGTCCTGGAAACTGAGCTAGCCACACTGGAGGGCATTTGTCAGTCATGGTAATCCGCCTAATGGTTGGTATTCCATTTCTGACAGAAAATAATAAAACAACTAAAACTACTGTAGAACTGTTCTTCAGCCTTGTTACTCCAACGAGGAACAATTAATTCTGGAGCTGTTTGACTAGCTGCAGCCTAAGGAGGGAAGGGAGGCTCCACCCCCTGCATACACTTTGTGAAATGTTCCTGCCTACCACTAGAGGGCGTCGCCTCCCAGAGTTACCAGTAACCTGTATTGGACGACAGTGAAAATAGGATTTTAGTCTTACCTGTTAAATCATTTTCACTTAGTCCATACAGGTCACTGGTACTTCTGGGAGGCGATTCGCCCCTTTAATAGGCAGGAACAATTATGCAAATGATTGCAGGGGGTGGAGCCTCCCCTCCTACTTAAGCCACCTTCAGGCCAGAGCCACTAGATTGATTTGAGACCCTAAAACTGACCCCAGGTAAGCAAGAAGAAAGACTCCTGTGAGCATGCCCCAAAGGTCCCCCACTGAATGCCACAGGAGAGCCAGGTCTGGTCCCTTGACAGGGTGGGAGACCAGTGACCTGTATGGACTAAGTGAAAAGGATTTAACAGGTAAGACTAAAATCCTATTTTCACTGTCGTCCAATACAGGTCACTGGTACTTCTGGGATGTACAAACATTGAGCTGATCCAGAGGTGGGAAGAAGGCAAGGACCAGAACAAGGCCCAAGTCATTAAAACTGCTATGAACCAGTTAATTACATAGCCCAACTGTAAGTGTCAACGGACACCAATCAAGGGAACAATCCCTGAACTAACACAGCACACGGAACTAGAGCCAACTGGGCTCAACAGTAAGGAAGCACTAAGGATCACAGAGTGGAAGACCTACACAGGCAAAACTGCCTCCAGGACTTTCCTTCCAAAACTGGCATCAGCCGAGGCCAGCACATCAACACGGTAGTGCTTTGAAAAAGTGTGCACAGAGGACCAAGTAGCCGCTCTGCACAGTTGATCAGCGGAAGCCTGATTCTTGTAGGCCCAAGAGGCCCCAATAGATCTGGTGGAATGGGCAGTCACCCGGAAGGGAACATGCTTATTCCGCAACTTGTAGGCTTCACGGATAGTAGCCTTAATCCAAGAGGCAATGGAAACTTTGGAGGCCGGTCTCCCTGCCCTAGGCCCCTCAGGAATGACGAATAGAGCGTCAAGACTTCCTGATAGACTCGGTGCGATGAACATAAAACTTGAGGCAACGCACCACATCCAACAAATGGAGATCTCGTTCCTTGTCAGATGAAGGATTAGGGCAGAAAGAGGGAACCACAATCTCCTGATTGATGTGAAACTCGGACACAACCTTGGGTAAGAATTCCTTGGTAGTGCGAAGCACAGCCTTATCCTTGTGGAACACCAGGTAAGGAGGTTTACAAGACAGAGCCTGTAACTCTGCTACCCGGCGAACTGAAACAATAGCCAAAAGGAAGGCCATCTTCCAAGTCAAGAGATGTAATGGAATGGAAGCCAAGGATTCAAACGGTGGTCGCTGGAGAACTCCCAGCACCAAATTGAGGTCCCACTGGGGAGTAGGACTCTTGAAGGCAGGTCGAACATGAGTCACACCTTGGAAGAAAACTTTCACATCAGGAAGGATAGCAATCCTTTCCTGGAAAAACACAGACAAGGCAGAAGTCTGAACTTTGAGGGAACTCAGACTGAGCCCCTTATCCACACCGTCCTGCAAGAAGGCCAGGACAGTGGGAAGATGGAATTCAAGGGATAACTTCTTATCAGAGCACCATGTCACAAAAGTTGACCATATGCGATGATAGATCTTGGAAGACACAGGCTTACGAGCACTGAGCATAGTCGACACCACAGAAGGAGAAAATCCTTTCTTTGCTAGAATCGAGGATTCAACCGCCATGCCATCAAATGGAGAGAGTGAACATCCTCCTTTAACAGATATCCCTGAAGAAGTAGGTCCGGACGGGCAGGAAGTGGGAACGGATCCGACACTGACATGGCCATCAACTCCGGATACCAGACTGGCGAGGCCAGTTTGGAGCGATCAGGATAACAGGACAACGCTCCCGCTTCAGTTTCTGGAGGACTCTGATCAATAGAGGAAGAGGAGGAAAGATGTAAGCCAGAGAAAAATCCCAAGTGATCGACAAGGCATCCACTGCTAGAGCAAGGGAGTCCCTCCGCCGGGAGCAAAACACCGGAACCTTCCTGTTGTGTCTGGAGGCCATCAGGTCCGCCTCCGGCATTCCCCACCTCTGGGTGAGCAAATGAAACGCCTCTGGATGAAGAGCCCATTCTCCGCTGTCGACGGTATGACGACTGAGGAAGTCTGCCATGACGTTGTCCACGCCTGGAATATGGACTGCAGAGATGACAGGCACGTGATCTTCTGCCCAAGACAAAATATCCTTGACCTCCAACCAGGCGGTGCCGCTTCTTGTGCCGCCTTGCCTGTTGATGTAAGCCACCGCAGTGGCGTTGTCGGATTCCACTCTGATCGGAAGACCGGTCAGTTGAGATTCCCAGTGTCTCAGGGCAAGCCGGATGGCACGCAGTTCCAGAACATTGATGGAGAGAAGAGATTCCTCCAGACCCCATTTCCCCTGAGCACTGAAGCGACCCAACACAGCACCCCAGCCCCGAAGGCTGGCATCCGTTGTGATCGTGGTCCAACAAGGAACATGAAAGGATCTCCCTTTCAGGAGATGGGAGAGGTCCAACCACCAGTGCAGACTCGATTCCACATGAGGAGGTAGAGGGACTGACAGATGCTGATGATCTGGATGATTCTTGCACGTCTGGATCACAAATCTCTGAAGTTCCCTGGAGTGGGCCATGGCAAAAGGAACCGCTTCGATTGTGGAAATGAACTTCCCCACCAGGGACGACAATTTCGTTACCGGCACTAAGTCCAGTTCCAGAATCCCCGCCACTCTGATAGCTATCTGATGAGCCACATCCTCCGGCAGGAACACCATGCATTGGCTAGTGTCGAACAGGAGACCCAGGAACAGAAGCCTCTGAGATGGGACCAAGTCCGACTTGTCCAGATTCAGGATCCAGCCATGGCGGGTCAGAGTGTGGATACACTTCTGCAATTGCTGGTGAAGAAGTTCCGCCGAGGAAGCTTTGATGAGGAGATCGTCCATGCAGGGAGTCACCCTGACCCCGTCCTGATGAAGCACCGCTATCAGGGAGCCCAACACTCTCTGGAAGACCTGAGGAGCTGAAGTCAGCCCAAAGGGAAGAGCAGAAAACTGAAAGTGTCCCCTGTGGCAGGCAATCCTGAGGTACCGCCTGCTCTCTGGATGAATAGGGATGTGAAGATAAGCATCCTGAAGGTCCAGGGAGGCAAGGAACTCCCCTGGAAACATTGCTGCAATCACAGAGCGCAGGGACTCCTGGCGGAAGTGGGAAGTCACCACATAGGCATTGAGATCTTTGAGATCCAAAATAGGACGAGCCCCTCCGTCCTTTTTGGCCACCACAAACAGGTTGGAATAAAATCCTGAACCTGTGTCCTCCTGAGGAACCACTTCCAGAACCTCTCTGTCCAAGAGATCCTGAATAGCGTCGTCGAACAGACGTCTTTTTGTGGGTTCCTGAGAAGGACGAGTAAAATGGAACCGAAAAGGAGGAAGGGAGGAGAAAGGGATCCTGTATCCCTCTGACACCACCTGAAGAACCCATGGGTCCGCTACTGACTCCTCCCAAGTCCGGCGAAGGATGCGGAGACGTCCACCTACAGCCGGATGCGGACCCAGGTTCGGCGAGTCATGCCGAAGCAGTCTTGGAGGTCTTGGCCTTGGGGGCCACTTTGGGCTTCCAGGACTGTTTGGGCTTGTAGGAGGAGCGCGTAGCGTGAGGACCCGTCTGGGCCGAGGAGCGTGTCTCAGTCTGAAAGGAACGAAAGGACCGATTGCGTTTGGCTGGAAACTTTTTCTTAAAGACTGAGGGTAGAAGAGTACTTTTACCACCAGTAGCCTCACTGATCATTTCTTTGAGCTCAGACCCAAATAGCAAATTCCCCTGAAAGGGCAAGGAAAGCAAGGCTTTCTTAGAGGCTGTATCAGCAGACCAAATTTTCAGCCAAAGGGCACGTCTAGCCACCACAGAAGCAGTGGAGGCCCTCGCCATCATGCGCACAGCATCAAAAGCAGCGTCAGCAACATAGTTCTGAGCTTCAGTGATATTAGCAAGAAGCTGCAACTGTTCAGATACTGGTGCATCCTGGCGAACTGCTTCAGTCAGTCGTTCAGTCCAGGCCGCAATGGCTCTATTAACCCATGCCACTGCAAAGGTTGGACGCATGGCAGTGCCAATGGAAGCAAAAATAGACTTAAGAGAAAGCTCTAGCTTTTTATCCGTCCAATCCTGCAGGGCAGAGGCATCAGAGACAGCCAAAGCGGTAGACTTGGATAGTCTGGAAACAGGAGCATCCACCTTGGGGGGATGAACCCATTTTGCCAGCTCAGTCTCAGGAAAAGGGTACAGTTTAGCAAACTTTTTAGAGACAGAGGAGGATCTATCAGGATTCTTCCATGCCTCAGAGACTAGACGGGCAAGAGTAGGGTTAGTTGGGAAACAAACAACAGGCTTAGATGGTTTCTTTTGAAAAACATCAGTAGGATCATAAGTGGATTCCTGAGTCAGAGGAAGGTTGAGCGTATTCAGTACAGCTCTAATCAGACCCTCAGCCGAAACTTCAGGGTCACATTCATAAGGGTCCCCAATGGACCTGTTAGACTCAATAACAGTGCGTTCCTCAGCATCAGAATCCTGCAAGAGTTCTTCCTCAGAAGAATCAGACACATCAGGAGCACCCTGTGGCTTAGGCAGGGAGGTCCTGATTGTAGCGGGGGTCTGCCAGACCTGGAGAGCCCCCTGTACCTGAGAGGGAAAGAGTTGAAGAGTGGATCTGAGATCCCTAGTGGCAGCTTTAAACTCCCTCACCCAAGATGGCTCAATAGCATGGCTGGGAAGCCCAGGGTTGCTATCTTGACCAGTGCAGTTAGGGCATAGATCCCCCACATTATCACTAGATAGCCCAGTGTGACAAGAGGAGCAAAACGCCATGGGGGGAGCAGACCCCCCATCCTCCTTAGACTTGGGTCTAGCCCCTAGCTCCAGTGAAGTAGACATGCTCACAGCGTCAATATACCCCACTTTAAACTCTATCACCCAGTAAGAGTGTGGAAGATTAAAGTTTCACCCCAGAAATGCCTAATATTGGACTTATCTGGCCAGCGAAGGGTTAATCTGTTGAGGGGAGAGAAGGCTCGGTCCCTGCGTAGTGTACTCGCTGAGGAAGAGCTCCACAAAATGGCGGCCGTCAGGATAGCCAATCAGAAACGAGCGTGAACCAGGCGCTCATGGGAAATGTAGTTTTCCCCATACAAGTACCCCAAACAGTGCCCGAAGCCCCCCTGAACACCCCACACTAATAAAACACACACCGGATGATAGAGCAGGAGCTTAGCATTAAAATGAGCCCTCTCTGGAGTTGCTGTGACAAGCGGTTCCAGAGATATGTCACAGACTGTGAAATCTCATAGAGAGTAAAGGAGCCATAGCGTCTAAGCGGGAAAAGCCGCGCTTAAAGGCGCGGAACACCATTTTTAATAAAGTTTAGTAAAACATTAAAAAGTGCCCAAACATACATAAAACACATAAAGAAATACTGTTCAAGGCTCCAAACCCAGAGAATACCACAGAAACTGCATTAAATACATTAAATGCAAATAAAAACACCCTATGAGTGCTGGAGTGCAAAGCAAACTCCCAAATACAAGCCCAGTAAAGGGACACTGTGGGGACAAGTGGACCTTCAGCACTCAATGGGTGGCTCACCTTTCCTGCAAGGACTTCTGTCTTCAGGTGACCATGATGAAGTGGGAATAGACCAGAGGTAAATTCCCCAGTAGGGAAGCTGCTAAACTCAAGCTGTTCCCTCTTCAGGGCATAAGGTCCACAGAAAATCCCTGGAAGCTGCACCAGCCACTTTAAAGAGGGCAATTCACAGCCATGGTCACCCTCCTAATGGTGGTATTCCATATTTGAATCAAAAAATAACAAAATACTAAGTTGAATGCATAGATGTTCTCTACCTGGTGTGCACAGCACCCAGGAACAAATCAATCTAGTGGCTCTGGCCTGAAGGTGGCTTAAGTAGGAGGGGAGGCTCCGCCCCCTGCAATCATTTGCATAATTGTTCCTGCCTATTAAAGGGACGAATCGCCTCCCAGAAGTACCAGTGACCTGTATTGGACGACAGTGAAATGATAATTTTTGGTGAAGTACCACCTGTCCTGGAATATTAAAAAGCGTGGAACTGCAACCAATGTCTTTAATTCCCTCACCCGTCTAGCAGATGTAATAGCCGTTGAGGAATACAGTTTTGAGGGTGAGGTGTTTCAAGGAGACTGCTTCCAGTGGCTCAAAATATGGATATGATGCCAATTGTTGGTGAACAATGTACAAATCCCATGGTGGAATAATTTCTCTGATAGTGGGTTTACTCTTTGATACAGATGAAATATCCCTTTATAAGATAATCCTCTGCAAACGGGGCAGCCAGCAAAGCTGATAATGCTGAAAGTTGTACTTTGAGAGAAGCTGGTTTTAACCCCTTCTGGAACCCGGTTTGCAGGAAGTCCAGGATCTTTTGTGAAGATAGAGAAGTATTATCTAGCTTATGATGGGAACACCAGTTATAAAAGGTGGACCATACTCTATAGTAGATTTTTGTAGTGGAAGCCTTTCTGCCCTGTAAAATAGTATCAATAACTGCACTGGATGTTCAAGTCTTAGGGATTCCCACTCAGCCTCCAGACCTTGAGCGTGAAGAAAGCCAGATCTGGATGCACTAGGGGCCCTTGGGTGAGGAGATCTGGTTGGACTGGAAGTGGTTCTTGAACTGAAAGTTGAAGAAGATCTGTGTACCATGGTCTTTGAGGATAGTCTGGGGTGATGAATATTACCGCTTATCAGTCCTTTGTTATCTTGAGGAGTACCTCCGTGATGAGAGGTAGAGGCGGGAACACATAAGAGATGAAATCTCCATGGGACCTTCAGTGTGTCTTGTGTTAGTGCATGAAGATCCTGCCAGCGATATGTATGCTTGACGTTGTTTGTTTTGTCTTGTCGCAATGAGATCCACTGATGGTCTTCCCAGATGTTCTACCACGTACCAGAAGACTTCGCTGTTTAGACACCATTCCCCTGGATATAGTTGATGACAACTTAAGAAGTCTGCCTTGGTGTTCAGGTGTCCTGACAGGAAGGATGCGGTTAGGGCCATAAGATTTTTTTTTATGACCAATGCAGGATTTTCTGAGAAAGGTTGTTTAATTGTATGCTCCTGGTTCCGCCCTGGTTCAGAAGATATTGGACATGAGACACACTGTCTGATCTGATCAGAACTGCCCTCCTCTGTAGAGGGGAGCTGAAGTGTTTGAGAGTCTTCCACAACGCCAGGAGTTCCTTCATATTTATATGCAGGCGTGATTCCTGAGCTGTGCACTTGCCTTGAACTGAGTGCTGCTCCCAGATTCCACCCCAGCCTGAATTGCTGGCATCCTTGTGTATGATGATCCAGTCTGGGTCCAGCAGGGGTCTCCCTGTTGATAGATGTTGTGGTTGTGTCCACCATGATAATTCTTTTTTGGTACTCTGAAAGACAGGAATTTTCAGGTTGGAGTTGAGTGGATCCTTCCTGTAGAAAGTCAGGAAATTTGACGGGCATGAGTCCTTGCCCAGGGAAATATTTGGAAGGAGGAGGACAGATGTACCAGTAGCCTCTGAAAATGCTTCAGACTGTGCACCTTCTTTTGGCAGAAGACTGATACCAGAGGTGTGACTAAAAGCCTCTGGGCCCTGGTACAAGAAGTGCCACGGGCTCCCCACCACCACCACATTGGCCCCCTCCACAATGCCCCCATCTCCTACCTGGAGCTCCTGCGCGGTCCTTTTAGTAATGCAAAGTGATGGGAGATGATGTCATCTCCCATCGCTCTGCATTACTAGAACGCCGGTGGGAGATTGCGGGCGCCGGGCGGAGGGGTCGCAGGGGGAGGCCGGGCCCCTGGACTGATACTGTATGGATGATGCAGGTCTGTCTGTCTGGGGACAGAGTAGCATCTCCCAGGTTGGTGTTGAATTAGATTCCCAGAAATAGGAGATTCTGGGAGGGGGATAGAGAATTCTTTTGTAGGTTGATTACCCAACCTAAGTCAGAATTTTCACACAAAGGTAAGTGCTGTGTGTTGATTTCTCCCTGGATGACTATTATCAGGATATCGTAGAGGTAGGGTATCACCTTGATGTGGCAAATCAATCTCAGTTCCGCCATCACAATAGCCATTATTTTGGTGAAGACCCTCAGGGCCAATGCTAGTCCAAATGGGAGTACTCTGTATTGGTAATGTCTCCCAAATACACAAAACCTGAGGTACTTGCGATGGGATTTCCTGATGAGGATGTGATAGTACGCATCCTGCAGGTCCAGTCTGGTGAGAAAGGCTTGAGGGAGTATCATCTTCAATGTGGATGATAAGGTCTCCATTTTGAAATGTTTTGTTTTTAGGAAAGTATTCAGTCTCTTGAGATCCAGAATGAGATGTAAGCCTCCTGTAGGCTTGGAAACAGAAAAGAGTGTTGAGTAAAAGCTGTGAACTGCTGGTGTAGGGGAATGTCCTCTAGAACAACTGCTTGATTGATTGTCTCCTTTACTGGACTCAGTTTTGTTTTTCACTACCGATGTTCTGAATTGATGTATCCTGGGGACATACTGAAATTCCAGTGCATATCCCTTTTTCACAACTTCCAGTGCCCATCTGTCATGATGTATCAGACTCCAGGTTTGCTGGAACGCCTCCAGTCTGTCCCCAACTGGAGTAGGGGAAGGGATGGCACTGGCTTCATTAATGAAATTGGCCCTTGCTCTGGAAATCTTTACAAACTCCTGCTCTTTGGGCCTGAAACAATCCTCTTTACTTCTGCTGATAACTTCTCCCTGGGCAGTATTTCCTGGACTCTTGAAAGGACCACCTACTGAATTGTCCAGATCTGGAAGGAGGGCTTCTAGGTTGCTTTTCCCTGTGGTAGAAAAGGGCTCTTGCCTCTTAAGGATCGTTTGAGGATTTCCTCAACCTGATCGCCAAACAATTTTGAGCCTGAGAAAGGTAATGACACTAGCCAGTTCTTAGAAGATGGATCTGCATCCCAGGACTTAATCCATAGAGCTTGTCTTGAGGTAATAGATAAGGAGGAAGATTTTGGGAGCAGACGAATGTTGTCAACAGAGACACATCACAGGAGTAATTGATAGAGTCTTTGATGATGCCCAGATCTTTCAAAATCCTGCTTCTGAAGACTGATGATTCTATTTTTGATTCCAGTTCAGTCATCCAAATGCGCATGGTATGAAATACAGAGGCCATAGCAGTGGCTGTCTTGAGATTTTGCTCAATGGTAATAAACTGCTTTTTCAGTGCACGGTCCAAAGCAATGATATCCTGGATGGAACTGTGTACCAGCATTTGTGGAAATTATTTTTTAAAACCCACAAATGCTCTATCTAGAATATTAAGATCTTTCTGGACTTCAGAGAGGCCTAGAGACTCTCTCTTAGTTTTGACTAAATTATCCATTCGGTCTAAGGGAAAGCTGCCTGTGTCGTCAGTTATTTCACCCTCCTCAGTAGAGGATGCAGCAGATGCCATTTTAATGAAGCGGTCTTCCTCATCCTCATGAGTCCTGGAGGGTTCTTCATCCGGGTTGGAATATCACGGGCGCTTTCTAGCTGCTTCCTGCATAGAAGAAAAAGTCTCATGCATGGAATTTTTCATCCAGCTCAGAAAGTCTTGAAATTGTGCCGTTACATCACTGGTTGCTGTGGGTTTTAAACAATCTCCACAAAGTTTGTCAGGGTCTGCTTCAGGGAGTTTCTGGTCACATCCTAAGCATGGTTTTTTCTTGAGGGTTGATTTTTCCTCCTTTGAGGATTCAGAGGTTTCAGGTTTGTCAAGTTTTTGCTCCTTAGATATAATGCTATGGTCAATAAGCAAATCTGATACAGCAGTAAGAGAAAAAGTATGCAGGAGCAGACAATAGTAATATAATGACAGGAATAAGTAATTAACTTACAGTGTAAGGACGCCATCCCATTGGAGCTGCTTTTATGTTGGCTAACCACTTTAAAATGCTGCTGATGCGTTCCAGCGGTGACATGCATGACGTGCTTCCGGTTTCCTGCATCCGGTTGGGGAAAGGCTGCAGATTGCGTGCTCATGCCATCCGGAAGCGTTAGGCAGAGAGAGAGAGACGCTGGGCACTTTCGCTGGGGCGACTGGCCAGGTCACACGATAAACGGGGCTAGGCTTGCAGTGACTGGAAGACTGCCCCGAGTCAGAGGAATGCGCTGATGTGACCGCTGTTTAAGGAAGTCGCATAGAAGGTAACATAAGAAATGTAAAATAGTGATACAGAGGAGAGAAATAACTCTCCGTCCTCCAGCTTGGTAGGACCAAATAACTGAATGGGGGAGGGAGCCAGCAGTATTTAAAGCTTTGTATTAGTCCTACCAGCTTGAGGGCAGAGCCAATTACCCACAGTCTATGCCATGGATTGGACACAGAGGAAATAGAGGGTTTACTTTTAAAAGGTCACACACAAAAGAGTGTGCGACCGCTTAACACTAACCATGTCGCCATTTTTAGCACTGCATGAAAGCACGAGATTCTCATGTCATCTGCTGAAAGGTTGCATACCTGTAACTACAAATCCCATCATACTTACCCATCGGGTGGCCACAGAAAAGGAGAAAAGGCTCTTTTGCAAGCAATATATCTAATATACAGCATTCACTTCTTTGAGCCTAAGCTTGTCTGGCAATCTATGTATTTTGGATTGCAGCCAAATCTTCAGCCCATGGAAGGTTAAGAACTGCAGCAACTCCCATCATACTTACCCATCTGGTGGTCGCTGAGAAGAAGGGAAGGCTCTTTTTCAAGCAAAAAGCTCAGAAGATTTGGCTGCAATCCGAAATACAAAGATTGCCAGACAAGCATAGGCTCATAGAAGTGAATGCAGTATATTAGATATATTACTTGCAAAAGAGCCTTTCTTCCTTCTCGGCGGCCACCCGATGGGTAAGCATGATGGGATTTGTAGTTACGGGTACGCAACCTTTCAGTAGGCGACAGGAGAATCTCATGCTTTCATGTCACCATTACTGTGTTATGTGATTGCACTCTCTCTTTGCGTGCGACCTTTTAAAAGGATACCAATATATAAGTTCTGAATGGCGCCCTATGGGGTCTCTAGCTGATCTTTCAGAGGAGCAACCACATTCCCACAGAGGCATCAGCCAATAATATTTTGCTGATGCACACATGGTCTGGTTGTCAGCCATGTCGCCCTGCAATGGGATTGGAGAGAGAATGCAAAAGAAAGGAGGCCACAGAACACAGGCAATAGAATCATAGCAGAGATACCACAGGTCTGTCTCCTTTCTCAGATAGCCTTTAGTTATATAGATTTCTATAAAATAAAGTGTAAAACCAAAATATTTTAATGAATATTAAATGATCATCTTGTAATACTTCTCTTGGACAGCATACACAATTTACATTAAACCATGTTTTTCTTCTCATTTTCATATTAACATTTTTTTTTATTATATTTTCACGCGATACATAGCGTCTTCTTGAGTACTCAGGAACGTGATGCACCAGGTATTAAAAAAAATAAACAACCAACCAGAGCATACTATTTTAAAGCTAGTGTTAATCATTTTTAGGGCTATTTTCGAAAAAGGTTGACAAAATTGACAATAAAATGTTATGCTGTTTGGATCAAATAAAAAACTAATTTATCAAATTCCCAAGGGCAACGTGTAGTGTTAAGATGGTCAATAAAACATGTTATAATATCAAATTGTGAAACAAATATGTGCAGAAATGAATAAAGCATTCAGTACTAGACAGACAGATGTTCTGAGGCAATCTAATAGATTGTGTTTTTATATTCTTTTACAATAAAAGGTATTACACCAAATACATCATAGTAATGAAAGTAAGGACATTTCTGAAATTATTTAAATTCTATGCAAAATCTGGGCTTCAGAAGCCTCAAGAGAAAAAAAAACAAACAATCATTTTACTCACATTATTTCACACATCTCTTCTTGGTGAACCCAGTGATCCTTCACATCCGCCTATATAATAAAAGGCCAGAAAGTTTGTCACGATGCCCGCGTTCAGCCAGTCTCTACTGCACATGACTGCATAGCGTGAGTGACGCGGCGCAATCGCATGGAGCAGTGAGGTAACGGCAGTACGCAGAGAAGGTCTGGGTAATGTTAACCCTTTGAGTGCCAGAGGGGTATGCAACGCATTGCAAAGCAATACATTGCGTACCCCTCTGGCACTCAAAGGGTTAAGAGGCTGGTTCTGCTCTGTCTACTGCCGTTACCTCACTGCTCCACGGCCAGTGTACACAGGCTTTTACACTAGTTTTAAATAATGCACAAATCAATACCTAGTTATGCGTTGCGCCGTGTTATTTTCATGTGTTACTGTTTGACGAATCAAGGGATAGAGATTACCTCAGGGATTAATTGTTAAATCATGTATTCTATTTTTAATGACCTTCAGTGAACAAATCTGATTTGATCTCGGTCTTCTCTCCATTAATGGTTCTCCAGCAGGGTGCCACAGCTGCACAGTGTTCCTTGAACACCAACAAAGGGTGACAATTTTTACTGAAAGTATATTTAAAGAAATTCAGATGCTCAATATGTTAGGTCTCATAATCAGAAGGAAAAACTATGAATATAGATTTGTATGTTTGTCCCATTCATTAAATCCTTAACTAATGATCTATACAATAGCAAGGTCCCCTGGAAATTCCAGATTTGGCTTTGAGCAAAAAAGAGATAGTGCCTAGCTTCAAATTAAAAATGGATCCAGTAGTCATGAGAATGCAAATATTATGGAAATCAAACTAAATATTGCATCCAGTTAATTATTAATATCCCTTTTGATATTAACACATTAAAAGATTCTCCCTCCCCTTCCAAAAATTGATTGCCAGAGGGGTCCAATGCATTAAAGTGATAGTAATGTCAGAAAAAAAGTATTAACTATATGATATATACAATTAAAAGAGAGTACTTGCACTTATTCGTATCTCTCAAACCATTATGGTTTGAGAGATATAGGAAAATAAAGCTCTCTGGTCCCTCCCCATTCTGCTTGATGAGCGGTAAAGCTGTCAGAAGCATATTCTGGTCACTTGACCAGATGTGCCTTTTCAGCAGCGCCGATATAACGATATCTAAAGATAAACACAATTTGGAACGGTCTAGTAAGTGTGCCTGGCTTGCAAGCACACTTTGTAGACCATTCCAATGAAGTATTTATTTCTAAATAGCGTGATTTCAGCTCTGCTGAAGAGCCTCTGTCTGGTCAAATGAC
Source organism: Rhinophrynus dorsalis (assembly GCA_037306005.1). NCBI lineage: Eukaryota > Metazoa > Chordata > Amphibia > Anura > Rhinophrynidae > Rhinophrynus > Rhinophrynus dorsalis. The sequence goes on along the minus strand of CM074723.1, from coordinate 93,765,150 downwards.
TGAAATCTGCAGCTGTCAACTAGATGGCAGACTTGAGTAAAACAGCCAGGAAAAGTTAACTTTAGCAAGTTATATCTCTCAAACCATAAAGGTTTGAAAGATAAGACTTACATTGATGTTAACCTTTTTTTAATGTCTACAATATTAAATCAACTTAAAATTAACCATTACTATCCCTTTAAAAAGCAAGGCGTTGGATACCTCTCTTGCACTTAAAGGGTTCATTCCTTGGATACTAGAGACAGCTCAAACACATTACAAAGTAACGCATTGGAAAAGTCTCTGGCATCCAAAGGATTAACACTTTCATTGTACACTTCTCTGGCACTAAAAGGGTAAAGCAAAGCAATGCACTGGAGGCAGCTCTAGAATCCAAGAAAATACCTTAAACAATGAATCACTTCCACTAAAATAAAGTACTGCAAGTTAAGATCCAGAGCTCCACTACTGATTATTATATATGTATATAGGCACCAACAGCTGTCAGTTTCACTAAAATGCACCAATATTCCTCTCTGTTGTACATATACATTCTATACAGGGGGCACAGAAGAAACCCAATTAATGTTTACTTATATAGCACCATAAGTGTGCACTGCACTTCATAATTTAACCTTCTGAGTGCCAAAGAGGTATGCTTAGCAATGCGTTGCATACCTCTCTGGCACTCAAAGGCTTATGGGATTAGATAATACAGGGTTGCAAGTGCTTTGTAAAACTCAAAGCGGGGTCCCTGTTCAAAATATCGGATACTTGTCTGGCAATCAAAGTGTTACAATCTAAATTATCACAGAATTAAAAAATGCGGAGACTGATGTACTAAATAGTGATGCAAACCTAGTGCACCATAGGGAATAATTATTTTGTAGCAGGGTTGCTGTAACCTCTCCTCAGTCCCATCCATGGTGCAGGTTTTGAGGATCTCCCCACAAACACAGGTAAATCAGTCAGTGGTTCAGTCATTCTTATGATCTCCCCAAGTTAATAACATACACCTGTATGTAATTGAGGAAACCCTGAATTCATTCTCTCTGTGCTCCTGGTCTAGTGCACTTTGTGTAAAGGCATAATAGGAAGCAATGAGATGGAAACACTTCTACCATTCAAGGCTGTTTAAATGTCAATGGGAACGTAGCAGACACTTTATCATTTTTTACTTTATACTTATGTCCCGTTAAGTACAATGTTTAACCCTTTGAGTGCCAGAGAGATATCCAAAGCATTATAATGAAATGCATCGGATACCTCTCTGGCACTGAAAGGGTTAAGGGCATCTCTGCCTGAGCATGACAATGACAAAAGGGAATTATCTTGGGAAAATATAACAGTATGTTATATTTGAAGGTGCTCTGAAGCAACAGTACAGTTGGCGTCTTTCCTGTCTTGCCAGGACACAAACTAGGCATGCCGGACTAGAAGCAAAATAGAGCGAAGGGTTCACGCCTTTATTCTCATGGATCACTAGTGCAGTACGAGTGAACGCCGAGCATCCGCTCACATTTCCTCAATCCTCCTCCTACCTTCCTGGTTTTGCTTTGTCACCTGGTTATTATGGAGATGAGTAGAAGCACAGACATCTAAACACTAGCGCAGGGCTGTCCAGGTTCAGTCCTCAATGGCCACCAACAGACCAAGATTTAACCCTTTGAGTGCCAGAGGGGTATGCAATGTGTTCTCCGCTGGCACTCAAAGGGTTAAATATTTCCCTGGTTAAGCACAGGTGAGTTAATCAGTGTTTCATTTCACTCATTTTGACAGGCTCACCTGTGCTTAACCCAGGAAATCCTTAATTTCTGGCTTATTGGTTGCGCTTGAGGACTGAACTTGGACAGCCCTGTAAGAGCATGTGTGGAGAAGGCAAGGCCCTTCATCTACTGTCAGACTACAACTCCCTTCATTCCCTGCCAGCCAGTACTTGGAGGAGGATCACGGTAATAGCAGTTGTACTAAAGAGAAAGAAGACCTAATTGTTGATACCGAACAGGAGATAAAGCATAATTTTCATGGCATGTAAAGCTGCTGTAGACATTAACAATCGTAATAAAGTCACTGAATAGGCCTTTTTAATGTCACTTAAAGCACGCAGAGACATTTAATTTTTAAAGGCACTGACTAATGTGAAATGTCAATAGCCATTAATCCTTTAAACATTTTATTTTATGGGATTCCCTAGAAAAAAAATGTCCCAGTATGTGAAACATACACATTATACACCCACAGGGTCAGTCCTGTCTTGCACACACACACAAGTACAATCTTTCCATCACTATCTTTAGTTACTGCTCTTGCTAGCTCACTTGCTTTCTTACATTTCTCGTTTTCTCATTCCCTCTCACTAATGCGGTCTTCAATCCAGTGCTGGATTTCCCAATAGGCTGAGTAGGCAACTGCCTAGAGCTCTAAATTTTGGGGTGGGGGGGGCACCTCAGCTCTGCTGGTCACACCCACATTCCAAATTGTGGGTGCGGAGAGAGCAATCTCAGTTTCCTGCTCTAGTTTTAAACCCTATAGGCCAAGGGTATTTTCTGTGCCAGGAAATAGCGGATGGGTCTGGTGTAGGGTCATGTGATGAACAGGGGTGTGGTTATGGGTTGAGCTAATGGCACCTAAAGAGCCTTGCCTAGGGGTGCTTGGGATGTAAATCTAGCCCTGCCTGCATCTATCAAAGTTTCTCTGCACACACTTTCACATGCTTTATTTCCCCATCCACGCTCTCCATACTGCCTTGTCAGTCTCTTACATCAACCCTCTTGTGCGTGCTCCCTTTCTGTTCTCTCTTGCATATGTCCTTTCTTGAGTAAGACCTTTCAAAGCCTGTTTTGGTCTCTATATATATGTAGGGTTGCACAGATACCGATACTAGTATCGGTATTGGTGCAGATACCAGCATTTGCGGCCGATGCCAGCACCAATACCCTGTGTCAGGGTCTGTGCTGCAGAGAGGGAGTCCGGTGAGCTGCTCACAATGCTCCCCGGTCACCTCTCTCACTCCTGCAGCGTCGGAGCATTGCCACGGGTTACCATGGCAACGCTCCGACGCTGACCTCTGCCAGGGCTCGCGGCAGAGGAGGCTAAGGGAGGCAAGATGGGGCAGCGGCTGTTGAAAGAGGCAGAAAGTGGGGTCAAGAGGGAGAAAGAGGCAAAAGGAAGGAAGGATCAGGAGACAAAAGGAGGGGGGCCAAGAAGAGGCAAAAGGGGGGGGGATCAGGAGAGAGAGAGAGGCAAAAGGGTAGGATCAAGAGTCAAGGAGGGGGAGAAAGGGGGATCAAAACAGAGAGAAAAAGCCAAGGCAAAAGAAGGGGGCTCAAGAGGGGAAGAATGAAGCAAAAGGTGGGAATCAAGTGGGGAGAAATAGTCAAAAGGGGAGAATCAAGAGGTGGTGTGTGTGTGTATGTATATATAGATATTTCAAGTACTCACAAATACCAATTACCTATACTTTTTTTTGCGGTCATTTGCCAGTTTTCCAAGTACCTATATGCTTTAGGTACTTGGAAAACTGGCAAATGACCGCAAAAAAAAGTATCGGTAATTGGTATCGGTGAGTACTTGAGAAAAGTATCGGTACTCGTACTCAGTCTTCAAAAATCGGTATCGGTGCATCTCTATATATATGCCACTTTATCTGTCTCCTTGCCTCCTTAGATATATTTTTATAGTATTTTGAGGATGATGGGATGATTCCTCCATGTGAGCTGGAGCGCTCTCTTGCCAATGAGAGCTCTCCAGCTCACAATAAGGAAGCTTCCGTCATCTGAGGAGGTGGGAATGAGGCGCCATGTGGGGAGGGGAAGAGGCGAAGATTGACAAGCTGTGGTACAGAGCTCTACTGCAGCCTGTCCTTAACTGATGTCACCTGCTTATTTTTATATGGTAAAATCCTGGGCTATATTGCACAACATTAAAAAAATGGATTAAAGATTAACTGGGATAACACTTTAAAATGATAAATACTTTAACAGAGTTGAGAGTTCTCCTTTAAGTCTCTTTCTTCTTTAGCACCCCATTACATTTCTGCTCTTCTTTCTTACTACGCCCCTTCCCGTCACCGCGTTCTTCTCAAAGGAATTTCTGTTCTCTCCTACATAACTTGAGCCATCTCTCGGCTACAATCTTTTTCACTGGCTGCTCCTCGACTTTGGAACTCCCTCCCTATCCTCATTCGTCAATCATCCACACTCATCACTTTCAAGAATCTCCTGAAAACCCACCTGCCCAAGGAGGCATCTCAGTAACAATATCCTCCTTGTGCAGAATAATTTTGTACTTACACTTGTACTTATGATCCTCCTCCTACTCTCTCTGTATGCTCTCATTATTTCTAATTAGATTGTAAGCTCCTTGGGGCAGGGTCCTTTTCCCAATGTACGACCCCCCCCCCCCCCCGCAAATAATGCAATTATAGCTCTTAACCCAGTTCTGTATTTTTGCATTGTACTATTACAATTTCTGTAAAGAGCTGTGTACACGTATGGAGCTATATACATAAAGATACATCCATACTAGTGAGTAGAACAAGGCTGGATTGTCAAAAAAATGAATGAGTCTGTAACTACCACTAGACAGTGGAATATCTGTCCTCCCCCTGTCTTTTTGCTCAAGGCAACACCATGCTTCTTTTTATATCCAGCAAGGAATCACACTTTGTCACAGCCATCAATGGCCAGTTCTTCAAGTGAAGGTGTGTCCAAACTTCTTCCTCAAGGACCAGAAGTAGAAAACACTAATGAATCAAGTGACAGACACATTTAAATCAGCATGCGCACAGTAAGAGTATACGAAAAGCGTAGCAAGGCTAATAAACTAGCTTACATTTTTACATACTACGGCATTATGTCCCTCACTAACAGACTTTTATTTTTTACAATGTTCACATGTACTTTACCTTAGTTTCTTAATAGATTTAATTAATAAAGGACGTTACATTTTATTGTTATAGGTGTGGACATATTGGAAATGCTATACTAGAAATATTAGGAATTAGAGAGTGCCTTGTTAAGTAGTTTTCTTTTTCTGTCCTTTTTTTCGTTTGGGTTTGATTTTTAAATACTACTGGCACCTTCACCTTTATAATCAATTAATAGGTGATTTTCCATAAATAATAGGTGGTGCAGGTATCTCCTATTTTTTGTTGTTGGTGTTTAGAAGTGTGATTACTAGCAACCAGCAAATTAAAATGTACGTCAGTTAATATAACTGTCCTCATTTCAGTATTATAGAGCAGGTCATCACTGAGCTGTCTTACACTTCTTTCAGTGTGTGTTACTGTGATATCCTACTCACTTACACACCTGGTTAATGGGGACAAACAAAGTCAAACGTAGATTACATCAACTGCATTACTGGGCATAAATAGAAATAGACATTGATTTAAGTGTGGCTATTAAGCTTCTCAGTGCTAGGGAGGTCTCCAACGCATTCTCATTCGTAAGAATAAAAAACCTCATGTAAAAAAAAATCACTGGCATTTTCTAATTGCTTACTGAGGGCCATATATACAGAGATTATTCTGGTAAAAAGCAACTTTACCACAAAGAAAAAAATTAAATCATGGATTTAAGCCCCTTTTCAATAGGAATGGTTATTATTCCCTGGGAAGGGCACAGCTGGTTTACCTCACAATTGCTCCTCTTATGAATATTTACATATGGCCCTGATTATGTTCTAGCAGTGAATTTAACCGGTGCATAGTCACACACAATAGAAAACTTGATCCAGCTGAACATTACTGTACTAAAAAGTGCTGGAAATGTCACAAAAAGCTCAATCGCTGCTGGACGAGAGCAGATCTACCCGAGTAGCCAGGGAATGAGGCGTACATAGGCTAGGCTGACCAGACCTCACCTTTAACTGGGGACACATCGGAAATAGGCATATTTCAGGAGTGCACCAAAATCAAAGCAGTCCTGCTGTATTAATTTTTCAGATGTGTCCCTGGTTAAAGGCGAGGCCCTGTCCCAATTAATCCCTCCTCTGGTTCTCAAGGAGTAAATCCCTCTTGGGACCCTGATTGTCTCTCACATCTGCCCTTTCTTTACCCACCCTGACCTAAATTCACATGACAGAACAGATCACGGCCCATTTGCCAATTTGCTTGACGACCTACCAAGTTCCTAGATACCCTCCTGCTGCTGGATTTTACCCATTTCCTGTGCATTATTTAGTCACTCAGATGGCCAGCAATGTATCAGACTTCTCTAGCCTTCATTGGGATAATTTATGAACCATAAAGGATTTTATCATTTTTGCTGAACTTTCTTCTTAAAATGAGCAGTAAAGTATTTATATACCAATTATTTATAGCTAGCATTTTTTTCTTCTGAAAGGTGAACCTCACTGATATTTTCCCTAACCGTGTATGTATGTGTGTTATGGATATTTCCACTATTGGGAGAGGATATATTGGAATTTTATTACAACTCAAATTCTTTATTTAATCAATCTGTTAGCAACAGAGGGCAAACTTTTTTTTCTATTGGTCACTACAGAACAACTGGGAGAGATGCACTACAGGTCTAAGAGGGCTCAAAATGTCAATGTCCTGTTGGAGAAGTTTCAAAGGCACAGACAGTATGCACTAAAGTGTCTTCAACATCATCTTCCCATAAATCCAATAAAAGTCTGCCCACACTGACATCAATCCGACATGCCTTTGACACGTTTATGAATTTTCACTCACCACATCGATAATGGCCTATTTCCAAATGGAAATGCAGCATAAGAGTCATTTCCATGCGGAAATACAGGATAATGAATCATTATTGTATAAATGGGGGGAGTGTTTATGTTAATGTGACACTTCACCACATGCACTAAACTCTGATAACAGCCTCTGCTGTCGAATTTCACAGTCTCAGCTTCGCCTACCTGAAGTTGTGACCTCCCTGTAGCTTCCTATTCAGTAACAGCCCTCAATCAGTCATAAGCATGGAGGGTTGTCGAACTGCTGGCAGTATGGAAGGGATGCTCTCTCTCACACATCACTAGAAGTAGACAACCCTGAAGTCTGAGAGCATTATCTCTGCTGCTCCACTTGATCAGTAGGGGAGTGGAGAGGATCCTTTCAGCACCACAAACAGCATCACTCTCTTAACCCTTTGATTGCCATAGGGATGTTCATTGTACAGTGCTGTGGCACTCAAAGGGCTAGAAAAAGTACAAGAAGCAGTACACAAACCTTCCCTCAGTTCTGTACCATATTTCACACATGTTTTGCACTCCCAAGGGAACAAGGTCGGGGGTCAGGCAGCTTCCATGAGGATTTGTGGCTGCCAGCTGCCCCCCAAACCTTGTTTCCTTGCCCACTTGTAGTCATAGATCCCCATGTACATTGTCTGACCCACAGACTTGTTCCCTTATCTACTGGTAGCCACAAATGCCCATGGGCGCTGCCTGGGCAAGGGAACAAGAGTAGGGGTGTCAGTCAGTGTATGTGGGGCTAACACACAATGGTGATGTTCCCCATATTGCCCCACACAGTTAATATGCAACGTTAACAGTTAACCCTTTGAGTACCAGTGGGTTGTCCAACTCTTCTCAATGCATTGGACATCCCTCTGGTCTTAACCATTTGAGCTCCATAGAGGTATCAGCCCTCTGGTGCTCAAAGGGTTAAATTCTTAATATTTCTCTAGGATTATCTCAAATCATCTAATCAATTCTACATACTAAATGCGCTCCATAGAATAAGAGATTTTTTAATGGATTCCCAATTCCTTGGCTTGGAGAGATATTTAGACACATTTTTGCACTTTATTTTTCTCTCTCTTTTGATTTTCATCTTAATTTTAGTAGTAAATGTCATTAAAGTGGAACTAGCACTCAAATTAAAGTGCCCCCCAAATAATTTTTCAAATAGCGATATGCATACCAGTAGTTGTATTATCCTGAATAAGTCCAGCATTGTTGAAAAACCCATCTTGTTCGGAGACTGACAGGCAGGCTTCTTGCTGTAAAGGCATCTGGCACCTGCGCTGTCAGTCACTTCCTGTACCTTAAGGTACAATGCAACTCCCCCTCACCCATCATAGAGCAGACCGGGACGGACAGCGCAGACGCACAGATGCCAAAGAGGCAAGATGTCTGCACTGATGCCTGCCCGTCCGTCTCCAAACAAGATGGATTTCTCAATAATGCTGGACTTATTCAGGATCATATAAGTATTGTGAGTGACAGTTCTGCTTGAATATCTGACATATGCTGCCCCATAAGTTAAAATCCAACATATATTGCCCCACGCTGCCCCATTAGCATGGGAGCGATCATGTGCAAATATTTAACCCCTTAGGGACCCTTGACGTACCAGGACCGTCAAGGGTAAATTTGCTCGAAAGACCCTTGACGGTCCTGGTACGTCACGTACTTTTTACTTACAGCGCTCTACCGGGAGCGCTGTAAGTAAAAATAGGGCATGAAATAGACCGCTCCAAGATCGGAGCGATCTGTTTCAAGCCCCATAGTGACGCGCCGATACACGTGACAGGTCACGTGTACCGGCTCGTCAAAGTGCCCCTATGCGGTCGTTATGGGACGGAAATGTCCCATAACGTCTGGTCCTTAAGGGGTTAAACAAAATGCACACAGTGCAGGATCTCGAATCCTGAACTATGCATCCTTTTGTTTGATTTCTAAACAAAGTCAGACCTCGAGGGGGCATCAGGGTCTCCCCTTATGTCCCCCTCTGGCTTTGATGAATGCACCAGGAAGGCAATCACCACCTTCCCCTACTACCTCCTCTTCAACCTGTGTTCTATGAATGACTGGGCCGAGTAGGAGGATCCTTAGGACTCACAATACAGTTTATTTTCTTTATAAATGAAACCATACTATATACAGAGCAACACACCTGTTGATACTTGTAACACAGAAAGGGTTAACCCTTTAAGTGCCAGAGGGGTATCCAACATGCTGGTCTACAATGCGTAGGATACCCCTCTGGCACTCAAAGAGTTTAAAAAAAAAACAACAACATGCAAACAAGCCTTTAACCCATTTGGTATCAGAGGGGCCGGTAATACACCCCACTACCTGCAATACTTTGCTGACTCCTCAGACAAAAACGCTGTTAACTCTTTAAGGATCAGACAAGCAGTGAGTTGTACACCCTCTGGTCTCCAAAGGGTTAAACAGCCCCAACATATATGCTGAATCTAACTGAACATCGTTAACTCCTCTTCATTACGTTTCAAGTTGTCATCTTAACCCTTTGAGTGCCAGAGAGGTATCTAGTGCATTGCAGCGCAATGCATTGGATGCCTTTCCGGCACTCACAGGGTTAAAACAGCAAGTTATTCTGTCCATTCCACAGCCTCCAACTGACCAAGATGATCTCATGACAATCCAGTCATTTAGCAATCCCTCAGAACCCTCACATGCCGTGTAAAGTGCGTCTGTGGAGGTGCAATCAGCTGTGATTGGAAAAGTTTATTTAACCCAATGAATGATAGAAGTGCATTCTACTCTTGGCTCTGCAATATGTTGCACAGCTCCCTGGTATTTAAAAGCATTAATTCACTTCAGTCATAACCCTTTGAGTGTCACAGAGGTAGGCAAAATATTGCTTCACAATGCATTGCATACCCCTCTGACGTTCAAAGTGTTAAAGGGCAGTGGTCATGTTTTACTTAGAAAAAAGCCCAGAGCTGCATTGTACAGCCACAGAAGTATATGACGCTCAGCCAAAAAATCCTGGGATGCATGCAGCACCGCCATAAACCCATTGTGGGTTATACACTAAGGCATGCAACCTCAGTAGCATGGTAAACGGAGCTTGCTGTAATGATAGCGCGCATAAATGCCACCTCGAAGGGAAGCATGAACGTGCTCCCTGGGGCAGCTGGGAGGGAGGTGGGAAGGTGTTGTGCCGCACATTGCAGAAGTGCCAGATTTTAACTCTGCATATCTTCATTACTAGGTAAGATTTAAAAAAAAAAAAAAAAAAAAAAAAAAGCTAAACTAGTTTTACTAAATAACCACTTAACGATCCATGACGTACATGTACGTCATGAGGTGGATGTTCCTAAAGGACCAAGGACGTACATGTACGTCATGGAATTCTGGGCTCCCCACGAGGCTGCACGCCGTTCAGGGAATCTGGAATCGAATCAGCAAAAATTAAAAAATGCTCCATGGTCCTTAAGTGACTGCCCCTGCGTGCGCAGCCGGTCTTTAACCCCTTAAGGACCGGCGGTCCTGGGACGTTTCCGTCCCATAATGACCGCATAGGAGCGCTTGGACGCGCCAGTACACGTGACCTGTCGCGTGTATCGGTGCGTCATTATGGGGCCTGATAGAGATTGCTCCGATCTTGGAGCGGTCAATTTCAGGCCCTATTTTTACTTACAGCACTCCCGGTAGAGCGCTGTAAGTAAAAAGTACGTGACGTACTATGACCGTCATCGGTCCTTGAGTATTTCAAGGACCATGACAGTCCTGGTACGTCAAGGGTCCTTAAGGGGTTAAGGGGTTAAAAACACTAGGCACAAGTTTGTGTGATGTGAATGTTCCCCTTTAAGTGCATAACCCCCAATGTGTCAGTTATTCAAGCCAAGTACAGCGGTTCTATGGCAACTGCATTGTGCTGGACAAGACACTTAATTGTATACTCGCTGCCAGTTGGTCTATCAGAGCTCCCAATGCATTGAAGACCTTTCTAGCATTCAAGAGGCTAAAAGCAATATTTAAAATCAATGGAAATTTTTACTTGCCCCTCATGGGGCAGTTGGTTTGACCCAGAACTACTCCACTTTTCTTTTAACCCCTTAAGGACCAATGACGCGCCAGGACCGTCACGGCTGTCCTGCACTTAAGGACCAGTGACGGTCCTGGCGCGTCATGGAATTCGGGTACTCCCCATGCGGCCGCACACCACTCGGGGACCCCTGAATCCAATGCCGAAAAAAAAAATGCCCTGTGACCCTTAACCCTTTCAGTGCCAGAGTGCTTTGTGTTCCCCCTCTGGCACTCAAAGGGTTAACTGCCTCAAGGGGTTAACACAGTATAAATATGATCCAAGGTATATTATTAATTTTGGAAGACGTAGTCATGAATTAGGTTGGTATTGGATAACCTGAGGTCTCCCAGCCATTTCAGTATGAAAATGTTGTAGATTTGTGAGCATGTCACAATAATGCATTAAAATAACATGTTGTATCATTAAAACAACACCTAACGTTATGACTTGATTAAAAATGTCACCTTATTAAAACAGCATCTAACGTTATACCGGCTACGAGGCTTGCTTTTTCAATGTCCGTCAAGACTGTAGATGGGTTCAGTGCAGGGCATAGTTCCCCTAGTTCGGGTCTGTCCAAGTTCAATCCTCAAGGGACACCAAAAGGCCAGGATATAATGCTTTCCCTGATTAATCATAGGCGAGTGACTCAGTGGATCATTCATTTTGGCTGACTCACCTGTCTTTAAAGGATTAGTAATGTTAGCAATAAATTAGATCAGCAAGTCTTCTTTATAATAACTGTGCTATTTTTAGCAACTTACTTTTCTGTAGTTCACAAGATATTAAATGTAGAAGGATCCCCTTCCAGCCCCTTTTGGCCACGTCACTCTGAATCTACAGTCTGGCCCGTACGGCTGCAGCGAGGGACAAACTTCAGCATGCAAAGGAGGAGGGCAGGGGTTTTTACTTACTGAAGTTTGTCCGACCGCGTCTCAAATCTAAGGCGAGGCGGCTAGAAGGGGCAGGAGAGGGATCCTTCTACATTTAATATCTTATGAACTACAGAAAAGTAAGCTGCTAAAAATAGCGCATTTTGTTACATTTATTATAAAGAAGACTTGGAGATCTAGTTTATTGCTAACATTACTATCCCTTTAATCAGGGAAATCCTTACATCCTGGCCGGTTTGTGGCCTTTGAGGACTGAACTTGGACAGTCCTTCTCTACTTCACTCTATACACACGTTCCAGAATTCCAAATTCTCTAATGCTTAATCCCAGCAAACCTAAACGCAGACATCATAAATTCCCTAAACCATAACCCAAATCCCACTGATCCAAAATCCCTGTTAGTAATACCCTACATGTAAACCATATTACTAACAATCATTGTTATCAAAGACAGAGTTAGAAGCCCTCCCCCCATTTTAAATTGATATTGACGCTCCACTGCATAATGTTAGATGCCATTTTAATAAAGGCAACATTTTAAACAAGCCATTCTGATGCAAGTGACATTTTAAAAGTCATGCAGTGACATTTGGTATTTAATACTCGCAAATGCAATAGGATATCCCTCCAACAAAAGAAGACTGCAACTGGTAAAATTCCCATACAACCAAAAACTGACCAGGGATGATGGATGCTGTAGTCCACAACAGTGGGAGGGCCCTCTGGTCATCCTCCCCTTAATTAGATGCTTGAACTTAGGTGAATTCAGCAGAATATAAGTTTAACCAGGCCTTTGAGTAATAAAGCATTAAACCTGTACAAGCAAAATGTATTTTAATCTGAAACTTCTAGGTGCAATCAATGCTCTTTCAGTTAAGCGCTTCTCATTTCTCACCAAGAACATTATATTTCACACTCCAGCCTACAGATACAAATCCCTTCCCTATCTGCGAGAAACTAATCATGGGGAATTGTACAAAAGCATTGAATGCTAGACACATGGGGGAGTCACTAAGGGGTGAGAACTCTCCTCAGAGTAAAGCGCTCTCCAGCTTACTGAAGTGTCTAAAGCTACGTTAAAGGGACACTAACACCAACATGAAACTGTGTCCCTATAACCACTTAAAGCAGAACTACTACCCATCTTAAACTTTGTGGCAAATAATTACCCATCTGGCGATTAGCGTACAGCTCCCAGCAATGCCTTCTAGAGCAGGCTGGGACTGACAGCTCAGGCACGCAGACATCGCTATGGAAAGATATCTGCACTCTAGGTATATCTAGGTAATTATTATGGCGACTAGCAATACTGAGCAGCTAGTCGCCAGATGGGTAATTATTAGCCACAAAGTTTAAGATGGGTGGTGGTTCTGCTTTAAGAAGAAGTGAAAAATCATGGATCCACCTAGAGTGTTCTGATGGCCCCCTGTGCCAGACAGAGACCCAAGCATTAAGTAGAAAGCATCAGCCATCTCCCCTGTTTGATGGATTCTTGGGGATTTATGCACTAAGGCGTGATAAAGAGGTGATAAATCGGAGAGGACTTCTCCAGTGATAGCACTTCTCCAGTTCCTATGTTATTCTATAGAGCGTCTGCACAAAGATCTCCAAAGCTGGGGAAATGTTAGTGCATTAGCACCATAGAATAACATAGGAACTGGAGAAGTGATATCACTGAAGAAGTCATCTCCACTTTATCACCTCTTTATTACACCTTAGCCCATAACCCTGAACTCCCTGTCAGCAAAGTTATTTCTGGCAGACTCATGCTCAACACATAGATCCCTGCAACTGAAATTTATTTAGAAAAGGTTTTAACCAGGAAGAATACATTGACATTTCTCTCGTTTTCAAGTATGTCCTGGAACTCCTTGAAGGAGCTGTCAAGAACAAAAGAATAATTAAAAAAAAATGAAAATTAAAAAAAAAAAAAAACAAGCAATTTGACTTTACATATTATTCACTTGCAGAATATAAAACTAAAAAAAAAGGTTGATTGTCACTTTAAAGGGTTAGTAATGTCTGATATAGAAATAAAAGGTAATATTGTAGCTCTTCAAAAAATAAATCCATCGACGCCACTCCGATCTCTTAATCCTTTATGGTTTGAGAGATATAAGGTGATAAAGTTCCCCCCTCCCTCCCCTTTCACTGACATCAGTGTCTAGCTAACATTAGCTGATCCTGGTCCCGGCACAGGCAGGCGGCTCTTCAGCAGAGATGATACCGCACTCTACAAAAAACACTTCATTGGAATGGTCTACAAAGTGTACTTGCAAACCAGGCACACTTTGTAGAGAGTTCCAATGAAGTATTTCTTGTAGACAGCGGTATTTCGTCTGTGCTGAAGAGCCACCTCAAGTTGACCGACACAGATCTGCTGCTGTCAGCTTTACAGCTGACATCAGTTAGCGGGGAACTTTATCACCTTATATCTCTCAAACCATAAAGGATTGAGAGATCGGAGTGGCATCGATACACTTATTTTTTGAATAGCTACAATATTACCTTTTATTTCTATATAAGACATTACTAACCCTTTAAGGAGTCAGTGCCAAGTCCCACAAACCCTGAAAATGTTGTCCAAATCTGTGCAATAAAAATAAATTACTAGGACTAGTAAAATAATCCTGTTAACAAGTACAAATGTTTTGCCATAACAAAAAATTAGACAGGGCTACGGACAAAATATACCAAACCGATCTGGCACCAAGATAGATCTTAGGGTACGGCATTTGTCCTTTTGCAAACATATTTTTAATCAGTGGTCCCGTCCTAAATAATAAACTTCCACAAAGACTGTTCTGAGATGCACAGTAGATTCTGTACACAAGAACGTAGTGTTAGTTTATGTATGGGCAGTAGGTACTTGGTTTAGTTTGACTCAGAATTGGTTAGTGTATTTTCATCGATCAAGTGTGTAAACCATGCTTGATCAATCAAAGAAATAAAGGAGAAGTAATAGGGGGAAAAAATGATGATAAAAAATAAAAATAGAAATGAACATTTGTCAACTAAACAGGTAGCTCGTATGCAAAGCTTACTCTAATGAAGAAATAGGTCAGCCATGTAAAGGTTGATTGGGTGTAAGATGGGAGATCTGCCAGAACATTAAACTACCAAAAACTATTTAAAGTAGAAATTAAAAGCAAAAAAAAAAAAACACACTTTGAAGCCACAATTAAAGTTCCTCTCATGCCATATTTGATATATGTTAAAATTCGTTCATCGGTAACTGAACAACCCCCCTCCCCAGTGATATGAGTCCATCTATTACATAATAGCTACCAACCACAGACGGGCCATTCTCTTCATGGCATGAATGAATGTTAACACTTTTTTTGCCATGGAATACAAACACCTAATTAGCAACCACTTATCTTAATCTGGGTACAAAATCCTAATGGCTGCTAAGTATCAGTTCTGTATGAACTGGTTCCCTTAACCCTTTGCAATGCATTGCGTACCCCTCTGGCACTCAAAGGTTTAAATTAAAGTGGTCCTATCACCCAAGATAAGCTTTGTTAATAAAGATAATTCAAAACTGCCTATATAACTTATTCTAGTCATTTGTAATCTAAAATTGTTTTTTAACAATTATTCTTTGTTGGTGGCACTTAATGATAATTCGTTTCGGTGCTGGGCCAATATTACCACACATGGTGCAATGAATTAATAAACAAAAATCACACAGCAAGTGATATTTTTGACCTGGAAGGAGACCAACTTGTAGGAAATTAGCATAAAATGCCACCAAAACATAAAAGGTTAATTTCTAAATTAAACTAATTTTAGTGAAAAATGGTTACTGCAACATACAGGAGATTTAAAACCCTGCAAAATAAACTAAACTTGTCTTTAGGTGACGGGTCCACTTAATCAATACTGGATATCAATGTGTACACAACTTCCTAGCATTCAAGGGGTTAAAGGACCCATTTAACCCTCTGAGGTTAAGAGGGGTATGCAACGCATTGCATACCCCACTGGAACTCAAAGGATTACATCTGTCCCCTGTTGCTCCAATTGTTTGCCATGCCTTCCTCACCCTAATAGCCCTCACAGCACCTTTACAATCCATTATCCCCATCCTGTATTATAATTTGCTAAGGAGGTTTGTCAGAAGCCGTCATGCGCAGTAGAGACAGCTGAACGTGCTGCAGTCATGCGCAGTACAGACTGCCCGCGATGCGGCTGATACAGAGCGTGGCGCTCCGAAATTCAGACCGGAGTCTCTGTGCACCTTACTGGGACCTCTTGGTCCCAGGAAGGTGCGCAGAGAGGACTACGGTCTGAATTCGGAGCACCCCACTCCCTATCAGCCGCAGGGCGTTCGGGCAGTCAGTACTGCACATGACTGTAGCGCTGGCCCATGTACATGGGCTTTAAAACTAGTCAGCATAT
Source organism: Rhinophrynus dorsalis (assembly GCA_037306005.1). Classification (NCBI taxonomy): domain Eukaryota; kingdom Metazoa; phylum Chordata; class Amphibia; order Anura; family Rhinophrynidae; genus Rhinophrynus; species Rhinophrynus dorsalis. The sequence continues at coordinate 93,749,121 of CM074723.1, read as the reverse complement.
AAAGGAATGGAAAAAACAAGTGTGCTGCACTCCGCCTGAATGGAACCACCTGCAGTACATGTACAATACAGAGGGGGAAACACTGCCTTATACTAATGACTGGAATAATGTCTCCATCAGGTGGGGTTCAACATTTTGGCGATGTTCCATCTTAAATTTGTTTACTGATTTAGCCTCAAGCACTTCTGCTGGGAGGCAATTCCATTTATCTATCACCCTTTCTGTAAATGTTTGGTTGGTTGTTTTTTGTTTTTTTTAATATTGAAGCATTACTAAATAAAATAAAGTCTAGTTAACACCTTCCCAAACCACCCAACCAAGGATCAGGACATAGGCTCTATAATGAAAGTTGCTCCAGTTCTAGATATGGTGCAGAGAGGAGTTTGTTGTCCTTGTCACTGGCAACAAAGAATCATGACAGCCTCTGTGGACATAATATTCAATATGAACTAAAAAATAATGTTGCGGAACTAATCCACATAAATTGGTTCTGAATGACTAGAATTTTCTGCCCAGCATAAGGTAAGTGGGGCTTATTATTAAGTTTAGTGTTCCCTTAACAGGGTTCTATCACAAAACACAACATTTAGGTTTTCACTGCTCTGAAAACCTGACCTGTGGCAGATTACAAGGGCCGAAATGCACTAAGGTTCAATAAGGGCTCAGGTTGGCAATTGTGTGGGTTCTCTGCCATCACATCCCCAATAATCTTCTGTCATCTCCATCAATCCGCCATGCCTTTGACAGGTTTACAATTTTGCACTGAACACAGACAATGGCTATTTCCATATATAAATGCAGGATAATGAACCATTGTCTTATTCATGTGGGTGTGTTCATATCTTAACCAATGAGGTCACAACGCATTGCTCTGGCTTTCAAATTGGTAATTTGGCATTTTGCCACATGCATTAAGTTCCAGTAGCAGCCTAGGCAGTCCTAACATTGCCAACCTGAGGCTGGTGATGTTGGGATATCCCTGTTTCTTTCTATGCAGCCAGAGGACAGTTTACTGTCTCTGCTAAAGATTAGAGACAGCAGCTGCCTCCCTTAACCCTTTCAGTGCCATAGAGATGTGCATTGCATCCCCATGTGGCACTGAAAGGGTTAAAAGCTACACTAGTACAAAAACAAGAAAAAGAAAATGGCACTCTGCTCCTCCAAGATGTATTAGACATAACCAGTACGGCCATATAAAATATTCCTACTGCATATCATAATTAGTATAACCACCTCATAGAGAGATACCCACAGAATGGATTTAATTAATCCTCCCCCTCAACCCCCACATAAATCACATACATAACAATACAACGTTGTAGCTAAAAACAAACAAGCCAATCAACACCCTAACATCTACTGAAGTATACACATAAATCTGCCCAAAACAGTAACATAATAACCAGTAATCCAGGCAGACAGAGTGTGAGAAGATATCATCTGCAATTCGCTTCCTTCCCCCTGCCTTCCTCCGTTTCTCACTCCTCTCCCCTGTACTCTTCCTGTGCTCACGTCCTTATAGTGACAAGCTGGGTGCCTGTCTAAATGGAGAAGCATTCACTGCTTCACCAAGCAGGGAGTATCCCCTGGCAGCGGATGCTTTGCCAAACAGGCACCCATCCTCTTGTTGGTGGTTATTCTAATTTTGGTATGGATTACGAATATTTTATATGTTTGTACTGGTACATATCCTCTCCGCTCCCCCAGTTGACAAATAGTGGAACAGAAATGATGCTCTCAGACTTCAGGGATCCTGATCTGCTGGCGAGGTGTATTGGAGGGCATCCCTTCCTCATCACCAGCAGTTCAACAACCCTGCATGCTTATTAGGAGCTTCTACCCATCTCTAATCCTTAATGCATATAGCAATGTGTGTCTACATCATCATGGCAATGTGCTCCCAACACATCGCCAGACACACATCGCCACAGCATTGAACATTAATACATCTCCCCAAGTTGTGCACAGACAATGGGCCTTTTGAATAAAGTTGAAGAGGAGCAATTCTGGGAGAACAAACTACATTGTAGAGGAAAAATACAAAAAATTCCTTTTGATTTAAAGAGAACCTGTCACACAAGAATAAACTTTTTATCTAAAGAAAGAGCATTACATTTTGCACACAATTGTACATGTATCTCTGCAATGTTAAATCAAGAAATATATAAGTACTAGTTGAACAGCCCATTACACGGGCCACAGTGCCTCTGGCAGCCGGTCGCGGGGCAGTCACACGCAGTGGAGACTGGCCGCGCCTCGGCTGATACAGAGCTGGGCGCTCTGTATCAGCTGTGGCGCGGGCAGTCTCTACTGCGCATGACTGCCGCACGCATAGCAGTGTCTACTGCGCATGTCGGGTGTTACACACAACTTAGCGAATTATTATATAGGATTTTGTTAACTATCCACACCCTTTCTGGGGATATCAGTCCTTCATTTCAATGCTATGCCTTAGGCATGGTGTACTCTCTTGTCCCATTGTACACACTGCACAAAGGAAGAGAAAAGCGATTCAGAGCAAACCAACTGCATCTAAGGGGAAAAATTATTCCCCCAAAAAAGCCCATTTCTTTAAATGGATTGTTTAGCTCTTCAATGCATTGTAAAGAAATGTGTTGGAAACCACTCAAGGGGTTAAAAAGCACCACAAATTAATGGGAAGTATTACTCCTCCCCTATCGTACAGTTGGTTAGCTCCAGAACTGCTCCTCTTTCCTTTAGTGAATGAGGCCCTATGTGGGAAAGATTTACCTTTTTTTCTGTGAAATGTTTGTTAATTTTCTTTGGAATTGTTCCCTTTTACTGAGTGCATATGGCCCACGGATCTTTCACTGTAAAAGCTTGTATATCTCCTCTTTTAACCTGCAACCTACCTTTCAACTCAATCCCACTTCTCCACATTAACCCTTTGAGTGCCAGGGGAAGAGTATTTTGTCAAGAAGTAATACGCTATAGGGCTTTTTATTCGAAGTTAAACAACGGTGCTCATACTGCTGGGAGATTCATTCAGAAGGTTATCACAGCTCAATTTTATTGTTCATTAACTCATAATTTTCTCTTGTGGTCACTACGAGCGCTGCAGTCAGTGACTCAAGCCTACCCATTCAAAGAAATATCAAATTAAAATGTTTTTTTTCCCCAACACCAATTATCCATGTTGCTAACTGCTTGCCTATAACCCCTTAAGGACCAGTGGAGTGCACAACCCTCTCTGGTTCTTAACCCCTTAACGACCCATGTACGTCATGAGGTTGCCGTCTCTAAAGGACCAAGGACGTACATGTACGTCATGGAATTTCAGGCTCCCCACGCGGCTGCACGCTGTTCAGGGAGTCCGGAATTAGATTCTCAAAAAATGCCCCGTGGTCCTTAAGCGACCGCCACATGCGTGCATGGCCAGTCCTTAAGGGGTTAAGGCATTAACAAACAAAATGATTAGTTTCAGCTGTAATAGCTTTGTAGGAAAAATATCCCGAGTGGGAGCACAGTTATTTATTTTCATCCCCAGTCTTTTACTTCCAAGGTATATTAAAACTACCTCTTTAATCAGTGGATATCACAAAGATTAAATCATAATATGTTACCCTTGTGAGGCCTTGGGGCCCACACAGGCAACCCTTGTAGTAAATCAGGTTTCCTATTACTGTGCTACCCAAAAAGTGCCCCCTGCCCCCCCACAAACACACACAGCATACTTGATATCAAGCAAATGGCGTGCTGCGATAAAATGCAGAGCAGGACTGTATGTGTGTGACATCACATGATTATGTGCAATTAATGCCTTGGATCCTAGAAAGGTCTGCAAAGCATTGCTAAGCAATATGTCAGAGACCTCTCTAGAATTCATTGGGTTAACTGAGCCAAATGATACATGATTTCCACAGCTACTTATTTGCATGTTGTTCATCAACCAGTTGGCTCATTTACCAACAGTGAGGAGACACAAATTGCCCAGCACTGGTGCAGGCACACTGGTAACCCACAATGCTCTGCAAATCCATCTGTCAGTGAAACACTATACAAGCGGGCAGCTATCCCTACCCTGAGAGATAACTGCGGAAAGAGAATTACAGTGATGGCAGGCAGCAAAGAATAGAGACAAATGCTTGGTCCAGCAGTTCTCAGATCTGACAGAGTCTGATTATTTCATGGTGTATAAATCTAGAATTCGTTTTAGGTCACCATAAAAACTATTAAGCCTCATGTATAAAATCAAAATTGGTGCAACTGTGGAGAAGAACCAACTGCAACACAGGGAGCAAATATAATCCCCACTGATTATGGATCTTTAACCCCCTAAATGCTGGAAAGGTCTCAGACGCATTGTGAAGCAATACTTTGGTGACTGTTCTAGCTTTCAAGGATTAACCCAGAGTTCCAGAGGAGTATCCAATTCATTGAGATGCAATGCATTAGAGCCTATAACCCTCTGGCACTCAGAGGGTTAAAAACCCCAATTTAAATCAGTGGGAATTCTGACAATTATATGTTCCCTAAAGTGCATCTGGTCTGACCCAGAATGTCCCACTTTGATTTATACAGGGGGCCCAATAGGAAGAACTGGAGCAATTATGAGACTAACTTCACCAGGAGGTGACAAATCAAATGTTTCATTGATTTAAATAGGGATTTTAACCCCTTGAATATGGGGAGGTCTCCAATGCACTGCTTCCTATTAAGCTGGAGACCTCTCTACAATTCAAGAGTTTAAAATCCCCATTTAAAATAATAGGAGTGTTTAGAATCTGTATTTTACCCCTATGGTTTTGTTGGTTTACCCCAGAATTGCCCCAGTTTTCTTTCGAACACACGGCCCTAAAGGATTACTGGTAGACCACGAGAAGATTTATGAGTAGCGTTTGCCAAATCCTTCCAACACTGAAGGAGTTAAATATGACCACCCTCTTGTCATGTAACACAAGTAGTACCATAAGGGACAACTAAAAATTCCCACTGATTTAAATGGAGCTTTTAACATTCTGGATGCTAGAGGTCTCCAAACATATTGCTTTTCTATGCACAGGATAACTCTCTAGCATTCATGGGGTTAAGATATTTATCCCCTTAGCGACCAGCGGTCCTGGGACGTTTCCGTCCCATAAGGACCGCATTGAACCACGTCGACGCGCCGGTATACGTGGCCTGTTGCGTGTATCGGCGCTTCACTTTGGGGCCTGATAGAGATCGCTCCAGTCTTGGAGAGGTGAATTTCAGGCCCCATTTTTACTTACAGCGCTCCCGGTAGAAGTACGTGACGTACTATGACCGTCATCAGTCCTTAAGTATTTCAAGGACCGTGACGGTCATAGTACGGCACATGTCGTTAAGGGGTTAAAATCAATGAGTAATTTGGAAAGCTTTGTCACAATAATGTTCCTGTTTTGGTCTAACTGTATTTGATACTAGTGAATGGTGCACACCATTGTTCATTTAAATGAGCTCTCCGTGCATATGGGGGACCTGCAGTTTTCAAAGGAGTGTGCGGGCAGCTTCTGCCCACTGAAAACAGCCACCCATGTGAATCTCCTTGCAGTGATTTTGCCAGGAGTGAACAGGAGGGTTCACTCCCCTGGCCACTCCTGGCTAAATCATTGCTCTATGGCGATCTGTTGTGTGGGGGAGATATACCCCCCGGCAAACAACAAACAGTTTATATATTATATATATATACACACACACACACACAGCAATATGCAGAAGTTTTAGGCACAATGCTGTAAAGAAAGAATGCTTTCAAAAATACAGCATACATAGAAAGCAACACAGCTCTGTCAAACAGTATACTATAAAAATTTTCAAGCTTTATTGAAACATATGATAAAAACCTAATCTCAGAAGATACAAAAGGTGATAAACACAAGCACATGTGTACCACCTAATGCGTTTCGGACTGAAAGGTCCATAGTCATGCTTTCAAAAATAGACATGTTAATAGTTTATATTTATCAATTAACAAAATGCATAGTGAGTGAACCAAAGGAAAATCTAAATCAAATCAATATTTGGCGTGACCACCTTTTGCCTTCAAAAGAGCATCATTTCTTCTAGTTACACTTGCACAATGTCAGGGATTTTGTAGGCATACAGTCAGGTATATGATTATACAATTATATCAAATAGGTGCTAATGATCATCAATGTAATATATAGGTTGAAACACAATCATTAACTGAAATAAAAACAGCTGTGTAGGACAAATAAAACTAAGCAAGGGACAGCCAAACTCAGCTAACAAGGTGAGGTTGCCGAGGACAGTTTAAGTTGAAACTGAGCTATATTAGTGAGACCACAAAGCTACAGTTAAGTTGGAGCTAATACCAGTGTAACTCAACTTCAGATGTAAGCTTTGTGGTATCATTTGTGTAGCTCCATTTCAACTGTTATTCCACAGAGCTTAGAACTGAAATGTAGCTACACTGGTGATACCACCAGGGATTACAACTGAAATAGAGCTACAATACTATAATCCCAGTAGTATCACTTTTGTAAGCTTCATTTTAATTGTAAAACCACAGAGCTTACAATTGAAATTGTACTTAACTATTTATACCAAATATATTACAATATATAGTTATACTAGTAATACCACACAAGCTTAGAATTGAAATTGTGAGTTACTAGTGGTACACAGAACTTTGTGTTGAAATGGTGCTACAATTCTACAATAGTAACACATAGAACTTACAATTGTATATTGTGAATATGCATATGCACACTCAGGATCTCATAAAAATGTGGGCACAGACACATATACAAACTCAAACTCAGATACACACAAACATGTAGCACAAAGAACATTACCCCACAGCTAATTCTACACTACCACTTTTCTTGTGGTTCTACATGGGCTGGTGCTTTTAGTTAATTGTCTTTGGCATGAAAAATGCTCCAGAACAAGGTAGGACAGGACAGAACATACACAGAGTGATGCTCGCTCACTAGTTATTCAGATGTCCCACTCAACAACTTTCCCTCTCTATTTCACCACCACCGCCACATGATCACCTGCACATTCTAATGTCTGGGTGAGCATGCACAAACTTAACCAAGTGGGCAAACACTGGTACTAGAGTGGATGAATGGGGAAAGAAAGAAGAAGAAGAGAGATGAGGGAGTCAATGGGTGAAACAAAAATAGGCAATGGAGTAAAACCAAAAAAAGAGATGCTGGAAAAGCAGGGCCACCACCAGGAATCATGGGGCCCAAAACAAGTTTAATCAGGCAGGGTCCACAGACCACTTATTTTCATTATCCAGCTCTGATTCCTGTCCACAGCAAGAGAAGACACTGATAAGGCTGGACACATCTGTCAGAGATCATTTGTTATCCCAACAAGATAACTCCTAGACAGGGGCACATTTTTTAAAGTGAAAACTTGGAGGCTTCTCTGTGTGTTGAAGAGCTCCGTAGTATTCAGTGTGTTAAAAGTCCCATTTAAAATTACTTGGAGCTTTGGAAATATTTATTTCTCACCTATGGTGCAGTTGGTTTGCTCCACTTTCTTTAGAGCATCAGCCACAGTGATATTTTCAATAAAAACATTTTATAGTGAAAATAAAAAGAAACACCAGATTTGTGCAGTACTTGCTGCTCCTAAGAATAAAATACACACACTTTTACTAGTGCATTCCTAAATATGTACATGTCCACCATTCTTCTTGTGTGCACGTGGATACAGACACTGTTGTAGTCATCTCTGCACATAACATTTCTCATACACATACATACATAAGTAACAAAACATATATATACATGCAGCAGAACATTCATACATACATATACCAGTATCCTTGTGTACACCCCCCCTTTAAAGCATTCATACATACCCCGCCTCCAAACCATTCATATACACACACACACACACCCTCTAAAGCATTCATACACCCACCAAGAAGATAAGGAAATACATTTCAAGGAAATTTAGCAAATATGAGCTAATGCCTTTTCTTTAAGTGAGAACACTTAAATAGCTTCACACTTGCAGAAGACATTACATATTTTTGGCACACACTAAATTCACTACTAAGTAAATAAAAATGTTTACAGCTCAAAAGAGATTAACATTTTAAGGTCCAAAGTGCTCTGCGAAGGTCTGTAAAGGGTTAAATAAAATACAATGGATTTATCTACACAACCCCATACCAGATAGTCAGCCTTTATGTTTCAGATTCTTAATACACAAAAATACACTATACTGTGCCTACCTGTAGGTGGGATCCATTCCATTGTAACCCTCCACACCATGGTTTAAACATGTCAACTTCGGTGGGTCTCATGGGTGCTAGCATGGAATGTGTGACTTCATTATTATATGATGCCACCCACCTGCCTGCCATTCCTAATTGTAAACCTTAGCCATTACATTGCTATGGACTCAGCTCAGAGAGAAGTCCACCATACAATATACCGGTTAATACTTTCTGAGGTCTCCCAAGTCCAGTCGTGCCCCCACTGAACTGAGGAGGCCACCTCATCAGTGGCAGGCCCTTGGTCCATGGCCAAGTGCCCAGTGGGTCAGCCTGCCCCTATTTGAATGTGATGGCATTGGACTGTAGACACATGCTGGTAACACTGTAGATCATGTTAGAATGATTACCAAAAACTTGATCCCATTTCACTAAAATGTGAGCACCCTTGATGTAAAGTAACTGCTTTCTACAGTCTTAACACTCACTGGTGGTTTTCTATTCTCGGTCCTTTGCTTCCCTGTTAGCCACTCCCTCCTGTATAGAGGGGCTGACTGCCAAATTCAAAGCATAGTTCATGTCATGTATGCATGAGTGTGTCCCGTGTTCATTCACAGTACTATTTTTTGTGATTTATTATCAATTTAAAGAACAAAAGGATGAGCAGCGTTCTGAGAAACAATGACTTGCACACCCATATGATGCTTAAAGGGTTACAATCCAAACCAACCGCTAAGTGTACATTAGGTTCCACAATAGACAAGCTATTCATAGAGGTGTTGCAATGCAATTCTTCCAGTGGTTATACTTTTACCTAACATATATGTGTCCATTAAATACCAGACTAAAAGGAGTGCCTTCTACACTAGGGGCTCCTATGTTAAAATAAATAAAATACATAGTATATATGTATTTAGAAAAAACATGATCTATGTTTAACCCTTTGAGTGCCAGAGGGGTAGGCAACGCATTGCAAAGCGGTGTACTGCATATCCCTCTGGCATTCAAAGGGTTAATATCAATGTTAGCACCACATTTTTTTTTAAAATATATGTTCATAGAGCAGAACATCCAGCTAAGTATTTAGCTGGAAAACGAGAGATACACATTATTTGATAATATTAAAGATATACATGCAAATATTGTATGTATAGATACAATTTAAAAGCAGATTTTTATGGTAATTTCTGTTTTTAAAATTGAAGGTTTAAAAACTTAAAGCCTCCACAGGCTCATATAGCAACAGCGCCACTGTAAAGTTTCAGGCCATGGAGGTATGGCACCCAAAAATACAAGTCTGAGCTGCAATAAAGTTTGAATAAAATGTCTCAGCAGTAAGAGAACCCCCACAGTAAATATATGTGTTTTTTATTACGCTAAGCTTTCATTTTGATCATGCTTGCTTTTAAGATAATTTATTTAACCCTTTACATGCAAGGCTTTGCATACCCCTATGGCACTCAAGGGTTATCCTTTGAGTGCCAGTGGGGTCTCCATACTGCTTTGCAATGTGTTGGATACACCTCTGGCACTCAAAGGGTTAAAATAATCTTTATAGTGTTAAATATAAAAAAAAATGTCATTACTTTCAAAATTGTTGTTTAAAGACAGAAAACCATTTTGTTGTTTTTGTTTTGAACACCCTGCCCTAAAGTATCAAACTGCATTCCTAAGACCATGTTCACACAGGTGACTTAATACAGCACTAGAACCACTGAGCTAAACTAACCCACGTGAAACAAATTGGTAACTATGGTGCTGTTCACATACATGGTTTCCAGCTAGTGCAACACACCTTAATGCAGAATGTTTATGCATTGGCACAAACAGGTTTCACCATGCTTTATCAGTATGATGGTCTACAGTAGTGTTTCTCAGACCACGGAACACATCTACAGGTGCAGGTTTTCAGTATCTCCTCACATGAGCACAGGGGAATATCATTAGCACCGCTGGATTTGTTACAATGACTCATCCACTGACTGATCCACTTGTGCTCATATGGGTAGATCCTGAAAACCTGTTGCATTAATGTATCTCGAGGCCTATGAGGATGCTGTGCAGGTCATTGGCATGGGTGACATAGATGGAGATGCAGAGATGAGTAATCAAGTCACCCATGTGACCAAAGCCTTCAGAATCTACAATTACAGGGCAACTTCACTTTAATGTGTGTTTAGTATACCTTATATTGAGAGGTTGGTGCCAAATATCCTTATTTTCTAGTGGTTAATATATTTGCCTTCAGAATCTAGTCCAGAAGTGTCTCTCCAGCTACTGCGGAACAAATTCCATCATCCTCACCTGGCGATGATCAGCTGAGGATGATGTAAGCTGTCGTCCAATAATAGCTGTAGAGCCTCATGTTGGCAAAACATGTCCTAGACAGCACAGCTTTTGGGTATATTGCTGGTTTTTTTTGCACAGCTGTCAATCATTTTCTGTCACTTTGACTTCATCACAGATGCAAATTTACTAATATCCTTAACCATTTGAGTGCCAGAGCAGTACGCAACACATTGCAAAGCAATGCATTGCGTACCACTCTGACACTCAAAGGGTTAAACATGCACTGCCTCAGCCATTTAGGACTGCAGTTTGACACCCCTGACCTACCTCATGGGTTATATAAAGACAAGTGGAGCAAATCTTGCGCAAAACACCTGCACCTCATTTTATTATTAAATTAACCCCTTTGAAGCTACAGGTCTGCAGACTTGACTTTTTACGTAAGCTCTATATTTAATAATGTACATTATACAGTAACCAATGAATGAACGCCTCTATACAGGATAATGTACTAAGCCTAGATTTTATTTTAGGAAAAAATAAAATTCAATTAATGTGTAATCTGCAAGTCTCTGCACCAGATATTACACGTTATATACAGGATAAAATATGTTTTGTAGGTAAAATGTTAGCTATTAATACTTTGAATGACAGAGTGGGGCAATGCCTGGCTATCCGAAGGTTAACTCCATTGGAGGCTACAGAAATACAATGGGGCCACCACCTTGCTGGTCTCATCATTTAACCTCTGAGCGCCAGAGGGGCGTGAACACTATTGCACTCAAAAGGATAACCTTTTATAGCTCGGAGGGGGTGTGCAGTGCATTCTGAAGGATCCTTAAAGGGTTAAATGGTCCTTTAAAATGATGCGTTACTCCTTTGGATGCTAAGGAGATCTCAAACTCAATGTGAGGAGACGTCTGCAGCATCGAAGGGTTAAAACCTCGAGATGGAATTGCCATTTCAGGAGGATCTGGTGTTCCTAGAAAGCACCATTTCTGCAGGACTGTGCTACACCCATCCCATAGAGAAGAAGGGGTAACTCACCAGTCTACGTCTGCACCTCCAGAATCTTCAGATTAAGGTGGATCACATTATCGGGACATCACAAGCCAGTAGCATGGGGAAGTGAGTGCAGTCCGCTCCCCCGCATGCAGGCACTGCAGCAGCCTGACAGCCCTCCGGAGAGATGCACATGGGGGGCAGCGCACACTGCACCTGCCTTCTCTCTTCACTGCCGTTAGCTCAGATCCCTTCCCATTGCCTGTGAATACTTCTCTGTGCTCCCCCTCCCCTCCTCACAGGGCAGGCTGGGGGAGAGCTCAGTCACATCACATGAATATTCACAGCCACTGAGGAGGAGCCAGGCTCTGGAATAAAGCTCAGCTCGCAGACTTGCCTCTAGCGGCACGAATTGACTGCTGAGCTGAGTTATGGAGTAGAATGAAGGGGTAGTTACCCAAATTATTAAAGGAGAGCTAATCCAAATACTCCACTTACCTTTAAAATTCTATTGACCACAGGGATTTGTGCCCACCAGCCCTGGATATTATACCTATGGAAATGGACATGATTGCTACCAGGATCATAGACTCTACTCCAGTGTTTCTCAACGTTAGTCCTCGGGGCACACCACCAGTGCAGGTTTTCAGGTTGTTCCTGCTTGATCACAGGTGAGTAATTAGTGGCTCAGTCATTGTGATTGATTCACCTGCGATTAATTAGAGATATCTTGAAAACATGACCTGTTGGTGTGCCCCGAGGACTGGAGCTGAGAATCACTGCTTAACTCGCTAAACATGGTAATTTTAGCCGTATTAAAACTCCATCGCGCCCTAAGCAGGATCCCAATTTGTCTCACCCCATGCCACAACCTCTCCATTTGACCACTGTTCTTCTGGGTAGAGGTATTAATATTAAAAGACGAAAGTGGATGCTTTAACCTGTTGTATGCCGGGGAGGACACGAAAGCACCGCAAAGCAATGTTTTGGGCACCTCTCTGGTATACAGGGGGTTAATTATATTAAAAATGTACCACCGAGCTTATAAATGAAATGGTGCTGAATGAGAAATGCCACAGAGTTTAAACCTGAAGTGATGAGACAAATTATACCACACAGCTCAAATGAAATTGAACTAGTAGTGATACCCAGACCTTACAATAGAAATGGGGCTACACAAGAGATATCACAGAGTTTACAATGGGAATGGAGCTACACAAGTGATATCACAAAACTTACAACTGAAATTGGGTTACACAACTGATATCACAAAATTTGCAGTGGGAATGGAGCTACGTTAATGAAACCACATAGTTTGCAATTGAAATGGTGCTACAACAGTGATACACTGAGCTTACAATGGATTTATAACTACACTAGTGACAGCTCAGAGTTTACAATGGAAATGCAGCTACACTAGTAATACCACAGAGCTTACAACTGAAGAGAGCAATGCACACAATTTATATGATACATAACTACCCTATAGGCAATTAGTTTAGGTGTATTATATACAACAGACATACGTTACCTGTAGGATACCTTTCTATATATTGTAGTATTTATAAAAAACAGCAGATAGGATAGGTATAATTTGTAGGTACCATTGTATCTACTGTATGGATTACAGGATAGTTGTACATAGGGACCTTATGTACAAACTCAGAGTTGAGCAAGCCATCTGCTCCATGGTGGACAAATAAAAATCCAACATTTACAAAATGTAAAAGGGGATTTGAAGACTAGAGACAAAGCCCCATCTAAATCATTTGGGTTTTGTATTTGTTCTCTTATGGTGCAAGTGGTTTGCTCCATAATTGCTCCACTTTATACATAAGACCCACATGTTCCCTATACTTTGTGAGCCCAGCTTCCCTTAATAGTTAGGTTTTTTTAGCCAGGTTTGGCTTCCTTCATCTGTCTCGCCTTAGCACTCCTCCTGTGAGCTGTGCATGTGTAGCCATATCTCCTCTCATAGCTGGTACAGCACACCACATTTACTACTCAGGCCTACAAGTATCAGATCTTCTGTTAACCCCTTGAGGTCCTTAGGGTTGTGCAATGCATTACATAGCAATGTGTTTCCACTCCACTCTGGTCCTCAAGGGGTTAATGCCAAGTGGGCTGCAGCCAAGTTAAATGGCAACAAGGATCTGAAGTAGGGAAGGGAGTAGGGGACCCAAAAATTCTTGGGGGTACAGAATTTTAAAATATTTCTGTGCCAATAAGCGAATTCACACTTACCTAAGCAGGGGTCCCTCATACAGCAATGAGTTATATCGATATCATTACTGTGTATAAAAGAAGGATGTTGAAGGAGTCCATCAAACAGCAGTCAGGTGCATCTATATAATTACTGTGTCATAAAACGCTCAGTGCTCTGCCTCCCACAAGTCTCTCCCTGTTTCACATACCAAACAGTTCTTGTCCCCACTTCTAAAGCCACTTTTTCCTAAAGCTCAGTCAAGCAGACCAATTGCACCATAGGAGAGAAAGGAAAGAAATCATTGACTTAACTGGGGCTTTTAACCCCTTGAATGATAAAGAGGTCTCTAACATTAAAACACTATAGTGCATTTGGGGCTAGATTCTATTACAGGTGCTAAATTTATCTCTGCTTTTATCTCCAGTTTTCCCCATAGACTTCAACAGGAAAATGTTTGCTAAAACGGGAGTTCACATTTAGCACCTGCAGTAGAATCCAGCCCTTGGCTTGCAATCTAGTGACCCGTCTGCCACATGAGAGCTTGCAATCTAGTGACCCACCTGCCACATGAGAGCTTGCAAATCTAGTGACCCGCCTGCCACATGAGAGCTTGCAATCTAGTGACCCGCATGCCACATGAGAGCTTGCATATCTAGTGACCCGCATGCCACATGAGAGCTTGCAATCTAGTGACCTGCCTGCCACATGAGAGCTTGCATATCTAGTGACCCGCCTGCCACATGACAGCTTGCAATCTAGTGACCTGCCTGCCACATGAGAGCTTGCAATCTAGTGACCCGCCTGCCACATGAGAGCTTGCAATCTAGTGACCTGCCTGCCACATGAGAGCTTGCATATCTAGTGACCCGCCTGCCACATGACAGCTTGCAATCTAGTGACCTGCCTGCCACATGAGAGCTTGCAATCTAGTGACCCGCCTGCCACATGAGAGCTTGCAAATCTAGTCATCCACATGAACATGTCAAATTAGGCAAATGGGGAAGAAAGGAGGCAAGGACATTAACTCTTTGAGTGCCAGAGAGGTACTCAAAGCATTGCAAAGCAATGAGTAGCGTACCCCTCTTGCACTCAAAGGGCTAAGAAAGAAGGTATGGTGTGAGGCATATGGGGAGCTGAATTATAATGTGGCAATAACTCGGGACAAAAAGGATCAGAGTACTAGCTCTGAATTACTCCTACATTAAGCTGATGCCTCTGTTCACTTGCTCCCTGCCACTAATGCCTCCATAGCCCTAGTAATGTCCATACCTGGGACATCTCTGGATCTGCCTCAGAGACTCTGTTTTTTATAGTTAATTGTCAGATCTCCTGGGACAGAGACTGATTCTCCAGCAGTAGTGAGGGTCCTTCACACCATGTTCTGCCCACTTCCCACCCACTTCTCCTCCTTCACACCCTGTACTGCCCACTTCCCACCCACTTCTCCTCCTTCACACCCTGTACTGCCCACTTCCCATCCACTTCTCCTCCTTCACACCCTGTTCTGCCCACTTCCCACCCACTTCTCCTCCTTCCTACCCTGTTCTGCCCACTTCCCACCCGCTTCTCCTCCTTCCTACCCTGTTCTGCGCACTTCCCACCCACTTCTCCTTCACACCCTGTTCTGCCCACTTCCCACCCACTTCTCCTCCTTCACACCCTGTACTGCCCACTTCCCATCCACTTCTCCTCCTTCACACCCTGTTCTGCCCACTTCCCACCCACTTCTCCTCCTTCCTACCCTGTTCTGCCCACTTCCCACCCGCTTCTCCTCCTTCCTACCCTGTTCTGCGCACTTCCCACCCACTTCTCCTTCACACCCTGTTCTGCCCACTTCCCACCCACTTCTCCTCCTTCACACCCTGTACTGCCCACTTCCCACCCACTTCTCCTCCTTCACACCCTGTTCTGCCCACTTCCCACCCACTTCTCCTCCTTCACACCCTGTTCTGCCCACTTCCCACCCACTTCTCCACCTTCCTACCCTGTTCTGCCCACTTCCCACCCGCTTCTCCTCCTTCCTACCCTGTTCTGCGCACTTCCCGCCCGCTTCTCCTCCTTCCTACCCTGTTCTGCCCACTTCCTGTCCACTTCTCCTCCTTACTACTCTGTTCTGCCCACTTCCCACCCACTTATCCTCCTTCCTACCCTGTTCTGCCCACTTCCCACCCACTTCTCCTCCTTACTACTCTGTTCTGCCCACTTCCTGCCCGCTTCTCCTCCTTCCTACCCTGTTCTGCCCACTTCCTGTCCACTTCTCCTCCTTACTACTCTGTTCTGCCCACTGCCCACTTCCCACCCACTTCTCCTCCTTCCCACATTGTTCTGCCCACTTCCCACCCACTTCTGCTCCTTCTCACCCTGTTCATCCCACTTTCTGCCCACTTGTCCTCCTTCCCATCCTGTTCTGCCCACTTCCCACCCACTTCTCCTGCTTTCTTCCCTGTTCTGCCCACTTCACATCCATTTCCTGCCCACTTTGACACAATGACAATAAACCCACCCACCTGATTAAGCACACACCACCTTTGTGATAGGAATCACATCATTTACATACCCCTGGTCGCAGCACATGAGCCCTATCCGGGGGCCTGAGAGGACGAAGTTGGCAGGTCCTGAATTTGCTGTGAACATCATCAACAGACAGTCACTATTTAATGATGGCACCTCAAGTTGCTACAGTGTGTTATGGGGGTAAGCAGTGTTGCAGGGTTTAACCCTTTTAGTACCATCGGGATGTGTTGAACACCTGTCTGATGTTCAAAGTGCCTGTATGTGTGATAACATAAACAGCAAGTCCCACAGTAGTGGAGTAAACGAAACACTACCCCCTGTGTTGCTATAAGTTTAAGGCTAAAAGCCTGATTTTGTAGGTGTTGCTGTAGGCTCTATAAACCCACCATCCCTCCAGTATTGCGTGCACGCAGATACATTACCCCACCTCCTAAACCCTCTTTCCTACTATTTCCTTAACCCCTTAAGGACTACATGACGTACTATGACCGTCATGGTCCTTATACCCGTAAGGACCGATGACGGTCATAGTACATCACATACTTTTTAATTACAGTGCTCTACTGGGAGCGCTGTAAGTAAAAATAGGGCCTAAAATTGACCACTCCAAGACTGGAGCGATCTCTTTCAGGCCCCAAAGCAGCATGCCGATACACGCAACAGGTCACATGTACCGGCGAGTTGGCAAGGATCAAAGCGGTACTTATGGGACAGAAATGTCCCAGGACAGCAGGTCCTTAAGGGGTTAAGGTGAGGCCTCTAACCGCCTTAATGCTCCTCACGACCCTTGGGTTAGCTACGGCCCAGGGATTTAAGCCACACTCCCGGCACCTCACATGTTTATTATTCATTATCATTATCTGTCTCCGTAAGCCCTGAATACAAAGGCTATTATGCAATACTGATATCATGCTACTGTGTGTTATTGTGAGCCCAGTGTTCTTCTATTGCATAGTTCCACCACTTCACCAAATCTCTGCTGAGTCTGCTTCTCCTGTGTCTGCTCTGAGCTGCCATTCAATCAGACCTCACTGCTGGGACTAGAAGCAGGCAGTAAGATGTGACTACTGGAGCTCAGACACACTCTGTAGGAGACATGGCAGCTATCTAGTGAAGTGAAGCTACCACACCCTCAAGATTAAAATGTGATGGAAGCAGGCACGGGGCACACAATTTAGTTTTCACATTATAAGAGGAAGAAGCCAGCAAGAAAGTGCAGAGGCGACGTGCCGTTGAAACATAGAATTTGACTGCAGATAAGAACCATTCAGCCCATCTAGTCTGCACATTTTTCCTACTGTAAAGATATCAAATCCTATTTGGTCATTGTTCTTGTCTTATGTGAAGGACAGCCTTATTCCTATTCCATTCCTGTCACTGTATTAATGTCTACCACTTACTCTTGTAGGCTATTCCACTTATCTACTACCCTCTTGGTAAAGTAAAACTTTCTTTCATTATATCTAAGCTTCTGTCCCTCTAGTTTTAGACAATGGCCTCTTGTCCTAATATTTTACTCCTTTGAAATGTACTTCCCTCCTGCACTTTGTTGAATCCCTTCATGTGTTTAAATATTTCTATCATATCCCCTCTCTCTTCTCTCTGACAAACTGTACGTGATTAGATCCTTTATTCTGTCCTGATATTTCTTATCATGTAAACCAGTCACACAACACATTGCAGAGTAATGCGTTGTGCACTCCTCTGGCACTGAAAGAGTTAATACTGTATAATGCCTTTGGATTTTTAGGTCCCTAGTGCATTATTTTACATTTATCAACATGAAACTGCAGATTCCACACTCGTGTCCATTCTTCTAATTTACCAAAACAATTTGCCATTTGACTTATTCCCCACAACTCTTTACCCTGTTGCAGATCTTTATATATAAAAGGTATACCTTACCTTAAAGACCTTTTGCAATATCATTAATACAAATATTAAAAAGAATGGCCCTCAATACAGATCCATGAGGTACCCCACTAGTAGCAGAACCTTCCTCTGAATATTCTCCATTTAATACAACTCTCTCTCCTGTCACTCAGCCAGTGCCTTATCCAGTATTATTACTTCCAGTCCCAAACACTGCACTTACTTAATGACACTTCTATGAGGGACAGTGTTGAATGCCTTACTAGAATCTCAATATACTAGTGCTCCCCATGGATTATTATTTTAGTTAGCCAGTTAAAAGAAAAATCGATGAACGCACAAAGTTGTATCCAAGCAATATTGCATAAATCGATGAAGACTCTCTTATATATTGAATACATAAAACAACTGTTAAAACATATATGAAACGGAAACCAAACTATAAGAGTCCAAAATGAATAATCTAACAAGAAGTGGGATAATTTATCATTCAATTAGTCTTGAACTACAACTCTGATAGTATTGAAATAACACTCTCCATGGCCCAAATACTATGAAGATTAATTGGAGCTGCTTTTATTTTGAAACATTACTATCCCTTTAACCCCTTAAGCAGGGCCGGATTTACATCTCAGGAGCCTGTAGGCACAGAAATCTGAAGCGCCCCCCCCCCATTGGCCATCTCCACAATGCTCCAAATCTCCACATAACCCCCCATATCCATATTGCCCTCACATTGTCCCCCATCAGCTCCAACTTGCCCTCACATTACCCCCATCAGCTCTAACTTGCCCTCACATTACCCCCATCAACTGAAACTTGCCCCCACATTACCCCCATCATTTCCAATTTGCCCCATCAGCTCCAACTTGCCCTCACATTACCCCCATCATCTCCACATTACCCGCATCAGCTCCAAATTGAACTCACATTACCCCCATCATCTCCAACTTGCACCATCAACTCCACATTGCCCTGTTTCCTACCTCCCTGGTGGTCCAGCGGCAGGAAAAGTCTGTGCCTGCTTCTGCACAGAACTGTAGCTCCCATTGCTCCCACACGGTCTTGTCTTTAGGAAT
Organism: Rhinophrynus dorsalis; assembly: GCA_037306005.1. NCBI lineage: Eukaryota > Metazoa > Chordata > Amphibia > Anura > Rhinophrynidae > Rhinophrynus > Rhinophrynus dorsalis. The sequence goes on along the minus strand of CM074723.1, from coordinate 93,729,974 downwards.
GCAGAGCGCTGGGAGATGATGTCATTTCCCAGTGCTCTGCATCACTAAAGAGCCACTGAGGGATCAATAGCAGGATCTCACCGGGTGGCAGACAGCGGGTAGGGTGAATGGAAATATTTAAAAAAAATAAAATAAATAATTGATTCCAATGACAGGCGCCCCTCTGTGGGGTGCGCCTGTAGGCAGATGCCTACTCTGCCTTATGGCAAATACGGCCCTGCCCTTAAGGACTGGGAAACTCTGAGGTGGATTTGACTTAAGGACTGGAGCAATTCTGACCTTTTTGTCTATGTCTTTGTTCAACAGTGTTTTCCCTCTAAGTACTTTTATTCCACCCCCATAAATTATATACTGTTTTTTTAAGCACAAATAGGGCTTTCATTTGATACCCCACTTATATGGATAACCAACCATTTACTTTATTCAAATTTAAAAAAAAAGGTAAAAATTTAAAAAAACCCACAATTTTTGTTTTTTCTCTTGGGATCAATTGGGCACAAAGGGTTACATTTTTATGGACACGGCATGAAAAGTATGACCGGTCAGTCATACCTACAAAATGCACAGTTTAAAGTGGCCACTGTCCCCCCTGGGTGAAAATCCCCATGTCCCTTTTTCCCACCCTATTTTGACACTTTTTTTTATCCGTGACATTTGGCGGTGTATATAAGTGTATTACATAGCTCCACAACAATCACACTTCCACTTTTGTTTAATTAGATTTTTTTTTTTAAATAAAATATTTTTGTAAAAAAAAAAGTGTGTTGTGTTTAAAAAAAAAAAAAAAAAAAAAAAAAAAGTATTATTGCAGGTCAGAAATTGACCTGCATTTAGCAAGCCTTTGGCACCAGCAGTGAAGGGATTAATACCCCTAGCTGCTGTATTTTCTTTCACCACTAGGTGTCTCCTGTCTACTTCTGTTTCCCTTACTTTCATAGCAAGGGAGACAGGCAGACGTGACAGGCACAGACAGCATGCTTTCTCTGCTGCCTCTGTCTGTCACTATGCTGGTACATGAGATCGCTGCTACGGCGATCACATGAACTGGCACAGGCAAGAAGGGCTGAGACTGGACGCCCCAGTCTCGGAGTGCTCAGTCTCAGCCTGGCATTAATGATAGCAGCGTGCACGGAGGCACGCTGCTATAATTTTAGCCATGACGGTCCTGGTACGTCATTGGTCCTTAACTCAAATCCAGACATGACGTACCAGGACCGTCAAGGGTCCTTAAGGGGTTAAACTCAGAGACAATGGTAAGTATGTGAATAGCATCTTACCCTTTATGTGCTAGATTGGTGGGCAAAATATGAAAGGACTAGTTGATGAGCCCGTGTACATGCGCCAAAGTGCCACCCAGCAACCGCCACGGTGCAGTCATGCACAGTAGAGACTGACAGCTCCTCGGCTGATACGGAGCAGGGTGCTTCCAATTCAGACCATAGTCCTCTCTGCGCATTCTGAATTTGGAGCCCCGCTCCGTTTTCAGCCGCTGCATGGGTAATCTGTAGTGCGCATGACTGCAGCGTTGTAGCCATCTCTACTGCTCATGACGGCTTCTGACAAACACACATTTAGCGAATTATTATACAGGATATGTCAATCAAAAGGTTAAAACATATTCAAACTCTTATTAAATATAACCACTTTAACAACAGGGACAAAGTAAAAAAAAGGGTGGTGCCAATTTGTTAATTTTGATGGATTATCACTTTAACCCTTTAAGGACTAGAGTGGTATGCAGCACATTGCTTCTCAATGTGTAATGGACTCCATAAAGGGTTAGAAAAAGGGGATATACATGAAACGTTCATGCTGCAAGGTTGCAGTGATTAGTACTGGTCTGCAGTTGTTGCCATGAAACAATGGATGTATTTTTCTTATGTATGTCTTTAAAGGGATGTTCTGGCAACTCAGACCCCTAGAGTAAGATCTCTAGTGAAAATGCTTACAGCATGAGTCTTGGCTTTGCTCACAAGGGTTTTTTGGCCGTTACAGAGATCAACGGCAGATATGTGGGGGATATTAAACTGCTTCCATGCAGATGAACACAGCTGCTTCCCTTTAGAACATAGATCAAACCTACCAGATGCAGACAAAGATGGACAAACAGTGAGGGAGTGCAATTATATACAGATATACACTCTGCTCAGAGTATTATGGCTGGTACTCACACTTGAGATTAGCCCTTATATTGCTCCATGCACTAACAGGCAAAAGGCTAACAGGGCAGGGGTGTACCTAGAGCTTGGTTGGGCCCCTCGTTAATATAAATATATACACTATGTTTTTCCTTCTGGATTGCTGGAGACATCTGCAGACTAATCTTGTGAAAGTGCTGGCTCTGCTGAAAAAATAGCTGTTTGTTTCTAAAATATTCGCTGAAGTGATCATTTAACATAGGGGCTTTATAGTGCATCACCCAATGGGTTAATCTTCATTTCTTCTCTATTGCTTCCCGAGGGGTTAACCTTCAAGGCTTTTGAAATTCATAATAAATAAACCAGTCAGATAATACCCCTTTCCTCTTTTGCCCATCTGGATCTCTGTCGAACCTTGGACTTGCCCAGCTAACAAAAACACAAAATGGCAGAATTTGTACAATATTTATACCAGGAGCACTCCAATACTTGCAATTGTTTTCTTGCTTGGAGGTGCTTTTTAACTAGGAAAGGGGGGGAAGGTAGAGATAGCAAAAATTGGGTAGATAGAGCAGATAGGAACCGGGTCCAAGTAAATGATCGGGGAGTTGGAGAAAGGGTGGGGATAAATGTAGTAAATAGGGAGGAACTCCTAGTAAATGAAATATATATTTAAAGACTTCCAAAATTTATTGTATGCTAGCAAATGCAAGAAGTATGTTAGATAAAACAGGAGAACTAGAATGCCTGGCGGTTAATGAGCAATTGGACATAATTGGTATAACAGAAACATGGTGGAATGATGCACATGACTGGGCTGTAAATATAGAGGGCTATTCCCTGTTTAGGAGAGACACGATTAATAGAAAAGGGGGAGGTGTGTGCTTATATTTGAAACCATTTGAAACCAGAGCTAAAACCAATTTTGTGGGGTGATATTAGTGAGGTAACTAGCCAAAATGTGGAGTCCTTGTGGGTAGGAATTGAGACCAAATGTGGTGTAAAAGGTAAAAAAAGGTGTTGGTGGGTATATGCTACAAACTACCAAATATTGATGACAATGTTGAGGCCCAACTGCTATTGCAAATGAGGAAAGCTGCCCAGCTTGGCCATTCTATAATTATGGGAGATCTTATCAACTGGAATACTGAGACCTGTCAAAGTGCTAAGGGAAGCAAGTTTGTGAGAATGCTTAGGGATAGCTTCATGTCGCAAATGGTGGAAGTGCCAACAAGAAATAACAACGTATTGGACCCAGTGATAACCAATAACACAGAAATGGTATCCAATATTAAGGTAAGTGAACATTTGGGAAACAGTGAACACAACATGGTTACATTTGAGATCAGCCTGGCAAAGCAAAACTGTTTAGGTTCAACCAAAACTCTTAATTTAAAAAAAAAGCTAACTTCAAATTGTTAAGGGCTTCAATGCAACACATACGCTGGGATACATTATTTAAAGGAAAAAATACTGAGGAAAAATGGCCAGAATTCAAATTAAGGTTGCAGAAATGTACCCAACAATATATACCAATGGGGACAAATGCGAAAGAAGTAAGTCACAGCCAATGTGGTTAACTGCATGTGTAAAGGAGGAAATGGCAAGGAAAAAAAAGCATTTAAACTATTTAAAGGAGAAATACCACCCCGCAAAAACTTTACATTAATTAAGTCTTCATCTGGCGACTGCTGCTTAGTAGCGCTAGTCGCCAGAAATATTACCTAGTTTAAAAGATTTTTGAGTTTTTCGGAGGCTGACAGTAGCAGGAAGCACGGACATCTTGTCATAGTGACGTCCGTGCGCCTGCGCTGTCAGTCCCTTTTGGAGCCGGCGGGGTGGTAGTTCCCCTTTATGTCTGAAGGAATTGAACAATGTTTTGTAAAATACAGGGAGTGCAACAAAGATTGCAAAAAGGCAATTAGGGTAGCAAAAATAGATAATGAAACTCAAATTCCAAGGTAAAGCAAGACTAATCCAAAAAAGTTTTTTGAATAAATAAATAGCAAAACACTTAAGAGGGAGTGCATTGGACCATTCAGAAATGAGATGGGTGAGTTGATTAGTGAGGATAAGGAAAAGGCCGATGTTTTAAACACTTTTTTTGCATCAGTACATACAAGGGAGCAAGGAATGGTAGAAGAGCCTCAAAAAGTAACAAATAAAACAATACAATTATCAGATATTGGGTTAACTCAAGAAGATGTCATGGGAAGACTGAACAAAATTAAGACTGACAAAGCACCGGGTCCTGATGGTATACATCCAAGGGTTCTTCAGGAACTCAGTGCAGTGTTAGCAAAACCTCTATATTTAAGCTTTAAAGATTCACTCACCACAGACTCAGTGCCACAAGATTGGCGAAGAGCCAGTGCAGTGCCTCTATTTAAGAAGGGAACTAAAACAGAACCTGGAAATTATAGACCTGTGAGTTTGACCTCTTTAGCAGGAAAACTGCTAGAAAGGATAATAAGGGACTATATTCAGGATTACAACACAAAAAATAAGATTATTAGCAGGAATCAACATGGTTTTATGAAGAATAGATCATGCCAAACTAACCTTTTCAGCTTCTGTGAGGAAGTAAGCAGCAACCTTGATAATGGCAAGGCAGCTGATGTAGTATATCTAGACTTTGCAAAGGCATTTGATACAGTGCCACACAAAATGCTGGGGTGTAAAATAAGGAGATTGGGGCTAGGATATAACCTATGCAATTGGATACAAAACTGATTGAAGGATAGGGAACAGTGTGTGATTGTAAATGGACAATTCTCCAATACAGTTAAAGTGGAGAGTGGAGTACCTCAGGGTTCAGTATTAGGTCCACTGCTTTTTAACATGTTTATAAATGACCTGGAAATGGATATAGAAATCAAAATATCAATATTTGCAGATGACACTAAATTATGAAGGGTAATTAATTCAGAACAGGATATTTGCTCTCTACAGAGGGATTTACATAAAATGGCAGATTGAGCAAACAAATGGAATATGAAGTTTAATGTGGGGGAATTGTAAAGTCATGCATTTGGGAGGAAATAATCCTAAGGCTACTTATAAATTTAATGGAATTATTTTAGGGTACTCATTGCTAGAGAAAGACCTGGCTATCCTTGTCAACTACAAACTTGGAAACAGTGACCAGTGTCAAACAGCAGTAGCAAAGGCAAACAAAATCCTGTCTTGCATAAAAAGAGGTATTGAAGCAAGAGTGGATAACATTATTTTGCCATTGTACAAATCATTGGTATGACCTCACCTTGAGTATGCAGTGTAGTTTTGGGCACCAGTTCTGAAAAAGGATATACTAGAACTAGAGAGGGTACAGCGAAGAGCAACAAAATTAATTAAGTGAATGGAGGACTAGACAAACTTGGTTTATTTACTCTAGAGAAAAGACAACTAAGAGGAGATCTTATCACATTGTACGAATATATGAGAGGTCAATACAAGGATCTCTGAGGTGAGCTATTTATTACAAGGCCTGATCAGATGACCAGGGGACACCCCTTGAGATTAGAGGAAAGGAGGTTTAGACTTCAGCAGAGGAAGGGTTTTTTATAGTGAGATCTGTTAAATTGTGGAATTCTTTGCCCTAGGAGGTGGTTATGGCAGATACAATGGATACATTTAAGAGAATATTAGATACATTTCTTTCAAAAGGGAACAAACAGAGTTACACTGTTTATTAATAGGCAAATCAGGAAGGTCTGATAAAAACTAACCTATCTGGTAGCAGGAAAGCTATAAAATTCTCAGTCAGTAGGGTCTGAGGCAAAGGTTGAACTTGATGGACTTGTGTTTTATTCAACCTAATTTAATATGTAAAGTAGCGACATGGACACAATAACTATGAATCAACATTTCAAGTGACCGTGAGTGCTGACACACTATATTTGAAGTAATGCAAGTGACTTTTAGTGTGATATCTGTCAAGAACTGGACACACTGAATTAAGTGGTGTAACTTTGCAATATGCGTAACCATATATTATTGCTCGTTACACACTGAATGCTTTAATCTTGCTACAGTAACACAATGCTGATCTAAGATGGCTACTAACAAGCTACATACTAACAACGGACACACATATGAAGATTATTGACTGTTTAAATCCGATACAATGGTCCAGTTGGGAGAATTATTTATCAACTTTTTTATCTGCATTTTTCTTTCTATGAGTTAACTCATTAATACATTATCATCCTAATATCCATTTCATCCCAAATGACTGCGGTACTAACATATTAATACTTAGTCTCGGATAACGTATGAGACAGAGCTGCAGTATAGATACTATGCTTTAATCCCTTTTACTGCATAGCAGGGACTATGTTTAACCCTTAAATGTATAGGTGGTTAGCGCTTTTCTGTATGTATTGTTTTTATTTTGCACTGTGTGTTTGTCTATAAGGGACTCCTTTGATGGGACTGCTCCGGGGAGGAAGGGGTTCATTGGGGCTATACCAGCGAAGGTTATGCAATTGTAAGTGCGATAATAAATATTTTTTTATTTTTCTAATTAAGTAGGTTAATCTTTATTAACTCATGAGTGCCCATTATTTAATCCACTACCTTTGTTCTTTTCTTTTTAATGTATGATATATTTTTTGTTTGACGCACCCCATGTGTGATACACATGGTTTGGAGTAAATCTGTATAATTAAAATGAGTGTGCTTCAGATTACATCTCTCTCTCTCTCTCTCTCTCTCTCTCTCTCTCTCTCTCTCTCTATATATATATATATATATATATATGTGTGGCAAATTGGCATTAGGTAAGGCACAAAGTTAACGCTGAACTTTCAGATAATAGCCAGTCGCCATGCATTCATTAAATGCATGGCGACTAGCTTGAAAATAAATGTCTTACCGTAAAAAAATACATGTGTCTAAAGGAATCCGTCCTGTTTCGTGACTGATGGGCAGGTTAGTGCGGTCTGTGAGCCTGCGCCGTCAATCCCTTCCGGTGACCATATGGTGCAAAGCAGTCTACTCTATGGACACCGGGACTGACGGCGCATGTGCACAGACAAGATGTCTGCGCTGTAGCCTCAGTTCCAGTCTCCAAACGGGACAGATTCCTTTAAACACACGTATTTTTTATGGTAAGATAGCTATTTTCAAGCTAGTCGCCATGCATTTATTGAATGCATGGCGACTTGCTATTATCTGAAAGTTCTGCTTTAAACAATCAATTCCAACAATTGATTTATGTCATGATAGGAATCATATTCATACATTCACCCCAATGTGTTTTGCATCTTAACATAAAATGCATAATATATGTGTTTGTTATACAGCAGATACAGTGCTAATTTTACATAGTGCTGTACATAGATCTTATCAGGCACAAGGCCTGGATTTCCCAGTAGGCAGATAAGGCTGCTGCCTAGTGCTCCAGATTTTGAGGGGTGGTGCCTCAGCTGTGCTGGTCACACCCACATTCTGAATTGTGGTTGTGGTCAGAACAATCTCATTGTCCCTGCACCAGTTTTCTCTCCCTTTGGCTATTATTTAGCCTCTTGGATGCTAGAGAGATATTGGAGACCTCTCTTGCATTCACTGGGTTATAATTCCCATTTAAAGGAGCAGTAAACTTTTTTTTATGAAAACACATATTTTACAGAGCTTTTCCTGCTGAATAAAACAAGGTCACTCCCATCGCTGTCAAATGTTTTATTCAAATATTATAGCAGTTTAAATAACCAGGAAGTGAATTTACTGTGTTTACTTCCTGATAGTTCTGACAGGAAGTGACAGGCAGTTTCTATCACATTCTGTGGAGAACTGTATGTCTCTGACTTTCCTCTCCATTAGAATCTAACAGTAAATCTAATTAGAATGACGACTAGAGGGCACTGATAATGTAAAAAAAACATGGGTTTAAACTGTAATAACTCTCTTGGCAGTGGGACTACCCTTATTTTACTCAATAGGAAAATCCCTACAATATATATTTTTTCATTAAAAAAAGTTTACTGCTCCTTTAAATTAGTTTGGGAATTTTTTAGTTTTTCCTTGTAGGGCAATTGGTTTGTCCCAGAATTCCTCCAATTTTCTTTTTAACATACAGCCCTTGGAGTAAACATATTGGTTCTTTGGGGCCAAATAAAAATATCTAAAATGCCCATTGATGTACATGGTGTTTTCAGCCTATTATATCCTACAGTGGTCTTCAATGTATTGTGAAGTAATGTGTTGGAGACCTTATCAGCAATCAAGGGTTTAAAAGCACAATTTACATACAGAGAGTTTTATTTGTCCCCTATGATGTTGTTGGTTTGCACCACAATTGGTCTTTTTTTTTACTTTTGTGCTTAAGTTTTAGAGTTTTTACCATTAGGTGCCCCTAACAGTGTGAGGTCAAAATGAGGCTGGTGCAATCCACCTGATCCATAGGTAACAAGTAAAAATTCAGTTTGTGAAGCAATGCATGGAGATCTGTCTAGCATTCATGGGGGGAGATGCACTAAAGGTCGATGCTGTGGTGATATGATTTAGGGAGGGGAGGAGAAGATCCCTATTAGCATACAAGGATGTGGAACTGCTGATGATGTGGAAGGGATGCCCTCCCTTGCTCATCACCAGCAGTATGACAATCCTGAAGACTGAGAGTATTCTCTCTGCTGCCCCATTTGGTCAGTAGGGGAGTGGAGAGGATCCTTTCAGCACCGCAAACAGCATCATTCCCTTAAAGGGATAGTAATACTTCATTTTAACTTTATTTTATTTTGTAGGCATTAAAAAAACATGAAGAATGATATAAGTCTTATCTCTGAAACCTTTATGGTTTAAGAGATATTCACAAACAAAGTATCCCCCCCCGTTCAACCAGATCAGAAGGGAGATGCCCAGGTAGACTGCAGAGAGGGACAATCTTCAATTAAGATAATGGAAAAAGCTGAAAAACTTGTCAAGGGGGGAAGGGCTTTTATTGTTTTCATACAAAGAAAATTGTCCCCTTCTGTTATCTGTACTGTCATACAACCAGACTCACATCTGAGAAGAGATGGCTTACACTAGGTAAAAGGGGCGGGGAGGGGAACTTTGCTTGTGAATATCTCATAAACCATAAAGGTTTGAGAGATAAGACTTATATCATTCTTCATGTTTTTTTAATGCCTACAAAATAAAATAAAGTTAAAACAAAGTGTTACTATCCCTTTAACCCTTTGAATGTCATAGGGATGTTTATTGTACATCCCTCTGGCCCTCAAAGGGTTAAAAAAGTACAGGAAGCAGTACACAAGCATCCCCTCAGCTCTGTATCATATTTCATAAATGTTATTCACTCACAAGGGAACAAGGCTAGGGGTCAGGCAGCTTCCATAGGGATTTGTGGCTACCACCTGCCTCCCAGCCTTGTTACCTTGCCCACTGATAGCCCAAAATCCCCATATACACTGTCTGACCCCCCCAGCCTTGTTCCCTTGCCTACTGGCTGCCACAAATTCCCATGGGCACTGTCTGGGCAAGGCAAAAAGGCTGGGGAGGTTCATTCAGGGTATGTGGGTCTAACACACAATGGTGGTGCTCCCCATGTTGTCCACAATACTTTTTAACTGTGTGGAGGCAGCATGTTGAACTTAAGTATTGTGGGGCAAGATGGGGAACATCACCATTTTGTGTTAGCCCCACATACACTGACTAACACCCCCTACCTTGTTTCCTTCCCATTTTAACCATTTCACTGCCACAGGGGTGCACAATGCACATCCCTATGGCACTCATAGGTTTAGGGAGTGATGCTGTTTGTGGTGCTGAAACAATCCTCTCCACTCTCCTACTGATTAAGTGGGGCAGTTTTTGTGTGAGAGAGAGCATCCCTTCCACATTGCCAACAGTTTGATAACCCTCCATGTTTATGATTGATTGAGGGCTGTTACTGCATAGGAATCTACGAGGAGATACCAAGTTCACCAGGCTCATGTAGGAGAAGTTGAGACTGTGAATCCTGACAGCAGAGGCTGCTATCGTAGTTGCGTGCCTGTGGTGAAGTGCCACATTAACATATAAACACCCCCCATGAAAACAGTAATGGCTCATTTTCCTGTATTTCCACATGGAAAAGACTCATTATGCTACATTTCCATATGCAAATAGGCCATTTTCAATGTGATGAGTGAAAATTCCTAAACCTGTTAAAGGCTTGTTGGATTGATGTCGATGTGGCAGATTTTGGTCAGATTGATGGGGCTGTGATGCACTTTAGTGCATACTGTCTTAGTGCCTACAACAATGCTCTGACAGGACAGGACCTTTTAGTGCATCTCTCCCATTGGGTTAAAAGCCCCATACAAATAGAAGGAGATTATTGGAATTTGCATTTGTCTCCTATGGTGTAGTTGGTTTCATCCACAACTTCATTCTACATCAACCTCTTTTGTATTATTAGACAGTAGACAGAGTCTGGTTACAGTAGCTGGGCTGCAGCCTGTAAGAGTCCCTAGATATAGAAAAGAGACCTGTTGAATTGAAAAACTCCTCTCTATATCTGTTATTATGTGTCCATATTGAACAGTAAGTTTGTTATCTCCTTTAATGTAGGGCACTCTACTTGACATTGAATCTGGAGTGGGACATAACTCTAACTCTAGATATTGGCCTGTTGTTGACCATACTATACAGAAGAACTTGGTAATGAAATATGGAATATATTGTAACTATGCCAGTGATCTGGGCACTGCTATGATGTCACTACCGGCTAACTCAGTTGGAAAAAAATACTTTGTTCACTCTATCAAAGAAGGCAATTTACAGCTCTTCATCTACTGCTGCCGAGGGCTGGCTTAAGAGGATGAGAGTTGTAGACATACAACAGCTGTTGGGCTACATGTTGATCACCTGTGCTCAGCACTTATAGACACAGAGCTTGAATATTCTGTCCTTTTATGATATTTAATAACAAAAGGGTTAAATGTGAAATATCAGTATATCCAGTAAGTTTGAGGTAGTTGAGATGGAAGGTGATCCTGATACTCCTGAAAGGTCATACAAGAGAGCAACTAGTTCTTTCTTCAGGATTCCTCAATGATTTTCATAGCCTTTGATTGTAACCATCATGCTTTTACCTGACAAACCAGCATCAGCCACCTTTATATCCCACCAAAGAGCAGGAAAACATAATTAAATTTACCATTTTTTACTTTAAATTCGTTCTCATAAATGGGTAAAGAGCCTTTGGGAACAATCAGATGTGCAATTATCCAAGCCATTGATCAAGTACAGATGTGCCTGAACCTCCATGTTAGTCATAAGACAATGCACAGGCTGCTGACCAATCACAGGAAAGCCTACACTGTCAGGATGAGTATTTGGCATTTTTTTTACTAGGACCTCTCTGTACCAATAACCACAATTACCAGAATGTTACCAGGTTTCCAGTGTGATATTGGTATATCTTCTTTCCCCTGACATATTGTATCTTTAGATGTGTTAATTTTACATTATTATTTTATCCCAGTCACTTTTCCCTATGTCTATATTTTAATTTTCTTAATTTCCTGAAAATTATGTCTAAACAGAACTTGAGGGACACAAAGTGCTTTTAAACAACATTGCCGTATCTTATACGTCTGAGATGACCTTGGCAGGACTAGAACCTGCAACCTTGCAGTTTGAACAGATTCTACAGCTGGTGCATTAACCAACTGAGCCATCTCACTGGCACATGATGTGGTATGATGTGGTAATTATTTACATATGGTTCAGGCATCATTAGCACAGCTGTCAATGTCACATCTCTCAGAACCATGATTCTCTGCATCAGTGATTTCCGTTAATACTATTCCCAAAATATTTATTTTGCAAGTAAATGATATGGCTACATTAGCATTTGCTAAGGCAAATACCCCACTGCAATTGCTTTGCCCTTCTTGACATTATGGAGCAGTTTTAACCCCTTGGCTGTCCGAGAGGCCTAGATCTCTCAGGCAGCCAAGGTGTTAAATCAGACAATACATTGTAACAATTCTCCATTTACATAAATGCATTACCAAACTGGAAATGACCTCTATAATTCATGCATACAGATCTAAATTGGAAATCTTTTTTTATAGCAGTCAATTAGTGATTGTGTACCTCAAAGACCACTAATTTCATCTGACCATTTCATATTTGTTCTTTGTGTGCAAGACTATAATTTTCCAGTCTGAGCACAATTTCAAATGAAACAAAGGAAGAAATGACCCTGTTGCTTATAACTACGTCCCTCTGTGCCATATCTTTATTTTTATGTCTAAATGAAATGACTCATTATTTTCTCTATGATGACTGTATGCACATTAAGGACTGTTGGAATTTTTATTCAGTATGTTAACCTCTTCTTATTTTTAAGAGAAGCCGAATCAGTGTTTTTTAGAAGAGTTATAACAAGTATGTATTCATATTAAATGGTTTGTTTCAATTCTGTATTGCACAGTCAACAAAAACTATACCTAAAGAAATAAGTAGATCCTATTTTGTAACTCTTTGAGAGCCAGAGGGGTATGCAATGCATTTCTTTTAAGCATATGAGGGGTGATGTACCTATAAGATTCCATGCTACAACATGTGCTGTAACCAATTTCTTAGTCCTTGTCTGCCTAACACCAATTTACTAAGCTAGTGAAACAGGGCAGCGTGAAAGTGTGAGGTCGTTTTGGCATGTTCCTTTCCTCTTCTCCTTGTTTTACATTATGTGCTAACATGGCAAAGGAGTGGGGAGTCCTGAATTCAGTGATGTGCCAGGACCGTCACTGGTCCTTAATTTCCAGACAGCCGTGACATGGCATGGTATTGGACATTAAGGGGTTAACATAACACATAGGCAGTTTTGACTGAAGTTTTCAAAGACTGTAAAAAAATGCTAGGTGAACAATCCACTGTATATATGGTGGAGTGTGGAGTGTATTTGTCACCTATTTATCACACCTTAGTGCTTCTCCCCCAATTAACTGGAATGAAGCCCCCTCCATCATCCACATTAGATCAGAAGTAGTTGTCTCTAAAATGCTATTCACATTTTGTGAGCACTTGTAGTATATTATATACTGTCTGGACTACTACAACTCACTCCTAATTGACCTTCTCCTCACCCAGCTATCCCCACTCCAATCCATTCTGAATACTTATATTTGACTCATACAATCTCACCCACTGCTCATCATCAGCTGCTCCCCTCTGCCAATCCCTCCACTGGCTCCATATTACCTTCAGATTAAAATTCAAAGTCCTGTCTCAAGCCTACAAAGTCCTCTTTAACATTGCACCTCCCTATATCTTCTCCCTTGTAGCCAAATACTCTCCCAACCACCCTCTTTGTTCTGCCCATTACCTGTGGCTCTTTTCGCCTATCATTCCTTCCTTCCAGTCCCATCTCTAGGACTTCTCCCTTCCTGCACCAATGCTATGGAATGCCCTACCTCATCTGTGAGACTCTCTCCTACATTCCACAGCTTTTAACAGTCCCTGAAAATCCACCTGTTCAGAGAAGCTTACCAGCTAAGCTGCTATACAGACTTCTGTAGCTGTTCCTTGCCTTCTGTAACTCTCACTATTCCCTACGGATGCTCCCAGTGTAATATAGATCACCCTCCTCCAAGCAGTCCCTTTACCCTCTGTGTTTACTACCCAATTTGTCTTCTAGATAGTAAGCTCACAGGAGTAGGGCCCTTTAATCTATTTGTCTCAAATGTTTATGCTTATGTTATATATCACATTAAATATTTACTTGAATGTAACCTTGTTTGTAATCCCATTCTATTGTACAGCACTGCAGAAAGTTCTGGCTCTTTATAAATAACTAAATAATACTACAGGATGATATAAAACAAATTGTTCTTTTCTCTACTTGTCTAGAATTGTGTACTCTCTACTTGTCAACAGTTTTAAAAATGCTAATTCTCATTCACCGCTCAGCATCCCCGATGTGCTGGAGATGTGGCATAGAGACTGGTAGTATGCTACATATCTCGTGGTCCTGTCCTGCTCTCACCTCTTTTGGTCTGATATTTGGACTCTTTAGCCCGTATTTTTGACTCTCGTCTCCCCTGTGACCCCGTTCTTATTCTATTCTCCAGAGCTGACACCTCCAAGGGTATGAGTGACTCTATGGCATTGGTCCTCTGTCCATGTTGGGTCCGTGGTTCCTGGTTGGGAATGTTCCGGCTCTGTGGATCTCTGTTATTTCCTATGACGTTCCTCCCCCCTTTCTCCCTCCCTGTTGTCGGATGTGTTTGTTGGTTGGTGTTTTCACCGTGTTGTGTTTGCGTTTTGTTTTGTGCTTTATGGGTTTTTTTTCTGTTCCAAAGCTATGTTGCCTGGGGGCATGTGGCTGTTGATCACTCTTATACCTACAAGAGATGATATGTATAGCACGTCAAATTCTTGTTCTGTACTCAGACTTCATTGGAATTTCTTCCTTCCACAATGTTATATGTGATGTATAATCTCTCAGTATGATGTTGTTATTTTTGTACTGTGAATTTGATCAGTAAAGTTTTGAGAAAAAAAATGCTCTCTTGAAAACAATAAAATGTTTTTGACTAATATTCGTGTAAGTCTGAGATCCACCTTTGTAAATAAATAATAAAGAACAGAATGTTGAATATAGTGAAGGAACAAACACCAGCAATCCAGTTAAGTAGTATGGGAAGTAGTATGTTTTTCTTTTGTCTCCCCCTCTGGACGGTATGAATTCCTATGTTGTATTGTCTCTCTTGGGAGGCACTGCTGGTACTGCATGCTGTCATGCAACTGGGGTGCATTTGTTGCCCTCTCTGCTTTACACTATTATTATTCTTTATATAGCACCAACTAAATCCGCAGCACTGTACAATTGGATGGGGGCTTCATGTATCTGCTGGGGGTGCCTCTCAACAGATGCTCTGCTATATTTCTGTATTGGAACGTGACTGTTTTTGACTATGCTCCTTGTTGGGTTTTACTCTAGTTTAGGATTCATATCTTCTCTAGCTGGAGTGGGGAATATCTGATGGGGGTGGGATTTTCCCTGGTGATTTTCAGTTCCCTCCTTTTTTCCCCTTCTCTGTCCTTTTTTATATTTTTTTAAATTTCCCTTCTCCTTTCTCTGGGGGTGCCTTGGGTCTTACTTACATACACTGCCTATATAATACTTGATGCCTTTATTGGCTAATACTGAGGACCTAGTGGTCCTCTCCTGGAACCTTCAAGGCCTAAATGACAAAATTAAAAGGGCAGCAGTGATAGAAGTGGTTAAAAAATACTCCCCTGATATTGTTCTGCTACAAGAGACCCACATCATGGGGGCAAGGTCCTTTCTCTTAGAAGGCACTTGGTGGGGGAAGCTTATCATGCACCTTTTCCAGCCTATACTAGAAGGGTTTATAGTCTGTTTTCTAAGGCCTCTGCTGCCCATGTTGAGGACATCAAGGCAGATTACAAGGGGTACTTTCTTTTTTTGAGAATGTACCGTTAAATCTATGTCACTGTTAACTTGTAACATATATACTCTCCCCCAACCCTTTTTCGATCTGGAGGTTCTCAGCATTTGCTTAAGATACATTGCTCGCCATCCTAATGTCCTGGTACTATGTGTGGGGGATGTTAAAATATTATGGATCCCTCCCTTCATATACTTACATCCCTTGGGGTCTTGTCATATAGACACCAAAACATTATATAGACACGATCTGCTCCATGGCCCTGGTTGATTTCTGGCAGTGCATGTATTTTGGCGTTAGGGTTTACACACACTTTTCAGTGTCTAGAAATGAATAAATGTTCCTATCACCTTCTCTCGTGAATGATGTGGTATCCATGAAGTCCCGCGTTTTATCTGATCATTCCTCCATATGCTGTTGGCTGCAAACTAATGTCATTAAGTCTTGATCAGTGTGCAGGTCAGGGGCACATACCTTGGCACCCTCACTGGCTACTTTGAGGATAATTTAGGAAGCGCCTCCTCGGGGCAGTCTGACAGGTTGCCAAGGCAGTCTCTAGGGTATCCTTTATTGGTCTCTCAGTGGCTCAGAGCAAAAAGAAGGGGGGGAGGTTAATGACCTTGAGTTGCAGCTTTAAATAGCTGAGGCCCAATACCAGGTAGACCCGGGTGAGGTGACAAAGAAGCATTTGGTGACTGTATCCTGCTGAGTTTACAGTTGTCTCTTGTTTTCAGTGCGAAGTAAGTCCCTACATCATCACCAGTTAGTACTGGAACATGGGAATAAAGGGATTTAGCTGTTGGCTCATCTGCTGAGGCAGGAACATCACCCAGTCATGATCACATCCATTTTACGCCCCTCAGTGCTATGTGTTCCTTTGAGTTGGAGGAGCTGTTCAGGAATCAGGCTCCCAGATACTAGCCCCTCTCCATGATCTAGAGGTGGCTCCATTATAAAAAGCTGTGGGACCTCCCGGTCCTGCGAGATAAATGGGAAGGAGAGGTGGGCACCTGCTCGGAAGATGAGTAGGAGGAGGCCCTTTGTGTATCACATTTTTATCCTCAATTGCTAGGCATCAACTGATTCAGATTGAAATTCTGCATAATCTGAATTTCACACCTGTATGGCTTCATAAGGCTAACCTTTGGGAGTCTGACACTTGTGTGAGATGCCCTGTGGTACAGAGTAGTTTCTATCACCTTGCTTGGGAATGCCCATTGGTACATACATTTTGGTCCTAGCTAGGATTTGGGGGGATTGCCTTGGTGTGAGGGTGCCCCTATCCCCAAGGCTGTAGCTATTAGGTATCCAATCCCTTTGGAATGCTCCTGTCCTGGTGAGGCAGCTGTTGAGTGAGCTTTTGATCCTGAAAAGAAAGGTGTTGGCTATGTCCTGAATGACTCCTGATCCCCCACAAGTAGCCACATGGATAGATATGACCCATGAATACTTAACAAATTATAAAATTATTACTGTTCACAGGAATAAGCTTGATGTGTTCTGATCAGTGTGGGACCTGTGGATACGGTATGTGGGACCTGTGGATACAGTATCATGTGATAGATTATTGATGAAGTTGCCCTCCCCCCTTCCCTCCTCATATTTTCTAAAAAAAAACAAAACAAAAAACTGGATTCACCTGTGTTCTGATTATGATATATGCTCAGTAGTGTACAATTCTTGTTCTTTTCTTATCCTGCTAAATATGTGTGCTATGTACCTTGTTGTTAATAAAAAAAAATATATATAAAAGGTTTTAGCTGCAATATATCTTGAATGAAGCATTTTCCAGCTCTAGGAGTACCTTTGTTACTCAGGAAATACCTCCTCTCTCTCTCTCTCTCTGTTATATAGATAGATAGATTGATATAGATATATTGTATTACACTTCCCCACTTTTATTTGGTCAGGAGTCTCACCCATTGTGGTGTTTACCAAGGAATCTGTTGTTTCTTCCCTCTGAAGTCAGCTCTGCAGGGCATCTTCTTTGTACTCTGATGACATGGCATGCTTCCTCTGAAAGGCCTGTACTTCTGTGCTCATTAAAAACCACTCATTTAAATAGATCAGTCTATTGAATCTTGTGGTCAGATGCCCTTTACTGTGATGCCATTATAGCACTATATTGCTTGATCAGAGCTGTTTATGTATTTTTAATAGGATGTTGATTCGTTCATCTGAGTCTGATGGCTTCATGTAGATGCATTTTGTGGTGATAACAAAAATGTAGAGTTATTGAGAAATAAATTACTGTTTAGTTTTGTATGGATGCTATATTTTTTAACCCCTTGAGTGCTAGAGATGTCTCCAACAAATTTCTTTGCAACACGTTTGCGATATCTCTAGATTCCAAGGAGTTATATTTAACCAACTATTTACCAGATCAGACGTATCCCAAGTTTTCAGTATCACTGCCAGGGATGGATTTCCCATAAGGCAGAGCAGGCAACTGATTAGAGTGCCAAATTGTAAGAGGCACCACAGACTTGCTGGCCACACCCACTGTGTTGTGGGTGTGGCAACACAATCCATTTCCTAATATACCAGAGATCCACATACCTGGGAACTTCTTGGTTGGGGCTGCCTGGAGAAGAGCCCTCTGGTGCCGATGAGGGGAGAGAAATTACGCAATTGCGTCATAGATGGGGCAGGGCTTAATCATGTGTGGGGGCGGGACTTCTAAAACAAAAAAAAGCTTGAAGAGACTGGGGAAGATGAAGAAGAGGGCAGGGAGTGGAAGGAACAGGGTAGGATTAAGCACAAGTGGGCAGAGTTTCTTCAGAAACTCCCCACATCTGAAGAATCAGCCTCTGCCCCAGAGACCCGGTAATTCAATGTCAAAACCAGAGTCTCCGAGGCAAAACAGAAAAGTTCCCAGTTATGGAGATCCAGTCCTCGTTTATCCTTTATGGTTTATTTAGTAGTTCAAATATTACTGTAATGGTCATTTTATGAACTGATTACAGGCTGGATTCTATTGCAGGTGATACATGTTATCACATTTTGTTTGGAACCATTGGAATGCCAGAGAGGTATCCAACATTGCAGCAGACTGTTGAAGTCTGTTCGAGAATTTGGTGATAAAATTATCACCTGCAATGGAATCTAGCTTTTCTTCAGTTTACGTATTTAGGGTTGAGGTGTATGGCCAGGAGCAAGGCTAAAGGAACAAAGAGTTTGTTGCCCAGAGTTGCCGAGATGTAAAACTGATCACAACTGTACTTCCTCACAAATTCACTTGCACTTCACTGTCTGAAACATTTATGGGGGCACATTTACTAAGCAGTGGACAGTATGAAATACTGCTGCTGCCTGCAATGAACATGGATTTAAAAAAATCAGGTATTTATCAATATGTAACTGTAGTCCCTAGCTACGAAAAATTGCCTGCATCACCTAGGAAAGCTAAATAACAGGTCTTCTTACACAGAATATCCTATATAATAATTTGCTAAAACGTGTGTAACGACACAGTCATGCACAGTAGAGACCGCTGCGCGTACTGCAGTCATGCGCAGTAGAGACTGCCCGCTCCGCGGCTGATACAGAGCTGGACAGCTCTGTATCAGCCGTGGCATGGGTAATCTCTACTGCGCATGACTGCCCCGCGACCAGTTGGCAGTGGCACTGTGGCCTATGTAACGGGCTCTTCAACTAGTCCTAACATAAAACACTGATAGAATATACCAGTGCACAATCTATACTTCATTTGCTCCCTTTCACTAAAATGGGATACTTCACACAGGATCAGATGTATAACAGTTTTGTACATTTTCATGACATATACTTCTTCCACATTCTTATCCAGCAATAACAACTGACTCTACATACATTGATATATATGATGGAGAATGGAAAATTGTTCAGGAAAATTTGTGTGTTTTCTTATGCATACCGCTCAACACTGAAAATAAAATTCCAGGAAGGAGGCGACATAGAAGTATGCAAACCACAGCAAGCAATGGGCTCTCTGAGGTAGGTAAATGATTACAGTTCTACGGTGATGGGCCACATGGGTAGCGGTTTAGATGGGTATAGAGACTGTTGCTAACCATTGTAGCAGTTGATGAGGCTGAAAAGAAGACATGCGTCCATCAAATCCAGCCCATGCCAAATCACCCCTGTTGATGCAGAGGAAGGCAAAAAAAGAAACCATTGAAGCCATTTCCAATTAAGCCCCAAGTGAGGAAAAAAAATCCTTTGTGACACCAAATGGCAGTCAGATATTTCCCTGGATCCACATCCTATCTGCTTTTAAGCCAACTGTCACAATGTTGTTCTGTGTTAAACAGGTATCCATTACTTTTTTAAAGCAGTTACATTATTTTCAAGTACAACATCCTGAGGCAAAGATTTCCATAGCTTTACCGCCCTTACTGTAAAGAAAAAAATCAATGCCTTTGTTTTAGTTGAAAATGCCTTTATCTAGTCTTAATAGATGACCTCTCATTCTTAGCTCAACTCTTTGAGTAAATAATTAATTGGAGAGTTATTTGTATTGACCTCAAATATATATGTAAATGGTAATCATATCACTCAATCATACATCTCTTCTCTAATGTAAACAAATCCAGTTTGGCTAGTCTCCTTTATAACTCAGATACTCCAATCCTTCAACCAGATCAGCTGCTAGCTGCGTTTTCTGCTGTGGGATGCTTAATCACATGACAACGGTAAGACAACTTCAAGAATATCAACTGACATACACTGAGAGGAAAAGGATCATCAAACTGCTGCAGCTGCCACTGTGCATCCTAATCCCTGTCACAGCAGCTGCAACTGTGCAAATATATTTATTTAATTGGTACCACAGAACAGCACACTAACACACATGGCAGCCAGGGACTGGCTCACAGTGCAAGACCACAGCTTGTGAGGATAATCGGCTATAATGTCACTGTCCAACCCCCTTCACAACAAGAAGCACACTTTAAAGGTATCTCCAGAAAGTTAGTGGTGCAGCTGTGTTGGCCCAACCCATTCAAAGTTTCTTGCATGGCATTAATTAGCCTCTTGGCTCAATAACATACCAAGGCCTTCCACTACTGTCATTGCAAGGACCAATCATTTACATACTACACACAGCTTTTTGCTTATGGACATGAGACCCAGGACTGACTGAAGATGTTAACGCTTGAATAAAGTCACAAGGGCAAAATTCATATGAGCCACGTAAGTTAAGTGGAAGGTGATTATTAAGAGCTGATACTTTGCCTTTAAGGAAGTGGTATGTGAAATCCACCGAAGTAGAAGTGCAACAACTACAAGAAGGCATCTTACTTGTCTAGAGACTATGTTTAGAGGAACTGCAGTGTTTAATCCCTTGGATGTTGAACACACCTTCATTGCATTCTAGCATCCAAGGACTTAAAGGGATAGTAATACTTCGTTTTAACTTTATTTTATTTTGTAGGCATTAAAAAAACATGAAGAATGATATAAGTCTTATCTCTCAAACCTTTATGGTTTATGAGATATTCACAAGCAAAGTTCCCCTCCCCGCCCCTTTTTCCTAGTGTAAGCAATCTCTTCTCAGATGTGAGTCTGGTTGTATGACAGTACAGATAACAGAAGGGGACAATGTTCTTTGTATGAAAACAATGAAATCCCTGCCCCCCTTGACAAGTTTTTCAGCTTTTTCCATTATCTTAATTGAAGATTGTCCCTCTCTGCAGTCTACCTGGGCACATCCCTTCTGATCTGACTGAACAGGGGGGGGATACTTTGTTTGTGAATATCTCTTAAACCATAAAGGTTTCAGAGATAAGACTTATATCATTCTTCATGTTTTTTTAATGCCTACAAAATAAAATAAAGTTAAAATGAAGTATTACTATCCCTTTAATTAATTCTTTCATAATCAGGAAGTGAACTGTACTTTTTTTGCTGTGTTTTCTGTTCTGATCTCTGTCATTATTTCCATCTTGGATATAGCATTATATTACATACTTTGATCTGATGTTAAGTCTTTTGTGCCTGAAGTAAAAAGTAGTCCTTGGAGTAAATTAACAGGATAAAGATTTGTTACGCTGTGGAGTTGAGAGCACACATACAAAAGAGCAAATCCACATATAAAAACAGAGGTGAAGAAGAGGACGTCAGAATAAATGTACCTATGGATCGATAAGACCCATAGATAAATATGTTTATCACAAATCTGAGAACATTCCAAAGTAGAATTGTACAAGAGTGTCTGCACATTATTCTGAAGTAATAACAGCAATGTTCTGATAGCATCCAGACATCCTAGCTGATAATGTCCTACTAATATAATATAGCAGCAGGATCCATGGCACTGCATGTCCAGAGGAATGTATAGGCTGTGCAGAGGAATGGTAATCGATACACAATAGAAAATGAGTCATTCTGGTAAACCAACTACACCAAGGGTGATTTAAATAGAGCCTTAAACCACTGAGTGATAAAGAGGTATCCAAGGCATTGCTTCATAATGTGTTGGAGACATATCTAATGTTCAAGGGGTTAAAAGCCCCTGTTACATCAATGGTAATTTTGTTACCTTTTAATTCTCTCCTGTGGCACAGTTGATTTGCTCAGGGACTAATCTTGTGCATAAGGCTCCTAGTCTTGTATTCTGTTACCACTTACTTTAACCCATTTAGTGCTAAAGACATTTGAAGTGCAACTGCCGGCCTACCTATATAATGGGTTGAATGAAATCACTGTCTCTGCAGGCTGCTGAAGAATGATCAAACAGTGGTCCTCCAGCTGGTTTTTGGACTAATCTCTCTTAATCTTCAGATGGCTGTTGGCTTGGACATGGGCATGCCAAGAATGACCAGATCACCAAGCAAAACTTGCATGTTGCTTGTGTGGAGCATACCTCCCAAGTGTGCCTCTTTAGGAAGGACATTCCCTCTTTGAGACCCAAGTCCCTCTTTCCCACCTTGGTGGCCCTCTTTTTGGTGATCAGACGATGTGGTGTGTATATAAGTGTATTGCATTGCTCCACAGCAATAAAACTCACATTCATGTTTGTATAAACTTCAGTATATGTGTTTATAAATTAATCTGTGTAAATAAAATACATTGGTCTTGCTCTAACTCATTTATTCAGTTACACAAAAAGGTGTCAGTAGGTGGAAGGTATGGTGGAGGGTTTCAAACATCTACCTAGTCCTAAGCTCATGCTTTGAAGGCTTGCAGGAGTGAGTCCCCTAAGCTGCCAAGCCCAGTGTCAGAACCATCTCTTGACAGCCTTTTCACCTGGAGATACAATATGGACAAAAACAGTTCTCTGCTCATTCTGACTGGCCTCACTGCCCATTCATTGCCAGATTTGTCTTTTGTTGTCATGTTACATCTGGCTAACTATATCCCCTGGGGGTGAGTCTTTCAACTGGGAGGGACAAATATGAAGGAAAGGGGAAGACGGGAGGGATAAGGAGAGATTCATGAACAAATAGGGATGGTAAGCGGGACAGGGAGAGACACATGAATGAATAGTGAAGGTGGAAATGACAGTGGGAGACACATGAATGAACAGGGAAAGTGAGAGGGACAGGAGGAAAGATGTAAACAAATGGGAAACATGGGAGGAATGGGTGAGAGATGTGAAGGAACAGGTAAGGTAGGTGGGACAGGGGTAGAGTAGTGGGAGGAAGGCTGGGGAGACACAGTGAATCAGAGAGAGGGGAAAGTCCTTGCAGAGATTTTGCCAGGAGTGGCTTGGAGGTCTTCGTCTTCTTGGCCGCGCCTGGCAAAATCCCAGCCACATGTATGTGTTGGGGAAGCAGTATGGAGGAGATTAGAATATCTCCTTCTTACTGCCACCCTGGGGTGTGTCCTGCATAAAACGAAAATTTTCTGTTACATAACGACCTTCTTCTTTTAGATTTAAACAATAAAAACAACACATTAGCATTTAAGTACAATTCTGAGGCAAACCAACTACATAACCCCATTCATTTAAACTGGATTCTAACCCCTTGAATGCTTCACGGTGTGTTGGAGACCTTTACTAGACTTGTGCATGGTGAGAAAATTTGTTTCGACTGAATATTTCATGCAAACATTTTTAAACATTTGGGTAAAATGAACTTCATTTGCCTTTACATTCAGTTAGTCAGAATTTCTTTAACCCTTTGAGTGCTAGAGGTGTAGGCAAAACATTGTGTACCTCTCTGGCACTCAAAGAGTTAATTGTCACGGTGATTGAATCAAGGACAACGAAAACCCCACAATGAGTGATACACAGACATGGGGCAGATAGACTAAGATGAACAGGAGAAATTGTGGGGCAACACATGTGCACCACAGGGGAGAACAAAATCCCCAAATTCACAATGATTTAAATTGAGCCTTTAACCCTTGAATGCTAGACAGTCATTCAAGACATAAATTCCTATTAAATTAATTAAACTGGGCTTTTAACTCCAAGAATGATAGGTCTCAAACATATTGCATCTCAAGGGGTTAAAACCTCCTTTTAAATCAATAGGAAAATTAGAGTTTTTATTTGACCCCTATGGTGCAGTTGGTTTAACACAGAATGACTTCATTCTTATTAGTTCATCAGCCTCAAGAAGCTGTTTAGTTGATAAAAAGCTTTGTCTGTTTGGTAAATTATTAATTAACCCTTTGAGTGCCAGAGTGGTACACAGTGCATTGCTTTGCAATGTGTTGCGTACCCCCTTGGCATTCAAAGAGTTAACTTTTTGAATCCCAGAGATATGCACAATGTATCACAAAGCTATGTGCTCTACATCCTTCTGGATGATGATCAGGACTGGTATTGACTCTCAATAACTGTACTTGTCCATTCCAGTTTCCCTACTGCCTATATGTAGATTTTAAAGGGATACAAATACTTTAAACTTGAGCTCTGGGTGTTCTTTATGTTTTTATTTAACACATCCTATATAATAATTCACTAGGATGTTTGTCAGAAGCCGTCATGCGCAGTAGAGACTGTCCGAATGCACAGAATGCTGGGAGCACGGAATGCTGGGAGTTCTGTGCTGCAAGCATTCTGTGCTTTGAGGTAGTCTCTACGGTGGCGGCAGGACGCAGAGGAAGACCGCCCTCTTAACCCTTTGATTGCCAGAGGGGTACGCAACGCAAAGCGTTGCGTACCCCTCTGGAACTCAAAGGGATAACAACACCCGGACCTTGGCCTGTGTACATGGGCTTTTACACTAGTAGTGCTTTATTTGAAAAGTCACAGTTCTGTAGTTCAAGCGCTATTCAGTCAGAAAGTATCCCCCTCCCCCGCTTCTGGCCGCCTCCCATTAGATCTGTAATCCGGTCATGAGACCATACAGATGCAGCGAGGGACAATCTTCACACAGTAAGTATTAGTAAGCTCCCTTTTGCTTACTGGAGATTGTCCCTTGCTGCTCTCCATCCGGTTCAGACAGAGAGGCAGCGTGACACAGGGGAAAGGGGTGGGAGGTGAATCCTTTCTGATTGAATAGCTCTTGAACGACAGAACTGTCCGTGTTCAAATATAGCGCTATGTGTTTAAAAAAACATAAAGAAGACTCGGAGAGCAAGTTTAATACAAGTATTACTATCCCTTTAAGGTCTACAGATATGCATTACTTGCCTATAGGTCATTTTATTTGTAAATTATCACTCTGCAAATGGTCGCAGCTGTGAACAATGGCATCACTTAACCCCTTGAGGATCAGAGGAGCGCAAAGCAATGTGTTGCACAGCCCTCTGATTCACAAGGGGTTAATATATAATTGATAAGAATGACAGCAAAAATACAGGCAAAATTAAGAAACATGGATTTCTTTTATTTATTGAGGAACATTTTAAATCCTCTTTGTTCTAAATCTGGAAAACCATCAAACTAATTTTGCTCATAAAAAAGAAATCACAGTAATAAGTGTAACTGAATAGGCTTGTAACAGAGCAATATACCATACCTTATTGGATTGCGCCATCTACTGGACTCATTTACAGTTACATATTGGAAAGGCTGAAGCTGGTGTACTGACTACAAATGGAGCAATTTTGGTGCCAATAAACCACACAATAGAGCACAAACACAAATTCCACAAAGTCTCTTTGATTTAAACTGGGATTTTAATTTGTCCCAGATAGTGAAGTTGGTTTACACCAGAATTGCTCCAGTTCTTCTTAGTACATCATCCTCAAGATTTAAAGGCGGGAGCTATGAAAGAACAATAGGAGAAAGGAAGGGGAGGAAGGTGGACAGATGGGACAAAAAAGATTCAGGACGTTCACATGGCCAGCTGTTTTGTAGCAGTGAAATTATAAGGAAAATAGAAGAAACGGCATACTTTAAAACAAGAAACATCTTAACACTTTGAGTGCCAGAGGAGTATGCAACGCATTGCAAAGCAATGCTTTGCGTACCCTCTGGCACTCACTCAAAGGGTTAATGTATTCTTCCTGGTAAAACACTTTCAAAACATATGAAAGAAAGATAGGTACATTTGGCTGCATTTCATTGTGTTTTACATGTGTTGTTCTCACATGCATTGTATAGACTGCCTATGTGAAAAGGCTCATTTTATAGATGGGCCTTATTCATACAAGCAAAGTGGTGCAGTTCTGGAGCACACCATCCAAAGTAATGTGATGCAGACCTCTCTAGCATTTAATGGGTTAAAAAAACACTTAAAACAATGAGACGCTTTATTTCTCCCCTAGGGTGCAGTTAGTTTTGTTCCAGAACAGCTCCATTTTGCCTTTATACATAAGGCCCAATGGGGGAGATTTATAAAACTGGCATTATAAAGAAAGTGTCAGTAAAGTTGTCGCAAAATGACATAAGGATTTGTATAAACTTTTAGTGGCATTTTCTCTATTTGCTAACTCCAATCAGTCAACTTTTTTGAAAAGTGGAGTAGGAATGGTCTTCTCCAAATAAGAATTGTGTCTCAACATATTTATAAAGAAATTCTCTAATAGCTCAAAAAATAAAGGCAGGTTTAGTGATTCAATCTGCACACCAGATTTAACTGTCGTTAATGGAAGTATACAGTGACAGCTATGTATGCAAAAAATATTCTCAGAAAATACCTCCCAACATTTCAAATAGCCAATGAGGGGACACTTTTCTTTTAGGTGGTATTGCTGGGGGAGTGGCTGGTGGGTGGGGCTTTACGTGGAACTTTTAGGTTATTCCACAAACTACTGACACCTCTTTATGTAAATGTATAAATAATTTAGAGCAAGACCAACATATTTTATTTCCACAGACTAACGTATGCACAAATATTGAAGTTTAAACAAACAATAATTTGAGTTTTATTGCTGTGGAGCAAAGTGATACACTTACATAAACACCACACAGTCCGATGTCCTAAACAGAGGGACACCAGTGTGAGAAAGAGGGACCAGATGATCTGGGTTTCAAAGAAGGACTGTTCATCCTAAAGAGGGTCACTTGGGAAGTATGTTAGCTCCAAATTTTCTGTGAATTTTCTCATAGACATGTTTATAAACTTGACTTTACTTCCGTATAAATATGACTCATCATTGTGAATGTTAGCAGCAATTCTTAAATATACAATAAGACGGCTTTTTATACATCTCCCCCAGTGTGCACAAACTCATGCTCTCCAAAGCTGCAAGAAAGATGCTCGTGTGTACAGCTCAATGTTACACTGATAGGGCTATATAAAAACAAATATATGGCTGAAGACATGTGGCATGGAGCATGGTGAATTAACTGGAGCTATTTTCCCTAGATTTTTCAAGGGCCTTTGATCAAAATATTAGGTAATTATTCTCAAAAGTGGTTTTGTTCCGACTTATCAGATAGAACACAACATGTGCCTTTTGCTGAGTGTTTCCTGTCCACTACAAGTTACGTGTGGGATTCCCCAAAGTTCCATTCTTGACCCCTTTTGTTTTCACTATTTGTAAATAATCTTTTTGCAAATCCTATTAGGTTCACAGGTATGCAGATGACACCATAATGTATAGTAAAAATTCAGTTGCAGTAGATTAGACTGTATGACAGGAAAAATTGTCTGAGGTTGAAAGATGGGACACCTACTAGAAACAAACTATTTTTAAAAACCAACAAAACGGTCACAGTGGTATTTGGTACAAAACCCAAAATTACTTTTCAATACAAAGTCTAATCGTGACTTGATGAAATATGGATGTTGATGACCATCTTCATTCACATCTCTTCCAAGCCCTTCAATGATGGGATTCCTGTGGGAATGCATGACATAGTTGATAAAATAAGTGTCTTGAACACAGCTATAGAGAAGATTTGTCAGAGTTAAAAGTGTAAACATATAGGAACTCTCACCTGTCCAGATCCTTACCTCAATAGGAACATGTATCCTGATAGGATTTGCACGACTATTCCTCTGTGTTAATTATTCCACCTCTTTGGCGGAAACAGATATGTTCTCTTATCCTTAGTGAGGAAATTTCAAGAAAAGTGAGAAATATATTATGCACATTGTGCCTCAAAGGTCAGCAAACTCACCTCTGAAGATGTAAAAAAGTCCCTTACTATTAAACCAAAAATCTCCAAAATCATTATACTGAATAGAAGAAGAAAAAAAAACACAAGGTAAAAACAGGTTAAATAGATCCATTTAATGAGACTAAAGACTGTCAGGTGACAGATCCACTTTAAGGATATCTTTACTTGATCACAGATGGTGTGTGTTCTGATGACCGGAGTTCAGAATCACTGAGACAGACTAATTTGATTTTAAAGGAACTGAATATGATATCGCATTCCTGCTTTCAACAGTAGAGGTGAATTCATAATGTTCAGCAATCTCTCTATGTACAAATAATGTGATTGCTGTAGAAGCTGCATCCCTAAGAGCAAGATTCAAGATTATGACAAAAGTCTAGTAATAGTTGCTCCTGAAAATCTACCATAAAGAAGATATTTACTGTGGATCTTACTCTGGGCAGAAGCCATTTATAGAAGGGAATTCTCATGTTATCATGAAGAATATGGCACTTTGGACTGATGTTTTTGGATATTTTACACCCATTGCTTTGCAGTGTGTTTCAAACTCCCCTCTGATCCTCAAAGGATTAAGCAATGATCTTCAACGCCCTGAAATCATGAAGAGAATAAATGAAAACATCAGTGTTGGAGAAATGCCACCACATCTCTTGGTTTCTGTAATACAAACAAAGTATAGCCCTCCCCCAAGAAACAAGGTCTAGAGGGATATCAGCTGAGCAGAACTGACTTGTCTCTACTGAAGGTGATGCATGCAACAAAAGTGCCATAAAGGTGATACCTTAGATAACCAACAGAGTAAGCTCACTCTCAATTAGAAATCACTGACTGAGAGAAAGAGAAGTAAAAGCCTCCAAGAACAGTTAAAATGGACCTTCCCCTTAATTTTATTAATTATTTATTAATTTATTAACTACAATACATTTTTATTTATTTTTTGAACATTCACCAAGTTTTTCTTTATTTCTTAAAGAGATCTTAGCACCTTTCCAAGTCCTCCCACCCCGTGGGAGCTTCCATGAAATGATTTGCATGAATATTCCTCCTTATCAATTTATTCCAAAATGGTGGAATAAGCAGCCTAAGACGGTCGAGAGAGGTGATTTTCTGGTCAGAAAAATAGAACTCCAGTACTCTCCCTGTGCATCTCTTTGAGACAAACCACAAAATCCCCAAATTTGACCACAATCTTTCTTGAATAATACAACAAAATCACCATATCACAATAGGCAACATCAACTCAAATAAATTGGTATATATACCAGACTAAAAAATCACCAGAGTTCTTGCATAATTCACAGTTGTCCAAGGATCGCTGCTGCTCAATTCAGGTGGGTTGGGTTCTCACCCAAACACAAACTGTAGAGAAAAAAAAAGAAGAAAAAAGCAGCGTAGGCAATATCCTCTAAGCATACTATGTTACAAGTTCTCAATCCTTCACCAACACCAGAACAATGGAAATTTCACATTCTTCAGAGGCAATATCCTGCCTACGATGATTAGGCATTCACTGGCTCTTACCCCAGTACTGTGTCTTTCAAGCAATATGCGGGACCTTCAGTTGATTCTTGTTCCTCACTTGGTTTGTATGGTAGGTTCTGGTATGTGTAAGGTTAGTTTCCTGCTTTCCTACTTTTAATCAAATCCTTTCTTTCCAGTTGACTCAAAAAGGCACTATCAACTAAATTTACATTGTAACCATTATCCAAGAAATCCCATTTCAACTACATACCCTTGGCCAAATAAAATCACCATATTCACTGCACTTCCGTCGCAGTCTACGATACTTGTCAAAGGGTATATTTTTCAGCTATTTTTATAATTTCCACTATCCACTCTTAAATATTGATTAGTGATAGTTTTTTTCTTATAAATAGAGCTAACTACCTTTTACCTGGAATCCCAGTAGTAGATCTAAAAATTCAATAGTTTTTCCTAGAATATTAGTTGTAAATGAGAGTCCTCTGTTGTTACTATTCAATGTCCCAGTATTGATCATCCCATGTTATCAGTATATTGTCTATGAAACGGCCAAAAATCTGGTCATGTGAGTAATTAATTATGCAGCTTTATCAGTTCAGAGAACAAAACTCTACTGAGATTAGACTCTCAAATTACTAAAGCAAAAATATCTAAAACTATTAACTTGTTGGGAAAGCAACATATATGGTTAAAACCTATATTTAGTAAAATGGGTAAAGCGAGGTACCGTTTTAGCCATAGAAAATTCAGGAGACTAGTAGAGTAAACGTTATACCTTTATTGGCTAACAGAGTGACTCTTGGATTCAAGCTTTCAAGACAACCAGGTGTCTTCTTCAGGTATAATAAGAATGAAGGCTGAATGCACAATATTTGACTTTAAAATGCATTGGATATCTCTGTAGCACCCAAAGGGTCAAATCCTACTAGCAGAATATTCTTATCAGTGTGGGCCATAAGTTATACACTAGGCTTTGGCTCCAGGCCCTGAGGTATAACCGCATATGCTCTGAAACTTCTAACTGAGATCAACATCTCAAAAATTCCAGGACAGATTTTATCAGTCATGGATATAATGCCAGGATCGCTGGAATCCAAATTCAGGGAGCCACCAGTGCACCCAGAAGAAATGTCCTAGAATACAAACAACCACAGGAAGAGTGCCATTAGTAGCTGCAACCCGCAGCTTGAAGTACTGTGAACAAAAAAAAAGAAAAAGAGCTCCAAACAATACTACATACTGATCATGTGTGTGAAATATCCCCAAGCAGGACTAGATGTGGGTGAGACAGGACAGGTCCTGAGAAAAAGTATGAATTCTCATGTCCAGTTTGAACAACAGACGAAACATCCCAATGGCTTAACATTTTTTGCAGAATTGATCACAGAATTAAAGATCTCAAAATGACTGTACTGATGGGAAATTTTAAGACACAGAGAGACTGAAAGAAATGATGTCACATTATCCCACTAGATAAAAATATTTTTGATCCCTTTGGATGCCAGGTGGTAGAAAGTCTCATTGTAAGTGATGGGTTGTGTACCTCTCTGGCATTTGGAGAGTTAACCCATATATTCTTTAAACGTAGCCATTTCTGGCTAGATTCACTAGAGCATGTAAAAGGTCATTAATCTTATTTGCACTAGTCCACTACAAAGAGACTTTACTATAGCCTGGAGTATAATGTATGGTCTACACTGATAAGAATATTCTTCTAGTAGAATCAGACCCTTTGTGCCATAGATGTATCCAAGGAATTGTGCTGGATGCCTCTCCGGTATGCAAGGGGTTAGATGTTAAAATTATGTGCATGAGATTTAAAGGGATAGTAATACTTCATTTTAACTTTATTTTATTTTGTAGGCATTAAAAAAACATGAAGAATGATATAAGTCTTATCTCTGAAACCTTTATGGTTTAAGAGATATTCACAAACAAAGTATCCCCCCCCTGTTCAACCAGATAAGAAGGGAGATGCCCAGGTAGACTGCAGAGAGGGACAATCTTCAATTAAGATAATGGAAAAAGCTGAAAAACTTGTCAAGGGGGGGAAGGGCTTTCATTGTTTTCATACAAAGAAAATTGTCCCCTTCTGTTATCTGTACTGTCATACAACCAGACTCACATCTGAGAAGAGATGGCTTACACTAGGTAAAAGGGGCGGGGAGGGGAACTTTGCTT
This sequence comes from Rhinophrynus dorsalis, assembly GCA_037306005.1. Lineage (NCBI taxonomy): Eukaryota > Metazoa > Chordata > Amphibia > Anura > Rhinophrynidae > Rhinophrynus > Rhinophrynus dorsalis. The sequence goes on along the minus strand of CM074723.1, from coordinate 93,698,316 downwards.
GTGAATATCTCATAAACCATAAAGGTTTGAGAGATAAGACTTATATCATTCTTCATGTTTTTTTAATGCCTACAAAATAAAATAAAGTTAAAACGAAGTGTTACTATCCCTTTAAGGTCATGTACTGAGTATTCAGACTTAATGTTTATTATGCTCGAAGAATGGACCTAGTTGTCTTGAAAGCTTGCATCCTAGAGCTACTCAGATAGCCAATAAATGTATCATTTTTACTCTACTAGTCTCCTTTCATACTGAGTAAATATTCAGGTGAAGCTATATGTAGTTCTCATACCAAATAGGACTAATTATATCCCATAATTAGTTGGAAATAGGACCAACCCCTCAGATTTTCTAGGGGTCACACAAGAAGTTCCTTAGAAATCAAGGAGTCATATCAGAAGGTAGAGGGTCAAACTCAACAAGGTCTTTTTAATCCTATTCCTGTGATTTATAGAGGCTACAACAGCTAAAGGTCACATCAACAAAAGCAGCCAAGGCTCAAATAAGAACAGCTATTTGTTACCAGCAACTTTCAACACCATTTGAACCTGTCCTTGTAATTTATATGGACAGGTTCACATGATTAATTGTTTAAGGTTAATACACCAGCTTTAGAATCTGTTCAAACCTCAGAGTCACAGGTTCCAGTCCCGGAAAGGTCAGCTCAGCCTTTCACCCCACAGAGGTAGATAAAATGAGTACGCAGAACATACTTGAAAAGGAGAGACAATGTCAATGTATCCTTCCTGGTAAAATACTTTAATTAAAAAAAAAAGGTAAAGTCACAATAAAAAGAAGCCAGGTTCCATATGTACAAAGAAAAGGAGAAGACATTTTAGAGAAAGCCAACTGCTCTCTAGGGAATAAATGAAAAAATCCTGCTTGATTTAATAGGTAAAGTTAACCCTTGGAGAGCCAGAGAGGTATCTAACGCATTGCAATGCAATGAGTTGGATATCTCTCAGGCACTCACAGGGTTAACCCATTAAATGTTAGAGATGTCTCCAACACATTGCAAAGCAAATCTTTGAAGAGCTCTCTGGCAATCAAGGGGTTATACGTCCCATCTAACTTAATGGGAATTTGGGAAATAATTATTTTTTCCCTGTGGTGCAGTTTTTATTTTGCTCCAGAATTGCTCCACTTTTTTATTTTGCAGATATGACCCAAGATGTTTTCATCTGACAAGTGCTGAATGGCCACAGGGAAATCTTGCAGTTGACTGGTGAATTACGTACCGCATGAATTAACCTCTTGCTGACCAAAAGGCATGCAATGCATTGCTTTGCTAAGCTTTACTTACCCCACTAATCCTCAAAGGGACTGCTCTGCCATCCCAGAATTCAATCCCCCCCCCCAAAAAAAAAACAAACTCTGTGGTCTTTAATGGCTGCCCATGTGCTGGATCAGGTGACCATTAAGGGCAGGGCTCTCCCAATACAAATAATCTGTAATAGGGATCACACAGTCAGTCTAAGTATGGACACCTAACTAGTTTAAATTCGGTCACTAATAGGGGGGAATTTCAAGGAGGTTGAATCAGCATTTTTATTTAAAGTGCACCTGTTTCTAAGTGCACTAAGCATTGAACATGATAGTTTGACAGTCTCCTTACAAGTTATCTTCTCATCCCTACAGGTATATACTAATCAGCCCTGAATTTCAGCAACATTTGTGCACTCCAGCCTTGATGGATGCAGTCTTCATGCTGTAATTTAACACATTTCAGTACATACTAATCAGCCCTGCATTTCTGCACCATTTCTGCACTCCAACCCTGATGCAGTCTTCATGCTGTAATGTAACCAATTGTGGTATTTACTAATCACCCTGATGCTGGCTCCACATTGTCTGTAGCATCAAATTAGAGAACAATATCCCTAGTCCCCTCATTATCTATGTGTCCATGTGCAATTATAGAAGTATTACCAACAGCCCAGTTTTTTCATCCACATTCAATCAGCTTTCATCCAAATCACTCAACAGTCACTGCCCTCCTAAATGTATGCAATGATATCTACACTGGCATGGAAAATGGTGAACTCACTGGAGCTATTTTCCTAGATTATGAAAAAGGTCTTTGATACAATAGATGATAATATTCTGATAAACAAACACCAAAGTTCAGGATTAGATAATCATTCCCTAAACTGGTTCCAGTCCTATTTAGCAGACAGAACACAATATGTGTCAGTTGCTGACAGTAATGCCCTTCCACTTAAAGTAACAATGGGATTCCCCAAGGCTCAATTCTTGGTCCTCATATTTTCGCTTTTTATAAATGATCTGCCCACAGTTTGCAAAGCATCTTCATGGACCATGTATGCAGATGACACCATAATCTATGCTAAAAACAAACATATCACAAATTGTGGACATATTACAGAATGAAAGAAAGATGGTTAGCAAAGAACAAACTGTTCTTAAAGGGATAGTAATGTTTCATACTAAAAGCAGCTATAATTAATCATCATAGTATTTGGACTTTGGAGAGTGTTATTTCAATTCTGTCAGAGTTGTAGTTCAAGAGTAATTCAATGACAAAGTGTCCCCCTCCCGCCCATTTTACTGATGTAACACTGCTCAGCCAGAGCAGAAGGGAGGTGCCCAGGTAGACTGCAGAGAGGGACAATGTTCGATTAAGATAAGGGAAAAACCTGAAAAACTTGTCAAGGGGGGCAGGGCTTTCATTGTTCTAATAGGAAGAAGATTGTCCCCTGCTGTTATCTGTCTGGTCTATGGACTGGATTCAACATCTGAGAAGAGATTGCTTACACTGGGTAAAAGGGGTAGGAGGGGAAACTTTGCTTGTGAATATCTCTCAAACCATAAAGATTTGAGAGATAAGACTTATATCGTTCTTCATGTTTTTTTAATGCCTACAAAATAAAATAAAGATAAAACGAAGTATTACTATCCCTTTAAACACCAACAAAAAGGTCACAATAGTATTTGGTACAAAGCACAAACTGTGTGTAATCTCTGCAATACCCCCCATCCATTGTAACAGAGTCTAATTGTAACTTGGCACTGGTGGACTTCTACAAATATTTTGGTATGTGGCTTGACCCCAAGCCCACTTTTGGCCCCCATACCGATAAATTAACATGCAATCTTTATCCTAAAATAGGTATTTTGTTTAGAAACAAATCCTGTTTTAAGTCCCCTGGTAAAAAAGCATATTGTAAAAAGATGTTACTGCCAGCCATAGACTATGGGGACATCGCATATGCTCACGCTCCACATAGCCATCTTAGTAAACATGACACTCTGTATAATTAATTGTGCCACTTTATCCTCCAATGTACTTACAATACCCATCACCATGTTATGCTTAAAGGGTTACTAATGTCAAAAAAAGTTTTTTGCATTTAGAAGAGCTTAACCCCTTAAGGACCGGCGCGCGCACGAGCGGCCGGCACTTGCGGACCACGGGGCATTTTTTTTTTATTAGCGCTTCCGGTTCAGGGCTTCCGGAGCGGCGTGCAGCCGCGACGGGAGCCCTGAACGCCATGCCGTGCCAGGACCGTCATTGGTCCTTAAGTGCCGGACTGCCGTGACGGTCCTGGCACGGCAATGGTCCTTAAGGGGTTAAAGAGTTGAGCTAAATGCAAAAAAATGTATCTCTCAAACCATTATGGTTTGAGAGATACAGGCATTTAAAGTTCGATGTCTCCTGCTAAATGTATATCGGTGGAAAACAGGAGGGGGAAAAGAAAGAAGAAAATACTCCCTCCCCTGATTTCCATCCAAAAGTAGCTCCATTAAAGGAAGGCACTCTAATAAAGCAATCAAAAAATACAAGAAATATATAAATGTTTACTCAATACAAAAAATGAGACATATTTCTTGCCTTGCAAACTAGGCACACATTTTAGACCATTCCAATGAAGGGATTCGTTGTCAATAAAGCGATTGCGGCTCTGCTGCAGAGCCTCCGTGTCCACTGCAAAGCTGTCAGCAGGAGACCTCAAACTTTAAATGTCTGTATCTCTCAAACCGTAACGGTTTGAGAGAGATACATTTTTTTGCATTTAGCTCAGCTTTTTAAGCTCTTCTAAATGCAAAAAACTTTTTTTTTTTTTTTACATTACTAACCCTTTAAAGGGATAGTAATGTTTCACAAAAAACAGCTCTGATTAATCTCCATCGTATTTGTGCCATGGAGAGTGACCTGTCCGGTCAAGAGACCAGATTCCACATCTGAGGGGAAGTAGCTTACACTACGTAAAAGGGGCAGGAGGTGGATACTTTATCATTCAATTACTCTTGAACTACAACTCTGACAGTATTGAAATAACACTCTCCATGGTCCAAATACTTTGAAGATTAATCAGAGCTGCTTTTTTTTGTTAAACATTACTATCACTTTAAAGCTCTAATTTGGTTAACACTCGAATCGAGATGTGCCCTTCACCTTTCTACTTTAGTATACAACCACTTCTCTGGAAAGTTACCGTACTACCTGAGCAGTATGTTCACTCCAGCTCTCCATACTAACTATAACCTCTGCTCCACTGTTAAAACTTCATTGCATATACCACAATATAAGAAAAAAGCCGGGTAATATCCCTTCTCCTTCAGAGCTCCAAAAAGCCTGGAATAGCCTGCCTGAAAAAAATCAAATCTAATCCCAGTCTATCCAGGACAAACTTGAAAAGAAGAGAAATATCAATGTATACTTCCTGGTAAAATATTTTCTAAATAAATAAAATAAATATAGGCAATTTTGAAAGCATTTTCAAAATCACTTAAAGTTATTATTACAAAACTAGTTGAAGAGCCCGTGCCACCCAGCAATGGCCGCGGAGCAGTCATGCACAGTAGAGACTGCCCTCACTGCTGCTGATACGGAGCGGACTACGGTCTGAATTAGGAGCCCTGGTCCGTTATCAGCCATGGCGAGCGAGGTCTGTAGTGTGCATGACTGCAGTGTGCGCAGCCATCTCTACTGGGCATGATGGCTTCTGACAAACACACATTTAGCGAATTATTATATAGGATGTTAGTTCCATTTTCAGATCAGGCAGTGTGAAACTCAGACCAGTGGAAATGCCAAGACCTGAGTGTGCGTGAGCCTTCAGCCATGTCTAGGAATTGAGGAGCAATAGAGTAATTCTCTTTCATGTTCAATTGTGAGCGCTGCTTATCACTAATGTAGCTCCATTTTAAAATATTTTCTGGTCACTATTGTAGCTCTATTTAATTTTTAAGCTCTGTTTATCTCTAGTATAACTCTATTAAATTCTACCATCATTGGTATCGCTAGAGTAGCTGTATTTCAATTGTAAGATCTCTGGTATCCTATATAATAATTCGCTAAATCGTGTGTAACGCCTCGTCATGCGCAGTAGACACTGCTGCGTGTGCTGCAGTCATGCACAATAGAGACTGCCCTCGCTGCACCTGATACAGAGTGGGGCGGTCCCGCTCTGTATCAGTCGCGGCGCAGGCAGTCTCTGCTGAGCATGACTGCAACACGACCGGCTGGCAGTGGCACTGTGGCCCGTGTTAACGGGCTCTTCAACTAGTCGCTAATATAGCACCATTTCAGTTGTAAGCTCCGTGGCATCAGTAGTGTATCTCCAATTCAACTGTAAGTCCTGTGGTATAACTAGGGTAGCTCCATTGCAGTTGTAAACTTGTGGTGCCCTATTCCAGTTAGTACTCCCATGGGGGTTAGGCCTGTTATCTTCTGTCTCATGCATTTGTTTTTCCTAAAAGCTGCTCACTCTTAAAGGGGTAGTCTGACTGGTGAAATTTACTGACCTCATCTGTGTTCGTTTTCATTTGGAAGAGGCTAAATAATAGTCTTGATTATTCATCACATAAAGGGATGGTAATACTTAAAATGTAAAAACATATGTTGTGGGGTTTATCCCCCTGACTAAAACAAGGGAACTGTAACTGCTGAAAGGTGGTTTAATCAAACGTTATAACAGCTCAGTTACATTTTTTTGGTGCAGTATCACATTGGCCTGAAATTTACAGTGGAGCTGTTGCTACACCATCCTATGGACAGATCTGGTCAGTTGACCATAAATCTTCATAGGATGGTATAGCAACAGCGCCACTGTTCGTTTTCAGGCCACTGTGATACAGCACCTAAAAATTCAATTTTGAGCTGTAACAACTTTTGAATAAAACACATTTCAGCAGTGGAAGTACCCTTTAGTTACTTGGGGCATAAACCCTACACATATTTTGTTTTACATTTTAAGTATTACTATCTCTTTAAGTGTATCATGCTAAATCTTAGTTACTCTGTAGCATGCATGTCTACTGGATCCTAGCCATATTTGGTGTATGCATACTTCCCAACATTTCAAATTGCCAAGGAGGGACACTTGTGTTTTAGGAGGCGTTGCTGGAGGCATGGCTGGTAGGCGGGACATTACTGAGAAATTTTATCCTATTGTATGACCTCTTGACACCACGTTGTGAAACCTAATAAATGACTTTTATCAAGACCAAAGTATTTTATTTACACAGACTAATTTATAAACACATACATGGATGTTTAAACAAACAATAATGTGAATTTTATTGCTGTAGAGCAGTGATTCTCAACGTTAGTCCTCGGGGCACACCACCAGTGCAGGTTTTCAGGTTGTTCCTGCTTAATCACAGGTCAGTCATTGTGATTGATTTACCTGTGATTAATTAGGGATATCTTGAAAACATGACCTGTTGGTGTGCCCTGAGGACTGGAGCTGAGAATCACTGCTGTAGAGCAATGGGATACACTTATATACACACCACACCATCTGATCTCCTAAAAAGAGGGACATCAGGGTGGGAAAGAGGGACAGAGGGATTTGGGTCTAAAAGAGGGACTGACCCTCCTAAAAAGGGACACTTGGGAGGTATGGTGTATGGAGTGGGATCTTGAATACTAACTGGGGATATTATTTGAACTTAACAAGACAAAATGGAAGTTTTAACCACTAACCTGACATCTTATGTGACATTTAAGATTTAGCATAAATCTCAGTGGTTGTAGTTCTGAACTGCTTGATTGTCAGTCTTTGGCTCCCAATATTAAAGTATTGTGATTGTCAGAAGGGTCTCCCTCTGTTTTTGTGGTAGAAACAGTTAATTTGTGCAGATGACAGAGTAGGTAACACTGGGCCCTCTCACCCTGAGAATGTGGTCCTTCACACTGAAATTTGAGTCAAACTCTGAGAGTTCACCCTAGAAAACTTTCATGGACACTTCTAACACCAATTAATTATTTGTCAAATAACGATTGAAAGAAACAAATATTTAGTTACGATTGGGTTTCACACTCAATCGTTAAACATGCCTATCGTGCATAACCATTTCTTTACATATACATTTCAAACTAAATATTCACATATTTGTTAACGTCTTCATGGAAAAGAATGACACCCTAGCGTCCGCACCCCGGGAGACTAACCACTGGGTGATATACACAACGTGGGAACCTGCTAACAAACATATAAGTGACAATTATGTCTCACTTCTTGCTATACTTAAGCGAGTGTGCAACATCCAATTTCGTTGTCAACTACAATCTCCATGGTGATGTACTTATACATTAGCAGCACTGACAGGGAAGTAGTTCTGGGAGTTGTAGTTCCTTCCGCTGATTGGTCGCTCAGTTAGCAGCGTGTTGGATCATGGCTGCTTCCAGTGCTGCAGGTCTGGTGTTAAAGTCAGTGAAGACGATCGCTGTCCGGTTTTGTCCTTTTGAGTCAAATGTTCGGTCCACTAGGTGAGATGTGACATGGGCGTCTTAATGTTTTATCATCATACGCAGGCCATCGATTATTGCCTTGTGCACTCTCTTTAAGGTCATCCAGTCTCTTGGAATATGTGACAAGTGACATTAACGAGGAAGTACGTTTACTATGCAAAGTAATGTGATTATTATGTTATTTTGATAATACGTGTATAGAGATAACAAATGAGCAGTTGTGGCTTAAACAGACTTGTTCATAGGAACAACAAAATATTCAAAAATTCTTAAATATATATGACCCCCCCCATATTTCAACATTTAAAGTGGGTTCAGTCTTAATTAGTTGACCACCAGAGGACATTGCTTTGCGTATGGGTTTAAAGGGTTTATCAATATGCTCATAACCACCTGTATTATAGGCCTTTCTAGTATCCATTTGGCCAAATACCTTTGTTACACACACACACACACGTTTTCTTTGCATATGTGTGTGTGTGTGTATATATATATATATATATATATATATATATATATATATTCACTCTCTCTGATTTTATTAACCCTTTGAGTGCCAGAGGGATTTCACTTTGCTTTGCAATATGTTGCTTACAACTCTGCCACTCAAAGGGTTAATCTCTGGTGGGTCAAAGGGATGTGTGTCTCATTGCTTCATGGCAAGAGTTGGTTGTGTGCACCAAAATAGTAGATCCCAAATGTTGTCTGTATCACCATAAGAACAGGTTGTTTCTTGCTATGTACCCTATTTCTATTTACAGTCTCTGCAACACTTGGTACAGCCTGTTACCCCAACTCTAAATGTTCACACAGAGACAAGTCTGCCATAAACAACGTATCACATTATTAGCATGTCATGAGGGTAATGCAGTGTTAGAATGTGTACCCCTTATTATAGCTTAGTACTTTTAGGGCACCAGATTTAGTCATCAATATCCTTTAATTCTCTTTATGCTAGAGACATCTCCAGTGCATTTCTCACATGTTGGAGATATTTCTAGAATCTAGGAGTTCAAGGGGAACTATTCGTTTATTGTGTGTGAGAGGACTTGCAGAGCTTGCAACCCAGGCTAATCGGTCTGACAGCCTAATTGGAGAGAGAAGCCTGGCCCCCAGTGGCTGTCTTGATGATCCAGCAATAAACCCAAACTACAAAAAACATCTTGACGACCAAGGGGGAGATGCACTAAAGTTGGATGCTGTGGCGGTGTGTGTGGCAAGCACAATGCCTTTGATATGGAATGCTATTTGCACTGAGAATTAGTGGTGCTTGGGGGGGGGTATGCCCATTACACATCATCATCATCATCATCATCAGCAGTAGACAACCTTGAAGCCTGAGAACATCCTCCCTGCTTACTCACTTGCTCTGTGGGGGGAGAGGATCCTCTCAGACTTAAGCACCTGAGATCTAAAATAAACCTTTCGTGTATGCACATGATCGATCAGCCCAAGGGTGGGCTGGCCTGGAGGGCAGGGGGAAATTGCCCCCTCGGCTGGTTATGTTTGGCCACTTAGGCTCCTACTTTCCTCTGAAATGCAACAGGTGTAAGTGCACAGGGCCTGCCCTCTCCTTATTATAGAAATCATTTCTGTGGCTGTATGAAGTAGCTATATAGAGAGTATGTCTTTGGAGAAGCTTATGGAACACACAATTCAAGTATGTTGTGGCTACAAACCGCAGTATAAATGCATTATCCTCCACTGCACCCTTTATCATGCCCTCTTCGAATACGAATACCTCTTCCGCAGTGTGATCCCCCTCTCAATCAGTTAATCACACTTTCAAATAGCTCATTCTCCGACCCTACCATGTTTCCAGATTATACCTTACACTTGTCACCAGGGCCGTTTTAATTCCCTGGCATGCCCAGCATATGCTGGAGGCCACAGGCTCAGTGGAGTAACAGCCCCCGCAGCAAAGGAGGGCCCCTGTGTCATAAGGGACTCCTGAATGTAGAACTAGGTCATTTTCCTGTGGTTCCCTCATGGTGATTTTTTTTACATTCTTTTTTCTGTATGTAGTGGTGATTTTCCCTGGCCCTATTCTTTAACCATTTACATGCAGAGGGAAGTTTACCCACAGACTCCATACATATTACCCCCTGTATTTCCAGGTTGCAGAGATGAACTCAATGTAACCCCTCCCACCCCAGTGCAACTTGGGAAAAGTAGTGTGAAGCAGGTTGCTCAGCTTCACAGTGTATGTAATTGGGGACAACATGGGGAAAACCACCACTATAGAAAAGAGGATACTTTTATGGTATCCAACCACGCAAGCCCCATATGTTAATTATGGCAACAGCTCTGAACTGGGTGCTATGAAACATTCGTTTGTCATAGGCACCAGCCTATAGTGCCACTTTTTTCCTTTGTAGACTTTGACAAATCTGTGTACATTGATACTGATGTCCTGTGTACAGTGGGGAATGGTTATTTTCTCCCATCATTCAGTTGGTTTGCTCCGGAATCACTTCATTTGTTCTTAGTCCATCAACCTCCTTCACTCTGTTATATGCAAATAGCTATGCACAATCTGCTCATTCTGTTCATTTTAGTTGTGAGACCTTTGAATAACTATACATCTTTTTGTCCTTTTCATGATGCCATACAAATATCTGTGTGTTGAACTCTGATTTGAGAGTGTATAAGTATGAGGTGCTTGATGTTTGCTGTGTGTATATGTTTCTGGTGCCCTGATGTGTTTAGATGTATGAGGTGATCTGATTTTTCTTTGTATGTATGTGTTATGTATGTGTGTGGTGTTCTAAATTGTGTGTGTAAATAATATATATAAAAGGCCAGAATGTTTGTACGATGCAGTCATGCACAGTAGAGACTGCTGCGCAGAATGCTGGGAGTTCTGTGCTGGGAGCATTCTGTGCGTTCATGTAGTCTCTAATGAGCATGACTGCATCTCGTGCGCCGCCAGTAAGGCGGCAGCAGTATGCAGAGCAGAACCGGCCTCTTTACCTCACCGGTACTTGGCCCGTGTACATGGGCTTTTACACTAGTGTGTATATATAATATATATATATATATATATATATATATATAATCATCATCATCCATTCTTGATAAAGGCCTCCTCAGCAAGCCTCCAGAAACATCGGTCCTGAGCCTTTTGTTTCCACTGTGTACCAATAAATTTGGTAATTTCGTCTTGTCATGGTCTTCTTGTTAGGCATTTAGTATTGAGTAGAATACATTACAAAATTTGTTTGGTCCATCTACAGTCCTGTCTTCTTGCCATGTGTAACATAGTAGATGAAGCTGAAAAAAGACATGCGTCCATCAAGTCCAGCCCATGCCAAAAACACCCCTGTTGATCCAGAGAAAAGCAAGAAAGCCCTCTGGAGCCATTTCCAATTTAGTCCCAAGTGTGTGTGTGGGGAAATAATGTATTCCTTCTTGACTCCAGTTAGTAGTCAAATAGTTCCCCGGATCAATATCCTATCAGCTTTGAAGCCATCTGTCATAATTTTCAATGTTGTTCTGTGCTAGATAGGCATCCATTGCTTTTTTGAATGCAGTTGCATTATCTGCAAGTATGAGAACCCGAGGCAAAGAATTCCACAGCCTTTCCTACCTTACTGTAAAAAATCACTGCCTCTATTTTAGTCGAAAGCGCCTTTCCTCTAGTCATAATGGATGACCTCTTGTTCTTAGTTCAGCTCTCTACATAAATGATTAATCGAATAGTTCTTTGTGTTGACCTTGAATGTACTTGTAAATAGTAATCATTTCACCCCTTAGACGTCTCTTCTCCAATGTAAACAAACCCAGTTTGGCTATTTTCTCTTTATAACTCAGTTCCTCCAATCCCTTTACCAGTTTTGTTGCACATCTCTGCACCTTTTCCAGTTCAGCAATGTCTATTTTTAAGAGCAGGCGCCCAAAATTGTACTCAATATTCTAGATGAGGCCTAACCAAGGATTTATACGGAGGTAGGATAATATTAGCATCCCTTGCTTCTACACCTCTTTTTATGCTGGCTAGTACCCTATTTGCTCTTTGTGACTCTGCACACTGCTGTGAAGTATATCGTCTATCAGTACTCCTTAACCCTTTGAGTGCCAGAGGGGTATGGAATGCATATTGCTTTGCAATGCATTCCACACCACTCTGGCACTCAAAGGTTTAATCTTTCTCTAATGAGGATTCCCCAAGTTGTTTCCCATTTAGAGTATATGTAGCAAGTTTCTACAGCCCAAATGTTTAAGCTTACATTTATCTACATTAAATGACATCTGGCACTTTTCTGCCCATTCACTCAGGTTATCTAAATACATCCAGCTCTATATGTGTTTCCTTACATAGCTTAGTGTTATCAGCAAAGATTGAGATGCTACTTTCAATTCCCACGTCTAGATCATTAACCCCTTAAGGACCGGACATTATGGGACATTTCCGTCCCATAACGTCCGCATAGGGGCACGTTGACGGGCCGGTACACGTGACCTGTCACGTGTATCGGCGCGTCATTATGGGGCTTGAAATAGATCGCTCCGATCTTGGAGCGGTCTATTTCATGCCCCATTTTTACTTACAGCGCTCCCGGTAGAGCGCTGTAAGTAAAATGTACGTGACGTACCAGGACCGTCAAGGGTCTTTCAAGAAAGTTTACCCTTGACGGTCCTGGTACGTCAAGGGTCCCTAAGGGGTTAATAAACAAATTAAAAAGCATTGGTCCCAGGACTGAGCCCTGCGGAACCCCACTTGTAACCTTAGATCAATTTGAAAAAGTTCCATTTACAACTCTCTGTCATCTATCATTTAACCAGTTCTCAATCCATGTACAGATAACACCGCCCAAACCGAAGCCTTTTAATTTATGCAGTAACCTGTTGTGAGGCACTGTATCAAAGGCTTTTGCAAAATCCAAGTATACTACATCAACAACAATTCTCCTGTCCAAATTACTACTTAGTCTTTCATAAAATGCAAGTAAATTAGTCTGACATGATCTATTCTTCATGAAACCACGCTGATTCCTACTAATGATATTGTTTGTCTTTATATAGTTCTGAATACTGTCTGTTAATAACCCTTCTAGTATCTTACCCACTATGGAAGTCATGCTCACAGGTCTATAATTTCCTGGTTTGGATCTTGCTCCCTTTATAAACAATGGAACTACATCAGCTTTCCTCCAATCACATGGCACTATGCCTGATGAAAGTGAATCAATAAATAATAAGTATAATGGTTTTGCTATTACTGAACTAAGTTCCTTAAAGGGATGGTAGCTAGTGGTGGGATCAGTCCGCTACAACGCTGACTTCAGGGAAAGTGGAAGGAGGGGGAACTTTGTGAGCTCTTATCTCTTAAACCATAAGGGTTTGAGAGATGACAGTGGGGGCAATAAATTTCTCTTTAGCATGTCTACAATATGGGGATTAGTAATTTGTAAGTATTACTATCCTTTTAAGTACCCTTGGGTGTATACCGCCCAGTCCAGGCGCTTTATTCACTATAACCCTTTTCAGTCTCTTTTGGACCTTGTTCTCAGTAAGCCATGCAGATAATGGAGGAAATTCCGTGGTTCTGTCCATTTGCCCATAGCCTGACACTGCTGCCTCTTTTGTATATACTGAAGCAAAGAATGTGGCCTGCTCATTTCCATTTCAGGCTCTAAGGACAGGTTTAGGTAGAGAAATGTGGGAACAGGACAGTCAGCTGTGCCATAAATATTGTGAAGCCTCAGTGGAGGGCTGCAACCCACCCCACTTTCATTAATTTAAAATTAACACACAAACCAGAGCACTATATATAATTTCACATTTCATCCTTTATTCATGGGGTTGCCAGCACTATTAAAATCAATAGCAGTTTTAACTTCCGCCAATTGCCAACCCTTCTTCACCCATTTGTCACCCTTCCACCCCTCCTCGGTCCCTTTCACTGCCTTCCCTACCATCCTCTCTGTTTGTCATCCACCCAAGCACTTTATTCCACACTGCACAGACTTTAGTGCATATGGCATTGTCACATTAACATATAAACACACCCACATGAATATGATAATGACTCATTAAATAATGGAAATAAGCCATTATTGATGTGTTTAGTGTGAAATTGTGGATTGATGGTGATGAAGGCAGATTGATGTTGGATTGAAGGGGATATGATGGCGAAAACATGTTAGTGCATATTTGTAGTGTGCCTTCGACATAGATCCAACACAGCATCAACATCCTGAGTCCTTATGGAAGGATGGTAAGTTATATTAGGAAAGATGGGAGGAGAAAATAAAATATAGAAGCTCCTCAGTGTGTCTCTCACCTGCATTTTCCTGAAACTGCCCATAATTTTTTTTTTATTTTTTTTTTATTTAAGAGCTGGACAAATCCTGGCTCTTACATGTTTCATTGAATGGTCACACACATGTCTAGCTTGCTCTTTTAGGAAAGAGCATGTAACAACGTAAGATAAATATGAAATGTTTTCTTATCTTGATAGATATTAGATGTATGATGATGTATGCGCTTGTTTTCACAGGCTTGGGGGAGCCATTTTCCTTTGCACTCTCACTTCCTGGTCAAGTTACTGCATTCTGCTGTGTTAAATTCAACAAAGTGTACAGTTCTGGAAAACAGCACATGTATTACATATATCGTTTATGAAAGAATGTGTAAATTTTACAAATGAACTGATATCCATGAATGTGAAATATACACATTTTCTTCATATGCTGTCAAAAGTTTTAAAAGATGGATTTGGGGTGTGTGCTGAGGTCTTTCACCCCCTGGATGCTACATTACTTTGTATCAGTGTGTTAATATTTTATTATATTGGTATTCATGTAAAAAGAGAAAAACATTGATTTAATCATTGAATAAAATATTATTTCATATTTCCCTTGCAGAGAATTCTTGGAAGCCATTAACACGAAAAAAGTCCGTTCTACCAATAATAACCTGGAGGTGACAGTAGATGTGAGGCATGATAAATCTGAGCCACTTGTAGATATTCTGTTTGGTAAGTTATGTGATTTTGTGATGCATCATATAGTTGTGAATTGTATGTTCTCAAGAAAAAAAATAAGCAAAATATAACTATGATATAATCAGCATGAATTTTGTATTCAGACTTCGTTTAAGGGCTGTTTCACATGGGTGAGTGGAACGCAGAAATGATGTTGTACAGCAGTCTGTAACACTGTCCATGTGAATGTTCTGCCTATTTGTCCACTGTGCAAATTAGCAATGTTGCATCTTCCCTGTTTTCTATGTTGAAAACTGTCACGATGCAGCATGTTGCTTTAAAGGGATAGTAATACTTTAATATTACTATTCCCCATATTGTAGATATTTGAAAAAGAATTTAATTACCCCCAGGTTCATCTCTAAAACCTTTTATGGTTTGAGAGATAACCGTACGCAGAGTTCCCCCTTCCCTGAAGTCAACATTGTACTGACTGCAGGGATATCCGGTCTTATTTGCATCAGGCGGCTCTGCAGCTGAGCCAAGATCGCTTTAGTAAAAAGAATTATTCCGCTGAAATGGTCTTCTACATGTGCTTGGTTTGCAAGCACACTAAATACATTGAATATTGACTTGACAGTATATTAAGAATTTGTGATTTACAGTACATGGAAAAAAATAGTTGTAAAGAAAGACTAGCCAAACTCGGTTTGTTTATATTAGAGAAGATACGTCTAAGGGGTGATATGATTACCATTTACAAATACATTCAAGGTCAATACAAAAAACTATTCAATTATTTACGGAAAGAGCTGAGCTAAGAACAAGAGGTCATCCATTAAGACCAGAGTAAAGGCACTTTCGATTAAAACAAAGGCATGGATTCTTTACAGTAAGGACAGTAAAGCTATGGAATGCTTTGCCTCGGGATGTCGTATTTGCAGATAATGCAGCTGCTTTCATAAAAGCAATGGATGCCTATCTAGCGCAGAACAATATTGAAAAGTATGACAGATGGCTTCAATGCAGATAGGTTTGTTGATCCAGGGAAATATCTGACTGCCATTTGGAGTCTGGAAGGAATTTTTTTTTACCACTTGGGGCTAAATTGGTCATGGCTTCAGAGGGCTTTTTTGCCTTCCTCAGGATAAACTGGTGTGTGTATGGCATGGGCTGGACTTGATGAACATGTCTTTTTTCAGCCTTATCAACTATGTTACTGTGTAGTAATGTTAACAGTAAATTCAATTGGGATACATCTAGACACACGAAAAACTTTCTTGGCCCCTGTGTATACTTCTAGAGTTCTACTGGTAGAGCTGTATCTCTCTTTATTTTAATAGTATAAGTAGTTGTTTTAGATATTAAGTACTTCACAAGTTTGTTATATTGACCACACTGGATTTAAATTAGGGTCACAATTCCTTGTGCTTAGTAAGCCCTCTGTACACTAGTGGTGCATGTTACAGCAAACTGCAGGAGAACAAGAAAAGAAAGACAGGGTACAGACCCCTCTATGAGCAAAACCTGTTAAGTGTAATGTATAAACACCCCCCCCCCCCCCCCCCGGGACCAGTTATGGACACCAGTTAAGCCTTGTACTCAAATCTCTGAGAAAAGGCTCAGGATACCAATTAAAAAATAATTTCTTCATTGGAATGGTCTACAAAGTGTGCTTGCAAGCCAGGCACACTTTGTAGACAGTTCCAATGAAGATCCTCTGATCTGTGGACCGGATTCCAAATCTGTCCACTAGATGGCAGACTTGGCTAAAACAGCCAGGAAAAGGGAACTTTACTTGCTAATATCTCCCAAACCATGAAGGTTTGGGAGATAAGACTTGTATCATTTTTAATGCTTTTTTAAGGGCTACAATATAAAATAAAATTACTTTCAGGCAATACTATCCCTTTAAGCACTGTATATACAAATACTTTGTTATATAAATCAAATTTATGCTTCTAAAAAAATATTGTAATATTTTGATTCTTGTCTTCATAATGTTAATTTGTTCTTATCATTTGTTCTCATAAGTTGCATTTATAACTACTTTTTTGACCCTGAAGAAGTCATAAGTGATAAGGAACACCTTGGGCAATCCTATATCAATTTATCTTGTTCAATTGATAAATTGGTTTTTATTGGTATTCTGAGTCTTCTTTCATATACTATAGATGTAAAATCATTGTTTCCTACAAGCAGCAGCAGATTTAATTACAAGGTTTAACTAATTTCATCCTCTGGTGAGCATAACTGGTACTGGGAGGGGGGTCTATATACTAAACTTAAAGGAACAGTAATGTCCAATAAAAATGTTGTCTTGTTTTGTAGATTAAAAAAAAACGTTCGTGATAAACAGTGCTCACAACTGAAATGGAGCTTAAAGCAACAGTAATGTCCAATACAATTTTATGTTTGTTTTGTAGGTTTAAAAAAAGTAAATGATGTGGCACAAATCTCATGTCTCAAACCTTTATGGTTTGAAAGATATTCACATCTAAAGTTCCCCCTCTACTGAAGTCAGCTGTAAAGCTGACAGGAGATGTGTGTCAGCCGACATGAGGTGGCTCTTCAGCAGAGCCGCAGTAGCGATATTGGTAAAGAATTACTTCATTGGAATGGTCTACAAAGTATGCTTGCAAACCAGGCACACTTTGTAGACAGTTCCATTGAAGTAATTATTTTCCAATATTGCTATTTCGGCTCTGCTGCATAGCCGCTGACTGGTCACAGGACTGGGATCTCATGCTGTCAGCACAACTCTGACGTCAAGAAATGGGGAGGGAGGGGGGAATGTTAGATGTGAATATCTCTCAAACCATAAAGGTTTGAGAGATGGGATTTATGTCACTTTTTTTTTTAAAATCTATAAAGCGAGAACATTTTTATTGGACATTAATGTCCTTTTAGCAGGTTTTGCTCTTAGAGGAGTATGCGCCCTGTCTCTCTTTCTTTAAAAAATATAGAGAAGGGCTTATGCTGAGTAAATCAAGTGTACTCCCACTGCTGCAAGAGGTTTTATTCTAAAGTTATTGCAGCTGACGCTTGCATTTTTTTGGGTGCAGAACCTTCATGTCCTGACATTTTACAGTGGTGCTGGTGCTACAGCAGTCTATGGAGGTCCTTCTAACTGGCATCTATTCTTATACTTTGCCAAACTGGAATTTGCCAGGGGAACTCCATGTGATAATGTTCTCTTTCTAGACAGTGTACAGCTGGCTAGACAATGGCATTAAGGATACCTTTTGGTTAGGCCTCTTCACCCTTAGGTCTGATATTTTGTTTATCCTGTCTTCTGGGAGGAAGGTATTTGCTTCTCTGGAATCCGGGGTTAGTCCTAACATGGTTTTCCTCTGGGAGGGAATAATACTTGATTTATTTTCATTATCCATCACAGCCCTGAGTGGGTGGAGAGTACTACCATTACAATGATTATCTACTTTCTCTGTGTGCAGCTGATAATACCATCAAGATCTTTGTGAATATTAAAAGTAAACAAATCAGTTCTTCCAGATGAGATTCATCCAGCAGTATTAAAAGATCTTAGATCTGTGAGGCATATGTAGCATCGTTAGCTGAGCATTTTAACTGGTCAGTGTTGACAGGAATGATTCTAGATGACTAGGAAAATTTCCAGTGTAATACCACTGCACAAAACACTTAGTAGGGAGGACTCTGGTAACTAAAAACCTATGAGTCTAACATCAGTAGTTGGGAGAATAATGAAAATGCTATTAAGAGAGTTGTAGAGTATCTGAAGTCTAAGGACTTGCATGATCCATAGCACCATGGCTCTACAGTTGGAAGATCTTGCAAAACATATAGTGTGTGACGATAGATGTAACTTATCTGATACTGTTCCACATGATAGATGGATTCTTAAGATGCATAGTTTAGGATTGGACTCAATGATCATTTACAGGATAAGAAATTGGCTGAATCACAGGCAACAGTGAGTCACAGTGAATGGAATACATTCAGAGTGGGATGTTTAAGGGGTCATTGGTCCTGTTCTCTTCGACTGTGATATTTCTAATTGCTTTCAAGGTAAGGTGTGCCTATTTGTAGATGGTGCAAAAATCTGTAACAGGTTTGACACTGCAGAGCCAACAAGCCAAATGCATGGGGATTTAGGACATTTGGAGGAATGTACAAGAGTATGGGGACCAAAGTTTAATTCTACAAAGTGGAAGATAATGTTTATTGGGCACAGAAAACTCAGATGAATAATACAGGCTTCATGAGACTTTGCTGAAAGCAGCAGAAGAAAGGAACTTGGAAGATATTTTGGTGACTTGAAGGAAGGGCTGAGAACTGGAAGTGAGAGACCCTTCCATACTGAAGAAAGGCTCCTCTGAGAAACTGTTTGAAAGATGGGTGAATTAGAACATGCAGGTAAGCATCCTGCAGAACCACCACAGTCATAATTTCTCCTGGAGACAGGATACATATAACATATTTTACTGTCTTTATTTTTATATGAATGTTTTGTATATTTATTTTTAGTCTGCATTCTCCTGCAGCCCTTGGACTTTAAAGAGTATAGAATCATTATCTTCTTCTGGAGGAGGAACAGGTTCTTTTGCTTCCATTCAGCATCTGAGCAGATCTTTGTCACTATAAATGTGTAAGGAATTATTAGAGAAATATTTGCAATAAACTTGATTATGCCTAGAATAGAAAGTTCTGATGTTTTTTCTTGATTTAGTAAAATGCTGAGATTCTTCCTGCACATTAATAGAATCCCTTTGACTTTTCGCACCATACGGAATTAGATTTACAGCTTGAGGCAATGTTATATTTTATTCTGTAATATCTTCCCTTATATTAGAGGTTTTTTTGATGAAGATCTCTTTTTGGAGGATCCCAAAACTGAGTTCCCTCAGAGTGAAACAGATATCATTCTTCAGAAACAGAATCTGCATTTCCTCTAGGATGATCTTGGCAATTACATTATGAACCAGAAACGTTTTGGTTTTCTTAAGGACTTGGATAAGGATCCTTGCGGTTGTGTCTTTTAGCTTCATTATAGCTCTAACAGCAGTAACCAGGAGTTAATTATTTCAACTGGAAATAAATAAGGATCGTCAATTATTTTCCTTTCTTCCTATTCAAAGAGTGAATTATTTGTCTGAGGAGCTTGTTACTGATGAGTGTGAGGATTTCTCCATTGTAGGCATCTTTTTGGAGGCTGAAGGCATAGCCAGACTGGAGACTTCAATTTGCTTGAGGGTCTGTTGCATATCCACCTGGAACCTGGGAGAGGACTGGCACATGGTAGATGAGCCAGGACCTTCTATTGATGAACATAGTGTGGCTATTCTGTTGCATGGCTGGCATCCTTTTGGTGAAGAGTTCTTTGGAAACGACCAATTCTCTGCCAGCTGTTTCAGTGGTGGAGGCATAGAAGAGGAAAACACATTAAGCCCTTGAATAAACTTATCTCAATGGGGATTTCAGGAATTTTAATTTGTACCCTTCTTTGTTTGGTTTGCTCCAAGATTGCTTCTCTGAATCTTGCTGAATTCATCCCTTACGCTAAACTTTCGGCATGTCCATCTTACAATATGAAGCACAATCATTAGGGTATTTTTGTCAGAGAGTACCATACCATGCAAAGCAATGAAGTGCGTACCCCTCTGGCACTCAAATGGTTAATAAATACTGTTGCAGTAATTATATTTTCTTTTTATTAGTGTAAATTTCATTTTATTGTTTTAATAAAACAGAATGATGTTCATCTGTGTGAATATCAAAATTTGCCACCAGGGGTCGCCATTGTACCAAAATATAAACTGTAAAATACAAGAGACTAGAAAATAATGCCTAAGATCAGGGGAAACACATTAATGCTTTGGAGGAGGAAAAGAGCCTATTTTTTCTATTGTAAAACTTTCCTCTGTGGTTTAATACCGAATCTCTGCTGAATCTCGGAAATCAAAGTATTTAAGTGGACCTGACAAATTAACCACTTGAAGATAAGAGGGTTTTACAATGAATTGCAAAGCCCTCTGCTTCTCAAGGGTAAAGATAAGTTTAGTTAATTTTAAAGACCATTAACAACTATCAAATGTTGTAGCAGGCATTTGTTTCTGATATAAAGCTTTTTGAGAAATGAAACTTTGATTTTAGGTTAGACGAGGAGGGGAGCTGAAATATAGAGGACACTCGTGTTTCATCTTAACAGATTTGCTACATTGAGTGATGATGTTGGCACAAATATGCTGTTGCTGGAGATGACTGTTCTCTCTAACAGCTGTGAGAAAAGCCCCTCTAGCAGTGATTGTATTTGGGGCACAGGCAGACATAGACAGGTGGTGGTGGTAGGAGATTCCATAAGTTTGAAGACAGATACAATAAATTGTCTCCAGGATTGCTGCAATCAAACAGTTTGCTGTCTCTCAGATGTTCGGGTTCCGCATGTAGTGGATTGGATTGATACATTGTAGGGAGGGGCTAGGCATGGCCTGGCTGCCATGCATATTGGTACCAATGACAGTTATGTGAAGATGGAGCTCCATAAATTGTAATTTCATGGAAATGGTTATTCAGGTTAAGCAAATACTACCTTAGCCATATGCTCCACCTGCAAGGCAATACAAGAATAAGGGAGTTAAATGCATGACTAAAGACTTGATGTAAGCGGGAGGGGTTTGGGTTTCTAGAGCACTGGACTGTCTTATTTTGCCCACGGTCTTTATAGTAGAGGTGGATTGCACCTTATTGAAAGGGGTGGCTGTGCTAGGGGATAGGGTGGTTATACTGTTGGAGGAGAATTTAGACTTGGAAAGGAGGGAGAGTGAAATAGTACAGAATGGGGCAGACCGTGTAGTGGAGGTACTAAGATTGGAGAAGGGGTATGGGGGTGGAGAGGGTGGTAGGGCTAGTTTATATAATTGGGAGGTATCTGTATTTAGCCTGCTTAAAAAAAAAAAATAAATAAATAAATATATATATATATATATATATATATATATATATATATATATATAATATACATTTTCAAAGAATGTACATCTTCAGATTGACATGAGCATAAAATGTATGCTTGCAAATGCTTGTAGTCTGGCTGGTTAGATAGAAGAACCGGAATGTGCTGTATGATCTACTAAGTATTACTGAAAACTGGTTGGATGATGCATGTCATTGTTCAGTCAATAAAGAGGGATATACGCTTTTTTTTAGGAGGGATAGGGTAAATAAAAGAGGAGGAGTATGCCTTTATTTAAAACTAGTTGAAGAGCCCGTTACATGGGCCACAATGCCACTACCAGCCGGTCGCTTATTAACTTTAAAGGGATAGTACACGTAGAAGACCTTTTAAGTGAATGATTTCTTTATTATTGCAGAGCTGCCGGATGATCGTAGGACAGGCTTCCCCTGCAGTCAGCTACAACGCTGACTTCAGGGAAAGGGGAGGAAGGAGGGAATTTTGCGAGTGAATATCTCTCAAACCATAAAGGTTTGAGAGATGTCACTGGGGGCAATTAATTTCTTTTTTTAGTACTACAATATTGGGATTAGTAATTTTTAAGTATTACTATCCCTTTAACAACCCATGACGTGTCAGGACTGTCATGGGTAAACTTCCCATAAGGACCCATGACGGTCCTGGCACGTCATGGGTTAAATGACAGTAGCGCGCCTCAGTGCACAGGCACAGGCTGAAACTGAGCTCTCCAGAGAAGGACTGGAGCGCTTAATTTCATTGCTTCTCTCTTCTGCCAGTATGCGTGATCGCTCCAGGAGCGATCACATGTACTGGCATTTTCATTCACAAAGGCAATGTGTTTCACACACTGCCTTTGTGACTGCTCTCTGCTTCTCTCTTCCTTACTATGAGAGTAAGGGAGAGAGAAGCAGAGAGTAGACATAACATCAAATAAAATGATGCAATAGTTGGGAGTATTAACCCCTTCAGTGCTGGTGCTGGGGGCAGGCTGGACCTGCTAAGAGCAACTTGTTTTTTTGTTTTTTTTTTTTTTAATATACATTTCAAACAGAGCAAATATTTAATTTAAACATAGTATTTATAAAACAAAGTGTAAACAAAAAACAATGGGAGTTTTATTGTTGGGAAAGAGGGACATGGGTATTTTCACCTCGGGGGGACAGTGTCCACTTAAAACTGGCCATTTTGAGATTTTTTTTTTTTTTTTTTTTTTTTATGCAGTTTTCTTTAATTTTAATAAGATAAATGGTGGGTTATCCATATACGCGTGGTATCAAAAGCCTTAGAGGAAAAACACTGTTGAACAAAGAGTCAAAAGAGGTCAGAATTTCTCCGGTCCTTAAAGTGTTCGTAATAATTAAAATTAATTTTATTTTGTATTGTAGCCATGAAAAAAACGTTAAAAACGATATAAGTCTTATCTCTCAAACCTTTGAGAGATATTGGCAAGTAAAGTTTCCCCTTCACTGGCTGTTTCACCCAAGTCTTCCATCTAGCTGACAGACTTGGAATCCTGTCGACAGATCAGCCGGCGGCTCTTCAGCAGAGCCGAGATCTCAAGATATACAAATAACTATTTCATTGGAAGGGTCTACAAAGTGTGCTTGCAAATCAGGCACACTTTGTAGACTGTTCCAATTAAGTAGTTACTTTTATATCTTGCGATCTCGGCTCTGCTGAAGATCTGCAGCTGCTCTGCGTACCGGATTCAGCTAGAGCGTTGACGTCACTCGGGGGGCGGAAACTGTACTTGTGAATATCTCTCAAATCATAAAGGTTTGAGAGATAAGACATAGCGTTTTTAATGTTTTTCTCATGGCTACAATATAAAATAAAATTAATTTCAAATATTACTATCTCTTTAAGTACAATCCACCACTGATTTTCCTGGTCCTTAAAGGGTTAAAGATCTTGAAATGGGTATTAAAAGTGATGTTGCAATCTTTCCAGATGACACTTAACTATGTAAGGAAGTAAACGCAGCAGGATGTTTATTCTCTACAGAGAGATTTCAATAAACTGAGCAAATGGGGAGAATAGTGTTAGATCAGGTTTTATATAGATAAATGAAAGATTATTCATTTGGGTTGCAGAAATAAGCATGCTACATGTATATCAAATTGAAAACTACTTGTTGGAGAGGGATTTTGGAGTACTGTTAGACAATATTTATACCATTTACAAATATATTAATTGCCAGTGCAAGGCGTTATCTGGCTAACACCTTGGTGGCTTGAGTGAAAAACAAGGGAGGATCTTTAACCCTTTGAGTGACAGAGGAACACAACGCATTGCTCTGCAATGCTTTGCGTACCTCTGTCACCGAAAGGGTCAATGCTAGAGGCAAGTTAGGCTAAACAAAATATGTGATTTTGTTTTTATCTTTTTTATTTATTTACAGTAATGGCAGTCATATATATTTTTTTTTTTCCTAACCACATCCGCTATGTAACTATGGCACCATCTGGCACCTTGTGCTAATTAGTTTAAGTGCTGTGCTATGAATGAATCAAGGCAGAGTCTGCACACACACAGGATGGTAGTTTCCAATAGCTATAATCAACTTTGTCTTGGAACAGTACTGGTGTAATGTACAGGGAAGTACCAGACTTTACCTCCAAATTATGAAGGTCAATGTCTCAAAAAACTATTTATTTTACATAAAGGCTAGTACAGCATATAGGCAGATTTTTATTATCTGTAAAATAAAATAAACATGTCTTAGGGTGATAGGAACACATTAAACCTACATTAAACTTAAACCATGAAAGGTTTTGTAGTTAATCAGGAATCCTGGGCGTTCTATTGCCCTTATCCGATAAGAGAGAGATTCAAAGTTTTAACCCTTCGAGTGCCAGAGAGGTATCCAGCACTTTGATAGAGAGGTAACCAATGCACTGTGTTGCAATCAAAGGATTAACCCAGGATAATGCTTCTGTCTGCACCAGGGTTGGGCAGCTAACCGTCTGTTGGCAGGCAAAGGATGATGGGAATTGTAGTCCATGGTTATCCTCTGCCAGTGTGAATTCTCTGGTAACGACAATGTCCCATTTATTATTCTGGAGTAAACCAACTGTACCACAGGGGACAAATCTAAAATTCCTGTTAAAATCAATTGGGCTTTTAACCCTGTAAATGCTAGAGGGATTTCCAGTGCATTGTGAAGCAAGGGGTTCAAACTTCTATTCAAGTGCATGGAAATGTAGGAATGTTTATGTCTTCTATGGTGCGGTTGGTTTACGCCAGAATAACTCCAGTTTGCCTTTATACATATGGACCAATAGTCCGTATTTTTAAAAGTATACTTGAGTTATTCTGGAGTAAACCAACTGCACCATAGGGGACAAATACAAATTCCTACATTTCCATGCACTTGAATAGAGCTTTTTAACCATTTGCAATTCATTGGAGACCTCTCTGGTGTTCAAGGAGTTAAAAGCCCAATTTCAATGATGTTTTTCTGTGAAAACACTATAATGTGCTGTCTGTCATACACAGACACCCCACTTTGTTTGTCTGTCTCTCTTTGCTGTGCTTTGTGTCTCTTGCTTTGTCTCTCTCCCTCTTTCACGGAGTCTGTCATTGTCTCTCTCACTCTGTCTGAGAGCCTGTCGCTCTTTTTCCTCTCTAAAACTCTTTGAAAGTTTGCTACACACTGAGTCTGTCCCTTTCTTTCTCTCTCTGAGTTGTTTGTCCCTTTCTCTCTCTCTCTGTCCCTTTCTCTCTGTGTCTGTCCCTTTCTCTCTGTGTCTGTCCCTTTCTCTCTGTGTCTGTCCCTTTCTCTCTGTCTCTGTCCCTTTCTCTCTGTCTCTGTCCCTTTCTCTCTGTCTCTGTCCCTTTCTCTCTCTGTCTGTCCCTTTCTCTCTCTTTCCCTTTCTTTCTCTCTGAGTCTGTCCCTCAGTTTCTCTCTCTGAGTCTGTCCCTCAGTTTCTCTCTCTGAGTCTGTCCCTCCCTTTCTCTCTCTCTGAGTCTGTCCCTCCCTTTCTCTCTCTCTGAGTCTGCCCCTCAGTTTCTCTCTCTGAGTCTGCCCCTCAGTTTCTCTCTCTGAGTCTGTCCCTCCCTTTCTCTCTCTCTGAGTCTGCCCCTCAGTTTCTCTCTCTCTGAGTCTGCCCCTCAGTTTCTCTCTCTCTGAGTCTGCCCCTCAGTTTCTCTCTCTGAGTCTGCCCCTCAGTTTCTCTCTCTGAGTCTGCCCCTCAGTTTCTCTCTCTGAGTCTGCCCCTCAGTTTCTCTCTCTGAGTCTGCCCCTCAGTTTCTCTCTCTGAGTCTGCCCCTCAGTTTCTCTCTCTGAGTCTGCCCCTCAGTTTCTCTCTCTGAGTCTGCCCCTCAGTTTCTCTCTCTGAGTCTGCCCCTCAGTTTCTCTCTCTGAGTCTGCCCCTCAGTTTCTCTCTCTGAGTCTGCCCCTCAGTTTCTCTCTCTGAGTCTGCCCCTCAGTTTCTCTCTCTGAGTCTGCCCCTCAGTTTCTCTCTCTGAGTCTGCCCCTCAGTTTCTCTCTCTGAGTCTGCCCCTCAGTTTCTCTCTCTGAGTCTGCCCCTCAGTTTCTCTCTCTGAGTCTGCCCCTCAGTTTCTCTCTCTGAGTCTGCCCCTCAGTTTCTCTCTCTGAGTCTGCCCCTCAGTTTCTCTCTCTGAGTCTGCCCCTCAGTTTCTCTCTCTGAGTCTGCCCCTCAGTTTCTCTCTCTGAGTCTGCCCCTCAGTTTCTCTCTCTGAGTCTGCCCCTCAGTTTCTCTCTCTGAGTCTGCCCCTCAGTTTCTCTCTCTGAGTCTGCCCCTCAGTTTCTCTCTCTGAGTCTGCCCCTCAGTTTCTCTCTCTGAGTCTGCCCCTCAGTTTCTCTCTCTGAGTCTGCCCCTCAGTTTCTCTCTCTGAGTCTGCCCCTCAGTTTCTCTCTCTGAGTCTGCCCCTCAGTTTCTCTCTCTGAGTCTGCCCCTCAGTTTCTCTCTCTGAGTCTGCCCCTCAGTTTCTCTCTCTGAGTCTGCCCCTCAGTTTCTCTCTCTGAGTCTGCCCCTCAGTTTCTCTCTCTGAGTCTGCCCCTCAGTTTCTCTCTCTGAGTCTGCCCCTCAGTTTCTCTCTCTGAGTCTGCCCCTCAGTTTCTCTCTCTCTCTGAGTCTGCCCCTCAGTTTCTCTCTCTCTCTGAGTCTGCCCCTCAGTTTCTCTCTCTCTCTCTGAGTCTGCCCCTCAGTTTCTCTCTCTCTCTGAGTCTGCCCCTCAGTTTCTCTCTCTCTCTCTCTGAGTCTGCCCCTCAGTTTCTCTCTCTCTCTCTCTGAGTCTGCCCCTCAGTTTCTCTCTCTCTCTCTCTGAGTCTGCCCCTCAGTTTCTCTCTCTCTCTCTCTGAGTCTGCCCCTCAGTTTCTCTCTCTCTCTCTCTGAGTCTGCCCCTCAGTTTCTCTCTCTCTCTCTCTGAGTCTGCCCCTCAGTTTCTCTCTCTCTCTCTCTGAGTCTGCCCCTCAGTTTCTCTCTCTCTCTCTCTGAGTCTGCCCCTCAGTTTCTCTCTCTCTCTCTCTGAGTCTGCCCCTCAGTTTCTCTCTCTCTCTCTCTGAGTCTGCCCCTCAGTTTCTCTCTCTCTCTCTCTGAGTCTGCCCCTCAGTTTCTCTCTCTCTCTCTCTGAGTCTGCCCCTCAGTTTCTCTCTCTCTCTCTCTGAGTCTGCCCCTCAGTTTCTCTCTCTCTCTCTCTGAGTCTGCCCCTCAGTTTCTCTCTCTCTCTCTCTGAGTCTGCCCCTCAGTTTCTCTCTCTCTCTGAGTCTGCCCCTCAGTTTCTCTCTCTCTCTGAGTCTGCCCCTCAGTTTCTCTCTCTCTCTGAGTCTGCCCCTCAGTTTCTCTCTCTCTCTGAGTCTGCCCCTCAGTTTCTCTCTGATTCTGTCTCTCCCTTTCTGTCTGAGTCTGCCCCTCAGTTTCTCTCTCTCTGAGTCTGCCCCTCAGTTTCTCTCTGAGTCTGTCCCTCAGTTTCTCTCTCTGAGTCTGCCCCTCAGTTTCTCTCTGATTCTGTCTCTCCCTTTCTCTCTCTCTGAGTCTGCCCCTCAGTTTCTCTCTCTCTGAGTCTGCCCCTCAGTTTCTCTCTCTCTGAGTCTGCCCCTCAGTTTCTCTCTCTGAGTCTGCCCCTCAGTTTCTCTCTCTGAGTCTGCCCCTCAGTTTCTCTCTCTGAGTCTGCCCCTCAGTTTCTCTCTCTGAGTCTGCCCCTCAGTTTCTCTCTCTGAGTCTGCCCCTCAGTTTCTCTCTCTGAGTCTGCCCCTCAGTTTCTCTCTCTGAGTCTGCCCCTCAGTTTCTCTCTCTGAGTCTGCCCCTCAGTTTCTCTCTCTGAGTCTGCCCCTCAGTTTCTCTCTCTGAGTCTGCCCCTCAGTTTCTCTCTCTGAGTCTGCCCCTCAGTTTCTCTCTCTGAGTCTGCCCCTCAGTTTCTCTCTGATTCTGTCTCTCTCTTTCTCTCTGTCTGAGTCTGTCCCTCAGTTTCTCTCTCTGAGTCTGTCCCTCAGTTTCTCTCTGAGTCTGTCCCTCAGTTTCTCTCTGAGTCTGTCCCTCAGTTTCTCTCTGAGTCTGTCCCTCAGTTTCTCTCTGAGTCTGTCCCTCAGTTTCTCTCTGAGTCTGTCCCTCAGTTTCTCTCTCTGAGTCTGTCCCTCAGTTTCTCTCTCTGAGTCTGTCCCTCAGTTTCTCTCTCTGAGTCTGTCCCTCAGTTTCTCTCTCTGAGTCTGTCCCTCAGTTTCTCTCTCTGAGTCTGTCCCTCAGTTTCTCTCTCTGAGTCTGTCCCTCAGTTTCTCTCTCTGAGTCTGTCCCTCAGTTTCTCTCTCTGAGTCTGTCCCTCAGTTTCTCTCTGAGTCTGTCCCTCAGTTTCTCTCTGATTCTGTCTCTCCCTTTCTCTCTCTCTGAGTCTGTCCCTCAGTTTCTCTCTCTGAGTCTGTCCCTCAGTTTCTCTCTCTGAGTCTGTCCCTCAGTTTCTCTCTCTGAGTCTGTCCCTCAGTTTCTCTCTCTGAGTCTGTCCCTCAGTTTCTCTCTCTGAGTCTGTCCCTCAGTTTCTCTCTCTGAGTCTGTCCCTCAGTTTCTCTCTCTGAGTCTGTCCCTCAGTTTCTCTCTCTGAGTCTGTCCCTCAGTTTCTCTCTCTGAGTCTGTCCCTCAGTTTCTCTCTCTGAGTCTGTCCCTCAGTTTCTCTCTCTGAGTCTGTCCCTCAGTTTCTCTCTCTGAGTCTGTCCCTCAGTTTCTCTCTCTGAGTCTGTCCCTCAGTTTCTCTCTCTGAGTCTGTCCCTCAGTTTCTCTCTCTGAGTCTGTCCCTCAGTTTCTCTCTCTGAGTCTGTCCCTCAGTTTCTCTCTCTGAGTCTGTCCCTCAGTTTCTCTCTCTGAGTCTGTCCCTCAGTTTCTCTCTCTGAGTCTGTCCCTCAGTTTCTCTCTCTGAGTCTGTCCCTCAGTTTCTCTCTCTGAGTCTGTCCCTCAGTTTCTCTCTCTGAGTCTGTCCCTCAGTTTCTCTCTCTGAGTCTGTCCCTCAGTTTCTCTCTCTGAGTCTGTCCCTCAGTTTCTCTCTCTGAGTCTGTCCCTCAGTTTCTCTCTCTGAGTCTGTCCCTCAGTTTCTCTCTCTGAGTCTGTCCCTCAGTTTCTCTCTCTGAGTCTGTCCCTCAGTTTCTCTCTCTGAGTCTGTCCCTCAGTTTCTCTCTCTGAGTCTGTCCCTCAGTTTCTCTCTCTGAGTCTGTCCCTCAGTTTCTCTCTCTGAGTCTGTCCCTCAGTTTCTCTCTCTGAGTCTGTCCCTCAGTTTCTCTCTCTGAGTCTGTCCCTCAGTTTCTCTCTGAGTCTGTCCCTCAGTTTCTCTCTGAGTCTGTCCCTCAGTTTCTCTCTGAGTCTGTCCCTCAGTTTCTCTCTGAGTCTGCCCCTCAGTTTCTCTCTGAGTCTGCCCCTCAGTTTCTCTCTGAATCTGCCCCTCAGTTTTTCTCTCTGAGTCTGCCCCTCAGTTTCTCTCTCTCTCTGAGTCTGCCCCTCAGTTTCTCTCTCTCTCTGAGTCTGCCCCTCAGTTTCTCTCTCTCTCTGAGTCTGCCCCTCAGTTTCTCTCTCTCTCTGAGTCTGCCCCTCAGTTTCTCTCTCTCTCTCTGAGTCTGCCCCTCAGTTTCTCTCTCTCTCTCTGAGTCTGCCCCTCAGTTTCTCTCTCTCTCTGAGTCTGCCCCTCAGTTTCTCTCTCTCTCTGAGTCTGCCCCTCAGTTTCTCTCTCTCTCTGAGTCTGCCCCTCAGTTTCTCTCTCTCTCTGAGTCTGCCCCTCAGTTTCTCTCTCTCTCTGAGTCTGCCCCTCAGTTTCTCTCTCTCTCTCTGAGTCTGCCCCTCAGTTTCTCTCTCTGAGTCTGCCCCTCAGTTTCTCTCTCTGAGTCTGCCCCTCAGTTTCTCTCTCTGAGTCTGCCCCTCAGTTTCTCTCTCTGAGTCTGCCCCTCAGTTTCTCTCTCTGAGTCTGCCCCTCAGTTTCTTTCTCTCTCTGAGTCTGCCCCTCAGTTTCTCTCTCTCTGAGTCTGCCCCTCAGTTTCTCTCTCTCTGAGTCTGTCTCTCCCTTTCTCTCTCTCTGAGTCTGTCCCTCAGTTTCTCTCTCTCTCTGAGTCTGTCCCTCAGTTTCTCTCTCTCTCTGAGTCTGCCCCTCAGTTTCTCTCTCTCTCTCTGAGTCTGCCCCTCAGTTTCTCTCTCTCTCTGAGTCTGTCCCTCAGTTTCTCTCTCTCTCTGAGTCTGTCCCTCAGTTTCTCTCTGATTCTGTCTCTCCCTTTCTCTCTCTGAGTCTGTCCCTCTGTTTCTCTCTCTGAGTCTGCCCCTCTGTTTCTCTCTCTGAGTCTGCCCCTCAGTTTCTCTCTCTCTCTGAGTCTGTCTCTCCCTTTCTCTCTCTTTCTCTGAGAGTGTGTCACCCTCTTACTCTGAATGTCCTTATGCTCTCCTAGTCTGTCACTCTGTCTGGAAGTCTGTCACACTGAGTTTGTCAATCTCTCTGTATCTGAGAGTCTGTCTCTCACATATCTCAAACTATTCTATCTAAATGTGTCCTGGATTCCATCACAACAGTAAATATCTGATGAATGACTTAGTCTTGGCATGTATTTGCTGCTGGGTAATTCTTCAATTTCTTTGTAAACAAGGGTCCAAATTGCGTAGCTGAATTGTATGTTTATTCGGGTAGCTCCATACATGTACACACTGCTTTATAGAAATAGTACAATACTTACACACCCGCTTCCTATATTCTTGCACTTGCTCTGCTGAACATCTCTGGAGAAAGTCCCCCTTCATGTGCAGATTTCATCCATTTTAAATTGCTGCTTTCTTTCCTGCTAAACAGGAATACTGCACTACACTAATCCACAACAACAAAGTCACGGTGCAATCTATTTACATATTCCTATTCTTCCATCAGTCTCTCTCTCTCCAAACCCCCTTCATCCTATTTTGACTAATTTATTCCCGTTACAGAAGCAGAGGTTTCTCGGCTTCTATCCAGCCACTGTACTACCTGCTCTTTGGACTCTGCCCTCTCACCCACTTGCACCAGTCCTTACACCAGTTTTAATTCCACACCTCACTCTCCAGAAACCCATTCCCTTCTTCCTTTAAACCAGTACAAATCACACCCCTACTCAAGAAGGCTAACCTCTGTTCCTTTCTCTCTTTTGGAACCTTTACAATCTGGATTCCGGTGTGGACACTCAACTGAAACAGTCCTCTGTAGAATGGCTAATGATCTTCTGACTGTAAATGCAAAGGTTACTTTTCTGTACTCGACTACTTGACTTTTCCTTTAGTACAGTTAACCAATCTGCCCTTGTTCAGGTTTTACTGCTTCATGGCTCTCACTCAGTGTTCCTTTCTCTGACATCCATTATAGAACACAGGTGCAATGGGGTTGAGTTTCTCCTTTTGGAGGGGAGGGCCTTTGGGGTGGAGGCTCCCTCCTCTTCCTCCAGCTCAAACCCCCCCCCACCCCAACACCACACTTCTCAGAATTCATGTATCCTCTGCAGCAGTTGGAATTGCAGTGGCCATCCTGGTTTTTTTTTTCTTTCTTTCTTTAGCTATGGGTCTGTATAATTCCCCATTAGGTGTGTTACCATCAATGGGCTTCCCTAGAGTTGTGGACCTTTCTTGCTCTGTGGAGGTTGACTTTATAACAAGTCTGTTCCTCTTGGCCGAGTCTCTCTAAGATGCTGCCCTCTCCTATGATGGTAGCCTGAAGAAAGAAGGTCGGCAAGTAACCCTTTGAGTGACATGGTCCACTGTATGTCCCATTCTGAGCTATCTATTACACTCTGTGTACTTATTCTCTGGTTTGCCACTTATTATGGATTCTATTCTCTTAATTCTCTGTTAAGGGTCTTGGAAGTATGGGTGATTGTTGTCCTTTTCTTTTAGTTAATCATTTTACTGCTGTTTTAATATAGAAGTATGTTAGGTTCTTTATGTGGCTTATTTCTGCTCCCCTATTACTAGGATCCCCCCTCAGGTGTTCCCTGGGAGTTTGGCGTTTATTCCTTTATTGCTTAGTTGAGATCAATTCTAGTGTAGTGGCTCCATTTAAGAACTGAGCCCACCCGCGACCATCTTTGTTTCTTTGACTTCAATGGGAGAAAATTCTCTAGGACATATCTCTGCAATCACTTGGGCTACAACAGTTGAAAGGGCTCTGTCATCAGCTCCACTTTATTAGTGTCCACGGAGCATGCTGTGGCCTTTGGCTGGAGTGAAAAGCATTGCTAGGCAACGACCAAGAGAAAAGACTACCCATTTCCCGGGTTTTCATTTTGGCTGAGACTCTTACTGGTGGCCATATTACTTCTGTGTTGCTTATCCTACACAAAGGCTAACTCCCCTCCTCTAGTTTAACTCCTTACATACCATATAAGTGAATATTTTGATATTTCTGGGTTCATTTATTCTGGGGACTTTTAATCTAGTTCTACTAGATTTAGGCACTCTCTCAGTGACATGTCTGACCCTAAGAGGCATATATGGAAATCCAAGGCTAAGAATTCAGGGGCTTCCTTTACTCTCCTTACCCACTGTTCTTCATGCCATACTGGCCTTCCAAAGGAATAGCCTGGGTCTCTATTCATGTTCTCCTCCACACTGAACAAGAGCCTGCATGGGTTAAAATATTCTGATCAGAGGCACAAATCCCTTCTTCAGTATAGGGAATTCTTCATTCGTAACCCTGTATTCAAGAGAGACACACATCATTGGGGCATCCTCTGAGGAAGAACTGAAGGATGATGATGAGTATGAGGATTCCTATGAGGCTGAGGGACTCATTTAAAGGGATAGTAATGTTTCACAAAAACAGCAGTTCCAATTAATCTTCATAGTATTTGGGCCATGGAGAGTATTATTTCAACACTGTCAGAGTTGCAGTTCAAGAGAAACTGAATGATAAAGTATCCCCCTCCCGCCCCTTTTACTGATGTAACACTGCTCGCCTCAGAGCAGCAAGACTGTCTGGATGGATAGAAGAGTGGGACAATCTTCAGTGAGCACAAGGAAAAACCTCTCGGGGGGGGGGGGGGGGGCAGGCTTTTCCTTATGTTCACAGTAATATTTTATCATTCAATTATTCTTGAACTACAGCTCTGACAGTGTTGAAATAGCACTCTCCATAGCCCAAATACTATGAAGATTAATTGGGACTGCTGTTTTTGTGAAACATTACTATCCCTTTAAGGCGGTATTGCAGACTCTTCAGGTCTCTGTTCCACAGATGGTGGATCTCCCATTCCAGACATTTCCCAGAGGTGCAGGAAGACTTTTGCTGTTTTTTTCCCTCAATAACACTCTTGATCAGATCCTTGTGGATGAGTATAAAACTCATGATAAGAGACTTTTACTTAATAAACACTTCTCAACTATACCCTTTTACTGCTGATTCTCTGGCACAGTGGGCTTCTCCCCCTGCTGTTGACACCTGTCTTGTGCATGGAGAAGAACAGTGCCCTTCCCCTGGCAGATGCTGTGGGGCTCAAGGACCAAGCTGATAAGATGCTTTAATCCTTAGTCAAGGCCAATGTTGCAGACACTGGGGCAGTGCTGAGAACTCTTTTTGCCCCTGCCTGGACCAATACTGCCATTACTGTCTGGGGTGGACAGCTGTCTGACGCCATACGTGCTGACTTACCAAAGCAAGACATGCTGATTTTGGTAGACAATAGCTTGGAAGCTAATGCCTGCATCACCAAGGAGTTGTTTGATGTGGCTAGGTTTTCTGCCAGATCATCAGCTTTTTCTTTTTCTGCCTGCAAGATTTGGTTTGTGGACCAGTTTTCTAAAGTTGCTTGTGTCCTTGCTTTTTCAGGCAAGGAGCTCTTTGGACCTGAGATAATTAGTGATGCTACTAGTGGTAAGAGCATTTTGTTACCTCAACTTTCGAGGAAAGAACATGGATTTTGTCCCCCTCCCCCACCAATCCGGGGCACAAAGGGTGCAAAATCTTCAGATCTTTCAGCCGCTCAAATCCCAGACAAACCTGGCAGCCTATGTGGCAGTTGGCCATGATCAAGGACTACATGAGTGTCCTTGGTCGTTTGGTGTCAGCTCTGGAAGTGGTTCCTTACTCCTTGTTCCACATGAGGGAACGTCAGAGGGACATCCTCAGGGTGTGGTCCAGGAACCTGGAGTATGTTTCTCATCAGATGACCCTGTCTCCGGAAGCTAGGGAGGACCTTCAGTGATGGCTTCATCGGCCACACCTGGTTAGAGAGAGACCCACTGTCATCCCAGAATGGACCTTGGTGATGAAGGATGCCAGCCTGGGAGGGTTGGGTGTGGTCTTTGAGCACTTGGGTTCCCAGAACAGATGGACAGGAGAGAAAAGCCTACTGTCTGGAGTTCAGAGCTATTTCGTCTGGCTTTTTCACTGGTCCCAGGTTCTCAGGAAAGCCCGGTGAGAGTACAACACCACATCGGACAACACCACAGCCATGGTGTACTTCAGTCGCCAAGGGGGAACCTGCAGCAAGATAGCATGGAGAGAGGTGAAGGACTACTACAACTGGACAGAAGATGGAAAAAGTACTGGCAGACATTTCTATGTATAATGATGTAGATCTAGGAAACTGTGAGCTTCATCCAGAGGCATTCTGCCTGACAGTTCATCACTGGGTAGGTCCCAGAGATAGACCTCATGGCGATCAGGGAGAACAGGAAGGTTCCAACCTTCAGTGCTCACACGAGGGATCCTCTCGTTTTTGAGATGAATGCAATGTCCTTCTAATGGAGTTTTCACCTGTCCTATGTATTTCCCATAATTCCTTCCATCCCCGTCCGAAAGATCAGAATGGACAGGGAGCTGGTTATGCTGGTTTCTTCCGGCCCTGAAAGGCATGGTTTGCGGATCTGGACATCCCGCGCATTCGGGATCCAATTTATCTGCCGCCTAGACTGTATCTGTTACTCCAGCGTCCCTTGTGGTACGAAGATGTAGAGAGGCTTGTCTCGACGGCATGGCTGTTAAGGCTATTGTTTTAAAACTTTAGTCCGATTTTAATGATGCGGCTTCTGTAAGAAGAAGAATCTGTCCATGACCGTTTTTGCTCCATTGACGTCAATGGGAGAAACTTTAGGAAATATCTCTGCAACCGTTTCGACTAAAAGAGAGGGCTCTTACTTGTTTCTTCATCTCCATCGCATGGTCATGGAGCACGTTGTG
This sequence comes from Rhinophrynus dorsalis, assembly GCA_037306005.1. Classification (NCBI taxonomy): domain Eukaryota; kingdom Metazoa; phylum Chordata; class Amphibia; order Anura; family Rhinophrynidae; genus Rhinophrynus; species Rhinophrynus dorsalis. The sequence continues at coordinate 93,663,099 of CM074723.1, read as the reverse complement.
GCCAGTGGCTGGAGAGACACACATTGATAGGCAACATGCAAGGGAAAACACTACAGTTCCCAAATTTTTTCCGATTGACTGGCGCACTTACTATTGGCCCTTGCTTATCATATGCAGAGGCTAACTCTCTTGCTCTCTTCAGTTTAACTATTTGCATACCAGATAAGTCCTTTTCATTAGGTCTTTCTGGGGTCTTTGTTTTAAACTGGGGATATTTGAACTAGTTTATCACTAATTTAGACACTGGACGTGTCTGACCCTGAGGGGCATATGGAGAAATCCAAGGCTTAAAGGGGAACTATCACCCCTATACAAGTTTACCTTACTGTAATCCCTATCCAGAGATAAGCTTAAATTGTTGGTTATTTTTGTAAAGTAAAAAAAAAAAAAAAAAGCATGCTGTGGAGAAATATACATTATTAAAAACGAGCCTGTGCCTTACTTCCGGACGTACTGTGGTTACCGCTCTGCACCGCAGCCTTTCAATCTTCTTCTGTTCTTCCCCAAGTATTGTTGCGTTTCAACCTCCTCCAATGACAGGGGATTTCTCCTTGTAAGCTGGTTGGAATGCGCCAATACCTCTGCCATGCAAGCGTGTGTATGTGTTAGGTCGTTCTGAGCAGATTACCTGTGGCCATACAGGTAGGGAGGGGACGTGTTTTGGGCGGATTACGGTCACTGTTACCATGCAGGTAGGGAGGGGACATGTTTTGGGCAGATTATAGCCACTGTTGCCATGCAGGTAGTCACTGTTGCCATGCAGGTAGGGAAGATGTATGTTTTGGTACAATTTCAGTCACTTCTTCCATCCAGGTAGGGAGGGGTTATGTTCTGGCCAGATTAGCAGATTAGTCACTGGTGCCATGCAAGTAGGAAGGGGGTGTGTTCGGCAGATTTAGTCACTGCTGCCATGTAGGTGGTAGTGATGAGGTATTCTGAGCAGATTTGTCTCTGCTCCATCACGGTTAGGATGGAGCATGTTCTTGAAGTTGAAAACGCCTCCTAAGTATATTATATTGGTAGGAAGAACACATATCATGGGGCGTTTAACATTTTGAATGCAAGGGAATAGATTGGATACCTCACTAGCATACAGGGGTTGAAAGCCCCATTTAAATGTATGTATCTTTATTTATATAGTGCTAGACACGTACTCAGTGCTTTACAGAAATCTTTGTAGAACAGTAGAGTAATAGAGGACAGGGGTAAGGGCATCAGGGTAAAATGCGACCATTGCATTATCAGTGGGGGAACAAGTGAACAAAGGGAATATACATTGGGAAGGAGACCCTGCTCCAATGAGCTTACAATCAAATTCGTAATAGTACAACATACAGAGACAATAGGAGGAGGATCATAAGTGCAGGTAATAGGCTTCAGTTAGGAAGTGCAGAATGATTTTGATATGACCGTCCGTGTGCACAAGGAGGATTTTGTTACTGAGATGCCTCCTTGAGCAGGTGGGTTTTAGGAAATGTTTACAACTGATGAGTGTGGATGATTGGTGAAGGGTGATGGAGAGGACATTCCAAAGTTGAGGGGCAGCCAGTGAAAATGATTGCAGCTGAGAGATGGCTCGAGTTGTTCAAGGAGAGGACAGAAAGAACCCTTGAGAAGAATGCAGGTGACGGGAAGGGAGGGATGTAGAAGGAGACAAGTGTAGAAATGTAAGCGGGTGCTGAAATTTGAGAATTTATAGTTAGCCAAGAGAGTGATTTCAGGAGCAGTTTAGAGGGAGGAAAAAGACTGTCAAATGACACTTATTGGATTCGATCAGCTTTCCTTCTTTGTTCTGTTTGGAGCAGTTTCCTTCTTTGTTTCCTGTTCATCCATAGCCCTTGATTATGGAGATTAGTAAATGAGGAGCAGCCCTTGACTAATGATGAGTTTAATCCAGAATTCCATTGTTATTAGTGTTATTGCTGTGGATTATATATAAATATATAATACAATTTCCAAGCTATTGGGTTTTTGTGCATACCTCTGCTGGGTGTATGGTGGTGGTTCCTTAAGTTTTATGGAGAATCCACGCAAGGGCCGCTCCCCCTTTTTTCCCCTTCTTAAGTTTTTCATATGAGAGCGAAGGTATCTGGGAGTGGGAACGTTTATTTGTGCCCTATTAATAATTATCCTTCACCTAAATCTGTGCTGAAAATCACTATGGACACAATACATTTTTTGTATACTGAGTCTTCAAAATCAGTCGTTGGTACTGCATATCACCATTGATGTGGCTACGCTTTCTACAGGACTGCAGGCACTCAAACTCCTCCCACTGAAGGCTTGTTTTCAGGCTTTCTGTGGCAGGAGTTTGTTGCCTTGGAATCTTACAAAGAAGTGTCACTTCTGCCTCCATGGACAAGATATCATGTACTAATTTATGTGCATTGTGTCTGCAGTTACCCACACATCATTTTAGTACATACCTCCTCACAATATTCGCCAGACAGTGTCTGGCTATAGACTACAATAAGTCTCAAATGCAAAAGTGTGTGTGTCTGTATATAATGTGTGTATATATATATATATATATATATATTATATCTCAAAAACAGATGCATATATATATATCTCTCTTGATACATAGTTAAATATAGGCTTTGCAGATGTGATAGACTCACATCAAACAGCAAGAGCACTCGAGAGACTTCAAAATAACAAACAATATGTTTATTAGGACAGAGCAACGTTTCGAACCCCGCGGGGCCTTCCGCAAGGTTGATCTGTCCTAATAAACATATTGTTTGTTATTTTGAAGTCCCTTGAGTGCTCTTGCTGTTTGATGTGAGTATCACATCTGCAAATCCTATATATATATACACAGTTGAAACCAGAAGTTTGCATACACAATATAAAAAGATACATATGCATGTTTTTCTCACTATCTGACATGAAATCAGAATAAACCTTACCTGTTTTAGGTCAATTAGGATTACCAAAATTATTTATATTTGCCAAATGCCAGAATAATGAGAGAGAGAATTTTTTAAGGCATTTTTATTACTTTCTGCAAAGTCAAAAGTTTACATACATTTCATTCGTATTTGGTAGCATTGCCCTTAAACTGTATGACTTGGGTCAAACATTTTGGATATTCTTCCACAAGCTTCTCACAATAGTTGGTAGGAATTTTGGCCTGTTCCTCCTGACAGAACTGGTGTAACTGAGCCATGTTTGTAGGTCACCTTGCTCGCACCTGCCTTTTCAGCTTTGCCCATACATTTTCAATAGGATTGAGATCAGGGCTTTGTGATGGCCACTCCAAAACATTGACTTTGTTATCCTTAAGCCACTTTGTAACCAGTTTGGCAGTATGCTTCGGGTCATTGTCCATTTGGAAGACCCATTTCCGCCAAAGCTTTAACTTCCTGGCTGATGTCTTGAGATGTTGCTTCAGTATTGCCACATAATCTTCTTGTCTCATGATGCCATCTGTTTTGTGACGTGCACCAGTCCCTCCTGCAGCAAAACAACCTCACAACATGATGCTGCCACCCCCGTGTTTCACAGTTGGGATGTTGTTCTTAGGCTTCCAAGCTTCTCCCTTTTTCCTCCAAACGTAACGATGGTCATTATGGCCAAACAGTTCAATTTTAGTTTCGTCAGACCACAGGACATGTCTCCAAAAATGTAGGTCTTTGTTCCTGTGTGCATTTGCAAACATTAATCTGGCTTTTATATTTTTCTTTTGGAGTAATGGCTTCTTCCTGGCAGAGTGGCCTTTCAGCCCATGTTGATACATTACTCGTCTCACTGTGGATAATGACACAATCTTACCAGTTTCCGCCAGCATCTTCACAAGGTCTTTTGCTTTTGTTCTTGGGACCAAAGCACGTTCATCTCTGAGGCACAGAACCTATATCCTTCATGAGCGATATGATGGCTGGACATTCCCATCTTGTTTGTACTTGAGTATAATTGTTTGTACAGATGAACGAGGCACCTTCAGGTATCTGGAAATTGCACCCAAGGATGATCCAGACTTGTGCAAGTCCACAATTATCTTCCTGATATCTTGGCTGATTTCTTTAGACTTTCCCATGATGTTACACACAGAAGCAGTGTGTTTCTGGTGTGCATTAAAATACATCCACAGGTGTTTCTCTAATTAACTCAGATGTTGCCAATAAACCTATCAGAATCTTCCAAAGACATGACATCATCATATGGGCTGTCCCAAATTGTTTAAAGGCATAGTAATCCTAGTGTATGTAAACTTTTGACTTTGCAGAAAGTAATAAAAATGCCTTAAAAAATTCTCTCTCTCATTATTCTGGCATTTGGCGAATATAAATAAGTTTGGTAATCCTAATTGACCTAAAACTGAAGATACTGCATTTTAACAAAACTTCTGTATGGAAAGGACATACACACACACACACCTACCTCTTACTGACCAGATCGAGCCACATTCCTATAGGAAAGTTCCCCATTAACTGCTTTTCAAAACAGCCGCAATGTCTTACATTGTATATGAATAAATCACAGAACTGGTGTTGCATGACTGCTAATACACTGGACTATTCCCGGGAAGAAGAATTCTTCTGGTATTCTGGAATAATGCCGTGCTCAGAGTACACAAATAGGATACCTGTATTTTTTTATTTTTTAAAGTTGTAAAAGGGTGTTGATAGACTTTACACAAACACATAATACAACTAGCATGTCTCATTTTTTAGTTTTATTGTTTACTGCTGATAAGTAGTTCTTAATGAACTATAGCACTCATGTGTAGTTTATTTTGCCTCAAACACACAGGTATTTCTGAAACTTCAAAATCACTTTGGTAAGCAAATATTTCCAAGAAAAAGAAATGTCTAATTAATGGATTGTTTGAGTGACTGACATATTCCTTAAGGGTTCTAGCCACAATTCTCTCATCACAATCTTCTATTTGCTTGTTCAGACTGGATCCCCAGACTATTTTTTAGATTATTTTAAATATAATTATTTTTGTGAATAAAGATGTGTGTGTGTGTGTGTGTGTGTGTGTGTGTGTGTATATGTATGTGTGGCTTGATGAAGGTCCCGAATAGAGGACCGAAATGTTCCAGACATGTTTATATTTTTATTTGGCTATAATAGTTCTTGGAAAAGGAAAAGGAAAGCCTGTGTAGGGGGCCGAAATGTTGACAATAAATGCTCACGTTTTTCAGATTTTGAATGTCCTTCTGAGTGCTCATTTCTTTAGGTTGTTTGAAACACAACCTATAACGGTTATTCATTTCTTTATGCAGCACCAAGACAATAATAATTATTATTATTAAACATTGGAGTGCCCATGTTCCTGGTATCTAATCTAATCTATCAAGATAGCTAGCATTCTTCGTCCGCCTTCACCATGCTGTAATGTGCTGGAGTCCCGGTGGATGATGGGCTATACATTGGGAATGTTCATTTTTCTTTTTTTTTTTCCACTTCTTTTCATTACCCTTGTCTATTTCATTTCAAATTTTATTTATTTTTATTTATTTTTCATATGCTTTTTCTCTCTCTGTGTTCTGTCCTCTGCTGTTGGCTCCCCCCACGTAATGACGACATTCCCCGGTTTTCGGTGATGGCGTCACACGTGGAAGGGGTTGGCATGCATCTTGGATCCCATTGGTGGTCTGTTTCCCTTACTAATGTATTGTGTGTTTTTGTCAATATATGGTAACCCTGGTGAAGGTCCTTAGGGACCGAAAACATTTGGTATTATGGAAACACTAATGATGATGATGAAATAAACTTGTTCTTTTTTGAAGATTTGTTGAGTGCTGTCTCCATTGCGCCAGTTCAGGCTGAATACACCTCTGTATATACCATATGGGACATGCACCTTTATTTTCGTAATATATATATGCCTTGCTTAAGTGCCAGTTCTTCCACACACATATAGTTGTATGCAAAAGTCTGAGCATACCTGGCGAAATTACATTTGTTGATTTTCCTAGTGAAAAGATAATACAACCTCGCAGTGAATAAAGTTAACAAATAGTAACTGCATTACAATTTGCAGAAATATGTTTCTTCACTGCAGAGGTTGTGTTAATTTCTTTTCACTTCAAAAATCAACAAATGTAATTTGGCCAGGGGTGCCCAAAATTTTGCATACAATGGTGTATATAATAAAATATAATACAAATAAAATAACCAAGCCTAACAGGGTGTATAGCAGACTCTAGTCTACCAAGAGTGAAATCTATTTTATGAAATCTGTTTTAGCCATACACAGTGGAGAAATGACACCCAGCCACACATGCCATCTCCTGTAATCTCTGAATTCCATCCCCCAAAGTAGTACAAGGCGTGAGGTCTATTAACTCAATTGGATGTTCATGCACCTGGGCTATAGAGTCATGCATCAAATGCAACAGAGTAAAAGGCTCATTTGTAGCCCTAGCTCATCGCATTTGCAATCTGACCAGAGGCTTTACACAAATATTACCCAATCCGACTGCTTCGTCCTTGGTCAATGTCACACATTCACCACCAGCGTCCCAAGCACGCAAAATCCATGCCAACAAATTTTCATTCATAGTTTTATATGCCTTGCCTAATTCTGCTAACTCTGTAGCTGAATAGGACCTTGTGTCATCCATATATTGTTCCTGTGCGGCAATAGAAGCAGCGGGCTGTGCAGCAACCGCATCCCCTTCAGCTGCTTGGGGCTGAGAGGTTTGCATACAGGATAGCTCTCCTCGTACTTTGTGTTTTATGTTTGCATACGGTTAGTCAAGTCTTTCTGCTGTCGCTTAGTAACAATAGGTTGTGCCCCATATTCTGGAGTATCTGCTTGATCTTCCGATTCGCTTTCCTCATCAGACAGCCCATCCCATTTGTACAATTCATCCCATTTTTCCTCTGCCACCAATATTCGAACGTGGACAGTGCTTTGGGGAGACATCACCCTCCTATTCCCTCTCTGTCTCCTTCTTGTCTTCAACACAGCACTCACCACATACGAAGCATAACTTTCCCCCATTTGTTCCAATCTTTTTTGTTCCTCCCTCAATGTACTTTGCATCATAGCACATTTATCCTCTAAAGCCTGATAGGTCAACAGCAGACCGTCATGTTCATTCTGCAAAACTTGCAAAGCTTGAAACAAAATCCACCCCGTCTGTGCAGCAGCTTTCTGCTCTGTTGCCGAATACCTAGATAAATCCAACTTTAGAGCAGCTTTAAGTGGCTCTGCCATCTGGTGCCCATCAATATAATTATACAATTCTTGGGCAATTGGGAACAACGGTCCCGACTCTGCCCACGTAGACACTGGTGCCCTCTCGCACCTACTCACTTTAATTTCTTCAGTTTTTTTTTAACATCCCTGCACTACCACTCCTTATCTTTAGTGAAATACAACCCTGCTCGCAGCGCCAAGTGTTATATAAGAGGTTTGGAATTCCACTAAAGATAAAGAAAACATACACACACAGGGGTAGTGAAACTATAACTACTGTTTATTGAACATGCAGTGATATAAATCAAATCAGGATACTTAGCTACCGAGCTGTTCATCAATGTGGGAGTGCCCTCCACACGTACTCCGTAGTGCTGATATCGTTAAGCAAACACACTTGAGATCAGATGCACACTCTCCAGTCCCAAAATGGCTCTGAAACTAGAGACGTGTTGATTATAGGGTAAATACAGACTACACCCTAAAAGGTATGCAAGGTCTGCTACATACCTACCACTACGCATGCATATCTACACTGTTATATAACACTAAATTACCACTACACATGCATATCTAAACTGTTATATAACACTAAATATTGCTAACTGGAGATGGCACTACTGGCTTCTCTGTTGTTTAGCTTGCTACATGACTGCAGAGCATTAACCCCTAACTATCCGTGAGGAGATCACCAAAAACCATCCCTTACAAGAAATATCCTAAAGTGCATCAAGCTGATCATGCTCAGATGACAATCCAGCCATAAAGTACCTGGCAATTCCTCTCTGAATGAGAAAAGCTGCTAACCCCAGTGAGGTGCAGCTGTTCTCTCTGGGCACCTGAGAGAAAGGTATTCCGCCATAACCTTAGAGAGAACAAACTTGAGTTATTTTCATATGGCTATAGAGACTGCTATATACCCTGGCAGGCTTGTTCCTAGTTGAGCATTTCTGACCCATTACCTTGAATAATCAAATAACCCTTGGGTTTGTTCTATGTAAATGTTATGGGGAATCCTTGCTTACAAGTGCTTAGAGGGCATAACTGCACCTCTCTCATGAGGCCCAAGAAGGCCAAAATGTACTTAATTGGTTAATTACTTACTTCTCTTGCTTAGTGGGGAATTGTCTAGCACCTCATAGCTGGTCTATCAACTAGGTAGGATATGGCACTTGTGAGCTAAAGCAGATTTAGCCCTTATTTTGTCAGACTCGTTCCTAGTTGAGCATCTCTGATGATTACTTTGGATATGCAAATAACCCTTGGGCTTTCTTCTCTCTAAGTTTTATGGGGGAATCCAGACATGGACCCTTACTCACAAGTGCCTAGAGAGAACAGCTCAACCTCTGTGAGGGCCAAGAAGACTAAGAAGCTGGTGAGATAGCTCAGTGCTAAATTCCCTGAAAACAGAGCCTGCTCAAACCGCAAGGTTGCAGGTTCGATTCCTGGCAGGGTCAACTCGGCCCTTCATCCTTCTGAGGTCGATCAATGAGTACCATTGATTGGGTAATGATAACCTCTATTGTTTCAGTTGCCAATTTGGTTAATTCCAAGAACGCGCTGGAACTACTTTGAGTCCCACTGGGAGAAAGACGCTATATAAATGCTAATTATTATTCTTAGCATTATTATTAAAAAAAAAAAAAAAAAAATACACCCGGAGTTAGCCGATTCTGAGAAGAATTGCCTGGCAGTTCATGGCTGGACTCCCATTTCCTGCAGGAGCAGTGCTGTGTGCTTCAGGATATTCTCTGTTTATGGCACTTGTGAGTGAAAAGAGATTGCATCTGAGGAAGGACACAGTACTCTAGCACTTGCTATGTATTTTGTTGGGATTACTCCTAGTTGAAAATCTGTGGCCATATATATTCTAATTTAAATAATGAATATGTCATAGGTTTGCATAAATTAATATTTTCTTCTTCCTCGTACCAGACTGCATTACCTAATTCTAATACCTGGCACAGCAATTAGTCTCCATTTAGGAATACATGAAAAAACTATCTGCACACTGTGCTGTTAGAAATGCCACCAATGTATGGTCTCTGCTTAAAGAGATAGTAATGTCCCACTAGAAATGATTCTCCGATTTCTAGGTCCTGATGATGTTAACCCTTTGAGTGCCAGAGGGGTACGCTTTGCAATGCGTTGCATACCCCTCTGGCACTCAGAGGGTTAAGAGGCTGGTCCTGCTCTGCGTCCCGACGCAGTCATGTGCTGTAGATACTTCCCGAAAGCACAGAATTTTCCCAGCACAGAATTCTCCCAGCATTCCTACACCTCCCAGCATTCTGTGCATTCGGGCAGTCTCTACTGCGCATGACAAAAATCCTAGTGAATTATTATATAGGATACTTTTTAATAATTCTCTGTACCTTCCACAATGTCCGTATCAATGTAGTTTTGTTGTAATGGTATTTTAAAGTTTTTCCCCCTCCTGCCCCTTTTCCCAACACCATTCTTCTTCCGTCTGGTCGGAAAGCTGGTCCAGACGGATTACAAAGAGGGATTTTATTGTATGAGCATAAGGAAAACCCTGCTCCTCTTCACTAAGGTGGGCAGTGTTTTCCTTATACAGACTCAGAAATAGTGTCCTTCATTACAATCTGTACTGTCAAGTGACTGGCTTTCAGATCTGAGGGAAAAAGAGTGGTATTAGGAAAGGGGGCTGGAGGGGGAAATGTAAAAATAGAATTCCAATAAAACTACATGGATATGGACAGTGTGGAAGGTACAGAACTTTATTAGGAAGTATAAAGAATAGACAGATATTAATTTATAATGTGACATTGCTATCTCTAAAAAAAAAAAAAAGAAAAAAAAAAGAAAAGAAACTACATTTGTATTACTCCTTTGAGTGCCAGAGGGTTACGCAACACATTGCTTCGCATACCCCTCTGGCACTCAGAGGGGTTAAGGTGGCAGGCCCTCTTTAATCACATGGATGCCAAAGAGCTCTCCAAAGCAATGGGTTGGATGCGTATTTATCTTCCAAGGCATTAAAGATAATCCCATTTGTATCAACATTCTTGCCTTATCTACAGTACAGTTCAGAACTCTTCTCCCTGAAAGAACCAGTATTACATCATTTCCCTTAGCAAACCCCATCTGACCTCTAAAAGTAAGCAATGTGGAACCATACACAGAACCATGTTATTTAACATTTTATACATTTCAGTAATAATGAAATAATAGGCCAGCTTTTATTGTGTTAAAATGGATGTGTCACCTATTTACAACATAGCATAAATAGTTAGGCTACATATCGAATACTACTAAAACGATATTTGTTTTTTTGTTGAAGTTGTATTTCGTGTACATTTAACTTAGAAAGTCTGTCCCCCAGCTACTTCCGCATAGACTGTTCTTTAACTGCAGTCCATCACTCTGCATCTGCTCTCCTCCCTACTCCAATGACGAAGGCTTTCTGTCTGTAAGCTGGAGCAGTCTCATTGGCAGAGATCGATATCTAGCCAATGAGGTCGCTCCAGCTTACAGACAGAAGCATCCATCATCGGAGGAGGGAGGAGAGCAGAGGCAGAGCGGTCTATGCGGAAGTAGCTACAACCCAGACTTTCTAAGTTAAATTTATACAAAATAAAACTTAAAAAAAAAATAAATACCATTTTAGTAGGATTTGATATGTAGCATAACTATTCACGCTATGTTGTACGTAGGTGATGCTTCCACTTTAATAAAGGTATCCATAAATCACGGTCCTGGGAACTGGCAAACCCAGCCATGTGCAGATTAGCTTTGAACAGCTTTAGCCCAGGGTTAGGCAGTCTTTGGACCCCCAGCTGTTTGGGACTACAACTCTCATCATCCCCAACCTGCTTGTTGTAGTCCTTAACATCTGGAGGTCCTAAGATTCATTAGGCTGTCTGTTTAACAATTTGAGTGTCATAGGGGTGTGCAGAAACATTTTTTTTTAGCTCACAAAGGGTTAATACCTTACCCCTCTGGCACTCACCGGGTTAAAGTAGACATGTCACCCTAAAACAGGTTTACTTTGTTTTATAGACAGTTAGTTAGACTTTGTCTACATGTTGTACTAGCCCTTTTTTCTGTAAAGTAAATTGTTTATGACAAACTGACATTTATGTTTTGGTGGATCAGTGTGGTACTTTATGTTAACTCCTTAAGGACCAAAGCTGTGTCAGGACCATCACGGCTGTCCTGTAATTTAGGACCAGTGATGGTCCTGGCACATCATTGGATTCAGGGGTTCCCATGCGGCTGCACTCTGCTCAGGGATCCCTGAATCGAATGGTAAATAAAACCAAAAATGCCCTGGGCCTTTAAATGCCAGCTGCGTAGCAAGTAGCAGGTCCTTAAGGGGTTAAAGCCATTCACAGTTTAGTTCAGTTCTAGGCCAAACTAACACTCACTGTGCTATTATGCCTTCATTGTGTGGGCTCTGCTCAGATTCCTTTAGAGAAGTGTGTGTGGTAATAATGGCTTAGTGCTGAATCTGATTAGCATAAAGTGCCACCAACAAAGGTTATTTCTCATCAACTATTTATTTTTCTAACAGATGTTTAGCGCAACATATAGACAGTATTTAATTTTGTCTACAATTCACTAAACTTATAAGAGAGTGACAAGTCCACTTTAAAATCTGGTCTTATTAATATATAATTTATATATCACTTTTATATACTTATTATAACTTCCAAGTTCTGTTCTGAATTAATACTTTATTATTTATTTTTTATGTTAGCTGATGGAGAGAGACTGGTTTTGAAATCGACCAATGTGACCTCCAAGGAAATGCTGTCAAAACTGAGTTCTAAATGTGCTGCCAAAGAGCTGCAGGCCAAGGAAAACGCAAAGAAATAATCGTCTGAGGGGGCGGTCCATTTCTCAAGACATCTGATCAAACTGAGAGGAAGGACTGTGCTAAACTGGACTGACAGAGAAAATGATTGATGGGAGACATATTATGCTGTATATTGGTTTGAATGGAAGAGATAATGACCCATATTTATAAAAGCAAATTGAAGTTATTTTGGAGTAAACCAACTGCACCATAGGTGACAAAACAAAATTTCTAAATTCTAAATTAAATAGATTTTTTTTTAATAAAGAAAACTCATTAAGGTTTTCAGAATACATAATATCAGAACATCCAAGGCACTCATTTCTAACTTTACAAGAGAAAACTGTACAAATTAGAATTTCTCAATAGGAGCCACCACACCGCCCAAAGAGAAATATGTGTATTATCAATTTGCCTGTTCAGTTGTAGCCGAATGAAGACATGCCTACATGGGGCAAGGTCAGATTACCCACGCTAGACTTTACTGATTGAAAGTAGGCTAAGGTAGCCCCAAATTTACGTGCAGCAAGGAGTCTAAGCAGTAAGCGTGGGTGTATGTCCCCCCCGGTGATAGGGGATCCATGAATGCTCAGCATCGCGCCACCAGAGACGAAAGCCCAATGCCCCACAATGAAAGTGTCTCAGTGTTCCTGGGTATTGAATTAACCCCTTGAATGCTAGAGAGGTCTCCAGTATATTGTGAAGCTATGCACTGAAGACCTCGCTAGCATTCAGGGGCTTAAAAGACCAATTTACTTTAACAGGAATTTCTATTTGTCTCCTGTGGTGCAGTTGGTTTACTCCAGAATAACTCTAATTTGCTTTTATAAACATTGGCCAGTGTCTCAAATATAATGTTTCCTGTTAAATTGAGGTTTGTGAGAATTGTTACCTAAAATATGACAATTAAACACTAACGTGCAGAAATATTGTATTATCCTATATAATAATTCGGTAAATCGTGTGTAACGAAAAAGTCATGCACAGTAGAGACTGCTGCACGTGCTGCAGTCGTGCGCAATAGAGACTGTCCGCGATGCGGCTCATAAGTATCAGCCGTGGCGCGGGCAGTCTTTACTGCGCATGACTGCCCCGCAACCGGCTGGCAGTAGCACTGTGGCCCGTGTAACGGGCTCTTCAACTAGTAAATAATAATATTATAAGAACAACAATCTAGTGTTCTTTAACCCCTTAGGGACCCTTGACGTACCAGGACCGTCAAGGGTAAATTTGCTCGAACGACCCTTGACGGTCCTGGTACGTCACGTACTTTTTACTTACAGCGCTCTACCGGGAGCGCTGTAAGTAAAAAATAGGGCATGAAATAGACCGCTCCAAGATCGGAGCGATCTGTTTCAAGCCCCATAGTGACACGCCGATACACGTGACAGGTCACGTGTACCGGCTCGTCAAAGTACCCCTATGCGGTCGTTATGGGACGGAAATGTCCCATAACCTCCGGTCCTTAAGGGGGTATACTGTGGAGGTATCAGTTTATTTGTGCCGGTTCCCAATGACACTGCGATCTTGACAGGAGTCTCAGAAGTGTTAGCACAGGACTGTCTGTAAACTGATAGAGATAAGAGAAAAGCCTTTTAGAATACAGGAGTTTGGGTACAAATTGTGATCAGTTTACAGTGTTACTTTTTGTCACTCATGACAGGATGGCACAAAAAATTAAATGTCTGTTTTAGTCAGTTTACACATTAGAACGCATTGCAATGTGTTGGGAGACATCTCTAGCATTCACATTCACAAGGTCAAAAGCCCCAATTAAATCATTGGGAATTTTTATTGGTTCTCTATGGTGCAGCTGGTTTGCTTCAGCACTTTATTAACCCCCTTAAGGACCAGCGGTCATGGGGTGTGTGGTCCTTTAAGGACCAGATAAGAAAGTTTGACGTGCCGTCCCACGTACTGATCACGTGTACCAGCACGCCAAATGGGAGACTGAAAGAGATCGCTCCGGTCTTGGAGCAATCAATTTCAGTCCCTGCTATTACTCACAGCGCTCCTGCAGGAGCGCTGTGAGTAAAAAGTACGTGACGTGCCAGGACCGTCACTGATCTTTAAGTGCCGGACAGCCGTGACAGTCCTGGCATGTCACTGGACGCGAAGGGGTTAATACCAGGCTCACTGCCCTTTTAAACATACACAACAATATCTGGAGTGGTGGGAAATGACAATCTTAATAGAGCTAGTTTCCTAGGCCAAGGTACTTTTAATATGATTGACCATGATATTCTGATAAATAAGCTTAAAGGGATAGTAATGTTTCATAATAAAAGCATCTCTAATTAATCATCATAGTATTTGGACTTTGGAGAGTGTTATTTCAATTCTGTCAGAGTTGTAGTTCAAGAGTAATTCAATGACAAAGTGTCCTCCTCCCACCCCTTTTACTAATGTAACACTGCTCAGCCAGATCAGAAGGGAGGTGCCCAGGTAGATTGCAGAGAGGGACAATCTTCAATTAAGATAAGGGAAAACCTGAAAAGTTTGTCAAGGGGGGCAGGGTCTTCATTGTTCTTATAGGAAGAAGATTGTCCCCTTCTGTTATCTGTCTGGTCTTACAACCAGATTCCACATCTGAGAAGAGATGGCTTACACTAGGTAAAAGGGGCAGGAGGGGAAACTTTGCTTGTGAATATCTCTCAAACCATAGAGGTTTGAGAGATAAAACTTATATCGTTCTTCATGTTTTTTTAATGCCTACAAAATAAAATAAAGATAAAACAAAGTATTACTATCCCTTTAAAGGGATAATGTTTCCATAAGAACAATGCTGCAATCCATCCTTGTAGTGCATACAACTGATCAGTTACGTTAGTAATGCTGAATTTGCTATATATCCCCTGAAATAATTTTGTAAATTATCCCCCTCACCCCCTTATATTACGTCATCCTTCGAGTCTCGGAGCTGGAAGCGGATGGCGATGTGGGACAATCTTCTTTCAGTATAAGGAGAAACCTGCCCTCCTCCTTCAAGGGTGCAGGTTTTTCAGAATACTGAATGAGGGCAGATTGTGCCTCGTAGCTGTCTGTCCGGTCGATCGCCTGACTTCAGAAATATGGGGAGGTGGTCTAGCAGTCTGAAAATGGGCGTGAAGGGGATAATTTATAATATTATTTGAAGTGATATAGAGCAAATTCAGCATTACTAACATCACTAATCAGTTGTATGTACTACAAGGACAGATTGTAGCATTCGTCTAATGGAAATATTACTATCCCTTTAAAAACTCAGGTATAGAATCATTTACAAAACTGCTTTCCCTATGTAGCATTCAAGGGGTCTAAAGCCATTTAAATCAATAGGGAATGTTTGGGGTCTCCCCT
The DNA here is from genome assembly GCA_037306005.1 of Rhinophrynus dorsalis. NCBI lineage: Eukaryota > Metazoa > Chordata > Amphibia > Anura > Rhinophrynidae > Rhinophrynus > Rhinophrynus dorsalis. The sequence continues at coordinate 93,647,776 of CM074723.1, read as the reverse complement.
GTAGTACACATGGTTTGTCCCAAGACTACTCCACTTTTCTTCTGAACATAGGGCACTTAGGGTCATATTCAGGAAACAACTGAATTTCTGGAGCAAACTAACTACCCCATGGAAGGCATACGAGAATTCCTATTGATTGAAATGGGGCTTTTAACCCTTTAAATGTTAAAGTGGTCTCCATTGCAACCAAGGTAGCATTTAAGGGGTAAAAGACCCATTAAATAGTTAGGATTTTTTTTTTTTTATTTCTTCCCTATATGTGAAGCAATGCATTGGAGACATGTCTAGTATTCAATGGGGGGGGGGATATAATGTAAAACAATAGGGAAATTTGGGGAAATGTCATTTGTCCCCTGTGGTGCAGTTGGTTTATCCGATGGATACACACCGTAGCAAAAGATGGATATAAAGGAGTTTCTCTCATTGAAAAGTTCTTGTAGACTGCATTCAGAATAAAAAGGGGGCAACGGGAGTTGTACTACTGTTCATAGGATTATATACTAACTGCTCATGAGGCTGAAAAAAAAAAGACATCATCCATCAAGTTTAGCCTGTGCTATAATACCCTTGTTGATCAAAGGCAAAAAAAATGTCCTATTGAAACCATTTCCAATTAAGGCACAAGTTAGTGAAAAAAATCCTCTCTGGATCAATATTCGATCTGCTTTGAAACCCACTGTCATATTCTCAAGATTGTTATGAGTTAGATAGGTATCCACAACATCTACAGTGCCTACAGATGCAAATAATTTCACAGCCTTACTCCTCTTACTGTAAAAAAACACCTGCCTTTGTTTTAGTTGAAAGCTCCTTTCCTCTAGTCCGTTGGCCCTCAACCAGGGAGCTATTGCACTTTGGTATGCCATGGTCACATCTTAAGGTGCACCTATTTTCTATGAAGACAAACAAATGGGAATTATGGGGTTTTAAAAAAACTGGAAAAAATGAAGGGGCATACATAAATATACAGTTATTTTTAAGTCTCATAATCAATGATAAAAAGCATATTGTGCACAGCAATGTCCTTATATATATTTGAAATACCTATAAAATGTTAAGGGTGCCTGGAAAATACCAGACTGCATGTTAGGGTTGCCTTAAGTGGAAAAAGATTGAAGAAGTGACCCTTCTAACCCCCACTTTCCATACTGTGACTACAAAATCCTAATGGCACTTATTCATTTTGCCCTTTGCTCAAGAGAGAGCATCTTCGGTCAGTCCTGGATATCATTTCCATGTGGTTGAATATGACAGCTGACAGTTTTCTAAAACTTGAAGTATGCAGAGTGTGTGTGTGTGAGCCTACATAACTGTTTACAATGCATTATAAAGCAGTGCATATCCCTTAAAAGGTAAAGATTACCATATTCAATGGGCAGAGATTGTGTGCTGTTGTCCTGCCTGCAACTGTCATGTCTGCTGCCATGGACATAACATCCAGAACTAAATGAAGATATAGCTTGAACAAAGGCACAAGGGCAAAAGCCATAGAGGCCATTAGGATTTTCTAGCCATAGGATGGTAATTGTGTATCGCTATTACTTCTCCTACAAGAACCACTGCTCTAATATATTACATGAGTAAAGTTTCTCTTAGAGAGAGCTCTGTATTGGCCTCAAATATACAATCAAGTAGTTTCTTTATAATAAAATCTTTTAATCCCTTTATCAGTTTTGTTGCACATCTCTGTTCTTTTCCCAGTTCAGTAATATATTTTTTAAGAACTGGCACCAAAACTTTATTTCATATTCTGCAGGACTCTTCACCAAGGATTTATAAAGAGAGATAATTAAATCCTCTTCTTGTGTATCTATATAGTCCTGGATCATTTCTCTGAAAATGTTCCAAAGAATGCACTTTCTCTGAAACTTTTTTTTCCATGGTTGTCACAGTCAGTCCTCTTGGCTTATCTCTCCTTGGAGATGAATCGGTGAGATCTAAGTTATGGGTCCTGCTACTTGCACCACTGCCACCAGAGGATCTTTAATCTGCAGGCTGTTCTGTAGGAGTCTTGTCCTTTTACTCTGTTTGGCTTTCCTGGATCCTGGGTCTGCGTCCAAGCACCAATTGCTTTATGGCCTCCAGCTGTACTTGGTTTGGAAGACTACTTACACCAGCCTGCCTGAGGTCCCAGCTCTCAGTTGTTAGCCCTAGTGGTCAAGACTCTGTTCACTGTTTGCAGTATTTGGCTCTCTGTTTGACCTCTGCTTGTACCTTGACTTTGCTTGAATTCTGCCTTTCTTGACCTCAACTTGAACTCTGACTCTGCTTGCACTTGGCCTGCCCTGACTATTGGCTTGCCTTGATCACCCTCAGTCTTTCTCTCCTGTACCACTGCCTTCCCCGGTTAACCTGTCTATTCATCCTGGTGTTGGATGTATAGCTTTGCGGCCAGCACCTCTAATGTGGTTTTGACCTCAGCTAGGGTACACTTTCTTCTCCTATCCTCAGCCTTGCACTCAAGTTTTGTTCCCTAGTTTCCCTTGCAGAGACCATGGACCAGCCATTTGTCTTGGGAAAGTCTTCCTACCGGAGGACAAGAAAAGTTTCTCAGGCCCTTGAGTGGCCCTCTGCAATGGTCTGGGAGTACATGAGAGGTCTGGGCAAATTAGTGTAGTCATTAGAGACGGTACCTTACTCTCAGGTGCACACCAGGGAGCTCCAGAGACATGACATCCTGAATTGGCCCAGGAATCCAGCCCTTCTGTATCGGCAAATCTCACTCTCACTGGAACCCAGAAAGGACCTGCAGTGGTGGTTGCACAGACACAACCTGGAACAGGGAAAATCCTTTGTGATTCCAGAATGGACTTTGGTCATGACAGATGCCATCCTGAGCCGCTGGGGTGCGTTTTTGGGTCACCTGGGGGTCCAGGGCAGGTGGACTGCAGAAGAATCTCTTCAGTCCATCAATTTTCTGGAACTCTGAATGATCCTTCTAGCTCTTGTGTATTGGACCTCTTAGTTGAAGGAACATCCAGTGCGAGTCCAGGCATACAATACCACAGCCGTGGCTTACATCGACCATCAGAGGGCAATTGCAGTGCCTCTTCATGGTACGAGGTGAGGTACATTCTAGGTTGGATAGAAGCCCATATTCCGGCCATCTCCAATGATCACATTCCATGGGTAGAAGAAGTGCTGGCAGACTTCCTAAGTCGCCCAGACCAGGTTCCGGGAGAGTGGGAACTCAGTCCTGTAGTGTTCTACCTGATTGTGCAACAGTAGGGGTTGCCAACAATAGACCTGATGGCCATGAGAGAATACAGGAGGCTTCTAGTCTTCTGCTCCTGGAAGGGTGAACCTCTGGTTTTTTCCACAGATATATTGATTCCATGGAACTTCAACCTCCCCTATGTCTTTCCTCCAGTTCTCCTCATTCACAGGAAGGTCAGAATGGATGTTGCGACTGTGATTATAGTCATCCCTTATTTGACCTGGAGGGCATGGTATGCAGACCTGGCCAGTCTTTCTATTCAGTATCTGCTCTTGTTTACTCCCAGACCAGACATCCTTCTCCTACGGAAAGAGGATGTGGAAAAGCTGGCTTTGACAGCATTGCGATTGAAGCCCACATTTTGAAGAGAAAGAGATTCTCCATTGAGGTCTTTTCTACTACTATTCAGGCTTGAAAGCCTGTCTGCTCTAAGTCCTGCCACACGGTGTGATCTGTTTTTGATTCCAGGCATGTGGACAGGTCTCTGTCCTCGCAGGAGTTCCTTGAAGGTTCAGATTTCGTTTGTAGTTTTTCAAAGGCGTATTGCCACTATTCTTGATGTCAAGGTGTTTCTTCAGAGGGTCACTCATGCTTTCCCTGCCTTCAAGGCTCCCACTCCTCTGTGGGACTTTAATCTGGTTTTGAGTGTTTTGCAGAAGCCTCAATTTGAGCTCCTTGCATGCATCTCTTTGCATCAAGTGATGCGCAAGATGTCTTTTCTCCTGCCAGTAGTCTCATTCCGCAAAGTTGCCAAGTTGCAGGCTTTGTCTTGCAGGCAACCTTTCCTGTTTTTTTTTTTAAGGATAAGGCAGTGCTTCAAACCTCTCAGGAATTTGTTCTTAAGGTGGTCTCTCAGTTCCACGTCAATCAGGAGATTCTTGTGTCTTCATTTTGTCCTGACCCAGAGTCTGACAAGGAGAGGGATCTCCACTTGTTGGATGTGCTGTGGTGCCTTAAGTTTTATGTGCACTGCACAAAGTCTTTTCGTAAGATGGACTCCCTATACTTCAGGAATATGAGTTCAGAAAGAAACCTGTTCCCTTCAAAAGTGTAACACATTCCACTATGTCTGTTGGAGCCTCCTGGGCCTACCAGAATCGGGCCTCGGATGAGCTGTTGTGTAAAGCAGTGACTTGGTCCTCCTTGAATACCTTTGATGAATGCTATTGTGTTGATGTCCTGGATTCGGCTGAAGCCCGCTTTGAGTGGAAGGTCCTTCAGGCTGTTCCGCCTGTCTAGGGACCAGTTTTTTTTCTTGTGCCTTACTGTTCAGCTGTTTGAGTCCTGCTGGCTCTTGTTATTGTGTTCTGTGCAAGTTTATTATCCATTGACACTTGATTCGTTGGGCTGTTCCACTTCTGGATAGTCCTAGGGAACTCCCGTATCATGGGGACAGGTGTGAGGTCCTTTCTCCTTCTCACCTCTGGGAGCTTAGTGTTGGTATATCCCTATGGTACTTGTGTTCCATATTAGATGTAAGGGAAAATAGGATTTTAGTGTTTTTACCTGTTAAATCCTTTTCTCTGAAGTCCATATTGAACACAGTTCTGCCACCCAGTGAAAGGGACCACTGTTGGTCTTGCCTGTCTGGACGTGGGAGTCTTGTTTAGAGTCTTTATTCTCACAGGAGCCTCCTACTTCTCTTGCTTGCCTTGTTGGTGTGGTTTCAATCACATCATAACTGGTGATCAGGGAGTAAGGGTTGAGCTGGAGGAGTGGCTGGAAGTCTCCACCCACAAGACTCTGTCTTTATGAGATGTGTCCTGTCCTCCAAAGAGGAACTCAACCCCCATAATACCTCTGTTCCAAATGGACTATATCTAACCCCTAGCATTACTTGGCATATAGGCAAGGGCACTCACCACAGGGAGAATATGTGCCAGCTCCATTATACCAACTGAAAATGGCTGTGACTGAATGTGCAGCTGGAGATGCTCAGGAATTGAACCAGGCAGCAGTGTCATATCTCCCGTGTGATGTCTGTCTCTATCCGGACCAAGTCATACCTTATTTGGGGTTTCCATGAACTCATGTGGTCTCATGAACTGAGTTGTCCATTGGTCATACTGGATTGGCCTGTAATAACTATGCCTAGGGCGCCTCATATTGCCCTCAGATGGTCCTGGGTCTTTGGTCTGACATCAGTGTATTGTATTCCCCTTGCTCTTCTGCATTGATCCCAGCTAATCCGGGGTGGGGTGGGGTCTGCTTGTGTGGATTCAGTCTGACAATGCAACTTTGGTGACTTATGTCAACCTCCAAGGAGGGACCAGATGCACAGCCGCATGGTCAGAAGTTCTCGCATGAGCCGCAGCTCGTGTTCTGGATCTTTTGGCAGCATACATTCTGGGAATGGTCAAAATTGTGGTGGGCTTTCTCACCTGTCAGTGTTGGTATCCTGGGAACTTAACCAGATGTCATTTGACTCCAGAGTTCAGGTATTGGGTCTTTTGGTTGTGAACCTGATGGCATCTTGGTGAGACCTCAGTGCTGCCTTGTTTTGCTCCAAATTCCAGAATCCAATCACTTTCATTTTACACAATGGGCATTCAGTGACAGTTCCCTGGTGTATGTGTTTCCTCCTTTTTCTCTGATCCTGAGAGTGTTGAGGGTCAGGGTGGAGCGGGTACATGTAATCCTGATCACTCGGAGGAGAGTTTGCCCTAAATGGCTTGGCTCTTAAGGCCAGCATTCGAAGGAAGAAGCTTTTTGCTGAATCTGTCATAACTACTATAATGAAGGCTTGCAAGTCAATTTCATCAAAAGCATACCATAGGGTATGGTCCTTTTTTTCAAGTGTTGTGAAGAACGTGCCCCTTTGATCTTCCAGTTCTTTTGACCTTTTTCTCACGATGGGCTTCAGAAAGGACTTAGTCTTACTACTCTCAAGGTCCAGATTTCAGCTCTATCTGCAGGATGTGCCAAACAGTGTGCAAGGGGTGGCTCATGCCTACCCTGTCTTGTGATATCATTCTCTCATGGGGCTTAAACCTAGTCCTGGAGGTGCTCCAATGGATCTTTCTAAGGTGTTTGCTTCTGTATTGCTTCATTTCTTGACTCTCAGAACAGCTTTTCTGCTGGTGATTGTATCTTTTCAGCATATGGCCACACTACAGTGTCTGTCTTTTAGGCCTCCCTTTCTGATTTTTCATATAGATGGGGTTGCTTTGCGACCTCCCTTCTGGTTTCTTCCCAAGCTGGTTTCTGATTTTCATATTAACCTGGAAATTGTTTTGCCTTCTCTTTGTCCAGCTCCACCTAACAGATGAGAACAGGAGCTTCACTTCATGGAGACAGGTGTCTGAAATACTTTGTTCATTGCATGGAACCTTTCTGCAAATCTGACATGCTTTTCATTATTCCTGAGGGCCTACATGCTGGCCAAGTGGCATCTAAAGTGATGGTGACTTTCTTGCTCTAGGTAACTATTTGTAAAGCATTTGTTCTTAGGAAAAAGCCTATTCCTGCCCTTTATGTTTTTTTTTCACCAGACTGATGAATTCTTCCTTGTCCTACAAGAAATATTTCTCTGCAGGGCAGTTGTTCTCTTGTTACTGTGTAGGACACCTTCTTGCATTCACTTCTTGTAACTTTTTTTGCTATTACTTGGTTGGTGTGTTAGTGTCCATTGACACATGGAATTTATTATTGTTTCTGCTTTATTTGTGTAGAGAGACACTAGTTTGCATTTTGAGGGTCTTTTCTTTTCATACTTTGAATCTTGGTGTAAAGCTCTGGTATATCCCCATGATTCCTATGTTCCACAGTGGGTGAAAGAGAAAAGGGGATTTTTGTGTGCTTGCCAATAAATCCTTATATCTTTAGTCCTTGTGGAACGCTGATATCCCACACAGAGAAAAACTGGTTGATTGAGCAGGAGTGTCTTTTGGGTTCTATGTACAGGTGGCCACTTTCCTGCCCTACTTCTTTTTTTTCTGCTTTCTTTGCTATACTTTAAAACTGATTATGCCTGTAGGGGTAAAATGGAGCAGGCAGGGAGCTTCCAGCTCCAGTGAACTCTTTATGCAAGGACTAAGAGAAAAGTATCAGTAAAGTACACAAAAATACCCTTTTAAACAGATGTTTGTTTCTCATTTTAGTTAACTCTGCTTATTCATTCTGGTAAGTTTATTTCTGATCTTGTTTTGCTTCCTTTTTCCACTTATGAACATTACTTTTTTTTGGCTCCTGACAAAATTATATTTTCATGTCATAGGATCTGCAAGTGAATATGAGAATTTGCCTGAGGTCTTTTTTCTTCACAGAGAATCTGACTCACCTTCTAGCTGCCAATCAGTATAGTGATGTAGTAATATATAGTAACCTTTTTTCAAGTTCCAACTGTTCATCGTTTTTTGTGAACAGAGCTGGATTAACACTTCACAGGACCCTAGGCAACCCCTTCCAACTGCCAGATTTCACACATCACCCTTATAAATGCCCCTTTGATACCTCACTCCCATTTATGATTGGTTTGTTAGAAGCAAAAGCCCAGAGGAATCAGTCATTTGTTGGGTGTTCACAGTGTTAATCGGACCGGTGTTTATTTTACACCGGTACTAGTAATTGTATGCGTGGGTCTCTTTGCATACTCCTTCAATTCAGGTGTCAGTGTAGCAAAATATTCAAGCCAGCTTATATTTTAATAAATTTTATAAATATTGTCAATCTTAAAATAACCTCACACTGATGCAATAAAACCAAATATAAAAGTTATTCTGTCAATATATGTGTTTTGTGGTGATATAACCCACCACTATCAAGTTTACAGGTAGTAAAGAATGAACATCTAAAGTTAACAGTTCGCTTGTCACAACATATATTTATACCTTTGTGTCCCTATCTCCACCCACTGGGTGCCTACAAGTAATGTTTTTCTTACTATTTATGCAATCAGAGAGCAAAAGGTTGACAACTTGCTTTAACGTTAGTTCAAATGTGATAATTTGCAAACCTCAAATGACATTATATTCCCCATAACATTTATATATATACATTTTATACATATACAGGTTGCCTATTAACCCTATCAGTACCAGAGGGGTAGCAAACACATTACAATACCTCTCTGGTGCTCATAGGGTTACTCTTGCAATACAAAATACAAGGGCATGTCGAATATAATAGGAAAAGAAAAATGTGACTGGTGACTGAAAGTCATGGGAGCACTGTAGTCGAATTTCCAAGGAGGGGGGGAGGGGGGGGGGGTTAAAATGTTGGATGTACAACACTCGTTGAATTACTATGGTGAAAGAAAGCACTGTAAGTCGGATTTGGAAGGGGAAGGGTTAAATTGTCGTCTATGGACAATATTAGTCAAATTAATGTGAAAGAAAGCACTGTAAGTCAGATTTGGAAGGGGAAGGGTTAAATTGTCGACTATGAACAATATTAGTTGAATTAATGTGGTAAAAGAAAGCACTGTAAGTCAGATTTGGAAGGGGAAGGGTTAAAATGTGGAATGTGAACAATATTAGTCGAATTAAAGTGCTGAAAGAAAGCACTGCAAGTGAACTTTTAAAAGGTGGGGGTTAATATGTCGTAAGGGGCACTCTGTCGAATTTTTTTATGTGGAGAACAAATCTAACACTGAACTTGATCTTTCTGTCATCAAATGTACGCCTATTTCCTTGGACTTTGACATTTTGCACGTTTTTTGTAGGCGATAGTCGAAAAAAAGCAGACAGCACCAGTTTTGTTACTACTCTGAAAAGTGCTGTCTACACCAGTTTTGTGTTACTGTGGGTCTGCAGTAGAATACCGACGTAACACATGTTTGCAAAATTCACGCTACTTGTTTTTCTTGTAACTCCGGTTTTAGCGTGGGTAATAGAATCAAGCCCTAAATGTCCAATCCTTATCCTTATTTCTGGATACACAGTATATATACCATAGATGTTACATGATAAGTGCCCTACATTGCACATTAAAACATCACTAATATTTGTAATATATTTCATATGAAAAATGTTACTTCTAGGTGCCAAGTTGGTGGCGATATGGACAAAAAGGTATAAATATACGCTGTAACAAGCAAGCTGTTAACTTTAGGTATTCATTCTTTACTACCTGTATACTGCCTGCATATGTTCCCTGCATACAATTACTAGTACAGGTGCGGAATAAACACCGGTCTGATTAACACTGTGAGTACTATTTTTATTTGTTATATACATCAATCCTATCGCTCCCCTGTTGTAGATATTCTAAGGCCACTTTGTTTCTTTCTTTAACAAAAATTGTTTTTTTTTTTTTTTGCATGCCTCTGGTTTAGATAAAGAACAAGTCATGAAAAAAATATATATATGTGCTCGTAGAACAGGCAATGAGGAGAGAAAGGCTCAAACCTTAAACAATGCCAGCAGCCAATAGGAAAGGTGGTCAGGTAACAGGCAACTGGATCCACAGAAAGGAGGAAGTCCTAGAATCGGCTTATACTGGACTCTGATAATGTTGCATTAATCTGCTGGTTTCTGATAATGTTGTATTGCTCTGCTGGTCTCCTATAATGGGGATTATGCTGATGATTTCCCGTAATTGCGTATTTTTTCATGTATGTTTTCTGTATTCTGGGGAAAAAATATATATACAGTACTGTGCAAAAGTATTAGGCAAGTGTGAAAAAATGCTGTAAAGTAAGAATGCTTTCAAAAATAGACATGTTAATTGTTTATTTTTATCAATGAGAAAAATGATAGTAACTTAGAAGAAAAATCTAAATCAAATCAATATCTGGTGTGACCACCCTTTGCCTTCAAAATAGTATCAATTCTTCTAGGTACACTTGCCCACAGTTTTTTACGAAACTCAGCAGGCAGGTTGTTACAAACATCTTAGAGAACTAACCACAGTTCTTCTGTGGATTTAGGCAGCCTCAGTGGCTTCTCTCTCTTCATGTAATCCCAGACAGGCTCAGTGATGTTGAGATCAGGGTGATGTGGGGGCCATACCATAACTTCCAGGAAGTTCTTCTTTACGCTGAAGATAGTTCTTATTGACTTTGGCTTTTGGGGTCATTGTCTTGCTGCAGAATAAATTTGGGACCAAACAGATGCCTCCTTGATGGTATTACATGATGGATAAGTATCTGCCTGTACCTCTCAGCATTGAAGAGAACATTAATTCTGACCAAATCCCCAACTCCATTTGAAGAAAAGCAGCCTCAATCTTGCAAGGATCCCCCATGATGCTTCACTGTTGCCTGCAGACACTCATTATTGGACCGCTCTCCAGCCCTTCGGCGAACAAACTGCCTTCTGCTACAGCCAAAAATTTTGACTCATCAGTCCAGAGCACCTGCTGCCATTTTTCTGAACCCCAGTTCCTGTGTTTTCACTCATAGTTGAGTCACTTGACCTTGTTTCCTCATTGGAGGTATGGCTTTTTGGCCACAAATCTTCCATGAAGACCACTTCTGACCAGACTTCTCCGGACAGTAGATGAGTTTACCAGGATCCCACTGTTTTCTGCCAATTCTGAGCTTATGACATTGCTGGAAGTCTTCCAGTTGTGAAGGGAAGTAAGCATGACGTGTCTTTCATCTGCTCCACTAAGATTTCTTTGCGGACTACTGCATTTATGATCCTCAGCGTTGCCTGTTTCTTTGTGCTTCTTCAAAGAGCTAGGACAGCACATCTGGAAACCCCTGTCTGCCTTGAAATTTCTTCCTGGAAGAGACCTTGCTGATACAGTTTAACTACCTTGTGTCTTGTCGCTGTGCTCGGTCTTACCATGGTGTATGACTTTTGACATTAAACTGTCTTCAGCAGCCTTACCTTGTTAATTGAGTTTGGCTATTCCTCGTCCAGTTTTATTTCTCCTACACAGCTCTTTCTGTTTCAGTTAATGATTGTGTTTCAATCCATATATTAAACTGATGGCCAACAGCACCTGTTTGGTATAATTGTTTAATCATACACCTGATTGTATGCCTACAAAATCCCTGACATTGAGCAAGTGTAACTAGAAGAATTGATGCTGTTTTGAAGGCAAAGGGTGGTCGCACCAAATATTGATTTGATTTAGATTTTTCTTCTGTTCACTCACTATTATTTTGTTAATTGATAAAAATAAACTATTAAAATCTATTTTTGAAAGCATTCTTACTTTACAGCATTTATTTCTCACCTGGTCCTGCAAACCTGGGAACCAGCTATGGACAAGCACACCAAAGGAACTAGACGGCGCTGGTTTAATATATGTATATTGCTGACTGGAAAAGAGTATCTATTCTAAGCAATCCTTTTATTATAGCACAGCATGAGAAAAGGCAGAATTGTAATAAATGTTTTATTTGTGTGTGTTCTATTATTCCTGTAAATGTTTGTCTTTTTAGTATCTGCCTCTGTGGTTCTTGGAAACCAGTCTGAACAGCTGAAAACACAAAGTGCTTGTAAAGAATTGTGGGTCAAACAAAAGTTCTCTCTTTTATATGTGTGTGTTATTTCCTAGAAAATTATGTCTACCATAACACTTCTTTACCTGTGTGTGTCAGCTACATTATTTACTCTATTTACGCTTTTTCTTTCACTATGACTGAGCTAGGCAACTTGAGGCCTCCAGCTGTTAAGGACTAAAATTTCCATCAGATGTAGAGTTGTAGTTCTCAACAGCTGAAAAGGCCTCAGACTGACCAGCCCCAGACTATAATGTGCTGAAAGGACTTTCAGTGCTGTTTTACAGTAATATTTAAAGCTTTGAAACGGGAGTAAAACTCAGTTGGACTCAGGGTCTATTTAGATTAGAGTGAACCTCCTGAGGGCCACAAAATTGGGCCTATAAAACTGATATGTGATAATCCCACCACCTCATTATTAAAAGCAAGAGTGGTGGTTCTGGAATCTTGGTTTTCCATGCCTCCTTAAGCTCTGACAAATCTGGAGCCTCTTCTTCGAAAAACAAGTAAGTGTAGAAGGCTCTCTACCCTAATTCAGGGGTTGTCAGACTTATAAGATAGCCCTGCCATTGTTTCATCAGAATGCTTTGGGCTTCCCTGTATGCATGCATACATACATGCACCATGCACAGATTTTTAAGGGCAACCTGGATGATCTCTCAGTTTATAAGCCCCTGTCAGCCCCAATGTTTGTTCCCCGCTGCCTTACCGGGAGTCTCTTCACATACTGGCCCTGCCCCAAGATACAGCATGCACCTTACTCGTAAAGAGCAATGGTGCATGGCATATAAGTTCAGAGCTGCCTCTCAAACCATCCCACATCCCTACTCAGCTCCAAATAATGGCTGTGAGGGAGCCAAAGCTGCATTACATAAGGTAATAACAGGTAAAGCAAAAAAAATATTTAATATGAAATTCATAGTGTTAAAACAGGTTATATTTGGCTTTATACTATACAATGCTTAGAGGGTGTGGCTGCAAGTATCCCTTTAAACAACATGTTCTAAACCAGGATATTATAGACCTGTGAGCTTAACTTCTGTAGTGTGTAAGATATTAGAAAGGTTATTAACCAGTAGTATTCAGGACTGTGTGACGACCAACAACAGCATTAGTAGGAGCAGCATGATTTTTTGAAGAATAGTTCATGTCAAACTAATTTACTTGCATTTTAAAAGGGTAAGTAGTAATCCGGACAAGGGTTACTACATAAATTAAAAGGCTTCTGTTTAGATGATATCTGTGTATGGATAGAAAACTGGTTAACCCTTAAGGACCAGCACGCACGCATGCAGCTGGCACTTAAAGGGATAGTAATGTTTCATAATAAAAGCAGCTCTAATTAATCATCATATTATTTGGACTTTGGAGAGTGTTATTTCAATTCTGTCAGAGTTGTAGTTCAAGAGTAATTCAATGACAAAGTATCCCCCTCCCACCCCTTTTACTGATGTAACACTGCTCAGCCAGAGCAGAAGGGAGGTGCCCAGGTAGACTGCAGAGAGGGACAATCTTCAATTAAGATAAGGGAAAAAGCTGAAAAGCTTGTCAAGGGGGTCAGGGCTTTCATTGTTCTGATAGGAAAAATATTGTCCCCTTCTGTTATCTGTCTGGTCTATGGACTGGATTCCACATCTGAGAAGAGATTGCTTACACTAGGTAAAAGGGGCAGAAAGGGGAAACTTTGCTTGTGATTGTCTCTCAAACCATAAAGGTTTGAGAGATAAGACTTATATCGTTCTTCATGTTTTTTTAATGCCTACAAAATAAAATAAAATAAAGATAAAACGAAGTATTACTATCCCTTTAAGGACCACGGAGCATTTTTTTTTTTTTAAATCTGGCTCCCCGAACGGAGTGCAGCTGAGTGGGGAGCCCTGAAATCGATGATGTAAATGTACGTCATGGGTCCTTTAGGGACATCCACCCATGATGTACATGTATGTCCTGCGTCGTTAAGGTGTTAAATGATAGATGTCAGAGATTATAGGAAGATTTAGAAGTATTGATAGACAATAGACTTCAAAGCAGTGTGCAGGGTTGATGCTGTAAGAGTAAATAGAGTACTATCCTGAATAAAAATTGCTACAAATGCATGTGACAGGAATATAATTCTACCTCTACCAATGATTGGTAAGGCCTCATCTGGAATATTGAATACAGTTTTGGTACAGTTCTTTAAAAATACCTTACTGATAAAGGGATTGTGGGATCTGAGTTATAAAGAGAGACTAGCCAAACTGGGTTTGTTTACATTAGAGATGAGATGTCTACGAGGTTATATGATTGCCATTTACAATATATCCATTAGGAACAGAGCTTTCAACTAAAAGAAAGCAAGGATTTTTTTACAGTAAAGGTAGGAAAGCTATGGAATTATTTGCCTTGGGGTGCTGTGTTTCCAGATACTGTAGTTTATTTCAAAAAGCAATGGCTACCTTTCTAGCTTAGAACAATACAGAGAATTATGGCAGTTAGTAGATATGATGTTGATCCAAGGAAATATCCTACTGCCATCTGGAGTCAGGAAGGAATGATCACGGTTACCACGATGGCTGCTTGTATCTACATCCGCTTCCTTATCCTCATCCCGGCCCTCCATGCGGCCGGCCGGCCGGCAGCTTGGTCCCGTTCGCTTCCGCATTCCTGTTGTCTCTCGTGTGCAGGCGCACATATGCTGGGTAGCAGCTAATGACGTTGCCCTTGCTATTGTAGCCTCCCGTGCGATTCACTTAATCATTTTCCCACCTCCTCTAGACTATTTAACAGCCTGGAGTCTGGGCTTAGTTGCCCTTTTGTGGTGTTACAGTGCTGTAGCTTCTTGTGTCTGCTCAGTCTCGTTGTGACCCTTGCTTGTCTTCCGATCCTCCTCCGTGTCCGTTCCTTGGCTTTGTCTGACTACCCGCATTGGTTCTGACCTGTGGTTCTCACTGACTACCCGCTCTGTGTATGACCTTTGGCATTGTCTGACTACCCGCATTGGTCTGACCTGTGGCTCTGGCCAACTACCCACTCCATGTATGACCTTTGGCATTGTCTGACTACCCGCATTGTTCTGACCTGTGGCTCTGGTCGACTACACGCTCCATGAATGACCTTTGGCATTGTCTGACTACCCACATTGGTCTGACCTGAGGCTCTGGCTGACTACCCACTCCATGTATGACCTTTGGCATTGTTTGACTACCAGCATTGGTCTGACCTGAGGCTCTGGCTGACTACCCACTCTGTGTATGACCTTTGGCATTGTCTAACTACCCATATTGGTCTGACCTGTGGCTCTGGCTGATAACCCATTCCGTGTTTCCTCCGGGCTAGGATATTACCTCCTAGGTAGTGTCCGTGGTAATGCTTACTACAGCTTGTATGTACTTTAGGACCTAGCATTCTAGGGTTCCGTGTGCTATCCTCTTTCCCTCTCGGGTAGGCTGTGGCCTTCCTGTCAGTTGAACCATAGGCTAGGTTCTATCTCCTTCGCTGCCTCTGTATGGAGTCGTGGGTAGTGCAGGCCTCACCTCAGTGTACAGCTCTGTCACGGTTCGTTACTGTTTGGTTAAAGAAAACTCAGACAGTTAGGTAAGGTTAAAAACTTTATTGAAAATAATCCACAATAGCCCCACTCAGGTCCAGATAAGGTCCGTACCAAGTACTTTCCAGATCTGACGCAGGTCAGGGCGAAAATACACACACAGTAGTAGTAAGCAAAATAAGTGTGATGATCTTGGACTTGTAGGCAGATTCGTAGCAAGGTTCAGGAACAAGAATATCCTCGACAGCCCCACACCGCAATAAGTGACACAGGCGATGGGTAACTGAAGGGTAATACCCTAGTGGACTAGGGATAATGAAGGCAGCACAGATAGTGTACAGGTAGACACTGGGCCCTAGACTTCTAGGGTTAACGGAAGCAATACTGGCAAGACACTGGCAGAGGACTGACCCTAGGAGAGTAGGTTAAACGGAGGCAACACAGACAGGACTCTGGCAGTGACTGAACCCTAGAACGCTAGGGTTAATCGAGGCAACACAGACAGTACTCTGACAACGGCTAGACCCTAGAACACTAGGGTTAACGGAGGCACGACAGAATGGACTCTGGCAGCAACTTGACCCTAGCACGCTAGGGCTAACGGAGGCAACACGGCTGTGGCTCTGGTAGTAACTGAACCCTAGAAGGCTAGGGTAAACGGAGGCAACACAGACAGGGTTCTAGCAGTGACGGGGCCCTAGCACGCTAGGATTAACGGAGGCAACAGACACCAGATACTGGCAATATGACAACCCTAAGCCAATAGGGTGAACTGAGGCAATGCGGGCAAAAGTGTGGTACAGACTGGACCCAGATATTATAGGGTTACCGGAGGCAACACAGACACTGGTGAGTGCAGGGACTCCCACAGGCTCCAGGAGACTATAGGAGCGGTAAGCGAGCGGAAGACAGATAGGTACGTAACGTAACCGGTCCGCAACCGGTGTCTCCCTGATCGGTACACGGAGGTAATAAGACAGTCCTGTGAGCAACGGAATTAGAAGCACAACCAGGTTGGCACACACGGACACAGCCAATCAGAAGAACCACCAGACACTAACCCAGCCAGATCAGTGATAACGGATTGTCAGCCAGTCCTAGTCAGTAACAGATTCAGATACTCAGCCAAGCCAGTTCCGGACACAAAAAGGAGTTAGTCAGCCAGTCCAAGGTCAGCAACAGAATCGGATCACAGGAGCGTCAGGCACTAAGCGTAGTCAGGCGAGCCGGGTCATACATGGAAACAGGAAACAAGAACTACTAGTCGCTGGATACGGGTACACCACGAAAGGGCACCGGTATAGTGACAGGAGGGCGTATATATATATTTCTTGTAATGATAAATGTATTGCAAACTTGCATTGCAGATATTAACTACTTGGATGCTAATACGTTTGTCAACACACTGCTGAGCAATGACCATGAAAGCACAAAAGGGGATACAACTTTGAATGTTTATTAAAAAAAATATATATATATATATCTATATATATATATATATATATATATATATATATATATATATATATATATATATATATATATATATATATATATACACACACACACACACACACATACATGAATGTTGCACAACTTTTACCATGGGATTTGGTGCTTGGTACACGCTGGGGCACCGCTGGAACTCAATGGTGGCGAGTCTTCCTGCAGTGATTTTCACAGGGGTGGCCAATGGGGCTTTACCCACTGGCCATTCCTATGAAAATTGCCACCTCTGTGCATCTCACTGCAGCGATCTTGACAGGGGTGGCCATGGGGTCTTTGTCCCTCTGGCCACTCCTGTCACAATCACTCCCCCGTGATTCGCTAATGCGGGTGTCCTCCTTCCCCCCTGCTGCCTCGGGGAGGGGTGGAGAGGGGACCAAATGCAGATACACTAGCAAAGGTTGCCCATGCATTAATTAATTAATTTATTTATTTATTTTTTTATTACTATAACCTCTCCTGATGCCCTCCAACTACTAATCTCCCAACTGATCTTGAGGCGGGGCAGTAAGAAAGCTGCCATCCTACCTGAAGTACTGGGTAGGAGTCGGTAGGATCTGGAATGCCTTTCATATCAATGTGAATGGGAATGCAACATATACATTTAAATTACTTTACATCTAATAAGACATGCAAGAATCCAGTGTATAAAAGTCTATGTGGAAATCTATTACAATATAAAATTCTATCAACATGTTAGAATAAAAGGAAAGGAACAGCAGGTAGGGGTGTCTAAGAAGAACAGCAAAGGAAAAAGAGAATATGAAAGAGAGGTAGAAATTCAGAAGGTAGTGTTCTGATGAAAGAACTGGGATTGGTATGATCCTAAGAAACTGAGGGATGATTGAAGGAAAAAGACCAAGCCTACTGTGCAGATGATCAGTTAGGTTTCTTGTGATTGTTTATGGTGATGAAGTCTAACTATGGTTTCAAAATCTCCGTGAATTTATTATTGGCTGATTTTTTTAATGAGAAGATATTACTAACCAATAGGGTTGTATTGCTGGTCAGGACCACTAGATGTGAACAAGGGAACCAGAAGCCCCACCACACCGCCAGCAAGTATTAGGTGCAAAGGGTTCGAATCTGTTGAGAATTTCCAAGGTCCTATAACACCATATTAACAGCTTATAATTTATCTCCAAAGTTAGGGTATTTTGAGAGGTATTGATAGAGTTTACAACAATCTTTTTCCGTGTGATGACATATATTGCAATATTCATATCTTGCTCGCATTTGCGTCTGCTAGAGTGACTAGAAATATTGCTGGAAGAAACTAGAATATTGTAAACGAAGAAAATATAACTTCTCATCAGATTTTTACCTAGCCATATTTTTTCAAAATAGGAGAGGTGTCTAAGGAGATCAGATTTTTTATGGTGAGAGTGAAGAAAACTATGAATCTGTCTAAATTGCCGTAAGTCACCTGAAGAAAGAACATATTTAGGTTGTAAGTCTTCAAATGAAAGTTATTTATGAAGGGATGTCATATGGGTGACTAAGAGTTTACCGTCCGTTAGCTATTGCGTAAATACAAGGGTCTGACATCCAGAAGGGAAATCTTGATTGTGTAATAAGGAGTTTAAAGGGAAGGTGTGTGAAGATAAAGGTATTGTTTCCTTCGACAAGGAGACCCAGAAGTAAATACACAGAAAGGAAAGGGTTATACCTTGCTGCTACCTAACAGGACTCAATCTGAGTCCAAGGTAAGCTATGTGGAGGAGAAGGGGCTGCCAGAAACTGAACCCATAGATTGAATCCATTGAGTAACCAAAGACAGGTGGACTGCATGGCCCCCCAGCTTATTTCTCTGGCCCCAATCTTCTCTCCCCCACCTTATTTCTCTGGCCCCATCCTACCTTACATAGCTTATTTTACTGGCCCCATCCTCCCCCACAGCTTCTTCATCTGGCTCCATTTCTCCTCCCAAGCTTCTTTTTCTAGTCCCCCCCCCCACTACAGATTATGTCTGTGGCAGTCATCCTCTTTCCAGCTTCTTTCTGTTGTTTGTATTCTGTTCTGATACCATAAATGAGGAAGTTTGGCCAGATGTATAAATGCAAAGTCATTTAATATAGTTTGAATTAATGCACAATTTATGAGATTTAAGGGATGTTGTGTTATGAATTTTTACCTAGCTGATAATACAGTGCATCCCCTTGAATACAAGGGAAAACCTGAAGGGGGTTTCTATTGTCCAGAAACTCCTTGTCCACTCTTTTGTCTCTATAAGATCAGAGACTCAAGATTTAGTACCGCAATAATGAGAAAAATGTTTGCTGCTGTTGTGCAAATTCCTATGCCAGTGGTGCTCAACATGCTGCTCCAGCTCTTGTTGGACTATTAGTCCCATCAAGCTGGCCTAGAATGATGGGAATTGTAGTCCAACAGCAGCTGTGGGCTGCAGGTTTCCCCTAACCTCTGTCTTTGCACAGGTAATTAGATTGGATTCTGGATCCAAAATTGACAGGTTTTTCAGCTTTTTCCCCTTATCTTAATTGAAGATTGTCCCTCTCTGCAATCTACCTGGACACACCCTGCTGCTCTGAGGTGAGCAGTGTTACATCAATAAAATGGGCGGGAGGGGGATACTTTGTCATTGAATTACTCTTGAACTACAACTCTGACAGAATTGAAATAACACTCTCCAAGGCCCAAATACTATGATGATTAATTAGAGCTGCTTTTATTATGAAACATTACTATCCCTTTAAAGGATTTTACAGATGCAATAGATGTGTGACATGTAGAGTAAGTAAAAGTGATTAACAAAATATACAACAGTTCAAATCAAACCAAACGGATACAATTTAAAATATAGAGAAATTGATAATGTGCAATAGTAAAAATGTAGTGTATTTACTTGAGTGTCTGTGGAGCCTACAATATATAGGTCATACTACGATAAGTCTACACCTAAGACTAGCAGAACATGTTAGGAACATAAAATGTGGTTTAGAGACACACAATGGCTCAGAACACTTTTTAAAGAAACATAATAAGGACCCATTTGTATTAAAATTTATAGCTATTGACCAAGTAATTAGGAATTGCCGTGGGGAGGATGTTGCCATCAAGGTATCAAAGAAGGAAATGGACCTTAACCCCCTGGGGTCTTAATATTAGTATAGATCTAAAATGTTTCCTTAAATAAGTAATTACTCTTCGGCACTATATCTCTCATTATTTCAGTATAGAATGACTTTATTACAGATAGAGTATATTATTTTAATAGAATTTATTTAGAATAATTTGGATATGCAATTTTACATACAGATTACTGTGTTTTATGAAGAAAAAGTGTTTTATACTGTAAATAATTATTTTTTGACTGTGGTAAACCAATATGTAGGGTATAAATGTGACTTTGTTAATGAGTTAAATTGATAAAGCTGGAGTTTTTGAATTTGCCAGTATGTCCAACAATAAGGATGTCAAAACGTTATACTTTATAAAGTCCAGTTTAGTAATAACCAAATGATTTTCCCTGAGGAAGTGAACTCTCATGAAATGCGTTAGGCATAGTAGGTGAGTGCCCCTCTTGGACCAACTGCAGTCTAAGTTTCTACTTGTTCTGTATTGGCTGTGCAGACAAGAAAGTATTCACAGAGTGTGTGGTAGTGCGGGTCATCACCCTGTCCTCCGACTGTTTGGCATTTGGTGTTGGGGTAGGCACCACATGATTTTAACATCTGGTTTATGAACATATTTTGTTTTTAAATTTTACTGTGGTATTCAATCAAACTACAAATGTTCGTATTAAATAACGGAACCGTAATATTTTCCCTGGATTTAATGCATCACATCTGAGTGAGACACTGCAGCAGTGTGAAGATAACCCATCATACAAAGAAGGATCAAAATTATTGACTATGCTGAATCGTGTCAATTTAAAATGTGAGTGGCTATTTGATTTATTATACTAATTACATGCCATCCAATTTAATCTTTTTCTCTCTACTTACTTGTTTTGAGGATTTCTGAAAAAGAACACAAGGACTGAGACAACATCATAACACCTGCTGGATCTTCGACAAAAGAACAGATTTATTGAATAGTAAGTGGATAATTTTGTTGCTGTGTTCAGTAATGAGATAGACTATAATTGGGTCCTGGTTGTTTTTCTTGCAAGTGTGTGTAGGAATTTGGGGAAGGACTGAGAACAATGGACACATCTGCACTGACATCAAATAACTGGCACAACTGAAAGCAAACACCTTGATGCTTAGGTCCGCAATGTGAAATCATCCCCAGAAACCAAGTACCGCTACTGACACTATGCCACTTGTCTGTACCTCTAAGGACACATCATTTGACAAATAGATGTCTTAATAATAATGATGAATCCTAGCTGCCACCAGCTTAGTGTACTCTGCTGGATGGCATCTCCTCAGATGCTGCTTGATGCAATGCCTGTCTCCACCACATTGCCATGTTTGCTCAGCACTCTACACAATGTGCAATGGGTGGACACGACCTGCTGCATCCTCACATCTACTGAATCATTATCAGCTGGTGGGGGAGGTAACGGTGACAGAGGTGGATAACCAGAGGATGTTGTTACTTCTTCCTTCTTCTGGATCCTAGCACAAGAAGGTGATAGCGAGCCAGGTGTTTCACTTGCCATCAAACTTTCAGGCTCTGGCTGGGTTTCTCTATTCTTCCTCCTCTTCTATTTCCACCTCAACTCTTGGTGCCATTGGGGAGAGACAAGGGGTACAGCAACTGTAGGCCCCGATTTCCTTAGTGGGGGGTTGACTTTCCATGCTTTACATAAATGGTATGGTATCTGTATTTCATTTGTGGTATGAGGGCGGTTGTGCCAATGTGTGTTCCCTCCTTTCCCATTTTCACTCATTTATCACAGATAGTGCACAGTGCCCTTTCTGAAGATGGCACTGTGCCTGCCCCAAGGGAAAAATAGTTCTACACACATGACCTCATGGGGGAGGGAAAAGGTGGAAAAGAATGGCCTCTCTCTTCTTCTCCACAATCCCATTCACTGGCTGGAGCAGAGGATGATGCTGATGCTGCCTCATAGTCAGCACTAGAACTAGAACCAGGAGTATTGCTGGCAAGTAGATCTTGTCCTACTCCCACATCACAACTATTGCTTGTCCCCATTCCCATAGTGGCCGTGGTGTTCTGTGGCACACCAGCCTGCTCCTCATCAGCCTGCTGCCCTTGCAACTCAGCAGCAGCAGCAGCAGCAGGAATTACAGCAGTAGAAAATTCTGCAATCTCACTTCTGGTAGTGGTGGTGATGCCCATCCCCATTTTCACATCTGTCCTCAATTCCTTTTCACTTTCAGCTACAAAAAGCCATTAATGTCTCTTCCACCTCAGCTGATCCACCATCATCCTCATTACCACCACCACCAGTCCTTCCTTGCTGATTCTGCTCTATGAGAGTCTCACTGGTTGGTGATGATGACAAATGTGACAGAGGGTCCCCTACTGTCTCGCTTGCCATCACTACAGGTGAAGAAGGCATAATGGCAGCACTAGCAGCAGGCAAAGGCAGCTGATCTGTGATGAGGCTAATAGTGCTGCTAGCCAGTTCTGCCTTCCTCAGCATAAAGTCCCAGAGGCATAATGCTGAGGGAAGGGTAATCACAGGGTCAGGGGGATGTTGTGGGCTCCCTTGATTGCTAGTATGACTGCTCGGCATCACTTCCACCCTTCCAAATCAGCAGTGGTCATGATAGTCCCACCACCAGCTGCTTCACTATCATCACCTTTACCATAATCACCCCCTCCCTCACCACCAACACTCTATAGCTGCTGCATGGTAGTATTAGCACTGCATGGGGATGGCAAGTGTGACTTAGGGTCCCCTGCTGTCACACTTCCCATCATCTCCTCTTCCTCTGGAGGATCAGAAGGCACACTGACAGCAGTAGCAGCAGACACAGGTAGCTGACCTGTCCAGCTCATACTGGTACCCATGTCTTCATGTGCATTTGCCAACAATGGCACAAATTTCCCCCAGATCCCAAAGGATGATTTGGGGGGGGGGCTGGGGAATCAAGCTTCCCAGACCTTTCTATGCTAGTAGTGGTCACTTCCTCTTCCAACTCACTGGACGCATCACGGTCCTTCCAGCTCCTCTTTTTTGTCAGATGTCTGCTCATACTGTTAACCAACAGTCTGAGCCACCACAGTCCTTACTTCGCTATATACAGTACATAGCTTGAAAATCACCTAGTACTCTATCTCTCTAGCTGCTTGTGTTGTGTTACTCTTCCTGGAAACACGAAATACACGTAAGTAAATGGGTTGGGAAGTTTGTAGCCATTGAAAAGAAACAGTGAAAACATTTTAGTAATAGCTGAAAAAGGAGAAAATGTTAAGGGGTCAGTGTAAAGTGTATTTACTCCTTTGAGTGCCAGAGAGGTATGTAGAGAATATCTGCAGCAGAGAAAAGCCAAGTTTCTCTTTGAAGGAACAGCCGGTCACCTCTGTTTATTGAGGGAAATGCTGCAGTACCACACAATAACCTCCAGTCCAGATAACATACAACATTTACATTTGTGTGAACGCTACTTCTCAAAAACATATTGCAGCCCACACACATACACACTGTTACACTCTACTATACTATACACACACACACACACACACAGATGCACACACACACTGTTACGCTCTACTACACACACACAGATGTACACATACACAGTGTTACACTCTACTATACACACACATACACACTATTACACTCTAGTATACACGCACACACACAGATGCACGTACACACACACTGTTACACTCTACTATGCACACACAAACTGTTACACTCTACTATGCACACACACACACACACACTGTTACACTCTACTATGCACACATACACACTGTTACATTCTACTATACACAGACACAGACACTCACATACATAAACTATTACATTCTACTATACAAACTGTTACACTCTACTATACACACACACACACACACATACATACATGCACAGACAGAAACACACAAAGAAACAAGGACACACACAGACACAATGTTATATTCTACTATATATACACACATACTGTAACATTTTACTATACACTCGCCATTACAGTCTACTACAGACACACAGACATACACACACATACACACAGTTACATTCTACTATACACACACAGATGCACACATACACACAGTTACATTCTATTGTATACACTCACACACACCGTTACATTCTACTACAGACATAAACACACATACACACAGTTACATTCTGCTATACACACACAGATGCACACATACATACAGTTACATTCTGTCGTATACACACACACACACACCGTTACACATACCTCCCAACATTTCAAATGGCCAAAGAGGGACACTTGTGTTTTAGGTTACTGTGTGACCTCTTGACACCTCTTTGTGTAACTGAATAAGTGATTTAGAGCAAGACCAAAGTATTTTATTTACACAGATTCATTTACAAAGAAATATACTGAAGATTAACTAAACATTTATGTGAGTTTCATTGCTGTGGAGCAATGTGATAGACTAATATACACAACACTCACTCTGATGTCCTAAAAAGAGGGACAACAGGGTAGAAAAGAGGGACGGAGGATTTGGGTCTCAAAGAGGGGCTGTCCCTCCTAAAAAGGGAGACTTGGGAGGTATGGTTACATTCTACTACAAACATACACACACATACACACAGTTCCATTCTACTATACACACACAGATGCACACACACACAGTTACATTCTATTGTACATATACACATACACACACACACACTGTTGCTATTTTGCAACGTGTTATATCTTGCTGTAAAAGTTCCTGTAACTCAATTGTTTTTGTTAAAAGAAAACCAAATAAGGCTGAAAACAAAGAAGTTGCACACTTTACAATTTAAGATATTTTACTGGATGTATTATTAATGGATCCCTAAATTCGGCTGACCATTTAACTGCTGGCACATAAGAAAAATGGATTCTTCAGGGCTACGTTGATCTCAGTGCAGCACTGAAATATGCATACTTAACCCCTTGCAGACCAGGAGGGTGTGTAATGCATTGTTTTGCAATATATTACTCACGACTGAGAACAATTGGCTTGCCCCGTCAGGAACAACCAGAGGCAATTTGTTTCACAAGGGTGTGTTTAGATTTTAGATCCTTCAGACTGTAAGCTCTCCTGGGCAGAGCCCTCTGATCTTATTGTTTTCTCTGTGCCACTTGTACAGATATAGGTCTCTGTATGTCTGTTCCCTAATGTACAGCGCTGTGGAATAAGTTGGAGCTATATAAATAAAGAATAATAATAGTAATAATAATAATATCTAGCACAATGTTAATGCAGCGTTAGTCACCCATGTGAACAAGAAATGAGTGTTAGCAGAACTTCCCTTTAATAAAGGCATACCGCCCCATTAACCCTTTCATTGCCATTGGGACATGCAGCAAAAAAAGGCCTCTATGAATTTTGCCCTTAAGCCATTTAACCCTTTGAGCGCCAGAGGGGTATGCACTGCATTTCTTTGCAATGCATTGCACACCTCTCTGGCACTCAAAGGGTCAACAGAGATAATGCCTTCAATCAGACCTGGATGCCAGGTCCATGGAGGCCATGATTGTTGCTGGCAGTTCTTTCAAACTGAAACAGGCAGATTGTACTTAAAGGGATAATAATGTTTCATAATAATAGCAGCTCCAGTTAATCATCATAATATTTGAGCCATATATAGTGTTATTTCAATACTGTCAGAGTTATAGTTCAAGAGTAATTGAATGATAAAGTGTCCCCCTCCTGCCCCTTTTACCTAGTGTAAGCCACCTTCCCTCAGATGTGGAATCTGATCCACAGACCAGACAGCTCACAGCAAGGAACAATCTTCTTACTGTGAGAATAATGAAAGCCCTACCCCCCTTGACCGTTTTTTCCCTTATGCTAATTGATGATTGTCTCTCTCTGCAAGCCATCTGGACACCACCTTTCTGTTCTGTGGTGAACAGTGTTACATCAGTAAAAGGGGCGAGAGGGGATACATTATCATTCAATTAATCTTGAATTACAACTCTGACAGTATTGATATAACACTCTCCATGGCCCAAATACTATGATGATTAATTAGAGCTGCTTTTTTTATGAAACATTACTATCCCTTTAAAGGATTTTACAGATGCAGTAGATGTGTGACATGTGTAAGTAAAAGGGATTCCCGAAATATACAACAGTTCAAATCAAACCAAACGGATACAATTTAAAATATAGAACTGATTTTATTTTGAAACATTATTATCCCTTTAAGGATCAGAGGTGTGTGCAACACATTGCACAAGCAGTGCACTGTACACCCCTTTGGTCCATAAAGGGTTATGATTAAGTGAGCAGAGTCTGAAGCCCTGCGGCCCTGCCTGCTGGCATCTGTCATGTCTGTTTCTATGGGCATGGCACTCAGAGCTGATTCAAAATCTTATCGCTTGAATGATGGCACAAGAAAAAAAATCATTAGGATCATTAGGATTTCCTGGTTTAGTAAGGTTAGAGAAGGGTTATTGTTAACCCTTTGAGTGCCTGAGGAGTACGCAAGGCATTGTAAAGCAATGCGTTTTGTACCCCCCATGCACTCAAAGGTTACATGGTGTCAGTTCTCCTTTAATTGAGCCTAACACTTTATTTTCCTAGTTTTCCATTTACATCAGACCAGCAGTCTACGGGCTAGTGAACAGTCACTTTAGACGTATGATAAGTAAATACAAGTGAGGGTAATCACAGGAAGGAACTATTTTAAAGAACACAGATTTATATTTATCTTGTAAACTAGGGAGTAACTGGTAAATGAATTAGCAGCTCTGAATACTGTGATTCCATATGCCAACAAAGAAACGATTCTTCCACTGAATACTGAAAGGAGTAAAATAGAGTAATTGATACATTCTCTGTCAAAACAGGCAGAGTGGGTGTGGACTAAAGACAGACTGGGAAAGGGGAACACCACAAGTCCTATCCTGTTACAAGGAGCTAGATTTTCTTGAGTTCTGAATCTCAAGCGCTGAATCAGCTCAACAAGACAGAGGGAGGATCTTACACCTGGAGCTGATGCTGACATCAGCCAAGGCTCTGCCTCCTCCACCCTCTATATAACATCTCTCCTCTAGCGATCTTTCTCACGCTGCATTTGACTTCACTTGTTTCCAGTGGAATAACTGTCTTGACCTTGCCATTCAGCAACCATGTGTGAGGAATTCATTGGAACTTGGGTTCTGGAGCAAAACAACAAAGATGATTTTAATAAGTACATGGAAGCTGTAGGTAAGTGATATAAATATGTGGTGCATTCAGGGAGATAAAGGGTGTAACTCTGGAGCAAGCCAACTGCACTACAGAGGAGAAATACAAACTCTGAATCATGGTTTCTTTAACACTTTGAATGCCAGGGGGCATGCAGTGCATTGCCAGATAATGGGAAGTGTACTGTGCACCCCTCTTGTACTTAGTTAATCCTCTGAGTGCCAGACAGGTATCCAGTTAAGCTACAAAGCAATGTGTTGGCTATCTCTGGCACTCCAGGGGTTATTTTTTTTTTTTTTTTTTTGTGGTAGATGGGTATCTGGCTCATTGTGTTGGATCTCTCGGGCACTCAAATGGTTAACTTCCTTGAATGCCAGAAAACTTTCCCATGCATTGCCCTACCATATGTCTGGGTTTTGCATGAACTATCCTTTTTCGATGCCTAAAGGAACATGAACACCCAAAGAATGGAGTTAAACCATTTTTAATATTCCGTACTTACAGCTAGTGTCTGTAAAACTTGGTCACTTTATGATATTCCTAAAACCACATGTTGTAACTCACTGTCCTATAGAGAGCAACTTTAGTTTAATTTTTGAGACTCTCAAACCATGTGCTCTTCTCTTAGGAGACTGTCCCTTATTGTAGTCAAGTTAAATAACTTGCAGAACTACTAGTCAAACCCCCAAACAATGCACCTATGGTAATGACAGCACCCAGAATGCACACAAAACTAGATTTTAAGTCCCAAAACAGAAATGTTTAGTGTCTAGTATGGCATACAATACTCTTAACTATGCATTAACTTGAACCTTTTTTAGGTGTTCAGTTGGGTTTGACCTGGAATCTTAAAGTATACTTAAGAGTTTTGAATTTCCACTTAAGGGAGTGCAGGATAATTTTCACTCTTCTCTATTGCATGATCTATAAAACTTCCCCCACCCCTCCTTTTGCATGGCAGTAGGAGCATGAGCCCCATGACTTGGTGAGGGTGACATGTCAAACACCCTCAGTTAGCACTCTGGATCAGTGCTGCCTTCTCAGAGTTGGCACTAATGCTATGATCTGCCACTATTTATTGCTGTATCAAATAACTCTATTGGTCTAATACTAATGAGGTGCTAACTAGTAATAATGTTACAACCTACAGTTGGTACCAATACATGCTGAAAGTTCAGTAATATCCAGACTGAAACAAACCCGCAGAAGCTTCCACTATCTAAGCTAGCACACCTTATGTACAGACCATTGCTTTGCAATGTGCTGCTCACCTGTTCAGCATGCAGAGGGTTAAAGCTGCCTAATATGATGAAGTGCCTTGTATTTAGTAATACTAGGTAACCTCCAGTTATATCCATAGGAACTCTCATTTGTCCCTTGTGATGTAGTTGGTTCCAGAATTGCACCTCGAGCTTCTTGAACAGGGCCAGTGAGATCTTTTGTTATGAAGCCATCTAATAATGCCCTAACTGCCTCACTATGAAGTTTGAGCAATGGTAATTTTTAAATCTCTAATGACCAGCTGAGTGTGGAACACATTGCTTAACACTTTTGTGCATCCCTATGGCCATTAACCATTTGAGCGCCAGAAGGGTAAACCCCTCTGGCACTCAAAGGGTTAAGGGGATAGTAATGTTTTGCAAAAACAGTTGCTCTAATTAATCTTCATAGTATTTGGACCATAGAGTGTGTCAGTCAATACTGTCAGAGTTGTAGTTCAAGAATAATTGAATGATAAAGTATCCCCCTCCTGCCCTTTTTACTGATGTAACACTAGTCACCTCAGAGCAGCAAGACTGTCCAGATGGATTGTAGAGAGGGACAATCTTCAATTGGCATAAGGGGGGAAAAAACCTGTCAAGGGTGGCAGGGTTTTCACTCTTCTCACAGTACGAAGATTGTCCCTTGTTGTGAGCTGTCTGGTCCAAGGACCAGATTCTATGTGAGGGGAGGTGGCTTAATCTATCCCCCTCCTGCCCCTTTTACCTAGTGTCTCATTCAATTACTCTTTAACTACAACTCTGACAGTATGGAAATAACACTCTCCATGGCCCAAATACTATGAGGATTAATTGGAGCTGCTTTTATTTTGAAACCTTACTATCACTTTAAGTAAACTCATGAATCCTGCCTGCTTCAGTCTGAAAACTGGGTACAACAGCCATGCCATGTACTTAAAGATGTCTTGAGCAATAGGATGGCTCATGGTGGCCATTGGCATTTTCTGCTGGAAACTGAGAGATATATATTTTATATGTCCTAATCTGAAGAGATGGCTTAACATTCAGTGCCCTGAGCAGTAGGAATGAGGCTACCACCGGCACTGTTACTGCAGTAGGGATGCCTAGTCACCTGTGCCCTTGCTCCTTTTGCCTTCTTTAACCACCCCATCCCTTCCCACAACTCCAAGGAATGACACAGCACACCAAAATAACAGACCACCATGTAGGTGGCGATTTATAGGTCACAGCTTTATTAGTTGGGTTTGACCTAGTTAAGGAACCCTGTGACCAGCCCTTAGTGCAGTGCCTCAGGCCCATAGCTGCAGCCTGGGCCTTGCCAGTGCCCTTCTTCTGGGAAGCTGAGGGTGCCAGAAACTTCCAGGCACCTTTTGCATTGAAACACACATACCCTGGTCTAGATCTGCATCCCCAGCTGCCACAGATTAGACGGACAAGCACTGGGGGCTAATCTAAAAAGTGTCCCATTTACCCTTTGATAATGCATCAGCTATTGAATTATCTACTCCAGGCACATGCCTAGTCTTGAGTGAGATGTTGTTATGCATGCAAGTACAAATGCCTTAGTAATGCTGATACTGGGATGGAGGTTGAAGATAGATGAACTACTGACCTATTGTCTGTCCCAAATGTGACCACTCTGTCTGCCACTCTCATCTTCCACTGCTATTGGAAAGAGTTCCAACAATGTGAGATTCCTAGTTAGATCCTACCTATGCTAGGCCTCTGGCCAAACCTCTGCACACAATTCCCCTTGCGGGCGTGCACCAAGCCCTATACCACCAGCTGCATCTGTGCACAGTTCTAACTGCAAACTAGAGGAATCCTTTGCCTTCCACAATCTCACTCTCTTAACTGAGTAAAGAGAACAGTCAAACAGTACTCTTATCCCCCATCCCCTCTTCCTCACCTATCTGATTTCAACTGCCACCCAGGGAAAGAGGAGGCAGGCAATCTATTCCATGAGGACTGCCCCCTTTTCCCCCAAGCCACAAGGAAGAAGGGCCTGGCTTGGTGCTTTACGATTGCCTCTGGGTTCACAGAGAACCTTTAGACACTTTTAAAGATTAGTTTCTGTGTAATTGAAGCTGGAAATGAAAAGTGATCTTACCAGAGGTCAGAGCAGCATCAATAAACTAATAAGACATTTACTTATATTCTGTGGCATACAATCTAGTCTTGTATCCTCCTTTGTGGAGGCTTCCATTCCTTGCTTAATCAGGATCGCATAGCACAGAAATCTTAGTTGATGATGCGGTATTGTCATACCAGCCCCCCTGAATAGAAGATGTGTATTAATCTCTACTGCCACAGCACTCTTCTTGCCTCAAAGAAAACTGCCTAAAAACTCTTGATTAGTTGATCTAAATATGCATTAGACCAGTCTAGGATTACATTTTGTTAATAAAACCGCTTTTAGATGTAGTCATAGAATACACACTACTTTAAATATGCACCTATTTATAACATAGCATTCATATTGAATACTCCTAAAACGTTATTAATTCTTTAAGTTTTTATTTGTTCTAAATTTAACTTGGTCTGTACCCCAGCTACTTCCACAGACTGCACTTACCTGTTCTATAATCGCAGTCTGTTGCTCTGCTTCTGCTCTACTCCCTCCGATGACGGAGGCTTCTGTCTGTAAGCTGGAGCGGTCTCGTTGGCAGAGATGGATATCTAGCCAATGAGACCACTCCAGCTTAGACAGAAGCCTCCATCGTCAGAGGAGAGCAGAGGTAGAGCAGTCTATGTGGATATAGCTGGGGGACAAACTTTTAAAGTTTAAATTTACAACAAATAAAATGTGGTGTGTTTTGTGTTTGTGTGGTTTTTTTTTTTTTTTTTTTTTTTTTTTTTCTTCTGTTTGATAAGTAGCCTAACTAATTAGGCTGTTATAAATGGGTGACACATCCACTTTAACTTTATTTCAAGGTTTGTTCCTGTTAACTAGGCACAATCTGTCTCTGACAAACTATCTACTACAAACAAGCTACACAAATCTTGGCATGTAAAACTTTTGGCCTCTGAAAAGCACATTTATACTGTAAGCATCTAGCTGTATGAAGATGAAGCTTGTTCAGTGGGAACAGCAGAAGCAGGATACTGTAGTCGGCACAGCATGTTAACCATGGCTGGACTTTGAGGGGTGTCTCTGCTATGCTGACCACACCCACACTACAGGGTGTGTGACCAGTGTAATCTCATCACTGCACCCTTTCATTGGGTATCTAATGGTAATGCCAAGGTGATAAAGCACATGCTGAGAACTCTGCATATGTGGGGGAATGCATTAGGCAGCCTTTGTATAACCATTATTATGTGGAGTAGTTGGTTATAGAAATCAACTGATGAGCAAAACAGTGGCCCACCAACTGTTGTGTTGTCTCCAGTCATCATTAAATTAACTTTAGCTGATTGAAGGCAATTGTATTACAAGAGCTGGAGGGTCACTGTTGCCAACCCTTGTATTGCAGGGTTTCTTATGTGGACAGGCCTTATTAGCAAATTTACAGGCATCATTAATCCATCCATGAAAGTGTACTCTGTAAAACAAGCTATTACACTTAAATTGGTATACTTCTACAGTATTCTAAGGGGTTAAATAACTTGCTAAAATAGCTTGCTAACTGATTGTGTCAAATCACTTTTTCCATAGCTACATGGGCTGTGGCATGTGCTGTCTTTCTAGTAGGCTGGGGGTAAAGAGATCTTCCTCTGCTTGCTGTCTCTCAGTACAGTCATTTTAAGGGTGCAATACAAATTATTGCTGCTTTCAGGCACGTGCACACAGACACCAAGGGGGGCTTGAGCACCTGCCCTTATTGTCCAAAGTGCCCTCGGGCCCTTTTAACAAAAAAAAAAAAATTAATGAGTCTGGGTTTTTTTTTTTTTTTTTTTTTATATTGAGAAGTGCCCTTTTTTTTCATTTGAGCCCCTGTCCCACCAAAATGTCTGTGCACGTCCCTGGCTGCTTTTAGTTAAACAAAACCACATGCAACTGTCACTTTTGTCAAAGGTTCAGTAGTAGTTTTAAGGAGCTCTAACACAAAGTATCCACTTGCCTTGGGATAAAAAGATCCTAATGGGGCTCCTAAAGATTTTTACCTTTTTAGAAAAGCATATATTCAAACAATCCTGGATGTTGGATTTATGGAGGTGGACATGACAGCTGATAACCCTTTGAGTGCCAGACGGGTACGCAACATATTGCTTTGCATACCCCTCTGGTACTCGAAGGGTTAACCAATTTGGCTGATGGACTTCAGTGACTTATCTAACATGGGGGGGGGGGTGTTAAATGAGTGAGCCACTTTGCTAGGCAAATGTCCTATTGGCAAAGGGGTTTTAAAATGGTTGCAGACTGTGCAATAAGATATGATGCAGTATAGAGGAAGCGCACTGGAAAGCCTCATGTTCACCACCCTTGCTCTGACCAGTGGTGCTCAAACCTGTCCAAGCTGACCGCCCCCCCCCCCTAATTATTTGCCTGTCTTGTGAGACTATATACTGAATCTGAGGACAGGCTGTGGCACCCCTGCTCTAGACTTGCTTATGCTGTGGACTACAAATGTCACCTTCCTACTCTGGTCCACACTGGCAGTGCATTACATGTATACAGGAGAAAATGTACACAAGGCCTTAAAGGGAGAAATATGGTGCTAACTGCACTATAGTGGGCAAACCACTTCCACTCACTCTAAATGGGGATTTTAGTTACTTGACTGACGGCTCTTGATTATAGACCTCTCATTAAAGAGGCTTGATCTCCATTAATACAATGCGAAGGTATCAGGATTTTCAGTCACGATAATGCAACTGCCTTGTTTCACAATTACTCTATTTTGTGACCAAGGTTGATATTGATGTGAATGACTTACTCATCCTTGTCAGAACCTGTAGCTAGGAGTAACCCAATATGCATTGATTGCAGGAGTTGGTGCAATCACCAGGACAGCAGCGTGTGCACTGAAACCAGACTTGATAATATCTAGGAATGCTGATGATGTCTGGACTGTAAGAACGGAGAGCACATTCAAAAATTCAGAGTTTTCTTTCAAGTGTGGAGAAGAGTTTGATGAATGCACTGCAGATGGGAGGAAAACTAAGGTGAGACCACCTATCTGGCATTCCATGTGCTTTTTGTTAACTTGGTCATTAATCTTTCAGCATCCAATACCCCCACTAAATTGTCTGTTTCCTGAAAATCCTGTAATAGGGGGTGGGGGATGTTTGACACACACACACCTGTGAATGTATGCCTTACTCCAAGAGAACCTCTTCAGTTAGTCCTGATGTCATGTCTGCCTCCTATGTGCATAAGTTTGTGTCCTACTAGCAACTCAGATGAACATCATGGCTCTTTAAATGGCCAGAGTGAGTGATGCTCATAAAGTCTCCCTGCTTTAATATGGAAGGTAACAGGAGCTGACAGTTATGGATGTCACTTCCATTGAGTAGTATATGATGGAGACTTTACTGTAATGTCCAAGTGGCATGTTAATAAGCCACCCACTTCCTTCCACACATCTCGGGTCTCACCAGTACGTATCTTCTAAAATGCGCACTGAAAGTGCTTGCCAATGTAGGAAAGACTGGGGTTGGCTAATGCAGACTTTCTACCAGATGTACAATATCTTAATCTTATAAGTATCCCACCACATATTGACACTCACTCAGATTGTCACTCTCTCTCCTCAGTGGTTTCATTATTGTGGGAGGCAGGAATTATGGGTAGAGATGTATTATAGCACCTGCTTATACTCCAGATTCTTAAAAGTATCTGAACTGTTGACATTCATATCTGTACAGTTGTTTTGCCTCCCTCCTCTTCATCTTTATACAAAGTGTGTTAAGACCTTTGGAATGTGACCTGTCTAAATTGTATCTGCTTTAGATAAGTGTTTCTCTAACTTGGTCCTAGGGGCACACAAACAGGTCAGGCTTTCAGGATCACCCTGCTTGACATGTGAGTAACTGGTAGCTCTGTATCCTGAGCAGTTGGTGTGTAACCTGTGACCTAGATGCTAGAATTTTCAAGTTAATGCATTATAGCCTGACATCCAAAGGGTAAGTCTGTACCCTTTCAGTGCCTTAAGTGGCCATTCCTCTGCACTAGTAAAATGAACTGAATTTGGCAAATTATAGAAGGATGGGATGCATGAGGGTTTTTGATGCTACACCTAGCTATCTGTTGATGAAGCGGAGCTAAATTACTTCTACAGGGCTTTGAGAAAACAAACTGCAGACAGATTACCATTTATATAGCTCTTAACCCTGTCAGAGGGTGTCTGGCACTTTGGGTGCCAGAGGGGTACAAAATGCATTGCAATGCATCGTGTAACCCTCTGGCACTCAAAGGGTTAAACATCAGGTAATGGGGATTGAGTGCTAGGACTCATTCAATGCAATATGCTGATAACTTTATAAGTTATTTAAAGACCCATGTGAGTGACTGGATGGATAAATCTCTCCTATGATGCACTGATCTTGCTTGCCAGATGCAGATTATCTTGCCCATAAGGCTCCCACTGCCTTTCAGGGGTAGAGGAGAGTCCTTGGTTGGGAAAAGCTTACCCTTCCGGGGGTCCTTGTGTGGAGTGTATTTTAGGGTTTTGTGTTGGGGGTTTTTCCCTAGCTCTCTAACTCTATTCTATTCCAGACTACTGTGACTCTGGAGAATGGTGTGTTGAAACAGAAGCAGAAGTGGAATGGAAAAGAGAGTGTAATAACACGAGAAGTGAAAGATGGCAAATTGATAACGGTAAGGTGACAATGCAAAACAACATTTTAAAGGCTTTATTCAAGGAACCAACTCTGGGGGGGGCTGGGGGAAGTAGCTTGGCTGCCAAACACAAACTTACCCAGATTGCCACTCTGTTAAACTAGGCTAATTTTAAAAGCCTACAGTGCACTTGTGTGGGATGTGCTTTCAAAGGATTTAAAGCCCAACTTAAGTTTCGATGGGGAGATGTATATCTCTAGCTTTAAAATCTCTTAAGCAAGAAAGACATAAACTGAATTCCATTTTATCAGTCAGATAAGCAATACAAACTGAGTCATTGTACCCCTTGTAATTCACTGAGAATAAACCCGTTTAAGGCACTGGTCACACAAATGCATGTTACTTGCAGTGTCCCTTACTCCCCCAGTGACTCTTGCATAAGGGTTGGAAGGAGTGTCACAGCTCAGCCATAGGCCATATTAACTTCTGCCCACATAGATCTGGAAGGTGTAAGCAGCATTGAGTCGTCAAAAATAACATGTCACTGTGCAGATAAGCATGCTGAAACCTATGTGCCCAAAGCAAGAGCATCCATGTTGCATTGGGGAACATTCTACCAGGCGGACAGTGTATCTTCAATAGGAAAATGGGGAGCAACAAAAATGCATCAGTTAAGAAATTACTACTTGGTGCATTTATCCTCCTTGAATGCTAGCTGCCTTGCCATGATGAATTTGTGACCTAGCATTCAACTGGCTATATCCCATTTAGGATTTCTTTGCTCTCTATAGTGCAGTTGGCTTGATGCATAATTGTTCCACTCAGTAATATACTGGTCTCTATCTGGAATCCTATGGTAATGATTGCCAGCAATCCTAGCCTAACTGTCCTGATACTAATCTCCGTACAGACTGGCATTCCAGTAAATCTGAAACCTATTAACTTTGTTTTCCAAGATCTCGGAGAAACCTCTAGCATAGTGTGGCACTCTTAGAAGTACTGAGTGACCCTGGGATGGGATTAAATAGTAATGTCTGCTTGACTAAGCAATGTATGCATCTTGCTGGCTAATGTAAAATGTAAATTTTTTTTTTTTTTCCCCCCTCTAGACTTGCATCATGGGAGATGTGGAATGTGTCAGGATCTACAAGAAAAAATGACTTGCAGTAGAAAAGATAACTTTAGTCCAGGCTCAGTTCAATGAGCTATAGTCCAACTGCCATGCACGTCTTTAAGGATTATCTGACAAAGCGTTTGAGTGATCAACTGTGCATAATTAAAGTGTTCCTCCTTCTCTTGTAATTGGTGGTCGTGGTGTTGTGTGTGTGTGTTTTTTTTTTTTTTTTTTGTTTTTTTTTTCTCAGACCCACAAATGTTGGTACCTGCAAGTACACAACATCTGTAAAACTGTTGGCTGCTTAAATCTATAAAATTATACCAATTTTGTCCTGTATGAACCCCCATATGGATATTGCCTAACAGTGGTGGGGAAACTTGTTCAGGATTACAATTGCCATCACTAACTACCAATGGCTGGATGGGGAATTGTAGTCCTGACCATATGGAGGGCCTCAGGTTTACTACCTCTGTTAAAGAAGGGAATTAAGACACTAACCTGCTATGCCTGACATTGCTAAAACCAGCTCTGTGCTGCACTTCCATCTGGTGGCCTGCCCCTGATAAGTCTCAAGGCCATACAAGAAGCTTAAAGGGATAGTCATTTTTCATAATAAAAGCAGCTCTAATTAGTCATCATAGTATTTTGACTTTGGAGAGTGTTATTTCAATTCTGTCAGTTGTAGTTCAAGAGTAATTCAATGACAAAGTATCCCCCTCCTGCCCCTTTTACTGATGTAACACTGTTCAGCCAGGTCAGAAGGGAGGTGCCCAGGTAGACTGCAGAGAGGTACAATCATCAATTAAGATGAGGGGAAAAAAACTTGTCAGGGGGGGCAGAAGAAGATTGTCCCCTTCTGTTATCTGTCTGGTCTATGGACTGCATTCCACATCTGAGAAGAGATGGCTTACACTAGGTAAAAGGGGCGGGAGGGAAAGCTTTGCTTGTAAAAATCTCTTAAACCATAAAGGTTTGAAAGAGAAGACTTGTAGTATTCTTCATGTGGTGTGTGTGGTTCCCCCCCCCCCCCAACAAAATAAAGATAAAATGAAGAAGTATTACTATTCCTTTAAGAGATTTCTGCTCCAGTCTCAATTCAAGTACACACTGCATATCTAATTTGGACTCTCTGGACCCACTTCATTAATATTGCACTATAATACCAGAACATGCAAGCTTCAACTTTTCTTCAATCCTCCCTTTTTAGATTGTGTGTGATATGCTGAGATTTCAGTCACAAACAATTGCTGTAGATATAGGTATGACTGAAACAGAGTTGCACTATCTACAGCCATGTCACTGCTGCCTACAACTATTAATCATTCCAGTGACCCTAACCAGATGAGATAAAGTAACAAGAGCCAGCTTGGGGGGGTCACAAACTAGATGCATCTCAAGAGAAAACAGTTTATCCCATGTTCATCTTTAGTGGTCTCTTTAATATAGTGTGTTCATCGAGGACTGTAACTTAGGTCCAAGCTAAAGGATCTTTGTTCCTGAGCAAAGGTGGGCTAATTGGTGAGCAACTTGAACATTATCACCTATAGCCTGCAATGAGGAGTATCAAGACTACAAACAGGGCAGGATTCAAAGGTTTCCTTGCTTGATTGGGTGTCAGCCAAAATGAACTTCCTCTCTGACTAGAGGAATTAAAACTGACTTGTGTATTTAACATATTTACCTCGGTAAGTGTCATACAACAACCAGGTATATCTAGGTTTCCTTTGTTTTGGCTTTGGTTTTTGTGTTATCTGAAGTTAGTACTTCATCTACACCCCTTTGTGTAATTCTCTAGCTACCTTTTACTGTGTTTGTGCCTTTACTCTCCAGTCACTTTAAATGGACTGAGTCCTATAGAAAAGGTTTGATTAAAATGATAGCAAATCATTATAGCTAACACGCTGGCTCTTGTACATTGTAACAGAAGGGAAGTAATCAGACTGGGTAGTGGGTACATGTTACATTCCCATGGATGAGGTCACCACAATGGGTCTGTCATCTACTACTGTGTGCAGAGACTGGACTTCCTACAAAAGAATTACAATGGTGCAGACTCTTTTGTGAAGGCATCCAAAAAGTGAAGTGCAGTGAAACCCAGTGTTTAGGGAAAGGGAGAGCCAGTTATTAGTACCTTCGCTTTCAGTCACCCTTATTAATGCTGTAGCGATCAGATGGGTTGTGCATTGCTCTGCTAATTACTTCTCTCCTCTGGTCACTTAAATGTGCACAAAAGTATTCCATAACAGAAAAAAATAAGCAATTTTATTAAACTAGTCAACTGAAATTTAAATGCACACTAGAGAGAGGCTAGATGTAGCCTTTCTCCACTGCCCTTGTAAGAGATATTGTAAACTACCCCCTAACTCTGTGGTGAATAGTCACTACAAACAGTGGTTCTGTGCAATGACCACACTCCCTATGGTTCAAGCCAAGCTATTTGGTCTGGTTTATCTTTTCCTCTCCCTACCCCCATATGATTTGAAGAGAAAAATAAAGTCTTGTATTTCATATTTTGTTGCAGCTGGGGGAAAAAAAAATCAACCACCCAGTCTTCAGACCTGTAGAGCAGATTTAGAATTTTTTTTACAGTAAAAATGCTTCTAAAACATTAGTTTAGTTGTCAATGTAATGACTTTTGCTAAGATAAAATCTTAGTATGGGGTCTAAGCAGCCTTGTAAACTAGTCCATGCCCTGCCTGTTTGGGAAAAAAAGGACTTATTTTAGACAATGATTGCTAACATTATATATAATTCTGTATCCGCACAAACGGCACTCTTGGATTTTCCCATAAAATAGTTTTTCAGTCTGGTGGCATATAGTTTTGTCAAAGTCACTCACTTATGGATCTTGGATACATGATTATAGACAATGTGCCAATTCTACAAAGAGGAGGAGAGAGGCATGGTGGATTGATGTTTTGAGTATTGTATGCCCAAAGGGGTTAAATGAAATACAAAGTTGCTTTATGTAGGCCTATAAAGGTGAAGAGGAACCAAAAGGAAGTGCTCCAAAGTAAATCCTGTGAGAATCTAAAAGGTGTATGATGAAAGGAGGAACTTTACAAATAAAGGAAGTTGCAGGAGTACCAGCCCCATTTCTTTTATCCTTACCCATTGTTGAACAACAAATGCTAATGGCATAAATCTCGTCTGTCTACACTCACAAAGAAAGGAAGGTATGTAAAATGAGTGATTGGAAAGACCTATATGATGAGTGGGATAACCCTGGTGTTGCTCTGAAAACTAAAGGGTTAAGTACCCAAAGTAAAAGGAATCCTAAAAATATGATCACTAATAAGATTAAGAGAACCTTGAAGACACTTCAAATGAAAGATAGGAGGACACTTATCAAGTTTATGTGTTTAGATATAAATAGGATATTAAAAATGAAGCTGGGTGTATGTGTTTACAGTTTATATAGAACTAAAGTGATGTAGTAGTTATCTCATCACATATGTTTCATGGTATACGTGGTACAGGAAATGGGGTATTCCTTACCAGGTAAAGTTATGTCACAGGAAACACCTTGATATCAAGTTTTACTCACAACTATATAAGGTGATTCAGTTTAATAGCACACTGGCTTGATAAAGTCCTGATGTGGGCCGAAACATTGACCATGCTGAAATAAAATAATTTTAAGGAAAAAACCACAACCGGCTGAAATAAAACCATTTTATGGAAAAATCCAAGAGTGCCGTTCTTGCTGCTTAAAGGAATAGTAATATTGTTTATTAAGTAACTGGTATATTGTAGATATTAAAAAAAAGAGATTAATACATGTATCTTGTGCGTATGTGCATGTATTAGTTTTTACACTGTAGATTGTTTCTTTTATTTACACTAGCCAATCACAGTGTGGTTACAACTGTGACATCCTTGGCTTCCAGGACACCGTGTTTTGGCACCTAGCAGGGAAAGGGTTTATAAGACACTTGTTTACATTCAGTCACTTGTCTTGAGGAAGGCCAACATTGCCTGGCCGAAACATTGACCATATGAATAAAATGTATTTTTGATTTGAACCCCTGAAAAGTCCTGTGAGTGCTACACTTTCTTTGATACATTTTAGACCAGATCACTAAGTTTGGAATCCTCTAGATATGCTATACAGGAGCCCAAAAACTGCCTGACACAGCCACTGTAGGGCTTCAATACTCCAACAGAGGCCCCCTTTCCCCCCACCTACCATGTTATTCCTATTCAGGAATGGAGGCCCCTCTTATCCCACTGATCCAGAGTTAAACAAACATGTCTAACAATAAAGCCCCCCCTCCACATGATTCCCATTTGAAGCACTTACATTGAAGCTGGAGGTCCAGTGGTGTCACAAACACCTTGGTCCTCTACTGTAGTCACCTACACAGTTGAAGTGAAAAGCAACAAAGACACAACCTTGTGCTGTCTCTGCTAAAAAATAAAATAAAGTGTGCCTTCCCCTTGTCCTGCTTGAGGTGTTACCAGAGGCAGTGGGGAAAGAATTAAAAAAAAAAAAACGAACAACAACAAACCAAACAAACAAACAAAAAAAAACCATAGGTTAGCTTATATGGCCAATCTCTGTACAAATCCTTTCCCTCATGCAGGTTGGCTGAAAGGTGGGGTTAGAGTAGCCTCACTCCTCAGCCAATCACTATCCAGTTGAAGGGGTTCTGCACCTGCATAACATCATTCCTCCAAGTAGCTAATGATTGGAATGCTGGTCTGAACTGGGGTAGGGGTAAGGGTGCCTCGGCTATTGGCAATGTTGGATTTTGTGTGTGTAAATGTGGAGGTTCAATCACTTTGACGCTGCTATTCCTGTCAGTTGGTACATTGTTATGTAGAATGATTGTTTTAATAGCCTTGCTAGTATCACGCCTATAGAATGCATGCACATTAAGCTTCTGTTATGCTCAACATGCATTGTTGGTGTAAGCAGGAGCTAGCATGTAGCATGTGGTACCAGAAGATAATAATAATTTCAATAGCACACATGCACCATGTTAATTTAGCATGCACAATAAAGTCTGCAACTGGTGCAGGCCATTGAGTTAATTCCTTTAGTTCCAGAAAACTACTAGAATCGTCCTTTTAATAGATGGATTTATTTTAATGTGAGTGTTCACTGGGGTGTGGCCACCGGAGCTTCTAGGTTTCCGAAAAACCCTGGGCTTGGGCCAACCCATTGCATTATTAGTGCACGGTGCAGTCTGGTAGGGAGAGATAAATCACTACTTGACCTAACCTGGCAACAAGTCCTGGGACTTTAACCCTTTGAGTGGACTGGAGACATCTATATTATCCAAAGGGGTCAAGAAGAGCTAACGGGCTCAGTGGGCCTAACTACAAATTCCTATAAAAGTACAGTATTTGTAGCTAAGCAGTTCATAGCGTGTAGTCTTACCATTGACTAAAGGTACATTTTTAGCAGGTTTAACTTTCATAAAAGTGAACTAGTTGATATATGTTTAAATATCCTATAATTATAGTATGTTTAAAAATAAAAAAAAAATCACTATAAGCCTAATCCTATATAATAATTCGCTAAGTTGTGTGTAACGCCCGACATGCGCAGTAGACACTGCTGCGCGTGCGGCAGTCATGTGCAGTACAGACTGCCCGCGGCGCGGCTGATACAGAGCTGGGCGCTCCAAAGGAGAGTCCAGCTCTGTATCAGCAGTGGCGCGGGCAGTCTCTACTGCGCGACTGCCCCGCGACCGGCTGTCAGAGGCACTGTGGCCTGTGTAACGGGCTGTTCAACTAGTATTTTTATAATGCAGATATTGGCTTTCCTTTAACGTTTTGCAAAGCAGAAGGGTATACAGCATTGCTCTTGAAGGTGTTGCATACATCTATGGTCCTCAGATTTTAAACCCTTTAGGTGTCAGAGGTATCCAATGCACTGCAAAGCATTGGATACTTCTCTGGCACTCAAAGGGTTAAAATGTGCCAATGTTCATGGTTTTTGTAGGTAAAAGGTATGTGGCTTGAAAGCTCTGTCAGGTATGAAAGTAGTCTGCTCTAAGGGCACATTCTCTACTTGTACAGAGCCTTTTATATATGGAGTAGAAAACAAATATTTGCTAGTCTCAGTTCGTAATGAAGTGGTGCCTTCTGACGGCATTAAAAGTGCCACTGGGTTCTCATTAACATCAAAGCTGGATATCTTGAATGTGTAATGTATGTGCAATGTACACATTAGGCTCTCTAGGTAATGCATTAAGCATGAACTCTGATCCTTAGCATGTCACAGGCCTTTTGCACACAAGAAGAGAGGCCATTCTGGAGCAAACTAACTGATTCATAGGGGACAAATACAACTTTCCTCTGATTATAAATTACCCTTTGAAATCCAGAAAGGTCCCCAATGCATTGTTTAGCAAATGTCTCTAGTATTCAAGGTCACTTCACTCCTGTGGAGCAGTTGGCTTGTCCATGAAGTGCCCCACTTTTTTTTGTGCATAAGGTGCTATCGAGGAGATGTTTATAAAAAGACAAACAAAAAAACACTTAACCCGATGAATGCCGTAGAGGCATACCTTGGAACTTGCTCATCTTGATCCCCCGGAGAGGGCTTATGTGCTGCTGCCAAGAGGAAGTCAATCATGTGATTTGTCATAAAGGGGGTGGGGCTTAAATGTGTTTGTGGCATAAAATGGGCAGGAAGTAGGCAGAACAGGTTGAAAAGGAGATAAAACCCCCAACCTCCAGAGAATCAGCCTCTGACCCCGGAGACACAGTTATTCATTCTGAAAACCGGAGTATCTGGGGTAGTAGACCATTGTCATGAATCCAAGTTTGTCAGCTAGAGCGCAGATGTAGCTAAAAGGGGCAGGAGGGGTAAACTTTACATTGAGATTACACTAAAACTATCAAAGTTACAGCAAAAAGACTTCAATGCTTTGCTTTATTTATTTATTTATTTATTTAATAACTACAATATTAAAGCTTTCATAAAACAAGTAGTACAATCCATTTGAAATCCAAATGAGCACTGCCTGGGCAAAGGGAAAAGGCTGGGGGTGTCAGGCAGTGTGCATGGGGCTAACACTAACACACAATGGCAGAACAGGTTGAGCAGGAGAAAAAACTCACGACCGCCAGAGAATCAGCCTCCGTCCCCTGAGATGCAGTTATTCATTCTGAAAACCAGAGTATCTTGGGCAGAT
This sequence comes from Rhinophrynus dorsalis, assembly GCA_037306005.1. NCBI lineage: Eukaryota > Metazoa > Chordata > Amphibia > Anura > Rhinophrynidae > Rhinophrynus > Rhinophrynus dorsalis. Next base: position 93,604,639 of record CM074723.1, on the reverse strand, counting down.
CCACAGAGTTCCCAGGTATGCATAAAGGTTAAGCACCGCAATATGTTAGGTGCCCTGGTGGCACTCAGAGGTTTAAAAGGCTGATGATGCGTAGCTAAAAATTGTAAGAGGCGATAGTGACATTTTCATATTTTTATAAATATTGGGTAAATCCTCTGCACTCTAAACTCTAAGCTTTGCTTTAAGAACAGGCTAGACTAGTCATTAAGATTTTAATGTAAATTCTGTCTTTAAAGGGACTGTAATACTTGTTTTATGAAAGCTTTATTATTGTGTTATTAACCCCTTAAGGACCAGCGGTCCAGGGAAGTTACCTTCCCTTAAGGACCGCTTTGATGCTTGCTGACGTGCTGGTACACGTGACCTGTTACGCGTACCGGTGTGCCGCTTTGAGGCCTAAGAGAGATCGCTCTGGTCTTGGAGCGGTCAATTTTAGGCCCCGTTTTTACTTACAGCGCTCCTGGTAGAGCGCTGTAAGTAAAAAGTACGTGACGTGCTATGACCATCACCGGTCCTTGAGGGTATAATGACCGTAACGGTCATAGTACGTCACGTAGTCCTTAAGGGGTTAAATTAATAAAGCATAGCATATGTCTTTTTTGCTATAACTTTGATAGTTTTAGCGTAATCTCGATGTAAAGTTTACCCTTCCCGCCCCTTTTAACTACGTCAGTGCTCTAGCTGACAAACTTGGCTTCTGGTCTGTGGACTGGACAGCTCGTCTGGAGAGCCAAAATAGGTATAGTGGGGGAGAGGAGGTATAGAGGGGGAAGAGGAGGTATAGAGGGGGAAGAGGAGGTATAGTGGGGGAGAGGAGGTATAGAGGGGGAAGAGGAGGTATAGAGGGGGAGAGGAGGTATAGAGGGGGAAGAGGAGATATAGAGGGGGAGAGGAGGTATAGAGGGGGAAGAGGAGGTATAGAGGGGGAGAGGAGATATAGAGGGGGAAGAGGAGGTATAGCGGGGGAGAGGAGGTATAGAGGGGGAAGAGGAGGTATAGAGGGGGAAGAGGAGGTATAGCGGGGGAGAGGAGGTATAGAGGGGGAAGAGGAGGTATAGAGGGGGAGAGGAGGTATAGAGGGGGAAGAGGAGGTATAGAGGGGGAAGAGGAGGTATAGAGGGGGAGAGGAGGTATAGAGGGGGAAGAGGAGGTATAGTGGGGGAGAGGAGGTATAGAGGGGGAAGAGGAGGTATAGAGGGGGAGAGGAGGTATAGAGGGGGAAGAGGAGGTATAGTGGGGGAGAGGAGGTATAGAGGGGGAAGAGGAGGTATAGCAGAGGAAGAGGAGGTATAGTGGGGGAGAGGAGATATAGAGGGGGAAGAGGAGGTATAGAGGGGGAAGAGGAGGTATAGCAGAGGAAGAGGAGGTATAGAGGGGGGAGAGGAGGTATAGAGGGGGAAGAGGAGGTATAGCGGGGGAGAGGAGGTATAGAGGGGGAGAGGAGGTATAGAGGGGGAAGAGGAGGTATAGCAGAGGAAGAGGAGGTATAGAGGGGGAGAGGAGGTATAGAGGGGGAAGAGGAGGTATAGCGGGGGAGAGGAGGTATAGAGGGGGAAGAGGAGGTATAGAGGGGGAAGAGGAGGTATAGCAGAGGAAGAGGAGGTATAGCGGGGGAGAGGAGGTATAGAGGGGGAAGAGGAGGTATAGCAGAGGAAGAGGAGGTATAGAGGGGGAGAGGAGGTATAGAGGGGGAAGAGGAGGTATAGCAGAGGAAGAGGAGGTATAGAGGGGGAGAGGAGGTATAGAGGGGGAAGAGGAGGTATAGCGGGGGAGAGGAGGTATAGAGGGGGAGAGGAGGTATAGAGGGGGAAGAGGAGGTATAGCAGAGGAAGAGGAGGTATAGAGGGGGAGAGGAGGTATAGAGGGGGAAGAGGAGGTATAGAGGGGGAGAGGAGGTATAGAGGGGGAAGAGGAGGTATAGAGGGGGAGAGGAGGTATAGAGGGGGAAGAGGAGGTATAGCGGGGGAGAGGAGGTATATAGGGGGAAGAGGAGGTATAGCAGAGGAAGAGAAGGTATAGGGGGGAGAGGAGGTATAGAGGGGGAAGAGGAGGTATAGAGGGGGAGGAAAGTAAAAGGGGAAAGTGTAGCAAGAAGGAGAAGTGTGTGAGGGGGCAATAAGGAAGTTAAGTGAGAGATGGTAGAGAGCAATGGGGGAGAAACGGGCCAATGGAGGAGAGATTTAGGGGAGAGAGACAATGAGGAGAGACTGAGTAATATGGGACAGAGAAAGGGCAAGAAAGAATCACACTTACGTCATAGTAACCCTTTGGGTACTAGAGAACTGTTCAATATGATGGATACCCTTCTGGAACTCAAAGGGTTAAAATACAATAACTCTAGAATTCCCTTCTTCACCTGTTTTAATCCTATGGCACTCAAAGGGTTACAAAATATTCTTAATTTGGAGCTGAAAATTCTCTTGTGCATAAATCTGCAGAGTCGGCTTCCCTAGTCCTCCAATCACCTCTCAGACGGGGGTCTAGTTCTATCTGTGAGAGGTAATTGGTGCAGCTTTGTACACAGGAGACACATGAGGTTGTGCAGAGGCGTAGGGAAGTCAGTGAACATGGTAGGAAACATTAGCTTAACCATCTGATTATTAGACCTGTGTGAAATGCATTACCCACCCCTCTGGAACTTATAAGGCTAAGGAGAGGGGAGGAGAGTGCTGCAGTCTAATGTTAGCTTATCTCTTTTAAACCTTTGAGTGCCAGAGTGTCCAGCATGTATGACACTTCTCTGGTACTCAGAAGTGAGGGGAAGTTTGGAAGAATTGGCTCTCTGCTGTCTTGCTTAATGCTTTGAATGTCATAGAGGTGCACAATGCAAATCAATGCGTTGCACAGCCCCTGGCATGCAAAGGGTTAAGTTCCTCTGGGATTTATGGAGGCAGAGGAGAGCTGATCCTTTCAAAGTTCCTCTCACTGTTATCTCTATCTCATAGTAAAATAATGATCACACTGCCTTTACTCTTAAATATTAACCCTCTGATTTCCACTGCACTGGGCACCATTGTGGCTCTCAAGGATCTTTCTCCTTTCGGCAGGAGAGAAGGGTGCGTATCTCCTCCTTCTGGACAGCACCTATTTAAATCACACTTGTGGCTCTGGCCTAGAAATGGTCCTGGATTCATAGATGTGCTACTTAATCATAAATACAGTGGAGCACATCCATCCACACCTATCTACCATAGGGTTACCATACGTCTGGAATTCCTGGGACATGTCCTCTTTTTTGGGGCCTAACAGATTGTACTCCACCTCTTGTAAATGTCCTTGTAGGAGTAAGCATCTGAACTTTTTTCACTTCTCTTCCCATCAAATGCTCTGCAACTTGCAACTATATATCTATTGCATAAGGAGCATGTGAGTCCTGGGACTGGTTTGAGATAACTTGTGAGATATACCCTCACACTGTGAGCAGTTTGGATGAGAAAGCTTCCTGTTTTGAGTTAATGCCAATGTTTTCTTCCTGTTATTAAAGGGATAGTAATACTTCGTTTTAACTTTATTTTATTTTGTAGGCATTAAAAAAACATGAATAATGATATAAGTCTTATCTCTCAAACCTTTATGGTTTAAGAGATATTCACAAGCAAAGTTTCCCCTCCCGCCCCTTTTACCTAGTGTAAGCCATTTCTTAGATGTGGAATGCAGTCCATAGACCAGACAGATAACAGAAGGGGACACTCTTCTTCCTATGAGAACAATGAAATCCCTGCCCTCCTTGACAAGCTCTTCAGGTTTTTCCCTTATCTTAATTGAAGATTGTCCCTCTCTGCAGTCTACCTGGGCACCTCCCTTCTGCTCTGGCTCGGCAGTGTTACATCAGTAAAAGGGGTGGGAGGGGGATATTTTGTCATCAAATTACTCTTGAACTATAACTCTGACAGAACTGAAATAACACTCTCCAAAGTCCAAATACTATGATGATTAATTAGAGCAATTTTTATTATAAAGTGTTACTATCCCTTTAAAGGGAATTAATAGAGGAATTAGCTCAACCAATCTATCACGTTACTTGTAATGAAGATATTAAATGTGCAAGTACTAGGACTCCTTGGAATGATAGTAGCACTGCCTTGACTCTTCCTGGGATCCGACACTCCCACAACTTCACCACCCACGGATAGTAATTCAAATAGAGTCGGCGCTGCCAAGCATGCATCTCCCAATTGTCCTTAGGTAGGATCGTTGCTTTGCAATGAGTTAAACACCCGTTTTGGCAGTGAAAGAGTTAACAGCTGCTATGTAAGATTACAGAATCAAGTCAAGTTGTCGACAACTTGACTTGATTCTGTAATCTTACATAGCAGCTGTTAACTCTCTCACTGCCAAAAGGGGTGTTTAACTCATTGCAAAGTAACAGTACCTACCTAAGGACGATTGGGAGATGCATGCTTGGCAGAGCCGACTGTATGTGAATTATTATTGGTGAATGTTTTCTTCCTGTTCTGCTGCATTACTGTGCCCAGTGCCTCTACTTACTTTTGGTAATGCTAAGACTTTAGAACTGGTTTGCAAAGTTGCATTTTTTGTCTTTTTTGTGAAGAAGGAAAAAAAAAAAAGAACCCAACACCCTCCTTTTGGAATACTGAAAAACACTCCAAAATAACTCCAAATCAAGGCTAGAAACCTCAAGTGAAGAAGGAGGATTTCTGCCTCTTTCCTTAGATCAGACAATGCAAACGATATCCTCCCATCCCCTGATTTCCCATGTACCTAATCACTGTACCTGCCACCTGAGGTTAACCCCTCAGTTGCTGGATTGCAGTAATCTAAACAAATAAAATCAATAAATAATAACTAAAAATCTACAGCCACACTCGCCACCACTGAAAAGGAAAAAAAAATCTTCCCCTTTGTACTGCCTGGGCATTCGCCCAGGCCACTATGGGGGTAAAAACCCCAAAGGGATTTTTTTTTTTTTTTATGGCCAATCCTTTTTTAAATATTTTCCTGTGCTCTCATTTGCTGGTGATGGTCTTGCCTGACTGACTGAGATGTGAGGTTACTCCAGGGCACATTCTGTGTCATGCATAGCCGTACCTCTCAGCCAATGGGATCATGGGTATAATGTAAACAGAGATTGGCCAGAAAAAAAAAAAGCCTGTTTTTTTCCCCACAGTGGCCTGGGCCAAAGCAATTTTAGAATGGATTTAAAGAAATACAACATTTGGAATTTATATTTATTGTCTGTGATGCACTTGGTATGCCTTACAGTTGCTATATGTTTGTCTTTCAGTAGTAACTAGCCAAGGTTGCATTCTATAAACCAAAAACAGCAATTATCGGCCTAAGTGGCTGGCAAGGAGGTTGGGCTAAACAGAGCTCAGTGCACGGACTTCACTTGCAGCAATGCCTTTCCCATAGTCAGCAGCAGAAGCAGACCTGCAGTTGTGAAACTAGCTCTTTTATTTTGCTGAGTATTTGAGGTCACTATGACTTTTATCCTACTAAGGTTTATTTATATGTCATAAGACAATAAGGATTTTGCTGATTGTATTGCTCTAGTTTGACTTATTTTGTATACACTGTTCTATCCCATTATTTTACTGATACAAATTACTTGAGCAGCAGTCTAGATTTCTCATTTCTACATCATTATGGCAATTTAAACATATTACATTTATCCATGTTCACATAAAGTGTAATGTTCTGTAATTAGTCTGAATTTATCATAACTCTGTTTTGATACTAAAGTACAGCCTTAAGGCCATGTCTAGGGATTTTGAAGACCCCTTTGTTCTCATTCCAAAAACAAAAAATCTGTTAGTTTTTTCTCTGGTGTGTGCGTGTGTGACACACCACTCTCAGGGGTTTTACATTAGTTTTCTGCTTGCTAGGGGAATGTATTTTAAGTAACACATTATTTATATCTCCTTCTTCCCTGACCAAAAACAGAAGTCTGAGAATAGAGCCAGTATGGGCTTTATTGGGGGGAAGGGATTCAGCAAACTAAAAGTTATTGAAATGGGTCTTCATATAGGGTGACCACATTTCCATTCTGCCATTTAGGGACATGTGGTCACCCTAGTCCCGCGGCTGAGGCTCCTGCCGATGCTGACCATCTTTCTGAGGCTGACATAGTAGGAGCTCCCAGTGGGAACTCTTCTGTGTCAGCTTCAGAAAGATGGTTAGCGCCGGTGGGAGCCCCAGCTGCGGGTCTCACTTGCAGCACCAGCATACCTGCTCCACCCCAGATGTCTTGCACATACCAGTCCAGCCAGCCAATGAAATGTATTTGCTATATGGTCTTCATTGGCTGGCTCAGCCAGCCAATGAGGACCATATAACAAATACATTTCATTGGCTGGCTGGACTGGCACATGTTGCTCAATTCCAGGACTCTTTGTTGTCCCGGTGAAGGGTGACCCGGGATGTGGGACACAGACCCCCAATAAGGGACAGTCCCAGGCATTCCGAGACGTGTGGTCACCCTATCTTCATATAACACATTGAATGACAGAGAAGTTTGCAATGTGTTTTGTTGGAAACCATTCAAGCACTCAATGAGTTAAAAGCACCATTCAAGCACTCAATGAGTTAAAAGCACCATTTAAATACATGGCAATTTTTATTTCCCCAAATTATGGTGGTTGGTTCCCTTTATATTCCCTCTTCTCTAGCTTCACCACTTTGTCTTTTTCTATGTCTTAAAACAGCCCAGTGTAGACTACACAGTGGAGTTAAACAGTCTAGTCTGTAATCAGTTTTCTCCTGGTATAAGCATCACAGTCCTGATAGGCTGCAGTACGTTGGCAAGAGAGAGCTCCAGCTCACATGGAGGAATTCTTCATCAGAGTAGTAGGTGGGAATGAGGAGCTACTGGGGCGGGGGCAGGCTAAGATTGAAAGTCTGCGGTACAGAGCCGTACTGCAGCCTGTCCTTAACTGGCATCACCAAATTATTTTTAAAAGGTAAAATCTCGGGCTATACTGCATTACATAAAAAATAAAATAAAATGGATGGAAGCTTACCTCAGATAGCACTTTAAAATAAGAAGTACTTTAACAGAGGTGAGGCTCCCCTTTAATTAGGGTTTTAAACCCTTGAGTGCTAGAAAGGTCTTCAACACACTGTTTTGCAGTTCGTCGGAAGCCTCTCTAGAATTTAAGGTTTTAAAATTTAATTTAAATCAATGGGAGCTTTTTTTTTTATTGTGCAGATGGGTTGTCCAAGAATTGGTCCAAATTTAACCTGAATACATATGGAATTTTGAAGAAAATGCTCAGTAGAATAACATCAGAATTGCAGTTCTTTCTCACTGGACAAATTTATTGATTCTTACTGTATTTTGCAATATGAAGGTTTCAAAAATTAAGATAAAATATATAACTGATACTATTTTGATGGATTAAAAAAAATTTAATTTTGACTTTTAAAATCAGAATTCTGACTTTAAAAGTAAAAATTTTGACTTTAAATGACAGAATTTTGGCTTTTAAAGTCAGAATTGTGACTTTAAAATGTAAAATTCTGAATTTAAAAGTCCGAATTCTGGCTTTAAAGGGATAGTATTGTTTCATAATAAAAGCAGCTCTAATTAATCATCATAGTATTTGGACTTTGGAGAGTGTTATTTCAATTCTGTCAGAGTTGTAGTTCAAGAGTAATTGAATGATAAAGTATACCCCTCCTGCCCCTTTTACTGATATAACACTGTTCAGCCAGATCAGAAGGGAGCTGCCCAGGTTGATTGCAGAGAGGGACAATCTTCAATTAAGATAAGGGAAAAACCTGAAAAACTTGTCTAGGGGGGCAGGGATTTCATTGTTGTAATAGGAAGAACAGTGTCCCCTTCTGTTATCTGTCTGGTCTATGGACTGCATTCCACATCTGAGAAGAGATGGCTTACACTAGGTAAAAGGGGCAGGAGGGGAAATTTTGCTTGTGAATATCTCTCAAACCATAAAGGTTTGAGAGATAAGACTTATATCGTTCTTCATGTTTTTTTAATGCCTACAAAATAAAATAAAGACAAAATGAAGTATTACTATCCCTTTAAAAGTCACAATTCTTACTTTAAAAGTCAAAACTATGACTTTTAAAGTCAGAATTTCTATTTTTAAAGTCAAAATTATGACTTTCAAAATTTCGACTTATATTAGGATTTGTTGCTAAGTAAAACACTGTTGAGAGAGGTTATGTTTAAAACTTATTGCAGTTCATACTTGCAACTTTTGTCTGCAGTAATTCCATGGCCTATTGCTACTGTAGTCTAGGGACAGTTGTGGTCAGTTGATAATACTTCAGGCCGTGAAGTTACTGGACCCAAAAATTACAAGTTTGTTCAGCAACAACTTTTGAATAAAACCTCTCAACAGTGTGAGTTTGAATGTTTTCTATTCAGCAGGATTAAAGCGGAACTTTCAGCTTTATAATATTGCTCCCAATACATTAGTAGTATAGCGATAGGCAAAGTAATAGTTGTATTATGGTGAATAAATCTACGTTATTGAAGTAATCCACCTTTGGCAGGCATCCAGCAGACAACAGCGCCGACATCTTAGAGGGAAGTTGCCTCTGAGTCTGAGTGCCAGTGTTCACTGGGAATATTTTTGGGTGAGGGGGTTTAGGATTTATTCCTTCCATTTGGGGGACAAGAATGTTCTTTTATGATAAGAATACACATTTTTTGCTGCTGGTTTCAAGAATCAGACAGATATACCTTGAGTGATATAACGAATTGTAGATTAGCTAACAGCTTTTGATGATTTGTTTTACTTCATAAACCGAGTTAGACGCTAATCAGTAGCAGTTTAGTTTATACCTTCAGACTGAACAATAAGTTACACACAAATAAATTACAACTGTGGTATATTATTTTATTTAAACTCTCTGTTTTCTGGTGTCATCAAGATAACAGCTATACATAACTATCTCAATGTGAATACATATTTCTCTCAACGGATTGTTGGCTCTCATATTCTATTTTTAATTGAGTTTTTATATTTTGGTTTCAATAAAAGTTATATTTTAATACTTTCACCACAAGCAGTATTTGTGAACAATTATTGTTTGACTCTATCAGTATTATGCCCTATGAAGTTTCTATTATTTTTAAATTTTTTATTTAGTTCTGTCCCGTGCACTGCCCGGATTGGTGGTGACGTTTGTTGGTTACCTTAAGGTAGCGCAAGTTGCTACCTGTGCAGTTGCATAGAGCTTCTCTTGTAAGCTTTGTGCCCTGGATGCCTGCAGAAGAAGGTAGATTACTTCAATAACATAGATTTATTCACCATAATACAACTATTACTTTGCCTATCGCTATATTACTAAGGTAACTAAGGTATTGGGGAGCAATATTATAAAGCTGAAAGTTCCACTTTAACACTGTAATATATATATATATATATATATATATATATATATATATATATATATATGTATGCAGTACTGTGCAAAAGGTCCGTTAGGGACAGAAAATGTTTGGTATATGGAAGCAGACAATTGAATAAATATCTAAGACTGATTACCTGATGAGTGCTGTCTCATCTACGAAAGCTCAGGCTGAGTACTTTCTCTCTCTCTCTCTCTCTCTCTCTGTATATATATATATATATAGAAATGTCCCATGATATGCACTCACTGTTAAATCCACACTTGCCTGGGTGCAATCCTCCACGTTAATAGTAATATACATCCAGTATTGAGAAAAAACTCACAAATGAATAAACTTGCACTTGATTTCATTTGAAGAAAGACCTGTGAGTGTTTTCTCAATATTGGATGTATATATATATATTTATACATATATATATCCCTTTGCAATGCGTTGCATACCCCTCTGGCACTCAAAGGGTTATATATATATATATATATATATATATATATATATATATATATAGTACTGTGCAAAAGTCTTAGGCAGGTATGAAAAAATGCTCTAAAGCAAGAATGATTTCAAAAATAGATGTTAGTTTATTTTTATCAACAAAATTATAGTGAGAGAACAGAAGAAAAATCTAAATCAAATCAATATTTGGTATGACCAACCTTTGCCTTCAAAACAGCATCAATTCTTCTAGGTATACTTGCACAAAGTCGGGGATTTTGTTGGCATTTATTCAGGTGTATGATTAAACAATTATGCCAAACAGGTGCTAATAATCATCAATTTAATTTGTGGGTTAAATCACAACTAATAACCAAAACAGAAACAGCTGTGTATGAGGAATAAAACTTGGTGAAGAATAGCCATACTCAGCTAACAAGGTGAGGTTACAGAAGACAGTTTATTGTCAAAAGTCATACACCATATACTGCATATGCAAGGTCTCTTCCAAGCAGAAATTTCAAGGCAGACAGGGGTTTCCAGATGTGCTGTCCAAACTCTTTTGAAGACGCACCAAGAAACAGCAATGTTTGAGGACCGTAGACACAGGATCAACCAAGGAAACTTAGTGCAGCAGATGAAAGACACATCATGCTTACTTCCCTTCACAATCGGAATATGTCCACCAATGCCATCTGCTCAGAATTGGCAGAAACCAGTGTGATCCTGGTATGCCCATCTTCTCTCCAGTGAAGTCTGGTCAGAGGTGGTCTTCATGGAAGACTTGCAGCCAAAAAGCCATACTTCCGACCTGGAAACAAGGCCAAGCGACTCAACTATGCATGAAAACACAGGAACTGGGTGCATAAAAATGGCAGCAGATGCTCTGGACTGATTAGTCAAAATGTGAAATACTTGGCTGTAGCAGAAGGCAGTTTGTTCACCGAAGGGCTGGAGAGCAGCACAAGAATGAGTGCGGGCAACAGTGAAGCATGATGGAGGTTCCTTGCAAGTTTGGGGCTGCATTTCTGCAAATGGTGTTTCTGAAACATGACTCCAAACATACAGCCAAAGTCATTAAGAACTATCTTCAGTGTAAAGAAGAACAAGGAGTCCTAGAAGTGCTGGTATCACCCCCACAGACCCCTGATCTCAACATCATCAAGTCTTTCTGGGATTACATGAAGAGAGAGAGGAAACTGAGGTGCCTAAATCCACTGTGGTTAGTTTTACAAGATGTCTGGAAGAACCTACCCGCAGAGTTCCTTAAAAAACTGTGTACAACTACACCTAGAAGAAATTATGCTGTTTTGAAGGCAAAGGGTGGTTACACCAAATATTGATTTTATTTAGATTTTTCTTTTGTTCACTCACTATGCATTTTGGTAATTGATAAATATAAATTATTAACATGTCTATTTTGAAAGCATTCTTCACAGCACTTTTTCCACACCTGCCTAAAATGTTTGCACAGTACTGTATATTTGTGCACATATTCCTCACATGTTTAATTATTTAAGAGGAGATTTTAACCCCCTGAATGCTACAGAGTCCTCTTTGCATTCAAGGGGTTAAAATCCCCATTTAAATATGGAAATGTTAATTTGTCCCCTGTGGTACAGATAATTGACTCCCATATAAATCCACTGTGTAACACAGAGCTGCTGATGAACTCCTGGGCTCGATTCTATTACCCTCGCTAAAACCGGTGTTACAAGAAAAACAAGCAGCGTGAATTTTGCAAACGTGTTACGTCGGTATTCTATTGCAGAACCACAGTAACACAAAACTGGTGTAGACAGCACTTTTCAGAGTAGTAACAAAACTGGCGCTGCTTTTTTTCAACTACGGACTACAAAAAAAGAGCAAAATGTCAAAGTCCAAGGAAATAGACGTACATTTGATGACAGAAAGATCAAGTTCAGTGTTAGATGTGTTCTCCACATAACAAAATCCGACAGAGTGCCCCCCTCGACATATTAACCCCCCTTTTAAAAGTCGATTTGCAGTGCTTTCTTCCACCACATTAATCCAACAAATATTGTTCATAGTCGACAATTAACCCTTCCCCTTCCAAATCCAACTTGCAGTGCTTTCTTCCACCACATTAAGCTGACAAATGTTGTTCATAGTCGACAATTAACCCTTCCCCTTCCAAATCCGACTTACAGTACTTTGTTTCACTATACTAATTAGACGAATATTGTACATCCGACATTTTAACCCCCTCCCCCTTGAAAAGTCGACTACAGTGCTCCCATGACTTTCTTTCACCATTTTTATCCCACATTTTTCTTCTCCTATTATATTCGACATGCCCTCATATTTTGTATTGCAAGATTAACCCTATGAGTACCAGAGAGGTATTGTAATGTGTTTGCTACACCTCTGGTACTCATAGGGTTAATAGGCAACCTACATATGTATAAAAAATGTGTTTGTTTTATTATATATGTAATGTGTGTGAAAATGTAATTAAATATTTAATTTATGTGTAACAAAGATTTTCTTTTTTTTTATTATATATGTAATTTGTTTTTTAAAAAAAGTACTTCAGACCTCAAGACGGGTATCATGACCCTTCATGACACCCCCCTTTATTAATTAACCCTTTGAGTGCCTTTGAGTTCCGTACCCCTCTGGCACTCAAAGGGTTCAAGATCATATAACCTATGTTTCACATAGGTTATATGCTCTTTAATTAATAAAGGGGGCAATTGTTGCCCCCATGCTAGGGGGGTGTCATGAAGGGTATTTCATTACATTTTCACATAAATTACATATATAATAAAAACAAACACCTTTTTTTATACATTTACAGGTTGCCTATTAACCCTATGAGTACCAGAGGGCTAGCAAACACATTACAATACCTCTCTGATACTCATAGGGTTAATCTTGCAATACAAAATTCGAGGGCATGTCGAATACAGTAGGAGAAGAAAAATGTCGGATAAAAATGGTGAAAGAAAGTAATGGAAGTACTGTAGTTGACTTTTCAAGGGGGAGGGGGGGTTAAAATGTCGGATGTACAATATTCGTTGAATTAATATGGTGAAAGAAAGCAATGTATGTTGGATTTGGAAGGGGAAGGGTTAATTGTCGATTATGAACAATATTTGTTGGATTAATGTGGTGTAAGAAAGCACTGCAAGTCGACTTTTAAAAGGGGGGTTAATATGTTGAGGGGGGAACTTTATGTTGGATTTCTATGCTGTATACTATATTATACACTGCTTTTGTTCGAACAACGATGGTTTTGAAACTGTCGTTATGGCTTCTACTCCTCAACCTCTGAGGCAAAAATTTCTGACTTAAACGTAACCACAAAACAGGCGCTAATACTGAGCGTGAGTAATAAGATACTAATTGCACGTTGTTTATAGTTGTTTCCTATGGGCTTTTTTTAGACTGGCGGTAAGTATAATTACCGCTGATTATGTTTTCACAAGTCGTGTAATAGGATACTAAAACCTGACTTAAAAAAAAAAACCTGTTTTATTTTTAGCGCTGGTAATAGAATTGAGCCCCTGGTGTGTGGTTAGGAGATGCCCTTGTGCAAAGGGGGTTTATTTTCTGCTATATTTCTGCTGTACTCTGACTTCTGCTTTTTTCATCCTTTTTTTAGCTTGTAATTTTTTGTTATTCTGCAGAATGACTCACTTTATAAAATATTCTCTTAAAGTGGAAATAAAGCCCCCCTCTCCAATAATTAGTCATATAGCAATAAGCTTAGAAATAGTACTATAATCCAGCATAAGTCCAGTGTTATTAAGAAATCCTACTTCTTCTGAGATTGACGGCCAGGCTTCTTGCTTTAGAGGTATCTGTGCGTCTGCGTCGTCAGTCCCTTCCTGTTACCTTAAGGTATATTGCAGCGCCTCCTAGAGGAGACCAGTATGGACAGCGCAGGCATGCAGATGTCTCTAAACCAAGATGTCTGCACTGATGCCTGGCCATCCGTCTCAGAAGAAGTAGGATTTCTGAATAACATGGTACTTATGCTGAATAATAGTACTATTTGTAAGCTTATCGCTATATTGCTAATTATTGGGGGGGGGGGGTGATAGTTCCACTTTAAGTGCCCAAGATGTCTGAGCCCATTGGGCCACATGCCACATGCACTGATTTTGCTATTCCCATTAACTTAGATCCATGTAAATTTGGTGCGAGTGGGGGTTTTATTTGTTCCCTATGCTGCAGTACTGCTCTGTATCCAATGTATTGAGACTCCTCCGGCGTATAAGGAGGAAATAAAAAAGGGGACATCACAGGGTAATAACATCCAAATATCGCAGTATACTGTAGTAAACTCCTAAATAGAGGATATTACACTACCTCCACACAATTGAATGTCACTTTAAAACTGCTCCCTGAGAAAACGTTGGGTATATCACCACCTTAAAATAAGTGGAAGACAAGTCAGAAACACAAGTAACATTAAAAAATGTGGGCACACTCATGTGATTGGCCCAACCCTCTCCATGTGCTTACAGTGAACCAACATGGCACTGGTGACAATACCAACCAAGCCTTGCTTTTATAGCAATCTGTGGCAAGGCTATGGTTACAACACTATCAAAGCCTCACTTTCATATCAGTCACTGAACTCTGGTTATGTTTAACACGACAATCTAAATTGTATCAAATCAGGATGGTAGAAAGGTCTTCAAAACACTGTTTTGCAGTTCATCGGAAGCCTCTCTAGAACTCCAGGTTTTAAAATCTCATTTAAATCAATGGGAACTTTTTACATTTTTTTCCATTTTGCAGATGGGTTGTCCAAGAATTGGTCCAAATTTAATCTGAATACATATGGAATTTTGAAGAAAACACTCAGTAGAATAACATCACAAATGCAGATCTTTCTCACTGGGCACATTTATTGATTCATACTGTATCTTGCATTATGTAGGTTTCAACAAATTAAGATACAGTATATAACTGATATTATTTTGATGGATTTGTTAGAGGGATAGTGACATAATACTGGAAATGTATATTTTAGGGTTTATACTGCTAAGTAAAACACCATACCTCCCAAGCGTCCCTCTTTAGGCGGGACAGCCTCTCTTTTAGACCCAAATCCCTCTGTCCCTCTTTCCCACCCTGATGTCCCTCTTTTTTAGGATATCAGATTGTGTGGTGTGTGTATAGGTGTATCATATTGCTCTACAGCAATAATACTCACATTAACCCCTTAGTGAGAGCCGCATGCGTACGCGGCTGTTACCTTAACGCCTGTGGTACATTTTTTTTTTTTTTAATGATTCCAGAGTCTCCGAACGGCATGCAGCCGCACGGGGACCTGGACTTCTGGGACTTACTTACGTCCTCTGTCACTAAGTGACAGTTTTTGCGGGACGTACCTGGTAAGTCAAATGGGGTTAATGTTCGTTTAAACATCAGTATATGTGTTTATAAATTCATCTGTATAAATAAAATATTTTGGTCTTGTTATAAGTCATTTATTAGGTTACAGAAGGAGGTGTCAGTAGGTCATGAAACAGCCTAAACATTATTGGTAATGCCCCACCTACCAGCCACACCCCCAGCCACACCCCATAAAACAAAGGTGTCCCTCTTTGGCAGTCTTTAATGCAGTGTGTGTATATATATATATATATATATATATATATATATATATATATATAAAAGAATAAGCCTTATTGCATAATTTATGGTACCTCACACACAGAACATAATTTATGTCTCCTCAGAAAACACACACATTGAACAGAATGCCTCATTACATAATTTATGTCTCATTAGCAGGGCTTAAAATTTTAAGTCATTTGCTACTAGCCAGACCTGAAAAGTTACTCACCACTGCAAGCCATAGCATACCCACCAGGGCTGAATTTCTACTCGCCAGGGCTAAATTTTCACTCGCCATTGGCTAGTGGAGAGTGGAAATTTTGAGCCCTGTCATGAGGATACACAACTCCTATTGGGTGATTCAGTGGGGACATTACTGCTCCCATTGGGTGATTCAATGGGGGCATATTTATCATACAGGGAGTTGGCCTGCCCCCTCCAGCCCGCCCACCACTATCCAACTGACAAAAAAAATACAGCTGCCACTCGCTCCTGAAGTAGGGGATATCAATAACTTCTCCTGGTCCACACACACTCTCACTCAGGATCATGACCCCACAAACACACTGTTTCACCTCCCACAGATAATTGTAGCCCTCCATACACTCTTTTTCAGTACAAGGGTGTAATGTTTCAATAAAATACAAACTCAGGGATAAACTTAATAGCAACTCTTTTATTTAACTCTTTTCATCTCTTCAGTCACCTCACTAACTGTCTGTTTTCAACTGTCACTCCTCCACTTCCTGCTTCCTGATTCCCACCCTTTCTCCTTAAAGGGAGAGAGATGCTTTGCTGTATGTTACAGAGGGCAAGCCTCAAACACCACTTTCTATTTGTTCCCTCAGCATATTGCTATGCTGCCTCAACTGAAGAGCCATCATGTGTTATATTGCTATGTTACTACATATTAACCCTTTGAGTGCCAGAGAGGTAAGCAACTCATTGCAAAGCAATGCGTTGTGTACCCCTCTGGCACTCAAAAGGGTTAAGTAAGGAGGAGTTACTGCTCCCATTGGGTGATTCAATGGGTGAGTGATTTAAATCATGTAGGGAGTTGGCCTGCCCCCACTTTTCAGCCCACCCACCACTATCCAAGTAACTGAAAAAACAAAATGGCTGCCACTCGCTCCTACACCACAGACACAAACACATCAGACAAAAAAAACACACACACACTCACACTCAATCACACACACTCAATCACACACTCTCACTCACACTCTCACACACACTCAATCATACACACTCACAATAATTCACACACTCACACTTTCTCACTCACACTCACACTCTCTCACTCACACTCACACACACAATCACTCAATCATGCACACTCAATCACACACTCTCACTCACACACTCTCACTCACACACTCTCAATCACACACTCTCACTCACGCACTCACTCTCATACACCCTCTCACTCACACTCTCTCACACTCACACACTCTCACTCAATCAAACACACACTCAATCAAACACACTCACACACACTCACTAACACACTCACATGCAATCACTCACACGCAAGCACTCACACTCACTCACACCCCGGAAGCCAGCACGATCCACCTTCCACCATATTATGTGCAATTACCACATGCATTTCAACTACATGAATGAATGCCACTCACTCACACTCACATACACTCACTCACACCCCGGGAGCCAGCAGGATCCACCTTCCACCATAGTATGTGCAATTACCACATGCATTTCAACTATATGAATGAATGCCACAGTGGAGGCATAAGTACAAACACAAACTCATTACAATGACACATAAGTCACCCATTATGACTCACTTCTGTGTGTGTGTCTCTGCGTGTGCCTCTGTATTCCTCACTGTGTGTGTTACATGTCTGTATCACACTCTATGTGTCTGCATGTGTGTATGACTTTATGCATCTCAGTTCATGCGTGTGCATTTGCGTGTGTCTCTGAGTGTGTTTGTCTTGCATCCGTGTGTATTAATTCCCTATATATCCTGACGGGCAGCACCATCCCACATTGATAGTATATATATATATATATATATATATATATATATGTATTCCTCAAATGTTTAACGATCTAAATGGGGATTTTAACCCTTTGAATGCTACAGAGCCATTTGTTGTATTCAAAGGGTTAAAGTCCCCATTTAAATCAACGGAAATGTTAATATGTCCCCTATGGTACAGATGATCGACTCCCATATAAATCCACTGTGTAACACAGAACTGTTAGTATTGCAGTGGATTTGGTCAGGGCTGTATATGAACTCCTGGTATGTGGTTAGGAGATGCCCTTTTGCAAAGGGGTTTTATCTTCTGCTGTATTTTTACTTTACTCTGACTTCTGCTTTTTTTTCCTTTTTTATCTTGTAATTTTTTTGTCATTTTGCAGAAAGACTCAATTTGTAAAATATTCCCTTAGGTTCCCGAGATGTTTCAGCCCATTGGGCCACATGCCACATGCACTGATTTTGCTATTGCCATTAATTTTAACACCTTGAATGCTGGGGAGGTCTCCAAAGCATTGCATATAGATCCATGGAAATTTGGTTCGAGTGGGGGGTTTATTTGTTCCCAATACTACAGTATTGCTCTGTATCCAATGTAATAAGACTCCTCCGGCATATAAGAGGGAAATAAAAGAGGGGGCATGTCACGGTAATAACATCCAAATATTGCAGAGTACTGTACAAATAAAAAAGACCTACTCACTTTAATATATAGCCACTGATAGCGTCCCAGCAGTAGTAAACTCGTATATAGAGGATATTACACTACCTCCAAACAATAGCGTCTCACCTCACAGCTGCTCCCTAAGAAAACTTTAGGTATATCACCACCTTAAAATAAGAAGAAGATAATCCAGAAACACAAGCAACATCCAAAAATGTGGGCACACTCACGTGATTGGCCCAACCCCCCCCCCCCCGCATGTGCTTACAGTGAACCAACATGGCACTGGTGACAATATCAACCAAGCCTCTCTTTCATAGCAATCTGTGGCAAGGCTTTGGTTACAACACTATCCAAACCTCACTTTCATATCAATCACTGAACTCTGGTTATGTTACTAACCAAGCCTTGCTAACACGACAATCTAAATTGTATCAAATCATGACTGTTTCACCCATCAACAAAAACATTATAAATGAGCTTCTTAAATTCAAAATATAGAGATACACTGAGATGATTCAGTACTAACTACACGCAGGCCCGGACTGGCCATCGGGCACACCGGGCATTTGCCCGGTGGGCCGGTCCGGTGACCCAGTCTCCGTAGTAATACAGAGCGCTGGGAGATGACATCATCTCCCAGCGCTCTGCATTATTGCGAACCGCGCGCGGGAGATGCAGTTCTGTGCCGAAGGAGGCACAGATCACACTGATGGTACGCCGCGTCGCCGCTAGATCACCAGGGATTTAAGGTAGGGGATCAAGGGGCATTGCGGAGATGAAGGGGCAGTTGATGAAGGGGGCGTTGTGGAAGGGGCATTGTGGAGGTGAAGGGAGCATTGTGGAGATGAAGGGGGCATTGTGGAAGGGGCAATGTGGAGATGAAGGGGGCATTGTGGAAGGTGCATTGTGGAGATGAAGGGGGCATTGTGGAAGGGGCATTGTGGAGATGAAGGGGGCATTGTGGAAGGGGGCATTGTGGAGATGAAGGGGGCATTGTGGAAGGGGGCATTGTGGAGATGAAGGGGGCATTGTGGAGTGGAAGGGGGCATTGTGGAGATGAAGGGGGCATTGTGGAAGGGGCAATGTGGAGATGAAGGGGGCATTGTGGAGTGGAAGAGTGCATTGTGGAAGGGGGCATTGTGGAAGGGGCAATGTGGAGATGAAGGGGGCATTGTGGAGTGGAAGGGTGCATTGTGGAAGGGGGCATTGTGGAGTGGAAGGGTGCATTGTGGAAGGGGCATTGTGGAGATGAAGGGGACATTGTGGAAGGGGCATTGTGGAGATGAAGGGGACATTGTGGAAGTGGCAATGTGGAGATGAAGGGGGCATTGTGGAGTGGAAGGGAGCATTGTGGAAGGGGCAATGTGGAGATGAAGGGGGCATTGTGGAGTGGAAGGGGCATTGTGGAGATGGAAGGGGGCATTGTGGAGATGGAAGGGGCATTGTGGAGATGAAGGGGACATTGTGGAAATGGCAATGTGGAGATGAAGGGGACATTGTGGAACGGGCAATGTGGAGATGAAGGGGACATTGTGGAGTGGAAGGGTGCATTGTGGAAGGGGGCATTGTGGAGTGGAAGGGGCATTGTGGAGATGAAGGGGACATTGTGGAAGGGGCATTGTGGAGATGAAGGGGACATTGTGGAAGCGGCAATGTGGAGATGAAGGGGGCATTGTGGAGTGGAAGGGAGCATTGTGGAAGGGGCAATGTGGAGATGAAGGGGGCATTGTGGAGTGGAAGGGAGCATTGTGGAAGGGGCAATGTGGAGATGAAGGGGGCATTGTGGAAGGGGCATTGTGGAGATGAAGGGGGCATTGTGGAAGGGGCAATGTGGAGATGAAGGGGACATTGTGGAAGGGGCAATGTGGAGATGAAGGGGGCATTGTGGAGTGGAAGGGGCAATGTGGAGATGAAGGGGGCATTGTGGAGATGGAAGGGGCATTGTGGAGATGAAGGGGACATTGTGGAAGGGGCAATGTGGAGATGAAGGGGACATTGTAGAGTGGAAGGGGCATTGTGGAGATGAAGGGGACATTGTGGAAGGGGCATTGTGGAGATGAAGGGGACATTGTGGAAGCGGCAATGTGGAGATGAAGGGGGCATTGTGGAGTGGAAGGGAGCATTGTGGAAGGGGCAATGTGGAGATGAAGGGGGCATTGTGGAGTGGAAGGGAGCATTGTGGAAGGGGCAATGTGGAGATGAAGGGGGCATTGTGGAAGGGGCATTGTGGAGATGAAGGGGGCATTGTGGAAGGGGCATTGTGGAGATGAAGGGGGCATTGTGGAAGGGGCATTGTGGAGATGAAGGGGGCATTGTGGAAGGGGCAATGTGGAGATGAAGGGGACATTGTGGAAGGGGCAATGTGGAGATGAAGGGGACATTGTGGAAGGGGCAATGTGGAGATGAAGGGGGCATTGTGGAAGGGGCAATGTGGAGATGAAGGGGGCATTGTGGAAGGGGCAATGTGGGGAGGAGGATGGGGTGGGCAGAGTGTGGAGGTGAATATGGGGGCAGGGGATTGTGTCGGAGGGGGGTGGGGACAACAAAATGCACCTTCGCCCTGTGTATACATAAATCCTTGCACCGGCCCTGGGTCCGGGCGTTAAAAAAAAAAAAAAAAAGAGCGAACGCGCCCCCCCCCCCCCATGGGCTGCTCAAAAAATAAAAATGGGCTGCTCAGCTTTAAATGCCCGGGCCTATTTTTTTCCCAGTCCGGGCCTGACTATACGGCTCACCTATACACCAGGGGTAATGACTCAGTTCAAATAAGCATAAAACACTGAACCCAGTGGCAGGAAAGGGAATCAGCTAAATTTAAAATATTTTGTATATTAAAAAAAAAAAAAAAGAATATTAAAAAATAAAAAAATTAATATATAAAAAAATCGGTACTTTCCTGTTATCGGGAACCATTTTCAAAACGAATTCCTGTTGTTATTTCCTGTCAGAATCTGTCCTGTCAGAATCTGTTATAATATTATAATAAAGATGTTATAAATATTATAATAAAGATTTTGTTTAACCCCTTAAGGACTGACCGCGCACGCACGAGGCCGGCACCTAAGGACCAGGGAACTTTTTTTTTTGTTTGGTCTGATTCAGGGCTCCCCACACTGAATTCTACAGTCCTTAGTCCTTAAGGGACCAACACCCTGTGACGTAAATGTATGTCATGGGTTGTTAAGGGGTTAAAAATGTTTTTTGAAAATGTTTGAAATTTTTTTTTGGAAATTTTTTGAAAATGGTTGTTTTGAAAATGGTTCCAGATAACAGGAAAGTACCAAAAAAATCTACCAAACCAATACATTTAAACAATATTGCATATATATACAACATAACATGTAAAACGAAGTACATAGTCTGTCCAAACTGTGCATTGTGCTCCACTGCCTTGGAGAAATCTCTGGTACTTTTGGAGTGCACCCTTTAAATGCCAGAGGAGTACACAACGCATTGCAAATATATTTGGATAATTAGAAATAATATTTTGATAGTTTAACCCCTTAAGGACAAGCTGATGTGCTATGACCGTCACAGTGTTTATACACTTAAGGACCGCTGGCGGTTATAGCATGTCACATACATTTTACTTACAGCACTCCTCCAGGAGAGATGTAAGTAAAAATAGGGTCTGAAACTGACCACTCCAAGCCTGGAGCTGTCTCTCTCAGGCCCCAATGTGGAGCATTGGGAAATTACCTTCCCTTAAAGGGATAGTAATACTTCGGTTTATCTTTATATTATTTTGTAGGCATTAAAAAAACATGAAGAACGATATAAGTCTTATCTCTCAAAACTTTATGGTTTAAGAAATATTCGCAAGCAAAGTTTCCCCCTCCCGCCCCTTTTACCTAGTGTAAGCCATCTCTTCTTAGATGTGGAATGCAGTCCATAGACCAGACAGATAACAGAAGGGGACACTTTTCTTCCTATTAGAACAATGAAAGCCCTGCCCCCCTTGACAAGTTTTTCAGGTTTTTCCCTTATCTTAATTGAAGATTGTCCCTCTCTGCAGTCTACCTGGGCACCTCCCTTCTGCTCTGGCTGAGCAGTGTTACATCAGTAAAAGGGGCAGGAGGGGGATACTTCATCATTGAATTACTCCTAAACTACAACTCTGACAGAATTGAAATAACACTCTCCATGGTCCAAATACTATGATGATTAATTAGAGCTGCTTTTATTATGAAACATTACTATCACTTTAAGGACCAAAGCGGTCCTTAAGGGAAGGTAATTTCCCTGGACTGCTGGTCCTTAAGGGGTTAAGCCAAATTATATTGCAAAACAATTTACTCCTACATACGTCTGCCAAAACTAGTGCAGGAGACACATTTTCTGATCTTAGAATTTACTGTGGGCTGCCATGTTTGTTCCCAACCCGTGCCCTCATGGCCCACTAGCAGGCCAGGATCTGAGGATTTCCTTACCAGAGAACAGGTGAGAGCACAGGTGAGTTAACCCCTTAAGGACCGGACATTATGGGACATTTCCGTCCCATAACGTCCGCATAGGGGCACGTTGACGGGCCGGTACACGTGACCTGTCACGTGTATCGGCGCGTCATTATGGGGCTTGAAATAGATCGCTCCGATCTTGGAGCGGTCTATTTCATGCCCCATTTTTACTTACAGCGCTCCCGGAAGAGCGCTGTAAGTAAAATGTACGTGACGTACCAGGACCATCAAGGGTCTTTCAAGAAAGTTTACCCTTGACGGTCCTGGTACGTCAAGGGTCCCTAAGGGGTTAATCAAAACTCAGTCATTGCGATTAACTGTGCTGCATTCTGGCAAGGAAATCCTCAAATCCTGGCCTATGAGGTCACGGGTTGGAAATGACTCTACTAAGAACTGTAGCAGTTCTGGGGCAATCCAACTGCACTATAGGGGAGAATTAACAATCCCCATTAACTGAAAATGTGTTTCTAACCCCATGATGTTAGAGAGGTTTCCAATTCATTGCTTCACAATGCATTGGAGACTTTTCTAGGAATCAAGGTGTTAAAAGCCTAATTTAAAACAATTATGATTTTAGTCCCCTATGATGTAGTTGGTTTGCTCCAGAATTACTGCATGTCTCAGCCTTACTATGAACAAGAATACAATGTCACACATTAACACTTCCCCTTTTCTTTAAGTAGAAGTTCTTATATTATATTTACTAATTTAGGCATATGGGGCAATTTTAGTTGATAAATGCATGCCTATTTTTTATCCAAATTTCTCATAGATTACAATAAGAATATTCTATATTATAATTTGCTAGGATGTTTGTCAGAAGCCATCATGCTCAGTAGAGACGTCTGCGTGCACTATAGTCATGTGCGCTAGAGACTGCTTGGTCCCAGGAAGGTGCGCAGAGAGGACCACGGTCTGAATTCAGAGTGCCCCGCTCTGTATCAGCCGCGGTGTGTTTGGGCAGTCAGTACTGCACATGACTGCAGCGCCGCCAGTGTTGGTCCATGTACACGGGCTTTAAAACTAGTGTGAGATAAAATACAGATAATGTTTCATCTCCAGCTGAATCCAGCCCAGCAGTTTTAAATGTAGAACCCCTTTTTTCCGGATATGGTTTTTACCTTTCCCAGTGATGCTGACAGTCCCCTCCAGGACTATAACATTTGAAATATTGGTCATTGTGTTGTATATTGTGTAGTATAATGTAATAGTGTGTGTGGTAAAATATTCTAAGTCATGTAAAGGGTTTGGGCAGTGGGGAACCAGAGTGAAAATAAAGGTTAAGCCCAGCGCTCTTGCTTGCTAACATGTCCTTCTTACAGTATACTCCATGTCTGTGTAACTTGTGCTAAAGCTTGGTGTATCTCCTCTGTTTCCCTGTTTGCTCAGCTAACAGCTTTGCTGAAATGACAAAGGAAGGTTGGAATGTTGATTGATTCCTGCTGTGCTTCCTTCAGAAGCATGGCTTGAAAAGAAGCATTCTAATTGGACAATAAATAACCTTCCCTGATTGGTCAACTGTGACTCATCTGTTCCAAGCCTAATTTGTATTCTTATCTTGATAAGAGTGTCTGGATATGTAGGCCATTCCCAAAATGTATCAACGCAGTTCCAAGTCATAATTGCATTCTAAGCATGATAAGAGTGTGTGGAAGTGTATATACAGTTAGGGAAACAATTATTTGATCCCCTGCTGATTTTGAACGTTTGCCCACTGACAAAGAAATGATCAGTCTATAATTTAATGGTAGGTTTATTTGAACTGTGAAAGACAGATTAACAACAAAAAATCCAGAAAAACACATTTCATAAAAAATTATAAATTGATTTGCATTTTACTGAGTGAAATAAGTATTTGACCCCTTTGCAAAACATGACTTAGTATTTGGTGGCAAAACCCTTGTTGGCAATCACACATCTCAGGAGGGATTTTGTACCACTCCTCTTTGCAGATGCTCTCCAAGTCGTTAAGGTTTCGAGGCTGACGTTTGGCAACTCGAACCTTCAGATCCTGCCACAGATTTTCTATGGGTTTAAGGACTGGAGACTGACTAGGCCACTCCAGGACCTTAATGTGCTTCTTCTTGAGCCGCTCCTTTGTTGCCTTGGCTGTGTGCTTTGGGTCATTGTCATGCTGGTATATACTCATCCATGACCCATTTTCAATGCCCTGGCTGAGGGAAGGAGGTTCTCACCCAAGATTTGACATTACATGGCCCCATCAATCGTCCCTTTGATGCGGTGAAGTTGTCCTGTCCCCTTAGTAGAAAAACACCCCCAAAGCATAATGTTTTCACCTCCATGTTTGTCGGTGGGGATGGTGTTCTTGGGGGCATAGGCAACATTCCTCCTCCTCCAAACATCGCGAGTTGAGTTGATGCCAAAGAGCTTGATTTTGATCTCATCTGACCACAATACTTTCAACCAGTTCTCCTCTGAGTCATTCAGACGTTCATTAGCAAACTTCAGATGGGCCTGTACATGTGCTTTCTTAAGCAGGGACTCCTTGCTGGCGATGCAGGATTTCAGTCCTTCATAGCGAAGTGTGTTACCAATTGTATTCTTGGTGACTATGGTCCCAGCTACCTTGAGATCATTGACAAGATCCTCCACTGTAGTCCTGGGCTGATTCCTCACCGTTCTCATTGAAACTCCACGAGATGAGATCTTGCATGAAGCCCCAGACCGAGGGAGATTGACAATTATTTTGTGTTTCTTCCATTTGCGAATAATCGCACCAACTGTTGTCACCTCCTCACCAAGCTGCTTGGCGATGATCTTGTAGCCCATTCCAGCCTTGTGTAGGTCTACAATCTTGTCCCTGACATCCTTGGACAGCTTTTTGGTCTTGGCCATTTTGGAGAGTTTGGAATCTGAATGAATGATCGCTTCTGTGGACAGGTGTCTTTTATACAGGTAACGAGCTGAGATTAGAATCACTCCCTTTAAGAGAGTGCTCCTAATCTCAGCTTGTTACCTGTATAAAAGAGACCTGGGAGCCAGAAATCTTGCTGATTGATAGGGGGTCAAATACTTATTTCACTCAGTAAAATGCAAATCAATGTATAACTTTTATGAAATGCGTTTTTCAAGATTTTTTTGTTGTTATTCTGTCTCTCACCCTTCAGATAAACCTACCATTAAAATTAATGACTGATCATTTCTTTGTCAGTGGGCAAACGTACAAAATCAGCAGGGGATCAAATAATTTTTTCCTTCACTGTATGTTATGAAATGGCAGACCGTGCTCCAGTTTAATACTTTATCACCTTAATTCAAGTTTGCATATTTGAAAACTACATTAAAAACTGCCTATATGTCTACTAATTGTGGCACTGTACTATATCAACAATGTTTTCATATGCTAATTAAGCTAATCAATGATGTTTCATATGCTAATTAAGCCTTTTCCGGAGGAGGTTGGGGTAAAGGAGTCCACGAGAAAAAGCCATGCCATCAGTTCCAATTAAAGATTAATGCTGGGGAACCATTCCATGTACAATGAATTCATAATGGCTATTAGGATATCGCGCCAGAATAAGATCAGTGGAGGTTTACTAATATGAAGTATTAGTGTTCCTTTAAAATTATTGGCCAATTCAAAAGTATATTAAACTCTGGAATGCTAGAGACATCTGCAGTTCCTTGCGTCTCTAAATCCATCAAAACAGGATATTACAGCCACATATAAACATGTAAGTTAGCATCCCGCATTAATTAGGTAAGCAAGTCTGGGGCAGAAAGCGCCCACAACTCAATACAATGGGTGCGGCCAGCAAGGCCTCTATGTCCTCAGTTACCCATTCCAAGGTGCCTGCTCTACCCATTGGGAAATCCTGCCCTACTTATTGGAAAAGTGAAACTTCTCACACAGCAATATATTACAGTGATTCATTTGTTCTGATGTGGAAACAAAAGCACAGGACAGCTTGTTATGATTTGCCTAGGTAGTCTTTCGAGTTCAAAGTGGCAGTGTTAAACATTGTATCTTATATTTTCTCCCTTTTAATTTATACTGTTTACAAGAAGAAACATGTTGAGTCTCAGCTTCTTCTTCCTATCTTTCATTTACAAAATGCT
Source organism: Rhinophrynus dorsalis (assembly GCA_037306005.1). Classification (NCBI taxonomy): domain Eukaryota; kingdom Metazoa; phylum Chordata; class Amphibia; order Anura; family Rhinophrynidae; genus Rhinophrynus; species Rhinophrynus dorsalis. The sequence continues at coordinate 93,578,051 of CM074723.1, read as the reverse complement.
AATCTTGCAGTGTTCCTTTGACGTAATTATCCTACAATTACAGGTGATGATTTTGTCTTTCACAAAATTGCTCCTTTTAATCAGCTGTTGTGTAAAAATGCACCTGTGTGTGTGTATACATTTACATACATATGTCAATGGGTACGCAGCACTTTACATAATTAACCCCTTATAGTCCCTTGTGCCATATATAATCAGCACAAGTGGCAAGCACTAAGTACAGGCTTCCAAAACCTATTCACGGGAAACTGTCTGGGTATTCTGCAAGTTCTGATAGATGCCAATAGGCTCTCAACCCTTTTTTAATTCCTTTTTAAGTTAACCCATTGCAGTCAAGAGAATCACTGTAAGCTGTAGCTGTGTACTTTTGTGCATGGTTCCCTTCTGTTTACTGGGAACTGATTCATTCAGATTTCACTAGAGATATTTCACTGGGAGTCCTCTGTGTGTACTCTGTCACCAAATGTCACAGAGTGCACACTTAACCCTTTGAGCGACCCCTCTGGCACTCAAAGGGTTACATGGACACATGCATACTTATGGTCAAGTTCCAGACTAAGAGGGCAGACTGTTGTTACTGCCTGTACCCCTAAAAATTATTTTCACAAACAAACGCATAAACACACAACAATTTTTTTTATGTATTTTATTTTTTATGTATTAACAAGAAATGGTACCCTGTCCCTCAACCCATAACAGTGTGTATTTTGTAAATGGCAGATATTAGGGAATTTATTCTATGAGAACTGAAAGCAAACAATTTGGGGCAGAACCAGGAAAAAAGTCTTGTTTTGTTTTTTTATTAGTTTTTTTTGGCATATATCTGTATGTTGCCAATATATAAGTAGAGGATATATGTTTACACTAGTTGTTTCTGCATGGCTTTGCCAGTGCAGTGAACCCATGAGTGCCAGACAGGTAGTGAACGCATTGAGTTGTAATGCATTGGATACCTGTATAGCACTCAAATGCTTATTAATTTATTTTAAGTTCAGACCTTGTGGTGGGGCATCAAGACCTCTACCGATGCCCCTCAGGTACTGATCTCCCAGCCGATTCAGCTGGGAGATCAACAGTGACAAGGCAGGGGAGTAAGAGAGCTCCCCAGCTTCCATTCTACCCAGACTACTAACTAGGAGTGGGTGGGACCAGGAGATCCTCTCATTGATGTGAGAGGGTTTGCTGATCCCACCCACTCCTATCTGGTACTCCGGGTAGAATGGAAGCAGAGGAGCTCTCTTGCACCCCTGTGTTGCCTCTATTGATTTCCCAGCCAAGGTGGTAGGATGAAAACAGCAAAGTTATGAAAGGAAGGCAGCAGGAGGCTAAGTGGACAAAGTGAGGGTGGTAGGGAGAAAGCGGCATGGGGCTGATATGGAAAGGCAGGATGGGAAAAGGCAAGGAGATGGAGGCAAAGTGGATGTGTATTTGGTTCAGGAGGCAAATTGCATGGTCTGTTTGGCTGAGAAGGCAGGGAGGATCTCCTCAGCCAACTCAAACCCGGCCCCACACATGCCATTAAGTTCACTCGTAGCAAGCCCACCCTGGGGTATGGCTGCCACTGATCTAGAAACCATTTTTCAAGGCATCCAAAATAGGGATATATATATATATATATATATATATACTACCAAAAGAAAACTTAGTCCATCCCCCTAATAAATCTATACAGGTTGCATGGGTACACTTAATAATAAAACAAAGAAACCAACTCCCACTTTTTATGGTCAGAAAATCCTTATGGCCACTATGAGTTTTGTCCTGGTGCCTTTGTTAAAGATAGAAGATCTTCTATCAGTTCTGCCGGTTACATCCATGGAGGCAGACATGACAGTTGCCAGCAGGGCCTCAGGACCTCAAACTCTGGCCACTGTACAGTGTAAATGCATGTGGCTCATTCACTCTGCCTGCTACTGTCTGAAAACAACAGCAACTCAAAAACTGTCATCAACTGTCATGTCCAACTCTATGGACATGACATCTAGGACTGACTGAAGATAGAACCTCTTAAACCAAGGAGGAGTCATTGGGATTTTATGGCCATAAATATTATTAAGGTGTTAGTGTTCTTGTAAAGAGGTGTATAGTATAGGGAATAAATACACGTGCAATACAGAGCATTCAATACAAGTGCATTAACAAGGCATAGATCAGAAAGGAGAGCAAACCAACTGCATGGCAGGGGGCAAATAGAAATACCATTGTTCCCAACAATTCTAACCCCTAAATGCTAGAGAGGTATCTTAAAGGGATAGTAATACTTCATTTTAACTTTATTTTATTTTGTAGGCATTAAAAACATGAAGAATGATATAAGTCTTATCTCTCAAACCTTTATGGTTTGAGAGATATTCACAAGCAAAGTTTCCCCCTCCCGCCCCTTTTACCTAGTGTAAGCCATCTCTTCTCAGATGTGGAATACAGTCCATAGACCAGACAGATAACAGCAGGGGACAATCTTATTCCTATGAAAACAATGAAAGCCCTGCCCCCCTTGACAAGTCTTTCAATTTTTTCCCTTATCTTAATTGAAGATTGTCCCTCTCTGCAGTCTACCTGGGCACCTCCCTTCTGATCTGGCTGAACAGTGTGACATCAGTAAAAGGGGTGGGAGGGGGATACTTTGTCATTGAATTACTCTGGAACTACAACTCTGACAGAATTGAAATAACACTCTCCAAAGTCCAAATACTATGATGATTAATTAGAGCTGCTTTTATTATGAAACATTACTATCCCTTTAACACATTGTCTTGCAATGTATTGGAGACTTCTCTAGCATTCAAGGGGTTAAATATTACAATTTAATAATCAGGAGTTTTGTTTTGTCCGCTTGGATGCAATTAGTTTGTTCCAGAATCACTTCCTTTTAGCAGGGCTATGTGGAAGGTTCAGTTTCCTCCTCGTGGAAATTTCTAAGATAAGGAAGCTTTGTTTCTGCTTTCTTTTGAATTTCCCACAGGAGGAGAAGCAGATGAAATGTTACCATTGAAGGTTAAGGCCAATGATTTTTTAATTGTTCCTGTGCCACGTTCCACATTCCTGTGTTGTGTTCTGACATCCCTGTGCAACTTTCCAAATATTCCCACACTCATCATCATGCACAGATGTGCACAACCACAATCTCACTTCATCCTGTAAACCAGAAAATGTCGGAAATAAGTGCATTCTAGGCCGTACTTTCCACCCAATCTCATCCCATATCATTAGTCTTCAGACTCCAGAATATAAAGAGTTCCTTGCCCTATGGAGCTTACAGTCAAATCAACTATAAGGGAAGGAAGACAGTACAGTTGGAGGAATGTGCAAAATAAGGTCATAGTACATGATCTGGGTCTATGGGAAATAATGCTAAATGAATGCTTGTGCTTACTTGCAGATGTCTTTGTACATATTTCAGCACAACTCTCCCTGTGCAAAATACCTAAATGAAAACCCCTTTATACCACTCCTATTGCAGGCTTATGGTAAAGGAAGAATTATGCTTGCATTTCCCCTGTATCCACTTTGTTTAAGGGCTGCTCAGGGACTTAGAGGAATGGTACTCTCTATTGTGCCCACAGAGCACACCCCTTGACACATGCAAAGTCTGAACAAAGTGGGCATTTTAATGCACAACAACCCTGTAAACAAGGTGGTAGGCCTATCTAACTCACAAAAATTGGTCTCTGCATTGTTAAGCTCAGAAACGGTTTTATACATTTTCCTCAGTAGGTATCAATTTTTGTAACTATTAGTCTGAAATGCAACAGTATTTGCAAGTAATCCTAGGTGTAGGTATCACACTCTACTATCTGCTCAGCTGAAGCACCTGCACAAGAAAACAGAGAAGTGGTTCCTAGTTTGGTCAGAGGCAAAACAACAAGTCAGGTTTTCAGGATATCTCTAATTAAACACAGGCAGCTCAATCACAATGACTGAGGCACTGATTACTCACCTGTGATTACGCAGGGATAACCTGGAAATCTGGCCAGTTGTTGTGCCCTGAGGACTAATATTGATAAACAGTGGAACTAAGTGAAACTGTTCTTACGATCCTTGGCAAAGGCTAAATAGCAAAAAATGTAGGAAGGGGTGCATTGGACTTTTCAAAACTTAGATGAGTGAGTTGATTAGAGAGGATAAGTAAAGGCCGCTGTTCTAAACACTTTCTTTGCATCATTATATATGGAACTAGAAATGGTAGAAGAACCTCTACAAATAACAAATAAAACCATACTATTATCAGATTTTGGGTTAACACAAAAGGATGTCATGGGAAGACTGAACAAAATTAAGACTAACAAAGAACCGGGTCCTGATGGTATACATCCAAGAGTTCTCCAGGAACTCAGTGCAGTGTAAGACCCCTCAGTGCAGTGCAGGGAACTCAGTGCAGTGCAAGACCCCTCTTCTTACTCTTTAAAGATTCTTTTGCCACAGGATCAGTGCCACAAGACTGGTGTAAAACCAATGTAGTGCCGCTGTTTAAGAAGGGTGCTAAAACAGAACCTGGGAATTATAGACCTGTTAGTTATACCTCTGTAACTGCTAGAATGGATAATAAAAGATTATATTGGATTACACCGCAAAACACAAGATTATTAGCAGGGATCAACATGGATTTATGAGGAATAGCTCATACCCATACCAAACTAATCTTTTCAGCTTCTATGAAGAGGTAAGTAGTAACCTAGATAATGATAAGAAATTTGATGTAGTATATCTAGATTTTGCAAAGGCATTTGATACAGTGCCACACAGGAGTTTGTGGTATAAAATAAGGAAACTGGGACTAGGGGATAACCTTTGCACTTGGATAGAAAAATAGTTGAAGTATAGGGAACAGTATGTGGTTGTAAATGGAAATTTCTCCAATACAGTTAAGGTGGAGAGTGGAGTACCTCAGGGTTCATTACTTGGCCCATTGCTTTTTAACATGTTTATAAACGACCTAAAAATAGATATAGAAAGCAAAATATCAATATTTGCAGATGACTAAAAATTATGCAGGATAATAAATTCAGAACAGGATATTTGTCATCTACAGAGGGATTTACATAAAATGGCAGACTGGGCAAAAAAATGGAATATTACATTTAATGTGGGAAAATGTAAAGTCATGCTTTTGGGAAGAAAAAATCCAAATGCTACTTACAAACTAAATGGAATCATTGTAGGGGACTCGTTGATAGAGAAAGTCCTGGGAATCCTTGTAAATTACAAACTTGGAAACAGTGACCAGTGTCAAATAGCAGTAGCAAAAGCAATGTCTTGCATAAAAAGAGGTATTGAAGCAAGAGTGGATAACATTTTGCCATTTTATTGGAAGACATCACCTGGAATATGAGGTGCAGTTTTGGGCACCAGTTCTGAAAAAGGATATACTAGAACTGGAGAGGGTACAGCGAAAAGCAACAAAATTAATTAAGGGAATGTAGGACTTGACATATGGGGAACAACTAGGCAAACTTGGTTTATTTACATTAGAGAGAAGACAACTAAGAGGAGATCTTATCACATTGTACAAGTATATTAGATGTCAATAATAATAATAATAATAATAATAATAATAATAATGTCAATACAAGGATCTCTCTGGTGAGCTATTCATTTCAGGGCCTGAGCAAATAACCAGGGGCCACCCCTTGAGATTAGAGGAAAGGAGGTTTGACTTCAGCAGAGGAAATGGTTTTTTTACAATGAGGTCTGTTAAATTATGGAATTCCTTGCCCAAGGATGTGGATATGGCAGATACACTGGACACATTTAAGAGATTAGATACATTTCTTTCAAAAGGGAACATATAGGGTTATTCTGTGTATAAGTAGGCAAAACCAAAAGTTCTGATTGACTAAATAATTACTGAGGATGATGTACTAAAACCTGGAACATTTCAGGATCAAATAATGTTATCATAGCAGATGATTTAAAAACTTCCCAAAATTCCCAATAATTTAAATGGAACTTTTAAAGTGGACCTGACACCATAACATATGGTTGCTTTAAAGAGAATTAAAATCTGCCTACATGTTGTACTAGTAATTTTTCCATAAAATAAGTACTTTTTTGAAAAATTACACTTTATCTTTTGGTGACCCAGTGTGGCACTTCATGTAAATTCCCTGCATAGTATGCTAAATAGTTATATTGTGGTCAAACGTTCCGCTTGGTGTACTATTAGAAATACCTCCAGTGTGCGAGCTCTGCCTAGATTCATTCATAGCACAGTATATGTTAACCCCTTAAGGACCAGCGGTCCCAGGGTGTGCTGTCCCTTAAGGACCACATAGAAGACTTTGTCGTGACGTCCTACGTGACTGATCATGTGGGGCGGCACACCAAAAGGAGGGACTGAAAAAGATCGCTCCAGTCTTGGAGCAATCAAGTTTAGTCCCCGGTATTACTCACCACACTCCTACAGGAGCGCAGTGAGTAAAAGTACGTGACGTGGCAGGACCGTCACTGGTCCTTAAGTGCCGGACCAGCGTGACGGTCCTGCCACGTCAATGATCCATAAGGGGTTAAATGGATAGTAATGTTTCACAATAATAGCAGCTCCAATCAATCTTCATAGTATTTGGGTCATGGAGTGTGTTATTTCAATACTGTCAGAGCTGTAGTTCAAGAATAATTGTATGAAATAGTATCCCCCTCCTTCCCCTTTTACAGATGTAACACTGATCACCTCAGAGCAGCAAGGCTGTCCAGATGGATCTCAGAGAGGGACAATCTTCAGTGAGCATAATGAAAAACCTTAAAAACCTTTAAAGGGGGACAGGGTTTTCCTTATGCCCACAGTAAGAAGATTGTCCCTTGCTGTGAGCTGTCTGGTCTCAAGACCAGATTCCACATCTGAGGGGAGGCGGATTTCACTAGGTAAAAGGGGCGGGAGGGGTATATTTTATCATGCAATTAGTCTTGAACTATAACGCTCACAGTATTGAAATAACACTCTACATGGCCCAAATACTATGAAGATTAATTGGAGCTGCTGTTTTTGTGAAACATCACTATTCCTTTAATTTCTCAATAATGATTCAAATCACAAACAAATGGATAGCTAAATTCCCTTTAAAATTAAAGGGATAGTAACCCCCCCAACAACTTGACGCCAAAATACAGCAGTCATAGAAACATACTGAACGCACTTAGTCCCATCTCTCAAACCTTTATGGTTTGAGAGATGTAAGGCAAGACAGACCTCCGCTCCCTCCCCCTTCTCATACGTCCGCTGTATAGCAGACATCATGAGATCCGGCTTCCAGCACCAGACGGCGGCTCTGCAGGAGCACTGTCATCTAGATATCTCCGTATTAATACTTCATGGGTATGGTCTAAAACATGTGTCTGGCTTGCAAGCACATGTTGTAGACCATTCCTATGAAGTAATTATATGGAGATATCTAGATGTCAGAACTCCTGCAGAACTGCCGAAAGTCAGCCGACCGGATTCTGCCTCTGACAGCTTTACAGCTCGTCAGGCAGAAGGGGGAGGGACCGGAGGTCTGTCTTGCCTTACATCTCTCAAACCATAAAGGTTTGAGAGATGGGACTAAGTGTGTTCGGTATGTTTCTATGATTGCTGTATTTTGGAGTCAAGTTGTTGTGGGGGGGTTTACTATACCTTTAAGTAAACGTATATAAAGGTGACGTCCATTTTAGCTCATTGAAAGCTAGAGTGGTCTTCAATGTATTGTGTCAATGTAATGTATTCTGGCATTCAGGGGGTTAAAGCCGCTTCACTGATAATTTTTTTTGTCCCGTGATGTAGTTAGTGGGCCCTAGAATTGCTCATGTTCCTCTTTGTGCATATGCCCCAGTGAGCCTTAAAACTAAATCATGCCTTAGATATACCATACATATGGCAAGCTGGGAAGACCCACTGTCCTCTGGGTGCTCGCTCCATGGGACTGGCTCCTCATTTATCCTTCTGAATAGAGCATAATGTAAGTTTGTGCATGCATATACACACACTGATGAACTAAGGAGAACTGGAACAATTCTGGAGAAAACCAACTGCACCAGCAAACTCCCATAGATTTAAAAAGAGCGTTTAACCCCTTAAATGTGACAGAGGTTTGGAATGTGTTGTAAATCTTGCTATCATTCAAGAGTTAAATGCCCCTGCTAAATCAATGGAAATATTTATTTGTCCCCAGTAGTGTAATAAGTTTGCCCCATAATTGCTTCAGTTCTCTTAGTCCATGAGACTCACATTCCAGTGACCCTCTGAGCACCAGAGAGCTGTGCAACTCATTGTTTCACAGTGAGCTACACAATCCTCTGGTCTTTAAAGGAACACTGACACCTACAATGATCTGGGGTAATATACACTTAAAGGACCCTGCACTTCATGCTAGCATCTGTAAATAATCTCTGTTCATTCTCAAAGTTCAAAACACTTGTCATACAGGTGCCCTTTATGGGCTCCCATTTTGTTCCAGGGGACCATGGCTCCCATTAAAGGGATAGTAATGTGTTCATATTAAGGCAACATTGATTATTCTAAATACTTTATTTTATAATGAAACATACCTTTCTAACTGTTCATAACATTGTAGTCTTCATTTTATTTTATATTAAGGTGCCCCCTCCCGCCCCTTTTCCATAAGTAACTCTGCCTCTCCTCAGAGCAGCAAGCCAGTTGGATGGATCGTGATGGAGGACAATCTTCTGTCAGCATAAGGAAAAACCTGCCCTCCTTCATCAAGAGGGCAGGGTTTTCCTTATACTGATAGGCAGAAGATTGTCCCTCATTGTGATCTGTCTGGTCAAGCAACTGGATTTCAGATCTGAGGCGAGGTAGAGCTAGGTATGAAAAGAGACAGGAGGAGGACACTTTGGCATAAAATAAAACGAAAGCTACAATGTTATGAATAGTTAGGCATGTTTCATTATAAAAAGCATATTGAATAATCAGTGTTGCCTTAAAATGTAAACATCTATCTCTTTAAGATAACAATCTATATAGGTGTTTGAGAAATGCTAGTGTTTTATTGTCTGTAAATGGGCAGAAATAAGGTAACAAAGCCTTAATACATAGAAATGCAAAGCATACTAATCACAATAATTAACTGTATTTGCTCTTATTCCTCATTAGAAGGAGCACATACACAATTAATCAAATGGTGTCCATATAGTACAGTATCTACAAGGATTACAAATGTAACATAAAATAACTACATTAATAAATGTTAGCTAAAATACATGATATTTAAAATGATATTACCCAATGTAATGGTTAGCTCTAGTATTCCTTTAAAGGCCTAGTCCAGATGTACAACATATGCAGGCATAAGGTACAGTTGATTTAGAAGGATATCGAAAATCCATAATCCCATCTTGCATGGAAGACTTGGCAAGCCCTGCTGGTCTGAAGAGAAGCCAGTTTCATAGAAGGTGCAAATGGAGGGCAGTATCTTTCTATGTATCTATCTATCTATCTATCTATCTATCTATCTATCTATCTATCTATCTATATATCTATCTATCTATCTATATAAAATAATAAACCTCATTGCATAATTTATGGTACCTCACACACAGAACATAATTTATGTCTCCTCAGACAACAAACACACATTGAACAGAATGCCTCATTACATAATTTATGTCTCATTAGAAGACACAACTCCTATTGGGTGATTCAATGGGGACTTTACTGCTCCCATTGGGTGATTCAATGGGGGCATGTTTATCATAAAGGGAGTTGGACTGTCCCCTCCAGCCCGCCACCGCTATCCAACTGACAAAAAAATATATAGCTGCCACTCGCTCCTGAAGTAGGGGATATCAGTAACTTCTCCTGGTCTACTCACACTCTCACTCAGGATCATGACCCCACAAACACACTGTTTCACCTCCCACAGATAATTGTAACCCTCCATACACTCTGTTTCAGTACGAGGGTGTAATGTTTCCATAAAATACAAACTCAGGGATAGACTTAATAGCAACTCTTTTATTTAACTCTTCATCAATTCAGTCAACCTCACTAACAGTCTGTTTTCAACTGTCACTCCTCCACTTCCTGCTTCCTGATTCCCGCCCTTTCTCCATAAAGGGCGAGAGATGCTTTGCTGTATGTTACAGAGGGCAAGCCTCAAACACCACTTTCTATTTGTTCCCTCAGCATATTGCTACGCTGCCTCAACTGAAGAGCCACCATGTGTTATATTTCTATGTTACCTCAACTTAACCCTTTGAGTGCCAGAGGGTTAAGCAACGCATTTCAAAGCAATGCGTTGCGTACCCCTCTGGCACTCAAAGAGTTAAGTAAGGAGGAGTTACTGCTCCCATTGGGTGATTCAATGGGGGAGTGATTTAAATCATGCAGGGAGTTGGCCTGCCCCCATTATCCAGCCCGCCCACCACTATCCAAGTAACTGAAAAAGCAAAATGGCTGCCACTCGCTCCTACACCACAGACACAAACACATCAGACAAAAAGCACACACACACTCGCACACACACTCACACTCTCATTCACACTCTCACTCACACACTCAATCACACACTCACACTCTATCACTCACACTCTCTCACTCACTCTCATACACCCTCTCACTCACACACTCTTACTCTCACACACACACTCACACACTCTCACTCAATCACACACACTCACTAACACACTCACGCAATCACTCACATGCAATCACTCACACTCACTCACTCACACCCTGGGAGCCAGCATGACCCATCTTCCACCATAGTCTCACTCACACTCACTCACACCCTGGAAGACAGCACGATCCACCTTCTACCATAGCATGTGCAATTACCACATGCATTTCAACTACATGAATGAATGCCACTCACACACACTCACTCACACCCTGGAAGCCAGCACAATCCACCTTCTACCATAGCATGTGCAATTGCCACATGCATTTCAACTACATGAATGAATGCCACTCACACACACTCACTCACACCCCGGGAGCCAGCACAATCCACCTTCCACCATAGTATGTGCAATTACCACATGCATTTCAACTATATGAATGAATGCCACAGTGGAGGCATAAGTACAAACATAAACACATTACAATGACACATAAGGCACCACCTTATGACTCACTTCTGTGTGTGTGTGTCTCTGTGTGTGCCTGTGTGTTCCTCACTGTGTGTGTTGCATGTCTGTATCACACTCTATGTGTCTGCATGTTGTGCATTGCATGTATGTGTGTATGTCTGTGTCGCTCTTTATGCATCTTAGTGCATGCGTGTGCATTTGCGTGTGTGTCTCTGTGTGTGTTTGTCTTGCATCCATGTGTGTGCATTAATTCCCTATACATCCTGACGGGCAGCGCCGTCCCACATTGCTAGTATATATATATCACTGAGTATAATGGGAGTTTGTGGGGTGAGGTGGGGTGGTATCATTGGAGAGGTACAGTTCCCACAGCCAGTAGAAGAAACTCACATCTCAAAAAGTGTAAGTAGGAGAAGAAATAAAATACTTAATTCAAGATAAGAGGAGATAATGAATGAACAAGAAAGAAAGCAGGATAAATTACCACACACAACTAATATAATAACTTTAAAGCATTTCTGTTCTTTGAAATTATAATACATTTTGTTTGATTTTATTTTGTTTAACTTTGAAGTTAGAGCTTGTAGATTTTTAATTTTTAGATTGAAATTATTATCTTTTTAAGGATGAGGGTTGACAAATGTAGTATATATAGATTAGCTATATAATCGTTCTGTGGTCATTTGGCTATGTGTACATTTAGTGCAGTTAATTATAACTCACCACAAGAGGGCCATACAGCTCTTGTCATTGATATTAATATGCACTAATGACCCTTTACATAGTACAGGGTCAACTTTGTGCATGTATTGTCACTGATGTATTCACTATAGGCATTATAGAGAAAGAAAAAGAGGAGCAATTCTGGGGCAAAACAACTGCATCATGGGGACAAATAAGTAATTTAATTTAAATGGGGCTATTAATCCATGAATGCTAAATATATTTCAATGCATTGGACACCCATCTAACATTCAAGGGACTAATATTCCCATTTAAATGAATCTACATTTTCATTTGTCTCCTATGGTACAGTTGGTTTTCAGACTGAAGCAATGTTACATAAAACTCTAATATTCAAAGAGTACAGATGCTGTAAAACCAGGTGGAACAAATAGCAGTACATGATGACAATGTTTTTTTGAAAGTTGCATTAGATTATAATATTTTAATAAACATTTTACAAAATATTGTTTCTCTATAGTAATCCCATATATAGACAATGTTTTATTTACTTGTATTTGACTCTAAGGGGTAGATTTAAAGGTTTGCAGTAAAATAGCCGGTAGGGCCAAAGTGAATACCGGCTGAAATACTAAAACACGGTATTCAAAGGCCCTTCCAGCTAAAATCACAAAGGACGTTAAGCCACAGAAATGGTCTTGTGTCTAAACGTCCATTTTGTGCATTAAGTTTGCAAAATGCAGCTAAAAGCAGCGATATTGGGAACTTAACAGTAAAAAAATCAACTATTGGTGCCTGACATACTGCCAAGCACCGTTTGTTAACTGATATGCCTTACACTTACCTGTTATCCACTGTCTGTTTCCTTCTTTCCTCTCTTCTTTCCTGTATCTCCTGTCTTCTCTTCTTTCTTCAGTCTTCTTGCTGTAAAAAAACAAAGAAAGTTATAAGTACAATGCAGAAATAAGCATCACAATGCGTTGCATACCTCTCTGGTGCTCAGAAGGTTTAAAGAATGTGTTACTACTGTCTGGTTCCATAAATATGCTGCCAGTTATTAATATACGATGTCCAAGTTGTTCCCAATAAATTTCTCCATAAATGCCATGATAAAATAATTCATACAAAATACTTAGCTTAAGGTTTAATATTGTTTGCTGTTTCTGCCTCTGTGTGCAGCCAAGGAGGCGGTGGCCCTAAGTGTTACTTGTAATACGATGTTGCTTTACTTAGATTAACCCTATGAATGCCGGTGAGGTAATTATACCCCACTGGCACTCATAGGGTTAAATCGACTAACTTTGGACACTTTTTAGGCACTTTGGATGTACTGATATGGGGCTTAGGGCCCCATATCAATACATCCACTGTGGACTTTTTTTTGCCCTTTAATAGCTGCGTTAGCTGTAGTGATGAGCGAGCACCCCAATGCTCGGATGTTCGGGTGCTCTGACCGAGCACCCCCTGAGGCTCGAGTGCTCGGCCGAGCATCCGAGCCCCATTGAAGTCAATGGGAGGACTCGAGCATTACACCAGGCACCCCCTGCTCTGATGAGGGGAGGGTGCCTGGTCCATAGGAAAAGGGCAGAAAAAGATGGAAACACTACAGAAATGGTTCAGGGACAGCATAGGGAGGATGTCTGGATGCACCTTGGACTCCAACATCGCTGCTGGGAACGATCTTTCGCCCGTAGTACGCCATTTTTACAGACTGACCGTAAAACACACAAAAAGGAAAATAAAAACGACTTTAGGCGAAAAATTGTTACCAAACAGTATTTGCTGTATATTTACTTGTATATCATCTGCAAATTCTCCCAAAAATTTCATCGATTTTCTGAAGTGAGGCCATGATTAAGAGGGAAACGTGCGCAGAGGCAAATTATCCCAAAAATTTCCTTGATTTTCAGAACTGAGGCCATGATTAAGATGGAAACGTGCGCTGAGCTGACCATCTAAAACATTATGGGTGAGGGTCTGCTGCAGAGCTGACCATCCTAAACATTATATGCGAAGGCCCGCTAGTGAGCTGACGCTATAAAACATTATATGAGAAGGCCCGCTGGTGAGCTGACCTATATAAAAATTGGCAAACAGGGCCCGCTGGTGAGCTGGCCCTATATAAAAATTATATCACAGGGCCCGCTGGTGAGCTGGCCCTATATAAAAATTATAGCACAGGGCATATGGAAGAGGAGGAGGAGGATGAGAAGATTAAGAGTCAACCATATACCCGTTTTTTGGGTGGAAGGGGTGAATGGGAATACAGAGTATTCCCATCATTGTAAATAACATATATAAAGTGAGTTTATGTTCCCCCGGGGCTTTCCTCCAGTGGAGTGGAGAAGTCAGGGGAAATCCAGGCCTTGTTCATTTTTATAAGTGTCAACCTATCAGCATTGTCGGTGGAAAGGCGGATACGCTTATCTGTTATGATGCCACCAGCAGCACTAAATACCCGCTCAGACAGAACGCTGGCGGCAGGGCAGGCCAGCACCTCCAAGGCGTAGAGTGCCAGTTCATACCACGTGTCCAGCTTGGACACCCAGTAGTTGTAAGGCACAGAGGGATCATTGAGGACGCTGACACGGTCTGCTACGTACTCCTTCACCATCTTCCAAAACTTTTCCCTCCTTGTGACACTAGGCTGCGCATCAGGGTGAGGGTGCTGGCGGGGTGTCATGAAGGTGTCCCACGCCTTGGAGAGTGTTGCCCTGCCTTTGTCGGAACTGCTGTGTGCTCCCCTTTTCTCCCCTTCTCGGTTGGCCAAGGTAGCACGTACTCTGCCGCCAGCGTTGTCAGATGGAAAATTTTGGAGCAATTTTTCAACAAGAACCTTCTGGTATTGCACCATTTTGCTTGTCCTCTCCACCGGAGGAATGAGAGATGAGAAATTCTCTTTGTAGCGGGGGTCCAGAAGGGTGAACACCCAGTAATCCGTGTTGTCTAAAATGCGTACAACGCGTGGGTCACGGGAAAGGCAGCCTAACATAAAGTCAGCCATGTGTGCCAGAGTACCAACAGTCAAGATTTCGCTGTCCTCACCAGGAGGCTGACTCTCAATATCCTCATCCTCTTCCTCCTCTTCTGCCCACCCACGCTGAAGAGATGGAACTAAAGTTCCATGGCTACCCTCTGTAGCGGAGGCAACCGTGTCTTCCTCCTCCTCCTCCTCCTCCTCCTCCGCCTCCTCCAATTGTCGCTGAGAAGACGAAGTGAGCGTGCTCTGGCTATCACCTTGTGTAAGCTCTTCCTCCCCCATTTCCACCTCTTCCACATGCAAAGCGTCGGTTTTAATTGTGAGCAGCGAGCGTTTCAGTAGACACAGAAGTGGGATGGTTACACTGATAATAGCGTTATCGCCGCTCACCATCTGTGTCGATTCCTCAAAATTGCGTAAAACCTCGCAGAGGTCTGACATCCATTCCCACTCCTCACTTCTGATTACAGGAAGTTGAATGGAGAGGCGACGACCGTGTAACAGCTGGTACTCCACTACTGCCCTCTGCTGCTCACAAAGCCGGGCCAACATGTGGAAGGTGGAGTTCCAGCGCGTGCTCACGTCACACAGCAGCCGGTGAGCTGGCAATTGTAAGCGCTGCTGCAGCTTCAACAGGCCGGCCGAAGCTGTAGATGACTTACGGAAATGTGCACACACGCGGCGCACCTTGGTCAAGAGATCATGCACATTGGGGTAGGTTTTTAGAAATCGCTGCACCACTAAATTAAATACATGCGCTAGGCATGGTACGTGTGTGAGCTTGCCGAGCTCCAAAGCCGCCACCAAGTTACGCCCATTATCACACACAACCATGCCTGGTTGCAGGTTGAGTGGCGAGAGCCACTGCTCGGTCTGGTGACTAATCCCCTGCAACAGCTCTGAGGCCGTGTGCTGTTTGTCCCCAAGGCAGATCAGCTTCAGCACGGCCTGTTGACGCTTCCCCACTGCAGTGCTACACTGCTTCCAGCTACTGGCTGATGGGGGAGTGGCGGTGTGTGTAGAGAATTCGGAGGTGGAAACGGAGGAGGAGGAGCCAATAACATAGGTGCTGGTGGAAACCCTGATGGAGGTAGGGCCCGCAATCCTCGGCGTGGGTAGCACCCGTGCCATCCCAGGGTCCGAGTCGCTCCCAGCCTCCACGACATTCACCCAGTGTGCCGTCAGGGAAATGTAGCGTCCCTGGCCACAAGCACTTGTCCATGTGTCAGTCGTTAAGTGGACCTTCCCAGTAACTGCGTTGGTCAGGGCACGGGTGATGTTACGGGACACATGGTGGTGTAATGCGGGGATGGCACACCGGGAAAAGTAGTGGCGGCTGGGGACCGCGTACCGAGGGACAGCTGCTGCCATCAGGCTGCGGAAGGACTCAGTGTCCACAAGCCTAAATGGCAGCATTTCGATGGCCAGTAATTTTGAAAGGTGTGAGGTTAGTGCTATGGCCTGTGGGTGGGTGGCTGGGTACTTTCTCTTGCGCTCAAATGCCTGGGGTAACGACATTTGGACGCTGTGCTGGGACAGGGAAGTGGATGTGGTCGCTGATGGTGCTTCAGATGCTACAGGTGCAGGGCGGGAGGTATGCGGGCCTGCGCCTTCGACAGGCGATTGGCCGGCACCGAAAACAGGGGAAGAGGAGGCAGTGGTGTGGCCTGCAGACACAGATGGGCGATCCAGGCGTTCCTCCCACTTACTACGGTGCTTGGATGCCATGTGTCGGATCATGCTGGTGGTGGTGAGGTTTCTAGTGTTCATGCCTCGGCTCATTCTGGTGTGGCACAGGTTGCAAACTACAATTCTTTTGTCGTCCGCACTTTCCTTAAAAAAACGCCATACCGCGGAACACCTACCCTTTGGCAAGGTAGATTTACGCAAGGGGGTGCTCCGTGGAACATTTGCGGGCCGGTTTGGTGCGGTCCGCCTTCTTTCTGTTGCCACACCACTGCCTCTTCCAGCCTGTTGCGGTGCTGCAGATGGCTCACCCTCAGGACTGCTGTCATCGCTCGGCTCTACACCTTCCCAGGTGGGGTCAGTCACCTCATCGTCCACCAAGTCCTCCTCCACTTCCTCACTCTGATCATCCTCCTCAAGTCTTGATCCCACCACATACTCAGTCATTGACAACTGTATAACATTCTCCTCAACAAGGTCTTGAGACGGAAATAGTGGTTGATTTAATGGCAACTGTGTCTCATCATCATCATCATCATCCACTACTTCCTTTGACCTTAAATGCCGTTCACATCTGTCATCTTCTTGTGATTGGGTAGCCTCTAGAGGTTGTGAATCAGGGCACAAGATGTCATGTTCCTCTGCAAGCGTGCTTGGAGAGAGGGTCAAATGAAGGATTGGTGATGAGACGAGCTCATCACTATATCCCAGTGTGGGATCACTTCTTTGACCAGACCGTGTATGGTGGGAGGAAGGATGATCAGAGTGAGGATTATGTTGACCAGACTCTTGGCTACTGAGAGTGGACTTGGTGGAAGACAGGGTGGTGCTTAACCGACTGGAAGCAGTATCAGCTGTCATCCAACCGACCACCTGTTCGCACTGGTCGGACCTCGAGAGTGATGTCCTGCGACGCCCTGTGAAATCAGACATGAAGCTAGGTATGGTGGATGTCTTTCTTTCTTGTGCTCTGGCACCAGGCACAGTTTCTCCGCGTCCTGACCCGCGCCCTGAACTTTCAGGATCACGTCCACTTCCCCGTCCCTTTTTACCCGCCTTCTTCATCTTACACGATATATATGACTTTAATATATATGAGTTTGAAAACTTAACAGTATTTCTTCCTATTCTGCAACTGTGCAGAGTACACAGAATAGGCTGTTAAACGGCGTTGAAACACACTGAATGGAATATGTGACTTTAATATTTGAGTTTGAAAACTTAACAGTATTTCTTCCTATTCTGCAACTGTGCAGAGTACACAGAATAGGCTGCTAAACTGCGGTGACACACACTGAATGGAATAAGTGACTTTAATATTTGAGTTTGAAAACTTAACAGTATTTCTTCCTATTCTGCAACTGTGCAGAGTACACAGAATAGGCTGTTAAACGGCGGTGAAAGACACTGAATGGAATATGTGACTTTAATATTTGAGTTTGAAAACTTAACAGTATTTCTTCCTATTCTGCAACTGTGCAGAGTACACAGAATAGGCTGTTAAACGGCGTTGAAACACACTGAATGGAATATGTGACTTTAATATTTGAGTTTGAAAACTTAACAGTATTTCTTACTATTCTGCAACTCTGCAGAGTACACAGAATAGGCTGTTAAACGGCGGTGAAAGACACTGAATGGAATATGTGACTTTAATATTTGAGTTTGAAAACTTAACAGTATTTCTTATAATTCTGGAACTGTACAGAGTACACAGAATAGGCTGTTAAACGGCGGTGAAAGACACTGAATGGAATATGTGACTTTAATATTTGAGTTTGAAGACTTAACAGTATTTCTTCCTATTCTGCAACTCTGCACAGTACACAGAATGTGCTGCTAAACTGCGGCGAAGCACACTGAATGGAATATGTGACTTTGATATTTTAGTTTGAAGACTTAACAGTATTTCTTCCTATTCTGCAACTCTGCACAGTACTCAGAATGTGCTGCTACACTGCGGCGAAGCACACTGAATGGAATATGTGACTTTTAAATTTTAGTTTTAAAAACTTAACAGTATTTCTTCCTATTCTGCAACTCTGCACAGTACACAGAATGTGCTGCTACACTGCGGCGAAGCACACTGAATGGAATATGTGACTTTGATATTTTAGTTTGAAGACTTAACAGTATTTCTTCCTATTCTGCAACTCTGCACAGTACACAGAATGTGCTGCTACACTGCGGCGAAGCACACTGAATGGAATATGTGACTTTGATATTTTAGTTTGAAGACTTAACAGTATTTCTTCCTATTCTGCAACTCTGCACAGTACACAGAATGTGCTGCTAAACTGCGGCGAAGCACACTGAATGGAATATGTGACTTTGATATTTTAGTTTGAAGACTTAACAGTATTTCTTCCTATTCTGCAACTCTGCACAGTACTCAGAATGTGCTGCTAAACTGCGGCGACGCACACTGAATGGAATACGTGACTTTGATATTTTAGTTTGAAGACTTAACAGAATGTGCTCTAATCTGCAACTTTGCACACTAAACAGAATGTGCTCTAATCTGCAACTTTGCACACTAAACAGAATGTGCTCTAATCTGCAACTTTGCACACTAAACAGAATGTGCTCTAACCTGCAACTGTGCACACTAAACAGAATGTGCTCTAATCTGCAACTTTGCACACTACACAGAATATATATATTTTTTTTTTTTTTTTTTGTTTTTTTCCCCCCACACCAAATAACCTGCTGCCCCCACACACAGTAGTCCTAAAAAGGACTTTTGGTTCTTTTTTTTTCACAATTTTTGTTTTTTTCCTCCCTACACTGCCTTTCCCTTCCTATCCTCAGCTCTCCCTGGCTCAGACTGAGCCGAACTCGATGGTCAGGTGCTATACAGCACCTGACCACGGGTTCTGGCCAGCCAATCAGTGTAATGCCAGCAGCCAACATGGCTGCTGGCATTACACCGATGTCAGAGCCTCCCTGCACGTTTATTGGCTGCGCAGCAGGCGCAAAACGTGCGGGGAGGAGACCCGAACATGGCGGGCGAGCACATGCGGTACTCGTACGAGTACCGCCATGTGCCGAGCAGAGCGATGCTCGTGCCGATCCGAGCATCGGCCGAGCATGCTCGCTCAACACTAGTTAGCTGCCTTTAAATCTACCCATAAGAGTTTACAGTGTGAATACAGTAGATAAATTGAGTAGACCAGAGTGCTTTTGTTCAGTCAAACTAAACCCACAGAGTAACAAATCTATAAAACAGATTCACAGACTAAATCACAGAGCTGATTTACAGACCAACAGACTGAATAACAGAGCTGAATCACAGACCCAATCACAGAGCTGATTCACAGGCCCACAGACTGAATCACAGAGCTGAATCACAGACCCACAGACTGAATCACAGAGCTGATTCACAGACCCACAGACTGAATCACAGAGTCGAATCACAGACCCACAGACTGAATCACAGAGTTGAATCACAGACCCACAGATTGAATCACAGAGCTGAATCTCAGACCCACAGACTGAATCACAGAGCTGATTCATAGTCCCACAGACTGAATCACAGACCCACAGACTGAATCACAGAGCTGAATCTCAGACCCACAGACTGAAACACGGAGCTGATTCACAGACCCACAGACTGAATCACAGAGCTGAATCACAGAGCAACAGACTGAATCACAGAGCTGAATCACAGACCCACAGACTGAATCACAGAGCTGATTCACAGACCCACAGACTGAATCACAGACCCACAGACTGAATCACAGACCCACAGACTTAATCACAGAGTTGAATCATAGACCCACAGACTATAAACATTGTGTCTATTTTGCATACCATTTTGCTCTGTCTTATAGGTTGCAAGCTCTGGTGTTCCGTTATACTGTAACTGAATCCTCATAGCTTGCAATCTATATGGCAAACTGTCATAGTGTTCAATTTAGACAGACTAAATGACAGAGCATGCAATCAAAAGAAGGATTGACCCATGTAATTTATAGTTTAAACTCTGTGTGTCAGTTCCTATATAGATTGTGGGTAAAGCATTGTACCCTGTTAGCCACAGAAAACGAAGGAGACTGGTAGTGTAGAAATATAGATTGTGAGCTCTGAGAGTCAGTTCCACTGTTAAATGGAAGAGCTTGCATCACTAGTGAAACTTTCCTGCACATGCTATCTTGACCCATGGTTTCACGGCCAAAATGCACAGACTTTGATTGACTAGCAGCAACCAGAACCTAGCCGAGTCCTTGCCCCCTTCCACAGAAAATGAGAACTGCCCAATAACTGCTGTGATGCCAGAACTGAACTAAAGCAAATGACTGACAAGTCCTATCCTTATCTGAGCCATGCAAGACTTAACTTGGTTCTCTCTCAGTTTTTTTTCCCATACATAGAGCCCCCTTCTCCCTCAACATCTGTGTTAGAGGAAGCACTCTGACTGGCTGATGCCTTCCTGTCATGCAGTCAGAAAAAGTGCCTAGGTACGCTGCTGCTGGCAAACGAATGAGTGCTCTTTCAGCTTGCCATTAATGTGGTTAGTAACAGGACTCACTGGAGATGCAGGAAATATAAAGATTTCCTGGAACAGAGGGACTGTGACGGGGGTACGGGGATTACTGATTGGTAGACCGAGGGTTAAGCAATTTATCCAGCCAGACAAAAATATAATAAATTGAATTTATTAGAGAGGTCATGGCACACAAACACAGGACAACAATTACAGGCAAACAAACAGGGGTAAAACATAAGAACTTCAAACTTCTCCTGTTCTCTTCTTGATGTGCCAGCAAAGTTGCACAGATTGCCAGGGGTTACATATAATACTCACAGTCCATTTTAGCTTTAACTGGAGCTTACACATAGTCCCACTAGAGGCAAGAATGGGCATCCTGCGCACTACACATGTTGCTGGATTACATGAAGGTTCCTTGTATCTTTTAGTCCTGACAGAGGAGTTGGGGAAGGCATCCTTGAGATTATCCCCAGCTAATTTCTTTAGTCTTGGGCCATAGCCACCGAAGTTTAGCTTCCTGGACACAATCCTTGTGGGGGGAACATCAGGGTACTTTCTATGGCTCTAACCTCCTTGACTTACAGCCCACAACTGAAAAGGGCACCTGGCCACTACAGTGCTCACTCACTCTAACTCATCCGGTGAAGGCACTCACCAGTCCCAGTTTCTCCAGTACTGCTTTAGAATGCCCATGGACCCTGGGTCTCCCACCATTATGGAGAGGCCTTCTCTCCTCTTCCTACATTTTTCAACTCTGTCTCTCTCTCTCTCTCTTCTCTCTCTCCTCTTAGGCTTTTTTCTACCCACCCCCTACAGGATCTGATGTCACAGGTACCATCTACCAGGTCTCTTTCTGCTTAGCCTGATGTGAGGGGGAAGATACACACATTCCACACGCAGATTTGCCCTACCCCACTCTATCTGACCAACACTGGCTATCTCATAACACAATCTCTGTGGTCAGCTAGACTGTATGGCACCATTCCTCTGTACATCATACACACTAACCAACCCATTCAATGCTGGTAAATGGCCAACACTCTCTGATGCATGCACACACAGGGAACATTAATGTTTTCAAGAATGGAAACACATATGAAACAATGGAGATCACTGAAAGCAGACAGGGTTCATTCTCAGGGTGACAACCATTCCGTCACAGGGACGCTCTCACAGAATCATGATTGTCCTGATTAAAAAGGACATTTGCAAGGATTATGTCCTGTGGGGTTGATGTGGTATGATTGTGGTAGATATTTACTTAAATTTCAGGCACCAATGCGGAATCCCCCAATAATGTGATTTGCATTGCAGTGATTTCACCTAATACACTCCCACCTCACTGAATCACCAATGAATATCAAGGGAAAACACAAGGTTTTTAGAGTGGGGTTTCCATAAAGTATATATGATAATAAGACCTAATATTTTGATTTGTGTACAGTGTATGTGTACAAAAGCCTCTAAAGCTGCCTGAACATCGACCAGGAGCTTGAAACTGTCTTTGTTCCAGCTGTTGTTTGACTACAGTTATGTATAGTTAAGTATAGTACTCCGGTATTGATTTTATTTCCATATAGGGCTTAGTTAGCTTGTTATCCAGCAATAGCTGTAAAGCCACACACTGCCTACTCCAGCACTTAGTGAGACTGGTGTACATGTGTATGTATGTACAGTTGTGTGAAAAAGAAAGTACACCCACTTTGAATTCTATGTTTTTACATATCAGGACATGATAACAATTATCTGTTCCTTAGCTAAAATTAGGTAAATACAACCTTAGATGAACAACAGCACATGACATATTACACCATGTCATTATTGATTTAACAAAAATAAAGCCAAAATGGAGAAGCCATGTGTAAAAAAAGTACACCATATGATTCAACAGCTTGTAGAACCACCTTTAGCAGTAACAACGTTAAGTAATTGTTTTCTGTATGACTTTATCAGTCTCTCACATCGTTGTGGAGGAATTTTGGCCCACTCTTCTTTAAAACGTTTCTTCAGTTCATTGATGTTTGCAGGCATTTCTTCATGCACAACTCTCTTAAGGTCCCGCCACAGTATTTCAATAAGGTTGAAGTCTGAACTGTGACTGGGCCATTGTAGCACCTTGATTCTTTTCTTTTTCAGACATTCTGTTGTAGATTTGCTGGTGTGTTTGTGATCATTGTCTTGTTGCATGACCCAATTTCGGCCAAGCTTTAACTGTCGGACACATGGCCTCACATTTGACTCTAGAATACTTTGGTATACAGAGGTGTTCATGGTCGACTCAATGACTGCAAGGTCCCCAGGTCCTTTGGCTGCAAAACAAGCCCAAATCATCACCCCTCCACCACCATACTTGACAGTTGGTATGAGGTGTTTTTGCTGATATGCTGTGTTTGGTTTTCGCCAAACGTGGTATTGTGCATTATGGCCAGACATTTCTACTTTGGTTTTGTCTGTCCAAAGGACATTGTTCCAGAAGTCTTGTGGTTTGTTCAGATGCAACTTTGCAAACCTAAGCCATGCTGTCATGTTGTTTTTGGAAAGAAGAGGCTTTCTCCTGGCAACCCCTCCAAGAAAACCATACTTGTTCAGTCTTTTTCTAATTGTACTGTCATGAACTTCAACATTTAACATGCTAACTGAGGCCTTTAGAGTATGAGTTGTAACTCTTGGGTTTTTTGCAATTTCTCTGAGTATTGCACGGTCTGACGTTTGGGTGAATTTGCTGGGATGTCCACTCCTGGGAAGATTGTCAACTGTCTTGAATGTATTCCACTTTTGAATAATCTTCTTTTCTTTTTATTTTTTTTGTTTTAAAAGCTTTATTTGAGAAATATAGTCATACAAGAAAAGACATATCCATACATCACAGAGTATACATTTGCAACATACAAATACAGCAATATAAAGAAATATCAAGTGGGGAGAACAGCAAAACAAAACAAGCAATTGATACATAGAGATGTCTATAGATCTAACAAGATGTGGAGGAGGAAATAGCCCACCTCACACTAATGTAACGGAGAAACTAAACCGGAAAAACAATGAGAATATGTGAGTTAGAGAGGAAGTAGGTGGAGAGAAAGAGGAAGAGGAGAGAAAAAAAAAAAGGGGGGGGGATCCCCATCCATGAGAGTCATCCGCGACCCGCAACCTGAGAAAAATGAATAATAAAAAGAAAAAGAAAAGTTCAAAAAGGACAAGTAGAGAAAAAATTGCTGGATATCAGGATCACCACCCATTCTAGTGATTTGTATTCTCAACATAGATATTTGATCTCGCACCCTGCTTACCCAGTCCCGAAGCGTAGGAGGGCTCTCCTCTCTCCAATGCCCAGGTATTAGGGATTTAGCCGTTAGTAACATCGTCAATAAAAGACACCTACGCAAAGGAGGTAATTTTGGTAGGTTCAATAGGAAGAGAGTCTGCCAAATATCCTGAGACAAGGAAACTTCCAAACATCTAGAGATAGAATCCAGGCATTCCTTCCAAAATGTGTGGATTTTTTCACAAAACCACCAAATAAGAGAGGGCGTACCCCTCTCCTTATGACATCTCCAACATAAAGAGCTAAATTGAGGAGATATGATGTGAAGTCTCGAAGGAGTAAGGTACCATCTAGACAAAAATGTAAAATGCGATTCCAAGACTGAAGCTGAGATCGATGCTCGAGAGGCCGTCCTCCAAATGGAAGTCCATCCTTCTAATGCCAACATGTGATTTAGTTCCTTCTCCCACGAGGCAGCATATCCAGGCTTGAGAGAGGAATGAGTGTCCGATTGAATAGAGTATACCTTACCCAGTTTACCCAATGGGGCTTTAGTAGCCAACAAAAGAGATTCAAAGGATGTCGGAGGGGATGACCAAGTAGATTTCACAGCATGGAAGTCCAAGAAATGTTTAATACGAAGATATCTCCACACTTCCGAAGTAGGCAAATTATATTTCGATTTCAAATCCTCAAAGGGCCGGATGAGGCCATCAGCAACCAGATCATATAAACGAATGTTTCCAGCCTGAGCCCATTTGGGAAAGTCAGAGCAGGGCAACGAAAATGGAGTCGATCTGGGATAGAGCACAGGCGAAGCAAGTGAGGGAGATCTTGATAAGACGTTTTTCTTATTACAAATAGACCATATAGAATATATATGAGCAATAATCGGATGAGATACAATCAATCGAATCATTTTAGAAGGAAGGAGCAATTCCACTAAGGGATCCACCTGAGTAACAATATCACTTTCAAGCCGTACCCACGTTTTATGGGATCCACTCTGCACCCAGTCAATAACGGATGAAATTGCCGCCGCATAATAGTAAAGAGTGAAATTAGGCATACCCAGGCCCCCCTTTGTTTTAGTTGAATAATCTTTCTAACTGTAGAATGATGGACTTTAAATTATTTGGAAATTACCTTATAACCCTTCCCAGAATGATGGGTAGCAACAATTGCTTCTCTAAGATAATTGCTGATGTCTTTCCTCCTTGGCAGTGTGTTAACACACCTGAATGCTCCAGACTAGCAAACTGCTAAAACTTCTGCTTTTATAGAGATGGTCACACTTGCTGATGATCAGGTAATCAAAGGCATTTGATTAGCAGCACATATCTGCTACATAGTATCTTAATTCCTATGGAAGCAGTAAGGGTGTACTTAGTTTTTCACATATGGCTTCTCCAGTTTGGCTTTATTTTTGTTAAATAAATCATGACACGGTCTAATATGTAATGTGTTGTTGTTTATCTGAGGTTGTATTTGCCTAATTTTTAGACCTGCTAAGGAATAGACAATTGTTATTATGTCCTGATATGTAAAGCCATAGAATTCAAAGAGGGTGTACTTTCTTTTTCACACGACTGTATGTATGTATATGTGTGTTTGTGTAAGTATGTATGTGTGAGTATATATATGTATGTATATGTGCGTGTATGTATGTATATGTGTGAATGTTTGTGTGTATATATATATATATGTATGTATGCATGTACAGTAATGTGCAAAAGTTGTAGACATGTTAATAGTTTATTTTTATCAATGAACAAAATACAAAGTTAGTGAACAGAAGAAAAATCTAAAACAAATCAATATCTGGTGTTAACACCATTTGCCTTCAAAACAGCATCAATTCTTCTAGGTACACTTGCCACAGTTTTTTTTAAACGGATAGTAACACTTTAAATTATCTTTAATTAGTCTTGTAGCCCTTGAAAATCCAAATTAAATGAGCCCAGCGGCATCTCTCTCAAACCTTTATGGTTTGAGAGATAGCTGCTTTCAAAGTTCCCACTCCCCTGACATCAGCGTTCTAGCTGACTGCAAGGGAAGTCGGTCCCGGGACTGGCGAAGGCTCTTCAGAAGAGCCGAGATCGCATTATAGAAACAGAAATCCTTCACTGAAATGGTCTTCTACGTGTGCTTAGTTTGCAAGCACACGTAGAAGACTGTTTCAGTGTGTCATCTCCATTCTGTGTGGATGTGCTCCATGCTGGTTCTTCTCCTGGCGTCCTCTGCCTTCCGACGCTCGTCTTGGCTCTCCTCTTCCGGGGTTGGGCTTGCGCATTCGCAGTCTCTCCTTTTGAAGCCGTTCAGAGTCTCCCTATATAAGACGCCTTCTCCCTGCATCTGACGCGTTATCAAAGCGTCAATTCCTGTGTGGAGCTACCTAGTTTTGCTATAGTTGGTCTCCAGCCTTGCTGCTCTTGCTGTCTTCAGTGTGCCTTGCTGACCGTCTAGTCTGTCTATTCTCCAGCCTTGTCCCTTGTTCCAGTCCTGTTCAAGCTGCTGTTCCTGCTGATCTCTCCTCAGCCATTCCAGGTTTCCTGCTCTGGCTAGCTGTATCCTCCTACTCAGCTGTTCCTGTGGTTAGTCCTGTATTTGCCCCGGAGGCTCAACCGAAGGGGGCTATCTAGCTCCGCGGCTAGCACCTGTATATGGCCTTGGCTGCAGCACTCCTCCCTTCGGTTGGCCAATGCAATCTAGCTCCGCCCCCTAGTGACGCTCCCTAGCCTCACGCCAAAATCATCCTTGTTGGAGGAGTATCCTCTTCCGTATGTCTGGGCTTCATACTTGCCTAGGCTCAGTCCTGACACAGTGAAGGATTTCTGTTTCTATAACGCGATCTCAGCTCTGCTGCAGAGTCGCTGCTTGTTCAGGGACAGGATTCCCCTGCAGTCAGCTACAACGCTGATGTCAGGGGAATGGGAACTTTGAAAGTGGCTATCTCTCAAACCATAAAGGTTTGAGAGATGCTGCTGGGTTCATTGAATTTGGATTTTCAAGGGCTACAAGAATAATTAAAGATAATTTGAAGTGTTACTATCCCTTTAAGGAACTCTGCAGGTAGATTTGGGGCCAATCAGATGCCTCTCTGATGGTATTGCATGATGGATAAGTATCTGCCTGTACGTCCCCAGCATTGAGGAGACCATTCATTCTGACCAAATCCCCAACTCTATTTGCAGAAATGCTGCCCAAAACTGGCAAGGAACCTTCACCATGCTTCACTGTTGCCTGCAGACACTCATTCTTGTACTGCTCTACAGCCTTTGATAAACAAACTGCTACAGCCAAATATTTAAAATTTTGACTCATCAGTCTAGAGCACCTGCTGCCATTTTTCTGTACCCCATTCCCTGTGTTTTCATGCATAGTTGAGTCGCTTGGCCTTGTTTCTATGTCAGAGGTATGGCTTTTTGGCTGCAAGTCTTCCATGAAGAACACTCCTGACCAGACTTCTCCAGACAGTAGATGGATGTATCAAGGTCCCACTGTTCTCTGCCAATTCTGAGCTGATGGCACTGCTGGACATTTTCTGATTGCAAAGGGAAGTGATGTGTCTTTCATCTGCTGCACTGTTTCTTGGCTGACTGCTCCATCTATGGTCCTCAACGTTTGCCACTTCTTTGTACTTCTTCAAAAGAGCTTGGACAGCACATCTGGAAACCCCTGTCTGCCTTGAAATTTCTGCCTGGGAGAGATCTTGCTGATTCAGTATAACTACCTTGTGTCTTGTCGCTGTGCTCAATCTTGTCATGGTGTATGACTTTTGACATTAGACTGTCTTCAGCAACCTCACCTTGTTAGCTGAGTTTGGCTGTTCCTCACCTAGTTTTATTTCTCCTACCCAGCTGTTTCTGTTTCAGTTAATGATTGTGTTTCAACCTACATATTAAATTGATGATCATTAGCACCTGTTTGGTATAATTGTTTAATCATACACCTGTCTATATGCCTACAAAATCCCTGATTATGTGCAAGTGCACCTAGAATTGATACTGTTTTGAAGGCAAATGGTGGTCACACCAAATATTGATTTTATTTAGATTTGTTTCTTCTGTTCACTCACTTTGCATTTTTTTAATTGATAAACTATTAACATGTCTATTTTTGAAAGCATTCTTACTTTACCGCATTTTTTAAAACATTCCTAAGACTTTTGCAAAGTGTGTGTATGTGATACATCATAGAACACTTAACTCCTTGAGGATAAGAGAGGTGTAGAACACATTGTAAAGCAGTGCTTTCTACACCCTTCTGGTCCTCAGTGGGTTAAAAGAGCAATAAATGTTTTCTATGAAATTTATATAGGGCTATTCCTGCGTAGTCAAACAAAGTCATTTCCACTCCCGATAGTTGTTTTATTTAAAGGCAATAACAGTTCAAGCTGTCACTAAGGGAGGAATAGCTACTGTACTTCCTGAGAGTTCAAACGGACAGGAAATAATAAAGTTGTTACTATAACATTCTGTGGAGAGCTGCTATCAGTAACTCACCTTTTCCATAAAATGCAACAGAGTAACTGTAAAAAATAAACAGTTTAGGCTATAATAACAAGAAAACCCCTAATATAGCAGTAGGATCAAAAGAGACCCAAGGTAAATTGTTACCTAACATTGTTGCACTGAGAACTGTATTGAGTTGGTGTACCAGCCATATGAAGGTATAAACTTCTATACATCTGTAAGATCAAAGAGATCTAAGGTAAACTGTTACCTATAAATGTTACACTGAGAACAGCATCCAGCTGATATATTAGCTATACAAAGGAGCATACCTTTATATATCTATATGTAGACCTGCCCGCTATATACCAGGATTTAAAATCGCTAATTGATTCATTTCCTTTAAAGGGATAGTAATGGTTAGTTTTAAGTTGATTTAATATTGTAGTCATTAAAAAAAGATTAACATCAATGTAAGTCTTATCTCTCACACCTTTATGGTTTGAGAGATATAACTTGCTAAAGTTACCTTTTCCTGGCTGTTTTACTCAAGTCTGCCATCTAGCTGACAGCTGCAGATTCCAGTCATTTGACCAGACAGAGGCTCTTCAGCAGAGCTGAAATCACGTTATTTGGAAATAAATACTTCATTGGAACAGTCTACAAAGTGTGCTTGCAAGCCAGGCACACTTTGTAGACCATTGCAAATTAAGTATTTATCTTTAGATATCGTTAGATGGGCGCTGCTGAAGAGCCACATCTGGTCAAACAGATTTACAGCTCGTCAAGCAGAAAGGGGAGGGACCAGAGAGCTTTATTTTCCTTTATCTCTCAAACCATAATGGTCTGAGAGATACAAATAATTGCAAGTACTCTCTTTTAATAGTATATACCATATAGTTAATACTTTTTACTGACATTACTATCCCTTTACGAGCTACTACTCAGATGTGTTTTGAAGATCTCATTTATATATAGGTGACTGTTTTTATATATATATATATATATATATATATATATATATATATATGTATTACTATATACTATCTGAGTATCGTAGCGTTTAAGGACGACTAGCGCTAACAGGGATGCTTCATTTATTATAGATTTTTTATTTTTAATTTTTGAGCTCTGGCGCTACATGTGATATAATATATATATTTTATAGGATGTTGTTGTATTTATCCATTTGATTAAGATTACATGTGATTTTAGAATAATAAATGTTTGTTTATTGATATAGGATAGAGAGTGTCGCTCTCTCATTACTGTATATACTAATATTGTTTAGGGCTTCTACCATGGATAGAAGCGACTCACGCTATCGTATGTTCAGATATAGCCCACCGGAGTAGACACAGGGCGCAGTGATCACACAGTCTAGTAGTTTGTTTTATATATATATATATATCCTATATAATAATTCGCTAAAATGTGCGTAACGCCGCAGTCATGCGCAGTAGAGACTGCCCGTGCCACAGCTGATACAGAGCAGGGCTCCCGCTCTGTATCAGCCACAGCACGGGCAGTCTCTACTGCGCATGACTGCCCCGCGACCTGCACCCAGTGGCACTGTGGCCGTGTAACGGGCTCTTCAACTAGTATATATATATATATATATATATATATATATTTTTTTTTTTTTTTACATTAAAAAAATGTCCTGCTCCATTAACCCTTTGAGTGCCAGGGGTTATGCAATGCAGTGTGGTGCAATGCATTGAGTACCCCTCTGGTACTCAAACAGTTAAGTCTATGGAGCTGTTGTATTCCTGATTGGACTATAGGGTAAAGACGGATAGAGACAGAATTCCAGGATCTACTCAGTGTAAAAACAAACAGCTGATGATAGTAGACAAAAAGAAACCAGCAGGTATTAGTGGCACAGAGATTATAAGTCTCATATCCGACAGCTGCTTTGTTCTTGACCGGCACATTGACTTGGCTGGGTCAGACATGAGTCAGCCATGACAAAATGCAAGTCAGGCATGGAAGAGCAACACATCTTTCTGCCACAAATAACTGCGGTTTTGTTTTTGTCTACCATTTATTTTTATGTTGTACGATATCAAGTGTGATCTTTTTATTTATTTTATTTTGTTTAACTTCAAAGGCAGAGCTTGCAATTTGTTACTTTTTACAATGACAATTCTTCTTATCTTTTAACCCTTTGAGTGCCAGAGGGGTACGCAACTCATTGCTTTGCAATGCGTTACGTACCCCTCTGGCACTCAAAGGGTTAAGGATGAGGGTTGACAAATGTAGTATATATATAGATTAGCTGTACAATAGTTCTGTGGTCATTTGCCTATGTTTATATATAGTGCTGTTAAATATAACTCACCACAAGAGGGCCATACAGCTCTTGTCATTGATATTAATAAGTAAAGATGACCACAGAGGGCATAGAAGGAGGGTAGATGCGCTCAAGAACATGCTCCGGGATATGATGGAGACAAGGTAAAGAATAGAGATTACCCAATCACACACTCTCCCTAGTGACTATGTCATTGGTTGTGGTGGCCCCCTAGTAACTCCCGTTCCTTTGTTATGGACACTACCATTGCTCCTAGTTTGGCGTCTGTCCCAGCCACTGCCTTAGTCCCTCTTCCATCCTGTTCCCTGCCCTATCCCTTGCCCCAGCCCCCTCCCCTTTACCTGTCCCATCCACTATCCCAGTCCCTGTCCCATACCTTCTCCCAAACGTAACAGCAGTTAATGCCATTGCCCCTGTTGATTCTAACAGTACTGTCAACGTTTCAAATATAAATAATGTTGTTGGTGTTGTGGGGAGGGTGTTTATTTCTCTTGTTCTTCTTACTCCCACCATCTTTGGTGCTTTGGTGGAAGAGGGTCCCAAAATAGCTAGGAGTGGGCAACCTGTGATTGTGAATTCCATCAGAAGAAAGAACGTGGTATGACTTAGATCTGTTGCTATGCCGCTGTCCCCTGAGAGGAAAGAAGTGGTGGAGATGTTTAAGGAGCTGGCATTCTGTGTGACAGAAATGTTTGCATTCATACATGCCTCAGACTTGAATAAATAGGATCTTAGCTTGAAAGGTTCTGATCTCTGTTTTGGAAAGCTAGATCTAGTGCAGCATGGCAGAATTTTGTTGCTATCCCTATTTCCCATCCAGAGATCAAGATGATCACAATTCTTCCAAGACAAGAGTTCATCCCCATTGCTGATATATCTGTCTGGGTAAGTGGCATGTTATATCAAGTGGGGGAATGGATGTTCCACATCAGGCTTAAAGTGTTCGACAACATTGCATGCCATTTTCTGAATTCTTTTTTATTTGGTGGGCTATCTTATTTTAATGTGTGGCATCCAAAAACTGTGTAACAAATGATATTGACATCTTAGTATTGCACATGCCATTGTCAAATGCTTCCTCTGTGGGGAGACAGGTCATGAGAATTCTGTGTGTAATAAGATCAAGTGCAACTTCTGTGGCAAATGAGACCATGATACAGAGCATGCCCATAGGAAGTGAACAATATAAAAAGCATATGGCTTGTACGTAATCCTGATGATCAGGATGCCCCACAGGGGCCGATCTAGTCTGTGAATAATGGGGTCCCTGGTCCAGTAGCCCAGACAGGGAGAGATCTCTTACCATCAAGAGATCCTCCAGTTAACTCTCCAGGGGAACCTGGTGCATTGCACATGGGACCTAGGGAAATCGTGGAAGGCACCAATGATGGATAGAAGAGACAGACGGAGTAGGAGGAATTTGAAAAAAGGAAAAGTAAACCTTCTACCAAAAAGGAAAATGTTGTCTGGCAAAAATATTGTATATAGTAATGAAAGTAGCGGGGATTCTGATGATATGGAGACAGATGAGGGGGGTCCTGTTTCTGGTCCAAAACCTGGCAATAGCTGTGGTGCCTCTCTGGTGGTAGAGACTTGACATAAGTATTCTACTCTAAATGTCTGGAATGATATGGTGGTGGAGGAAGGTCATTTGGGAGAAAATAGTGAAGTTGATGAGCAGGGGGTGGTTGACTTCGCCAGTGGTTAATGTGATCATGTTTGGGTAGGCTGACATCACTTCTGGAAAAGTAAGAAAAGGGGGGAATTATCCTAATTTTCAGCTGTCCCTTATGGCTGTGGTCCCCCAGTTTTTCAGACTTGAGGCTATTAATGTTATAATGGTAAGGTCAGCTAAGACAAGACTTTTGTCCTGTTTTGAAGCGGATGTAATTTTTGTACAGGAAATCAGGTTGGACAGTCTTGCAGATGTCTAAAGGGGAGTGGAGATGTTGTTTGTCCTTCTGGTCCCTGGAAGCTGAACCTTACTGAGGAGGAGGGTTGACAAGCTTATTTAAGAGTCATGTGGTAAGATGTAAAAGGATGACTGAAATAAAGATGGGTAGATGTATGCTGTTAGATGTCTCTGTAAGAGACCTGTGACTATTAAACATATATGGGCCTCAGAAGTGGGATAGAAAATTCCTTTTTGTTGAGATTAAGTCTTTCCTTTTTCTCCCCAGTATATAGTCTTTGGTGACAATTTTAACATCTTTACTAGGCCTATGGACAGAGGAGGCACCAGGGGCACATTGTGATATTTAAATAATAAGGTTAGGGATGCTGGCTTAGTGAATTAATATATTAAGCATTTCCCAGGTCATGCGGTGTTCACTGTCTATAAGGGCAGTAGTAGGAACAGAACAGATACGTATTTTTTTAAAGGATGACACTATTTTGGCAGCTCCTGTGTTGCTGGCCCTAGCATTTTCAATCACATTATACTATTGTTCTCCTTTAATGTCCAGGAGATCCAACAGAAAGGGAAAGGCCTTTGATGCCTCAGTACGATGAGCATCTCATGACACAAGGGAATTGTATACAAACTTTCAGGTATCTCTTTCAGGCCCTGGAGTCATTAACAGACTTTTGTAATTCTAGGTCTGAGTGGTGGGAGATGGTTAAAGTTAAAACAAGCAAGATCCAAAGACTATCTATGAACCAGTATCTTGATAAATATAAAACCTACCTTGATCTTAAGACAGGGCTCAAAAGTGGAAATTGAAGCCCTGTTTGACAATTGCCCATTTTCCTGCCATCCCACCTGGCTACTGTCCACCCCCCCGTTCTCTTCCATTTGCTCCCTGTAATGCAACGTTGGCAGCGGCCACTGAGCTGCGTGCTTCTGAAAGTGAAGGTGTACCAACAGAGGGAGAGACAGCAGAGCAGGAGCGCTGCTGGACTTGTTCTGGATCATATTATTATTATTATTATTATTCTTTATTTATATAGCGCCAACTAAATCCGCAGCGCTGTACAATTGGGGAATAGACATACAGTGGTATTAAATAGTACAATCAGATGTGTAGAACAGGAGGATCAGAGGGCCCTGCTCGTGAGAGCTTACAGTCTAGAGGAAGGTAGGTTTGATACAGAAGGAGTAAGTGCTATTGTGTTTAAGTGCCTCCTGCCACATGAACTGCCAGTCAGTGGGTGGGAGTGAGAAGTGCCATTGAGTGCAGTAGTCCGTGCAAGGGGTGAATCTTGGTGATGATGTTTATGGAGGCAGTTGATAGGCCTCCCTGAAGAGGTGAGTCTTCAGGGAGCGTCTGAAGATTTGAAGGCTGGGGGAGAGTCTAATGGGGCGGGGGAGGGAATTCCACAGCTCAGGTGCAGCACGGGAGAAGTCCTGTAGGCGGGAGTGGGAGGATGTAATAAGAGCTGTGGAGAGCAGAAGGTCATGTGCAGAGCGAAGATGGCGGGCGGGAGTATATTTGGAAATGAGAGATGAAATATAGGGGGGTGCAGTGTTAGTGAGGGCTCTATAAGTTAGCATAGGAGAAGCATTAGTGGAAGCAAGCAAATGTAAGTAGAATTACATTTACTTGCTTCCACCAACGCTCCTTGCGCAATCCAGCACAAGTCCAGAGATGCTCCTGCTCTGTCGTCTCTCCCTCTGTTGGTATACCTTCACTTTCAGAAGCAAGCAGCTCAGTGGCCGCTGCCGACATTACTAAAGGCATCGCTAAGGGGGGGGGGCTAAGGGGGCCTGGTAGGTGCATTTTCTTGGGGCCTGGATGCAAGCTGCGTCTGCCAGTGGCATAACACAGGCCCCTGCAGAAGAGGCTCCTGTGTTCGGAGGGGGTCCCCAAAGAGAACCTACCATAGAGGTTACAAATTGTGTATGTATGCACAAGAATCGCGATGCGTATGAGCATCTAATGCTAAAGACCACACGTGCAAATGTTTAGTTAGACCCTTGTGGACATTAGAAGAAAGTTTCAGCTGCAGATGGGAATCACATCTTCTCCATTTCCAAATGCCACTATCAAGGAGAAAAGGATCAAGGTACTTCTGAATATTATAATGCAGTGATGTCTGTCTGGTGGAAAAGACCTGGGGGATTGATCACGTAAACAGGGAGCAGGGGAGTGGAAAGAGAAAGAAATTAGTTCAAGGTTGGACCTATTTTATCATATAGGCAGGTGTATAGGAACTGAAAGGAACTGGCAGGGGATGCAGAGACTTTGACATTTTAAAAAAAAAAAATACAGGTCCTATGTGTGAAACTATTTTTTGTTTTTGCTTGTGACAGCAATACTGGACAGAATTACACCAACCAGTGAGACTGATAGATTCATCAGTATGTACTGCTAGTAGTAATCACATGGTGTTATGTGTGTCTTAGTGCTTGCTTGTTGCACCAGATTCCTGTTTGTGATATGCTGCTGTCCTCAAATGATATGGTGATTCTCCTGTCTTAACCCTTTGAGTGCCGGAGAGGTATCCAATGTATTAAATGCATTGGCTACCTCTCTGGCACTCAAAGAGTTAAAATATCACATAAAAAATTAGCTCACTCTCATAGATATTTGTAGTACCTCCTTTCCAGATTAGTTTTCTACTCCCATAATTTCACGAGCCCAGTACAGCACCAAGTAAATCCCTGGTGGGCCCCTGCTTTTCCTATGAGCATGTCATTGCTGCAGGTCAGTCAGGCTGTACAGAGGAAGGCATGCCTTCCACACCAACATTGTTGCAGTCTGTAGGTTTCACATAACTGTGTAGCTTTTTTTTATCAGCACAGCATATGCTAAATGGTCTGTGTGTGTGTATGTATTTGCACATGTACACAGGCTACTAGTGTCATACTTATGTACTGGAATGAGGTAGAGTGGTACTAGGTAATTTATTTGCCAGCTGGACCAAAATAATAATGATATCACTTGTGATAACTGTATCCCTTGTTTAGCACCCTATCAGTTTTTACATTTGTGTTGTCATGTATGTAGCACCCAATCAATTGTAAGCTATGTGGTATCATTTGTATAAGCTCTATTGAATCACTTTTGTAGCACCAAATGAATTGTAAACACTGTGGTATCACTTGCATAGCACCCTGTCATTTGTAAGCTCTGCGCCATCACTTGTGTAGCACCTATCATTTCAAAACGTTGTGGTATCAGTTGTGTAGCTCCCAATGAATAACAAGCTCTGTGGTATCACTTGTGTATTCGTCTAGTAATTGTAAGCTCTTTAGTATCACATGGGTCTCACACAATGAGTTGTAAAATCTATAGTATCATTTGTGTAGCACCCAATGAATTTTAATCTCTTTGAAGTGACTTGTGAACTGTAAACTGTGTAAGGATCATTGCTTCTTAAAAGGTTAAAACTGATATACTGTAGGTGTCTGCTGAACAACCTATCACAAGGTTAAATAATGGGTGGGGTTAAAAGCAGGGATATGGGTAGGGCTAGGCGTGGAAACTGGTGGCGAGTTACTTTTCAGGCCTGTCTTAAGACAAAGATTAACTTGGAATAAGGAGCAAGATCGCACCAGTCACTGATCAAAATAAAGCTAAAGATGCACTCTTAGGCTATATAAATCATTAATCTAAACAATAAGGAAAGAACAAATGAGTACAGACACCCAAACATACTCTCCTAAAGAGAGAAACCTAATAAAATGAGGCACAATACAAGGTGTATTAGAAATATATAGGAACCAACATTATTGTAAAAAATATAAGGTAGACATCATAAAAACAGTTAAAAACCACAGCACTGGAGAACAATCATAATAAATGATATAACGTCTAAATTATGCACAAATACTTTAGTACAAAAAGAAAAAATAATATATAAGTCCCTATTAAAAGCAAGAAGGGACATCTAGATAAAGTGCAAAATGTACATACAAATAGCTGAAGTGAATAATGTGAAAAATAAGAATATAACAATAATATTTACAAATGGTGGCGCTATATGGGTATAGCGATGTTCTACACTCAGAGGTAGCCACCAGGAACAAGTTTCCCTGTTATTAGATCTTGGACAAAGATAACATAATATTCAAATAAATTCCGGCGCTTCGCCCAGTAAATTTTACACAAGAACAAATGTCTTAAATTTCAAAATAAAATTGTGTTTAATATTGTTTTAGTATTTCACATATCTGTGATCCAGAAGATATAACATAAAAAATCTATAGGGCTATACCAATACCACAAATGTTGGAAATTATAGTAACCGCCTCACAACCGCATAACAGTAGAGAGGTCACTCTTCCAATAATTACTCTAAAAGGTGACTGGCCTCACCAATCCTTAAAAAATCTATCACATAAAAACATATGATTTAAACATCCACCTTCCCGTTCACAAAAAAAATACCTAAGTTGGGTCCCTTCTTTGTAACCCCATCCACTGGAATAGCGGTACCTTGCAGTGTGTGCCTACAATTTATTTGCTCTGCTCTTCGAAGGGTTAAACCAACTGAAGCCAACTGTGGGCCCGTAATTTTGTATTGCCATTTACTTATTTTGTCTGGAGATGTACAATACATACACTGGGGACTTAGGTATTTTTTTTGCCTTTTAATAGCTGTGTTGGCTGACTAAAGATCCGATAAGGGACTTAAGTAAAAAAAAAACTGGGTCTTAAATTTCATGTGCTAAAGTGAGTCCCTTATCGGATCTTTATGGCTAACAAGGTCTGTTAAATGGTAACTTGTGGTATTTTTTAAATTTTCAATGGGTCAAAACCCATCTAAATTAAGAGGCTGGCAGGGGGTTTTTTGCAAGCATTTTTTCATAGTACTGGTCATTAAATCGCTTACCGTGCTTGAAAAAAATGCTGTCACCTGTTTATTTTGGTGTTGGCTGTCTTTAAAGGGATAGTAATACTTACAAATTACTTTCCCCCATCTTGCAGCCAATAAAAAGCTTAGTAAAATGAGACATGCGGCATCTCTCAAACCTTTATGGCTTGAGAGATATCCACTTTCTCCCCTGCTGTCAGCTAGAATGCTGACGTCAGGGGAGAGGGAAATTTGAAAGCGGATATCTCTCAAACCATAAAGGTTTGAGAAATGCTGCTGGTCTAATTTTACTCAGTTTTTACTAGCTACAAGATGGGGGATAGTAATTTTTAAGGGACAGACAAGACAACTGAGAGGACATCATTGAGATGGAGTCTCAGTCTCATGAGCGCAATGTACAAAGGCAACTGTTTTTTCCGCTATATCTTCCAGTAGTTATTCTAAGCACACTCACCTAGGGGGTGGTTTAACCACATTATATGGTCTGTGGGTTTACACCACTCATCATTATCCTAGTCTTAATCTATAGCTCCGTATGCTCAGCCAGCACATATTCTTGTCTCTAGACATCTGAGTCTGGGCCTAGGTAATTTGTACATTTATGCCCTACTTGTGTCAGTCACTCCTAGTTTGTTAGATCTGTTCTTGGTTATTTCAACCAGTATTGATTCACTCATCCATTTTTACAGATTTTTCTATTTGTTATATAATATGATTTTTATTGTTATATCCTCAATATTGGTTAAAAACATTATTTAAATTGTTTCTTTTGATGTTTATTACTACACTTAGATCCTCCCTGTGTGCTGTCTTATTTTTCTTTTTCTAATGCTCCCGGTAGTCAGATTCCCATATATCCTGTCTGAATCCCCATCCTGGTACCATTGGCAGTCACAGATCCAGATATACAGCATGGTTCCCCTAACCACTCATAGTCACAGATCCCCATCAACAGTGTCTGTTTCACCATTACCTTTTATTTTCTGTAAGTAGTGGTGAACCAGAGATGATAAGGAGGGAGCACGTGGATCTGCTCCACTATGCGGTTTCAAAGTGAGAACCGCGCAGCAGCAGTGCCCCTGGTTTGCCACTACCTACAGAAAATAGGTTGGAGACCCAAAATAATCCCGATGGGTCATTCTGTTCATCTAGGGGCCGGTTTCAACAACGGAGTCTCCACTGCATTGCGGGGGCTGCTGGGATTTCTGTTATGCCCCTGGTGCACATACATTTGGAGTCAAATCCACACAATGACAGTTTTCACTGCACAGATTTAATTTTCCACTTCATGAATATGCCTGCAAACACGTTAAAATAGGCCCCATCCCTCTGGTTCTTAAAGGGATAATTGAAATATAGACAATAGGTCCCTCATTTATGCATGAGTTTTGACAAACACACCTTCAGAATGGACAGATTTAAAAGAGAAAATTAGTAAAATGGTGAATTAAAAACCAAACCAAACCTCCTGCTAATATACTTGGGAACAAAAAAAATGGGTAAACTTCTCACCATCCAAAAAAAAAAATTAGCAACGATTTTCAAAGCACATCAACATTCTGCCTCAGCTGTTATTACTTATATACAAGTTCATCAAGGTCAACCTATACCAAATTGCCCATTTGCCTTTGTTAATCCCCATATCAGCTGCAGAGTGAATTCTCTCTTTTGCATTCAAGCACAGAGAGATGCATCTGTACTTCCTTGCTGTCTGACTGGTAGCCAGTCACAGAACTGGATGCACACAATGCAAAAATCCAGTACATTTAATAGTCCCAGTCAGCTTTAGTTGGGGCACTGGGACAGGCTCCCAAACATGTATTGTTCTGGGAAAACTAGGACACATGGAGACCTAACCAAACTACATTCATAGTTGCAGAGCTAATACCTAGGCAGGTATCAGTATCCAAGCAAACAGAATTTAGGTACTTTCACTTGTGCCCTATTCTGTGCAAAGACAAAGTCAAAGATGACTCCCCAGAGGTAAGACAGCCACCCCAACTGGCACCAAGTTGGAGTGGGTCTTCAGGAGAATTTAAGGAGGTCCCCTGCCCTTTCTGGGGACCTGAGGACAGGTTTGAGCTCCCCTGGTGTCTCATTTCAATCTATTTCATTTTTTTCTCTTTGGCAAAGGGCAATAACATGGCTGGGACAACATATAAAAGTACCAGGTAGCTATATCTAGTTGTGCTTTGATGCAATACAGACCGATCAGTTAAAGGGGAACTACCACCCCTTAAAAACTTAACCTGTGCTGATTCTTCATCTGGCGACTAGCTGCTTAGTAGCGCTAGTCGCCAGAAATATTACCCGGTTCTGAAGATTTCTGCCTTTTTCGGACAGTCACTGGAACAGGAAGCACGGACGTGTCTTCACAGTGACGTCCGTGCGCCTGCGCTGTCAGTCCCTTTTGCACCGCGCGGTTCATCAGCACAGGTTACGTTTTTAAGGGGTGGTAGTTCCCCTTTAAGCATTATAAGGGTCAAAGGCATGGGTGTCCACAAAAATTTTTCCGGGGGGGGGGGGCAACGCCATAATATGACCCCCAGGCCAGCCCGTGCAGCCCCTAAGTTTGTATGGAGGGAACAAGTGCCCCCCCCTTACCCTATCATATGGACTCCCATGGTCAAAGGCAGATGTATAGAAATACAAAGAGAGAGGCTTACTATTTAATAATTATAAGTCCATGAGAACTAGTTGATCCATAAGATGAGCTTTGAAGTCTTGGGCCTGAGATTTAGTTGGTCAGTAAACTAAACTTATAAATCTCAGGCACAAGTTGCTTAAGACGGGAGGCACAAAAGGTGCTTTTATATACCAGACCACACGGGGTCTGCTCATGTGAAAAATCTAAGTCTGCTTCTTAACTCTTTGAATTCTAGAGAAGTCTGCAAGGAATTGTGAAGCAATGCTTTGGTGCCTTTTCTAATGGGTTAATGGAGCAGACAAAGTCTTATGCACAATAAAATGTAGAGATGATCTAGGGCCAAACTAACTGAACCACAGATGAGAATAAAGATACCCAGCGCTGTAAATGGGGATATTAAAGGGATAGTAATACTTCATTTTAACTTTATTTTATTTTGTAGGCATTAAAAAAACATGAAGAATGATATAAGTCTTATCTCTGAAACCTTTATGGTTTAAGAGATATTCACAAACAAAGTATCCCCCCCCTGTTCAACCAGATCAGAAGGGAGATGCCCAGGTAGACTGCAGAGAGTGACAATCTTCAATTAAGATAATGGAAAAAGCTGAAAAACTTGTCAAGGGGGGAAGGGCTTTCATTGTTTTCATACAAAGAAAATTGTCCCCTTCTGTTATCTGTACTGTCATACAACCAGACTCACATCTGAGAAGAGATGGCTTACACTAGGTAAAAGGGGCGGGGAGGGGAACTTTGCTTGTGAATATCTCATAAACCATAAAGGTTTGAGAGATAAGACTTATATCATTCTTCATGTTTTTTTTAATGCCTACAAAATAAAATAAAGTTAAAACGAAGCGTTACTATCCCTTTAACCTCTTGAATGCTGGAGAGGACACCTACACATTGCAAAGCCATGTTTTGAAGATCTCTCTAACATTCAAGTGGTCAAAACCCCCAATTAACCCTGTGAGTTCCAGAAGGGTATCCAAAGTATTGCTTCACGATGCGTTGGATATGTCTCTGAGAGTCGAAGGGTTAAAGCACTGGGAACTTGGAGAATTTTGCACCCAACAATGCAGTCTAAGAAGCAAATGTGGAACAATTTTTGCTCAACCCAGTTGTAGTAGAGGGGACAAATAAATGGTTGATTTTAACAATATTTAATATTGTAGATATTAAAAAAATAAATGAATTGATGAACGTCTGGTCTTTCAAACATGTATAGTTTGAGATATATACGCTTCTTAAGTTCCCCCTCCCGCCCCTTTCACAGCTGACAGATTAAGAGTCTGGTCATTTGATTGGAGGGCGGCTCTTCAGCAGAGCTGAAATAGCGCAATCTAGAAAGAAATACTTCATTGGAACGGTCTACAAATTGTGCTTGCAAACCAGACACACCTTGTAGACCATTCCAGTGAAGTATTTCTTTGTAGATAGCGATATTTCGGCTCTGCTGAAGAGCCGCTGGCCGGTCCCGGGACCAGGATCTCCTGCTTTAAGCTAGAGAGCTGACGTCTGTGTAAAGGGAGGGAGTGGGGGACTTTAGAAGGGTATATTTCTCAAACTATACATGTTTGAGAGATGGGACTTCCATCAATTAATTTATTTTTTAAATATCTACAATATTAAACTGTGTTAAAAGCAGCCATTACTATACCTTTAACCTCTTGAATGCTAGGGATGTTGCAAACACATTGTGAAGCTTTATGTTGGAGAACTCTCTAGCAATTAACCCTTTGAGTGCCAGAGGGTTGCGTAACACATTGCTTTGCAATGCGTTGCCTGCCCCTCTGGCACTAAAAGAGTTAAGGAGTTTAAAGACCCATTTTAATAATTGAGAACTTTCCTTTGATGCCCTGCGTGGCTGTTATTTTGCTCTATAATTAAGCTTCCTTAGCTTATTTACTATCCAGGCAAAAGTTTGTTAAATCTGAGGCAAAACAATTATAACACATGAGGCATATTTATCAGTGATGCAAACTGATCAAAGGTAGTTTCCTTTTTTCAACCCTTTTAATGTGTTGCACACACTTCTGGTCCTTAAAGGGTTAAATAGCAACTAACTGAACGTATTAATCAAAAAACTTTAGCAAAATAAATTATTTATGATTTATTATCATCCACAGATTTGCAAGATTTGTGAATATTTACAACAAATAAGTGTTGGCAATCAAAATGATAAAGATTAGAGAACAAATGTTGACAACTAAAATATGTAATTAAACACTGTTTCAGAAAGGTCATTCATTCACATATATTATTAAAGTAAAAGTAAGCCTGATCTAACTGGTCATGTGCCCCTAAGTATTGTTACATTTCTCCAGTAGGCCAGGACTTAATACTTAGCCTGTCACATTGCCGATACAACAATGCATTCTGCAGATTAGCAGAAAGCAGCGTCTGACTTCCCCCTCCAATCGGTAACTGGCGCTGTGGGACCTGGGACTTCAATATCAAGCAACATAGAACCAGTGCACTTGTTCTGAGCCAAAATCTATTTCTATTTGAAATCCCATCTAATTGAGATTACAAACTACATTAACGATTAGCATTAGGCGATATTAATAACTGTGCCTCTAAATCCCTTTGATATCAATGGGTAAGAGTCAGTTACAGGTTATAAGTTTATCATTGGGTGTTATCTCAGTCTGTGGGGATATTGTAAGTAAAACCAGTGATAAAGTTCTCATCTGCAGCTGTTTTTAGTCCAATGAGGTTTCTAATTTGATACCTGGGACAAATGGCGTGATGCAAAAAACATGCACAATCTCTATTTCCTGTGTGAAAACCACTAGGGAATGGGTTTGCGCATGATTTTGTTGAATTGCGCATGAAAAATCAAGATTAGCGAACAGCTGCGCATATTTATTTTTGTGGGCGTGGCCAGGATTAACAAATCTGTGTGAGTGGAATAGCGAATGCGCCTAATGCAGGAAGTGGTATTGCGAATTAATTTCTACGTCCGTGTAGTGTTGTAAAAAGGAATTTTTTTATGTGCAATTCAAGAAGCGTTCTGTATTCAGCTTCCTAGATTAGAACATGAGCAAAATCTATCTGCGCACAAAAATTCCTTTATCAGATGTGAACATTTCTTGCATCGTGCCACAAGTTCTCAAAGCAAAAGTGGAATAAACCAACTGCACTATAGGAAACAAATGAAAATTTCCAAAATCCAATTAAAAGGGGAACTATCACCTCATAATTTTTTTTTACTATAGGTTTAGTTAATAAAGTAGTATTAGGAAAGCTGTTTTTTTTTTTTCTAAATGTCCGTACTTTTAAAGATATTGCATCTTCAAGCTGTGCACTTCCTCACTTCCATGCTGTGCACTTCCTAATTCTCCTCCCACCTCCCTCCCAGCTGCCCCGGGAGCACATTCATTCTTAAGTTCGGTGTAATGTGAATGGCTTCTATTGTTACATCAAGCTCCGGTTTGCATTATACTGAGGCTGCAACCTCAGTATAATGCTAACCAGAGCTTGATTTAATGATAGCAGCCATTCACACCACACCAAAGTAAAGTGTGAACATGGACTAGTTCATACATATGATGATGTATGGCAAAGCTAATAATGGGATCAGTGTAATGTGCGCACTAGATCATACACATAATGATGTAAGGCAAAGACAATAATGGGATCAGTGC
Source organism: Rhinophrynus dorsalis (assembly GCA_037306005.1). NCBI lineage: Eukaryota > Metazoa > Chordata > Amphibia > Anura > Rhinophrynidae > Rhinophrynus > Rhinophrynus dorsalis. Next base: position 93,534,098 of record CM074723.1, on the reverse strand, counting down.
ACTGTGTGCACTAGATCATACACATAATGATGTAAGGCAAAGACAATAATGGGATCAGTGCACTGTGTGCACTAGTTCATACATATAATGATGTAAGGCAAAGACAATAATGGGATCAGTGTACTGTGTGCACTAGTTCATACATATAATGATGTAAGGCAAAGACAATAATGGGATCAGTGCACTGTGTGCACTAGTTCATACATATAATGATGTAAGGCAAAGACAATAATGGGATCAGTGTACTGTGTGCACCTGATCATACACATAATGATGTAAGACAAAGGCAATAATGGGATCAGTGTACTGTGTGCACCTGATCATACACATAATGATGTAAGGCAAAGGCAATAAAGGCATCAGTATACTGTGTGCACTAGTTCATACCTATAGTGATGTTTATATGCGTTTTATACATATCTACAGCAAAAAACAATTGTGACTTTTCTTCCAGCAATGTGACATTTTCTACATATTTTTCCATAGATTGAAAGTACTGTGATTATAAAAAGGAGATGACGGTGGACAAATTGGGGGCAACAATTGATCATAAAACTGATGCAAAATGCAACAATACTTATACATTGAGTGCAAAACAATTCTTACGTTAGCCACACCCACAGATTTTGCCATACATTTATTTTGGATCTTCTGGTGCAAAGAATTATTTTATGTGCATTTATACATATATCCAGCCAACTATACATGAAAATATATATGAAAATAGACAGATATGAAAATAGACAGATATGTGTATGTACCACTTTTATATATCTCTCTCAATAAGGAATTTACTTTAAGGTGGACCCATCACCTACCTTACACCTCCCCCCCAATATTTCTAAATATAATGTATAGTGAAAAACTCCCTGTTTTAGGATAAATAAATGTTTCCCTATCCTTACACTATACCTCCTTTTCTCCTCACATGGATGAGTGAGAGCACGGTCATCCTGATTATGTATTAGAAGAGTGGCAGCGTGTAATCATTTGCCTAAAAGCCTACCCCTTCTCTTGGAGGCAGGCGCACAACGTATGTAAATATTTTCTAGTGTAGCACTTTCCCCAGTCATGAATCTATTGGGCGTGTGCATACACAATTAAGAACATCCTGCCTTGAAAACTTCAGATTGCACGATGTTGATGGAAAACGCTGCTCGGTAAGCAGCTTACACAGTTTACATTTGGAAGACAAGGACGCCCGCACAATGGGAAGAGCGTCTTTTGGGAAGAGCAAAGAAAGTGGTGGGAGGACAGTTCACCGCACAGGGGATGGCCAGACTTGCATTTACATTCCTGAGGTACAGCTTGTACTGCAGACAACATTCAGAGGGAAACCTTTATAAGGTAATATTGAGAAAACAAACAGGCAGTTTTAGCAGGAGAATTAAATGGGACCTGGATGGTTGGAGGCAAAAGTTCCACTTTGACCCCTAAGTGACGGGTGATGTGCCAGTACCATCACAGGAATCCGTCCATTTGAATGCCAGAGGGGTACATAACGCATTGCAAAACAATGCTCTGTGTTCCCCTCTGTCACTCATAGGGTTAAGGATGGATGATGGTCCTGGCACATCAAACATTATGATCACAGCTCCCCTCAAGGCTGCTGTGATTATGCTGGAATGCTGTAACTGACTGCTCCAAACGTGATTGCTGCTACAGCGATCACATGTGCAGGAGGAGCCACATGACAGAAGCAATGTAAAATAAACATTACCTTTGTCACTGTTCTCTGTCTGTCTCCTCATCATGGTGATTTTGAGGAAGAGAGAACACACATTCCCACAGGGGAACTAGCCAAAATGGTGGGCACTTTTAACTGAACCCTAAGTACTGAGAGCAGCACTAGAGGTAGAGTAGATTTGGTCACTAGATGACCTACTTTCACCTCTTTGTGTTACTAGATAAATGATTTAAAGCAAGACTGAATGATTTTATATACACAGATTAATCTTAGAACACATGTACTTATACATATAAGTTTAAACAAACATGATGTGAGTTTTATTACTGTGGAGCAATGTGGTATGTGTTAATATACACACCACACAGTCTGATCTCCTAAAAGTGGGACACCGGGAAGGGAAAGAGGGACAAAAGGATTTTCACCTCACAGTAACAGTACCCCCATAAAAAGGGACATTTGGGAGGTATGAACAAATGTTCATACCTTTTATCCATTTCCTATTAAAAATGGACCAATTGAGCACAAATTATCACAGGAAAACCTATAAAAAGTTTTTTTTCCATTTTTTCTAATTTTTTATTATTAAACTAGTTGAGAAGCCCATGAACACGGCTGATACAGATCGGGGAGCTCCAAATTCAAACCATAGTCCTCTCTGCACACCTTCCGTGGACTAAATGAATTAGAGGGAAAATATGGCGTACTAAAAAGGCGAACATTGCTCTAGTGTCAAAAAAGCCCATGCCACTAAGGGATTAATAAATATGTTACATTTATTTTGCCCCATAATTGCACAACCTTTGCATTGATAAATATGTCCTTCTGTACAAGTGGTTCTCAATTTTTTCTATCCAGGGCACCCATAACGCACAATCTTGGATTTTCGCGGGTACTCCTTCACATGTCATTTGTTACAGGCGTTAAGAAGGGTACAAATAAACAATACATAATTATTCTTAGGTCTCACAATCAGAATAACAAAAAACAAATATATTGTGCATAGCAATGTCCCTAAATAATATACATGCGAATCTCTACATTCACATTTTTGTCAAAGTCTTCATAGGAAATAAAGTGATCCTGTCTGGCACACCAATGTGGCACGGAACCTTGGTGAAGAATTACTGCTCTAAGCTTTTGCCTTTACATATATGTCAGAAAATATGGGGGTGAAAGTACCACTTTAAAGTTTCACACCCATACTTACTTGCATTCATAGGGTTAAGCTACGAATCAGTCATGGAGCATTTGCCTTACACAGCTCGATGTGTGCCAATAATCCTCAGTTATACAGACATTCCTAAATATATTCTTGTGGTTAACCTCAGAATTATCTAAAGTGGGGTATGGATCAAATGGGAGATGAGTTATCAAGTCAGATAATAGAATTCCATGCTGTGTAATGCTATGGTGCTGATTAATCAGTTGCAAAAATTCCCAACTCGATGAATCAGCATTATAGTGTGCGATCCTATGGAGTTATCACTTGAGTTACAAACTGTGTTAAAGAGTTTTAGTTCTGTCATCACTCCTATGAACTCTATACATGTGGCCAAAGCTACTAAGACTCATGTACTAAGCAGAAAAAGAGCAATTCTGAGGGAAACCAACTGCATCATAAGGGACAAATAAACATTTCCAAAATTCCCATTTATTTAATCGGGCATTTAACCATTTGAGTGTAACAGAGGTCTCCAATGCATGGAGACCTCCCTAGCATTTTAGAGCAGTACATTTTTGCATGGCTTTTTCTGTTGAGTAAGACAGGGACACACCTACTACTTGGTGATGGGTCATTCAGCTGAAAATGTGTTTACATTACACTACTGATTCACAGCCCCAGTTCTTGGGGTACACCAATGAGGTGTCATTTCCGGTATTTCCCTAATTAAGCTCAAGCAGAGCAATCAATATGACTGAGCTGCTGATTTACCCACCTGTGATTAAGCAGGGATATCTTGAAAAGCTGATCTGTTGGTGGGCCCCGAGAGGCAACGTTGAGAAACACTGTATTATACTGTTAGCAACAGTGCCACCTTATGCCCAGACAGTTATTCTATTGCATTTGATGGGAGAGGTGAGCCACTGCTTTCTTATACAACCAGTGTGTGTGTTGGAGGGACATTAGCAGAGTTGTGTAGTGATAGTAGGGAGCCCTTACTGAAAGGGTGAAGGCAAACTCCTCACCTTGAAAGACAGCGCTTGGTAGGCACCCTGTGAATTTCCAACATGGATGGGGGAGGGAGGGGAAGACAGCGTAGGAGATGGAGGATGATGACAAAAAAGTGGGTGAAGATGAGATGATGAGTGAAGGAGATGAGGGCCACAGATATTGGGCGAGGCTCGATGAAAATGTCAGCAGTCATTGGTCTACAACTTCCATCATCCTGTGTTGCTGTGTAACCTAACCTGTTGACAATCAGAGGGTGTGTAATGAATCAATGCACTGCACACCACTCTGTTACTGTAAGGGGTAAATAAAGGATAATGGTGTGAGTATATTCATGAAGACAAGAGTGGAACAATTTTGGAGAATAACAAGAGCACCATATATAAAAACAAAATCCTGTTTGATGTAACCCTTTGAGTGCCAGAGGGGTAGGCAACACATTGCATTGCCTAGCCCACTGGCACTCAAAGGGTTAAGTGAGGGTTTTATCCACATTGATGCTAGAGACGTCTCTGGATTGTCTACCTCTAGCATTCAGTGAGTAATGTTACACATTTTGTGCAGATAGGACCCTACACACAAAAGAGGGACAATGCTGGAGCTAATCAACTGTATCATATGGAATAAGTAAAAGTGGCATTGATTTAAATTGGTCTTTTTAACCCCTTGAATGCTAGGTCTACAATGTATTGCTTAGCAATGCACTGGAGATCTCTCTGGAACTCAATGGGTTAACCTTTTGAGTGCCAGAGGGGTGCGCAACGCATTGCTTTGTGTACCTCTCCGGCACTCAAAGTGTTAAAAGCTCCACCCAGCTGGAGCAGAGGGTATTTTGGATATTTTTATTTCTCCCCTATGGTGAAGCAGCTTTTCCAGAATTGCCCCTGTTTGCTTTTGGGAATAAGGCTATCCGTTTGCTCCAGAATTGCTCCACGTTTACACATATGCCACTTTGATTTATTGGCCTGCAAATAGGTTCTTACTGCATAAGGTGAATTATTAACTCCACCTATACCATCTATCTATAAAGCGGCAAATCTATTTCTATTAATAAGACTGCTGCTATTTGTATTGTATACACCAGGGTTTTGTGGGGCAAATCAACACGTCTCTGTGCCCAAGCTGAGGTAATTACAAATGCAGCCAATGCATTCCACAGAACTACTCTTGTCTTGTGCCCAAATGAGCCTTCTAATAGTTGCCTTCCAGCCAAAGCTGTACAAAAAGAGCTGACTTTGCCCAGGTTTGACAATGAGATAAGTCTAGACTGTGGGAGGGAAACTGGTCTGTCTGACGTCAGTGTCACACCTCGCTGCCCATTGGCGCTTAGTGCACGGCGCTGCTGATTTATAAGGAGGCGCAGAATCCCACGCTGCTCGCTGCGCTGTCTAGATCTAACTGCCCTCTGATCTGTGCATCACTCTGCTGGTAACCATGGTGGATCAATTCGTGGGCACCTGGAAGCTGTGTGACAGCCAAGGCTTCGATGAGTACATGCAGTGCCTAGGTAAGTTTCTGAGTAATAAACTTAGATGTAGGCTTATTTAGGATGGATGTCACTAAGGCTATTGTATTAAGGCGTATGTAGGAAAAGTGGAGGCATTTTGGGGCAAACCAACAGCACCATAGGGGACAAATAAAAAGTCCCATTAATTGAATGCTAGAGAGATCTCCAACGCATTGCAGAGCATTACATTGGAGAACGCTATAGCATTCAAGGGGTTGGCAGCCTCATTTAAAACAATGATTGTGGGGCATTTGGCTTGCTCCAAAAGTGCAACTCCTTTAGTTTGAATATCAGCCTCACTGGCACCTGCTACATCCTTATCTGTGGGCACAATTCTGCCCTGTTGGCAGGGAGATGTAGTTAGACAGTAAAGAAAGAACTAGAGCAATATGGGGCAAAACAACTGGACCATAAGAGAGAAATGCAATTCCCATTGATTTACATGGCACTTTTTAACCTCTTGATAACTAGAGATATCTCCAGGGAATTTAGGGGATATTTTTGTTACCAGTGGTGCAGTTTGTTTGCTGCAGAATTGCCCTATTTCTACTCTGCGCATACTCCACAGTGACTGTTGGGTCAGCTTAACTGAGTGAATCGTGCACTGCTTCTACAATGCGATGCACGACCCTCTGGCACTCAGTGGGTTAATACAAGTTCCATATAAAACCCTTGATGAAAAGAGGACTGTGAATATGCGTTGCACACACTTCTAATCCTCAATGGGTTAACTATCTGTGTTTTCAGTGATGACTGGATCCCACCCCTTGATAACCATCAATTTACCAGACCTTATATAGGACCAGCCTAATATTCAGGTTAAAATGGTACCAGGCGGATCTTTATGGGGCATATGAATTAAAGCAAATGTCCAAAAAATCAATAGCAGATTAATGGCAAAGTATATATCAATGAATACATCAGTTGTATCTCAATGCAGATGTAACATAGTAATTTAGGTTGAAAAAAGACTTGCGTCCATCTAGTTCAACCCTTTTCGTATTCCTGTTTACCATCGTTGATCCAAAAGAAGGCAAAAAAACCCTCTGATACATAATACATAAGGTGCAACAGGTTTGATCTACGTCTGCTAATCTTTTTCTTTGGTACTTGCAACCTTGAGACTGCAACACATTAAAATTCATTCTACACCTGCTTTATGCATCTGAAAATCCTCCCTTGCCTATTTTGTTGTAGTTTTTTTTCACGGATTGTTGCCCTTTTCCCAAATTAACCCTTTGAATCCAAAAGGGTTGTTCAAAGTGTTGTCAAATGTATATTTATCTTGAAAGATTAATGTACATTTCGGAGCTCTTTTTTATATAAGGGATAGAAAGCAGTTAGGGGTGTGACTGTCAGATAAGTCAGCAGGGGAGTTCTGAGCACAGCCTTACACTGAGGCTTATGTATTAAGTCGAAGTGGAGTAATTCTGGGGAAATCCATCTGCACCATAGCGAAAAAATGGGGGGTTTAATTTCTTGATTGGGAGAAAGGTCTCCAACACATTGCTTTGCAATATGCTGGAGACCTCCCCATCAGTCAAGAGGTTAAAAACCCCCATTTAAATAGTTGAGAAATTGTACGTGTCACATATGGTGCAGTTGGTTTGCTCCAGAATTAGTCCACTTAATTTTAGTACATCAGCTCCACTATCTCTAGATATTATATTTTGACTGATGGTTATTAAAGGAAAATCATTCCTTTACTTGTGTGAAGGTAACTGCAGCTTTGGCCAGTGGAAATTAGCGTTGTCTGAGCCCATTAGATTTGCAATGCATTGTGTACCCCTCTGGCACTCAAAGGGTTAAAAATCACTGGATAGTTGTACTACAGACTAGGCATGAATGGACTTAATCGGGGAAATTTACAAAGGTAATTTTGAGACTTAATAAATTGGGGCCATTGTGCAGGATTGGCTCCTGGTAAGAGATCCTTGTGTATTGAATGTCTTATCCTAATTTGAGCAATCAAAATAAATCAAGGGTAGTCAACCTGGGTTCCTTTAGCAGTTGAAGCAGTGAAGTTCCTGTCGTCCTCAGCTGGCTGTTGTAGCAGTGACAGTTGTAGTACTACCGATAGAGGTCTACCGGTTGCCCACTCCTAATATAAATCTTTCATTTGTATATAATTTTGGAAGTTAAAAGGCTTCTGATGAATTTGGGGATTTAGATAGATTCCAGTGTCACTTATCAAAGTACCCTTAGCAGAAGTTCTGATATAGTGGACTTAACCTAGAACAGAAATGGGCAGACATGAGGCCCTTCAGCCACTGCCAAAGTACAAACCCATTGAGGAATGATGGGAGTTGTAGTCTGGTAGCAGCTGGAGAACTTTACCTTGCTACAAGTCTAGAAAAATGCAAGCTTGAGCAATTCTGGTGCAAGCCAGAGCATCATAAGGAACAAATAAGTCTTCCCATTGATTGGAATGCATCTTTGCAATGCACTGGAGACCTCTCTAGTGATCAGGGTGTTAAAGCCCCATTTAATCAATGGCAATGTTAGTAAGGGCAGTAAAGTTATGAAATTCTTTGCCTCGGGTTGCTGTACTTGCAGATAGTGCTGTTGTTTTCAAAAAAGTATTGGATGCCTTTGTATCTGGGATCAATATTGTGAATTAAAACTGAACTTTCATCATATTAATATAGTGTCCAAAATCATAATTACATTAGCGATATACACAGTCGTAGTTTTATTTTCAAAAATAATTGCTGTATTAACCCTTTGAGCACCAGAGTGCTTTGCAATGCATTCCGTACCACTCTGGCACTCAAAGGGTTAAATACAAATAGAACCTTTTATGCAGGCAGGCACCGGCTGGGATCTTGCTGTAGGCGCTCTCTGCGCCTGCTCTGTCAGTCCCTTCCGGTGCCTTAAAAGGGAATTTTACCCCCTTCACAACTTTGGCTAAATCGTTTCAGTACCAATAATAACCAATGGAAAGTGTGTTCTTTTTTTTTTTTTTTTTAAAAATCTGCCCGTTTGAAGAAATTCTAAGCTTAAATGTACCTCTGTTCCTACTTCCGGCAGCCAGTGCTGACCGGATCTGTACCGTAGTCTCAGCTTCTATCCAGCCTCCTCCAACAATGGAGGCTGTCTGTCTTTAAGCTGGAGGACTTTCATTGGGGGAGATCGATTTCTGGCCAATGAAAGTCCTCCAGCTTAGAGACAGACAGCTTTCGTCGTCAGAGGCTGGATAGAAGCTGAGACTACGGTACAGATCCGTTCAGCACTGTCTGCCGGAAGTAGGAACAGAGGTACATTTAAACTTAGAATTTCTTCAAACGGGCAGATTTCTTTTAAAAAAAGAAAACACTTTACATTAGTTATTATTGGTACTGAAACGATTTAGCCAAAGTTGTGAAGGGGGTAAACATCCCCTCTAAGGCACAAAGGCATTCAACTCACCTGATGTTGAATTGAAGGGGACGGAGAGCGCAGAGATGCCGGCTCTGCAAGATGTCTGCACTGTTCCCCGCTGCCTGTCTGCATAAAAGGTTCTATTTTTCTTTAATACAGAAATTATTCTTGAAAATAAAACTACAACTGTGCATATGTAATTATCATTTGGGGTGCTATTTTAATATGACGAAAGCTCCGCTTTAAGATAGTTGTTTTCACAGCAGATAGGATGTTGATCCAGGGAAATATCAACTGCCACTTGGAGTCAGGAAGGAATTGTTTTACCCACTTGGGGTTTAATTGGAAATGGCCTCAATGTTATTTTTTTTGCCTCCCGCTGGATCAACAGGGGTGACGTGGCATGGGCTGAACTTGATGGACTCATGTCTTTTTTTTTCAGCCTCATCAACCATGTTACTATGTCAACCATGTTACTATGTCAACCATGTTACTATGGTACAGTTATTTTTTTTTTCCCTGTGATGCAGGTGGTTTGTCCAAAAATAGCTCCAGTTTACATTGATACATAAGGCCCATAGAGGCTGCTTTACTAAGAGGAACCGGGACACTCCCATTTATTGAAGATAACTGTTTTTTTTAGTATTTCTTTACTTCCTGGTTTTCCTGTTCTTTAAATATTACTGAGAAGCTGAACTTTTCCCAGATTTAGAGCTGTTAATATATAGTAAAGGGAATCCAGGTGACTGTACTTTAGTCTTTGTACTCTAGTATTGGGCACAGGAGGAATTAGTCACAAGTGGCTGCAGAAGTAGAAGCTTTGTATTCATTACAATGCAATATTATCAATGTAAATCTTTAGTATTGTCACATTTAACTTCCCCTTATCGATATTTTTCAAACTGCACATATTAACCCTTTGAGTGCCAGAGGGGTACAGAACACATTGCTTTGCAATGCGCTGGGTACACCTCTGGCACTCAAAGCGTTAAAGTACTACTGGTGTTCACCTGTAAATAAGACCCTTTGTATGCCAGAGAGATCTTCAGTTTATTGCTTAGTAGTGCATTGTAGACCTCTGTAGTATCCAGTGGGTTAAAGAGATCAGTTAAAGGAACACTAACATCTCCTAATAATTCCCAACTGGCCTTAATCTGGGTAGAACATTGTAACTTCCTTAACCCTTTGAAAACCAGAGAGGTATCCAACGCATTGCAGCTTAATGCTTTGGATATCTCTCTGGCAATCAAAGGGTTAAGGACTAGAAGAGGGCTAGATCATTTAACCCTTTGAGTGCCAGAGGGTTATCCAACGGATATCCCTCTGGCACTCAAACAGTTAAAGTAACACTAGCATCTCCTATTAATACATCCCACGTGATCTTAACACCTCCTAAATAATGCATCCTACCTTAAACCCTGAAGTACCAGAGGGTTGTATAAAGCATTGTTTCTTAATCTTTTGCTCACCCCCACATGTTCTTAACCCTTTTAGTGCCAGAGAGGTATGCAAAGCATTGCAAAGAAATACATTCTGTATCCCTCTGGCACTCAAAGGGTTAAGTTTCTTTTTACTACTGCATATCATGTCTACAGAGGCAGCCATGATTATTTATTGTCACAAGTGAGTGTGCTCCCCCAGGACTCTAAACTCCTCCCACTCAAGGCTTCCTTCCTTTCTAAGAAGCATTCAGTAGGAAGACTTTGTGGTTCTGGAGTCCAGCCACAAATAATTCAGTCTGCTTTTTGTGGACATTATGTTCAGTGCTAATTAAGGATTAACCCTTTAAGGACAAAAGAGGAGTGCAATGGATTGCTTAATGTCTTCTACACCCCTCAAGGTCTTAAAAGGTTAATTTTGGGGAAAGATCGACTCAAATTTACTTCATAGCAGCCACTGGGATTTTCTGCCCTGTGGGGGTTCATTGAGGTGGGTGGGTGGGGGGGGGACTGTGTAAATGTAATAAAAGATGATATAATTAGGATTGCACCGATACCGGTATCGGTGCCAATACCAGCATTTGCACGAGTACTTGTACTCGCGCAAATGTGGCCGATGCCAGCACCAATACCCTGTGTCAGGGTCGGTGCTGCAGAGAGGGAGCCCGGGGAGCTGCTTACAATGCTCCCCGGTCGCCTCTCTCCTTCCTGCAGCGTCGGAGCATTGCTGCGGGTTACCATGGCAACGCTCCGACGCTGACCTCTGCCGGGGCTCGCAAGAGAACAGCGAGCACCCGGCAGAGGAGGGTAAGGGAGGCAAGATAGATGTGGCAGCGGGTGGTGAAAGAGGCAGAGAGTGGAGTCAAGAGGGAGAAAAAGAGGCAAAAGGAGGAAGGATCAGGAGACAGAAGGAGGGGGGACAAGAAGAGGCAAAAGGAGGGGGGATCAGGAGAGAGAGAGGCAAAAGGGTGGGATCAAAAGTCAAGGAGAAGGAGGGGGAGAAAGGGGGATCAAACAGAGAGAAAAAGCCAAGGCAAAAGAAGGGGGCTCAAAAGGGAGAGAATGAAGAAAGGTGGGAATCAAGAGGGGGAGAAAGAGTCAAAAAGGGAGAATCAAGAGTCAAGAGGTGGTGTATGTGTGTGTGTGTGTGTGTGTGTGTGTGTGTATGTATATATATATATATATATATATATATATATATATATATATATATATATATATTTCAAGTACTCACCGATACCAATTACCTATACTTTTTTTTTGCGGTCATTTGCCAGCATATAGGTACTTGGAAAACTGGCAAATGACTGCAAAAAAAAGTATCGGTAATTGGTATCGGTGAGTACTTGAAAAAAGTATCGGTACTCATACTCGGTCTTCAAAAATAGGTATCGGTGCATCTCTAGATATAATGAAGTAATATAATCTGGCACTTCAATTGGAGTACTTTAGTTCTTTGGACAATGAAATCTGCATTGAGTGTGTGATAAATACACCTGTTGCTCAGAAGAGTTAAACTCTTTCAATTCTCTGTCCTGAACATCTCTCTAACTCACTGAATGCCAGAGCGGCGCATAACACATTGCAAGGCACATTCCTCTAGCATTCAAAGTGTTAAAGGAACACTAACAGCAAGAAAAATTAAATTGGGTTTTGTTATTTTAAATACTTCCAGATAGCATCTAAAAATGTAGTTATTTTATGTTAGATCCCTGAAATGTAATCCTAAACATGCGTTGTAATGTCTGAGTCGGCTGTTCTATATAGACACAATTTGGTAAATTGTTTGTCAAGAGAAATTATATTAAAGCACGTCTCTTCTATTCAGTAAAGCTGTTCTCTTATCTCTGGCTCATTAGCATACAATAAAAAAAAATATCACTTCGGAGCTACCTTTAAAAATTGGTATAGTAGTGGGAGCCCCCAGAGGACATATGTAAGACTAGATTTTAATATATAATATAATACTCAGCTTAGGTGCTCCATAGATGATAGGAGACAGCACACAGGATTCTTCATCAGCAAAATTAGTTTATTCAAAGCATGTGTGTGTGTTTATATTATATATGTGTATATATATATATATATATATATATATATATATATATATATAGATACCCTCCAGGCACAGCAGTATCTAAATATAGTAGATATATAAATTGCGAGAGACCTCTGTTGCTACAGTCCCACCGCTCTGTTAGTGTGCAGGGCAAAGAAAACTAAATAGTACAGTAGAGAACAGGAGAGCACTAGAATCTCTGTCAAGTATTTAAAACATATACACTATAATAGCAAACAATGATTTTTATTCAAAATATACAGCAAAATATTATAGAAAATCCCAATGTTGCCGTATATGGTAAAAGCACCAAATAGATGCTGTAAAACAGTAATCTCACCAAAAAAGTAATAATAAAAAATAGAGATTGACAGAGATTCTATCGCTCTCCTGTTCTCTATTGTCATATATATGTATTTTTTTTTTCAGAAGAGCTTTATTGAATGTTCAAATGTTACAGCAATAAATTAAGAAACCAGAGCAAAAAGGTAGCCTAACAAAAACAATACAGTGATGACAGAATAATAAGTCAAAGACCACTTATCTACCATAATGTATGTCACCATAATAGTCATCTATAGTGCTAAAATAAGTGTGATGATGGCAAGCCAGTCAGGTTGGGACTAGGCCAAGTGAGAAGACGAAGTGGGCAAGGTGCCATAGGAGAGGGTTATAAAAGGCGAGAAAAGGGAAAGAGGCGAGGTCAGGAAATAGCTACCAATAGGGAAAGGAGTAACAGCCTGGGCCCAGGAGGCACCCCCAACATGCTCATCCAGATAGACAGTACAAGAGACAGGTGGCTCCTCCCCCCAAAAAAAAATAAAGGCTGTGGTTAGTACAGCAAGGCATAATCGTATAGGAGTCACTGCTATGTGCATGGAGATGTATACATTTTAAAGGTAATTTTTAAAGATAAGGCTGAGGGGCAGAAATGAGTAATGTGCAAAGAAGGATGTCATGCCAGGTGATCATCATGTTGAGACAACAGATCTCGTGTTTGTAATCCAGGGGTCCCAAACTAGAGTATATGAGGTTTGTGACTTAGAGGAGATGGCATGGCACTTCTTCATCTCTTCATATTTCTGGATCTTGTTCATCCACATCTTAAGGGACAGGGGTGTAGGAGACCTCCAAATCTCCTGAATAAATGATCTGGCTGCCATAAGTAAAAAAAGAAGAAGAGCATTCGAGATTGATAAAGACCAAAGAGACAAAGCAGGAGGTCCAATGGGAGGGAAATCTGTAAAATGGATGGAATTTCCTGCATCACCAATTACCAAAACGGAGCAACCTGTTCGCAGGACCATTATATATATGTATTATGGGCCCCACCTCCTCTGGGAGCAGTCAGGAAAGCAAAAGCTGAAGAGTTCTTTACCATCTAGATAATAGCTTATAGTTTGTCTGCCTGGAGGCCGACTCTGTAAAGAATTTAAAATGCTTATGCCTGCTTTAAAGGGAAACTAGGAAGGCAAGAATGGGAGTGGCACGCTGGGAACAAACAAAACATAATTTGCTTGATTTTTTTGCTAGTGCTCAGGAGAGTCGCAGTTTAGTTTTCCTGTGGCATTGCAGATGAGACATTTCTATGTGCATACTAGACTAATCCTGCCCTAAAGGGTGTCCAGTTCTGAAATAACAGGGAAGTTCCCTCTGCACGGGAACATCAGATAACCCTAGATGTACGTTTTGGCCTTGTTTGGGCTTTATCAGTGAGTTACTACTGGATTCCCTAGGCACTGTGAGCAAGGAATCCACATATGGATTACACTTCACTCTTCTTGAGATAATCTAATAGTTTTCAGAGTAAAAATATGACAGGCTCTCTGAGAATGAAAAAAGCAAATATTGCCGTTCAAGAGCATCATATTTTACCTCACTAAAGCGGAACTACCACCCGACAAAATCTTTAGCTTAACTAAGTCCCCATCTGGCGTCTAGCTGCTTAGTAACAGTAGTTGCCAGAATAATTACCTTATTTAATAGATTTCTGTTCTCTTCCATGGGCGTCAGGCAGGACGGAGCGCAGACATCTTGCCATTGTGACGTCCGTGCGCCTGCACTGTCAGTCCCAGCCGGGTCTAGGAGGCATTGCTAGGAGCCATTTGGCTCCGGCTGGGACTGACAGCGCTGGTGTGTGGACGTCACAATGGCAAGATGTCTGTGCTCCGTCCTGCCTTTAATTATTCTGGAGACTAGCGCTACTGAGCAGCTAGTCGCCAGATGGGGACTTGGTTAAGCTAAAGATTTTGTCGGGTGGTAGTTCCGATTTAAAAAAACTACGTTTTCACAGAGGGAAATACACCTGAAATACTTTGCACAATGTCAGTTTTATCTTGTACAGTCAGTGTGTATAGTTATTTGCCCCATAATTGCTACATTTTTATCGTCATGAACATGAATCTGAATACATTAGTCTTTTTTTCTTTCTTACAGGAGTTGGTTTTGCAACAAGAAAAGCAGGTGCAATGGCAAAGCCTAATGTGTTAATTTCTATGAATGGTGATGAGATCATCTTAAAGACAGAGAGCACCTTAAAAACCACAGAGATGAAGTTCAAATTGGGAGTGGAGTTTGATGAGACCACTGCAGATAACAGGAAAACAAAGGTGAGCTTTGTGGGGGTTAATCACTGCTCAGTTTAGTAAAAGTGTAGCAATTCTGGGACATTCCTGTTATACTGTAGGGAACAAATGGAATGTTCCTTAATTGTCATTGAATTAAATGGAGATTTTTCCACTTGAATGCTAGATTTGTCACTAATGCATTGCTTAGCAATGAGATGAAAACCTCTTTGGCATTCAAAAACCCAATTGAAAGCAATGGAAATATTATGTGTCCCCTATGGGACATAATTGCTGCACTTAAAAGGATAGTAATACCTTAAAACAAATGCAGCTCCGATTGATCCTCCTATAAAGAGGATCATTTGATGCTTTATTTCAATACGCTCCATGTTGTAGTTCAAAAGAAATTCACTTCTAAAGGATTCCCCCTCCACCCCTTTTACATACTGTAAGCCTGGCTGAAAGAGGCAGTGTGATATGGGTAAAAAGGGAGGTGGGAGATACTTTAGCAGTGAATTCCTTTTGAACTACAACACAGAGCATATTGAAATAAAGAGTTACATGATCTCTTTATCGGAGGGTCAATCTGAGCTGCATTTGTTTCAAGGTATTACTATCCCTTTAAACTAAAGATAAACCTGTGCGCAAGAGTTTGTTTAAATATGGAAAGTATGACCGGATTCATTGCCTAGTTATTCACAAATATATTAACACGATTTATCCTTTTGGTTCTAGATAGGGTGGGCTTCATGTTTCTCTGATCCCTTGTTTACCTCTATGGTACACAAATGGCTAAACTTGACTAACACTTGACATCTTTTTAGGGTTACATTACAATGTTTTAGTGGAAACAATGTAGCTACAATAGTGTGGATATGTACCCTCTAGGCAAGTTGTGGGCAGTTGCAGCACTGGGAGACCCATACTACTGCTGTTTATGGGGCTGCACTGGGGGGGGGTTACATGTGAGCTTTGTCAGATGACTTTCGCTTGCAACTGCTAATCTTTGGGTTAGGAGCATAGGGTGCCAGCAAAGCAATGTGGTGCGTACCCCTCTGGCACACAAAGGGTTAACCCAGTGGCTCTCAATCTTTGCTTGCTTAAAGAACCCCTAAAACACAGTTTGGAATACATATATTTTATAGGTCATTTTTTCAAGGACTAAAAAAGGGTACAATTGCATAAATAAATAGTTATATTTGGGTCTCTGCTTAGAATAACAAGAACAAACATATTGTGAATAACAATTTTCATAAAAATATATTTGAAACTTATCAAACATATTTTATTCAAAGGCTTTATAGAAATGAAGGGGAATCCTAATTAGATGTCCGCAGGATACCAGCGTGCCATGGTACCCTGCCTGCCTTAACCAGCCTCTCTGACTGACTGCTTGCAATTACATTGTAACTTCTTGGAAAAGTTGCCAAGGCCTGGAGCCTAATTAGCTGTAAGCCAATGTTCATTACCAAGGCATAGGTTACACTGACAGTGTCTGCCAAGTCCAGTGAGGGACTCTGATACACAAACTGAGGAAGTGTGACACACCCAGATGTAGAGCCTATGATTCCTCTTGCTAGGTGTATCTGGGACTAATCTTGTGGTTAACCTCCATATTTACCTAAATCACAGGCTGTCACAAATAATACTGAAAAGGAATTTTAAACCCCTTGAATCCTTTGGAGGTCTGTTAATGCATTGGAGGCCTTTCTAATGTCCAAGCGCTATACAAAGCTAAAGAGGTTCAATTCTGGGGCAAACCAACTGCACGACAAGGAAAAAACAAAAAAAACTACATTGATTTAAATGAGTTTTTAACCCCTGGATGCTAGAGAATTTGACAGTGCATTGTGAAGCAATGCGTTGGAGACCTCGCTATCATTCAGGGGTTAAAATCTCCATTTAAGTCAATGGGAATTTTTATTTTTTCTCATTGGGACTGTAATCTTGTACCAAAATCTATTGTTTTTGCATATGGCCCCTAAGTGGGTAACACATTTCAGGGATGCCCCTTTAAAGCGGAACTATCACCCCAAATAAAGTCCCCCCACAATAATTATAGATATAGAGATAAGCATAAAAATATTAGTTTTATCCAGCATAAGTATTAAGAAATCCTACTTGATCGAGACAAACAGGCAGGCATCAGCACAGACATCTTGCTTTAGAGATATCTGCACGCCTGCGCTTCCATCCTGGTCTCCTCTAGGAGGCGCTACATTGTACCTTAAGGTAACAGAAGGGACTGATGTCTCAGGCGCGCAGATACCTCTAAAGCAAGAAGCCTGCCCGTCAGACTCAGATCAAGTAGGATTTCTTAATAACGCTGTACTTATGTTGGATAATACTACTATTTCTAAGCTTATCGGTATATGACTAATTATTAGGGGGTGACTTTATTTTGGGTGATAGTTCCGCTTTAAATATTTATTTTCGTAACTGAAAGTTCACAGACCCAAACAATCTGTAGCAGAAATACCTGGAATTCATATTGTTTTGGATAGACTTAAGTTCTATGTAAGTGTTTCTCAAACGCAATAAAGATGTACCCCTAACAGTGTTAATTTTTTAGTGATTTCTCCACCTAGGCAGATGTGTACTATTCAGAATGAAAGATACATCAGTTTCACACTTGTGTTCAGGCAGGAAAATCATCAAAATCTGCACTGTTAGGAATACATGAGAATCTCGGCTCTGTCTATTGTTCCTGATTGTGCTAGAGAATCGATAGTAACAACACTGTCTCTTCCTGTATATCACTGCTGTGATGTGTAATAAGTAATGTCCAATTGAAACTCAAATCTTAATTTGTTCAGTTTGTTTAGTTATTAGTTATTTTTCATATCCTCTTGTCATACTTTTCATGCCCAGTTATAATTATTTGCATTATCCCTGTAAAATTGTAATTTTTTTGCTCATTGAATTTGCACACGCCAATGGAATAGTTCAGCATCTAATAGATAAACTAGATAACCAACTTGACTGCCCCTTTAACCTTATGCATGCCAGAGAGGGGTATGCGTTGTGAAGCAATGCGTTGCATACCCCTCTGGCACTCAAAGGGTTAATCCTGCGTGAGCCAGAGGGGTGTGCTAGTAATTTTTCTGCAAACAGAGTAAAGGTCGCACATGTTGAAATACTGTACAGAGTAAGACTTTGGTTAAAGTGTTAGTAATGTCCAAGTACAAATATGTTGCATTGTGTAGAGATTAAAAAGTTGACTTGAATGCAAAAAAACGTATCTCTCAAACCGCTGTGGTTTGAGAGATGCATGCATTCAAAGTTTGATGTTTCCTGCTGTCAGCTATAAAGCTGTCAGCAGGAGATCTGTGTCGGCCGACACGGAGGCTCTGCAGCAGAGCCACAATCGCGTTATTTAAAGCGAATTACTTCATTGGAATGGTCTAAAAAGTGTGCCTGGTTTGCAAACACACTTTTTAGACCATTCCAGTGCAGTCATTCTTTTTAAATTACGGGATTGCGGCTCTGCTGCGGCCTCCATTGACACGGATCTCCTGCTGACAGCTTTACAGCTGACAGCAGGAAACATCAAACTTTGAATGCATATATCTCTCAGACCATAGCGGTTTGAGAGATATGTTTTTTTGCATTCAAGTCAACTTTTTAAGCTCTACACAATGCAACATATTTGTCTTGGACATTACTAACACTTTAAAGGCATAATAACCATTTATTTTGAATAAGCATATTCTGCAAGTGCATAATAAGTAAAATCATAATGTCTGTACTTATTAATAATATTATTATTATTTGCACTTTTATGTACCTAACAATGAGCTCCCTAGGTCTGTATTGAGTAGGCTCTCTCTGAGACTCTGGAAGAAGGTATACTGATATGATGTTAAAGGATTGCCTTCAAAAGTGCTCAGGGCTGCAGGCATAGTGTTACATTGTATCACTGTCTTGCTTTTATGGTCTGGGAACAGAGATCCAGGGAGCTTACTGTCAGGAACATAAAAGTGTAAAAAATGATTTGAAGATAAAAAAATAATCATAAAAAATATAGTCAATTTAACAGAATAGTTTACTAATTTACAGAATATGTAACTTGAAAATAAAGGGTTAATATACATTTAAGTTCTTGTAAGTGACATTAAAGCATTGTTTTGAATGGTGCCCTGATTACCCATAAAAGAAAGTTAACTCCCAGTGGTGTCACACACACACACAGTGGCAATCCTCACCTTGCAATGTATCTGAATGCAGCACTCCTCAACTTGCAATGTAAAGGCCTTTGAGTTTGCCCTCTGTAATGGGTAAGATATTAGAGAGATTATTAACCGATAATATTCAGTACTATTACTGTGTAACCCTTGAGGATAGATAGGAGAACCATTGCCCAAATTGGCTGATGAGCCATGCACTGCATTACAATATATTCTATATGTTTCCCATGATACCATGTGCATTGTTTTACTGCAGACTCTTATAACCTGTGATAATGGAGTACTAACCCAGGTGCAGAAATGGGATGGAAAAGAGACTACTATTACAAGGGAACTGAAGAATGGACAGCTGATAGTGGTAAGTTGCAAGATTGTGTCATACCTTCATATGTGACCCAGAAACTAGGGTATTTACTAAATTGAGCCTCCTTCTCAGGAATGGAGTGGTCCAGTGGACCTTACCCTGTTCTGTTCACTCGCTGCCCCCTAAATGCAACAACATGGAGCCATCTACCCAAGGTGCTCTCTGTGCTAAGGAGCATAGTAATGCTTAACATGGTAATATATACAATGCAGGTTTTATCATACTGAGTATAATAAGGGTACGTCCACTGCTGAGAGATGTTATATTCAAACGTTATTGCAGCTCAAACTTGCATTTTTTTGAGTGCAGTTCCTCCTTGCCTTGTAATTAGATGGTGGCTGTCTTGCTACATTGGCCTATTGACAGCTCTAGTCAATTGACCATACACCTACATAGGATGGTGTAGCCACAGCACCACTATAAAATTTCAGGCCATCAAAGTACTGCACAAAAAAAACCTGCAAGTTTGAGCTGTAATAACTTCTGAATAAAACATCTCTCAGCAGTGGGAGCTGTTTTACTGAGGGAGTGAGTTTTTTTCTCACTATTAACGTTTGGAATGCCAGAGGGTTATGCAGCACGTTGTGAAGCAATGTTATGCTCACCCCTCCTGTATGCAAAGGGTTAAGAAATACTATCCCTTTAACCTAGCGGATTCTGGAAACCCCTTCAATGCATTGCTGTCTAATATGTTAGAAATGTCTCTTCCACCAATGGAGGCAAACAGCATTAGGGAAAGTTCCACCAATAAAAGAAATGCAAATCACTTAGGGGCAACAAAAGTCTGAGACCTCTTGAATTTAATGGGCAGGAGTTAAAAGCCCCATTTAACCATTTGTGTCAGAGAGGTATCCAATGCATTGCAACACAATGGGGGTTATGCAATTACGGCCGTATGTTCAAAGGGATAACAACAAAAAAATGTTGTATGAACAACAAAAATAAGTAATTGAATGCATGAATGACATTTTTTCTATAGAGTATACGACAAAATACCAGCAGTGTCCGTTGTGTACGACAACTCCAGAATTGCTGGTCAAAGGGGCGGGGAAAGGGCGTGGCTAAACTATTCTCCAGTGTTGTATAGAGGAAAAGAAAATTTGTCATAACTAACGACAAAAAAAAAGTCTTGCGAAAGACAAAATTTGTACATTAAGAAAAAAGTGAAGGGAATGTGATGTTCTGAATGTGAGAATTTTTGTCTTTAGTTAAGACTTGTTGTTAGTTATGACATTTTTTTTTACATACAACATTTTGTCTTTACATACAACAATTTCAGTCAGGGCAAAGGACATATTTCTGATCACAACCAACACTCTCTGAAAATATTAATGATCCCAACGACACTGGACTTTGAAAAGTCGTTACAAACAACAAAAGCTGTTTCATTACTTTGAACATATGTCCGTAAGGTGTGATAAAGAGATGATAAAGTGGAGATGATTTCTCCAGTGATATCACTTCTCCAGTTCCTATGTTATTCTATGGAGCCAATGCACTAATATTTCTTCAGCTTTGGAGATCTTAGTGCATAGATTGTATAAAATAACGTAGCAGCTGGAGAAGTGATATCACCAGAGAAGTTATCCCCACGTTATCACCTCTTTATCACGCCTTAGTGCATAACTCTCAATGTGTTGGATGCCTCTCTGGCACTCAAAGGGTTAAATCAGTAGTAATTTGGTAGAGTTTTCATTTGTACCCTAAGATGCAGCTGATTTGATCCACATTCCTGTGCGTATGGACAGGGGCGTAACTACACGGGGTTCAGTTGTGCTGGAGCCCAGGATCCAAGGGAACCCCCATCTAGTTTTAGTTATTCCTCTGTGTGTGCTAGGGAGCCAAAAATAATGTGCACCGGGCCCTCCAATGACTAGCGACACCATTAATATGGCCCTCATTGTCATAATCACAAAGGATTCTGATGCCAACCACTTGTGACAAATACACATTATCATTGCATTCAGCCCCTTGAGCGCTATAGACATTTCCAGTACAGGAGGCCACTACAGCATTCTAGGAGTTAAAACCCCCAATTTAAATCAATGGGAATGTTAATCGGTTCTCTATAGCGCAGTTGGATTTGCTTAAGAATTGCTTAAATTTTCTGAAAACTTTGCACATTTGGCTCTTAGTCTCTCCATTGCCTAAAAGTGTTTATTTTGGAATACCACAATATTTAATGTTTTATTGGGTAAGTGACCTTATTGAGGCAGCCATTATTTCCAGATACTTTAGATACAAAGGGCAGGGGTGATGACTGCACTGTTATCTCAGTCTGAGTAATCTCTTGGTATTATTTGAAGTACAGTTGCTGTGTTGGATAATCAGCTGCATTGGTATTGTTTTGGATTAGTTTGCTTACTAATTCCAGTGACAGAAGCCAAGAGTACAATTCAGTATTCAGAATGGCTGCTAGGACTTTTATTGTGGTAGGATTCAGATGAATCCTGGGGACTTAACCCTTTGAGTGCCAGAGAGGTATCACTGAGTACCTCTCTGACACTCAAAGGGTTAATGAACCAAGGGCTGTGTTCAATAAGAACTGCAATTTAGGAGCAAACCGGCTGCAAAACAGGGGAGCATGTAAATTCCCCAAAGCAATGTGTTGGGGGCCTTTTTAGCATTCAATGGGTTAAAAGCACTATTTGCATTTAAAATACATTTTAATTTCTCCTCTCTGGTGCTGTTGGTTTTATCCAGAATTACTTCTCTTTATTTTATTCACTACAGCCCCAAATCCTTCAGTAAACCCTAATAAATGTATGTAAACCCACTGCATGTAACCTAACAAATCCACACAAGCAATCTATAGCCTGTTACTGACCTTTCAGATCACCTGGACCCTTTGCAATGTCTTGAGTGTTCAGGTGATGGCAGCACCTAGTTCCATTTAGCAGAAACCCGAGTATAAGGATCAGAGCAGAAACAGACTGTCCATGTTTTACAACTTATTATGTGCAAAGGCAAAATGTGTGACACGTACACGCTCAGCTGTAAGACATGGAAGAAGATTGTTCCTGCTCTGATCATGTACTGCCTCTTTGCCAATAAGAGGAAATAGCAAAACTACCATTAATGCATCGGGGGCAAAGTACCATGTCCCAGTCATCTTTAGGAGCCCATTGCATGATAAACATAGAACA
This sequence comes from Rhinophrynus dorsalis, assembly GCA_037306005.1. Classification (NCBI taxonomy): domain Eukaryota; kingdom Metazoa; phylum Chordata; class Amphibia; order Anura; family Rhinophrynidae; genus Rhinophrynus; species Rhinophrynus dorsalis. The sequence goes on along the minus strand of CM074723.1, from coordinate 93,511,609 downwards.
TTTTAGGGTTTTTTAGAAGCTTGTAGTGAATTGAGGAACCCAGGAGTTATTTTCACCAGGGCCATCTTTAGCTGGATCCACCACTGGCAGTATACTTGGGAACTCCCTGGATCTGCACAGGAGACTCCTTTTTCTGCTGTTAATTACTGGTTTCCCAATGACAGAGGTTCTTACCTTCTGCACTAATCATTACCTGCCCCGTTTTACCTACTTCCCTCCCACTTTAGGGAAAGTCCACTCTTCCCTAATCTTGATTAAGCCCTGCCAGCATATTAATCATGTCACATGGACACTCTTACCCCCGTCTTTCACAGGACTCCGGGTTGTGGGGTCAAAGATGTTCCCAGGTATTCTAGTAGATGCTGTCAGCTGTCCTCAGAAATCGCTAGGTGATCAACAAGATAATATGTTTCTGTAGAAGGTTTGCAGACCCTCAGCTGGACTTTGAGGCTCACAATCCAACCCAGTCTTCATCTGCAGGTGTGAGCAGATCAGCTGATATAGCTCTATCCTTGTAATATGAACCTTTGAAAAACCTAATAAAATCTTTTTGCCTTTAACAAAGAAGAAACAAAAAAACTTTAACTCTTTGGTAGCTAGAGAGATTTCTATAACATCTAAGAGTATAAATAATAGCTTGCAAAGCGGTAAACAACCGGTGCAGGAACAATGAGATTGTTCTGGCCACACCCACAATTCAGAATATGGGTGTGGCCTGCACAGCTGAAACGCCCCTCATAATTTGCAGCTCTACGTAGTTGCCTACACTGCCTACTACAAAATCCAGCCCTGTGTGTAAACAAACAGGGATCCGATTGTCATGCATAGTTGTCAGTATATCCATGGGAAAAATATTTTAATCACATATTTTGTAGGTGATGATGAAAGTAAATTTTACAAATGCCAGCTAGGAATATATATTTAAAAGTGATGAACCTTATTTGTTTTTTAGCTAGTAATGCCTCTTTACCAATACACTAGAGATTGCTATCTGTAGGATGTCATTTGCCAGGCATTGTATTTTTTTAACCCCTTGGATGCTAGAGAGGCAAATCATTGGAGAGAGCTCTCTTGCATCCAATATTTAATAATGAGTAGCGTCTGTGTGTATATAGTAACTTATATCATTTTCTCCCCCACCAGACATGTACCATGGGAGATGTGAAATGCGTCCGTGTGTATGATAAAGTGAAGGCATAAAAACTTCAGTCTTCAAATGATGGCTGAAGCTACACGAAAACAGCTCAGTTCAATGAGCCACAATCCGCTACACTCATCTGTTTTTATTTTTGACATCTTAATGAGATTATCTGAACTATTCTATAAAATTGTACATGACTGCAGAAGTGTAACTAATATGACCTGTTGTGGATCTTAAATAAAATTGTTACACCCTTGACTGACATGGAGTAACGTTTCTGACTTGGGATGTTCTATATATTCTTACTAGTGTAAAAGCCCTTGTACAAGGGCCAAGGTCCGGGTGATGTTAACCCTTTGAGTGCCAGAGGGGTTTGCAATGCGTTGCGTACCTCTCTGGCACTCAAAGGGTTAAGAGGCTGGTCCTGCTTTGCATACAGCCACCACACGCAATGCAGTCGTGTGCCATAGAGACTACCTGAATGCACAGAATGCTCACAGCATTCCGTGCTCCCAGCATTCTGTGCGTTCAGGCAGTCTCTACAGCTCATGACTGCATCATACATCTGGCCTTTTATATTATAGGATGGCTTGAAAGCTAAAGGATCAATGACCTTCTGACACAAAGGTCAGAAGCCTTTGACTCTCCTGTTGTTTTGGACTACAACTCCCACAGAGGTTGAGGATCGTGAAAGTTGTAATCTCCAACAGCATGGGGGTAATGCATTAATGCGTGCTAAAAAGAGATAAAGTGGAGATAAACTACCAGTTCCTATGTTGTTGTGTGGAGTCAATGCATAAAGATTTCTAAAACTTGAGAGATATTAGTGCATTGTCTCCACACAACAATGTAGCAATTGGTTAGTGTATCTCCTCTATTACACTATGGTGCATTTCCCCATGGAGAGCCAAAGGTTGCCATTCTCTGTTCTAACTAATCTTTCAAGATGTCATCATTGTTTAAACATTTGAGCAAGTTGGTGCCCCTGACAGTTTTCAGCATATTGAGTCTATGGTCCTGCATTAAAATGACGATCTGGTCACATTACTGTATGTACAGAGAGAAAAGTGGAGTCATTCTATAATAAACCAACTCAACATAGGAGACAAATTCCCAAATCTACATCAATGTAAATGGGGCTTTTAACCCCTTGAATGCTAGAGAGGTTCCCAACACATTGCTCTGGAATGTTATGGTGACCTTGCCAGCATTTAAGATGTTAAAAGACCAAATTGAAATCAGTTGGGGTTTTACTTGCCCCCTATGGTGCATTGGTTTACTGTAAAATACTCCCACCTCCGACTGTATATATGTGTAGTGATTGAGCTGTGTGTTCTTATTTGCACATCTCTGCCCAGTGTCCTGCTGTGGTGGAATTTAAGTCTGTTATATGTGGCCAGGATTGTGGTATTCAAAACACAGAAGAGAACAGATTAACCCCTTAAGGACCACAGTGGTTCATTGCTTACTGAGCTTACTAGGCACTTTGTAAAACAAACCAGCTTGTGCTACGACAATGGAACAGAAAGTTCAGCAACTTCAAAAATGCTTAGTGAACACATTCTCTGTGGGAAAGACAAGGTGACCCCTCCACTTCATCAAAGAATCACAGACCTATCAAATCTCATTCATAACCATTCTCACAATGCACAAATATAAAACACAGGTTATAAACCACTTGTAGACAAGCTATAGGGATGAATATATAAATCCACCAGCACTTAAGGGAGCAGATAGCGGCTGTAGTGAAAATAAGTGGGCACACTCCATTGTCATTAACCCAGAGGGGTATGCAACGCATTGCTCTGCAATGCTTAATCCCCTGAAGGGTCAGTGTTCATTACTTTGCAATGTATTATGCACCCTTCTGGCCCTTAAGGGGTTACTGCTAGTGTTGAGCGAGCACCCCGATGCTCGGGTGCTCTGACCGAGCACCCCCTGAGGCTCGAGTGCTCGGCCGAGCACCCGAGCCCCATTCAAGTCAATGGGGCGACACCAGACACCCCCTGCTCTGATGAGGGGAGGGTGCCTGGTCAATGCCCCCTTCATCTCCGCTATGCCCCCTTCATCTCCGAATGCCCCCTTCATCTCCGCAATGTCCCCCTTCATCTCCGCTATGCCCCTCTTACACAATGTGCCCCTTCATCTCCGCTATGCCCCTCTTCCACAATGTCCCCCTTCATCTCCTCTATGGCATAGAGGAGATGAAGGGGGACATTGTGGAAGAGGGGCATAGCGGAGATGAAGGGGCACATTGTGGAAGAGGGGCATAGCGGAGATGAAGGGGCACATTGTGGAAGACGGGCATAGCGGAGATGAAGGGGGACATTGTGGAAGAGGGGCATAGAGTCTATGCCCCTCTTCCACAATGTCCCCCTTCATCTCCGCAATGCCCCCTTCATCTCCGCAATGCCCCCGTACCTCCAGTCCCTGGTGGTCCAGCGGAGCGTCTTCGGATCTGTGCCTCTTCCGGCACAGATCCCCGCCACCCGAACATGGCGGGAGAGCACATGGCGGTACTCGACGAGTACCGCCATGTGCCGAGCAGAGCGATGCATCGGCCGAGCACGCTCGCTCATCACTAGTTACTGCCAGCAAGTACCTTATGCATTTTCAGGAAATGTTTTAACCCCTTAAGGACCCATGACGGTCCAGGACCATCATGGCTTGTTTTCACTTAAGGACCGATGATGGTCCTGGACCGTCCTCAAATTCCGGGCTCCCCTCGTGGTTGCACGCCGTTCTGGGAGTCCGGAATCCGATTCTGAAAAAAAATGGTCCCTGGTCCTTAAGTGACCGTACCGTGCGTGCGCGGCCGATCCTTAAGGGGTTAAAGTTACACCATTTCCTTTGCGTCTTGTAAAATACATACTGTGAAACAAGGTGTAAAAGGAATGAATGCCCCAAATTTCCCCATTAACTGCCTTCCCCTTAATGGCAATAAATGGGACAAATGTATGCATAAGTATCCTAGTAAATTGGCTTAGGCAGGGGAAGGCCTAGAAAATCTAGTCCAGCTCTGTTTTTGTGGCGTAATGCAATTGCAGTCCACTGAGACTGATGTACTAAGAACAACTGGAGCAATTATGTACCAAAGAGACAGCACTCAAAGGGTAAATTAAAAAGAAGTTGGTTTAACCCAGATTTGCCCCATTTTTCTTTATACATATGTTCTTTAATCACTTGGGGTCATAATTCATTATGTAGGAGCTATTCTGAGGCAAACAACAGGACAAATAAAAATACCCCGGATGTATGTATAATGTATTAAATCTAACTGGAGCAATTCCAGCCGTGTGATAGGGGGCAGATACAATGTTCCATTGGTTTATATGGCCCTATTAACCCCTTGAATTCTAGAGAGGTCTCCAACGCATTGAGAAGCACATTTAAACACATTTAAAAACATGTAAGGCAGCCTATTATCCTAACCAGATTGCATACGGTAGTCTGTATAATGCCTCGTGACAGGAGGTATGGATACTTCCACAACAGGGCGATGTAGTAATAGAATTCTGCTCTAAACTAGGTACTGGGACAATGTCTTACTGCTACGTCTGCCTAATGGCAATTTATTAAACTGGTTACACTGAAAACTGTCCTCTGTATTCCACCTGCTCCAAGGAGAGGACAGCGGGGCAGTGCATGAACAGTTCACTCTATGTGGGGGAGTACATGGACATTTCACTCTGTGTGCAGAGTACATGGACATTTCACTCTGTGTGCAGACAGGGCTGGATTTACATCTCAGGAGCCTGTAGGCACAGAAATCTAAAGCACACCCCACATCTCAAAATTGCTCCCCATCACCTCCAAATTGCCCCCACCATCTCCATGTTGCCCTTACAATGCCCCCCTTCGGCTCAAACTTGCCCCCGCCATCTCCATGTTGCCCTCACATTGCCTGCCTCCCTCCCATTGTCTGTTTCCTACCTGCCTGACAGGAGATCTGTTGTCTGTGCCTCCTTTGGCACACTCAGTCCTGTAGTTGCTGAAGCTCCCATGCGGTCTGCTATTCAGGAATGCAGAGAGCTGGGAGATGATGTCATCTCCCAGCGGTCTGTATTGCTACAGTGCCAGGGAGGTAGGAAATAGACAACGGGAGGGGGGGGGTGAGGGCAACATGGAGGCGCAGCCAGAGAGGTGGCAAGTTTTTTTTTTTGTTTTTTTTTTTTTAAAGTAGGGAAAAAAAAAATCCCATTGGCAGGCACCGTTCTGTGGCAAATCCGGCCCTGTGTGCAGAGTACATGGACATGTCACTCTGAGCAGAGTACATGGACATTTCACTCTGTGTGAAAAGTACATGGACAGTTCACTCTGTGTGCAGAGTACATGGACATTTCACTCTGTGTGCAGAGTACATGGACAGTTTACTCTGTGTGCAGAGTACATGGACATTTCACTCTGAGCAGAGTACATGGACATTTCACTCTGTGTGCAGAGTACATGGACAGTTCACGCTGTGTGCAGAGTACATGGACAGTTCACTCTGTGTGCAGAGTACATGGACAGTTCACGCTGTGTGCAGAGTACGTGGACATTTCACTCTGTGTGCAGAGTACATGGACATTTCACTCTGTGTGCAGAGTACATGGACATTTCACTGTGAGCAGAGTACATGGACATTTCACTCTGTGTGCAGAGTACATGGACAGTTCACTCTGTGTGCAGAGTACATGGACATTTCACTCTGTGTGCAGAGTACATGGACAGTTCACTCTGTGTGCAGAGTACATGGACAGTTCACTCTGTGTGCAGAGTACATGTACAGTTCACTCTGTGTGCAGAGTACATGGACATTTCACTCTGTGTGCAGAGTACATGGACATTTCACTCTGTGTGCAGAGTACATGGACAGTTCACTCTGTGTGCAGAGTACATGGACAGTTCACTCTGTGTGCAGAGTACATGGACAGTTTACTCTGTGTGAAGAGTACATGGACATTTCACTCTGTGCGGGGAAGTACATGGATATTTCACGCTGTGTGCAGAGTACATGGACATTTCACGCTGTGTGCAGAGTACATGGACATTTCACGCTGTGTGCAGAGTACATGGACATTTCACGCTGTGTGCAGAGTACATGGACATTTCACTCTGTGTGCAGAGTACATGGACATTTCACTCTGTGTGCAGAGTACATGGACAGTTTACTCTGTGTGCAGAGTACATGGACATGTCACTCTGAGCAGAGTACATGGACATTTCACTCTGTGTGAAGAGTACATGGACAGTTCACTCTGTGTGCAGAGTACATGGACATTTCACTCTGAGCAGAGTACATGGACATTTCACTCTGAGCAGAGTACATGGACATTTCACTCTGTGTGCAGAGTACATGGACAGTTCACTCTGTGTGCAGAGTACATGGACAGTTCACGCTGTGTGCAGAGTACATGGACATTTCACTCTGTGTGCAGAGTACATGGACATTTCACTCTGTGTGCAGAGTACATGGACATTTCACTCTGTGTGCAGAGTACATGGACAGTTTACTCTGTGTGCAGAGTACATGGACATTTCACTCTGAGCAGAGTACATGGACATTTCACTCTGTGTGCAGAGTACATGGACAGTTTACTCTGTGTGCAGAGTACATGGACAGTTTACTCTGTGTGCAGAGTACATGGACAGTTCACTCTGTGTGCAGAGTACATGGACAGTTCACTCTGTGTGCAGAGTACATGGACATTTCACTCTGTGTGCAGAGTACATGGACATTTCACTCTGTGTGCAGAGTACATGGACATTTCACTCTGTGTGCAGAGTACATGGACATTTCACTCTGAGCAGAGTACATGGACATTTCACTCTGTGTGCAGAGTACATGGACAGTTCACTCTGTGTGCAGAGTACATGGACATTTCACTCTGTGTGCAGAGTACATGGACATTTCACTCTGTGTGCAGAGTACATGGACAGTTCACTCTGTGTGCAGAGTACATGGACAGTTCACTCTGTGTGCAGAGTACATGGACAGTTTACGCTGTGTGAAGAGTACATGGACATTTCACTCTGTGCGGGGAAGTACATGGACATTTCACGCTGTGTGCAGAGTACATGGACATTTCACGCTGTGTGCAGAGTACATGGACATTTCACGCTGTGTGCAGAGTACATGGACATTTCACGCTGTGTGCAGAGTACATGGAAATTTCACTCTGTGTGCAGAGTACATGGACATTTCACTCTGTGTGCAGAGTACATGGACAGTTTACTCTGTGTGCAGAGTACATGGACATGTCACTCTGAGCAGAGTACATGGACATTTCACTCTGTGTGAAGAGTACATGGACAGTTCACTCTGTGTGCAGAGTACATGGACATTTCACTCTGAGCAGAGTACATGGACATTTCACTCTGAGCAGAGTACATGGACATTTCACTCTGTGTGCAGAGTACATGGACAGTTCACTCTGTGTGCAGAGTACATGGACAGTTCACGCTGTGTGCAGAGTACATGGACATTTCACTCTGTGTGCAGAGTACATGGACATTTCACTCTGTGTGCAGAGTACATGGACATTTCACTCTGTGTGCAGAGTACATGGACAGTTTACTCTGTGTGCAGAGTACATGGACATTTCACTCTGAGCAGAGTACATGGACATTTCACTCTGTGTGCAGAGTACAAGGACAGTTCACTCTGTGTGCAGAGTACATGGACAGTTTACTCTGTGTGCAGAGTACATGGACAGTTCACTCTGTGTGCAGAGTACATGGACAGTTTACTCTGTGTGCAGAGTACATGGACATTTCACGCTGTGTGCAGAGTACATGGACATTTCACGCTGTGTGCAGAGTACATGGACATTTCACGCTGTGTGCAGAGTACATGGACATTTCACGCTGTGTGCAGAGTACATGGGCATTTCACTCTGTGTGCAGAGTACATGGACATTTCACTCTGAGCAGAGTACATGGACATTTCACTCTGTGTGAAGAGTACATGGACATTTCACTCTGTGTGCAGAGTACATGGACATTTCACTCTGTGTGAAGAGTACATGGACATTTCACTCTGTGTGCAGAGTACATGGACATTTCACTCTGTGTGCAGAGTACATGGACAGTTTACTCTGTGTGCAGAGTACATGGACATTTCACTCTGTGCGGGGAAGTACATGGACATTTCACGCTGTGTGCAGAGTACATGGACAGTTCACTCTGTGTGCAGAGTACATGGACATTTCACTCTGAGCGTGGAAGTACATAGACATTCACTCTGTGTGCAGAGTACATGGACAGTTCACTCTGTGAGGGGGAGTACATGGACAGTTCACTCTGTGTTGGGGAGTACATGGACATTCACTTTGTGTGCAGAGTACATAGACATTTCACTCATGTGGGGGAGTACATGCACATTTCACTCTGAGCAGAGTACATGGACATTTCACTCTGTGTGAAGAGTACATGGACATTTCACTCTGTGTGCAGAGTACATGGACATTTCACTCTGTGTGAAGAGTACATGGACATTTCACTCTGTGTGCAGAGTACATGGACATTTCACTCTGTGTGCAGAGTACATGGACAGTTTACTCTGTGTGCAGAGTACATGGACATTTCACTCTGTGCGGGGAAGTACATGGACATTTCACGCTGTGTGCAGAGTACATGGACAGTTCACTCTGTGTGCAGAGTACATGGACATTTCACTCTGAGCGTGGAAGTACATAGACATTCACTCTGTGTGCAGAGTACATGGACAGTTCACTCTGTGAGGGGGAGTACATGGACAGTTCACTCTGTGTTGGGGAGTACATGGACATTCACTTTGTGTGCAGAGTACATAGACATTTCACTCGTGGGGGAGTACATGCACATTTCACTCTGTGCAGAGTACATGGACAGTTCACTCTGTGTGCAGAGTACATGGACAGTTCACTCTGTGTGCAGAGTACATGGACAGTTCACTTTGTGTGCAGAGTACATGGACATTTCACTCTGTGTGGGAGTACATGGACATTCACTCTGTGCGGGGAAGTACCTGGACAGTTCACTCTGTGTGCAGAGTACATGGACAGTTCACTCTGTGTGCAGAGTACATGGACATTTCACTCTGTGTGCAGAGTACATGGACAGTTTACTCTGTGTGCAGAGTACATGGACATTTCACTCTGTGTGGGAGTACATGGACATTCACTCTGTGCGGGGAAGTACCTGGACAGTTCACTCTGTGTGCAGAGTACATGGACAGTTCACTCTGTGTGCAGAGTACATGGACATTTCACTCTGTGTGCAGAGTACATGGACAGTTTACTCTGTGTGCAGAGTACATGGACATTTCACTCTGTGCGGGGAAGTACATGGACATTTCACGCTGTGTGCAGAGTACATGGACATTTCACGCTGTGTGCAGAGTACATGGACATTTCACGCTGTGTGCAGAGTACATGGACATTTCACGCTGTGTGCAGAGTACATGGACATTTCACGCTGTGTGCAGAGTTTAAATGTCAGAATTCTGAGTTTAAAAGTCAGAATTCTGACTTTAAAAGTTGAAATTTTGACTTTAAAAGTCAAAATTCTGAGTTTAAATGTCAGAATCCTGAGTTTAAAAGTCGAAATTTTGACTTTAAAAGTCAAAATTCTGAGTTTAAAAGTCAAAATTCTGTCTGACTTTTAAACTCAGAATTTCAACTTTTAAAGTCAAAATTTCGACTTTTAAACTCAGAATTCTGAGTTTTAAACTCAAAATTTCGACTTTTAAAGTCAAAATTTCGACTTTTAAACTCAGAATTTTGACTTTTAAAGTCAAAATTTCGACTTTGAAACTCAGAATTCTGACTTTAAAAGTCAAAATTAGAATTTTTTTTTTTTTTGTTGGCCCCAGAGCTCTTCCGTACTAAAAAGATGCAAACAAAAGTGGTGTAAAGTTACTCCATTTTCATGAACAGTCTATAGGGGACGAGTTTGGGGTTTGTTCGAAATAAAGTACTACCAACGGTACAGCATGTGAGCCAGTAGGAAGGAAAAAGCCCCAGTGCAGAAAATAAGCTGAACAAGCAGATTTTTACATTTCTCCTACTGTTTCTGTACAGCTCAGTAACTGGTATGGATACTCAATTAAGCAACAGCATTTGTATAGTATACCTGGTGCTCAGATTGTCAAAACAGACATGTTCAACTATTAAAATAAAAGAAATAGACTTTAGCACTATGCAGTTGAGTGTAAAACACATGATAGCATTTACTCTCAGGAGATCCAGATCAGGCGATGCCTTGACAGCAAGCATAAAAGTGTTTGTGGGAGCGGTGTTTTGTTACTCTCTGTCACGCTGACCTGGTTGCCTTTATATCCATATACAGTGTATTATGTGAATGCAAATATATGGCCTTACCTTCATAGGTATAGTACAGTGTATTCTTTATCTGAATTGCATTATGTGTCATTTTGTGTCTGTGAGCATAGCTGGTTTTAATTATTTATTCTTTATTTGAATTGCATTATGTGTCATTTTGTGTCTATGAGCATAGTTGGTTTTAATTATTTAGCTTCAGTTTGGCCCTTAAGAAATAAAGTTTGGACATCCCTGAGACACGCACACACATACACTCACACACACTATTTGACAATGTCATTTATCAACCAGTTTGAGTACACCAACCTTTATATGCCATAAGTACAGTTACTCCATGGATTCCAAGTATCTTGCAACAGTCATTGGATATGGAACATTATCATTACTTTAGGTAAGCATTATTATGGCGGAGAAGTACCATTTATATAGTTATATTTCAAACAGCAATTTTATGTTAAATTTATTTTTCCAAATTCAGACTTAATGGTACTCTGCTCATAAAAGCAGAGTAAAGGGACTTAACAGCTATTATTTCAGATGACTAGGAGGTAGGTAAACAATGCAGTAAAGCAGTGGGAAAGCTAATAGGGTACTGGGTTGTATAAGAAGAGACTTAGCAGTGGGAAGGTATTAAAGGTACAAATGTCAATCTTTAGATTACTGGTATGGCCTCGTCTGGAGTACTGTGTACAGATCTGGAGACCACATCTCCATAGGAACATTGATAAGCTGGATACAGTTCAAAGGAGAGCCACTATAATAGTACAGGGTCTTCATGGCAAAACAAAGGATAGACTCAAAGACCTAAATACTGTATATATAGCAGATGAGTCCAAATTTTTTAACTTGTTGGCCAGATAATCAGAAATTCATAGCCTGTCAGATATTCAAAAATTATGATTTTTCTTTAGCTGTAAAATAAAAACAGTAGACAAGAAGTTTTATTTAAGGATTTAATAAAGCTTTGGCGGGAAGAATTATACAGAAAAAAAGACAACATGATTTAAAGTTATAGAAGACTCATAAGTAATGTGCATAAGTAGTACTTTACCGAAAAAGTAATAGATTAATGGAACAGTCTCCCAGTGGAAGTAGTACAGGCATATTGATTCTGAAATATATGTGTTGTTGTGGATTTCAATTAAATAGGAAATAGACTGGGTGGGCTGATTGGTTGTTACCTGCTATCAAACTCTATGGGGTTTATGCAGTAAGACGTTATAAAGAGGTGATAATACAGCAATAACTACTCCAGTGATATAACTTCTTCAATTCCTGTTATTCTATGGAGTCTATGCATTACGATTTTCAAAGTTGGAGAAATCTTCGTGCATACAGGAACTGTAGAAGTGATATCACTGGAGAAAACATATCCCTGTTATTCTACTTTATCACTGTTTAGTGCAAAACCCCGTATGTTTCTAGGCTTATAACTTGTGAATGGAATTTATACATTTTGGATTTCAGGTTACATTGAAAAATGAGTAGTCTCCCATTTTCTTCATCAGACCTACGGCAACATTTAATGAACAGATTAAAATTCCATTATCAACATTCACACATAAACATTTTTTATTGGATACTCTTTGCTTTTGTTTAAAGGGATAGTAATGTTTCATAATAAAAGCAGCTCTAATTAATCATCATATTTTGACTTTGGAGAGTGATATTTCAAATTCTGTCAGAGTTGTAGTTCAGGAGTAATTCAATGACAAAGTGTCCCCCTCCCACCCCTTTTACTGATGTAACACTGCTCAGCCAGATCAGAAGGGAGGTGCCCAGGTAGACTGCAGAGAGGGACAATCTTCAATTAAGATAAGGGAAAAAGCTGAAAAGCTTGTCAAGGAGGGCAGGGCTTTTATTGTTCTCATAGGATGAAGATTGCCCCCTTCTGTTATCTGTCTGGTCTTACAACTAGATTCCATATCTGAGAAGAGATGGCTTACACTAGGTAAAAGGGGTGGGATGGCAAACTTTGCTTGTGAATATCTCTCAAACCATGTTTTTTTAATGCTTACAAAATAAAATAAAGATAAAATTAAGTATTACTATCCCTTTAAGTGAACAAATGTGCCCCCTGAGATAATTAGGTATAAAGTGAATGTTTTACAGACAAGAAAGTCCATAATTCACCGGCATGTAAAGAATAGACCTAGGTGGTTGAAACTCCGCTCATTTTAGCTGAATAAATTATATAAACGATAATGCAAATGTTTAGCCCTTTAAGTGCTAATGCTTGGATAGCTCTCTGGCACTCACATGGTTAATTGTTTATGGTGGTAAATGTAGCAAGAAAAATTGAACCTCAGAGGCAAAACTGTTTGTTAAAACCACTGTTAAAGTTCCCATTCAAACAAACAAGAATGAGAAATTCAAGGTTATATTTTGTGAACATTAAATCTGCACATAATTGCTGAATAGTAAGAGAGCAAGGAAGATGCAAGTAAGTAAGGGGGGTAAGAATTTGTGTTCACAATTATTTATCCAGCTTTTGTTTGTTTGATTGAGAACTTTAGCTAAATGTTTTTCCTTTTAAAGGGATAGTAATTTTTCACAAAAACAGTAACTCCAATTAATCTTCATGGTATTTGAGCCATAGAGATTGTTATTTCAATACTGTGAGAGTTGTAGTTCAAGAGTAATTGAATGATAAAGTATCCTCTCCCACCCCTTTTACCTAGTGTAAGCCACCTCCTCTCAGATGTGGAATCTGGTGTCTTGATTGGACAGCTCACACTAAGGGACAGTCTTCTTACTGTGAACATTAGAAAAACCCTGCCCCCCTTGACAGGTTTCACTGAAGATTGTCCCTCTCTGAGATCCATCCGGACAGTCTTGGTTCTGTGATGTGAGCATTGTTACATCAGTAAAAGGGGTGGGTGTGGTATACTTTAGATAAGATTGAATAAATCTCCCATTCATAGGACAGGAGTTTAAAATAACTTCTCTCCTCCAGTGGTAAAGTTCTTATCCACATGTCCCTTGGCCCCTTGCCTTCTCATACACATGTGAATATCTGGTGTTTCCTTTCTGGGCCGCCATGTAAAAACACTTGAGTGAAGAGGAAATCTAACAGATGAGGCAATGTACTGTGTTTTTCCCATAAGGAAAGCTGCAGACTCAGTGGTATCTTCCTAAAGTTAATTTTGCTTTCCTGTTGTGTAATGAACATCTTTTGCTGGAGAAAAAACAATCCACGGTCTGATGGTCATTAATATTTACGTTCCAGAGAGAACGAGGCTCATGTACTAAGAAACTTGAGTAATTCTGGGGTAAATAAACTTAATTGTCTCCAATGTATTCTGAAGCTATGTGTTTGAGACCTCTTTAGCATACAAGGGGTTAACTGCAGCTGTTTAGTTTGTTACTGATATGTGCAATATTAACATGTATTAATTAAGGCTGATTTTTTTGCCTGTAATTCTAGATTATTAAAATGTATCATTGGTTATCTCTCTGAAGTTCTTTCTAATCTACAATTGTATTTTCTGTGATATAATCCAGTGATATCTATGTCACAGGTAATGTAATCCAGCCCATAATTAGTACTGCCATGTCACATTTCAGGGGTATGTTCAAACTGTGATTCAGAAAACGTGTGCATTTGGGCAATACTGTAAAAGAATAACAAGAATTAATAAAACAAATGTAACTCAAGGTTAGCGTGGATGGCAGGAATAAGTAAAAAAGCTATACCTGTAACTTATATGTCAGCAAAAATAAGGTTTCTATGTCTTGGCACTTTTGTAAACACATTTCTTCAGTAACCAGGGGATAGTCAGTGTGTTGGACACAACACAATTCCTGTACTAATCCTTAGAATACCAGAGGGTATCCAACACATTGCGAATCAATCAAATTATCCCCTAAATACATATATATTTACTGAAGAGATGTAAGGACGAAAATAAAAATATAGATCTGAATTATTTTGTCCCCTTAACATGCCGTCCCTTTTCAATCTTACATATTGCACAGACTTCAACTCTGAGCTGATGTGTCCCTGTGAACATAGTCTAAAATGCTATACAAAATCTCAGTGGTTCTCAACTCCTGTCCTCAGGACCCACTAACAGGCCAGGACTTAGGGATTTCTCTGCTAGAGCACAGGTGTGGTGATCAGAGGCTCATTCACATTTATTAACTCACCTGTGTTCTAACAAGGAAATCATCAAATCCTGGTCTGTTAGTGGGTCCTGAGGACAGGAGTTGAGAACCACTGCTCCAGCGAACCAAGCAACTCTCTTGTTAAACCTTACATCATTACATACCTTGTTTTAATGAGTTACAAAGATATAATAAAAGCATATCAAACATGAATTTATTGTGTCACCTATCAGATTAGTTGCTCTAACATATCCCAGGCAAATGAGGTAAATGTGGAAGCATTGTGTTTAGCTTTGTTTATGCCTTGGTATTCTTCTTTGTTCATAGACACAGTACACAATGAACTTTTCCTTCCATGTTGCTTTTAATTCATCCCATGGGCATTTCATTCTTCACCAGAACCGGACAAGAGTAACTCCTGTAGATAAGGCTGGTGATAACATGGCCAAGCCAAGTGAACCATGCCAAATGATACATTGTTGTTATTGGAAGCTGGAGTTATCTCTGGCTACACAGTTTCCAAAGCCTGAAGCTACAAGTATAAATTCACAATAGGGCAGAACACAGCCAGGTGGAAAATTAAGTGGAGAACATTAAATCAGGATTTGAACTTGAATAACCTAGACACACAGCTGGATGATGTCCAATAAAATAAAATATTAATTTACTTAAAGAGGCAGTAATGTTTAACCCCTTTGATGCTAGATATGTATCCAACTCATATTGAATTGCACTGGAGATCTCTATCATCTATGAGATTAGAACAAATTGTTCTTGCAAAACTCAGAGATATATACAAGTTTTCATATTTTGATAGAACGTAAGATATCTGAAATTTTCTATATTTTTTTTCAGCAGGTTGGATGGAACAGTTTCACCTGTATTATTTACTACCCACTAGATATGTGACCATAGAATGAAACGTTTACACACACACACACACACACACACACACACACACAGATACACACCACACACGCACACACACACACACAAACACACCACACACAGACACACACACACAGATACACACCACACAGGCACACACACAGATACACACCACACACACACGCACACACACAGATACCACACACACACACACGCATACACACCACACACAGATACACACCACACATGCACACACACAAACACACACACACAGATACCACACACACAGATACACACCACACATGCACACACACACAGATACCACACACACACATACACACCACACCCACACACACAGATACACACCACACATGCACACACACAAACACACACAGATACCACACACGCACACACACCACACGCAGATACACACCACACACAGATACACACCACACCCACACACAGATACACACACTTACTTCTTTTGAGAATTCTGTTTATTGTTTTGAATTTTAGATAGGCAAGTATTCCAAACGTATATGCTGTATTAACAAATGTTAAATTACTTTTGTTAACAGAAATGAAAAAGAAAAGTATATGAAATATTGTTATCTTTGTATGTCCTCAATCATTTTTTAACTTATTTTGCAATTGATGTAAACTTGTGGTAATGCTCTACTATTTGTATGAGCACTCTGACAGGAACACACATGTGCACACTCACATACACTCATAGGAACACATACACACATACCTCCCAACATTTCCAATAGCCAAAGTGGGACACTTTTGTTTTAGGTGGCATTGCTGGGGGTTTGGCTGGTGGATGGGTCATTACCAAGACTTTTTAGGTTATTTTATGACCTATTGACACTTCTTTGTGTAGATGAATAAATGATTTAGCGAGACCCCAGTATTTTATTTACACAGACTAATTTATAAACATACTATATTGACATTTATCCCTTTAAGGACCGGGAAAATATGAGGTGGATTGCACTTAAGGACCAGAGCAATACTGACCTTTGTGACGTACAAGTAGGGCTTTCTTTTGATACCACACTTATATGGATAACCCACCATTTACTTTATTGAAATTAAAGAAAACTGTTAAAAATATTTAAAAAAACCACCATTGTTATTTTTTCTTTTGTGATCATTTGGGCACAATGGATTACATTTTTATGGAGACTGCATGAAAGGTGTGACTAGTCATTCATACCTACAAAATGGGCAATTTTAAGTATTAATCCCCATGTCCCTCATTTCCCCCCTAGTTTCCAATTTTTTGTTCAATAAGATTGTATTACTTTTCTCCACAACAATAACAATACAATTTATGTTTATTTAACCCCTTAACGACATGTGACGTACTATGACCGTCACGGTCCTTGAAATACTCAAGGACCGATGACGGTCATAGTACGTCACGTACTTTTTACTTACAGCGCTCTACCGGGAGCGCTGTAAGTAAAAATAGGGCCTGAAATTGACCGCTCCAAGACCGGAGTGATCTCTATCAGGTCCCATAGTGACGCGCCGATACACGCGACAGGTCACGTGTACCGGCGCGTCCACGTGGTTCTATGCGGTCCTTATGGGATGGAAACGTCCCATGACCGCCGGTCATTAAGGGGTTAAACTTCAGTAGATGTGTTTATTAAATTGTATTTGTAAATACAATATGTGCTGTTTTGGATTTATAAAAAAAAAACAAAACAAAAAAAAAACAACAAGCTGCTGTTAGCAGGTCAAAAAAGACCTGTATTTATCCTGCCCAGTGATCTAGCGCTGAAGGGGTTAAAATCCCCACTCTGGCCTGTATTTCTCCCTGTGTGTGACTGCTCTCTGCATCTCTGTCCCTTACTTTAAAGGGATTGTAATGTCCCAAAATAAGTATGCACAAAATTGTAGACGCCATAAAAATACTTAATGACCTTACTCGTATCTCTTGAACCTTTATGGTTTGAGAGATAAAAGAAAATAAAGTTTCCCGCTCCCTCCCCCTTCTCATGCGCCAGCTGTATAGCTGATGGCATGAGATACTGGTTCTGGGATCAGACGGCAGCTCTTCAGGAGCACTGACATCGAGATATCTAACTACAAATACTTCATCTGAATGGTCTACAACGTGTGCCTGGTTTGCAAGCACACGTTGTAGACCATTCTGATGAACTATTTATAGTTAGATATCGCTATGTCAGTGCTCCTGAATCGCCGCGTCTGGTCGCGCGACCAGATTCTGCCTCTGACTGCTTTACAGCTTGTCAGGCAGAAAGGGGAGGGAATGGAGACCTTTATTTTATTATATTTCTCAAACCATAAAGGTTTGAGAGATATGAGTAAGGTCATTAAGTATTTTTTATTGCGTCTACAAGTTTGGGCATACTTTTGTTGGGACATTACAATACCTTTACTAGTAACGAAGAGAAAGGCAGACAGCAGTCACAAAGGTAATGTGCAAATGTGAATGAAAATGCTGGTACATGTGATTGTGCCTGGAGCGATCATGTGTACCGGCAGAACAGAGAAGGACTGAATGTGAGCGCCCTAAACACACACTACACAATCTGATCTAATCTCCTAAAAAGAATGACACCGTGGTTGGAAAGAGGAACAGAGAGAGGAATTTGATTCTCACAGAGGGGCTGTCTCTCCTAAAGAGGGACACTTGGGACAGTATCACAATAACACACACAGTTACTACATAACCTTTTCATCTAAAGTTCATATTGTGTTTCTGGTAAATGCTGATTTTCACATGCTTATTGCTTTTGAACAGATTGACATATCTCTTTGAAATTTTGCATTTTAGGACCCTTTGCCAGTCTTAGAGACTATGCTATTCTGGTTCATATTTGCTTGGTATTTGAAAAAGAAAAAAGGAGGGATAGAAAAAAATGTGGACTTTTTCAGGCTTACATCAAAATCTAGTGAATGTAGCTAGATATACATTATTGGGGGCAATCCACTTTCATTTACAGTGTAAACAAAGGCACCTCTAATAATAATAATTCTAATCAAACATGCAATCTCACAAGTTTTTTTTTTTTTACAAAAAAAGACAAAAGATTAAAAGACAAAAACTCCAGGCCTCTACAAACTCATTTGTATGTGCTTACAAAAGACTGTCTGACCTTGGGGGGTCTCGTGATTCCATACAAATAATATATATATATAAATATATATATATGTATATATATATATATATATATATATATATATATATACATATACAGTGCAGTCCACATGTATTTGGGCAGTGACATGGGTTTTGTGTCAGCTTTAATTTGAGGGTATTTACATACCATAAACCTTGAACAGTGTATGAATTACAGCCCTTTATATACAGCCACTCCATTTTAGGGGACCAAAAGTAATTGGACAATTGGCTGCTCAGCTGTTTCATGACCAGGTGTGTGTCATTGAATTGTTAGTTCATGTACAAAAGAGCTAACCAAAGGTCTATAGGTGACTCTAGGTGTGGCATTTGCATTTGCAGTCTGTTGCTGTTGTCTCTCAACACAACGAGCAAAGAAGTGTCAATGCCAGTAAAACATGCAATCATGAGGCTGAAAACAATAAATATGTCATAGACATAGCCTAACATTAGGTGTGTGTGTGTGTGTGTGTGTGTGTGTGAAAGAGTGTTGTGTCAAAGTTAGCTGTGTGGTACATTAAGAAGCAAGAACACAAAGCCGAGCTCAACAATAGCATACCTCCTGGTAGACTATGGAACTGTCGTGAATGACCAAAGAATGCTTGCAATTGTGAAGAAAAAAACTATTTCAACTGTCCAACAAATCAAGAACACTCTCCGGGATGTAAGGATAGAGCTATCAAAGAGTATCATAAATGAAAACTACAATAGCATAACCACAGAGGGTTTGCAACAAGATGCAAACCACTGGAAAGCCTCAAGAATATAAAGGCCAGTTTATAGTTTGTTAAAAACTACTTAAATACCTGTAGAGTTCTGGAACAAAGTATTATGGACAGATGAGGCAAAGCTTAGCTTGTACCAGAGTGATGGAAAGGGGGAAGTATGGAGAAAGAAAGGAACTTCACATGAACCAAAGCATACCACCTCATCTGTGAAACATGGTGGAGGTAGTGTTATGGTTTGGACATGTATAGCTGCCACTGGAACTGGTTAACTTGTCTTTATTGATTATGTGACTGCTGACAGTAGCAGCATGATAAATTCTGAAGTGTGCAGAAGCATCTTATTTGCTCAGATCCAACCAAATACCTCAAAACTCATTTCAAGCTAATTTGCCTTAAAGCAAGACAATGACCCCCAAACATGCTGCTAAAGAAACCAAAAAGTTTTTCAGGGTAAAAAAGTGGAATGAGAGGCCAAGTCAATCACCCGACGAATCCAAATGAGCACGTGTTTCACTTGTTGAAGACAAGACTGAAGGAAAAAAAACAGGAACCAAAGATGGCTGCAGTACAGGCCTGGGAGAGCATCCTCAGTGAAGATACTCAGCGTCTGGAGATGTCTATGGGATGCAGATGTCAGGCAATCATCAAATTCAAATGATTTACAGCAAGGTAGCAAATATGACAACTTTGTTTAAGATTATGTTATTTGTTCAATCACTTTTGGTCCCCTCAAATGGAGGGACTATTAATGAAAAGGGCTGTAATTCCTACACTGTTCACAGTTTATGAATGTATCCTCTTAGAGTCTTAGTGATTATTTCATTCCAAATCCAATGTTCTGGAGTACAGTGCCAAAATAACAAAACGTGTGTCCCTGTCCAAAATATTATGGACTGCACTGTATCTATTACCTAGTTGCCAATTTATCCAAAGCAAATGATCTTTTTCATTCCACCACTGACTTAAATGCCCACTCTTTGTATAGGGAATCTCTATGTGCATACTCTTGACTCCTTAATATTAGACATAGGTATAATTAGCTTTGATGTTCGCAACAGAATATATAATCTCAGCTCCTGTCAATATGGAATTATCGACAGGCACATCATTTGCTTTTGCTTCTTGTGTTTAAGATATTCACACAGAGATTGTACCCCATTTGAATATCTTGCAGTTTATCAGACCCCACCTCCCAGGATATATAGAATTCTCCTCTAACATAAGAATCATGTTTAGGCGCATTTTCTAGTAGAATAGGAAAGTAAATTTGGTACTACTCTAACTCTTAAAGAATGGAGAAATATATTTTCCTAACATTTTGAAACATCTAGATACCCAGTTACCAGAGAAACAAGTTATAAGATTATTTCTTGTAGGAACAGAACCCTTGAATAACAAGCTTCCTTTTATCATAGCTGTTCTTCATTTTGCTGGAGATTTTCTAAATATGTGGATCAGTTTATCTTAAATGGTGGCCCTGTGGTTACATAGTTTCCTTTTTGGATGCAAGTGTAAAAGGAAATTCATAAGGTCACGTTCCCTTGATCCTTTATTTTGTCTATTTAATTTATACCACTCTTAGAAAAATATGGACCTCCTGTTCTCTCCTCCCATGTTTCCCATAAAATGCTAATAAGTCAATAATTCCAAAGATATGAAAGTCAATTTCTGTTCATTTTAGTTCAATTGAAAAACAATACCCAGTTGGTGATTAACATGGAAAAATGATATATAGTGTTTCTTGTAAAAAACCCTCCTGTTTCAGGTTACCTTTGGGATGTATGGGACAAAAACGCTACAGAGACCCAAATCATAGACTAGTAGATATTCAGAATAGCATACTTTATTCCCCCCGAGAAGAATTTTTTTGTATGTTTTAAGTATGGAAAATGTGGAAGATTACAAGATTGTTCCTTCTTTGTACACCCTACTGAGTCCTTTTAATGTTTTACTATAATTTTTATATATTTTTTGAAAAAAAAAGAAAAAAGATCCAGTTGGAAGAACTCAACATTAGTTAAAAAAGCAACAATATAATTCTTACACATGAGATCAAAAGCTTGCCATTCCATAATTAAACTTCAGAAAACATTAACCCTTTGAGTGCCAGAGGGGTACGCAACGCATTGCAAAGCAATGCGTTGCGTACCCCTCTGGCACTCAAAGGGTTAAGTAGACCTGTTACCCTAAGTTTCATTAGTTTACAGAAAATTTAAATCTTCCTATACTAGATGATTTTCTGAAAATACATTTTTTTTCTAAATTAATATTAATGTGTTGGTGATAAAATGTAATTCCCTGCACAGTATGCCAGTTAGGTCTGGTCAAAGTCAAACACCACTCACTGTTTTATTAGAAATACCCCAGAGTGTGCCAACATTCATTTATAGCACTGTGCGTGGCCTAGCTCAGATACTGATTAACATAAAAGTGTCACACAGTGCCATCAACAAAGAATTCTCATTTTTCATAAGTGACCTACATTGCAAACTAATGGTTAATATAACATATGAACAGTTTTTACTTCTCCCTCTCTGTCTCTCTTTCGCTCTCTCTGTAGACATTCCATCTCTCTGCTGTTCCTCATCACAATAACAGTGAACACAAACACACTGGTGCACATTTAGAGACAGCTAACATTCAATACTACCTTAAAGCTGTACTCACTGGATCTAAATGCCAACAATATACACAGGGAAATGTAAGTGTTCAGGGTTTTATAGATCCGTGTCGGCCAACACGGATCTCCTGCTGTCAGCAGGAAACATCAAACTTTGAATGCAAATATCTCGCAAACCACAGTGTTTTGAGAGATAGGGTTTTTTTGCATTCAATTCAACTTTTTAAGGACTACAAAATGCTATATATTTTTTCTGGGACATTACTGTCCCTTTAATTCTACCAGATCCACAATACTGGCCAGATTTTAGGGACAGCACAATTCTGACTATACTCTCCTAGTGATAATTAGTTCCTGGTCTAATGGATTTAGATTGTGTTATTTAAGGAAATCTATAAAAAAAAATAAAATAAATAAATAAATAAACTGTCCTGTTTGGTGCTGTCCAGGCTTGAACTCATCCACCCCCAGGCTTATAGTATATGTTTCACTAACCATGACTTCCAAACCTTTCAGTTTGTCAAGGTAATTAGATCACAGTCAATAGTAACAGTCTAAGAGGCCAATCACCTCTGGTACAGGTCACAGCATAGTTTTAGGATAAAGTTAAAGTCAGATTATGGCGTAACAACACATATTGTATGAAAGGTTACTAAATGGTCAAGAATGAATTTTTCTGACAATTAAAAAAGCAGAAAAATATAAGCATAATAGTCATGGTTGACATTCAGTAAGTTCATACCAGGGCAATTCCCCTGTACCCTTTTCACTTGCTCTTACAGGAGACCTGCAGGGCAATATACCATTACAGTAGTGAATGGTGCATTGTCCTGTTATTCTATATTGTATAGTTCATTGCATTACGGTGTTCATATAATAGTCTGTTGGTCTTTAATGATGATAATGTCTCATGTAAGGTTCTGCACTGTTAGTCTCATTTAATACCCTGCTCATTTCATATAAAACCATTTTACTCTGCTGATCTAATGTAATGGATTAGTCTCATGTAAAGGTATAGTGCCCTACTGATATCATGCAACAAGCTGCTGTGCTCATGTAATGGTATATTACTGTGCTGGTATTATGTAATACCCTGATAGCCTCATGTATTGGTATATTACTGTGCTGGTATTATGTAAGACCCTAATAGCCTCATGTATTGGTGTATTGCACTGCAGGTCTCATGTATGTTGCTATTCATTTTTGGTATGTAACTTCATCGGACTACTTCTCCATCACATATCAACTGCACCATAGGGGACAAATGTAAATTACCTAAATCCTAATTGATTAAAATGGTCATTGTAATGCTTTGAATGCTAGAGAGGTTTCCAACCCATTATTAATCAATGCGTTGGATTTCTCTAGCATTCAAGGGTTTAAAAGCCACATTTAAGTCAATGGGAATTGTAATTTTTTCCCTATGGTGCCCTTGCTTTGTTGCAGTATTGCATGTATTTAGATTGCTGTATTCCTATAATGTGGACTATGGAATGTAGAATATTACTCACACATAATCTGCATCACAGTGGCCAGTCACTGAATGACATCAAAGTAATTAATAATCCTTTATAATACTTTATTTATATAGCGCATACAGATTACGCAGTGCTTTACACTCATATTGGTCCCTGTCCCCATTGGAGCTCACAATCTAAATTCACCTATCAGTATGTTTTTTTTGGAGTGGGGGAGGAAACCGGAGTACCCGGAGGAAACCCACGCAAACACAGTGAGAACATACAAACTCATTGCAGATGTTGTCCTTGGTGGGATTTGAACTCAGGACCCCAACGCTGCAAGGCAACAGTGCTAACCACTGAGCCACTGTGCAACCAATCACTATCATCCAAAGGGTTAACTGTGTCACTGGAACTCAAACTGCTACCTAGAGACCAGAAACAGTCCAGTGAGGATATACACTAAGTAAGCTAAAGGTGAGATGTTGAGAAACTCTCCAGTGAGATGCTTTCTACTTCCTATGTTGGTCAATGTAACTCTGAAAAATTTGTTAGTGATAAGTGTAGATATACTTTTGCACAATTGTCACTATTGTTACCTTTGGATATTTTGCATTTTCATGCCTTCCAAGTGTCCCTATTTAGGAGGGACAGTCCCTATTTGAGGCCCAAACCCTCTATCCCTCTTTCTTACTCTATCAGAATGTGTAGTGTGTACCTAACTGTACCACACTGCTCCACATCAATATAACTAACACTAATGTTTACTTACATTTCAGTATATGTGTTTATAAATTAACCTGCCTCAATAAAATACTTTGGTCTTGTTCTAAACCATTTATTCATTTTCATAAAGAGGTGTCAATAGGTCATGAAGTAACCTAAAATTCTAGGTAATGTTACACCATCCAGACAGTGTACCCCCAGAAACACCACCTAAAACAAAAGTGTCCTCTTTGGCAAACTGAAATGTTAGGAGGTATGGTATGTTTACTTATCCAGCACTTTAAATGTTGGCACTTTTTAACTGTATTCTACTGAAGAGTTTAGCGAATCTGCTTCAGCAGTTTACTTTTTATGTCAGAGTCTTCTCATTCTTCTGATGCTATTGATATTGTACCATGATAATATGCTATTGACTATGATTGTCTTTTATTTTGTCATGTTTTCTCAATATATAGGATTTTTTTTTAAAATGTTTTCCCTAATCTGCAGGGAAATCATGGCCTAGATGCACTAAAAGTCGATGTGGTGTCGGTATGATATTGTCGATGTGTTCGAATCACTCGGACAATTCGATCTGCACACACATCGACATAGTCACAAAAATTGTCAGATAGAAAGGGAAGGTTGGAGGAGGTCCCTATTAGCATACAGGATCTTTGAAGTGCTGTCAGTGTGGAAGGGGTCTCCTCCCCTCACACATCACCAACACTACGACAATTCTGAACACCATCCTCTGTGCTTCCCTATCCAGCCAATAGGGGAATACAGAGAAGGCTTTCAGCACCATGGACAGCATTGAATGCCATAGGGATGTGCATTGCTCACCCCTCTGGTACCCAAAGGGCCAACAAACAGTGGAAATCAACAGACAAATGGAAGTTGTGATTTTGCTAGGACCTTAGCATAGCTCTTTTTTGTTTGCTTTTTTTAAATAATAAAGATTTAAGACAGCAGAGGCTGATATCGGAGTTTACTGAATGAGTTGAAATGTCACATTATAATATGGACACACCCCCTTGCATACGACTGTATCTGATTATGCTTCGTTTCCATATGGAAATGAGCAATTGTCGATTCGAAGAATACAAATTCGTAGACATGGTGAAGGCATGTCAGATTGATGTTGATGTGGGTATTTTTTTGTCGGAGCTCTGGTAAAGTGATGCTGTAGACACTTTGTGAATACTGAGGATGTGCCTACGACACAAATCCGACAGAGCATCCACATTCGTAGCCCTCTTTGACCTTTAGTGCATTTAAGCCCAGGTCTAGTGTTTCATTATATCTGAGAACATATGTGTGATAGAATAAAAGGGGTTTGGAGAATCTGGGGAAGATTCACTAAACAGTGATAAAGAGTTGATGAAGTGGAGATGACTCCAGTTTATCATTAATTCAGTTCCCATGTTATTCTATGAAACCTATTCATTAAGATCTCCAAAGTTGAAGAAATCATAGTGCATAG
The DNA here is from genome assembly GCA_037306005.1 of Rhinophrynus dorsalis. NCBI lineage: Eukaryota > Metazoa > Chordata > Amphibia > Anura > Rhinophrynidae > Rhinophrynus > Rhinophrynus dorsalis. The sequence continues at coordinate 93,486,009 of CM074723.1, read as the reverse complement.
GCTCCATAGAATAACATAGGAACTGGAAAAGTGATAAACTGGGGAAGTCATCTACACATTATCACCTCTTGATCACCGCTTAGTGAATCTCCCCCTTTATCTCTGGATAATTTATTTCACCTTAGTGCATCTCCTTCCTGGACCAAAGCAGTTCTATTCTTGAGCACTGGTGAGTTAGTCTGTGGCGCCATTATTTTTATTAAACCTTTAAAAACCACTCACAAACTCAAAGAACGTGCTTTCATATTAAAGGACACATTTATTTATTTTTAGAATGTGGTTCCTTGTGATGGGGAAGCTGTACTTCCTCGCCTCAGACACATATACACCCATCCTTCAAAATCAGTTAAGTGCAGCCTCTGTACCTCCACTGGTGTCTCTTCAAATAATGGCCCCACCTACGACTGCCAATTTTTATTCTTGCCAAAACTGAACTGAGGCATGATGCTTTATGCTAAACTTAGTATGGAATGCCACATTTTTGGTACTCAATTTCAAATTTTATAATTAACCCTTTGAGTGCTCTGCAATGCTTTCTATACCCCTTTGGCACTCAAAGGGTTAATTCCAATGGGAAAACTAATTTATGTCCTGCAAGCCTATTTTATGCAAGTAATGCAATGGGGTCCTCTCTAGCACTCAATGGGTTAACCCTTTGAGTGCTAGAGGGGTACACAATGCATTGGTTTGCGATGTGTTGCGTACCCTTCTGGCACTCAAAAGGTTAAAGCCCCATTTTAATCAGTAAGCAGCTGCACCACCAGCCAATTAGAATTTGTGCTCTAATGATAGATGTGTGCTCAAACCAATGGGAGAACAAAAGCTTGAAACTGAATCTGTTGATAAAACCAAACAGTGAAGTGCAAAACTGGACTGTCTTGGTCAAAACCAAATATGTGCTATTGTGCTCCTGTCTGCCACCAAGTGCGGGACCTCTAGCCCAGTGTGAATTTAGTGTGCGGCTAAGGCATATTGCCCCAGACACACACTACATTCAGACAGTGTTGCAGTCAGTTGCACACTTTACACCTCCACTCATAGCCACACAATGAGATAGGTCATTGCACAAACTGCTTTGCAACCTTCCACCTGCCTCCCAAACCTTTCAAGGCCCTGAACACTGCCTCTAATTGATGCAAAAGCAGCCAGACCGAATGACCACAATCCTCTCTAATTAGCGTGAGTTGTGAGTGCAAAAATCTACAATGAGCGTTTAGCCACAAAGTGGATTTTGGCCAACAACGCTTGTTGGTCCATGTACCGGTCCATCTATAGAATAGCTGCGGTACACAACTGGGTTTCTCTCTTGGTGTTTTTTTCCCCTTACCGGCTGCGTTACCAGAGGGAATAGAATCGAACCATGGATCTCTGTTTCCAGAAACATTAATGAGAATAACCTTATTTTCATCACTAAGAAAAGCCCTATCACATGTAGGTTTTCATAAAAAAGTTTAGTACTCCTTTAAATTCTTAACTGTAGAGAAGTGTATGTGTGTGCTTGTATGCATTAAAGCAATCATATGCTCTAGTACGCACCCTAAGGGGCAGCAGAGACTAATGTCTTAGTTCAGAAAGTTCCCCTGTTTCCAATCAAACAGAAGGGGAAAGCATGAACCAATAAATTAAAGTAACAGAGGAGGAAGATACAGTTTATGGTAGCTAATGTTAACTCAATGGGACTGGTCAAAAGTACATAAAGATAAGTATGTATGCTTATATACATATTCAGATATGGGTTATGATTTCTTAGGACAAACTATATGCACAGAATTGCCCTTAACCCCTTGGATGCTGCTAGTTACAGTGTAGATGCCTCTAACATCCAGTACCTTAAAGGAGAAACAAAACCTCCTAATAATAACCCTTATTTTATTATGGCCAGAAAATCCTAATGACCCCTATGAATTTTGTCCTTGTGACAATGTTCAAGAGAGAACATTGTGATTGTCATGTTCATGGAGGCAGACATGACAGTTGCAAGCAGTATTTTCAAAATGAAGCAGGAGTTCATGAGCTCACTTAACCCTCTGAGTGTCAGAGTGGTATCCAATGCATTGATTTGCAATGTGTGGGATACCTCTCTGACAATGAAATGGTTAAACCTGACAGGACCAGATGGGTGAGCAATATATTACAAGCAATGCACTGTACACCCCCCTGGTCCTTACAGGGTTAATTTCATCATGTACAATGAGCTGCATTTGAGTGTTCCTTCTAGAATCTCCCATGTCTGAATCCATGGCCATTAACCCTTTAAGTGCCCTCTGGCACTCAAAGGGTTAAAATTGAAATGAATTGTCATAAGTGCACACTAAGAATGTATATAGTATACTCAGGTGCAGCTCAGTCATGTTTTCTCTACTGTCTTGTGCCATTACAGAAAATGATTTTCCATATCCATATCTGTCTGGTTCTGGTTCTATGGTCATGGCATCCAGAACTGACTGAAAATGTCATGTTTATAATAAAGACACAAGGGAAAATTTCATGGGGGCCATTAGGATTTTCTGGCCATTGTAAGGTAACTGGGAGGTTAGCTCTGTTAATGATAATGATTGGACGGCCCTTATCTAAAAGCATGCACTCATTAATGATGGGGAGTTCTCCTGTCTATTTGCTTTCCCTCACACGATGTTTCTTTTTCTAACATGTTACCTATTTTTATCTGTTGTGGGGAAAATAATCCATCCTTTCACCTGCACAGGTATGTCATGGTCACATAACATGCTCAGAGCTGGATCATCCATTGTGGCAATCTAGGCACAGACAGAGGCCCTGATGTTGCTGCTGCTGCTAACATCTTGTGTCAGATGCCCTTTTTGTTTAGAGACCAGACCAGCATCATCATTATCCAGTTGCTCCCACTTCCATTCTTTCACAATGCCAATAGCTGCCAGCAGCACCTGATCAAGAGATGTGGGGCCCCAAATTGGTACCTTGCCTAGGGCAAGACATCTTGCCCTAGTGGCGTCTGCGCGCCTGCACTGTCAGTCCCAGACGGCTGTAGGAGGTGTTGCTAGAAGCCATTCGGCTCCGGAAGGGACTGACAGCGCAGGTGCACGGTCATCACTGGGGCAAGATGTCCGCGCTCTGTCCTGCCTGTCAGCCGAGGATGACTACATATTTCTCCATAAAGAGGTAATAATTCTGGTGACTAGCGCTACTAAGCAGCTAGTCGCCAGATAGGGAATTATTAGCGGTGTTAGTTCCACTTTAAAAGAAACAAAAAAAGAAACAAACAAATAAAAAATACTGCAGCAAACCAAATACACCTTACGGACAAATAAAAACTGACAGTAATTTAAATGGTAATTTTAACCCATAAATGCTAGAGAGGTCGTTGGAGACCACTCTAGCATTCACGGGGTTAAATTCCCCATTTAAGTCAACAGGAATGCTGGACATGTTTATTTCTCCCCATTATATAGTTGATTTCCCCAGTATAGCTCCATTTTCCATCATGCATATGGCCTCTACTTTGTACTGATGTTCCTGAGTCTAATCAGTATTGGTTTCAAGTATACACCCAACGTTTGTTTATAAGGAACTTGTGTGGCCTTGAGCCAACTCCCACCAGATGGAAAGTACGTGTTCCTGTAATATCAGTACAATGTCCTAAATAACCACTGGATAAAGCGCTATTCCCTGGAGTGTAATTATGGACTAAATATTTACACAACATACTGTATACTGAAAGACAAAACAGGACTCTATCATATTTAAACAATGAACACAGTGCAAATAAGGAATAACAATGAGATGCTTACTACTCTGTCCCCAAAAGGCTAAAGGACATGTAACACCAATAACCAACTGGTCCATCTATTCTGCCCATTTTCTAATTAAAATGAAAGATCATTACTCTGTCAGGTTTATTAAATGAGAGCAAACAGCAAAAGCAGCAAAACAGCATTTTATTTTAATGTCTGTCAAAATTGGGTTAAGCTGCAATTTTAACTCTTTGAGTGGCAGAGAGGTATCCAACACATTGCAATGAAATACATGGATACCTGTCCGGAACTCACAGGTATTTGCCAGTCCACAAGATTCCACACCAGGCGAATATGCATGTTGACTGGTTCGGCTTAATTCTGCTATCAAATTCTGATCTATTTTTTTTAATACCAAAAACCGAAAACCAGGGGGACAATAGATCACCAGTCATTTGCCCAATTCTCTATGTGCTCTAGCACCCAAGCCACATCTCCACCACCCACAGTTAACCCCTCTGTTGCTGGATCATAGTGATCATGGGAGTTATTCTTTTTTATTTCTTTAGGTGATTGATGTGGAGGATCTCTGATATCAAGGTGTGTACATGTTTCTCACATACACACCATGGGTGGACAGAGGCCCACGTTTATATTTTTTAAGTTAATATGAGAGCTCTTTTTTATTATTTTTTTAAAAGGAACAGTAACACCTAAAATGAACTTAAATACCCTGTACTTCATTTTCATTTGCTGGCTTTTGTTTGGTCTTAATTTTAACTCTTTGAGTAATAGATAGGTTGCAATGTGTTGGCTACCTCTCTGGCACTCAAAAGGTTAATGCATTAATTTGGGTTACAGATACCCCATATTAATGCAATTAGCTGCATTTTTAACTTAAAAAAAGTAGGGTGAATTTGTTACCTTAATTTGCTAAAAGAAGGAACGAAAGTGCAATTCTGGAGCAAACCAAGTACACATAGAGGACAAATGAAAATGTATATTGATTTAAAAGCTCTATTAAACCTGTGAATACTATACCTATGCGTTTAGTGCCATACAGTCAGGTACTTCCTCAGGATTGTATGGTACGAATCGCGCAAGTTTTATATTAGAGACACTTACAGCAATATAAGCTCTACCAGTACCCAGCTGCCCATTGACTGACTTGAGCCGGGAGGTATTATTCAGCGTATACAGAGCTGAGACACTCTGCCCGCTCACTACTATAAGCAGCAAGATATAGAACTTCACTGGATTTCTATCACTCAGTCTGATACCAGCCCCTTGGCCCAGGGCAAGAAGGAAGACCTAGAGCTATCACCATAGGAGCTCCACAGTTTGGTTGCTGAGGATATTTGACTCATAAGACGGGAGAGTAAGTCTTTATATATGAACGTTTCTGTTCCTGCCCGCTGTCAATCATCATAATATATGAACACTTGGTAACTATAATAGCACTTTATTAGAACATCAGTTGTTTCTAGTGACGTCATCTCAATAGCATATTCTGGTACCAGATTATTTTTAATACTTTTCTGTATTTATAGCGACTTTTTTTATCCAATTTGTATTACTAATAAAAATATATACTGTGTATTTGAGACTTGGAGCGTTTAGCCTTTATGTTTGTTTGTTACAGATAAGCAAGTGTTATTGCATCATGTTCATGCCAAAGTGGGCTACAATATCAACTTTCTGAGCCCCATTCAAATCTCACTGGGGCTCTCTGTAAGTCTAGAAGGGTGCCACACTGCAACCATGTTGGTGAATAATAGATTGCATTGAATGGGAGCTTTGAATGCTGTTGTACTGGTTAGGTGCCTACTGTGTGCTTAAGCCAGTGACATTGGTCTTCAAAGTGTGCATCCTATTGGAGCACAGAACACAATATCATCATCAATATATATAATTTGCTAGAATGGGTCGCTCCCTGTGTGTGTAACACGCACATGAGCAATGGAGACTGCCCAAACGATGCAGTCATGTGCAGTAGAGACTGGCTGAACGCACCTGCCTCCATCTGGAGTGGGGCGCTCCAAACAGCCCACCGCCTGTCTCCACTTCTGGCTCTGAGGCAGCAGCCGAGGCCACTGGGTGGCACTTTGGCCCATGTACACTGGCATTTATACTAATCACTGATAAAAGCCTACAGAAAAGCTTGCATGTAATGTAGTGTATTGTGCTATTCTTTCTTTTAGAGTCCACACGTTATGACATGCAGAAGCTGAAAATCACAAAGAAATACAGTGCTATTTACTACATATATAAGAAGTTAAGTTTTTGTTCATTATGAAGTGTCAGCTATTTTTGGAATACATGTAAAACAGAATTGTAACAACCATTTTTTTCCCACAACTTCCTTCTTGCGTGCAGCATTCTACTGATTTCAACAGCAATGTTTCCATAGGGACCCATACTAGAATAAATATGTTGAGTCAATTCCAAGTTCAATCCCAGTGGAAGGAGAAACATCTACAGGTCCTGACATTGCCAGAAATAAGTGATTAATGGAGAGTGCATCCTAGGACAAAATTCCAATAAGTGCACTAGCGTGCTAAAGGAAGTAAATAAAAGAGATTTCTGTTTTTTGGGGGTTATGTGGCATCAAAATATCTGAGAACTAAAGATGGAAACAACAGAGTGCCTGAGTCTTTCCCATAATCCTTTGAGTGCCAGAGAGGTATTCAATATTTTGCAATACAATGAGTTGGATGGCTCTCTGGCACTCAAAGAGTTAATGTTCAATTGACAGCGAATGACAATCTGGCTTATTTGATCAGGATGAAACAGATACAATTATTACCAAAAATAAGGTCAACAATTCAACAACAAGAGAGTGTATCATTCTGATGTACTGATTAGAACTGGAGTAATTCTGGAGTAAACCAACTGCACTTTAGGTGGAAAAAACTAATTTTTAATGGGGCTATTAACTCCATAAATGCTAGAGAGGTCTCCAATGCACTTAGGGGGTTAAAAGCCACATTTACATCAATGGAGCAGCTGTGCATATTGTTGTATAGGCGTGGTCATGGGTAAGTGTGGTCAAGATTAATGAATCTGTCTGAGTGCAACAGTGTTGTATTGTATTGAATATTTTTATTTATATAGCGCCAACCGGTGTACTTGGCACTTTACAGATTACATTTAATACAGCAGGGGTACAATAAGTGCGGTGATTAAGTGCTTATATAGGCAGTCATAAGGGGAACGACAGGTGAGTATGCATTAGGATAAGAGGTCCCTGCTCCATAGAGCTTACAATCTAAGTAGTGAATGCAGGAAGTTCTGTTGCATGTAATTTTATACCTCTGTGGAGTGTTGTCATAAAAACTCATTTTTTATGCGTTTGGTAATAGGCTTCCTGCATTAGAAAGTGCACAATATCCATTTGCTCAGGAAAAATGCCTTTAGCGCACGTGCAAGTTTCTTGCATTCTGCCGTTAAGATCTCCAAAGTTAGAGAAATCTTAGTGCATTGGCTCTATAGAATAACATAGGAACTGGAGAAATGACTTGAGAAATTATATCACTGCTAAAGTTATCTCTACTTTATCACCTTCCTGTCACACCTTAGTGCATAACCCCCAGTTCCCCTTAGCATATCAGCTTCAATAACTTAATCCTTTAAGGACCTGAGGGATTGGCAATGCATTACACACAGATCTGATCCTTAAATGGTTAAAAACCACTACACTACTTTATTTGGTGTTACATAAGATACACAGGCAGAAATAAAAATACTTTGCCATGATTGTTTCCCTTTAAATGAAAACCATATTCTGCATTGTAACATTTAAACATGAGGTTACAGATAAACAGTCTCTATCACTCCATCCAGCAAAATAGCATCCCGTGAGCAAATATTTCTAGATGGTCACATGAGAACGATTCCCCCTTTAGTTCAGAGAGAACAAGACATAACAAGGTCATCACCAAAACCCATTAATCTGCAATACTACACTGGACACACTTTAACCTAGATTCCTTAGGATGCACATAACTGCCATATTTACTCATGTAGTGCATTCCCAAAAGCTTTCGTATTTGTTTAGTTTAACAGAATTTCTGCACAATGTGTACATTTCCAACGTCTTTTTTTTTTGTTTGAATTTCACAAACAAGAGAATTCTGATTTTCAGCGCATCAATCAATCACCTCTCTCCACCTTCCTAAGGGAGGTGGAATAAATTGATAAGAAGGCATAATCATGCAAATCCCTTCAAAATGGAAGCTCTCACTGAGGGAAGAATAGGTTATAAATTCTCTCTGAAAAATTAAAAAATAAATAAATAAATAAATAAATAAATAATATAATATAATCAAAATAAACTTCTGTCCCCTGTGTCAGCTGCATCTCTTGTTACTGTGATGGTTGGGTACATAGTTCCTCATTAAACTATTTTCAGCTAAATCATGTTAATCTCACTAGATGCAAGAATTAAGGAGGGCACACAGGCTATCTTGTGGAGTATATAATCTGAGACTCTTCAAAGCTGATCATCCTCAGTCAATCAATGTTAAAGTCTAATGACTCAGGTTGCCCACCCATGGGTATCATGTATTACCCATCTGAAATGTTGTGTTTTCTGCAATAGTACAATAAACAGTGCAATACTCCTTAAACTCCAGTTTGTCAGAGAGCTCTTTTTAGACTGCACACTGTGGAAATGATGGCCATGTATGCAGTGGGATTGGCCAGGTTGGAAATAGCTTGCTAGAAATATGTTTTAGGTATTCAGGATATCATAATGAACACACGTTAAAAAGACCACAGCTTTATTAGCACATGCAAACATGTATAAAATCTCATTAAAGCAGCTTTGCCTGCTGTAGGGTAATGAGCTAACAAACTACTGTAGTTTGAGCCTGGACTTTTAACCTTAAAGTTTACCTTTTAACCCAGTTTCCCATCAGTCAGCTAGCAAACCTAAAGGGCAAGGCCAAATTAACCTGCAACTGAAGCCCTGTGGAAACATCCCAAAAGGTCATTGGCATAAGCCCTTGCCTGAAGTATAGCCATTGCTTAGTTTACCCCTGTCAACTTGACAAAGACCTTCTGCCAAAGCTGTGAAAGAGAAAAGAATAACACACAAAAACAAAGACATATCAAGGGGGGAGGTGGATGGGAATGCCACTTCAGTGAACTGATCTGCGACTAAGTCAAGATGGGGGAGGTCTCACTTTTACTTCCCCAAAAGACCACCCACCCTGGAACCCCAACCAATCCTAGTCAACCTAATGGTTGCTTAGGCTTTTGTCCCCTCCCCTTCACTACAACCATGACATGCTTCCCCTCCTGTAACCTTTGGCTGTGCTCCGGGGAACTCTGGCAATTAGCTGTATCCAAAACTGACAAAATTACAACAGAATAAGAAAACTAAAATGGCATGGGGTGGCATCACTATATGAAAGCAGTGGTGCAATTCTTATTTTTCTTTCTTTAAATGGATAGTAATATTTCACAAAAACAGCAGCTCCAATTAATCTTCATAGTATTTTGGCCATGGAGAGTATTATTTCAATACTCTCAGAGTACTCTCTCCCCCCTCCAGACGCCCATGGCAATTCCACAAGTGCACAATATCTATTTGCTCAGGGAAAATGCCTTTAGCGCATTCTGCTCTAAGATCTCCAAACTTAGAGAAATCTTAGTGCATTGGCTCTTTAGAATAACATAGGAATTGGAGAAATGACTTGAGAAATTATATCACTGCCAAAGTTATCTCCACTTTATCACCTTCCTATCACACCTTATTGCAAGGGGGAGATTTACTAAGCGGTGATAAAGAGGTGATAAAGTTGAGGTGATAAAGTTTAGCACTTAGCCAGTTTCTTTGTTATTCTGTGGAGCATATGCACTAAGTTCTCCAAAGCTGAAGAAATCTTAGTGCATAGATTCCATAGAATAACATAGGAAATGGATAAGTGATAAACTGGAGAAGTCATCTCCATTTTATCATCTCTTTATTACTGCTTAGAGAATCTTCCCCCATTGTCCACACATTCAGTGAAAGTGATCAGTCAGTACAGTTCTCCAAATTATGTGATAGTAAGAGCTTCATCACTTCATGACAGTTTTATGGCTTGGTACTTCTCCCAGGAACTGGAGATCCATTGGATTATTCAGTAGGAATAGTCCTATAAAAATGTTTAAGAGAAGTTTACTTTTTCTTTAATATGGCACAGATATGGTCACATTTAACAATGTAAACATGAAGTGGAGAGTTTTCTCCAGAGTAGGGACAAGACATTGTCAAACAATTTATGAAATTAAAGGTTTGTCAGGATTTAGAGATCTTCAGGGGGAGATGCACTAAGCAGTCATAATGAGGTGATATCACTTCTTCAATTCCTACTGGGCTTATGTATTAAAGAGGAACTACCACCCTTAAAAAACATTGTCCCAAATAATTCCCCATTTGGCGATTAGCTACTCAGTACTGCATTCATGAGAATGAGCCACGACTGACAGGCAGTAGAGAGCACAGACATCTTTCCATAGTGACATTTGCGCGCCTGTGCTGAGAGTCCGTTTTGGAGCTGAACAGCTCCTAGCAACGCCTCCTAGAGGCAGCTGGGGCTGACAGCGCAGATGCGCAGACGTCACTATGGAAAGAAGTCTGTGCTCCTTCTTGCCTGTCAGTCCGGAGTAGTGGCTCATTCTCATGAATGCGATTTTAATTCTGCCGACTAGCGCTACTGACCAGCTAGTTGCCAGATGGGGAATTATTTGGGACAATGTTTTTTAAGGGTGGTAATTCCACTTTAAAGGAAACTGGGGCAAACCATTTGCACCACAAGGAACAAAGAAAAACATTCCCATTAATGTAAACTGGGATTGTTACTACTTGAAGGCTAGAGTGGTTGCCAATGCATTGCACTGGAGACCTCTCTAGAATTGCAGTAATTAAAAGCTTAATTTAAATCAATAGGAATTTTGAGAATGTTTATTTTTCCCCTGTGGTTCATTTGGATTGTCCCAGAATTGCCTGTTTCCATTTATACATGAGGCCTCTAAATGCCAAATTTCAGTATTTCTAAGGACAATTTCTGAATTAATTTTTTTGTTTTTGCTCTTTAGCGGTATCTCTAATTACATTAGATAAATATTCTACAATAAAAATGGACATAATTTACTTTGACTCATACCAAAGTGTTCCCTACCTGTTAAAGGCCATAGCATGTAGTCTTACAACTCCGAGAAGCAGAAACTCCTAAATGTTTACCCTTTGAGTGCCAGAGGGGTACGCAATGCGTTGCATACCCCTCTGACACTCAAAGGGTTAATCTCTGAAGCATAGTTCAGTGTCTTCCCAGATATTATATACCGGTTTGCAAGCACCAGTGCAGAGAATGGCAGGTGCACATTTACTGCAATATCTGCAAGCTATGATGACAAACATAAAAACATTATTTTAAGAAAGAGAAAATTGTCAGAGACCAAGTAATGCATTTTGGTTTGGGGGGTCAACAAACCAAACAACCACCTACTGATCCAACGTGCAACAGTTTAAAGCAGCGGTTCTCAGTCTCTTAACATGCAATATTGAATTTCCGGGGCAACCTGAAGTGCTGCTTCAAATAAATCACTTACTATATTGGTATAATATATGCTATAGACAGGGTTCAAATGTACATACTTTGTATGAAGCAGCACGAGTGTCTTCTGTCTTTAGTCTGTTTTTAATTTGGGGGCTTTACAGGGTCCCCTTATTCCTTACGGCACTTCATAGTTTGTTCACTTGGGTTCTTTCTGTAAACATGTATATTATGGTGATTTAGAGCTGTGGGTTTCTTTACATTTTATAGGTCAATGGCATAGGTGTAATGAGGGGTACAGATGCACACTATATAGTTATTATAACGCTCCATAATGATGACAAAAACAAGCATACTGTGAAAAACGATTTCCACAATAAAACAAACAAATAAAACAAAACAAAAAATGTGAATCAAACATTCACATTTTTTGCCAAAGTGTTCTTAGAAAAATGTGGCATCCTAAACTGGTGCTCAAGGCACACCAAAGTGATATGGCACCCTGTTTGAGAAACACTCTTTTAGAGCAATGGTGGGTGGCCTGCAGGACTCCAACTCTCATTATCATACCTGGAACTTTTTTGGCAGCAGCCTCCGGAGTGACAAGTATGGTTGGAGGTGGGAGAGTACAAATGATGAGAACTGTGTTACAATGTGGGCAGAGTTTCATATAACTTTGTGGGATTGGGATAAGGGAAGGTGGGGGTTTGTTCCAAAAAATGAACTGAATGAGATGAAGAGTTTGTAGGATGCGTGAATAAGCAGATTTTGAATACCTAGTGAATTACCTTATACCTCCAGAGGCCAGAACTGGATCATGGGCAAGGCACCATAGCGCCTGTTTAGGGCCTGGTCAAGTTGGAGGGCCCTAAAGCTGGCCATTGGAAAGATCAGACTGATCTCCCAACCGGCAGGCTGAGGTCTGTACCTCCTTCGGCACAGACCCTTAAATGCATCTCTCTCGATGTCCCCAGCACTCTAGTAATGCAGAGCGCCAGGTTATGACATCATCTCCGAGCGCTCTGCATTATTGGAGAGAGGACTGATAGATTAACAGCATGAGGCCCCCTCCTGTGCCAGCAAAGGCAGGCAAGTAGGAGGGGGTCACAGAAAAAGGGGATTGTGAGGAAAAACTGGGGGAAACTGACTATGGAGCAGAGAAAAGGAGAAACTGACTGGGGGGGGGGCAAGCTGGCAGGGGGGCCAAATTTGGGATCTTGTCTAAGGCCCAAATGATACTTAAAGGGATAGTAATGTTTCACAAAAACAGCAACTCCAATTAATCTTCATAGTATTTGTGCCATGAGTTGTAGTTCAAGAGTAATTGAAAGATAAATTATCCCCCTCCCGCCTCTTTTACCCAGTGTAATGCGCCTACCCGCAGATGTGGAATCTGGTCACTTGACCAGACAGCTCACGGAAAGGGATAATCTTCTTACTGTGAGAACAATTAAAACCCTGCCCCCCCCCCGACAGATTTTTCAGGTTTTTCCTTATGCTCACTGAAGATTATCCCTCTCTGCGGTCCATCCCGACAGTCTTGCTGCTCTGAGGTGAGCAGTATTACATCAGTAAAAGGGGCGGGAGGGCGATACATTATCATTCAATTACACTTGACCTACAACTCTGACAGTATTGATATAACACTCTCTATGGCTCAAATACTGTTTAGATTAATTGGAGCTGCTGTTTTTGTGAAACATTACTATCCATTTAATCCAGCTCTGCCAGAGATTCTGCAATTAAGTTGGAAAACTGGTGTCTCTGCGGCACATCTGGATAGTTCACAGCTATGTGTATTATCTTCAGTCAGCAGATGGCTGGTAGAAGTTGATGGAAATTGTAGTCCAGCAAAATCCAGAGGAACCAGGTTTCATATCACTGGATTAGAGGGGTCTGTGGCCCTTGTAGATTACCCTCTACCTGTCAATGAAAATGGTGTATGTTAAGGGAACACTAAAACTTTTTAATAATAAACTCCCACTTACTTTAATCTCAGCAGAAATTCCTAACAGCCACTATGACTCATTCCTGCATGGACTAGTTGCCCAAAATCTTTAATTAGTAATGCCTTTCCGTAGAGGCATGCATGATTATTTATAGTGGGACTCCAAGACTCCAAACTCCTCCTGCAATAGTCTTCTTTAGAAATACATCAATGGTAGGCTATTCCACTTATCTACTACCCTCTCAGTGAAGTAAATCTGTCTTATGCTACATCTAAACCTCTGTCCCTCTAGTTTTAGACTATGACCTCTTGTCCTAACATTTTTACTCCTTTGAAATATACTTCCCTCCTGCACTTTGTTGAATCCCTTCATGTATTTGAATGTTTCTATCATATCCCCTCTCTCTCTTCTCTCCTCCAAGCTATACATGTTCAGATCCTTTAGTCTATCCTGATATTTATTTTCCTGTAAACCAGTCACCATTTTAGTAGCCCTTCTCTGAATTTTCTTTATAGTATCTATATCCTTCTGGAGATGGGGTCTCCAGTACTGTACATCTAGGTGAGGTCTAACCAGAGATCTGTAGAGTGGCATGACCACCTTCCCTTTTTCAGCTACTAATTCCCCTAGTAATAAAACCCATCACCCTGTCTTCATTCCCCACTGCTTTGTTACATTGCCTGCCTACCTTTAAGTCATTAGAAATAATACTCAGAAATTCCATTCCTCTGTTGTCTCTGTCAGCACAGTACCCTTAATATTATATTTTTCCTTTGGATTTTTACATCCCAAGTGCATTATTTTACATTTATCAACATTAAACTGCAGCTGTCATACTTTTGGTCATTCTTCTTATTTACCTTTTGGCTTATTCACCCACTAATGTCTACTCTGTTGTTGATCTCACTAATACTAATGGTGTACATGGTATGCACTTCACACTTATAATGTATATGATCAGCCTAAAACACAGGTCTTTTGGGAAACTATAACTTACCTATCATGTGATTAATACCCTTAGTAAATAGCGTGTTGGGAATTCAGTGAGAAATATCCTGATTGGTCTTTATATTGTGCTTAAATTGCCTTTTGTCCTTTAGTACATACCCCTGTATGTGGAATTTGTAAGAATGAATCAGTTGGGGTTGTAATGTATACAGGGCTTTGGAGAGCTGTGAGGATATGCAATATGGATATGTACAATGGATTTCCCCATTAAAGGGATAGTAATACTTAAAATGTAAAAAGAAATATGTTGTAGGGTTTATCCACCTAAGTAAAACAAAAGTACTCCCAATGCTGAAAGGTGTTTCATTCAAAAGTTATTAATTTTAAAAGTTTAATTTTTTAGGTGCAATATCACGGTGGCCTGAAATTGTACAGTGGCGCTGTTGCTACACCATCCTATGGAGATTTATGGTCAATTGACCAGAGCTGTCCATAGGATCGTGTAGCAACAGCACCACTGTACAATTTCAGGCCACTGTGATATTGCACCTAAAAAATTCAACTTTGAAAATTAATAACTTTTGAATGAAACACCTTTCAGCAGTGGGAGTTCCCTTGTTTTACTCAGGGGGATAAACCCTACAACATATTTTTTTTTACATTTTAAGTATTACTATCCCTTTAAAGAGTACAGTAAGGTCCAGCTACAATGTAAACTAGAATAGAGCTGTGACAGAGAGGGAACAGAAGAGGTTTATTAGCTGATAGTAGTGGTTGAACTTTTACGTTCTAGGCTAAAACAACAAAGCTTGATTCTAAAATTTACAAAAGCATAATTGATTAATTAATTAATCAATTAATCATTAGTTTATGTAACAATAATCAATCATTCTTCATCAATTTATCCAACTGACTGGCCTGAATGATTCATAAAAATTAACACAGAGCATCATTCATTCTTCATCAGTTTATGCAATCGATCCCTAGGCTGACCATATGTACCGTTTTAAAAGGGACAGTATTGTTTTTTTCATATTTCCAGAATGTCCCTTCTTTTTAACATAAATGCCAATTTTGTCCCATTTTTAATATAACATATATATGTAGTTTTTAATTTTTTTTTTTAAAAAATTAAGGCGGCTTGTTTATTTCTTATAAGATAAATTAAATCAGAACTTCCTTTTGTCACACTAGTGGTTTTACTGTACACATTAATTACCATAGAGTCTTATGACTCGAGTGACTCATAACTGCTAAGACTCTCGAGTCTATGGTAAATTACCATAGAGTCTCTTAGACAGTGATATGACGACGAGTCATAAGACTCTATGGTAATCAATGCATACAATAAACACAGTAAAACCGCTAGTGTGAGTGATGAAGAGAGGAAGTTCCAATTTACTTCAGGGGCAGGCTTTTTTGGCCAGAGAGAGAGAACACTGCTAGTAAGTGACGGAGCAAACGCGTTCTCCCTGCTTGCAGCTTACTGCGATCGGAGTGACGGAGTCCTACTGTCCATCTGTCCCACACCCTGTCCCGTTTTTGTCTCAAGGAAATTTGGTCAGCCTGTCCATTCCATGCTTCAAATGTCTCCATTGCTTTGCAAAGGAATTGGTTGGAGACATATTTATCGTACAAAGGGTTAAACTTCTGGCTACAAAATGTAAAAAGAAAAATATTATATATACATATATACATGAAAAAAACACTTGCAATAACATATACTTCTGAGGATACACTAGACTTCATTTATCAATCAGACCTAAATGACTTAAGCTGAGAGTTTCCACGTGCACACATCTATCTCTTAAACAGTGAAGGAATAGTTATGCTTTCTCTTCCTGTATGAATTCTACCTCTGGTGAGGGGTCGCAAGGCTGCCTGTGTCAGTCTAATGCACACATTGTGTTATGTTGCTTGTGATTCTGACTTAAAGACTGCTTAAAGTGATAGTAATACTTAGTACATAAAAATATATATATATTGTCCTGACTAAAACAAGGGTGCCCCTACTGCTGAGATGTGTTTTATTCTAAAGTTATTACAGCTCAAACTTCATTTTTTTAGGTGCAGTATCAAAGTGGCCTGAAATTTTACGGTGGCGCTGTTGCTACACCATCCTAAGGCAAGTTGAAAATCTTCATGGTGTAGCAACAGTGCCACTGTACAATTTCTGGCCACTTTGATACTGCACCTAAAAATTTCAAATTTGAGCAGTAATACATTTTGAATAAAACATCTTTCAGCAGTGGGAGTACTGTTGTTTTATTCAAGGGGATAAACACTACAATATATATGTTTTTATATATTAAATATTACTATCTCTTTAAAGCTATATCACTAATCTTCATGTGCTGGAACCTAATATTGGGCTAGATTCCCATGCAGGTGATAAATGTTATGTCTGTATTTTATATCACAGATTTCTACTGAAGTCTGTTGGGAAGACAAAACCAGTGATAATGTTATCACCTACAACAGAACCCAACCTGTGGTGTTCAGCTTGTTTTATCCCAGGCAAGTCACTTTAAATGTTACGGATAAAGGCAAAGTACACAACGTTCTGGAGCAACCCCTTCCCGACAATGGACTTACCAGGTACGTCCCGCAAAAACTGTCTCTTAGCGACAGAGGACACACTTGGTATGTCCCGGACGTCTGGGTCTCTGTGCGGCTGCACGCCGTTCGGGTACTCCGGAATCATTTAGTAAAAAAAAAAAAAAAAATGTTAGCCGGGCGTTAAGGTGACAGCTGAGTACACACGCGGCTGTCACTATGGGGTTAAATGGGACTTTTAACTCCTTGAATGCATGAAACCTCTCTAGGATTCAAAGGGTTAAAAATGCCACTTACATCAACAGGTATGTTAGCTTGTACCCTATGGCGCAGTTGGTTTGACCCAGATTTAGTGCACTTTGCCTTTATACATAAGGTCCTTTATCTCTCAATGTCTTAGGCACCAAAGAGAAGCCGCTACAGGCTGGACCAGGCTCTCACGGAGCTGAAGCAAGTAGAGACATTCTGGAGAAACCACTGGAACATTTCAGTTGATTTGAACTGTGCTGTAACCCCATGAATTTTAGAATCCTAACATTCAAGGGGTTAAAACCTCCATTTTAATCATGGGAATCTGTATTTGTTCCCTGTGGTGCATTTGGTTTGCCCCAACAAGACTTGCTCCACCTTCATTCAATGTATGTGCCCCACAGAGTCTGAGTTACTATGAAATTTTGCAGCAAATTTGGGGAAAACCAACTACAACATAGGGAATAAGTAAACATTCCCCAAATATCCATGTTTTAAATTGAATGCTAGGTAGATTTCCAACACATTTGCTCTAGATATTTTTTGGTATGTCACTCATTGGCAGTGGTATATTAGAATTAGTATTGGGCTGATCTAATACTGGGCTTCAACTCCACAACATGTAATATGTGGCAATAAACAGGACATAAAGTCACCAAGTCCTGTGCTATTCTATGAAGCCTGTGCACAAAGGTCTATGAAATTGTAAAGATCTTGGGGCACAAGAATAACACAGGACAAGAGTTTATATCCTCTTTATCCCACCTTAGTTTAACCCCCCCCCCCGAGAAATTCTAGGACAAAGCAGCTGTACCACAGAAACGTTTTTAAAATTAGTTATTTAACCATTTGAGTGCCAGATATGTATTCAACGCATTGTATTGCAGCCAATCAAAAGGTTAACCTCTCATATGCTACTGGGGTATCCAGCACATTACTTCTCAATGTGCTGGAGACCTCCCTAGCATTCAAGGGGTTAAAACCCCAGGGATCCAGTTAATTTGCATCTGTCCTCTACAGTGCAGTCAGTTTTCTGTAGAATTGTTCCACTTCTCTGTGGCACAGGAGTCTATTAATTCAAGGTTGAAAATCTAGAACAATTAAAAATTGCATTAGTCAGGTTTGTAATTATTTAGAGAAGGAAAGGTTAATGAGAATACAACACATACAAGCAATCCTGACAGAAGATGACTAAAAGCCAGGTTTGTATTAAGCCACTCCCTGATTTGTGGAGTAGATTGTGTAAACCATTATCTCAGACCAACGCCTATATTTCCCATGAATGATCAGGGCCCTACCAGTGAGGCATTCTGTTCAAAGCATGTGTAAGCATGTACCAACTTAAGAGCAACGCTTTCTTCATTCACAGGCCCAGTTATCATAATATATGTGTATACTGTGTGTGTATATATATATATATATATATATATATATATATATATATATATATAGTGCTTACATCAGAGGTGGGCATCATGTGGCTCTCCAGCTGTTGTAGCCAAATATGTTTTTCACTCCTGATTGATGCTTTAACAACAACTGAAAAGCTACACTTTGATCAACTTTTCATTGACTTTTATGAAATTCTGTTCATTATTAATCAAAATCATTTACAACATATGGATTTCCATGCAGATTATCCCACGATATTGGTATGTCTATATATATATAAAAGAAGACTTTGTGCCTGCCAAAACACACCCAGGGGAGAAAGGAGAAGTTACTGCTCCCATTGGGTGATTCAATGGGGGCCTAATTTTCACACCAGTTGCAATGGCCGAAGGCCACTGCTATTGGTGTGAAAATCATGCAGGAGTTGGCCCGCACCCACTATGCAGCCCGCCCACCACTATGAAAGTCAGAAAAAAACAAGATGAATGCCACTTGCTCCTACGCCACAGACAAACATACATGCCCCACTCACAAAACACCAAACACACACACACACAGCACCACACACACACACACACATGCCCCACTCACACACACAGCACCACACGCACATGCCCCACTCACACACACAGCGAGCACCAAATACACACACACACACACAAAGCCAGAAAGAAATATGGCTGACACACACACACACAGTCGCTCACCCTGACTCCCAGTGGCCTCAGCAGGACCTGTAGTATATCCACTGAAGGGTGCTGCATCACCAGGGGAACAAAATGGCACTCAAAAGGTTAAGGTAGGCCCTCATTGCTCAATTATTCCTTCACTGTCATCATTTGCCATACAACACAGAGGACAGCCAGCCATCAGGTACACACTTAACCCACTGCCTTCCACAGGGTTGTGTATCAAGTTTTACCCCTCAGGGAGTGTGTTCAAACTCCTCACACTGTAAACTTGCATTTCCCTCCCACTTCTCCTCCTTCCCCAGCCTATTACTAACACTTTTCCACATTTCTCTTAAGCCCCGCCCCTATTCATGATTAAGCCCCACCCACTTTTAACCCATATTGCTCCATTTGTCTCACCACATCAGCACCACATACAGGGCCAGACTGGGAATAAAAACCAGTCCTGGAAAAAATTGCTGACCAACCCCATAGCATTGCGTCATTATACCAGCCTCATAACATAATGGCATTTTTTTCTTGTTTATAAAAGGGGAAAACATGCATTTTAAAACACATCTGAATGCCACAACCAGAGCAATACAGAGTTATGTCACCACCAGAGTAATAAAGAGTTGTGTGTGTGTGTATATATATATATATATATATATATATATATATATATATATATATATACACACATACACACACCACCTCTTGACTCTTGATTCCCCTCTTTTGCCTCTTTCTCCCACTCTTCATTCCCACCTTTTGCTTCGTTCTCCCCCTCTTGACTCTTGAGCCCCCTCCTTTTGCCTTTTTCTCCCTTTTGATCCCCCATTCTCCCCCTCCTTGACTCTTGAGCCCCCCTTTTGCGCTTCTCCCCCTCCTGATCCTCCCTCCTTTTGCCTCTTGGTCCCTCCTTTTGCCCCTTGATTGCCCCTCCTTTCACCTCATGATCCACCCTCCATTTGCCTCTTTTTTTTGACCCCCCTCTGCCTCTTTCACCCGGCTTGATTCCTTCTCTTCTCAAGTTGCCTCTCTTTACCCCTCTTGGTCTTCCTTTTTCCACTCTACCCCTCTTGATCCTCCATTTTGCCTCTTTCCCCCATTGTCTTTTCATCCCTCCTTTCGTCATTCTCCTCCTCTTGATCCCCCTCTTTGCCTCTTTCCCCCTCTTGCCTTAATCCAGCCTTGACTCTTGTCTTGATCCCCCTTTTGCCTCTTTCTCTCCCTCTTGCCTCTCTCTGCCCCCCTTCCTGATTCCCCCCTTTTGCTTCTTTCTTCCCCTCTTGATCCCCCTCCTTTTGCCTTTTTCTCCCCTCCCCCATTTTCGTCTCTTGATCTCTCCTTTGCCTCTTTCTCCCCCTCATTAACTCTTGATCCCCCTTTTGCCTCTCTCTCTCCCCTTCTTGACTCTTGATCCCTACCTTTTACCTCTTTCTCCCCCTCCTGATCCCCCTCCTTTTGCCTCTTTTTCTCTCTCTTGCCCCCCCTCTGCCTCTTTTACCCGCTATTGATCCCCCTTATCACTTTCTCCCCCTTTTACCTCTATATAAACCCTCTTGATTCCCCTTTTGCCTTTCTTGCTGTCTTGATCCCCCCCTCTTGCCTGTGACCATGTCTGGCGTCTGCTGACGCGGTGTCTGCTCCCAGCCTCCCGCTCAGCTCTATCTGTCTCCACAGACCACACAAATGCTTAAGGTAGGAGAGGCCGGCTTAGGCCTTAAAGACATTTTTCGTACTAGAGGGTGTCCAGACGATAAAGATAAATGCCATGTTGGCATCCAGGAGTGCAGAGCATCCCCAGACTGTGGATGGGGTAAAGTTTCGTATAAATCTGGAAATTCTGTGCAGTTGTGCTGTTTCTATAAAAATTTTCCAGAACGATTGACCTATGAATGGAGGACACTCACTAAAACTAAAGAGCCTTCTCTTTTACAACTAGGAGATGGCATTTTGGTAGTCTCTCCAAATTCAGATGACATTGTTTACCAATGTAATACAATTGAGAAAAATCAGTTAGTTGCCACCATAAAATTTAAGGTTACCTCAAAGTTTAAATATCAGACAGAAAAGAGTAAGTATGCTACTCTACATTTCTCTCTAATGTATTTCTCTACGGCTCTTCTCATCTTTATAATATTTGTTTGTTTATTTTGTAACCGATGACTTGGTGAAAAGAATAGCAACGAAAGGTGTACATTTCAGAAGAAGAAGAGATGCACCGTTGACCAAGATCATCCACTGAAGTGGCATAAACAGAACTAATAAAGTTACCATTCAGTCTGAGACATCTGACTTGTGTCCTCATGAATCCTTTCTATTATCAGAGTGAACTGTATTTTCCTGAGTTCACTGAAAAAGATGCAGAGTTAGTAGTCTAAAAACCATTGTTTAACCCTTTGAGTGACAGAGAGGTATCTAGTGCACTGCAATACACAGGGTTTGAAGGGCATTAAGGGGAGAACTTTTGAATTCTCCCCAGCTGACCCTGGACACCGGGATATCATAAAGTGTGCTGTTGGTCTGGATTCTCTGTGCAGACCTCTGTATCACGGCTCTCTCATTTCCCTGCACGCGCTGATAATGCAGAGCGGCAGGGTATGACATATCTAGGCTTTCTGTATCGTTAGACCAAGTGAACTCCATGATGGAGCTGTGATATAGAGGTCTGTCTTGGTGGAGGCACAGACCACTCCTTCCAAATGCCCAGACCACCAGTAATAAGGCCCCCTTCTTGCCAGGAAACGAAGGCAAGCAGGAGGGGTCCGCAGAAAAGAAAGGGGGGACCTGAGTGAGGTGGAGAGACTGAGAAGGAGAGTGAGTGGTAATAGAATGGAAGGACAGAAAATAGGGAGAACACTGGGGGTTAGACAGAGGATAAGACACTGGTGGAGAGATAGGAGGAAAGGAGAATGGGAAGAGAGGAGGGGATCCTGGGGCAACGAAAGAAAAGAAAAGAAACTGGGGAGAGAGGGAGAGGGGGTAGGACTGGAGTGGTTGTGGTTCAGTGACTACCAGTGGAACAAGGCTGGGGTATCAGACAGTGTATGTGTGGGTCTGTGACTACCAGTGGAACAAGGCTGGGGTGTCAGACAGTGTATGTGCAGGTCTGTGACTACCAGTGGAACAAGGCTGGGGTGTCAGACAGTGTATGTGTAGGTCTGTGACTACCAGTGGAAAAAGGCTGGGGTGTCACACAATGTATGTGTGGGTCTGTGACTACCAGTGGAACAAGGCTGGGGTGTTATGTGCGGGTCTGTGACTACCAGTGGAACAAGGCTGGGGTGTCACACAGTGTATGTGTGGGTCTGTGACTACCAGTGGAACAAGGCTGGGGTGTCACACAGTGTATGTGCGGGTCTGTGACTACCAGTGGAACAAGGCTGGGGTGTCACACAGTGTATGTGCGGGTCTGTGACTACCAGTGGAACAAGGCTGGGGTGTCACACAGTGTATGTGCGGGTCTGTGACTACCAGTGGAACGAGGCTGGGGTGTCACACAGTGTATGTGCGGGTCTGTGACTACCAGTGGAACAAGGCTGGGGTGTTATGTGCGGGTCTGTGACTACCAGTGGGACAAGGCTGGGGTGTCACACAGTGTATGTGTGGGTCTGTGACTACCAGTGGAACAAGGCTGGGGTGTCACACAGTGTATGTGCGGGTCTGTGACTACCAGTGGAACAAGGCTGGGGTGTCACACAGTGTATGTGCGGGTCTGTGACTACCAGTGGAACAAGGCTGGGGTGTCACACAGTGTATGTGCGGGTCTGTGACTACCAGTGGAACAAGGCTGGGGTGTCACACAGTGTATGTGCGGGTCTGTGACTACCAGTGGAACAAGGCTGGGGTGTCACACAGTGTATGTGCGGGTCTGTGACTACCAGTGGAACAAGGCTGGGGTGTCACACAGTGTATGTGCGGGTCTGTGACTACCAGTGGAACAAGGCTGGGGTGTCACACAGTGTATGTGCGGGTCTGTGACTACCAGTGGAACAAGGCTGGGGTGTCACACAGTGTATGTGCGGGTCTGTGACTACCAGTGGAACAAGGCTGGGGTGTCACACAGTGTATGTGCGGGTCTGTGACTACCAGTGGAACAAGGCTGGGGTATCAGACAGTGTATGTGCGGGTCTGTGACTACCAGTGGAACAAGGCTGGGGTGTCACACAGTGTATGTGCAGGTCTGTGACTACCAGTGGAACAAGGCTGGGGTGTCAGACAGTGTATGTGCAGGTCTGTGACTACCAGTGGAACAAGGCTGGGGTGTCAGACAGTGTATGTGTAGGTCTGTGACTACCAGTGGAACAAGGCTGGGGTGTCACACAATGTATGTGCGGGTCTGTGACTACCAGTGGAACAAGGCTGGGGTGTTATGTGCGGGTCTGTGACTACTAGGGTTACCACCCAGCCGGTATTTTACCGGCAGGCCGGTAAAAAATTGGCTTCTGTCCAATGTTAAGTCTATGGACGGAATGCCATGGCCGGTATTTTTTGGAAGAAAAGGTGGCAACCCTAGTGACTACCAGTGGGACAAGGCTGGGGTGTCACACAGTGTATGTGTGGGTCTGTGACTACCAGTGGAACAAGGCTGGGGTGTCACACAGTGTATGTGCGGGTCTGTGACTACCAGTGGAACAAGGCTGGGGTGTCACACAGTGTATGTGCGGGTCTGTGACTACCAGTGGAACAAGGCTGGGGTGTCACACAGTGTATGTGCGGGTCTGTGACTACCAGTGGAACAAGGCTGGGGTGTTACACAGTGCATGTGCGGGTCTGTGACTACCAGTGGAACAAGGCTGGGGTGTCACACAGTGTATGTATGGGTCTGTGACTACCAGTGGAACAAGGCTGGGGTGTCACACAGTGTATGTGTGGGTCTGTGACTACCAGTGGAACAAGGCTGGGGTGTCACAAAGTGTATGTGTGGGTCTGTGACTACAAGTGGAACAAGGCTGGGGTGTCACACAGTGTATGTGTGGGTCTGTGACTACCAGTGGAACAAGGCTGGGGTGTCACACAGTGTATGTGTGGGTCTGTGACTACCAGTGGAACAAGGCTGGGGTGTCACACAGTGTATGTGTGGGTCTGTGACTACCAGTGGAACAAGGCTGGGGTGTCACAAAGTGTATGTGTGGGTCTGTGACTACAAGTGGAACAAGGCTGGGGTGTCACACAGTGTATGTGTGGGTCTGTGACTACAAGTGGAACAAGGCTGGGGTGTCACACAGTGTATGTGTGGGTCTGTGACTACCAGTGGAACAAGGCTGGGGTGTGACACAATTTTTTGTGGGGGTGTCAGACAGTGTATGTGTGGGTCTGTGACTACCAGGGGAACAAGGCTGGGGTGTCACACAATTTTTTGTGTGGGTCTGTGACTACCAGTGGAACAAGGCTGGGGTGTCAGGCAATTTTCTCTGTCGTCCAATACAGGTTACTGGTAACTCTGGGATGTGATCCGCCCCTTTAAGTAGGCAGAAACATTTCTCTAAATGTATGCAGGGGGTGGAGCCTCCCTTCCCTCCTAGGCTGCAGCTTAGCCAACCAGATCCAAAATGATTTATTCCTCAGTGCGACAGCACCAGGTGGAGAACATTCTTCTATAGTTTTAGTTTCTTTTTTTATTTTCTGTCAGATATTGAATACCACCATTAGGCGGATTACCATGACTGAAAAATGCCCTTCAATGTGGCTAGCTCAGTATCCAGGTGCTTTTTGGTGGACCTTAAGCTCTGAGGGGGAAAATCTTGTTTACAAGTGCTTCCCCAGGGACTACCCTCTGAGGTAATTCTTGCTACATGGTAATCTGAAGACAGAAGATCTGTAGGAAAGGTGAGCTATCCTTTGAGTGCTGCAGGTCCACTTGTCCCACAGTGCCCCTTTGCTGGGTTTGTGTTTGGGAGTTCTCATTGTGAACTCCTGTACTCATTGGGTATATTTGTATATCTGTTGGGTATTTGGAGCAGGTTTATGTGGTAACTTAAACCTTTGTCTGCTGGTTTGGTATGTTTTTGGGGGGGTTTCTGGCACTTTCCCTACTGGGTTTGTGTTTTCTAAGTATGCACGCGTTTCATGTATCATTTACATGTTTTTAACTTTTACTTTAACTTTTCTTAAAATTGAGTACTGAGCCTTTAAGGCACGCTTTACCGCATAGACGCCATTGCTCCATTTACTTTCTATGGGACAGCACTGTTTGGGACGTATCTCTGCATCCACTTCACATAGCAACTTCAGAGTGGGATCATTTTAATTGTCTACCCTTGCTCTATCATCCGGATTATAGTTCAAGTGTGTTGGGGGGCTTGGGGGGCTTCGAGCACTGTGTTGGGGTACTTTTTGGGAAAAACTACATTTCCCATGAGCGTTTGGTTCGTGCCTATTTTCTGATTGGCTCCCATCGCGGCAGCCATTTTGTGAACTTTTCTCAGCGAGCATCCTACACAGGGCTTGGACTCTCCTTCTCTCCTCTGCAGATCAACCCTTTGCCTGCCAGATAAGTCTATATTTAGAGTTTCTGGGGTGAAATATTAATCTTTCACACTGTAATTGGGTGATTTACTGTACAGTTGGTTATTTTGACACTGTGAGAATGTCTATACTGCTGAAGCTTGTGGCTAGACCTAAGACTAAGGAGGCTGGGGTCTCAGTATCCCCCATTGCGCATTGCTCTTCCTGTCACGCAGGGCTACCTAGAGAATTTTCTGGTCATTTATGCCCAGCATGTTCTGAGGTTCCTGACAGCAACCCAGGGACTTCCAGCCATGCTATTGAGCCAGCTTGGGTGCAGGAATTTAAGGCTGCGACTAGGGATCTTAGGTCCACATTACAACTCTTTCCATCCCAGATACAGGGGGTACTTCAAATGTGTCAGACCCCCTCTACTATCAGGTCTTCCCTGCCTAAACCACATGGGGCACCTGATGTGTCAGATTCTTCTGAGGAAGTATTGTTGCTAGATTCAGATGTTGAGGATGGTACTGTTTTGGAGTCATCTAGGTCCCTTGGGGATTCCTTTGAAGCTAATCCTGAACCCTCTGCTGATGGCCTGATCAGGGCTGTATTAACCACACTCAAAATTCCCTTTGTCCAGGAGGTTCCTTCTGATCATTCTGATGTTTTTCAGGAGCCCACTAAGCCCCTTAATTATTTTCCTCCTAACCCCACTCTTGACCGTTTGGTCTCTGAGGCGTGGAAATCTCTGGACAAGTCTGCTTCTGTGCCCAGAAAATTTGCTAAGCTTTATCCCTTTTCTGAAGCTGAGCTAAATGGGTTCATCCACCTAAAGTGGACGCTCCCATATCTAGACTTTCTAAATCTACTGCTTTACCTGTCTCTGACGCTTCTGTGCTGCATGACCGGACTGACAAGAAACTTGAGGTTTCCCTCAAGTCCATTTTTACTTCTATTGGTACCGCTATGCGTCCAGAGTTTGCTGTTGCGTGGGTTAATCGGGCTATTGCAGTCTGGACTGAACAACTCACTACGGCTGTCCGTCAGGATGTGCCTACTTCGGAGAAATTGCGTCTTTTTGCCAGTATCTCTGAAGCGCAACACTGTGTATCTGCTGCTGCTTTTGATGCTGTCCGCATGATGGCGAGGGCCTCTACTACTTCTGTGGTAGCTAGGTGTGCTCTTTGGCTCAAGATCTGGTCTGCCGACACTGCTTCCAAGAAAGTCTTACTTTCTTTGCCTTTTCAAGGTACCTCCTTGTTTAGGCCTGATCTTAAGGAACTGATTAGGGAGACCACGGGGGGGTAAGAGTACTCTCCTGCCCTTGGTTTTTAAGAAGAAGTTGCCGTTTAAATGCAACCGGTCCTTTCGTTCCTTTCAAACTGAGACACGTTCGACGAACCAGGTGGTTCCATCAGCTCCGCATTCCTCCTCCAATCTCAAACAGCAATGGAAGCCCAAGGCTGCCTCAAAGCCCAAGGCTGCCAAGACTGCATCGGCATGACTCACCGAACCCGGGTCCGCATCACGCTGTGGGTGGTCATCTGTGACTTTTTTGCGGGGTTTGGGAAGATTCTGTCTCGGACCCATGGGTTTTACAAGTGGTGACAGAGGGATACAAGATCCATTTCTACTCTCTTCTTCCCTTTCGCTTTCATCTTTCTCGTACTTCGCATAACGCCGACAAACGCCGTCTGTTCTACGGCGCTGTTCAGGCACATCTGGACAAGGATGTCCTGGAGCCAGTGCCTCTTTTAGATAGGAGTTTGGGGTTTTACTCAAACCTCTTTGTGGTAGCCAAAAAGGACGGCAGATGTCAGCCAATTTTGGATTTGAAGGATCTAAACTTCTTCGTGAACAAGACTCACTATCGTCAGGAGTCTCTGCGCACAGTGATCGCTGCCATGTCTCCAGGGGAGTTTCTTGCTTCTCTGGACCTTCAGGATACGTATTTACACATCCTAATCCATCAGGAGAGCAGGCGGTACCTGCGCTTTGCCTGCAACAGCCTCACTCTGGAAGCTTTCCAGAATGAAGACGATGATGGATATGGAGGTGAGAGGATAAGACTTTCACTTTGCCAGCAGTAGAACCACTATAATACCTTTTCCATGAGGCATCTCAAAGCAGTTCTCTTGTTTATCTCACCAGGGAAGCTCTAAAATACAGCAAATGGTTATCTTAATAATTGTTTACTATACCTTTAACAAGTCTATGCTCAGACATCTGCACTGTTTGTGGTACTTCAATACTGGAGATAAGAAACACTGGGGTTGTCAGCGGGAATACAAGACGATGGAGGCAAGGACACACAGGTGGATTGAACTTTACTACATTGCAGTGCATTCATATCACCCATTTGAACCTAGTCTAAGACTTGCTACTTACCTTGTAGGTGACAGAAATTATGTCACTGCTCTATTACAGGATTATATGATATTTAAAATAAACGCTCTCTTCTCTGTCTCATATAGCTGCTCCTAATTTTGCAGCATCATTAATTAATAAAGAAGCGATATGATGAAAAAATACTTGTTTTCAGATGTTACATAATATTTGTTGTTAAATAACTTTTATGATTTGAGGAAACATTTTACCTTTAACCTCTTTTTAATTGGGGGAAACAAAATAATCATGTACTTCAAACACTAGTGTTCAGTATTGTGGTGCTAGTGGACAGAATGCCAGGCATCTATCAGATAATCTAGGGTGCAGTAATGGAGACAGGAGGTGAAAGGCCCATATGTATTCCACTATTACCCTGAGGTAATGATTTCCAGGGCTACCTGCCACATTGGGCCCAGTACAGCAATACCTTTCCTGCCCCCTCCCAAACAGTCCATACTTTCATTTGTAATAATTCTGCCCAGTTGCATTTTAGTGGATTATTTTTACCAGCAAGAATTATTGTCAAACACATAAATATGCACAGTGGGAGAAAGAAGAAACCAATTACATTTATTTTTCAACATGACTTGACAAAGCCAATCCCTATATATGGAGAAAGTAAGTTATGTGTGGAATGCATTGGGCACTCTGTGCTTGGGGATTGTGGGATGCAAGGGGGATTTATGATGTATGACTTCTATTCAGCCTCTTAATTCCTTATGTGCACATGTAGTGTCAAGTTTAAACTTGCAGACCATCTCAGAGTTAGTTAAATCAGATTATGGGATCTTAGAGCCGGGGATTTCTTTTTTTCCACTAATACAATATTCTATTTATTTCTTGGGTCTTTACCACTTTCAGCACCAGTATGGTGTCCAGCATACCTATATATGTGTTTATATGTGTATGTTTATGTGTGTGCGTATGTGTGTGTAAACATAGATGTGTATGTGAATGTGGCGCTCAAAAGGGAAGGAGAAGCATTGATAGTAAAAGTATCTAAGTGTAGTATCTTAAATTGAAATCAATATAAAATACAAGACAAATGCACACTCACTCTTAGTCTGCTTGATTGAAAAGCATCTTGGGGTCCCAGCCCCTAATAGTAACGAGCCATGTCCCTCTCACTGTTTCCCAGTGCCTCCGGTCTCCAACGGGAAAACTTGTCAGCGTCTTTCAGTCGATGCAGTAAGAACCGCAATGTCAATACAGTTTGTATGTTTGAACCGGATACACACCATACAGGGACGGAACCTCATGGGGGACGTGGGCGGGACCTGATCTAGAGTGTGTGCTACTCAGTAACCCTAGTGCTTTCGTGGGACACTTCCCACTTCATCAGGGGTAGAGCAATGGTCCATGGAGAGCCATTGCTTATATTTATACCCTTCTCCATTAGCACAAAGTCTAACAAATTACCCAAAAAGAAATAAAATCTATAAAATCCTGAAATAGTACATTGTACACAAAAAAAACATAAAAATCAAACTACACGATAATAAAATATTAAAAGCTACATCCTTATAATAAAACGGGATATATTTTCATTGATGGGCAATATCCATATTGATCCCCCCAGTGTCAAATACATATAGCATCAACCCCTGTTTTCAATCAAGCTCATATTATTGCAAGTGGGATCCCCATGGATATTGTACCCAAAAATCAAACTAATACATCCTCATTCATAAATATAACATAATCGGAAAGTTACAATATAAGTATCCTTCGCCATATCCTGTTATCTACCGCATTGAATATCAAAATTCTACAATGACATAACATCCCACTGTCCAAAATTAATACTCAACGATAAAAAGTGGTAGTAAACAGGATATATATAAAAAGGGGTCTAAAATAAAAATCAAACTAAAAATGAGGATCTGAAGCCAAAGGCAGTAATTTTCAAGTACTAAGTATCCAAAATACACAAAATTTAAATAAAGGCTGCCAAGTCTATATCAATATTTATATCAATTCTGGATGCTTAGTGCTTGAAAATTACTGCCTTAGCCTTCAGATCCTCATTTTTAGTTTGATTTCTATTTTAGACCCCTTTTTATATATATCCTGTTTACTACCACGCTTTATCGTGGAGTATTTATTTTGGACAGTGGGATGTTATGCTTCATTTCATTTCATCATTTTTTCATCCTTTCTCATCACATTTCATCGATCATACATTAATCATTTTTCATTTTTTGCATCTTTTCATCTTTATTCATTGTATTGGACTATCAGATACTGAGTGATTATTTAAACTGCATCATTTAAAGTTTTATTGGACTTTTATTACATAATTTTATGGACCATTATTTATTATTTTTTCATTTTCTTTTATTGGGCTATTAGTATTGGTTTTATCAACTCTACACTGTTCACCTTTATATTTCTTTCTTTTTTTTTTTTTTCTCCAACACGGTACTCTCAGCTTATTAACATTTTAATTATTCCCCAGGATTTCTTTTTTACTTTTGGAGTGGGGTACTCCTAGAAGGGTGGTTGGTGCGCAAAATTTGTTTAGTGTATGTGAATGTGCTTGCATGTGTATATGCTTGTGTGGACCATCTTCCCACTGGGTTCACCTTCTCATAATACAGGCTTTCTGCTCTGAGCGGAACTGGCTTGTGCAAAAATGCCCCTTGTCACATGTCTAAATGTAACATCCTTAAACATCTTAGGACAAGGAGCAACCTATACATTAGGGACTTCTACACATGTGACATCTCCTTCCTGGTACATGTGGTCTAGTGGACCTGAGGACTCACCTGTGTAGGAAAGACCTTGCATGCACTTAAAGGAGAGGTAACGCCTCCTAGTAATAAACCCTCTCCTAACCTATGTCAGAACAAAACTAATGGCTGCTATGAATTTTACCCTTGTGCCTTTGTTTAAGAGATATCATCTTTAACCAGTCCTTGAGGTCTTGTCCATGGAGATGACATGATAGTTCCTAGAAGGACCACAGGACACAAACTCTGCCCACTGCACATGGTAATCTTAACCCTTAAAGGTTCAGAGGGGTGTACAATGCATTGCTTCACAATGCATTACACCCAACATCCACCCCCAGCCCTTAAATGGATAAGTAGGTTCATGTCTGCTTGGAGGGGTTATTATTAGGTGTTATTTCTCCTTTAATCTTCTGAGCGCCATATGGATGTGCTACACATTGCACATTATTGTGGGACTCAAAGTGTTAAAGAAAGAATAGGAAAACACAATTGCAAAATATGAGCATCATTCAAAAATTCTAGTATGGATTTGTCAGACTACACTGGTGCTAGGCACTTCAGTATTAATATGAGCCAACCAAAAGTTCAGGATGTGGATTCTGTCCAGGAAAGGTGAGGCGAGGATTACAATGTTGAAACACAAGGAGATTAAGTGGATGTTTACTCTCAATTGCCTTGCACCTACTAGGGTATTTATAAAAACTATGACAGCCTATTTGCTATTTTCTTTCCTGTAGTAGAGAGATTAAGTCATCCTATTTTGAACATATTTTAAACTCTTTTCACATTACTGCAAGATCACCCTATAGCAGTGCTTTCCAAGCTGTGTGTCGCGACACGTTGGTGTGTCGGCTGCAGTGTGTAGGTGTGTCACAGGCAAAGGTGCCATTTACACTGCGTGAGATTGTCATTCAACCCAAGCACGAGCTACACTACACTGAGATAAAACACTATTGCTTAGTGGTCGCATTTACACAGCGGGAGATTGCCTCCGTGTGCTGCCTACAGTTGGAATGCCACAAAAGATTTGTAACAGCTGGAGTGCCTCTGTGTGCTTCATTCATAATATGTATGCAGCACACGGAGGCACTCCAGCTGTTACAAATCTTTTGGCACTTGAGCTGTTAAAATCTTTTGAGATGCCTCCTCCTCTATACCTCTGCCCTCTCTTTGGGCTGCCAGGCTGGAGTATCCCTGTGCACCGAGGCTGCCTGTCACATGGCTGATGCTTCTGCTTTTGGCGCTGACAAGACAGGAAAGACGGACAGTACTTCTAAAATCAGTTATGCTCTATCTATTTAATAATGCGACATGAGAATCGTACACTTAAATGTAGCGCAACGTTCTTATGTCGCCCTTTTAAAAACCACACAACATGCTTAATGCCTTCCGCAGTATGAATGAAAGGTTTTCATGAGATATGTTGTGTCCCCATACATCTTGTTATTACAATTTATGTATGTGTCCGTATCTCTTATAAGGGATTATTAGTTTAACCTCCGGTTTGCTAGCAAAACTGAATTACTGTGTCACGAAATGATGTATGTCTAAAAAGTGTGTCATCAACATGAAAAGTTTGGAAAGCTCTGCCCTATAGTAAGCTCTCACAAGCAGGGCTCTCTCAACTTAAAATATACATGTTCCCAGTGAGCTCAAAAGAGCATTTATTAATAGTGTTCCAATAGTTACATATGTGTGTGGTCAGGAGAGCAGCAAGGTCTATGTCTTGGCTAAATGTACAAAGTAAACAAAAGGAAAGTCTGCGCATCAAATCCTGACCTTTACAAATAAATAACTCTTGATTTACTATAAATAATAAACAGTGGGGTTTAGTATAGGCTGACCAGACCTCACCTTTAACCGGGGACACATAGGAAATAGGCCTATTTCAGGACTGCACTGAAATCATAGAAGCCCTGCAGTATGCATTTTCCATATGTGTCCCTGGTTAAAGGTGAGGTCTGGTCACCCTAGTTTAGTAGTATATATTTTTGGCCAAAAGCATAAATAGCTTGCCTAAATCTGGGGTGCCTTGACAGGGCAGGCAAGCTATTCTTTTGGGCAAAAATATATTACTTAACCCTACTGTTTATTATTTATAGTAAATTAAGGGTTATTTATTTGTAAAGGTCAGGATTTGATGCATAGACTTTCCTTTTATTTATTCTCTATGCACTTGGATCGCTCTATACAATTATATCACAATGTTTGTAAACCACCCCTTCTGTGCATCACCAAGGATTATTTTGGTGCTTTATAAATACTAGTTGAAAAGCCTGTGTACACGGGCCACAGTGCCACCCAGCAGCCTTGGCTGGTGGCTGGATCCTGTTGGCCACGCTACAGTCATGCGCAGTACTGACTGCCCAAAAGCGCCGCGGCTGATAACGGAGTGGGGCGTTCCGAATTCAGACTGTAGTCCTCTCTGTGCAAGGTGCGCAGAGAGGACTACGGGCGCATGACTGCAGCGCGCTCAGCGGTCTCTACTTCGCATGATGGCTTCTGACAAACATACTTTTAGCGAATTATTATATAGGATAACAATAATAATAACAATAATAATAATAATAATAATTTCTCAATCTGTAACACTCCAGATTGAGGGATACGGTTATTTTACACATGTTGATAAAGCTTGTTTAACTTCTTCAGTGGAATGGATTTTGGTTCTTCATGTTCTTCTGGTAGCGTATTACATGAAATGTGTTCCTCTTTTTAGTATGTAGTGAGTTTCTCCTGATTCATCACCCAATGAAATTCTTTGTTTAGCCTTAAATTCCGATAAAGCTTCACTCAAAGCAAGTATAGTCTGGACTAATTTACATAATTCCATAGCTGATGAGGTCAGGAAAATACAGGAGTCCCTCAAGTTTGGACCCCAAAAAAATCCCCAATGCGTTAGAGACCTCTTTAGCATTCAAAAGGTTAAAAAAAAGTCTGATTTAAATCAATAGAAATTTTTATTTGCCCCCTATGATGCTATTAGTTTGACCCTCAAGACACAAGGGGTGTTATGCACGTGATGGTATGATAAATAGGTGATAAAGCATAAATGACTTCTCCAGTGATATTACTTCTCCACTTCCTATGTTATTCTATGGAGCCTATGCGCTAACAAAGTTGGAGACATCTTAGTGCATTCGCTCCATAGAATAACATATAAACTGGAGAAGTGACATCACTGGAGAAGTCATCTCCACTTTATCAGCTCTTTATCACACCTTACTGCATAAACCCCCCACCCATGTGTTAAATTATTTTTATTTTTTAACCTTGAGATTAAAGCAATGCATTGGACACCCTTCTGGCACTCAAAGGGTTAAGGGCTTAATTCATCAAGGTAAAGTGGTGCAATTATAAAAAGAAATTCAGTGTAACATGGGGGTAGAAGAAAATGAATGCAAGTTTTCATTGATGGGGCTTTTAACCCACTGAATGCTAGAGAGGTCTACAGCTCAAAGCTCTATTTGAATCAGTGTCAATTTTCATCCCCCCCATGGTGTAATTGGTTTGCTCCAGAACTGCGCCACTTTGACTTGATGAATGACTGCAAACAACTGTAAATGTATTCTTTGGTAAAAAAAAAAAAATCAGTTTGGATTATGTAACTCATAAAATCCAGTCTAGTCTGGGTTTTTTTGCATACGCGTGTTCTCCCACCGCTGGGAAATGCTAAGTTCATTCAAAAGCTGTTGCAGTTCAAGCTTGTATTTTGAATGCAGTATTATCATGGCCTTCCATCATAAGGTGGTGCTGTGTTAACAGCAGTCTAGAGAGGCTGCTGCAGTAGTTCCCTCCTTTTACTTAGCAGGAAACACCATGCAAATGATATATTACCACCTGAGATGTCTAACAATGGATACAACAAAATACATCAGGTGTGCTCATCCATTTAGGTCTGGGGTGTGCAATGCATATCACTATGGTACTTAGGGGGTTAAGGAAGTGATGCTGTTTGTGGTGCTGATATTTGAAAGAATCCTCTCCACTCCCCACTGAGCAAGTAGGAGAGCAGACAGAGGTTCTCAGGCTTCAGGGTTGTCTACGGCTGGCGATGTGTAAGGGATGGCATCCCTTCCTCATCTCCAGCAATTCAATGACCCCGAAAGCTAATGGGAAGCTTCTCTTCCCCTCCCAAAACTAATTCTTAGTGAATATGGTGATGTGTGTCTTCATTGCCAAGGTGATGTATTCGTTGCCCATTGCTAGTGTCAAGGTTTTGCTGAGCAGTTCTACTCTGCCTATTGATTCTAATGTCTGAGCTAATCTAGTGTTCTGCTATCCACTGCTGCTGTCTTCTGAGTTTCTGGCTCAGGCTGAATCAGCTGACCTCTCTGATTACTCACCTGACTGTTATCAGCCAGCCCTTCCAGGGTATTTAAAGCAGCTTGGCTAACTTCCCCATTGTCCTTGTGTTTGTTTGCTGACCTGTTGCTGCTGGCTGCTGTGGATTTTCCTGCCCTCTTGTTTGCTGTGTTCCAGACCCTTGGCTTGTTCCAGACTTTGTTGACTTCTGTGATCCAGACCCTTGGCTTGTTCCAGACTTCGCTGACTTCTGTGCTCCAGACCCTTGGCTTGTTCATGACATCGCAGACTTCTGGTTTCCTGACTCTGGCTCGGCTGAATACCTGTCTTGGTTCCTGACCCTGGAGTGTCTTTTGGTTTATGCTCTTGGATCATGCTTCTGTTTTTTTTCATTAATAAAGGTGTATTGCACTCTACACTTTTGTATCTTGTCTGGTTCCTGGTCCCCAACAGCTAGACACACTTCACCACAACATTGAACCTCAGTGCATCTCCCACCTTAAGTGCTATGGAGATCACAATACAGTGGACACCTCTCTAGTGTTTGAAGACTTAAAAGCCCAATTTAAATCAGTTACATTGTTTATTTGTTCATTTTACTACATTTGCTTTTCCTCTGAATTATTGCACTTGTCTATAAATATGGCCCATTTTATCATAGACTTGCCTATAAAACGATGCAGAAGAATTCCAGTAATTGTATATTGTTCATGTTCTAAGTAGATCACAAAGCTTTCATGGGTCTAATCCAAATTTAAGATTGATTGGTTCACCAAGAAGATAAAGAATTATTCATACCACATGTATTTTGGTCTAAAATATCCCCACCATATTTTTCTTTTAGATAACATGTCTGGCAAACATACAAAAATCTCTGGGAAAGGGAAACTTTTCATGGGTGTGTCTTTGGCATAAAAAGTTGTTATAAATATATTTTGCTCCGGTAGAGTTAAGTATAAGGAGTCATATTCAGTAAGCTAAAGAGGAGCAATTCTGGGGCAAAGCAGTTACATTATAGGGGCAAATTACACTGCCCATTGATATAAATGAGGTTTTTAAACATTTGAATGCTATATGAGCAATGCGTTGGAGACCTCTCTAGCATTCAGAAATTTCAAAACCCCATTTAGATCAATTGAAATATACAGGAAATTGTATTTGTCCTGTGTGGTGTGGCTGGAATTTCTCATGTATAGGTCTGGAATATGGCCCTAGATTCTTGGTAATGTATGAATCCTGCAGTGTATTTCCTGCACTTGCATATAGGCATACAAATCACTCGGCTATTCGTTGATGTCTGTAGGAGCGCTTATGATCTCTTTAGCGCATACTAGCGGATAAGTTCATAGTTAAGATTTTAATACAATGAAAATAATATTAATGTTTTATTTGAACTTTTACTATTTTAGTAGTGTGTATATTAACACAGTTTACACAATGGCTTTTTTATTAAGTTTCACATTTTGTGCACTTACATTGATTTAGCTGTTCTCTGCTCTTTTCTTTCCTTTATTTTTAGTGATGAGAGCGCTCCCTACCTGCAGCTTGAAAAAGAAATAACTGCGACTCATCTGCAATGACTGGGAAAACCAACTGTACCACATACAAATAAAAATAGACAATTTTTCATTAATTTGAATGTACTTCTTTGATTGGTATATAGCTGTCTAATACATTGCTTTTTAGCAATAGGATAAAATAGTCATTTCAATCCATGGAAATGTGTACCTCTTACTTTTGGTGTAGTTGGTTTTCCACAGAATTGCTCCATTTTTATTTGTGCAAATGGCCCTATATATGTTTCTGTCACCCTCACTATTTTAGGCCAGTGTTCCATCCAAGGTGAGCAAAAGTGAGCAAGCCAGCACTGAAAAAAGTTAAATGAGTAATGGCTGCATGGTGCATCTGTTGTTTCAATGCACCCCTGTAAAAAGAATTCCTTCAGGGATGAGTTGCTCATCTGAGCTCACCTCCGAGGTAACACTGATTGAGACCATAGCCTCAGTTCAATTCCAACAGAGTTTTCGTAAATAACTTCTTTTTTCTGATTCAGTAGAAGAAGTCAGTCCAAAATATTTCTAATTGTTTTAAAGCAGATAGCACCATTGAATTTAATGAAAATGGTGGCTCTTCCCACAGAAGTCAAAATAGGGAATATCAGCTGATATCTTGCCTAATTTTTGAATTCTGACAACAAAATAACTGAATGCCTGAAAACTTGCTTTTTGAATCGTAGAACTTGAAAGCTAATAGCAGACAGGTTTAAGCTTTACATCAAGTGAAACCAGTGGGGTGATTTTAAATGAGGGGCTTTTCGATACCTTTTTCTGAGCTGTGTTCCAGAACTGAGGAGGAGGTTGCAGGCCCTTTAAGGATATGTAGAGTGTGCAATGCCTCTTGAAGCAATATGTTGTACACTGCTGTGGTCCTCTAAGGGTGAAATGTTCACTCCTGCCTCAGTTTCCTAATTATCCATCCCCAAATGTTAGTTTAAAGGAATATTATACCCTCAAACTAAAACTAGCTAAGAGTCGGGCAATGTGTCCAGCATCTCAGGGGTTAATACTTACACAGCTGCATGCCTGATCCAGCTACTATAGTGCCAGTTATGGATAGGAGGCAGGGAGTGGAGGTTGTGTTTGCCCTAGTTTTCATTTTATAGAGCTATTGGGTAAGTAATATCCCCAGATATGCAAGACCAAGTTAGTATTGGGCAGGGACACATGGGCAAACTGTTACCTAGTTTTAGTCTGGGAGGTATACCATTCATTTAATTCTCCACCGTAACCCTTTGACTTCCATGTTTTGGGCACTTCTTCAGGATTGTAAAGGCCTTATGTTCACAAGTGTTCCCTTTTTTAGCCAGGATTGAGCAACCTGAAGCCCTCCAGATGTTGTGGACTATAGCTACCAACATCTCCCTCCAGCCACTGGGTGGCCATGGATGATGGAAGTTGTACTCTACAACAGCTGGAGGTCCTCAGGTTGCCCAACCTCTTTCAGGCAAACCACTTGCACCACATGATTCAAGTTACAATTTCCAACACAAACTTCATTGTTTAAACTCATACCTCTTAATATTTCAAATGGCCAAATATGGACCCTTTTGTTTTATGTGGTTTTGCTGGCGGATTGACTGGTGGCTGGGGTATTTCCAAGAGCTTTTAGGTTATTTCATGACCTATTGTGTAAATGAATAAATGATTGAGAGCAAGGCCAAAGTATTTTATTTACACAGACTAATTTAGAAACACATATACTGAATTGTAAACAAACATTAATGTGAGTTTTATTGGTGTGGAGTACAACTTTGCAGGCCTCTCAAGCACTAACACAAAACAACTATTAAGGCTATTGGTATCTTTGGACTTGTCCCCAGTTGTAGTGGATCTTGTCTCAGGACCCACTAACAGACCAGGACTTGAGGATCTCCCATCTCGAGCACTGATGATTTGATCAGAGGTTCAAGTATCAAGTCCTGGCCTATTATTAGTGTGCCCTGAGGGCACAGGGTAAAAACCAATGCCCTGTGTTACAGTTGTGTTGGCACAAGTATATAACATAACAATTTATGTTTCCTTTCTTTTTCCTCTACAGCCTCGAATGTCACATCAGGCCTAGCAACAGCAACCTCTTTCCTTGCCCCAACAACCCAAGAGGAGGACTGATACTGGGAGGAGGCTAAAGAGGAGATGGTCCAGGAGGTGCTGGTCTTCTCTCCTTGAACAAGCTAGGCCATCTAGGCCATCTTCACAGAGTCAGCTCCCTGGTATTTCCCATCTCTCTCTCTTCCAGCAGTGACAGGTGCTACAGCAGCCATCTCTGCTGCACCACCAGCTGTGACCCTTACAACACCAACAACTTTGGCGCCACAAAGGCTGGCACAACCTCTGATCCTTGCACTATGAATGCCATTGCCTTGCCACAATCCACTCAGTGTCCAGACCAACAGCAGCCATGACCAGCTGCTGAAACACTGGTGGGAGAGCTGTTCTGCCAGGGGAGGTGGCAGAGGTAAGGGAACAGATGGGGGAATTCATCTTGTGGGGTGGGGGTGAGAGGGGGTGAGAGTGATCAGACCCACAATATAATGTGAGGAATGGCTATACATACCAAAGATAGACTTGTGATCTATGGGTCAATCCCTCCTCAAATTCTCCTCCCGCTCATCTGAAATTCCCTCCAACTGAAAGACAATAGGAGCTACCATGAGTAACTGAAGGTTGCAATCTCAGGGCTGTCTTCCAAGCTGTCTTTCCACAGACTGGAATTAACAGAGCAGTGTCAGCCCTGGGACAGGGGACACAAGCTGGCTGCATTACAACCCCTGGGTAGACACCAAAGAAGACCCCATCAAGGGTACAAGGGTGCTTGGACTAAGTGCAACTGCCACCAGAGATCCCCAGGAATGTCTGAAGGCAGTGGTGTAGTTCACTCACCTGCTCCAGCCCCATCAGCTGCAGGACTTACTGGACCAAGCATAGGCACTGGACACAAAATAATCTTCACCACTGGTTTCCACAACCATGCCACAACTAGCTGCTGCACAGCCACCTGCAGCCTTCAGACCATCTGTATCTGCACAGCCACCTGATTCTCCCTTGTGAATCTCCTCCATGGCTGCAACTTCTGGTACTGTACATCTTCTCCCACCTCCCTATAGTGGGGATGCAGAGCTCCTTTGGGTGCAGCACACCTCCAGGACCAGGGTTGAAGGTTGTTTGAGGTCTATGCTGTATTGCTCTTTGCTTACATGCCAAGGATAAATGATTAATATTTTCATTTTTGTCAGTTTTATTAATTTTATTTTAATATCAGAGACAGGTGCAAGAGAGAGAGAGAGAGATAATGTTTCCTCTTTAGATTATAGAATGTAGTTGTTGATCATCAGTCTCTTGGTAAGGCTTTCTTCACACGTGTCCTAGATTACATTTCAGTTGCTAGATACAGAACAGGGCCTAATGACCTAAGTCATGATGTATTCTACCATGGTCTCACTAGCTGTTGTGGAGCTGATGCTGGAAGTAGTAGACCACAACAGCTGGGGAGACTAAGGTGAATACACCTTCAATCAGTGATAGGTCAAATGTACTAGTGGTTTTATACAGGGTATAGTCAGTTGGGTTTCCAGCTGTTTTGGCGTACAACTTACAGAATCAGCTGCTAGACACTAGATAGCCGGAAGGTGTATCTCCCAAAAGCTGGAGGGCTCACAGTTGAATAAGCTCTGTATTGGGCCCCTAGTAGCTATGGTGAATTGGTAAATCAGGGTGAATTCAGTGAACAATCCACATCTACCAACTTGCCATTGGCTATTAGGGAATGCTGGGAGTATGTCACAACAAATGGAAAGCCCACAGCTGACTACATCCTGTTTTGGGTCAGGGGATTCACAGCTGATGAAGCCTACATCTCCTAGCATCCACTAATAAACAGTGGCTAGCTGGGATTCAGACCACATTTGACTATACCTTAAATTGCGCCATTAGTACATATGGCCAGTTCTTTAGTTAGGGTAAATTCTGCATTGGGTTTCCCAGCTGTTGTGGCGTAGGACTTCCCACATACCTAGCTAGACAATATGTAGCAGGGGATGCTGGTAGTTGTAGGTCACTTCAGCTAGGGAGCCAAATGTTGAATAAATCCTGACTCAGGAAAGGCCATATGCACTAAAGGTCCAAGTCAGGGTGTATTCAACCATGGGCTCTACACCTATTGGGCACTACTACTCTATCTTTGTCAGTACATAGCATGGGGTTCTGGCATTTGAAGAACTCATCAATGGCGGATCCCAAGGCTGATTCACCACCCGACTTTGGAATAGGCCATATGTGCTAAAGGACAGGGGAAGACTGATAGCACTCAGGGCCCCCATGGAAAAGGAGGTCATGGGCCTACTTTATCCTGCCCCCGATTAAACCCTACCCACATATTTGTCCCACTACCCAGTTATCGCTCCAGTCAACCATCACAGTCAATCTCAGTTTACTCATTTTATTATTGCCATTAATGTTGTGAAGTAAGATACCACTTAGCTTAAAATTACAGTTCAGCTTCAATACCAGATCTG
The DNA here is from genome assembly GCA_037306005.1 of Rhinophrynus dorsalis. NCBI lineage: Eukaryota > Metazoa > Chordata > Amphibia > Anura > Rhinophrynidae > Rhinophrynus > Rhinophrynus dorsalis. The sequence goes on along the minus strand of CM074723.1, from coordinate 93,445,036 downwards.
TTGCATCACTAGTGTAGTTTCATTTCTACTGTAAGCTCAGTGGTATCACTTGTGTAGCTCCATTTCAATACTAATACCACAGAGTTTACACTGATACACTGCGCTTACAATTGAAATATAGCTACACTGGTGATTTACAGAGCTTACAATTGAAATGGAGCAACACATGATCTTCTATAGCAGAGTGATTTGTTAGAGCATAATGTGATCATAGCAAAATTCTGTCCCTCTATACTGGAGTTGCTGATCTATTGTTTACAGCACAGTGACCTTTACAGTGAAGCAGCTTCAGCATACTGTGGATGCTCAGGCCTCTCCCTGGTGGAGGCACCCTCCTCTTCAGTGAGCCCTTCTTCCGCAGCAGGCTTCCTGTCTGATCGAGTGCCCAATTGCTCAGTCCTTCCCTGATAAGGGCCCAATACAGGGTATAGTCAGCTGTGATGATCTCCAGCTGTTGCTGCACTGAACTCTCAGCATCCCAGCTAGGCATTGAATTTGTGACCTTATTACTGTAAACATGCCTTTGAACCCCATTAATATTATAGAGGAGTACAATGCATTGCCTTGTGGTGCACTATAGACCTTTGTACTCTTAGCAGTCACAAGCAATATTTACAGTAATGAATCACATACTGACTATTGTGGGTTCTAATCTGTTCATTTTTATTGGTGCATATGTAGATGTTCACTCTCAGTAGTTATGTTTAAATTGTAAACTTACCTTATTTGTGAGAAAGGTGTCATATTGTTTAACTTTGTTGTGCACAGTTAGATTCCCAAGTTTGCATAAGCAAAGATTTTTGCAGAGGATGTTCTGCTAGTTTATTCCTCTATGCAAGGTATGCAAGAGGAATGAGCAGCCGGTTGCATTGAAAGTATAAAAGTCCCATTGGAATGAATAGGAGATGTGCTGATCTTCAATAGGACTGAAATGGTGAACGCAAAAAAAGGCAATCTGAGTGCTAAAACTGATTAGAAAATTGTCTGTTTTTGCAATATGATGGCGGCCGATGAGAGTTTTCAGCAAAGTCACAGGAGTTTGCTTTAGAGCGTATGTCATTTTTATCAGGCTCTGGAATTTGTCTGGATTTTGGTAAAATTGACCACAATGTGATAGCATACTTGTCCTCCCCCCCCCCAAAAAAATGGCTGAAATATATTACATGAATCCCGAAATGCTAATCATCTGTAATGATATTTAGACCTAAGTTAGCAGTAAGCTTCCCATCAAAGCAATGCCTCTTTTAACTTATATCTGATGTAGCTTTGAAATGTTCATATGTATAACTTTTTAATAAACGCATGTCAATTTTTACACAATTTTTGGGGGTTACACATTTTTTAATGGATTGAAGCAGGGCAACTAACATTTGAAATGTGCCCCATCGCAGGTCTGTTCTACTGGAAGCAGACCTGCCAATGAAAGGGGAACTGTATTGTAAACCCTGGTGGATCAGTCGTGGGGACCACAGTTCTCTGTGGTTGAATCTGTGATAGCCTATGAACTAAGATAATTCCAACCTCACCTTTACGAGTCAAGTGAGGTGTGACCAAGCAGTCCCCAAATACTTCTAGTAATATGAATTCTATAACGACTCTAGAAGTCAGTGTGGCTGTACACCATAAACTCGACAAAGTTTGTGGCTGTGGTTTCCAAACTTTTGGCTTGCACCCAACTCACCTGTCAGTTGAAAGTACAATTTTTTGGAATCCCCAATCAGTTGTCAGGAGCTGTTTTAGGCTGCATGTCTGAGACCTCAGATTTTTTAGTCTTCTCCCCTAGAACCAAACGGGATCCTTTTAAAAGGGCATGATATGAAACGGCACATTCAACATGTTGCATTGTTTAAAAGGGTGGCATGAGAATCTTGCCATGCATAAAAAGAGCGAGATTCTCATGTCACATCCTTACATGTCACTGTATGTATCAGGAGGTGGATATCACTGGCCACAATCCTTTCCTGCGTCGGTGGGATGTCTAATTTTGCCCACAGCCGCCTCGCTCTCTGTAATAAGTGACATTGATGTCACAGCAGCAGTGATTTGTGGAGCTTCAGTCTGTCCGTGTAATTATTTTTTTTAACCCTTTTGGCTCCGGAGAGGTATTGCCTTGAACTCTGCCACTGTTACTGTATTTGTCAGAGTTCAAGGCAATACCTCTCCAGCACCAAAAGGTTTAAAAAAAATAATTGCACGGACAGAGTGAAGCGCCGCAAATCACTGCTGCTGTCATATCAATGTCACTTATTACAGAGAGAGATATGGCTGTGGGCAAAATTAAACACAGCAGCAACACAGGAAAGGATTGTGGCCAGTGATACCTGCCTCCTGATACATACAGCGACATAAAAGGAGGCTACATGAGAATCTCAATCTTTTTATGCATGGCGAGATTCTCATGTCACCCTTTTAAACAATGCGACATACTGAACGCGCCCTTTTGTATCACGTACTTTTCAGTACGACCTTTTAAAAGTGAACCGAAGCAAACTTAGAAAACATGACCATTTCCCTTTAATATGATTGTAATTTCATTGTAGATATAAGAGATTTTGTTTTCTAATGTGTGTATTCCAAAACATAGAAATGGCATTCTGTATTGTAGTCAAAGTGCACCCCCATGCTCCTCTTTCTTATTTTGCCTATATAGCACTGATTACCAGTTTTCCATTGGGGGAATTAAATCATAGATAGTGTGGTTGTAGCAGGTGTTTTGTATGTTTAAATTGTTTGGTAATCGCAACTTTGGCACAAGATATTACACATTCTTATTGCAACATTTATTTAATTGCTTTCTTATTTAAATATCAACATTGTGACTGTTATTAGCCCTAGCTGATCTAATGTAACCTAACACTCTCAGCATGTACTGCAATAATTAAAAACAGGTAAATCTAAAATTTAAGAATAAGCATCCCACTGAGATTTTATGATAGAGAATAATCGTTTTATGTTCTTTCAAACAATTTTTCAGCACGTTTGTCAGAACCTTTCAACTTTGATATACTGGTGCCTGCGCCGACATGTTTGGTGTTGCTCAAACAGTTTGTGTTTTTTCATATTATAGTATTCTGCTCTAATAATACTTTCTTTTGACTTTGCTTTGTCAACTAGGCTGGTTACCCCAGAATTACTCTTTTATTTTGAATATAAGGCCGTCAGTCACCGGCAGCCAATGTTGTGAGATGGGAAATGTTGAGTTTGAGGCCGTCAACTCAATTTGAATTTGACATGATTGTTGCAGCACAGACTCTACTGGTGTTATAGGCCAGCAGCAGTCGTGTCACACAGCTGAATTATCCTATATTATAACTTGCTAAGTATGTTTGTCAGAAGCTGTCAAGCGCAGTAGAGACAACTGCGCGTGTTGCAGTCATGCGCAGTGCAGACTGCCCGCACCACAGCTGATACTAAGCAGGGTGCGCAGAGAGGATTCCGGTCTGAATTCGGAGCACCCTGCCAGTGTTGGCCAGTGTATACGGGCTTTAAAACTAGTATACTAATAAACTACACATGTACCAGACTGGCAGCAAGAATTGCAGCTTGAGCCCATTCAGCCAGAACCTGGCAACTCCACTGTGAATAAAACAGCTTCAAAGAGAACCTGTATTTTGTTTTGTCTGTTTATGTGAAGAACCTGGACATACTAGATTTTAGGGTCATATACAAAAGATGAAAGAGTTGCAATTCTGGGGCAAACCAACTGCATTTCAATAGTACAGTTGCTCCAAGGGTTAATATCCAGTTGTATAACCCTTGCAATCAGGAAAAGGGGGATATATAATATGCATTTTCTCCATGTGTTCCCTTCTCCTGCCCAGTGGAAGCCAATGTGGGTTCCAATATACCAGTTTGTAGTAGGACAATTGATCAAGGATTCAAATTTTGAACCTGCAGCACATCCACAGAGGAATCTGGGTTAAAACAATTAGTCTTTATTGTTCAACTACATAAAAACACAGTGGAGGACATTATGAATATATGGTCACCTCTGTGATTGATATTGAGTCTTCTCACATGTTTTGGACCAAAATGGTCCTTACTCATAGGACAGAGTCCCTCACGTCCCATATTTAAAAAGACAAGGTACAGCCCCCCAGACCTGACAGGACAGTGGGTATGCACTGTGTAAAACAATACATAAACACATCACACATGAACATGATATGATTATATAGGAATGTATATCTAGAGTGGTTAGTGAAGAAAAAGAAATGTTCAAATATGATATTAAACCTATTAATATAAATAAGTAAATGCAAACCAACTGCACCACACAGGACAAACATCAATTCATCAAATTCCAAATTATTTTAATTAGACATATACCCGCTTGGTTGCTATTGAAGTAATATGTTGGAGACCTCTCTTATAGTGTAGTTGGTTTGCTTCAGAATTGCACCTCATTAGGTTACTGAATACAGCCCTTAGGGTCTTATGCACAAAAGAAAAGAGGAGCAATTTAGCAACTATCTTGTAAATTGTGCTTTATCTGCAGATCTACTAACCTGGAACCAGACCTGCAAATGAGGCTAAGGCTGCATTGTGAGTCCTGACTGAGCATCAGTGATTAGAAAGGGAGACCCCTAGTACTTCCATGCTGCTATCACAAAAGAGACTGAACAGACAGACTCTGAAGTCTTACTGTTGAATGTCATTGGGCTGCACTCTCAGCCTCCACAGACCCTAGTGAACCACTTCCAAGAACAATAATAAGGGATTACAGAGAGTCACAAACTTAAGGTTGCATTCCATTCTTATGCATTCAGGAGTGGGTACATTTTCTGACAATCTGAATGGCTACTGACAAGATCCATTTGGGGTTGCACAGTCCAAAAAGAATGACAAACAAGACCATACTGTGCACAACAATTTCCATAAATGGACATTTAAAATCCAATATTCAAACTTGTCAAAGTTGTCATAGAAGACAAAAATGGCATGATAAAGCCCAAAATGCCACAGAACCCTAGTTTAGAACCACTGTTCTATATAGACTCCATCCATTTCTTTCTCAGTAGAATTTTCCCTATGACGGAGTTATAGTAGTCTTACAAAATGGTTCATGAACTACAAACAACAAACCTTTCATCTCCACCAATATGGAAACTGGAATTTTGAGCTACAAGTTAGGATAGCAGCACGCTAGATAATATGTTTGTTTTACAGCCTGGAATGGATCTAGTGGCTTTCTCCCAAGTGAACATTTTTTGTAGAAGAAATGGAACTGATTCTGTTCTGCTGACACATTTGCTTACAAAATTATTTGATGAATAAATGAATGTTACAGAACAATCCTGCATCTCACTGGGTCGCAAAAAAGTGTTTGTGAGAAAAACCAGAATGGGTGCTGTAATCAGACTTATGGTCAAAAGAAAATGGTGGTAATTCCAAATCATGCCAGCTGCAACACTAGGTACAAATAAACATTTTAATTTAATCAAAAGGAGGATTTTAACCCCTTGAATGCTAAAGAAGTCTCCAATAGAATGTGTTAGAGACCGCTGTAGCATTCATGGGGCTAAAAACACCATTTTTATTGAAAATTGCCAAAAGTTGTTATAAAGCACCGGGTGCCCTGTCCAACTGTATTCTTAAAGGGCCAAGACATTGTGCATTTCTTGGACAGCCCTGATTTTGCACAAGTGTTGCAATCAAAACCAGGGATATTCCTAAGACCTTCACTGTTCTAAGGTGATACTGCCACCTAAAGAAGTCTTTTTTATTAAAGGGTGCAGTTTAGTATACAATAAAGGGAATATAAAATGAGAGACAGTCATCATATATACTTTCACTACACACAGTTGCATTAATGCATTTTAGAGCATGCTTTGTATTGCATTGGGGACCTCTCTAGCATTCAGGGGGTTAAAAGCCCAATTTAAATCAGTAGGAATTGTGGGAATTTTTATTTGCCCCGTGGTACAGTTGGTTTGCTCTATAGTTGTTCCAGTTCTTCATCAGCCTCTGTCTCTAACCAACAATAAGGTCAGGTCAACGTGAGCACTGCAGGATAGGTACAACAAGATAAGGGATTTCTCTACACTGTGGGAACCAATGTGGATTGATAAATAAAGTGATGATATATGAAAGGGGCTGGCAAAAGCTTACTGTGCCTTTAAGCTAAACTAAGCACTGATTTATCTTGCTTCACTGTTGTTCGCTAAAGAATCCAAGTGCCGTGTTTGTAAAACCCAACATTTGCAATGTGTAGGTGCTGACCCTCAGTCTCACAGTTCCGTCTTTGCAGAATTAGATGGAAAGGTGTGTGTAAGTAGGGCCTACTATCAGTGGAGTAACTAGTCACCCAAGGGCTCCCATGCAAAAAGGTTTTTGGGCCCCAAAAACAAAAATATTTCACAGATGCATAATTATAATCTATTGGACCCTGTGTCAGATGGGGCCCTTTGGGTTCTGGGCAGGGCACAGCTACACCCCCTGTAGTTATGCCCCTAGTTGATGTAAACAACCAAATAGTTTTTATAGCTGATGGGCTGTGGTACACAATGAAGCCCTGGATTGGCATGTCTGCACCCAGGCCTGATGTATGAGCAGTATCTAGACCAGTGTTTCCTGAATCTGTCCTCAGCCCCCTTATACATACACCCTAAAATTGCCGGTTTTATGGATTTCCTCCTCACGTGAACAAAGGTGAGTCAGTGAATCATTCTTTCTGAAATATAATTCTGAAATTCTAACAGTCTGGCAGGTAAGTGGGCCCTGAGAGCATGGATTGAGAACCAGTCAAGGGTGCAACTACCAGGGGGTGGTGAGAGTGCAGTTATGACTAGCATCCAAGATGTCTCGTTAGTACCAGAGCCCAGTAGGTTTAGTTATGACCCAGGGGGAATATATTTGAGATATCTGTATATATTATCTAATCTATCTATCTATCTATCTATCTATCTATCTATCTATCTATCTATCTGTCTATCTATCTATCTATTTATCTATCTATTTTTGTAGCAGATTTTTTTAAGTTTCCTGAAAACATTAACTCACAATAAATGTAAATTCCTACTTCCTGACACACATATATCCCATAACAGAACGTCAGGCAGGATGTACTAATACTACTATTCTACCCAAAGGCAGGAAAAAAAGTGATAATAAGTAATAATATAGATGAGGGAGCGGCGGTTGACGTGATCTATTTAGACTTTGCCAAGACATTTGATACAGTTCCGCACAAGAGGTTACTGTACAAATTGAATGAAATAGGACTAGGGGAAAATGTTTGTGTGTGGATTGGAAATTGGCTGAAAGATAGAATGCAAAGAGTGGTAGTAAATGGCAAGTTCTCCAGTTGGATAAACGTGATAAGTGGAGTGCCTCAGGGATCTGTCCTGGGTCCTCTTCTTTTTAATTTGTTTATTAATGACCTCCCAGAGGGCATAGGAAGCCATGTATCAGTGTTTGCCGATGACACAAAATTAAGTAAGGTAATAAAGTCTGAACTGGATGTGTCTTGATTACAGGAGGATTTGGACAAATTGAGTAACTGGGCAGGCAAATGGCAAATGAGATTCAATATAGACAAGTGTAAAGTTATGCATTTTGGGTATAATAATAAAAATGCAACATATAGTTTAAATGGTGTTTCTCTGGGGAAATCTACTAATGAAAAGGATTTAGGAGTAATGGTAGACAATAGACTTAGCAGTAGCATGCAGTGCCAGCTGGCAGCTGCAAAGGCCAATAAGATATTGGCATGTATTAAAAGGGGTATTGACTCAAGGGAGGAAGATATAATTATGCCTCTTTACAGGTCCATGGTAAGACCCCACCTAGAATATGCTGTTCAATTCTGGGCGCCCTTTCTGAAGAAGGACATTATGGAACTAGAGAGAGTGCAGAGGAGGGCTACAAAACTAGTAAGGGGAATGGAAAGTTTTAGTTATGAAGAGAGGCTAGAAAAGTTAAACTTGTACACACTAGAGAAACGGCGTCTTAGAGAGGATATGATAACACTATATAAATATGTTCAAGGCCCATATAAAGGGCTTTCAAAAGACCTGTTCATTAACAGAACAGTACACAGGACAAGGGGCCACCCGCTTAGACTTGAGGAAAGGAGATTTAATCTACAACAGCGGAAGGGTTTCTTTACAGTAAGGACAATAAAGGTATGGAATGCACTTCCGGAGGAGGTGGTGCTATCAAATACATTAGATGCCTTTAAAAGGGGCCTGGATACTTATTTAAAAGAGCATAATATAGAGGGCTATGCACGTTAGTATTGGGATTAATATTTAGTTAGGGCTTGTTGATCCAGGGAGAAATCTGATTGCCATTTGGAGTCAGATGCCTTCTTTTGGGTCAGCGATGGTAAACAGGAATAGGAAAAGGGTTGAACTGGATGGACGCAAGTCTTTTTTCAACCTAAATTACTATGTAACTATGTAACTTATTACAGAGAGAGATACGGCTGTGGGCAAAATTAAACACAGCAGCAACGCAGGAAAGGATTGTGGCCAGTGATACCTGCCTCCTGATACATACAGCGACATAAAAGGAGGCTACATGAGAATCTCACTCTTTTTATGCATGACGAGATTCTCATGTCACCCTTTTAAACAATGCGACATACTGAACGTGTCCTTTTGTATCACGTACTTTTCAGTATGACCTTTTAAAAGTGAACCGAGGCAAACTTAGAAAACATGACCATTTCCCTTTAATATGATTGTAATTTCATTGTAGATATAAGAGATTTTGTTTTCTAATGTGTGCATTCCAAAACATAGAAATGGCATTCTGTATTGTAGTCAAAGTGCACCCCCATGCTCCTCTTTCTTATTTTGCCTATATAGCACTGATTACCAGTTTTCCATTGGGGGAATTAAATCATAGATAGTGTGGTTGTAGCAGGTGTTTTGTATGTTTAAATTGTTTGGTAATCGCAACTTTGGCACAAGATATTACACATTCTTATTGCAACATTTATTTAATTGCTTTCTTATTTAAATATCAACATTGTGACTGTTATTAGCCCTAGCTGATCTAATGTAACCTAACACTCTCAGCATGTACTGCAATAATTAAAAACAGGTAAATCTAAAATTTAAGAACAAGCATCCCACTGAGATTTTGTGATAGAGAATAATCGTTTTATGTTCTTTCAAACAATCTTTCAGCACGTTTGTCAGAACCTTTCAACTTTGATATACTGGTGCCTGCGCCGACATGTTTGGTGTTGCTCAAACAGTTTGTGTTTTTCCATATTATAGTATTCTGCTCTAATAATACTTTCTTTTGACTTTGCTTTGTCAACTAGGCTGGTTACCCCAGAATTACTCCTCTTTTATTTTGAATATAAGGCCGTCAGTCACCGGCAGCCAATGTTGTGAGATGGGAAATGTTGAGTTTGAGGCCGTCAACTCAATTTGCATTTGACATGATTGTTGCAGCACAGACTCTACTGGTGTTATAGGCCAGCAGCAGTGGTGTCACACAGCTGAATTATCCTATATTATAACTTGCTAAGTATGTTTGTCAGAAGCTGTCGAGCGCAGTAGAGACAACTGCGCGTGATGCAGTCATGCACAATGCAGACTGCCCGCGCCACAGGGTGCGCAGAGAGGATTCCGGTCTGAATTCGGAGCACCCTGCCAGTGTTGGCCAGTGTATACGGGCTTTAAAACTAGTATACTAATAAACTACACATGTACCAGACTGGCAGCAAGAATTGCAGCTTGAGCCCATTCAGCCAGAACCTGGCAACTCCACTGTGAATAAAACAGCTTCAAAGAGAACCTGTATTTTGTTTTGTCTGTTTATGTGAAGAACCTGGACATACTAGATTTTAGAGTCATATACAAAAGATGAAAGAGTTGCAATTCTGGGGCAAACCAACTGCATTTCAACAGTACAGTTGCTCCAAGGGTTAATATCCAGTTGTATAACCCTTGCAATCAGGAAAAGGGGGATATATAATAAGCATTTTCTCCATGTGTTCCCTTCTCCTGCCCAATGGAAGCCAATGTGGGTTCCAATATACCAGTTTGTAGTAGGACAATTGATCAAGGATTCAAATTTTGAACCTGCAGCACATCCACAGAGGAATCTGGGTTAAAACAATTAGTCTTTATTGTTCAACCACATAAAAACACAGTGGAAGACATTATGAATATATGGTCACCTCTGTGATTGATATTGAGTCTTCTCACATGTTTTGGACCAAAATGGTCCTTACTCATAGGACAGAGTCCCTCACGTCCCATATTTAAAAAGACAAGGTACAGCCCCCCAGACCTGACAGGACAGTGGGTATGCACTGTGTAAAACAGTACATAAACACATCAAACATGAACATGATATGATTATATAGGAATGTATTTCTAGAGTGGTTAGTGAAGAAAAAGAAATGCTCAAATATGATATTAAACCTATTAATATAAATAAGTAAATGCAAACCAACTGGACCACACAGGACAAACATCAATTCATCAAATTCCAAATTATTTTAATTAGACATATACCCGCTTGGTTGCTATTGAAGTAATATGTTGGAGACCTCTCTTATAGTGTAGTTGGTTTGCTTCAGAATTGCACCTCATTAGGTTACTGAATACAGCCCTTAGGGTCTTATGCACAAAAGAAAAGAGGAGCAATTTAGCAACTATCTTGTAAATTGTGCTTTATCTGCAGATCTACTAACCTGGAACCAGACCTGCAAATGAGGCTAAGGCTGCATTGTGAGTCCCGACTGAGCATCAGTGATTAGAAAGGGAGACCCCTAGTACTCCCATGCTGCTATCACAAAAGAGACTGAACAGACAGACTCTGAAGTCTTACTATTGAATGTCATTGGGCTGCACTCTCAGCCTCCACAGACCCTAGTGAACCACTTCCAAGAACAATAATAAGGGATTACAGAGAGTCACAAACTTAAGGTTGCATTCCATTCTTATGCATTCAGGAGTGGGTACATTTTCTGACAATCTGAATGGCTACTGACAAGATCCATTTGGGGTTGCACAGTCCAAAAAGAATGACAAACAAGACCATACTGTGCACAACAATTTCCATAAATGGACATTTAAAATCCAATATTCAAACTTGTCAAAGTTGTCATAGAAGACAAAAATGGCATGATAAAGCCCAAAATGCCGCAGAACCCTAGTTTAGAACCACCGTTCTATATAGACTCCATCCATTTCTTTCTCAGTAGAATTTTCCCTATGACGGAGTTATAGTAGTCTTACAAAATGGTTCATGAACTACAAACAACAAACCTTTCATCTCCACCAATATGGAAACTGGAATTTTGAGCTACAAGTTAGGATAGCAGCACGCTCAGTGGATGAATGTACTAATATTGAGGTGTATCACCACCTACATATACTTGTTTACTGTAGAAATAGAAGGACTTTTAATAGAATCAATATCAGAGGGGTATTTGCTAACAGGATATACAGAAAACCATCACAGTAAATGCCTACTAATGCATGTTATTGTGGAATAAACTAGATAATATGTTTGTTTTACAGCCTGGCATGGATCTAGTGGCTTTTTCCCAAGTGAACATTTTTTGTAGAACAAATGGAACTGATTCTGTTCTGCTGACACATTTGCTTACAAAATTATTTGATGAATAAATGAATGTTACAGAACAATCCTGCATCTCACTGGGTCACAAAAAAGTGTTTGTGAGAAAAACCAGAATGGGGGCTGTAATCAGACTTATGGTCAAAAGAAGATGGTGGTAATTCCAAATCAGGCCAGCTGCAACACTAGGTACAAATAAACATTTTAATTTAATCAAAAGGAGGATTTTAACCCCTTGAATGCTAAAGAAGTCTCCAATAGATTGCTCAGGAATGTGTTAGAGACCTCTGTAGCATTCATGGGGCTAAAAACACCATTTTTATTGAAAATTGCCAAAAGTTGTTATAAAGCACCGGGTGCCCTGTCCAACTGTATTCTTAAAGGGCCAAGACATTGTGCATTTCTTGGACAGCCCTGATTTTGCACAAGTGTTGCTATCAAAACCAGGGATATTCCTAAGACCTTCACTGGTCTAAGGTGATACTTTAAGAAGTCTTTTTTATTAAAGGGTGCAGTTTAGTATACAATAAAGGGAATATAAAATGAGAGACAGTCATCATATATACTTTCACTACACACAGTTGCATTAATGCATTTTAGAGCATGCTTTGTATTGCATTGGGGACCTCTCTAGCATTCAGGGGGTTAAAAGCCCAATTTAAATCAGTAGGAATTGTGGGAATTTTTATTTGCCCCGTGGTACAGTTGGTTTGCTCTATAGTTGTTCCAGTTCTTCATCAGCCTCTGTCTCTAACCAACAATAAGGTCAGGTCAACGTGAGCACTGCAGGATAGGTACAACAAGATAAGGGATTTCTCTACACTGTGGGAACCAATGTGGATTGATAAATAAAGTGATGATATATGAAAGGGGCTGGCAAAAGCTTACTGTGCCTTTAAGCTAAACTAAGCACTGATTTATCTTGCTTCACTGTTGTTCACTAAAGAATCCAAGTGCCGTGTTTGTAAAACCCAACATTTGCAATGTGTAGGTGCTGACCCTCAGTCTCACAGTTCCGTCTTTGCAGAATTAGATGGAAAGGTGTGTGTAAGTAGGGCCTACTATCAGTGGAGTAACTAGTCACCCAAGGGCTCCCATGCAAAAAGGTTTTTGGGCCCCAAAAACAAAAATATTTCACAGATGCATAATTATAATCTATTGGAAGCTGTGTCAGGTGGGGCCCTTTGGGTTCTGGGCAGGGCACAGCTACACCCCCTGTAGTTATGCCCCTAGTTGATGTAAACAACCAAATAGTTTTTATAGCTGATGGGCTATGGTACACAATGAAGCCCTGGATTGGCATGTCTGCACCCAGGCCTGATGTATGAGCAGTATCTAGACCAGTGTTTCCTGAATCTGTCCTCAACCCCCTTATACATACACCCTAAAATTGCCGGTTTTATGGATTTCCTCCTCACGTGAACAAAGGTGAGTCAGTGAATCATTCTTTCTGAAATATAATTCTGAAATTCTACCAGTCTGGCAGGTATGTGGGCCCTGAGAGCATGGATTGAGGACCAGTCAAGGGTGCAACTACCAGAGGGTGATGAGAGTGCAGTTATGACTAGCATCCAAGATGTCTCGTTAGTACCAGAGCCCAGTAGGTTTAGTTATGACCCAGGGGGAATATATTTGAGATATCTGAATATATTATCTAATCTATCTATCTGTCTATCTATCTATCTATTTATCTATCTATCTATCTATCTATCTATCTATCTATCTATCTATCTATCTATTTTTGTAGCAGATTTTTTTAAAGTTTTCTGAAAACATTAACTCACAATAAATGTAAATTCCTACTTCCTGACACACATATATCCCATTACAGAACGTCAGGCAGGATGTACTAATACTACTATTCTACCCTAAAGCAGGAAAAAAAGTGATTGGTTGGTGCTATTCTTGCTTATTGCCTATATACCTCTATACCTGATGAAAATGCTCCCATTTACCCCACATGAGCCAAGGGTAGGATAGTGTGGCCGTGCATGGGTGTTTTGGGGCATGTCATTCCCTTTTTTACATTATGTACTAATGCACCAAGGAATTTGGTGTAAAATTACCCAGTTTTCGTGTACATGATATAAAGTAGGTGTTCTGGACTTGTGCATATTAGGTCAACAAAGGCTGTATTGATCTCCTGTTTGCACTACATCAATTGTTCATGCTTGTTCATAACCGGAAGTGAAAGAGTACGATTTTTAAGCTAACGTGTAATTGCAGAAATTGAGCTGGGTTGGTAGATTTGTACATTACCCCCACTGAGATGAGTTTTACAGTGCAGACACAACATGAACATTTACAAGGAAGGAAGTCTGACCTACATATTTAAATTATTTCAAAAATAAATAAGTAAATATACCAGACATTACACTGTCTGGGCAAAAGAAGCAAATTCCAAACAAACAGACATCCTAGTGACCGCTTATTATAACAATAGTGAGATTTAACCCCTTGGTTAAGAACCAATATGTTGGAGACATACATCATTTGTATAAAAGGATTTAATGAAAGATCATGTCTGTGCAAAATAAAGAAAATAAACAAAATAAATTTATACTAGCTCAAGGCTGTCTGACATTAAACAGTTAACAATAAAAACATATATGATCGTTACAGAACAAACAATATAATAAATAAAAAAGCTGTTGAGCATAATTTAAATCAGAGCTGTGTAACATGTGACTCTGCAGCTGTTGTTGGACTACAAGTTTCATCCTCCTCTGTTGGACTATTGTCCAGCTCCGGACGATGGGCAGTTATAGTTCAGCATCAACTGGTTGCCTACCCCTGAATTAAATAAAAACTGAATTAGTAATTAGGGAGATTGGTGTAACTGGGGCAATTCTTTAAATGGAGGTTTTACATTTTTGAATGACAGAGATCCCAGTTTAAATGTGCAGTAAACCTTTTGTATGAAAAATATATTATTTAACTTTTCCTGCTGAGTAAAACAAGGGCATTTCCACAGCTGGAAGACATTTTCATTCAAAGCTATTATAGCCGAGTAGTTTTTAATTAAACTACACCTTCCTGCTGTGGTCAACAGGTGGTACTGTTTCGATCACTTACTATAGAGAGCGATAGTCAATGATTTAAGCTCGAACACAGAGTTCATTGTTAAAACAAACGTTTAAATTAAACTGCAGTTGTCTATTGTGGTCACCTGGTGGTGTTGTCTCTATTGTTTTTTATGTACAGTTTAGTCTGTGATTCAAACTCCCCAGTAAAGTGCATTTAAAAAAAATGCCCTTTGGGGCTGTTGCTAAAATAAGTTTGTCCTATAATAATGTTTGAATGAAAAATGCCATAGCAATCCTTTAATAAATGCAATTGCTTATGTGTCCTCTATGGTGCAGTTGGTTTGCCCTATAATTGCTCCAATTCATCTTGGTATTTAGTTAGTAATTATCACATCTTGTAAAAGAAGGCTTTCAAATTTATCCCAATTTAGAATTTTTCAGTGGATATGACTTTGTTATAACAGCTTGTTGATGACTGCAGAGTTGGCTTTTTGTGGTCTAATGAGTGATTCTTAAGCTGCACATTCCAGCCGTGATTAGTGCACCAGACAGAGATGCTCACAGTGGGAAAGGAATGCAAGGCCAAGGGAATCGTGGGATACAAGCGGACCGCTCAGTTCCCTGTCACCTGCTCCCACCTTTGCAGATGTAACATTTGGTCAAAGTGTGAGACGTCACATTACTGATCCATTATACAAATTACAGTCTGATCAAGGTAGAGGAGCTGACATCTCAGTGTGCTACTGGATTTTATTAATCAAGAGTAAGGCGAAAATGATATTTTGGAGTATATGACTGTACAAGCACATCCTAGTTGATGATTCTGCACCAATATGTGTTAACCATTTGAGTGCCAGGGAGGTATCCAACACATTGTAACTCTGTGTGGCACCCAAAGGGTTATGGTAACAACAAATATTTTTTATTTATTGAATTTGGTATAGGTAAAAAATAACCACATTGAAAACTGGATGCAGACTTGTAGCTGCTGTGAGTGGATAGGATCATTGCTCTAGTAAACTTCCATTTTGCTCGTAGAATTTGGTTCCTAAGCTGCAATGTTCACATCTTGAGGACCAGAGGAGGGTGTAACAAATAGCAAAACATTTGGTTGCATCCCTCTCTGGTTCTCAAGGGGTTAAGATCATGGTTGATTTTAATGTTCTTGTTAAGATATGTAAATAGATTAGAATGGCTTCATTGGTAAATGCCACTATTGTGAAATTAGAAATAAATGATAAATTAATAAAATGGTACATTGTGTGGTATTCTCCCTTCAGCAAATAACAGCCTTTGTGTTTTACATTCATTGCGGTTTCCTATTATTTCCATTGCAAAAAAAACTTGAACTGAGGATGGAGGCTGACAGTAGCTTTCTATGGACAGCAATAGCAACCATGTCACCAGGGGGGAGATACACTAAAGGGCGATGAGAGGCAAGGAGGGCAATATGGTGGCGAATTCATATAGATGACATATCAAGAGTATGCACTGGAGATGTCTTCCCCATCATCTCCTTGTGAACCCACCACCAATCTGCCACAATTCGCCATGAATCCACCAAGCATTCAAGAGGTTTATGATTTTGCTCAAACTAATTCAACAATGGTTTATTTGCATAAGGAAATGCAGCTTAATGAAACATTGTTGTATTCATGTTGGTGTGTTTACCTGTTAGTATGGCTGTTCGTCACATGCACAAAGCTCTAATAACATCCTCTGCTCTTGGCGTTCACAATCCCAACATCACCAACCTCAGGTTGGTGATTTTGGGATCTTCCTATAGCTCACTATGGAGCCAGAGGACAGTTTGCTGTCTCGGCTAAAGAGCAGAGACAGCATTTGCCCTCCTGTAACCCTAGGGATGTGAATTGCATATCCCAGTAGCAGTAAATGGGGCCATGTCTCTCCTTGCGCTGGTTCTCACAGGTCTTCTCTTCCTTCTTCTGTTCTGCTTTCCATAGAAGCTCACAGCCAGATTCTGTGCAAAATAAAGCGAAAGCCCCAGCCTGTTCAGACCTAGTTCTCTGAAGCCTTTCCCTTACGAGCCAACATGCACACTGTTGCTACACGATCCTATGGACAGCTCTGGTCCCGGGACATTAACTCTCCATAGGATGGTGTAGCAACAGCGCCACTGTACAATTTCAGGCCACTGTGATATTGCACCTAAAAAATTCAACTTTGAAAATTAATAACTTTTGACTGAAACACCTTTCAGCAGTGGGAGTACTCTTGTTTTACTCAGGGGGATAAACCCTACAACATATTTTTTTTACATTTTAAGTATTACTAACCCTTTCAGCAGACTGTATAGCTTTAACGTACAAGCTATTCACTTGTATACCTGTGTATCTCTGTTCAGCATTAACCCTATACAAGCCATACACCTGTATAAGATATATACTGAAAGAGTTACAGAACTGTCTGTAATACCACGAGCTGGGTTACTGCCTTTGGTATACTGCACAGTAAGCATTGGCTATCTAATTTCACTATGTCAGATTTTCCTA
The DNA here is from genome assembly GCA_037306005.1 of Rhinophrynus dorsalis. Taxonomy (NCBI): domain Eukaryota; kingdom Metazoa; phylum Chordata; class Amphibia; order Anura; family Rhinophrynidae; genus Rhinophrynus; species Rhinophrynus dorsalis. The sequence continues at coordinate 93,427,947 of CM074723.1, read as the reverse complement.
TGTTCTAGTGGCAAGCAAGGCCATCTTTGTGTTGTGTAGTACTTCCAGTGTAATCTGCAGAATCATCACACTCTGCCTTGGCTTCTCCATTCACAAAATAGCCTTGTCATCACCCTACATTATGCTTTCACTAACCGAATGGCTGGTGTAGTTTAACAGTAGTCAGCAAATCATTTGCAGTTTGATGAAATGGAACATGATACTGTTCTTTTTTTCTAGCTACAAATTTCTACAATGCTTTGACATTCATAAAATAAGTATAGAGTAGTCTGTCTGACATGACAGTAAAACAATCTTCCTGTATGAAAACAATTGGGCAATGTCCTCCCACATCTGAGCTTCCTTGAATTTAGGGATCTCTAGTGCAAGTCTTGACATTACAGATAAATTGTTCCCCAGCTGCAACGGGTTTGGCACATATAAGGGCAGATTGTATTGTTAACTCACAGCCTGGAAGTAATGCTCATTAGTGTTGTGGTTAAAATATTTGCAGAGCGGAATAAGTGGGGGAAAGGTGTTTTTTCTTACTGTGTTAATGTACTTTACTGTGTTGAAAGTTCTTTATCTTGATCATTGATATTAGCTAGTATAAACTAAGAAATCCTTTCCATATAAGTCTGTATTCTGTTATAAAACATTAATAGTATTTTTATAACTGTGAACATAGCCTAATGTGAATTCATGAACAATGTTTGTATAGATTGAAGAAAAGATCAAACACTTCAATGAGTGTCTGTCTACATGTTTAAACCAGGTAACAGGATTACAGCTTATCTTCAGATCTTCTCAATGCAGAAAAGTCAGATGTATTGTTATATAGACGGTAAATACAAACATTATAAAAACATGTTTTAAAAGGCAACACAAAAAAACTATATGTTGGGGCTTAGTCTTTTACTATTTAATATATTTTATTCTTTCTTCAGGAAAAAGCAGCATGATGAACTCACAGCCATGGTTTTACAGGTCTGTCCCACCTCCTGCAAGAGCTGAAGCTGTCATTGGCAACCTCTTTCCTATTGGATGTGCAGTTGGGTGTGACATCACAGAAGCAAATGAAAGCATGGACAGTCTCTCCAGAGCTCACAGTGCCAACTAAGATGGAGGAGCTGTGTATTGGTGTGTATGTGTGTGGACCTGTAAACTAAGGGTCCTAGCTTTATAATGCAGCTACTCCCAGAGGTGGGAGTAGCAATGCTTAACTGGTAAAAATATATATCATTTTTGTTCATATTAGTAGCCTTTTAATTGTTTCTTGACTTAGGCAGAGATCACTTTCTCACTATTTTTTTACAACTCTAAAGTGGTACTGCCACATGTCTCTATCGCATCCACCAGTACATTCAAGAAATGGATGGCTTTCTCTATATTGCTTATCAATCTTTACATCATCTGAACAAGGACTCCCATTATTCCTTCAGTTCCATAAATGCTTCAAGTAGATCAATTTGCTTCTATCAGAAAAAGCACATATAGGGCATAACTGACTTACAGAGGAATAAATTCTTCATAATAATAAACCCCCTCAGCTTACCTAACAGTGGCCATTTACCCCATGCCTGAAGAAGGGACCTTAGTGTCCTGATAGCTTGCACTTTCTATGGCCTCAGTTAACCATTAAAATGTATCACATTTATATCCCTCTTGTGAGTTCTTTGTTACAAAAATACATTGAATCCCATCTTACTGTGACTATAAAATGCTAACGGCCCCGTCATAATTTGCTCTTGTATCTTTGTTCGAGATTTAACATCATCAATTTGTTCTGGATGTCATGTTCATGGAGGTGAACATGATAGTTGCTAGAAGGTTTTTAAACTGAAGTAGGAAGAGTACAAGAGGACCAGAGGAATCATTAAGATTATCATGTGCAATAGCAGGAATTTGTGTCCGGTGTTCCTGCTAGCAATGGTCATGTTCGCCTCTGTGCACAAGATCCAGAACAAACTGAAGATGTTATTTCTTGAAAATAAGGACATGGGCAAAATAATTAGGGGTCATTAGGTTTTCTGGCCACAGTAAGATAAGGGGGTTATTATTAGTAGGTGTTATTATTCCTTTATCTCATCCCTCATTTCTCAATACACTCTCACTCTCCATCTTCGCTCTGCACAGCACCTTCCTCTCTGCGCAGCTCTTATTACATCCTCCCATTCCCACCTACAGGACTTCTCCTGTGCTGCACTTGAGCACTGGAATTGCCTCCGCCACACCACCAGACTCTTTTGCAACCTTCAGATCTACAGGGAAGTCCATCAGCTACCTCCATAATGATTATTAGCAAGGCCAGATCAACAGCCTGTCCAACTTCTGCTCACTCACATTGCTTTCTAAAATAATTTTCCCATCTACAACCCCATCACAACCTCATTGTTCACAGTCTTTTCTTCCAAACAGAACCACAGCGTCCCTGGACAACTGCACTCAACAGCACTTCTTTCTCCCACCCACTGACCAGCAGTTCATGTGGCAGGAGGCACTTATACCCCATAGCACTTACTGCATGTTAGAACTGTCCCACCTACCTTCCTCTAGACTATAAGCTCTCATGAGCAGGACACTGATCCCTTAGTTTCCATGTTCTCTTTGTACTGTTTAATGCAGTGGTTCTCAATCTTTTTTTGTTCGGGGCACCCCTGAAATGTAATCTAGAACATTCCGGGCACCCCTGACATATTTAATGTACTGTATTAAGGGCATAAGAAGGGTACAATACATAAATATACTGTTATTATTAGGTCTTTTAATCATAATAACAAAACTAAACATATTGGGCATAACAATTTCTATAAATTTTTATTTAAAAATCCATTTTTATTAGTCTTCATAGAAAACATGGGGCACCCTAAGTTGATGTCCGTGGCACACCAAAGTGCCACGGCACCCTGGTTGAGAATCACTGGTTTAATGTCTCTGTATGTCTATTCGCTATTGTACAGCACTGCGGAATAAGTTAGCACTATATAAAGTGTAATAATAATAAAACCTGTCTGGAGATGAGTCTCACCTGTCAGGGCCAGTGGTTCTTGAACATGGTCCCTTCGAATCCAGGCATTCACTAAAGAATGGAAATCTTTTACACAGAAAGTTACGGGTGAAGAGTGGCACTGTGGTAGCTGTGAATAAAGCGGATTAGTAGTGTAAAAATCAGGAGAACCTTCATGCAAGGAGACTGGGGGTCTTTGAGTCCTGTAACATGTGGACACGATATGTAGTGTTATGGATGTGCAAAACTTTTCATTGCAAAGTAAAACCTGAGAAATATAGCTCTTCCTGCCTTACATTGGAATTTCCCCAAAAAGTGCAGGTTTTCTGCTTTTTACTAAATTTCTTACTGCATTTAAATCAGTGATAATAATGCATTCCCCCTCACATGGATGGTTCCCCATGTATCCCTCCTGTTCTAAAGTATAAAAGGGGGTGTATACTGCATGTTATCCATCTGTGCTTGGGAGAGAGAGAGAAAGCATCTGAATGTTTGATACTAACTCGTGTAGACAGGCAAGGAGAAGGAGCTGGGGTAGCTTGTATTATGGAAGGAGTATTGGTGCTAGCTAGTTATCTGAATGGTTGCAGGGAGTGTGGATACAATTTGTAGACATGACACTAACCGTTGATGGGACAATTAAAAAAATCACTGTGAAATGGTAAACTTTACAAAATGGTGGAGGTTGACATGTTGCCTGTTGAAAACACAAGCTTTATAGAACCTATGTCATGTGTTGCACCCTACTGGTATATCCCATAGAGCAGTTTGGAGGTGGTCAGTGTCTTGAACAACGGGCACAAGGGACTTGCTAACAATTTTTTCAAGGTTTATACTGCCAACACTTTTTACTTTTATCTGTGGATTTCTCTACTTCAGAACAGAAACAGTGTCAAACTGTGTTTTGTCCACCAAAATTCCTAGAAAGAAAAGAAGACTTTTTGCCCATCTCTAGTTAAAAATTAATTTTACAAAACTAATCCACATAGAATGTATTTAGAGTGACCACTGGGATTATCAGTCCAGATTAAGATCAGTGGGGTTTATTATTAGGATGTATTTGTGTTCCTTTAAGAATTTTCTTTTAGCTTAGAGGCTAGACTGCAGACATCAGAATATTGGCCAAATCAACAGCTTTTACAAAGTTCATGTGGGTCATATTTTTTTCTCTTAGATTCTTGATTTTGCAATCTTTTTAAATATTGCTTCTTTAACTTAATTCTGTCTAGCTCTCATGACTGTCTGGTAAATAAAAGCCTTTGTTACAGATACTTTTGCCTCATTTACCTTTCAAACAAATTATTTTATTTATTTATTTATTTTTAAACTAGTTGAACAGCCCGTTACACGGGCCACAATGTCACAGCCACCCAGTCGCGGGGCAGTCACGTGCAGTAGAGACTGCCCGAGCCGCGGCTGATACAGAACTGGGTGCTCCGCACCCGCGGTGCGGGCAGTCTCTACTGCGCATGACTGCAGCACGTGCAGTAGTGTCTACTGCGCATGTCGTGGCGTTACACACGATTTAGCGAATTATTATATAGGATAGTACATTGTGAAAATGGGATTAGCTCACATCCTAATCAAAAACTCTTGACAGCAACATCTAAGGCAGGCTTATGATACTTGTGGTTCTCCAACTGCTGTTGGACTGCAACTCCCATCATTCTAAGCTGTGAAGTGATTGTGTGTGTATTCGTTTTAGCTGCATGTTTTCTCTCCTTCCATATTAGCCAAGTTCAACAGTGCATTCTGACGGATGGAGATGTTTAGAGTTAGACTTTAAGGGCTGAGTAAGCTCCTGGCATTTAAACTGATGCAGTCTTTAAGCTTGTCATGACAAGTTGGCTTTTGCGTGTGTACTTTTTTAACGTCTATACAATAGTAGGAACATGTAATGACCAAAGCACAGCAAATTTATTTCAGCATTATAATCCAGTACAAATATTATTCTATTAAAAGGTCTTTAGTTATCAAAGGATAACTCAACTTTAAATGATTTAACAAAGGCAGGATTTTGTAACTATCGTGTGATGGAAGTAAGATAGAGAAGTGGGGGGTCCTGATTACTAAGGTGTGATTTGTATACAGAGGGAAAACCCACCTGCAATAGAAAATCATTGAGAGTGAGAGCACATGAAAATAAGGGGAAGGGTAGGGATCATGGAGCTGGAATGGAGGTCACACTGGACAGAGACCTCAGCTCAGGAAGTGGTGACAGCTGTTACCATACACCACTGCCTCACAGTGGGATTCAGGAAAAGGTCTGGATAATGCTACATAAGTTACTATGTTTATTAAAATATAGAAAGTTCTGTGGTGATCCATAACGTAATGATCCATAACGTAATGATCATAACGTAATGATCACAGCCCAGTTCACTTTTTATGGCCATAGAAAACATCCTTAAACTATAACATACAACCACAGAAAAAGTTGTTAAATTAATGGGCTAGTACCTTTCCAAATTAATACTGTATATTTCCCGGGCGTTACAACAATATTCAACCTGGAAATAAACAGGAATGTGTGTGTCTAGTGCTGGGGGTTTGTGTTGGCCACACCTATAAATCAGCACAGTAGGAGTGGTCAACAAGGCCCCATGGGTAATCTGGCTCTGTTGGGGAGTTGCACACCCTGGGCAGCCACTCTCTGTTCTGATCATATAATTACATTTATTCCTTGCTGAAAATGAGGGCCCTCTGTGAATACAAGTTGAGGCCCCTTGAAACCTGAGGCCCCATTTCCATTTCCAGGAGACCCAATCAGGCTGTTACTTACTACCTGAGTCTCCCAGCAGTGAAGGTAGCTGATCTAATAGTCTCATTTGACATTTGACTATTTTTAACTCATTGAAATCCATAGGATAGCAATGAGAAAGAGAACAGGATATGCTGTTAGTATAAAAAGCACACATCTTAGCACAAGGGGTTAAGGAATTACATAATGCACTATATGTTATCTTCATCCATCATTCACAAGGCACCAGCATGTACTGTAGCACTGCAAAATATTGATCCATACTCATAAAGAACTTGTTCCCAAAGTGGTACAGGGTATTCATGAGACAGGGCTCCAGAATATATGCAAATAATTTAAAATGTACAGCTTGGAAGAAAGGAGGGATATGATAAAAACCTTTAAATATATTAATGATTTGATATAGTTCAGGAGGGAAACATTTTTCACAGAAAGAGAATTACTAGTACAAATGTTCATGATCTAAAGTTATAAGAAGTAAAATTCAGGCGTAGTGCGTGTAAGTACTAGGATTGTGCATGGAGAGAAAATTTGTTTAATCTGAATTATTTGTGCTTAAATGTTAAAGTGGACCTGTCACCTTGATTCAAGACTGTGTGTTTGAAAACCTCATATAAACTGCGTATGTGTCATGTTATTCAAAAGACCAGCAAATGTACAGTAAAGGAGATATTCATACTTGATACCATATGCTAATGTAGTCTAATTGAGGTATCCATGCAGTACCAGTGATGTTTCATATGCTAATTAAACTTGTCCAGTGACGTTTCAGATACCAATGAAGGTTTTCAGTGATATTTCATATCCTAATTAAACTCTATGGTGCATCAGGAAACTTTCCTTTCACTTTCTTTTTCCCCAGCAATAAAATTGTGAATATTTTGTAAACTATATATCTGCTGGACTTTTGGTTAACATGACATTTTGAATGACATTTTCAAATATATATCAGATTCAAACTGACAGGTTCATACACTTTTGGGGAAAATGAACTTCATTTGCCATATTGTTCAGTTACTCAGAATTTCCTTGAAAGTTTTTGTTCCCAAGCAAAATTTGTCCAGCACCCTTTTCAAAGGGTGAAGGCCTCCTTCTCTGGACTAACATTTGAACAAGATTCATTCAAATAACGGAAGGTGGTAGTGGGGAGTGAGAGCCTCTAATACCCGCCTAAAGGGTTTCCCCTCAATCACAGAGAAGGAATCTCTCCCACAGGGATCAGCTGCCCAAGCAGCTGTATCAACTTATATGACTACTGCTTGGACATGCCCCTCAAAAGGAAAGCCCCGACCCCAACTGATCTGATACATAGAGACTGAGGCTTCTCCATGCCCTATGCCCTGGCTGCTGCTGCTGCTGGCTTTTGTGGTATTAATGTTGGTGCCATTGCTCCCAGTTTTGCCCAATGAAAAACTGCACCTTGCAGTGTGCCCATCTCCTATACTCTAAAACAGAGGTTCTCAGCCTTACTAGTGCCGCGACCCTTTGATAAAATTTCCCAAGTTGTGGAGACCCCTAACAGTAAAATTATTTTTGTTGCTCCTTCATCGCTGTAATTTTGCTACTGTTATGAATCGAAATATAAATATCTGATGGTTTTAGGCGACCCCTGGCAAATCGTCATTCGACCCCCAAAGGGGTCCCGACCCACAGGTTGAGAACCACTGCTCTAAAATGATCCCACTAGGGCTAGGATCTTTTCTGCTGCAGTTGCCTGCTGCTGATATTGTTGTTTAAGAAGAACGATTCTGCTTAGGGGGCTGATGATCTAATAGTAGCGTTCCTATGTCTGCTTTCTAGTGGCCATCTGACACCACTGGCACTCTCAGGCATTTCAATTACTGTAAGAATTATTAACAAACATTTAAAATGTTGTGTACTTATTTATTTCTAATTTTTTTATGTTTAAGTTACTATTTAAATGAACACAGAGAGAATCAGGAATAACAGGAGTAGTTGCTAGGGACAGCAGTTGAGTGTGGCTAGAACAATGCACATCACTGCCTATTTAAGTGCACAGCTGTACACTGAAGTTTGAACATTAAAGGGATAGTAATACTTAGTTTTAGCTTTATTTTATTTTGTAGGCATTAAAAAAACATGAAGAACGATATAAGTCTTATCTCTCAAACCTTTATGGTTTAAGAGATATTCACAAGCAAAGTATCCCCCCCCCCCTATTCAGCAAGATCAGAAGGGAGGTGCCCAGGTAGACTGCAGAGAGGGACAATCTTCAATTAAGATAAGGGGAAAAAGCTGAAAAACTTGTCAAGGGGGCAGGGCTTTCATTCTCTTCATACAAAGAAGATTGTCCCCTGCTGTTATCTGTCTGGTCTTACAACCAGATTCACATCTGAGAAGAGATGGCGTACACTAGGAAAAAGGGGCGGGAGGGGGAAACTTTGCTTGTGAATATCTCTTAAACCATAAAGGTTTGAGACATAAGACTTATATCATTCTTCATGTTTTTTTAATGCCTACAAAATAAAATAAAGTTGAAACGAAGTATTACTATCCCTTTAAGGATGATCAGACTTTTTTAAATTAAATTAACAGAGTAAGGAATAACATGACTTTTGGTGAGAAACAGCAGTGCAATCTGGATAATATAGCAGGAAATAACATGCATATTTGCTAGAGACAATAGTGGAGTCTGGAACTTCATACAGTGCCTGCCTGCCAGTTTATGTTCAGGTGTACTTATGTTTGAACAACAGTACTGACTGTCCTGTCTATTTGAGTGCACTTAAGTTTGAACAGTTAATTTCCCTGGTTTTTATTATTTTAACACACAGTTAGAAATAACAGTTGCTGGCATTATATTCCTACATTCTATCCTACCTACCTATTATATTTACTAGTTAACATAGCTATTTATTCTGTGCTAACCTACCTAATTAATTACTAGCTAACCTAGCTATTAATTCTTTACAAACCTACCTACTTAATTAGCTACCCTAACTCTAATACTACAGCCTCCCTACAGCAATAAAGGAATCAGAAGAAAGAAATTGTAGTTTGTTTCTTCAGATGTGCTTCAAATCACCGCTTCTCTTCTGGCTGCTAGTGTAAGTAAGGGAAAAGTGCTGTATCCAGATTATATAGGTTTGAGGGGCCATCCCATTGGAAGTCAAGATTGGCCAAAGTAATATAAACACATCATAGATAAAGTAGAGATTCATAGGCTGTTGCAATGATCACACACAACCATAACCAAAGTGACTTTCCCTCCACTTCCTACCAGGATAGTATTGGATATTCAGTGCATCAATCACTTCTTCTTTCTATCCTCCCGTTGAAAGGAAGTGAACAAATGGAACAAATAAGCAAATCAATTTAAATTAAAAAGTTGAAATTGCTGTTTGTTGTCCTGGCACTAGGTACAACCAAAAAATGCCAGGGATATACATATGTCTATACTGATAAGTATGTAAGACTGTGTATTTTTAATTATGGAGAGAAAAGGGCATACTGGATGGGCCAACTGGTTTGATTCTGCTGTCAGTGTTTTTTTGTTATATCTACTTCCCTTATGGGAATTTGATTTGTGATTTATGTTGTCCTCATGGTCTCACGTCATGGTAATTTGCACTGGTAGTTTATTGTTATACATGTTGTTCTGCTGGTCCCATCTCATGGTAGATTGCCCTGGGAGTGTACTGTGATACATGTTGTCCTCTGGTCTCATGTTGTGATAAATTGTCCTGACAGTTTTTTGTGATTTATGCTGTCCTCATGGTCTCATGTCATGGTAATTTGCCCTGGTAGTTTATTGTGATACATGTTGTCCTGCTGGTCTCATGTCATGGTAATTTGCCCTGGGAGTGTACTGTGATACATGTTGTCCTCTGGTCTCATGTTGTGATAAATTGTCCTGACAGTTTTTTGTGATTTATGTTGTCCTCATGGTCTCATGCCATGGTAATTTGCCCTGGTAGTTTATTGTGATACATGTTGTCTTGCAGGTCTCACATTATTGTAAACTTCCCTTCCAGTTTATTGGGATGTATGTTGTCTTGCTGGTCTCATGTCATAGTAAATTGCCCTGCCAGTTTATTGGAATGTATATTGTCCTGCTGGTCTCTGGAGCCCAAACACATATCAATCTCTGATCAGTAGGGCCCTATTGTAAATACTTGGACACTCCTATATTAAATCAAAAGAGTATCAATTTTGGAACAAACCAGCTGGCCCATATAGCAGAGTTTCTCAATGGTAGTTCTCAAGTGCTCCAAACTGTGCGGGTTGTAGGGATTGGCTAAATGGGCACAGGTAAACTAATAAGAATGAAAGATCCACTGAGGTGTAGTTGCTCCTCTTTTGTTTGTTCATACTGCTGTTCGAGGCTACACATGATTCACAGTTACAGGAAAAAAAATGTATTTTATGGTTTACCTTAACCCCTTAGATGCTAAGAAGAAATGAAGGCCTCTTTAACAGCCAAGGAGTTAATCCTTTTAGTACCACATGAGTGTCTCAATGTGTTGGACACGCACTCAGAGGGTTAAGCAATAATTTCTTTGTTGACTCTTTCCCCAATTGAGTGAAGCGATAGGAACATTTGAGAGCAGTAATTAGGTTAAGAGTTCAGTTTTCCTTTGTTACTCCCTAAACAACTCAGTAATACATCATAGTTCCTGTTTTTGTTCTTTCTGCTAACTACTTATCAATGGTTTACTTTTAGCCTAATTTTGCTTAGAGGGAACTATACCCTAGAAATACATCTCTTTTAGTCCACTGATAATTGTTAGTTTAAAATCTGACAACAACTTATGTGCTAATACTTTAAGTTTGCAATCTGGTACAAACTTGTGTCCCTAATGTCTCATTTAGATCTACAGAACCCGTGCGTTGCTTCACAATGTGAAACAGATGTGTCCATGATCCAGGTGGGTTAAACGCTGTGCAAATGTTGAATGATTTATATGGATGATGTAAAGTACAAAATGTCAGTACTTTGGTATTTGGTGATACCAATAACAGGGTATTTTCAGAGTTTCACCCTGAGACTCAGAGTTTTGACCCATATCTTAGGGTCTCAGGGTAAATGGCCAAATCCTCAGGGTGAAATAGCCCAGTGTTAACTTATCTACACCAAATACAATGTTTTAAAGGGATAATAAAACTTAATATGTAAAAATATATATTTTCGTGTTTATCCCCTGAGTAAAAAAAGGGTACTCTCTCTGCTGAAAGGCGTGTTATTCAAAAGTTATTACAGCTCAAAGTTGAATTTTTTAAGTGCAATATCACAGTGGCCTGAAATTGTACAGTGACACTGCTGTTACAACATCCTATGGACAGCTCTGGACCATAGATGATAAATCTCCATAGGATGGTGTACCAACAACGCCACTGTAAAATTTCAGGCCACTGTGATATTGCACCTAAAAAATTCAACTTTGAGCTGTAATAACTTTTGAATAAAACACCTTTCAGCAGTAGGATTTTCCTTGTTTTACTCAGGGGGATAAACCCTACAACATATTTTTTTAAAGTTTTACTACCCCTTGAATAACAGCTCCAGCACTTTATGACAGCTTGATCTGTTATAACTAGCCAGCAGTGGTGGAACCCTTGTTTTACTCAGCAGGAATAACTCTGCAATATATACTTTTTTATTATAAAACTTGACTGATCCTTTAAGGTTACTGGCAAGCTGTAAGTGCTTGGAGGTTACTGCCAGTCACTGACATTTATAGAAAGGAAAACAAACTACATACCAGTGTCTGTTAGATGATGAATCAAGATCTATTACAAAATGAAAGTTTGGCGGGGACACTTGCCTTCATCAGGTGATAAAAGGAAGGTGGGCGTCTCTCCAGAAATATTGATGTTGCAATTATGTTACAATAAACCTTAACTAACCATTTCATTGTGTGTAGTACATTTTCTTTTTTAAAGGGATAGTAACACTTCGTTTTAACTTTATTTTATTTTGTAGGCATTAAAAAAACATGAAGAATGATATAAGTCTTATCTCTCAAACCTTTATGGTTTATGAGATATTCACAAGCAAAGTTCCCCTCCCCGCCCCTTTTACCTAGTGTAAGCCATCTCTTCTCAGATGTCAGTCTGGTTGTAAGACAGTACAGATAACAGAAGGGGACAATTTTCTTTGTATGAAAACAATGAAAGCCCTTCCCCCCTTGACAAGTTTTTCAGCTTTTTCCATTATCTTAATTGAAGATTGTCCCTCTCTGCAGTCTACCTCGGCATCTCCCTTCTGATCTGGTTGAACAGGGGGGGGATACTTTGTTTGTGAATATCTCTTAAACCATAAAGGTTTCAGAGATAAGACTTAAATCATTCTTCATGTTTTTTTAATGCCTACAAAATAAAATAAAGTTAAAATGAAGTATTACTATCCCTTTAAAATCCCTGTCAACCATGCATCCTGTTGAAGCATATCAAGGTGGGCCAATCTTGGAAGTCCATGGAGTAGTGGCGGACAGATTTCTGCACAGATAAGTGACTCTTTGGTGTGAAAACATTAAGGTTCCTTTCACATGGATGACACCAATGCAGAAATGCTACACTGTTGACGATCACTTCTGAAAGGCCTGTGCTGGCCTATGGTGACCTTCATATGGCCAATCATCACCTCGCATGATACTGCATCTTTATCGCATTTACAATGGAAAGCAGAAGGGGTGCAGTAAGGAAGGTCTGCACAGCTGTCCTTGGGGCCATACAAGTGATACTGAAGGATTCCCAATTAATGGCTGATCCACGTAGGTGCCAGACAATAAAATTCAGCTGTGCTCACATGGGCTGGTCCTCAGGTATGCTCCTCCTGCATCTGGATCTTTGGTGGGATGCATGAAGATGATTTTACAATAATATGGACGCAAGTCTTTTTTCAACCTAAATTACTATGTTACTATGTTAATAAGGGTGACAGAACTGTAACAGGGGCTGCTACAGTTATGTCACCATGTGAAATAATTTTAAAGGAACATTGAGCCTTATACAAAAAACAAAGAAAAGCTATTCTAGAGCTTACCAACCGTACCACAAATAAAATAAAAATTTGCCAAACTCCCATTGATCTAATCTGTGTGATAAAACCCCTTGAATGCTAGAGAATGAAGAATTGAAATGGAAGACCTCTCGCATTAATGGGTTACAACTCCCATTTAAATCAATTGGATTTTTTTAAGATACATTTTTATTTGGCTCACTTCACTTGGGCCCTCTTCCCTTCCCTCCTTCCCTGGCCGGGCCCTTACCCTCTACTCATCCCAGCCCACTGACCCCCTCGCAGTACATCCCCCTTCCTTTCTGTGCTCCTTTTTTCACACATTCCCCTGTACCGTCCTCCACTGTCCATCCTTCCCTCTATCCATTCTCAATTTGTTCAAAATCAATTTTGATCCAAAATGTTTTATAGACCCTCTAGGTCGATCCACAAAATGAATTGTATTAGTTTTGCTCATCCTTTGTAAGCTGCCGACTACATGTTTTCAGGTGGATCAATTAAAGTGACAGAGCCACCGATGATTCTCCTGTTTTCAAGTTGGGATATCCTGAAAGTCAGCACTATTGGTGGCTCATTATATATATATATATATTTATTACAGAGGGAATCTAGACATGGTCCTCCTCCTGCTCACAAGTGCCTAGAGAGTACAGCTGCACCTCATCGCTGAGGCCCAAGAAGGCTGAAAAGTACTTTTGTGGTTAGCTGCTTCTCTCATACAGAGAGGAATTGCCTACCACTTCATAGCTGGATTGCCATCTCAACAGGATCAATATGATGTGTGTCAGAATATTTTGTCTCTGTGCATAACACTTGTGATATCCCATTGGACAGTGGTGACGCTACAACATAAGCAGAATAAGCGGATGATTAGGGCCCCCACTTGGCCAGAGGGCTCCACTGCATATAAACTAAACCAGATGGAAATGTATTATTAGATTTACCAATGCAGGCGTAAAGAGGGGCCCCCATGCAAATTTTTCATTTAGGGCCTCCAAAAACCTAGAGCTGCCCCTGTCACTGGATTCTAGATAGGCCTTCAACACATTTAATTGCAGTACTCTCTAGAATGCAAGGGAATATAATATTTTTACACTTAAATAAAAAAGCACTTCTGAGTCAGTTCTTCAAACAGAGAAAACAGTGTTTGCCAATGGAAAATCCTATTACTAAAACATCTGAGGTGATTAACACAAGTCAGGTTCCTGGGCAGACTTTCGTGTCAGTACAAAACCCTGCAGCTTTCAACTTGATCACAGGACAAAGCACTTAACAGCCTGACAGCTTGACACTTTCCTAATACATACAGCCAGGATTTATTATGATTTCAAAATGTTATACTGTTTATAAAAGTGTTTTTTTACCTTTAACAATGAGGACTATAATTTATTATTACAAGGGACACTCCTTTATGTAATCAAAGCAAAGAACTCCATTTTGAAAAATGACTGAACAAAGAGTCAGTCACTAATTGGACAGATTATACACTATTAAGAAAGTTATTACTTGTATTAGTTAAAGCAAACACAACACACCATATATTTTTTAATTTGGTATTCAAAGATATGCGGTTACATAGCTGCACAATGTAAATAAACCACAATGTAAATGATAGTCTAAGTTCAGACTTCAGATTTTAACGGATTATTCAAGCAGCCATTTTACCTGTGCTGTCCCTACAATGGGCCTTAGTTCTGGGTCAGTTATTCATACAATGCAGAGATGCACATTGCAGTGTCCAGGTCTCCAGTAGGAATGATCTGCGCTGCTACCCATAGGCCACACAGAAGTTCAGCCCTGCTCACCCTTTCTGTGAGTATGCTGCTTAGGCTACACCAGGGGAGGGCTGGCCTGGGGGGCAGGGGGGCAATTGCCTCTTGGGCCGGTCATGTGTCTGGGCTGGTGGACCACTGCCTCACTAAATCTCATGCTTTCCATTGTAAATGGAGCTACACTAGTGATACCACAGAGCTTATAATTGAAATGGAGCTACACAAATGATACCACAGAGCTACAATACAAAAGGAGCTACACTGTAGCATAAACCATTTTCTTTGTAAAGTCTATGGTATCACTAGTATAGCTTTACTTAAATTGTAAGCTGTGTTGTATCAGTAGTGTAGCTCCATTTCAACTGTATGTATCACTTGCCTTACTTCACAACATTAATGGCAGTTTTAACATTAACAAAAGGAGTGGGCTGGGACAGTAGGTTCAAAAATAGTAGAAATGGGCCATTTCATTGTATTTGTCCCCCCGGGCCACATGTTGCCAGCCCTCCCCTGGGCTACATTTCTGCCTAGCAAAATTGCCAGTGAGACATGTTTTGGTCAATAGTTATTGCAGCTCACACTTTCATTTATTGGGTGCAGTACCTCTATGGCCTGAAATTTTGCAGTGTCACTGTTGCTACATCATTTTATGAAGGGTTATGGTTAATAACAGTGCCACCATAAAATTTAAAGCCATAGAAATATTGCAGCCAAAAAAATTACAAGTCTGGGCTAAAATAACTTTTGAATAAAACCTCTCAAGGGGAGCTCTGTTGTTTTACTCAGCAGAATAAAACATGAAATATATAGTTTTTCAAAATAAAGCATTACTATCACTTTCACCCTTTTCTGTTCCACAGAAGTATCCAAATCATTGCAACACAATGGGGGTTATGCAATAAGGTGTGATACAAAGGTGATAGAGGCTATGCACTACGGAGTGATAAAGAGGTGGTAATGCAGAGATACATTCTCCATTGATAACACTTCTCCAGTTCCTGTGTTATTCTGTAGACCCTGTGCACTAAGATATCCAAAGTTTGAGAAACCTTTGTGTATTGGCTCCATAGAATAACATAGGAACCGGAGAAGTGATATTACCTCTTTATCACGGGATAGTGCTTCCCCTCCTTGACTTCTCCAGTGATATCACTTCCCCAGTTCCTATGTTATTCTTTGGAGCCAACATGTCTCCAGCTTTAGATATCTTAGTGCATAGCCTCTATAGAATAACATAGGAACTGGAGAAGTGATATCACTGGAGAAGTCATCTCCACTTTATCACCTCTTTATCACCTCTTGATCATTACTGCATACCCCCATAGTGTTGGATATCTCTTTGGCACTTGCTAAACCAATAAACTTCAGTGGCGTCACTAGTCTTTAATTGTATTATATGCAATACGCATTTATGTTGAAGCTGTTTGGGGTATTTGGGTTTATGGATATCACATAATTCATAATTCATGGAAATTTGTAAATCAACAACTGAAGACTCAACAGACAGAAAATCTTTTTATAAAGCAACAGTGTTACAGAATATTTGGTTTAAGTTTTAATCGAGAAAGGACGGGGTATTTATGTGAAATGCTGTTTTTGCATCAAATTTCAAAATAGTTAAATGTCTCCCTCTAGTGGTTAGAAGTAAGTTAGAAAAGTCTGTTGCCATCTCATTCTGACTGCTAGGATCTTATGGCCTGCAAATAAACAAATACCAGAAAAATGATTACTAAACCTTCATATTAAGGGGCATACACACAATAACTAAAATAGGGTAAATCTGTGACAAATCAAC
The DNA here is from genome assembly GCA_037306005.1 of Rhinophrynus dorsalis. Lineage (NCBI taxonomy): Eukaryota > Metazoa > Chordata > Amphibia > Anura > Rhinophrynidae > Rhinophrynus > Rhinophrynus dorsalis. The sequence continues at coordinate 93,411,651 of CM074723.1, read as the reverse complement.
TACACCATAAGAAACAATTAAACATTTTCATTGATTGAAATGAGCTTTTAACCTTGTGAATGCTAGAAATACATACCTCACAACATTTCAGATGACCAAAAAAGGGACTGTTCAGGTACTGATGCTGAGGGCGTGGCATGGCTAGTGGATGGAGAATTATAACCTCAAGAAAAGAAAGAAGATAGAACAGATGTAGGTGAATTGCCCACCCTAGAAAAGACCAGTTCAATACTATATCAAAAAAGGGGGTCACTCCCTAGAAAAGAGACACTAATGACGCCATAAAATAGATATTTATTGGTAGTGTATAATAAAAGAAATGTTAAAACATACGAGATCTTATCGACCTTATTGACAAGATCCCTAAAAAAACACTTAGCGTGTCACTGAGAGACCGTCACTGTCTGCGTTGCCTGTATAGCCGATACATATAGAGCTTCCGATGCCTTCACCAGAGCTTGTAGCAGCTAGATGACTTACCCTATAGATAAATTCTATAACTGAGGCATATAAAGCATTTCACAATCATACCCAAATTTGGGAACTCATGTGAAGCGCTGCTTTAGTGTGGACAAAAATACAGGTGAACAGCGGTCTCGTGCCAACTGCCACCATTAGTCCAACTCTATTTAACTATAACTAAGTTTGATTGCACAAAGTGTAAAAGATCACATATGCAGATGGTCAATTATTTAGTCACTTCGCCACGGTCTACCAATGGGAACCATATACGAAGTATGACCACCAAATGATCAATAGATCCGGAAACAGCGGTCTCATGCCAACTGTTTACCTAGATCATGCTGTGTGCAAATGTCATCGCTGCTATATCATATCTAATATAAATAGACTATTAAATATATGCTGTCTATCTATCTATATTGCGGCTCTATTCGGCTGGATTGAGTAAATATAAACTCACATCAAGACGGAGCCGTTACAAATCTTTCTTAGTTATACTTTCAGACAACTGTATCGCCTGGACTATAAGTCTCAAGAACTAACAGATAGCCCAACGCGTTTCGTCGGACACAACCGACTTCATCAGGGGCAAATTCTTGAATGGCAGGTTTCTAGTGCCTAGTTATATACCTTGAGAACCGTTAGGATAGGTGCATTTCAAATTGCTTATTCTAATTTCCAATTGGATAACGTTCGTGTTCTCGCGAGAGTTGATACTTAGTAACCAAAACGGAGGTTACATTGTAACCCAATCTAAAAGAGAACTCTCCATGCTTGTTTACATTGGCGGACATTAACTCTTGCTCAGCCTGCTTTAGCAGACTGTGTATATATTTAAAGTGACAGATATTAACACTTATTTTACCATCTTGCACTACTTAATTTCCTACATTCTGCCTAAATATGCAATGAGAAAATATTTGCACACATATCAGATAGATCTATCAGCTGCAAAATCAATTTGATGGTTTATTTCTATATCTGCTTTTATTGATATTATATATCATATTGCCGATAGTTATGTTTTCTCTTAAAGGACCAGCCCACTACATAATTTAAATGTTGGGGAAAAAACCTTTTATTTAAACAGTAAGTCATTACCTATTTAGGAGATAAATGGCTTAAAGGTAAATCCTTCATTTAACCCGTTAGATCCCATGGCGTTCAACCTAAATATCCATTCAGCTTCTTTTTTGAGAAGTACTTGGTCGAAATCGCCTTTCCGGGGTGATGGTAATAATTGTTGAATACCACAAAATTTCAGAGATGACAAATCAGAATTATGATGATGTATCACGTGTCTTGCTATTGGGGTGTCTCTACCATTACGTATATCACCCAAATGTTCCAGGATTCTCACACGGAATTCTCTTTTAGTTTTACCGACATAAAACTTAGTACATTTACATTTGATTAAATATATAATGCCTTTAGTTTTACAGTTAATGAATTGCCTTATTTGATAATTACGATTCAAGTCCTCTCCTGAAAATGATGAACTTTTACAGATATACGGACATGCGCTACAGTTATTACATGGATATGTTCCACGTAATGTACTTTTTAGCCAAGTTTTTGATGTAGTCGATTGATAATGGCTATTAACCAAGCAATCTTTTAAATTCTTATTTCTCCTATATGTAATAACAGGATTAGAATTCAATACTTCTGCCAAATCCATATCTAATTGAAGATAATGCCAATGTTTTTTTAGAATTGCTGTAATTTCTGAATATTGGTTATTGTAAGTTCCAATAATTCGTACTTGTTTTTTCGAGTCTTTTTTGGTTGTATGTGATTTTAGCAACAAAGAGTTTCTGTCTGACAGTAAAGCCTTGGCAGAAGTATTGAATTCTAATCCTGTTATTACATATAGGAGAAATAAGAATTTAAAAGATTGCTTGGTTCATAGCCATTATCAATCGACTACATCAAAAACTTGGCTAAAAAGTACATTACGTGGAACATATCCATGTAATAACTGTAGCGCATGTCCGTATATCTGTAAAAGTTCATCATTTTCAGGAGAGGACTTGAATCGTAATTATCAAATAAGGCAATTCATTAACTGTAAAACTAAAGGCATTATATATTTAATCAAATGTAAATGTACTAAGTTTTATGTCGGTAAAACTAAAAGAGAATTCCGTGTGAGAATCCTGGAACATTTGGGTGATATACGTAATGGTAGAGACACCCCAATAGCAAGACACGTGATACATCATCATAATTCTGATTTGTCATCTCTGAAATTTTGTGGTATTCAACAATTATTACCATCACCCCGGAAAGGCGATTTCGACCAAGTGCTTCTCAAAAAAGAAGCTGAATGGATATTTAGGTTGAACGCCATGGGATCTAACGGGTTAAATGAAGGATTTACCTTTAAGCCATTTATCTCCTAAATAGGTAATGACTTACTGTTTAAATAAAAGGTTTTTTCCCCAACATTTAAATTATGTAGTGGGCTGGTCCTTTAAGAGAAAACATAACTATCGGCAATATGATATATAATATCAATAAAAGCAGATATAGAAATAAACCATCAAATTGATTTTGCAGCTGATAGATCTATCTGATATGTGTGCAAATATTTTCTCATTGCATATTTAGGCAGAATGTAGGAAATTAAGTAGTGCAAGATGGTAAAATAAGTGTTAATATCTGTCACTTTAAATATATACACAGTCTGCTAAAGCAGGCTGAGCAAGAGTTAATGTCCGCCAATGTAAACAAGCATGGAGAGTTCTCTTTTAGATTGGGTTACAATGTAACCTCCGTTTTGGTTACTAAGTATCAACTCTCGCGAGAACACGAACGTTATCCAATTGGAAATTAGAATAAGCAATTTGAAATGCACCTATCCTAACGGTTCTCAAGGTATATAACTAGGCACTAGAAACCTGCCATTCAAGAATTTGCCCCTGATGAAGTCGGTTGTGTCCGACGAAACGCGTTGGGCTATCTGTTAGTTCTTGAGACTTATAGTCCAGGCGATACAGTTGTCTGAAAGTATAACTAAGAAAGATTTGTAACGGCTCCGTCTTGATGTGAGTTTATATTTACTCAATCCAGCCGAATAGAGCCGCAATATAGATAGACAGCATATATTTAATAGTCTATTTATATTAGATATGATATAGCAGCGATGACATTTGCACACAGCATGATCTAGGTAAACAGTTGGCATGAGACCGCTGTTTCCGGATCTATTGATCATTTGGTGGTCATACTTCGCATATGGTTCCCATTGGTAGACCGTGGCGAAGTGACTAAATAATTGACCATCTGCATATGTGATCTTTTACACTTTGTGCGATCAAACTTAGTTATAGTTAAATAGAGTTGGACTAATGGTGGCAGTTGGCACGAGACCGCTGTTCACCTGTATTTTTGTCCACACTGAAGCAGCGCTTCACATGAGTTCCCAAATTTGGGTATGATTGTGAAATGCTTTATATGCCTCAGTTATAGAATTTATCTATAGGGTAAGTCATCTAGCTGCTACAAGCTCTGGTGAAGGCATCGGAAGCTCTATATGTATCGGCTATACAGGCAACGAAGACAGTGACGGTCTCTCAGTGACACGCTAAGTGTTTTTTTAGGGATCTTATCAATAAGGTCGATAAGATCTCGTATGTTTTAACATTTCTTTTATTATACACTACCAATAAATATCTATTTTATGGCGTCATTAGTGTCTCTTTTCTAGGGAGTGACCCCCTTTTTTGATATAGTATTGATCTGGTCTTTTCTAGGGTGGGCAATTCACCTACATCTGTTCTATCTTCTTTCTTTTCTTGAGGTTATATGTTGAAACTTTAGACCTGCAATACGTTGTATTTATTCACTATCTTTGACTTTTGTAAATTCATTATAGGGATTTAATTCCCTCTTTAAGGCTTATTAATATGGCTGGTTTTCTATCAGGGCCATTGGACTTTACAAAATGGCAAACTGAAGCTAACCAGTTATTTGGTAATCAAATGGTCACAACTCAAATTACTGAGAACAAGGATCTTAGCACACATTTCAAAAATTTGACAAAAGAGCTACAAAAACAGACACGAAAATGGTGGGAGATAACAGGATTGGAGAACTCTCTCATAACATCATTCCAAGGGGTCTGCGGAGTTCTCTTAGTCCCGCAAACCATTTAATAAATGATGAGTTTCTCAAACAGTGGAATACAATACTTACTAAAAGTTCACTTGAACTCATTCAGCTGATAATTGATACAGAGAAAAAACAACTTACTGTAATTAATGCTGAGGTTGAAAAACAGGTAAAAAATATCCAGCAGTTTAAAGATCATCAAGATTTTTTGAAGTTAGAAAGTGATTTAAAACTGAAGATAGAAAAATTGGCCAATGAGTTAAAAAATCGGAAATATAAGAAATTTCAGAGAGATACTAGAGATTTTAGCAACAATACTGAATATTATCATAATCAGAAACTAAGGGGATCTGCATCTTTAAGTTCTGAAGAGTCTCAGTCAGAGTCCTCGGCAGATGAATCTTCGGATTCAGGAAAACAAGTAACAACAAATAAAAGGCGAAATAAGCCAAATAGAGGTTATAGAAATTATCGTAATAATTTTCCCCCGCAGACTTATTTTTTGGAGGGTGGTCCGGGAGACCCGAGAGACAGGTCAGGGCTGCAACGGTTAAGAGACAGACAAGTTTGGGGTTACAAGGGGAAATGGAATTAGAGATGATTTCCACAACACAAGCAATAATTCAGGACCTTAATGTAACTCCTCCAAGATCGGATAGATCTCATGCAATGAAGATTTTTAATTTATCTACAAAAGTTATTAATGAAGATCAAAAGAACCTGCTTAGTAGAGGTTTGAACTTTTGTCCAACAATGGACTTTGATTTATTTGAGTGGGTAAAAGATGTCAATTTGTTTGGTCGTAAACTTTTGCTACATAAGTATTACAAAAATCAACAATTGCAGAATAATATTACATATCAAGATAAAGAAATAATCCGAAATTTAGATTCACTATTAAGTGAAAATGAAATAGGAGTCACTCAGTATAAAGGTCCTTTTACTGATTTAAAAGTAAATAATCAATTTACTCCAGCACAAAATATGTCTCCACATGTACAAGTCTTTGTAGAAGCTGTAACAAAAGATTTAAGAGAACTACAAAATGTGATTAAGTCAAAACATATATCCAAAAATAATCTCTCTGTACAAGAATTAAAAGTTCTTAAGGAACTAAGTCATGATAAAACTATAGAGATAAAACCAGCAGATAAAGGGGGCAATCTGGTAATATTGGATAAGCAGGATTATTTTTTGGAATGTAAAAGACTGCTGAGCGATACTAACTGTTATCAGAAATTGCAATCAGACCCCACTGAGGAATTCAAAACTCGATTATCTGTAATTATACAGTGTGGTTTAGAGTTAGGGGTAATAAATGATACAGAAAAAGCTTATCTTTTACCAAAATATCCTACAATTGCCACTTTCTATAGTATTCCAAAAATTCACAAAAATGACAAAAGACCCCCAGGAAGACCTATTGTGTCCGGGAACAACTGTTTGTCGGAGCATGCAAGCGAATATGTTGACCTCATATTGCGTAAATTTGTAACAGCTTTACCATCCTACACTCGTGATTCTCAAGATGCGATAGTTAAATTGGAAGGATTAACATTATCTCCAAATGAGTATTTAGCATCATTAGATATCGAGTCACTATATACTAGCATTCCACACGAAATAGGAATAGCAGCATCAAAGTCCTTTCTTAATACAAGAGGTACACAATACAGTAATCATAATAAGTTTACTTTGGCACTTTTAAGATATGTATTGACACATAATTATTTTATGTTCAATGGCCAATTTTACCACCAGCTCAGAGGGACAGCCATGGGGAGTCCATGTGCTCCCTCTTATGCCAACTTGTATCTGGGCTGGTGGGAAAATACAAAAGTATTTATAGATGAGTTATCTTTCTACACAGAAAAGATTGGAATTTGGTTAAGATACATCGATGACGTTTTTTTAACATGGTCAGGTACCAAGGAGGAATTTGTATATTTTACAGAACTATTAAATAAGAATGACCATAATCTAAAAGTTACGTATGACATCCAGCAGGAAAGAATTGCTTTCCTAGATAGTCAAATCTTTAGAGATAGCAATCAAAGTATTGTGACTACAGTATATCGCAAGGCTACAGCGACTAATAGCTTATTGTCAGCCAGAAGTGCCCACCCTGTGCCATTGATTAGAGGAATCCCTATTGGACAGTATATGAGAATAAGGAGACTGTGCTCTACTGTAGATGAATTCAAAATTCAAGCAAAAGATCTCCAACAGCGATTTTTAGAAAGAGGTTACAGTAAAAAGTGCTTGAAAAAGGCATATAAGAAGGCTTTACTGTCAGACAGAAAGTCTTTGTTGCTAAAATCACATACAACCAAAAAAGACTCGAAAAAACAAGTACGAATTATTGGAACTTACAATAACCAATATTCAGAAATTACAGCAATTCTAAAAAAACATTGGCATTATCTTCAATTAGATATGGATTTGGCAGAAGTATTGAATTCTAATCCTGTTATTACATATAGGAGAAATAAGAATTTAAAAGATTGCTTGGTTCATAGCCATTATCAATCGACTACATCAAAAACTTGGCTAAAAAGTACATTACGTGGAACATATCCATGTAATAACTGTAGCGCATGTCCGTATATCTGTAAAAGTTCATCATTTTCAGGAGAGGACTTGAATCGTAATTATCAAATAAGGCAATTCATTAACTGTAAAACTAAAGGCATTATATATTTAATCAAATGTAAATGTACTAAGTTTTATGTCGGTAAAACTAAAAGAGAATTCCGTGTGAGAATCCTGGAACATTTGGGTGATATACGTAATGGTAGAGACACCCCAATAGCAAGACACGTGATACATCATCATAATTCTGATTTGTCATCTCTGAAATTTTGTGGTATTCAACAATTATTACCATCACCCCGGAAAGGCGATTTCGACCAAGTGCTTCTCAAAAAAGAAGCTGAATGGATATTTAGGTTGAACGCCATGGGATCTAACGGGTTAAATGAAGGATTTACCTTTAAGCCATTTATCTCCTAAATAGGTAATGACTTACTGTTTAAATAAAAGGTTTTTTCCCCAACATTTAAATTATGTAGTGGGCTGGTCCTTTAAGAGAAAACATAACTATCGGCAATATGATATATAATATCAATAAAAGCAGATATAGAAATAAACCATCAAATTGATTTTGCAGCTGATAGATCTATCTGATATGTGTGCAAATATTTTCTCATTGCATATTTAGGCAGAATGTAGGAAATTAAGTAGTGCAAGATGGTAAAATAAGTGTTAATATCTGTCACTTTAAATATATACACAGTCTGCTAAAGCAGGCTGAGCAAGAGTTAATGTCCGCCAATGTAAACAAGCATGGAGAGTTCTCTTTTAGATTGGGTTACAATGTAACCTCCGTTTTGGTTACTAAGTATCAACTCTCGCGAGAACACGAACGTTATCCAATTGGAAATTAGAATAAGCAATTTGAAATGCACCTATCCTAACGGTTCTCAAGGTATATAACTAGGCACTAGAAACCTGCCATTCAAGAATTTGCCCCTGATGAAGTCGGTTGTGTCCGACGAAACGCGTTGGGCTATCTGTTAGTTCTTGAGACTTATAGTCCAGGCGATACAGTTGTCTGAAAGTATAACTAAGAAAGATTTGTAACGGCTCCGTCTTGATGTGAGTTTATATTTACTCAATCCAGCCGAATAGAGCCGCAATATAGATAGATAGACAGCATATATTTAATAGTCTATTTATATTAGATATGATATAGCAGCGATGACATTTGCACACAGCATGATCTAGGTAAACAGTTGGCATGAGACTGCTGTTTCCGGATCTATTGATCATTTGGTGGTCATACTTCGTATATGGTTCCCATTGGTAGACCGTGGCGAAGTGACTAAATAATTGACCATCTGCATATGTGATCTTTTACACTTTGTGCAATCAAACTTAGTTATAGTTAAATAGAGTTGGACTAATGGTGGCAGTTGGCACGAGACCGCTGTTCACCTGTATTTTTGTCCACACTAAAGCAGCGCTTCACATGAGTTCCCAAATTTGGGTATGATTGTGAAATGCTTTATATGCCTCAGTTATAGAATTTATCTATAGGGTAAGTCATCTAGCTGCTACAAGCTCTGGTGAAGGCATCGGAAGCTCTATATGTATCGGCTATACAGGCAACGCAGACAGTGACGGTCTCTCAGTGACACGCTAAGTGTTTTTTTAGGGATCTTGTCAATAAGGTCGATAAGATCTCGTATGTTTTAACATTTCTTTTATTATACACTACCAATAAATATCTATTTTATGGCGTCATTAGTGTCTCTTTTCTAGGGAGTGACCCCCTTTTTTGATATAGTATTGAACTGGTCTTTTCTAGGGTGGGCAATTCACCTACATCTGTTCTATCTTCTTTCTTTTCTTGAGGTTATATGTTGAAACTTTAGACCTGCAATACGTTGTATTTATTCACTATCTTTGACTTTTGTGGATGGAGAATTAGCCAGAGTTTATAGGTTATTTCCTGACCGATTGTAACCTCTTTGTGTAACTGAATAAATGTTTTAGAACCAGAAGAGGTATTGTATTAACCCCTTAAAGGGATAGTAATGTTTCATAATAAAAGCAGCTCTAATTAATCATCATAGTATTTGGACTTTGGAGAGTGTTATTTCAGTTCTGTCAGAGTTGTAGTTCAAGAGTAATTCAATGACAAAGTGTCCCCTCCCGCCCCTTTTACTGATGTAACACTGCACAGCCTGAGCAGAAGGGAGGTGCCCAGGTAAACTGCAGAGAGGGACAATCTTCAATTAAGATAAGGGAAAAACCTGAAAAGCTTGTCAAGGGGGGCAGGGATTTCATTGTTTTCATAGGAATAAGATTGTCCCCTTCTGTTATCTGTCCAGTCTATGGACTGCATTCCACATCTGAGAAGAGATGGGCTACACTAGGTAAAAGGGGCGGGAGGGGGAAACTTTGCTTGTGAATATCTCATAAACCATAAAGGTTTGAGAGATAAGACTTATATCATTCTTCATGTTTTTTAATGCCTACAAAATAAAATAAAGTTAAAACGAAGTATTACTATCCCTTTAAGGACTGGGAAAATCTGAGGTCGTTTTCACTTAAGGACCGGAGCAATTCTGACCTGTCTTTGTTCAACAGTGTTTTCCCTCTTAGTCTTTTATCCCACCCCCATAAATTATATACTGTTTTTTAAGCGCAAATAGGGCTTTCATTTGATACCCCACTTATATGGATAACCCACCATTTACTTTATTAAAATAAAAAAAAAAGATTAAAAAAAATGTAAAAAACACACCATTTTTGTTTTTTCTCTTGGGATCAATTGGACGCAAAGGGTTAAATATGTATGGAGACTGCATGAAAGGTATGACTGGTCAGTCATATCTACAAAATGCGCAGTTTAAAGTGGCCACTGTCCCCCCTGGGTGAAAATCCCCATGTCCCTTTTTCCCACCCTATTTCCCACTTTCCCACTGTGTATAAGTGTATTACATGGCTGCACAACAATCACACTCTCAGTTTTGGTTAATGAGATGTTTTTTTTTATAAATAAATAATTTTTTGTAATAAAAAAAGTGTGTTGTGTTTATAAAAAAAAAAAAAAGTGTATCATTGTAGGTCAGAAATTGACCTACATTTAGCCAGCCTCCAGCACCAACAGTGAAGGGGTTAATACCCCCATCTGATGTATTTTCTTTTACCACTATGTGTCTCCTCTCTACTTCTCTCTCCCTTACTTTGATAGCAAGGGAGACAGAGGCGGAGGAGAGACATAGAGGCAGCATGCTTTGCATAAGGGGTTAATGCAGACTCGTTTATAAACGCATATACTGAAGTTTAAACAAACATTAATATGAGGGTTTTTTTTTTTTTTTGCTGTGGAGCAATGTGATACACTCATATACATACCACACAGTCTGGTTTCCTAAACAGAGGGAGTCCAGGGTGGGAAGGAGGGACAGATGGATTTGGGTCTCAAAGAGGGACACTTGGGAGGTATGGAAATGTCACAATGTGTTGGATACCTCTGACATAACATGGTAACATAGTTTCTGAGGCTGAAAAAAGATTTGCCTCCTTCACGTTCAGCCCTTGCCATATCAGTCTTGTTGATCCAGAGGAAGACAAAAAGCCCTACTGAAGCCATTTCCAATTAAGCTCCAAGTGGGTAAAAAAAATCTTTCCTGATCCAGAAAGGCTGTTGGATATTTCCCTGGATCGTTATGCTATTGGCTTTGAAACCAACTACTTCCATAATTCCCAGTATTTTTCTGATCTAGAAAGATATCCGATACTTTTTTAAAACATCTATAGTATCTGCAAACACAGCTTCCAGAGGCAAAGACTCACACAACCTTACTGCCCTTACTGAAAAAGCAATGAAATGTGACTCAAGGGATTTGAAACTGTGAACAGTTTTTGATAACACTGTTAATCAATATTTGATTTTCTACTTTAGATGTTGATATTCCTAAACTCACAGCACTGTAATTATATTTCAAATTAACAATATTCGACTCCTAATATATTGGACTGTGGATAAAGTCAATTACTAAGATCTTTAATTGAATTAGCGATACTCATTACTAAAGTGGGGGGTAAATCGTTACACTGCTGATAAAGTGTGGAACAGTCTAGCAGTGTACCATCATGGGAGTTTTAATAGCCGTTTAGTTTTATTACTATTTGCCCTTATTTCTTTTCAAATATTATTACAGTAAAGGTTATGTTCTAAACTAATTATATCTATTGTGGAACCTATTTACTGTAAGAATCAGAGTTCCATAAGGATGTTGCTGTGCTCTTATTTTTATGTATTAACCTCATTACATCAAAGCACCTCGCTCTCTGTACATTTGATAAAACAGCGAGGGATTGATTCTGTTACTAATTAGTGGTGGTGCAATAATGGGGGTGCATACATAATTATGGATCAATGGTGTGCAGATGCCCCTGGATCTCTCTATGATGCTTAGTGCCGATCTGGCATGGTGGAATGGTCAACGTTGAAGAGGAATTGGCAACACCTGTGCTTTTCCAACTCCTGAAATGTTGTGAGGGAGGAGGTTCTGCAGCTCCTGAAATGTTTTGAGGGAGGAGGTTCTGTAGCTCCTGGAATGTTGTGAGGGAGGAGGTTCTGCAGCTCCTGGAATGTTGTGAGGGAGGAGGTTCTGTAGCTCCTGGAATGTTGTGAGGGAGGAGGTTCTGTAGCTCCTGGAATGTTGTGAGAGAGGAGGTTCTGCAGCTACCTCCTTTGTCCCACCAGTTGATGTATTCCTTTTCCTCCCCTCCACTGTCCCTGAGGCCAAGGGTGTGCCTAACTCTAGGGCAAGAAATATGTTTGAGCTGCAATTTTAATAAGATTTCTCTTTTGCCCAATGTGGAACATAGTAGTAAACTTCCCATCCTCCACAGAGCAGGGCACTTCAAAAAAGTCAGGGACTCTGAAGCAGTGACTCCCCACTTTCCTCCAGCTTTACCCCACCTCATGAAAGGGTGTTTTTAGCAAGCTCTGTTAGCTAGACTTCTTTTTTGTTTTATTCCTAGGATATGGGGGTCTATAATCCCCCATTAAAAAGGCTCCCATTAACTGGCTTCCATGGAGTTGGATTGACCAGTTCACAGGTGTGTATTTATGGACCTTTCTGTGTGGAGGTTAACTCTTGTATAAGTCTATTCCTCACTATTGAACTTCTTAGGAGTCTGAAAACTGGTATGTTCCTAATTGAGTGCTATGGTCCTATCTTCTATGTCCCTTCTTTGCTGGTGCCCACTGTTATGTGGTGTTTTAACTGTAATGCACATCATATTACCTCCCTTTATTGCACTATATTCTTTAAAGGTGGTTCCTTGCACTGTCTGAATCTTTGACCCTTTTTGTAAGGAGGCTGTCTAATCTGATATAACTGGACTTCTCAGAGCAGATGTCTTCATTCTGTTCACTTTTCTACTATTTTGTTCAGTATATAAACAGTTTTCAGCATTATTTATTCATTTTCTTAGTACTTTATTTGACCTGGCCCCTTTAAGAACTGAGTGCCCAAGTGGCAGTCATCTTTGTTGCATGCATTTCTTCTCAGGGACATATCAGGGGCCTTGTTTACCTCTCAGAGGTCAGAGAGGGCTGATAATTAATCAGGTGGCCTGCTCTATCACATGATCATCATTTAGGAACCTTGTTCTCTACATGAAAAACTGCTGTTTTGAATGGCTGGAGAAACAACTTATGTACAAGTACATTGAGAAACTACATTTGTCAGAATCCCATATCCCCCGGGCATTCTGACTTGGACAGAGGTGATATTTTGGCAGCTATCTGTCTTTATCATTGCACATGCTACGCAGAGGTTGGGCTATCCTCTCTTCCTATCTTTAGCCCCTCGCTGTCACATAAGTACATTTTGGGGGTATTTCTAAATAACTTTTCATACTTTCCATCTAATTTGGACTGTGGCCCCTACTACTCCTCCGTGGCCATCCACTGCTGAACAGTATGGATTAGAGTCTGATTTGCTCCATTGCCACTATCACTTCCTTTAACCAAGGGGTCCTTCATTCTTGGAGACCCGTACTCCCTGTCAGATGCATCAGTCCTGTCTTTGGTTGCCACTTTAAGTTGGCTGGAGATTCCTCTGCAGAGGAAGAAGTGACTGATGGGGAGGATCTGAATTCCTCCTTGTCCTTTGGAGATGCCTATGAAGGGATCATTGGCCCTCAGCTGAGGCACTCATCAGGGCAGTATTGAAGGCAATAGAGATCTCTGAGGCCTCTGACTCTGGAACTTCGTCACCAGACATTTTCCAGTGATGCAAAAAGGAGGTGTCCATGTTTCCACCCCATCATTCTCTGGACCAGTTTCACCTAGAAGAGTGGAAGATGTCTCAGAGAAGAAGCTTCCTTAACAAGCACATTTCTAACATCTATCCTTTTTCAGCTTAGGACTTGTTGCAGTGCGCGTCTCCACCTGCTTTTCAGCCCCCCAATATTTCGACTTGCTAGGGACACCTGCCTCTGTTATGGATCAGGCAGATAAACATTTAGATTCCTTATTGAAGATGAACTTTGCAGCCTCTGTGGCCCATTTGCAACTCATCTTTTTTTCTTTTAATATTTTTATTGAGGACGTAAATGTTACATACAGCAAATAAGGTTATGATAATACCAGTAAATAGTATCAACATAAACTTTATATAACAGTGGAACACATGTCCGGATGTAGATTATGAACTGATATGTCCGATATTTAATATCAGTCGATACTCTTAGCCTAATGTACACTACTCTAAACTAGCTTCTAGTTTAACCAAACAGTCAAGAAATCTACATAATACCCCCTTCCTCTCCTCCTGTGGGGCAGGATCCCCTCACTTCCAGAGCATGATAACAAATTATGGTATTATTATAATGGTAAAGAGCACAACCAAAAAGCTTTAAAAAAAGGAGGAAGTGATGTGATCTGACCATGATACGATTAGCTAATACAAGGTTCTGTAAAAACCAGGGTAAGATTAAAAATATGTTTCTTTTTCATGAATAATGGGTATTAAGAGTACTTGGAGTATTTAGGGTATTTAGTAGAAGTATATCATCTGGAAAATTCTCTGTCTAATGAGTCAAACCCTGGACTCCAGGTATCAGAAAACGTCTGTGAAGGACCCCTGTGAGGGTGTATCAGCCTATAGTGTGGCAAATTAATAGAAATTAAATGAACCCAGGTACAGTGTTCTGGTTTCTTGCCACACATCCATACAATCATTATCACTTTTCTCGCCATTATTAGAGCATCATGAATTAAATGTTTGTGAGGGTAAAGATTTAGGTCAGAGAGGATTGATAATAAGCATTTTTGTTGGGACAAAGGATTGGTCCTTTGTGACCCATCAGAAATGGTGTCACTAACATCATGCCAGAAAGCATTAACCATCGCACAAATCCAGTACATGTGTAAAAATGAGCCACATTCCAAGTTACATATGGGACATCTGTCATCAGCTCTGTTTCCTATGTGAAATAGTCTTTGTGGTGAAAAGTATGCTCTTTGTAAAGTTTGAAGCTGAATAAGTTGGTGTCTGGAATGTACAGAGACCCACTGTATGCTGGCGAATGCCATATCCCATTCCTAGTCGTCCAGTGTCCTAACCTCCCACTTGCTTGTTAGATGAGGTAGTACTGGGCCATTTCATTACTTATCTATTTGTAGAGAAAGGAAGTTGGCTTTTTAGGTATTTTATTAAGCATGGAGTAGGTAAGGCAGAATCTATATATTCCAACATGGGAACCTACCAACTGAGATTTCAAAGCATTCCTGAGTTGGAGATAAGAGTAAAACATAGCATTGAGAATGTTAAAGGGAATGCAATGTTTCACAATAAAAGCAGCTCCTATTAATCTTCATAGTATTTGGACCATGGAGAGTGTTATTTCAATACTGTCAGAGTTATAGTTCAAGAGAAATTGAATGATAAGTTATCTCCCTCCCGCCCCTTTTACTGATGTAACACTGCTCACCTTAGAGCAGCAAGACTGTCCAGATGGATCTCAGAGAGGGACAATCTTCAATTATCATAAGGGAAACACCTGAAAAACCTGTCAAGGGGGGCAGGGTTTTCCTTATGTTCACAGTAAGAAGATTGTCCCTTGCTGTGAGCTGTTTGGTCTAAAGATCAGATTCCACATCTGAGGGGAGGTGGCTTACACTAGGTAAAAGGGGCGGGAGGGGGATACTTTATCATTTAATAACTCTTGAACTACAAAGCTGACAGTATTGAAATACCTTACAGAAGCTGCCTTTGATGCTGCTAGATTTTCTGGTAAATTCTCAGCCTTTTCGGTAGCTGTGAGTCATGCTTTGTGGCTTAAAATTTGGTTGGCTGACCAATCTTCAAAAAAGTCCTAGGTATACCTTTCTTTTGTGGGGAAACAACTTTTTTGGACCTGACTTAGACAAGATCATTAGTAATGCTACTGAATTCCTCCGATTCCTCCAAAGTATGCATTTTCCCATAAGAGGATGTGTGGTTTCCATTGCCCCTCCAGTCCGGGATGCCTACGGTTCAACCCTCTCAATGAATGAATGAATGAATATGTTTATTTTTCACAGCTCCACAAATTTATGCAGTGCTTGTGCTTTACAATTAAGGTTTGGACAATACATGGTAACAAGTGCTTAAAGTGAAACACTGGAAGTGGGGTCCCTGCTCAAAAACTTACAATCTAAAGTGTTAAAGGGAGACATACAGAGAACATAATGGTTAAGTGAAGAATAAGGTGCTTGATTTCTGGTCTTGATAGGGGAACATTAATAAGTAAATTATAAAAACCTTGGATGTACGACATGAGTGCCTTCAAGCTCATTGAAACCTTATGACGAGGTGTAATTTTAAGTGAGACTTAAAGACCACAGGAGAAGAGCAGTGGACCAGGCTGGGAGGTAGAACATTCCACAGATAAGGAGCAATGAGGGAAAAGGGTTTGATACAAGAGAGGACTGCAGACACAAAAAGTGCTTAGAGAAGAATATCATTGGCTAATTGTAAGTGGCAGGAAGTGGTATAGTGAGAGATCAGAGTTGAAATGTTGGAAAGGGTTAGAGGAGAGAAGGGTTTTGAAAGAGAAGCAATATTTTATAAGATGTCCGGAGCTTAATGGCAGCCATTGAAGTGATTGTAGGACTAGGGGGCAGGGACAAACCTAGGTGACAGTAAGGTAACTCATGCTGCAGCAGTCTGTATTACTTAAAGGGATAGTAATACTTCGTTTTAACTTTATTTTATTTTGTAGGCATTAAAAAAACACGAAGAATGATATAAGTCTTATCTCTCAAACCTTTATGGTTTATGAGATATTCACAAGCAAAATTTCCCCCTCCCGCCCCTTTTACCTAGTGTAAGCAATCTCTTCTCAGATGTGGAATGCAGTGTATAGACCAGACAGATAACAGAAGGGGACACTCTTATTCCTATGAAAACAATGAAATTCCTGCCCCCCTTGACAAGCTTTTCAGGTTTTCCCCTTATCTTAATTGAAGATTGTCCCTCTCTGCAGTCTACCAGGGCACCTCCCTTCTGCTGTGGCTGAACAGTGTGACATCAGTAAAAGGGGCGGGAGGGGGATACTTTGTCATTGAATTACTCTTGAACTACAACTCTGACAGAATTGAAATAACACTCTCCAAAGTCCAAATACTATGATGATTAATTAGAGCTGCTTTTATTATGAAACATTACTATCCCTTTAAGTGTATGAAGTTGTGAGGCAGGAAGGCCAGAGAGAAGAATATTTCATTAGTCCATGTGGAATAGGATATGCAAGAATTTTAGCAGTGGTGGAACAGAAGAAGGGGTGGATTTTTGTTATTTTAAACAGGACAAAGCGGCAGTATTTGTAGATAGAATTATGAGGAGAAAATGAGAAAATATCATCAATCAATCAATCAATCAATCAATCACCCCTAGGAATCGTTCTTCTGATACTGGATTTATGGCAGTGTCATTTACAGTCACCTGGAAGGGAACTGCTGGTCCAGGTCTAGGTGGGATGAGGAGTAGCTCAGTTTTTGACATGTTGCGTTTGAGGTACCTATGAGCCATCCAGTCTGAGATAGCCCAGAGGCAATCTGTGACTTTAGATTGAATATGAGGAGTCGATATAAATGAGTTAAGGTTACCAACTGTTATTGTGTATTGAAAGAACATAAGCGGTCCTAGAACAGAACCTTGACGAACACGAACAGAGAGCTGGAAAGGAGAGGACAAAGAGATGGCAATGGAGACACTGAAGGATTTGTTAATTAGATAAGAGGAAAACCAGTTCAGGGCTAAGTTACGGAAGCCCAGGGAGTAAAGTATTTTGAGGAGGAGAGTATGATCGACAATGTCAAAAGCAGCTGAGATATCAAGCAAGATAAGTATTGAATAAAGACCTTGCAATTTGGCAATGTGCAGATCATCAACCACTCCACAGTTTCTGTGGAGTGAGTAGTGAGCAGTGCGAAAGTCAGATTGTAGTGAGTTGAGCAGGTTGTTTGTGTTAAGGAAGTCAAGCAAGCAGAAGTAAGATATGCATTCCAAACAGAGGCATAACTAGAAACCACCAGACCCTGGTGCGAACATTGCCATGGGACCCCCCAACCATGCAACTGCACCCCAGAAATGCCACTTATACATTAAGGTCACACATCCTAGGCGGAGTGATAAGTTTACTTTGCAGCCCATATATAAAATATATGTATACATTGTATTGTAACTTACTAGAGGTCTTTAGATGGGTGTCTGTGCCCATGATACTCACCAGGCAGCAGGTTACATGTGATCTCAGATGGTACACATTAAACTAAACATAGGATATGTAACAGCAGGTTGCAGAACTTCCACTTTCCACTCCTTTTTTCCCAGAAAAAAAGAAACCACCTTGTTTCAAACTTAAGTCAATGCCCCAATGAGTCTTTCTGCTCATGCTGAGTTTGAGTGATGGGTCTGGTCGGGCAACTGTTCCCTGTCCTGGGCTCAAAAACAGGAGCATGCCACACTGACCAAAAATGCACTGTTATAATCACCTTCCTCAGCCCATCCCCCTGGATCACCCCCACTACAAACTAATCATTAAGTTATCTGCAGAGTCTATCAAGGAGAGTGCAATCACGGAGACACTCTTATTCTCCCAACACGGATGGCCATGCTAATATAAGACAGGGAATCCAAACTGATACATTCATTGAAACGGATCAGTATTCAAGTGTAGAGGAAGACTCAAGCCTCCCGTTGTCACTGAATAACCACTTGTGTTCAGGGCCGGACTGGCCTACCGGGATACCGGGAAAAATCCCGGTAGGCCGCAAGCACTGGGCCAGCCGGGGAGGCTTAAATAAATGCGCAGTTTGTAAAGCCAATCATCAGACAGCGACCGAAAGGTAACTGGCAGCCGCATCTAGAGAGTGGAGGCAGGCCGGGCCTAGACCCAGAGAAGCAGTGTAAAAAAACACTGCATCTGCGCACCGGGTAGGCCGGCCGCTCCTACCTTAAGCACATAGGAGTGCGCATGGGGTGTGCTAATTGCAGGGCCTGTGACAGAGATAACTATCCAGCACCACATCTGACAGACTCAGCTTGTTACAGGTTTCATCCTAGACTGCAGGGTGTGCAAGCAATGTGTGTCTCCCCCAGTTATTACTGGGCTACTACAACTCCCAGCATCCTCCTCATACGAAATACTTGATGCAGCAGTTGACTTCAGGACCCTTGTATGCTTCCCGGACATGGTGCGGGGGCATGAAGGCAGATCCCCAGGCTGTACGCAGGGGAGATCTGGAATGAGAGCCCGGGAAGGAGCCGGGTGGAAGCAGTTGAGCCAGGCCTGCAGCACCCGGACAACCAAGGCAAATTGCTGCAGCGCTTGTGTTTGTCAACCACAAAATCCCTGTGTCTCCTCTTCTGTGCAGTGTCTGCGTCTATATTCTCTGCATTGTGTTTGTGTGTGTGTGCGTCCTATACAGTGTGTACTATAACCTGTTGGTGCTTTCTGTTCAGTATGCGTTTGTCACTCGTATACACTGATTATCTATGTGTGTAACTGTACAGTGATTGTGTCTCCTGTAGACAGTGTGTATGTGTGTGTGTGTTCTGCACAGTGTTTATCTATGTGTATAACTGTACAGTGATTGTAGAGAGTGTTTGTGTGTGTTCTGCACAGTGTTTCTTTGTGTGTTTTCAGCACAGTGTGCATGTGTTCGTGTGTCTCCTGTTTATTTCAGTATTGTACAATTATTGAGAAATGGAGGGGCGATCATGAGGCAAAAGGAGGTACCAAGAGGCAAAAGGAGGGAGGATCAGGAGGGGGAGAATCGCAAAAGGGGGGCTCAGGAGTCAAGGAGGGGAGAAAGGGGGATCACAAGGGAGAAAAAGGCAAAAGTAGGGGGCTCAAGAGTCAAGAGGGGGAGAACAAAGCAAAAGGTGGGAATGAAGAGGGGGAGAAAGAGGCAAAAGAGGGGAATCAAGAGTCAAGATGTGGTGTGTGTGTGTGTGTGTATATATATATATATATATATATATATATATATATATATATATATATATATATATATATATATATATACACACACACATACATACAACTCTTTATTACTCTGGTGGTGACATAACTCTATATTGCTCTGGTGCTGGCATTCAGATGTGTTTTAAAATGCATGTTTCCCCTTTTATAAACAAGAAAAAAAGGCTATTATGCTATGAGGCTGGTATAATGACGCAATGCTATGGGGTTGGTCAGCAATTTTTTCCAGGGCTGGTTTTTATTCCCAGTCCAGCCCTGCTTGTGTTACATAAAAGTAACAACTGCCTAAGGCAAATAGCAGATATATTAAGTGATTAACAAACTCCAACCACCGTACATAACTGGTGGAGTACTAGGAAACTTCTCCTGTAACCTGCACTCATGAAGGGGCTTCATAGCTAATCACATTTCAAGTTTGAGATTTATGGACAACTAAATCTAACTAGCTCCAGCACCCATATCCCTAAACTAACACCATACGTAACTGGGCCTACAAACCCACTGTTTTAAACGTCCCAAGAGCACTACATATGTGCACTTCACTTAAAGGGACACACACACATTTTTTCTTTTAATGATTAACTAATAAAGTTCATTTGTTTTAAACGGTATATACCAAGTGGGTGATTCAAGAATCGAACGGATCTCTGTGCTGCTACATATGTGTCTCAAACACTGCTTAGACACTCTAACGTAGCAGTATTCTTTGTTTTGTTTGTCTCTCATTAACTCCAACATCTGCGGTTCATATACAAAATAATTCACCATTTTTTTGTTTAATTAGTCCCAGAGCTGGCAAGATTTTAACCACTCGCTTGCATGCTATGGGTATTTTGAAGATGTCTCTAGCATCCAATAGGTTAACCCTATGGGTGCCAGAGAGGTATCCAACGCAATGTGTTGGATACTTCTCTGGCAGTAAAAGAGTTAATGGTCCTTGTGGGATAAAAAAACAAACTGCTGGATACCCCATCCGCACAACCCAGAGGGGTGTCATTAGTTACCCTGACACAGACAAGGAGGTCACCCTGTATGAACATGCGGCAGTGGAAATACCTGGCATGGCGAACAGCACATCCAGTCCCCAATAAATGGGAACCCCTGTGTGCTATGTCCAGGCCCATGCCCAATAAAATATGAGGATTCAGTGTCACCCTGCCCTCCATGAGCAGAGTACCAGGGCAGCTGGGCAAGGGGCAGTGCATCAGGGGCAATTCAGCCCAGGAGAAAAAGTACCTTACCTGCACTTGGGCTACTTTGGGTAACTTTCCAAGTGAAGAAAAATGTGTCTTTCACACGGAGACTCCTCACATGCACCATCTAACTTGCCTGATCCTGAGCTTTTTTTTCTACTCTGATTTCTAACAAGGCAGCAAGACCCAGGCTGGAAATACTAGGTGCCTGCGGCTGTAGCTTCAACCTGCTCTGTTAGGCTGGACAGAGGATGCGTTGTATCAGCAGGGGTTGACCGGGCGGCCGGGCCCCTGGAGTGACAGGCTGATCGTACTTGCAACCCCTGCGACCACGGTAGTTACGCCACTGATTCCAAAAGCAGGAGGGAAACCAGTCGATAGCTAGAGGGTATGGTGCTGTCAGGGAAATTATTCATGAAGATAGGTGTCACTATGGCTTGTTTGATGTCATCAGGAAAAGTGGCAGAAGCAAAGGAGGCGTTAAATAACTGTAGTAGTACAGGAATTATTGTGGGGGAGAGGGACTGGATGAGGTGAGTGGAAACCAGATAGAGAATGCATGTAGTTGAGGGAGAGGAGGATAGCAGAAGTAGAGAAGTTGATCTAGAGACAGAAAGTACACCTCTGTTAACAGTAAATTGTGGCTCTTAATGTGTGCATGTGTATAAGTATCTGCTGCCAGAAGAGGCCCTGCTTGGTGAAGCACCCCCTGCCAGAGGAGATCCCGCTTGGCAAAGCATCTACTGCCATCCACTTACCTCACCAGTGACTGGCAAGGTGAGAGGAAGGCAGTGGATGGCAGAGAATGCTCTGCCAAGCAGGGTCTCCTCTGGCAAAGGATGTTCACAAGTGTAGTCTCCTCTGGCAGTAGGTGCTTTGCATACTAACCCCTTATCGACATATGACATTCCAAGACCATCACGCCGATCCAGACGTTAAGGAGTTAAGAGCCGCATTTCATTGTTAACAACAGAGACCTAATTTCAGTCCCTAGATGAACTTCATTTATTAGTGAGGGAAGTGTGCAAATGGCATGGTTTCACAACAGCGGTTTGCACACTGCAAACCTTAATACCCCCCCCCCCCATCCTTCCCTCTTTAAGTTATGATGAGGTCACCTCTCTGGCATGTTTAAAACTTTGACTGTTAGAGAGGTCTCCATCGCACTGCAGACTATCAGACTATCTATCTCTCTATCACATTTCAGTTCACAGTGTTATATGTCCAAATGAAAACATTTCACCAAATACCTTGGTTGCCTGCTGTTCTATTACTATATTTAAATAAATGTTTTATTACAAAGCGTAATGATTACCTATCGGGATCTCTATAATCTCTGTAGTCTCTGTAATTGTTGCTAATAGTGCAGATTTTAACCCTTTCAGTGCCAGACAGATGTGCAATGCAGATTCCTATGTTACTGAAAGGGCTTACAGGAGCAATGCTGTTTATGCTGCTGAAGTTTGAGAGGATCCTCTCCACTCTCACAGTGCACAAGTGAGGGAGCAGGGAGAATGCACTCAGACTTCAGTGTTGCGCTGCTGGCGATATATAAGGGAGGGCATCCCTTCCACATTGCCAGCAGTTCTACAGGATGATTTGCTAATTATTGAACTCTTTCCCCCCTTGCATAGTGAATATGGCGATGTGTTCACCACACATGGCTGGACACATATCGCCATAACATCAGGAGCATCTCCCCCCAGGTATACATATATTTTGTGATGTGCTACTACAGTGTTGGACAACAGTGGTTCTCCAGCTGTCGTTGGACTACAACTCCTATCACCCCCAGTCTAACAGGTCACTCAATTGCTATTGTCTAGAAGGTGACACTATGCAATGTACATTCTCCTCATCAGAGTAGAATAAATGACAATAAGAAATAAAATAAGGAATCCACAGCTTTTATATTCTATCACTTGCCTGCCCCCTAGTGACACAATAAAGCAACTCACAGATCAGCTTTGAAGCTGAAGGTTAGATCCTGTATGATAAGACTTGGACCTGAAAATGTAAATTATAAATCTTTATTCACATGAGCATCAGCTAGTTATTGAAGAGTTTTCTAGTGTTCAAAGATGCCACCGGCTTTCATAATTAATGCTACCACTGGATGAAATTTTCAGCAACAGGTCGCAGCTGCTAAACTTTAGGTGAGATGTACTAATATGATTCCAAGGTTAAATAGGTGCTGGAATTGATTTATTAGAGCTTTGCCCACTAATTTCCTGTGTACTAAGTTATATGTGCTGAAAATTCACCCAGTTGTGTTAAATGCCCAAGGAAAGGACAGTGTGGGAATGTATGAGTGTTATGGAGCATTTCATTCCTTTGTGCCTTGTTTATTGCGGTGTATTAACAAATATTATTTTGGGCCCCTGACACAAAAATATTCTCTCAAGAGAGTACCTAAAAGCTTTTGGGCCCTGGGGCTGATGAGCCGTCCTTGGATACTGGTCCCCGGCACAACTGCGCCTTCTGCACAGCCGTAGTTAAGCCCCTGATCCACAGTGCACAACTGATAATAGTTATAGTACAAACATATACTACAGGTCAAAAGTTTTAGATCACCCCCATTTTTCCAGTTCTTATTGAAATTTACGTTTGATGTCTCAATGTACTCTGAAAATAAAGCATAGAACAAATAAAAAACTGGACATTAAAAAGAAATCATGGAATCGTTTTTCTTAACAAAATGTAATCTAAATTTTTGACTCATCAAAGTAGCCACCTTTTGCAGATATAATAGTCGAACACACTCGTGGCATTCTTTCCACAACGGAAATCAAATATTGTTCTGAAAGTTCTTCCCAACACTGTTGCAGAAGTTCCCACAAATGTGTTGCACTTGTAGGTTGCTTTGCTTTCACCCTTCTGTCCAGTTCATCCCAAACCAGCTCGATGGGGTTTAAGTCTGGAGACTGTGCTGGCCATTTCATGATTTGAAGTCTACCTTTATGGTTTGAGAGATAGAATGTTTTAAAGTCTCCCCCTCCCTCCCCTTTCCCTGATGTCACCTGTAAGCTGACAGCAGAAGATCTTGGTCCCGGGACCGTCAGACAGCTTTTCAGCAGAGCGGAAATACCGAAATCTAAGAAGAAATACTTCATTGGAACGGTCTACAAAGTGTGTCTGGTTTGCAAGTTCCAATGAAGTATTTCTTTTTAGATTTCGGTATCACAGCTCTGATGAAGAGCCACCTCGAGTCAGCCAACACAAATCTCCTGCTGTCAGCTTTACAGCGGACGTTAGTAAGGGGAGAACTTTAAAACGTTATATCTCTCAAATTGTAAAGGTTTGAGAGATGGGACTGGGATCATTTAGTTTATTTTTTTTAATTCCTTTTGTTTTACAACAACATTACTATCCCTTTATTGCTTCATTTCCAGTAATTAAGTACTGAAGGCTTCCCAATCCCAATCCACCTTACAATTGTACCTATTTGTTTGTTGTACATTACTTATATGACACTTGTGCGTACATTCACCTGAAGCAGATCATAGTATCTGCCCCAACAAAGAGTCCATAGAGTACAGCGAGGCTGATATACTGAGTAAAAAGTGGTGCAATTCTGTTGCAAGCAAGGAAAGATAATTCAGAACCACACTATATAAACTTGTTTTCTTTCACTGTCTTTATACTGAAGCACCTCTGATCTTCACTAACATCACAGGAGTCTCCAAGAAGGTTGGACCATGAGCGCTTGCTTGCTCATAAAGAAATGCTTAATAAATCACATCAAGCAGTCACCTGACCAGAAGTGTCAATCATATTGATTATATAGTGAATACTCGTCGGCAGCTGTCATCAAGCATCTTCAATCCAAATGGACCAAAAGGACTGAACTACCTCAGTGCAGAGTTAGCAAGACCCCTCTTTTTACTCTTTAAAGATTCTCTCACCAGTGCACCAGGCTCAGTGCCATAAGACTGGTGTAAAGTCAATATTGTGTCTTCATTTATTAAGGGAACTAAAACAGAACCTGGGAATTATAGACCCGTGAGTTTGACCTCTGTATTTGGAAAAATGCTAGAAGGTATAATAAGGGCTTATATTCAGAGTTACACCATAGAAAATAATATTAACAGGAATTTACATGGTTTTTATGAGGAATTGTTAGGGATCAGTAACCAGACAGACATAAAAATGTAAAATGCAAAACATCTTTATTAAAGTGACAAAAACAGAATCGTATTCCAGGAGCATAAACCAAAAGACAAGCCAGGGTCAGAGTCAGGAACATAGTACTCTGCGATGTCAGGAACAGCCAGGGGTCAGGAGCCAGAAGGATCATCAGAGGAAGCCAGGTCATCCACAGTTAAACAGGAGCACAGGAGAAACCACAACAGCCAGCAGCAACAAACACAAGGACAATCAGGAAGTGAGCCAAGCTGCTTTAAATACCCTGAGAGGTTTGGCTGATAACAGGTGAGTAAATCAGAGAGTTAAGCTGATTCAGCCTGACCCAGGAAACTCAGAAGGCAGCAGCAATGGATAGCAGAGCACTAGATTAGCTCAGACAGCAGACTCAATTGGCAGAGTTAGAGCAGCTCAGCCAAACTTTGACAGTACCCCCCTCAAAGAACCCCCCCTCGCAGGGCAGGACCAGGCTTATGGGGAAAGTGTACATGGAAAGCACGGAAGAGCGTGGGGGCATGCATGTCCGCGGCTGGAACCCATGAGCACTCTTCTGGACCGTACCCCTTCCAATGGACCAAATATTGAAGCCTCTGAACCTACGAGAGTTGACTATGGAGCGGACTTCGAACTCCTCATGGCTGTCAACAAGCACTGAATGGGGTCGAGGAGAGACCATAGTTAAACGATTGCATACCAGGGATTCAGCAGCGAGACATGGAACACACTGTGGATCCACATATTGGGAGGGAGGTCTAGGGCATAGGCCAAAGGGTTCACATATTGGAGGATACAGAGAGGGCACTCAGAGGTGGAGATTTCTGGAGGACAATCACACCATCTCCCCAACCTGGTAGGAGGGTGTGGGTAGGCGTTTACGATTGGCATGGAGCTCCTGGGATTGTTGTGAGCATTGCAACGACTCTTGGATCTGCACCCATGTGGAACGAATTCGCTGGAGATGATCCTCCAATGCTGAAATCCCCTGGGGAGAGAACAAATCTGGAATCATGGAGGTTTGATACTCATAATTCACCATGAAGGGGGAGAGCCGGGTAGAAGCTGAGACAACACTGTTATGAGCAAACTCCACCCAAGGTAGCAGGTCTGACCAATTATTCTGATGGTCTGAGATGTAGGACAGCAGGAATTGCTCCAAAGCCTGATTAGCCCTTTCCACCGGCTCCATTCGATTGGTGATAGGCCAAGGAGGTTAGATAATAGTGAAGAGATAGACCATTCCAATATCATCAATCTTTCAAGTCATAATTTGTCTGAAAATGAAAATAAACTTTTATCACGTGATTTATCTTTCTGTCCGTCGAGTCAATCTAATCTATTTGAATTATTTGTGGATCTCAATGATTTTATTAGAAAGTTGTCACTGAAAAGATACTTTCCCCAAAAGGCTCTCAAGGGTATACCTGGTGGCAGTCCGATAGTTACTGAGGTTACCCTTCTTGATGATTCATCTAGGGAGGTGGTGCCATATATGGACGTAGACACTGATTATATCCTTCATGGAAGTGTTCCATCAGGTCTAAAACCCAAATCCACTTTTTTTCCAAGTCAAGCAAAGGGTCCGTTTGTTGAGACATTTGGAGTATTGGTAATGGAGCAATTTAAAGAACTGAGTAAAGTCCATCATAATAGTGGTAATCTATGCAGGAATGAACAGAAAGCAATTAAGAGCCTCCAAAAGAATAATCAGATTATTATCAAACAGGCTGATAAAGGTGGATCAATAGTGACTCAGAATGTAACTTATTATCTCCGTGAAGCAGAATGCATTTTATGTGATAAGAACTATTATCACTTTCTAAAGACCAATCCAGCTCAATCTTTCCTCATAGAATTTGAGGAAATGATTGAAAGAGCTTTTCAGGAGAAGTTATTAAACAAATAAGAGAAACATTTCATCAGTATTAAAAATCCATGACCTGCTTTATATTATAAATTACCAAAGGTTCATAAAACCTTAAAGAACCCCCCAGGGAGACCCATTATCACTGGGATAAACTCCTGACTTCTAATCTCTCTACGTATATTGATTTTCATCTACAAAAACACGTTATGGGCCTGACATCGTATCTGAGAGATTCCCAACATCTGTTAGATATAATAAAAGGGATCACTTGATCATTTGGGCCACTACAGATGTCACGTCTTTGTATTCCAACATTCCACAGAGGGATTTTATTTTGGAAGCAATTTTTTTTGTTCCCACACATAACTTGTTCGTGTTTGATGAGCGCCACTTCCTCCAAGTGAACCGTACGAAAATGGGGACCAGATTCCCACCTAGTTATGCTAACTTATTTATGTTTTTTTTTGGAAGATCTGATGGTATATAATAACAACCCATTTCACGCAGATCTGGTCCTCTATCATCGATATATTGACGGTATTCTTTTCATCTGGAGAGGTTGTGCTGTCGAACCGGAAAGGTTTGTGTATGAATAGCAATATGTGGGGCCTTGAGTTTACCAGCAAAACCATTAAAGAAACTATTGAGTTTTTGGATTTGGAATTGTCAGGGTGTATGGAGGGTAATGTGATTTTGAAGACCCATTTTAAAGAAGGTGATAAAAATAGCTTCTAGTGCTTTGATAGTTGCCACCACAAGAAGTGGCTCAGGAATGTCCCATATGGCCAATTTAAAAGGATCAAAAGAAATTGCACGGAATTGGAGGATTATGATGTGCAATCAAAAATTTTGGTTGATCGTTTCTTGGCCAAGGGCTTTCCTGAAAAACTGGTGATGGATGCTTATCTGAGAGCAAGGGAGTTTGTGCAAGGGGAACACACCATTCGGCGTAAGGAAGATACTTGGACTCGAATACCAGCCTTCTTTACTAGATTCAGTGACAACTCTAGGAGTATCTTAAAAATAGTTAATAAACATTGGAATCTACTTTTGAAAGATCTATTATAAAAAAGAGTCTATCTAGAAGACCAAGACTCATCTACAGAAGGGCAAAAACCTTAAAAAATATGGTAGCACCAAATAGATTTAAGAGTAGAGACATTATTGAGAAACAGAGTAAAATACCACATTTTTTGGACAAGATCTAGTGATCAATTCTCAGGTCAGTTGGAATACATTTGGAACTTTTAAATGTAATTTAAAGAGATGCTTAACTTGTCCGTTTATAATGGATAAGAAAAATGTTTCAGTTCTACAGTTACTTTGGAAACATTTGAAATTAGAACGTTTATGAATTGCGGGTCAAGTTCTGTAATTTATTTACTGACTTGCCCTTGCAATTTACAACATGTGGGCAGGACAACACAAAAATTAAGAACAATAATTGGACAACATAAGAGAAACATAATAAATGGTTTTTCACAACACAGTGTGTCAAGACATTTTTTGAACTTTCATGAGAAAAATTAACAGGGTTTAGAAGTAATGCCCATTGAATTTGTGCCACATTCTCTGAGATATAGCAGGATACAGCAGCTAAACAATAGGGAGTCATATTGGATTTTCAGGTTATCAACTTTGATTCCTTTAGGACTTTATGAAAATATTGAGTTACCTCGTTAACTAGGTTTCAATTCTCCTGTGAATAATAAGAGGGAGAGGATGTTACTATATTTTATTCATTTTTTTGGTAACCTTTCTTGGATATACTAAATGAAAAGTGATTTTTATAATATTGATGTATTACACTATTTTGGGATTATTATTATTGTTTTGTACTATTTTTACTTTTCATTTTCATATTTAATTTTTGATCCTGTTTTTTTATTTTCTCCTTCTTTCATATTATTTTTTCTTTTTTTTTTTTTCTTTTATTATCAATTTTTATTTTTACTTCTTTTTTATTTTTACTCTTATTTATATTTTGATTTTTTCATTTTTTATTTTCCAATTTTTATTTTTATTCTTATCTAATGAGGATTCCACAAGTTGTTTCCCATTTAGAGTATATGTGGCAAGTTTGTTTCTACAGCCCAAATGCATAACCTTACATTTATCTACATTAAACTTTTCTGCCCATTCACTCAGTTTATCTAAATCCTTCTGCAGAGAAAAAACATCCAGCCCTGTAAGTATTTCCTTACATATCTTAGTGTCATCAGCAAAGATTGAGATGCTACTTTCAATTCCCACTTCTAGATCATTAATAAACAAATTAAAGAGCATTGGTCCCAGGACTGAACCCTGCGGCACCCCACTTATAACCTTAGACCAATTTGAAAAAGTTCCATTTAGAACAACTCTCTGCCATCTATCATTTAACCAGTTCTCAATCCATGTACAGATAACACCGGCCAAACCGAAGCCTTTTAATTTATGCAATAACCTGTTGTGAGGCACTGTATCAAAGGCTTATGCAAAATCCAAGTATACTACATTTACATCAATTCCCCTGTCGATATTACTACTTACTCTTTCATAAAATGCAAATAAATTAGTCTGACATGATCTATTCTTCATGAAACCATGCGGATTTCTACTAATAATATTGTTTGTCTTCACATAGTTCTGAATAGTGTCAGTTAGAAACACTTCTAGTATCTTACCCACTATGGAAGTCAAGCTCACAGGTCTATAATTTCCTGGTTTGGATCTTGCTCCCTTTTTAAACAATGGAACTACATCAGCTTTCCTCCAATCACAGGGCACTATGCCTAATGAAAGTGAATAAATACATATTAAGTATAATGGTCTTGCTATTACTAAACTAATTTCCTTAAGTACCCTTCGGTGTATACCATCAGGTCCAGGTGCTTTATTCGCCATAACCCTCTCCAGTCCCTTTTGGACCTTGTCCTCAGTAAGCCATACAAATAATGGAGGAAATTCCACTGTTGTATCTCTTTGCCCATAGCCCATCATTTTGCTAATGCTCCTGTGTTATCCCACCCCAACCCGTTACTCCCGTTCACCTTGGAGGTTGACACCTCAGATATTGGGGTTGGGGCAGTACTTTCCCAACGGCAGGTCAAAGGTGGAACGCTCAGACCCTGTGGGTTGTTTTCTAAAAAGCTCACCGGAGCTCAAAGCCATTATGAGATTGGTGACAGAGAATTATTGGCCATTATCCTCGCTCTTAAGGAATGGTGCCACTTGCTCGAAGGCACAAAAATTCCCGTTTTAATCCTGACGGATCATAAAAATCTAATTTATCTCTCTGAGGCCAAGAGATTGTCCTCTCGCCAGGCCAGATGGGCATTATTCCTGTCCCGATTCAATTTCATTGTATCATATTTGCCGGGATCTAAGAATGTTAGGGCTAATGCTCTGTCAAGACAATTTGAGGCAGAAATTGACAGAGAAGAGGCACCAGCACCTATCATTCAACCTGATCGAATATTGGCCACCATACGCACTAGTATCACTTCACCACTAGGGGATGAAATTCTGGCCTCCCAGGCCTCCGCTCCCCAGGAAACCCCGGTTGGCAAGTGTTTTGTCGCTGAACCCTTACGTACTCGATTACTTGAAACCTACCATTCCTCTAAGGCTGCGGGACATATTGGTAGAGACCAATTGTTATGGTCCCTCTCCCAGTTATTCTGGTGGCCTTCTATGAGATCAGATTGTGCCGATTTTACTAATGCCTGTGCCACCTGTGCTCGTGCTAAAACCCCTAGACATCTCCCAGTGGGCTTGCTTAAGCCGGTGCCTAATGGTGAACGCCCCTGGTCTCATGTTTCCATTGATTTTATGGGAGAATTTCCCAGGTCTAGAGGGTATTCCTTCATATTGATGGTGGTAGACAGGTTTTCTAAAATGGCTCACTTCATGCCTCTCCGTGGCCTTCCCTCGACTAAAGAATTGGCAATAGTGTTTGCTAAAGAGGTGTTTCGGTTGCATGGAGTACCCAGGGTACTGGTGTCCAACAGGGGGAGCCAGTTTGTGTCCAGGTTCTGGAGGGCAGTTTGCGAACAGATGGGCATACAGCTATCCTTCTCCTCTGCATATCATCCCCAGACTAATGGGGCCGCTGAACGTGCCAATCAGGGTTTGGAACAGTTTCTGCTCTGTTTCGTGACTGACCATCATGACAATTGGGCTGACTTGTTGCCTTGGGCAGAGTTAGCCAGGAACTGTGCTGTCAACTCTTCTTCCGGGAGCTCTCCGTTTCTGATCAATTATGGCTTCCAACCCTGTTTGCTCCCAGATTCCTTTCAGACACAACAGATTCCAGCTCTGGATGAGCATATCGAGCAACTCCATTCCACATGGGCACAAGTTCAGAGGGCACTGGGCCAGTAATTTCAGCGCCATCAGCGCTATGCTAATCGCAGAAGGCTTCCAGCGGTTTCCTTCCAAGTTGGGGATAGAGTATGGCTTTCTTCCAAGAATCTTAAGCTCCAAGCCCCATCTAATAAGTTGGCACCTCGGTTTATTGGTCCTTACAGAATAATTCGCAAAATGAATCCTGTTTCCTATGCCTTGGACATACCTGCATCCATGCGCATTCATAATGTATTCCATGTGTCTCTCCTTAAGCTTCTTGTATGCAACCGTTACACTACTACACCCGTGATGCCAGGGCCCGTTGAGCTCGAGGGTCAGGAGGAGTACGAGGTGCAGAGTATCATTGACTCCCGTAGGCTTAGAGGAAAGGTACAGTACTTGGTGCATTGGAAAGGTTATGGTCCCGAGGATCGATCCTGGGTGGATAGTAAGGACCTTCATGCACCCAGGCTACTGTGGATTTTTCATGCCAAGTACCCTCAGAAACCCAGACCCCATTCTAGGAGAGGGGGTCTTTGAAAGGGGGGTACTATCACGGTGCCTGTGATTGCTGCAGTTCTCTGTCTATCACCTGCAGGGGGCTCCCATTTGCTGTCTGCAGTCAGCCCGCCTCTGGTTGCCTTTTTAAACTCAGTCTGGGCACCCTTTAGTTGCCCTTTCATGGTGTCTCTGACAGCATTCACTTTGCCTGTCTGCTGAAGCTATTGGGCCTGTTCCTGAGTTCCTGAGTTCTTGCATTCCTGAGTTTACCTGTTCCTGTGTTCCTGCCTGCTTGTCAGTTCCAGTCCGGTTCCGGTTGCTGTCGTTCTGGTTGCCAGCCGACTTGCGGTGCTTGTCCCGGTTGAGCCTCAGCCTGCTCCTGCTGTTTCCTGTGTTTGGTTCCTGTGGTGATATTTCTCTCCTGTCGCTCCGGCGACATTCTGTCTGTTGGTCCCAGCGTGCGGATGCTGGTTTAATCCATTAGCCTTGCGGCTCACTATACTGTTTGTTGGTCCCAGTGTGCGGACGCTGGTTTACTCCATTAGCCTTGCGGCTCACAATACTGTCTGTTGGTCCCAGAATGCAGACGCTGGTTTACTCCATTAGCCTTGCGGCTCACAGTACTGTCTGTTGGTCCCAGCGTGCGGACGCTGGTTTACTCCATTAGCCTTGCGGCTCACAATACTGTCTGTTGGTCCCAGCGTGCGGATGCTGGTTTGCTCCATTGGCCTTGTGGCTCATTCTACTGACTGTTGGTTCCAGCGTGCGGACGCTAGTTTACTCCATTTGCCTTGCGGCTCAAGGTACAGTTGTTGGTCCCAGCGTGTGGACGCTGGTTTACTCCCTGACTTGCAGTCAGGTTTCTAGTGCTGTCCAGTCCTAGCAGCACTTGTTTCAGATGTGTACCGACACTAGCCTCTACTTGGGTGAGACAGCTTGACCGTATACTCTTTTTACCATCCTACTGTCATTGTCATCTGACAGTCACTGGTCTTAGTGGTGTCTCCCTTCTTGGACTGCCCTGCCCTGTATTGGTAAGGCCGGTAGAACCTTCCACGTTGCCACCTTTAGGTTGCCTTACCCGGTATTGGCAGGGCCAGTAGAGCCTATCCTTGGGTATCCATTCTGGGCTGCCCTGCCCGGTATTGGTAAGGCCAGTAGAACCTGTTACGTTGCCACTCCACGATTGCCTTACCCGGTATTGGCAGGGCCGGTAGAGCCTATTCCTTGTGTATTCCTCAGGCTGCCCTGCCTGGTATTGGTAAGGCCGGTAGAACCAATACGTTACCATCTTACGGTTGCCTTACCCGGTATTGGCAGGGCTGGTAGAGCCTACTTATCACTATTCCTTCAGTATCGCTTGGGTTGCCTTGCCGGAATTATTTGCAAGGCCGGTAGAACCTATCTCAATTGTCAATTGCTTATATATATGTGATGTTTGTATGTGTATGAAAACCCTATGGGATTGCCTTAACTTTTCAATAAAGTTATGTTTTTACCTAAACCTTACGTCTGAGAGTCTTAACAAACCGTGATAAAAGGATATACTAGAACTAGAGAGGGTACAGCGGAGAGCAACAAAATTAATTAAGGGAATGGAGGACTTGACATATGAGGAACTACTAAACAAACTTGACGACTAAGAGGAGACCTTATCACATGGTACAAGTATATGAGAAGGATACAAGGATCTCTGCGGTGAGCTATTTATTCCAAGGCCTGATCAGGTGACCAG
The DNA here is from genome assembly GCA_037306005.1 of Rhinophrynus dorsalis. NCBI lineage: Eukaryota > Metazoa > Chordata > Amphibia > Anura > Rhinophrynidae > Rhinophrynus > Rhinophrynus dorsalis. The sequence continues at coordinate 93,378,245 of CM074723.1, read as the reverse complement.
GGGACACCCCTTGAGATTAGAGGAAAGGAGGTTTAAACTTCAGCAGAGGAAGGATTTTTTTATGTTTTTTTTATGGTAAGGTCTGTTAAATTGTGGAATTCATTGCCCAGGGAGGTGGTTATGGCAGATACAATGGATACATTTAAGAGAAGATTAGATACTTTTCTTTCAAAAGGGACCATACAGAGTTATATTGTTTATCAGTAGGCTGATCAGGAAGGTCTGATAAAGACTAATTTAATTGGTAGCAGGAAAGCTATAAAATTCTCAGTTACTGGGGTATGAGGAGAAGGATGAAATTGATGGACTTGTGTCTTTATTCAACCTAATTTACTATGTTACTAAATGTGGTATCAAAAGAAAGCCCTATTTGTTCGTATATAAGATGTATGGCTGGAATCAAATACTTAGAGGAAATCCCTGTTGAACAAAAAGGTCAAAATTGCTCAAGTCCTTAACTGCAAACCACCCCAAATTTTCCCAGTATCCTTTTAAAACGTTGCGTGTAAAATATTGTGCGGCTAGCCGTCTCATTAACCATGTTGCTGTGTTGAAAATGGCGATATGAGAATCTTGCCCTGCATAAAAGCACGAGATTCTCATGATGCCTCTTTAAAAGTCGCTACCTTCATTCACTTCACTGCCCGCCTAGAGCCCATATTAACCCTTTGTGTGCACAGTGCTGCCCCGGCTCTCTCACAAATATGCAGGCAATATTAAAAAACATTTACACTCTAAAGCAAAACTACAACACCAAATCCTCAATGCTTTCCAGCAATGAAATCCTTCTGATGTAATTACAAATGCCTGAGATCGTTTGCTAAATACGTGCATTCGCTTTACTGCCTATAGCTTCTTCCCTATCTTCTTGCACAGCACTGCCCGGTTCTGTCTGCAGAATGACAGGGCAGAGCTGAGAGGGGAGACGGATCCGGGCAGCGCTGTGCGCACAAAGGGTTAATGCGGGCTCTTGGCGGCCAGTGAAGTGAATGAAGGTAGCGACATTTAAAGAGGTGTCATGAGAACCTCGTGCTGTTATGCAGGGCGAGAGTCTCACGTTGCCATTTTCAACATGGCGACATGGCTAAATGTGGCTGCTAGCCATACGATATTTTAAAAGTGAACCAATTTTCCCTGTCCTTAAGGGGTTAAGCTTTTGTAATACTTTCAGAAAATTCCCTTCCAAGTCATTGTTTTTTGAAAACTTTCCCTTCTGCTTGGTGTCTGGTTTCTTCAACTGTGCCTTTCCATAGATATGCTATTTAGCAATAATGCTCATAACATTTCCATACTGCACACACTGAGAATTCTGTGCAATTATTTTTTTTCTCATACTTCCTGCTTATGTCAACAAGACAGTAAGGGGAGGGAGGAGCTAGGTGGCACTGTTCATAGTGACAGTATAATGCTCACGGTCATAGGTGCAGCGATAATAAGGAGTCTGTGTTTTGACTTACTTGGTTATCTCTTTTTTCTGCTCTGTGGTGGTCTCTTGCTTTTCTTTACCTTGTATATAGATACATTTATTGCATTCTATTCCTATCTAATATGTACAGTTTGTTTGTGTTATTCAATGTTATATTCTCAATTGAATAGCAGAATTTTTCAGATCCCCAAGACAGTGCCAGTTCTTCACCTCTGATTATTCTGTGCTAGATCACACTGTTTACTGGGACTCTATTGTCATTCTCTTCTTTACCCTGTATTCTTCTGTGTCTTATCCACACTGATTAACAGGTACATTTGTGTTCTGATTCGCTCCTACACCTCTTTGTTCTTTAGTCTATACTCCCTATTATCATACTGTATTTATAATTTCGTTCAGATTACAGTCACAGGACTGCCATCATATGCTGCCATGTTCACGCTGAAGACTGTTTCCTCATATGGGGGTTTAGACGTTGCCTTACGACAGGTAAGAAAGTAATAGTGGCTTTTAATTAGACCTGCCACGATTCTGTAGCAAAGCAACTGTACCGCAGGGGACAAATTAAAATACCCATTGATTTAAATGGGGATTTTAACCTCTTGAAGTCTAGAGAGGAAGCCTCATATTGTAAAATAATGTTTTGGAGACAGAAATGGCATTCATAGGGTTAAAAAGTTCCATTTAAATCAATGTGAATTTGAGGAAATTTCCTTTGTCCCATGTGGTGCGGCTGGTTTGCTCCAGAATTGCTGGATACGTACATAATCCTTTGAGTGCCAGAGGTGTATGGAATGCATTGCTTTGCAATGCATTCCGTATACCTCTGGCACTCAAAGGGTTAAAATTGATATTATTTTAAATAGCATGCACTTCAAAGTAGTATCTGTAAGGAAATATTTATTTTATTCTAGATCATAACTTGCTTTTCTAAAGCACATGTACAGAGTTGTGTCTCTATAGTCCGGCCTTTGAGTGACAGAGGATACCCCCACTAGCACTGAAAGGGATAGACTTGTGTTTGTGCAGCTTGCAATGCGTGATACAATCTCAGCCAAATCATTTATTCAGGTTAATGCCAAGAATGGATATTTTCTAATATCTGTCAGATTACAGGCAATACTGTTCTATTACTTCTGAAACACCTGTCAATGTTGTTTATATTAATTGGGTTGGCAACAGAGTCTCAGGTTTCTTTTAGTTATACTTTCCAGCGTGTTTTGCTGTTTTGACAGTCGCAAACCATGTTTTGTAAGATTCGTTTTTTTACTCCTCTCTCTCTTCTGTCTTTGTTGTTCATTCTGAATCAGTTTCCTCAAGTGAATACTTTCTTTGAGCTTCTGAGAAGCAAAGCACGAACCAAACAGCTAAATATGGATGTATCTCTAATCTCAGGCTCCCCTAGACAAGGCAATGCAGATACCACTAGCTCTGCTCATGAATACATTAATCTGCATTGATTACATGACCCAGCCCTACTCATTTTTGTCTTCCACAAAAAATACCCTTAGCCTATAATGGTGATTCTCAACCAGGGTGCCGTGGCACTCTGGTGTGCCACAGACATCCACTTAGGGTGCCTCACTTTTTCCATAAAGTCTTTAAAAAAAGTTCTTACATAATCTGCCTAATTTAGTGGATTAAATTAGCATATAAATGCAGACATCGAGGTAGAGTTACTTAAATCCTGCATGCCTTACTCCACCCACTTTTATGTTAATTGCATTAAAATCCCTAGTACAGATCACTCATAAATCACTACATTATATATTACAATTCTAATACAATACAGTGCCAAGGAGTAGGATAACAAGTCTCAGAGGAGCTTACAATGGATTTGACACAGTAGTTATAGGAAGACTAACATCTAAAAATGAAACAGGTTGATATAACTTTAAATATCATGTACTTTCAGCTAGCATATGTAAAAATGTATTATTACATCCCTAAAATATTATCCCAGCCTTGCTTTTTAACACCTGTAAATTGTCCTATACAGAAAGCATTTATTAAATTTTGTTTGTGCTATTTGTAAAGAGAGATGAAAGGTAAATTCAGTAATTGTGATTAGTGCCCGCCCCACACCTCAAAGTGCAGCACATAAGACAATAGAGTGAAAGTGACAGGCATAAACATATACATGAGTCACTGCAGTATCGACTCTCTCATGTCACGTCCCCACTATAAGGATCAGGCATTTAAACATAATTGGCTTTCTTCAGTAACACTGAACTGAGTCATCTGCTGTAATTTTTAGATAATTTTCATAGAAAGTATTAATTTCAGTTTATAGGGGGCTATATCCTATGAAACAATGGCTCTTAATTAATTGAACAAAGAAGTCAGGTATATTTATCTAGATTCTCCTTTCATTAAATAATAAATGTTCTATATATAATGATCTGTGTTGAAGACTGCCTTCAGATAACAGTTCCTCGCAGCAAATAATGGGCTTCAAAAGACCCAAATGGCTTATAAGCATCACTAGTCTTTATCAGACTGTAAAATGAAAGAGTAGACTGCAACAGAGCTCAAATGCACAAATGAACTTCGTAGATATAACTGACTGCTGGGTAAATGGCATCTACTGTGGCAAAGCAGTCTTAAATTAAAGGGATAGTAATACTTAATTATTACTAATCCCTATATTAAAGATATATTAAAAATAAATGTATTGCCCCCAGTGTCATCTCTCAAACCTTTATGGTTTGAGAGATAATCGCTCCTAAAGTCGTCCTCTCCCTCCCCCTTCCCCGTAGTCAGCGTTGTAGCTGACTGCAGGGAAGCCTGTCATACGACCATCAGGCAGCTCTGCAGCAGAGCCGGATCGCGTTAATAAAAAATAAATCTTTCACTGAAATGGTCTTCTATGTGCTTGGTTTGCAAGCACACGTAGAAGACCGTTTTAGAGAAAGATTTTTTTTTTTATTAACGAGATTGAGGCTTTGCTGCAGAGCTGCCTGATGATCATAAGACTGGATTTCCCTTCAGTCAGCTACAACGCTGACTATGGGGAAGGGGGAGGGAGAGGACGACTTTAGGAGCGATTATCTCTCAAACCATAAAGGTTTGAGAGATGACACTGAGGGCAATATATTTATTTTTAATATGTCTTTAATATAGGGATTAGCAATAATTAAGTATTACTATCCCTTTAAGATCTGTTTATTCCAATGGTAGTTCCCCCTTAAAGGGATTGTAATGTTTCATAATAAAAGCAGCTCTAATTAATCATCATAGTATTTGGACTTTGGAGAGTGTTATTTCAGTTCTGTCAGAGTTGTAGTTGCAGAGTAATTCAATGACAAAGTATCCCCCTCTCGCCCCTTTTACTGATGTAACACTGCTCAGCCAGAGCAGAATGGAGGTGCCCAGGTAGACTGCAGAGAGGGACAATCTTCAATAAAGATAAGGGAAAAACCTGAAAAACTTGTCAAGGGGGGCAGGGCTTTCATTGTTGTCATAGGAAGAAGATTGTCCCCTTCTGTTATCTGTCTGGCTTATGGACTGGATTCCACATCTGAGAAGAGATGGCTTACACTAGGTAAAAGGGGAGGGAGGGGGAAACTTTGCTTGTGAATATCTCTCAAACCATAAAGGTTTAAGAGATAAGACTTATATCGTTCTTCATTTTTTTTTTAATGCCTCCAAAATAAAATTAAGATAAAACTAAGTATTACTATCCCTTTAAGGAGAAAGAGAAATAAAGTGCATATAGAGAAGGTTGTTTACTAAAGTCTCTTGCATACAAAATGTGGGAAAAATCAATAGAAAATAATTTATACAACATTATGAAAGAAAATGCAACTGAGAAAGGTAAGAAGAAGCATCCAGATTTCTCTTTTCATTGTCTCTCATGTGCATGTCCAGCTGGACTAAAATTTCCACTGTCCCAGCTGGCCTATGCACATTCTTCAAAGCCATACCACTTCCTGAGAGAGTACTAGCAGCCATTCCTCTACTGAAGAATATTATCTGTCATCCCCTTGGGTGAGAGTAGTATGAGTCATTCCTTTTGGAGCAGATGGAGAATATTATCACCCAACCTTCTGCCTATCTGCCTTCTTTCCATTCCTTTCCTGGGTGGGGGAGATGCACTCTGAGTCGATGCAATGATGAATTGTGTATGGCAATCACTTGAAGAATACAACACGCTGCCATATGCACCAAGGATTCTCTAAGCAGGGCAAGTAAGGGTGCGGAAAGGAGGTGTTCAAACTTCAGCATCAATTATATCACCTTAACTCTTTGAGTGACAGAGATGTGCAGTGTCTTGCTCTACAATGCACTGCACACCCCTAAAGCACTAAAGGGGTTGTAATCTAAAGAATTCCCTACCCAATTTCACAAATCGTGTACAGAGACTGAGAACCGGCAAAGTACCTGTTACATATAGCAGGTTCTCTACCATATTTGTCTATGAACTGGCTGATCAGATGTTGTAAGTTCATGGCAGACTATCCACTATTCAGCTGATTCATGTAAACAGAAGACTAGCAAGGCACTTCCCAAGGTACACAGAGTGTCTGGAGAGTCTTCTTTACATGAATCAAATGTAGACTTCAAACAGCTGATCAGCCTGTTCATGTAAAGACTGCACCGGCAGACAAGCTGTTAAATGTAACAGATGTTTGATGATTCTCCATGTCTGTTTATGATTTGTGAAGCAGGGCAGGGAATACTTTAGGTTATAACGGAGGGCAGCTGCCGTCTCTGCTTTCAATAGAAAGCTCTGGGAAGATCCTAACTTCGCTATCTCAGTTTCACTATGGGAGCTTAGTGCATGTGACAAACAGCTACAGTAACATAAAAATATACCAGCAAGAGTACAATGGCTCATTAATAGACATTCCAATGTGCAAATGAGCCACTGTGAAAGTAGACATTGAAAAATTGTAAACCTGGTGAAGGCATGGCAATGTTGGTGTATTTGTTGTGCATTCACAGGGATTTGATTGTAATGACATATTTGTGAATATTACAAGATTCAGTGGAGCAAATACACCACAATATAGCCAACCTGGCCCCTTATTGAAACTTAGTGCATATTCCCCCTGGAAAGCATAATCATGCTAGAGAGTTTTATGAGTTATTCCTATGCTGGAGAGTATAATCAGTCATTCATGGGTGGAGAGTATTTTCAGCTTTCCCTATGCTGGGAATATGTATGTATGAATGTATATTTTATGTATATAGTGCAAACAGGTATACTTAGCACTTTACAGTTTATATTTAGTATAGAGGGGATGCAATCTGTGTATGAGTTAAGTAGTTATACAGACAATTATCATAGGGGGACATTAGGTGAGTATATATTAGGCTAGGAGGTCCCTGCCCTGTAGAGCTTACAATCTAAGTATAGAATGGGTGACATTACATATTATGGTTGTGCTACATTTAAAATGTGTTCCTTTAATTTTTGTTTGAAATTGCTGAGTTTTGAGGTTTGGAGAATGCTGGGTGGTAGAGAGTTCCAGAGGTAGGGAGCAACAAGAGATAGAGCCTTAAGGGAGCAGAGAGTTGTCCACCATGCTTGGTGCATAGAGGAAGTGAAGGTACATAGCCGAATATCAACAATGAAATATAAGATGGGGATGAATGCTGAAGAGTCTTAAATGTAGTGAGGAGGATTTTGAATGTTGTACATTACGTTAGGGGAAGTCATGATAATGATCTTAAAGTGCAGGGTTAAGTACTGTTCTGGAGAAGAGAAGAGTATTCTGGTGGCCGAGTTAAGAATGTATTGGAGTGAAGAAATATGGGTAGCAGGCAGACTAATAAGTAAAGAGTTACAGTAGTTCAGGAGGGAAAGGATAAGAGTGTGCATGAGAGTTTCTGTTGTAGCATGAGAAAGAAATGGGTGGATTTTTGCTATATTTTGAAGAAAGAATTTACAGGTTTTTGTTACTTAATTAATGTGGGTGGTGAAGGAATGAGAAGAGTCCAAAGTTACCCAGAGGCAGCATGCCTTGTCCACAGGGTAAATTGTGGAGCCTTCAACAGTTATAGAAACCTGAGGTATTGTGTAGGATTTAGGAGGAAAGATCAGTAGATCAGTCTTAGACATATAAAGTTTTAACTGAAAATGAGCCATCCAGGAAGAGGCAGCAGTAAGGCATTATAGGTGATAGTCAGGGAGTGGAGACAAAGATTTGTGTGTCTTCTGCATAAAGAAGGTAGTTAAAGCCAAATTACTTTATCAGTTGCCCCAGGAAAAAGGAATGCAAAGTGAAGAGAATGGGGCCCAGAATAGAGCTTTACTGAGATGAGGGATAAGAGGAGGGGAGGTGTTGGAGTATGACACAGAGATAGTTGAGAGAGATAGGATTGGAACCAAGAATGTGCCAGGGCACAGATGCCAAGAAATTGGAGAACCTGGGAGATGAGGACATGGTCAGCTGTGTTGAATGCATCTGATAGGTTAAGGAGGATAAGAAGAGAGAAATGCCCATTAGTTTTTGTAATATGGAGATCATTTGTTACTTGCACAAGGGCAGTCTCCATAGAGAAAGTGGGCCGAAAGCCCAACTGCAATTGGCTCAGAGTGTTGTGGGAGTTGAGAAAGGTAAATAGACAAGAGTAGAGTAGGTTCTCAAGAAGTTTTGAAGCAAAGGATTAGAGTGATAAGGGGTGGTAGTTGATAGGGAGATGGGGTCTAACGAGCTTTTATTGGGAATTGTACATACTATTGAATGTTTGATGGAGGAGGGGAAGATGCCAGAAGATAGGGAGGAGTTGAAGACATAAATCAGCATGGGAACTAAGGTAGATGACAGAGGATTGGGGAGGAGGGATGGATGGATTGAGGAGGAGGAGGGATGGTATAGAACAGTGATTCTCAACCAGGGTGCCGTGACACTTTGGTATGCCACGGACATCAGCTTAAGGTGCCCCATGTTTTATAGGAAGACTAACAAAAATGGACATTTAAATAAAGATTTATGGAAATTGTTATGCACATTATGTTTCCTTTTGTTATTATGATTATAAGACCTAATGATAACTGTCTATTTATGCATTGTATCTTCATTAACCCCTTAAGGACCCATGACGGTCCTGCACCGTCATGGGTTGTTATACCCTTAACGACCCATGACGGTCCAGGACCGTCATGGCTTAAATGATAGCAGCGTGCCTCCGTGCACGCTGCTATCATTAAATCCAGGCTGAGACTGAACGCTCCGAGACCGGGGCATTCAGTCTCAGCCCTTCTTCCTTCTTCCGGTTCATGCGATCGCCGTATCAGCGATCACATGTACCGGCATAGTGACAGACAGAGGCAGCATGCAAAGCATGCTGTCTGTGCCTGTCTCGTCTGCCTCTGTCTCCCTTGCTCTCAAAGTAAGGGAGACAGAAGTAGACGGGAGACACCTAGTGGTTAAAAAAATACAGCAGTTGTGGGTATAAACCCCTTCACTGCTGGTGCAGGAGGCTGGCTAAATGCAGGTCAATTTTTGACCTGCAATTTTACACTTTTTTTTTTTTTTTTTTAAACACAACACACTTTTTTTTTTTCCAAAAAACATTTTTATTTAAAAAAGAAATATATAATTAAACAATATTACAAGTGTGATTGTTGTGGAGCCATGTAATACACTTATATACACCACCAAATGCCAGGGACAAAAAAGTGTCAAAATAGGGTGGGAAAAAGGGACATGGGGATTTTCACCCAGGGGGGATAGTGGCCACTTTAAACTGCGCATTTTGTAGGTATGACTGACCGGTCATACCTTTCATGCAGTCTCTTTAAAAATTTAACCCTTTGTGGCCAATTGATCCCAAGAGAAAAATCAAAAATGGTGTTTTTTTTTACATTTTTTAACCTTTTTTTTTTAATTTTAATAAAGTGAATGGTGGGTTATCCATATAAATAGGGCATCAAATGAAAGCCCTATTTATGCTTAAAAAAACAGTATATAATTTATGGGGGTGGAATAAAAGCCTAAGAGGGAAAACACTGTTGAACAAAGACATAGTCAAAAAGGTCAGAATTGCTCCGGTCCTTAAGGGAAAACGACCTCAGATTTTCCCGGTCCTTAAGGGGTTAAGCTCTTGATAAAGTACATTAAATATGTTAGGGGTGCCCCGAATGTTCTATATTACATGATAGGGATGCCCCGAACAAAAAAAGATTGAGAACCACTGGTATATAATCAAGGAAGCAAGTGGTTAGGTGGACAGCAAAAGGGAGACCTCTGCTTCTTTACCAAAGCAAAAGAATCAAATGAGTAGGATGGAGGAATAGGAAGATACAATTTTGGAGATTGAAAGGGTGGGATTATTTTATGTATTGTGTCAATCTTCTGTTTAGAAGAATTCTGCAAAGGCTACAGTGGTGAGAGAGGGAATGAAGTAAATATAGGGGAGGAGCAAAGGAGAGACTCAAAGATGAAGAACAGGTGGAGTGGGTTAGATTTGTGAGCATTGATTAGTGAGGAGTAACAGTGTTGTTTGGCAGATGATAGAGAGGTGTTCAATGAGGACAGGAGGAAGTCTGCAGGGGAGAGAGAGAGAGACTTCCTCCATAAGTCTTCAGCAGAGTGGATACAGGAGAGGAGAAAGTATGTTTGAGAGTTCAAGGATGTTGATTTGATGGGCCTGGGGGGGACAAATAGATTAAGTGATGAGGACAGGAGGTTGTTGTAGGATTCAACAAGGCTTTCAGGTTCAGTAAAAGTGTTGAATGAACCAGTTCCCAGTAGATAGAAGGGGACTATGTTGACATTTTCTGTGTGGTTCCCTTCCAGTTCACCCGCACAGGAGCATGCTGTCAGATCTGAACTGGGAGGGAACCACGCAGAAAATCCCAAGAAGTTGCCCATCTGATTCTCTTGAGCTCAATTTGTAGGACTAAAAAATTGCAGAGCTTAACGGCAGATCTCTACATTTGTAGGAGACCAGGAATGTCATGAGACAGCCCATTCCGATCTCCTGCAGAAAGGTTCGGAGGACAGAAATCCAGTGCTGTATTCAAACTGAACAAGAACTGAAAATCTAGCAATTTCTGCTGTTTATATACAGCCCTAGGGTTGTTAAAGGGATAGTAATACTTTGTTTTAACTTTATTTTATTTTGTAGGCATTAAAAAACATGAAGAATGATATAAGTCTTATCTCTCAAACCTTTATGGTTTATGAGATATTCACAAGCAAAGTTTCCCCCTCCTTCCCCTTTTACTTAGTGTAAGCCATCTCTTCTCAGATGGGGAATGAAGTCCATAGACCAGACAGAGAACAGTAGGGGACACTCTTATTCCTATGAAAACAATGAAATCCCTGCCCCCCTTGACAAGCTTTTCAGGTTTTTCCCTTATCTTATTTGAAGATAGTCCCTCTCTGCAGTCTACCTGGGCACCTCCCTTCTGCTCTGGCTGAACAGTGTGACATCAGTAAAAGGGGTGGGAGGGGGACACTTTGTCATTGAATTACTCTGGAACTACAACTCTGACAGAATTGAAATAACACTCCCCAAAGTCCAAATACTATGATGATTAATTAGAGCTGCTTTTATTATGAAACATTACTATCCCTTTAAGGAATAAAGGCCTATATTCCAATGCATCTGATACATTTATCACTGGTTTTATGTATAAATTCCTCCTTAGACTTCAAATAGGAATCTGGGAGATAAAACCAGTTATAAAATGTATCACCTGCAATGTAATCCAGGCCTAAATCAGCCACTTAATGTTTGAAAAAAAAAAAAAAACAATGTGGACCAAGTTATTAAGCATGGTAATGTATACAACTCACTAACCCTTTGTGTACCAGAGTAGAGTGATCCCTTTGGCACACAAAGGCCTAACGTGCTCAAACACTAAGCTTTTCCATATGGGTGACAGAACTTTTAGAGGAGATCGTTTTGGTCATCAACTGGATTTCTCATAAAATAGCAGTAGCAATAGTGCTACCAGATATCTGGCCACAAATTGTAGTTAAATATGAAAAAGAAAAAGCTGATGTTTAGTAACCTCTATTCAAACATCTCATAAGAATTGGAATTAACTTGTTTACTCTTTTAGTTGCCAGAGAGGTATCCACTACATAGCAAAGCAATGCGTTGGATACATCTCTTGTACTCAACAGGAAAAGTCCTAATAAGTGTGTGTAAACTCCATAATAATGCTATTAAGGCTTTAAAGTCTAGAAAGATATCCAACCCATTGTAAAGCAACTAGTGGGTAACCTTTTTCTAGACATTAAAAAGGTCTTTTCTTGAGGCTTTTTGGATGACAATCATTATTAACGTTACAGTGTTCATATGCACATATTCAGAGGACAAAGGAAGATGTAGATCAGCTAAGAGCACAATACAGAGATGTTGTTTTAAGTGTGGAATTTAATGGTAAGTGTAATTGTTTATGTTTTAACCAAATCATTTTTTAATGTAGTACTCTTTGACTAGATAGATAATGCATGGATTTTAAAAAGTTACAGGGACAAGGGACATTGAGGGGAATGTATAAACAGAATTAATTGCAGAAAACATGTTTTTGTGCAATGAATGGGCCTCTGCCTAAGGACTAAGGGCCTTATGCAGAAATTAAAAGATGAGCATTTCTCGAATGTACCATGGGCATACCTGGGAACTGTCCGGATTTGCCCAGCAGACTCTGATATTTAGAGATAATTGCCAGGTCTCCAGGGACAGAGGCCGATTATCTGGTGGTGGTGAGTAGTATCTGAAACTCTGCCCACATCTGCTCCTTCCTACTATGTTCATTCCTTTTCCCTCCCATTTTCCCCCCTTCCCACCCTGTTCTGTCCACTTACCATCCACTTCCCAGCTCCTAGTTGCTTTACAATCAGTTGGAGAGCTTTCTAGACTTTATAACTAAAGGATGTCATGCCCCACCCACCCAACCACCTAGTTAAGTCACACCCCTTTATGAAGTGAATTGTGTCATTTACATCCCCCTGGTCACAGCACATGAGATCTCTCCAGAGTCTCAAGAGGATGAAGTTCCCAGGTATGCATGTGGGACAAATAAAGATGCCATTGATGTAAACGGGAATTTTAACAGTTTGGATTTTTTAGAGACCTCTCTAGCATTCAAGAGTTAATAATTCTGATTTAAATCAATTGCAATTTGGGGGATTTTTATTTGCCCCTATTATGCAGCTGACTTGCACCACAACTGCACCTATTAAGTTTATTGAATGTCACTTTATGGGCTGTACACAGACATCAACATACCGAAGTCCAGGTACTAAGCAAAACTACATTTGTTCTCTAGAAAACCAGTGGCACCATGGGGGACAAATAAACAGTGCCACTGATTTAACCCTTTGAGTTCTAGAGGGGTATCTAGCGCATTGCAAAGCAACAAGCTGGATACCATCTGGCATTCAAGGGGGTGAAGAGGGATTTTAACCCCCTCCAAAGCTAGAGAGTTCTCCAAGCCATTGAAAAGCAATGAGCTGAAGTCCTCTTTAACATTCAACAGGTTAAAAGTTCCATTTAAAACAATGGGGAATTTTTACTTGTATCATATGGTGCAGTTGGTTTTCCAGATAAGAACTGCAGTTTTGCTTAGGATTCCAGCCTCAGGACAAATACAAATCCATATAACCATAACTGCAACTTCTCAAAAATACATAAAAGCTTAGAAAGTGTATTGAATACAAAAGTTAAAAAGTAATTCCAAAATCAAGGCATAATGGAAATAAACACTCGTGGACCAGGAGACTATATGATGAGACAATAAAAATGCCACTTGATCAACATGTCACATGTAAAGGTTTGGTGAGATCAGGACTAAGCTTTGACATGTAAAGTAAGCTGACAGAGTGGCATTTCTGCTGTCTCTCTATGTTCTGTGAGTGTCTGTTTCCACTTAATATTCGAATTAACAAATATGTATTGGTTCAACTGCTACACCTTCCTCCATTATGCCATCATCAACACTAGAATGCGTCTTCGGTGCTCTTTTATTGTGTTTTTTTCATAGTACTAATGGTGGTGGTGGTGGTGGAACCTATGGTGGGACCTTGACAAACTGCCCTCTCCGGGAGAAGAGGGATCATCATCATTTATTGCACATGCTACAGCAACTATGGCTGCAGTCAGTTTTTGAACTACGACTTTACTCTCACATCCCTGCACTGCTCCTCCTTTTCCCCTCCCCCTGCCCCTTGTGCATTTGCTAGAAATTACTCAAGTACCGTGTGTGGTTTTTACTCTAAAGTACATAACACAACTGATAGAGTGTGATGTGTTGCGTGTCCCTCAACAAAATTCTCAAACTCGTTTGCTGTCTAACAATTCAGTGTTTTGGTATTATTAAATATATTTTTTAATATTAGCTTTTGGATTTATTATGCATATAGTGGGCTTGTTACAGAACAGCATATTTGTATAAATATCTTTATATTTAAGGGTCTTTTTGGAGAGATACGAGAGTCAGCTCCTACTCCATTGTGTGAGATTTTGTATATCTATATAACCACTGAACCCTGGTACCTAGGGATATTGGCAAAAAATATGTAGTTAGAATTTGCAAACTTCAAAACGACGGTCACTGAAAGATCCTAATTATAAGGCTATAGATGAGAATATATCGGCAACGAAGCAACAAAAATGTATTCATAAGACAGGAAGAAGCAACAATATGCTTCAAAATGCTTTGGAGGTTGATATGTGACTATGTTAGCTGCATGACTGATATTAGCAATATTTGGTAAGAACCACAAAATACATGTTGCAATGTGTAATGGAAACCTAAGTCCTCGGGCTGAGTTAGGCCGTCGTGCAGGGTTTCTCCCTCTTGAGGTCGGCTATGAAGGGGAAGCCGTAATGGTGGTTCTAGAGAGCTTCCTCCTAGAATGGGGGTCAAAAGAAGCCCCTTTAGACCATTCTTGTATAGAGAGACAGGACTCCTTATTCGAGAACAAACACACTTTACTGGCAAAAGAACAGCTTTTTCATATACCTTTAACAGTATTAAATCACAAAATGCCAAACAAAGAGTACTATGGAAGTAGGCATACTGTGATGAAACAATGGGACATGATACAATAGATAGACATGATTGAATTAGCAATACAATGGGCAAGGGCAGACAAAGTAACAAAGGAATGGGGCCGGGTTAAATGGTCAAACAGGGCTGGAATACACAAAATCAAACAATGCACACAGGGTTGAAGCATTTTTTAAACCCCTTGAATTGTCCGCTTCCAGCCTCGGCCAATCCAGGGCAGAAAATAAAGTGGCCAATCCTGGCCACAAGCGTCACAACAGTTTTTAACCTACCAGGCACCATGGACTGAGAGCCGGCTGGCCAATCCATGGGCCGCCTACTTTCCCCCATGTTAAGTCTATAGGGGACCTTTAAATGTGTCACCCAGGGTCCTGGCCAATCAGGAGGGTGCCTAGCTATAGTGCATTCAGTCCCTTTAAACCCATCATGGGTGATGGTGGCCAATCCATGTGACAGCTGGTTCAAAGCTGTAGCGCCAGCTCCCTGGTGCCTGGGCCAAAGGGAAATTTTCCAAGCCTGAGTCTTTCAGTCTTTCGCGGGCTGTTTTTCATGGGTCTAACAAGACCCCCAAGTTATGGGCCCATTCCTGTTACACAGTGAAAATCACCTTTAAACAGATAAGATAAGAAGCAAGGATGCTGACGGCAACAAAGTAAAGAAATGGTGTTCATCTCGTCATGGAAATAACTATCTGGAAAGCGGTGAATGAAGCAAAGAAATAAATACACCAGTGACTTGTTGGTGGTCCATTTGCATTTTGTGAAAGAGATGTGGTGTTAATTTAAAGGTGACAAGAGAATGAAGAGTTCCTGAACAGCAGATAAATTCATTGAGGAGGCAGATATTCTGTTTAATGAACAGGTGTCCAAAGAGCGGTCTCGCAAGATTAAGGAAATCTCTATTTAAAGGGATAGTAATGTTTCAAAATAAAAACAGCTCCAATTAATCTTCATAGTATTTGGGCCACATAGATTGTTATTGCAATACTGTCAGAGTTGTAGTTCAAGAGTAATTGAATGATAAAGTTTCCCCCTCCCACCCCTTTTACTGATGTAACACTGCTCAGAACAGAAAGGTGGTATCCAGATGACTTGCAGGGAGGGACAATCTTCAATTAAGATATGGGAAAAACCTGAAAAACCTGTCAAGGGGGGTGGGGTTTTCATTGTTCTCACAGTAAGAAAATTGTCCCTTGATGTGAGCTGTCTGATCTTAAGACCAGATTCCACATCTGAGGGGAGGTGGCTTACACTAGGTAAAAGGGGCGGGAGGTGGATTCTTTATTATTCAATTACTCTTGAACTACAACTCTGACACTATTGAAATAACACTCTCCATGGCCAAAATACTATGAAGATTAATTGGAGCTGCTTTATTTTGAAACATTACTATCCCTTTAAAATTGTGTGTTCTTAATCATGAGTTCTGTACTGTGTTAATACTCATCAAATATATATGCAATTAACCACAATATTCAACCATATCATATAATTAACCATTATATGATATGGTTGCATAAGAAAAAGATGAAACTTTAAGAACTATACATTTAAAAACAGAAGTCTTATGAACACGATTGTTGCTTTGGTGCCGATATATGCTCAGCTATATCCTTATAATTAGGATATGTCATTTATGCATTCTTTTTTCAGTGTTTGACCTTTTTGTTCCAGATTTTCTTGGTGTCTTTAGATGAGATTTTTTGGTCATATAGTAATGTCCTTTATTGTAAATCGAGTTGGAAAGTGGTTCCAGTGTTAGTTTCCAATGTATTATATTATGTGGTCTGTGACACACACAGACCTGGTTTGACTGGTTTATTCAGTGACTGCGTGGGTCACATACTTTATGGTATGTTAAGGGTTTATTTAGTGGTAATAAATGTAGCATTAGTGTTATCTCTCTCTCTGTCTCTCTCTCTGTCTCTCTCTCTCTCTCTCTATATATATATATATATATATATATATCATTTTTTTTCTTTTAATGTTTGTTTTGTGGAATATTTGGGCTCTTGAATTAGGTCTCAGGGTTTACAAGATGAGTGGATATTTCATAGTACATAAACATGGTGCATTGGTGACTGTGTGGATTTGTCTTTAGTTCAACTTTGCAGGTATTTATGTGATCCTCTCTTAGGAGAATGATATATTGGTTATTTTACTTGTGAGATAAGAATCTTCTCTGGTATATTTCTTATCATCATACTTCTTTTTATAAATACACTGTGATTCAAGTTTGTGTGGATACTCTTTTCTATGCAGATTTGTATAGCATTCAATACATATTTGTAGATCCTGTTTTTGTTTTGCACCCTGGGCTTTACCAGACTTGTATGTTTGACACATTTGCTCCACAGTTGAATTTAGGAGGCTAATATAGTTGTTGATCATTTTATTGGCTAACTAAGCAGATTTAGAATGCAAGCTTTTAAGACCTCTTAGGTCTCTTCTTGTCACGGTTTATTATGACTCTCAGACACAAGTTTTAGGTAAAAAATCAATTTTATTGAAATAATAAATTGATAACTTAGGATGGCAATAACATACATATATATATATACAGAATATAGCACAGACAGAAGGCAGACTCTACCGGTCCTGTCAATATACCGGACAGGACAGTCTTTAGGCTCTACCGGCCTTGCCAATACCGGGTAAGGCAACCTGCAGATGGAATAGCATAACGGTTCTACCGGCCTTACCAAATTACCGGGCAAGGCAGCCTCAATAGATACACAATGTCGGCTCTACCGGCCCTGCCAATACCGGGTAAGGCAACCTCAGATGGAATGTGGCAAAAGGTTCTACCGGCCTTACCAATACCGGGCAGGGCAGCCCAGAGATAGTAGCAGCAGTCAGATGAAACTGGCAAATTAGCAGAATCGTTAAGCAGCAAGGCTTTGGAGCAAACCAGCGTCCGCACGCTGGGAACAACACTGAATAGTATAGCCGTTAGGCTTTGCGAGCAAACCAGTGACCGCACACTGGAGTAACAAGTGAGTAGTATAGCCGCAAGGCTTAGGAGCAAACCAGCGTCCGCACGCTGGGACCAACACAGATTTGTATAGCTGACAGGCTTTGGAGCAAACCAGTGACCGCACACTGGTGTAACAAGCAAGCTTGTATAGCCGCAAGGCTAGGAGCAAACCAGCGTCCGCACGCTGGGACAAACACAGATTTGTATAGATGATAGGCTTTGGAGCAAACCAGTGACCGCACACTGGTGTAACAAGCGAGCTTGTATAGCCGCAAGGCTTAGGAGCAAACCAGCGTCCGCACGCGGGGACCAACACAGATTTGTATAGCTGACAGGCTTTGGAGCAAACCAGTGACCGCACACTGGTGTAACAAGCGAGCTTGTATAGCCGCAAGGCTAGGAGCAAACCAGTGTCCACACGCTGGGACAAACACAGATTTGTATAGATGATAGGCTTTGGAGCAAACCAGTGACCGCACACTGGTGTAACAAGCGAGCTTGTATAGCCGCAAGGCTTAGGAGCAAACCAGCGTCCGCACGCTGGGACCAACACAGATTTGTATAGCTGATAGGCTTTGGAGCAAACCAGTGACCGCACACTGGTGTAACAAGTGAGTTTGTATGGCCGCAAGGCTTAGGAGCAAACCAGCGTCCGCACGCTGGGACCAACACAGATATGTAGAGCTGATAGGCTTTGGAGCAAACCAGTGACCGCACACTGGTGTAACAAGTGAGTTTGTATAACCGCAAGGCTAAGGAGCAAACCAGCGTCCGCACGCTGGGACCGACACAGAATTGTAGCAATGTCACCAACGCAACCAGGCAGAAGGTCGCCAGGATACTGAAGACAGGTGATGAGATGACAGGAACCAGCAACCATCAGTCAGGTCAGGAAACAGCATAGAAGAAGTTCAGCAGTAACTGCAACACCAGAGACTAGGCCGGAACCAGGACTGGAGTAACTCAGCATCCAGGAAACACTGGAACAGTAGAGATCAGGAACCCAGGAACACAGGAGATCAGGAACTCAGGAACACTGGAACAGAGGCCCAGCTATCACTAGCATAGTGATAGCAAGAAGGTCAGAAACAACACGAAAGGGCACTCAAAGGGTGCCCAATCCAGATTTAAATAGGCAACAAGAGGCGGGCTAACTGCAGACAGCCAATAGAAGCCCCCTACTGGTGACAGACAGGGAACTGCAGCAATCACGGGCACCGTGATAGTACCCCCCTCTCAAAGACCCCCTCTCCTAGAATAGGGTTTAGGTTTCTGTGGGTACTTGGCATGAAAGATCCTAGTTAGCCTAGGTGCATGAAGGTCCTTACTATCCACCCATGAACGATCCTCAGGACCGTACCCTTTCCAATGTACCAGGTACTGTACCCCTCCTCTAAGCCTACGGGAATCAATAATGCTCTGAACCTCGTACTCCTCCTGGCCCTCGACCTCAACAGGTCCTGGCACCACAGGTGTGGTAGTATAGCGATTGCAAACCAGAGGCTTAAGAAGAGACACATGGAACACATTATGGATACGCATGGATGCAGGTAGGTCTAGTGCATAGGAAACAGGGTTAATTTTGCGAATAACTCTGTATGGACCAATAAACCGGGGAGCCAACTTATTAGACGGAACCTGCAGCTTGAGATTTCTGGAGGAAAGCCATACTCTATCCCCAACCTGAAAGGAAACCGCTGGAAGCCTTCTGCGATTAGCATGGCGCTGATGACGCTGAAATGACTGACCAAGTGCCCTCTGAACTTGTGCCCATGTGGAACGGAGTTGCTCGATATGCTCATCCAGAGCTGGAATCTGTTGCGTCTGAAAAGAATCTGGAAGCAAACAGGGCTGGAACCCATAATTAATCAGAAACGGAGAGCTCCCAGATGAAGAATTGACCGCACAGTTCCTGGCGAACTCTGCCCAAGGCAACAAGTCGGACCAATTATCATGATGGTCAGTAACGAAACAACGGAGAAATTGTTCCAATCCCTGATTAGCTCGTTCAGCGGCTCCATTGGTCTGGGGATGGTAGGCAGAAGAGAAGGACAGCTGTATGCCCATCTGTTGGCAAAATGCCCTCAAAAATCTAGACACAAACTGGCTCCCCCTGTCAGACACCAGTACCCTAGGCACTCCATGCAACCGGAATACTTCTCTGGCAAATACCATTGCCAATTCCTTAGCTGAAGGAAGGCCACGGAGGGGCACGAAATGAGCCATTTTAGAAAACCTGTCCACCACCATGAATATAAAAGAGTACCCCTTAGACATAGGCAATTCTCCCATAAAATCAATGGAAACATGAGACCAGGGGCGTTCGCCATTAGGCACCGGTTGAAGCAAGCCCACTGGGAGATGTCTCGGGGTCTTAGTGTGGGCGCAGGTGGCACAGGCATTCGTAAATTCGGCACAATCGTTTCTCATGGAAGGCCACCAAAATAACTGAGAAAGGGACCATAACAATTGGTCTCTACCAATATGTCCCGCAGCCTTAGAGGAATGGTAGGTTTCGAGCAGCCTAGTACGAAATGGTTCAGCGACAAAACATTTGCCCACTGGGGTTTCATGGGGAGCGGACCCCTGAGAGGCCAGGATCTCCTCCCCTAAGGGAGAAGTGATACTCGTGCGTATAGTAGCCAGTATTCTATCAGGTTGGATGATAGGTGCTGGTGTTTCCACTCTGTCACTGTCGGCCTCAAATTGTCTTGACAGTGCATCAGCCCTGATATTCTTTGACCCCGGTAAATATGATACAATGAAATTAAATCAAGACAGGAACAGTGCCCACCTGGCCTGACGGGAGGACAATCTCTTGGCCTCCGAGAGATACGTCAGATTTTTATGATCCGTTAGGATTAAGACAGGATTCTTAGTACCTTCAAGCAAATGACGCCATTCCTTAAGAGCGAGGATAATGGCCAATAATTCTCTGTCACCTATCTCATAGTGGCTTTGAGTGACAGTCAACTTTTTAGAGAAAAATCCACAAGGTCTGAGAGTTCCACCTTTATCGTGTCGTTGCGAAAGTACTGCCCCGACCCCAATATCTGAGGCATCAACCTCTAACGTAAATGGAAGTAGAGGATTGGGGTGGGATAACACAGGAGCCTCAGCAAATGCCAGCTTCAAATTTTCAAAGGCTTTCTCAGCAGATACCGGTCAACAAGAAGGATTAGCACCCTTGTGCGTAAGATCGGACAGAGGTTTGACAATGGAAGAAAAGTTCTTAATAAATCTCCTATAATAATTAGCGAAACCCAGGAAACGCTGTTTAAGGCCCTTGGGTTTTGGCCATTGTAGGACAGCTGACAACTTATCTTTGTCCATGGCAATGTCATCATTGCCAATTATGAACCCCAAGAATGGCACACTGGTTCTATGAAAACTCACATTTTTCCAATTTACAAAATAATTTGTTCTCACGGAGTCGTAGCAATATTGCAGATACATCCTTGATGTGCTGTGCCATGTCTTGGGAGTAAATCAGTATATCATCAAGGTAAACCACAACACATGTCTGTAACATATCTCTCAGAACATCGTTTATCAGTTCCTGGAAAACTGCGGGTGCATTACACAGCCCAAATGGCATTACTAGATACTCGTAGTGCCCAGCTCGAGTATTAAAGGCAGTTTTCCACTCATCACCTGCTCGAATGCGAACCAGATTGTAAGCGGCCCGTAGGTCCAATTTGGTAAAAATCGAAGCGCCCTTAAGCCTGTCAAAAAGCTCGGTGATGAGTGGTATTGGGTATGCGTTTTTTGCCATTAGTTTATTCAGGCCCCGGTAGTCAATGCATGGTCTTAATTCGCCATT
The DNA here is from genome assembly GCA_037306005.1 of Rhinophrynus dorsalis. Taxonomy (NCBI): domain Eukaryota; kingdom Metazoa; phylum Chordata; class Amphibia; order Anura; family Rhinophrynidae; genus Rhinophrynus; species Rhinophrynus dorsalis. The sequence goes on along the minus strand of CM074723.1, from coordinate 93,357,038 downwards.
TTTCTTTTTTACGAAAAAGAACCCAGCCCCAGCTGGAGAGGTAGATTTTCGTATGATCCCTCTAGCAAGGGCATCAGAAATGTAGTCCTCCATAGCCTTATTTTCTTCACAAGATAATGGATAAGTGCGTCCTTTAGGAGGTACTACTCCAGGCTGCAATTCAATGCAACAATCATAAGGTCTATGCTGGGGTAGCATACTAGCCTCTCCTTTGCTAAAAACATCGCAAAACTGTTGGTACACATCCGGTATAGCAGAGGAGGTGCATAGGACCTTAATAGGCTGGATGACGCACTTGTCCATACAAAACTGGGACCAAGCAGCAATTTCACACTTTTTCCAATCAAATTGTGGGTTATGTAACTGTAACCACGGAAATCCCAATATTACCGCGTGGTGCGGAGAATTAATCAGTTGAAACTGCTGCTCTTCTCTGTGAAGTGCCCCAATAGTCATAGACAGTGGCATAGTTTCAAATAAAACCTGAGGCGGTTCTAAAGGTCTACCATCAATCGCTTCAATAGTCAAGGGGTTTTCTCTTTCAATGCGTGGAACTCCGTGCAAGTCAGCAAAGGTATTATCCATAAAATACCCTGCTGCACCAGAGTCAACCAAGGCCAAAACCTCCACAGATCGTTGTGCCCAAGACAATACCACCTGAATGGTGGGTTTCATTATGCCCGACACTGGGGACGATTGTACACCACCTAGGGCCTGTCCCCCAAGGTACCCTAGGTGTGTGCGTTTCCCGGACGTACCGGACAGGAATTTAGCAAGTGCCCTTTTTTACCGCAGTATAAACACAACCCTTGCTTCTTGCGATAAAGTCTCTCTGCCTTGGTTAGTCTAGTGAAGCCTATTTGCATAGGTTCACTTGTTTCCCGTACAGGTTCACTAGACTTCAATGCCAAGGGAGGGATGCGTGGGCAAAATATGCTACTAGGCTCATTATCTTTTGACCGTATTTTACGATCTCTGGCAATTGATCTCTCACGTATTCTGGAGTCAATTATCATAACATACTCAATGTAATCATCTAGATCAATAGGTAGATCTTTAGCAGCGATTTCTCTTTAATGTGGTCATTCAGGCCTTGAGAAAAAGCTGCCAATAATGCCTCGTTATTCCAACCTACCTCTGCTGCCAATGTGCGGAATTCGATGGCATAGTCGCCCACTGTACGCCTGCCCTGTTGTATCTCCATAAGGCGTTTGGCAGCAGAGTTGGTTCTACCAGGAGGCTCAAACACTCTTCGAAAGGATTGCACAAATTCTCTGAAGTTCTTAGTACAAGGTTTAGCATTCTCCCACAAGGGGTTAGCCCAGGCCAATGCTCTGCCAGTGAGCAGTGATATCGTGAACCCCACTTTACTACGATCATTGGGAAATGCGTGTGCCGTCAATTCCATAAGGATTTCAAGTTGGTTGATGAACCCTCTGCAGAGACTAGGGTCACCATCATATCTTAGCGGCAAGGGTGCAGAAGCCGTTAAACCTTTAACAGTACCCTCTAAGGGCCTGGTATCACTTTCCGGTGTCTGACTTGGCGAGACCACCGGGCTAGAGCTCGATTTGTCAGCGAGTACCATGCGTTCAAGGATCGTTTGGATTGCAACTGCCAACTGATCCAAACGTTGCTCGAGCACATCCATCCTCCAATGGATATTCTGTGCGTTACCTTCACCCTTGCTGTCTGAGGTCATGGCCCTTTCGTACTGTCACGGTTTATTATGACTCTCAGACACAAGTTTTAGGTAAAAAATCAATTTTATTGAAATAATAAATTGATAACTTAGGATGGCAATAACATACATATATATATATACAGAATATAGCACAGACAGAAGGCAGACTCTACCGGTCCTGTCAATATACCGGACAGGACAGTCTTTAGGCTCTACCGGCCTTGCCAATACCGGGTAAGGCAACCTGCAGATGGAATAGCATAACGGTTCTACCGGCCTTACCAAATTACCGGGCAAGGCAGCCTCAATAGATACACAATGTCGGCTCTACCGGCCCTGCCAATACCGGGTAAGGCAACCTCAGATGGAATGTGGCAAAAGGTTCTACCGGCCTTACCAATACCGGGCAGGGCAGCCCAGAGATAGTAGCAGCAGTCAGATGAAACTGGCAAATTAGCAGAATCGTTAAGCAGCAAGGCTTTGGAGCAAACCAGCGTCCGCACGCTGGGAACAACACTGAATAGTATAGCCGTTAGGCTTTGCGAGCAAACCAGTGACCGCACACTGGAGTAACAAGTGAGTAGTATAGCCGCAAGGCTTAGGAGCAAACCAGCGTCCGCACGCTGGGACCAACACAGATTTGTATAGCTGATAGGCTTTGGAGCAAACCAGTGACCGCACACTGGTGTAACAAGTGAGTTTGTACGGCCGCAAGGCTTAGGAGCAAACCAGCGTCCGCACGCTGGGAACAACACTGAATAGTATAGCCGTTAGGCTTTGCGAGCAAACCAGTGACCGCACACTGGAGTAACAAGTGAGTAGTATAGCCGCAAGGCTTAGGAGCAAACCAGCGTCCGCACGCTGGGACCAACACAGATTTGTATAGCTGACAGGCTTTGGAGCAAACCAGTGACCGCACACTGGTGTAACAAGCGAGCTTGTATAGCCGCAAGGCTAGGAGCAAACCAGCGTCCGCACGCTGGGACCAACACAGATTTGTATAGCTGATAGGCTTTGGAGCAAACCAGTGACCGCACACTGGTGTAACAAGTGAGTTTGCATGGCCGCAAGGCTTAGGAGCAAACCAGCGTCCGCACGCTGGGACCAACACAGATATGTAGAGCTGATAGGCTTTGGAGCAAACCAGTGACCGCACACTGGTGTAACAAGTGAGTTTGTATAACCGCAAGGCTAAGGAGCAAACCAGCGTCCGCACGCTGGGACCGACACAGAATTGTAGCAATGTCACCAACGCGACCAGGCAGAAGGTCGCCAGGATATTGAAGACAGGTGATGAGATGACAGGAACCAGCAACCATCAGTCAGGTCAGGAAACAGCATAGAAGAAGTTCAGCAGTAACTGCAACACCAGAGACTAGGCCGGAACCAGGACTGGAGTAACTCAGCATCCAGGAAACACTGGAACAGTAGAGATCAGGAACACAGGAGATCAGGAACTCAGGAACACTGGAACAGAGGCCCAGCTATCACTAGCATAGTGATAGCAAGAAGTTCAGAAACAACACGAAAGGGCACTCAAAGGGTGCCCAATCCAGGTTTAAATAGGCAACAAGAGGCGGGCTAACTGCAGACAGCCAATAGAAGCCCCCTACTGGTGACAGACAGGGAACTGCAGCAATCACGGGCACCGTGATACTTCTACAGGCATGTTATACAGATAAATACAAAAACAACTCTTCTATACACGTACACATTGCATTGTTTATAATGGAAATCAGATAAGACTGCAATTTACCATTGACTGATCAAAGTATCTGGGTCTGGACTTCGTTTTCTTATCTGATTTCCATTCTAAACAATTGAATGTGTATTTGTTTATAAGAGATGTTTTCATATTTATCTGTATAACATGCCTGAGGAAGAGACCTAAGAGCTCTTGAAAGTTTGCATCCTAAATCTGCTTAGTTAACCAATAAAGGTATCAACAGCTATATTTGCCTCCTGTATTTCTACAGCTAACATGGTACCAGCTCTCATCTGCAATTGAATTTAGATATTGCTTTTTGAATTTGTTTTTATCTTATGCACTAGATAGGCTTGCTAGGCTTTTATGTTTTTCTGGGAATGGTTATACTTGTATGGCTGTTCAGTGCATTGTAATGGATAAAAACCTTAGAGGTTAAACATCAGAACACTGAGCCTGATTATCGACAGTCAAATAGCTGTTTACTGTTTGTGAATATAAAAGAAAACGTTGCATGTAAATTGAAATTACGAGTAGGTGCTGGAGCGGTTATGTCCTCTCTTTATGTTTAGACCAAGATGCAAGATCATTTGGAAGGAAGCTACCAGATATGCTGGGGTCAGATTTCCCAATAGACAGAGTAGTCAACTGCATAGAGATCCAGATTTTGAGGGGTCCCTCTGCTGGGCTGGCTACACTCACATTCTGAATTGTGGGGGAGCCAGAAAATTCTCAGTGTCCCTGTAACTGTCACACAGCTGTTGGTCAGGAAGGGATGCAGACCAACAGAAGCAAAAGTAAATAAATAAAGTGAACCCAGAGAGCAAAGAATCCAGCACACACACAATTAAAGGGAACACCGATGTATTATACATATGCATACATGGAACATTAAATAGCACTGCACAACAAAACAATCAAAGAAAGAGAAAAGAACAGGGCATCTGGGCAAACAAGGGACAAAGTCAGCTATGGAAGTCCAGGGGAGCAGCCGGGCTCAAGGAACTCTGGAGGTGCAGCCGGGCTCAAAGAACACGAAGGGTGCATAAGCCAGCCTCTGGAACACAAGGAATGCATCAACCTGCACTGGAACACAAGGAGTGCATTAGCCTGCACTGGAAACAGGAACAAAATAGGGCAGCTGCCAAGTCAGGAACATAGGACCCAGGGTCAAATGGGAAAGGAAATGAACAGGGACTGATCAGCATAAATAGTTCAGTATAATCTGACCCAGAGCAATGGGAGAGACTAAACTAAATAGGGAGTAGGTGATTACTAGGTAGGGACAGCTGGGAACAGAATCAGGCCTCTGTAATTAGATTGCAACAACCTACAACAGCACCAAGGGAAGGTAGTGGCACTGTGAGGTACTGCACCAGACTGAGGAGAGGACAGAATCCTGACAGTACCCGGAGCTCCAGCAATAGAAAAGGACCAGGAGGAATTGGCTGCTCATTCCACTCAAAGAAAGAAAGAGGACGAGGTTCAGAAGGAACAGAAAGTGGTACAGACCAAGTAACAAACCAGAGCAGCAAGAAAGCGTCAGAGAAAAGATGGGTAGCAGAGAAAACCATACATGGCAGACCAACAGGCGAGGTTTTAAAATTAGCCTTACAGAGAAGATGCAGTTTCACAAGCGGCACATGAGTACTATTGGGAATAGAGTCCATATACCGTAGTCCTGAGTCAGACAGATACTGACATGTGTGATCCTCCAGACAGAAACTAAGGTACAGGTGAAGCAAGAACAGACAGGACAAGACCTTCGGGGACAAGAGAGGTCACATCAGAAGGAACAGGTATACTTTCAGTAGTAGGTGGCACAGATGCGGTGCTTAAGTCCATTATGGTTTCAGACTCCACCAATACATTTGAAACAACAGGTTGGAACTCAGCATACCACAGCTGTATCAGGAAAGAGTATTCTTCAGCTGAAGAGACAGATATATTCTCAGTAGTAGGTAGCACAAATGCGGTGCATGAGTCCATTGTAGCTTCAGACTCCAGTAAAACATTTGAAGTGACTGGTTCAAAGTCAGCGTACCACAGCTGTACCAGAAATGCAAGGATAGATAGTACAGCATCATCTAAAGGGACAGGAACATCATCTGATACACACAGCAGGGGCTTCAACTTGTCCTTAGCTTGTACAGGAGCAAGAGTGAATTCTCCTACAGCAGAATCCTCCTCCAAGACATCTGGTTTGAAAAATACAGTAGAGGCAGAAATTATCACCAGACTTGGCATCATGGGCAATGCCTCTGGATTAGGAGACATTCTTGGCATAGACAGAGGCAGCGTCACCTTTGGTTCTGGCATTGTGGGTGCTGTCTGCAGAGTGTCCTTCACTGCAGATGGCGGATCTTTAGCTTGTGCAGGAGTGAGAGTGAATTCTTCAACAGCAAAATCCTCCTCCAATGCTTCGAATGTGGGAGATTCTGTAGAGGCTGGAATCGTCACCGGACTTGACACCATGGGCAGTGCCTCTGGAATAGGATGCGTCACTTCTGACTCTGACATTGTAGGTGTTGTCTGTAGGGTCTCCTTCATAGCAGGTAGCAAAGGCAAAGACTCTGACACCAGTTCCGGAGCTGGACTCCTAGGGGAGTGAAAGTTCACTGCAATCTTGGAACAAACAGACTGAGTTTTCAGATGCCTTCTTTTATGGTGTTTACACCCCGAAACCGGAGCAAATTAGGTTTTCACAGAAACTTATTTTAACTCTTGGTGCTGGAGAAAAGGTTTTGCACATGAGAGACTTTTGTTCAGGTATATAGTATGAACATGAAGTGACTTGGTGTTCAGCCAGGATTTGTAATTGTGCAGTAGGGAACACTTCCCCTTTAAATTGAGAAACAGTCTAAAAACATTTTGCAGTAGCAGATTTCTTACAGGTCTTTTTACCAAAAGTCTTCTTAGAAACAGAGTTCTGGGGACCTTTAGACCATACGGCAGTCTGGAGTTCTATACATTCCTCTGAGTCTGAGGGGTTATCATCCAAGGTGGCTACATACTGAGCACCATAAAGATCATAGATGCAATCCATTTTGCTGTCCCCAGTGCTATATGCAAATTCATCCTCAGATTCCCAATCAGTAACGTATACAGGTTGCTGGGCATGATTAACAGATTTAGAGTCCCAATCTGGGGGGTTAACAAGCCAATCTTCATAATCTGAGAAGTCTGTGTCAGAGTTAGGAGAACAAGATGTAACATCAGTAGTTAGTATACGCTGAAACTTGGGGTGCTGAGAGGGAGGTCTATCCCCAACAGTACTCAGGGCTGGAGCAGTAGAGATAGAAACAGGACAGAAATCAGAATGAGCCACAGAAGGGTTAACAAGCACATGGGTATGGTTCAGTAAGTCAGAGTTTACTGCAGACTCTACAGAAGCAAAAGTTGAAGGGTTTGAACATAGTGCTACAGTGGAATCAATTAGCTTAATTCTATCTAGCAATACTTCAGCTAACCCAGGTAAGACCAAATATATACCATTGCATTTGTTTAGAATATTTTGCAGCTGAGATTCCATGTGAGACACAGATTGTTTAACTGAAATGTATTTTAAAGGAACAGAAACAACATAATTCACCTGAAGCAAAGCAGGGGGTCTACCTAAAAAAATATTCAATGGTAGAAAACAGCAAAGGCCAAACACTAAACAACTCCTTTAAGGCAATTTGTGCCACAGAAAGTCTCAAAGATAGAAAGCTTAGGGGTTCTGCAAGACAACTCCAGAGTAGAAGAGCACACATGAGACATACTGGAAACAACTCTTTGTAATTTACATACTGGAGTACAGCAGGTACTAAGTGTAACACTCTCATGTTGTAATGCAGATTCATTATTATCAACAGAACAAGACATTGTGTGTATAGGAGTTTTCCTTGCTGGTTCAAAGGTATGGCCAAATTATTCTGTCACGCAGCTGCTGGTCGGGAAGCGATGCAGACCAGCAGCAGCAAAAGTAAATAAATAAAGTGAACCCAGAGAGCAAAGAAACCAGCACACACACAATTGGGAACACCAATGTATTATACATTTGCATACATGGAACATTAAATAGCACTGCAAACAAAACAATCAAAGAAGCAGAAAAGAACAGGGCCTCTGGGCAAACTAGAGACAGGGCCTCTGGGCAAACTAGGGACAAATTCAGCTCTGGAAGTCCAGGGGAGCAGCCAGGCTCAAGGAACTCTGGAGGTGCAGCCGGGCTCATTGAAACTCAGGGTATGCAGCCGGGCTCAATGAAGCTCAAGGGGTATAGCCAGGCTCTGGAACACGAGGGGTGCATAAGCCTGCACTGGAACACAAGGAGTAGCCAGGCTCTGGAACACAAGGGGTGCATCAGCCTGCACTGGAAACAGGAACATAGGACCCAGGGTCAAACAGGAAAGGAAACGAACAGGGACTGATCAGCATAAACAGTTCAGTATAATCTGGCCCAGAGCAAGGGGAGAGACTAAACTAAATAGGGAGGAGGTGATTGCTAGGTAGGGACAGCTGGGAACAGAATCAGGCCTCTGTAATTGGATTGCAGCAACCTACAACAGCACCAAGGGAAGGTAGTGGCACTGTGAGGTACTGAACCAGACTGTGGAGAAGACAGAATCCTCACAGTACCAGTTTTTCACTGCTATTATTTAACGCCTTGGATGCTAGAGAGATCTCCAAAGCATTGCAAAGTTGTTCCTTCTTGTAATACGCCATGGGTATTTTCTGTGTGAGGAAAAAGTGGATGGGACTGGGAGTGGGGGTCATGTGAAGAGTAGGGGTGTGGCCCTGGATGGAGCTAAGGACACCTTGCCTAGATGAAGCTGTGGTGTCACTCCAGCCCTGCAAATATGCAAAGTTGAATTGAAGGTGACAGCTCCACTTTAACCTCATGAATGCTAGTTATGTCCCCAGGTGAGACCTCTCTAACATTCAAGGGATTAAAGCCGACCTGTCACCTACAATTCAGCTTTGCATATTTGGGAACATCCTTCCAAATGATCTTGTATCATGGTAGCCAAAAGTCCATCAGATACATCGGAGCTGGAATGTTTATTTATTCCCTATGGTAGAGTTTCTTTTCCCCAGGATAGCTGCACTTTTTTTGTGTGCACTGTTTTTGTGTGTATGGCTCAACGTGTTTCTTCCCCTCCCTCAATCTGCAACACAGACACAAATATGCAGTCATAATATACTCTTATTATGACACGATACACACAATACTATTAGTGTACTCTCTGACTGTGTTAAGAGATGCACTCACACACTCATATGATATATATTCCATAGGATGACTCCTTGTACAATTAAGCCATGGGCCTCAGAAGGTCTTAAAATGGCCCGGATCCCTATCCAACCAATGGCTGGCCAGGGATACTGGGAAATGGAGGGCCTCAAACTGCCTGTCACTGCTGTTACTGGTGCTTGCTAGAGTCACCTGCTATCCACTACTGGTCCCACGACATGCCACTGATCTTAGGCCTATGCCCTATATTTTTTGCCCTTCTTTGATGCATGTAGTGATGTTTACTTGCCCCAAAATGATTTCACTTTTGATTTAACAATTTTTATTTATATAATTTAGGTGAAGTTAAAAGAAACTTGATTAAATGTGTTGTTCCTGTTTCTGTTATATACCATGGTAAGTTGTATCATTATTCAAAACTGTATAATTAATTCATTATTGTAATTTAAAAAGACACGCTTTTGAGAAAAATATATTAACCCTTGGAGCACCAGAGAGATATCCAACTTGCACTCAAAGGGTTAATACTAGTCATATTCTTAAACAAACACTAACACCTAAACATGAAATTAGGTAATATAATATATATTGTGCATCTGTAGCTAGCACTTACAAGATAGTTATTTTAGGTTAGGCTCCTAAAATCTAATTGCAAATGTGCATTTTAATGCATGAATAGTTTGCCCTATATAGACAACTTTTGGTTAATTTTATTTTTGCTCTTTTTAAGGGAGAGATAAGAGCTAAAATAGTTTTGAGATTATACTTACCAATTTGTATTCAGAATGGCTGGTAACTTATCTCAGTCAGTTTACAGCAACTCCTGGTAATAGCAGTCAGGGAAAGGCATTAATGAGAGCCACCTCAGGGTATTTATGTGTAGATAACCCAAGTTCATTTTTAGGTGTTAGCATCTCTATATTGCTAGTACGGTATAAAAAAAGAGTTCATCATTGAATGTAGCTGATATTACCTCATTTTGGTTAGCCCTAAGGGATACATCAATATCCTCATGGAGGGGAATTAACTGCTACCTACAAAAATAGCCTTTTAATGAGGTTACAGATGAAGAACCAAACATATATATGCTGTTCACAGAACCTAAATATAGAAATTCATTTATTACGGTAACAGGCCAAGATGATTTGCTTCTGAAGTCATACCTTCCATCATCAAGACTTAGACCAGTAAAACTGGCCTGTTTGACCTGTTACTGCAATAAATGAATTATTAGCTCAAGTACCGCATTCTGTAGAAATGACATATCCTATATAATAATTCGCTAAGTTGTGTGTAACGCCCGACATGCGCAGTAGACACTGCTGCGTGAGCGGCAGTCATGCGCAGTACAGACTGCCTGAGCCGCGGCTGATACAGAGCTGGGCGCTCCGAAGGAGCGTCCAGCTCTGTATCAACAGTGGCGCGGGCAGTCTCTGCTGCGCGTGACTGCCCTGCGACCGGCTGCCAGAGGCACTGTGACCCGTGTAACGGGCTGTTCAACTAGTATTATATATAGTACAATCCATAAGTATTTGGACAGTGACAGAAGTTTTGTTGCTTTGGCTCTGTGTTCCAGCACATTGGATTTAAAATGAAACAATACATACTAACATAGTAACATAGTTGGTGAGCTGAAAAAAGACAAGTGTCCATCAAGTCCAGCCCATGCCAAAAACAACCCTGTTGATCCAGAGGAAGGCAAAAAAACCCTCTGGAGCAATTTCTAATTTAGCCCCAAGTGGGTAAAAAAAAATACTTCCTAACTCCAAATGGCAATCAGATATTTCCCTGGATCAACATCCTCTCTGCTTTGAAGCCATCTGAAGCCAATGATTAAGAAGATAAAGTGCTGACTGTCAACTGTAATTTGATAGTATTTGCATCTATAAACTGTGAACCATGTATGAATTACAGCCCTTTTAATACATATTCCCTCCATTTAGGGGACCAAACTTAATTGGAAAATTGGCTACTCAGCTGTTTCTTGGCCATTTGTGTGTCATTGCATTGTTAGCTCATGATGGACAAGAGAGTTAGCAAAAGGATTAGAGCAGTGGTTCTCAACACCTGTCCTCAGGACCCACTAACAGGCCAGGATTTGATGATTTCTTTGCTAGAGCACAGGTGAGTTAATCAATGTGAATGAGCCTCTGATCACCACACCTGTGCTCTAGCAGAGAAATTCCTAAGTCCTGGCCTGTTAGTGGGTCCTGAGGACAGGAGTTGAGAAACACTGGTTTAGAGGGGATTCTAAGTGTGGTATTAGCATTTGAAGTCTATTGCTGTTATCTTTCAACATGTGGTGCAAAGAAGTGTCAATGCCAGTAAAGCAGGCCTTCATGAGGCTGAAAAATCAGAATAAATTAATCAGAGACATAGCCAACATGTTATTTATGTCAAAATCAACTGTGTGGTACATTGTTAAGAATTCAAAGCAACAAACAAGAAAATAAGTTGGAAAGGTACAATATATTTATTGTATTATACTTAAATGCTCAGCGGCGGTAGTTAATACATTACTTTTAATCCATAAACATACACCCTTTATTATTAATTATTGTATGTTCGGCATCATTATTAACTATTGCCACTGAATATTTAAGTAAAGGGCACACAACACTGAACAGGTCTGCTGTTGTTGAATACAATAAATATATTGTACCACTTCCAGCTTATTTTCTTCTTTGGTGCTTGAATTCTATATTAGGACCTGCAGTGTAATTACTTAATGATAAACACCAACCATATACTGTAGATATAATTATATTGCAAGGGGAGCTTAGCAATATTAAATGATATGGAAGATCACCGAAGACTACTCTAGTGGAAGTCCAAATAATACTTTCAGTTGTGACGAAAGCTTCCTTTTCAACTGGCAAACAGACCAGGAAAACTCTCCATGATGCATGCATAGAATTGTGAAAGAGAACCATAAAGAGAAGATTATACAAGCATAATAACAGAGGGGAGATGCACTAAGGTGTGATAAAGAAGAGATAAAAAGGAGATGACTGCTCCAATAATATCACTTCTTCACGTCCTGTGTTAATCTATGAAGTCAATGCAATAAGATTTCTCCAGCTTTGGAGATCTACAGAATAACAAAGGAACGGGAGAAGTGATATCACAGGAGAAGTTATCACATCTTTATCATGTCTTACTGCATAACTCTCAGAGTGGTTACTATAAGATGTAAACCAATGCTAAGTCTGTATAACAGAAAAGCCAGGTTAAAGTGTGTTAAAAACTACATAAAAAGCCTTTATAGTTCTGGGACAAAGTTCTATGGACAGAAGAGATGATTAACCTGCACCAGAGTGATGGAAAGAAGAAAGTGTTTTGAAAGAAAGAAACTGCACATGATACACAGCATACCACTTCATCTGTGATACACAGTGGAGATAGCATTATGGCCTGGGCATGTATGGTTGCCACTGTAACTGGCTCACATGTCTGATGATTAAACCACTGAAGGCAACATCACGATGAATTTTGAAATATACAGAAACGTCTATTTAAATCCAACCAAAAGTCATTGGAAGGCACTTCATGTTGCAGCAGGACAAGGACTCAAAAATACTACTAAAGCAACCAAGGACTTTTTCAGAGCTAAAAAGTAGAATGTTCTTGACTGACCAAGTCAATCACCTAGCCAGAATCATACTGAACATGTGTTCAATTGCTGAAGACAAGACTGAAGGGGAACTGAAGATTGTTGAAGTACAAGCCATGCAGAGCATCACCAGGGAAAATACCCAGCTTCTGGTGATGTCTATGTGGCCCAGACTTCAGGTAGTAGAGTGAAACAAAGTGCTAATTTTGATGACTTTGTTTAAGGTTATTATTTGTCCAATTACTTTTGGAGGAACTATTTATTAAATGTACTGTAATTCCTATATGGTTTACAGTTTATGTAACTACGCTCAAATTACGACTGACAGTCTGCACTTTATCATCTTAGTCACTATTTAATTTCAAATCCAATGTGTTGGAGAACAACAAAATGTCTACCATTGTCCAAATTCTTATGGACTGCACTGTAGCCACACGCACACAAATACAAATACACACATTTAATGTATCCCCTTGGATGATAGAAATGTTTGAAATGTCATATATATGGGAAACATCTTTCTATATAAGGTTAAAAGAACTTTTTGTTAAAAGAATGTGTTTTAATTATTTTCCTGCTGAGTAATACAAGAGAACTCCCACTTCTGGAAGACTTTGCACTCAAAAATTATTTTCGCTCAATTTTTAAATGAAACTGACATTTGTGTAGTAGTCAATAGGTGGTGCAATTCCTGTCACTTATTATGGAGAGCCATAGTCCATGACTCAAGCTCTCTAATAGAATGCATTTTAAAATAAATTGTACATTTTGGACAACTGATAAGTTTGGGATGGAATACATTTTTAGTGCAAAAACTCCCAGCAGTGGGTGTACCCTTGTTTTCAGGAAAATCCATATAAGATATGTATTTTTTTTTTTTTTTTTAAAAAGTTACTGATTCTGTAAAATGTCTCTATAATGGTAAAAAAGTTTAATTTAGCATTATAAGCTGTCCATAACTTAAACTACCCAAGATACTATCAAATGCTTACTTTTAAAGATATTTAATGTTTTATTTCAATTTCACACACCTTTAGGGATTTTACTCCCCTCACCCCTGCCAGTTCTGTTGGAGCAGTGTTGAAGGCATATCAACAGTATTCAATAAAGTGTCTTTGATATCACATCCCCATCAGCCCAACAAAAATATGCCATTATCGACATCTATCCAACATGCCTTCTCCAGGTTTACACATTTTCACTGATCACATCGACAATGCCCTATTTCCATATGGAAATGAAGCATAATGACTAATTTCCATTACCATATGATAATAAGCCATTATCATATTCAAAGGGGTGTGTTTATATGTTAATGTGGCACTTCACCACATGCACTAAACACCGATAGCAGCTTCTGCAACTAGAGTTCACAGTCTCAACTTTGCCTACCTGAGGCTGGTGTAGTTGGGATCTCCCTGCAGTTTCATATGCAGGAATAACCCTAATTCAGAAGCAGGGAGGGTTATGAACTGTTGTCAATATGGAAGGGATGCTCTATCTCATAAACATACCTGGGAACTTTCAGTTGAGGGCTACCCGGAGGGTAGTCCTGTGTTCAGCAGGGGGTAACAAAAATGACGCTAAACGCGTCAAAAAGGGGCGGGGCTTAACTCGAGTGTTGGGGGGGGGTTTAAATGTGTCACACAGAAGGCTGGGGACGGAGGCACAACGGGAGAAAAAGCAGATGTGGCACAGTTTCAATAGAAACTCTCCACATCCGGAGGAATCTGCCTCTGCCCCGGAGACCCGGTAAAGCTCTGTCAGAACCGGAGTCTCCAGGGCAAATCCGGAGAGTTCCCAGGTATGCTCATAAATCACCAGTAGTAGACAACCCTGAAGTCTGACACCATTCTCTCTGCTTCCCCACTTGCTCAGTAGGGGAATGGAGAGGATCCTTTCTGCACCACAAACAGCATCACTCCCTTAACCCTCTGAGTGCCATAGGGGTTTGCATTGCGCACCCCTGTATGCATGTATCTTTATTTATATAGCGCCATACATGTACACAGCACTTAACAAAAGTTGAAATAACCCCTGTGACAGTCAAAGTGTTAAAGTACAGCAAGCAATACATTATCATCCCCTCAGCTCTGTATCATATTTATGCATGTTGTGCATGTCCAAGGGAACAAGGCTGGGTGTCAGGCAGTGTCTATGGGGATTTGTGGCTACCTGCTGCCCTTGATTGCCATTTATTTAGATGGGACTTGTAAACCCTTAACTTTGATTGGTTTCCAATGCATTACTGCACAATACATTGGAGGGGTTTTATAGATCCTTTTAAATCAATGGCAAATGTTATTTCTCCTCTATGGTTGTTTTACTTAAGACAGTTCCATTTTAAGTTTTGTGTATATAGCATTACACACAGTTGTGGAATATGCAGTAAACTTTTTTATGAAAACCTATATTTTATAGAGTGTTTTCTGCTGAGTAAAACAAGGGACCTCTCACTTCTCTGAAAAAGATAGACAAGAAAAGGGCGCCCAATAGTGCCTATTATCGTTATTGACACATATTTCTTAAGTTGATGGTTATAATACTCACAAAAGTGGTGGTTGTGAATGGACTTATGTACAGTCACAACAAATCAGGCTTGCAAGAGTTTTAAACCTGTCTCTGCTCAGGTCCTTGAAATGGGGATGGTGCTTTAATCCAATAGTATCAGCATTCAAAATACAAAGTATTATAAGGATCTCAAAAAAGCTGCTATAGTCTAAAAAAATATATATTTAATAAAAAATTAAAAATGGGGTCATACTC
The DNA here is from genome assembly GCA_037306005.1 of Rhinophrynus dorsalis. Lineage (NCBI taxonomy): Eukaryota > Metazoa > Chordata > Amphibia > Anura > Rhinophrynidae > Rhinophrynus > Rhinophrynus dorsalis. The sequence continues at coordinate 93,342,031 of CM074723.1, read as the reverse complement.
CTATAACATTTCTTTAAAACAATATAAAGGCAAGAAAATGTTACAGACGTTTCGCAGTTATGAACCATTCCTCAAGAGCTAGCCTAAATTCAAAGACAACATAGCAGCAACAACAAGATACCATTTTAATCCCCCCCTTTTCCTGTGATTGGCTAATTGTCATTACACTGAGAAGTTCGTCTAAACAACATCCCTATTTAACGTTTCTAATTTTCACTTGACAGTCACCTATTCTCCCCATTTCTCAACTAAATAGAAAACTTTTTTACCTTATTATAAACCTCATAACTCTTGATTTATATAACCCGTAAATAAATATTTAAAGGGATAGTAAGGTTTCATAATGAAAGCAGCTCTAATTAATCATCATAGCATTTGGACCTTGGAGAGTGTTATTTCAATTCTGTCAGAGTTATAGTTCAAGAGTAATTCAATGACAAAGTATCCCCCTCCCACCCCTTTTACTGATGTAACACTGCTCAGCCAGAGCAAAAGGGATGTGCCCAGGTAGATTGCAGAGTGGGACAATCTTCAATTAAAATAAGGGAAAAACCTGAAAAACTTGTCAAGGGGGGCAGGGCTTTCATTGTTCTCATAGGAAGAAGATTGTCCCCTGCTGTTATCTGTCTGATCTTACAACCAGATTCCACATCTGAGAAGAGATGGCTTACACTAAGTAAAAGGGGTGTGAGGGGGAAACTTTACCCTTCGATTACTCCTGAACCACAACTCTGACAGAATTGAAATAATGCTCTCCATGGTCCAAATACTATGAAGATTAATTGGAGCTGCTGTTTTTGTGAAACATTACTATCCCTTTAATAAATAGTTTCATCAGAAGATGTCATCCATTGACCTCTTCCGTTACTACCTGGAAGTATTCGTTATTCACAATTTCACTTGAATTGGGAGATCTTTATCCAAAGTGGCTCCAGAAGTATAACAGATGCCATTTTTGTACCCCCATCCTGCTTTAACCAAATGTACTTAGTATACCAATCACTATCTATTCTTATATATGTATACTTCCATTTCTTTAACCAATCTACTCTCGCATCTCTTGGACACTGGCCAATAACTCCAACTGTTTACTTAAAACCGGATATCCCCGGGTTCACTCACAGACCTCAAGTCACAGAACTCGCCCCACTGTACAGTTCATTTCATATAAACTCCAGCCTTAATACTTGGAAGATCTACATCAAATGTCCAATAACATTACTCATCTTATTAATATATTATTGATATGTGTACCTAGCGAGATCTACCGGCGACTCCCATAAACTGGAAGTAGTCTGATGTCTTGCCAAGCATACCGTATCCATATTACCAACAGTTGCAGTCTCAAATATATCCTCTCCAAGTTGGATCGCAATATACCCACATTATAAAGAATGGAACGTGAATGATTGCGTCTAATACTGCATCCGACATCACTCCCAAAAACCGGAAGTAGTCGGATGCTCCACCGAATACATTACCTGTATGCCCATACCCCACACACCACGACAACAACACCTCCATGTTGAATGGCAGAACTCAACCGTGTCCAAACACACTAGACACGTGGGAGCCAATGCATCCGAACCCAATAACTGACAACTCCTCCAAAAGACAGAAGCGGTCGGACTGTTCCGATACCTCGGATCCTACCACTCCTATCCTCTACCTCTTAACAGACAAATATCCCATATCTCTCCTAACCTAACTATGAGTATGAATACTATATATTACTAATACCAATCCCCAATTATAACAATAATACTCAAACTAAAATCCCTCCTCTATTTTGTTCCTAATAAACATCGCTATATATACTGTATACTTTTGTGCATCTCTCCCAAACCCCCATAAATATATTCCTTCTATGATATGGTATATACTGTGCTCGAAATAAATCTAATAAGTTGTATAATTTAAGTTATGACTAATGGTCCCCTCTACTACTATACTGGTGATAATGTGATTAGTGACATCATATATAAATATAATTATTCTTGAACTCACTCTTAATGACTATTATTCATTATATATAAATTATTATCCTATATAAGTGAATCTATCAGTTGTGGAATATGTAGTAAACCTTTTTTATGAACACCTATAGTTTATAGAGCTTTTTCTGCTGAGTAAAACAAGGGAAATCTCACTACTGTGAGTTATTTTATTCAAATTATCAGAAAGTGAAATTCACTTCAGCACGTTGACAGTTCAAACTTACAGCACTTTCTATCACATTCCATGAAGAACTGTTTGCCAGTGACACACCTGTCCTACATACCTATCAAGTGTCCCTCTTTGAGATCCAAATCCCTCTGTCCCTCTTTTCTACCCTTTTGTCCCTCTTTTCTGGAGATCAAAATGAGTAATGTGTATCACATTGCTCCACAGCAATAAAACTCACATAAATGTGTAGTTAATCTTCAACATGTGTTTCTAAATCAGTCTGTGTAAATAAAATACTTTAGTCTTGCTGTAAATAATTCATTCAGTTAAGCAAAGAGGTGTCAATAGGTCTTGAAATAACCTAAAAAATCTCAGTAATGACCAGCCACAACCCCATAAACACCACCTAAAAAATGTCACGCTTTGACCATTTGAAATGACCATTTGGAAGGTATGCTTCTATAGAATGCAAAAGGGCAACTGCTTAGAATATGACCACCACCTGGCCCTGTTAATGTAAAAAAACAAGAGTTTAAAGGGATAGTAATACTTCATTTTAACTTTATTTTATTTTGTAGGCATTAAAAAAACATGAAGAATGATATAAGTCTTATCTCTGAAACCTTTATGGTTTAAGAGATATTCACAAACAAAGTATCCCCCCCCTGTTCAACCAGATAAGAAGGGAGATGCCCAGGTAGACTGCAGAGAGGGACAATCTTCAATTAAGATAATGGAAAAAGCTGAAAAACTTTTCAAGGGGGGAAGGGCTTTCATTGTTTTCATACAAAGAAAATTGTCCCCTTCTGTTATCTGTACTGTCATACAACCTGATCCACATCTGAGAAGAGATGGCTTACACTAGGAAAAAGGGGCGGGGAGGGGAACTTTGCTTGTGAATATCTCTTAAACCATAAAGGTTTGAGAGATAAGACTTATATCATTCTTCATGTTTTTTTAATGCCTACAAAATAAAATAAAGTTAAAACGAAGTGTTACTATCCCTTTAAACTACAGTAACTCTGGAAAAATGGATCGCTCAGCAGTAGGAGTACCCTTGTTTAACTCAACAGGTAAAGCCCTACAACATGTATTGTTTCATAACAAATTACTGATATTTTAAACATGAAAAAGAAAGGGAAGCAAGTCATGTGTTGTCTTGCTTAATACATGCATTTAAATCCTGATTTGGTTGACTGTTTCTGTAAAGAAAGGGATGGAAACAGCACAGTATTTGCAAATAATCTAAATTAATGAGCTTAGACTAATGCAATTTTACTATTCAAATTCTTGTTGTAGGAATTACTACATGGCACCTTCCTTTTAAAGTGAAAGTATCATTGGCTTTACCTTTTGCTTCTGTTTGCATGCATGTAACAATGCACATAGTAGCATCAGACTGGTAATGTAATATCAGTGGTGGATTGAGCCAAAAATGTCTCCTTTGTGTGCATCACTGTTTTGCCAATAACTTCAGTTTGTTTTGTATATTTTTCTCTGTATCCATTTATATGGCATTATCTGTTTGAGTTTGTTTTAGGTTTTTTTGCAAGAAACACATAACTAGCTCTTGATTGCACACACATAAGGGGAAACAAATGCATTGTTCATTAAGTATTTGATTGCCAGAGGGATATGCAACACATTGCTTTGCATACCCCTCTGGCACTCAAAGGGTTAAATAAAGAGAATACACAATTGTAGAGCACAGATTTTGACACTGCATCACTTTAGTCTCTACATTTGCTATGGCAACCTGAAATATTAGTACATCATGCCCCAATATGTTTTTGTGCATAGTAAGGGCATCAAGTGGGCATATTGTATTAGGAAGCAGAATTAATATTACTCCAATTGTTAGCATGAAGGATATACTCAGTGACATATCTAGACATAGGCCACCTAGGTCTGGGCCTATGGCAGCATATTGGTAGGGGGCAACAAAATGTACAACTTTACAGCTCTGTGTCTATATGTATTTTCTAAAGAAATGTCACTAATTTTAAGAAGTTGTAATTTTGAGGCTCAGTGCTTATAGTTCCATCATAGCACATTCTGTGTTTTTAGCATGGCATCTGCAAGGGGATGGATAAAGTGAGGAGTGAGAAAATGTGTATGGAGGTAGATGTACTTTACTAGGCATAGGGCAGCAGTGAGTTTAAATACTAGGTATGCTTGTGGGGATCTGTTGAGTACCAGCTTGCTTCTGGTGCCTGTGTGATTTATTTATTTAATATTTTTACAGTATCAATCCACCAGGGTGAAATATAGGTCAAGAACACGAAATGGACTGGTTGTAAAAACAATGCACGAGTGGGGTGGAGCACTATGAACCCTTCCTTCTAGTGCAAGGTGCCCTTGTGCCCTGGGAAATAGTTCATACTGTGTTGTATTGCATTAGTATTTCAAAGCAGCTAATGATATATAGAGTATTTAAAAATACTTTAATCCAGGTGATACCTTCCATAAAGGGACACAGTCTTCACAAAATATAGTCCAGTGCAATTTTGATGCCATGACGCACTTACTTGATATTTTTTATCATACCTGATACACTGGCACCCCATTGGCTAGATGTCCTTTGATTAAAAATATAGGGATATAGGGTGTGACGGGCACAAGAAATAGCGCTAAAATGGAGCAAAAATAGTGCAAATTAGGGTTCACCTTCTGTACCAGCTAATATTATGAGGTGCAGTTATTCTCCTACGCTAAGTATAAGTGCACAACACCTCAAAGTTATACCTTGTAGATTGGTCTCACACTTGTTACATGTGTTCGCTACTGATTATATTGGGTCAGCCCCAAGGTTATAAATGTTTCTGTAAGGATGACACAACCAATCATTATTCTGTATCACAAATTAGTATTCTGATAACTGATACTGTTGGACAAATCATTATAATGGGATCCAAAATTATTATTCCAATATCTGTTTCTGTCAGGACACCTAACAGAAAATGTCTGTGTAAACAGCACACATTATTAGGCCCGCTGACAAAAAGTCCTCATAGTATCCACATCTATTGTGTTCCACCTAAATAGAATTAGCATAGTGACAATATACTTTCAGATTCCCTCCATACAATAAAAAACATTGTGGGAACAGATTCCGCTTATTTTTCCAACAAAAGGTAACATCGTAATAACACAAAGGGGTCATTGTGGTTTTGCGACTTCCCTTATTCTGGAGAGAATATAACTTATGTCTGTTGCAACAGGTTACAGACGTATGGTCATTTCCTGAACACTATGCCTTGTGGTTTTGGCTAGTTTTCCTGTTTTTGCAATTTCTCTCAGTCCAAAGAATTATATTAACTGAAGTGTAGTTGTAAACCTTTCATAACTGGACCAGAGTATATATGTATGTATCTAGATATGTGAGATAGCTCAGTGGTAAAGTCCCTGACTTATGGAGCCTGTTCAAACCTCAAGGTTGCAGGTTCAATTCCCAGTGGGATCAACTCAGCCCTTCATCCTTCCGAGGCTGATAAAATGAGTACCATTGATTGGGTAATATTAACACCTATTATTTCAGCTACCAATTTGGTTAATTCCAAGAGTGTGCGCTGAAAGTGCTTTGAGTCCCACTGGGAGAAAGGTGCTATATAAATACTAGTTATTATTATATGTGTGTGTGTGTGTGTGTATATATATATATATATATATATATATATATATATATATATATATATACACACATACATATATATATATATATATATATATATATATATAATATGCAGGTATATAAAGTTAATAAAGGAAAAAATATAATCATGAGAAAGCTTATAAAAAACAAATATCCTGCAACAGGGTACAGCCAAAAATAACAAAAAGTCTGTCATATAAAAATAACTCTGTTAGACTAATGAGCCACTCCTCAGGGATCTAAACTATTATATGAAAGTCATAACAGTGAAGAGAGGAGGACAACTGAGGGAGTTTATTGATAATATACAGTCTCAAGTGCTACAGTGTTTACAATTCCATAAATAATATGAAAAAAATTGATACTTAGGTTTGCAATACACATTGATGTAATACATAATAATAATGATGTGAATTAACTATTTTGTCTAACAATGTCTGTTTTCTCTTCCAAGGTTGCTTTTTTCAGATACAGGTGTGCATTTGGCTGCATTACCATTACCCTTATAAGCGGCCAAAATGTTACCTCAGTAACTCAGTAAATATAGACCTGCGGCCTGGGAAGTTCATCGCTGAAAATCGGTTAATGCATTTAAAATATGTCCACTATTGGACCTCTGTGAGTTAAAAAAGAACTTAATACATTTGGGACATATGAAAATTGAAAGGGAAGCAGATCCAGGACATACTTTTAACCCCTTTTAACCCATTGAATGCTAGTAAGGCAAAACAATGTGCTGGAAAACTCTCTAACATTCAATGGGTTGAAAATTGCCATTAAATCAATGGGAATTTTTATTTGACCTCTGTGGTGTATTTAGTTTGCCTCAAAATTCATTGACTTTTATTTTGTCCCTGGCCTATGATTCCTTCCTTTAAAGGGATAGTAACACTTTGTTTTATCTTTATTTTATTTTGTAGGCAGTAAAAAAACATGGAGAACAATATAAGTCTTACCTCTCAAACCTTTATGGTTTGAGAGATATTCACAAGCAAAGTTTCCCCCTCCCGCCCCTTTTACCTAGTGTAAGCCATCTCTTCTCAGATGTAGAATCCAGTCCATAGACCAGACAGATAACAGAAGAGGACAATCTTCTTCCTACGAGAACAATGAAAGCCCTGTCCCCCTTGACAAGTTTTTCAGGTTTTTCCCTTATCTTCATTGAAGATTGTCCCTCTCTGCAATCAACCTGGGCACCTCCCTTCTGCTCTGGCCGAGCAGTGTTACATCAGTAAAAGGGGCGGGAGGGGGATACTTTGTCATTGAATTACTCTTGAAATACAACTCTGACAGAATCGAAATAACACTCTCCAAAGTCCAAATACTATGATGATTAATTAGAGCTGCTTTTATTATGAAACATTACTATACCTTTAAATAAGATGAGCCACTATGTTACCATTCCACCAATGAATGACCTTTTTAATGATTTGCAGACAAACTCAGATTTACTCGGTCTTGTGGCAGATGTTGAATGTTTCCTGAGGAAAGAAATATCTTCACGTTTTCCTTCTACCTCTTGTTATAATGGAGAAGGTAATTGTCTCTGATGTATTCTTTTTTTTTTCGTAGAGCTCTAGCTTATAGCGCTTATTAGCCCTAGAATTAACTTGTGAGTAATACAGTATGAATAACCTAGGGATTCATAAATTATCAATATCAAATATAAAAATGTGTATATATATATACATATATATATATATATATATATATATATATATAAATATGCACCTGACTTTCTAGATTTCACTTTTGCATGTACTATGCAGCCAACAATCTAGTTTTATATTTACTGTAGAAAGGGAAAAACAATATATAAACTATAAAACCAAAAAAAGAGTAAATATCAACAGGGATGGGCAAAAGTAAAAAAAAAATAAAAAAATAGCAATTTCCCACATTTCAAGTGAAAATTTGTAACTATAGCAAACACATACAATGTCTGCCTTTTCCCCACTGCCAAAACATTTCCCAACAGAACTTTACCATTTTTTTGTCTGTGCTTTCTATGACGTCAAGATTCTCTTCCACAATAGTACTACTTCTGAGTGCTGAAGTGGTTGAAATCAACAGCTGGAAGTAACTGTTGTAAGCAGGCTGAGTCTTGAGGCAACATATGCCTTACAAAAATATTAGCAGGCAGAATCCATTTGTCCTTTGCCCACAACACTAGCCACCTACTTGTGTAACACTGAAACAGCCATACTTGAAAAATAAGAAGAAAAAAGGGTCTTTCCTGGTGTAATAATGATTTCCAGTAGAAGCGGTCAGGTGAACAGGTGAAGGATTCAAGACAGCCCACATTCTGCTCAATTTGTTCAATAGAAGATGGATGGCGCTCCACAGCAAATAATCAGGTATCAAACCAGAACCCTTAACAAAAAACAAACAGAAAACCAGAAGGGGCTCACACCATTATAATAATCAGTGAATGGAAATCTCTCTTTCTTCCAATATACTCACTATTTGGAGTTGGGATACAACCGGTCAAGGCACGCAGGGTATTTGAATCCGTCCTGCTATGGAATGCACTTCTTGTAAAAATAATCAAAACACCTGATACACTGAAGTGACAGCAGAAAATTCAATATAAAGAAGCAATAATTAAAAGACGTGTCATAACAAGTAGCAAGTGTCCTATGGTCAACACTTTTTGAAGCGCAAGAGCTTCTTCTCAGACATGCCCCATCACAAAGCCCAGACAGACTTGGCAAATAAAAAATCTGTTTCAAATTCTAAATTTGGCAAGCCAACCTCCACATGCCTTGCAGAGTCCAGGTCCATTATTCCCTGTAGGTGTCATCTCTGCCTTTTTTTGAGATGATTCCGTGATGGATCAGTGGGTTTTACAAGGTGTTTCAGAAGGGTTCTGCATAAATTTCAAGCCCCTTCCTCCTCATTGCTTCTTTTGTCAACGACCCAGTGTGAGCACGTCTCTTTGTAGCTGCCATCTCCTCTCTAGTGGACAAACAGGTTCTAGTTCCGGTCCCAGACCAAGAACGCTTTATGGTCTTTATTTTAGCCTTTTGTAGTTCCAGAGTAGGATTGCAGATGTCACCTAATCCTGCACCTTCAATGTCTCAACCACTATGTGGTTGCTATGTACTTCAAGATGGAATCTTTGCTCTTTGTCATCTCAGTGATATGTACAGGAGAGTTGCTGGCCTCCCTGGACCTTCAGGATGCCTACCTTCAGGTTCCAATCCATTTCCCATGTTATGCTTTTGCATGCAGTCACTCACAACCACCTCACTGCCTGACCTCAACTCCAAGAATCTTCATAAAGATCATGGCAGCTTTGCCTGCATACAAGGCATTTCTATGACTCCATATTTAGATAATCTGTTGATCAAGGCTTCTTCAGAAGACACCTTGGCTCTCCATGACCAAGAGTGAGCCCACATTCTGATACAACATGGTTGGGTTCTCAACTTACAGACGTCCTCTCCAATCACATCCCAAGTCCTTATGTTTCTGGGAATTAAGTATGACGTCCTTTGGGGTGAGTGTTCTTAAAGGAGGACGAGATACAGTTAACAGTTTACTGTTATAAAAGGCTGAACTTAGAGATGGTTATAGGTATTACCAGAGAAACGTAACAGAAACTAGGACTGAACTGGACTTCACGGAACCCAGTTTGAGAACTTCCAATTTAAGATATTGTAAAGTTTTTGACTTTTAGCTATTATACCAGTCACCAGTCATTCTCCAACCAGTACTCTAGGACCACTAACAGGCCAGGATTGAGCTGAGTTAAAAGTAAAGTAACCTTTTATTTCATCTTCATATGTTCTGTGAATGAATAATATGCAGTCAAATTGCCTTTAATTATTATTTTTTCACATATTTTTATACATTTATATATTTATGCCTCTGGTGAGATTTCTGTCAGGAACTGTGAGATCAGATATAATGATATAATTTAAAAAAGTTAAACAGAGCACCTAATCATAGAGAGCTCTCATTTCTGTAGGGGTAGTGTTATTTTTATTGCTTATCCCTGCTTTCATGGTCAACTGACCAGGGGCTAGATTCTATTAAAGGTGCTATTTTTATCACTGCTTTTATCTCCAGTTTTCCCCATAGATTTCAATAGGAAAATGTTTGATAAAACAGGAGTTAACATTTAGCACCTGCAATAGAATCTAGCCCCAGAACTCTCCCTGGAAACAGAGATCTGGGGAGCTTACTGTCAGGGACATAAAAGTGTACAAATAGGTAAAGGTGAGAAAATGTATAGGCAATTTGATTGTACGTATTATGCATTTACAAAATACGTAAAGTCATAATGGTATTTATATTACTTTAATCAGAGTCTGCCATTTTAATTAATTCCTCTGTGCTCAACCTGGGAAATCCTTCAATCCTGGCTGAGAGCCATTTTACTATACAGAGAAATTAGGGAACTTTAATAACTTACACAAAGATAGTGGAGTCATTTTGGGACAAACCAATTGTGCCAAGAAAACAAAATCACTTTTCCCACCTGAAAAAAGTGTCTGGGCTCACTGTCAATCAGAACTCATTCTATATAATAATTCACTAGGATGTTTGTCATGATGCAGTCATGCACAGTAGAGACTGCAAGCGTTCGGACAGTCTCTACTGCGCATGATTGCATTGCATGAGTGAGGAGACGCAAGGCTGCATTGCGTGGAGCAGTGAGGAAGCAGTAGCAATGCGTTGCGTACCCCTCTGGCATTCAAAGGGTTAACATTACCCAGATCTTGGCCCGTGTACATGGGCTTTTACATTAGTCTTCTATAATTGGTGAATAAGAGGAGCCAATTAAGCTGTTCTTAATGGCCAGTTGTGGACAGTAGAGACACAGTAGTAGAACACATCCTGATGTACTAAGAAAACTGAAGCAATTCTGGGGCAAATCAACTACACCATAAGGGTCAAATAAACATCCCCATTGATTAAATGGAGCTTTTTACCCCTTGATTACTTGAGAGTTCTTCAACCATTGCTTTGCAGTGCTTTGAAGACCTCTCCAGAATTCAAAGAGATAAAAGTACATTTTAAATCTATGGGAATTTGAGGATTTTTTTATTTGTACCCCATGGTTTGCGCTATACATTCTGTAGATCCTCTAAGTATATAGGCCTCAATGAGCATTAACCCTTTGAATGCCAGCAGGGTACACAACGCATTGTAATGCAATACATTGCGTACTCATCTGACACTCAAAGGGTTAATACATTAACAAAACTGTCCAGGATTTCAAATGCATTACTTTTATGTAAGTTCCCACAGTGATCTTAAAGGGATAGTAATACTTCGTTTTATCTTTATTTTATTTTGTAGGCATTAAAAAAACATGAAGAACGATATAAGTCTTATCTCTCAAACCTTTATGGTTTAAGATATATTCACAAGCAAAGTATCCCCCCCTGTTCAGCCAGATCAGAAGGGAGGTGCCCAGGTAGACTGCAGAGAGGGACAATCTTCAATTAAGATAAGGGAAAAACCTGAAAAACTTGTCAAGGGGGGAAGGGCTTTCATTGTTTTCATACAAAGAAGATTGTCCCCTTCTGTTATCTGTCTGGTCTTACAACTAGATTCACATCTGAGAAGAAATGGCTTACACTAGGAAAAAGGGGCGGGAGGGGGAAACTTTGCTTGTGAATATCTCTTAAACCATAAAGGTTTGAGAAATAAGACTTATATCGTTCTTCATGTTTTTTTAATGCCTACAAAATAAAATAAAGATAAAATGAAGTATTACTATCCCTTTAAGCTCACTGTAATTTGAGGCACATATTTCAGTATTAGAATTGTTAATTGAGGAAAGAAAATTAGAATGTAACCTAACCCTTTAGCCCTTTGTGTGCCAGACGGGTACGCAATGCACTGCTTTGCATTCCCCACTAGCACTCAAAGGGTTAAGAACAAGTGGGGTATGCAACATTTTTGATTGCAATGTTTTGAGCACACCTTTGGTCCATAAAGGGTTAAGAAGTTTGTTTATGGTTTAATTTGATAGAAACTTACAAGGAATAATACAAACAGTATATTTTTCTTTCTCATTCAGCTCCCATAAACACATTAGTTAACAGAATGGCACCCAGGAAGGATTCAGTTTTCCAAAGGTAGGAACATCCTCTAAGTCTGCATTGTTTTATTTAGTTTAGTTTGAACTAAAATATATTTTACTATAGTCACAGGAATACAATCAAGGGAAGGACGGGTTACTAGTGGGGTGCCTCAGGGGTCAGTGTTTGGTCCTGTTCTCTTTAACCCCTTAAGGACCACACGGTCTGGGGGTGGGGCACTTTCGCAGACCAAGGTACATTTTTTTTTTCACTGACTTCCATGACGTGCCAGAATGGTCACCAGTGATTAACGCCCGGACAGACTTGGCGGTCCTGGCACATCACCGGTCATTAAGAGGTTAATATCTTCATTAGTGTTATTACTATTGGTATTCAAGGTAAGGATTGCCTATCTGCAGATGATACAAGGATGTGTAACAGAGTTTATACTCCATGTGGTATAAATAATGCATTTCAGGAACAAAACCCAGTTCGATTATAGGGTTAATAGTACTTTGCTGACACCAGCAGAGGGAAGGGACTTTGAAATTATTTCCAATGACTTGAAGGTAGACAAGAAGTGCAATAAAGCATAGGAAAAAGCTAACAGGGTACTGGATTGTACAGGAAAAGGGTATTAGCAGTAGGTAGAGAGAGGTATTAATGCCACTTTATAGATAATGGTTAGACCTCACCTGGGCAGAGATGTACTGAAGTTCAATAAGGTTCTGGTTTTGCAGTCTTGTGTCATATTTGTGTCAATAAAATATTGACATATGCACTAAGATGTCTTTGCCATCATATCTCTTTGAATACACAAAACAGGCATAGATCACCACAAATCCACCATGCCTTTGCCAGGTTTGCAATTGTATGGTGTCTACTTTGACAATGAGTCAAATGCATATTGAAATAAATCTTAATTAGCCATTGTCATATTCAAGTGGGTGTGTTCGTATGTTAATGTTGCACTTCACCACATGCACTAAGCTCCAATAGCTGCATATGCTGTCGGAGTTCACAGTCCCAACATGCCAACCTGAGGATAAATGGGTTGCTAAAATCTTTTTTTAAGATGTGGGTTTCAAGCTCCAAGCCATCAATGTGATGGAATGTTGAATGGGACCTTGCATGAGCAGATCTTGAAGCAGAGGTAGACTCCAAATGTCTGCTGTGGACATGCACTGTAGATGAAGAGACCATGCCCTTCTAGGCCAGAATGGAACGATTAGCAGTGTGTAATTTCTGTTCCTTCTTGACCCTGGCAAGAAACCTGGGAATCATGGTAAATGGAGGAAATAATGGGGAATAATGCCATAAAATTCCAGTGGCATCTACTGCCGTCGCTCTTGAGTTTCCTGTTTTTGCTCAAAATTAGGAAGATTTTGTGTCATCGGATTGATTTCTGGCAATCACAACAATTTGTGATTTGGAGAAAAGATATCTTGCCTTAATTCCTATTTTCCTGGATCCAGGGTCTGTTTGCTAAAATAATCCACTTCCCAGTTGTTCACACCTAGAATGTAAATTGTAAATAGAAGGCTGGCATCAAGAGGATCATACATTTGTAAGAACACTGAATATGGCTCCAGGTTCCACAATATTGATGGAAATATTTGTTTCATCAGCGGGCCTTAGACCTTGAGCAAAGTGGTGATTAAACCTTGCCACCCAGCCTAAAATAGTGACATCTGTCATTACCACCTTCCAATCCATATTTAATACAGAACATCCGCTGGTGAGAGCAGGAGAAGTAAACCACCACAGAAGTGATTGTTGGGCACTGGGCAACCTGAGACAGGATCACTTTGCAATGAAGGTAGAGAGGATTCCTGTTCGAGTACTGAAGCATATTCAGCTGCAACAGTCTCAGATGAAACTAGGCAAAGGACACTGCTTTTGTATTGGAAAGCATTATCCCTATAAATTGCATACAATTTTTGATAGATAGGTAAGCCTAATATGTTTCTGACCATGGTTTGCAATGTCATCACTTTGAATGGATATGTCAAAGATCAAGCCCGATCAAGATCCAATCACAGAGAGGTTATCAAATTAGACTTATGTATATTTATGATTCACCTATGTTGCTGCAAATTTTGTATTCTCAGTTGAAGGTGATCCTGTAATAGCTGGGCTGATGGAGCTTTGGTCAATAGGTCATCTAGATAAGGGGTCAGGTTTACCCCCCATGGACCTGATAAACACTGCCAAAGGTGCCAAATTGAATACTCTTGGAGCTGTGGCTAGGCCAAAAGGATGGGCTATGAACCGAAAATCTAATCCTAGAATGCATGTCACTTGGATTGTAATGAGATGATATCATAGGAACATGAAAATAAGCATCTTTTCTGTCCAGGGATACCAGAAATTCTTCCTGTTCCATGGCAAGAATGACAGATCTAGTGACTATATCTTGAATCTGCGTACATGTAGATATCTGTTGAGGTAATTTAAAGTCTAGAACTGGTTGAAATGGTTGAAAACCTCCATCATTTTTGCGAACCATAAAAAGACTTGAAACTTTTGTCTTTCAGGAGCTGGAACTATCACACATGAGTGAAAAACACTTTGAATAATTACTTGTAGCACCCATTAATCTGAGCTGGAGTTTCTCCGTTGTTAACTGAAATGCTAGATTCTTCCCCCAATGGGGGATTCAGGTGAACATCCTTGTATCCTCCTTCAAGTCGAAGGAGGCTTAGAAGCCCCTGGTTTGGGACAGGGCTTTGCCTGCCAATGTAACGGTTTTATGGACACTCAGACACGGAAGGTTTAGGTAAAACACAGTTTTATTGATAAACACAGAAATTAGAATAACCCTGGCGGGTCCAGTATATATATATATATATATATATATATATATACAAATATGATACTGACACAGGTCAGGTTACAGTAGAAATCAATAACCCACACGGGTCCAGTATATATATAGACAAATATAATACTGACACAGGTCAGGTTACAGTAGAATTCAATAACCCACACAGGTCCAGTGAGACACGAAGGTACTACCCTGCCACAGGTCAGGTTACAGTTTGTGTGAATCCAAAACGAGACAGTGGAGAAATGGTTGCTATTAGGCCAGGAGGGACAGATAGGCCCTAATAGCACAAAGGCCCACAGGACACTCACTATGCAGAGAGTGACACAATAGCGACTGAGGCAACATAAATAAACGAAGGCCCAGGATAAGTGGCAGACTGCCGGAACAGTAGAGGAGGACTGCAACTGTAGGCCCAGAGTAACGTCAAACCGAGACTGCAATTGACTGTGACCCAATGTGTAATGGCACCAACCCGCAAGGGGTTAACGAACTCTCAGACCTGAAGTCGACTGCCAGATAGGAGGGACAGCCTGAGGCACCGAGGAACAGACCAACCTCAGCCTGCAAGAAATAACAGGTCAAGTGTATCGTGGTGCAACCGTAAGGATCTTCAACACCGGGGTGTAGGATCACGAGGCACAAACTCGGTGACTGGATCACAGTAAAGACTGCCGGAGCAGCAAACGAGGCAACCAGAGGATCTGTCCGTAGACAGAGAGGACACCGGAGCACAGCCCCTAACCGGATTACCGGATGAAACAGTGAGCCGGGTCTGATCAATACACTGAGCAGGAATGACAGCAAATCCGGATCGGTACACAGAGCAGGAGCGTCCGCCAAAACCGGGTCAGTACACAGATCAGGAACGTCAGCCAGTCCGTGTCGGTACACAGAGCAGGAATGTCAGCCAGGCCGAGTCAATACACGGAGCAGGAACATCAGCCAATCCGGGTCGGTACACAGAGCAGGAACTTCATCCAGGCCGGGTCAATACACGGAGCAGGAACGTCAGCCAATAGGGTCGGTACACAGAGCAGGAACGTATACAGGCAGAGTAGTCAGGCAGTCCGGGTCATACACAGAATTCACATGAATATAGGCACAAGCACTTAGCAACGGGAACACCACAAAAGGGCACTGCAGAAGTGACAGGGCTCAGTATTTAAGGGCTAGCACTAGGCGGATCAAAACCACGTTAGCCAATAGAAGGCATCAGGAAGTAGCACAGGTCATAATGTCGTCAGCGATAGCATGGGCACCGTGATAGCCAATTTCCCATGCATCTGCCAGAATAATGAAAGGACAAGGAGTATGAATTAGGTTGCTTTGAAGGAACACCTCTGTAGTCTATAGGAACATGAGGATTAATATTCTAGGAAGATCTAGATGTTTATGTTTGCTTTGAGATATTAGGGTACTTTTTCCACCCATAACCAGCCTTACATTCTTGTCTAGCTCTGTACCAAAGAAGTTTTTCTGAGAATGGTAAAGATACCAGTGATGTTTTTTAGAAGTATTTTCTTTCTAAATTTTCAACCATAGCATAAGTTGTGCTGCCACAGACGCTGCTGAGCATTTGGCTGCCATTCTGGCAATTTCCAGAGCTCTTCTTCATTATAAACTAATGCATTCTGCAAATTGCCTAACAAGGAGAGGTCATCTTCTACCAAGGCATATTCCTGGATAGCTCTGCAGAGCTGGTCATACTGGTCCTCCATATCTCGACAGGGCCATGCTGTGGCAATTGCCAGATGAATAAGAGATCCTGTTTTTTAAAGACAGAGTAATGTTCTTGGCTACAGCGTCTTTCAAGGCTACTTCATTTGGTAATGCAATAACATATTGTTAGGATAGACAGGTGACTGATAGGTCACTGCTGAATGTACAAACCAAATATCCATTTGCTCCTGGGGATAAAGGCAAGTGCATTTTTTACGAGTGGATAATGTCCAATCTGGCAATTGCATTCATTTCAAATAATCTGGCCCATTGTTCAGAAGTAAGTTAGAGGACAGTAATATTTTTGGTTGTTTAAAAAATATTTGTGGTTGGAAAAGTTTGGGGACCTGAATCAGATATTTGCAACACCTTTAAAATAGTAGAAATGAATGGTTCTATGGATCCTACATCATCTAACCTAGAAGAATTATCAGATATAGATGGAACATTAGAATCACTATGCTATTCCTCCTATTATTCTGAATGTTCAGGGTCAGAGGGTATAGAGGCTTATTTGCAAAGGCATGACTCATTTGCCATTTACACATATAGCAATGGAATCTGGAAGTGCTTTAACATATTCTGGTTCTGGTAAATTGGAATGATATATCCATGAGGAAATGCTGTCGTATAAGTATAGTGAAAATCATACTGGATCCCAGAAAGCTTAACTTCACGGGAGTTGCAAGTAGAGACAGCAGAAGAGGCCTTGCTGCCTTTACTATCCCCTCCCTTGGATCAGACATAATGTGAGACAGAGAAGGAGATAGAAAACATCATAAACTAGACTAATAACAAAAGACTAAAGATAATCACACTATTGTAGGCAGAATGATGACACTAAAATATCTTGAAGTTCATGTTCCCAAATGATAAGTCTTGAGGGATAGACCTTTGAGAAAGCAATCATGGTGGTTCTCTTGAGATTTCCGATTCCATGAGAGTCCCAAGACTGTGGAGATGTCATTCTGCGAGATTCTGAGAACACATTGCATAGCGCCAAAGGAAGTGATAACACTGGATTTACCCTGTTCCTCCCTGCTGATCTGAGGTTTGCAAAAGTAAGTGAGACATGTTTCAAGTTATTTAACCACACCTTACTACCAAGAAATCAGAATACATGATAATAAAATATGGCATGAAACTTTTCATTAAAGAATGCATTCACTTATTAACATGGTAGAACAGTGCATGTGTTCATGGAAATTTGTTGAATCTGTACTCAGTGTGACCCTAGAGAGACGTCTTTGCTATTCCTTTAATGCACTGTTACCAATATGCGTCGTGCCTCTTCGGGGAGCACAGAGTCATTTAGAAGAAAGTTTTCTTGTCCTTCCAACATTGCATGTCTTTGTATTTCTTTGAATGTCTTTTGGTCTTCCTGCCTTTTAGAGGCAGCATACTAAAAGAAAATGGCCAGTAAGCCTGCCCTGACACCCATTCGGGTAATTCTTATGTGAATAGGTCCACTGCTTCCCAGTTTTATATAACAGGGATTTTCCAGAGGACAGGCCAAATATTAGGAGACCCTTGTACCTTTACCATGGATTGTATCATAAAGGCAAAAAAAAAGTAAATACAAATAAAATACATTAAAATAAACATAAAACATAGAAGTAACTTTGCATTAGGAAAGAAATGCCCTGATACTCCATGTGTACGCTAACACACTGAACTAGCAAGTAGCTGGGATGGCTAGTAAGAGCAGAATGTGGGAGGAGTTTCATCATTATGTACCCTGCCTCCTGGGGGAGGTCTCATTACCCCTTTGCATCCTTCAACCAACATCAGAGACTTTCTATCTGTCCCTTATATATAAACCACCTATCTAATAAATATATGTAGACAATCATGGTCCATTCTACAAATCCCCTGAGGTAAATTTGTGAATAGGATTAGATGAAAAACTAAACCAAAATCTGCGCTGGAGACCTCTCTAGCATTCAAGGATGTAAAAGACCAATTTAAATCAATTGGAAGTATTATCTGGTCCCTACAGTGTAGTTGGTTTGCTCTTTACCTTTATACACAAGGTCATTTGTTTCTATTTAAAGGGATAGTAATGTTTCATAATGAAAGCAGCTCTAATTAATCATCATAGTATTTGGACTTTGGAGAGTGTTATTTCAATTCTGTCAGAATTGTAGTACAAGAGTAATTCAATGACAAAGTATCCCCCTCCCGCCCCTTTTACTGATGTAACACCGTTCAGCCAGATCAGAAGGGAGGTGCCCAGAGAGGGACAATCTTCAATTAAGATAAGGGAAAAACCTGAAAAACTTGTCAAGGGGGGCAGGGCTTTCATTGTTCTCATAAGAAGAAGATTGTCCCCTTCTGTTATCTGTCTGATCTTACAACCAGATTCCACATCTGAGAAGAGACAGCTTACACTAGGTAAAAGGGACGGGAATGGAAACTTTGCTTGTGAATACCTCTCAAACCATAAAGGTTTGAGAGACAAAACTTATATCATTCTTCATGTTTTTTAATGCCTACAAAATAAAATAAAGATAAAACGAAGTATTACTATCCCTTTAAGATGCAAAGTGGCCTGACATTCTAAGACAAATCTGTTTTGTTTTACAAAGAAGTTTAATCTGCTTATGTGTTGTAAAATGAATGGTTTTTGCAAAAAATTAAACTTTATGTTTTGGTGGCACAGTGTGGCACTTTATGCTAATTACCTTGCAAAATGCTAATTACTTATGTTCAAGGCCAGACTTACTGCTCACTGTGCTGTTATAAATGCCCCCAGTGGGTGAGCTCTGTCTAGATCCATTCTTTGAACAGCTTGGGTTGATTCAGTCATTGCACAGTGTGTGTTGATATTGGACCAGCAAATACATTTATTAGCATCAGTGTCGTAACAATTGGGGTCCCCTGCCCGGCGCCACGGACCTCTAGCAGAAGAGCTGTCCCTTGTCGATACTCTAGTAATATAGAGTGCTGAGAGATTACATCATCTCCCTACGCTCTGCTTTACTGGAGAGAGGACCACGTGGGAGCTCCAACTCTCAATAGAGGTCTGTGCCTCCTTTGGCACAGACCTCTCCTGCCACACAGCTGGACCATCAGGGAGGTAGGAGATGGTCATTGGGAGCAATGTGGAGAGGTGGACATTGGGGGCAATATGTAGCTACCCAATGGGGGCAATGTGGTCAGGGGGGCCAATGGCACTTTTTGCACCAGGGCCCGGTGACTTCTAGTTAAGCCTCTAATTAGGATAAAGTGCCACACTGTGCCACGAACAAATAAAAACCAATTTTCCCCAAAATGATTTATATTACAGATGATAAGCACAATCTATATACTGTTTTAATTATCATTACATTAGCTAAATGTATCTTAAAGTAACACGTCCACTTTAATAAATGTTATACTGATTGATGTGTTTTTAGGGAGCAACATACAGATGGAGCAACTGCTTCACTAGAACAACGTAAGTATGAGAAAACTTTGTAAAGTCAATATAACATAGTCTTGTAGTAATGTGTCTCCTCACTACACAGCGTTCTTCCTGGTCAGTGCATACATAGACCTATTCCAATGATTCTCAGCTCCAGTCCTCAGAAAACACCAAAAGGTCAGGTTTTAATGACACAATTGATTAAGCACAGGTAGATCAATCAAAATTACTGAACTTAGAGTTTAGGCTACTCATTAGAATCAAGATATAGGTTTATGTAATATGGGGGAGCACTGTTTCCACTAATTATTTTAACCATTTGAGTGCCAGATGGGTAGCAAACACATTGCAATGTGCTGCTACCTCTCTGGTACTCAAAGGTTTAATCCTGCAATACAAGCTACAAGTGCATGTCGAAGAAAATAGGAGAAGAAAAATGTCGAATTGAAATGGTGAAAGAACGTCATGGGAGCACTGTAGTCAAATTTTCAAGGGGGAGGGGTTAAAATGTTTAATGTGAACAATATTAGTCACATTTAAATGATGAAAGAAAGTTGTAGCACTGTAGTCAAGTTTTCAAGGGGGAGGGGTTAAAATGTACAATATGAACAATATTAGTCAAATTAATTTGGTGAAAAAAAGCATTTTAAGTCGACTTTCATAAGGGGGGGTTAATATGTCGAAGGGGGGCACTCTATCTATGTGTCACAGTGATTTCTGTATAAGAATGTATAACTTGCTGTGCTAAGTGTGAAAAACCTCTCACTCCTACTATTTGATGGCTAAACCCATTTGATGTGTTAATGCTAAAGTAAGAAGTGAGACAAACCCCTCCTTTACTTTTGTAAGGAAGGTTACAGAATAAGTCTGACCCAATTTACACAACAATAAGTGAAGCTATTCTAAAAAGGTGGCCTATGTCAGCATCAGCTATATATTACTGACTGATGCCCATGTGTGTTGTCCATTCATTGGATGTTCTGATGCTTATTGCATCTTCCATGTCACCAATGTGAAAGGTCTTCAACATGGCCCATAGGCCACCTTGAATACCCATTCTGCTCAACTCATTACATACAAATTACTTACACTCTTAATAAGAACATATTTAGGATCCAGTTGCAAAAATGAACAAGAACACTTTTTATAAATCTCCCCAATGGCCCATATTTATAAAAACTGGAGCTATCCTGGAGTAAACCAAGTGCATCATAGGGGACAAATAAAAATTCCTAAATTCCTGTGCACTGGAATAGAGATTTTTAACCTACTGCGTGCCAGAGAGGTCTCCAATACATTGCTGTGCATTGCATTAGAGACCTCTCTATCATTCAAGCGGTAAACATTCCAGTTTAACCTAACAGACCTTTTTAGTTGTCTCCTATGGTGCAGTTGGTTTACTCCAGAATAACTCCAGTTTTATAAATATGGCCAATTCTCCCTAATTTCTTGTTAAGTATATGAGGATTTAAAACACTGAGCTAAAGCCTTTAGGCTGGCAAAGCCTATGGCCCTATGCCAGGATATACCAAAGAAACGAACATGAGCAGTAATTTCTACTTGAAAATGGCCATTTATGCCACTGGAAAGGTAACAAATTAAAAAACTATGTAGAAGTAGTTTTCAGATGCACGTACTTGTCCTTTAGGCCAACAAGCAATATGCCAGTCAGAACCAAGCAATGAGTTTCTAGCATCAATAAGAGATACTGACTGATAAGCCAGTGAATTGTATAGCCAGTGCACAGCTTGGCAGTTTGGGGTTATATTTACAATTCATCTTTAGTCAATAGAAGCCATAGTGATGTTTAACTCCTTGAAGTTGAAAACGAGGTTCAACACATTGTGAAGCCACGTGTTGGACACCCCTCTGGCTCTCTCAGGGTTAACTCCCAGAAGACCAGTGGGGAGATTCACTAAGCGGTGATAAAGTGGAGATGAATTCAGTTTATCACTTCTCCAGTTGCTATTTTATTCTATGTAGCCTATTCACTAAGATTTCTTCAACTTTGGAGATCTTAATGAATAAGCTCCATAGAATAACATAGGAACTGGAGAAGTGATAAACTGAAGTCATCTCCACTTTATCACCTCTTTATCACTGTTTAGTGAATCTCCCCCCTGATGAGTGTGCAACACAATGTGCACCCATCTGGTATTCAGTGGGTTGAAATCCATGCATCTTTTAGCCATGACATTGCATAGCCTGCTAAATCTTCACTGTTGTTGTCTCTACCAATGACCTAGATTATATTCAGTTAATACATGTTACCAACTGATTTTTCTACCAGAATCCATTGAAGACTATGCAGACATTTATTGATAAAACCCTTGAAAACTGTACCAGTTATAATGGAATCTAGGCCAATATTTGTTCAGTAACTCTTTATATCTTGACACCTAGGGTTGGATACAAAGAAAGGCAATAAAACACCCTGTAATTCTGAAGACGCCTTTAAGAATTTAAGTTTGGAGAATATAGTTAAAACATACAAATTGAAAATGTCTTCACAAGGCTCTCCAGGTTTGTTCAGCATCTGCAGAATGCCATACCTTTGTATGAAAATACAATATATAAATGGCTATATTATAAATGTTTATTTATCTGTATAATACACAAAAGGGATTCACATTCTCTTGAAAACTGTGAGAATGATATTGGTCACACTCCCAAATACTCAGAAGTTTTAATCATCTGCAAATTTTTATTGTCCCAACCAACCATTTTCCTAACATCAGCCCTTTCTGCAGTGAAGGGGCTGGCTTGGTCAATTGCCATGGCAACTTAACAGGAACTCACATTCATGGAGACAAAATGTCAGTTACACTCAGCAGGTTTTAGAATTTGTATTGCCCTCTCCCAACCCCTTCCCTAACATCAGCCTAACATCTTAAACTTAATCTGGCTAAGACAGAGCTGGTGGTGTGCCCTCCTAAAACCCATCCAACCACCCCCTTTTCCATCACAACAGACAACTCTGCCATACACTCAGTATGCAAAGCACGATGTCTTGATTCTAAATTAACTTTCTCCCCCCATATCCAAGCTGTCACCAGAACATGTTGCTTCTTCCTAAAAAATATTTACAAAATGCATCCTTTCCTCTGCATGTCAACTGCAAAAACTCTCTCTCAGGCACTCATTCTCTTTAGACTTGATTACTGCAACATTCTACTCTCTGGTCTTCCTGCTTTTCATTTTTCTCCACTTCAATCTGTCATCAATTCAGCCGCAAGAATCACCACATTTGCTCCCAGATACCTTCCCTCTCATCTCCTCTGGAAATTCCTCAACTGGCTACCTATAAAGTATAGTGTTTCTTACAAGATTCTCCTCCTGTCCTGTAAGTCTCTCTGTTCTTCAGCACCCTCTTACATTTCTGCTCAGCAGCAAGATCCTCCTCTTGGACACTGATAGTCACATCAGAATCCTTCTGCACTTCCTTCACCACACCTTGTACTTGCACTTATAATCATCCTCCTACTGTCTCTGTATGTTGTCATGAATTCTAATTAGATTGTAAGCACCTTGGGGCAGGTCCCTTTCCCAATGTATGTTTCCCTTGCTGCACTTTCCCCCACAAATAATGCAATGATGGCACTTTAGCTTAATGCTATTAACCCAGTTCTCTATTTTTGTATTGTATTATTTCAACTTTTGTTAAGCGCTGTGTATATGTATGACGCTGTATAAATACAGATACATACATACTTACTGACCTGTTCAAAACCCAACAGACACAGAGACATTTGTATCATTATGAGCTGTTCAAATGCATCCTGTGCACTGACTATATCTAAGTGGTTATAAATGCAGATTTTAATGCATTTGTACTTAATAGAGCTCTCCAACGCATCCTGGCATTTCTTGATTCAAAAAGGTTAAACTGCAAACATTTTAGTTAGAACAGGAGCAGGATATTTTTTGAAGCATGCAGCGTTTTCCCATCCAAATTCCTTTGCTTCATAGGTTGCAGTCACTTAATAATTTGCTCTCTAAATAGTATAACACAGACACTCTAACAATTAATAGTTCAACATTTCCTGCAAAAAATAGTACTTGTTACATAACATCCATTTCAGTTATGCAGCTTTTTTTCTACACACACACACATGTATAAAGACATAGAAACATAGAACTGACTGTAAAAACTTAAAACCTTATTTGGCCCTTGGTCTTGCCTTATGTTCAAGATAACCTTACCACATGCATGTCTAAATTCCCTCTCTGTATTAACATTTACAACTTCTGCTCCTTATTACAATAATTCACTTTAAGTAAATATATATAAAAGGTTAATAAGAAATGCACTCACAAACACGGAGGTTGAACACCAACCTTGTGGGTTAGAAATATGTACTTCTTTCCAGTCCTTGGCAAGCAAAGGTTACCAGCCAGCACTTTGAATCTTCTACTGCTCACAGCGTGCTCTGGTCCTCCATACTCATGAATGGGCAGAACTTAAAAAAAGGAATTGCGGATGTCACCTACTAGTTTCATATGGTTATTGGCTACTTAAAACCAAAAAATCAGACGTCATGGTGGGGCATCAGGACCCACTGATTCGACTGTGAGATCAATAGAGGAGACACAGGGGAGCAAGAGGGCTCCCCTGCTTCCATCCTACCCGAACTACATGATGTGAAAGGGAGCCCTCTTGCTTCCCTGCATCACTTCTACTGATCTTCCCATTCAAATCAGCTGAGAGAACAGTAGCTGGGGGCATCAGGAGAAGTCCTGATGCCCCACTACAAGGTCTGCTCTTAATACAATTTAAACATTTAAGTGTCACAGATGTATCAAATGCATTGCAATGTGTTGAAATCTATCTGACACTGAAAGGGTTAAAAAAAAACCTATGGTCCACGGCACCGGCAAAGCCATGTCACCCACCTGCTAACCTCTCTCTCATTGGGATATATGATGATATATTTCCCTGTCCTATAATGTGTAAACCTTTTGGATTACTACCACATGCTATCTTGAAATCCTTTCAATTAAATGGGCAGGTAATACAATGAACTACATTATTTGTATTACAGTTAATGTAACTTTTAATGCCATATAGTTACATTTGTATCACTATCTGACAAATGTTTAGTTTTAGTCAGAATCTTGGTTCCACATTTTTATGTGGCTTGAATGTTTTGAATTTATTATTGTAGTTTTTCTTATTATTAATTTTGTATTAAGGCTTGTTTTTCGAGTATATATTATTTAAATTCTTACTTCTGGAATATTTGATTTTCAGATTATGTAGAATTATGTCTATCAGTAGTTGATCCTGTTACAAAATTGGCCAATGTTTCTTTAGAATTCCCATGTTTCCATGATGTGATGTGCTGCACTTTGTGATAAATGTACGGCAAATATAATGTTTCCTAAAACTTTTTTTGTATCTAACATCTGTGTTCTATTTACTCTTTCTACTACCTGTGGAGATTTTTATATTAGATGACTGGGATATCGTTTTTGTCTGAACTTAACGAAAAGTTGTTTTTGCATGTTCTTCAAAATCTATATTTCTATTATAATTACTCATATGCCTCCTATTGAGCTTTTAATTATAGGTTTAATTAAACTGCCATAATTTATTTCATTTAGAAGAGAGGTCTCTATTTTTGTCTATTTTAATCTAGTGTAGAGATACTTTAGAAAAAATATGTTTATATTTTAACTTCTCTTAACTCTTTGAATGCAAGGTGTTTTTCACTCTTCACCATTTTGTTTGTCTGTCAGTTCTCTAACTGCACAGTAAATCTGATAGCTCTGGCTGCGTATAAATTAGTACTGTTTTTATTGCTTTCTTACCTATCGTAAGAAAAGGTTACATGATATTTGTTTTCATTTTACAGATTTAAATAAAAATACAGCTGATAACATTGACTGCCAGGTCAGTGACTGAATTTATTTTTTATTTATGTTCAGAAATTTACATAAAACTTGGGCATCTAACACATTTAAGGGAATATGCTCTTAATAAAAATCCATAGGCCAATAAATCTCCAATTTTTGCAAAAATAACAATACCCATTGGTGCTGCCTTATTGCTTCATATGGTAGAAGGTGCGCTCACGGGAAACAGACCTTTCACTTCTGGTTGTTGCTAAGGGTTCTTCACAAAAAAAGCAATGTCAATTTCTCTTCAGTAAGAGAAGTCCTGTGGATTTCCCTTCAGTAAGAGAAGTCCTGTAGGAACATGGACATTTATTGACAAACAGCAATTTTCAAGTAGATGTTTTGGTGTTGGGGAAGGTATAAATTGCTGACATCAGCTCTACAAATGAATGTCCTGTGAGTGTGTAATTTTACATAACAAAATTGCTGCAGGGTGGATCTTACCTCCTTGCTCCCTGTTGTTGGCATTGGTGGGGAGGAATAAATATGAATTTGGAAGATGATCTTTCCCTCTAGTCACCAACCAATTAGGGTGAGGAAAAAGGTTTTAAGAGTGAATAGGGGAGTGGGAACACAAACAACCTTATATTTGATTAGTAAGTGTGTCATTTAGCCTTCATCAAACGATTATTGATAGTCATGGAGAAAATTCCCAAATATAAGTTCACAAATTAATGTTGAGCCATGAGCCATTTTTGCACCTGTTCTGATTGACCTTCTGCAGTGATTTTGTCGTGACAGCAATGTTGACCATGTACCCACAGTCAAAAATGTGTCCAATGATATTGAAGGCGTTGGGATTATTTCTGGCCCATAAGTTGGTAAAATTGGGAAGAAATGCATTTTGCCCCATGAACGAATAACAGAAAGCATTTGAAGTCAATGTAGTATACACAAATTAGAAGTCAATGCCAAATTGACGTGGTGGTGTTATATCATTCAGCATACCTTAAATAAAAAAGTGCATACTATATATTGCATCTAATTATGACATGGATTGTTAGAATATACTTTCTTCACACCTCACTCTGATCTGTCAGAATTAGTGAACACCATGAAGTGAGAATATATGAAGGATTATACTTCTAGTGGAGAAAGAGATATATTTTTAGTAAGAAGGTTCACAGTCCTATAAAGTGATTTGAGAGGAAGAATACATTATTTAAAATTGTAATTGATTCAAAAGAGGCAATGGATCCTCTTGTCTGTGTTAACTACTCTTAATAATAAATGTTCAAGTAGGTATATTATTGGTATATTATGAATACATAATCATACTTTCTGTTTTCTACAGACAGAAAAACACAGGATGTTTCAGGCATTATGCCATGTGAACAGAGGGTGCTGGAGTGAGGAAGATTTGAGAGAAGCTGTTAATTCTTGCCCAGATTACACTTCTGCTCTTCAATATCTTTCACATGAGTGCCACATATGTTGTAATCAATACCCGTTTTCTAAGGTAATTCAGTTTATTTCTCCATTGTATGTGTGTATTTGTGTGTGTGTGTTCCTTTTTATTCCCCAACAATCCAACTTCCTGGATAGGTTTGGTCTGTACCAGAGTAGGCTATATATCTTTGATGGGATTTCATCAAACAGTGAATGGCTGAATGTGCAGGAAATGTTCTGATTCTTCAATAGCCTGATTGCATCAAAGAGAAAGTTTCAGACAGATCTGTCAGTTCCTTCCATCAGTGTCAGACATATGTGGGGCAGATATACAGATACACATACATTTTTTGTGTGTGTATCACTGTAATGGTGGCATTTATGCAAATTTCTAATTATATTTCCCTGCCTCTCATACAGAAGGCAGGGAAATGTGACTATTCATTGATAAATACCCCAAGCTATCTGTCAGTGGTGGAGATGTCGAGAGGAATAAGTGATAATCTCTTCTTCCCGCAGCTTGCTGAATCCTGGTTTATGCGTGTGCTAAAGGTTTGGGAGCACAATACCATGTGTATGCATGTTAGTGACCTTTCTGTTAGAACACAGAGTACTACAAAAAATACAAAAACAGCATGTTAATATGAGTGTCATCATTAAAATACATTATTATAAGGTATTATAATGATATAATTATAATATTTTACCAATCTCCAGTGAAAGATCTGGATCAACATGGATGATGTGTTATGAGCTGAACTTAATGGATGCTATTTAAATATTTTCTAACATTCCAGGCTTGTTCCACTGTCTGCTGGTGGTCACAGTACCACTGATAACCTGTCTGTTTCTCCAACCTTGCTCCACTGTTCCATAGTATCCACAGCCCATGTTTGTTCCATGGCCCCACTGGGAGTCACTGAACCCCCTGACACCTTAGTTTTGTTTCACTGTCCATTGGTAGTCACAGAACCACACATACACTGTCTGAAACCCCAGCCTTATCCCACTGGTGGAGAATCTCACATACACTGTCTGACATCCTAATCTTGTTCTACTGGTTTCTCATCTCTCAAACTCAGACCCTCCCCAGCAGCCATGTCTCCCCTCACACACAATCAGGCGACAAAGAGGTCAGCCTAACCTGCCTCCACCCACAAGTCTTTTATCCCTCCTTCTAGGACAGTCTCCCACTTTCCCCAGGTATCTCTGACTTTTTCTAATCATAGTTGTCTCCCTGCCCCTTCACCCCTGTCTGTCTAACCTCTTCATTTCCCAACAAAGTCTCTCATGGTCTGTCTCCCTCAGCCAGGTTCCCCCCCACACACACACACATGTCTCCATTATCAAGGTTCTTCCTGTCCCTGCCATCATAAACCAAAAGGCAAACAAACATTTGCAGGTTTTCCACATTCCCACAAATACAGGTGAACAACCTGCAACAGATGCCACCCACCACAAACAGGTGGCCATCTTCCCAAAACCACCTACAGACACATATTACATAAAAACAAAAGAAAAAAAAAGACCAAGAGTGCACCACATAGAGTACTAACAAAAATTGCTGCCATTCTGGGGCAAACCAACTGTGCTGAAGGGAATAAATAAATATTCCCTTTTATTTAAATGACGCTTTTATGGATTCAGAGGAATAAAAGCCCCGTTAAAATCAAAGGGAATTTGTTGTGTTCTTATCCCCCCCCCCCCAACACACACACACAGTGAAGTTGTTTTGCTCAAAAATTGCATGTCTTTAGCTTGATGAGGCTCACTTTGTTTTGGGAAGGATAAAAGCTGATCTACTAAGAAAAAGTGGTGCGGTTCTGTGTAAACCAAATCCATCATAGGGAAAATAAAAATGTCCAGAGGGATATCCACTCAAAGGGTTAAGTGTGACATGCCTGTTCCAGGTATTAAAATGTTGCTACTGATCAATCCACTCAAATCCAAGCCAAATCTCTATTAGAAGTAGAAACAAAAAATAATACAAAACAATAGATCATTAGAGGTCAGGATTAAATGTCAATAATATGGCCAATCTTCACACACCTGGGAAAACAACATAACTGATGGAACATGGGGCCCTATGCCCAAGAGAAAAGAGGAGTAATAGTAACATAGTACCAAAGGTGATCAAGTCCATTAAGCTCAGCCAATGTCAGGTCTCCTTTGCTGAACCAAAGGCATGGAGATATCGATCAAATTAACTATGTTGTAAACATTGCTCACATTTCTTTTTCCCTTCCAGTTTGTGACAATGACTCACTGCTGCTGTTCACTCTGTGAATCTTGTTTCATTAACTATTTCACCACTGTGATCAAAGAGAAAAGTATTATATATGTGGTGTGCCCTCTTTGTAAGAAACCAGATCTGGAGAAAGGAGGAAATACAGAAGATACCGTGGAGTTTTTCAACCTTTTAGATACACAGGTCTGGTTATAAATTAACATGTTTTATAGACATTCCAGGGGTGAATGTGTTTGGACTTTGGTTTCTTTCTCATACACCTTCAGGGGATGTACTAAAGTATACAATCATTTTAGTGCAAACGAGCAAACACACTCCACAGTCATTAAGGTTTTCATACCAGCAAGTCCTTACGCTGGCTTCATAGCATGCACAGGAAATGAAATCCAGGAAACATCCATGCATTTACCCTTTGCCCTTCCCATAGCTCAAGCGGTATTAAGGTGAACACATATCTCTTTAAATCAGGGATGCTTATAAAACACATATTGCAGGGTTCTACTAATTCCTATGCAGTCCTACAGAAAATGTCATAAGTGTCAGTGATTTAAAAGGATATGTGGTCACCTTAAGTGGGGTAAATGTGAGACATTTCTGCATAGCTTTCTTAGTACATAGTGATAGGCAAGCACAGTACCACTAAGTTGTTTACCATTCCTATTATAGGGCAGAAGCTAATTAGTGCACCCCCTATTATATTCCAAAGAAGTATTAAGACATGAAACTTACCTGTTGCAACAGGCTGCAAACATGCAAAACAGAAGTCAGCTATGTGACTAGTCTGATTCAAGGGCATTTGTCAGGTTTTAGGAGATTAGTGCTGTGAAAATCACTGTGCCATTATACAGTGTAAAGGAGCACTAAACTAAAACTTGCACCAGAGTGGTAAGTTCACTGCAGACTGGGCTTCCAGCCATATATTTCTATTCAATGCAGGATCACTGGTCCTAAAATTCAGAAAATACCCATCTGATGCCATTGACTCGAAAATAAAAATATCCTTGGTTTAATACTATTAAACATTAAAAAGCATACCGATGTAACATTTATACAGCAGCTAAAAAACACAATTTGAGTATCCTGAAATTCATGTCCAGATGTTGGATTAAAGATGCACTTGTAGACAATTGGGTGCTACAAATGACTTTGATGCATTGCTAAGTTAATTTGAATTCAATGGGTTAAGGTTCTGTGTTGTAAATACTTTGAATCATTACTATAACTAACAACGTCTGTCTCTTTTATCTTATTTTCTTGACTATCTAGATACGTCATTACCTTGATAAAGCAACACATGATTTATTTCAAAGGAAACTAAGGGACAGAACATTAATGCAGATGCCCAATTTCCGGTGGTGTTGTCATGTAAGTTGAAAATATTGGGACCTAAATCTGATTGCAGGGGTTCCTATCCTGTTTTATATTGTAAATAAAGTACCTAAAACCTATTTTCCCATGTTGAAGGGATACATTACAGTATACAAGTCATGGCTAAAAGTCTCTCACTATAGTGGATATTATCCACATGCCTGGATAAAGTGAGTATAAGAGTTAGATTTTAGGGATATATTTTAGGGCTATGGGTTAAATTTTATGGTTATGTTTTATGACAAGGGGTTATATGTTAGGCCCTTGAATTGGGTTTTAGAGTTAGGTGTTAGTGAAGCTGATGTACTAAGAAAAAGTGGCGCAGTTCTGGAGTAACCGTACAGCACTAACAGGAGCAAATGAAAATTTCCATTAATTGAAAAGGATATTTTAATCCCTTGATTGCAACTCAGTGTAAAGCAATGTGATCTCTCTAGCATTCAAAGGAGTTAAAAGCCTCCACTAAAATTAATGGGAATTTGTATTTGTTCTGTATGCTGCAGTTGAGTTTAATAAGACCACTTATCCATTATATATCATCCTCAGTGGATAGGGGTATATGGGCTAAAATTTGTTTTTTGGGTCCGGTGTTTAAGTCCAGTGGTCAGGGTTAGTATTAGATTTCAGGTTTGGGGGGCTGAGGCTCTGAACTAATCATCTTCCTTCCCTCTACAACCAGCCTTACCCCAGATATTACCCTCACCATTAACAACCCGACCATCACACCGACCCCTACAGTTTGCTGCCTGGGGGTCACATTTGCCCTATCCTTCATTCCTCACATCCAGTCAATCTCCAAATCATGCCGCCTCCAGCTCTGCAACATCTCTAGAATCCGACCCTTTCTCACACAAGACACTACCAACATTCTAATCCGAACACTCATCATGTCCAGTCTTGACTACTGTAACTCATTACTAATTGGCCTTCCTCTCACCCAACTAACCCCACTACAGTCCATAATGAACTCGCTGCAAGACTAATCTACCTCACTCATCACTTCTTTGACACCAAAGTTCTGGTGCTTACTTATAGAACCCTCACTAACACCTCACCCCCCTATATTTCATTTCTCATTTCCAAATACACTCCCTCTCACCATCTTCTCTCTGCACACGAATTTCTCCTCTCCATAGCTTATCATATCCTCCCACTCCCGCCTGCAGGACTTCTCCCATGCTGCACCTCAACTCTGGAACTCCCTCCCCCGCCAAATCAGACTCTCCCCCAGCCTTCAAATCTTCAGCTGCTCTCTGAAAACTCACCTCTTCAGGGAAGCCTATCAACTGCCTCCATAACCATTATCACTAAGAATCACCCCTTGCCCAGACCACTGCACTCAACAGTACTTCTCACTCCCACCCACTAACTGGCAGTTCATGTGGCAGGAGGCACTTACACCCAATAGCACTTACTCCTTCTATGTCAAACCTACCTTCCACTAGACTGTAAGCTCTCACAAGCATGGCTCTCTGATCCTTCTGTTCTCTACATTTGATTGTACTATTTAATACCTCTGTATGTCTATTCCCTACTGTAAAGCACTGTGGAATTTGTTGGCGCTATATAAATAAAGGTTACTAAAAGACTAATAATGATAAGATGATTATTATATGATTTTACAGTGTGTGGTGCACCCTTCTGACACTTTGAGTGCCAGAGGCGTGTGCAACACATTGCTTTGTAAAGCGTTGCAGACCCCTCTTTACTAAGCTACATATGCTCAAAATCCTCCCCTTAACTGCTCTTGCCATTGCCCAGTAAATGTTATATGGTTAGTGTGTGAAGAGTGCTAGCAGTCCTACACTGGCAGAGTGTGTCCACTACTGTAATCATATGCTCTAGTACCATGTTTGATGAATATAATGATAGTAGTGCTGATTTTTAATGTGAATTACACGGCAGAGCTGTTAGCTTCAATACAGATATAGTAGGCAATTTGTTACACAGGTCAATAACACAGCAGCCCCATTGTATGATTGTCTTGTTCTTGTGCTTGTGGAGTGATTTCTGTCTATTGTTGCTTGTGTGAAAATAAAGCACGATATATCTCTTTCTTTAGCATCTGTCACTATCACTCTCAGTACCCCCTGAGGTAGGATCTCCTCCTGTCTATCCCCCTATAAGTCAAAAGTATTTTTTTTATTTATTTTTTATACTCTGTCTCTGTCACTATCAGTGTCACTGTCTGCATATCACACCCACGGTCCCTGCAAATATCCAGAGAACTGGCTACCACCAATACTCCTTAACCCCTTAACAACCGGCAGATCGTCGAGGCGATGCGACTGAATGACTGCGGAGCATTTTTTTTTTTCATTTTCTGGTTCCGGACTCCCCGAACGGCGTGCAGCTGTGGGGGGAGCCTGGAACTCCATGACGGTCATAGTACATCATGGGTCGTTCAGTCAGATCGACCCTTGACGTACTATGACCGTCAAGGGTCGTTAAGGGGTTAAACATAATAACTCCAGGTCCAGCTTTGCCTGTTTGCCTCTACACTAGCTACCGTCAAAATTTCAGCAGCTTGCTCTCTTTCCTAAGAACATACTGACAACCTGCAGTAACTGACATCCCCTTTTATACTGACTAATGATCTCTGTGGGAATATATAGGGGAAATGCTTCACATGAGAGCAAATTACATAATTAGCATTTATTTCAATGCAATGAAAAAAGTGGAGAAATTGCACTTTTCACTGGAATTCCTGCACCGAGAGGGAAGTGCTATTTTTTCATATTTCACTTTATGGGCAAAAAGTTTGCTCATCCCTTGCTAAAGTGTTTTTTTAAATAGATTTTATGATAATAAGAGACACTAAGACAATAATAAGAAATCCAGGGCCTAGATGCACTATAGATCAATGCTGTTTTGATATGATCTTGTCAATGTGTTCGAAACACTTCGACATTTCGATCTACACACAAATCGACATATTTACTAAAATCGTCGGATGAAAGCAGAGAGTTGGAGAAGGTCCCTATTAGCATACAGGATTGTCAAAGTGCTGTTGATATGGAAGGGATGTCCTCCCTTCACACATCTCCAACACTACGACAATTCTGAAGTAGAACACCATTCTCTCTCTGCATCCCTCCTGTAACCCTTTCAATGCCATTAGGAATTGCACACCTCTGTGGCACTGAAAAGGTTAAAAAGCTGCATTATTAACAACAATTTACTTTGTTGTTAATATTTCTTTAATACAAAATGGAAGTGGTAATAGCAGAAAAAAATAAATAAAAACATTTGTGACAGCAGGCTTCTAATTACCAAAAGCAATTGAGTGTGGTTACTTGAGGAGGTGCATTTTGCAAGGAGACACATCAACCATCCTCTCCACTGAAATTTATTATAGCAGTGACTTGCATCCAACCTCTCCCTCCTACACTTTTTTATTAGACCAGTGGGTTTCTTGTTGGGGCTAATAGTTGGATGACAATGGGCATCAGGACAAACACCCACATGTTATGAAACGGCATCAGCAATGCACATCACTCAGCAATGCACATGCGTCTTTGGCAATGGCGAGTGAGGATGAAGTGAGAGTATACAGAATCTAACAGAATCAATGAGATATATCCTTTTGTAGAGTACAAGGGGATCTTGGCTGGGATCGACATGCACGATAAGCTATGATCTTAATTGTTATCTATAATTCTGATGTGTATTTTGATGGCTTCACTATTGTCATAAGTAATTGACAGTATTTTTCTACTGCTGCCAGTGACAGCTGCATGCCGATTCATGATGTGGGTATTTTTCCTGGCAGTCAAAACATTCATAGCTATTTCTGTCTTATGTATACGTGTTAGGCACCCAGCTTGGCAAGCAGGTGGTCTCCTTTGGAAGCAGATGCTTTGCCAAGTTTTCAGCCAGCTTGGTGAAGCATAGCCTCATCTGTTAGCCTCATCTACTGTTAAAATCCCATTCAGCTCACATACTCCGCTGCTCCATCTGCACACCCACCGATACACCTACTTCACATCATCCTTCACCCATACCCTAAAGCATGTACCCCTGTGTATTTCACACATTTGCTCTTCCTTTTTTATGTCCATACTATTCAGATAGGCCACACAATTTCACAATACAGCTCAGCTACTCCCTTTCACAATCACAATCTGAACTGCACTGCTAAAATCTTGTGCAGCTCACACACTCAGCTGTTCCGTCTATACAACCAATGAAGCACATACTTCACATTATATTCCACTTCACAAATAAATTCTCTCTTAAATCATCTGACAGCTTCATTGTCATTCTTCTCTCCCACATTAATACACTCCGTCTCAACAGTCCGCCCTATCCCGTCAAAACTCCACTGTGCTTTATGTACTCTACTACTATCATCGACACTGTTCTCGTTGAAGAGATAAGATGTGATTCTCCCTACAAACTCTCTATAACCCATCCTCATCTGCTGCTTCGCCACGTGTGGCAGTGGATGTTTGGACAAGCTTCCACAATCTGGGTGCCTTCTTGTCCAAGCAACTGCTGCCAGAGGAGACCCCTGCATTAGAATGTGAATACTTTTGACAATGGAACAATCAGTAGCTTTTACTCTGCTACATCATGTACCCACAACTCTATTACAGTAATTAGAGTGATAGCAGAGACAATTCTGGCTCCATAAAGATCTACAAGGACATCCCAACATCTCCAACCTCAGATAGGCGATGTTAGGACTGTGAACTCCGACAGCAGAGGCTGCTATCAAAGCTTAGTGAATGTGGTGATCAGCCACATTAACATACACACACAACGACATGCATACGACTATGGCTCATTATCTTGCATCACCATATGGAAATGAGTCATTATGCTTCATTTCCATATGGAAATAGGCCATTGTCAATGAGATGAATGGAAATTCGTAAACCTGCCGGATTGATGTCGGAGTGCTGGTGATATAATGTTGTAGACACTTTAGAGAATACTGTCGATGTGCCCATGACACTGCTCTGACAGGGCATCAACATTTTTAGCCCTCTTCGAAGTTTAGTGCATCTAGGCCCAGAGCTTTTAATTATCTTCCTTTAATGTGCTATAGTACAAATCAGTTTCATTCTAGGTGTCTCTGCCTTTTTACAGCATGGTTAAAATAATTGTCTATGTATATTTTGGTGCTAAAGATAGGTTACATTAATTATTGGTAATTAAATAAAATAAATTCACTGACATATTTTCCCATACACAGCTTATCTGGCAACTTGTTTATGTAATTTGTACATATTTAAAATGTGCCTTTTGTACTTATATTACATTAATGCACTATATCTTTAACCTGTTCATTTATATTCCTTTAGTGTTCTTTTGGACTTCTTCATGAAGCAGCCAGATTACGAATGGATTGTCCGTCTTGTCAAAAAAGCACCTGCTTCAACTGCAAAGAACCCGTAAGTAGTCCTATATTACACTGTTCTCTTAAAGAGCCCTATTATCCAAAAGTTGTTTTAACACTTTGGTTGTCAGAGCGGTATGCATTGGATACCTCTCTGGCACTCAAAGATAAAAGACAGTTTTAAATTTAGAATGTCGTTTTGTTGTTTTGTCCATAAAAACTTTTTATATTTTTGTAATGGAGAAGAAAATAAGCTAAATGGCACAAACCCTATCTCTCAAACTGATATGGTTTGAGAGATATAGGCATTGAAAGTTCCCTCCTCCCTCCCTTTCTCCTGACGTCAGCGTCTAGCTGCAGAGCCGAAATCGTGTTATTGCAAAAGAATTACTTCACTGGAAATTGCAAACCAGGCACACTTTGTAGACCTTTTCAATTAAGTAATTATTATGCAAGAACAAGATTTCGGCTCTGCTATAGAGCCTCCTCGAGTCTTACGACTCGAATTTCCTGCTGTCAGCTTTACAGCTGACATCAGGAGAAGGGGAGGGGGGGACTTTCAATGCCTACATCTCTCAAACCATAGCAGTTTGAGAGATACAGTTTGTGCCATTCAGCATATTTTCTTCTGCTCTACAAAACTATAAAACATTACTGTCCCTTTATAGTGACAAATTTTCAGAGAGGTAAAGACATTTTTTTTACTAGAGAAATGTTAGCATGGTCAAACTTGATGTCTAAACAAATCATGTGTTAAAAACTGACAACT
This sequence comes from Rhinophrynus dorsalis, assembly GCA_037306005.1. NCBI lineage: Eukaryota > Metazoa > Chordata > Amphibia > Anura > Rhinophrynidae > Rhinophrynus > Rhinophrynus dorsalis. Next base: position 93,305,204 of record CM074723.1, on the reverse strand, counting down.
CCAGTTTTAATGCTAATAATTATCTCCAAAAGAAAAGTGGAGTAATTCTGAGGCAAACTAATAACTAGGGGTGGGCAAAATCTCTCGCCATGTTCCTGTGGGAAATTCCACGAAAACCACATTTTCGTGGGAAAATCTCCTTTGAAACCTGCGATTAAAATCTTCACATTTTTCGCCCATTGGCCAAAATATTTCGCCATTTTTTCAATGGCTAGAAAGTTTCCACCCATTGAGTTACGTTGTTTTCGAGTTTTCGCTATAAAAAAATGTGACGTATTCCAGGAAGTGAAACACAATAGAAGCTACTACAGAGCGAGGTAGACGTGCTGTGCTGTTCTGCTGTAATTGTGAGGCAAAATTGAGGCTGGAGAAGTTCATAGTGACTGCCATGGCTATGACCAGGATTAAAAATAATAAAAGGAGGAACTGGAAGGACCATTATGTGTCCAATGACTCTTGGAAACAAGACAAAAAATTACTGGCATTAAAAGATTTAAAAAAAAAAAAAAAAACAACCTTAAAATATGATGACAGATTAAACCACTCCCACTTTTAAGACAGTTTTATCTTTTTGATGAAGATGGTAGAATTGAATGCAAAAAAGTCCCTACTGTCACTCACCAACTCAACAAAACCTGCAACAGGTGTTACTGCAAGCACAGTGCACCTATAAAACACAAGCAGACAAACAACACTCTCCTGCCCCGCCTTCAAAGTGGGGATAAGGTGTGGTTGGACACTTCTCACCCTCATTTGTCCTGCCCTACTAAGAAACTGGGCCCATGATACTTGGGGCCGTTTCCAGTTTCACAAGTCATCAACCCTGTGACCTACCGCCTACAACTCCCTTCTGCATGGAAGGTCCATCCTACTTTCCACACCTCCCACTTAAGCCCTGGAAACCCAGTTGCATCCCTTCAGCTACTCTGGTCCGTCCGTCGCCTATCCAGGTTGAAGGGGCCGAAGAGTATGAGGTGGAAAGGAGAGTGGATTTGTGTGTCTGACTGGATCATCTAGAATATCTAGTGCATTGGCTGGGGTATGGCCCCGAGGAATGTTCCTGGGAGCCGTTGTCCAATATTCATGCCCCTGCTCTTCTTCATTCCTTCCATACCGACCATCCCGGTTCCCGGCGCGTCCGGAGGCCGCGCGTCGGGGGGGATTCTGTCTGATACTGTAGATCCATCCGGGGCGTCGCTAGGCAACCACATCGGTGGCGTCACGTGAGGTTGCGTTGCACCACAGTATTTAGCCCGACGTGTACTAGTAACCGGTTCTCTATTATTCGAGCTCGTTCTCACTTTGTTTCTGCAGTCTTCTCTGTTGGATCCTTTCCTTGCCTGCTGTTTTCTCGTGTATGACCTTGGTCTGCCTACCGGATTCTGCATCTTGAGCTGCCTGCCCTGACCCCTGGCTTGGACACCACTCTCCATCTTGAGCTGCCTGCCCTGACCCCTGGCTTGGACACCACTCTACATCTTGAGCTGCCTGCCCTGACCCCTGGCTTGGACACCACTCTACATCTTGAGCTGCCTGCCCTGACCCCTGGCTTGGACACCACTCTGCATCTTGAGCTGCCTGCCCTGACCCCTGGCTTGGACACCACTCTGCATCTTGAGCTGCCTGCCCTGACCCTTGACTTGGACACTACTCTGCATCCTGAGTTGCTTGCCCTGACCTCTGCCTTGGCCTGCTCCAGTGGTTCCTGTTGTCTGCAGTCCTCCTGCTTGGTCTTTTGGCTCCCTGTGGACTCTAAGGTACCCAATTCCCTTGTATATGTGTATATGTATATATATATATATATATATATATATATATATATATATATATATCGCTTATATATGTATGCTCTGGGTTTCTTTGGGTCTCTCTGCTCTGTATTTGGTATCCTATCTTTTGCCTTTAGCCTATTATTCAGAACATACCAGAGCTGCTTGTGCAAACTCGCTGTAGCCTTTTCTACACCGAGTGGGGTTTCTCGCAGCGCACATTCACATCCTCTTTGAGGTTGAGCTGACACGGCCACCTTAAGTGGTGATAGGTTGAATGTGTTGCTTTTCTGTTATGTTGCCATGTAGGATGCAGTTCTTAGGCAGAAACTTTCTATAGAACGTTTGGGGTTATGTCATGTTGGCAAAGAGAAATGTTTGTTATTATTTGGGGTTGTAATCCAAAACTGCTGTGGTGTTGTCTTGTTGTGTAACTATTCATTTAGTCGTAGTTTCCAGAAGAATCCGTCCAGGTCTTGATATGATTTGTAGCTTATCAGCTTGTGTTTTCCTTAGCTAGGCATTTATTGTGTATGTCACATTTTTGAATCACAGAATTATTCTGACTTTATAAAGGGAGATTGTTGTACTCTAAAGTGTGTCCTTAAAATTGAATGTTAGCCCAATAAAAAAGGTATTATTACATAACGTGATACTCATTCATTTGGCATCTACACCACTAGACTAACACAACTATCCAAAATTAAAAGATAGATAGATATGCACAGTTCTGTGCAAAAGTCTTAGGCATTTGTGAACATTTTTATCAATTAACAAAATGCATAGTTAGTGATTTTGGTAAATCATCACATTTTCTAAAAAAATGACAATACTATTCCAGCTAGTCGCTCTATAAATTTAGTTTTTAGCCAAAGCTGTATAATTCCCCTTAAACAGTTATACCAAACAGGTGCTATTGATTATAAGTTTAATATGTAAATTAAAACACAGTCATCAGTTTAATGTCAAAAGTCATACACCATGGCAAGATCTCAGCACAGGAACAAGACAAAAGGTAGTTCTACTGCATCAGTAAGATCTCTTCCAGGAAGAAATTTCAAGACAGACAGGGGATTCCAGATGTGCTGTCCAAACTCTTTTGAAGAAGCACAAAGAAACATGCAACATTGAGGACAGTAGACACAGTGGTCGGCCAAGGAAACTTAGTGCAGCAGATGAAAGACACGTCATGCTTACTTCCCTTCACAATCAGATGATGTCCAGCAGTGCCATCAGCTCAGACTTGGCAGAACACAGTGGGATCCTGGTATACCCATCTACTGTCTAGAGAAGTCTGGTCAGAAGTGGTCTTCATGGAAGACTTGCGGCCAAAATGCCATACCTCCAACATTGCAGTGTGTTGTGTACCCCTCTGGCACTGAAAGTTTTAATGGAAATTTTTAGATTTTTTATTTGTTCCCTATGGTGTAGTTAATTCGCTACAGAATGGTTTTCATTATTCATATTAAATCAGCTTTTTACTGTTTGCCATTGTTTACTCAATATTTCCATATTCGATTACTCAGTGGGAAGAACAACATGAACGAATCAGCTGTGAAGAGTTTAGAATTTGGAAGCTGAACAATCAGCCAAGCTATCAAGAGGTGAAACTGGAAGCTTATCTTACCACAAATGGGATAGGTAAGATCATTACAACAGCGTTCAAGTCGTATTAAAGGACAACTAACACCTCTAATAATAGCTCGTCCCCCCTAATTTACCTTATTATGGCTTGAATACCCTATGAATTTTGCCCCTGTACCTTTGTTCAAGAGATAACATCTACATTCTGTTCTGGATGTCATATCCATGGAGGCAGCCATGACAGTAGCTAGTATGATTCTTCAAATCGAAACAGGCAAATTGCATAACATTACATCTCCCATTAAGGACCGGAGGGTTGTGCAATGCATTGCAAAGCAAGGTTTTAAAAACTTTTCTGGTCCTTAAAGAGGTACAACAGTGAGCATCAGTGAGTGACTCAGCAGTGAAAAAGTTAAACAAGTAACAATCTGGACAGGGCTGCATGATGCAGTGCAGTGCTACTTTGCATAAACACTCCTCATAACTCTTTCAGTTCTGGGTTGCTCTCTTGAGCTCACCTTAGAGGGAACCATGGTAAGATTGCCATTTGCAGTGAGAAGTAAAAAAAAACTGGAAAAACAATTATAAATTGAATTAAAATGTATCATAATATATGAATGTATAATATTTTTCAATCCTGTTCAATGATATAGTTCAGCCTATAAATAGGCTCTGTAAGAAATTCTATCTATCTATCTATCTATCTATCTATCTATCTATCTATCTATCTGTCTATCTATCCCCTCTTACCAAGGGTACAATTGGCCTTTGGGGTAGGTTGTAATTAAGAAACACACAGATAAGGGATAATAATAAAGATGATTGTATTATGTACATAATCAAATTACTGTTACAGTTTGGATGATATCTATATGAATAAAACAATATTAAGAGTCACGGAAATGGAAAGGATGGAATTAAATTGGATACCAGTAAATTATATGATGACAGTCTCCTTATACCCTCCAGCACAAATCTTGGTTTCTGGTCTCTTATCTGCTGGGCTCACATCTGGATTCTCAAGGACAGATCTTCTTCCCAGGCTGCTCTTCTCTCATGCTTCTCTCTCCTCTGCCCTCCTCATGCTCTTCTCCTTTACTTCTCTTCTCTCATGCTCTCCTCAAGTTCTGATTCCACCCCAAAAATACTGCTCCTTTATACCATTTTTCATATCAGTTAGATCTGGTGAGAACTGGTTAGCTCAACTGAGTTTTCTCATCCCACCCACTTGCAAATTTATGGTGGCCTCAAACTAGATATTATTGATGGGGGGAAAACTCAAGGAACAGATTTATCAGAAGCATTTGGTTTCTTATCTGAACTCTTTGTTTAGTTGACAAACAAAAAGAAACAAAAAGACTCACTCCTTTCTTATTTAACTAAGAAGGACCTTTCTTTGATTTCTCAAACACCTAACCAAGGAAGAACATTCTGTCAAATGCCCCTGCAGTTTGGGACAGCTGAAATTGTCTTGAATTCTTAATTAAGCAAATATAATTCCCACTGTTCCAAGCCATAATACAGACCTATACCCATGCATTTTATAGCTATATATATATATATATATATATCTTATACACACACATATACATGTCTATATCCATATAGATAAAAGATATGTATGCATACATAAACACACACATATATATATCTCAACAGACAAACCCCTGTTATATGTCATATTTGATCCATTTTGACTTTCTTACAGCTCCATAGACTAACATATGCATTGGGGAGTTTATCTCACCTTAGTGCATAACCCTTATCAGTGGAAGATACTTCACATGCAGTATTTGCAGCCAGATTCACCATGTTAAAGGGATAGTAATACTTAAAATGTAAAAAAAAATATGTTGTAGGATTTATCCCCCTGAGTAAAATAAGAGTACTCCCACTGCTGAGAGGTGTTTTATTCAAAAGTTATTAATTTTCAAAGTTGAATTTTTTAGGTGCAATATCATAGTGGCCTGAAATTGTACAGTGGCGCTGTTGCTACACGATCCTATGGACAACTCTGGTCAGTTGACCATAAATCTCCATAGGATGGTGTAGCAACAGCGCCACTGTACAATTTCAGGCCACTGTGATATTGCACCTAAAAAATTCAACTTTGAAAATTAATAACTTTTGAATGAAACACCTTTCAGCAGTGGGAGTACTCTTGTTTTACTCAGGGGGATAAATCCTACAACATATTTTTTTTTACATTTTAAGTATTATTATCCCTTTAAAATGACACTGACTTCTGTCAGGTTACCCTTATGATTGCCTTACCATGAGACTGTACCTCATTTATGAGAGCTGTCAGCTATCAAGATGCAGCTCATTTTAGAGCCTTTAGAGATATCCCATCAAGTATGAGAAAAGATGGAAATGAAATATGACTTTGAAAGTAAAATAATACAGCTCCTCTCTTTTTTGAATTTTTAAAGGTAGAACTACATTTATTTGCATTCATCTTCAATATATGTGTAATAATCCAATGCCCTTCTCAATATTCTGTATTCAGAAACATTAAACTGCAGCCCTCTAAGGACAGTAATCAGGAAGATAAAGAAGGAACACATACATATTCCCATGATTTAAACAGGATTTTCAGCCCTCAAAGTGCTTGAGTAACGTGATTAAACTTTATTTAAAAATGTAATGAACACACTAGAGGTTTGAAGTGAGACAAGTTATCAATGTTCATGTTTTTTCCAGATTGCCCTTCTTGCAAATTCCGTTTTGACCTTTCGAAAGGTGGCTGCTTACATTTCAGCTGTACACAGTGCAAACATGATTTCTGTGGTGGGTGTTGGAGACCTTTTAAATTGGGATCAGTAAGTTCAAGCTTTTATTTCAAACCACTTTTCTGAAGCAAATCACATTTCTTTACAGGCATGCTCAGAGGAAAATGTTTTTTTGTGGCCTTCTATGACCTTGTTGTATAATTGGTCCTTGCTGTACACTTTCAGCCATGGTGTATCATTCGAACTGGGCATTTCTGGTCAAGGTATAGAAGGTGTTCTTTAATAAAAGGTGATGACATTACTGGTTTGACTTGACTTTCAAACATCTAGTCACTGGCTGGACTGGTCATTGCTATAGTATCAGTGTCCAGATAGTATCATGACCAGATATAACACAGATAATCAAGACAATATTGTTAATGGTTAAAGAATTAAAATTTTAAATTCATGGAAACAGTAAAGACCACATTCCCCATTTTCCCTTCCCTTACCTCCAGCTATTAGCATAACACCAAGCCAACCTCCTATCCCTCCCACCCCTTCTCTTGAAAGAGACACACACACACAAAAATATAATGGCAAATTGTGAGGCCACAACTTTTATTAATTGTAATTTTGACCTATTTAAGGGAAGCCTAGAAGTACCCTTCCCCCACTACATGGCACATTCTGAGCCCCTAATAGCTTGGTCCATGCCTGTACCCAGCTTGCAGCTATGGGAAGTAAAGGGTGGGTCCTTTCAGGCAATCACTGTCTCCCCATCTCTGCTACCTCTCCATGGCCACCTCCAAACCATACCAGGGGAGATGTAAAGGACCCACTGTCGATCTGCCCCAACACTATCTTCATGCCTGCCTTCCCAAAGTGCTTTATGGTAATCACAAGCCCTTTGTGCAGGCTGACCTGGCTGCACAGCACAAGCCTGCCTGCCCACCTTCACTGTTTGGCTATGTTGCACTGTCGGGGCCCTGGAAGTGCCACACCTGCCACCCGTAGAGGGGATACCTAAACCACTGGAGCCTCTGTGCCCGCCCACCCTCTTTCTTGCTGTGACCCATTCTAACCCCTAGAGTCTTCAATAAACACATCCGTATATTCCTGCAGCCCCTTTTCCCCTGGGGGCACACCATCTCCACTGTACCAACCCTCCTCTTCAATTTTGATCTTATACTGAATAATGTGTTGTTGTTTTTTTATCATGGCACCCTGCTCTGCCTGCAACCCAACCTGCCCTACTCCACCTGTCTTCAGTAGCGGGAGAGACAGCCCCATCCTTTTTATGTCCAGGGTTCCCTCTCCCCTGACCTAAACCAGACACCAAGGGAGAGGGTAAGGATGCCAAGCTTCCTGGCCCTTACAGGGCTTCAGGTACAATTCAGCACCCTTCACCAGTTTTTTTTCATAAAATGTAAACTAATGTAGAACATATCTCCATGCAGTCAGAAAGTGCTTAAATAATGAATCTAGTTCCCACTTTGAATTTACTTCTAGACATTTAATACATAATACAATAGCATACATCTTTACATTTCATAAATACTACAATGGCCTTAATCTATACATTTAATACATGTTTTTCTGTCATTCAGGAATGTGATTTCTCTCATGACTGCCATACAAAGGGATTACATGCACATCACACACGGAGCTGCTTTTATTATTTGAGAGACTGGGATGTTGAAAGACTTCACCAGCTTCTAGAGGTACTTCTGCTCACACACATATGTGGGATATTCTTATAAAAGCAAATGTAGAAATCACTCAGATGTCATCTTTCCTTTTGTTTAAATAGCAAAGTGGGATTCAGTATGAAGTGAACACTCCAGGATCTGTAAAAGGTAAATATTTTTTGAGGTGCAAAAAATATATAAAAAATGTTTTATAGCAAAATGTCTATGTAAAAAAAATGTAGAAAATCACAATTATGGCATTATTTAACTGATTGGACATTAGGGTGGTCTAACATCACCTAGAGACCAAATAACAACAGAGGTTGTAAAACATAACAGCCCAATATCAAGATATAAAGAGAAAAATATTCAGCATACTCACCAAAAAGGTACAAACAGCAGGTGTATACAATGTCCTAGCAAGGAACAACTGGCATCTCTAGTTCTCTCAATGTCCACTGTAGGGCACTAATGGATTAAGGGTCAACCTTCATTGCCTCTGTCACCTCCATTTGAGGATGGAGGCAGCCATATTTATCCCAACAGCCCCGATATTAATTCAACACCATCACAGGATGCAATGCATTGCTTTGTCACATTACTTCTGATGATGCTTCTTGGGCCTTATGTTTAAAAGAAACATAGTAGAACATAGAGATCTTCATGAGCACTCTGTTCTTGATTCATACCAAGTTCAATGGATATATATATATATATATATATATATAGCCGTGTTTCTTCTAAAATGTTGGAGGTCTTCAGTTACAATACTGCGTCATTAAGGTTTCTTGGCATGATGGGATTTATGCCAAAGTAAAATGGGTATCAAAGACTGGGTAGTAAATGTGCACCTAATTAATAATGGCAATGTGTTAGTTAATTCTTTCATCAAGTACAATGTATGTACTAAGTAATGAAATAACCAAGTCTGGATTTGCACTGATATTTGCCTCTTTGACAATATAAAACTTTTTGAAAGATTTATTTTCTCTGTCGATTTAATGTAATACTGTATTTCTCTCTGTACTTTATTTTTATGTATTTATGTTATTAAATTATATAAATAATGAACCCCAAGGGTCATCATTACTGAAGTCCCTGAGTGTTTCCTACTCATGGGAAGTTGTAATGGTTCTAATAATACCCGGAAATCATCTTCCATCATGTGATGTCATCTGTTGTCCCAATGACTGCAAATCCTCAGTATTGCCTGCATCTCTAAAATACCCACATTACAAAATTGATAAAACAGTGTACAACAATGTTTGCAACACTGTAGTGATTTGATTATTACAACTGATTAAAATGTTTTACAGTATCTAATTATTAATATGATTAATTTGAAAACCTGACAATCATAATGATTAACTATACATACACAACATATGGTACTTATGTTGCTTTAAGAAAAGAATGCTAAAATAATCTATAAAAAAATAATGAAAAACACAAAATAAAAAAACGTAGGAAAGGAATAAAGATGTATATTTCAGCCTCTTGGATGGTAGAGACATATCAAATGTGTTGATCATTCAAGGGACTAAAATCCCTCTTCATCGAGCTAGTTGTTGCTGTACTCCTAATATGATATGCAGTTAAGTAAAACAGACAACCCCATTATAATATGTATATTTGCAGGAGTTTGCAGTTTGTTGCAGAGATGGAAAGCTGAAAACACTGGACATAACGAGAATACACTAGAAAACAATGCTGGCGAGTATGTTTGTAAATTATATTTTGTATGTTCTTTTGTCTTTGCATTTAACCATTAGGTAAAAAAAAACTCCTCAGACAGTCAGAATCTGCAGAGCAGTTAATAATAAAAAGCTAGAATAACCCCTTAAGGACCAGCGCGTGCACGCGCGGCCAGCACTTGGTTACCACGGGGCTTTTTTTTTATCATCACTTCTGGTTCAGGGCTTCCGGAGAGGCGTGCAGCTGCTCTGGGAGCCCTGAACTCCGTGATGTGCCAGGACCGTCAATGGTCCTTAAGTGTCAGACCAGCGTGACTGTCCGGGTAAGTCAATGGACGCGAAGGGAATAAGAAAAATTAGTTTGATTTGTCTGACTCACAGGTGTCTAGACATATCACTTAGTGCCATACATAAGCCCGGGTCTCCCTTTTTGTGCTCAGGTTAATTATAGCTCATTATAAATAACATTTACAAATTATCAACTTTGCTTCTGTGTTTTTCTTTTTTATTTTATGACTCAGGTTAGATCTCAAGGAATATTTAGTTAAAATAATAAATGCAAATGCCCTGGACCCAGTGGATATGTACACAGAGAATGAAATGAAAGCAGAACTACAGAGGTGGAAGCTTACCGTTCCAGGAGTCAATGGAGCAGAAAGCAGAGAAAGTTACCAACAAAGACTTAAAATGGTGAGAAGACAAACCGTTATATGTACACAGTGGGACTGGATTTAATAAAGACAGGTGCATAGTCCCAGAGTCCAATCCCTGTTTAGCAATCATAGGGTGGGTCTGTGACTCTGTAACAGCTGTTGGATTATGAGGCTATGAAACTGGAGTTATGCACCATCTGGGAGAAATAATTCCCATGAAATTAAATACAATGTTTAACTACTTGAATACTAGAGATGGTCTCCAACACATTGCTTTCCAATGCACTAAAGTTACTTCTAGCATTCAAGGTGTAAAAAGCCATATATAAATTCATGAGAATTGTAGGAATGTTTTTGTGTCCCCTATTCTGCATTAGATTTGCTTATGAATTACTCTAGTTCATCAGTAGATCAACCTCATAGTAAACAGCCACAGATTACCTACGCCTAGACCAGGGTGTAGCTGGTTTGCCCCATAATTACCTCAGTATGATGAACTAAAGGCTTTGACATTTGTATTTTTTGAGAGTAATATCCTCAGCAATGAGCTTGCTATGGTGGCTTAGATATACTCCAACACAAACAACATTTTTATCTTCAGTTTTCATGGCTAATCAAATGCTCTCTAACCTAATTTTCTGTATCCTGTATTAAATTAGCCATTATGTTTTTCTTCAAAAAAAGAGCAAATTCACATTTTTCCAAGTCAATCTTTTCTGAATGGCCATCACCTGGTATGACTACATCCCAGTCATTGTACCAAGACTTTGTTATAGCCACTAAGTTATCCATAGTCATGACTGAAATTTGTTTACTGAGCTTGTTCCTTAAACTAAGGGCATTTGTAAACATACCATGGACATTTTCTTTAGTGCTGCTTTTGGATTCTTCATTTATGGCTATATACATCTCATTTTGTTTTCTTACTCCATCTAGTATGCAAATTCCAGTCCATAGTTAATGTCGCTCATGGGGGGGGGGGGGGGGTTTAATGTCACAGACATCCCTGGCTGGGCATGTTCATTCGGTACTTGTCAACATTGTGGATAAAAGTTCTACACTTACCCTCTCAGCCACTAGAGTAACTTCTTTCAGCACTACAATTTTGGCAATGCCCGGTGGACAATTTGTATTCTCTAGCTACTGCACTTTATACATTTAGAGCCTGTGTAAGTAATTATGTTTTTCAAACCTGCATATTTGGTATATGTTTACTAAAGAAATATGGATAATTCTTACTCTTCTTTCTCATAGGTGAGGAATTTGAGGGTAGAGCATAATTAGGGGTGGGTAATAATTGGGGGTGGAGCTGGGAGCCCGTTATTAGAGTTTGCAGGGAGGTTCATGCATTTTGTTAGGCTTCTGGAAGGCTGTATTTGGTATATAGAATTCCTGTATAAAAAAAAAGTATATTTAATAAATTGATTAATTTAAAATCTATCACAAATTAAAAACTGCAAACGAAATGTATATGCATGAAAAATATTACATTTATTTTGATAAAGGGGTTTGGTGAAAACCAAAAGCAGATGAGAATATGAAAGACTGGTAAGGGAGAAGCATATTACTGATGTCCCTGCAACAAAGTATCATTAAGCCTCTGGCCCTAACAAGTGTAATTGTTTTGTTGTTTTTTTTTTTTTCTTCAGAAAATTAAACAAGAAATACCTTTACAAGTGGATCCTAATTAATGTGAAGACTCCTGGCTGAGAATATGAGTGTCATATTTCTTGTGTCATTTTTTTGAAGATACTAGAGAGAGAAGTGGCCTTTATATATAAGATTTTCCAATGTTTTACATAAAGTTTCTAAGTTCGAGCAGGAACCCATCATATCCTGCTGACTTTGTACAGGTCTGTTATTAACTCAGTGGAAGCTAGAGAGCTCTTCAACATATAGTGAAGAAGTGCATCAGGGGCTCGATTCTATTACCAGCGCTAAAACCGGTGTTACAAGAAAAACAAGTAGCGCGAATTTTGCAAACATGTGTTACGTCGGTATTCTATTGCAGACCCACAGTAAAACAAAACTGGTGTAGACAGCACTTTTCAGAGTACTAACAAAACTGGCTCTGTCTGCTTTTATTTGACTACTGCCTACAAAAAAAGCGCAAAATGTCAAAGTCCAAGGAAATAGGCGTACCTTTGATGACAGAAAGATCAAGTTTAGTGCTAGATGTGTTCCCCACATTAACAAAATCCAACAGAGTGCCCCCTTCGACATATTAACCCCACCTTTTAAAAGTTGACCACAGTGATTCTTTCACCACATTAAATCGACAAATACTGTAGTCGACACTTTAAACCCCCCCTTTAAAATCCAACTTACAATGCTCCCATGGCTTTCTTTCACCATTTATATCCGACGTTTTTCTTCTCCTATTATATTCGACATGCCCTCGTATTTTGTATTGCAAGATTAACCCTATGAGTACCAGAGAGGTAGCAACACATTGCAATGTGCTTGCTACCCCTCTGGCACTCAAAGGGTTAAAAAAATTAGTGGAAACAGTGCTCCTCAATATAAAATAAACCCATATCTTGATTCTTTTTTTTTATAGTCCTGTAAGACGTTTATTGTAACATTAACCCCTTACCGACAATGGACGTACAAAACTGCAAAAACTGTCACTTAGTGACAGAGGACGTACATGTACGTCCCGGAAATAATTTTAAGCAATGAACCAAAAAGTCTGGCAGGCGTTAAATAGTGGGTTAAATAGCGGTTATGTAGTGATATAGTAACAAAGCAAATATGCATAATATATATAATCAAGGTGTTGTTAGAACCTTTAAGTCCTCATATAAAATTATGTATTGAGTTGACCGACTCCAAGATGTCTGATATATAATCGAAAGACGTATGAGATAGTCTTGAGGTCTTCCGGATGGAATATGTGATGTGCTAATGTCTAATTATGTCAGCAAGTGGGACAAGATGGAGCGAGCCACAATTATATTGGAGATACCGGTCATGTTGAGGAGATTTATATCTCCTATGAGATAGGATATGTTTAAACTTCAAGTCATTATCAACAAAACTCTATTTTATTAGGTCAGCTCATCTAACTTTCATTATCCATATAAGCCACCCTTACACTGCTGGTCGCTTGTGAGCCCTAGGCTGGAGAAGCCTCAGATTTCTCACAGCCAGTGTGTGTATGTATGGCTTGCTGCCAAAAGCCGACAATAAGACCTCAAGACTATCTCATATGTCTTTTGATTATATATCAGACATATAGGAGTCAGTCAGCTCAATACATAATTTTATATGAGGACTTAAAGGTTCTAACAACAACTGTGCAGATATTGATTATATATGTTATGTATATTTGCTTTATTACTATATCACGACATAACTGCTATTTAATGTTACAATAAACTTCTTACAGGACTATAAAAAAAAAAGAATCAAGATATAGGTTATTTAACCCTTTGAGTGCCAGAGTGGTACGCAACGCATTGCAAAGCAATGCGTTGCGTACCACTCTGGCACTCAAAGGGTTAATATTGAGGAGCACTGTTTCCACTAATTCTTTTAACCCTTTGAGTGCCAGAGGGGTAGCTACCTCTCTGGTATTCATAGGGTTAATCTTGCAATACAAAATACAAGGGCATGTCGAAAAAAAAAAAAGAAGAAGAAAAATGTTGGATATAAATGGTGAAAGAAAGTCATGGGAGCACTGTAAGTCGGATTTTAAAGGGGGGTTAAAGTGACGCCTACAATATTTGTCGAATTAATGTGGTGAAAGAAAATCACTGTAGTCGAGTTTTAAAAGGGGGGGTTAATATGTAGAAGAGGGGCACTCTGTGTCGGATTTCTAGGCTGTATACTGTATTATACACTGCTTTTATTCGAACAACGATAGTTTTGAAACTGTCATTATGGCTTCTACGCCTCAACCTCTGAGGTGCAGAATTTCTGACTTAACTTGTATAAACAAAACAGGCACTAATACTTAGCTTGGGTAATAGGATACTACTTGCACATTACTGCTGATTTTGTTTTCACAAGTCAGGTAAAAGGATACCAAAAACTGACTTAAAAAAACATAGAGCCTGCTTTTTTTTTTTTAGCGCTGGTAATAGAATCGAGCCCATACTCTAGCATCCAAGGGGCTATCACCTAAATCTCAAAATGCGTCAGGTTCACTCATTGAAGAGATTGGCTTTGTCTGTTTTTTTACATTGCTTTAGTAAATGTGTCAAATTTTATTTTTACCAGCAGCCTCTACTCCATTTTTTTTAAATCAATAAATGTTTACATAACCCAGAATAATAAGCTAGAGGTTCAACAATTGATATGCTTGATGTTTCCATGTCCTTAGAGCCAATGTGGTCTAGAACTTCAGCAGTTTCATAGAGTTCTAAATACTAGAGGGATAACTGAGCCCTACTTCCTAAGGCCTAAAAAAGTTGGGGGTTTATACACTCAGGCGTGATAAAGAGGTGATAAAATAGTGATGACTTTTCCAGTGATCATATCAGTTCCAATGGATCCAATGTACTAAGATTTTTCCAACTTTGGAAATTTTCGTTCATAGGCTGTATACAATTTCATCAGAACTGGAGAAAAGATATCACTTGAGAAATCATCTCCACTTTATCAGACTTTAATGCATCTTCCCCTGTGCAATTGGATTTTATTTTTATGTACAAATTAATTTCGGTATCTATATTTTTCTGTAAATACACTTTCTGGTTCTTGGTAACACTTGTCCTGTAATCCAGCACATGCATTGCGTTCCATCAGAGCAATCAAAGGACAAAACTCCCTCTAGTGTTTAGAACTATGTGAGCAGATTGACCATCAGCAACTATGTTCCACACCCAAAGACTGCAAGCCTGAGCTGCAATAACTATTTAAATACCTCTTTCAGCAGTGGGGCTACACCTTGTGTTTTGTTTTTTTTATATATACAGCAGGATAACCTTGCAATATACAGTACTGTGAAAAAGTCTTAGATTGGTCTGAATAAATGTTGCAAAGTAAGAATGCTTTCAAAAATAAACATTAAAAATAAACTATATCAATTAAAAAAATGATAGTGAGTGAGCAGAAGAAAAATCTAAATCAAATCAATATTTGGTGTGACCACCCTTTGCCTTCAGAACAGCATCAATTCTTCTAGGTACACTTGCACACAGTTTGTTAAGGAACTTGTCAGGTAGGTTGTTCCAAACATCTTGGAGAACTAATCACAGTTCTTTTGTGGATTTAAAGGGATAGTAACACTTCGTTTTAACTTTATTTTATTTTGTAGGCATTAAAAAAACATGAAGAATGATATAAGTCTTATCTCTCAAACCTTTATGGTTTATGAGATATTCACAAGCAAAGTTCCCCTCCCCGCCCCTTTTTCCTAGTGTAAGCCATCTCTTCTCAGATGTGAGTCTGGTTGTATGACAGTACAGATAACAGAAGGGGACAACTTTCTTTGTATGAAAACAATGAAAGCCCTTCCCCCCTTGACAAGTTTTTCAGCTTTTTCCATTATCTTAATTGAAGATTGTCCCTCTCTGCAGTCTACCTGGGCATCTCCCTTCTGATCTATTTGAACAGGGGGGGGATACTTTGTTTGTGAATATCTCTTAAACCATAAAGGTTTCAGAGATAAGACTTATATCATTCTTCATGTTTTTTTAATGCCTACAAAATAAAATAAAGTTAAAATGAAGTATTACTATCCCTTTAAGCAGCCTCAGTTGCTTCTCTCTCTTTATGTAATCCATCTAATCCAATCTATAGGGGCTGTACCATAATTTCCAGGACTTATTATTCTTCTTTACCCTGAAGATAGCTCTTAATTACTTTGGTGGTATGTTTGGGGTCATTGTCATGCCTCAGACACAAACTGCCTTCTGCTATAGCCAAATATTTAAAATTTTGACTCATCAGGCCAGAGCACCTGCTGCCATTTTTCTGTACCCCAGTTCCTGTGTTTTCAAGCATAATTGAGTAGCTTGGCCCTGTTTCCACATTGGAGGTATGGCTTTTTGGCGACAAGTCTTCCATGAGGACCACTTCTGACCAGAACAGTAGATGGGTGTACCAGAATCCCACTGTTTTCTACCAGTTCTGAGCTGATGGAACTGCTGGACATCTTCCGATTGCAAAGAGAAGTAAGCATGATGTGCCTTTCATCTGCTGCACTAAGTTTCCTTGGCCGACCACTGTGTCTACAGTCCTCAATGTTGCCTTGAAATTTCTGCTTGGGAGAGACCTTGGTTATGCAGTATATCTGCCTTGTGTCTTGTTTCTGCTCTCAGTCTTACCCTGGTGCATGACTTTTGACATTAAGCTGTCTTCAACAACCTCACCTTCTTAGCTGTTTTGTTATTCCTCACTCAGTTATCTTCCTCCTACACAGCTGTTTCTGTTTCAGTTAATGATTGTGTTTCAACACACATATTAAATTGATTATCATTAGCACCCATTTGGTATAATTGTTTAATCATACACATGACTATATACCTACAAAATCCCTGACTTTGTGCAAGTTTACCTAGAAGAATTGATGCTGTTTTGAAGGGAGGTCACACCAAATATTGATTCGATTTAGATGTTTATTCTGTTCCCTCACTATCATTTTGTTAACTGATAAACTATTAACATGTCTATTGTTTCGCATCCACTTAAGACTGTTGCACAGTACTGTATGTTTCTGTATTAAGCAATATTATCCCTTGAAGGGGTTATATTAAACGCTGTTCAACACGTGTAGGAAACAACTCTTATCTTCTTTTAAGTGTGGATACTGATGTGCTATACCACAGTGGGAAAGTATGCAAGAGAAAACATACACATTTTATACAAAATAAACAGAAAACCTAGACCAAGAAGACATCTGCAATAAAGTACAAAGCATACAACCAAGATTAAAAACTTGCTTTTATGAACATTAACTCTATGATGGGGAACGATAGTAATGCTTTATGAACCTTTCCCATTTCATGCCACTTTGCAGCTGTTATTTACTTCACATCTTTAGTCAGAGGACAAGCATTTGCCTTTTATGCTTACCAGTTGAAATGTATCTAGATACATTTTGGCTACCTGTGTATAGGATCATTCAGGGTATATAACAGTTAAATTTATTTCAAATATCTTGAAGAAAGCAAATATAAAAATATTTTCCAGGAGCAGAAGCTTTTTTTTATGAAAATCTCTGTTACAGAACTTTTCCTGCTGTGTAACACAAATGTATACCCACTGCTGGCAGTTGTTATATACAAAAGTTATAACAGCTCAAACTATCTATAAGTCACAGATACATTAACAGTTTGAACACACTCAATGATTCATGTGTCTCATTGAATGCAACATCACTGAACATTTAGGAGAAGATGAACTAAAGTGTGATAAAGACAAGATAATTTCTCCAGTGAGATCACTTCTCCAAATCCTATGTTATTCTGTGGAACCTATACACTAAGATTCCTCAAGTTGGAGAAACATAAGTGCATAGCTTTCATAGAAAAACAAAGGAGGAAGATGCTCTTAGATTTCTCCAGTTCCTGTGTTATTCTATGGAGCCTATGCACCAAGACTATCTAGTGGGAGCAAGCTTACTGCATCTGCTTCACAGAGTGACACAGGATCTTGAGAAGTGATATCACTTGAACAAAACACTTGTTAGTAATGGGGGTAGCCTTACTGTATGCATTTAGAAAAGCCCTGCAGCGTATTCATAACAGAAGTGTATTTTAAAAATAGCCCTGCTTGGAACCTAGGGGGTAATTAGTGGCTATGCTACTGTGATCTACCCATTCTTACTATGGCCAGAAAATCCTAGTGGCTTCTATGAATTATGCTCTTGCACTTTGGTTCAGGGGATAACCTCTTTGGTCAGTTCTGGTTGCCATGTTCAGAGAGGCAGACATGACAGTTGCTAACAAGACCATAGACCCTGCTCATTACAAATGTTAATATCAACTCTTGAAACACCAGAGGGGTATGCATGTATTGCTTTGCAATAGGTTGCACACCCTTCTGGTCCTTAACCCTTTAAGGACCGGGAAAATCTGAGGTCATTTTCACTTAAGGACCAGAGCAATTCTGACCTTTTTGACTATGTCTTTGCTCAACAGTGTTTTCCCTCTAAGTCTTTTATTCCACCCCCATAAAATATATACTGAGTTTTTTTTAAGCACAAATAGGGCTTTCTTTTGATACCCCACTTCTGTGGATAACCCACCATTTACTTATTAAAATTAAGAAAGAAAAAAAAAAAAGGTTAAAAAAAAAAAAAGGTAAAAAAGAACAAAAAAAACAACACCAATTTTGTTTTTTCTCTTGGGATCAATTGGGCGCAAAGGGTTACATTTTTATGGAGACTGCATGAAAGGTATGACCGGTCAAGCATACCTACAAAATGTGCAGTTTAAAGTGGCCACTGTCCCCACAGGTGAAAATCCCCATGTCCCTTTTTCCCATCCTATTTTGTCACTGTTTTATCTAAGACATTTAGCGGTATGTATAAGTGTATTACATGGCTCCACAACAATCACACTTCCAATATTGTTTAATGAGATGGATTTTTTTTAAATAAAATTTTTTTGTTAAAAAAAAAGTGTGTTAAAAACAAAAAAAAAAACCAAAAACAACTTATCATTGCAGGTCAGAAATTGACCTGCATTTAGCCAGCCTCCAGCACCAGCAGTGAAGGTGTTAATACCCCCAGCTGCAGTATTTTCTTGTTCCACTAGGTGTCTCCTCTCTGCTTCTCTCTCCCTTACTTTGATAGCAAGGGAGACAGAGGCAGAGGAGAGACATAGAGGCAGTATGCTTTGCATACTGCCTCTATCACTCAGAATGCCGGTACACGTGATCGCTGCTGCTATCATTTAAGCCATGACGGTCCAGGACAGTCATGGGTCCTTAAGGGTATAACAACCCATGACGGTCCAGGACCGTTATGGGTCCTTAAGGGGTTAAAATATTAATCAAGCTCATGTACTCTGACTGCTTCAGTTTGAAAAAACAGCTAGTAACTGACATATTCACCTCCATGAACTCCTGGGAGGAGATGCACTAAAGATCAATAAGGGTCCAGTATGGGGATCTTGGGGGAGATGCACAAAGTTGTGATAAAGAAGAGATTCCCTTCACTGATATCATTCAGTTCCTATGTTATTCTATGGAGCCAATGAACTAAGATTTCTAAAGTCTTAGAGATCAGTGTATCAGCTCCATAGAATACCATAGGAACTGGAGAAGTGATATCACTGGAGAAGTCATCTCTGTTTCATCACCTCTGTATCACATCTTAGTGCATCTCCCCTCTTGTGCTGTGTCTGTGGCATATCAAGAGTATGCACTAAGATGTCTTCGCCTTCATATCTCTGTGAATACTCTGCAAATAACGCCAACATCACCATGAATCTGCCATGTCTTCAACAGGTTTACAATTTCACACTGATTACTTTTCAAAAGCTCATTTACATATTGAAATGCAGCGTAATGAAACATTGTCATATTCATGTGTTTGTTTTCATATGTTAATGAGGCAGAAGCATTTGCTCTCAGAGTTCATAGCCCCAACATCAACAGCCCGAGGTTGGATATGTTGAGATCTTTCTATTGCTCCCTATGGAGCTAGAGGACAGCTTGTCTCTACTAAAGGGTACAGACATCAGATGCCCTCCTGTAACCCACTGTATTATACACCCATGTGGAAGTGAAAGTGTTAAGATTAGGATCCCTGGATGCACGGCCGATTGTTTTGAATATACAAAACAATGGCTAATATTGACCCATAAAACTAATGATAAATACAATTATGTAAAATCAACTGACTCTGAATAAAAGGTATAGCCCTCTCTCCTCCATGGCACCAAGTGTACTGTTGATCCAAAACCAAAGGTATTGCACCAATTCACACTCTGGAATGCATAAACAGAGCTATGAATCAAGTCGTATTGATGGTGATGTATAAGGGAGGGCAACCCTTACACAACGCCAGCAGTCCAAAAACCCTGTGTGTTAATGATTAAATTATCCCCTCCTCCACTTACATACTTTGTGCACATGGCAATGTATTCAGCCCACAATGCCAGACTCTGATCTCCATAGCATCAACCCTTAGTTCATCTACACCCAGAACTGACTGCTCTTCAGTTCCATAGATAACATCTTCAAAGGAAACATGGGCATCGGGAAGGGGCGCACTTGCCCGCCCCCCCCTACAAATAAACAAAGGGAGTGTATGGGCTGGCATGGGGGTCATATTATGGCTTTGCCCCCCCCCCCCACCCCAGAAAGATTTCTACGAATACCCCTGAAAGAAATATCATAAGGGCCACTATGATTTTCTGGTCATAGTAAGGTAAGTGGGAGGTTATTTCTTATATAAGTAGGTACAGTGAGGGAAAAATTTATTTGATCCCTTGCTGATTTTGTACGTTTGCCCACTGACAAAGAAATGATCAGTCTATAATTTTAATGGTAGGTTTATTTGAACAGGGATAGACAGAATAACAACAAAAAATCCAGAAAAACGCATTTCAAAAAAGTTATAAATTGATTTGCATTTTACTGAGTGAAAATAGGATTTTAGTCTTACCTGTTAAATCCTTTTCACTTAGTCCATACAGGTCACTGGTACCATGGGATGTGTAGTCCCCTTTAATTGGCAGGAACAATTATGCAAATAATTTGCAAGGGGCGGAGCCTCCCCTCTTACTTAAGCCACCTTCTGGCCAGAGCCACCCATATTGATTTGAGACCCTAAACTGACCCCAGGTAAGCAAAAAGAAAGACTCCTGTGAGCATGCCCGAACGGTCTCCCACTGAATGCCACAGGAGAGCCAAGACTGGTCCCTTGACAGGGTGGGAGACCAGTGACCTGTATGGACTAAGTGAAAAGGATTTAACAGGTAAGACTAAAATCCTATTTTCACTGTCGTCCAATACAGGTCACTGGTACCATGGGATGTACAAACATTGAGCTGATCCAGAGGCGGGAAGTAAGGCAAGGACCAGGCGCAAGGCCCAAGTCACTAGAACTGTTAACCAGTTGATAACATAGCCCAAACTGTAAGTGTCAACGGACACCAACCAAGGGAACAATCCCTGAACTTAACACAGCACACGGAACACGAGCCAACCGGGCTCAACAGTAAGGAAGCACTAAGGATCACAGAGCGGAAGACCTACACAGGCAAGACTGCCTCCAGGACCTTCCTTCCAAAGCTGGCATCAGCCGATGCCAGTACATCAACTCGGTAGTGCTTAGAAAAAGTGTGCACAGAGGACCAAGTGGCCGCTCTGCACAGTTGATCAGCAGAAGCTTGATTCTTGTAGGCCCAGGAGGCCCCAATAGATCTGGTGGAATGGGCAGTCACCCTGAAGGGAACATGCTTATTCCTCAACTTATAGGCTTCACGGATGGTAGCCTTAATCCAAGAGGCAATGGTAACTTTGGAAGCCGGTCTTCCTGCCCTAGGCCCCTCAGGAATGACGAATAGAGCGTCAGACTTCCTGATAGATTCGGTGCGGTGAACATAAAACTTGAGGCAACGCACCACATCCAACAAATGGAGATCTCTTTCCTTGTCAGATGAAGGATTAGGGCAGAAAGAGGGAACCACAATCTCCTGATTGATGTGAAACTCAGACACAACCTTGGGTAAGAATTCCTTGGTAGTGCGAAGCACAGCCTTATCCTTGTGGAACACCAGGTAAGGAGGTTTACAAGACAATGCCTGTAACTCTGCCACCCGGCGTACTGACACAATAGCCAAAAGGAAGGCCATCTTCCAAGTCACAAGACGTAATGGAATGGAAGCCAAGGATTCAAACGGTGGTCGCTGAAGAACTCCCAGCACCAAATTGAGATCCCACTGGGGAGCAGGACTCTTGAAGGCAGGTCGAACATGAGTCACACCTTGGAAGAAGACTTTCACATCAGGAAGGATGGCAATCCGTTCCTGGAAAAACACAGACAAGGCAGAGGTCTGAACTTTGAGGGAACTCAGACTGAGCCCCTTGTCCACACCGTCCTGCAAGAAGGCCAGGACAGTGGGAAGATGGAAGTCAAGAGACAACTGCTTGACAGAGCACCATGTCACGAAAGTTGACCAAATGCGATGATAGATCTTGGAAGACACAGGCTTACGAGCACTGAGCATCGTCGACACCACAGAAGGAGAAAAGCCTTTCTTAGCTAGAATCGAGGATTCAACCGCCATGCCATCAAACGGAGAGAGTGAACATCCTCTTTCCACAGATACCCCTGAAGAAGCAGGTCCGGACGGGCTGGAAGTGGGATTGGATCCTTCACTGACATGGCCATCAATTCCGGAAACCAGGACTGGCGAGGCCAGTTTGGAGCAATCAGGATGACAGGACAACGTTCTCTCTTCAACTTCTGAACAACTCTGATCAATAGAGGAAGAGGGGGAAAGATGTAAGCCAGGGAGAAGTCCCAAGGGATCGACAAGGCATCCACCGCTAGAGCAAGGGAGTCCCTCAGGCGGGAGCAAAACACCGGAACCTTCCTGTTGTGTCTGGTAGCCATCAGATCCACCACTGGCATCCCCCACCGTTGAGTGAGCATGTGAAACACCTCTGGGTGAAGAGCCCATTCTCCGTTGTCGACGGTGTGACGACTGAGGAAGTCTGCCATGACGTTGTCCACGCCTGGAATATGAACTGCAGAGATGACAGGCACGTGATCTTCTGCCCAAGACCAAATATCCTTGACTTCCCACCAGGCGGAACCGCTTCTTGTGCCGCCTTGTCTGTTGATGTAAGCCACCGCCGTGGCGTTGTCGGACTCTACTCTGACTGGAAGACCGGTCAATTGAGACTCCCAGTGCCTCAGGGCCAGCCGGACAGCTCGAAGTTCCAGAACATTGATGGAGAGCATGGATTCCTCCAGACCCCATTTCCCCTGAGCACTGAAGCGACCCCAGACTGCACCCCAGCCCCAAAGGCTGGCATCCGTTGTGACTGTGGTCCAATGAGGAACTAGAAAGGATTTCCCTTTCAAGAGATGAGAGAGATCTAACCACCAGTGCAGACTCGACTCGACATGAGGAGGAAGAGAAACAGACAGATGTTGATGATCTGGATGATTCCTGCACGTCTGGATCACAAATCTCTGAAGATCCCTGGAGTGGGCCATGGCAAATGGTACTGCTTCGATCGTGGAAATGAACTTCCCCACTAAGGACGACAACTTCGGAACTGGAATTTCGTCCATGTCCAGAATCCCAGCTACTCTGACGGCTATCTGGTGAGCCACGTCCTCTGGAAGAAACACCATGCATTGGCGAGTGTCGAACAGGAGACCCAGGAACAGAAGCCTCTGAGAAGGAATCAAGTCCGACTTGTCCAGATTCAGGATCCATCCGTGACGGTTCAGGGTGTGCATGCACCTCTGCAACTGCTGGAGGAGAAGCTCCGCTGAGGAGGCCTTCAGTAGGAGATCGTCCATGTAGGGTGTCACTCTGATCCCATCCTGATGGAGCACCGCTATCAAGGAGCCCAGCACCCGCTGGAAGACTTGAGGAGCTGTAGTCAGTCCAAAGGGGAGCGCTGTAAATTGAAAGTGTCCCCTGTGGCAGGCAATCCTGAGATACTTCCTGCTCTCTGGGTGAATAGGGATGTGAAGATAAGCATCCTGAAGGTCCAGGGAGGCAAGAAACTCCCCTGGAGACATTGCTGCAATCACAGAGCGCAGGGACTCCTGGCGGAAGTGGGAAGTCACCACATAGGCATTGAGATCTTTGAGATCCAAGATGGGACGGGCTCCTCCGTCCTTTTTGGCTACCACAAACAGGTTGGAATAAAATCCTGAACCTGTGTCCCCCTGCGGAACCGCCTCCAGGACCTCTTTGTCCAAGAGATCCTGAATAGCGTCGTTGAACAGACGCCTTTTTGAGGGTTCCTGAGAAGGACGAGTAAAATGGAACCGAAAAGGAGGAAGGGAAGAGAAAGGGATCCTGTATCCCTCTGACACCACCTGAAGAACCCATGGGTCCGCCACTGACTCCTCCCAAGTCCGGCGAAAGATGCGGAGACGACCGCCTACAGCCGGATGCGGACCCGGGTTTGGCGAGTCATGCCGAAGCAGTCTTGGAGGTCTTGGCCTTGGAGGCAACTTTGGGCCTCCAGGACTGTTTGGGCTTGGAGGAGGAGCGCGTAGTGGGAGGACCCGTTTGGGCCGAGGAGCGTGTCTCAGTCTGAAAGGAACGAAAGGACCGATTGCGTTTGGCTGGAAACTTTTTCTTAAAGACTGAGGGTAGAAGAGTACTTTTACCGCCAGTAGCCTCACTGATCATTTCTTTGAGCTCAGAGCCAAAGAGCAAATTCCCCTGAAAGGGCAAGGAAAGCAAGGCTTTCTTAGAGGCTGTATCAGCAGACCAAATTTTCAGCCAAAGAGCGCGTCTAGCCACCACAGAAGAAGTGGAGGCCCTCGCCATCATGCGCACAGCATCAAAAGCAGCATCAGCAACATAGTTCTGAGCTTCAGTGATATTAGCAAGAAGCTGCAACTGTTCAGATACAGGCGCATCCTGGCGAACCGCTTCAGTCAGTCGTTCAGTCCAGGCTGCAATAGCCCTATTAACCCATGCCACAGCAAAGGTGGGGCGCATGGCAGTGCCAATAGAGGCAAAAATAGATTTAAGAGAGAGCTCTAATTTCTTATCCGTCCAGTCCTGCAAGGCAGAGGCATCTGAGACAGCCAAAGCAGTAGATTTGGATAGTCTAGACACAGGAGCATCCACCTTGGGAGGATGAACCCATTTTGCCAGCTCCGCTTCGGGAAAAGGGTAAAGTTTGGCAAACTTTTTGGAGACAGAGGAAGATCTATCAGGATTCTTCCATGCCTCAGAAACCAGACGGGCAAGAGTAGGGTTAGTTGGAAAACAAACAACAGGTTTAGATGGCTTTTTCTGAAAAACATCAGTAGGATCATAAGTGGATTCCTGAGTCAGAGGAAGGTTGAGCGTATTCAGAACCGCTCTGATCAGACCCTCAGCCGAAACTTCAGGGTCACACTCATAGGGGTCCCCAATGGACCTGTTAGATTCAATAACAGTACGTTCCTCAGCATCAGAATCCTGTAAAAGTTCTTCTTCAGAAGAATCAGTGATATCAGGAGCTCCCTGTGGCTTAGGCAAGGAGGTCCTGATAGTAGAGGGGGTCTGCCAGACCTGGAGAGCCCCCTGTACCTGAGAGGGAAAGAGTTGAAGCGTGGATCTGAGATCCCTAGTGGCAGCTTTAAACTCCCTCACCCAAGATGGCTCAATAGCGTGGCTGGGAAGCCCAGGGTTGCTATCTTTATCAGTACAATTAGGGCATAGATCCCCCACATTATCGCAATCCAGCCCAATGTGGCAAGAGGAGCAGAACGCCATGGGGGTAGAAGACCCCCCAGCCTCCTTAGTCTTGGGTCTAGCCCCTAGCTCCAGTGAAGTAGACATGCTCACAGCGTCAATATACCCCACAAAAAACACTATCACCCAGAAAAGTGTTAAAGATTAAAGTTTCACCCCAGAAAAGGTCTAAAAACGGACTTATCTGGCCAGCGAAGGGTTAATCTGGTGAGGAGAGAGAAGGCTCGGTCCCTGCGTAGTGTACTCGCCTTGGTCAAACAGTGCCCGAAGCCCCCCTGAACCCCCTACATTAATAAAACACCAACCGGATGATAGAGCAGGAGCCTAGCATTAAAATGAGCCCACTCTGAAGGTGCTGTGACAAGCGGTTTCAGAGATATGTCCCAAACTGTGAATTCCCATAGAGAGTAAAGGAGCTCTGCTGCTGAGCGGGAAAAAGCCGCGCTTAAAGGCGCGGAACACCATTTTTAATAAAGTTTAGTAAAACATTAAAAAGTGCCCAAACAAGCATGAAATACATGAGAAACATAAATAAATGAATACCCAATGCTCCAAAACTCAGAGAATAACACAGAAATTGCATAAATAGTGATAATGCAATAAAAACACCCTATGAGTGCTGGAGTGTATTAAAACTCCCAAATACAAGCCCATCAAAGGGACACTGTGGGGACAAGTGGACCTTCAGCACTCAATGGGTGACTCACCTTTCTCGCAGACTTCTGTCTTCAGGTGACCATGATAGGGAGGGAAAGAACCAGAGGTAATTTCCCCAACAGGGGAGCTGCTTAACACAAGCTGTCCCCTCTTCAGGTATAGGTCCACAGAAATCCCTGGAAGCTGCACCAGCCACTTTGAAGAGGGCAATTCACAGCCATGGTCACCCTCCTAATGGTGGTATTCCATATTTGAATAAAAAATAATAAAACTCTAAGAAGCATAGCTGTTCTCTGCCTGGTGTGCAAGCACACCAGGAACAAATCAATATGGGTGGCTCTGGCCAGAAGGTGGCTTAAGTAAGAGGGGAGGCTCCGCCCCTTGCAAATTATTTGCATAATTGTTCCTGCCAATTAAAGGGGACTACACATCCCATGGTACCAGTGACCTGTATTGGACGACAGTGAAATAAGTATTTGACCCCCTATCAATCAGCAAGATTTCTGGCTCTCAGGTGTCTTTTATACAGGTACAAGCTGAGATTAGGAGCACTCTCTTAAAAGGAGTACTTCTAATCTCAGCTTGTTACCGTATAAAAGACACCTGTCTACAGAAGCAATCAATCAAGTCAGATTCCAAACTCTCCACCATAGCGAAGACCAAAGAGCTGTCCAAGGATGTCAGGGACAAGATTGTAGACCTACACAAGGCTGGAATAGGTTACAAGACCATCTCCAAGCAGCTTGGTGAGAATGGGACAACAGTCAGTGTGATTATTTGCAAATGGAAGAAACACAAAATAACTGTCAGTCTGGGGCTCCATGCAAGATCTCACTTTGTGGAGTTTCAATTATCATGAGAATGGTGAGGAATCAGCCCAGAACTACACAGGAGAAGCAGATGAGACCAAAATCGAGCTCTTTGGCATCAACTCAACTCGCCGTGTTTGGAGGAGGAGGAATGCTGCCTATGACCCAAAGAACACAATCCCCACCGTCAAACATGGAGGTGGAAACTTTATGCTTTGGGGGTGTTTTTATGTTAAGGGGACAGGACAACTTCACCGCATAAAAGGGACGATGATCGGGGGGCCATGTACAGTCAAATCTTGGGTGAGAACCTCCTTCCCTCAGCCAGGGCATTGAAAATGGGTCGTGGATGGGTATTCCAGCATGACAATGACACAAAACACACAGCCAAGGCAACAAAGGAGTGGCTCAAGAAGAAGCACATTAAGGTCCTGGAGTGGCCTAAACGTCTCCAGACCTTAATCCCATAGAAAATCTGTGGAGGGAGCTGAAGGTTCGAGTTGTCAAACGTCAGCCTCGAAACCTTAATGACTTGGAGAGGAGCTGCAAAGAGGAGTGGGACAAAATCCCTCCTGAGATGTGAGCAAACCTGGTGGCCAACTACAAGAAACGTCTGACCACTGTGATTGCCAACAAGGGTTTTGCCACCAAGTACTAAAGGGGTCAAAAACTTATTTCACTCAGTAAAATGCAAATCAATGTATAACTTTTTTTAAATGCGTTTTTCAGGATTTTTTTGTTATTCTGTCTCTCACTGTTCAAATAAACTTACCATTAAAATTATAGACTGATCATTTCTTTGTCAGTGGGCAAATGTACAAAATCAGCAGGGGATCAAATAATTTTTTCCTAAACTGTATAGCTTGAAAACATAACCTGTTGCTGTATCACAAGGATACGAGAATCACTGTGGTAAATCAGTTTGCACATTCCTGGACTCAATATAAGGCGGTTCTGGGCAGTAAGCTGGTCTGAGCTTATTTCATATAGATGAGGAAAGTAAGACTAGACGGACCAGTCAGCTCTTCTCTGCCATCAAATTATACATTTAAAATACAAACCATTGTAAACTTATATGTGGCACTATAACATTATGCTTCATCTCCAAATTTATATTTACTTGTTCAGTATTATTTTATTTCTTAAACGCCAGAGAGGTATCCAAGGTGTTAGATACTTCTCTGGCACTCAAGGGGTTAACAATTTTATTTTCTAGAATGGATATAGTGGTTATTCAAAACATCCTCTCCATTTCACCTGTGAAGGACACATGCAAACAAGCAAAATGGAGTAATTCTGAGGCAAAACTACGGCATCACAGGGGATGACAGTACAAAATAATTCTCAATACATTTGAAAGCAATGTGATAAAGGCCTCTCTAGGAGTCAAGGGGTTAAGATAATTTAAGCTTTGAGCATACATCACAATTTTTTAACAATGCAGAGTGTTATTAGAATGCTGTAACTGGTCTAGTTTGTGTGAAATTATATTATAAAGTATCCCCCTCCAGCCACTTGTACCTCTGCAACACTGCCTCTCCTCATGGCAGCAAGCTGGTCCAAATGGAGATCGACGAGGGACAATCTTCTATAAGCATGAGGAAAAAATCCTTCATCAAGGCGGTCAGGGTTTTCCTTTCACTGAAAGGAAGAAGATTGTCCTTTGCTGCGACCTGTCAGGTTCTTTGACCGGATTACAAATCTATGGGGAGACAGTGTTACATAGCAAAAAGTGGAGGGAGGGTGGAACTTTATAATATAAACCCACACGACCTAGACCAGTTACAGCATTCTAATAACACTCTGCACTGCTTAACTGTTTGAGTGCCAGAGGGGTACAGAATGCATTCCGTATCCCTCTGGCACTCAAAGGGTTAAAATCTGTGATGTATATTCAACGCTTAATTTATCTGCAAACATTACTATCTCTTTAAATGCTCCAGTAGTAAGTTATTGGAACTTTAATTTGCCACTTACTGTACAATTCTTCTGTTAAATTAACCGCAAGTCTAAAAGCTGCATTCAGTAAGCTAAAGAGCAGCAATCCTGTAGCAAACACCAGAGGGGGTGAATACATATATTCCTCAAATTCCCAATGAATTAATGAAGGTTTTAACACCTTAATTGCTAGACAGGTCTTCAATACATAGCTTCACAATGAGATAGAGACCTACAGTACTCAAGAGGTTAAAATCCCCATTTAGAGGCACGGTCTTTTTTTTACATTAATGTAAACTTATGTTATGATGATTTTTTAATCTGCTATGTAAAACAAGGATACCTCACAGCTGTCACATGTTTTATCCAAAGTTGTAAGAGTTCAGACCACCAAGAAGTGAATTACAGTGTCACTACTTCCTGAAAGAGGGCATCAAATGAAAGGGATTGTAATGTTGTAAAAAAGCTAGATTGTTTCTTATAATCTAAGAAACACGTTGCGCTATTTCAAACCCCTGACATTTTTGTAGTTCATAACATATTAACTGTAGAAGGATCCCCCTGCCCGCCCCTTCTGGCCAAATCACTGCTGCAGCTCATGTAGGTCTGGATGGATGCGGCAAGGGACAAACTTCAGTATGCAAAGGAAAATCCAGACCACCTTTGTCAAGGTATCCTTTTGAATGATCGCACGCAGAAGAGAATGCGACCATTTAACTCTTTCAGCAGGTCGCATGGCTAAACAGCGCCACGTGACAATCTCGCACTGCATGGCGCATCGCATAGCCAACGGGTGCGTGCTGCAGATAAGTGTATTCTTTTATTTTTTTGCCGTCTTCATATCACTGAATTCAGTTTGTGTCCCTGGTTCTGAACCACTTTGTTAAGCACACTGAGGCAGCTGAAGCACCTCCGCGTTCTGCAGAAAATACTCCGTCCTCTTCCTACCGCCTGCTAGCCTGTGACTTCTGCTGGACGGAGTATTAGCTGCAGCACATGGAGGCGCTCCAGCTGCCTCCATGTGCTTAACAAACAGGTTCAGAACCAGGGGAAGGACACAAACTGAATTCAGAGATGTGAAGATGGCAAAAAGGAGAAAAAAAAATAAAAGAATACAGTTATCTGCAGCATGCGCCCATTGGCTATGCGACGTGACAATCTCGCTCTGTCATGCACTGCAAGATTGTCACATCGCGCTGTTTAGCCATGCGACCTGCTGAAAGAGTTGAACGGTCGCACGCTCTTCTGCGTGCAACCATTCAAAAGTGAACCCTTTGTCAAGGGGGGCAGGGTTTTCCTTATACTTACTGACTGAAATTTGTCCCGTGCTGCATCCGTCCAGTCGCACAACACGATTAGAGATTCTGTGAGAGGAGGCCAGAAGGGGCGGGAGGGGGATCCTTCTACAGTTAATATTTTATGAACTATAGAATTGTTAAGTGCTTTGAAATAGTGCAATGTGTTTCTTATATTACAAAGAAGACTCAGGGATCTAGATTTTTTTTACAGCATTACAATCCTTTAAAGATGAATCTCAGCACTGTACCACTGTTTTACTCAGTAGGAAAAGTCCAACAAGATTATATGTAGTTATTATTTTGCCCCCTGTGGTGCAGCTGTGTTGCTCCACAAATGTTCCTATTTATCTTCATGAACACGGTCCAAAAGTTACACCCCTTAACTATCTAAAAGCCCTTTCCTAATTTTCACTGGGCTAAATATGCATTTTAACCCCTTCAGTGCCAGAGGGGTACACAACGCAGTGCAGAGCTGTAATAAGGAAAATAAAAAAGGAGAAATTCTGGAGCAAACTAACTGCATCATGGGGACAGTTTCAAAGTCCCAACGATTTAAATGGAACTTAACAATGCATTAGAGACTTGGAGCTAGGTTCTATTGCAGGAGATAAAGGTTAACACCTGTTTTATCAAACATTTTCTTATTGAAGTCTATGGGGAAACCTGGAGATAAAATAAGTGATGAAATTAGCACCTGCAATAGAATCTAGCCCTTGTCATTCAATGGGATAAAAGCCCCATTTAAACCTATGAGGAATTTGTATATTTTCATTCGTCTTCCCCATAATGCAGTTGGCTTGCTCTAAAACTGCCTCTTTTTAGCTTCCTGAACACAGATTTTAACCCTTACAAGGGGCGGAGGTGTGTGCAACACAACGCTCTAAAGGGCTAATTATTCAGGCATGTTTCACTTGTGCCGTTCTATCCTTGGATTGTAAATCTCTAAACAGCAGGACCATCTTACTCATTATTAACCCACTGGATGCTGGAATCATCTCAAATACACTGGGAAGCATCTCTCTTGGACATCTCTGAGAGATTATTCCCTTTATCTACAGCACTGCGGAATATAGTACACTTTTTATATAAGACAATAATGACCAGATCAGATGTTCTCTTGAACACATTTTCACTTCTATGTAATACAGAAAACACAGATCTTTAGAACATTATTATAGGTTTATATTCTTATTTAATTTGTAGAGAATAACTTTTTTGATCAAGCTATTCCTGAAAAATACACATCATGACAAAATACATAATCATATGTAAATAACATCTTGAATAGAATTTGTTTGTACTAAAAACTGTGTGCAAAGTACAGAATACTCCTTTAGCTAAAAGGTTATTTCAGTGAATTGTTTTGCCATCGTCCCGTTTTAGGGGTATAATCTGGAGTTCTTTGGCTATTCGTTCTCCTATTTCTTTGCTGCTTGCGGCTATTATTCTGCACGACATCAAATCAAAAGCCCCCCCTGCAAAAAACAAGAAATAACCATTCTTAGAGACTGATTTTACAAGAAGAAATTAAGCAATGTTTGGAGCAAACAAAGTGCATGCAGCAGGTGGGGCCCTTTTCAGGAACAGCAGCATTTGAGAGATGTCAGGGGCACTGCTTCTGGAGCAAATATCACAGATCTGCCTTTCCAGTGATACAAAGTGTCCAGTGATACGAAGTGTCAGTGGAATAGTAATCTGCTACAGAATTTACATTTTAATTGGGCAGCATTATGCATTTTTCAGAGAAGCGAGTACTCACAAAAGTTTGAGTATTTCACACAGTGTTGAACGGGGTATAGAATATACACAGTTTCAGTCCCATCTTGCTGTCACAATCTAAATCTGTCAGTCTCTCTTCTCTAATTGTCCCTATTTCCTCTCAATATGGTGGCCTTGCAGTCTCCAACTGTTTCCCAGTCTGTGTCTCTCTTTTGTGTGTTCCTACTTACATGCTTGCTCTATTCACATGTTCTTCCTTGAGTGTGTTCTCTAACTTGCTCACTCTTTGGTGCTCTCTCCCATTCTTGCATGAGCTCTCATTTGTGTGTATTCTCTCTTGCACATGCTGTCTCACTGCACTCTCTTTTTTCTGCACTCTTTTGCATACACTTGCATGTAGTCTTTAGCTGCCCGTTTCTATGTCTCTTTCTCTGTGTATATTGTGTGTGTCTGACTGTGTGGCTATTTTAGTCTGAGGATGAAGGCATGTGAAATATAACAGCTGGAGAGCCACATATTGCCAGTGCCTGTTTTAGTCTGTAAATAAGGCTGAAGATGTCCCACTAACAATCTGGAACACAGTGAAGTTGAAAGTGAAGTTGCTCGTTTCTGCCAGGAATACAGCCAAGTTCCAAAATATTTGTATAGGGGACATTTATTTTTTTTGGGAGGAGGAGGGCCCCTTTGACCCAAACACAAGAACACATCATGTGCTTTCAACTTTTAGAGCTATCAAACACATAAGGAAATACAGACCACACAGCTAAGGCTTTAACCATGAGTTAATTTTGACTAAATATTCTGCAAATACATAAGTGAAGTCAAATTGTCTATACGTGTTTTACATTTCTCTGTAACTGACTTGGATCTCTGTTTCCAGAGAACTTTTGGTCAGTGCCTGTGAAAGCAGACATCATAATACTACACCCTGTTCCAAATTATTATGCAAATTATATTTTTCTCATTTACCTAAATAATTGATGTAAATAACAATCAGCATAATTTTCATGTTTTCAACTATTAAGAGTACAATTCAAATTTTATTGAACAAACCTCCTAATGATAACAGTATTTTTTTAAACATAAAAAACTTACAATGCACTGTTCCAAATTATTATGCACAGTAAGTTTCAAAACACTTTATAGGTTGTAAAGAACTGAAAATTGTCATTTGTTGTGTTTGCAGCATATTTACTGAAATCAAAAGCTATTTCAATCAAACTTTTAACAACATTTTAACTTTTTAAACATTTTAACAGGTCACGTTACATTTCAACATAGGACCCCTTATTTGATAGCAACTTCACAAGTCTTGCATCCATTGAACTTGTGAGTTTTTGGACAGTTTCTGCTTGAATTTGTTTGCAAGATGTCAGAATACCCTCCCAGAGCTGCTGTTTGGATGTAATCTGCCTCCCACCCTCATAGATCTTTTGCTTGAGGATGCTCCAAAGGTTCTCAATAGGATTGAGGTCAGGGGAGGAGGGAGGGCACACCATGACTTTCTCTCCTTTTATCCCCATAGCAGCCATTGATGCAGAGGTATTCTTTGCAGCATGAGATGGTGCATTGTCATGCATGAAGATGATTTTATTACGGAAAGCATAGTTCTTCCTTCTGTACCAGGGAAGAAAGTGGTCAGTCAGAAACTCCACATACTTTGCAGAGGTCATCTTTACTCGTTGGGGGACCCTAAAGGGGCCGACCAGCTCTCTTCCCATGATTCCGGCCCAAAACATGACTCCACCACTGCCTTGCTGATGTCGCAGCCTTGTTGGAACAGGGTGGCTGTCCATCAACAAACCACTACTCCATCCATCTGGACCATCCAGGGTTGCACGTCACTCATCAGTGAACAGGACTGTTTGAAAATTAGTCTTCATGTATTTTTCTGCCCAATGCAGCCGTTTCTGCTTGTGAGCATTGGTTAGTGGTGGCCGAATAGAAGGTTTATGCACAGTTGCAAGACTCTGAAGGACTCTACACCTTGATGTCCGTGGGACTCCAGAGGCACCAGCAGCTTCAAATATCTGTTTGCTGCTATGTAATGGTATTTTAGCAGCTGCTCTCTTGATCCAATGCATGGATCTGGCAGAAATCTTCCTCAATGTGCCTTTATCTGCACGAACCCGTCTGTGCTCTGAATCAGCCACAAATCTCTTAATAGTGCGATGATCACACTTCCGTTTTCGTGAAATATCTAATGTTTTCATACCTCGTCCAAGGCACTGAACTATTTCACTCTTTTCGGCAGCAGAGAGATCCTTTTTCTTCCCCATATTGCTTGAAAATGGTGCTCTGCTTAATAATGTGGAACACCCACCTTTAGTAGTTTTTCCTTAAATTGGGCTCACCTGGCAATCTAATTATCACAGGTGTCCAAGATTGTTTTCAGTGATCAAAAGAGCCCTGAGACACAATGCCATCCATGAGTTAAACTGAAAAACAAAATATTTAATCTGTGACACTTAAATATAATTTGCATAATAATTCAGAACAGGGTGTATGTAGCACTATCCATGCAGCCCTGAGTGCTTTGTATGCTGTGTTTAATAGACTGGAAGCAGTTTTTGCTATGGTATATCATATGTATATATTATATTGATATACTTTTTTTTTTTTTTTTTTTTTTACATTTTATCACTATCACTATCCCTGAATTCACAGTTCCTGACAGAATACCACCTGAAGATATATGCAGGGACATAAAAAGTGAAGATAAAAAAATTGGATTTTAGTGTTCTTACCCATTAAATCATTTTCCCTATAGTCCATATGGAACACAGGTACCGTGGGGTTGAGTCCCTCTTTGGATAGCAGGACGCATCTCAAAAATACAAAGTCTTG
The DNA here is from genome assembly GCA_037306005.1 of Rhinophrynus dorsalis. Classification (NCBI taxonomy): domain Eukaryota; kingdom Metazoa; phylum Chordata; class Amphibia; order Anura; family Rhinophrynidae; genus Rhinophrynus; species Rhinophrynus dorsalis. The sequence continues at coordinate 93,270,487 of CM074723.1, read as the reverse complement.
TGGGTGGAGATTCCCAGCCACTCCTCCATCTCAGCCCTTACCCCCTGCACCTCCAGTTATGAGGTGATAGAAAACACCCCATAAGGGCAAGCAAGAGAAGAAGAAAGAAGCTCCAGTGAGAATAAAGACCCTAAACAAGGACTCCCACTTCCAGACAGGAGAGACCAACAGAGGTCCCTTTCGCTGGGAGGGAGACCTGTGTTTAATGTGGACTAAGAGAAAAAAAATCCTATTTTCTCTTACGTCCAATAAGGAACACAGGTACCATGGGGATATACCAACACTAAGCTCCTAGGGTGGGAAGAAGGAGAAAGGACCACCCATGACTATCCAGAACCAGAATAGCCCAAACAGAACTAATTGTCAACAGACCCAAACTCGCGCAGCACCCAAAAAACAAGAGCTAACAGGGCTCAACAGCTGAACAACAGTAAAGCACAAGGAAAAACAGGTCTTTATACAGGCAGTAATAAAATATATAATATTCTATAGAATAATAAACTTTTGCCGCAAGTCTCAAAGAGAATAAACAATATACAAAGAAAAAAACAAAACAAAACAGAAAAATATTGAATTCTATAGGAAGGACAATCAGAGATCTACAATCCCTAGTAGCCCTTTTGCATAAGGAGACTAGTTCAGCACTGGGGCACTTATATGAGCAAACACCTATTATATCTTTATTAATATCTCACTGAAAACCCTTTAAAAACAAAATTCATCTAAACTATTAGTTAATAGGAGCCTACTATTTCACTGAAGAACTTGTACGGGATTTAAAGGGATAGTAATGTTTCATACTAAAACCAGCTCCAATTAATCTTTATAGTATTTGGGTCATGGAAAGTGTTATTTCAATTCTGTCAGAGTTGTAGTTCAAGAGTAATTGAATGATAAAGTATCCCCCTCCCGCCCCTTTTACTGATGTAACACTGCTCATCTCAGAGCAGCAGGTTGTTGTCCAGGTAGACTGTAGAGAGGGACAACCTTCAATTAACATAAGGGAAAACTTGAAAAACCTGTCAGTGGGGGCACGGCTTTTATTGTTCTCACAATAAAAAGATTGTCCCTTGCTGTGAGCTGTCTCGTCTGGGGACCATATTCCACATCTGAGGGGAGGTGGCTTACAGTAGGTAAAAGGGGCAGGAGGGGGATACTTTATCATTGAATTACTCTTGAACTACAACTCGGACAGCATTGAAAGAACACTCTCCATGGCCCAAATACTATGAAGATTAATTGGAGCTGCTGTTTTTTGTGAAACATTACTATCCCTTTAAAGAATAGGAAATATAAAAAATGTAAGAGACCTTAAAGATTTTCAAGAAGGCAGAGTGTATAAACATCCTATTAATAATAGAAATCAAGATCAAACTCAGAGTGCTTTGGAAACCGAAAGAGATTATATTGATTCAGAGACAGTCAGGACCACAATCCAACAGGAGAAATAGGAGAAGAAATAAAGGAAATACGAGAAATCAGAATTTTTTAGGACAACAGAGACAAGCGAAACCCCAAGAATTACGAGATCGAAACAGACAGGGCTACAAGAGGATGAACCCCATAAACCAAGATAATACATCAGGAATTAAACTATTTGTAAACTATCTAAACCCCACATTAAAGTACTGCAGAAAGATCTACATTTTTTCTCAATAGGAAAAATGGATGTTTTTGAGTGGATAAAGGATATCCACTTATTTGGGAGAAAACTGTTGCATAAATATTTTGTGCAACAAGAACAGACTGGTAAAAGACACCTGTAGACAAAACCAATTTATCTGTATTGCGATCTCTATTGGCGGTGAATGAAAGATCAATAACATTTTAAGAGGGTCCATTAACAAGTCTTAAGAAGAATACTAAATTTACTCTGCCCACAACTATCTCTCCACATGTAGAAGTGTTTTTACAATCACTAACAAGAGATTTGGAACAACTAGGCAGTTCTTCAAAGACTACAACTGTACTAAAGTACTAAAGAAAGGATGGCAATGCAAAAACTCAATACCAATAAAAATTTAGTTATTAAGCCAAGTGACAAGGGTGGGGATATAGTACTGCAAAACTTAGTAGACTATCAAAAGGAATGTCTCAGACAGCTTAAGAATACGAGCTGTTATAGAACATTGGAGATAGGTATTTTTAAAATGGAATTGGAGGAGATTCTAAAACATATGTTAGAGAGCAAATTAATTGACAAGAAATAATTTGAATTCTTGTTAGTTACAAATCCCATTATACAAACCTTTTATACAATTCATAAAGTTCACAAAAAATGCGGAAGATCCACCGGGACATCCAATCGTGTCGGGCATAGGTGGACTTATTGAGAGATGCAGTATCTATGTGGACCAAGTGTTGAGAAATTGTGTGTGCAGTTTACCTTCATATACTAGAGACTCACTTGATGCGATTAAAAGATTACGTGGAATTCATTTAGAGAAAGATCATTATTAGTGACATTAGATGCAGAATCTTTGTACAACAGGATTATAAAAATGGCCTATCAGTTGTTCAATTTTTATTACAAACTAAAGGTATTTCATTATTATGAACATAATAGGATTTGTTTTAGATCGTCTTGAATTTGTGCTCAAACACAATTATTTGTGTTTAATAATAAGTATTATCACCAACTGAGGGGTACAAAGATGGGGAGCACTTGCACCTCAACATACGCAAATATTTACCTAGGTTGGTGGGAGCACAATCACATTTTTTCAGAAGAGATGGAAAAGTATGTCCAACATATAACAATATGGCTAAGATTCATATATAACACTTTTAGTATGGACTGGGTCATTAGAACGTTTGAATGAATTAATTAGAAAGAATAACAGCAATGATCTTAATCTTCAGGTAACAAGTGAAATTGAGAAAAATAAAATATTGTTCTTAGACATATCCATTTTGAAAGGCGTGTATGGACAATTAGAAATATCAGTATATCAGAGAAGTACAGCTACTAACAGTCTTTTGCATGCAGACAGTATGCACCCTGAGCCTCTGAAGAGAGGTATTCCCACAGCACAGTTCCTTAGGATTAGGAGATTATGTAGCACCAAATATGAATTTAAAATTGAGGCCGGTAATTTATAACAGATTCTTACAAAGAGGACAGAGTAGAAAATCTCTTAAGAAAGCATATATGAGAACATTAAATTCTGATAGTGAAGACCTTCTTAACCCAGCTCCAAGAAAAACAGAGAATAGAATGGGAAGTTATCATTCAGATCATAAAGAAATTTACTTTGGCAAAATGAAAAGAGAATTCAGCAAAATAATACAGGAACATCTTGTAGATATAAGGAATAAGAGAGAAAACCCAGCTGTAAGCCATCTGCTGGAATATCACTGTGGTGAAAACAAAACAATTACGTTTATAGGCATCCAACAAATTAAAAACACCTCAAGGAAAGGGGATTTAGATTCTAAATTATTAAGAAAAAAAATGTATAAATTAGAAACATTCAATCCCAAGGGACTGAATGAAGGGTTTACATTCAGTCCCTTTATAAGAGACTCATATGTAAGGAATGCAATAAATAGTTTTCATCCTTTTCTTTCTTCCATTAAGATTTAAGCACATAGTATAGTAATTCTATATGCAACTGTCAACCTGCATATTCAATTCTAAATAGATAAGTGTTTATCATAAAAACCATAAAATGTTGTAAGATATATGTATGTGTAAAATAAGTTTTGATTACCTGATTAAAAATAATAATAAGGTAATATCGTGTTATGTATGTATGTATATAATAATAATAATAATAATAATTACTAGTATTTATATAGCGCCTTTCTCCCAGTGGGACTCAAAGCGCTTTCAGCGCACGCTCTCGGAATTAACCAAATAGCCAGCTGAAATAATAGGTGTTATTATTACCCAATCAATGGTACTCATTTATCGACCTCAGAAGGATGAAGGGCTGAGTTGACCCTGCCGGGATTCGAACCTGTATCCTTGAGGTTTGAACAGGCTCCATAGTCAGGGAATTTACCACTAATATAAAAACTATATATATATATATAAATAATTTTTTTTTTACTCATATGGTTAAACTATCAACCAACACTTTTCCTATGAGATAAAAGATAGTAGAAAATAATATCTGTGATATTGGTACACAGAGTTAATGCTTCAGCGCTGCATTAATAGGTAACTAGTGAGCACCAATCACCATGACGAAACAGCCCCTTTGGTGATTGATTGGCCAGTAAATTAGATACTCTCCAGGTAAAGGGGGTATATAAAGTGCTTATATTTGGGTCACTCACTATACAGTTCCCCTGACGAAGCCGCGTTCAGCAGCAAAACGTGTTGGGCAGTGCAACGCTGTTGTAGTGGGGTATACATTATGCCCCAATGTACACTGATAAGATAATATCCTATTGTTAAAAACTGAATGCAGAATGTGGGTTTTATACCATGAAGGTGTATGGCTAATGCTATAATGGTGAGATATAATCACATGCATGGATCAACTGATCACCAAACTACAAATTTATATTTAATAGAATGTGGTTTTATACTGCGAGGATTAGGTTAACCCCTTAATGACAGCCACGCACGCACGCGGCCGTTACTTAACGCCCACAAAACATTTATTTATTTGGCCATTCGCTTCCGGACTCCCCGAACAGCGTGCAGCCGTGCGGGGACCCAGAATTCCATAACATACATGTACATACTTTGTCCTTTAGGGACATCCACTCGTGACGTTCATGTACGTAATGTGTCGTTAAGGGGTTAACAATGAATATGGGTTGCAAAAAGTAACACTTTTTAGAGAGACACCATCATGGTGCCCACGATTCTGGCGCTCTTACTGGCCAATTCACTTTCTTGTGATTGCCAGGTGGCAGCATGGAGGGTGACTACTTCCTAGTCACTCGCTCGTAATTCTGATCGCTCTCTAGTTTATAGTTTTCACCTTGATTGACCTATGTGGACTCCACCTCTTAGAGAGGCCTTATATACTGCATTCTATCATTGCCTCTGTGCCCTTTCATGGTGTACCTGAGCGCTTTCTGAGTCTTCGGTTGCCATCCGTTCCTGGCTGCTGAATATGATTTGTGTAGGACTCTGGCTCCGTCTGACTACAGATTTGTGCCTGAACCTTTTGCCTAGCTATTGACCGCTCAGTGCTGATCTTGGCTTGTCCAACTACCCACTCCATGTATGACCTCTGGCCTGGCTGACTACCCGCTCCATGCCAAGTACTGTGGCTTGTCTGACTTCCCGCTCCGTGCGAAGCACTTTGTATTGTCTGCCTACCCAATCGTTTGACCATTGGCTGGTTACGCTCTCTTGCTCCCCCTTGGTACCCCTGGCAGGTTCTTATTCTCAGCCCTTGATCGGGTAAGTCCTGTCAGTAGTGCAGCAGAACCTAAGTCCTCCGGGGCTTGTTGTGCCTCTAGCATTCTAGGGTTCACGGTGTTCCATGACTCTAGCGTTCTAGGGTATTGCGGTTGTGTCCTTGCATTGTAGCTGGTGGCTCTGCCATAGCTCTGCTATAGAGCACACTTACCACTTTCGCTGCCTCAGTGGTTCTGCTCTCGCTACTGGTTCGCTCCTAGCTTGTGCATCAGTCTGGCTAAGGTTCAGTGTCAGCTCCTGGTACTGGACTTCACACTGTCCCCATGCTTGACCCCGGGAAGGTTGGGGAAGTGTCTATATTTACTTTTCTTGTATTATTTTAAATAAAGCGGAATTGATTTTATGTACCTGCCTGAGTGGTTATTTACAAGTCTCCCATTACAGACAGTGAGAAATAACCAAAGCCAGTAAAGAGTGCGGTTTTATATCGAGAGGGCTTAGAGCTACATTGTTTCAAGCAGTTATTACTTTAAGAGGCTCACATGTTAAGACACACACTTGTTTCTTTATGTCTTTTATATGATCTCACAGCATGCAGTGAAATACTGGATGTGATCAGTTGAAATAGGTCACTGGCAGAATTAGGTGGTGATAACACTGAGAATAAAAGAAACCCATTTTAAAATGTATTTTGGGAGTTCAAGCATTAACGAATACTAAAGCAACAAGAAGCAGTAAAATAAAAACCACTAGTATATGTTAAGTATCCATATACACACACACCACTGTTTAAGTTATAGGTCACTGTAGCCAGGTTACAATGTGGTCATTTACCAAGAGGATCTAGAGTAAGATAGGAGATAGGTACAAGACGAGTGGACAATCTTCACAGAAATAATTATCATCTGGTGAATATCTGGCTATTCTAGTGTTAAGTTTGAATGATATCAAAATGCTATAAGGCGTTACCTTTTGTAGACACTTATAAGTGACTACAGTGGATATAGGATGTAGAGGTGATAATTTCTAATTCTGGAAAGATCCATTGATAAATAATGGCATGAAGGTATCACATTAACCCTTGTTGTGCCAGTGTATTACAGTATTGCTGAATATATCCATCAGTACATTTGAATGAAAGATCTTTGTGCATAACTCAGTTACATACATTCTATACTTTCACGTACGGGATATATAGTATTTAGGGTTTTGCACCAGTGAAATAGTAGGCTCCTATTAACTAATAGTTGATCTGAGTTTTGTTTTTAAAGGTTTATTAGCTTTTGAGATATTAATAATGATATAATAGGTGTTTCATCATAGAAGTACCCCACAGCTGAACTAGTCTCCTTATGCAGAAGGGCTACTAGGGACTGTAGATCTATGATTGTCCTCCCTATAAAATTCTATATTTTTCTGTTTTTTATTTGTATATTGTTTACACAGGCAGAACTGCCTGAAGGACCTTCCAACCAAAGCCAGGACATCTGCACAATAGTGCTTACAAAGGTATGCAAGGAGAACCAAGTAGCTGCCTTGCACAACTGCTCAGTAGAGGCCTGATTCTTGTTGGCCCGGGAGGCCCCCACAGACCTATTGGAATGCTCTGTGACTTTGAAGGAAACAGGTTGCCTTCTGAGCTCACATGCCTGAGGTATGGAAGTCTTAATCCAAGAGGCCACAGTGACCTTGGAAGCAGCCTGCCCTGCCCTGTGACCCTCTGAAATGACAATCAGGGAATTCATCTTACGTAAAGACTCTGTGGGGTTCACACAAAACCTAAGGCACCACACCATATCCGACAAGCAGAGATACCTTGTTAGACTTTGGGCCAGGACAAAATGAAGGCACAACAATCTCCTGATTAATGTGGAACTCCTTAGGAACAAATTCCTCAGAAGTTCGAAGCACCATCTTGTCCTTGTGAAAAAACAGGAAAGGCAGCTTGCAAGACAAAGCCTGTAAAGCCTGTAACTTAGCAACCCTGTGGACTGAGTCTACTGCCAGAACGAAAGCCATCTTATGTGACAACTGAGGTATCAGACGCACAGGGATGGTAGCAAAGGGTTCAAAGTGAGGCCTCTGCAGAGCACCTAAAACCAAATTAAGATCCCAAGGAGGAGTGGAAGCTTTGATGGCAGGGAGAGCATGAGAGACTCCCTGAAGGAACATCTAAACATCAGGAATAGTGGCAATATGTCTCTGAAAAAAATACAGACTTCAAGGAATTCAAGCTGAATCCTTTGTTCACACCACCCTGAAGAAAGGTGACCACCACCAGATGGTCAAAATCCTTTGGAGGAAAGAGACCTGTCCACACAGGGACCACAGTACAGGAGGGGCAGAGAGACATTGAATACACTATAGTGAGCCCTGTTTGACATAAGAAACAGCAAGCGGGGGGGGGGGGGGTAAGTGACGCCCCTGAGTCCTTAGTCTAGCCCCATGTACCTTAGAATCCAACATCTTTACAGGAGACTGTCTAAGACTAGTATAAACCATTAGTAACAGTTCCCCAGACCCTCCCTCCCCTTTCCCTGACATCAGGCTCTTCAGCAGAACCGAGAACACGTTATTTCAAAAGAAATCCTTGGTTTGCAAGCACATTCCAGTGAAGGATTTCTTTTGAGATTACACAGTATTGGCTCTGCTGAAGAGCCTCTGCCGGTCCTGGGACCGGATTCCCCTGCAGTCAGCTAGAGCTCTGACATCAGGGGAGGGGGAACCTTCACAGCGAATATCTCTCAAACCATAAGGGTTTGAGATATGGGACTGGGGGCATTTAAATTGTTTTTTAAATACCTACAAGATGAACTTTTCACAAAACTAAGTGTGACTATCCCTTTAATGTCAGAATGGTGACTGTTTAATAGGTCTAAAATATTTTTTACACATGCACTAAAACAGCAAGTTTAGGATTGTATTTCAGGGACCTTACATACATTATTTTACAGACGCTAGCTGTAAGAAAATGAATGATATTGAAAATTAAATAAACCAATTTCATTTTGAAAGTGTTTGTGTTCCTTTAACCCTGTGAGTGTCAGAGTGCTGCCCAATGCATTGTGAACCAATACGATGGTCAACTCTTTAGGAATCAAACGGTTAACAATTACTTTCCGTTTAAGCACCTGTTTATCTATGTTTTATAACAATCTACATGAAAGAAAGGCTTATTAATTTTACCACAAGTAATTTACAAAATATGCCTTAGCTTTTGAATGCCAGAGCGGTACGCAACACATTGAAGAGCAATGTTTTGCGTACCCCTCTGGCACTCAAAGGTTTAAGTAACCCTCCCTACTTCCCTCTCGCTCCACAAAATAAACAATTATATGCATGTTACTGAGCTAGATAAGAGAACACCCCAAGAATATTTTCAAGGTCCAAACCTGTTGCATCCAAGACAACACCTCCTGCTTCTGTAAGGATGACAGAAGCAGCTGCCATGTCCCAGCAATGAATTCCCATTTCATAGTAAGCATCTGCTCCACCCATAGCCACAAGGCACATGTTTACAGCTGCCGTACCGACTGCTCTGATCCTGCAGGATAATCATTAAATAATCAATTTCCATGTGCTTCAAATTTAAGATTTTGCTCATCATTTTGTATGAATATTTTTAAATGAAAAAAACATATTGAAGGGATTTTCCTGTTTTGTAAAAGAAAGTACTCCAACTGTTGGGAGATGAGTCTTTCCAAAGTTATTACAGTTTAAAAGTAGTGGGAGAAACATTCCTTAATTCAACAGAAAAAGCCTTTTAAAAAAAGGATTTTTATATATAAAAAAAATAAAATAAAAAGAAGCTATTGTTTGATAATTCTCTTCAGCAAGACTGAACTTGTGGAAGCAGACCTGCCAAGGAAAGCGAGAGAGCACTGTGCTCACCAGCTGATAAGCCAGAAATACAATAAAGGGGTCAGTAAAGTAAATTCATCTGCTCTCTGTACTACAATGACACTGAGCTGTGAGACTTTGAAGTTTTGATGTTCAGTGTTCAGGTGCTGTGTATGGTTCCCATAGCCAGAACATGTCAGATTTAGAGGATAACAGTGCAGCAAATGAAGCAAGTAGCCTAAGCTAAATGCTTCACTTGTTTATTTGTGCACCGGGTCAGGACTAGTTTTGGGGTTACAAAAGGTTACCATAGGTTTTTTCTATATCTGTTCTCATAGGACAATCTGATTATTATAATCCAGACTTTTTTTTATTCAAGTTTTTTTAAAAATATAAATCTATTCTAAAATTGGATGTTTGCAAATGTATTTATAAAAGCTTTTTTCACAATGCTTAAATGATCTGCGCATTTTATGTGGTCTTAGTACAGGGGTGTGCAAAACCAGTGCCATCGAGATACTCACCCATGTATAGGAATGCACAAGAGTCTCTCCATGTTGGACAGGATAATTTTAATAACCTCTGGATTACGATTGGACCCCAGTTCAGTTACAATCATGGATTTTGTTATATCTGAAATCATATAGCCCGTATTCAAAATAAAATAATACACACAACATTACATTTAACATACATTACTCTGATCACCAGGAGAATGATCTCTGTATTATGATATATTTGTAAAAATGTTAGTGTTTCATGCTCCTTAATCTTATTGAAAATGTTTGTTGAAATAAATGGAAATGTTTGCATTTCTTATGTGCGATAAATGGTTGGGCAGGCATTACCCATATTGTACAGATATCTAATAAAATCCTGAAATAAACACAGAAAGCTCCGTTCATTTGATCCTGGGCTCAGCCATACAGTGAGATTATGTCATAGCTCCCTTTTTCTTTTTTTCCAAGACAGTTTGTCTATAATCCTATAACATAAAGTCCTAGAATGAGTAGTTCACTGTGTGTGTAACCGCACATGCGCAGTAGGGACTCGCAGAATGGGCTGATCTGGAGTGTAGAGCTCCAGAAGACTGACAGCCTGTCTGTGCTCCCGGCTCCGGGGCAGCAGCGGAGGCGGCTGGGTGACAAACTGTAAATGTTCCTCAGCAATAATGTATCCCCTATCATGACCAGAATTCTAGTGCTGTATTCAGCACTTAACCCTCACGTTCTCTGTATGTCTGCCATTAGCACTTTAGATTGTAAACTTTCGGGCAGGGACCTCACTTCCAGTGTTTCTCTGTGCACACCACTTGTAACCCTGTATTGTCTAAACGCTTAAAATTGTAAAATTCTGCATACACTTGTGGAGCTATATAAATAAACATTTTAACTTCTAACAAATCATTTCCTTACAGTAGGACACATCCATGCCAGCATGCCTAGACTCTTACACAGAGCAACTGAAGCCGCTCTTCCTTCCCTACCCTTACTACCTCTACAAAGACAGAAGCTGGAATCCTTCACCATTCTCTACTCTTCCTATTGGAGAGACTGACCTCCATTCTTACCTTGGAGATGCTGGAGCTGGAGAGAAAACTTGTGGGAAAGTGGGGATTAGAGGGATGGTGTGTGTGTATATATATATGTGTGTGTGTGTGTGTGTGGCTCTGTGTTACCATCCAGGCACATATACATATCAATTACACCTATAAGGACATACAGTATAATCATCTATACACCTATAATCAATCTTAGCATGTTTTCTATTTTAAAATTGGCATGCTTTTGATTTGAAAAAGGGAGCTTCGCTCTCAAAAGCTTGCCTATATAACCGAATGTTAGTCAAATAAAGGTATCATTACATACTGTGATATTCATTAATTTGGCTTCTACACGACTGGACTAACATAGCTAACCTAAATTATATATGCATATATACACACATACACACACTGAGTAGGGTCCAAACGTCTGAGTCCACTACCCTACCACAACCTGCTTTTAAGCAAATGGTGTGTGAAGAGGATATTATTCATATAAATGGCAATGTCACATAAAACTTTAACAAAGATAAACAATTGATTTGTCTCAGTGTTAAAGAACGTATTCCTGAATAATAAGTATCAAATAAAACCAGTTGGCGATGGTGGATTCAGACTTTTGGATGCGTGTGTATTTTTATATTTATGAGTAAAGAAAAAAAAAATCTGTGGAATGCAATTATGCTGTCTCTCCTGTGTTGGACTAGTAACTTTTTTCTATGACTCAATGGTGTTGATTTTTTTTTCTTTATTATACAGAGTGTTTTTCTAAGAACATGAAAATTTCACCAAGTTGAATGTTATCTATGGATATACATGTATGGAAAGAGAATGTCTAATAAAACAGGACTGCTAACTGAACAATGCGGATTACTCCATCCCACCGTTGTGCCAGAGTTTGTTCGGCAGGGTATCCATGAAAGGAATGAACTGTAATGACTTTTTTTTTTTTTACAGCAGCACCACCTGGTGTCTTGATACCATTTTTCCTCAGTGGGAGAGCTAGGCCTTATTATATAGTTCTGAGTGGAATGCAATGGTAACAGTTTGAAGGACCACCCGGTAGTGGGAGTATATGTTTTACTAAGCATGAAAAGCCCTACAATACATTTTTCTTAATAAAATCTTACAATTCTAAATTAGCATGCTCAGTTTGCTTGGGAACGGACAGAAAGATCTTGGCCCATCATTTACCTTCTATTTTCTGTACTAGGCTATTTCAAGCTTTGGGTGCTACAGGTAAAATGTATGAGTTTTTAATGGGCATCGCAAGTAAATATATACAATCAGATAGTTATATCACAAACCTTTCTGGCCTGAGACTTGCAATTTCTGGCCATTACAAAATGATCCTTTTCCCCTCCTGCCAGTGTACATTTTGTCTTCTACGCAGCTGTACACAACTCCAAATTCTATCTGAAAGAAGAGAGAAACACATGGCATGACTCATGACATTTAGTATGCCACAAAGTAAACAAGGAGGCTGACTTTTATGGCACCATTTGCCTAATTGTACACATGAACAGCTGGAACTCCGTTACTAAACTTTTCCTAACAATGAGTTGCATACCCCTCTGGCACTGAAAGGGTTAAACATTACATGAATATACTGTTTCATACTGAATCAGAAATGATTACATTTACTTACCGATATTTGTATTTCATCTGTGTACCTACAAGGCATTATGCATGGGGATTACCTCCGCCTTCCAGACTGGTAGGACCAAACGAAAGATTGAAAAGGATGCTCCGGAGCATGAGGCTTCAGTTCTCTTTTGGATAAGCTGTGAAAATACTAAGATAATATGGTTAGTAGGGTGGGTATACCTTGTAGGTACACAGAAGAAATACAAATAGCGGTAAGTAAATTTAATCATTTCTTCTGTGTACCGTCCAAGGCATTTTGGGTGGGACTTAAAAGCATCTCCTGATACAGTCCTTAATCCATTTGGCAATGGATGGTTTGGAGGCAGCTTTGCCTTTAAATCTGCCTTGAAAGTAGATGAACAGGGTGTCAGAGGATCTAAAGGATTCTGTTCTACGGAGATATGTGGAGACAGATCTCACAAGATCCAAGTTATGGAGAAAAACATCTTTAGGGTTTTGAGGGTTGCTGCAAAAGGAAGGCAGGATAATTTCCTGATTAACATGAAATTCCGAAATTACTTTCGGCCGGAAGGATGGCTTTTCTCTAAATACAAACTTGTCCAGGTGGAGGGAAATGAATGGTGGTTGCATGACAGGGCTTGAGTCTCGTTGACCCTTCTGGCAGAAGTGATTGCTGTAAGAAATACTGTCTTCAGAGTCAAGAGGTGAAGGGGAATGTCCTGAATTGGTTCAAAAGGTTGGGATTTTGATAACTGAGTTAGGACCAGGCTCAAGTCCCATGGAGCTACTATTTCCCTTATAGTAGGTCTAGTCTTGACAATGGATTTTGTGAATCTGCCTATGAGATTGTGATTCACCAAAGGCCTAGCTAGAATAGCAGACAGGGCTGAGAGTTGGAATTTTAAGGAACCTGGGCGAAGACCCAACTGAAACCCTTCCTGTAGAAAGTAGAAGATGGAGACTTCGGTAACATCCTGAAAGGTAAGCCCTTGATGATTGCAAAGGTGACCCAAACTCTATAATACACCTTAGAGGTAGCAGGTTTCCTGCCCTGTATGACAGTGTCTATTACAGGGTCTGATAGTCCTCGATTCTTTAAAGACTCCCACTCAGCCTCCAGGCCGTCAATCGTAACATTGAGGTTTGGGTGTAGGAGAGGAACTTGATGAAGAAGGTCTGTCCATAGGGGCAGCTCCCAAGGACGGTCTATGGACATCTGGACGAGATGGGAGTACAAGATCCATCTGGGCAAATTTGGAGCGATCAGGATGGCTTCTACCTTATCTGATCGGATCTTCTTTACTACTTGCAGTAGGAGTGGAGTGGGAGGAAAGATGTAAACCAGATAAAAGTTCTAAGGAATATGTGGGGCATCCATCCCTGATGACGGAGGGTCCTGCCACCGGGAGAAGAACCTTGCGGATTTTGTGTTCTTGCATGATGCCATGAGGTCTATTTCTGGAAGACCCTGCTTGCCTGTGAGTTTGATGAATATATTCTGGATTCAAGGACCATTCGCCCTGGTCCACTTTGTGCCTGCTCAGAAAGTCTGCTTACACATTGTTCTTCCCTGAAATGTGAAAGGCAGAAATTGAGAGTAGATTCCTCTCGGCCCATAGCAGGAGGCTTCTAACTTCCCTGTTTAGGGTCCGGCTCCTGGTGCCTCCCTGGTTCTTGATGTACATTATGGTTGGAATGTTGTCTGTTCTTATAAGCACGTGTGAGACTTTTCGACTACGACTTCCACTGACGTTGAATGGCTTGGTGCTTCCATATGCCTCCCCATCCATGGAGACTGGCATTGGTGTATAAGATCTCCCAATTTTGGGTCAGTAATGATCTTCCCTTCTCTAGATTCTTGTGCTTCAGCCACCAGCAAAGGTCTCTCTTGGCCAAGGAAGACAATGGAATTTGTTGTAGAGGATTTCCAAGATCTGGTTGCCAATAAGTTAAAAAATTGGACTGAAGATAGCGGAGGTGCAGTTTTGCCCAAGGAACTATCTGGGTGGCAGAGGACATCAGTCCCAGTACTTCCTGGAATTACTGAACAGAGTGACGAGATTGCTTCAGGAAAATACTGGTTTGAATCTTGTGTATCCTCTCTTTGGAAAGAAGGGCCGAGGCATCTGTAGTGTTGATCTGTAATCCTAGGAAATTCTGTCCTGGGAGGGAGATAGATGACTCTTTTACAGGCTGAGAAGCCAACCAATATTTTGGAGAAACGGAAGCACTATCTGAGTGATGTTCTGAGGATTCTCTTGATGGGGCCATGATTAAGAGGTCGTCTTGATAGGCGAAGATGTTTATTCCTTGTTGCCTCAGACATCCTATTGCTGGTGCTAGGACCCTGGTAAAAACCCTGGGGGCCAATGTTAGACCAAAGGGAAAAGCTGTGTACTGGTAATGAAACTGACGGACTGCAAACCTCAGGAATTTCCTGTGCACTGGATGCATGGGGATATGATAAAATGCATCTTGCAGGTCTATGGATGTGAGAAACATTGAGGGAGAGAGGGATTAGATCACTGATGCCACGGATTCCATCTTGAAGTGGGTCTGCTTGATGCAGGGTTTGACTGATTTGAGATCTAGAATGGTCCTGAATTGTCCTGAGGATTTCGGGGCCAGAAAGAAAGTCGAATAGACCCCTAACCTTCTTTCCTGAGAAGGGACTTCCTCTATGACCTTGTTGTCCGCCAAGTGTTTGACTGAAGTCCATAGGGCCTCTCTCTTGATCTTGTTGACGGGAATCCTGGACCTGAGAAATCTGGGATGTAGAGGGACAGAAACAAACTCCAGCGGGTACCCCAGTTCTAGGATCTGATAGACCCAGGCATCTGTACCCGAGTCTTCCAGATTGGAAGGAAGGAACTCAGTCTGCCCCCAACTGGGATCAGAACTGGGGTCCACCGGGATTCATTGAGCCTCTCTCTTAAACTGGGGTTTCTTGGAATAATCTCTCCTGAAACCCCCTCTCTGGGAGAAACGTCCCTTGTACTTGCCTTGACGATTCGAGCTGCGTCTTTGATTGTCGCAAAAGGACTGGTTTCTGTATCTTGCAGGCTGATATGGTGTGGAGGATCTTCTCTCTCTTTTCTGGGGAAGAGGCCTTCTTTATGATATCATCAAGATGCTCCCCAAAAATTAAGGATCCAGTGAAAGGCAGGGATATGAATTTATTCTTGGAAGTGGTGTCTGCCTTCCAAGACTTTAGCCACAATGATCTTCAATCGGATATAGAGAGGGCCGAGGAGCAGGCCAGAAGGTGAATAATATCCAGGGAAGCATCACAGGAGTAGCTAGTTGCTTCTTTAATTAAAGAGACTTCTTTCAGTAATTTTGACCTTGATAAATTAGACTCTATATTCTCTTCAAGCTCGGTGAGCCATATGCGCATAACGCATGAGACACAGGTTGTGGCAGTTGCTGTTTTAAGGTTTTCCCCAATGAATGAAAATTGTTTGTTCAAGGCACTGTCAAGTTTCCTTTCCATTGGATCGCATGATGCGGTACCGTCCTCTAAAAGGAAGAAGGGTCTGCTTTAAGAGAGGAGTTATGGGGGCATTGATCTTAGGGGAGGTTGACCAGTGATGAGTATCGGACTAACAGAATGCAAACATCTGCTAAAACCTCCTAAGCACAGCAGACCTTCTGTCTCCTAATTTCCATTCGGACATAAGATCTGTGATGGATTGATGAACAGGAAAGACAGGTGTAGACTTCTTTTTTCCTAAAAAGGCTGTATCAATATTTATATCCTGCTGCGTTTCGGCGGCACTCATGGCGGCCATAATGGAGCGTGGAAGAGCGCAAAGTAATGCGTCCAGACAGCTGGGTAGGACAAAAGAAACTGAAGCCTCATGCTCCGGAGCGTCCTTTTCAATCTTTCGTTTGGTCCTACCCAGCTGGAGAGTGGAGATAATCCCCATGCATAATGCCTTGGACGGTACACAGAAGAAATTATAATATTTAATGCATAGTTTCCAAAAAGCATTATTAAAGAATACAAAAAAAATGTAAGTATAATATATAAAATCGATTATTATCCCTGAAAAGTGCTACATTCCTTTTTGGTAACCAGTTATCTTTGCTATGTAGGTCACTGAGCAACCTGTGGGAATGTGAATTGTGCACCCTGGTGATCTGACAGTTCTTAGCAAAAAACAAAACATATCCAGCAATTTATTGAATGTACCTGTCTGTTTACAGCAAAGCCAATGGAAACAGCCACAAATGGGAACCTAAATAAACATGAATGAATACATTTAAGTTCACTTTGGCCTTCAAATGTTAGACAACAAATGTTATTTAGCTTGTATATTACATTTTTATACATATATATATATATATATAGAACAAACCTGCGCTCATCCAATCTATTTATGATAAGTGTGCCGTGTGTCAGGCATATATAATACTGTGTAAATAAATATAGGGGTTTTGTCCCCAAATTTTTTTGGCCAAAAAAGGGTTGCTCGCCCCCTCGCCAAGGTGCCCCATAATTAAAGGCAAGTCCTACTCTAACACTCCTAGAAAGCTCTATTTAAGTTAAAAACAACTCAGAAGAAATTGGAGCATTTAACCATTGATGGTCCAATTTCTTCTGAGTTGTTTTTAACTTAGATAGGGCTTTCTAGGAATGTGAGAATAGGACTGCCGTTAATTATGGGGTGCTTTGGCGAGGTGGCAAAGCTTAACACGTTTTTGGGCAAAAAATCTGGGGACAAAACCCTCATATTTATTCACACAGTATTATATATGCCTGACGCGGGGCACACTTATAAACAGATTGGAGGAGCGCATGTTTGTTCTATGTTGTTTGTTGGCACTGTGGTGCTTTGGTCTACTATTTGGGGGTGGGGAGAACCCCCACATTCCTTGTGTCACACTTCAGCACAATACTTTTGTAAAGAGTTATCTGAGTATTTGTACCCTGTCAACTTGAACAAGTCTAGCCATTCTCCTTTGATCTCTCTCATCAACAGTGTTTTCACCCACAGAACTGCTACTTACTTGATGTTTTTTATCGCACCATTCTTTGTAAACTCTAGAGACTGTAGTGCTCTAAAATCCCAGCAGCTAGTACAACCACAAAGCCTGGCACCAACAATACCATGGTCAAATCACTTAGATCACTAGTCTTCCACATTCTAACGTTTGGTCTAACAACAAGTAAACTCCATTTGTGTTACTGAACAGGTATACCTAATAAAGTGGCCACTGAGTGTGTATAATCTAAATGAACTAGTCAGATATTTATGTATATGTTTTCTCATTAATGAAAAGTAGAATGCACAGCTAATAGTAGTGGTATAAGAGCAGCAATATTCTATAAGAAGCATAAAACATTAAGCACCCTGTGATCTCTTGAACAAGGACCCTTTAGTAAGAGACATATTTACTAAAGCGCAATCCTGTTCAAGCTTTCCTACACCATGAAATGTATTCCTATATATCTAGTGTGTATTTACTGGAAGGCAATAATGAAATATGCCATTTCTAATTGAAATAAACATGGGTGAGAGACAAAATAAAAGAAATAAGAGTACAGAAACAACTAGAGAGAAAAATAAGAAAGATGAAATAAAAACCATGTAAAACGTAGTATAACATTTATGCCCTCTACACAATTATATATCACATGTGTAGGTGAAATTGTGAATATTCCTGTTCCTTAAAAGTTACCAACAATGCATGTTTTCAGGATATCCCAGCTGGGGCACAGGTGGACTAACCAGTTGCTCAGACTCTTTCATTGGTCCATGCATTCTCATTCATGAATATCCTGAAGCATGCACTTTTGGTAGCTATTGAGGACCAGAGTTGGCTACCCCAGCATTAAAGTGTAAGATAATATGAGCTGGAAACTTCTCTGGCATCCAACAAGTTATCTTTATGAATAGTGCGCAGCTCCTCTTCTCTGGAATTGCTACAGTTTTGCATATATGCATGTCTCTCCTTTATATAATTAATAGAAATACATTCAAGACATGAACCTGTGAACAAAGTTTGTTGTCCCATCGATGGGGTCGATGATCCAGGTGGGGCTATCGGTCAGATCGCTTTTTTCACCTGCAGCCACCGACTCCTCACCAATGAATCTGAATGAAAAATTAAAGCACATCACCCATCACTGGTATATACTGCATACATCCCACGTATGACCAGATACTTGTTTCAGAAAAAAAATAAAATAAAATAATAAAAATGGTCTAAAAAATTAAATGCTGATGTACTAAAACCTGGAGCAAAACAACTGCATCACATGGAAATAAAAACTCTGCTAATTGATTTAACACTTTGAGTGCCAGAAGGGTATGCTACTCACTGTAAAGCAATGAGGTGCATAGCCCTCTGGCACTCAAAGGGTTAAATAGGGCCTTTAAATCCATGTATGCTAGAGAGATGTCCAAATAATTGCAAAGCAATGCACTGAGTCCTCTCTAGCATTCAGATGGATTTTTCATTTGCTTCCTATGGTGGAGTTGGTTTGCTCCATTTTCTTCTAAGTACACCAGCCTCTAACATGTTAATATACTAAGTAGAACTGAAGTAATTCTGGAGCAAACATGCTGCTCCCCTGCGTTGCATTATAATAGCTCCCTCACTGCTGTTAATGCCTCTTCAAATACAACCAAGAGCCTGGTTTGCTATTCCCTCTGCTTTACTGCATTGCTTGCCTACTTTCAAGTCCTCCAAATCTAATAACCCCATGCCCCTGACAAGGTCTGAATAAAATAAAATAGTTAAATAAATACAAAAGACATTATTAATATTAATAATAATAATAATAATGTGACAGTGGAATGTACAAATAATTGATTTACAGTGTGTTGGAAACCCCCTCTGGAACGCATATCCCTCCTGATCCACTTTACATTGGTTTTCTTATACCTCCACATAAACTGTCTGACCTCCCCGCAGCCTGATTTCAGTGCCAACTGGCAACCCTAGACACTTACATACACCATCTGACAGCCCCCAGCCTTGTTTGACTGCTGGCTGGTACTCACATATCTCCATGTACACGGTCATACACCCAAGCTTGGTTCCACTGCCCACTATTACTCACAGATCCTGCATACACTGTCCCCCCACCCCCAGCATTGTTCCACTGGGAGTCATGGAATCAGACAAATACTGCCCGTTCCCTCAGCCTTGTTCCACTGGTAGCCATACTCCTGGCAACCACTGCTGTAGGTCAACCTATACAAATGGGGTACCATTTTTCTTGGGCTTGCATTACATATTGAATACACTAGGAAATTCCATGGTGTAGAAAGACTATAGTAACTTTGAAGTGACTTGAAGTGTAAAAAGGTGTATTTTTTACTATAGCACCACTTTCTGCACACTAAGCTTAGGGGTAAAAAAGGCAAGTGACCCCTCATTTGATGTGGATGGATATCAATGGTATGCCTTACTAACCTTTTCTTCATATCTGTAATGGTTATGAACATTTAGGTGTAGGCAGGTCATTTCAAAAAAGAAAAGAGGCAGCAACTACAGTATTTCAGCCAATACCAATGGGGTACAAATTTTCTTGGGCTGACAAAGTTCTGAATAAAGTAGGATATTCCCTGATTTTCAAAGATTTTGGTTGAAATGTCAAAAGATATGTCTCCCTATAGCACCCTTTTTGGAAATAATTGTGCACATCAGCCCAGGGGTAGAAAAAGAGGCATTTGATGCACGTGAATGTCTACTTTTCAAGATGGTATGCTTGCATATGTTTCCTTCATATCCCTAATAGTTATGGCCATTATAATCCAGCCTATTTCAAAATAGAAACACCGGTAGGCTTAGTTTTGTACTTCTAACACCCCATATATATATCCACCCATTCCAATGCAGTACTGTTTTTGTTGGACTAGCAGTAGCTAATTAATGTAGTAGGAAATTCAATAGTTTTCAAAATGTGAACATTTTAAAGGGTGGATAGGTAAAAGCTTGTTTTTTTCCTTTAGAGACAACTTCTGGAAACATTATGAACACTGGGAGACGATAATTTGGCAGACAAACATTTCAAGCAAACAAACCATGTTTTCTGTAAAATTTCAAAATATAAGCATTGTAAACGCTCCTCCTATATGAAAAAACAGGAAAAAAAACTATCACCTGGTAACTATAGCCTCATAAATAGTAACCTAAAGTGTATTCTTAAATTACTAGTACCAACTAGCAACGCATTAGAGATCTCTCTAGCATACAAAGAGAGGTCAACAAAATAAACGTATCACTGAATAGTGTGCTTTACTATAGCACTATAGGTTTATGCACTAAGGCGTGATAAGGTAGAGGTTATTTCTCCAGTGATAGCACTTTTCCAGTTCCAGTGTTAATTTATAGAGTCTATGCACTAAGATCTCCAAAGTCGGAGATTCTTAGAGCACTGGCGCCATAGAATATCAAAGGAACTAGAGAAGTGATTTAATTGAAGAAGTAATTTCCATTTTATCATGCCATGATGCCATAACTGCTTATGCATTCTGTGTATTTGAAGCCATACCTGTGCGAGGGGTATTTCTCTTTAATTGCTGAGATAATCATTTCTTCTACTTTCTGATCTGTAGCAGTTACCAGATCTGCAGGGGAGCTTTTCACCATCACAGATACTTCCTCCTTCAGTGCTGCACAAACAATCTGTGAATGAATTAACATTTTTGAATTTAAATGAATATCTAACCAACTGGCATCAAAACAAGCAAAAGGAGGCTGACTTACTAAGGAAAATTGCCATTGTGGAGCAAATCAACTGCACCATAGTGAACAAAGAATTTCCAGCATTGGTTTAAAGAAGGCCTTTAACACTTTGAATGCTTAACAGGACACCAATGAATTTCTAAGCAATATGTTGGAGACCTTTCCAGCATTCAGGCAGTTAAAAAAAAATCTGATTTAAATCAATGGAAATGAGGAATTTCATGCTTCCCTTATAAATCCTTGATAAGGGATGATATGACTACCATTTCAAACATATTTGAGAATATAAAGAACTCTCTGTGGAACTATACAATCAAAGAGCTGAGCAAAAAACAAGAGGTTGTCCATTAAGTCTAGAGGAAAGGTGCTTTGACAAAACAAAAGGCAGGGATTTTTTTTTTTTTTTTTTACAGTTAGGGTAGTTGTGGAATTCTTTGCCTTGGGAAGCTGTGTTTACAGATATTGTAGATGCTTTCAAAAAAAGTATTGGATACCTTACTAGATCAGAACAATACTGAGAATTATGACATTTGGTTGAATGCTGCAATGCTGATCCAGGAAGATACTCGCCTGCCTTTTGGAGTTAGGAAGATTTTTTTACCTACTTAGGGCTTAACAGGGTTCTTTCTTTCCTCTGGAACACCAGGGGTGGTATGGCAAGGTCTGAATTTGACAAAGCATGTCTTTTTTCAGTCTCATCAAGTAATGTTACCAAGTAACTATGGAGCAGCTGGTTTATTCCATAATTGCCCTTCTTTTGCTGACTGCATCGGCCCTATTTATTTATGTTGCTGTTGTGTAATTAAAAATGAACCAGTGACAGTAATAATATAATTACAGCAATCTAATGGAGTCCTCTTTTACCCAATGTATCAACCCTTTCAGTGTCAGAGAGGGTTCATACCCCTCTAGCATTCAAAGGGTTAATGGCACTGGGTGAAATGCTTTGGCATTCTCTTTGGTGCCCAGTGAGCTAAACTATGCATGTCACTATGTACTAACAAGAATGAGTATATTTTTATACTTTCAAAAATTATCTGAGGCCCTTACACAAGGATAAAAGTAGAGTACACGCTGGCCCTACTGCACTATAATGAAAATAATTCTGTGCTTACCTAGGAGCTGCTTTTCCATGCATATCCTAGGCAGCAAACTGAGACACAGCCCTCCCCTCTGTGACAGACAAGACACCTCCAACAAATTTTGAATAAAAACTTCCTTCTCCCAGTAGGGCCAGTGATTACAAAAGATTCTGATTCAAACCGGATGTGAAAAGGAAACTTTGCTTGATAGCTTATGAAGATAAAGGGAATTCACAGGTAGGGCTAGAAAACACACTTTCTGTTATGCAGCCAGCACAGTATGCGATTACAGAGAAGAGGACTGGGACAGAAGCAGACAGAACCTTTTTCCCAAAGCTGCCTCTTTGGAAATGGAAATATATAGGTGACAATGCTTGCAAAAAGTATGCAAACTGCTCCAGGTTGCTATTCTACATACTTGCATTTGCAGACGTTGCCGTTTCTTCCCAGAAAGTGGACTTAACAAGATGTATGATAATTTACAATGTAGTTTGTTTGGTCCATCAGTTCACTGTCCACTTGGAAAATGCAGGACCTTTGTTAGCTACTGAAAATGTAATGAGGAGGTTAGGATCCTTCCCCCAATCTTTAGTTCTTGAAAGTTAGGTTTTGATAGCCATCATCTCTTCTGTTTCATTCGTATGGTTACCACAGAAGCTAGGTAAGATCATTTACTGTAAAACCGTGAAATGGGGACATAACCTTTGGAGAAAATGCTAGAGATAAATTCTATTACTAATGCCTTTCCAAGAAGCAAAAAAAAAGGATAGAGCTTGATGATCTCTTATTCTTATGGCTGATGTATTAACTATGAGGAAGGTGGTTTTAGTAGTAAGCATTTTGATGGGAACCTTGTGAAGATGTTCAATGCGTGGTGCCATTAAAGCATTGAGGACTAGGTTTAAATTCCAAGGAGGAACCGATGAAGGGAGTCTATAGTAGGTCTGCTCTTTTAGGCTGCTCGTATGAACCTTTTAACCAGGTGGCCTCAGGAGAGCTTTTGCTTCCAGAAGTCACTTAATGGTAGCTGGTTTCAATCCATTCAAGAATCAACACAAAACTTAATTCTCACAGATTGATTAGAATTCTGCTCAGGAAGGCCACTCATGTACTTTGACTATCTTGTATCTAAGTGGCTTAGAATGCCAGAAAGTTTTCCTTTGCCCATATGCTGGTCTTGTGGGATGGCTGGAGTAGGGATAGACTCTTAGTTCCCCCCTGTCTGTTATTATAGACAGCAGCCATATGTCTGTATTCTGAATGGTTGTTTCCTGGTGACCTCCTGCCAGTTTTTTTTTATTATTTTTTTTTTTAAGGCTCTCCAGATGGCTAGCAGTTCTAGGTAGTCTGGTGGATGTAAAGCTTTTTGCTTTGTCCAAGCTAACTGAACAGGGCTTTGGAACAGACTGTTTTATCCGGAGCTGAAGATATTCTTATGGTTCTGAATCCGCAAAGTCTTCTTGAAAATTCTATACAATAACATTCATTGACTATGCTTAGTACCAAGATATTTGAAGGCAAAAAACTCTCCAAATCTGCATGGATATTAAGATGCTTCCTATCATATGGATGGGACCCCCCTGGGCTTCTGGGGTTAGAAGGGATCTGACTTAGATATAGAAGTTTGAAGAGATGGTTTGTCTTTGGTTTTGTGATATTTTCCTTTAAAAAAAACAAACTTTATTTTGAGAATTTTTGGTATTGGGCCCTCCTTCCTTTAGGATTTGTAGTTCTAAAAAGGAGTATATATATATATATATATATATATATATATATATATATAAAATTAGAACTTGGGGAACATTTTATTTTGAGGCAGAGTTTTCCAGGTGTCTGCCACCTTATCTACCAAAGTTTCTAGTTCCTTCTCTAACAATTGACCTCCCTCAAAGGACATGCTACTTAGGCGATTCTTGGAGGCCATATCTGCTGTCCATTCAAGGGATGAGATGCAACAAGGGATGATTCAAGGGATGAGATGATTCAAGGGATGAGATGCAACAAAAATCTGCCAGGTTACATGGAGACTAGGTTTATCAAGATGACCTCTTTATGAGTTTTTACTATTAAGTCCTCTTCAGTCTGTGAAAGCAAGTTTCATAGGTATCTGGAAAGAGAGACAGCTCAAATATTGGGCGTAATGCTTCCATGGTTCAAAAACCACTCTTAATGGATCCCTTCATATTTACATACAGTAATATGTGAATAAGAGCTTAAATCTTAAAGAGATACAATATATATCTATACACACACACACTAAATGATAGCATAGATATGTCTGAAAGTACAAAGTTACACTTTATTAAACACAAAGGTCAGGTATACCTGTAACAATTGGATAAAAAAAAATAAAGAAAGAAAGAAAGAAATCGCTATTAGTGCGTAGTCAGTTTGCAAAAATTGTATAATAATGTATAAAGCAATGAAATTTCTATAATATTAAAATAGCGATTGACCAGAAACACAGGAAGAGATCCCTGCCTGCATCATGTAAGGCTACAAAGACTAACTCCGGCAGTTAAATCTAACAGAGAGCTCTAAAAGAGAGACTATCTACATAACAATATTTCAGCTGGGACACTGACAGACCTTATTATTGCTGTAAGTGAACTCAACTACCTGTATACAAAGTGTACATAAGATTCGGGAGGAGAACCCTGCCCGCAAGTGGAACCGGCATTATAATATAAGAATTAAGCAGAACTATTTTGAATACCTGTTTCTGGCCAATTGCAATTTTAATATTATAGAAATGTCATTGCGCTGTACATTATTATACAATTTGTGCAAACTGACACTGCAGTGATAAAGATTTTTTTAAAAATCCAGTTGTTATAGGTATACCTGACTTTTATTGTGTCTAATAAAGTGTAACTTTGTACATTTAGTGCACGTATAGATATTATCTCTTTAAGATTTAAGAGCTTATCCACATATTACGGTATCTTTTTATGATCACTTACTCCAAGATCACAGTGCATACATAGCTGCTCCTGTTGAGATTTACATATAGAGAGCCTTACACACTATTCTGTTTTGCTTTTTAAAATACATACTGTGCCTGCTTTTCTTGCTAGGAGAACAGCAAACTCCATGCATTCTTGCCAGGGGTCTCCCATTTTCACCTAGGAAAGAAAGAAAACACATTTTTGTTGTTTTTCTGAAGAAACAATCATCCCCTCCATGAAAATGAGATTATTTGTAAATCTTCTTAAGATAGAAGTGATCCACAAATCACCTTTAGATTAATTATAATATGAGAAGATTCACAGCAGTGTTGGAGGTTCGCAGTGAAGAGTCCTGTAAGTCACATCAGTGAATCTTGGCCAAAGAGGCATCTAAAAAAACCCTATTTAGAAATCAAAAGTATATTTTAGGAGTTATTTCTCCAATATTCTGGGATTTTTCAGAGAAGTATCCAGTGTATTGCAACATAATGTGATGGGTAATACTCAACATGGCTAAAAGGTGCTCTTCAAGGTTTTCTAGAATTGAAAGAACATTTTGGCAGGAATAGAAGATGGGGGTGGGGCTAGAATAGATACCAACTATGCATCTTGGTATAAAGCAACAGTAATTTGTTAAATGGTTAAATACATTGCTATAAGTACTGGCATGCATACATTAAACACCTGGATGCTAGAGAGCTCTCCAAAACATTGTGGAGCAATGAGCTGGGGTCCTGGGGACAGTGGCCATGTGAGGATGATGGGATTTGTAATCCAACAATATATGCCAATCCCTGTTTGTATACACAGACTATCACTGCAGCAATTATTTAATTACTACTGCAAACATCATTCCACCTATTACACGAGAAACCTCAGCAATCTCACTGATACTGATGTACCAAGAACTGGTGCAATTCTGGAGGAAACCAGCTGTACTACAGGAAACAAATGCATTCCCAAAATCCCCAAAGTTCTTTACTCAGTTCAAAGATTAACCCGTTGAGTGCCAGAGGGTTACGTACCCCTCTGGCACTCAAAGGGTTAAGACCTCCAAAGCATGTCTAATATTCAAGACCAGATTAAAATCAGTTTAAAAAAAAATCCTTCCTATGATGCATCTGGTTTGTCCCAGAATTTCTACCGCTAAAATTTATTACAGTAAATAGGGTCTTCAGTGCTCTTACGGACCATAATATATTACAGGTATAACGAGGTTCAGCCTTTTGAGCTTGACATCACTTGCAGAACAATACAAAAGAAACACATCACTATGACAAGAGAACTATCTGAATGTGACCCATTTACAATAACGTACTACAACCCCTCTCTTATTTTCTTCTCTATAAGAAGTAATGCATGATCACTGACCTGGAAATAAGGGCTGATATAGATGCAGCTCAGTCAGTGTACTATAACAACTCCTCAATACACCCCCTTCTGGTACTGGGCAATAGAAACAGCTCCTCAGTACAGCAACCTCATAGATCACGCTGTACTGCTACACAGTGCGCAGACTCACCGGTTACTTTCCTATTAACACAGTGCGCAGGTTCACCGGTTACTTTCCTATTAACACAGTGCGCAGGCTCACATCTCAGTGCACTACAAGCACAGTGCACAGGCTCACTGGTTACTTTCCTATTAACACAATGCGCAGGCTCACTGGTTACTTTCCTATTAGGTACAGTGCGCATGCTCGAATGTCAGTCCCCTGTAGGTATAGTGCGTAGAATCACTACTCAATTGTGTTCGTTTGCGTTGGTTGTCAGCGGTCTTTTTCTGTGCATGTAGTGAAGTTTAGACAAATAATGCTTAGTTGTACTTGCAGTTTCTATCAGGGTCACGTGAATATGCCATATGCAGGATTGCACTGCACATGAATCAGTATAAGCCTGATTTGTGTGTGTTTATGTAGAAGAGTCTCTGATTTAATCGTTGACCTGATCCTTTGCAAAGTGTCTTTCAAGTCTTTTATTAACACCAAAGTATCAGCCTCACAAAAAAGCATTGTAAAATATTTTGTTATATACAGTTTTTAAAGTTTGGAAGAAATTAAATAATCTTTTAACAGTCTGTGTGTCGGAGAGTATACCTCTGACATTCAAAGGGTTAAGATCTGATTAAAATGTGTTTGCCGTTGGCATAAATTGTGCAAGTTCTTTGAAAGGGGAAATATTTGTTATAACCATATAAACCCTCTCGTTAAAGCTTACTATCCTTTAATTAACACCTATTTGTATAATTGGTTTGTTAATTACATTTACAGCTGTACAGGTGAAAGTACAAGTAAAATTCCCATCAATTAATTGTTAAAACAGGCAAACTGAAAGAAAATGCAGGGATTAAGGACCATAGATTTAGGGATCAATGTAGTTGGTATTTTACAAGTAGAGCTATAAAAATGGGTTTTGGAGATAATGTTCATGATATCTGGTATTTTTTCCCCAAAAAAACTTACGTATTGCTGCAAATGTTCAATAAACCTACCTTCATTGGCTGTTTTTTTCTATACACTTAAGTAATGGGACTGTCAGTTTATTAAAAAAAACCAGGCGATTTCAAACTTTCAGTCACCTATGTTAACTACTTTGTTTTGCAAAAAAATAATGTATTTAAAGTGATAGTAATGTTTCATAATAAAAGCAGCTCTAATTAATCATCATAGTATTTGGACTTTGGAGAGTGTTATTTCAATTCTGTCAGAGTTGTAGTTCCAGAGTAATTCAATGACAAAGTATCCCCCTCCCACCCCTTTTACTGATGTAACACTGCTCAGCCAGAGCAGAAGGGAGGTGCCCAGGTAGACTGCAGAGAGGGACACTCTTCAATTAAGATTAGGGAAAAACCTGAAAGACTTGTCAAGGGGGCAGGGCTTTCACTGTTCTCATTGGAAGAAGATTGTCCCCTTCTGTTACCTGTCTGGTCTATGGACTGCATTCCACATCTGAGAAGAGATGGCTTACACTAGGTAAAAGGGGTGGGAGGGGCAAACTTTGCTTGTGAATATCTGTCAAACCATAAAGGTTTGAGAGATTGACTATATATCAAGCTGAGAAAGTTTACATATCCATATGTTCATTCAGGTTTATGTAAATATAACTAGTCAGGAGTCATTTTACAAGTATTAATGCAATTTTTTCAACACTCTATATGTTGAAGAACATACATAGGAGTAACAGTGATTTAAAGTATACACCTTGATTACCATTCTGAAAAGTGTTAGTTATTAGTGATTAAACAGCATGATTAACCTCATTTTAGATTTTTGTGTATGCTCCTTTATGTGAGAGGTCCCAGGACAGATACACTTTTATTTTAAACATTGCAACTAATTTTATCAATAGTTTGTATGTTCCACTACGTGAGAGGTTTTGGCACACCATTTCTTTCATTATAAGTGTTTATACATTAATAGTATACGCTAATTGTCTGGCACGCATATAGACATTCATTGTGGTACATGTTTGTAGAACATATCCTCCTCATATAATAATTTGCTAGAAAGTTTGTAACGACGCAGTCATGGGCAGTAGAGACTGCTGTGTGTGCTGCAGTCATGGGCAGTAGAGACTGCCCCTGACAAGGCTGATACAGAGCGGGGTGCTCCGAAGGAGCATCCAGCTCTGTATCAGCTGCGGTGCCCTAAGGTTCTATAAGAGCTCAGGATGCTGATGTTGTGTTTGATCTGTGTCTAAGGTACATCAGCATTATGCACTAACGTGTCTTCACCATCATATCCCCTATATTTTTCAGTAACATTGAATAAAGTATTTTTATATATTATTCCAGTTGAGTGCCTCAATATATGGGTATTCTGTTTGTGGGTGTCACGGTGATCAGGCAAAGAAGAACAGACACAAAGATAAAATATAACCACCTTTATTTATTATAACAGCAATAATGGTAGAGCCCACACAGAACCCCAGACATATGCATATAGGACCCAAGGTCCCTCCAGAGCTGCACACCATTCTGTGCACTGCACTACTCAAGATCTCGAGACTAGGGAGGTGGCTCAAGTGGGACAACGGAAGAATGGTAGAATATGTGTAAGTCACCACTTGGTCTGCGAACAGAGGCAACAGAGAGTGAGAGCAGACCAGAGCCAGGAGACACTGAGACTACAGATCAGGCAAGCAGGTAGTGTAGGGAGCAAGTAGGCGTCACAGGTCAGACAAGCCAGGGACTACACAGAGCGAGAGTAACCAGGCCACTGGTCAGACAACCGGAGACTATTCTGAGCAAGTAGGAGCCACATCCACTGGTCAGGCAAACCGAGGACTACAAGCAGCGAAAGTAACCTAGCCCACAGGAAAGGCAACCCGGAGGCTACACTGAGCAGGTAGTAGCCAGGGCCACTGGTCAGGCAAGCCTGGGTCATACACAAAGCGAGTAGTCAGCCAAAGCCACAGGTCAGAACCGATGAGGGTAATCAGAGAAGCTAGAGTCATACACAGAGCGAGATTCTCATGCAAATGGGTCACAATGGAGAGCATAATACTAAGTCAGCAGGTCATCCCGGAAAAAGAACCAGCTTCTCTGGTGGGTTTCCCGTCTCTTTTGGTGGCCAGAAATTAGGAAAGATATTGCTGCCTTTGTCGCTGCCTGTCCAGTCTGTGTGCAGACTGAATCACCCCGTCACCTTCCAGTGGGCCTTTTCCAACCCGTACCCAATGGGGAGAAGCCAAGGTCACACCTTGCCGTTGACTTCATAGTCAACCTCCCTTTGTTTAATGGTAACACAGTCATCCTCATGGTTGTTGACCGATTTTCTAAGATGATTCACTGCATACCATTCAAAAAACTCACATCTGCTAAAGAGTTGGCTACTGCTTTTATCAAAGAGGTCTACTGACTACACAGGGTTCCTAAAGTCATAGTTTCCGACCGGGGTAGCCAGTTTGTCTAGAGATTCTGGAGGGCCTTCTGTGCGCAACTAGGTATCCAACTTTCCTTCTCCTCTCTCCGCGTATGTACAGAACTACTAAATTGGGAGGTGGGTTACTTAGTAAGACCCTAATAAAGGCTCCAGGCGAAACCCAAAACATTTACCTATTATTTATTTATGTTTTTGCACAATTTCCAGTGAGTGCTTGACGTTACCTCTCTGGCATCCAAAGGATAAAAATAAATGTTACCTTTTGAGCTTTGTAATGCGTTGGACAACCATTCTAAGGGTAAAGTGTGGCTTACAATGTGCTCTGCTTCTCCTTTATATTTTGCTGCTGTGTCAGGGTGGAGTGAGGGTATAAAGCATGGTACTGTGTTTATACGTAGGAAAAGCAGGAGACTTAGATTGAATCACAAACTGGTGATGTCAACAGCATTGTTCTTGCCAATTGGTTGTCTCATTCTGTCACTCTTAAACTCATACAGAGGGATACGATCAGAGTCATCTGCAGTGTGAGAGAATGTCTTATGTTACTGAGACTGAGTCCTGTTTTAGGTTGCTGTTATGAGGCTGAAACATCTGAAGGCTTCATTGGGATATTAATAAGACAGCAATCATGCTTAATCTTTTAAGTCTGCCTGTGCTCATTATGGGATAGCCAGAAAACATTCACTGTTGTAAACACTTGAGGACAGGTTTGGCTACCCCTGATTTAAAGTGATGGTAATGTCATGCTTAAAATGCATATCTGATTATTCCTTATTTTTTTCTATAATGCTCTGTACCTTTCAAAATGTCCATTTCAATGTAGTTTTATTGTACTTAGATTTTAAATTTTCACCCTCCTGCCCTTCTTTTTGCTGTCATTCTTCTCCCGTCAGATCTGAAAGCCAGTCACTTGACCAGACAGATCTCAATGAGGGTTTTCCTTATGCTGACACAATATTGTCCTCGTTGCAATCTGTATGCACCGGCTTTCGGATCTGAAGGAAGAGGAGTGACAAGGTACCTCATTTTTGGCAAGTACCTAACCTTAAAATGCTTTGTCTTATGAGCTGACTCTCCCACTTTAGGCATTTACTAACCTTAAAGGCTCAAAATTTCCACTCGCCTACTCGCATTTTGCGAGTAGATATTTAGTGAGGGCGAGTGGAAACTGAAGCCCTGTATTCAGTTTGAATATAAGCTTTCCCTGTAATCTCGCGGTGCTAGGGTGCTAGTGTCCCACCTCCTCCACTCTGCAGTTTGGCGACATGAAAATCTCGCAAGGGGGCAGCGCCAATATGACAAGTTCCATCCTCCCGCATCATCACGCGCCCCTGCGGGCCGTGATGACACAACGACAAAGAAGAGGAAGAGGGCTGAGGCACCGGAAGAGAAGCGCTTGCTGCCAGCAGACTGATCGTTACTGTCTGTAAGCAAGCGCTTCTCTTCCGGTGCCTCTGCCCTCTTCCCCTTCTCTGTCTGTATGTTATCACGGCCCGCAGTGGCGCGTGATGATGTGGGCGGGCAGGAGGGATAAAGAGAGGTGCAAGGGGGGAGAAAGAAGTACAAGGGAGGAGAAATAGACACATGGGGGAGAAAGAAGTACAAGGGAGGGGAAAGAGACACATGGGGGAGAAAGTACAAGGGAGGAGAAAGAGACACATGGGGGAGAAAGTACATGGGGAGAAATGGAGATACAAGGGGGAGAAAGTACATGGGGGAGAAAGAAGAGGTACATGGGGGCGAAAGAAGAGGCACATGGGGCAGAAAGAAGTACATGGGGGAGAAAAAGAGGCACAAAGGGGAGACAGAAGTACAAGGGGGAGAAAGAGAGGGGCAAGGGGGAGAAAGAAGAAGTACATGGGGTAGAAAGAAGAAGTACATGGGGAGAAAGAGAGGCACAAGGGGGAGAAAGAGGAAGTACATGGGGGAGAAATAAGTATATGGGGGGGAGAAAGAAGAAGTACATGGGGGAGAAAGGAGAGGCACATGGGGGAGAAAGAGAGGCATGGGGGAGAAAGGGGGAGAAAGAGGCACAAGGGGGAGAAAGGGGGAGAAATAGAGGCACAAGGGGGAGAAAGAGAGGCACAAGGGGGAGAAAGAGGAAGTACATGGGGGAGAAAGAAGAAGTACATGGGGGAGAAAGAGAGGCGCAAAGGGGAGAAAGAAGTACATGGGGGAGAAAGAGAGGCACAAGGGGGAGAAAGAGGAAGTACATGGGGGAGAAATAAGTATATGGGGGGGAGAAAGAAGAAGTACATGGGGGAGAAAGGAGAGGCACATGGGGGAGAAAGAGAGGCATGGGGGAGAAAGGGGGAGAAAGAGGCACAAGGGGGAGAAAGGGGGAGAAATAGAGGCACAAGGGGGAGAAAGAGAGGCACAAGGGGGAGAAAGAGGAAGTACATGGGGGAGAAAGAAGAAGTACATGGGGGAGAAAGAGAGGCGCAAAGGGGAGAAAGAAGTACATGGGGGAGAAAGAGAGGCGCAAAGGGGAGAAAGAAGTACATGGGGGAGAAAGAGAGGCGCAAGGGGGAGAAAGAAGTACATATGGGGGAGAAAGAGAGGCACAAGGGGGAGAAATAAGTACATATGGGGGAGAAAGAGAGGCGCAAGGGGGAGAAAGAAGAACCTGATATGGGTGGAGTTAAAGGCGGGGACATGGGTGGAGTTAAAGGTGGGGCTAGGAGTGGAAACTGGTGGCGAGTAACTTTTCAGGCCTGGCTAGTAGCTCAGGACTTGAAATTTTGAGCCCTGTTAAAGGGATAGTAATGTTTCATAATAAAAGCAGCTCTAATTAATCATCATAGTATTTGGACTTTGGAGAGTGTTATTTCAATACGGTCAGAGTTGTAGTTCAAGAGTAATTCAGAGACAAAGTATCCCCCTCCCGCCCCTTTTACTGATGGAACACTGCTCAGCCAGATCAGAAGGGAGGTGCCCAGGTAGACTGCAGAGAGGGACAATCTTCAATTAAGATAAGGGAAAAACCTGAAAAACTTTTCAAGGGGGGGTAGCGCTTTCATTGTTCTCATAGGAAGAAGATTGTCCCCTTCTGTTATTTGTCTGGTCTATGGACTGGATTCCACATCTGAGAGGAGATGGCTTACACTAGGTAAAAGGGGCGGGAGGGGAAACTTTGCTTGTGAATATCTCTCAAACCATCAGGGTTTGAGAGATAAGACTTATATCGTTCATGTTTTTTTTTTAATGCCTACAAAATAAATTAAAGATAAAATGAAGTATTACTATCCCTTTAATTTACTTTAGCCTGAGAGCTGAATCTTTGTAAGCTTTACTCACTGATGGAGAGAGACTCTCTGACAGGCATTATATAGTGTCCTAAAGACAATGAGCATTGCACCTGGGGGTGGGAGGGGTTCTTAAACCAATAGAAGCTGGTCAGAACTATTTTGTGTATTTGCTTTTAACTATTTTGGCCAAAATTGGTTGAACTCCATTAATTTTAAATGTGTTTTTTTTTCTTTGGCTGTGCTTACCAAAACCTGGACTGGAATTGTACTTTTGGAAGCTTTGACCAGCTTCTATTGGTTAAGCACCCCTCCCATCCCCAGGTGCAATGTTCACCTTGGAGTAGTTAAATGGAGTGTTTTATTTCTCCACTATGGTGCAGTTGGCTTGGTCCATAATTGTTCATGTTTACTTTGTTCATGTGGACTGTCACACACTAATACAAAACATTGAAAAGAGCGGCTCAATCTCAAAAGAACCTTAGAGCAAACTAGGCTTGCAGATCAAAGTGCTTTTTTGTTTAAAGTTAAGTGCTAACAGCTATTATTAGCAATTCATACCTGAGCAGAACCTGGGCCCTAGAAAAATGTTAATCCTTAGAGTGCATTAATGCACTAATTGTATATGATGAGTCACTACTTGCTCTAAGCCATTGCTTCTTAAACTAGCCCTCAAGTAACAATTAGCATGATGGAATAAATGCATCGCTATGGTTTCATGAACAAATTACTCTCTGACTTACTTAATGTGAGTGCCACCATTTGGGAAAATTCAGCATCAGTCAATGCAGAATATAAACAGGCCAGAGCTGTATTATATGATCCTATACATTTATTAGAAGCCTAGAATGGATTTCCAGTCATGAAGATAACACTCAACGTGGACAAACTTAAACTAAAACAAACTCCTAATAATAATAATCATCCCCCATTGAACTTACTATGGCCTGAAAAATCCTTGAGCTTACTTTCAGAAATACCATCTCCAGTCCTGGATGACTGTTCATTAAAGATAGATATGACTTGCTGACTGAACCCTAAACTATTCTTGATGAGTCCATTAAGCATTGCAGGCCCATGCACTTGCCTGCTTCAGTTTTTAGGAAAAAAAAGACACAAAATGTACATACTAGTAAGTGGAGTTTGGGGTCCAGAGTGTTTTCTATCAAAAACATGTTCAATTTCATGGACATGATAACCTCCACTGATTGAAGACGTTATCGTTTAACCCTTTGAGTGCCAGAGGGGTACGGAACACATTGCAAAGCAATGCATTCTGTACCCCTCTGGCACGCAAAGGGTTAAGCCAAGCCACAAAGACAAAATTCATAATAGACACTAGGATTTTAACTCTCTTGTGAAGCAATGCATTGGACCCCCCTGTGGTACTTAAAAGGTTAAGGAAAGTGGGTGTTTTTGTTAGTGTTCCTTTAAACTGAACTCTTACAGAAGAAAGTCTGTCTCTGTGCATATTTATTTTGTAGGCGAATTTAGCACTTCAGTTAGGATTTTCCTCTGAACAGTCACTTCATGCATTCAGTCTGTCCCCTTCTGAAATGTAAAACGCTGAAAATGTGTTTAATTTACATCATGTAAGAATTAGAGGTTTGAGAAATTATAGTGGAATACCACATACAGAAAGAAGGGCTAACACTAAGAAATTCTATGTATAATTTTATTAGAGATTTAGCAAGATTTTTATAGACTTAATGTGTGTTCAAAGCAACCATAGAAAGTCTGAACTACGTACACATGATACATAATCATTCTTTAGAAACTGCTAATGGCTGTTTCTCCTTCTGTGGAAATTCATTTGTGCTTTTTTTTTATCCTGCATTTATTTGTTCTGCCTGAGTCATCCGTTACAGTATATCACCAGCTTGAAATGAAGGTTTATGCCTCCAAAGGAATGTTTCCTTATCAACATCTAGCTAATAACTTAGCAATCAATGGGAATTGAAATGTCAGCATTGTTGCCTAATACTGCTAATACAAGCAGACATGCTTATTGCAGGTAATGAGTGATATTTTAAAGGTAAACTGGTAAATCAAGATTTCTTTCCATGGGAGTGACAGTTGCAAAACACCTCTGGCACAAAATGTTTAAATGTAGCATTTTCAATGGCAATGCTATCAATCTGTGATATTTACTTAGTAACTTATCTTGCTACCAGAAACTGGTAAACAGAGTAAAACTGATTTTGGATGCCCCCTGTTCAGTACTTACTAGTCTTATGAGACCACATAGATGAATAGTAAATAAGGCCCTAGCCTTCCACCTGCCCATCTAAGTGGTTTAATCTAATTCTGGTATCATCTCCATGTGTCATTGTCCCTGTGGCATTTCCAGGCACTATAAGTATATGGTGTTACATTTAATTTGTGTATCTTGGGTAGTCAGAATTGAGACTTCTTTCAATTAGCTGTTATTGAGCCTCTACCGAACAATCTGCTAACAATAAACCAGGTTGATACTATAGGACAGTGATCTCACACTACATTCCTAAGGGCTGAGACAGTGCAGGTTTTAGGATATCCATAATTTGATCAGTTGCTGCTGTTAAAGTGAATGACCCAGAGACTGCAATACCTATGTAAATCAGGGATATCCCTAAATCCTGCACTGTCTTGGTCCTTTAAAAATGCAGTTCAAGATCTCCTTTTGTAGGGCATTATTTCTCAGACTCTCTTCAGGGACCACCAACAGGCAATGACTTGTCAGCATTGCTCAACATGTGACTGAAGTTTCTGATGGATTACAACTCTTAATGGCTATCTGAGAATGATGGAAACTATAGCTCATCAGAAATGACATAGTAGCTCACAAGCTTTCCTAGGACTCTACCCTAAGAATCCGGCTGAAGCATCTGATTGTCAGTGGTCCTAGTGCAGTTGTAGATGGACAGGACTTTGGACATTTTTGGTGCATCACTGAATTTAAGTATTGAAGCTGATGTACTAATAACTGGTACAATATTGGAACAAACCAAATGCACTGAGGAGACAAATAAAAATAATCTAAATTCCCATTGGTTTAAAGATGTGTTTAACCCCATGAATTCTAGAGAGGTTGCCAATGCTTTGTGTTGGAGACCTCTCTAGCATTCAAGGGGTTAAAAGCCCCATTTAGCTTAATGAGAATTGCTATTTGCTTAGTGGTGTAGTTGATTTGCCCCATAATTACTCCAGTTCATCTTAATACACCAGCCAAATTCAATTATCAAAGAGAGTTTTTATGTCAAGACAATTAGTGAACTGATATAAAATGACTGGATTTATCAAGTGCAGAGTACAAGGCAGTCATCAACGAATGGCGTGATTTCAAACCTGAAAGAGAACACGTGTATGGGAGAAAATACTTGTTGGTAATTATACAACACTTGTGAATGGGAAAACTACAAAAGATAGTCAGACTCTCTGAGGGGATGGAGGGGAATTGGGGGTGGGGCACCTCAGATAGACCTGGAAACACTTAGGGTTTGACCCTGAGACCCAAGGTTTTGAGCCAGATCTCACTGTCTTAGTGTGACAGATCCAGTTCTCAATATGGGAAAGTTTTCTATATATAATCTGAACAAGGTCTGTCCAAGTTCAGTCCTCAAGGGCCACCAACAGGCCAGAATTTAAGGATTCCCCTGATTAAGCACAGGTGAGTCAGTTGAATGAGTCACAGACATAGAAAATACTCAGGTCATGTTTGCCCAGCATGCGCTGCTGCCCCTGAATCCCCTGCAGGGACCTCCAGCCATGTGCTAGAGCCAGTTTGGATGCAAGAGTTTAAGGCTACTACCAGGGACCTTTGGTCCACCTTACAACTCCTTCCATCCACCTTGCAGGGGGTCTTCCACTCGTGGCAGGCCCCCACCCCTAAAGCTCCGAGTGTTCCTGATGTGTCTGATTCCTCTGAAGAGGAATTATTGGTGGACTCTGATTATGAAGACTGCTCTGCGGTCCCTTCCTCTTAGTTTTTTGGGGATCCCTTTGAGGCTGATCCTGTCCCCTCAGCTGAGGGCCTGATCAGGGCTGTGTTGAACACCCTGAACATTCCCTTGGTGCAGGAGGTTTCTTATGATTCCTCCAATGTGTCCCAGGAACCTGTTAGGCCCCATACTTGTTTCCCACCTAATACCACCCTTGCCAGCTCAGTGTCTGAGGAGTGGAAGTTTCCAGAAAGGAAACCGTCTGTCTCTAGGAAATTTGCTAAGCTTTATCCATTCTCTGAAGTGACCCTAGCTCAGTGGTTTCATCCTCCCAAAGTGGGTGTACCTGTCTCCAGGCTTTCTATGTCCACTGCCTTGCCTGTGGCTAACGTATCTGCTCAGAAAGACTGGACTGAGAAGAAGCTTGAGACTGCTCTCAAGGCTATTTCTGAGACAACTGCTTCTGCCCTGCACCCTGCCTTTGCCGTGCCATGGGTGAATAGAGCTGTGGTTGTTTGGACTGAACAGCTCACTTCAGCTGCCTGTCAGGGGGCTCCTACTGCTGACATGTTGAGGCTTCTTGCCAACATCTCTGAGGCTCATCATTATGTTTCTGCTGCACTGTTTGATGCTGTGCATATGGTAGCCATGACATCAACTATGTCTGTGGTAGCCAGACGTGCTCTTTGGCTTAAGATCTGGTCTGCTGACACGGCCTCCAGGAGGGTTCTCATGTCCTTGCCCTTTCAGGGCACCTTACTATTTGGGCCTGCTCTCAAGGATCTGATTAGTGAAGCCACTGGAGGGAAGAGTACTCGCCTGCCAGTGGGCCAGAGGAAGAAGGTGGCGGTCAAAAGGAATCTGCTTTTTCGCCCTTTCAGGCTGACTTGCGCCAAGCGACCAAGGCGGTGCCTCAGGCTCCGTGCTCCTCACCCAAGCCTAACCAGCAATGGAGGCCCAAGTCCCCCGCTAACCTCCTTCTGCATGACTCGCCGAATCAGGGTCCCCACCCGCAGGTAGGTGGCCGCTTACGCCTCTACCTCTCGGCTTGTGAGGCATCTGTGGTGGACCCATGGGTTTTGCAGGTGGTGACTATTGGGTACAGGATCCCCTTCACCTCCCTTCCTCCTCCTCGGACCTTTTCTTCTCTCTGTCCTCTGGGAGCAGAAAAGCGCCACCTTTTCGAAAGAGCCATCCAGGCCCTTCTGGACAAGGCGGTCTTGGAACCTGTGCCTCCTCAGGAACGGGGGTTTGGGTTCTATTCCAACCTCTTTGTGATTTATAAGAAGGATGGTGGCTGCTCTCCCATTTTGGATTTGAAGGATCTCAACTCCTTCGTGGTCATGTCCCAGTATTGCCAGGAGTCACTACGCATGGTGATCGCTGCCATGTCCCCTTGGGAATTTCTGGCCTCGCTGGATTTTCAGGATGCTTATCTGTACATCACCATTCATCCAGAGAGTCGGAAATATCTTCGCTTTGCCTGCGACTGAGGGCATTTCCAGTTTTAGCCCTCCCCTTTGGCATGACCACAGCTCCGCAAGTCTTCAACAGAGTCCTGGGAGCACTGATTTCTGTCCTCCATCAGGACGGCATCAGAGTTACCCCATACATGGAGGACCTCCTTCTGAAGGTATCTTCTGTGGAACTCCTTCATCAGCAGGTGCAGGATTGCATTCATGCTCTGTCCCGTCACGGGTGGATCATCAATCTGGACAAGTCGGACCTTGTTCCTTCACAGATGATGGTGTTTCTGGGCCTCCTTTTCGACACCCAGAGAGGGATGGTGTTTCTCACGGACGAAGTGGCTCATCAGATAGCACTAAAAGTCCAAACTGTCCGGTCTCAGGATCCGGTTCCAGCCAAGAAGATGTCATCCCTTGTGGGGAAGTTCATTTCCACCATAGAAGTGGTTCTGTTTGTCATGGCTCATACCAGGGAACTTCAGAGGTTTCTAATCCTGGCATGCAGGGGTCGACCTGATCTTTTGGATAGGTCCCTATCTCTCACTCTTCACGTGGAGCTGAGCCTTTCATGGTGGCTCAACCTGAACAATCTCCTGAAAGGCAGGCCATTCCTGGTGCCATTCTGGAGAACAGTGAGGACAGATGCCAGCCTTTCCAGATGGGGAGTGGTCCTGGGGCACTTGAATGCTCAGAACCGGTGGTCACAGGAAGAATCTCTCCTTCCCATTAATGTCCTGGAGCTTCAGGCAATATTTCATGCCCTGCGACACTTGACACGTCAGCTGGAGGATTGCCCGGTCAGAGTACAGTCAGACAATGCCATTGGGGCAGTCTGACTCTTTTTGTCATTTCTGAGGGTCCTAGGGCAGGGAAGCCTGCTTCCAAGGTAACCATTGCTTCTTGGATTAAGTCCACTGTTCGTAAGGCTTAAGAATTTAGGAAGAAGCCTGTTCCCTTTCAGGTCATGTCTTGGGCCTACAAGAATCAGGCCTCTGCTGATCAGTTGATCAAGGCGGCCACTTGGTCATCTGTGCATACTTTCTCAAACCACTACCGTGTGGATGTGCTGGCGTCGGCTGATGCCAGTTTTGGGAGGAAGATCCTGGAGGCAGCCTTGCCTGTCTAGGATCTCATTAGTCTGTCAGTACTCTCTCACTTCTGAGCCCTGTTGGCTCTAGTTCAGTGTGCTGTGTAACAGTTCCTGGGGTCTGTTTTACCCCTGTTTGGTGTCCGTTGACACTTTGTGGTTATTATTGAGCTATTGAGAATTGTTCCTGCGTACTTAAAGGGGCTGATCGCCTACCCAATGTTACCAGTAACCTGTAAGGACTAAGAGAAAAGGATTTAACAGGTAAGACTAAAATCCTCTTATACTTTTGACAGAATCACACTGGAGAAGTGATCTTCACTTTATCACCTCTTTATCACTTCTTAGTGCATCTCTCCCATGGAAACCAGCAAGTGGGCACCAAACTAAAGAAGGAGAGGTAACACCAGAGTTAAAAATCCTACACATATTTAGTATAAGACAAATCAGATATGTTCTTTACTATAAAATTGCTTGATAAGTATCCAAGAATAATTTTTGATTGTTTTTATCAAACTTGCAGTAGGATACATTTTGCCTTATACTGATTCCTGGATACTAATCCTAGATTATGTCTTGATCCAGTAAACAACTAGGCTCTCCTCTGGGATAATCCACAGAAAAAATAAATGCTAGGTTTATAGCATTGAATATTTGTTTGTTGGCAAAATGCACTATACACACATACACTTGGTTTTAGTTCAAGGAGACTAAGGGTCGTGGGCACAAGGGCAAGGGAGCAGCAAACCAACTCTATTTTATGGGAAAATATTAAATTATCATTGGTTTAAATTGAGATTTTAACCCCTTGAATGCTAGAAAAGTATCCAACACATTGCAAATCAATGTGCTGGAGACGCCTCTTGTATTCAGTGGGTTAGTTCACCTTTAAAAGCAATGGCAATTTGAGAATTGTTTTAGTTCCCTGTGTGCCGTTGGTTTGACCAGAATTCACTCATGTTTGTTTTGTGTTTACAGCTCTTTTGTGATGTGATTGGTCAGTAATGTCAGTGGATGTCAATGTGAGTGAGCTCCTCAAATCACTTCAGGTCAACCACATTGAGAGCCAAGTTGATTTTCCTGTTTGATAGCTGTGGACTTTGCCATTTGTTAGATTATTCTGATTGGAGAAGCCCATATAATCTATATACAAGGATCATGAAGCTCCAATAGTGTAGTGAAAGGCTTTTCGATTCCTCAGAGATGAAATTAACTTCTCACTTGCAAACACATTGTACTGTGTAAGAGCATCATTACTGAGGGTGACCTGCAAGAATTTGCTTGGATGGCCAGAGGCTTACAAGACATGAAAAGTATTATAAGGAATTTCACTATGAAAGTAATGTAGACTGTTCCAGCGCAACAAATGGAAATCAGCATGCTTAATAACAATTTCATGTCCAATTAGTAGAGGAACCAGCTAAAAAAAGGCCTTTCTGGATCTAGTAGTCTCAAACAGTTTTGAAATGGTAAATAATATACAGGTGGGGGAACATTTAGGCAACAGTGACCACAGTATGATATGGTGAATAGTGTTATGAGAAACCCAAATATTTAAACTATATAAAAGCTAATTTTATAATGCTAAAAGAAGTACTAAAGGACATTCAATAGGATGTATTCTTCAAAGATAAAATTTGGACAAGAAAGATGTAATTTGTTTAACCCATTAACGACCCTTGACGGTCATAGTATGTCGACCCATGACGTACTATGACCGTCATGGAATTCCGGGCTCCCCCTGCGGCTGCACGCCGTTCGGGGAGTCCGTAAATGGAAACAAGAAAAAAAATAAATAATGCTCTATGGTCCTTAACTGACCACACCGATCGGCCGGTCGTTAAGGGGTTAAAATGCTCGTAGATAAATATATGCATCCATATGTACCACTGGAAAATAAATACGAGAGGAGCAAATTAAAGGGATAGTAAAGCAGCTCCAATTAATCTTCATAGTATTTGGGCCATGGAAAGTGTTATTTTAGTACTGTCAGCGCTGTAGTTCAAGAGTAATTGAATGATAAAGTATCCCCCTCCCGCCCCTTTTACTGATGTAACACTGCTCACCTCAGCAGCAGGATGTGTCCAGGTAGATTGCAGAGAGGAACAATCTTCAACTAAGATAAGGGAAAAGCTGAAAAACCTGTCAAGGGGGGCAGGGCTTTCATTGTTCTCACAGTAAGAGAATAACATGTTGTGTACATGCATTATTACTCTATAAAATGTGGTAAATTGGAATGCACGTCTTTCTTGATTTGCATCATATTGCTGACATTATATAACTGGTCTGGCTGAGTATGAGAATTGTGGGGCCAGTTGGGATTGTGGCATTCTCCTGACACCAGGAAGTAATGTAGAAGTAGTTTTGACTTACTCTGAAATCGCTGTTAACTATTCTTCCTGTAGTTTAATTTGGCAAATGCATTATCCTACTGAATGGAGTAGGCCAGCTGCTAAGCCATCAGAGAGGCATGTGCACAGAGCACATTTCTGTGCAAAGAGTCATTTACAGGTGCAAAGAGAGCCTTGCACCCACTTTGTCTACAAGACTGCTTTTTTGCTCAGTTCACTGCTTTGACATTCAACCATGCGGGGGGGGGGGGGGGGGTGGCAGTGTAGGATTTCAGGGGTTCCTTGCTGCTGCATCTAGGCATAAACTATATACTGCTTGGGCTTAGCAGATGTTGGTGCACATCCAGTACTCCTGTTCCAGCGGTGGCATAACTGTGGGCAAAGGTTGGATCTGCCTATATGAACTAATGCACACTTAAATTTGATTAACCCTTTGAGTGCTGGAAAGGCAACCAATGTATTAAGCTGCAATGCACTAGCTACCTCTCTGGCATTCAAAGGGTTAAGGGCTTCAGTTGCTCTGTGATAAAATGCTGTATTGATTTTTATACCATGATGCCGGAATTATCTTCTATATATCTTCTTAACAAATCCAGCAATTGTACATATCGTTTGAATGAGTTTCTAAACTGGTCTGTCATCTTATCTGTATAGCCTAATTACTTAGATTTTGTGATTTTTTTAAAACTCCAAATGTGAAAGACCACCATGATGATGCACTGTATTTTGTTGGAAGACATCTTCACTGCACTATTTTTACTTATTGAGTTTATCTTATTCCACTCTGTGTATTTCTTTCTCATCACCTTTCACCTCTTATTTTTCTCTCATTTCCTGTTTTTTTCACCCTACCTCCCTGTCTACATTATGTGTCATTTTCATTGGCTGGAAACACTTCTGTCTACTTAATGGCTGAAAAGGCTGCATGGAAATCATTTATTTTTAGAACCAAGTGATGTCAGAGGAAGAAACCGAGGCTTATATCTGAAATTCGATAATATAGATTTACATAGATGGGAGGATGCACTGGTAGGAGGAAGATTAGCCAGGAGCATTTACCACCAGACAGGAGGCAAAGTGACCAGATTGTGGGGTGTGATGATGGTTGTCAACTTCAGGAGCCCCTCTAAGTGTTGCAGTTGCCTGAGAGAAGATGATTGGTCAGTGACAGAGGACATACCACATATTGGCTAGATCAGGAGCAGTCTTTATAAACAACCAACAATTTTTTTAGGATATTCCTGCTGATCAATTAAAGTAATTGAGCCACAGGCTGACCCACCTGTGCTGAAGCAGAATTATTGAAAACATGCACAGTTTGTAGCTCATGAGGACCAGAGTTTGGTAGATGGACTAGCTAAGTTTGTGCAAAGTTTTGAATCCTCAGTTTAAGTAGCTATGTAGACATTTCTGATAAAACAGAAATGATCAAGAATGGGGAATATAAAGACAAAAGTAACCTAGCTGCACCATAAAAACAAATACAAATTCCTGTTAATTTAAATGGGTCTTGCAGCAGCTTGAATCTT
Organism: Rhinophrynus dorsalis; assembly: GCA_037306005.1. Taxonomy (NCBI): domain Eukaryota; kingdom Metazoa; phylum Chordata; class Amphibia; order Anura; family Rhinophrynidae; genus Rhinophrynus; species Rhinophrynus dorsalis. The sequence continues at coordinate 93,226,957 of CM074723.1, read as the reverse complement.
TGCTAGATCTCCAGTGTATTGCTTAGCAGTGTGATGGAGGCCTCTATCATTTCAGGGACTGAACGACCCATTAAAATTAATGGGAAAGTTTGTTCCCTATGGTAGTTTTCTCCAGAATTCTTCCACTTTTGCTTTTTATACATATGCCTCAATAAGGTGCAAGAAGTATGGAATGGGTTCAGGTTTTATATTGGAAACAACATAGTGCATTTTTAGAATTAACTTTTTGTTACTTTGTTTGCCTCCCTCCCAGCCCATCTGTGCTGACTTTACCATTGCGAATCAGCAGCATAGCACAAGCTACAGCAGAGGTCACACCTAGGTTAAAAGATCTGTCGGATGCAGCTAGAAAACATCATAGGGCCATAATATTTTGCCCCAGTTCTCCAGTGTGCTTAGCCAGAGACTCTTTTGGTTTGCAGGGACATAGGCTACACAACAATTTCCCTGCCACTGGGGCAGCCTGTCGCTCAAGCACTTAGCTAAGCAGGTGCTTGAGCAGGTGCCAGTATGCATTAGCACATACTTGCTACCCATCTCCCAGGGATAGTGGTGGAGTCATTTCTGAGCTAGACGATCATTCCTGAAAAATCCCCCAACTTAGGCAGGTAGGCAGCTGAGAGAGCTAGATATAGGGTTTGGTCCCCCTCAGTAAAGGGGGTGACCTCCCTGAGGTAAACAGATGAAATCCAAGTGCTTATCACCTTTATTATCTTTTGTTTAGTGTATTAGAGACTATGTGATCTCAAAAGAATTGGCTGTACTAGCCAAAAAAATAAAAATCAGGGTTCCCAACAAAACACTTACTAATGCCTAGTCCCAAGGGTGCCTCACCTAATAAGGTTAATGTTTAGGTGTCTCAGTCTATTGTTTAAGGTGAGGTTACCTTAAATAAATATAAATAGTAGAGACTATGAGTCACTGGTTCTTAGATGGTGGGAGGTGATGCACTGGAATCTTAATGAACACAGGTGTCACTGTTTAGATAGATCCTGCAGTACAATGCAAGAATGAGTGTAAAAAGAATACAAGCCATACCCATAGCTCACAAGCAAATCCGGAGAACCAGATAACTCCATGACCAGTGCTCATCTCCTGCAGATTCCAGACTTTGATGCTGATGTATTAAGAGAAACCAAAAAATATGGGGGCAAATTAACTACATCATAGTTGGCAAATAAGTGTCCTGTGATTTAAATGGGGCTTTTAAACTAATTGAATTCTAGAGAAGTCTCCAATTGCTATCCTTTAGGTTATGAGATGTCAGTCACACACCCTCCTTAGCTTCCTTCCTTTCTTTTCCTTCTCTTACTACAGCTTGAAGTGTTTGTAATCCTGTACAAATATGCTGTACATGGTTATTCCATATCAAATGCTGATGGTCTCTTTATGTTTGCAGTTTGAATAATACATAGTTAATAAGGCCCAATTTAAACCAAACTGAATTTGGGCAACTTTTATTTGTCCCCTCTGGTATAGTTGGTGTTCCACAGAATTACTTTAGTGCTTATTACTTTAGCTGTACTGTGATTCAGAGTGAATTGATAGCAGCATTTAGGACTCTTTCTGTCACAGGTCCTGTCACAGATGAATGCAGATTCAACAACCATACCTAGGGTGCGCAGCTAGAGGGCGAAGCTGGTGAACTCAGCACGGCTTCAGCAAGCAACCATGGTCACTGCTCTGATGGGAGGGGTAGAATCTCACCAAGGAGACTCACAGCTGATGCCTTACAGGAGGGTTTGATGAAAGCCAGATGAGCTAGTTCCATGGGAATTATAGAGAGCTAGGAGGTGGATTCCTGTTGCAGTGGCGGCAGACTGGAGGAAGATAGGCGTAGGACACCACCATAGGCAAGAGTCTTAGGCTGAGATGTGGATGCTTAGGCATGGCATCCTTTTGAAATGTTTCACACTATTGTGCAAGCAACTAAATGGCGCATTAACCATGTCACCGGGATGAAAAGGGCAACATGAGAATCTCGCCCGCATCAAAAAGGAGAAATTCACATGTCGTGGGCTTAAGTGCCACACATTTGAGAGCCCACATCAACATAAACATACCTTGCTCATACATCGGCACCTGCATCAACACTTCATAGCTGGACTATAAAAATGTTGCCATCATGCCAGAATAGTGGTATACAGTCAGAGACTGTAGGCGGGAATTGCGCACCTGTCTCTGCAGACGGCGATATGTTTTTTGTTTTGTTTTTTTAAATTTTATTATTATTATTATTATGAGCCACGGGCACTGAGGGAAGGCAGAGCGGGAGTACACACAGAACTATTCTGGCTTGCTGGTGACATTTTTATAGTCCAGCTATGAAGTGTTGGTGCGGGCGCTGAAATATGAGCAAGGTATGCTTATGTTGATGCGGGCACAAAAATGAATGACACTTGAGTGAGATTCTCATGTCCCCCTTTTCATCCCAATGCACCATTTTTTTGCTTGCTTAATAGTCTGCAACATTTTTTATAGTGAACCCTCAGGCACAAGGTCACTGAGGAGCTGTGGACCAGATGATCTAGCGGTATCACAGGACAGCTGTTGCTCAGAGGAACTGGGGTTATCACAGTAGAGCTGTAGATAAGCTGAACTGACAACTGCACTTGTGGAGCTGTGGCTCAAATGAACTGGAGTGTCATGGGGGCCTGGTTAGGAAGAGGTGCTGACCATAGTAAACAACATAAATAAAGAGGAACCCAAAAAGCAAGAAAACCGGTACACACACTGATTAAAGGGGAAACCAATATATTATACATGTATACAAGGAACATGAAATAATAATGCACAAAAGAACATTCAATTAAATAGAAAAGAGCAGGGCCTCTGGGCACGGCGATGAAGCTAGCTCAGGAACACAGGAGGGCAGCCAGCTCAGGAACACAGGAAAACAACCAGCTCAGGGGTGCAGCCGGCTCACGGAAATCAGAGTGCAGCTAGTTCAAGGAATTCAGGACCCAGGCCCAAAAGAAACAAAATGAAATTAACCGAAACTGATCTGAACTGATCAGTATGATCTGGCCCAGAGAAATAGGGAGAGACTGAACTAAATAGGGAGGAGGTGATTGGAAGGTAGGGACGGCTGGGAACAGATTCAGATTTCTAGATTTCTTTAGTTTGCCTGCAGCAGGCTACAACAGCACCAGGCTGAGGAGAGGACAGGATCAGGACATGGAGATACAGTAGCATTTATTTATTTTTTTATTTTATTTTATTTTTTTTCTTCCAATTTTCCAAAGCTTTATTGAGACTCGAAAAAAAAAAAGGGATCATCCATAAAGGAGAGAAACTGGGATATTTGCAGTAATCGTACGATAGGATGCACATTACCCGATGAAATAATAAGGTACATAATAACGAGAGTTGGAAATAAAATTATGTTAAGATGAAGTCAGTAAGAAAAAAGAGGAAGAGAAGAAAAAAAAAGATAGATGGAGGGGGGAGAAAGGAAAACAAAGAGGGAGGGAAGGGAAAGTAAAGGGGGGAGGGGACGAAATATGTAAGTAGAGATCCATACAAGCTTTGGAAATCTAAGTATCTCCCATGAGAATAGTAATATAAATACTCCATGTCCAACATCTGACCCATTTCTAACCTCCACTCAGGTGGGGGGATCCGGAGATGGCCACAAGCGAGGAATGCAAATCCTGGCAGCGGAAGTCAAGAGCTTTTTCTGTTCATCTATTGGTCTCAATTTCCCATAACACTGTGGAGTCCTTTTGTAATGAAAATGATTCAATCATTTTCCATAAAACCATTGTATCTTACTGAGCCTTTGAACTTTCTTATTTTATAACATCTGGTGTGACATATGCACCAGTTTTTGAAGATCGGATTTCCCCTAACTGGCCAGCTGAAGTCTGTGCCTCTTTCAGCATAAACCTCTCTGTCACTGCTCCCTCAGGTATGTGAGTACCTTAAAGAATTACTGATATAGAGGTCTGTGTTGAAGAAGAGACACACCTCATGCTCCCTCCAAATGCTGGACCCCCAGGCATGTACCAGGAAAAGTGGGAAAGTATAAGAGGGGCCTCAGGAAAGTTGTGGGAGGACAGGGAAAATAGAAGGGGAAAATAGGGAGAGGGAACTGGGGGACAGAGAGAGTGGCATATGTCAGACAGTCTATGTGAGTTTCTAAAACTTAGTGGACAGTAGAACAAGGCTGGGGTGTCAGTGTATGTGAGGTTCTGAGACTAACAGTGGACAGTAGCGTATGTCTGGTATGTCAGTGTATTGGTGGAAAACAAAGGAGGAGGACTGGGGGAGAGTCAGGGATTCAAAAAGACTAGAGGAGAGGGAGCAGAGGTGAAAAAAAAAAAAGGGGTGACTCAAGAAGACTAGAAGAGAGAGGGGGGACTAGAGGAGGGAAGAGGGGACTAGGTGAAAGGGGGGAAAGACTGAGGGAGAGAGGGGGTGAAAGAATTGGTCTTCTGTAACCGCACTGTTGATGTGTATGTGTGCGTGTGATTTAGTATGAGACGGAGAAGTTAGATGTATCTATATAATTGCTGTGTATAACAGAAGAACTTACCTACGTAGATGTACATGATAGAGCAGGTACGTATATCTATATAATTGTGTGCAACAGAATGATTTAACTAGGTAAGTGTCTATCTTACAGCAGTCGGGTATATCTATAAAATTACTAAAACATACTGCTTATCATGTGAAGCTGTAAGTTCTGTATGTCCTGTATGGATGACTTAAAAAAAGTTTACATAACTTTCATTAAATAAACAGAAAAGGATGTGTTCAATATTTTTTTTTTTAATAAAAACAGCCCCACAAACCCTACTATCCCCGCATGCCCACTCCCCTTTTTTATTCAGTCACTTGGTGGCTGCTTCCACAAACAGTGCATTTATGTTTAACGCCTTAATGACTCATGACGTGCCAGGACCGTCATGGGTAGCTTTGTGTTAAGGACCCATAATGGTCCTGGCACGTCATGGGTTAAAATCTCCCATCGCTGCTGCATGGAGTGATGGGAGAGCGTGGGCTGGCTGTTGCTAAGCGCTCCGATACCGTTGCATTTAGTTTCAGCCAGTGAACACAATAGTGAATCACATGTTGCAAAAGCCGAATGACAGGGACAGTATCTGCCTCCCTCCATCTCACACACTGCTGAGGGACAGAGAGACATCGCTGTCCTGTGTTCCAGCTCCTGTGCCAGTGTTCCTGTGTTAAAAAAGTTTAAAAATCCAAATTAACCCTTTGATCACTGTAGCTGCAGTGATCAATACATTTCCCCCATCTATCACTCTAGTAGTGATCAGTTTGTTGCGGATCAGCTTTTGCTAATCTGTGGTACTTCCCCCATCCCCCTTGTATTTTTTTACTTTTTTTATTTTTTTTAAATTAAAAAATCATTATTTAGCATATTTTAGGCTTAGGTAGGTAGTTTAGCTAGGTAGTTGGGTAGGTTTAGTGTGTGCGTGTGTTAGGGAAAGGTTTAGGGTTAGAAATAGGTTTAGGGGTAGAGTAGGAAAAAAACCCACAAACAATGTATTTTATTTAAAAATTGATTTAAAAAAAAAAAAAAAAAAAAAAAAAGAATTTTAGAAGAAAATAATAGTTTAGATAGGTAGTTGAATTGGGTTAGGTAGGTTCAGGGAATATGTGGGTTAGGGTAAGGCTTATGGATAGATTTAGGTTTAGGAATAGCGTAGGGAAAAAAAAAGCTTATTTTATTTAAAAATTGAGTTTGTGTTATAAGCTAGTTTAGATAGGTAATTGGTTAGGTAGGTTCAGGGAATACGTGGGTTAGGGTAAAGCTTAGGGATAGATTTAGGTTTAGGAGTAACGTAGAAAAAAACAAATACAAAAAAAATGTTATCATAAGAATAGTGACCGTTTGGGGTGAGAGTTAGGTATAGTAGTTAACAATTTATTTAGTTTATAGGTGTATACAATGCAGCGGAGGCGCACTTTATAAGAGGTGTATTCCTTTTTAGCGTCTGACTCAGAAGCCACAGACACTGCGTCAGACTTTGACATCAGTCAGTTTTCAGAGAATGAGAGCAGCTCTAGTGATGATGCTGGGCCTTCTGTCAAAAAAAGATGCACTGCCTCAAGAGCTGCCCCAGCAACTTCCCAAAGAGCTGCTCTAAGAGTTGCCATAAGAAATGCCCCTAGAGCTGCCCCAAGACCTGCCACAAGTACTGCCACTCCTGCTGATGAATGGGCCAGCCAATTTATGCCCACAAATTCCTGAATAACACAGGCAACCCAGGAATTCAAGTGGATGTGGCAGGTTTAACCATGTTCAGTTTTGATTTATTTTTGTGGGGGAAGAAATTTTGGGGGAAATTGTGTCACAGACCAATTTATATTCAGCCCAAAATATTGCCACCAACCCATCAGCGTTCGTTTCCAAGGAAGAAATATGTCAACCCACAGACCTGTTAGAATTCAAGAAATTCTGGGCCCTAACAATGACAATGGGAATAATAATAAAAAACAAGTATTAGCTCATACGGGAGTAAAAACCCCATATGTGATACCCCTATATTCTCCAAAACAATGACCAGGAATAGATATAAAATGATTTTGGACTTTATGCACTTTAGCGATAATACCCTGTACCTCCCATAAGAACACCCCCAGAATGACAGACTGTTCAAAATTCACCCCCTAATAAATCATTTACAGGAAACGTTTGCCCAAGTATATACCCCCCGTAAAACACATAACTATAGATAAATCCCTTATGAAATATAAAGGCAGGTTAGGTTTCAAGCAGTACATCCCCTCCAAGCAATCCAAATTCAGCATTAAATTTTATAAATTGTGTGAAAGTACCACAGGCTATACCCAGGCTTTTCGACTTTATGAGGGCAAGGACAGCCAACTTGATCCTCCTGGTTGCCCTGAATCTCTGGGAACAAATGGGAAAATAGTTTGGGATCTAATTTACCCCTTATTAAATAAAGGATATCATTTATATGTTGAGAACTAGTACACCAGCCCCCTTTTATTTGTCACTTTTTTATTTTGACAACGTGGCCTGTGACACTGTTAGGCGCAATTGCAGGGAGATACCCTAAGAACTTGTAGCTGAAAAAAGGACATCCTCAGCTTTGTGCCAACAAGAGCTGCTGGCAGTTAAATTTAAGGACAGAAAAGAAGTATACATGCTTACCACCATGCATGAGGTCAAAACTGTGGCAGTCTCTGTTCGTGGCAGAAGGGGGGTACTGAGAAAGCCAGTCTGCATCACAGCCTACAACAAGCACATGGGGGGAGTTGATCTCTGTGATCAAATCCTGCAGCCGTACCTCACCATGTGAAAGTGTAGGGCATGGTACAAAAAGCTTGCCATTTACATGATGCAGACTGCAGTATACAATTTTTTTTTTAATTTTCAAATTGGCAAACCCCACTCCAAAAATGAGTTTTCTTCAATATCCGCTCCAACATATTTCCCAATTTTTTTTTCAAGAGGCAACCTGGGGTAGTACACTTAATTTATAAAATCTCCCCAACAGAAAAACCCACAGTGCTGCAGGGTTTGCTACAGCAAGGGAATACAGACAGACACCACCACTTACTGCCCGATTGCCCTTCCAAACCTGGCCTCTGCATGGGTGACTGCTTCAAGCAATATCATGTAGGCACAATGCAGTATGCTGTAAAGTTTATTTTATTGTTTAGCCAGTTTTCCCCCCTGAAATATCTTGTTTTTTTTATTTTTCAAAACACATCCCTCCTTAGATCTAACACTATCAAAATATAATGGGAAGCAAAGCACCCTAAGTTTTTTCCGTATCTCATAATGGAAACACATGTTCCCTACTGGGCCCAGTAGCTCCCCCAAACCCTAAAAAACCTATGCATATGGGGCATTGGCGATGTAACTCACCACTAATGTAAAGCACTTAAAAATCTGCAAATATGATCTGAGTGAAATCCAGACCAACGTTAAATATGTGTGAAAAAGCTGGGTTTTTTTTTACTTACGTCAAGGTTTACAAGGGATTGATGGTAAAATGGCTGTGTAAAAAATTTGAAAGCACACCTAAAATGAAATCCTGGGGTGTCTACTTCTCAAAAATATACACTTTTGAGGGAAAATCTTAGAGTGGAGCACTGTTAAACAGCCCCTAATGAGACATGGCACCAGTTAAGCAAGATGTGAAAATTCAAAGTGTGAAAGTGGAAACGCGCATGTTCCAATTTGGGCCCCGTAGCTCTCCCAAACCTTGAGAAATCTGTGCTTATGGGGTATTGCCGTACTCAGAAGAAAGAGCTGAACACTAAACAATGAATTTTTAAAAATCTTCACCTATCCTGTACTTGACATTCACATCAACATTGAAACCTAAGTGTGAAACGCTAATTTTTTTTAATTTCGTCAAGTTTTACGAGGGATTGGTGGTAAAATGGCTGTGTAAAAAATTTGAAAGCACACCTAAAATGAAAGCCCGGGGTATCTACTTCCCAAAAATATACACTTTTGGGGAAAATTTTAAAACGGAGCACTGGTACACAGCCCAAAGTGAAACATGGCACCAGTGACGCAAGCTGTGAAAATTCAAAGTGTGAAACTGGAAATGTGCAAGTTCCAATTTGGTCCCCTTAGCTCCCCCAAACCTTGAGAAAGCTATGCATATGGGGTATTGCCGTACTCAGAAGAAGGAGCTGAACACTAAACAATGCATTTTTAAAAATCTTCACCTATACTGTGCTTGATATCAATAGTAATATTGAAATGTGAAAACTGCAAAAAAAACAAAATATTACCACAACTTTGGAACATATTTTTGCAAAAATAGCTGCATTACAAGCTCCAAAATTGTACTGATTATTTACCGTATGTTATCTACTTTTCAGAAACATATACCTTTGTGGGACATTTTTGGGTTCTGGCACCGTCAACTAAGATATGATACATGCCAATTGTTGAAAAATTACAGGTTGGAAATAATGGTGTCCATCTTGTAATACTTACCTTGTAAATGTGAGAAAGGGATTGAAATACCAGGCATATGGGGTACTTTCATATTCAGGAGAAGCAAATGAGTATATTTAGGGGTATTTTTGTAATTAACTAATAGTACACAAATCCTGACAGGAAAATGTAAGCAAAATGTTATCTTTTTATTTTTTTCCTCTTTTTTTTTATTTTAATCAAATTAAACAATGAGGTATTCATATAATTGTGGTATCAAAAGAAAGCCCTACTTGTGCTTAAAGGGATAGTAATGTCAGAAATAAAGTATTAACTATTTGGTAGATACAATTAAAAGAGAGTACTTGCACTTATTCATATCTCTCAAACCGTTATGGTTTGAGAGATATAGGAAAATAAAGTTCTCTGCTCCCTCCCCTTTCTGCTTGACGAGCTGTAAAGCTATCAGAAGCAGATTCTGGTCGCTTGACCAGACGAGGCTCTTCAGCCGCCCCGACATGACTATATCTAAAGATAAATTCTTAATTTGGAACGGTCTGCTAAGTGTGCCTGGTTTGCAAGCACACTTTGTAGACCGTTCCAATGAAGTATTTATTTCTAAAAAGTGTGATTTCAGCTCTGCTGAAGAGCCTCCGTCTGGTTAAATAACTGGAATCTGCAGCTGTCAGCTAGATGGCAGACTTGAGTGAAACAGATAGGAAAAGGTAACTTTAGCAAGTTATATCTCTCAAACCATAAAGGTTTGAGAGATAAGACTTACATTGATGTTAACCTTTTTTTAATGTCTACAATATTAAATCAACTTAAAATTAACCATTACTATCCTTTTAAAAAACAGTATATAAGTTGTGTGGGTGCATTAAAGGAATTAAAGAGAAAATATGGTTGAACAAAGACATAGTGAAAAAAAGTCAAAATTGCTCCGGTCCTTAAGTGAAATCCACCTCAGATTTTCCCTGTTATTAAGGGGTTAAAACAGCAGCTACCCTTAGTGAACTTATACACACACATCATTGAAGAATGCAGCAAGACGACTCTTTACTAGCCAGTAAAGGTTGTCTGTTTTGCATTGTCATATGAGATCAACATATTTCAAGTTTCAACTATTCTGTTTTAAAGCTGTTATTTTTAATGGTATTCAGCACCATGTTCCATAAGCCAGGGATGGACACTCAGACTTTCCAGCTGTGTCAGAACACAATGTGTGGCTGGGGATGATGAGGGTTGTAGTCATCCACAGCTGGAAGGCCTCAGGTTGCCCAAAATCAGACTTTTCATCTATAATGCTTGATAAACTGTCTAAGGCTTGAGGACATTCACTGGTTTGGGCTCTTTCATACAATTTTTTTAGGTTATTTTTTTCTTTGTTTTGTTGTGCATCTTTATAGCCAAGTGACAGTGTTAATACAGCAAAGTATTCAATTTTCCATATATTTTCTTATTTATTGAACAATAAGCAATAGCCAGATACAATCCGAAAGTTGATGAATGGGCGAATGGTTAATATGCAGATAAATCCTCCGACTTTCCTGCGCATTAATCCATTCACACCTTGATGAATCCCGATCCTAGTGTTCAAGGATACAGAGCAGGGGTTAAGCAGTAGATGAAAAAATAAGGAAAGGCACATTAACAGGGAATAGACAACAGAGGGTCAATCAACAGAAGCCTATGTAGCTGGGTAAAAACCAGAGGGAGATATTTGCAGTTGTTGGTAATAGGCTATGTCAAAATCTAAGCAAATCTTGGCAAGCAGGTTCAGTACAGTGGCATATCAACCAGTAGGCTTGGGTGTGGTCCACCCGGTTTGGACCCAGACTCTTCAATCTAGCCATCTGTAGTTTTACTTTACTGAGTGCTAGTAATTAAACATTTAAGGACCAAATCTCAGTCTTGACTACGCCACTTGTTCAGGACTAGGGAAGGCAAATCACAGCTAGCTCAGTACAAATCAGAGAAAGCAGATAATGGGATGTCTGTTAGAACAGATCAGAACCAGAGAAAGCACATAATAAAATATCAGTGCAGGTGATATCTGAACCATTGGAAGCAGGGGACTTGTAGATTGTTCAGTGTGGGTCAAATCCAGAGGCAGAGGTTCAGTGGTAGTCACTGTAGGATGGATCGGGACCAGAGAAGGCAGATCACAGGTAGCCTGTAAATACTGTGTCAAAACAAAATGAAACAAACCATAGAAAGTCTGTAAATGAAGCACCAGAACCAGAGGAAAAGGTAATAAGTATTTGGTATAAGCATTGTCAGTGAAGGATAAGAACCAAAGTCAGCCAATAGCAAGTAGTGGTAATGGGTGGTGTCAGAACTACAGGAAGTAGATCACAGTAGTTGGTAAAAGCATAGCATAGAAGAGAAAGTAGGTAAGGAGATGTTAGTATAGGCTGGATCAGAACCAAAATAAGAAGGTCACAAGTAGTCAACACAGGATTTGTCAGGACCAGAGGAGACAGATCACAGAAAGTCAGTACACATAAAGTAAGAACAGAGGAGGCAGATTACAGGAAGTCGGTACACATCGAATAATAGCAGAAGAGGCAGATCACATGAAATCAGTACACACTGCGTAAGAACAGAGGAGTAGATCACAGGAAGTCGGTAAACATCAAGTAAGAACAGGAGTAGATCACAGGAAGTCGGTAAACATCAAATAAGAACAGAGGAGTAGATCACAGGAAGTCGGTACACATCGAGTAAGAACAGAGGAGGCAGATCACAGGAAGTCGGTAAACATCAAGTGAGAACAGAGGAGTAGATCACAGGAAGTCGGTAAACATCAAGTAAGAACAGAGGAGTAGATCACAGGAAATCGGTAAACATCAAGTAAGAACAGAGGAGTAGATCACAGGAAGTCGGCATACATCGAGTAAGAACAAAGGAGGCAGATCACAGGAAGTCAGTGATTAAAGAGTCATCTTGGCACCTTATTGAGTGCATGATGAATGGCTAATTAGGCAACCAGGGTGAGACCAATAATGTGTACTTCTTAGCCACACAATATTATAACCCACCTTTTCCCAATTCCTTATGTTCTTCTCTAGTGTGAAATACTGTGAAAAAGGAACATAACACTTCCTACATCAATAAGTGGCAGCAATCCAGTAGGTAATGGGTGAGATGTTCACATGGTCTAACATTTAGTCACCAACCATCAGTATGTTATAGCATATGATGTACTTGTTATAGAGGCTGGTTTGATTAGAACTGGAGCAAATTTTGAGCAAATTGGCTGCACCATAGGAAATAATTCCTGTACAGTTAAATGGATCTTTTAACCCTTTATATACTTGAGAGCTGTCCAGTGCATTGTAGATCTCTCTCAGATTCAAGGGGTAAAAATCATCCCATTTCATTTAGTGAGAATTTGAGGATTTTTTTACTTGTGTCCTATGGTGCAGTTTGTTTGCCCCAGAAGTGCTCATATTATTATTATTACATTTTAGTGCTTCGCTTTCTTTACTGAATGTTTCCATATTCCATTACTCGGTGGGCAGAAGTCAGTTCTCAGCTGTGAAGACTTTCCCATTTGGAAGCTGATTAATCAATCAAGAGGAGAAACTGGAGGCTTTTATTCCCACAAACTGGATAGGTAGGATTTTTACAGGAGCTTGAAAATCATATTAAATGAGAACTATTACCTCTTAATAATATCTCCCACTAACCTTACTATGGGCAGACAATCCTAATGGCACCTATTAATTTTTTTCTTCTGACGTTGTTAAGGAGATAACATATATATAATCAATTGTGGATGTCATGACCTTGGAGACTAACATGACGGTTTTTGGTACTTAGTATTCAAGCTGAAGCAGGCAGAGTGCATGAGCCTACTGAAACCATTAGGGACCTGTGAAGAGCACACCTTGCACAGCAATGTATTTCATTTCACATCATCTGGTCTTTAAAGTGTTAAACTTACCATGTGCAGGGGGCGGAGCTACCGCTGACTAAGATGGCTGCGTGAACGCCGAGCTCCTCATCGCCTGAGCCCTTTACTAGCTAACTGACGAGCTGTATCTCTAAAACTTTTTTATTTTTTCCTCACTGGCAATAGCAGTGGTGCCCTAGATGCCATACAAAAAGAGACGGTCCTCTAAAGTGCCCATAGGGGCGAAAATAACGGAATATCTACCGGTGCGCCACGGAGGCCTAACTCGCGCCACGCCGTCTGAAAAGACGGACCTAGTTACGGCTACAGAGGCGAAAGGAATCCCGGAGGGCACAGACGGTGACGACCTTGTTGTTGATACCCCGGGGTCGTGGTCTCCCCTGGCCTGTTCCTCCGAGATGGGTGAGGACGAACCACTAACTAGAGCGGCGCTCCGTCAGCTATCCTCGAAGGATGACTTAAAAGCGTTGGTGACTGAGATCAGATCGGCCGTCCATGAGGAATTGGCAGGCTTACGGAAAGACATTTCACATCTCGGTCACAGAATGTCTGCCATAGAGAGAGATAGAGATGTCTTAACCCATAAACAGTCAGCACTGGGAGACCTATTGACCCAACAAGACAATTGTATATTGGATCTCAAACTCAAAATAGACGACCTGGACAATCGAGGCCGCAGATGTAACCTGAGGATTCGGGGCTTGCCTGAGAATGTTCCTTCAGAGGACCTGGAATCCACCCTGCGTTCTATTTTTGTAGAGACCTTGGATATACCAGCTTCATTTAACATACAACTAGAACGCTTTCATAGGGCACTCAGACCCAGGGGTTCGGCGAGCGACCCTCCCAGGGATGTCATATGTTGTTTTCTGAGCTTCCAGATGCGGGAGAAGGTACTGAGAGCAGCTAGAAATAAGGATAAAATTGTCTATAATGGCCATGAATTGCAATTTTTTCAGGACCTCTCCCCCCGCACAATACAGCAACGGAGGGATATGAAACCAGTCACCAACTATCTGAGATCCCTACAAATTAGATATAAATGGGGCTTCCCCTTTGCCCTTATCGCCCAACACCAGGGAGTTACTGCTATTCTGAGATCACCAGATGCTACCAGTGACTTTTATGCCTCTCTTAATATCACTGGCCCTCCCGACAGACCTACTGATAGTGGTCACAACACCGACACTGGAAGTTCTCCTGAGCGTGCTGAGGAGAGACCAAAGGCCTGCTCTCCGATACTCAGTCCAGTTAAAAAGAAGACCAAGCATGCTGCTGGGGGACAACGGGATGCTCCGCAGCAGTCGGATTGGGACTGACTATTCTATCACATGGGCTAACACCAAGGGACTTTCCTGCCATAGACTGTTATTTTGAATCTCTGTGACTTATCCTACTTGCTTCGTGGCCCTTGGAGCCCCTTCCGAGGACCTCGGTGGGGTCCGTCAGTTGCTGCACCCTGCTCCCGAGACACTGGAGATTTGGCGAAGGGTGAACTCTACTGTTATTTGTTACTATATTTTTTTTTTCATACCCTAATGTTTCCTAGGTTATACTTACAGATAATATTTATTGTATTCTGTTTAGGTGTGGGACTCTACTGGGAAATTGGGTCATGCTCCCTGGAGTTCTCAGGCACTGTGTCCTATGAAATTATGACCGGGCCCACCCCTCTTAGGGGTTTCTTTGGGGTCAGTTTACAATACTGGTGTGATCTAGGGGATTCCCGATTGGACATGCAGTGCTTGGGACCTCTGGATTAGTGGAGCATTATACCACTGTTATTAGAATTATGTACTGGAATGGGGCTGGACCGGGATTGCTGTCCATCTCCTCTCGCCTAGGTTACTACCTGGGCGGGATGATGTGGACATGTGGGGCTCTGGGGCTCGGGGGTGCTCCGTGTGAGGTTGCTGTCCGCCTGATCTATGTTGGGTCTCTCTTGGGGTGATGTCCCCGTGTGTCTGGGGTGCCCTTCTGGCCGTGAGTCGGTTGTGGCGGTTGATTTCCTCGGACGCGGGGGGACTCCTTCGGAGAGTCTGACGTCCTGGCATACTAAGGGGATTTAATTCTGTCAGCACACTTTTCTGTATAGAATGGTAAGGGGAAATTGGGTGTGTCATGCGGGGTCCCCGGAGCTCCTGGGCCCGTAAGATATGTACCCTGGTACAGATTACTCTTTGTTAGTGTAGGTTATCCCTCCATTTATTGTTCCCCTTTGGTGTGCTTAAGAAGTAGACTTGGAAGCGGTGCTCAATAGAAATTGAGCAAAAGAGAGTGGTGGAGGACCTTGGGTGTGAAGTTTGAATTTAGAAAATTGAAGGAAGTTATGGTTTATTGATAGGCTGTGGAAGCAGGAAAGAGGAGGGCTGAGGAGTTGGATAGATGGTGTGGGGTATGTCTGGAGAAGAGGATAGGACGGATAGAGTTGAGATAAGGGAAGGAGATGTAAGACATGTTAGCAAGATGAGGTAGGAAGGGTAAGAGGAGGGTGAGTTGGAGAAGTGAGGGTGAGTGGGGGAGGAATGTAGGAGAAGGGCAGGGTAGAAGTCATGGGTGAGGAGGAGGTACGAGTTACGATAGATAGGGGAAATGAGGTATTAGTCCCGAGGTACATTTCACTGTTTCTAGGTTATTATCTGCCTTTTGAGCTGATAGTCTTGACAGGTAATGTAGATGTCCCTGGGGGCCTTTAGGGCTCAGAGAATAAATACAAGGCATATATGACAGAGGTGATTATGGGATGTCATGACTGCTGTCCCCAGAGCTGTCCAGAGATATATTTTTATTATTGCTTTCATTAATATTATATATTTTTATTTTTAGAGTGTTACTAAATGTCTGCTCTATTTCTTTTGGGTTCAGGCGGAGGATGACTCGATGTCTAGCTATCTTCATTTACGTACTTTACGTTGTTTCTCCCCCTTGAGGGTTGTACTTGACCCATTCGTGCTAGTTTAGTGGTTTGGGTGACTCTTTTAGGGTCTTTCCAGACCGCACACGATTTTTGCGACCAAGTTACTCTCTGTGGTCTCCTGCAAATTTTGATTGCTCTATTTTGCGACCTATTCCCTCCCCCCCCTTTCCTTTTTCTTTTTCCTTTGTCTCTATTCTCCCCCCCCCCTCTTTTTCCTCTTAGTTTGTAATTTTACAGCTGCTGTTTGTTGCCTCTAGTGGGTCCGACGATGGCTAGGGCACCCCGAGTTGACCGGGGCGGGGGCATTCGCCCCTCCCGCCACCTTAAGATACTCTCAATTAATGCCAGAGGTCTAAATGTACCAGAAAAGCGCTCCCAGGCATTGAGGGAATTCCATAGACTTGGGGCCGAGGTGGTCTTTATTCAGGAGACTCATTTCAAGAAATCAAATCATCCCTCGCTCTTAAATAGACATTTTACAAATGCTTGGCATGCTACGAGTGCTGCTAATACAAAGAAAAGGGGGGTTTCTATACTGATTCATAAGTCTGTTGCATGGGTGACCTCCGAAGTTGACCGTGATGATATGGGGAGATATCTTTTCCTTAAGGGTCGACTGGGGGGAGTGAAATACACGTTGGCTACGGTTTATGCTCCCAACTCGGGCCAACTTGGCTTTCTTTCTGCTACTCTGAAGAGGTTGGATGAATTCAAAGAGGGTCACCTTATCTTGGGTGGGGACTTTAATATGCCCCTGGATCCATCGTTGGACTGCTCCTCGGGAGTAACACACTTGCCGTCTACGACTATTGCGAGTTGGGGTAGATTGCTGCGGAATTCTCATTTGATGGATGTCTGGCGTCTTTTGTCAGCACAAGCTAAAGATTTCACTTATTACTCATCCGTCCATGACAGATACACTCGTATCGACTATTTTCTGATCGACCAACGTTCCTTGCACTTGGTCACGGAGGCATCTATTGAATCTATCACGTGGTCTGATCACGCACCGGTGTGGATTAAGATCCGCCTGGAAGAGGTCGGGAACAGTAGGTCCTCCTGGAAATTGAATGAGTTGCTTCTTAACGATTCAAAGGTAGTGGCTAGGGTGAGTGAGGCCATTTCAGACTACTTTGCCTTAAATGCCACGCCGGATGTTTCTCCGACTACGATCTGGGAGGCACATAAGTGTGTCCTGCGGGGTGCCTTTATTCAGTTGGGTACACAGCGCAAGAGATCCCGCCTTGAAGAATTGCAGAAACTTTTGACAACTCTGCGCAACCTGGAACTCCAACACAAGGCAGATGTTTCACCTGATATAATGACCAAGATTCTTGCAATTCGTACTCAGATTAGGGAGTGGTATGCGGTGGAAACTCACAAATCTTTCTTATGGACTAAGTATTCGAATTATATGCATGGCAATAAGTGTGTTAAACATTTGGCACGGCTTGTCCAGATTAAACGTAAACAACAGTATATTGAAAAACTTAGAGATTCTAATGGTACAATGCAATACTCCTTTCAGAAAATGGCGGAGCTCTTTCACTCCTACTTTAACTCGTTATACAATTTTTCCCCTCCAGCGACTGATCAAGAGGCTATAGCTCGCGATGCACGATTGCAGGACTTCTTACATCGAGCAGGGTGCCCCAGGCTGCCTGAGGTGGTAGTGGCCAACCTAGAGGAACCTTTCACTCTAGATGATGTCTCCAGAGGTATTCGGGATATCCCGATGTGCAAGAGTCCGGGGCCGGATGGCTTCACTGCTCTTTATTATAAAAAATTCGCAGCTCTATTGTCCCCCCATATACTTCACGCTTTTAATGGGATAGCGGATGGGGCAGCTTTTCCTAGACAGGCTCTTCAAGCCCACATTACTCTGATCCCTAAGCCAGGCAAAGATACAACTCAATGCTCAAACTATAGACCCATTTCTCTCCTAAACGTGGACATGAAATTATTTGCGTCACTATGGGCGAAGCGATTAAAACCCTATCTGGACAAGCTTCTACACCAATCTCAGGCTGGGTTTGTCCCTAATAGAAAAACCCGAGACAACACGACTAAGGCACTGATGATCATCCATAGTGCCATGTCGAAGGCTCTACCTATGATCTTACTTATGATTGATGCGGAGAAGGCATTCGATAGGGTGCATTGGTCCTTCATTAAAGCAACGCTTCTCTATCTGGGTTTGGGGACTAGAGCCCTTCATAGTATTCTGAGCTTGTATACCAGTCCCTCGGCTCGTATTTTGATTAATGGACAGTTGTCAGAGCCCTTCCATATTGGAAATGGGACACGACAGGGGTGTCCATTATCTCCTCTAATATTTGTTCTAACTCTGGAGCCACTTTTAAATTTGATTAGGAACCATCCGCTTATTCAAGGTGTTTTCTCTGGTTCAGACCATACAGTGGTGTCTAGTTTTGCTGATGACATTCTGCTGACCCTCTCCTCTCCCGAATCCTCTCTCCCTCCTCTTCTTGAGCTTTTTGAAGAATATGGCACCCTTTCGAATTTTAGTATTAATTATTCCAAATCTGAGATTCTTCCACTGAATATACCCGAGGAGGTGAGAGCCAGGCTAGGTTCTCATTATCCCTTTCGATGGAGCCCAGATGGGTTGCGTTATCTAGGGATTTTTCTTACTTCTGATGTCCGATCTATTCCATCTAAGAACCTGGCGATTGTATCACATCAAATCAAGACGGATCTCCAACGTTGGAATGGTCTGTTTGTTTCATGGACTGGTAGAATCAATCTGATTAAAATGATAGTTTTACCCAAACTGATCTATCTTTTTAAAACTTTGCCAATACAGTTCCACACTCGAGAGATCCTTGCTCTCCAGTCTGAAATCAACTCTTTTGTTTGGGCATATAAAAAACCCAGACTTGCAGCTAAATATCTTTATAGACCCCCTGCTCAAGGTGGACTGGGAATGCCTGATTTGCTTCAGTATTACCATTCATGTGCACTGGTGTCACTAATAGATTGTCTAGCGGATACTCCGAAAGAATGGGTTGTTATAGCCCAGGCGTCATGCCCCACTTTGGATTTGGGTAATTTGTTGTGGCAGTCCCCAACCCAGGCTAGGAGAGTGTTGGCTGATAACCCTGTTCTCTCCCATGCCCTGATGATATGGGATAGGGTTGGACAGAGGGTTGGGCTGACGTCCTTCCCTTCCCCCCTTCTGTCTATATATGGTTCCTTACACTTCTTACCAGGTGTCCGAAATGGTCCTTATAAATTATGGAACGAGCTGGGCATTGACACTCTAGCTGCATTACTTCCGGAAGGGTCTCTTCTCCCATTTGAACACCTCTGTCTTCAAAAGTCCCTACCGAGATCCCACTTTTGGCAGTATAGACAGGTGCGACATTTTGTTGAATCTGTTCACCAGAAAGGACCTCGGCTTCGCTCACTTACCAAATTTGAAATGCAACTCCAGGCGGGACATTTTAGAACCAAGACCATGTCTCGAATTCGCCTCCTCCTGTCTTCTCCTGTTTTATTGATCAAACCTTTCTATCTAGCACACTGGGAGGCGGATCTCCATGTGACGTTATCGGTTGACCAATGGAATCTGATCTTTTCCAAATTGTATGGTGCGGCTCATGACTATGCGTCGAAAGAAGTTAATTTTAAGTTGGTCTCCCGTTGGTATAGAACTCCTGATCGTGTTGCCCAAATTTATCCGGATGTTTCGGATACCTGCTGGCGATGCAAGTCGGATAGGGGTACCTTTTTCCACATCTGGTGGACATGTCCAGATGTGTCAACCTTCTGGTCAGATGTTGGCAAAGCTCTTTCTGATATCTTCCATGCTGTTATACCATGTGACCCGTCACTTTTTCTTTTTGCACTTTTCCCGGACTCCATTCGGTTTGATAAGTCTAAATTGCATTTATTCTATTTTCTCTCAAATGCAGCAAAACTAACTATTCCTTTATTGTGGAGGGAGGATAGACCTCCGTCTCTTGATATGTGGATCACTAGGGTACAGTCGATGGCGGCTTCGGAACGTCTCCATGCAACGATGAATGATACCCTTGCTGGTTTTTATTCCATCTGGTCCAGGTGGTTCTCCTGGAGAGGAGTCCAATAAATGCCTCTAGAGAGGCCGTGGTGGGGGGAACCCCGTCCTGGTCTGGTGGTCTGGTGGGTTGGCCAACGACTTCGGATTTCAACTGTTGCTCAGATTAATTGCTCGGATAGTTGGAGGCTCGGCAGCCTTGTTTCTACTGGGGTCGGATCCGCGTGCTATGTGGGACTTGAGCCCGCATGGCTGTGGATCTGATCCTGTAGTTTCGTCCCTTTCCTCTCCTCTCTTACCTATCTGTCTACCTGCCTGCTTACCCCCTCTTCCCCACCTCTCTTTCCCCTGTGTCGTATTTGAGCCTTATTTGCACTGACCACAGTAGTTAGAACCTTTGTTTTACTTTTCACAGAATAGTTGAGATTTTTAACTTGTTTTTTTTTTTTTCTCTTCTCTTTTCTTTTTGATCTCAATCTGATGTACACTTGCTGATGCATTCATAGTTGTCATAACAACTGTTGTTTTTTGTACCATTTACGCAGTATTGTCTGTTCAAAAATGTTTCTTTTTCACGCTTTATACCATGTTTTCTATTTCAATTTGTATTCCTTTATATTCTGTAATGTATATCTTTTTTTGATTCAATAAAGGAATTTAATTATAAAAAAAAAAAAAACTTACCATGTGCAGAGAGCAGAAACTGAAGTCCTGTAGTCCTGCAAGCAAATGCCATGTCCACCTACATGGACATGCATTATCTTAAGTAATGTTATATGATGATACTAATAAAACCTTAGCTTCTAGTCGTATCTACTCAGTGGATGTACTGATATGGGGCCCTGAGCTCTGCTATACAAGGAACAAGATACAGAAGAAACTGGGGTAACTTTACTCCATTTTCATCGACATACTTTAGGGGAGGTGTTCAGGGTTTGCTGATATTAAAGTCTTAACAGCAGTGGTATATGTGTGCTAGTCTGCAGTAAAGCAGGGGATCTTTAACCTGTCCTGAGACTTCCCCAGTGGTGCAGACTTTCAGGATCTCCTCTCATGGACACAGTTGACTCAATCACTGTATCAGTCATTCTGAAGGATCTGCCTGAGTTAATGTCATTCTCTTGTGTTTAAATGAAGAAAATGTGAAAACAAGCACTGTAGGAGGCGGCTTGAAAATTAATTGTGTAGATTTGTGTTGCTTACTGAAACTGTGGCTAGGTCCTTGTTGACTTGTTAGCCAAGAATTGTGAATAAACCTGGTGTGTTCAGGTCAAAGAAATCTGTTATTTGATGAGATTGCTGAGGACTCCTCCAGAAATAATCCTCATGTATTCCTTCCTATTTACATTTCTTTCCATGGCAGTTATTCGAAAGAGAATGTGCATTGATTCACATGCTTTCAGATATCTTTCACCTAGGCTTGGGCCACTGAGGTAGAAAGGCTGGATATGCTGTAGTCCAAATCAGGGATGGACAACCTGAAGCCCTCCATCTGATTATGACTACATTTGCCATCATTCCCAGCTAGTAGTCCTGGACAGCTGAAGGGCCTCAGGTTGCCCATTACTGATCTAAATAAAAATGATACCTTTCCTATTGTCCCCACCCCCTGTGAATCTGCAGCATTTGAATGAACCCACCATTATCAACCTATCTCTTATCAGTGATTCTCAACATTACTCCTCAAGGGACACCAGTAACGAATATTTTCAAAATATATCTGATGATCATAGGCATATAATCAGTAGCTCAGTAATTGTGATTAACCCTTTGAGTGCTAGGGGTTGTGCAATGCATTCCTGAGTGCTGAGTCTATTGACTTTGTGTGAGAAACCATCTTAATCCCATTAACTCTGAAAATTCTTAACAAGAGATATTAAAAAGTACAACACATAGGCATGATCTAATACAAAAAGAACTTTCTTTCCAATACATAAATTAGGTATTAGATAATAATGTAAATACTTTAGGGCCCAGGAGGATCCCCAGATCAAAGAATACCAGGGCTAACACCCAGATACCCCAAAATTCCAAATCTGTCAAAATAATAAACTATAAAAAACAACTGATTGGTTATAGTTTTGAAATTAACCGGCGTAACTGACAACTTTTTAAAGGGATAGTAATTGTACAATAGAGTAGACCTCCGAGGCGTCTGTACTGTAAACATGACACATTGCGCTATATTTAATAGCTTACTTTTATGTAGTTCAAAATATATTAAATGTTGAAAGATCCCCTCCCACCCCTTCTGTCCTCTTCCCTTAGAGCTGAAATCTGGGCCTGGGACCACACACATGCATTAATTGAGTAAGTATTAGGAAAACCCTGCCCCCTTGACAAATGAGGGCAGTATTTTAATTTGCTTACTGAAGTTTGTCCCTCGCCGTTCTCCATTCGGACCACAGTTGGAGGAAGTGTGAAGCAGCCAGAAGGGGCTGGAGAGGGATCTTTTACATATAATATCTTTTGAACTACAACTAAGTAAGTTATTAAACATAGAGCAATGTGTTAGGTTTACAATACAGAAGACTCAGAGATCTCCTTTATTGTACACATTACTATCCTTTTAACCCCTTAAGGACCAAGGACGTACATATGCGTCATGGGGTAAATGTCCCTAAAGAACCCATGATGTACATATACATCATGGATTTCAGGGCTCCCCGCGTGGCTGCACGCCGTTTGGGGAACCCTGAACTGGGATCGAAAAAATAAATAAACAAAATGGTCGGTGGTCATAAGTGATGGCCGGTCCTTAATGACCGGCCAAGCACACACCTTGCGGTCCAATAAGGACCACGGAGCATTTTTTTTTTTTTCACGGCTCTCCGAACCGTGTGCAGCCGCGAGGGGAGTCCGGAATTCCATGACAGTCCGGTTCCATCATGGGTCCTTAAGGGTATAACAACCCATGATGGAACAGGACCGTCATGGGTCTTTAAGGGGTTAAGGACCATCGGGACAATGCAGTGTGCAACCCTCTGGTCTTTAAAGGGTTAACATTCTAGAAGTAAGTTCACAAATACAGTGAATACATAGTAACAAGATGAACAAAACAATGAGAAATTAAATATCCTATATAATAATTCGCTAGGATGTTTGTCACGATGCAGTCATGCACAGTCTCTACTGCACATGATTGCATTGCGTGAGTGAGGCGACGCAAGAGTTCCTTGCGTGGAGCAGTGAGGTATCCGCCTCTTAACCAGATACCTCACATTACCCAGACCTTGGCCCGTGCACACAGGCTTTTACACTAGTCAATACATAAAGGGCCTTACACTTACAAAAAGAGCAATTCTGGCACAGATCAATGGCAACGCAGTGACAAATAAAAGTATTCTAAACTCATTCTGATGCATTGGAGACCTCTCTTGCATTCATTGGGTTAAAAGCTCTGTTTGATTAAATGGGAAGTTTTATTTTTCTCCTATATTGTAGTTGATTTGCTCTGGAATTGCTCCTCTTTTTTTCTAATTTGTGCATAAGGTCTAAAGGCTGATGTACTAAGTATAAATGGAGAAATTCTGGGACACACCAACTGCACCAAAGTCCTGTTGATTAAATGGACCTTTTAATCCACATGGCAGTGCTCTGGACTCATCTGTAGTAATTGAAGGGGTTAAAAACACAGTAGGAGTTTGGCAAATTTTTAAGTGGCTTCTTTATTTTGTTTGTACCATGACTGGTTCAGTTCTTTTAAGGACCTTATGTGCAAAGGAAAAGTGGAGGCATTCTGGGATGAAACAAAAGCATCTTAGGGAAGACATACAAATTCCAAAATGTCCATGGATTTAAGTGGGGTTTTTAACCCCTTGAAAGCTAGATAGGTCTCCAACGCATTGCAAAGCAATACTTTGGAGACCTCTAGAATTCAAGGGGTTAAAGGCCCCATTTAAGTTTGAGGAGTATTTTTTTAATTTCTCCACTATGATGAAGTTGGTTTACCCTAGAATATCCTCACTTTTCTTTAGAACATAAGTGGCAGACTAAGGGCCATGGGGGAAGATGCACTAAGGTGTGATAAAGAGCTGATAATATGGAGATAACTTCTCCATTGATATCACTTCTCCTTTGTTATTCTGTTAAAGGGATAGTAATGTTTCATAATAAAAGCAGCTCTAATTAATCATCATAGTATTTGGACTTTGGAGAGTGTTATTTCAATTCTGTCAGAGTTATAGTTCAAGAGTAATTCAATGACAAAGTGTCCCCCTCCCGCCCCTTTTACTGATGTAACACTGTTCAGCCAGATGAGAAGGGAGGTGCCCAGGTAGACTGCAGAGAGGGACAATCTTCAATTAAGTTAAAGGAAAAACCTGAAAAACTTGTCAAGGGGGGGCAGGGCTTTCATTGTTTTCATAGGAAGAAGATTGTCCCCTGCTGTTATCTGTCTGGTCTATGGACTGCATTCCACTTCTGAGAAGAGATGGCTTACACTAGGTAAAAGGGGCGGGAGGGCAACTTTGCTTGTGAATATCTCTCAAACCTTTATGGTTTATTTCGTTTATTTCGTTCTTCATGTTTTTTTAATGCCTACAAAATAAAATAAAGATAAAATGAAATATTACTATCCCTTTAAGCCAATGCACTAAGATGTCCAAAGTCGGAGAAATCTTAGTGCATTGGCTCCAGAGAATAACATAGGAACTGAAGAAGTGATATCACTGCAGAAGTCATCTCCGCATTAGTGCATCTTAGTCTGTCACTCAACATGAGACTTTGAATTTCCTGAAATAAGATCAAAAATTGTACAGCTTTGTACTGGAAAAGGATGAAATTGTGTACTACACATAAATGGAAATGGAAGGCAGTCAATTGTGTGTTACGTAACATAAAAAAAAGTGTTTTTCACTCAAAATGTTTATACCCTGTTATTAAAAAGCAAATCGATTTTATTGCTGTAGTTGTATCTAGGGTTGAGGCTAACACAGCAGCAAAAATAGAAGCCTTAACACTATCCACCTTATTTACTGTCGTTCCCAGAATCCCTGTTTGATGTAAGAGCACTGTTATATGGAACAGCAGGTTTCAAGCCTGAGGTAATTGCAACTAATAAGCAAGCTAGCTAAAGGTATTTTATACATGGTTTAGAGAATATTTGCTTTCTTGAAAGAAAAATGTTTACTTAATAATATTCTATATTTTATGTGTCTTCAGGCATGAACCCTTTGAGTACAATTTACAGGCAGTATGTTAAAAAGAACTGTGGAGGAATTCTGGGGCAAACCAGTTGGGAGATCTAAATGCTAGAGAGGTTTGCAACACATTGTGTTGGAGGCCTCTCTAGCTTTCAATGTGTTAAAATCCCCACTTAAATCAATGGCAATTTTTAGTTCTCTCCTATAGTGCAAATGGTTTGCCCTAGGACGCCTACACTTTTCTTTTTAACATATTGCCCTATACCCTTGGATGCTAAGGAAATATATTGCCATCACATTGCAAGCCAGTGCATGGCAGATGTGTCTAGCATACAAATGGTTAACTGCATTCAATAGGGGGTGCACTCTCTCTAAAATGCTCAAATATAACCCCTCAATGGAGTGTTGCTGTGTATTTCAATCTCAGTATGAGTAGAATTATAGTTGCAGGGATGCAGTGCTCACCTAAATAAGCTAAAAAGTGATTGGTCCACAACATTTCACCACGCTCCTTGCTACACATTTTTACGTGTTGGTATATCTTTACATTATTTGGATTTACTTTCAGTCAAGCCTTAATCATAAGTACAATACACACTAATAAAGGATCCTAGATTACAAATAATCCCTCTGGCTCTCAAGGGGTTAAAAAATGGGCCAAGGCAGTATGTTTTATTATTTGCAGTAAATAAAATAATTAGCAGCAATGACAGAAGTAGCACAGGGTCATCTTGTCAGTGTTTTTACCTATAGCTTACTTGTGTTCATTCCAGGCATCGGGTATAAATATTCAAAGTAAAATACATTACATTTTTCCATTAATCCTTTGAGTGCTATAGAGGTATACAATTAATTCTTCTCAATGCATTGCATACCTTCCTAGCACACAAAAGGCTAAACAACAGTTTTTCCTGTAAACATGTTCAGAGCTATACCATTTATAACAGCAATTAAACCACATCCTATATAATAATTCGCTAATGTATGTTTGTCAGAAGCTGTCATGCGCAATACAGACGGCTGTGTGCACTGCAGTCTTCCGCAGTAGAGACTGCCCATGCCACGGCTGATAAGGGAGCGGGGTGCTCCGAATTCACACCGTAGTCCTCTCTGCGCACCGAAGGTCTGCTGTCTGAATTCGGAGCGCCCTGCTCCATTATCAGCCACGGTACGGGCAGTCTCTACTGCAGATGACTGCAACACGGCCGTTGCTGCCTGGCACTGTGGCCCATGTACATGGGCTGCTCAACTAGTGCTATCAATAAACAAATAAAATATGCATTTGAAAAAGCCTGTTAATACATTCTAACAAGCATGTAAGATTGATAATATAATGCTGAGGAGTAATCTTCCATTTTATGAGGCAATGGGGCATTGAGGCTCAAGTTTTAACCCTCTGAGTGCCAGAGATGTATCCAATGCATTGCGCTGCAATGTGTTGTATACCTCTCTGGCACTCAAGGGTTAACTACTTTGCATAGAAATATGGTCCACATCTGTGGCTGCACTCAGAGTTTGCTCAGAAAAGTAAATTGCCAGAGTCTATATGTACAGTATGCACCACAGCAAACCACTCGATATCCCTTATACCTAAACCAGGGATGTCCAAATTAAGGCCCAGGGGGCATTTGTGGTCCTTTGGTATGGCCAGTTTGGCCTTCATGCAAATTTTGTAAGCTAATCAATAAAGAAAGCCTAAAAATCCTTGCATGATCATTAAAATGAGGCGGTATGGACATTTATGTAGCAAATGTAAGGTAAAGTATTAGCCTAGCTATGGGTTGTATCTAAAAATCAATATATACTCTCATTTTGAACATGTCGGTCTATAATGTCATAACATTACTCAGCAGTATCTGGCCCACAATTCGCTGTTCATTACTAAGTCAGGCCTTGGAGGACAAAACGCTTGGACACCCCTGTCCTAGATGGTCGTGGCATCTGGAAGCAGTGCCTGTTTGTTGAGCTTGAAGCTTGCACAGGAGAGCAATGCAAAAATAAACTATAAGGGCTGAAGTGGGGGTAATGTTGGAGTAAACCATTTACACTATAGGGGACAAAAGCCCCATTTCAATCAAAGGGAATGTTCATGTGTTCCTTATGGTGCAGTTGGTTTGCACTTGAATGTTATTGAATTGGGCCCTAAGATGGTGATACAACAAGAACTGGATCAATTGTGGAACAAACCAACTGCATCATAGGGGAGAAATAATTCCACAAATTCTCTTTGATGCAAGTGGGGAAAAACAATAGCAATAACCCCCACTCTTACCTTATTATAACCAGAAAATCCTGATGGTCCTGTGAACTTTGCTCTTGTGCTTATGTACAAGAGATAACCTCTTCAGTCAGTCCAGGATGTGATGTCATCAAGGCAGACATGAAGGTTTGTCACCCTTTTTGTCAGACTGAAGCTGTCTGAGTGCATGAGCCTATTTAACCCAAGGATGAGAGGGATACACAGTGCAATCTAAAGCAATGCATTGCACGTTCACCTGGTCTTTAAAGAGTTAAGATTACACCATTTAGAGTCAGCAGTTTGAAGTCCTGTGGACCTGTTCGCAGCTGTCATGTCTGCCTCCATAGACATGATATCCAGGACTGACTGGTGAGGTTATCTCTGGAACCAAGGAGCAAGGGAAAAATCCTTAGGAGTGATTAGGACTTTCTGGTCATAGTAAGTTAAGTTGGGGTTATTATTAGGAGGTATTACTTTTCAGTTAACTGGGTCTTTTAATCCCCTAGCTACTAGTATGGTCTCAGTGCATTGCAGAGCAATGTGTTGGAGACCTCTCTAGCTTTCAAAGGATTAAAAACCCCATTTAATTCAATGGGGATTTTCATTTCTCCCAAATATTGCAATTGGTTTGCTCAGAAACTGCACCTCTTTGGCTTGATGACTAAGAGCCTGGCCAGTCGAGTGTAACGTGTATGATAGTACCTGTACAGTTATTGGCAGTAGTCATGTTGCATGGGACAATGGCTAGTATCAACATTAACTTCCATTTCGTTAGAAAGTCTGGAGTGGTAGCACAGTCACCAGGAATACAGTCTCATGGAGTTAAGCAGAAGCTTCCAGTTTGTTATATTCAGTTTCACCTCCTGGTCTCACGGTTAGCTGGACAGATTCATCTTCGTGGTTTTGCCTCTTAAAGCTAACTTGTAACTTTAGCTTTGCGCCTGGATCTGGACAGAACAAGTACTCATAGATGAAGCTGGCCAGAACTCCCCCCATCATTGGACCGATCCAATACACCTGCAGGGAGATGCACATGGTCAGTGAACTCCGCTAAGGTAAGGTTATTCTATCTGCTAACATTCTAATATATACGCACAAGATACAATATAAGCAATTCTGAGCTTTAGGTACAAAAAAAGAGCAATTCTGGGACAAACCAATAAAAATTGGCCAAATCCCCAGTGATTTAATCAGGACTGCTAAGCAATGCGTTGGAGACCTCTCTTGGTTAAAAGCCCTATTTTTACTTATCTCCTAAGGTATAGAAGGTGTTTTTAGTCAAAAGTTATTACAGCACAAACTTGAATTTTTTAGGTGCAGTATCTCATTGGCCTGAAATTTTACCTTGGTGCTGTTGCTACACCATCCTATGGAGATTTATGTTCAACTGACTATAACTGTCCAGAGGATGGTGTAGCAACAGCACCACTGTGATACTGCACCTAAAAAAAATCAAGTTTGAGCAGTAATAACTTTTGAATAAAACACCTCTCAGCAGTAGGGATATCTGTGTTTTATTTGGGAAAATAAACAGTACAATATATATTATTTTACATATTAATAATTATTATCTCTTTAAACCCATTCATTTCAGAGAGGTCTCCAAAGCATTGCTTCACAAAACACTGGAGAACTCGTCATCATTCATGAGTTAATAGACCCATTTAAATAATAGGGAAATTGGGGAGAGTTTATGTTACCTATAGAGCAGCAGGTTTGAAGCAGGGAGACCACTTTTTCTTTGTGACTTGGTGGCTGGCTCTCTCTGCACTGAGCCACATCTGACCTTTTATTAGTGCAGGTCCCTGAACTCAGAAGCTCAGCGCTGCGCTTTCATCAATGAATCAGTCACCTCGTCTGACCCCGGTGACTGATTCAGTGATGAAAGCACATTGCTGCACTTTCTAAGAACGATCCTGTGACAGGGTTCATTCACTCAACAAGCGCTTGTACTGCAGTGGCTTATACAGCCGCTCCAGTACTAAAGAAGGCAGAAAATGCCTTCTATGTCGCCCCATGGATCATCTAACCTTCTGGATAGATGATTCATGATAGGGGGTATATCAGGAGGGGTCCTGGTGCCCCCCTTGGGGTCTGAAAGTATTAATTATAAAAAGCACATATAACCTATGTTAAACATAGGTAATATGAGCTTTACTTAAAAAGTTGCACCATGAATCATCTATCCTTCTTGATAGTTGATCCATGTTAGTACGATGTCAGGAGGGGTCCTTGTTCCCCCCCTCGAGTTCTGAAATGTTTATATATTACAATAAAAGTACATACAACCTATGTTACATATAGGTTATATGCTCTTTATTTAAAAAACAGCAGTGGTCACCTGCATGGATAACGTATCCTAATGGATAAGTTATCCATGCTAGGGGGTATCAGGAGGGGTCCTGATGCCCCCTTTGAGGGCTGAACTTTTTTTAAACATATAATAATAAAATAAATAACATTTCATACACATATATAGGCAAGATATGCAGCCGCATACCTTGCCTATTAACCCTATGAGTACCAGAGGGGTAGCAAACACATTGCAATGCATTGCTACCTCTCTGGTACTCATAGGGTTAATTGTACAATACAAATACAACGAGGGCATGTTGTAAAAAATAGGAGAAGAACAATGTCGAATTTAAATGGAGGAAAAAAGTCATGGGAGCACTGTAAGTCGAATTTTAAAGGGGGAGGGTTACAATTACAATTACACATTGTGTAGTGCTTGTTGTACTATTTCTGTTTATTTTAACCATTTGAGTGCCACAGGGATGAGCAATGCACATCCCTATAGCATTCACTGCTGTCCATGGTGCTGAAAGCCTTCTCTTTATTCCCCTACTGGGTAGGTAGGGAAGCAGATAGAATGCTGGTCAGAATTGTCATAGTGTTGGTGATGTGTGAGGGGAGGAGATCCCTTCCACACCGACAACACTTCAAAAATGCTGTATGCTAATAGGGACCTTCTCCAACCTTCCCTTTCCATCCGACACCTTTGGTGAATATGTCAATGTGTGTGCAGATCGAATTGTCGAAGTGATTTGAACAGATTGACAAGATCATACCAACACCACATTGACCTTTAGTGCATCTAGGCCCTGGTGTGTGACATGAGTTAGTGAGGTCTATTAAGATATAACAGCTGTTGGAGTGCAACTGAGGAGTCCCCCAAATCTGGGGGACCCCAATGAGAAAACTTACACTGGATATAAAGCATTCAGCGCTCTATATGCTGTGTTGCTAAAATATTTATGGTTTGAATGAGGGAGCTCCCTAAGCTCCCTCCATCCAGTCTCTTCTGGTGTGGGGGTTAGTGGATACATTGTACCAGGGATCCATTTTTTTTCTGTCCCCAACAATGATCCACCTGTGTATATATAATCAATAAGATTACTGTCAGGAACAGAAAAAGTTTTAAAAAAGAGTGAATGGGGTTAAAAAAATAAACTGTATAGGAGTTTCATCTTAATTTTTAAAGTAAAAAGGTTAGAGACTCTTGAAATGAACTAGCTGTAGACAGACAGACAACAGAGCTCAAATGCAAATATATTAACATAGGTGACTGGTGTATGAAGGACTTCCATCTAGGTAAACCCCTCTGTTAAAATCAAACCCACTTATTCCCAGGTTACAGTGCCCCTTTAAACATTACTCCATATTTGCACACTTACCCAGTGATTGTCCCAACTATTAAAAACAACACTTGTTCCGAACGATCTTGCCGGATTCATGCTGGCACCTGTATACTGAATCTAGAAAAGGACAGAGAAAATCAAGGCAGTTTGTTAGAACTGAATTGCTTGTCTTAAATGAAAGGAATAATAATGCTTAATTTAATTTTTGTAATGAATATTATTAGAAAAGTAAGAGAAATTCATCTGCAAAACAACTGCAGTACACAGATCAAATAACCTCTATTAACACTTTGAAATGCTTTGCAATGCAGTGGAGACCTCTCTAGTACTGAAAGAGTTAAAACCATTATTTAAATCAATGGGATATTGTATTCGTATTCGTACAGTTGGCTTAATGTAGAATTGCTCCACTTTTTATCCTTATATATGTGTCCCAATAGCATAAGTATATCTGACAAGCTGAACTGGGTGATGGAGCAGAAGACACCAAGAAGTATCAGTTTATTGGACAAAAATAAGGGAACCTTGCAACCAATGTACTACTACTGTAATCTAGTAGTGTGTGCAGGCAAGCAAAACTCAAAATAGCATCAAGTCCATTCATTCAGCATTCTAAGGCTATGATATAACCGAGCTGCTGATTGGCTGAGCTGTAGTGCGGCACTTCCCTGTCCTCCTAAGAATTAACTCTAACCCTTTGAGTGCCAGAGAGGTAGCTGATACCTCTCTGGCACTCAAAGGATTAAGTACCAATGTTTTGCCTGCCCCTCTTAAACCTTTGAGTGGCAGAGGAGTGTGCAGCACATTTTCGCAAAGCGCTGCAAAATCCTGGCACTCAAAGGTTTAAAGGAACATTATTATTTTATGTACTTATTTTAGCAAGAAAGAGCTCTACATTACAATCCATTTCCTGCTAAGTAAAACACTGCTGCGAAATATTTCAATCAAAAGTTATTCAAGGTCCAAGTGGTTTTCTTAATTAAACTACAGTATGATTTTCTGTTGTGGACACAATGGGTGCTATTCAAAGCACATTCTATGGAGAGCAGTAATAACAGAGACTGATGTACTAAGGTAAATTGATGTAAACCAACTGCACAATAGGGAACTAATAACAATTCCTATTGATTTAAATGGAGCTTTAGCCCCTTAAATGATAGAGCGGTCTCCGAATCATTACGAATCGTGTTGTTACATAATCCTGGTTGCAACCCATGAGGTCTCTCCCGGGGTTCCACAGGAGGAAGTCACCAGGTATGATTACATGCCTATAGCAGGACAATAAACTGTCACACTGAACTAGCAGTTCAATACACCATTACACTGCACCAGCAGCTCAATGCAGCATTACACTGAACCAGCAGTACAATACACCATTACACTGCACCAGCAGATCAGTAGTCCATTACACTGCACCAACGGGTCAATACGCCATCACATGCAACGAGCAAAACAATAAATGCACCATGACATGCCATCAGCAGAGAAATATACCATCACATACTACCAGCAGAAAAATATACCATTTTGTGCCAACAACAGGGCAATACATCATTACATGACATCAGCAAGTCAATACAGTGTTGCATGTCACCAGCAGAGCAATGCATTATTATATGTCACAAGTAGGTCAATGCAATGTTTCATGGCTTCAAAAGGGCAATCATTTAGAAGATCACCACTAGAAAGAAAAGTTTGCTACACAATGTTGCACATATCTCTGATACTCAAAGGGTAAATATGGGTAAATCACTTCTTTTAGTTATTTCTATAAATCACAAATATACCACCAAAAAGACTACCAGTGGAAACGCTGAGTCTGCTGTACTAAGAGGAATTGGAGAATTATGTAACAAAACCAATTAAACCAGAGGGAAGATATAAAAATTACTATTCAAGGGGTGGGAAGCCCGTTTTCAAAGATCATTTATATTTCTCCTGTATTGAGCAGTTGGTTTGCCCCAGAATTGCTCTAGTTTTACTGTGATCATTAGCCTCAGTTGTATTTCAAGAGAAATTCAGATATACAATAAGCTGTTTAATTTCACAATTAAAGGAGAAGTAACGGCCTCCTAATAATAAACCATACTTTACATTACTATGGCCAGAAAATCCTAGTTGCCGTAGTGAGGTTATTATTTATAGGTGTTACTTCTCCTTTAATGTATTATTTAAATCAGGGAGCTTGGACTAGCACTTTAACTTGTGTACTAATCATCCCTGGGTGGTTTGTATATACAACAGCATTTGCTGTGGGCCCAGTGGTTTGGGGAGTCCACTACAGGTCCACTCTGTGGTCAAAAGGTGGGGTCCTCTAGCCAGAAAAAAATATATTTGCTGTAGGTCACAGTGATTCACTAAGCTCTGTATGTGCAAAAAAAATCCAAAATTCCAATTGATTTAAATAAGGCTTTTAAAAAATCCCATTTAAATTAATGGGGATTTTCAATTCTACCCTATGTTGCAGCTGGTTTACTGCAGAACAGCTACTCTTTTTTACTCTGGGGAAATTCAATATTGGTAATACTCACTCTGGCTTACCCCATTTAACTCAAATGGTTAATTTTGAAACACTGTGTAATGCTTGCTCTATGCCTTTAAAATCACTTGAAAATGTTCCTGTTGGGAGAAACAGGAAATAGCTAAAAAAAAAACCCAGCAGCATAACTTGTGACCAACCTTGTTGCCTCACCTATAAGTACAATCTGCTATTAAAATGATGTAATGGAGGGGGAGAAGGTTGATGTGAGTGGTGCCAAGACTGCCCTCTAGTGTGAAGAGCAAGTTTCACTGGTGACATTTTTTTTTTTTTTTTTTTAATTTCCTACTTGTATGAGGACTCTTATGAGGCAGACCCCCTTCCCTAGACTAAGGGGCTTATTAGGACTGTTCTGGTGACCCTTCAGGTCCCTGACACCCCTGATGAGGGTATCATCCTCGACAGATGTCTTCCAGAGGTGCTGGAAATCTTCTACAGTATTTTCCCCTAATTCCACTCAGATACTTTTGGATGAGTGGAAGACCCTGGATGAGAGGTTGTTTATTTCTAAGAGGTTTTCTAAGCTGAACCCCTTTTCAGAGGCAGCTTTGATGAAGTGAGCCTCTCCCCCTTCTGTGTATCCCTCAAACTCCAAGCTAGCCAAGTCCACTGCTCTAATATTGGCAGATGCAGCGGGACTCAAAGATGGCGGAGAAGATACTTATTTCTATCTTAATTCTATCTTCAGAGCGAATTACACGGTCACAGGGGCTGCATTGAGGCCTATTTTTGTCTCTACCTGGGCTAACAGGGCTGTTGCTGTTCGGGGTGACCAGATGATGGAAGCTGTCCATGCGGATGCTTCCACAGAGAACTTATTGGTCTTTGGCCAACATGAAGGAGGCCAACACATATTTTGGAAGCATTGTTTGAGGCTGTTAGGCTGTCTGCTAAAGCCTCAGCCTTCCCTGCTACTATGCGACACACCTTGTGGCTTAAGATTTGGTCTATTTACTGTTGTTCAAACGTTTGAGCACAGTTTACTCTTGTTCTTGTGTGCTATGTGGCTTTTACAGTGTCCATTGACACTTAGTTTGGTTTGGCCTGTTCCGGTTCTGGATAGTCCTAGAGACCTCCAGTATAATGGAGACAGACATGAAGTCCTTTCTTCTTCTTACGACCTCTGGGAGCCTACTGTTGGTATTTCCCCATGGTACCTGTGTTCCAAATAGGATTTAAGTCTTATTTGTTAAATCCTTTTCTCCTAGTCAATATGGGACAGAGGTACCTTGGGTCTTGTGGGTGGAGACTCTCTGCTCCTTCTGCAGGCCAACTGCGCCTGCTTCCAGGTATGATGTGAGTCAACCAGACCAATGAGGGACTGCGAGAGAAGAACATGAAAGCTCCTGTGATAAAAAGGACTCGCACAACCTAGACAGGTGAGTCCAAGAGATGTCCCTTTCTCTGTGTGGGAGATCTGTGTTCCATATGGACTAAGAGAAAAGGATTTAACAGATAAGACTAAAATCCCATTTTTCATATTTTATTGAAGGTTCTCTGTGAATTTACATATGCTAATTAAGCACTGTGCTGCACCAGGAGACTTTCATTTTCACTCTTCCCAGGAAAAACAAAGTGTGAATAATTCCTAACCTGTACATCTGCTGGACTTTTCATCAACATGACGCATAGGAAGATTTGAATGAAATTCTTAAATATGTAAAAAAAATTCAAGGTGACTGGTCCACTTTAAATGCTAATGAGTCCAACACGCTGATTTGCTCTGAAGCATTGAGCACCATTTAAATCAATGGGAAATTTTATTTGTTCCTTACGGTGCAGTTGGTTTGACCCATACTCAACCACTTTTTTGTGCATATAGCTTTTAATTTGTTCAACAGAAGGATATATCTAGTTGTATTCATTATATGTGTTATGGTTAAAGTTCAACATAGCTATGTGCATATTATCTGGATAATACACTCAATAGCCATGTTAATCTGTAAGAAAACACGTTTCCCTTCTTTATCATCATAATTATTCATTCCTAGCCTTAAATACTTTCTACATAATCTAATCATATCCATAACTTAAATCTTTGAGTGTCAGAGAGGTCAAGTACATTGCAAAGAAATGTGATGTGGACCTCTTAAGTATTCAAAGGGTAACTGCGTGACGTAATCCTTAGTCATAAACCCTAATCCTAAAATCAAATCTATAGACATAAAACCTAATCCTTAAGCTCCCTTCACACATGTGACACTAAAATTGTGATGATACCTGCCAAAATGGGAGACAAAGGCAACATGCTGGACTATGGTGCCTTTCACACAGGCAACTATAGCCTTGTGTGAAAGCACCAAGGTTCATCAAGCTGGGTTCCCTCAAGGATGCAGTAAAGTTGCAATAAGGAAAGGGTGCCTGGGAGCCTATTGGACTGACATTAGACCTTACACAGAAGTGTTAATGAAAGTTGTGATGCTCATTGCAACCTCCAATGAATGGATAACCCTTGAGGGTGCTATCCAGTAATATTGGCTGGCACTCATGTGAGCCAGCCATCAGACACACCCCTCTTGCTTCTGGATCAGAGAGGTGAGTGAAACAACCAGGCAATAGAACTTTTGGAAGGGACTGCAACAGTTCTGTCACCCATGATAAAGATGCCTTAGGGCTCTTTCAGGTTTTATCACTATTTTGTGTAGCACAACTTAATTGTAGCAACTGAATATGCAGTCAGTCTAGCAGCGGAGTCTATATCGTATGCAACACGGAAGCTACTGACTCAAGCCTGCAGTCAGTAGCTAGGAGTCTGCTAGTGCCCCAGGTCAGTACTAGGAAGGATGTCTGAGGAACGGAACCAACACACGGAGCAAACAGACAGGGCCTTCTAGTAAGTACTAGATAGGATAGTCAGACGAGCCAAGGTCATACATGGAGCGGGTAGTCAGCCAGAGCCACAGGTTTGCACCAGATAGAGGATATCCACTGAAGAGAGAGAATGCTGGATGCGCAGTGGACAGAGCCCTAGGTCAACACCAGAGTGGGTTGTCAGACAAGCTTAGGTCATACACGGAGTGGGTACTCAGCCAGAGCCACAGGTTTGCACCAGATAGGATATCCATTGAAGTGATGTTATGCTGGATGCACAGTGGAAAGAGCCTCAGGTCAACACCAGAGTGGGTAGTCGGACAAGCCTAGGTTATACACGGAGCGGGTAGTCAGCCAGAGCCACAGGTTTGCACCAGAAAGGATATCTGAGCCAAACTGGAGCGCACAAGGAGAATAGTCAGACAGAGCCACAGGTCTGGATGGACAGATAAGCCGGATCATACACAGGAATCAGGAATACAAGATAATGAACTGCTCAGAACAAAAACGTAAGGGTAACTGAGTTAGGAATCAGTCTGCCCTTTAAACCCCTCCTCAGGAAGTAGGTAGGAGGAGCAGCTCAGGGGGAGGAAGTAGGTAGGAGGAGACTACAGGCCTCAAACACATAAAACATAGGCCTGCAGCATGCTGAAGCCTTGCGCCTGCAGATCATGCATCTAGGATTGATGCGTCCAACCGCTCGTGGAAATGATGATGGAGCATCATTGTAAGCATCTCCAGAAGTGGCGGCGCTACAAGGTACTGTGACAATGGGGCTTAAGGGTACTTTTATACAGGTCACAGAAATGCAGTTTTAATGTATTCATGCATGAATGTAGAAAATATTCAGTTTGCTGGACTTTGGTGTGTTCATGTGAGGTAATGGTCTCCCATGTAAAAGGCACCACAGTCCAGCAACTTACCTTTAAGCATGAGTAAAATAATAAAGAACTATCACTGTATTTATGTCTACATTGTGAAAGGATCCTAATACCTAATACGGTTCTACTTTACACATGCACATTGGACTGAGAGCTGACAATGACTAACTATAGTCCACAGCTGAGTTCCAGTGTGTCGCGGTTTTTAGATGAACACTCAGACAGGATGGTAAGGTTAAAAGACTTTATTTAAAAAAAGGCCCAGGGGACCACAAGGCAGATCACACAGTGATAAATGATACACAGTAGCAGTAGGAATGCAGTACTAGAATAAGTAGACTGGCACAACGGGTACCCAGCTTGTAGAGAGGTGCTGACAAGACAAGTGAGGTTGTAGGCAACCCGTTGGAGAGCTGACCAGGTGAGCGTACACCGGAGGAGTACGTGAAACGGGACTGGCACTGCCCAGACGTCTGGGCACGGGACCCTGAGGAACGAGGCAATTCTGACCCAGACTGTATGGAGTGGCAACGAGGCAATTCTGACCCAGACTGTATGAAGTGGCAACGAAGCAACTAGAACCAGATGAGGTCTCCAAATACCGGGTAACTGTGGAATGGCAGCACTACCCTCAGGAAGGGTAATAGAGACCAAGGTAGCTGCTAGATACAAACCCTAGAAAGCTAGGGGTGGATCGAGGCAACAATAGGCAATTGTAACACGGCTAATGACCACTTAACCTGCAGGATGGAATGTATAACACTGTCTCTTTCACGAGGAACTGCCCAGAGCAGTGTAAGCCCTTTCCTGGACACTCCAGGTATACACGGGGTTAATGGTAAGGCCCAGCGACTTACTAAATAACTCCCAGAGGGAGTGAGCACAGCGTAGCAGGAAGGAAGAGAGAGAGATCAGCGTAACACAGTGTCACGGTTTATTATGACTCTCAGACACAAGTTTAGGTAAAAAAAATCAATTTTATTGAAATAATAAATGATAACTTAGGATGGCAATAACATACATATATATATATGCAGAATATAGCACAGACAGAAGGCAGACTCTACCGGTCCTGTCTAAATACCGGACAGGACAGTCTTTAGGCTCTACCGGCCTTGCCAATACCGGGTAAGGCAACCTGCAGATGGAATAGCATAACGGTTTTACCGACCTTACCAAATTACCGGGCAAGGCAGCCTCAATAGATACACAATGTAGGCTCTACCGGCCCTGCCAATACCGGGTAAGGCAACCTCAGATGGAATGTGGTAAAAGGTTCTACCGGCCTTACCAATACCGGGCAGGGCA
Organism: Rhinophrynus dorsalis; assembly: GCA_037306005.1. Classification (NCBI taxonomy): domain Eukaryota; kingdom Metazoa; phylum Chordata; class Amphibia; order Anura; family Rhinophrynidae; genus Rhinophrynus; species Rhinophrynus dorsalis. The sequence continues at coordinate 93,188,617 of CM074723.1, read as the reverse complement.
GCCCAGAGATAATAGCAGCAGTCAGATGGAACTGGCAAATTAGCAGAATCGTTAAGCAGCAAGGCTTTGGAGCAAACCAGCGTCCGCACGCTGGAAACAACACAGCTTAGTATAGCTGATAGGCTTTGGAGCAAACCAGTGACCGCACACTGGTGTAACAAGCGAGTTTGTATAGCCGCAAGGCTTAGGAGCAAACCAGCATCCGCACGCTGGGACCAACACAGATTTGTATAGCTGAAAGGCTTTGGAGCCAACCAGTGACCGCACACTGGTGTAACAAGTGAGTTTGTATAGCCGCAAGGCTTAGGAGCAAACCAGCGTCCGCACGCTGGGACCAACACAGAATTGTATAGCTGATAGGCTTTGGAGCAAACCAGTGACCGCACACTGGTGTAACAAGCGAGTTTGTATAGCCGCAAGGCTTAGGAGCAAACCAGCGTCCGCACGCTGGGACCAACACAGATTTGTATAGCTGATAGGCTTTGGAGCAAACCAGTGACCGCACACTGGTGTAACAAGCGAGTTTGTATAGCCGCAAGGCTTAGGAGCAAACCAGCGTCCGCACGCTGGGACCAACACAGATTTGTATAGCTGAAAGGCTTTGGAGCAAACCAGTGACCGCACACTGGTGTAACAAGTGAGTTTGTATAGCCGCAAGGCTTAGGAGCAAACCAGCGTCCGCACGCTGGGACCAACACAGATTTGTATAGCTGATAGGCTTTGGAGCAAACCAGTGACCGCACACTGGTGTAACAAGCGAGTTAGTATAGCCGCAAGGCTTGGGAGCAAACCAGCGTCCGCACGCTGGGACCAACACGGAATAGTAGCAATGTCACCAACGCGACCAGGCAGAAGGTCGCCAGGATACTGAAGACAGGTGATGAGATGACAGGAACCAGCAACGATCAGTCAGGTCAGAAAACAGCAGAGAAGTTCAGCAGGAACTGCAACACCAGAGACTAGGCCGGAACCAGGACTGGAAGTACTTCAGCATGCAGGAAACACTGGAACAGTAGAGATCAGGAACTCAGGAACACATGAGATCAGGAACTCAGGAACACTGGAACAGAGGCCCAGCTATCACTAGCATAGTGATAGCAAGAAGGTCAGAAACAACACGAAAGGGCACTCAAAGGGTGCCCAATCCAGGTTTAAATAGTCAATAAGAGGCGGGCTATCTGCAGACAGCCAATAGAAGCCCCCTACTGGTGACAGACAAGTAACTGCAGCAAATCACGGGCACCGTGATAGTACCCCCCTTTCAAAGACCCCCTCTCCTAGAATAGGGTTTAGGTTTCTGCGGGTAATTGGCATGAAAGGCCCTAGTTAACCTAGGTGCATGAAGGTCCGTACTATCCACCCATGACCGATCCTCAGGACCATACCCTTTTTACAAAAAAGAACCCAGCCCCAGCTGGAGAGGTAGATTTACGTATGATCCCTCTAGCAAGGGCATCAGAAATGTAATCCTCCATAGCCTTATTTTCATCACAAGATAATGGATAAGTGCGTCCTTTCGGAGGTACTGCACCAGGCTGCAATTCAATGCAACAATCATAAGGTCTATGCTGGGGTAGCATACTAGCCTCTCCTTTGCTAAAAACATCGCCAAACTGTTGGTACACATCCGGCATAGCAGAGGAGGTGCACATGACCTTAATAGGCTGGATGACGCACTTGTCCATACAAAACTGGGACCAAGCAGCAATTTCACACTTTTTCCAATCGAATTGTGGGTTATGTAACTGTAACCACGGAAATCCCAATATCACCGCATGGTGCGGGGAATTAATCAGTTGAAACTGCTGCTCTTCTCTGTGAAGTGCCCCAATAGTCATAGACAATGGCATAGTTTCAAATATAACCTGAGGCGGTTCTAAGGGTCTACCATCAATCGCTTCAATAGTCAAGGGGTTTTCTCTTTCAATGCGTGGAACTCCGTGCAATTCAGCAAAGGTATTATCCATAAAATACCCTGCTGCACCGGAGTCAACCAAGGCCAAAACCTCCACAGAGCGTTGTGCCCAAGACAATACCACCTGTATGGTGGGTTTCATTATGCCCGACACTGGGGACGATTGTACACCACCTAGGGCCTGTCCCCCAAGATACCCTAGGTGTGTGCGTTTCCCGGACGTACCGGACAGGAATTTAGCAAGTGCCCTTTTTTACCGCAGTATAAACATAACCCTTGTTTTTTGCGATATAGTCTCTCTGCCTTGGATAGTCTAGTGAAGCCTATTTCCATAGGTTCACTTGTTTCCCGTACTGGTTCACTAGACTTCAATGCCAAGGGAGGGATGGGTGGGCAAAACATGCTACTAGGCTCATTATTTTTTGACCGTAACTTACGATCTCTGGCAATTGATCTCTCACGTATTCTGGAGTCAATTATCATAACATACTCAATGTAATCATCTAGATCAATAGGTAGATCTTTAGCAGCGATTTCGTCTTTAATGTGGTCATTCAGGCCTTGAGAGAAGGCTGCCAATAATGCCTCGTTATTCCAACCTACCTCTGCTGCCAATGTGCGGAATTCGATGGCATAGTCGCCCACTGTACGCCTGCCCTGTTGTATCTCCATAAGGCGTTTGGCAGCAGAGGTGGTTCTCCCAGGAGGCTCAAACACTCTTCGAAAGGAACGCACAAATTCACTAAAGTTCTTAGTACAAGGTTTAGCATTCTCCCACAAGGGGTTAGCCCAGGCCAATGCTCTGCCAGTGAGCAGTGATATCGTGAACCCCACTTTACTACGATCATTAGGAAATGCGTGTGCCGTCAATTCCATAAAGATTTCGAGTTGATTGATGAACCCTCTGCAGAGACTAGGGTCACCATCATATCTTAGCGGCAAGGGTGCAGAAGCCGTTAACCCTTTAACAGTACCCCCTAGGGGTCTGGTATCACTTTCCGGTGTCTGACTTGGCGAGACCACCGGGCTAGAGCTAGATTGGTCAGCAGGTACCGTGCGTTCAAGGATCGTTTGAATTGCAACTGCCAACTGATCCAAACGTTGCTCGAGCACATCCATCCTCCAATGGATATTCTGTGCGTTACCTTGACCCTTGCTGTCTGAGGTCATGGCCCTTTCGTACTGTCACGGTTTATTATGACTCTCAGACACAAGTTTAGGTAAAAAAAATCAATTTTATTGAAATAATAAATGATAACTTAGGATGGCAATAACATACATATATATATATGCAGAATATAGCACAGACAGAAGGCAGACTCTACCGGTCCTGTCTAAATACCGGACAGGACAGTCTTTAGGCTCTACCGGCCTTGCCAATACCGGGTAAGGCAACCTGCAGATGGAATAGCATAACGGTTTTACCGACCTTACCAAATTACCGGGCAAGGCAGCCTCAATAGATACACAATGTAGGCTCTACCGGCCCTGCCAATACCGGGTAAGGCAACCTCAGATGGAATGTGGTAAAAGGTTCTACCGGCCTTACCAATACCGGGCAGGGCAGCCCAGAGATAATAGCAGCAGTCAGATGGAACTGGCAAATTAGCAGAATCGTTAAGCAGCAAGGCTTTGGAGCAAACCAGCGTCCGCACGCTGGAAACAACACAGCTTAGTATAGCTGATAGGCTTTGGAGCAAACCAGTGACCGCACACTGGTGTAACAAGCGAGTTTGTATAGCCGCAAGGCTTAGGAGCAAACCAGCATCCGCACGCTGGGACCAACACAGATTTGTATAGCTGAAAGGCTTTGGAGCCAACCAGTGACCGCACACTGGTGTAACAAGTGAGTTTGTATAGCCGCAAGGCTTAGGAGCAAACCAGCGTCCGCACGCTGGGACCAACACAGAATTGTATAGCTGATAGGCTTTGGAGCAAACCAGTGACCGCACACTGGTGTAACAAGCGAGTTTGTATAGCCGCAAGGCTTAGGAGCAAACCAGCGTCCGCACGCTGGGACCAACACAGATTTGTATAGCTGATAGGCTTTGGAGCAAACCAGTGACCGCACACTGGTGTAACAAGCGAGTTTGTATAGCCGCAAGGCTTAGGAGCAAACCAGCGTCCGCACGCTGGGACCAACACAGATTTGTATAGCTGAAAGGCTTTGGAGCAAACCAGTGACCGCACACTGGTGTAACAAGTGAGTTTGTATAGCCGCAAGGCTTAGGAGCAAACCAGCGTCCGCACGCTGGGACCAACACAGATTTGTATAGCTGATAGGCTTTGGAGCAAACCAGTGACCGCACACTGGTGTAACAAGCGAGTTAGTATAGCCGCAAGGCTTGGGAGCAAACCAGCGTCCGCACGCTGGGACCAACACGGAATAGTAGCAATGTCACCAACGCGACCAGGCAGAAGGTCGCCAGGATACTGAAGACAGGTGATGAGATGACAGGAACCAGCAACGATCAGTCAGGTCAGAAAACAGCAGAGAAGTTCAGCAGGAACTGCAACACCAGAGACTAGGCCGGAACCAGGACTGGAAGTACTTCAGCATGCAGGAAACACTGGAACAGTAGAGATCAGGAACTCAGGAACACATGAGATCAGGAACTCAGGAACACTGGAACAGAGGCCCAGCTATCACTAGCATAGTGATAGCAAGAAGGTCAGAAACAACACGAAAGGGCACTCAAAGGGTGCCCAATCCAGGTTTAAATAGTCAATAAGAGGCGGGCTATCTGCAGACAGCCAATAGAAGCCCCCTACTGGTGACAGACAAGTAACTGCAGCAAATCACGGGCACCGTGATACACAGTCAGAGTAGAACACCTGTACTGGTACTTCGAATGTGCACACCGCTAGCAGCGGTTAAGGAGCAGCTTAAGTCCAAGCTTAGCATTTGGTCGACAAGGAAGAGCACCACGCGGCGCACCACTGCCTACAATGTAAAGCCCAGAATAACAATGGCCACCAGGGGTCGCCCAGACACAGAGGGACCCAGTAGGCACCGGAGCCCATTAAGCAGAACCAGAGACAGTAACGGAATGGAATAGCGCCACCACTGGTCAGCAACGGAGCGGGTTCACAGCCAGAATACAGCCAGCAAAGGAGAGGGTTCTCAGCCAGGATACAGTCAGCACCGGAGCGGGTTCACAGCCAGAATACGGTCCGCAACGGAGCGGGTTCTTCAGCCAGAATATAGTCAGCAACGGAGCGGGTTCTCAGCCAGGATACGGTCAGCAACGGAGCGGGTTCTTCAGCCAGAATACAGTCAGCAACGGAGCGGAGATCAGGAACTCAGGAACAAAACTCGTAGTCAGGCAGGCAAGGTCATACATGGAGCAGCAAGCGCAGAATAAACTCATGAACTCGTAAACCACGTAAGGGCGCCTAAGGGAGGACATCCCAGGGTATATAAAGGCAAGCCCAGTGTGAGCAATTAAGGCCAGCCAATCAGAAGGCAGCAGAGAATAACAATGTTGCTGCTCAGCAACAGAAGCAGGGGCACCGTGATACAGTGTCAAGCAACAGAGTACAAAGGTAGATCTGTAGTAATGCATGAAAGTCACCTATGCAGGTAGGTCTTAAATATACGCTAAAAGCGAATTTATAGTGTCTTTTAATGTTGTTGTCAATATGTTTGTGTCTAAAAGTTAATACATTGATCTGTAATATGAAACATTGTATGTATTTGAACTGAGACATTAAAGGGGAACTTTCACCCCGCAATAACTAAATCTCCCCTTACTGCTCAGCTGGCGACTAGCTGCTTAGTAGCGCTAGTCGCCAGAAATCTTACCCCGTTCTCAAGATTTCGGCGTTTCAAAAGAGCAGGAAGCACGGACGTCTCTTCACAGTGACGTCCGTGCGCCTGCGCTGTCAGTCCCTTGTCAGTCCCTTGTGCACCGTACGGTGCATACGGTGCACAAGGGACTGACAAGGGACTGACAGCGCAGGCGCACGGACGTCACTGTGAAGAGACGTCCGTGCTTCCTGCTCTTTTGAAACGCTGAAATCTTGAGAACGGGGTAAGATTTCTGGCGACTAGCGCTACTAAGCAGCTAGTCGCCAGCTGAGCAGTAAGGGGAGATTTAGTTATTGCGGGGTGAAAGTTCCCCTTTAAGGCTACAATTTGGGTTTAAGTTCACGCTCATAGCAGTTTTGCACATTGAAAAGTGTATATGGTAGCCTGTGGGCTTCTGTCTTTTGAAAAAGCTAAGTTGTAGGACACTGATGTGCGCACTAACTAGAATAACTGTCATTCTGTTCTGTGTTTTACTAGTCTGGTATAGGAGCTGATAAAACCAAAAGCCTTTTTTTCCTCCTCTTGCAGGTGTTTAGTGTGCGAGTGATTGCAGTGGGTTTTTTTTTATTACTAGGTTGCAATTGGTGGCCTTCTGTTATATAAAGCAGAGAGTGTGCATGAATACTTGAACATGTGGCTCTTGCAGAAGTGTGTTAGTGCAGCAGTGGGGTAATTGCTGTGAATTTAAACACAGGGATTGCTGGAGAGATGGCTTATTTGGTTAATACACCAGCTGTGGAATCTGCTCAGACAGTGAGGTTGCAGGTTCTAGTCCTGGCAAGGTCAGCTCAGCCTTTCACCTCTCTGGAGGTAAATAAAATTAGTCCAGGACCTACTTGAAAATGAGAGATAATCTCAATGTATTCTTCCTGGTAAAATACTTTAAACAAACAAAAAAAATGGATTAACTTAATACTCCTGCATTACATTTTGTGGAGCTGCATTTTTAATTTGCAATGACTGAGATATTGAGTGTTCGTACCATTCTCAGGTTAACTCTGTGTAGAAGCTCATATGTCTGCACACCAGAAACAATCATTCAGTGGTTCATACCGCTGTGACAGATGTGAGGAAGTAACCTATTTGGAAGCTCAAGTCAGAGAGCTGGAGAAGCAAGTTGCAACACTGAAGGATACACCAGTCTTGAGAGGGTTTGGGTTTTTTTTTTTTTTTGCTCATTGAGCAGAGGGTAGCTAGATGGGTTACTGTTAGAAGTGGCAATGAGTGGAGGAGGAGGAATGGGGAGGACACTATGTTTTCTCATTCTAACAGATATGCTACACTGAGTAATGATGTTGGGGTTGTTGGCACAGGAATGCCCTTGACCGAGAGGACTGCTTTCTTACAACCAGAACAGCCCCTGTACAGCTGATGGAATCAAGATGCAGGCAGACCTAAATGTGTGGTGGGGGTAAGGGATTCCATAATTAGGAAGACAGATAGGGTAATATATCACCAGGATCTCTACAATTGAACAGTTTGCTATCTCAGGCTGATAAGTTGTTGGAAGGGGCCGGACATGACCCAGCTGTCATGGTATATATTGGTACTAATGACAAAGTTAGTAGGAGATGGAGGTCCATTAACAATGATTTCAGGTATACAGATCAGAAGCTTAAGCATATGACCTCTATGATGGCTTTATTTTTTATTTAATAAATATTACATGTGCCACATGCTACACCAGAAAGGAAGTGGGATTTTATGGAGTCATATGTCTGTATAAAATATGTCTTGATGTAATCAGGAAGGTTTGGGTTTCTAGAGCATTAGATTAGATAATGGGTATGGGGTGGAGATGGGGTAATGGGCTAGTTCATCTTAGAGGTACATGCCTCTGTTCTAGCTTGATAAAAGGCATATACATTTCAAAGAGTACACATCTTCAGTATCATAAAATTTTGCTTGTAAAGGCACGTAGTCTGGTTGCTAAGATGTGGACCTTGTTGCAATCAATTATCTGTATGATCTTATATGTATTCCTGAAGCCTGGTTGGATTTTACAAACTATATGGGTGTGCCTATATGTAAAACAAGCCTTAAAACGTAAGGGGATGTATCACCTCATAACATTTTTTTACCATAGGTTTTGTTAATAATAGGTTTTGTTAATAATAGGTTTTACCTTAGGTGTGGTGTGAATGGCTTCTATTGTTATATCAAGCTCCAGGTTAGCATTATACTGAGGTTGCAACCTCAGTATAATGCTAACTGGAGCTTGATAAAACGATCAAAGCCATTCACACCATACCGAAGGGAAGCTAGAACACTATCCCTGGGGCAGCTGGGAGGGAGGTGGGAGGAGAAGAAGAGCTGTGCTGATGATTCACAGTGTCCATTATGTGGAAGTACACAGGAGAGAAAATACAATATGTTTAAAAGTTCTTACGTTAAAAAAAAAAAAAATTCCTAATACTATTTTATTAACAAAACCTATGGTAAAAAACATTTTATGAGGTGATCCATCCCCTTTAGTATAAGGGAAGAAATTAATGAAACGTCCAGAGAAAATGTAGAGGCACTAGAGGCATACATAATAAAATATACTGCTGAGCATTTGTATTAAGCCACCTAATATTGAGGTTGAAGAAGCCCAACTAATACTGCAAATTAACTGGAGAAATGCGACTTTCACAACAAAGGGCAATCATTTTCTAAGTATGCGTAAGGACAATTTCATATCCCAACTAGTAGATGTGGACTTGCTGGAAGACCTAGGGGTCTCAAACCCATTAACAAGGGTTTAACCAAAACTTTCTACTTTTCTATTTTTAGGACATTTAATGGGATGTAATCTTCAAAAAAAAAAATGCACAAGGAAGACGGAGTTTGTTTAAAATGGTCTTGGATAAATATATGCATCAATATTGCACCACTTTTCCTTAGTCCATCAGCCATAATGTTTGCTATAGAGGATTTTGTGGGCAGTGAGTGTCTAAAGCAGATTATTAAAAAGTTGCTGTTTTTTTTTTTCCAAAGACGTCTTCAATGCATTGTGCATTATATTCTTCTGCAGTGTCTAAGGGATTATTTTCAAAGTATCAATGCCTACTGTATTATGCTTACACAAAATACATTCATTGTTTTTATTTTTTGTTTTAACAAAGAGCTAAGAGTGTATTGTGAAGCCTTTCTCTAGACAAAAAGTATCATGTTCACAGTTTCATACTACATGAAGACTAAGAATACCACTAATAAAATTTTTCATTTCAAGAAAAAATCAAATAGGCTGCTTTTAGGAATAACAATTCCATACATAACAATCATTAACATGTAGCAATTAGTGGAGGAGACGGAATAGGGAAGGCACTCCTGTGTTTGCTCATTCTAAAAGATTTGCTACACTGAGTAATGATGTTGGGGTTGTTGGCACAGGAATGCCCTTGCCCAAGAGGACTGCTTTCTCACAGCCAGAACAACAGCACCTCTACAGCTAATGGAATCCAGATGCAGGCAGACCTAAATACGTGGTGGGGGTAAGAGATTCCATAGTTAGGAAGACAGATAGGGTCATCTATCACCAGGATCTCTACAACTGAATATAAAGTTGTTTTACTCTTTGAATTCTAAAGCAGCAATGCATTGAAAACCTTCCTAGAATTCAAGGAGTAAAAAGCCCATTTAAAGCGGAACTACCACTTTTAAACAACTTTAGCTTCAATAACTCCCCATCTGGCGACTAGCTGCTTAGTAGCACTAGTAGCCAGAATTATTACCTTGGTTATTAGATTTATCAATTCTTCCAGGGCTGACAGGCAGGACGGATCACAGACATCTTGCCATAATGACGTCCATGCGCTGCTCTGTCAGTCCCTAGCAGTGCCTCCTAGTACCGGCTGGGACTGATAGAGCAGGTTCGCAGATGTCACTATGGCAAGATGTCTGTGATCCGTCCTGCCTGTCAGCACCGGAAGAATTTATAAATCTATTAAACAAGGTAATAATTCTGGCGACTAGCACTACTAAGCAGCTAGTCGCCAGATGGGGAGTTATTGAAGCTAAAGTTGTTTAAAGGTGGTAGTTCCGCTTTAAGTCAACATGAATTTAAATTTTTTTTTCTTCCAGGTCCCACCCCATGGTGCAATTTGTTTGCTACATAATAAGGACCTTAGGGAGAACTACTCATTGTTAGACAATTCCTCCAGAATGAGTAATAGACATTCTAACAGTGGGTGCAGCCAGAAGTAACAAAATCATTTCATCTTTGAACTTACTGCAAAAAGGTGACCAATGGTAACAGAAAACCCAATGATAAGAGGGATGGGGACTTTGATGTCTGTTCTTTTCTTGTCACATGAAGCAAAAATTGTGAAGACCAACTGAAAAGTGATGATAGTTTCCACAAGAAGTGCCTGGCCATGTGAAATGGACGCATGTTCCTAGTAGGAAATAAATGAATTAAAACAATCAATACACACAAGTAGTTAATTTTTTTCCTAAATTATATTTTTAAGTAATATCTGTGCAACCCTAGTCATTAAACAGTCCTGATGAAGTCAGGGCTGCATTGTGAGCCTGGGTGAACCATGGGAGCCTAATTGAGGTCTGAGAGCCTCTCATCTATAATTGAGGTCTGAAAAGAGATCCCAGTGCACTTGCATTGTTCCAGCAAGAAGAGACTAAATTGTAAGATTCATGGCACAATATAAAAACATATCTGATTATTCATTATACTTTTTATAATGCTCTGTAGCTTTGTAAATGTCTATATCAATGTAGACTTCTTGTAATTTTATTTTAAAGCTTCCCACTTCCGCCCCTTTTCCCTATGTCACTCATAGTCTTCTAAGATCTGAAAGCCGGTCTGTGCTGGATAGCAACGAGGGACAATATTGTGCCTACATAAGGAAAACCTTACACCCCTTCATCAAAGTGTGTGGGGGGAAGGCAGGGTTTTCTTATACAGACACACATAATTTTTGTCTCTCATTGTAATCGATCAAACAATCAGCTTTCAGATCTGGGGGAAGAAGAGTGACGTAAGCAGAAAAGGGGCTGGGGGGAACTTTAATATAATATTACAAGAAGACTATGGCTATGGACATTTACAACTATCAGGGCCGGATTTGCTATAAGGCAGAGTAGGCATCTGCCTACAGGCGCACCCCACAGAGGGGCGCCTGTCATTTTATTCACCCTACCCGCTGCCTGCCTGCTGCCCGGTGAGATCCTGCTGTTGCTCCCTCGGTGGCTCTTTAGTAATGCAGAGCGCAGGGAGAAGACATCATCTCCCAGCAATCTGCATTCCTAAAGAGAAGACCGCGCGGGAGCAACAGGAGCTACAGTCCTGTGCAGAAGCAGACACAGACTTTTCCTGCCGCTGGACCACCAGGGAGGTAGGAAACTGGGCAATGTTGAACTGATGGTGCAAGTTGGAGATGATGGGGGTAATGTGAGGGCAAGCTGGAGCTGATGGGGGCAAGTTGGAGCTAATAGGGGTAATGTGAGGGCAAGTTGGAGCTGATGGGGGTAATGTGAGGGCAAGTTGGAGCTGATGGGGGCAAGTTGGAGCTGATGGGGGTAATGTGAGGGCAAGTTGGAGCTGATGGGGGCAATTTGAAGCTGATGGGGGCAAGTTGGATCTGATGGGGGTAATGTGAGGGCAAGTTGGAGCTGATGGGGCAAGTTGGATCTGATGGGGTAATGTGAGGGCAAGTTGGAGCTGATGGGGGCAAGTTGGAGCTGATGGGGGTAATGTGAGGGCAAGGTGGAGCTGATGGGGCAAGTTGGATCTGATGGGGGTTATTTGAGGGCAAGTTGGAGCTGATGGGGCAAGTTGGAGCTGATGGGGTAATGTGAGGGCAAGTTGGAGCTGATGGGGGCAAGTTGGAGCTGATGGGGGTAATGTGAGGGCAAGTTGGAGCTGATGGGTGTAATGTGAGGGCAAGCTGGAGCTGATGGAGCGCTACATAATTTCAGGGAACGATCCCCGAACAGCCGATAGAAGCCATTTTGGGGCTGAATGTGATGGTTGCCATTTAAAAGGAAACTATCATTATATATTTACCTTTCAACAGCTACAGATTGTGCAGGTTATATTTTTGACTGTCACATTCTTGTTAATTTGTTTGTGTGTTAGCATTCTTATCTCTCCCACTCTGCTACTATAACCCTCTGTAGATTAAATCTCACTGTGTTGCTGTACACAATACATTGCAAGGGTCTTTGCTGGATTGCTAGCCCTTTGAGGGTCATAGAGGTATCCAACGCACTGCAGCATAATGCATTGGATACCTCTCTGGCACTCACAGGTTTAACCCTTTGAGTCCCTCAAAGGATTACAGGAAAACTGACACCTAAAAATAAAATAGAATGAAATAACCTTAAACATCATGTACATATGTAAATATTATTCATGTTATGTCCTATTAATAGAGCATTTATTTGCTTGTTTGTGCGGTTTGTAATCACAGATAAGAACTAAAATCAGTTCATTTATTTTGAATAGTACCCACTTCTTGTATTCTAAAATGCTGTTATCTTATCGCAGCCCATTTCCATTCAGTCTTGAACAATTATCTCAGGACTGTTGTTGTACTTGGAGACCAGGAAAAGGAAAGAATGGCTGATCAATCAGAGTATAGATTTTTGACTTCATACAACAAATAGTGAAGTGTCACAGAGGCTAACATAAAGGGTATATAAGCGTATATAACCACAGTTAATTTTAGGCATTAGTATACCTTTAAAGAAACTCTAGCCCCTAAAAACAACTTTCAAAACCATCTATATGTTGTATTAACCATTTATATTTAGAAGACTAGTTCCTGAGTTATTCAAATTTATATGTTAACTATGACCTGTCATAGAGGCATTTCCTGTCTTGGTGAGTGAGGTAGGTAGTGTAGGGATAAGACAGGAAGAACCTGCATGGTATGTCTTAACTTGCATCATCAGTCTAAATAAAGCAGAAACTGGTTTCTAAATAAAAAAATGGCTAAAACAACATACAGATACTTTTGAAATCTCTTTCACAGTCACCAAAGTTGTTTCAGTGCTAACAAAGGTGGGTCTCTCTCCTGTGTTTTTGCACTATAATGAAAAGTGAGTTTGAGCTATTCAGTGAAAAAAGCAGACAATAACGATAACATTTGAGGACTGAAGTGGCAGTTAACCTCCTTTTTGACTTTACATTTTCTACAAGTTTATAATATGTAAAGTCAAGCTGACTGGAATTTTTACTTAATGTCTTTTCATCTTCATCTCTTTTTTAAGCATCCCAAAGTATTTTACAATAATTTTTTCTCAATTTGTAAAGCAAAACTATCATCCTATATAATAATTTGCGAAAATGTGTGTAATAACGCAGTCATGCTCAGTGGAGACTGCCCGTGCCGCAGGTGATACGGAGCGTCCAACATTTCAAATGGCCAAAGAAGGACACTTTTAATCTTCTGTGGTGTTGCTGGTGGTGAGACTGGTGGGTGAGGCATTACCAAGAATTTTTATGTCATGGCCTATTCACAGCTCTTTATGTAATTGAATAAATCATTTAGGATAATAACAAAGTATTTTATGCACACAGACTAATTTATAAACACATATACTGAAGTTTATACAAACCTTAATGTGAGTTGTAGTGCTGTGGAGCACTTATATACACACCACACAGTCTGATCTCTTAAACACAGGAACAACAGGGTGGGAAAGAGGAACAGAGGGATTTGGATCTCAAAGAGGGATACTTGGGAGTTGTGGGTTTCCCTGATCTTACAAATCTGTTCATTTATGTAAACCCATAATACTAATTAGATTTTAATCTATTTGGGGCAAGGTAACCTTTCCAATGTATGATTCCCATTTCTACACATCATACCTCACAAATAATGCATTAATCGCGTACTAGAATACCTGGGAACTTTCAAAATGAGCTGACCCTGAGATCTTTGAAATCTTAACCCTTATATTATCCCACAATATGGATTCTCGTTAATTCATCTCTCTATGGTATAATCAGGAGGTCCTCATATCAGTCCTGAAGGAACCATTTCCAGGCTTTAATTTAGTGATCTCACTGCTTGAATCTGCACAAGAGAAGCAGGACATCTCCCTTTGTGTTTCTTGTACAAATTATATCAAATTAGAGACTTAACAAGCAGTTATTTGGTGCAGATAAGGTAGTAGGTAGCACTGGACTCTCACCTAGGGTTGCCACCTTTTCTTTAAAAAAAAATACCGGCCATGACATTCCCTCCATAGACTTAACATTGGACAGAAGCCAATTTTTTACCGGCCTGCCGGTAAAATACTGGCTGGGTGGCAACCCTACTCTCACCCTGAGAATTGGGTCACAATTCTGAGTCTCAGGGTCAAACCCTAAGAGTTCTCAGGTATTCATACTAGTACTATTATACTAACAGGCCTGGTAAAGTAACAGCATTACTTATGAAAACTATAGCTCATCAAGCCTGATATATTGGGCCTAATGCACTAAAGAAAACAGAAGCAAGTCTGGGGCAAACCAACGGCACTACAGGGGGGAAATAGAAAGCCCCGTTGAGCTATGTGATGCTTTTACTGGAGCAATCCTGAGGCAAACCAACAACACTATAAGGAACAAATAAAAATGTTTTAATATTAATATTGATTTCAATGGGACTGTTATCCCCTTGACCAATAGAGGTCTCCAACATATTACTTCCCGATGTTTTGGCATCCAGTCTAGTACTCTAATGGTTAAAATCCCAACCTCACTGGTAAAATACCAACAGACCAATAAGCATTTAGCTTTGGGCCAATTACAAGTCAATGGCAGAAGAAGGAAGGCTGATATATTATAAGAATAAAGTTGGTTTGCCACAGAATTGTTCTAATTCCTTTGTACATATGACCCATGGTGTGCATCTTATGTCTCTATTCTTGTGGTTACACTGTCAAATCTTCAGTATTTTCATTATTATTATTATTATTATTACACTTTATTTAGAGCCATCTTATTTTGCAGCTCTGTATAATAGGTAATAGGCATATAAAGATGTTGAACAGCACAAATTGAACATGGAAAACAAAAGGATCAGAGGGCCCTGCTCATGATACAGGTCCAGGTCAGTGTCAGTAACCTCCTTTTAAATCTCATGCTGTTGTCAGCAATAGGTGAGAATATAGATTATAATAAGGAAAGCCTAGATAGGTCCACATGCCCATTCCATTATATTCCAGTCCAATCCAATGTGACATCCAGTGAGCTGAATACACGCTACTCTGTAAAACCATCACTACCACTGTATATGTAACCTTGATTTTATAAATAAATATCTGAGAATTCCAACACAAAAGTTAATAATATTAACCCCTTAAGGACCGGCCGTACACGGCGGTCACTTAAGGGCATTTCTTTTTTTTCTTTTTTTTTTTAGTTTCCGGTTCCAGACTTCCCGAACGGCATGCAGCTGTGGGGGGGAGCCTGGAATTCCATGGCGGTCATAGCACGTCATGGGTCATTAACTCAAAACAACTCACGACGTGCTATGACCGTCAAGAGTCATTAAAGGGTTAAAAGCTTTTTGACATTCTGGCAACATTTGATATTGAAAATAATCAGTCAGTGTTTTAAATATCAAAATCAAGAGTTTTTTTTTTTTTTTAATTAAAATCATTAAAGGAACAGTAATGTCCCAGAAAAATGTTTTGTTGTTTTATAGATTTATAAAAAATAAATTATGTGGCGCAAATCCTATCTATCAAACCTTTATGGTTTGAGAGATATTCACATCTACAGTTCCCCTTCTCCTGATATCAACTGTAAAGCTGACAGAAGGAGATCCGTGTCGGCCGACATGAGGCAGCTCTTCAGCAGAGCTGCAATAGTGATACTGAAAAATAATCACTTCATTGGAACGGTCTACAAAGTGTGCTTGCAAACCAGGCACACTTTGTAGACTGATCCAACGAAGTAATTGTTTTCCAATATTGCTGTTTGAGCTATGCTGCATAGCCGCCGGCTGGTCCCAGGACCAGGTTCTCCTGCTGTCAGCAGAGCGCTGGCGTCAGGAGAAGGGTAGGGGGGAACTTTAGCACAGAATATCTCTCAAACTGCAAAGGTTTGAGATGGGATTTGTGCCACATAATTTATTTTTTTAAACTACAAAACAAGAAAACATTTTTATGGGACATTCGTGTCCCTTTAACAATTAAAGGGACATTAATGTCCCATAAAAACTATTTCTGGTACCATACAGAATTCTGACTTAAGCCAAGACATATACACTCTTATTCCAGGAAGGACATACTCAAGTTCACCAAACAATAGCAAAGGACAAAGGAATCCCACTTGTGAGATACTTACATAGAGAAAAAGTATATTCAGTTAGGCCAAATTTCTGTCTAGCTAGTAGGAAAGTCTGCTGCCAAGACTGAAATGAGGACTCACCGAATATACATTTTCTCTGTTTAAGTATCAAGTAAGTGTGTCTCTATTACACTTACATACATATATTTATAAAAAATGTAATTCTTTTGACCCACTGATAAAACTTTCCTTTAAAACACTGGGGGAGATTCACTAAGCAGTGATAAAGAGATGATAAAGTGGAGATGCCTTCTCCAGTGATATCACTTCTCTAGTTCTTATGTTATTATGTGGAGCATATGCACTAAGATCTCCAAGGCTGAAGAAATCTTAGTGTATAGACTCCATAAAATAACATAGGAACTGGAGAAGTGATATCACTGGAGAAGTCATCTCCATTTTATCACCTCTTTATCTCTGCTTAGTGAATCTACCCCAGTTCCTCTTAGTACACATAACTTCTTGAGTCTTTATACTTCACAGTCTTAAAATGATGAAAGGTATAATGTATAGATAGTAGTGCTTTGTTTCCTACAAAACAAGATGGGGGATAGAGAGATGGAGGCAGAAGAAAATGGAATATGGAATACAGAAACAATCATCAGTTTAAGTGATGTAGAACACATTGGTACCTACCTTAGTAACTCCCACTGGCCATTTATCACTTGGTGTAATTAATGCTACAACACCAGCCCCGGCTACAGCTGCCAGACACTGAATAATAATGTAGAAAAAGCCTTTAGCCACTGTTATTTTCCTAGTACATATCATTGCCATTGCAACTGCAGGGTTCAGATAGGCTTCACATATGTGCCCAAAGCAATGAATTAATATGGCAATGCTCAGTCCAAAGCAAAAGGCAATGTGTGTGTCTCTTGGTCCAGTTATGTTCATTGAGGCTGCAGAGCCTAAACTAATTACTAGAAAAAGGAAAACTGCTAAAAATTCCCCAGCCATAGATGTCCAAAATTCCCTTGTCCATATTCCCTTGAAGGCTGTCATTTTGTAATAAGTTCTAAATTGATTTTAGATGAGAAATATCAGCTCTCGAGGACACTCAAGCGATCCTGTAGTAAAAAGGGAGTAGGTATAACTATTGAGTTAGGGGGCTCAGCTATTTGTGTAGATTAAGCAGAGAAACAAGTTGAGCAAGTAGTGACGTGTTGGTGACACAGCCCCTTCCCTCTGCACCTGAAACCGCTTGCAATAAATTCCTTTTGTGTTCAAAGCCTGAAGATAGATAGTGTGATCTCTTAAAAAGAGGCTTGCGAAAACATGGGCAAGGCAGAAATATGAACCAAAGGTGTTTCTCATTACTTTTCTTTGCTGATCCCACCCTTATTATTTTTTACCTGTTTCTTTTGTTAACGTGTTAACCATTTCAGTTGCAGTGCTCATCGTGTGTTAATATCATAATCCATTTTGTAGTCCATTACTTGAAGGGTTAAAACTCTTAGCAGTAAAGTTTTCTGAACAAATCTGGCATTTTCATTATTTTATTTTAATTGTATTTTTTAAAATATTTAATCTTTAACTCCAATGTGTTGGATACCTCTCTGACACTCAAAGGGTTAATACACTGAACACCACCTTGGCAATCAAGGAATAAAACAAATTCCACCTACAGGTATGGTATTGTTAACCCTTTCAGCGTCCGAGGGTTACAAAAAGCATTGCAGAGCAATGCTTTGTGTACCCCTCTGAAATTGAAATGGTTAACCTTTTGAGTGCCAGAGAGTTACCTAATGTATTCTAGCACTCAAAGGGTTAAATCTCTGACACTTTTAATATTTTTTTGTTTTAATGGTATTTTTTAAAATGGTATTTTTTTAATTTTAGAATATTGCACAAGCCTCCGACACTCAAGGAATATATAAATAATAGTCCTGAATTATTAACAGGGAAAACAGAGAAGCTGATAAGTAGTAAGTAATATAAATGATTGTGAAGGAATGTACTTAAAGTACATGATAATGAGTCTGTGACACAGAGAGGGGATTATTTACAAAGCACTGGATTTTTTACACATCGATTGTTTGGTGTGCTTTCATTGTCATTTCTCAGCGAAGGACTGTATTTACCGGTTTTCTCATTTATCAATAGTAGACTAAAAGGATACATTACACACACAGACAAATACTCCTGAAGACAGTGTTAGCTATAAAACATATGCCAATTGTTTTGATTTATCAGTGGAGTTAAGAGGACTTTACTACAAGTTAACTTCTACTAATGCACATTTGATGAGTATTTTCTGGAAGGCATTATATACACCAGAATCAAAGCTAGATCATTGATAAATATCAGAAGGCTTTTTTCCAGTGAGTGAGTTGGAAAGCACCATATCTGGAACACTACATTATTACATACTTAGTAGATTATCCTTAGAGAAGAAACTTGGCTGGATTCAGAGAACAGCCTTAGACACCATGGTATGGGGTATTAAAAAGAGTGGAGTGGCATGCTTGCTCTCACCCTTTCATATTATACTCCTTTCACATGTGAGATGCTGCACTGGTTATACCACCTGTTGTCACAGCTCCTATGCTGACCTATGTGCCATACACATGAGCCACTATCACACCATGTGTATGAGAATCCATCATATGTTATCTCTACTGGTTCCCACAAGAAAGCAGATATGCAGTAAAAGGTGTACATGGCTGCCTATAGGGCCTCTGGCAGAAGTTTCACGTGAGCATTGTTGTAGGTTCTCATTGCTCATTGAAACCTCCAGTGAATGGCTGATCCAAGTGGGCAGCTGCCAGTAATATTGGCTGGCACTCACATGGGTTGACTGACAGACACACCAGTCCTGTATCAGGATAAATGGTGGAATGCAGAGGAAGGTGAGCGAAACAACATGGGCAACAGAACTTCTTCAGGGGGCTGCAACAGGGCTGTCACGTCTTTTTCTAAAAGAGGCCTTAACCTAAGATTCTTAGAGAGGCCTTCAAGGCACTAAGAATCAGTCTGCTGGGCATCTCTCTGTCTCTAGTATCTGGGGAGGGAGGGAGGGAGGGTGGTTATAGCTCTCCCTTCCATTTGTATTCCCCCATTCTCTATACTGAAATTTGTTTACATTAACTCTTTCAGTGCCAGAGAGGTAGCCAACACATTGCAATGAAAAGCATTGGTTATCTCTCTGGCACTCAAAGGGTTAATGTCAATAAATATTATTATTTCTAATTTTGAAATTTTAAAAATAATTGCCTTTGTGAATACTATTCATCTGTTAAATAGTGCTTGAAAAACAAGTTTGGTTAGGATGGTGTAGAAAAAGAAAGCCTATGGCAGCAGATGAGAGTAATAGAGCAGATGAGCATGGGGTCATTCCAATGGAATCTGCTAATCTTAATCCATTACAGAAGAATTTGCCAGCTCCAGTCCTTAATTACTTTATCCCTGTCTGACCACATACCTATTAATTATTGGCTCTGGTGTTTAGAGCAGCTCACTTATTCTTTGGCCGCAGTTTCCTTAAAACCTGCACTGTTCTGTATACTTAAAGCAGGACTGTCCCTTTAAGATAAGTTTAGTTACTGTGCATACCCCTCTGGTTTTCAAGAAAAAGAACTGTATATTGTGCTACCCATTTTTGTAATATAAATTGTTTTTGAGAATTTACCCTTTAGTTTTTGGTTGCACTTCATGCTAATTAGTTTATGTGGTGGAACATGGGATATATCTGATATGGAGTGCAGAACCTTGGGTCCTAAGCAAACATAATGTTCTCTACCTGCTCTCAAAGTAATTCTTCATTGAAAATGCCTCCTGGAACCCAGAGAGTCTTTTCTCTGTCAACTGCTTTGATACCCAGAAATCCTAGAAGGGGAGAGGTAAAAGCAATCCAGGACCTGGGGGCACAGGAAGTTCTAGTATCACCTTTGGACAGTTATCAAGGTGTCACCGCTCATTGAAAATATATGCTGGTAAGAAACACAGTTTACAAAGAATGTCCACCTTTGTCACATGAGTGAGAGAACATGTCCCTGTTATGTGTGTTGAACATTTGATCACATTTTCTCCTTTTTGTTGACATTAAAAACACAGCGTCTGTAATGGTTACAGACTTTCTTCTCAGTTTTTCCTCATTCAATGAACGATCTCTAAAACTGAAAAAATGTAATTAAAGCAGAAAAATAGTCCCATAAGAGAACCAGAGTAAATTCTATCTATAATAAAAAATAAAATGAAAAAGGAAATCCTTCCAAATGTCAGAAGGGAATGGATGATTCATAAATATTGATCTTTAGTTTCTGTGGTGAAATAAAAGAAAAAGGACATGCTCAAAAACTCATAGTGTAGGATTTTAATAAAAATAAAAACAGAGTAGCTGTGGAACAATGACAGAGGAATGCAAAGACTTTCATAAAACAGGCATTTGGAAATCAGGTGTCTCAGTCACAATGGATCACCACCACATTAAAGGAGCAGTTAACTTCTTTATGAAAACACATATTTTACAGAGCATTTCCTGCCAAATAAAACAAGGTCACTCCCATCGCTGTCAGATGTTTTATTCAAAAATTATAGCAGTTTAAATAATCAGGAAGTGAATTTACTGTTTTTACTTCCTGATAGTTCTAACTGACAGGAAGTGACAGGCAGTTTCTATCACATTCTATTGGAACTGTATGTCTCTGACTTTTCTGACTTTCCTCTCCATTAGAATCTAACAGGAAATCTAATTAGAATTTGACCATTAGAGGGCACTGCTAATGTAAAAAAACATGGGTTTAAACTGTAATAACTCTGGAAATATAAATCTCTTGGCAGTGGGAGTACCCTTATTTTACTCAATAGGAAAAACCCTACAATATATATTTTTTCACAAAAAAAAGTTTACTACTCCTTTAAGACCCCTCTGGAACACTGGTGTCAACAAGCCTCCAGAGAGCTTTAGCAGTCACCTTCTTTTGACGAAATGGGGTACAGTGACATAACACATACATTATACCTTCTATTGTCTCCACTGTCACTGAGAGATTCATATTCCAGTGTACAAACTCTAGAGAGACTCTAGAGTGGAAAGGGATAATAATACTTAATATGTAAAAAGATATGTGTTGTAGTGTTTATCCCCCTGAGTAAAACAAAGGTACTCTCACTACTGAAAGTTGTTTTATTCAAAAGTTATTACAGCTCAAGCTTCAATTTTTACGTGCAGTATCAAAGTGGCCTAAAATTATACAGTGGTGCTGTTGCTATACCATCTTATGGACAGCTCTGGTCAATTGAACATAACCATTCATAGGATGGTGTATCAACAGTGCCACTGTATGATTTCAGGCCATTGAGATACTGCACCTAAAAATTTCAAGTTTGAGCTGTAATAACTTTTGAATAAACCACCTCTCAGCAGTGAGAGTACCCTTGTTTTACTCAGGGGGATAATTCCTACACCATTTATTTTTTTCACATGTTAAGTATTAATCTCTCTTTAAGGTAATAGACAGGAATGGGAAGCCTGAGGAGAGGTGCCAGCAGCATGGAGCCTGTGGAGAAGGGAGATGACAGTGAGGAATAAGGGGGCTGTAGCTGTGAGAATAGGGAGAGGTGGGGGCAGAAACAGGGAGTAAAGAGATGGGAGCTTTGAGCCTGGGGAGGGAGGAGACAACAATGGAAAGCATGGGGGAGAGAAAGGGTGGCAGGAAGAAGCATGGGGACAGAAGACGAGACAGAAGATAACACAGTAAAGATCATTGGGGAGAGTTGTATAGTAGACTTACCAAAAGCAAATGTTCAGTATCTCATCCAGACGAGTGACCGGTAAGAACCTGTCTGACTTGCATCTAAATGTAAGAGAACCTCATTTTTTTCCCGACCATCACATGGCCAGTTTTCTTACGGCTTGGATAATGTGAAGATATGAAATGTGAAATGAAGCGTATTGCAAGATGAGTTTTATGTCTAGAGAAATTGCATGCTTATTATGAATCCTTTTTGTCTCATCCTAGTCAAGGGGAGGCCAGTTGAATTTACCAGACATGGACAAGGGAGAAAATATCAAGACATGGACAAGGGAGAAAATATCAAGACCTGCATAGGGGGCACTTTAACCTCTTAACGACCAAGGCCGTATATGTACATCATGGGGTGAATTGTCCTAAAGGACCCATGATGTAAATGTATGTCATAGATTTCAGGGCTTCAAGCTGTTCGGGGAACCTGAATCGGATCCTTCAGTGCCAGCCACGCGTGTGCACGGCCATCGACCAGTCCTTAAGGGGTTAAGGAATAAACTGGTTCAAACCCACAGCATTATAGGTTAATACTAAAAATTCCCAGTGATATCAATGGGGCTTTTAATTCCTTGAATGCTAGGGATCTCTATAGCATTTGAGGAGCTAAAAGCCCTATTTAAAAAAATAGGAATTTTTATTCAGT
The DNA here is from genome assembly GCA_037306005.1 of Rhinophrynus dorsalis. Classification (NCBI taxonomy): domain Eukaryota; kingdom Metazoa; phylum Chordata; class Amphibia; order Anura; family Rhinophrynidae; genus Rhinophrynus; species Rhinophrynus dorsalis. The sequence continues at coordinate 93,166,213 of CM074723.1, read as the reverse complement.
GGGAATCTATAGTGCATTTGGTTTGCTCTAGAATTATTTCACATTTCTTTAGGAAAAAAACATGGCCCTGTTTTTGGTGCAGTAAATACATGGCCTGTTTTTTTATGCACTGATAGACTAAAATGGCAAGGCCAAGCATACTTTGGACTCAGACAATTTTGCTGTAATCACTTTTGAAGGAAGCATATCTCAGCACGGTATCCTTTTAAAAGGTTGCATGCGAAAGAACGTGTGACCATGTAGCTAATTCACAATGTCGCCATGAACTAAATGGTGACATGACAATCTTGCACTGTATGACAGCGCGAGATTGTCATGTTGCCTACTTAATGGTCGCATACATTTTAACACGTTCACGGTTGCATTTTAGTCTTACCTGTTAAATCCTTTTCTCTTAGTCCATATAGGTTATGGATGTATGACTATATACAGGTGTGCATCCTGAAAGTCCAGAGAGGTGGGAAATTCCCCAGGAGTCATAGCTGCAATCACCGTCCTCAGGGACTCCTGGTGATAATGAGTCTTGACCACGAAGGAATTGAGATTCTTGAGGTCCAAAATCAGACGGCAGCCGATGTCCTTGGAAACCACGAACAGGTTGGAATAGAAACCCAAACCCCAGTTCCAGATCCTCTTTGTCTAAAAGGGTCTGGATGGCACCATTGAAGAGACCACACTTCTCCTGAGGAGTGTGAGAAGGAAAGAACCTGAACGGAGGAAGAGAAGTAAAAGGGATCCTGTACCTCTCCGAGACTACCTGCAAAGCCCATGGGTCCACCAGAGTGTCTGTCCAGACACTGAGGAAGTGGCACATATGGTCACCCACTGGCACGTGGGGACCGGTGTTCAGCGAGTCATGCTGAAGAAGGTTTGGAGGTCTTGTGCTTGGTGGAGGACCGCTTGGACCTCCATTGTTGCTTGGGCTTGGAGGAAGAATGCGGGGCCTGGGGACACACTTCAGCCAGATTCCTTTTAACCAGAGGCTTCTTCTTGGGGACTAAGGGTAACAGTGTACTCTTACCCCCAGTGGCCTCACTGATTAATGTTTCACAAAAACAGCAGCTCCAATTAATCTTCATAGTACTTCAGCTATAGAGAGTGTTATTTCATTACTGTGAGAGTTGTAGTTCAAAAGTAACTGAATGATAAAGTTTCCTCCTTACACCCCTTTTACCTAGTGTAAGCCCCCACTCCTCAGATGTGGAATCCAGTCCATAGACCAGACAAGCTCACATCAAGGGTCAATATTCTTACTGTGAGAACAATGAAAACCCTGCCCCCCTTGACAGGTTTTTCAGCTTATTCCCATATCTTAATTGAAGATTGTCCCTCTCTGAGATCTACCTGAACACTCCCTGCTGCTCTAAGTGGAGCACTGTTACATCAGCAGAAGGGGCGGGAGGGGATACTTTATCATTCAATTACTCTTGAACTACAACTGTGACAGAATTAAAATAACACTCTCCAAGGCCCAAATACTATGGTGATTATTTAGAGCTGCTTTTATTATGAAACTTTGCTATCCCTTTAAATATCCTGGGAGGAGTGGCTGATAACAGTCAGGTGAGTAATCATAAAGAGGTCAGCTGATTCAGCCTGACCCAGGAAAGGGAAGGCAGCAGCAATCAATAGCAGAGTACTAGATTAGCTCAGGCAGCAGAATAGACAGCAGAGTTAGAGCAGCTCAGCCAAACCTTGACACTATTAAGAAGGATGGATACAATACATAACACTGCCTAAGTTACAAGCAGAATTACATCAATATCCTCTAATCAATATTTGCAAATGTAACTGCATCAGCACAGGTCAACAATGATCGAGTACAGATCAACATGGAAAAAAGGGGTTCTGCAAGGAGACACAATCACCCCAAAACTACTTTCTGCTTGTTTAAAAGAAAATTTCAACAAACTAAGTTGGGACAAAAAAGGACTTAACCCCTTAAGGACCCATGATGGTCCTGTCAGGTGTCATAGGTCCTGTGTGTGCATGTGTTTGTTTAGAATGGGATACTTTTCTGTTAACTCCTTGAGGACCAAAGAGGTGAAAATACACGGCGATGAAATGCACTGCACCTACCTCTGATCCTCAAGGGGCCAAGGAAAAATCTCCCTTGCATGCTTTTCCCCATCTGGCACTGCAATATATATATTTATAGTTGTCTGAAAGGACTGTCGAGCAGTAACAACATTTAATGTAGCCATACCTATATCTTTATATTTTTATACTAAATTAGTTTTACAGAGGAGCAGTATTCTATAGAGACAGCTGCTTTATTAAAAAAATGTTTACAGTTCAAATTGTCATAAAGCAGTTGCTTACAATCACATTCTATCGACAACTCTAGCCAGTGGCTAGTCTCTCTCATAGAGTGCAATAGAACACATTCCTGGACACCAGGTGGCACTGTTGCTAACAATTTAAAATAAAACCAATCCTATAAGCTGTAATAACGTTTGAATGATGCAGCTCCTAACAGTGGGGGCACCTGTATTTTACAGCGTATGAACAGCCCTATAGTATAGTGCTTTTATAATAAAAGGTTACTCTCTCTCTAAATGCGTGGACATTCATATAAGCACAGCTTTTTGTCCTCTTGCACCATGGGCTGCCAGAAATGTCTCCCACCACAGTGCTACACAATGTGTTGTAGAAATCTCTAGTGATTTATTACACAACTAGTTGAAGAGCCTGTGTACATGGACCAAAGTGCCACCCAGCAACGGCCGCAGTGCAGTCATGCACAGTAGAGACTGTCCGCGCTGCAGCTGATAACGGAGCCGGGTGCTCTATATTCAGACCATAGTCCTCTCTGCTCACTGAAGCATCTGTACTGTGCATGACTGCAGTGCACACAGCTGTCTCTACTGCGCATGACGGCTTCTGACACACACACACACACACACTTAGCAACTTATTATATAGGATAAACAATAACCCCAGATTTTAGAATGCTTTTGTTTTTACAACTGAACAATATTTACATTATAGCATAGCTTTTGGCACTGAATGGTTTCAGGTGGAAATCTACAGTCCACATATAAATTTCTCCTGCTGTATAGAGAACAAAATTATATTTATACGGGTTGTAATCATTTCTATTCATATTATATCTATCCATCCATGTATCTATATATCTATCTACCCCTCGATCTATGTATATCTGTCAATTTGTTATTACAGCTCAAACCTTCATGTTAGCAACAGCGCCAAATAGTGTCCAAAAGGCAAATTTATATTATTATAATGCTCTTTATGGCTAAGCTTGAGTCATTGACAAATGTTATCCATAGTCAGTGATAGGAACACCACCACCTGGTGATCATAAAAATAACTGCATTTTATTTTTACAATGTTTCAGCTATAATTAGATTTGGAAGAAGAATTCACCAGCAGCAGCATTAAACTTAACTCAACAGGAAAATCTGTAAAACATTTTTCCATGAAAAAGTGAGTGATGCTTTAACTCCTTCAGGACCAGAGCAGTATATAATACATTGCATTGCAATGTGTTGCACACTCCTCTGGAGCTCAAAAGATTGAGACAGTCAGTTAGAAATGATTTACTTACATAAAGGTAGTGTTTTTGCACTAATAAAATCTTTAATTTAAATTAAAACTGTATTCTAAAATTATCAAAGGGCTTTTATCACACTGACATTATTACACAGTCTAGGCCAGAGGTTCTCAACCCGTGCCCTCAGTGGCCACTAACAGGTCAGGACTTAGGAATTTCCCTGCTAGAACACTTGTGTTGATCAGAGGCTCAGTCACATTGATTAACTTACCTGTACTCTTAAAAGGAAATTCTCAAATCCTGGCCTGTTAGTAGCCACTGAGGGCACGGGTTGAGAACCACTGGTCTAGGCTGTATACAGCAAATTAAAGTAGGGCAAGCCATCTGCACCATAGGCAGTTAATTAACATATTCCCTTTTATTGGAATGTTAGAGGCCTTCAGCACTTAGCATTGCAATGCACTGGAGACCTTTCTAGTACTAAATTGAGTTTAACCCCTTGAGTGGCAGAGGAGTATGCAACGCATTGCAGAGCTAAGTGTTGCGTAGCTCTCTGGCACTCAAAAGGTTAAGTTCCATTTAATTCAATTTATTTAATTCCCATTACTCGCCTATGGTTCCATAATTGCAGCTCTTTAATTTGTTGAATAAGGGCTCCCCATGCGGCCCTGGATTCCATGAAGTGCCAGGACCGTCACTGGTTCTTAAGTGCTGGACATGTAATTTGATGCAAAGGGGTTAACCCCCTTTAATGATAGAGAAGTCTCCAAGACCTCTCTAGAATCCATGGGGTTAAAAGCCCCATTTAAATCCATTATGATTTTGGAAATGTTTCTTTGTTCCCTATGGTGCAGTTGGTTTTCTCCAGAATGGCCCCTCTTTAGCCTGATAAATAAGGCCCTAATATTTTCTTTACAACCAGTGCAGTTATGAAGAACATAAGTCATGTATGTTTTCCTTGACGCTACTTCAAATGAGGCCTTTGACTGTGAGAAGCCTGGATTTATTTAGAATACTGTGTCTGACAGTCCTGGGGCTAGATTCTATTACAGGTGCTAATTTTATCTCTGTTTTTATCTCCAGTTTTCCCCATAGACTTCAATAGGAAAATGTTTGAAAAAACGGGTGTTAACATTTAGCACCAGCAATAGAATCTGGCCCCTGGACAGGAAACAGGGATGTCAACTCCTGAAAATTGAGTTTTATGAACAGTGTACAAAATATATACTGATAACCCTTTATTTATTTTACATAACTATTTTAACCCTTTGCATCTTACTAATTTCCACTAGTTAGGGGGTCATAAGCACAGACAACTGAACATAAATTCTTGCACAAACCAACTGCATAAGCGGGGACAAAAATCTATTTTTTTTACTTAATTTATTGAAGAAATGTAGGGAGGGAGACAGAAGGCAGAAAGTGGAGATGGGTGTCAGGTATTGTGTAAACAGTCAGGAAGAGAAATCAGCTCTTTACAATGTTTACAATATGTATAAGCATATAGTAAAATAGTTGATGAAGCTGAAGAAAGACACATGCATCCATCAAGTGTAGCCTGTGCTATAAACACCCTTGTTGATCCGCAAGGTGGGAAAAAAGGCCCTCTGAAGCCATTTCCAAATAGCCCCCTATGGTAAAAAAATTCCTTCCTGACCCCATATGGCAGTCAGATAGTTCCCTGGATCAACATCCTACCTGCATTGAAGCCATCTGTCATACTTTTGAATATTGTTCTGTGCTAGATAATGCAACTGCTTTTAAAAAAGCATTGGATGCCTAACTGCAAGTTTTAGTTTTAGTCGAAAGCGCCTTTCCTCTAGTTTTAATGGATGACCTCTAGTTCTTAGCTCAGCTCTTTGTATACATAATTCATTGGACAATTCTTTGTATTGACCTTGAATGCATTTGTAAATGGTAATCATATCACCCCTTATACATCTCTTCTCGTAAACAAACCAGGTTCGTCTAGTCTCCCCTTATAACTCAGATCCTCCAATCCCTTTATCAGCTAGTAAACATGGAGATTGGTGCTAACAGTATGTGTGATATACTGCTGGAACAGACAACTGGGTGCCAAGTGCATGAGGGCCTAGTAGGTGCTAAATCCAGGTGCTGGTTTCAGGAATCAAGATTATAAAGAAGCCATGGTTTTCACTGGTGAGGGAGTAATTTGAAGTTCCCATGGATCAGTGAGGTAAGCATGCCCATATGATACATTTCCCAAATGTTTCCAATGACTATCTATAGAAGGTGAAGTTCATTGTTTCCAGGCTTCCCTTTGTTACTCTCCTGAGAGTGAGGCATGCAGGTCATAAGGAACTTGTTGTGGTGCAGTGTATGGGTTGGTAAAGTCTTTGACAGGAGGATGCATTCAGGATTGATGAGACCAGTTCCCTTATAGAGTATCATAATAAGGCAACTTTTGAGCAGCATGTCCGTCAGCAGGTGTTTTCCAGGCTTGTGGCATCGATTCCAACAAAGATCCATGTGTAATTTCCTCATTTTAAAGGGATAGTAATGTTTCATAATAAAAGCAACTCCAATTAATCTTCGTAGTATTTGGGCCATGGGGAGTGTTATTTTAATACTGTCAGAGTTATAGTTCAAGAATAATTGAATGATAAAGTATCCTCCTCCTGCCCCTTTTACTGATGTAACACTGCTCAGGCCAGAGCAGCAGGGTGGTGTCCAAGTGGATTGCAGAGAGGGACAATCTTCATAGCAACCAGTCTCAGACAAACCAGAAAACAATTATGAATCTCAGGAGTAAACAGACACTACTACACCCAAACTATGTAACAGCAAAGTTTACTAGAGACAAAGGAAAAAGAAGCACCTGTACAGGAACTACCACCTGTAGGACCTTTCTCCCCAGACTGACCTCAACCGACTGTAATGTTTAGGAAACATGTGAAGTGATTACCACATCTCTGCCTTGCACTAGTGCTCTGCAGTGGTCTGTTCTTGTAGGCCCCGGAAGCACCCATCACTCTGTTGGAATGAGCCATCACCTGAAAAGCACTTTTTCTGGGGACAAAGGCCTGGCAAATTGTCACTTTGATTCAAGAGGCAATTGTCACCTTATATGCAGATTGGCCCAGATTCAGGCCTTCAGAGACAACAAAATGTGATTCCAATTTGGGAAAGGGATCCATGAGATGAACGTAGTGTTTGATAGCTAACTACATCAAAGCAGTATAGTTCCTGCTCCTGCTGTTAGATGGAGTCGGACAAAGAAAGGGGATAAAAAAAAATTTCTGATTATGAAGATTAGAAACCACCTTGAAAAGAAACCCAAACGGAGCCCAGAGAGCCACTGTATCCTCATGAAAATTCAGAAGGTGGTGGTAATCTACATGACAAAGCCTGTAGTTCGGCCGTACGCCAGACAGGGCAGCTTTCCTTCTTGTTATTGTGTCTGAGAGTCAAGCAACTAAGAGACATACTGTTGCTCAAAAGGATATTTCTGAAGCACCTACAGGACCCAGTTTCAGTCCCATGTAACAGTGGGATAATGAAAGACAGGGTAAGCATCAGCCAACCCTTGTACTAAAATCCATACAACTGGCAGCAAGGAGCTTCTAAAACAAAATAATAGATAAGGCCAAACTCAGGACCTTGATAGAACTAAAAATAAATTACTTGCACTAGCCTGGAAAAAAGTCAAAACAACCAGTAGAAAAGGACACTAGCACGAGCTCTGGACTTCAAACCACTTAAAGAACAATGACCAGATCCTATGATAGGCCTTAGATGAAACTGGCTTATGGTCAGTAGGAAAGACTCATCACAGAGAGAGCAAGAGGGTCCCATGACCTGGAACAAAACAGAGGACTCTTGTGGCCCAAATGGACCCCATCAGGTCCAAGAGCTGGCAGCCGACAAAGTCTACCACCATATTATCAAGCCCCTAGGATGTGAATTGCTGAGAGAGTCGAACATGAGCTTCCTCCCCAGGGCAAAAATCAAATGAACCTCTCACCATGCCGCTATGCTTCTGCTCCCTCCTTGGTGGTTAACATGCAATCACCGTGGCATTGTTGGACTGAATCCGAACAGGCAGGCCGCAAAGCAACTGAGACCAATCCTGAAGGGCCAAACAAATGTATTGGTACACATCCATATTTTATCATTATTAACCCTGTTCTCTGTGGCATATTGCCTGCAAATCACCACTTTATTAAAGATAAGGCCATAGTATGCTAAGCTTTCCGCCATGCTGAGGTACCCCATTATTGACAAGTCCTAACCTTATTTGCTTTGTCCTATGAGCCAAATCTGTCCTTTGTTACACAATTACTAACCTTAAAGGGATAGTAATGTTTCAAAATAAATGCAGCTCCAATTATTCTTTATAGTTTTTGGGCCATGTAAAGCGATATTCTCATTCTCTACGATGTGTAGTTCCAGAGAAACTGAATTATAAAGTGTCCCCCTCCCGCTTCTTTTAACTACTGCAAGCCACCTCCTCTCAGATACGGAATATGGTCACTTGTCCGGAAAGCTCTCAGCAAGGGACAATATTCTGGCTGTCAGCATAAGGAAACCCCTGCCCCCTTGAAGGAAGAGGGCAGGGATTTCCTTATGCTAACGAGATTGTCCCTTGCTGCGGTTCATCCATATGATCTTGCTGTGCACTTTACCTAGGTAAAAGGGGCAAGAGGAGGACAATTTTATGATTCAGTTACTCTGGAACTAAACATTGTAGAGAATGATAATAACGCTCTACATGGCCAAAAACTATAAAGAATAATCAGAGCTGCATTTATTTTAAAACATTACTATCCCTTTAAGGTTAGTAATTGTGTAAAAAAGGAGATATTCAGCTCATAGGACAAAGCACACAAGGTTAGGACTTGTCAATAATAATAATTTACTTCATCCTGAGAGCTGGGTCTTTGCCAGCTTTACTCAATGGTGGAGAGAGAAATTCTCTAACAAGCATTATATAGTGTCCTAAATAAATGAACACTGCCCCTGGGGGAAATATGGACCCAATAGAAGCTGGTAAAAATGTCCAAAAGTAGAAATCCAGTCCAGATTCTTGTAAGCACACTCAAAGAAAAAACTGCATTTAAAACTGCATGAGTGCAGTTCTTTTGCCTTTGGGTGTTTACCAAAACCTGGACTGGACTAGACTCTCTATCCATCAGTGAGTAAAGCTGGCAAAGATTCAGCTCTCGGGATAAAGTAAATTAAGGTTAGTAAATGAGTAAAAGCAGGAGAGATTCATCTCCGGAAAAAGCATATTAAGTTTAGGACTTGCCTATAATGAGGTACCTTGGCGTGGTAGCAAGCATAGCATATGATGGTCGTATTATGTGATTAAAACCTAATATTTGATATAGTGGTGATTTGCAGGCAATATGCCACAGAGTAAAGGGTTACTGATAAAATATGAATGTGCACCAATACTTTGCTTATTCTCCTGCAACAACTGCTCCCTCCAAATAGCCATGTCCCTTGTCACCCATACTGTGACAAACGTGTGGTGTAAGACAGCCCTCCCCCCCAAAAAAAAAACTTGAGAATGGAGTGGTTCCCTGCCTGATCTTTGAATGCCACTGCCTCAATAACCAGATCAGCTGCCGGAGGAATGTCCCAATGCTGTAATGTTGCAGGAGAAAAAGGATACATTAGAGAGAAGTACCTGGGGATAAAACGCATCTTATTAGGCGACTTCTACTCAACAAGAGTCACCTGATCAAGGGAATTATAGGGAGGGAAGAGTACAGCATCGTGTTTGCACCATTTAAAAAAATCATGGGAAAAAGAACCCTAAACTTCTCTGACACTGCCCGAATAAGGTATCCTTTGAAAATGTAGCCCTCTACTGGGACACAACAGCAATTCAAAATGTTGCTTTGAAAACAGTGATATCAGAATTCCGCAGGCATGAAAATAACATTCTGATATCACATAGCAGAATATCGTATGGTCATGTCAGAACATCATTTGCTGCATTAATCCCTTGAGTGAAAAAAAATGCACAAGACTTAAGATTTTGATTATGTAACTAGCTTTTCTCCCTTTCATTTTCCCCATGTCATCTCAACCCTTGCTGCTGTTCTTTTACTCTACTCTGTTTTTCCCTTACGGATCGACATGGGCACCCCTCTCCTGCAGCTCTTGAACTATCAGGTACCACGTTCATGCATGCGTGAGATCCTTGACTTGTGCCCACGCTGTTGTCCAGAATTGCTATGCAGTTAGTTTAGTAAGGAAGAGGGGGTCGCTCCACTGTATCCCAGCCCTCGCCTTCTCCAGTCATGATCTAGTGATATGGTGCCTAACAAGGAAACAGGTGAATCAACTCACTGCCACGGTCGTGTCAGCCAATTGGGCCCAAAAGCCATGTGGGTACAGTCCCACCTGTGTGGGCTCCTAGGATGGAAGCTCATATACTAGGTTGTGTGTGTGTGTGTGTGTGTAAATAATTTTGCCCAGGTTATCAAATTGGCCAATACAATAGAGCTAGAGGCGTTCGACATCCCAGCTGAAGCTCTTTGACTCCCCCAACGAGACAACTCGAGGCCACTGTCACGCCAACCGTATAAGCCCAGAGGTTATGCAGGTCCGATTCTGCAGGCGTAAGCCACCAGAATGGGTCTGGTTGATCAGGAAGGCTTCCCCAGCAAGGTAAGGGTAATCTAAAGAGTGCCCAATGTGATGCAAGCACTGTGTAGAAAGGTATACCAGTGCACACGGAGCTCAGTTCTATGCATATTCTTTCTTTAGCAGTTAGCCCCCAATGTTCCCAATTTTAATATTTTCTTATCTAAACATCTATAGATAATATTAAGTGGTCTTTTTTTTTTAAAGCTGAACTTAACTAAGGTTGCAAACACTCAGGAATTAATGCAGCAAACAATATCCTGACATGACCACTTGATATTCTGCCATGCAGTATCAGAATGTCACTATTTTCATGCCTGTGGCATTCTGATATACTCTTTTCAACACAATATTTTTAATGCATCACGTTGTTCGTCCAATAGAGGGTGATATTTTCAAAGCGAGCCCCCGAATAAGACCTTCCAAGCTTCCTGGGTTATACCTCAAAGGAATCCATAGGAGCAATCATCAACACCATCCCTCTCCTGTTTCCCCCTCCTCAACAGATTAATGTAGTAGTCCAGTCCAGAGATTGTCAGTTGCCCTGCCTGTGGCTTGATGAAGTGCTCAGGCCCTCTCTTATCTCCTTTTACAGAGTCGCCTCTTTCCTTGGAGTGGTTTTTGCTCATCCTGTTTGGCTTTGTCATGTGTATGGTTCCTGCTCTCCAGTTACTGACTGGCTTTGTTCCTGACCACGCCTCAGTTTGCTGCTTGTTCCGGCACCGATCCAGCATTCAGGAACCAATCCTGTTCCAGAACACAATAATGAGTGCTGCATGTTCCTTTCTTGATCTGCTGTTGCTGAATCAGTCCTGTTGCTGACCAAGGTATTATTTGTGGTCTGTTATTGCACTGAGCCACTGTTGCTAAACCAGACCATGGTATTGTTTGTGACTTATTCCTGTATTGATCTACTGTTGCTGAACCAGCCATTTTGTCAAATCAGTCCAGTTCCTGTACACAAAATAGTTTTCTGCTTGCTCCTTTATAGATCTCCAGTTACTGAACTGAACATGTTCTTGTCTTTGCTGTCTCTTATTGCAGTTTTGCCTGTGGCTGCTGAACTCCATCTGTTCCAGTCATTCACTGTTTGACTCTGCTTGTGCTACTTCCTGCTAGTTCCAGTCTGATTACTGGCTATGGTGTGCTTCACTCTAGAACTTGTTCCAGACTTTTATATTTGCCTCTTCTTTTCAGTTGCTCTTGTATGCTTGGGTATTGTGGACCACTTTTCCTATAAGTGTTTGAGGTTTTTTAGTCCTGTTCAGATGGCTCTCCAGCTATGCTGTCCTTGCTGGTTTCCTTTATACTGCCACCATTGTTCTGTACCTGTACTGAAGCTTGTCTCCAGTGAATCCACTGTGTGACCAGTCTCATTATTTCAACCTGACATCAGCTACACCTTCTACTGTACTGCAGTCTGTCTTCAGAAATTTTATCTGGTCCTTTTTCTCACTGACTGGCAATAAACTCTAGAATACCACTTGTGACCATTTCTACAGACTCTGCCCACTCATCCTGCCTATAGTCCTGCTCAAATGGTTTGATGCTATCCAACCTTGCAGTTGGCACCTTTACTCCGTCTGTCAACGCTCTCTAGCTTCACGCTCTAAAACAGTTCCTCTCTGTCTTGTGGCTCTCAATGACAGTTTTTGTTACAGTCTAAGTCATCATAGGCAGTCATTGTGACAGGAATCATCCTGTGCTGGGAGAAAGTCCCCCTCCGCAAGGCAATAGACCTTGCTCTTGATGGGAAAAGAGTGACTAAGTGTCAAATCTGGCGGTGTTCAACTCTGTATTTAAGAGCACAGGGTATAGGACAAAACCATTCCATTTAAGTTAGGAGTACTTTGAAACTGAGGCTATTGCTGGGAGGAAGTCTTCATCTCAAGAGATCTCCGATTTGCAAATGCCCTGCCTTCTAGAAGCAGCTACTTCACCACATGGTTCCCGTGCTTCACAGTGGACAAAAGAGAAAGTAAAACAAACCAGGAAAGCACAGCCCAGGATGTGTCTCACAGTTAACTGGCTTCTTCTGAGCAACAAATTTATTAATGGCCGATTGAAAACTGTTAAGTCCCCTTATCTGGCAGTTTTCAGAATAAATAAGAGGGTTCTAGTAGGACTTTAATTTTGATGGTATTTGTAGTGACATCCCCAGGACTATGTAGAATCAGGCAGATGCCAGCACCCAAGCACGAAATGCCTTCCTAAGGTCAGCTGGGAGCCTATTGCAGTGGTCTTGGAAAGTTCTGTTCTATTCTCCTTAGTATAATTATTGGCTGTATTTTTGAAGGTACTTTGCTGTGGAATCTTACTCAAGCCACTGCAAGAGGTAAATCCCTTGCATCACAAGTCTGCTGGTGAGTGGATCCAGGTAACATCACCCTGGCTTCTTCATTAGCTCCCCAGATCTCCTGGTAAGTAGCAGACATGTTTCCTAACATCAGCCTGATCCTGACAACAACCCACAGAGTAGTCCTATTCTGGTAAGAGACTTTTATAACAGTATATATGTGACCAGTCCAAGAAATTATGTATTTAGACCAGGAGTCTAAATCTTTAGGGCCAATCCAAGATTGTATTTGGACCAGATGTCTAAATCCGTTTTCTTGATAAATGGAGTGTAGCTTAGCTTACAAGTATTCTCAAGCTCTATCAAAGCTATATGTATAGAGTTCCCACAACTCAAACTCTCCCATTAAAGGGATAGTAACACTTCGTTTTAACTTTATTTTATTTTGTAGGCATTAAAAAAACATGAAGAATGATATAAGTCTTATCTCTCAAACCTTTATGGTTTATGAGATATTCACAAGCAAAGTTCCCCTCCCCGCCCCTTTTCCTAGTGTAAGCCATCTCTTCTCAGATGTGGATCAGGTTGTATGACAGTACAGATAACAGAAGGGGACAATTTTCTTTGTATGAAAACAATGAAAGCCCTTCCCCCCTTGAAAAGTTTTTCAGCTTTTTCCATTATCTTAATTGAAGATTGTCCCTCTCTGCAGTCTACCTGGGCATCTCCCTTCTTATCTGGTTGAACAGGGGGGGGATACTTTGTTTGTGAATATCTCTTAAACCATAAAGGTTTCAGAGATAAGACTTATATCATTCTTCATGTTTTTTTAATGCCTACAAAATAAAATAAAGTTAAAATGAAGTATTACTATCCCTTTAAGCCTTGCAGATCATGATGATCTGCAAAGCTAGGTGAAGTGCCATGTGAGGCGCTCAAGGGACATTGCTCTCCTCCGTATAAAAGCCTACTGATGGCAGATTTGCCAGTATGTAGGAGCAGTTTAGCATTTAACACCTTAATGACCAGCCAGAACTTAAGTATCATGGAGGTTTTTTTTTTTTTTTTTTTTTAACAGATTCAGGGATCCCCAAACGGTGTGCAGCCAGACAGGGAGCCCCTAAATCCATGACATGCCAGAATCATAATGGGTACTTATCACAGGTTTCACCCATGACAGCCCTGGCACGTCATGGATCCTTATGGGTTTAAAATATGTCTTGTATCGATCTTTTACTTTCATTTAACATGTCAGCTGACTTTTCTACCTTGTGAGGTTGATTTAAATGTTAATGTATTCCTTTGTCAGGATTGAGGTACGTAGGTTCTGACTTATGGTTATTGATTTTAAACCCTTGAGCCAGAAGAAGTGTTCTCTCTCTCTCGTATAGTGCTCTGAAATCCCTGATGAAGAGGCTTAAACTGAGGTGGTGAATCATTCAAGAGGTTAAAAAGCACTACTTAAATGAATGAGGATTTCTGTTTGTATTTAAAGATTGTCCAGAATGCTGCAAGCCACAAATTCCAGGTAAAGTTCACAATAAGTAAATACCTTTAATGTGGTTTCATATCATTCCAAACAACTTAAATTTTTTACATATTTTAGCCACATTTTACTGTCTTTTGTTTTACAGACCATTACAACCCCTAGCAGAATAAACAAAAGACTATGTCTGTCATGGAATGCAAACATGCATAGGAAGGCATTCTCACAACTTCCTCATCTGAGGCAAGGTCAAAATGGCCGATTTCAGTACTGCAGCATTTGCTCCTTCACAAAGTGATAAACAAAAGAAGTTTTAAGGAGGAAATAAAAAAAACAAAACAAAAAAAATTTCCAAAGGCTAAATAATACTGGCAGTAAAATAACAGTCCTGATCAGATATCAGATTTCCAATTAAATTGTGTTTACCGTATGTAAGTACACACAAGTATGTAATCATTAAAGTGGAACTACCACCCTAACACAAATTAGGAACACCTTGCAAACAATAAAAATCTCTATGTACACCATTAAACTTTATAAAAAAAAAAAAATGTTTAAGCATGACCAAGGAAGCTGCCATTGTGCTGTTTAACATTGGAGCTACCACCTTCATTGTTAGAGAAACAACCTGCCTCCTACTCATTATCAAATTATCTCTGTAGACATCCCAGGTTTAGCAAACACCTTAACCCCTTAAGGACCAGCCACGCACATGGTGGTCACTTAAGGACCACAGAGTTTTTTTTTTTTTTTTTTTTTTGTTTTTTTTTGGTTTTTTTTTAACTCCGCCGATTCCAGACTCCCCGAACAGCGTGCAGCTGCGTACATGTACGTCCTTGGTCCTTTAGGGACCTCAACCTCATGACATACATGTATGTCATGGGTCGTTAAGGGGTTAATTTCCTGAGGAGTGCACATTTCTTATCTGACACTCAAATGGTTAAACATACATTTAATGCTTTTCCTCAAATGCTTTCAGCTCCACAGGGGTTTGCAATCACCTAGAACTCAACAGAATTAACCCATGATGTAGCGCTTAATTATGAAGCAAATATGACCCACCAGCTGCCAAACAGCTATGTGCAGTAAAAGAACAATCATCTTTCAGTTTGGGAGTAGTGAGAGGGTAAGTAAAAAGGGTGTTGGTGGTGGTGGGGGGAATCAATAAAAGAATGTTATATACTGGATCTTCCCCATCCTCTCCTTTATTAACCCTTTCACTACTTCCATACTGATAACAATGATTGCTCTTTTACTGAAAATGGTTGATGTAGCTTGTTTGGCAGCTGGTGGGTTAAATCAGGGATTGTATTGACTGCTCTCTCCTAGGAGTCAGCAGCAATTCATTTCAGTCTTACTCTTATATTGCACCTTCACATGGCAGAAGCTTTTTAGTTTGTTTCTATATCCTTTGCTCTGCAATGCGTTGCGTACCCCTCTGGCAATCAAAGGGTTAAAACATGTTGGGGTTTTTTTGTGACGTGCTGTAATTTCTACATGTAAAAGAACTGCATACAAAATGTGAGAGAATTCTGTGAATGAACAACAGCACAATGGCCTGTCCTACAGCTAGTCACCGCTTAGAAGCATCACGTTTTTTGGGCGGTGACTAGCCGTAGGACAGGCCATTGTGCTGTTGTTCGTTCATAGAAGCCTCACACATTTTGTATGCGGACACGTACGTTGGCGGTTAGCTGGTGTTCCCGCGCAAAGGGGACTTGCCTGTCATTTTGGAGCTGGACCGCCCTTTTGGGCGGGATTAGTCTAATATGTACATGGTAATTTCTCCTCTGTAATGGCACTAGAGAGCTAAATCGTTATGCTTCTGAGCAGTGGCTAGCTGTAGTAAAGGCCATTTCACTGTTGTGTTGTCTCTCACATGCTGATACTTGTAAAAGAAAACATATAGAAAGTGTCACAGTCACTGATGCACATGAGAATATAACATCTTTATAATCTTTAGCCCTTTGAAAGCCAGAGTCATGAGAAATGTGTTGCACACTTCAGCAGTCAAAGCACTGAACAGGGATATAGTCGGTGTTTTGAGCCTTTGGGGAGTGGAGGGTTAGGGAGCCACAGCGACATGTGGACATAGGGAAAGGAGGCTTTAGGGAACCGTTCTCTTCCAGATCAATAGATAAATGCATGTAACCCTTTGAGTGTCAAACAGAGGTTAATACATTGCACATATACACAGAATGCAAAGGGTTAAACATTTGAGTACAGGAGAGGTATCCAACACATTACCAATGCAATGTACCTGATATCTCTTTGGCACTTGAGATGGAGACAGGAGAGAGAGGACCAGACATGAGGCAGATCAAGTGAGCTATGAGAAGGTACTTGTTCTGGCGTTGCCAGCAGGGGACTGCATAGAGCACACACGCAAAAAAAAAAAATGCTAATAGCTTGTAAACCATTTTAATAAATAAAACACAACTAACACATGTAGGTAGTTCTGCATGATGATTTAAAACTACGCTGTAGTAAGGTGACAGTTGACCTTCAAATATGTAATTGCTGTAGGCAATCATTCTTTTCATAACGGAGCTTTGTCTAGACTTGACGTACATATAGCAAAATTCACAGGAATAATCTGTTTTAGATCAGCATAGTGTTTCTCTGACTAGATTAAAACCATGGCTCCAATTGTCAAGTGAAGATCCAAAGTTAATAGGAACCACATGTCTGCACACAACTGGGGGAGGGGGAAAGAGGTTAAAGTGAAACCTTTACTGGTTACAAATAAAACCATAATAAATATGATTACACCCTTTGAATGTGATAAGTGTGTCCAGTGCATGCTTTGGATATACCTCTAACTCTGAAAAAGTTAAAATCACTCGACATGAAACAGCATATATGCACTATATTATTTTGCAGCAGACCCTGCACTTTCAAATGACACCACTGGTTTGTGGATACCCCTAACATGACCAAACCAATTTACCAGGAACACAAAGAAGTGTTTTGTTTTCTTTTAATGAAATTCTAATAAAGTGAAAGACAAGCAACTGTTCTGGAGAGTATACTGTTTCTATGTTCCGCTATCAAAAGTTTAAGGTTCTAAGTTTAGTATTAACTCTACTTTCTAAAACACCAACATGTGTTTTTATGCATATAGGAGGCAAATATAGTTTTTGATACCTTTTATTGGCTAACTAAGCAGATTTAAATGCAAGCTTTCAAGACCTTAGGTCTCTTCCTCAGGCATGTTATACAGATAAATATGAAAACATCTCTCTTAAATACAAGTACACATCACATTGTTTAGCATGGAAATCAGATAACAGAATGCAGTCCAGATCCAGATATCTTTGATCAGTCAATGGTAAATTGCACTCTTCCTCTGAGGCTTTAGAGGTATTTACGATGCTCTTGGGTCTGTTGGAAAGGTCAGTCAACTAAATTATATTTTGCAGGGTCGGGCCTGGTTAGTACTTGGATGGGAGACCGCCTGGGAATACCAGGTGCTGTAGGCTTTTGCTTAGAAATTATATTTTGACATAAATTCCTCAGAGGAAAACTCAGAGGAGACTTTATAAAACACGGTTATAGCGCAACTATTATTGACAGTCAGATACAGAAGGCTACCCAAATACCAAGAAAAAATCTGTTGCACTACAAAGAACAACATAAGGGAAACCAGGTGCCACTGGTGGTCACTTACCACCCCCAGGTTGAAGTGCTACGCAAAATTTCAAGAGAACTTCAAAAGAAATTACATACAGATGAAAGACTCAAGAACATATTCCCACAGCCTCCCTTACTCTCCTTCAGACAGCCTCCAAATTTGAAACAACTGATGGTGAGGAGTGCCCTGAATAAAAATACAAAAAATGGCACATCTCCCTGCCTACAAAAGAGATGTGAAACTTGTGCACACATTTACACCACTGACAACATACCAATTCCAAACACCCAGTTACACCATAAGATCAATGGTACCTTCACCTGTAAATCATCCAATGTAATATACCTTATCATGTGTGCAAAATGCCCAACAGCTCTGTATGTGGGAGAAACTGGACAAGCACTACATAGGAGATTTAATTCCCACAGATCCAGTGTTAATAACAAAAAGACAGAGACACCAGTGGGAGAACATTTTTGCCAAAATGGGCACAGTGTCAAGGATATTAAGTTAACTGTATTGATGGGACTGTTTCGCACTCAGAGGGACAGAAAGGTATGGGAGGTAAAATTAATGTTAAAATTTAATGCAATTTGTAGTGGTTTGAACAGGGATAAGGAATTTATGTCAAAATATAATTTCTAAGCAAAAGCCTACAGCACCTGGTATTCCCAGGCGGTCTCCCATCCAAGTACTAACCAGGCCTGACCCTGCAAAATATAATTTAGTTGACTGACCTTTCCAACAGACCCAAGAGCATCGTAAATACCTCTAAAGCCTCAGAGGAAGAGTGCAATTTACCATTGACTGAACAAAGATATCTGGATCTGGACTGCATTCTGTTATCTGATTTCCATGCTAAACAATGTGATGTGTACTTGTATTTAAGAGAGATGTTTTCATATTTATCTGTATAACATGCCTGAGGAAGAGACCTAAGGTCTTGAAAGCTTGCATTTAAATCTGCTTAGTTAGCCAATAAAAGGTATCAAAAACTATATTTGCCTCCTGTATTTATACGGCTAACACGGTACCAACTCTCATCTGTTTTTATGCATATGTCTTCCTATAAAATTCTCCTTTTTAACTCCATCTTGTTCCATTCTACTATACAGGCACAAAATAACTAGAAATAAACCATGTAACACAACATGCAATATATATTTTTTAAAAGTACACAATGTTCTAATTTTAGGAACTGTTACTAACAAATCTACCCAAGGTTGGTTTGCAATGAAATATCAAGTTAGGTAGCTAGAGGCCTACTGAGTAAAATGGTACACCACTGGTATGAGATGACATATTCTAGGGGAGTGCCAGTACCACAAAATTGCATGGACCAGAATATCTCAGTTTTTTTGCCTTTTTTATTTATTTTTTTTAAACACACCAGAACTTAAATGTTTGTACCTACAGAGAAAAGAAGAAAAGGCAATCTATGCAAACCATTGTGGAAATACGACAACACCCCTAGCATCAAATGAGGCATAATTTGCCTTTCTACTCTTAGCCTAATATGCAAAACTGTTTCCAGAAGGTGGTGTTATAGGAAACAGTCTATTTCACTAACTGACACTTTCAACAACTGAAGTTTGGTACTTACATAGTTCTTTGTGCATTTTACAATACTTTTTTTTGGATTAACAATATTAGTTCTAACATCAGATAGGGAATTGTGCGAAGTGGTTAGCATGTTAACTTGGAGGAAGCACTCAAGCTACAAAGATAAGCTTCACAGTTTGTTCGAGACCTCTAGAATTCAAGGAGTTAGAAGCCCCATTTATAACAGTAGTAGTTTAGTTTTTTATTTGTCCCCTATAGTGCAGTTGGTTTGCTACAGAATTGGTGAACTTTGTCTTTATACATAATGTCTAAGGGGTGTGTGTGTGTGTGTTGTGTAAGAACAAAATACTAATAAATATGTAAAAATATAATAAGTTTCTAATTTATTGCTGCTCATTTTGCACACATTATATTAAGTATGAACTGGCATCTTCTACAATATAAGAGTCATTGTCCAGATATTCTATAATAATATTTCCACCGTTGTATAAAGGATTCTCTGAAGTGGAAATCCACATTTCCAATGTGCTGTCCAAGGGTAAAGCTTCTCCGGTCTCAATGTGGCACACTCTAAGTTTCTGCAAGAAATAAAAAGAAAAAAAAAAAAACAGCAAATGTAAACTTGTGTTGTGTTGTTAAGGGATGGGGTCCAGTTATTAACTCCTGGAGGACCACATGGGTGTGTACAATGTATTGCAAAGCATTGCGATGCACACCCCTATTGCCTCCATGGGTTTTGTAATAATAATAATTTGTGATTTTTATAGCACTTTTCTCCCTGTGAGACTCAAAGCGCTTTACAAGTCTATAAAGTGACATAAAATTTAAGAGTTGCTTATTGCTCATTAGTGGTTTGTCTAATCATGATCGTATCAGAGACTCACTTATTCATCACTGAGCAAGTGCCATATAGATCCACCATTCCCATTTGCCACCAAAATTTTACTGTAAAAATTATTGTAAAATCCCTGTGTCACAGACATTTCCATGATGGGGAGGAAATTGTTAATTTTTCTTTTAAACCAAATTCTCTGAAAGTCTGTTTTTAAGATGTGTGTAATGATCTCATGTTATAACAATGACTCAATTTTAGAGACAAAAGGGGTGGGACGGGACGGGAGTGAAAATAGTTGAGTGAATTTTACAATTAAATATGACTCTCCTGGAGACAACAGGCCTGGGATAAGGGATTCTCCCATGTGGGAAAGTCTAGTAGGGTGACATATTTATGTCAAGTCCAATGACCTAGTGGCCATTCTTATTTGGTGATATGAGACAGATCCATGTGTCATATGTATTTTTAATGTGGAGTAAGAGCGCCATCTTGAGAGCACATAGCATTATTATTAGAGCTTGGAATTTTTTTCATAATATATGCGTGATGTCAAAGGGAAATTAGGAATTAAGAGTATCCAATCAGATAATACTGATGATGTCACTGCATAATGAAATGGATCTTTATCCAATCAGAGGAAATTCTGATAAGGGTAATTTTACATTATAAATATGTAAGTTTTGAGAGAGAAAGGGTTTTCCTCTTGGTTTCCTGGCTATTGATTTCCAGTTCTGTACCTGGCTGGCTGTTAAAGAGATAATAAGAAAAACTTATTGGACTGGTAACTATATATCTTTCCTTATTTTATTTTTGCAAAATTCACAATCAAATATATATTTCTTCTATATTTGAAGAAACATAATTTTTCTTATAATTTGTCTTAATCGGACTGGCCACCCAATTGTGACCAATTATTATAAGCTATATTGGCTGTAGTAATTCTGAATAAAGCAGAGTTCATTGGTAAATTGTTATATTTTGCCAGCTAGATAATAAAATAGTTGAGAGCAGTGAGATCTATTTATCCTTGTTTATAAATTAGTTACTATAATATTTGATATTTCTAGAATATATTGTGTTCCTAGAAAGGCTATTATAACTAATATTTGATCTGGGGGAATTCTTTGAATTTGTTTATTAACCCTTCAACTGCTATTTGTCTATTTATTTGGAGGTGTTTTCTTTAAATTTTTTTGTGTATGTTTTTGGGTTTAAACTTTTGTACAGTGGGAAGTTTATTTAAACCTCACACTAGACAAAAGAAGTCGCCATCTTGGGTGTGGCATCCTATACTACTAAGTGGATTAACCCTTGGAGTACCCTATAGGTTTTACATAGGATTGCTATGGTCATGTTTATGATATATGTTGCGTGAAGCTTGGTATACTGTCTAGACATATATCATTAGATTGATTCTGAGTATATTCTTGGTATAATCTATTATTGACTATATTAAATGCATTTTATATGTTTTATTCAGAAGGTATGCAATATTTGAAAATCGGTAGATAATTAAATTATAGTGATTTAAGTCTGGGATTTTATTCCAGTTAGTTTCTCTAAATTTGGTTATTATATATGGCATAAGGAAATTGTCAGAGGACCTGGCTTAATATTAAAGCTGACTCACCTGACAACATACCTTAAACCTCAATTGGCATAGTTTATACAGTTTCTGGGGCAGAGGTAGTCATATATGCTGCTGCCAACTGTATTTTAATTAATTGTAAGGATAAATTATCCTTTTCTATGCTATGTAAAGTTCTCAAAAATGATATTATTACTTATCTATTTATGTGAAGGTTTCCAACCTAATAGGTTCTCTTGTTTAACCCTTTCTTGGATATTACCTTCGACACCTGAAAAATTCCCAGTTGTATCTGTCAATGATCATGACGAACAGCCAGGATCAGAACATTTAACTCCTATATGCATAGATTTGCTGAGCTGCAAATTTGTACCAGCAGAATAGATTTTTCGATTCACAATGATGTGATTAAAAAAAACAAACAGGCACAGAAAAATTATTGGGAGACCCACTCTGAATGTTTACAATATGTGCAAAAAGAAAGTACCTATACATGTCCTGTGTAGGTACTGAAGGTCTATTTCACATGGGAGACACTGGCAAAATGATGCTGCATTGGAACTGTCGCCCTTGTGGAAGGTAATATACTTGGCTATGGTGGCTTCACATGGGGGAAACTATCGCCATGTGGGACTGCACCAAAGTATAGCATACTGCAACTTTACTACATTTCATAGGGGATGCAGATGAGCTGAAGGAAGCAAAGTCTGCATGGTGGCCTGTGGAGCTGCAGGCAGACCTTTCACACAAGCTTAACTGGATGCTGAGCAAACCCACCAAAGAATGGCCAATCCCAGATGGACACCAGCCAGTAATAATATCCGGTGCTCATGTGGGCTGTCTGGAAGACCACCCTCTCATGTTTTGACTGGAAGTGAAATACAGGAGACAGCAGAGTGAACTTACATGGTCAACTAAACTGTTGAGGTGGTTGCAACAGTTCTGTCACCTGTGTGAAAGAGTCCTAAGATTTGATGAAGGAATAGTAAAGAGGACACAGCTCTTCTTTAATCATACTGAAGTTGTTAACACATCCTAATAGTAACCCTCATTTACTTTACTACGGCCAGAAAATCCCAGTGGCATTATGCCTTTGTTTAAGAGATATCTTCCACAGGGGCAGACATGACAGCTGCTAGCAGCACCACAGGTCCTCAAACTATACTCACTGCACATGGTAATCTTAATCCTGTTGCGCACCACTCTGGTCCTTAACCCTTTGAGTGCCAGATGGGTAGCCAATGCATTGTGAAGCAATGCATTGGATACCCATCTGGCACTCAAAGGGTTAAATAATTCAACAGGCTCATGCACTTTGTCTGCTACAATTTGAAGAAAACTGCCACCAGGTGTCATGTCTGCCTACATGGACATGATATCCAGGACTTACTGAATATATTAACTCTTGACCTAAGGCACAAAAGAAAAATGTTTCAGGCCAACAGGATCCTCTGACCATAACAGGGTAAGGGTGTGTGGTGGGGGTTACTATTAGGTGTTAGGAGAAATAAAGGAGAACGATTTCATTTTATGGAGCTTATGCAATAAGATCTTTCCACCTTCAGAGATCTTAATGCTTTGAGTGCCAGGGGGCAATATATAGACATTTAATCCCACTGGATAAGTAATCTCCTCTTTATCACACCTTAGCAAAAATGATCTTTATTAAGAACCAAGTGCACAAAGAGAATGGATCAGGTAATTCTGCACAAAGTATGAATGGACACGTTCAAAGGTTGTTTTATTTCCATTACAAAAATTTATTTTTTATTATCCTAGCTTGAAATAAATGATATTCAGGTGTATAATACTCTATTTATAAGTGATAATGTCCATTTAAAGTGGACACTGTATCACTTTCTATAACCATAAAAACATGTGACAAGATGATAGAAAAGGCACGTTACACTTAATTCCAAGTCACCACGTGTGACTAAAATCACCTGTCAGGGATCAAGGGCAAGGACACAGGAAACTTCTGGGAGTAAAACAAGAGCCAGAAAATAGAGTTGGCCATCTAGTGGTTGGAGCAGGCAGTAGGGACAGGAATAGGGTTGGTTATGGGAGCTAGGATAGGGCTGCTCATAGGAGATAGGTTTGTGCTGGTTATGGGAGCTGGGACAGAATGGTCAAGAATTGCCAGACACTGAAGATGAAGGACACAGATTAGTTATAACAAGTGAAGATCAGGACTGGTGTAACAGTAGTAAAATCAAAAATGGAAACTAGAAGTCAACCTGAAACGGGTAAACACTGGACGCAGTTCACATTTTAATGCTGTAAATTTGATTGGCTGCAATCTGTTGGGTACATATTTGATAATCATTCATAGAGGCTGATGTGCTAAGAAAGTGGAGCAATTCATTAGCAAACCAATTCTGGAAAAGTGGATTTTTGACTCTGAACAAGCATACTGGCCAAGCTGTTAGCTAGTTTTAGTATGGTTGATATACTATTCATTTAACCTCTTAGATGCCAGAGATATCTCCAACAGATAGCATTGCAATGCTCTAGAGACATCTCTAGTATCCAAGGGGTTAATTATGCATGCTAACAATGCAACTGTGTCAAGGAGAAAACAGGATATAAAGAAAAGCTTACCTTTGCAGCTGCTCTGTTGTTCTCATTTTTCAGACTTGCTAGAGAAGCTGCATAATCCACCACTTTACCGATGCTCCACTTTTTGCAAAAGAACATTGGTTTGCTTTTCTCCTTCTGTCCTTTGGGCAAGAAAACTTGAAAATAGACTCTCTCCGACTGAAAAATAAAATAAACTTCTGAAGAAATACTGGTCCAATGTTCAGGAAAATGGTATAATGTACCTCTCTCATTCATCCAATGGGGGACACGGGGACTATGGGAATGTTATGTTGATCTACCTGAGCAAGGTGTTCATCTCTGAAGTACTGGCAATGTTTTCTGACAATACTGGATGCACTGGCACTATTTTGTTATATATGAGACATTTATGTGGTTATTAGTATGAAAGCCCGTATACACGGGCTAAAGTGCACCCAGCGGCCCCGGCTGCTGCCCCGGAGCCTGGAGCAGAGACAGGAGGTGAGCCGTCTGGAGCTCCCCGCTTCAGAACAGCTCGTTCGCCTAACGTGCTGATCCTTATCGGGGAGCTCCAGACGGCTCACAGTAAAGCTCCCTGTGTGCGAAACCACACATGCACAGTAGAGACTGCTGGAACAGCAATCTCTACTGCGCATGTGCGGTTACGCTCACAGGGAGCGATGCATTCTACCACTTTATGTTATAGGATTATTCCCAGTCAAGTATAAGTGTTGTATGTGTCCCATAATAATAGATGGCTTTTTCAGAGACACTGCTATGTATAACTAATGGCAGTTATAGTATATACATATCCAATTAGTCCAGACTGCACTATTATGTTGCTCTGTTCTGCTGTATGTGGATATCTTAGTCACAGTTAGAACTATTATGGGATATATTGTCCTACAGCTGTCCTATTAGCCTTGATGGCACTGTCATACACATGAAGAAACAAAAGAAAGGAGTGTCACTGTGCAAGTCAACAGGATGCTATTGGCCCACCACCAACAACCAACAGGTGTCTACTCACAAAATCAATGGCTAGAATATGGCACACTGAGATCCAGCTACAGGGCATCTGGGATAAATAACTGCCCTCAGGTACAGTATCTTAGTTGTATGAGTAGTAGTAATCTGTGGCTGCTCTCTTCACACTTACTCTCCCCAGCCGCAGGAACATAAGAGCCAAAGAAAACAGAAAGTGCCTGATAGTGTATCACTGCAAGTGTAATAAAATAGAGTAACAGGAGTGATACTCACATGAAGGGATGGCCAGACTGAGGATATCAGCAAGTCTGACGGCACAGCATATGTGGTAGGTGTCTCAAGAACCGTCACATATGGATAGAACAGCAGCAGGACTTCCATATAAAGATGTATTAGACAATCATAAATATCCTATATCATAATTCGCTAGAAAGTTTGTAGAGACTGCCCGTGCCGTGGCTGATACAGTACCAGCCAGTCGTGGTGCAGTCATGCACTGCATCAGCCTCAGCATGGGCAGTCTCTACTGTGCATGACTGCACCACGACTGGCTGGTACTGTATCAGCCTCGGCATGAGCAGTCTCTACTGTGCATGAATACCCCGCGACTGGCTAGCACTGTATCTGCCACGGCGCGGGCACTCTACACTCAGCATGACTGCCCTGCGACCGGATGGCAGAGGCACTGTGTAATGGGCTCTTCAACTAGTACCATATAATAAAACTATATGGCTTAAGATATTGTGTGTTTCAAGGCAACAAGCCGCTTTATCAAAGACTGAAGCCTCAACAAACAAGAAAGATGCTACCGCTAAGAGGCACACACATAAATACCCTCCCCTTCCCTCCAAATCTAAATGAGCCCCCAATGACTTAAACAGATGCATACCCACAAAATCAACCAATCTGGAGTGTCTGTATCATCCGGGGGCGGAACCAAACTGACTGAGGACACCCCTAATCATCAGCTAGCACTTTGTCAGCAAAGCCTACACCAACATCCCCCTGATATGAGTCAGAGGCCTGAATATATTTCCATTAAAGACAATCAAAACATTAAACATCCAGACCAAATGAATGATCTTTCAACAAAAGGGAACATCCTCAATTATCTAATATCCTCTGAATCGATACAGTTAAAAATAGGATTTTAGTCTTACCTGTTAAATCCTTTTCACTTAGTCCATACAGGTCACTGGTACTCTGGGAGGCGTAAGTCCCCTTTAATAGGCAGGAACAACTATGCAAATAATTTGCAAGGGGCGGAGCCTCCCCTCTTACTTAAGCCACCTTCTGGCCAGAGCCACTTTAGATTGATTTGAGACCCTAAAACTGACCGCAGGTAAGCAAAAAGAAAGACTCCTGTGAGCATGCCCGAACGGTCTCCCACTGAATGCCACAGGAGAGCCAAGACTGGTCCCTTGACAGGGTGGGAGACCAGTGACCTGTATGGACTAAGTGAAAAGGATTTAACAGGTAAGACTAAAATCCTATTTTCACTGTCGTCCAATACAGGTCACTGGTACTCTGGGATGTACAAACATTGAGCTGATCCAGAGGCGGGAAGTAAGGCAAGGACCAGGCGCAAGGCCCAAGTCACTAGAACTGCTATGACCAGTTGAACATAGCCCAAACTGTAAGTGTCAACGGACACCAACCAAGGGAACAATCCCTGAACTAACACAGCACACGGAACTAGAGCCAACCGGGCTCAACAGTAAAGAAGCACTAAGGATCACAGAGCGGAAGACCTACACAGGCAAGACTGCCTCCAGGACCTTCCTTCCAAAACTGGCATCAGCCGACGCCAGTACATCAACTCGATAGTGCTTTGAAAAAGTGTGCACAGAGGACCAAGTGGCCGCTCTGCACAGTTGATCAGCAGAAGCTTGATTCTTGTAGGCCCAAGAGGCCCCAATAGATCTGGTGGAATGGGCAGTCACCCGGAAGGGAACATGCTTATTCCTCAACTTATAGGCTTCACGGATAGTAGCCTTAATCCAAGAGGCAATGGTAACTTTGGAAGCCGGCCTCCCTGCCCTAGGCCCCTCAGGAATGACGAATAGAGCGTCAGACTTCCTGATAGACTCTGTGCGATGAACATAAAACTTGAGGCAACGCACCACATCCAACAGATGGAGATCTCTTTCCTTGTCAGATGAAGGATTAGGGCAGAAAGAGGGAACCACAATCTCCTGATTGATGTGAAACTCGGACACAACCTTGGGTAAGAATTCCTTGGTAGTGCGAAGCACAGCCTTATCCTTGTGGAACACCAGGTAAGGAGGTTTACAAGACAAGGCCTGTAACTCTGCTACCCGGCGCACTGACACAACAGCCAAGAGGAAGGCCATCTTCCAAGTCACAAGACGTAATGGAATGGAAGCCAAGGATTCAAACGGTGGTCGCTGTAGAGCTCCCAGCACCAAATTGAGATCCCACTGGGGAGCAGGACTCTTAAAAGCAGGTCGAACATGAGTCACACCCTGGAAGAAGACTTTCACATCAGGAAGGACAGCAATCCGTTCCTGGAAAAACACAGACAAGGCAGAAGTCTGAACTTTGAGGGAACTCAGACTGAGCCCCTTATCCACACCGTCCTGCAAGAAGGCCAGGACAGTGGGAAGATGGAAGTCAAGTGACAACTTCTTGTCAGAACACCATGTCACGAAAGTTGACCATATGCGATGATAGATCTTGGAAGACACAGGCTTACGAGCACTGAGCATCGTCGATACCACAGAAGGAGAAAAGCCTTTCTTTGATAGAATCGAGGATTCAACCGCCATGCCATCAAATGGAGAGAGTGAACATCCTCTTTCCACAGATACCCCTGAAGAAGCAGGTCCGGACGGGCTGGAAGTGGGATCGGATCCTTCACTGACATGGCCATCAACTCCGGAAACCAGGACTGGCGAGGCCAGTTTGGAGCAATCAGGATGACAGGACAACGTTCCCTCTTCAACTTCTGGATAACTCTGACCAATAGAGGAAGAGGAGGGAAGATGTAAGCCAGGGGGAAGTCCCAAGGGATCGACAAGGCATCCACTGCTAGAGCAAGGGAGTCCCTCAACCGGGAGCAAAACACCGGAACCTTCCTGTTGTGTCTGGTAGCCATCAGATCCACCACAGGCATCCCCCACCGTTGAGTGAGCATGTGAAACACCTCTGGGTGAAGAGCCCATTCTCCGCTGTCGACGGTGTGACGACTGAGGAAGTCTGCCATGACGTTGTCCACGCCTGGAATATGAACTGCAGAGATGACAGGCACGTGATCTTCTGCCCAAGACAAAATATCCTTGACCTCCCACCAGGCGGAACCGCTTCTTGTGCCGCCTTGCCTGTTGATGTAAGCCACCGCCGTGGCGTTGTCGGACTCCACCCTGATTGGAAGACCGGTCAATTGAGACTCCCAGTGCCTCAGGGCTAGCCGGACAGCTCGAAGTTCCAGAACATTGATGGAGAGCATGGATTCCTCCAGACCCCATTTCCCCTGAGCACTGAAGCGACCCCAGACTGCACCCCAGCCCCGAAGGCTGGCATCCGTAGTGACTGTGGTCCAAGGAGGAACTAGAAAGGATTTCCCTTTCAGGAGATGAGAGAGATCTAACCACCAGTGCAGACTCGACTCGACATGAGGAGGAAGAGAAACAGACAGATGTTGATGATCTGGATGATTCTTGCACGTCTGGATCACAAATCTCTGAAGATCCCTGGAGTGGGCCATGGCAAATGGTACTGCTTCGATTGTGGAAATGAACTTCCCCACTAAGGACGACAACTTCGGTACTGGAATCTCGTCCATGTCCAGAATTCCAGCCACTCTGACAGCTATCTGGTGAGCCACGTCCTCTGGAAGAAACACCATGCATTGGCGAGTGTCGAACAGGAGACCCAGGAACAGAAGCCTCTGAGATGGAATCAAGTCCGACTTGTCCAGATTCAGGATCCAGCCATGACGGTTCAGGGTGTGCATGCACATCTGTAATTGCTGAAGGAGAAGCTCCGCTGAGGAGGCCTTCAGTAGGAGATCGTCCATGTAGGGGGTCACTCTGATCCCATCCTGATGGAGCACCGCTATCAAGGAGCCCAACACCCTCTGGAAGACCTGAGGGGCTGAAGTCAGCCCAAAGGGGAGCGCTGCAAACTGAAAGTGTCCCCTGTGGCAGGCAATCCTGAGATACCGCCTGCTCTCTGGATGAATAGGGATGTGAAGATAAGCATCCTGAAGGTCCAGGGAGGCAAGAAACTCCCCTGGAGACATTGCTGCAATCACAGAGCGCAGGGACTCCTGGCGGAAGTGGGAAGTCACCACATAGGCATTGAGATCTTTGAGATCCAAAACGGGACGGGCTCCTCCGTCCTTTTTGGCTACCACAAACAGGTTGGAATAAAATCCTGAACCTGTGTCCCCTTGAGGAACCGCCTCCAGGACCTCTTTGTCCAAGAGATCCTGAATAGCGTCGTCGAACAGACGCCTTTTTGTGGGTTCCTGAGAAGGACGAGTAAAATGGAACCGAAAAGGAGGAAGGGAAGAGAAAGGGATCCTGTATCCCTCTGACACCACCTGAAGAACCCATGGGTCCGCCACTGACTCCTCCCAAGTCCGGCGAAAAATGCGGAGACGACCGCCTACAGCCGGATGCGGACCCGGGTTCGGCGAGTCATGCCGAAGCAGTCTTGGAGGTCTTGGCCTTGGAGGCAACTTTGGGTCTCCAGGACTGTTTGGGCTTGGAGGAGGAGCGCGTAGTGGGAGGACCCGTTTGGGCCGAGGAGCGTGTCTCAGTCTGAAAGGAACGAAAGGACCGATTGCGTTTGGCTGGAAACTTTTTCTTAAAGACTGAGGGTAGAAGAGTACTTTTACCGCCAGTAGCCTCACTGATCATTTCTTTGAGTTCAGACCCAAAAAGCAAATTCCCCTGAAAGGGCAAGGAAAGCAAGGCTTTCTTAGAGGCTGTATCAGCAGACCAAATTTTCAGCCAAAGAGCGCGTCTAGCCACCACAGAAGAAGTGGAGGCCCTCTCCTTCATGCGCACAGCATCAAAAGCAGCGTCAGCAACATAGTTCTGAGCTTCAGTGATATTAGCAAGAAGCTGCAACTGTTCAGATACCGGCGCATCCTGGCGAACC
Source organism: Rhinophrynus dorsalis (assembly GCA_037306005.1). NCBI lineage: Eukaryota > Metazoa > Chordata > Amphibia > Anura > Rhinophrynidae > Rhinophrynus > Rhinophrynus dorsalis. The sequence goes on along the minus strand of CM074723.1, from coordinate 93,136,000 downwards.
GCTTCAGTCAGTCGTTCAGTCCAGGCCGCAATAGCTCTATTAACCCATGCCACAGCAAAAGTGGGGCGCATGGCTGTGCCAATGGAGGCAAAAATAGACTTAAGAGAGAGCTCTAGCTTCTTATCCGTCCAGTCCTGCAAGGCAGAGGCATCTGAGACAGCCAAAGCAGTAGATTTGGATAGTCTAGACACAGGAGCATCCACTTTGGGAGGATGAACCCATTTCGCCAACTCCGCCTCAGGAAAAGGGTAAAGTTTAGCAAACTTTTTGGAGACAGAGGAAGATCTATCAGGATTCTTCCATGCCTCAGAGACCAGACGGGCAAGAGTAGGGTTAGTTGGAAAACAAACAACTGGTTTAGATGGCTTTTTCTGAAAAACATCAGTAGGATCATAAGTAGATTCCTGAGTCAGAGGAAGGTTGAGCGTATTCAGAACCGCTCTGATCAGACCCTCAGCCGAAACTTCAGGGTCACACTCATAGGGGTCCCCAATGGACCTGTTAGATTCAATAACAGTACGTTCCTCAGCATCAGAATCCTGTAAAAGTTCTTCTTCAGAAGAATCAGTGATATCAGGAGCTCCCTGTGGCTTAGGCAAGGAGGTCCTGATAGTAGAGGGGGTCTGCCAGACCTGGAGAGCCCCCTGTACCTGAGAGGGAAAGAGTTGAAGCGTGGATCTGAGATCCCTAGTGGCAGCTTTAAACTCCCTCACCCAAGATGGCTCAATAGCGTGGCTGGGAAGCCCAGGGTTGCTATCTTGACCAGTACAATTAGGGCATAGATCCCCCACATTATCGCCATCCAGCCCTATGTGGCAAGAGGAGCAAAACGCCATGGGGGGAGCAGACCCCCCATCCTCCTTAGACTTGGGTCTAGCCCCTAGCTCCAGTGAAGTAGACATGCTCACAGCGTCAATATACCCCACTAATAACACTATCACCCAGAAAAAGTGTTAAAGATTAAAGTTTCACCCCAGAAATGTTCTAAAAACGGACTTATCTGGCCAGCGAAGGGTTAATCTGTTGAGGAGAGAGAAGGCTCGGTCCCTGCGTAGTGTACTCGCCTAGGAAAAGTACCACAAAATGGCGGCCGTCATGACAGCCAATCAGAAACGAGCGCGAACCAAGCGCTCATGGGAAATGTAGTTTTCCAGTCCAAGTACCCCAAACATTGCCCGAAGCCCCCCTGAACACCCCACATGAATAAAACACAATCCGGATGATAGATCAGGAGCCTAGAATTAAAATGAGCCCTCTCTGAAGTTGCTGTGGCAAGCAGTTCCAGAGATATGTCCCATACTGTGAATTCCCATAGAGAGTAAAGGAGCCCTTGCGTCTGAGCGGGAAAAAGCAGCGCTTAAAGGCGCGGAACACCATTTTTAATAAAGTTTAGTAAAACATTAAAAAGTGCCCAAACAAGCATGAAATACATGAGAAACATAAATAAATGAATACCCAATGCTCCAAAACTCAGAGAATAACACAGAAATTGCATAAACAGTAATAATGCAATAAAAACACCCTATGAGTGCTGGAGTGTATTAAAACTCCCAAATACAAGCCCATCAAAAGGACACTGTGGGGACAAGTGGACCTTCAGCACTCAATGGGTGACTCACCTTTCTTGCTGGACTTCTGTCTTCAGGTGACCATGATAAGGAGGGAAAGAACCAGAGGTAAATTCCCCAACAGGGGAGCTGCTTAACACAAGCTGTCCCCTCTTCAGGGCATAAGGTCCACAGAAAATCCCTGGAAGCTGCACCAGCCACTTTAAAGAGGGCAATTCACAGCCATGGTCACCCTCCTAATGGTGGTATTCCATATTTGAAGAAAAAATAATAAAATACTAAGATGCATAGATGTTCTCTACCTGGTGTGCAGGCACACCAGGAACAAATCAATCTAGTGGCTCTGGCCAGAAGGTGGCTTAAGTAAGAGGGGAGGCTCCGCCCCTTGCAAATTATTTGCATAGTTGTTCCTGCCTATTAAAGGGGACTTACGCCTCCCAGAGTACCAGTGACCTGTATTGGACGACAGTGAAAAATATATAAAATGCAACACATCTATGAGACAATACAAATAACATGAATATAATTAAAACCACATATAAATTGTAATGTTGTATATTAAAGGGTCAGCAATGTCCCATAAAAAAATGCTGGTTTTTTTTTAACCTCTACAAAACTAACTATATGCCACAAATCTTATCTCTCAAACCGCTATGGTTTGAGAGATATTACTTATTCAAAGTTCCCCCCTCCCTCCCCTTCTCCTGAAATCAGTGTTGTGCTGACAGCAGGAGATCCCGGTCCGGGGACCAGCTGGCAGCTCTGCAGCAGAGCTGAAATATAGTTATTGGAAAATAATTACTTCACTGGAAAGGTCCGCAAAGTGTGCCTGATTTGCAAGCACACTTTGTAGACCATTCCAATTAAGTAATTAATTTCCAATAACATGATTTCGGCTCTGCTGAAGAGCCTCCTTGAGTCGGCTGACTTGAATCTCCTGCTGTAAGTTTTACAGCTGACATCAGGACAAGTGGAGAGAGGGGGGAACTTTGAAAGCGAATACCTCTCAAATCATAGCGGTTTGAGAGATAGGACTTGTGGCATACAGTTTATGTTTTTAACCTCTACAAAACTATAAGCATTTTTTATGGGACATTACTGTCCCTTTAATGTGAGAAATATGCTCTAAAAAATACACATATCTTGTTCTGAAGCTAAAATGTTATTGATCTATCAAGTCATGAGTACGTGTACATTTTGCCACACTAATAAGAGTATCAGTCAGATTAACAACATACACATTATATATCGCCATAGCTGCTTTTTTTAAATTGTATTGATGTTATCACTTACAGAGTAACAAAACAATAGATGCATTGTACATATGAAACCTCCAAACGAAACTCAACATACCGGTTACTCAGGTTATCTCAAGTTATGTTGAAGACTCTATGAAACCCCAAAATACTAAATGCACATATATAATTAAAGGCTTACAGTATCATGCATTCCTCGTTATTTTGAATGTATCTAGTTTAGCTATATATTAGAACATTTCTGTACTTAAATGACTACTTTACCACAGAGTATTTCATCACCTAGTGTCATTTTTAATTTTCATGTATCACATTTTTATTTATACTAGTATTTCTATACTAGGTTTTATATTCACGATCTTGGTACTGTAAAGAGGCTTGTTGCCACGAAACGTGTACAATTTTAAGCCATATATTTCTATTACCATATATTGTGTATTTCTGATTATCTAATACATTTTTATAAGGAAGTCCTGCTGCTGCTGTTCTCTCCACGGTCGGTCTCCTCGGACAGTTCTTGAGATACTTCACACCTGAAGGGAGACATCATCAGTCTGACCATAACTTATTGTATCACTCCTGATTTCTATTTTATTACACTTACAGTGCTACACTATCAGGCACTTTCAGTTTTCTTTGTATCCTCTTGTCATACAGATCTTCTGTTGACTCAAATCAAATTTTATGTTACACTCATGTTTTCCATAACATAGGAAAAACATATATATGAGTCCTACTCTTTCAGATGTCACATTTGTCGTACACACATGGTTTACCAGTGCATCTGTCCTCACCGATGGCAACCTTGCACTATATACATTGTCTTTTTTCACAGATAAAACCATTAGGATTCATGTGTGTTCCGTGTCCTATAAGTACCCTAATATCACAGGTAGGCATTTTTTATAGGATGCCTGTCAATTGGAATTTGATGTGTACTACTGTCACAAAAGTTGGAAGTCCTGTAGGCAATTTCTATAGCAACAAAGGTCGATCATCGCTCTCTGTCCCTTTTGTTTATTCTAGGTATTTCCCCCAGCACTAACCCCATGGGACTAGAACCACTGTCCTCAGCTTAGTGCATGCACTCAGAGACCATAATATCTCTGAGTACATGCAGACTGCCTGGAGCCTCTAAGTTGAATGCTTACACTCGGATAGCTCAGCCTCAGTCCAGAGTGCTGAAGTTGGAGTCCTAAGCCTAAGAACCAGGGAACATAGTGTGGGGGGAGACCTGGGATGTCCCAGACAATCTCATGTAGTGTGTGTCACATGTGTGCTTTCTGCTGTCCAAAGTTGAGTGCTGGGCTGACCCAATCATTGAACAAGCTCTCCCAGTTATGGTATATAGTAGAGCCGTGCAATACTCTCCCAAGACCCACATAACTATTCACTATTATGAAATGTTATTCATGTGTGCTGATTTTCATGACATCACTATTGTGTTCTAACTATACACTTATTCTTCTAAATATCACTATTTTGTTAATTTCTACTGTCTCTATATTGTATAGATATTCAGTCAGATTATGATAGTACTGACCTCATAAAAGCAGACCCTATTTGTGTCACAAAAGCAGCTGACTTTGGATGCAAGAGATGGCATGAACAAATAGATGAATCCTCCTGTGTACCATAATGTTTCAGAATAGAGTTGCACTCAAATTCCACCTGACTAGAGAGCATCTCTTGCAGACCTGGGGTGATTCTCAGGCCAGCCTTTGCTTAGGTGTGGGTCTGTAACGTTGCTAAATTCAGAGAAGAACATCATGCTCAAATGTCTCATGACACTCCCATGGGCCCTGAGCCCTCAGTGGAATAAAGAAAAGGATTATTCAGTAAATATAAAAAATCCCTTTTCATGAGACTGTCTTTTAGGATGTTTACAGTTTTAATCCTATAACAAAGTCCTAGAAAGCGTCGCTCACTGTGTGCGTAACCGCACATGCGCAGTAAGGACTCATAGGACGGGCTGATCTGTAGCGGAGAGCTCTGGAAGGCTGACAGCCTGTCTGTGCTCTCGGCTCCGGGGCAGCAGCAGAGGTGGCTGGGTTACAAACTGTCACTCAGCGCCTCCGATGCTGCCCCAGAGCCGGAAGCACAGACAAGCTGTGAGCCATCCGGAGCTCCCCGCACCGGATCAGCCCGTGTATACAGGCTTTGTAACTAGTACACTGATATATATAGGTAGAATAAGCAAAATAAGACATTGTAAATGTAGCCAGTTATTTCTAGATAGTCTTCAGATTCTTCAGTATATTGAGTACGGAAACATAATTAAGACAAAAAGAATCAACAGGAGACTAAGGGTTTTATGCTGAAAAAAGCCTGATTGGACAATCCGATTAAAGTCAGTTTTAGCATTGCTATTTATTTAGTTAGACTGGAATATTCAAAACCATAATGTTACTTTTGAAATTGTTAAATTTTTTTCACAAAATGGTAGAAAGAAACATTCAACCAGGCTTTTGGGGTCTTTTGTACAAAATAAAAATTGCACTGTTTTACCATTCAAGGGGTTAAAAAGCCCATTTATGGAAGCATAAGGACTTTTTTTATTGCTCCCTTCGGGTGCACTTTTTTAAAAACATAATTACTCCACTTTTTTGGAAATTTTGGTGCTAATACCATCATTGTACTTAAGGGAACACACGATTTATAGAAGTTTGAACCTGCTAGCTGTTAAGACCATTTATCTAACATTGTCTTTCATGTTATGGTGTTTTCCGATCTCTTTGCATATATTTTGCTTTGCAAGCACACTTTGTAAACTGTTCCAACGAAGTATTTCTTCATAAAAGTCGTGTTTTCGGCTCTGCTGAAGAGCCTCCGTCTGGTCAAATGACCGGATTCTGCATTTGTCAGGTAAAGCTCTGACGTATGGAAAAGGGGAGGGAGGGAGAGTGTAAATGCTACAAACAGAAAAACTATGAAGATTTGAGACCTGGGAAGTAGATCATCTAAATTCTATTATTAACATCTACAATTTTAGACGTTTTTATAAGAAAGTAATACTATCTCTTTAAAGGGTTAGGAATGTCATATATAAATAAAAAGTATTATTGTAGATCTTCAAAAAAATAAATCCATCGATGCCAGTCCAATCTCTCAAAACTTTATGGTTAAGTTCCCCCTCCTTCCCCTTTCATTGACATCAGCCTCTTGCTGACATCAGGAGATCCTGGTCCCAGGACCGGCAGGCTGCTCTTCAGCAGAGCCGAAATACCGCAATCTAAAAATAAATACTTAATTGGAATGGTCTACAAAGTGTGCTTGCAAACCAGGCACACTTGGTAGACTGTTCCAATGAAGTATTTCTTTTTAGATTGTTATTTCAGCTCTGCTGAAGAGCAACCTCGAGTCGGCCAACACGAATCTCCTTCTGTCAGCTTTACAGCTGATATCAGGGAAAGGGGAGGGGGGAAGTCTACAGCTGACATCAGGGAAAGGGGAGGGGGGAAGTCTACAGCTGACATCAGGGAAAGGGGAGGGGGGAAGTCTACAGCTGACATCAGGGAAAGGGGAGGGGGGAAGTCTACAGCTGACATCAGGGAAAGGGGAGGGGGGAAGTTTATCACCGAATTCTCTCTCAGACCATAAAGGGTTTAGAGATCGGACTGGCATCGATGGATTTATTTTTTGAATACCTAAAATATTATTTTTTATTCATACAAGACATTACTAACTTAAATACAGATGACAATGCCCTAGCAATAAATAAGTGGACATTAATTTACCAGAAGACTTGACAAGTTAGGTGTCCTTCAAACAAAAGTCAGGAATATACAGTATATCTACATAATATTTCTTATTTTTTTTGTAGTCCACAGCAACTTGTTTGTTTAAAATATGATAAATTGTGTCCCTCACTAACCATTCAGTTCTAGCAAAGCAAATTGTTTGCTGTGAGGTGGCAAGATAGAGGAACAAAGATCACTATATAAAGGAAATAGATACCTATACATGACAGATATGTGCAGATAGCTGGATATACCTAGATAAATTAATTGGCTAAACTAAGAGCCATTTATTCTTACAGCATGATTTGCCTTTAAAGTGTTAGTAATGTCCAACAAAAAGTTTTTTGCATTTAGAATAGCTTAAAAAGCTGAGCTAAATGCAAAAAACTGTATCTCTCAAACCACTATGGTTTAAGAGATACAGGCGTTTAAAGTTTGCTGTCTCCTACTGACAGCTGTAAAGCTGTCAGCAGGAGATTTGTGTCGGTCGACACTGAGGCGCTTGAGAAGTGCCGAGATCTCGTTACTTACAAGGAATCCCTTCATTGGAATGGTCTAAAACGTGTGCCTGGATGGATATTTATATATATATTATATATATTTATTAAGATATTCAACGTTACTACCCCTTTAAAGGTTTGGTAATGCCCAAAATAAAGTTGATCTGTATGTTACATTTAAAAAATAACATTTGGGAAAAAGTCCTCTCTCTCAAACCTTTATGGTTTGAGAGATATCCTCCTCTAAAGTCCCTCTTCTCCTGATGTCAGCTGTAAAGCTGACAGAAGGAGATCCGTGTCAGCCAACACGAGGAGGCTCTTCAGCAGAGTCGAAATAGCGCGATTTAAAAAGAATTACTTCTTTGGAACGGCCTAAAAAGTGTGCTTGAAAACCAGGCACACTATGTAGACCGTTCCAAAGAAGTGTTTCTTTTTAAATCGCACGATTGTGGCTCTGCTGAAGAGCCGCATGTCGTTCCCAGACCATGAACTCCTGCTGTGAGCTTACAGCTGACGTCAGGGAAAGGGGAGGGAGAGGGAAACTTTAACGGAGGATCTCTCTCACACCATAAAGGTTTGAGAGATAGGACTTTTTTAAAATACATTATTTTTGTAAAATCTAACATATAGCATCAACTTTATTTTGGGCATTACTAACCCTTTAACCGAAACAATGTATTCAGTCCTCAAGATCAAGAGGTTAAAAAAAAAAAAAAGCTCTATTCAAATGCATGGGAATTGTTATTAGTCTCCTACGGTGCAGCTGGTTTGCTCCAGACTCCAGTTTTCTTTTATAAATATAGGCCACTGTTTGAAAACACGGAGGCTATCCTCATTAAGGTGGTTTTCATGCAGACATTTTAACACTTTCAGTGCGCTGTAGAGCGCTGTAAGTAAAAAGTATGTGACGTACTATGACCGCCACTGGTCCTTAATGGTATAAGGATCGTGACGGTCATAATACGTCATCTGGGCCTTAAGGGGTTAAGAAACCATCATGGATCATACACTGCATTTGCTGTGATTTGCATTTCTGCACCAAAACCTATACATGAGTTTATCAATCATTACAAGAACTATACTGCTACTATAATCACCAGTTAGTGCTTATACAGAATTCTAGGATTGTCGCAGTCCTCTCCACCCCAGTAGCACGGCCTTGCAGCTGATGTACCTAGAATAATTAAAGTAGTCCTGAAGCAAACTAACTGCACCATAGGGAGAAATAAAAATGTCCAGAATTCCCACGGATTTCAGTTGAGCTTTTAATTCATTGAATACTAGAGTGGTAACTAATGAAGATCTCCTACCTGTGGCAAAGACTTATCCCCAGCAGCATGCAACTTTAACTTCATCAGGGCCACCTTTGCTGCAGTTTCACTATTCTTTGCTCCCCTTCGGACCTTGCAGGTTGGAGCAGACTTCTTGGAATCTGAAAAAGGATAATACAACAGGCGTCTGATATTCAGATTTTAAAGTGACACATTCTCCTGATTTCACATGAACAGCAGTAAGATTAAACTGTATACAAGTTATCTGGACAAGGAACTTGGAAAAGGAAGATAATTATTCAGCATTTTAAAAGTAACTACAAAAATAAAGCACAAGGGAGTAAACAGGGGCGTTAAATTGTAATTCAAAAAAATATTTCTATTTTCAGACTTGTCCTATGTAAAACAAGATTATTTCCTTTGCTTCAGTCAAAGGCTATGTCAACGCAAATTAATTTTTTTTATAAAATGCAATTTTGTAAAGAAGTCACCAGGTGGTGTTTGCTGCCTGGTAGTGATGTTCCATAAAATGGCATTTTGCAATCCACTGGATACCCCTCTAGAACTCAAACGATTAAAATAATTTCATGCTGCAATACATTTTGAATGAAGCACCACCCTGCAGTGGGTGTACTCTGGCTTTACCCAGCAAATACATCTCTACTGTAATCCTGTAGTCTTCCATAAATAAGATTCACTGTTACTGTCACATTTTAAACAATTAAGAGAGACTACATCAGGGTGGGCAGCCCTGCAGCTACCGTCTGACTACAACTCAACCTGTATAACAAAGCAGTTGGGAAGCCAAAGATGACCTATCCCTGGACTCAGGGCTGTATGTCCAAAACAAAAGTGGAGGATTTCTGGGCCAAACTAATGGCATTATAGGGGAGAAGTAAACATTCCCATTGATTTGAATGGCGATTTTTTTTCGTTTTAAATTATTATTATTATTATTATTTTTTTTTTTTTTTTAAGAAAAAGGAGATTTGACAGTCGTGCAAAAGTACAAAGGAATTCAGAACATATCCTGTAATGTGGTGATAATCATACATATTGTACAATACAAAGGAAAAGTACAATCACAAGATCTAAATGTAGAGGGAGAAGTGTTCATGTCATTGAGAAAAGTCAGAGAAAAAAAGGAGGTCTAGTTAAAGGGATAGTAACACTTCGTTTTAACTTTATTTTATTTTGTAGGCATTAAAAAAACATGAAGAATGATATAAGTCTTATCTCTCAAACCTTTATGGTTTATGAGATATTCACAAGCAAAGTTCCCCTCCCTGCCCCTTTTACCTAGTGTAAGCCATCTCTTCTCAGATGTGAGTCTGGTTGTATGACAGTACAGATAACAGAAGGGGACAATTTTCTTTGTATGAAAACAATGAAAGCCCTTCCCCCCCCTTGACAAGTTTTTCAGCTTTTTCCATTATCTTAATTGAAGATTGTCCCTCTCTGCAGTCTACCTGGGCATCTCCCTTCTGATCTGGTTGAACAGGGGGGGGGATACTTTGTTTGTGAATATCTCTTAAACCATAAAGGTTTCAGAGATAAGACTTATATCATTCTTCATGTTTTTTTAATGCCTACAAAATAAAATAAAGTTAAAATGAAGTATTACTATCCCTTTAAGAAAGGGAGAAAGGAAAGAGAGGGCAGATAAGAAAGACAAACAAAGGGGAAGGGAAGGAGGGGGTGGGACAGGGAGCAGTCCTCTCGGCCTCAGGACTCCGGCAGTACACCGCTACACATCCATTTAAGGGGAATGAGAGGCAAGATAGGAGGTCCAGGGGGACAGCTGAGATGTGAACCTCTCCAGTGTGTTGAGCTGAATCGCACATAAATCGATATTATTGATCAATTTTGATTTCCAAGGGAAATGGGGAGAGGTAAGGGTGACTTCCTGTGGAGTGATATGCAAGTTTTTGCAGCAGTTAGTCCAATAAACCACAGTTAAATAAATGTTTGTTGCCAGATGTGTGTAACAAAGGGCTGCAAGGTTTACCTTAGCAAGGGACACAGACTAGTATAATTCCAGGGATTCATGAAGGGCCAGTAAGGGCTCAGATGGGTTCATGAGAAAGGTCAATACATCATTCCCAATCCAGGCTAGTTTGAAGAGATGAAGGCCCCGCTGGATGCCCAAGACAGAAGTGTTGCATCTAATAACGTTCAGAAGGAGTTCAAGAGGTAGTATGAAGAGGATTGAGGAAAGAGGACAGCCTTGCCTAAAGCCATTAGTAATGGGGAATGAAGAGAGGATCCCATTAGCTCTGACTTTTTGTACAAAGAGAAGATCACATAAAGAATATTGGTCCCACAACTATCCATTGTAGAAATGCAGCAGGATAGTCCAAGCTAACATGGTCAAATGCTTTTGCGGCACCCAATAAAACTAACAGGATAGGTATGCCAGTGAATGCAAATGCTTGGCTAAGGGGTAGGGCTCACAACACAACAGTCCCCTTTGAGTTAATTTGTGTACAAAGGCCATCCATAAGCCCTTGATAGACCACCAAGATGTTGAATAAATGAGACATAGTGAAAGTGTCCTTGTCACCTAAAAGTATCCATTCATAGGATGGCAAGTGTAGACAATAAGCTTTAAAGTGGCTCTATCACCACTTTACAAGTTTTCTTCAATATGTAGAATAGTTTGCGAATAACTATAAAATGTTATGGTTTTTAATAAAAAAAAAAAAAAAAAAAAAAAAAACCCTTAATTGCGAGAAAATTACATTTTAAAGTCACTCTCCCCAGCATCCTCCGCTGAAGGAGGCGTTCTTTTAGTAAGCTGGAGAGATCTCATTGGCAGAGATCGATATCTAGTCAATGAGATTGCTCCAGCTTACTAACAGAACGCCTCTGTCATCGGAGGATATTGGGGAAGTGACGGGAGCAGAGGCTGTGCGGCAAACTGCGGTAAGAGAAGTTTAGCCAGAAGTAGGCTGCTGGGCATACTTTAAAATTTAATTTTCTCACAATTAAGGTTTTTTGTTTTTTTAAAAAAAACAATAAAGCTTTATAGTTATTTGCTAACTATTCTACATATTAAAGAAAACTTGTAAAGTGGTGATAGATCCACTTTAATGTAAAAGTAGAGCAATTGCGGTGCAAATGAACAGCCCCATAATGGACATCTACAAATTCATATTTATTTAAATTGGGATTTTAACCCCTTGCATGCTAAAAATATTGAGGCTGAAATATTGAAAGGAAATGGTGTACTTGTGGAGCAAACCAAGTGCATATATTTAATTGGAACGTAACCATTTCAGTGCCAGAAAGGTGTCACCTGTTTAGCACTGAACGGTTGAAGATTATTATATTAACCCTTTTAGTGCCACAAGTGTATCCAAGGCATTGCAAAGCAAAGCCTTTAACTGCTAGAAGGGTATCCATGGGTTAAATGAACTGAGATTTTAATGTCTCCCCTTTTGGTGAGATTTGTTCTTTTAGAACTGGTCCTGTGGGTCTCAGTATATCAGTGTCAAAATGTTTAGCATTGAAGGGGTTAAAAAGGATATTGCAATCCATTGGGGTGTCAGGGTGGCCATAGCTATACCTAACCTGCTTCCCCTCTTAACCTGTTGTCTTCAGTGAGAGATCCAGAGATCACACAATGGTATTTCCTTCAAGAGCCTTCTCTGTGTGTACAGAAAAGACCCCTAAACCCTGCAGTGCAATGGCTAGTGGGAGTTGTAGTTTGCTGCAGCTTTAAAGCCTACAATCCAATCGCCTAAAAAGAATACAAGTGTCATTGTCCCCCAGGAAGAGGTACTGTACAGCGAGCTTGGAGATGTTCCTGATGTGTGTGTGAGATCTCCCCAGGACATTGCCTGGCAATGCGCTGTAGAAGACGCTTGGTTGCAAGTCATAGTTAGAATTCACGTCTGTGAAATCGTTCTACATCCAAGGAAACTCCGGACATACCTTGCATTACGTCCAGCAGCAGCAATATCAATGCCATGTGCAAGGCATGCAGACAAAACAGTTAGTTAACCCCTTGAGTTCCATAGAGGTATGCAAAGGGTTAAGTAATTGTTCTGTCTGCATGGCTTGTCGACGGCATTGATATTGCTGTTGTGGACATAATGCAAGTTATGTGAGGAGTTTTCTTGGATGTACAATGATTTAAAGGACATAAAAACTAGGTCTGAGGCTATGAGCAGCAGCTGATCACACAGCTGCTGTGGGCAGACTGGTGAGAGGCTGGGATAAGTGGAATTTGTTGTGGTACTTACTGTGGTGGTTGGGAGGATGGCAAGGCTGATGGGCCCCAAGGGACTGGGGGAGTACTGGAGCTCCTTGTCCGATGGGTTTGAGGTAGTGGGTGCTTACACCTGGGCCAGCTGCAACACCTGCTTGTGATATTGGGCACATACCAAAGGGCATGAGGTACGCGAGGTGAAGGGCAGGTGGATGTACAGGGGGGAATGGTGTCCCAGCTTTAAGGGATGATATGGGGTCTGCCACAGCATGAGTACTCCGTGCAGGTAGGAAGAGGCGTGGACTAACGGAGTGCAGGATGGGTAGGGGATCGAGCGCTATGGAGATGGGAGACATAGCGGGGCCAGTTTATGTGAGGAATAAGAGATGCATATGGTATGCATGGCAAAGTGTTCCATACTGTTGATTTTTCATAATGAGTCTGAAGTTAAAAAAAGGCTTTCTGAGAACAGAATGAGTTGTTTGAAGCTGCGGAGAGTGGTTATGCGATGAGTCTGGGGGAGAGGAGAAAGAGCGTAGAAAGTGCAAGAAACAGCTTACTGGTGAGGCCAAGAGTATAGGGGAGAGGACAAAACACAGAGAGAGGAGAAAGTCAGGGGAAGAGCTTAGGGGAGAGCCGATCAGTATAGGGGAGAGGACAAACTGTGAGAGGAGAAAGTTCGGAGGAAGAGCTTAGTTGAAAAGTGTGTGACTCTATGCAGAGATTTTCGCAGGAGTGTGCATGGGGCCGAACGCCCCGCTTAATGTTGCAGAGATGTGAATGGTGGAGACACGCATATCTCCTCCTCCTAACCACACCGGGGTATCTGTGTGTGTCACGTCTGGAGAACTGCTGGTCACCACCTTTTCATTTATAGTATAGATAAGGGAAAAACAGTCCAGTCCTGGACTCTTATCAAGGGGGAACGAGGCAAAAGCATAAGTTCTCTTAACGACATAACAGAATACAAATCGAGTTTAGGAATATTTGCACGCTTAAGAAAGGTCATAAGTCTGTCTCGTAGTGAACCCTCATCTGGGCAGTTCTCAAGAATACGAATGCTGTACAAAGAATGATAACATTCCTTGAAGCGTTCAGGTAACCTTTCCACCCTAATCAGCGGGATGCCCAGAGTGTCCTTCAGGCATTGGATAAAGGATTGTCTCGTTACTTAGAGAAGCTAGGTTTTCCCCCATTAAGTGGGGATTTTAACCCCCTTCAATGCTAGACAGGTCTTTAATACATTGAAAAGCAATGAGTGGGAAACCGCTACAGCATTCAAGGAGATAAATCCACTTTTAAATGTAATTTCTAGCTCTTCCCTATAGTGCAGTTGGTTTGCCCCAGAAAGCCTCCAATTTTCTTTTGACCACACAGCCCATAAATGTTTTTACATTTTTCATTGTTATACAAAAACATTATGCTCAGATGCACGGTTGCAGAACTGCTGGATTTTAAAATAGTTTTAAAATGAATGTTCATTTTCAAAGCAGACCTATAGATTATTATTATTATTCATTCATTAAAAAATGTTACCCAACATTATGTTTTATTTTTCTAATGTACACGGTTTTTCTTTAATTTTAAAGAGGATTTATCACCCTTCATAGTCTTCCCTTCCGTGGAAGCTTCCATCTTGCTTTTTTGAAAGCAGTTACATTATCTGCAAGTACAACATTCTGAGGTTAAGCATTCCATAGCTTTACCACCTTTACTGTATAAAAAAAAAAAACAAAAAAAAAAAAAAACAGCCTTTGTTTTAGTCGAAAGCAGCTTTCCTCTAGTCTTAATGGATGACCTCTTGTTCTTAGCTCAGCTCTTTGTGTAAATAATTCATTGGATAGTTCTTTGTATTGACTTTGAATGTATTTGTAAATGGTAATCATATAATATTTCTATAAGGCAGGGGTAGTCAATTATTAGACCTCCAGCTGCCAGGCACTAAATCTCTCCATGGCTGGTTAAGGATCATGGGAGCTGTAGTCTCCCAGCAGCTGAAGCTCCAGTATTTGACTATTATTACTCTAAGGCATTTTTTTTTTGCAATTGCTTTTCTTACACTTACTAAAATGCAAAGTACTACCATATGATAGGTGGGAATTCGGCTCTGCACAAGAGCACTGGTATTTTTGGGGTTTGTGATGTCAGTCTCATCTCTCATAGCACAAGCCGCCAGATACGGAAATAGAGCTCCTACCTTCACTTCAGAAGGCAAAGTGGGATGAGTCATGTATTAACCCCTGAGCTACGTGAGCATGTTAGTCATAATAATGGACACATGGGCAGTCTTTTAATTAACTTGGGTTTTTAGGCTTTACTGTTCCTTTAAAACACAAACTGCAACTAAAAAAGCCTCTGTACTTTTGTTATTTTTATTAAATAAAATAGCTATTTTGTGTTTATGTAGGCTAGCAATATTAAAATAATAGCTTACTTTGAATATTTTGGCTAACTGTCCCTATATTGTCTTAATTACGTAAAATAAATTGGTGTAATGGCAAATTTCAGCAAATGCAGAAGCAGAGTATCTAGCTGTGAGCCCCAGTGGACTAACAGGACAGCAGAATTGGGGTCTGAAGAGAGACCCCCTTCCCTTACAGAAGTGCCTCAGGTGAATCTAGGATGCATTACACAGGCCAGTCCTCCATAAACCATCTATCTGTATGAAGCTTGGCAGCCTGACATAGCAGATCTATGAGGAATGTACACAGCACAGGAGTTTCTTGCCAAGAGGCACAGATGATTCTGGGTTGAATACAACAAAGTCACTTTTTTTAAAGCATGTGTAGCAAATGTGACAACTGCCATTTAACAGCTTAGGTGATAGAGACATCTTTAATGTAATGTGCTGGCGATGTACTTAGCATTCAAGGGGTTAACAGAAAAAAAAAGTCAGACGTTTTCAAGAAAATGTTTTCAATAAGTTCCTGTGGATCAAACAGAACTAACTTATGAGACAGATGCTGGACAACAGAGATGAATAATAGTTAAACCGCTTACGGTTTCTTTGAGGCTGCTTTACTTCTACTCACCTATAATTTCTTTGACAAGTTGCTGAGTAGCAGCCATCCGTGGTTTGGGGATATCCAGTTTATCACATTCATGATCTGACTGATGACGATGGCTGCAATATCACAAGCGCGTTACGTCAATTAAGAAAAGTTAAAATATGACACACAATAAGACGAAATCATTTTCTTCTGATACACATACCTCAGGCAGAAGTGCTTTTCACAGAACGGGCACAGAATCTGTACCAGTTCCTTTACGCTGCAGTCTTTATATGTACATGGGTAAAGAGTGTTACCCACCGATTTCCCAGAATCATTACTGGCCGTTACCTATAACAAAGAATATACAAGAGCAGTTCAGTAAAGTCATTTGTTGGAAAATACGTTGAATCACATCCTATATAATAATTCACAAGAAAGTTTGTAACAACGCAGTCATGAGCAGTAGAGACTGCCCGTGATGAGGCTGATACAGATACTGAGCATGACTGCACCGCAACCAGCTGGCACTGTATCAGCCGTGGCATGGGCAGTCTCTACTGTGCATGACTGCCCTGCAACTTGCTGGCACCGTATCAGCCGTGGCATGGGCAGTCTCTACTGCGCGTGACTGGCTGGCAGTGGCACTGTGGCCCGTGTAATGGGCTCTTCAACTAGTTATTGAATAAAATACAATATGTAACATAATGATTAACATAGAAACAGGCCAGTTTTTCAAGAGGTCCGCATTTGATCACCATTAAATATGGTTGATCTCTGACTGATAAAGTATAATGCTTTTTGTTCAGGTGAAAACTACACAGACTTAAAATGGTACACAGCAAATATAGGCAACTGCACATATACAATGAAAAAAAACATAAACAGACTTACTTGATTGCGGTCTGAATGACTCAAATCAAGTTAGTCTATCAAATAAATTAAAAGCCACTTATGCCCAAGGCAGTGGTTCCCCAATCGATATTCATTTACCTCCACAAGATCATGTGTTTGGGATTTCCCTGCTTGAGTACAGAAAAGTTAAGCAGATATTCACCCATTTAATTAACACAACTGTGCACAAACAGGGAAGTCCTATCGACATGGCCTGTTAGGGGTCCCTGGGGAAAGTGTTGGGAACCAATGACCTAAGCAATATTGCCCCTTTAAGTCAGGATATAGTTAAAACTGGTCTGTTGGTGTGACCTAATCGCTGGAGGGAAGAATGACTGACTTAAGCCGTTTGATGTTAGACCAATGCATTGGAGAGGACTTTAGAATTCGGATGGTTAAAACCACATTTTGGAATTTACAATAATGATTCAGAGCAAATAAAGAGATGTTGGGAGATTGTAAGTTACGCAAAGACGTACTAGAGCATTTTTGAAATAATCCAACAGCACCAAAATGTCTATCTTTTTGAATGCCCACGACCTCTCATTCAAGTAGTTAAAAGCCCCATTTAAATTAATGTGAATTTGGTGACTATTATTTTTCTTATGTCCCGTGTGGAACACAGGAATCACTGGATAAACGCACATATTCAGAGGCGGACACTTAACCTGCTTCATTTTCACCCTATCTGGACATGCTCAGTTTTAAAATGACTTTCCAACAGATTTGATGCAGGGTGAAAGTCTCTCTTAGCCTTCTTTTTTTATTTTATGCTCATAGGAAATGGGGCTGTATAATCCTCATTTAGGCAGGCTCCTATCTCTGGCTTCCTTGGATAGGCTGAACCAGAGCACAGACTTGAAGGACCAAAGTCTGATGGAGGATGACTAGCATTTTCATCAGCCTTTTCCTCATGGCTTTCTCTGCACTTACTTGCCTCAGAGGAGGCTGAAGAGTCCAGATTCTATCTCTCAATTATTATATACTAGTGTAAAAGCCCGTGTATACGGGCCAAAGCTTGTGATAAAAGACCAGATGTATGTTTGTTCGATGCAGTCATGTCCAGTAGAGACTGCCCGAATGCACAGAAGTAGTCATGCGCAGTAGAGACTGCCGTTTGGGCAGTCTGCCTTTACTGGTGTCGTTCCTTTCTACCAGCTGTCTCTCTCCCTCTCCCTTTACTGATGTCTTCTCTCTCTCCATCCCTCTCTTACCCTCTCCCCTTGCTGGTGTTTCTCTTCTCTCTTACACTCTGCCCTTGCTGGTGTTTCTCTTCTCTCTTACACTCTGCCCTTGCTGGTGCTTCTCTTCTCTCTTACACTCTGCCCTTGCTGGTGTTTCTCCTCTCTCTTACACTTTCCCCTTGCTGGTGTTTCTCCTCTCTCTTACACTTTCCCCTTGCTGGTGTTTCTCCTCTCTCTTACACTCTCCCCTTGCTGGTGTCTATTCTCTCTCTAGTTCCCTGTCACACACTGCCCTTGCTGATGTCTCTCCAGTTCGCTCTCCTCTCTCTAATGTCTCTCACACTCTCCCCGTGGTGGTGTGTCTCCAGTTGTCTCTCACACTGTCCCTGTGGTGATGCCTCTCCAGCTGTCTCTCGCACTCTCCCCATACCAGTCTTTCTACGCTTCTTGCTGTCTCTTCCCCACACACGTCCCTAAATACCTCATTCGCTCTGTTGTTACGTGTCGTCACCACCTGCTAGCCGTTGCAGACAATCCCCGAGCTCCCGTGCCTGCCCGCAGCTCTCGGAGGTTGACTGGTTTGGCTGGCTGGTTCCCCTGTGCTGTTAGCTCTCTGCTTGCTCAAGCACGTCCTTGTGTGCCCGGTTTGTGCCAGCATCAGCACCCCCCCAGACATGGGGCTGTCTTTGAGCTCTGAGCCTCTGGATGGCACATTCCTAGTTACCTCATTCACTCTGTTACATCAGTTTTCGCCATCCGAGCAGTCTGTACTGAGCATGACTGCTTCTGTGCATTCGGGCAGTCTCTACTGCATCGGACAAACCTACATCTGGCCTTTTAGATTATTATAGGATATGAAATGTGTATATTACATACATACATAAAGACACACACCCCCAAACAAGAGTGCACATGTCCTTAATTTACTGCACCAATGGGATTCTTATTTAACCTCTACACGGCCTTTCTCCCAAGGAATTCATTACCCTGTCCCTATTCTACCTATTTTTTTTTTGGTCCTTGAGACGTTCTCCTTATTGGTCCTATTGGGACAGTGATGTTTTTATTGTCTTTTTATTAACATTTATATATTTTTTTACTTTTTTGGGTTGTGGTGTCTTTAAGAAAACTAACGCACAGCAGCCATATTGGATGAAACATAGAAAGCTGCAATGGTGTGGGACTACATGAAGTTACTGGGTTACCTAGTTTCTAGAGACAATCCCATTTGCTCAATTCCATGCACTGCAGCTGCAGCTGGAAATTCTCAGAACTTATCCAGACAGCATTCTCATCTCCCTTGTATTATGTCCAACTAACCAGACAAAGGTGGACCTTCTCTCATGGCTTCAGCAGAATGGCCACTGGTTAACCCCCAACTGGATCATAGTTCTGACAGATGCCAGCCTGACAGGCTGGGGTGCCACAATGGGTCCTTAGATGGCTTAGGGCCTTTCGACCAGGACGGAGAGTCTTCTGTCAATCAGTTCTTACACAAGCACTCATCCTGTCCTGCTACTGGACTACTATAAACAACTTGGTCTTCCTGCCTCCCAATACAATACACAGATCCATACAGAATGCTGCAGCAAGAATACCTTAATGTCAACTAGGTTTGTCCCTGCCCCCCTCCTCCTCCAATGGCTGCCTATCAGACTCTGGATAGCTTAAAAAATATTGCTTCTATCATTCAAGATCCTTCTCTTCTCTACCCCTTCCAACATTTCCACTCTGATCTCCTGGTATACCCCATCCCGCCACTTATGATCAGCCAATGATATTCTTCTCTCAGCTCCTTTTGTGTCTACAGCCCTCTCACACAACCCTTTTTCTCTCATTGCTCTGTGGAATGCCCTACCTTCCAACTTGCACCACTGCACCTCTTGTGATGTTCAAATCAAGTTTAAAATTGTACCTTCTCAACAAAATTTCAACAAGCTAGAAGGCACTGACTTTGTACATGTAAGGCTCTTATAATTTACTTAGTTTATTATTTGCCCCCTATCCTGACCAGAACTCTGGCATTGTATTCTGCACTTGACCCTTATGTACTCTGTATGACTCCCATTATTACTTTAAATTGTAAGCTTTCAGGCAGGGACCTCACTTCCAGTGTTTCACTTTGTAATGCACTTGTAACCCTGTAGTGTCTAAACCCTTAAATTGTACAGAGCTGTGTACACTTGTGGTGCTAAAAAAAATATTCATTAATTCATTCATTCGTTAACAGAATGAACAGGGTATGACCAGAGTCCTGTGATATGGCAGGAACATGAGATCAATTAGATTTGCACAGTATCCCGGTACAGGAGCTATGCAGAGTATAGCAGCTCAATCTTTGCTGATGACACTCCGCTGTGTAAGGAAATACATACAGAGCTGGATGTTTTTTCGCTGCAGAAGGATTTGGATAAACAGAGTGAATGGCCAGAAAAGTGGCAGATGACATTTAATGTAGATAAATGTAAGTTTATGCATTTGGGCTGTAGAAACAAACTTGCTACATATACTCTAAATGGGAAACAACTTGGGGAATCCTCATTACAGAAAGATTTAGGAGTACTGATAGACAATAGACTTCACAGCAGTGTGCAGAGTCACATAGCTGCTGCAAGAGCAAATAGGGTACTAGCCTGCATAAAAAGAGGTGTAGAATTAAGGGATGCCAATATTATCCTACCTCTGTATAAATCCTTGGTTAGGCCTCATCTAGAATATGGAGTACAATTTTGGGCACCCATTCTTAAAAAAGACATTGTTGAACTGGAAAAGGTGCAGAGACGTGCAACAAAACTGATAGGGGAATTGGAAGATCTGAGATATAAAGAGAAACTAGCCAAACTGGGTTTGTTTATATTAGAGAAAAGACGTCTAAGGGGTGATATGATTACCATTTACAAATACGTTCAAGGTCAATACAAAGAACTATCCAATTAATTATTTATGTAAAGAGCTGAGCTAAGAACAAGAGGTCATCCATTAAGACTAGAGGAAAGGTGCTTTCTACTAAAACAAAGGCTGGGATTCTTTACAGTATGGGCTGTAAAGCTATCGAATTCTTTGCCTCTGGATGCTGTCCTTGTAGATAATGCAACTGCTTTCAAAAAAGCAATGGATGCCTATCTAGCACACAACAATGATGAAAATGATGACAGATGGCTTCAATGCAGATAGGATGTTGATCCAGGGAAATATCTGACTGCCATTTGGAGTCAGGAAGGAATTTTTTTACCCATTTGGGGCTAAATTGGAAATGGCTTCAGAGTGTGCTTTTTTTGCCTTCATCTGCATCAACAGGGGTGTTTTTGGCATGGGCTGGACTTGATGGACACTGGTCTTTTTTTATCATCATCAACTGTTGCTATGTTACTCGGTTAGGTCCATATTGTAAGAAGCTGTTGAGAATAAGCCCTCTGAATCCTCAACTCAAGTTGACAGAACTGAGTGTGCAAACACTGGCTATTCTGAATGTTATATTCTGGTAGACTGCTTGTGATGAACAATCACTGACTAATCAGACTCATAATGAATATACACCCAGGCTGCTTCTGTACAAAAAAAGGATACAACCAGAGTCCACACAGTGTCCAGAAAGAGTCACAGATGCAGCCTGCTTCACTGGAAAGCAGAGTTGCATTAGTTCCCTGATGAGGCAATGAAATGGTAGTATCATGTTCTCTAACTGACTCACTGAAAACTGTATGGATAAGAGGAAAAATGTCTTGGATAACACTTGAGATTTAATCACTATAGAAGTACCATGTACTTATCTTTGAAAACATCAGTATAATACAAAACCAAATAAAATACAAATGTATGTCTATGATAAGAAAGCTTCAGAGTGGGGAGTGGGGACTCTTAAAAGAAAACCTGACTAGTGGGTGGAGCCTAGCGGTAACCTAAGTCTGGGGAGTGGGAGGAGTTGAGTTCTTGAGAGCATCAAACATATAAAAGCCCCATTTAATTCAAAAGGAATTTGGGGAATTCTTATTTGTCCCCAAGGTGCAGTTCATTTGCTCCAGAATCACCCCTTTACAACTTTGCCTAAATCGTTTTGTATCGTATATAATAAAAAGTGTATAATTTAAAAAAAAAAAAAAAAAAAAAAAAAAAAAAAAAAGCTTGTTTGTTGAAATTAAAAGAATAAATACATCTCTGTACCTAATTCCGGGCAGAATGCAGTTACCTGATCCTTGCCACAGCCTGCCACTTTGCCTCTCTCTATCCAGCCTCCTCTGATGACGGAGGCTGTCAGTAAGCTGGAGCACTCACATTGGCAGAGATAGATTTCTGGCCAATGAGAGCGCTCCAGTTTAGGTAACCGCAGTATTCCCAGAAGGTGGTACAGGGCTGTATTTATGCTTTTAAATTTCACCAAACAAGTGTTTTTTAAACAAAAAAAAAATGTATATACTTTTTTTCATTATTTATGATATATAACAAAACAATTTAGGCAAAGTTGTAAAGAGGTGATAGACCCCCTTTAAGATGAGATTTTAGGAGTCACGAACAAAAAAATGCAACCGATTAAAAAAAGGGTGATTTATTTGGTTAATTTCCTATGCCTGAAAAAGCAGCCACAACAGCTTAAATGAACTAGTTCTGATAAATCCTCTTGTTTGGAAAAGAATCTCTTACCGTAGGGCAACCATGGGAATCTCTGCTGCGATGTTCAAGGCTATAAAAAAGACAAATGTATATTAGTAAATAAACAGCCGGCATGGGTAACAAATATATCAATCATTCTCAGTTTTAGCCTGCACCCAAGCATTTTAGAAATATATGTATATATTGAAGTATTTGTTGCTGTGTTTCAGGTTGTAGATAGATGTGCAGATAATGTAAAAAGTATTTGTATTGAAGGTGGTAAACTTATTTATTGTACTTATGACTGCAGATTAAGATAGTTTATCCATCATATCCTCTTCCTTTCATGCCAATCAAACGCCCATGCACACACTACAGTTAACCCTTTGAGTGCTAGAGGGGTATGCAACGCAATGCGTTGCATACCCCTCTGGCACTCAAAGGGTTAAGACTTTTTTATACGGACATCATATTATAGTTTATTGTAGTTTTTTTTTTTTTTTTTTTTTTTTTAGGTTTAGAGTAAAGATTAAACAGGAAATAGAACTACTTAGACTTGTAAATAAGAGCTGCATACAACTGTGTAACTTTTAAAGGAGAAATAACACCTCTTAATAACCCCACCACCACATCAGGGAGGCTTTGCAAGATAAACTTTTCAGTTGGCTGTAGTTTTCAGGTCCACGGTAGAGGTATCCTTTTAAAAAATCGTACGGCTACATGTCACATTAAGCATGTCACCGTCATCAAAAGGGTGACATGAGAATCTCATCCTGCATAAAATCATGAGATTCTCATGTTGCATCCTTAAAAGGTGTGGCTTCAACCCAAGCAGCAGTATCAAATTTATTACCATCCTACCTAAGGAACTATTGGTGAGACAAGCAACACTGGACGTTAAAATGTATCTGCATTGAATGTTCTACCCCTGTATTGGTCATTCTATGCCTACACAGCTAATTATATACCCATACTGCTCATTCTGTACCTGCACATTTTGTACCTACACAGCTCACTCCATAATTACACTGCACATTCTATACTTGCACTGCTCATTCGGATTATGTGCACATGCTTGTTCTCTATCTTAAATGCACATTCGGCGATCCCACAGTTACAAATCACTTTTTACATGTTTGTATGCACAATATCAATATCCTTATGCGGATAAATGTCCTCTTGGCTGCTTGGAAGAAATTGTGCTGGCTTCACTTCAGACACCTAGGTATAGCCCTGATCTCTCTGTACTATGAGGCCATAAACCTGTGATGCATTGGCACTGCGGATCAGGGAGAAGCAAGGGCGAGTCAGAAGAATCCTAAGGCTGTCATACCCAAGAAGGCACCCAACAGCCCGCTTAAAAAAGTTTGAAGTCTAAAACCCAGACCGCCCAAAAAGAAGTAATGAAGAGAGAGCGTCACACTCTTACTGCAGAAGCATCAATGGCTCTTTTAAGAGCCACTTTAGGGCACTACTTCCAAAAAGAGCTGGTCACATAATAGAATTATGGGCAATGGGGCGGACCAAGGTATGCAGCGATAGTTCACTACGCGACTTGGGAATCTCGCGCCTTCATGCAGGGTGAGATTCTCATGTCACCCTTTTGATCGTGGCGACATGCTGAACTCGCCACCTAGCCGCATACTGTTTTCTTTTTTAAAAGGATATCCACTCTGGCTGGGGTCCAGCAATGAGGAAATCTACTAATCTTTTCCTGGTGGGTAGTGCCTTCCTCCAGTTACTAAAGCTGCAGAGTGCTCCCCACATTGTCTTATTATGAAATCAGTGCAGGGCAATACAGGAAGCACTTGCGTGCTTCATACTCTGAGAAAAAAAGGTGTAAGCCTACCGATTTGTGTATGTGTAAGAAGGAAACTGTGATAATGAACAGTTTTCCTGAGTCTACTTCTGCCCAGTGCCATTATGTTTTCAGTTTAGTTCTGCTCTGCTCTTGGCAACAATATTCTCTCTAATGTATAGCCACACTGCTCCAAAAATTAATACCGACAGTGCAGGAACTCAACACTTTTAAATGCATGCCGTGATCCCCGATTGTGCAAGGGTAGCACTCATAAAGAGGGTGCTGGTAGAAGCAAGCAGAACAAAATGTACTCTATTGCTGACCACATGGCCAGAGTATAGGTGATGACTCGCAAGATTACAGAGGAGGGACCCACAATAAGACTTCACAAATCTGTAGTAATGGCAGCTCCTTCAGCAAAAAAAAAACAAAAAAAACAAAGAAAACATTTTAACAAACAAACATTAAAAAGGCACTACTTATTTGGTTTGGTTAATCGGGGAAAAAAAAATAATTGGACAGGTCTGCACTGCAGAGAAAGAGGGAATTAACAGGACTACTCTCTCTATTTAGTGTCAGCATCTTTATCCCAATGGCTGGCTGGGGGATTAGGGGGATTGTAGTCACCGACAGCTCAACTGCCAAGGTTTGGCACCTCTAGTCCGTGGAGTAAACTGTAATTGTTCTGACAAATTATTTGTATTTTAAAATTTGACCTTTCACTATAACGTGCCACTGAAACATTCATCATCATCTTCCTTGAGTGCCTAAGGTGTGTCATCAGATCTAGAGATCTTCTACACACCTACATGTTCCACCCACAAAGACAAGTCTTCCTTCCCCTACAGGCAGTTACTAGGGGTTGATGTAAGTAACAATCTATGCATGGATTTCCTTGATGATGTTACATGGTATGACATATGGATCCATGGAGAGACATTGGGCTGACATCTCAAAGCAGCAATTACTCACAAATCCCTCTAAACCCTTAAAAACAGGCCGACTTCCACCGATTTTTATCTCGCAAATTCCTACTGAGGTCTATAGGGGAAATATGGAGATAAAACCAGCAATAACATTTATCACCTGCAATAAAATCCAGGCCAACATGACTCCTTTTCTTTATAGCCTTAACCCCTCGAATACCAAAGAGGTATGCTAAAGCAGAAACAATACAGCCCACAGCGCTAGCTCACCATAATAAATACATGTAGTGTATAAATAAAGTGTTAAATAGCTGGCATCTAGATAGCAGCAAGGAAGTTAACCCCTTAAGGACCAGGGGTTTTGTGCACCGTAAGATAAAGGCCATTTTGTCTGGAGAGCAAGCATGTTTGAGAGGTCACACGTACTGGCTCTCAGTGCAAGAGTCTGAAATGGACTGCTAAGGTCCACCCGCAGGCACACTGATTAAAAAAAAAAAAATCAATGACATGCCAGTACCCTCACTGGTCTTTAATGCAAGGATAGTCGTGATGGTCCTGGTACGTCCACAGTCCTAAAGGGGTTAAAGGGACATTCTAACAAAATGAAAATGGCCCAATCCATTAAAATATTATAGGGGGGATGCACTGAGGTGTGTTAAAGAGGAGATAAGTTCTCCAGTGAGATCACTTCTCCAAATCCTATATTATACTATGGAGCCAGCTTTGGCGATCTTAGTGCATAGGCTCCATAGAATAATATAGGAACTGGAGAAAAGATATCACTGTTATCTCCTCTTTATCATGCCTTAATGCATCTCCCCCTATCTTAGACAGCATTTTTTTTTCCTTTTTTGAGATAGTGCTAAAATCTTTCAAAATAAAAATATAAAAGTTTTAGCTCTTGTTTTGTTTACTTAAATCATGTCATATATTGTCCTTATAAACAAAGGGGGGGGTCTCGTGCTCATGCAAAGCAATGTGTTGCGTAACGCTATAGCACTCAAAGGGTTATGTAAAGTAGAATTCCTAACTAATGTTTAAATCTGAAACTACTTCTTTAGAAGTTCAGCAATGGTATGAAAGACTACTGCTAGGGAAAAATCAGGCAACGTGATCTGAAGAATGTAGAATCACACACAAAATTATTGGTAGGAGGAATGATAATGCGTAATAAAGCATCCACAAGGATTCAATGCCACAGTGAGATAACCCACTTCTAAATATTTGGACTATAGAAGCGTATCAGCAATGAAAATCTTATAAAAATTCAAGATACTTTATTTAAGAAAAATATATAAAAATAGTTGCATCAGATGAGATGAGAGACAGAATGGAATAATTGTATGTGTTTCACACCATCCAGCATCTTATCATAGACCAGGATTAAGCACCCGAAGGTGTGAAACATGTAAGACAATTTTAAATTGTTTGTTCAAGCTTTTATATCAAGCTTTTATGAGTGTCAAATACTCTACGATGAGAGTATTAATGGATATTGAAGATAATTGTTCAAAAGAACAGTCATATAAAAAAAAAATCTAGAATAAATAAACATGAGCTAACCCTTGTAAAATAAAGTTTGTACCTTTGGAATTTCTTATGATCTGGACTTTTAGATAAGCCGCTCAGTTTCTACCCTTTAGCTAGTCCTGCTTGGAGAAAAAGCAGTAGAGTAGCTATTCAGAACCCAACAGGGTCTGTTTCAAGTGATATACAGAAATTGTGATGTATATTCCATATCTTATGGTAACGTTTGAAGATGCTGGTTTTCATGTCTTTGACATGGTTTGAATAACAGAATCCAAGAACTACTTAGTTTTAAGATGATAGCTTCACGTTCCACACCTTTACAGCCAGGCATGTACAGACTTCGATGAAGGGAGGGCCCTTGTGTTAAGAACTTATGAAAGACGCCAAGGTTATAATATGGAAAAGCTCTACATATAAACATAGGGGCTGGCTGGACTGGGGTGGGGGTCATATTAATGTACCCCCCCCCCCCAGAAAAATTTCTGCTAATTCCCCTGGTTAGAGCTTTGAGAAGGCTATTTTTCTTTCGTATTTGAGCTTGTCGAGTACCGCGTGGACCACTAGACTAATTCCTTGGAATGGCCATGATTTCTATTGCTATTGCCCTTTTACCTTTGTGCAGCACATTGGTAGTTTTGAATTTTATCTAGATGTCATGAGGTCTATTTCTGGGAGACCCTTTCTTTTTACCAGTGCTCAAATATTAACTGTTTGAGTTCCCATTCGCCTGGATTGATTGTCATCTCGCTGAGAAAATCTGTTTCTCAGTGTTGTATCCTGATATTTATCTCTGCCCAATCCAGAATCATCTTTACTTTTAACTGTTTTTCTTTCCATGTTTACCCATGCTGTCAGGCGTGCATCAGTGGTGATTACCGTCCAGTACTGAACTGAAAATCTTCCTTTTTTCAAATATGTGATGATTTAGTGTTTGAATATTTATGTTCCATTTTAGTAGAAGATCCAATTGCAGATGTCTCATATGAAAGAGAGTGAAAGTAACTTTCCCTCTCTTTAACTTGAGACATCTATAATAAGATGCTTCAAATTTGGAAACATTGCCAATCATTATTTGCATAACTGTCAAGCTATGGGTCTTTTCCATGGAAGCAGAAATTGATTTCTATCTTTTAAAGTGTATCATCTTTGAAGATAACATGATTTGACACAGAAGCTGGAGGCATAAAAATGTCATGTTCAGTTTTTTCAGGTTAAAAATTCATCAGGGTCCTTGAGCATGTCCATTGTTATCTGCAGATGAGACTGAAGAAGATCTTTTGTTTTGGCTTTGCTCAGCAAATTATCTAGATAAGGTATAATGTTGATGCCTCGCTTCTGTAGATGGATAGCTAATGGTGCCATCACTTTTGTCACAAGACAAATATAGTTTTCAAATGTAACTAGAAAGTTACCCACATTAATCATACTCAAACATATGTATAGCTGAATACTGAAAATGTGTGTCTTCCCTGAAGGAAAAAAAAACCCAATCTAATGGCAATCACATGGTTAATTTATGTAACGGGTTTAGATGTTCTTACCAAAACACTCTAGAACAGCCATCACACACAAATGGCAGGAAATCTGCAAGGGAAAAAAAGTTATGTTATACAATAAACAATAATAATATATTACAGTTACATTTAAATGGAACTGTTTCGTAGTATTAAGTGGGTAAGGCATGTTACAGTGTTAGCCATAGAAAATGCAGGAAACTAGTGGAGTAAGAATTATACCTTTATTGGCTGAGTGGCTCTAATATGCAAGCTATCAAGGCAACTATCTCTACTTTCAAAAGGACTTTCTTTCTGCCCAACCAAACCTATTGATAAATTAGAACTCTGCAGTGATATGGAGGAGTCCTTCAGAAAACGTACTCAATGTATTCTTTCATGACAAAGAAAACAATGAATAATCCCAAACCACAGAATTGGATCACCACTACAACTTACCTACAAGGAAAATCCAAATAGATCCCACCACCAGGAAGCAACCACACACTGGACAGGTATATAGAGAGCTTCAGAAATAATCACATCAACTATACTTGACAGACAAAAGAAATGGCACACAGCATAATTACCAAGGAAAAAAAGCAATACAATCACTAATGGACAACAAAACAGTCATTAAACAGGTAGACAAAGGGGGCATGGTAGTGATCATGAAAAACAACCGACTATGTAGAAGAGGCACACAGGGAACTTATGGATGAAATATACAACATCAGATTACAAGAAGATCCCATATTAACTACATATAAGAGCTTCACGAAAGGACTCCCTTATAATACTAGAGACCACCTGGAGGCTCTCATTCAGGAAGACCCAATAGTGTGATTGCTTCTCTATGGTTCCTAAAATACACAAGGAAGGGAACCCTGGAACACAGATAATACCTGGAACAGGCACACTCACAGAAAATCTCTGGCTGGGTGGATAGGATTCTCAAAAGATTCATCAAAAAAAACACCCAGCTACATTCAGGATACATCCAACCTCTTTAACTGTCTGACCTTGGCTCCATCCCTAGGGAAATCATTCTAGCAACTATGGATGTGGTATCACTGTACACCAACATTCCACATAAAGATGGCATTGCAGAGTGCAACAAATTCCTAGAGCAAGATGGCTTATCCACAGACCTGTAACGCAGCTAATACATTTTATACTTACTCACAATTATATCATATGTGGGCAAGAACTATACATTCAAAAGAGTGGAAATACCATGGGAATGAGAATGGCATCACAATACAACAACATATTCATGGCAGGAGGAGTTCTTGTCCACATGCCAAATAAAGCCTCTGGTATACCTCAGATACATTTGGACACCCAGAGAAGAGGGACTTTCACAGAAATTACAGTGCCTTCCATCCCATCATTAACCTCAAACTCAGCCACTCACCCACACAAATTAACTTTCTGGATACTACAATCAGTATTAGGGACAACTCCATCCGGACATCCCTGTACCGCAAACCAACAGGCAGACCTAATTATCTCAGAAATGGCAGTTTTCATCACAGACACACAAAAACTGTAACAAAGATATAACCGCATATTCTCTGAAACTTCTGATCAAAATCAACATCTTAAAAACCTCAGGAAAGATTTCATGGATATAATGCCAAGATCATGGACACACAAATTCATACAGCCACCAGTGTACCCAGAAGAAATTTCTTGGAATACAATCAACCACAGGAAGATAACAGAGTGCCATTAGTAGTCACCTATATCCCATAGCTTGAAGTACTGTGTAAAGTCTAAAAAGAACTCCAAACAATACTACATAGTGAAGGCAGATTAAAAAGAATATTGCCAAGACCTCCTCCTCCTCTCCTGAAACTCCTGGTGGTGAAGAGCTCCCTTACCTGTGCACATTCATGTACCACAGATAAGATGCCCATACCACATTCCCACCAAACCCCCAATATGAAGGGCAAATTCTCCTCATCTAAGATTGTCTACTTTATGTGTGTGTGTGAATTGTCCCCAAACAGGACTATATATAGGTGAGACAGGACAAACCCTAAGAAAAAGGATGCATTCTCATAGGTCCAGTGTGAACAACACAACAGACACCCCAGTGGGTCAACATTTTTGCAAAACTGATCACACCATTAATCCCTTAAGGACCAGCTGTCCCAGGGTGAGCTGTCCCTTAAGGACCACATAGGAAACTTTGACGTGACGTCTCACGTGACTGATCATGTGGGGCGGCACACCGAACCGGGGACTGAAAGAGATCGCTCCGGTCTTGGAGCAATCAATTTCAGTCCCT
Source organism: Rhinophrynus dorsalis (assembly GCA_037306005.1). Taxonomy (NCBI): domain Eukaryota; kingdom Metazoa; phylum Chordata; class Amphibia; order Anura; family Rhinophrynidae; genus Rhinophrynus; species Rhinophrynus dorsalis. Next base: position 93,105,751 of record CM074723.1, on the reverse strand, counting down.
GGTATTACTCACCGCGCTCCTACAGAAGCGCGGTGAGTAAAAGTACGTGACGTGCCAGGACCGTCACTGGTCCTTAACTGCCGGACCAGTGTGATGGTCCTGCCACGTCAATGGTCCTTAAGGGGTTAAAGATCTCAGGGTGACTGTACTGGCGGGAAATGTTGGGACACAGAGAGACAGATCTGCGAATATTAATGAAAACCAAGTTTAACACTCTGAACTGTGGCTTGAAGTGTGACAAGGAATTTGTGTCACATTATCCTACAAAATAAACATTCTGTGCCCTTTGGGTGCCATGGGCCCGCACAGCTCATTGTAAGAGATGGATTGTGCACCCCTCTGGCACTTGGAGGGTTAACCGTACATTGAATAGACTACAATGTAGAATTCCCTGGAGCATAAAAAAATGGTAATTAATCTTGTTTGTCACTTTAAAGACACTGTAGAAGAGCCTAGAGATTTATGGTCATACTAATAAGAAGTAGAATTTACATGTTTAAATAATGTGCATGGGTGTTAAAGTCATGTATTTTGGATTCAGCCTTCATTCTTACTATGCCAGAAGAAGAGACCTGTGGCTCAATTTAACTGACACCAGTGAAAAACAGCCAACGGTAGTTTTTCCAGCACTATAAGCCAACCAATTATCTGTGCCGTGAAAAATTATCGCAGGAAAAAAACATGTCAGACACTATATTTTGTGGCCATTGGAAGCAATGAAAAAGGATTTGAGTTTCAGATTAGATTCCATGCATTGGGTGGTAATGTGTTTAGGAATCCCCACTTTATCACCAAAAATCTGCACCTAAAAAAAAAGTTGGAGCAGAGTCCCCTATCACATGTTTGAAACCACCGACGCTGAAATTGAAGCTGAAAAAGTGACCAGTGGATGTGTTGATGTGGGGACCTAAGCCCCATATCAATACATCCATGGATGGATTCTCAGCTTATAAAACTCAAACCTAATTCCCAACCAATGCATGACTTATTTAGATCTTCAACTCAACATATCTATTCAAATGATAATTCTTTCTCCAGAAAAAGTATCATCCATCAAAGCCACTGTTCAATTCTTACTTCAAAACTCAAACACCCACGTTCAGCACTACCTTCATGTAATGGGAATCATGGACTCTATGTTGGAGGTGCTCCCATTTACTCGATTTCATATGAGATCCTAGATCTCCTAAAGAAATGGAACAAGACCCTTATAACAAGATTGTTGCATAACCTTTTCTCCTATATCACAGCAATCTCTAACGTGATGGTTAAATGAGCTAAAACTAAGGGAGGGGAAACATTTCTCAGTTCTGTAATGGATGGTAATCACCACATATGTAAGTCTGTCAAGATGGGGTGCTGTTTGTAATCATCTCTTAGAACAAGAGACGTGGTCAAAACAAGAATAATCCTTTTGGCCCATCAACATACGAGTACTCAGGGCAGTTCAAAAGGCTCTGTCTACTTGGACAATCATATTAAAGGACCATCCCATCCAGACAACATAACTGTGGCATGTCATCCATAAATCATTAACATGGAACAAGTGCAAAGCAGCTTGGTTGGAAATTCAGAAAATCATGAGCTGGGCAGAAAAGAATGTTCCAGTAATAACAGCCATTGAAATGCCAGACATATAGAACTGAGAAGCTGCTTATCTCTGCAGCATAAGGATAGGTCCTGGAGAATGGGAACTCAAAAAAATAGATATTCAAAATACTGGTGAATAGATGGGGTCTTCCCAAAATCAACAATGGCATCCAGCCAAAGCTTCCTCTGTCTTGCGCATGGATAACAGATCCAATAGAGGCTACAATAGATGCTATGGTAATATAATTCATCATATCTATTTCCCCCTGTGGCCATGATCAACTGGATACTGCCAAATATCAGGTGGGAGAAAGCATATATCATCTCCATAACACCTGCATTCCCTCGTACTTATCGACATGAACATTGAAACAAAAAGGTTTCTCTTATTCAGTGACATACACCATGTTAAGGTCCCCAAAGCCAGTCTATTACAAAATGTATCATGGAGTATGGAGAGTGTATTTCAGTTTCTGAAAATGACGAGATTCTGAACCAGATGTTTTTAACTTATTGGCTTTTCTACAGTCCATATTTGACAAAGGGCTCAAAATAAGTTTTCTGAAAGTGTAGAATGCTGAAATTATTCAGTGCAGACTACCAGCAAGTATCTACCTTTTTACATATGGCTCCACCTTATAAGTCTCCTGATGGCATCTTATCTTGGTTCTTGAAGTACTGCAAGAAGAACCATTTGAATCCATGCCCTCTCGAGTATCTTATTCTAAGAGTTTCTAACAGCAATTTCTTCAGCTAGATGGATTTCAGAGTTAAGTGTGCTATCTTGAAGATTACCATAATATTTCATCAAGCAAAGCAGTCTTATGGACTATCCCTGCAATTCTACGTTGTTAATACCGTGAGGGAATGTAAGCCTGCATGGGACTGGCATAAGGCTATCCTGAACATAAAACAAGACAAAGGACCAAATAAGTTTTAGGTTTTACAGAAAGAAAAACTGACAGACCAGATGGGAGGAAGACTCTTATCTGCCTTCAAATTCTGTTTGTAAAGTAGCTCCAGACTTTCATATAAATAAATAATTCTACTATCTTTGTGCCTTAATCTATCCAACAGCGAAAAGAAACTTCACTACTTCGATCTGATCAGATGTCTTTTGCAATATGTTGAAATTACAGAAAATTTCAAACAATACAATTCTAGATTTGTCATTCCAAAAGAAAGACAAACCAGCACCTAAAGCCTATACCTTACAATACAGACCACTATGCTTTTGGATTACAGCCACTCCACTAGATCCATTAGCAACTCCTGAGCCTGTAAAAATCAAACTTAAATGGTTCAGATTTGTAAAGCAACAACCTGGTCAACCACTCTTATTTACCAACTCTAAAAAGCCAATGTCTTGCCATCGCCTAATACAGTTGTACAGGATGCAATTTAGTTTTCCTCTCTCTCTCATTTCTGGGACCACTTTGCTGTGACATCTCAATGGTTCTTTTGCCCCCCCCCCAGTGGATGAGAGAACAAAAGGTATTTTTTTAACTTATCAATACATCCATTTCTCTTTGTTCATTGGGGGACACAGAACATCAATCCCCTGAGAAAATGCTTTTTTTTTTGGAGCTTAGAGGTACACATAGTCTTACTATACTGATTTGTTAAAGACCTTACAAAACACATGCACACCCACCCCAGATGTGGAATGGCCATACATGTCATGATTAAACCCTTGGGCCATTGTTTCTCTGTTAATTGTAGAATTCATCCAGCAGAGATCTTCATTCCTTCTGTGCTGGAAAAATGTACAAATTGATATTTTATAAGGTACAAAAGCACAAATAGACGCAATCTGAGGGTATGCTACAGATATACCACACTGCTGATATAATAGATAATAGCTATAACTGGCTGGTGTTTGAGGTACACCTTCAAAATAGTGCTAACAGACTTTGGCAGGTCTTAATGTCTGCAGAGGCTAAAAATGTCAGAAATCTGTTGCAAGTTTATTAAAGTGAAGACTATTCACTTGTCTGGAAAAGAGGGGGCAACAAATGGTGTTGGACTACAACTCCCCACATCCTCAGCGCTGGCCAATGGCTGACTTGGGATGATGGGAGATGACTCCAACCAACATATGGAGTGCCACAGAGTACACAAGCCTGCTTTAACCCTTTGAGTACCAGAGGGGCACGCAAACGCATTGCAAAGCGTTGCGTACTCATCTGGCACTCAAAGGGTTAGCCCGAGGGTGCCAGGGAGGTAATTAATTAATTGCAGCGCACTATTCTGGATACTTTTCTAGCACTCAAAGAGTTAAATCTTCATGCTCAGTCAGCCTCGTTTTATACACAATTCACGATTGTAATAATGGCATTACCTAACTGGCCACAGTGCTCAGCGTCACAGTGCTGTCCAATATCCAGCTCTGCCATGTCCTACACTCTGTTATATAAATCTAAACTATACGACTTTACAAATATAAATTGTCAATCATTTTTTTATATAACCGCATGTGCTTGTCAATTTTCTCTCATTCCTTTGCAATACTGGATTCTCTCTTTATAGCTGTACGATACTCCTTTAACCCAAACACTGGTCCGCCATAGTATGGTCATATGATTAGCAATCACATGACTTGACAATCTCACCATCGTTCTTGGTATAGAGTGAAATGGGCCTTTCCTCTTACCCTTTGATTAGAACTACAGCGCCATCTTGCCGCGGACAAAGGTAGCGGACGGTTTATTAACGTCTCCGTTAAAATGACTATTATTATTATTTTATTTTTGATAGACCACGCATGTGTGTTGCTTTAGTTTTACCTTGTATTATGCTGTCAAGGTCAATAATTCTTTATCCCTTCGAGTGCCAGAGGGTATGCAACGCATTGCAAAGCAATACGTTGCATACACCTCTGGCACTCAGGTGATCATCGTGCCTGACCTTTATTTCAGGACACAATAAAACATACTGAAGGGTAGATAGCACTGGTTCCTTTGCAGCCCTGAGAGTCACATTTTAATAAGCCTGCTACATTTTAAAATGAATTTTGCATGCCTATCAAGTATCCTTCTTTAGGAGGGAGAAACAGTCTTTGAGAACCAAATACCTCTGTCCTTTACCACCATGGCGCTGGATACTATTTCCACCTGTTAAAATAGGCTGGCCAGATCTCACCTTTAACCGGGGACACATAGGAAGTAGGTGTATTTCAGTACTTCACTGAAGTACTGCAGTGTGTGTTTTTCCTATGCGTCACTGGTTAAAGGTGAGGTCTGGTCAGCCTATGTTAAAAACCATTGTTGGCTAAAAGAAAGCAGGTTAGAATCCACACATGCATGCTCCCTCAGCCAGAAGCAAATGGAGAACTGTCAAGTTAACCCCTGAAAACACTACCAGCAATACAAGAATACCAAAGGGCAGGGCCGGATTTGCCATAAGGCAGAGTAGGCACCTGCCTACAGGCGTACGCCACCGAGGGGCGCCTGCCATTGGGATTCTTTTTTTTCTAAATTAGTCACCTCTCTGGCTGCGCAGTGGCAGAACAATAATTCCCCCGCCTGGCGCCCACTCCATGTCGCCCTCACATTGCCTGCCCCCCATTGTCTGTTTCCTACCTCCCTGGCAGGACAGGTCTGTGCCTCCTTTGGTACAGTCCTGTAGCTGCTGAGCTCACTCATCAGCTCTTTAGGAATGTAGAGCGCTTGGAGATTACATCATCTCCCAGCGCTCTGCATCCCTGAATAGGAGATCGCACGGGAGCTCCAGCAGCTACAGGACTGTGCCAAAAGAGGAACATATGACAGATCTCCTGCCAGGAAGGTAGGAAACTGACAACGGGGGGAGGTAGGAAACGGACAATGAGGGGGAGGCAATGTGAGGGCAACATGGAGATGGTGGGGCAAGTTGGAGCCGAAAGGGAGCAATGTGAGGGCAGCATGGAGATGGTGGGGGCAATGTGCAGCTGATGGGGGCAATGTGGAGCTGAAGGGGCAATGTGAGGGAAATATGGAGATTAGGAGCATTGTGCAGGTGTCCAGTGGAGATGGCCAATGGGGGGGAGCTCTTCAGATTTCTGTGCCTACAGGCTCCTGAGATGTAAATCCGGCCCTGCTTATAGAGCTGCATCCTTGTTGCAAAGGTTTGTATAAGGCCGATGGGGTCCATTTGTCAGACATAGATTTGGATATTTTTAATTCTAGTTTGCAGGATAGTATTGAAAAGTGGCAAAAAAAAAAGTGGTGATAAAAGAGGGTGAGGTGGAATACCTCTATCTGCTTTTGGGTGGTGGCCATGCGGCATTCCCTGAGCCACGGGGTAGGATAAACACCCTAGAAGGTTGCGGTTGTGTGGGCCTAGCTAGGAACTGACTCTGTGGTCAGGCTTGGCAATGGCAGGGAGGGCACAGGCCTAGCCACTGGTTGGTTGCAGTACAATAGCAGGCACTCACTTTGTGGTCAGACATGCTGAAGGGCCAGAGAAAAAGTGGCTAGCACCAAGTATGCGCTGTTGTGAGGGTCATGTGGACCAAAAGACATTCTGGGGATGCCCTTCAGATCCTCTCACAATAGAAGCTTGGTTTGGGGGTGGCTCCGCTGCAATCAGTGTGTGTGTGAGGGGGAGGTTTGGAAGCGTCCAGCCTGCTCTTTCCAGGAATGGAACTGTGGTGGAGCACAGGGCTTCACCAGTGAGGGCAGCCAGATGCAGACAAAGTCCAGCTGCGGCGTTGGTCAGGTGAAGGTGTGACTTGGCCACTGGCCCCTGGTTGGGGAGTGGAATGCCGCATTTGGTTTGTGCTTTGCACCATTTAGTCTGTAAACTTGAGGAAATAAAAGTGACTTCATTTTGCCACAATTACTTGAGTATGTGTGTTTTCTTTTAATTAGGTCAAGGAGTAACTGTAGGGCTGAGCACCTTAAAGGGATAGTAATACTTAATTATTACTGATCCCTATATAAAACACATATTAAAAATAAAAGTATTGCCCCAAGTGTCATCTCTCAAACCTTTATGGATTGAGAGATAATGACTCCTAAAGTTGCCCTCTCACTCCCCCTTCCCCAAAGTCCGCATTCTAGCTGACTGCAGGGAAGCCTGTCATATGACTTTCAGGCGGCTCTGCAGCACAGCCAAGATTCGCTTTAATAAAAAATAAATTTTTCACTGAAATGGTCTTCTATATGTGCTTGGTTTGCAAGCGTATGTAGAAGACCGTTTTCGTGAAATATTTTTTTTTTATTAACACGATCATGGCTCTGTTGCAGAGCCGCCTGAAAGTCGTATGCCAGGCTTCCTTGCAGTCAGCTAGAACACTGACTTCGGGGAAGGGGGAGGGAGAGGGGAACTTTAGGAGCGATTATCTCTCAAACTATAAAGGTTTGAGAGATGACACTGGGGGCAATACATTTATTGTTAATATGTCTTTAATATAGGGATTAGTAATAATTAATTAACCCCTTAAGGACCATTGACGTGGCAGGACCGTCACACTAGTCCGCCACTTAAGGGCCAGTGATGGTCCTGGCACGTCACATACTTTTACTCACCGCGCTCCTGTAGGAGCGCTGTGAGTAATACCGGGCACTGAAGTTGATCTCTCCAAGACCGGAGCAATCTTTTCCAGTGCCCCGTTTGACGTGCCGCCCCACGTGATCAGTCACGTGGGACGGCACGTCAAAGTTTCCTATGTGGTCCTTAAGGGACGGCACGCCCCGGGACCGCTGGTCCTTAAGGGGTTAAGACTATAAGCTCTCTCATAGACAATAGGAAGTGCAGTCTTGCTCTCTGTTTGCTCCAGTTGCAGTTTGATTTGAAAAAATCTGGAGCAAGTTTAGAGCTCTGTTCTTCCATGAACAGATGTGGCACCTCCATCACCAACAGGTTTTGTACCAAACATTATTGTATTTTCAGAGGGACATATGTACAAAGACAAAGCGGTACAATTATAGGACAAAACAACTGCACCATAGATAACTAACAACCCCTCAAAATTCCCATCAATTTAAATGGGGCATTTAACCCCTTGAATGTGGGAGGCCACGCTAACATAAAAGGGGTTAAATGCTACATTTAAAGCAAAGCTAGCATTCAGAAGGTTAAATTACTACTTATATCAATGTGAATTTTGGGAAAATTATATTTGTCCCCAATGCTGCAGTTGGTTTGCTCCAGATTTACCTCAGTTCTTCTTAGTACATTAGCTTCCATCTCCCTATCAGGGCAGCTTGCAGACGTTACCAGCATGTCGGAGCAAGGCGCTGGCACATTAAAGATTAATGCAGAAGGAACTGGGACAATTTTCTTACATATTCATTTTCCCATTCTGAATTAGTAAGTGCAGGAAGAAAGAAAAGCCAAAAAACTGCAAGTCTCACCCCAATGCAGAGCTCTCTGAGTTCAGTCTTCAAGAACCACCAACAGGCCAAGATGGAAGGATTTCCCAGATTAAGTACAGGTGAGGTAATCAGTGATTCATTCATTGTGACTGATTCACCTTTGATTAATCAGGGATATCCTTAACCCTTTCAGTGCCAGAGGGGTACACAATGCATTGCATGCCCCTCTGGCACTTAGAGGGTTAAATCCTCGCCTGCTGGTGGGCCTTGAGGAATGAACTTGGACAGCCCTGCTCCAATGGATAATTTAAATTGAAGATCTGATTATGATCTGCAATTTATTCAGTGCAGATCCTAATTTAGTCGCTGAAATCATAGAATATAATAGGAGATATTTCCATAACTAATGTAAAGGTACTACCGCTGCATTTTATAGGGTAACACGTGGTGCCAGGTAAAAGGGGCCATTCAGCATTATAGCACAGTCTATGTGAGTTACTTGTATATATAGGAACCAATTGGGAAGCACTCTCATTTATAGTAGATTCATGCCTGGGTGTAGATGTAGGAGCATACACATTTCTTGAAGTAGAACACATAAGCACACTCAGGTACACACTTCTCAGGTGTCCCTCTTTACAAGAGACAGTCCTGGTGTCCCTCTGTTTAGGAGATCAGACTATGTGGTGTATATAAGTGTAATCACATTGCTCCACAGCAATAAAACTCACATTAATCTTTGTTTAAACTTCAGTAGATGTGTTTCTAAATTAGTCTATCAAAATAAAATACATTGGTCTTGTTCTAAATCATTTATTCAGTTACGTAAAGAGCTGCCAGTAGGTCATGAAATAACCTAAAAGTTCTCAATAATGCCCCGCCCACCAGTCACACCCCCAGAAACACCTCCTAAATCAACAGTGTCCCTCTCTGGCCATTTGAAATGTTGGGAGGTATGCAGGTATTCAATAATAATAAGGCAAGTTTTATAGATCAACATTTCAGATGCAAAAGGGGAGTTGCAGTATGTCAATGGCCTGTAATTTTCTAGTGGAGCGGTTGTTGTACCATCCTGTGGAGGCTTACGGTTAACTGACCAGATCTGTCTATAGGATGGTGTAGCAACTGCACCACTGTAAAATTACAGGCCATTGATATACTGAGCATAAAAATTCAAGTTTGAGTTGCAATAACTTTTGACTAAAACACCTCTTACAAATGAGAATTCCTTTGTTTTACTCCAGAAAATAAATATTACCTGGCTGGTAGAATATTGGTAATCTGGTATAAACTTGGATAGGGAACAATAATAAGTCAAAGGAAGCACAGAACTATGTACAGGTTTATTTACATATTTACAATGTTTCTGCTCAGTTGTTATCTGCAGAGTGCTGTTCTCAGAGCGTGGGTAATTACCCTGGTCCACATGAAGATGGGAGGTGACTTCAGTTGGTAATTTTTTCAATCTCATCCAGGTCATCAGTACTGAGATGTTCTATCTTCTTACCGAAATGCTGCTGAATTCCTTGCAGAATATCCAGGCTGCGCTTGCTGTCAACCATATTAATTGCAAGTCCTTTCTTGCCAAAACGCCCAGTGCGTCCAATCTGATGGAGGTAGGTCTCATTATCTGGGTTACCATCCTTCTCTATGGGAAGGTCAAAGTTTATAACCAGAGAGACTTGTTTAACATCAATCCCTCTGACACACACGTTGGTTGTAACCAGCACTTTGTGCTTGGCCTCTCTGAAGCCTTCAATCACAGCTGCTTTCTGCTCTGTCGTCATCTCCCCATTGAGAAGAGCGACCTGGTGACCTTCTTTAGATAGGTCTCCCACCAGCCAGGATGCAGTTTTATTGCTGTTGCAGAAGATCATGGCTTGTGCGATGGTTACTGCACCATAAATGTTACACAAGGCTTCAGATTTATCCTCCTGGTTGTTACATAGCACATAGTATTGTTTAATGGTGTCCACGGCCTCCTCTTCCCTTTTAAGTGTAATAATATTGGGTTGAGGGACTACTTTCTGAGCAAATCTCCAGACAGGCTCCTTAAAGGTTGTGGAGAACAGGAGCTTCTGGCAGTTTTGTGGCAGCATCCGCTGAACACGGATACACTGATCCTGGAATCCTTGCACTGTAATCATAGCGTCTGCATCATCAATAACAAACACCTGAATTTTCTTAGGATCAATCAAATGCAGTTTAGTGCACCAGTCTAATACAGTGCCAGGGGTACCGATGACAATCTGCTCTGAGATCTTGTCCCCACACTTAGGTTTGTTCCCTTTAACAGCATATGCCAGTTTAATCTCTGGGAAAAATGCGCCCATCTGTGCAATGACCTTTCCAGTCTGTAGAGCCAGCTCATACGTATGGCAAAGGCACAAGCACTGTGGGTATCTCTGTGCAGGATCCACTCTGGAGAGCATGGCAAGCGCAAAAGCAGTAGATTTACCAGTGCCTGTTTGGGACTGAGCAATGAGGTTTTGAGGTGGTGAAGTCAGCATCCGTGGCAATGCTGTTGCCTGTATCTTAGAAGGCCTGTTAAACCCCATGCAGTAGAGTCCATTGAGAAGGTTTGGTTTCAAGTTCAGCTCCTCAAAAGTTTTCACTTCTTTTTCTGAATATGGAAACCCAAAAGGGAGTCCCTTTAATTGCTGTCTGCGCCGAATAGCCATATCTAAACTTCCACACCTGAGTGAGACTTCTGGTGCAGTCGTTTACCAACCAGCTACTGGCTCTAACTGATCTGATGACAGTTGGAAGTTTGGAACCTTAGAACCTTGAATTTAAATCACATACTGAAGTGTGAGACATATGTGGGAGTCTGTAAACACAGTTGGATTAGCTGCTATGCATCCTAGGGTGGAGATTCACTAAGGAGTAATAAAGAAGTGATAAAGTGAAGATGACTTCTACAGTTTATCGCTTCTTCAATTCCTGTGTTATTCTATAGAGGCTATGCACTAAGATATCTCCAATTTTGGAGATCTTAGTGCATAAGCTTCATAGAATAACATAGGAACTGGAGAAGTGATATCATCAGAGAAGTCTTCTTCACTTTATCACCTCTTTATCACACCTTAGTGAATAAACCCCTAGGTGTTTACTCACACTCCATACTACAGTTTTGGCTAATCTGAGACTCACACTCCATCCCTGGTCAGCAGATGGGACACGTAGTGCACAACAGCTGGAGGGGCTCAGGTTGCCATATGCATTGAGCAAAACATGGAGCACCAACTGCATAATAGGGTTCAAATAAACTTGCCCTGTGATTAATAAAAGAGCTTCTTTAATATTTGACTGCAAGAGACGTCTCCAGTGCATCTCAGAGTCATTACAGCTCAAACTAGTTGTGTTTGTTTAGTAGTTCTAACGCTATATGATGTGTTGGGGATTAAAAAAAAAAACTTTACAAATGATCTATATTTATGTTAACCATTCTTTATTTAACCCCCTTAACCAAAGTGTTAAGGAACCATGATAGTCCTGGCATGTAATGGATTGGCCGTGCAACAAGGACTCATGATGTGCTAGATGCATCATGGATATTAGGGCTACCCACGTGGCTTCACATCGTTCAGGGAGCTCTCTATGTCGGGTAGAAAAAAAAATGTTCCGTGGTCCTTAAAGAGATAGTAAAAAAATATATGTTGTAGGGTTTATGTCCCTGAGTAAAACAAGGGTACTCCCACTGTTGAGAGAAATTTTGTTAAAAAATGATAACAACTCAAACTTGAATTTTTTTAGATGCAATATCACAGTGGCCTGAAAATGTACAGTGGCGCTGTTGCTACACCGTCCTATGGAGATTTATGGTCTACAGACCAGAGCAGTCCATAGGATATTGTAGCAACAGCGCCACTGTAAATTTTCAGGCCACTGTGATATTGCACCTAAAAATTCAAGTTTGAGCTGTTATAATTTTTTAATAAAATATCTCTCAGCAGTGGGAGTACCCTTGTTTTACTCAGGGGGATAAACTCTACAATATATATATTTTTTTACATTTAAAGTATTACTATCCCTTTATGTGCCAGCCGCGAGCGCTCGTGGTCAGTCCTTAAGGGGGTTAATAATATAATTTACTAAATATTTAGCTGTATTTAGCCAGTAATAACTGGCAGAGAATGACAGTTGGGAGGGTGAGTTCAATGTTTGTATCTGACACACACATAAACTGATGAATAAAGCTAAATATCTCCTAAAATGCTTTTTTAAATAAAGAATGGAGATCATAAATATATAGGATTTTAAAAGCTTTTTCAGTTACTTCCACTTCAAAATTCTGCTTTTGTCTATTGTAGTCCCCAGCTGGACTGTTGTTTTCTACAGAAAGTGTCACACACACACATATACACACACACACACACACACACATATAAACTCATTTTAATCTGGTTAGAAAATCCTAATGGCCGGTAAGAATTAAGTGATCTGGTTCTCCAAAATGATTCTAATGGCCTCTATGAATTTTGCCCTTATGCCTTGGTTCAAGAGATAACAGGAGGTTATGCACTATGGTGTGATACAGAGGTGATAAAGTTGAGATATCATCTCCAGTGTGATAAACTTTCCAGTTTCTCTATTATTCTATACAGCCAATTCACTAAGATTTCTCCAGCTTTGCAGATCTTAGTGCATAGGCTCTATGGAATAACATGGGAACTGGAGAAGTGATATCACCACTTTATCACACATTAGTGCATAATCCCCAATGTCTCCTTGCAGCCCTGGATGTCATCCCCATGCAGATAAAAGTTGTTGGCAGTATTTTCAAACTGACGCAGTCAGAGTGCATAAGCGTAACTACTATTCATAATAGCCATTCTTTATTTTTCAAAATATAAATTATTGGATATTTAGATTTATTTATTTGTAAATTCGTCAGCTGGGAGGGAGAGTGGAATGTTAATCCCTGTCATGTGGCTCTGCCAGCCAGTATTGCAGAATTTGCAAATGCCAGTGGTTCTGAATCAACTTGTTGTGGCTCTTTTATGTGCCACTAGTGTAAAAGTCCATGTACACGGGCCAAGGTCCAAGTGATGTTAACCCTTTGAGTGCCAGAGGGGTATGCAACTCATTGTGCACAATTTATTAAAATATAGTGAGATGATAGTGGACTTGTACATCAAGCATGGAGGTTCAGTGTGGCTGTATTATGATAGAAACAGCCACAAAGAGGCTGGTTATCCCAGTGGTAGGGGCTGGAGACAAGGGGCAAGGCCAGCAGTGGTGAGATCAGTGTGCTGGGCTTATAAAGGAAAAAGTGTACAAGAGGTTTTGCCCACAAGTTTAAGCATGCGTGTAAGCAATGTGGGGGCACACATTCATGTACTGGATTGCAGGGAATATGGGGGCGAGGTGGTACCAACCTTTCATAAGCCTGGAAATGGCGAGGTCCCGAGAACGGGTAAATGATTTGTCAGAGTTGTTAGAAGCATATCCGAATAAGGCTAGGACAGAATGGTTGCTGGAGGGTTTTAAGAAGGGTTTTGTTTTACCAGTTGATGAGGCATTGTTGCGGGTTGTCGCCCATTAACCCACACAACTTTAAGTTCACTGGTTGTTGTGTTGGGGGAAGTTTTATGCTTTGGGAGGGACAGTCCCTCTTTGAGACCTAAATCCCTCTGTCCCTCTTTTCCACCCTGATGTCCCTCTTTTTAGGAGATCAGACTGTGAGTGGTATATATAAGTGTATCAGATTGCTGCACAGCAATAAAACTCACGTTTATGTTTGTATAAACCACAGTATATGTGTTTATAAATTAGTCTGTGTAAATAAAATACTCTATCCTTGCTCTATATCATTTATTCAGTCACACCACGTATCAGAAGTTCAAAAAATGACCTAAATATTATTGGTAATGCCCCACCCACAAGCCAAGCCCCCAACAACACCACCTAAAACAAAAGTGTCCCTCTTTGGCCATTTGAAATGTTGGGAGGTATGTTTATGTAGATAAGTGTTTGCACAGTAGCATGCTCGTATTTTGAGGCATGCAGTTCTTTTATTCATTGGAATCTAGTGAGGTGGCTTTGTATGACACTGTGGCTCACTATTTGGATGATTTTTTGTTGATAAGGCATCATAGCGCTGGAGTATGCCAAAGGTTGCTGGAAGAATTGCTGGCACTGTTGGGCAAAGTGGGTTTGCCAGTGGCTGTAGACAATAAAGTGTGGCCATGCAACAGGCTGTCATACTTAGGGGTTGAAATTGATACCAAGGAAGAGAAGTGCAGGGTGCCAGTGAATAAGGTGGTGAAAGTGAGGCAGTTGGTGTGCCAGGCGAAGGAGGCCAATAAGCTTGAGCTGTGTAAGGTTCAGGAATTGCTTGGGGTGTTGAATTTTGCTTGTAGAGTGATTTCTATGGGTAGGGTGTTCAACAGGAGATTGGAAAAGGTGACGGCAGGAGTGACAAAGGCACTTTATCCCTTTAATTGCCAGAGTGGTATGCAACACATTGCTCTGAAATGTATTGAGTATCTCTCTGGCACTCAAATGGATAAGATTAGGGAGCTCCAGCAGCTACAGGACTGGGCCAAAAGAGGCACATATGACAGATCTCCTGCCAGAGAGGTAGGAAACGTACAACGGGGGGAGGTAGGAAACTGACAATGAGGGGGAGGCAATGTGAGGGCAACATGGAGATGGTGGGGGCAAGTTGGAGCTGAAGGGGAGCAATGTGAGGGCAGCATGGAGATGGTGGGGGCAATGTGCAGCTGATGGGGGGCAATTTGGAGATGATGGGGGCAATGTGGTGCTGATGGGGGCAATTTGGAGATGATGGGGGCAATGTGGTGCTGATGGGGGGCAAGTTGGAGCTGATGGGGCAATGTGAGGGCAATATGGAGATGATGGAGGCAATGTGGAGATTAGGAGCATTGTGCAGGTGTCCAGTGGAGATGGCCAATGGAGGGGGGCCTCTTCAGATTACTGTGCCTACAGGCTCCTGAGATGTAAATCCGGCCCTGTCAAAGGGGTGTGCAAAACATCAAGAATTAATGCGTTGCACACCTCCTGGTCCAAAGCACAGGCCCAAAAACACATACCCACACAATCAATGTATGTACACCTGTCCACTGCAGTGGGAGGGAGATGCAACAACCTCATGTCCTACACCTGCTCAAACCACATTCTCGTAGACCAGTTAACAAACAATCAGCAGCCAGCTTACACTGATGAGTCCACAGCTACCATTGGTTCATTCTGCCTTTTTGTCTCCCTCTGCTTGTTCTGGTGATATAATTTCATTGCTGTTAACTGGCCTGTTTTGTGCTCCACAGACCATTCTAATTTTCAAAACCATCCACCCCAGTGACTCCGCTTAAACATTTTTTCTCTGCAACTTTGTCCACGCTGTGTTCAGAACCACATCCAGACAGTGGTCCGCATTCCCCAGCTACATGTTGCCATTACATATTCTGTGGTGGCAGTGGCAGCTGAATCAGGGGCTTGTGAGGAGCAGGGAGGCCGCAGATCTCCCCAACGATGGTGGACAGATGACTCTTGGTGTAGGGCTGGATGCACCAGATGGTGAACCCCTGAGATTACCTTCTCTAGTTAGGGGAGAAGGTGAAGCACCAGCACCTCTGTTGCCCATCCCAGATAGTCCACATCCACAGGTGCCAGATGAAGCTGTGGGTCAACCTAGGAGGAGACGACAACCACAAAGACCCAGAGTATACAGGACCAGGGTCACACTGTTTGGCATAGGTGAGGACGAGGTCATAGAGCATTACAGGTTGACCTCACAGAGTATTATCAATCTGTATGAGGTCATAAAAGATGATATTGACCCCATCTGTGACACAAATCATGCTTTATCTGGCATGGAGAAGCTCTTGTGTGCCATCCATTTCATGGCATCTGGATCCTTGCAATCCACTGAAGGCTATGTCTCTGGAATGTCCCAGGCTACATGTTCCAGGGTGTTGGATGAGGTGCTGTTAGCTCTAAAGAGGAAGGCCAGGAAGTATGTTCACTTCCCCACCACTGAGGTGCAGTGGCAGAGAGTTAAGCAAGATTTCTATAGAAGGGGAGGCATACCAAGCGTGATGGGAGCTATCGACTGCACTCATGTTCGCTTGAGAGCTCCTTCACATGAGGCACATGTGTTCATAAATAGGAAGCATTTTCATTCAATCAATGTCCAGATGGTCTGTGATGCCAACCTCAGAATCACACATGTTTGTGCATCCTTCCCTGGGACTACCCACGATTCCTACATACTCACGCACTCCTCCATCTTCCGTGACTTTGAGAATGGAACCCTAACAGGAGGATGGCTGCTGGGTGAGTAACAACCTGAACACAAACATCATAAACATGAAGTTCATGCAGGGTGGCCTGGTCCAGGGGGCAATTTGCCGCCCAGGCCGGTCATAAATCTCTGCTGGTGTGGCGCAGCCTCCCTCCAACTCCCACTTGCTGCCACCTGAAGGCTGCTGGCCCAGAAACTTGTGACCATACATTTTGAATCTGTTGGGCTGCAATAAATACATGGCAGAAGGGAAGTGTGGAGTTGCGAGAGAGATGGTTGCCTAGCAACCGATGCTCTGTGCAGCAGACCAACAGGGAAAGGGAAATTACTGAATGTGGCTGCATGACTTCTGTAAACAGCTGAGGGGCAGTGAGTGATGCCAAGAGAGTACAGAGGTAATATGGACATATCTTAACATAGGTGTAGAAGGTTGTTCTTTGTCTCACTGTCTTGAGATTCTTGTGGCTCCAATAAAAAGGATCTACATATAGGAAGAAAAAGGAAATAATGGCAAATCAGGCTTTTTTTCACCCTAATTACCTCTATGCACTGAAAGAAGACTAGTTCAAAGTCATTGATTACTGTATTTTACTGATAAAAGGCATATGTCGTTTGTGTTTTTTAATAAATCATAATGAAAGTGACGTATTAACCCTTTGGGTGCCATAGAGGTGCACAATGGATTGTAAAGCAATGAGTTTTACACCACTCAGACACACAAAGGGTTAATGATAATAGTCCAGACTACACTAATTAAGGACTTTGAACTAGTCTTCTTTCAGTGAATAGAGGTAATTAGGGTGAAAAAAGCCTGATTTTATGTTATTCCCTATTTTCTTCCTATGGCTTCAGTTTTACAAAATAAGACTTGTGAAGTCCAATACAAGGTCATGAAATAAAGGCCATCCCCAGCCATAGCCTATATTTGATTAATAAGAAGGGTGTGCTAGTGTACAGGGCTTATAATTTTAAGACCTTTGCTACTAGCCAGACCTGAAAAGTTACTCGCCACTGCAAGCCAAAACATACCAACCAGGGCTGAATTTCTACTCGCCACGGCTAAATTTTCACTCGCCATTGGCTAGTGGCAAGTGGAAATTTTGAGCCCTGCTAGTGTATGCATGTGTGCCAGCGTGTGAATGTGTGTGCTAGTATATGCATGTGCCTGCCAGGATGTGAATTTATGTACTAGTGTGTGCATGTGTGTGACAGTATATGAATGTGTGCACATCTGTGTGACAGTGTGTCGATTTGTGTGCCAGTGTGCGAGTGTGTGTTCTAGTGTATATGTGTGTGTTCACCAGGGTATGAATGTGTTTGCTAGTGCATGCATGTATGCGCAAGGGTGTGAATGTGTGTTAATGAATGCATGTATATACCAGTATGTGCTAGTGTATAAATGTGTATGTGTTAGTGTGTGAATGTGTGTATAGTGTGTGAATTTGTGAACTAGTGTGTGTGTCTGTGTGTGCATGTGTGTTAATGAATGCATGTATATACCAGTATGTGCTAGTGTATAAATGTGTATGTGTTAGTGTGTGAATATGTGTACCAGTGTGTGAATGTGTGTGCTAGTGTATAACATATATATATATGTGTGTGTGTGAACTAGTGTGTGTGTCTGTGTGTGCATGTGTGTTAGTGTGTTCCAAGAAGTGGGAGGCAAATAGGAACATCATTTATGCAAAGAAATCAGGTATACAAAATTCACGTGTAACTCGTTGCAAGATGTTCCCGTCCAACTGGTGCCGTTTTGTCATAAGTGTTTATAGTCATGATAACATGATGTGCAATAGACTGCACCCAAAATGGAAGAGAGCCACCGTAAAAGTAAACAGTCCTTTATTGGAAATAGCTACCAGAATATTTACATGTGGACACAGGGACAAAATACAAGCAATCAAACACATTTTGCACTGTAGGTGCTTACTCATAGACATACCTGGGAACTCTCCGGATTTGCCCCGGAGACTCCGGTTCTGACAGAGATTTACCGGGTCTCCGGGGCAGAGGCAGATTCCTCCGGATGTGGAGAGTTCCTCCGTCCCCAGCCTTCTGTGTGACATTTTTAACCCTTTGAGTGCCAGAGTGGTACGGAATGCATTGCTTTGCAATGCATTCCGTACCACTCTGAAACTCAAAGGGTTAAGCACCCCCACTCGCGTGAAGCCCCGCCCCTTTTTGACGCGATTAGCGTCATTTTTGACACCCCCTGCTGAACAGAGGACTCCCCTCCAGGTAGCCCTCAGCTGGAAGTTCCCAGGTATGCTCATAGATCTGAGCAAGCACCTATAGTGCAAAATGTTCTATTGCTTGGATTCCACATGTAACTATTCTGGTGGCTATTTTCAATAAATTATTTTTCACTTTTATGGTGGCAGCATCCCCATCCTTCCTACCACACTCTTAACTTGCCGTGTTCTTTCCCCTTTATTTCCACAGTCAATTTCTGCTGTTCTCACTCCTGTTTCACTGCCTCTTTCCTTCCCATTCCCCATTGTCTCTCTGCTGTTATTCTATAAAGCAGCAAATGATCTGTAGACATATTATCTTGTATTTTTCCTGGTTTGAAAAAGAACAGTGGGAAATGGGAAGGATAGTGGCATAGAAAGAGTGTGGCAAGAAGAATGGGAAAGCATATTGGTATGAGGGTCACAGAAAGGGATGAGGGAATAAATCTGCAATTGATATAAAAGAGGGGAGTGATGGTAGTGGGGTATTAAAGGGATAGTAATACTTTGTTTTATCTTTATTTTATTTTGTAGGCATTAAAAAACATGAAGAAAGTCTTATCTTTCAAACCTTTATGGTTTGAAAGATATTCACAAGTAAGTTTCCCCTCCCGCCCCTTTTACCTAGTGTAATCCATCTCTTCTCAGATGTGGAATGCAGTCCATAGACCAGACAGATAACAGCAGGGGACAATCTTCTTCCTATGAGAACAATGACAGCACTGCCCCCCTTGACAGGTTTTTAAGGTTTTTCCCTTATCTTAATTGAAAATTGTCCCTCTCTTCAATCTACCTGGGCACCTCCCTTCTGATCTGGCTGAACAGTGTTACATCAGTAAAAGGGGCGGGAGGGGGATACTTTGTCATTGGATTACTCTTGAACTACAACTCTGACAGAATCGAAATAACACTCTCCAAAGTCCAAATACTATGATGATTAATTAGAGCTGCTTTTATTATGAAACATTACGATCCCTTTAAGTTGAATTGACCAAAAAAGGAGTTTGATTGTGACCATTAACTTTATGCTGGTAAAGTAGATCACATCACACGAACGTCTGCCAGCCTCTGTTCCAGTTCATTTTTAGACTGTAATCTCTAGGCATTATTTAAAAGCATCAAGTACAATTACCTGCAAAACAAAACAAAAAAAGGTTGCCCAAGGTATCACTAATGTAGAGCCCTTTCAATTGTAAGTTCTGTGGTATCGCCTGTGTGGCTTCATTTCAAGTGTAAGCTCTGTGGTATCACTTATTTGGCTCTATTTCTATTGTAAGCTTTATGATATAACTAGTGTACCCCATTAAATTGTAAGCTCTATGGCATCAGTACTCACTCCATTTCAATCATAAGCTTTGTGGTACTACTTGCCTTAATTCACAACAGTGATACCAGTTATGAAAGTAACAAAAGGGCGCTAGCTGGGATGGTGGGCTGGAGATTTAGTTGAAATGGGTCATTTGATTATACGTGCCCCCTAGGCCAAAAGTTGATGGCCCTCCCCTTGGTTGTCACATTCTCATTTCTCTTCCGTCTATCTTCCAAGGGATGCAGGATATGGTTGTAGACAGTGGCTCCTCACACCTGTTGCTCATCCCCAGACACACAGCATAGTTCAGTGAGGCTCACATCAGGATGAGAAGTGCGATCGAACGGACCTTTGGCCTCCTGAAAACAAGGTTCCGTTGCCTTGACAAATCAGGGGGAGCCCTCCAGTACACCCCCCCTAGAGTGTGTGACATCACCCTTGCATGTGCCATATTGCACAATATTGGTGTAGAAACCCGCTTATTAGGGAATATCCATCCAGATCCCTATGTGGAGGTCCCAGTGCAACAGCCATTGGAGGGTGATACCCAGAGAGGTGCTGAGACACGGGACAGAGTTATTCAAGAATACTTTGCCTGTTAGTATCATGCGTGTAACCACCACAAGCTTCCCACACCAGATCACCAATGTGTGTAAACACATAATCACAATGTACCATACTTTGTCTCAATCCACAGGATGCTGATCTCCTGCTTGACTCCTGACACTGCATCTGAATGGAGGGGTAGTTGATACAACGCTCTGAATTCCCCTGCAGAGCTGTTCCACTGCCCTGGCTTATACATGCTGGAATAGTTGCTGGACATAGCCTTAGTGGATTGAGAGCATCCACATACCATGCAATGGATGGCACCTGGTGAGTCTTTACTGTATGATATCATCACACACATCACATAGCCACCTGTGAATCATGCAGTATCTCACAGTTTCATTCTATTCCCTTCTTGAGCAACACATTGCATCAACCAGCACAGGACCATGCGACAGATGGATGTGGATGGCGTGTGTGTTTGATGAAACACTGCCTTCACTTATATACTGTATCCTCTAGGATGACTGTTATTAAAACCTCTATTGTGCTTGTGAACATGTCAATTTGTGTGATGCATAATGACTAATCACCATGCGGTTAACCCTTTGAATATCAGAGGGGTACACAACGCATTGCTCTGTAATGCGTGGTGTACCCCTCTGGCCCTCAGAGGGTTAAGCAACCAACTGCACCCCAGGGGAGGCCTCACACACCTACACTATGCTACATCGTTCTGAAATCTGCTCTCAACCTGTTGAATGGTAGATATGTCTGAAACACAATGGCATGGGAAGTGTTAAAGACCAATTTACCATCCAAGGTGTTGAACCTTCAGTCCAGAATAAATGGAATATCCACAGGTCCCATGTTGTATAATTCCCCCGCAGACCTGAACCACATGTTGTTTGGGTGTGAGGTTCACCCAACCTGGCCTCAATACACCCCATTAGGGCATGTTGCTTTATCTCATCCTATGCTGTGGAATCACTCATTGTTCCATTCCCATTAATGATATTTCATCTGTGGTGATGACCTGAACACATGTGCCATACTGAAGAAATCAAGAACACAAGCACTGCTGGGGATGTTTGAGAATGAGTATTGGAAACACTGGATCAGTGATTGGTACCTGATGTGACCTGTAGGTATGTTTGTTTGCAGGTGTCCCAATTGTCAGTTGGCATGCATATTGCCATTGTGACAGCTAGGATCTATGTGTTGTTGTCTTGTAGAGACCTGATTTGTTAAACCTGAATATGCATGCAATCATGTCTAACTAACAAACTTGTAGCACATCAGCTGATGTTGAACCGCAGCTTACAAGGACTCCTCCAGTTCCTCTGTGTTGTGTATGTTGACGAGTCTCGTGAGTTGAAAGTCAACAACAGCTGAGGATTGTTTGTTGCATCACTGCAACACACATGAACACTAATGCACTGAAGTTTCAGGGTGGTGTCCAATGTATTGCTTTGCAGTGGGTTGGATACCCCTCTGGCACTGACATTCTGAAACCTGAGTAAGACACAGACCATGGTTTGATAAATGGCCGGTTTATTGAGGGACAAAGCACATAAACGTTTCCTATTCTTTGGAGGGGGGGCAGAGGGTCAGACCATCTGGTGACCCTTTCGTGGACTGGGGTTTGGACTGGAGTCACCGTGGAGTATGAGGGTGTGGAGGTGGATTGTTGTATGGCCAACAGTTGATACTGGATTCTATTGTGGTCGCAGAGCTCAATTACCAGTTACCCCAACATGTCAACCATGACACCCCTGAGCTGTTGAAGCTCATTGGTTAGGGTTGTTAGCTGGTTCTCCATGACGTGTTGGTGGTGTGTACACCACCTATTCTGCCTCATCGACTCCCTCAGCCACCATATCCTGATGTACTCCCTATCCTGGGCTTGTTCTCCCTCATCTGGTGCAGATGGCGAGGGGGTGGCGGATGATGCATCCTGGAAGGAATATGGCTCCATAGGTGGTTCAGCAGGCTGAATGGGGTTAGCAGGCTCCAGTGTTGGTGCAGCAGGATTGGATGGAGGTGAATTCTACACCAACCACATCAATTGTCTCCTCTGACCCAGTCACATCCTCGTAAGAGGCTGCTTCCTAGCTTTCAGGAGTGTATCTGGCTTGTGGCCCCTGCTGCTTACCCACAAGCCCAATCTGTGCATAGTCCAGGGGCCACAGATCACTCTCCATCCACTGACCTGCAGGTGGCCCAACCCAAGAGTGGTGTGCTGCATCCTTCCATACGGCTGTGTTTTCAGCTAGCTGGTACCTGGTATTCCTAGTGAGGGGCCATAGAACCTGTATGGCTGTGTCCCTGTCATCCAGCCATTGTGTCAGAGGAGGTGGAGGTGCTAGCCAGTGGTGAGTGGGTGGCATCATCCACTGCTCCACTGACTGTGTTGGTAGCCACTTCTGGGAGCTCCATGTGGTACAGGTGGCCGCTGGGATCGCTTGCTGGGACTGTGGAGATTGCATCCTGCTGACTCCTTCCTGAGGGTTCGATGTGCTTGCTGGTGTGTCTGTGGCGCATCCACAGGATCCTGACTCTCAGGCACATTGGACACTGTAAGTGAAGGATAATGGGTGTGAATTAGTTGCATGGGCAATGACAACATGCTCTAATGTAACAATCATGACCAACTATACCCTATCCTGGACAATGGATCATATCATGCATCTGATGTTGGGTTTCATCTGTCACATGTTAAGGGTGATTGGACATCCTTTTAGAACAGGTAAGATGAGTTCCTAACATCACAGCATGCATTATTATGGAGAGATGTCAGGCAAGGACTTTCAAAATCATTGTCTTTACACTGGAGTAGGCAGTATTGCCTTTCCAGCTGTTGTGAATTAAATATTATCTCATCATCAGGCATTTGTGTGCCTGATGATGAGGCACACAAATGTGTTTATAGGTCATGGTGTCCAAAACAACTGGAAGGAACAAGTTTGCCTATCCCTGTCTTGATATAATGTTACCTTTACAGAAGATAGCTTTGTTATCCTCAGCTACATTTTTGGTGCATAACTGGGTACTGCTAGTCCTTTAACAAACCTATATCTGGCACTACATATGTCACTGGCACATATCAATCATTACATGTGTCTGTCACTACATGATGAGTATCAATGTTACATCTGAGATGAGCATGTATGAGAAACGTAGCAATGACAGATTTATGTTGCTTCAACCCTTTGAGTGCCAGAGGGGTACACAACGCATGCAGAGTTATGCATTGTATACCCCCCCTGAACTCCACAGTAAGGGTGTATGGTCTATTACTTTTACAAAGATGTCAGATTTTACTAAGAGCGCAGGGTTTCTCAACTTCAGGGATCAGCAACAGACATATGTAGAATTACTGCTGTGACAACATATCTAACAGGGTTTTGTTGAGGGGGACGGGTAGGAATAATGTTGTTTACCGGGAGCCTGGACAGTGCTGTCATCTCCTGTGTCACAGTCACTGTGGATACCCTCAACTGCCATTGTAGAGAGTTTCTGCCAGATCGGCTCCTCCCAGCCATTAAATGTCATACTTGATGGTGGGCCACCACTTGTTGCTCTGGCATGCACGGCCAGATCCCCCATCTTATTTACTGTCTGCTTTTTTTTTTTTTTTTTAACCCATCAACTGTTCACCTGCACCTTGACATGGAGTTGACTCCCTCCTCCACATCATGCCATGCCTGTTTTCTCTGGCCACCTGTTCACCTGCTCCTTTCGGTGGTGAATAGGATGCTCTCCCTCTCCAGTATACCCCCACTAAGGCCAAGTCTCATCATAGGTGAACATGGGTTCTCTGAAGCTGTCCCCCTCCACTTTGAGGCCCTGGCTGTGTTTGTGTTCCTCCCCGACATCTATACCCCGTCTCACTGCTAGCTCTGCCCCTGTCTGGTGTATTCATGCCCCTTAGTGAGTACCACCCTAGGTACCAGGTATCCAGCCCAGTGGAGCTAGGAGCTGATGGCACTGGGTACCCAAATGAACAAGTGAAGGATCCCGGATGCAAGAGGCAGTAGCACAGGTTCAGAGCCAAGGACAATAAGAAAAGCCGAGTTCAAGTTAGTCAATGAACAGGACCTGAACTGAGGTCAAAGTCTAGGCTGACAACCTTCTGGAGGCAGTACTAGACCCCAGGAGCATCGACTGCCAAGCTGGAATAGATGGTCTGAGGATTCAGATTTCCTGATGGTTGACTAACACCCTTGACAAGTCAGTAGGCAGTTAGTGGTGGATTACTGAAACACAAGCCCCTGACAAGTCGGTAGGCTTGAGGCGGGTAGTCATTGGTTATCAACAATTGGCACACTTGACAAGTCGGAACTCTGGAGGCAGTTAGTCATAGGTTACCGACCAACAGTGCCTTCAACAAGTCGGAAAGGCCTAAGGTGGGATTGTCAGATGATTCAAATAGTAAGGATCGACTCTTGGTAGGCCCAAGGCATAGGGAGCACTGACCTGAAGCGTCTTCCAACCTCTGGAGGGGCTGAGGCATAGTCAGAGACACAGGAGTCAGTAGAATGGTCAGGTGCAGGCCAAGGTCGGGCAGCGGCAAGAACAGAGGATAAGACAGAATCGTAGTTGGAGAGGAAGCCAGGTCGGGATCCTGAAGTGTGGCGAAGACTTGAATCAGCAGACAGGAAGCAAGGTCGGGAAACAGGCCAAGGTTGGTACACGGAAATCAGGATCAGGTAACGCAGAACCTGAGGGAACAGCTACTCTAAGGAACTAGAAACAAAGATCGAGCGGGAATCTGAACGCTAGGCTGGTAGTTAAGGCAGAGATTCCCAATGAGGAAGTGATAGAGGTGTAACTGCAGGTAAGGAGGAGTGACAGGTATGTATACATTTTTTATACTCTGTTGGATATGGATTGGCTGGGGATTTGAATTGGCCGTGACAATTCCTAACATGAAACATGGCCAACTTGCTTTGAAGTTGACATTTCTCTGATTATTTTACTTAGGAAAATAATGAGAGGTTCTGAAAAAAAAGGTTCACTTTTAAAATGTCGCATGCAAAACAGCATGCGACTATATGGTGCATTTAGCATGTCGCCATGATTCTAATGATGACACAAGAATCTCGCACTGCAGGAAAGAGCGAGATTCTCATGTAGTGGCATGAAATGTCAACTTCAATGTATGAAAGGTAAAAGCAGAGTGAGCAACGTATTGCACTACAACTCCCATCATCCTTACCGAGGATGATATCTCTGCATACTCCTTCTTATGCCTCTTTAACAATAGCTAGTGGGAAGGAAGAAAAGTCACACCAGGAAAGACAGGAGAAAAATACTTTAAGTTCAGTAATTGAATACAAGTTTCCAAACAATAAAGGTATCAAACGGCACTTATTGAGTACGCTGATCTATCCAGCAATTGCTCTAATCCACTTCATCATATATGACACTGTGTAGCACATTTTAATAGTTAAAATTGTAGGTAGCCTTTTCGGGTCAGTGAATTTAATCTTGCAGCTCTTACACACAGCGCATGTAGGAATCACACATACAGCCTCTCTAGTGCTTACATCCATGTATATTAACCCTTTGAGCGCAAGAGGGGTACGCTTGCTCCAGAACTACTCTTGCTGTCAAAGGGTTAACACATACAACCGCTGCTAGTGCTTCCATCCATGTATGTGTGATTCCTACACGCACTGTATGTAAGAGCTTCAAGATGAAATGCAGGGACCAAAAAAGGCTACCTACAAGTTTAACTATTAAAATGTGCGACGCAGTGTCATATATGATAAAGACTCTAAGTGTGTATGGGAAGTTTCTATAAACTATTGTCACAGCTTACCTTGGTTGCAGCTCCGCCACTTCAGGCGATGCTCAGCGTCATTCCATGTGTCATCCTGGCGTCCGTTCTGTGCACGCTTGGTGGCATCAGCGGCCGTCCATGCCGCACGGAGGACGCAGGAGGATGGCAGTGGTTGGAAGCATCAAAGCAAGATCTACAGGCGCAAGGCTTCAGAGTGAAGCAGGCCTCGGTTTTATGCCATGCTTCCTGTAGTCTCCTCCTACCTACTTCCTACCTACTTCCTTCCTCTGAGCTGCTCCTCCTACCTACTTCCTGAGGAGGGGTTTAAAGGGCAGACTGAGTTCTGACTCAGTTGCCCTTGCGTTGTTGTACAATACAGTTCTGTTTCCATTGGGCTCTGTGTATGTCATGGCTTCTCTGACCATCCATTCTGGTGCTGGCCTGTGGCTCTGTCTGACTATTTTGCCTGCTCCCATTGTGTAGTGGACACCCAATCTGGTGCGGACCTGTGGCTCTGGCTGACTACCTGAACTGTGTATGACCCGGCCTGTCTGTCCATCCATTCTGGCGCTGGCCTGTGGCTCTGTCTGAATATTCTCCTTGTACGTTCAGATTTGGCTTAGACATCCTTTCTGGTGCAAACCTTTGGCTCTGGCTGACTACCTGCTCTGTGTATGACCTAGCTTGTCTGACTGCCCACTCTGGTGTTGACCTGGGGCTCTGTCCACTGCGCATCCAGCATACCAGTGCTTCAGTGGATATCCTATCTGGTGCAAACCTGTGGCTCTGGCTGACTACCAGCTCCGTGTATGACCCGACTTGTCTGACTGTCCTTTCTGGTGCTGACTAGGGGTCTCTGTCTGTTTCCTCTGTGTGTTGGTCCGCTCCACTGACACCCATCCTAGTGCAGACCTGGGGCTTTATCAGACTCCTAGACTGACTGCAGGCTGAGTCAGTGCTAGACCTTTGAACGTTCCGAATTACCTCGAGGCTCCAGTGGGCTGAGGCCTACTCTCGGACAATTTGGCAGACTGCTATTTCTGATACAGTGCTTGCCTCTTTGATCACCCTCTGTGTGTTATCGGTTTACTTGCATTACTGTGATTATTCTAATAAAAGATTGTTTTACTTTACCATACTGACTCCTGGTTTATTCCTAGGAACCGTGACAACTATGCAGTATGTAGGTGATCATTTTGAAGGTTAACTATTAAAATGTGTGCCGTTTAAGCCCGAAATACGAGACTCTTGATGCGGGTGAGATTCTGATATTTCCCTTTTCACAGAGGTGACATATTTAATGTGTAATTTTCTTTGTCACCCAATTTTCCAAAGAAACACCATTTATAAGATCCTATACATATCTCTCAGATACTGTTAAATTTACTAATATACCCTTGTTGCACATATTACAAAAACCTTAGACAGTTGTGGTTTCATACACACTGACTGTAAATTTTTCTGTTTGAATCTGCAGGGAAGAATAAATGTTCCTTTCCTTCAGAGACTTCGAAATTACTTCTTATCTTATTACAATTTTATTAGTAGTATACTATTAACAGTATATTCAAGTGATGACAGTGTGACCAATAGTATTCTCACAATAATGTGTATGAATGTAATATAAGCATATTTAACATCTGAACAAATCTCCACTGTGTGATATTAATATTTAGTTTAGTTTTTGGTTTTAATCACTTACATATATCTACCATAGAAGTTGAGTTTGGGCAAACAGTTCTTCTAGTAGAATTTCAAGCCCTTGTTAAGTCCATGAATTCACCATGATGTGTAATATTGTGGGGTTCTAAATATCTACATTTTGACAGAACTTTCTATAAATACATCCTCCAAAGGACAATCGCAATAATTAGAATATACATTTGTTTCTATGAATAATTTCATATGGAAATAAAACAAATGTAATCTTCCTTTTGAAGTAAAGGGCCAGTCAAAAGATATACACTCTTTTGACTTGGCATGTTCCATGACGTAATTGTAAACACACCCCAGAACACGGGTATTTATACAGAGAGATTGCACTCAACCCTTAACTTTTTCCCTGAGGAAGCTGTTCGGTTAAACGATGAAAACTCTTAGGGTGATTGATTCAGTGGGAATGATACTTTGCGGAGGCATACATTGCTGCATCAAGCATTATGATTATATGGAGTAATCTTGGTCATCCATATTATCCGCTATACTGCCCATCAAGCCTATTATGATTACAAATACTAGTGGTAGGCCACACTCGCAGAAACTTCTACACAGCGAAAAGCACGCTAGAATTGTATCTGTCGAATAAATGGGACGTAGCTCAATATCAGTCTTTGGATAAATAGATTGTTTCATGGATATAGCGAATCTACGCTTGAATCCACCAGCCACTTTGCCCATTAGACTTGGTTCTAATCGCAGTTAGGTAGAAGTATATACAGTTAGATCCAGAAATATTTGGACACTGTTGGCTGTTTACCAAAATAAATTCAAGTTACAGTAAAATAATGAATATGGGCTTAAAGAGCAGTCCCTCAGCTTTAAAGGGATAGTAATACTTTGTCTTAACTTTATTTTATTTTGTAGGCATTAAAAAAACATGAAGAACGATATAAGTCTTATCTCTCAAACCTTTATGGTTTAAGAGATATTCACAAGCAAAGTTTCCCCTCCCCGCCCCTTTTACCTAGTGTAAGCCATTTCTTCTCAGATGTGAATCTGGTTGTAAGACCAGACAGATAACAGCAGGGGACAATCTTCTTTATATGAAAACAATGAAAGCCCTGCCCCCCTTGACAAGCTTTTCAGGTTTTTCCCTTATCTTAATTGAAGATTGTCCCTCTGTGCAATCTACCTGGGCACCTCCCTTCTGCTTTGGCTGAGGAGTGTTACATCAGTAAAAGGGGCGGGAGGGGGACACTTTGTCATTGAATTACTCTTGAACTATAACCCTGACAGAACTGAAATAACACTCTCCAAAGTCCAAATACTATGATGATTAATTAGAACTGTTTTTATTATGAAACATTACTATCCCTTTAAGTTGAGAGTATTCACATCCAAATTGGAGGACGTGTTTAGGAATTACAGCTGTTTAATATGTACACCCTCTTTTTCAAGGGACCAAAAGTAATTGGATAATTTGACTCAAAAGCTGTTTCATGGACAGGTATGGGCTATTCCTTATTTATTTCTTCATCAATTAAGCAGGTGAAAGGTCTGGAGTTGATTCCAGGTGTGGCATTCACATTTGGAAGATGTTGCTGTGAACCCACAATATGCGGTCAAAGGACCTCTTAATGCAAGAGAAACAAGCCATCCTTATGCGGCAAAAAAAAAAAAAATCAATCGGAGAGATAGCAGGAACATTAGGAGTGGCCATATCAACAGTTTGGTACATTCTAAGAAAAAAGAAAGCACTCGTGAGCTCTGCAACACAAAAAGGCCTGGACATCCACCAAGAGTGGTGGATGATCGTAGGATCCTTTCCATGGTAAAGAAAAACCCCTTCACAACATCCAGCCAAGTTATGGACACTCTCCAGGAACTAGGCATATCATTATCCAAGTCTACCATAAAGAGAAGTCTTCACGAGGGCAAATACAGAGGGTTCACCACAAGGTGCAAACTATTCATAAGCCTCAAGAATAGAAAGGCCAGATTAGAGTTTGCCAAAAAAAACATCTAAAACAAGCCAGCCCAGTTCTGGAACAGCATTCTTTCGACAGATGAAACTAAGATCAACCTGTACCAGAATTATGGGAAGAGAAAAAAAGTATGGAGAAGGATTGTAACAGCTCATGATCCAAAGCATACCACATCATCTGTAAAACACGGTGGAGTCAGTGTGATAGCATGGGCATGCATGGCTTCCAGTGGCACTGGGTCGCTAGTGTTTATTGATGTGATAGAAGAAGCTGGATGAATTCTGACGTGCACAGGGATATATTTGCACAGACTCTTCCAAATTCAGCGAAGTTGATTGGAGAGCGGTTCACTTTACAGATGGACAATGACTCAAAACATACTGCAAAAGGAACCCAGGATTTTTTTTTTAAAGCAAAGAAATGACTCGGCCATTGCAGATAATTCCAGTCACCTGATCTGAACCAGATCGAGCATGCATTTCACTTTCTGAAGACAAAACATAAGGCAGAAAGACCCACGAACAAACATCAACTGAAGACAACTGCAGTAAAGGCCTGGTAAAGCATCACAAAGGAGGAAACCCAGTGTTTGGTGATGTCCATGCATTCCAGACTTCAAGCAGTCATTGCTTTCAAAGGATTATTGACAAAATAGTAAAAATGAACATTTTATTTATGATTGTGTTAATTTGTCCACTTACATTTGAGCCCCTGAAATAAGGGGACTTTGTATAAAAATGGTTGCAGTTCCTAAATGTTTCATACAATATTTTTTAATTAGTCTGCACTTCACTTGCATCTCGGTTGTTTCATTTCAAATCCATTGTGGTGGCGTACAGAGCCAAAATTATGAAAATTGTGTCCATGTTCAAATATTTTCGGCTCTAACTGTAGCTAGTGCCCTAGTGTTGTAGTATGTGCAGTTAATACATTATCTATGCATATAATGCCAGTGTATAACACAAGGATACCAAGTCCCTGCTAGTTGAATTTTTCAGTCGGCTTGTTACCACTGTGTTGAGAGAGACGCTGTTTTCTACAGAGCTTTGCACACCCGAGGCAACCTGGGTGATTGAAACCAGACCACTAGACTTTAAACTCAGTCTACTGTGTTCAATAATGAACTGTCAGTAAATGCCCTTACTTAACCCCTTAACGACCAGCACGTGCAGATGGCACTTGAAGACCACTGTGCTTTTTTTTTTTTTTTTTTTTTTTAACAAACCAATTCAGGGCTCCCCGTGAGTCATGCCCTGAATTCCATGACGTGCCAGGACCATCACTGGTCCTTAAGTGCCGGACAACCGCAATAGTCCTGGCACATCAGTGGACATTAAGGGGTTAACAAGAAACAGGCTGATACAGCTTGACAGTCTTTCATTTATTTATATGCTACCCTTATTTGCATGACTGGGTACTCTACCTATTTTACTAAGTCTTTATCAACCGTAGGAGGAAATAAACAATTAGTGCCCTCATTTTAAATGTTGCTAGGACACTAGTGTCTATGTTGCTACAATTACAAATGGAAACGTTAGACTTTGAGACAGTGTTTTGTTTACAATATGTACACACTATGTTTCTACTCTTTAAGCTGTAAGAACTACAGCTGCCACTAACTCATCCACTGTCTGACATACTACAATTTACTGATCCAGCTACAGTCTTCACATCCCCATATTAACCCCTAGCATTTTTATGAGCAACTCTGATCATTTTTAAGGTTTTCCCCTCTTATACTTACTCGTTTCACTTTATGGGGGATCTATATATATGTGTTTTAATATATACTAATAAAGAGACCTAGTTTAATCGGTGGGATAAACCCTGGACAATTCAGATTGGGCAACCAGGGAACTGAACAGATCTCTGTGCTTCAAAATGGAGGTTATTCCATTATTATTAAGTGGTGCGCCCTCACTTGCAGCTTATTCATTCTTGTTGGTTTATTTGTTAACTAGTTGAAGAGCCCGTTATACGGGCCACAGTGCCACTGCCAGCCGGTCGCGGGGCAGTCATGCTCAGTAGAGACTGTCCACGCTGTGGCTGATACAGAGCTGGACACTCCTTCTGAGCGCCCCGCTCTGTATCAGCCTCATCACGGACAGTCTCTACTGCGCATGACTGCAGCACGTGCAGCAGTCTCTACTGCGCATGACTACATCATTACACATGTTTTAGCAAATTATTATATAGGATAATAGATCTGCAGCTCCAACATATACTTTCACAAATTTTTATTTTTTCAGTATAAGGAGTTGTCACGCTGTCTATCGGCAACCCCATGCACTGACCATCATCCTTATCGGTATTCACAATATAGATCTTAGTGTAGAAGCGATACACTGACACAGGTTGTTAAATATGTATCTCCACACCGGCACTGTCGCTCATACTGTGTTAGATATTAGCAATCCTCTCAAAGGGACTCAATAAGGCTAATAACAGGGGTTTAAGCATATGTACATGTCGCTGTCTCCAGCGCTTAGAATCACACTGCCATATGCACTGATATCAGTCTCATGAATATCGAACAAGACCGAGGATTCAAATATCAGGGTGTGAAAAAAGTATAAACTGCACTCACCAGAACAGCCCTTTAGCTGTGACCATATAGTTGAAGTTGAAGGAAGTGTACTAAAAAAACTGTCTATTGCATGCACTGTTCTCATTAATATAAATTTGAGCAAGGAAAGGAGGGAAAGAAAAAGAGTTGAAGGGAAAGTGAGTAGTTCAACCAGATATACTACCCCTCTGTTAACCTAGAGTGGATGTACAGGATACAATGATAATCAAGTGAAAAATATAACCAATGGATTATATAAACAATGCAAGATATAATATATGCATACAGTTCTTGTTGAAAAATAGTTCAATATAATAGAGTGGAAAAAATAAAAATATAATGAATAATAAATATAATCCAATAAAACATTGTCTTAATAGTCAGATGAAATGTGATGAAAAATGGATGATGATAATGATGGTGGAGTCTTATTCCAAATGAATGGAGATGGATGGAAGTTGATGGAGTCTTTGTTCAGTATGTTGCCAACAATGTTGGTACGCGAGAATAATTCATATGGCAAGTGATTCTCTTTTTTGGACCGACCCTACTGCTGTCTGGTTCCTGGAGTCCTCTCGGGTAGATTATGTAAAAACAAAAAGAGTGGAAGACAGCGCAATAGTTGTCTAAGTGTAGTAGTATCAATGAAGAGGCATAATTATATGAATTAATAGTATACATTCGTATAAATAATAGCTCCTAAAAATATAAGTAAAAGGACATGTAATGTATAAGAAATAGTAAGAAATAATGCAAATAGTATCATTTTGATAAAAGTGAAAAACACAGTTTATTTAGAACACTCTAGATCTACGTAGTTGGTTATCCAGAAGCAGCTAAAAGTGCCTATCAGGACTGGTGACTGGGATATATTTGTGCAGAATAGGAGTGGAGTGCACCGTGTCTATTCAGACACTGCAAAATGGATGGTAGTCTAGCCCGCAAGAGGATGCGAGACATAAACCATGTGCAAAACCAGTAGATGCTAGCGGCTCGCCGGATAGTTTCTTGAGAATGGGCCCAACAGTAACTCCTGGGGCAGCCGTCAGATTCCTGTCATGATCCCATTGTCCTATAGTCCTTCTGCTGACTCTTTTTCTGGCAAACTGGTTCAATAGATCTTTTCTGGACTTTGAGTGTAATTCGCCAAAAAGTTAATCCTTTTAGATCAACGCGTTTTGGGGTAATTAGCGCCCCTTCCTCAGGATCAAATATTTGGATAACCTTTCTATAGGACAACGGGATTGTGACAGGAAGCTGACTGACACACTGGAAGTTACTGGTTTATTACAGCACTTTTCTGAGTCTTGCATCCTCTCGCGGGTTAGATTACCACCCATCCTGCAGTGTCTGAATAGACATGGTGCACTCCACTGCTATACCTGTTCTGCACGAATATATCCCAGTCACCAGTCCCAATATGCACTTTTATCTGCTTCTGTATACCATCTACATCGATCTAAGCGTGTTCTAAACTGTCACGGTTTTCAAGCAAAGAAGGACAGACACAAATATAAAATATAAAACCACCTTTATTTAATAAGTACAGCAATACTGGTATTAGTCCACACAACCCCAGACCACAGGATAATCGGCCCCAAGCTCCTACCCGGAGCTGCACACTGAGCTGTGCACTGCACTACTGTGACATACCTGAGACTAAGACAGAGGTACGGATAGAGCACCAGTGAGTACAGACGAGGATGCACCAGTCTGCACCTTGGGTCATGTGACCGGAGGCAACAGGGAGCGAGAGCAGGCTGGAGCCAAGAATAACCGAGACTAGTAGTTAGGCACACTAGGAGTGTACTGAGCCTGTAGTCAGCCAGAGCCACAGGTCAGAACTGATGTGGGTAGTCAGACAAGCCGGGGTCCACGGAGCGAGTTAGTCAGCCAGAGCCACAGGTCACAAGCGATGTGGGTAGTCAGACAAGCTGGGGTCATACACAGTGCGGATTCTCAGGTAAGCATGGGTCACAACTGAGGGCAGGAGACAATATCAGAAACACCACATAAGGGCAATGACTCCCAGGCCCAGGGAGGTTTATAAAAGAGCAGGAGAAGGCAGGACCCAATTAGGCCACACAGAATAGGCCCATAAACAGGCTTCCTAGCCAGTGCTTGTTTCGTGATGTACCAATGAGGAAGTATCCACAATCATGCCGGCTGACACACCACAGAGACAGGAAGCACAAGATAGCTAAAGGGAGACTGTAATATAAACAAATTGCTTTTTTCACTATTATCAAAAAGGTAATATTTGAATTATTTCTTTTTTATATATTACATGTCCTTTTACTTATATTGTAAGTAGCTATTATTTATACAAATGTATACTTTTCCATTTATTTATTAAGTAATCTATTCTAAAGTTCTATAATGATGCCTCTGCATTTATACTACTACAGTTAGACAACCGTAGCGCTGTATTTCACTCTTTTGTTTTTACAAATATCAGGGTGTGACTAGGACGTTGCTGTTTATACTTACATTTATTTACACCACTTATACAGATTTATGTGCAATAAGTTAATATGATTTAATATACTGATATATATTGAGTCCCTACCGTAACAACCGGCATAATTGAGCCAATAAATATAGTAACGTGGTAAAGTAATTGTTTGGAAGTGGCACACAAGCCTTAGCACTGTTAATCATCCCTATTATTAATTATACAACAAATGCTCAGAATGTATCCGTATATTCTAATGAATATCACACTCTGTGAACGCTGCCACAAACAGTAAGATAAATAAACTGATATTATAAGTCTATGTCCCTGTAACAGTCAGAGGGACTGATACTCAAAACAACCATTGTGAGTGGATCTCTGTCTGTGAGCGTTCACAATTTTGCTCAATTAGCCTAACAGATGTAGATTATATAGTTAGTTTAAATGTAGAGTATTTAAGTCTCAACTGATGCCGTTTATGCACGAGCACACCAGCAATAAATTGAATGTAGCCCGTCAATTCATAGAGTCAGAACCCATAAATGAGCATGGCTATGGTAAGCTTCATCGGAGATATTCATGCCCACTGTCACAGTGAGTTCAGTTATTAAAATTAAGTGCTTGTTATGGATCTAGGGTCATTAATTCCCCCAGTCTTCCCATGTCACAGTGTATCAATATCACACCTAACATGTTTCGCCTGTACAGGTGGGTTTCATCAGAGGCAAGAACCAGATTATAACTAAAACTTCTGGTTTATATACCGATTAGTGGTAGGCCCAGGACACTCTAGCCACGGTACCACCTACCCCACAACCAGCTCCTGAAGTAGCAGATGGGATAGACTGGTCCTGGGAAGACATCAAGCCAGCAGGGGTGGATGGGACCAAGGTCTTCACACCTGCCCCACAGCCAGCCCGGCACCCCCCAGCAACTGAATGTACGTCATCGGGTGGAGTCGGAGGAGACACTTCCAGCCCTGCTAGGCCTCGGGCAGAAGATGACTCCAGAGCACATGATGCTACCTGATGTTTGCCGTGCAGTGAATGTGACTGCAGTTCCCACTGGCACCACCCCAGAGGAAGAGCTGGCTACAGGGCCTCTGCCCATCAAGTACCGATTGCCATGCGAGTGGGAGAGATCCAGTTGAAGTGCCAGCAGCCGAGCAGAGTACCGCTGGTCTCTGCCCTCCCTCCTTGACAGTTTTGGAAGAAAAGGGTTATACAGATTCAGCCCTGGGGTACCATTTACCAATACAGGTGGAGGGGACTGTGGTCGCTGCCTGTGGTCCCCAGGAATGCTGGACAGCCAGCCTAGAGCCAAGTGGGCCTATGCCTTTTGTTGATTGTGGGTGGGGGATTGGAGAAAGACTTGTGCCTGCTGAGAGGCCTGAGAAGGCTGGGGCCAGAGATTGTGGCATGGAGGCTGGAAAGGGACAGCTGCACGGCCCAGACAATGTAAACCCCTTGGCCCTCCTGTTAGGGGTACCAGAGACTCCAACTCGCCCAATAGAAGTCAGTGGTTCCCCATGCCTGCCAAAGGAGCTAAAACTGCTGACCTACTAGAGAGAAGTGGAAGCCGGCCTCTTACCCTTGGACTACAGGTCGGGCCTCCACTACCCTGGAAGGCTGCCACAAGCCCACACTCCACTTTTAATTTTTTAACCCTATTAATGCTAGGCATGTACCCAATGCACTGGGTTGCAATACGCTGGATAAAACACATAATGTGTTATTTTTTAGATTATTATATGGCCTTCTGACACCTGTTTGTGTAACTGAATAAATGATTTAGAGCAAGACCAAAGTATTTTCTTTTAACACATACACTGAAGTTCATTATTAATGCATGGTATATTTTTGTGGAGGAATGTGATACATTTATAATGTAACTTTCATGTTAATTACACTGCCCCAGAATATATTACTAACCTAGCGATATGCAAAGTTATACTATCCTTAAACTGAATAAGTCCGTGGTATTTCAGTAAAAACTGATCTTCTGTAGGGATCGGGCTATACAGAGCTTACAAGAGAAGCTCTGTGCACCTGCACGGTCAGTGCCTTCCGGTGCCTTAGAGCACGAAGGAACGTCACCATCAATGCTGGCAGGGAACGCGACAGACAGCTCAGACTCAGATGTACATTTCCTCCAAGATGTCTGCGCTGTCTGTCCTTTGGTTACTGCCGAAGATGAGTTTTTACTGAAATACCACAGACTTATTCAGCTGAAGGATAGTATAACTTTGCATATCGCTAGGTTAGTAATATATTCTGGGACAATGTAATTAACATGAAAGATTCACTTTATACACACACCACACAGTCTGATCTTCTAAAAAGAGGGACATTAGGGTGGGAAAGAGGGACAGTGGGATTTGGGTCTTAAAGAGGGACACTTGGGAGATATGCTACTGTAGTGTCAGTCTTCATAAAACACTTTCTTTACAAAACTTCCTGTGTTTAGTTAGGCATACATACAACTGCATGGGATTTTTGTTTTTTAATTTGTTTTTATAACTGAATGGGCAAAGCTGTGCCAGTATTACTAATTGTCTATATATTAATATAATCACTAGATAAGAATTTCTTATATACAGTAATCTCTACTGAAGGTTGCCTTTAGGCTACAACCCCTTCACATCAAACAGAAGGTTTCAATAGAGCTGAATGGAGTGTAAAGAAACTGGTCGTTATCACTTTAAAACTGAAACTAGAAGGACTAAAACAGTGATCAAATGACATAAAAATCAGTAGATAGAAAGATCTGACTGCTGTTTGTAGGACACTTACATATGTAAAGTAGAGTTCCCCTATAACAAAATTAACATTTTTAAACAAAGGAAATATGTTTTTCTATATCAAGCCTTCATGTCTGTAGAAAAGTAAATCACTGGTAAATGTTTGTTATATTAAAGAGGCGTGGGAAGGCTGTCAGATAAGGTGACAGGTATTTAGTTACGTCACAAGTCACATGGCTTCTTGCTTGGTCTCACTCCACCCCTCCTCTCTTTTGCCTCTCCCAGGTAAATGTTTGACTGAAGTCGCCTTTCAGGTTTTTCAGTGTAGGAAATGACAAGTGTCTGGCTTTATTAGGTTGGCTGGCAGATCTTTACCATATTTCTGAGCTGAAATTTCACATCTGATAGAGAGAAAATCCCTTTATTCTTATTATATGGACATATTTGGAACAGCTACTGGTAAATTAAATTAAAGGGGACAATGAGTAAGATCACAAAGCTCTTTAAATCCCCTGGTGGATCATCTTCTAAAAACAGAAAAGGGCCCAGCGCCCAGGAGGCCCTATTCAAGTTGAGGGAGACTGAGGAAATGTTAACGAAAAAGCAGGAGTACTTGGAAAAGAAGATTGAATTTGAAATAGCAACAGCAAAAAGACATGGTACCAAGAACAAGAGAGGTGAGTAAAGTGCCAGTCAGGCCCCAATTTAGAGCAAGATGATAGATCAATGTTTTCATCAGTTCTTGGCCTTTTCTAATTAACCCCTTGGATGTTAGATATGTCTCTGTAGCAGTAATCTTCAGCTCCGGTCCTTAAGTTACACCGACAGGACAGGATTTAAAGGATATCTCTGATTAAGCACAGATGGAGCGGTGATAACACGGAGTCCAATGAGCAAACAACAACATTGATGTTATGGTCAGGTTTATAAACAGCCTGTTTTATCCACTTGTTTGAACCCTTTGAGTGCCAGAGGGGTGTTCAACACATATACTATGTGTACCATACTGGCACCCAAAGGGTTAACCCCTTGAGGACCACAGGGGTGTACATCCCATTGCGAAGCAATGCTTTGCACACCCCTATGATTTTCAAGAGGTTAAGTTGCCAGTTTAACCCTTTGAGTGCCTGAGGGCTATGCAACGCATTGCGTTAATGGTTTTTCTGGCCATATTCATCAAGGTAAAGAGGTGCCATTCAGAAACAAACCAAGTGATCCATAGGCTTGAGATGAAAACTACACTACTTGCCATTGATTTAAAATGGGCTTTTAACCCCAACAAAATGGGGCACAGTTTCTATGCAACAGCAGGTGATTTTTCCGAGCCATGAGCTTTAGTGTAAATTAAAGGGATAGTAATACTTCATTTTATCTTTGTTTTATTTTGTAGGCATTAAAAAAAACATGAAGAACGATATAAGTCTTATCTCTCAAACCTTTATGGTTTAAGAGATATTCACAAGCAAAGTATCCCCCCCTGTTCAGCCAGATCAGAAGGGAGGTGCCCAGGTAGACTGCAGAGAGGGACAATCTTCAATTAAGATAATGGAAAAAGCTGAAAAACTTGTCAAGGGGGGGGGAGGGCTTTCATTGTTTTCATACAAAGAAGATTGTCCCCTTCTGTTATCTGTCTGGTCTTACAACCAGATTCACATCTGAGAAGAGATGGCTTAAACTAGGTAAAAGGGGCGGGAGGGGGAACTTTGCTTGTGAATATCTCTTAAACCATAAAGGTTTGAGAGATAAGACTTATATCGTTCTTCATGTTTTTTTAATGCCTACAAAATAAAATAAAGATAAAACGAAGTATCACTATCCCTTTAATCTCTTCTCAAAAATGGGCAAGAAAAGAAAAAACGAGTACAGGCACATAGGTCTATGAATGGAGCCTTGAGGTATTCACAGATAAATAGGTACCTACACACAAAATGTGAATTTAACAATCGAATGTACCTACTGAACTATGGCCAGTCCTTATTTGAAAATAATGCAAAATAAATAATGTTAAAATAGAGCAGGGTATTAGGAAAGTGTCAATGTTCTTAATGACAGAGTTCAAAACTATTAAAAAAGTGTTCTTGCCTATAATGGGGTCAGTTGTACGTTAGAATATGTTTGTGAATGTTTTGTCTCCCTTTACCTAGAAAAAACCCTCTCTATTGTTACCAACATTGGCCTAGATTACATTGAGAAATGTCCGTAGAAGAATATGGAGACATTTGTAGCTAAAACCCTTGATAAAATTATCAACTGCAATGTAATCCAGGCCATTGTTGGAACATTGATACTCTATGAGCCTTATATGTGGAAGCAAACTGGTGCAATTCTGGGGCAAACCATAGGGGAGAAAGAAAAAGTAATGTTGTTGTAAATGGGGCTGTTAACCCCTTGAATGCTAGAGAGGACTCCAATGCATTACTTCATAATGCTTTGGAGATCTCTTTAATATTCTGGAGGTTAAAAGTCCCATTTAAATATATGGGAATTTGGGGGATTTTTATTTCTTCCCTGCAATACAGTTGGTTTGCCCTGGTTAGCTTTGCTATATAAGTCCATATATGTATGAGTTCAACCTCCATACATTCCTTACATTTCATATATACTCCCACCTAGATCTGGTGTGACAACCTGAGGCCTTTCAGCTGCTGTGGACTACAATTCCCACCATCCCCAGCCAACATGTAGTTGCCTAGGGATGATCATAATTGTACTCCCTAGACTTTGTATCCATACTCTGGATTGTATGTGCTGAGGAGTAAGGCCAATACGCCTCTTGTTTCCTTTAGCGTTTTTAGCATGTCTCTGCTGTGTAATCAATGTTCCCCTTACTAAACACCTCTGTGGAGTGGATTTACATTTTAAAAGGATGCTAATACTTCTAATAAAGTAGAGGTCTTCTTTATTCTTTTTTGAACAGGTAGTTCTGTATATCAATACTTACAGTTTTGTAGTTCAAGTGCTACGGAATACGAAAGGCTTCCCTCTCCCGCCCCTTTGTGTCACTCATACCTCTTAGTCTGGTCTGGATGGAGAGCAGAGAGGGAAAAACTTCAGTAAGCATTAGGCAAATCCTGTGCTCCTCTGTCAAGGGGGACAGGGTTTTCCTTATACTTACTGAGAGAAGTTTGTCCCTCTCTGCAAACTGTTTGGTTCCATGTCCGGATTCCAGATCTGATGGGAGGCGGACACAAGGGGTGGGAGGGGGATCCTTTCGGGTAGTGCTCAAAAAGAATAAAGAAGACTTGGGCCTGCACTTTCTTAGAAGTATTTTGATCCCTGTAAACATAAATTATACAGTAATAATTACCCATAAAGAGTTTACCTGCGATTAACCCTTTGAGTGCCAGAGGGGGTGCACAACGCATTGCAATGCTTTTCACACCCTTCTGGCACACCTTATGCCTACCAGTGTAATATGTCTGGTGTTTTTTCATTTTTAATCGTTTGAAAGCCAGATGAGTACACAAGACATTGAGATGAAATGCGTTTCACACCCTTACGGCACTCAAAGGGTAAATGGTGATTTGGGCACTTTTTCTTTATAATGGTGGTCTGCATTTAAAAGAAAATGCCAGACATTGAGGCTGATGTACTATGATAAACACGAATTCTCATTGAGTTTGCAATGCTTTGGATACCTCTCTAGCATTCAAGGGGTTACCAGTCCCATTTAAATCATTGGGAGTGTGGGGAATCTTTATTAGCCGTCTGTGGTGCAGCTGGTTGCTT
The DNA here is from genome assembly GCA_037306005.1 of Rhinophrynus dorsalis. Lineage (NCBI taxonomy): Eukaryota > Metazoa > Chordata > Amphibia > Anura > Rhinophrynidae > Rhinophrynus > Rhinophrynus dorsalis. The sequence continues at coordinate 93,064,582 of CM074723.1, read as the reverse complement.
CGCCCTCATTCTTTACTTTGCATGAAAGGCTGAACGTGTTTGTCTGCTCTAACAGCTTGTTAATAATAGGTATACAGAGCTGTACATTATTTCACAATCTCTTCTGTATGAACTGTAGGGAAACTGACTGGATTTTTAAAAGTTAACCCTTTGAGTGCCAGAGAATACCTCTCTGGCACTCACAGGGTTAAATCAAGGTTGGATAGGGTGTAAAATAGCTTTTGTGAATGTTATACATACATAGATCTAATGTAACCCATGGGTTGCTAGATAGGTCTCAAACGCATTGCAAATCCATATTTTGGCAGTTTATCTACCATTTGGGTATTACATCCCTTCTATTTAAAACATTCACTTTAGTCACAGAAAAAGATACTATTTTAATCCATATGGCTGCTATTAGACTATGAACCCGAGTATTAATTGTAGTATTTTCAGTATAATTGACACAGGCTGTGTCAGGTGCTTGCAATCAATAGGCAAACTAATCCAAAGAGCATTTTAAAGGGGAACATTCACATCAGGAAAACTTTTCAGCACTTGTATAATCAGCTAAGAAGCATTAGGCAAACGTGCTCTCTCTTTTTTTGTAACTTACTTTTTAAGATATTCAATTTCAAAGTTATCCACTTCCGCACTATGTAGCTGCGGCACTGCTCTCAGGACTTCCCAGCAGTCTGTCGTTCTCATCCCAGCTGCCCCCGGGAGCTCGTTCACGCTTCACTTCGGTGTGGTGTGAACGGCTCTTAGCGTTACAAGAAGGGGCGATCGGCATTATACTGAGGTTGCAACCTCAATAGTACTACTACTGCAACCGCAGTATAATGCTAATCGCCGCTTCCTGTAACGCTAGGAGCCATTCACACCACACCGAAGTGAAGCGTGAACGCGGTCCCGGGAGCAGCTGGAAGGAGAGCGACAGACTGCTGGGAAGTCCTGAGAGCCGTGCCGCAGCGACATTGTGCTGCAGTATTCAGAAGTGGATAACTTTGAAGTTGAATATCTTAAAAAGTAAGTTACAAAAAAAAAAAAAAGAGAGAGGGCACGTTTGCCTAATGCTTCTTAGCTCATTAAACAAGTGCTCAAAAGTTTTCCCGATGTGAATGTTCCCCTTTAATCTACAGAATTTACAAGATCAGTTTCTGCCCGGGTGCCACTATCGACCAACCAGAGTCCTATTATTATTATGACTAAATAACAACAATCACTAAGGTTGCTAGCCAATTGTTAACATACACTCCATATTCTTAGCCAATAAGAATACCTTCTACTAGTCCAGGGGTTGGAGCAGTCAAATCTAAGCTTGTCAGACTTTCAGTGGATATTTTCTATTTTTCTCCAGGTCAGAGACTGACTATTGCGGGTGTCTGTCCCCAGAAAATGGGAATATCTGTTCACCTTACAAACCACATTATTTACTTAAAGGGATAGTATTACTTCAAAATTACTATCCCTCATATTGTAGCCCTTAATAAACTGAGTTAAATGACACCAGCGGCATCTCTCAAACCTTTATGGTTTAAGCGATAGCCGCTTTCAAAGTTTCCTCTCCCCTGCTGTCAGCGTTCTGCTGCCAGCAGGAGAATCCGGTCTCTGAATCAAGAGGAGGCTTTTCAGCAGAGCCGATATCTCATTATGGAAGGAAAAATGATTAACTGAAACAGTCTTCTACGTGTGCTTGGTAACCAAGAACACATATAAGACTGTTTCAATTAATCATTTTTCCTTCCATAACGAGATATCGGCTCTGTTTAAGAGCCTCCGCCTGTCCCGGGACCGGATTCCCCTGCTGGCAGCAGAACCCTGACAGCAGGGGAGAGGAAACTTTGAAAGCGGCTATCTCTTAAACCATAAAGGTTTGAGAGATGCCGCTGGTGTCATTTAGCTCAGTTTATTAAGGGCTAAAATATGAGGGATAGTAATTTTGATGTAATACTATCCCTTTAAGGCACCCAATAATATATGCTAAACTGTGTGTTGGCCAAAAAACGAACATCTTGTAATAAATAATGGAGCATTTGTTAGCAAAATCAATTGTGCAGTGAAACAGTATCTTTGGGAAAGAGCTGTGCTATATACTGTAGAAGGAATTCTCTGTCTAGCTGCTTGGAAACCCAAAACTCATGAAAGAAATTAGTGTGAGAGTGAAGCCATTGAACACGGGTGTAGGCATTGGGGCATGTGTATCAGGAAACAATTAACCCCTTGAGTGCCAGAGTGGTACGCAACGCATTGCAGAGCAATGCGTTGCGTACCCCTCTGGCACTCAAAGAGTTAACTAAATGAGGAGGATTAGAATTAAAATGCCCCATTGATTAACCATTTAACCCTTTGAGTGCTAGAGGGTTATGTACGTTACGTACCCCTCTGTCACTCAAATGGTTAAGGGTGTGCAACCCATGAGTCTTTTATTGTAACAGGGAGGCTGATATACTAACAGGAACTGGGGCAATTCTGGAGCAAACCAACTGCACCAAAGGGGACAAATACAAATGTCCCTTTTAAATGGGGCCTTTAACCCTTTGTGTGCTAGAGATGTCTCTAAAGCACTGCATTGGAGATCTTACTGGCATTCAAGGGCTAACAATCCCATTTAAATCAATTTGTGAAATTTGTATTTGTCACCTAGGATGCCCTTGGTTTGTCCCACAATTGTTGCAATTCTTCTTAGAATACTGGCCTCATATACTGCAGGTCACTAAATATTTAACCCTTTGATTGCCAGAGGGGTACGGAACGCATTGCTTTGGCACTCAAAGGGTTAATATATAATACAGATATTTCAACATTATATTTACATGAAAACACAAATGTTATCACATTTTTCACGTTAGATCTTTGCATTTTTAGAAATGTCTGACAATTTAATTTTGCAAATGTTATTACATTATAATTCTTACTTTTATTGTTAAGAGGATCTTGTTTGAATTTTTCATAAATGTTACATTGCAAGTTTACATATAAAGTGTGGGATTAAAGTGTTAGTAATGTCCAAAATTTTCTTTTAATAGATTTGTAGACGCTAAAAATATTATCATTACCACAAACTCCACCTCTCAAACCGCTATAGTTTGAGAGATATTGGCATTGAAAGTTCCCCCTTCCCTCCCCTTCTCCTGACGTCAGCTGTAAAGCTGATAGAAGGAGATCCATGTCGGCTGACACGATGAGGCTCTTCAGCAGAGCCGAAATCCTGATATTGCAAAAGAATTACTTCACTGGAAAGGTCTACAAAGTGTGCTTGCAAACAAGGCACACTTTGTAGACCTTTACAATTAAGTAATTATTTTGCAATAACAGAATTTCAGCTCTGCTGCAGAGCCTCCGGCTGATCCCCGGCCTGGGATCTCCTGACGTCAGCTAGACGCAGAGTCTTAGGTCCTGTGTTCCTTCTAGCAACTGTCATGTCTGCCTCCATGGGCATGATATTCAAGACTGACTGAATTTGAACCAAGGAGCAAGGGAAAATGTATTACGTGTATGTTTGTGTGTGTGAGGGGGGTGATATTATTACGAGGTGTTAGCTCTCTTTAAGAATGCTTAGGCAACTGTAAAGTGAATGTAAGGGAGCTCCCGTTCACTCCCACAGCCACCTACCCACCCCTAAAGGCAATTGAGCGGGGAAAGGGCAATCTGCAGTTTTCTGTTACTGGTCTTCAACTCCTATTATCTGCAGCCAGCTGAAGTTTATGGTAGTTAAAGTCCAACAACAGCTGGAGAGCCACATGATTCAGGATGAATGGGCAATCAGTATTCAAATATGTACATCTAGGTTGATGTACTAACTAAAAGTGACGCAATTCTGAGGCAAGCCAACTGCATCATAGGTTATAAATGCAAATCCCCATTGATTTATAGGTGCCTTCTAACCCCCTGGATGCTAGGGAGACATCCAAAGTAGTGCTTTGCAATGCATTGGAGACTTATGGGTTAAAAAAATATGTAAATCAATGGGAGTCAAGGGATTTTTTATTTCAGTTGGCTTGCTTTCAGAATTTCTTAGTACATCAGCTTCACAGATTTGCCATGCCCACTGCCCTTGTGTGTTGCAGCCTCTCATTCAGTCCAAATATTTAGTAACTCAAAGAAGAAGAAATATCTCCAAAATGTTGACCTGTCTCACACAAGATGCCTCCAAGACACTAGTCCATTCACATATTGGGTCCAATGCATCCTAAATGCTGCAGCTAGACTCATTTAGCGCAATAACTAGTATTCTTTTGAAATATCGCCTACTAGTGGAGACAATCAAAATGGCAAGATCAGAATGTCGCATGCAAGAAAAGGCCAACATTCTGATCTTGCCCAAGAAAATAGTGTGATGGTATTATGTTGAACAACAAAATAGCGTGTCACTGAATCCCTTCCTACAATTACCATCCCTTCTGTCACCCCTCCCTTGCCTGCCATCGCTTTTCCCAGCATCCTTTCCTTCTTACCACTCAGCTGAGTATGCGTCTCTCTTCCTGCACTGTGCTGTGCGCTGCTAGCACCCCTTAAGGACCGGCGCGCACACGCGCAGCCGGCACTTGCGGACCACGGGGCATTTTTTTTTTTTTTATTGGCGCTTCCGGTTCAGGACTTCTGGAACGGCGTGCAGCCGCGACGGGAGCCCTGAACGCATTGCCATGCCAGGACCGTCATTGGTCCTTAAGTGCCGGACCACCGTGACGGTCCTGGCACGGCAATGGTCCTTAAGGGGTTAAGGCTCAATGATTAATAGCTTTCCCCAGCAACTGGGTCCATCATTCCGCTGAGTATGCTGTGAAGGAAAGGATGTTGGGGAAAGCGATGGCAGGCAGTGGAGGGGGGTGACTGAAGGGAGGGTTATGGCAGGAAGGGATTCAGTGACACGCTATTTTGTTGAACGACATAATACCATCATGCTATTGTCTTGGCGAGATCACAGTGTCTGCCTTTTCATGCATGCAACATTCTGATCTCGCCGTTTTGATTGTCTCCAACTATAGCGTGATATTTCTATAGTAAACCCAATAGCTTTTCGTGTGCTGCCCCCACTGTGTTAATCCCTGCTCTGACACCCATAGCTTCTGTTATCAAATATACAAAACCACAATTTTGCTCTACATCTCTTAACTCACATTTAAGTACTCCTATTTACCTTGATCTACTACTCTCCCGTATAACCACCTCTTATAAGGGCTGTATGTTTAAAATAAAAGTGTAGACGTTCTGGAGCAAACTAATTTCTCTAGGGGGACAATTAAAATTCCTAAAATTCCCATTGATTTAAATGGGGATTTTAACCCCTTGAATCTTGGAGAGGTCTCAGACGCATTGCTTCGCAATGTGTTACATAGTAACATAGTAAATTAGGTTGAATAAAGACACAAGTCCATCAAGTTCAACCTTTGCCTCCTACCCTAGTGACATGAGAATTATATAGCTTTCCTGCCACCGAATAAGTTAGTCCATATCTGACCTTCCTGTTTTACCTATTAATATACATTATGAAAGAAATGTATGTAATCTTCTCTTAACCCTTTGAGTGCCAGAGGTGTATGCATTGCTTTGCAATGGGTTGCATACCCCTCTGACACTTAACGGGTTAAATATATCCAATGTATCTGCCATAGCCACATTCTTGGGCAAGGAATTCCACAATTCAGCAGACCTTACTGTAAAAAACCCCTTCCTCTGCTGAAGTCTAAACCTCCTTTCCTCTAATCTCAAGGGGTGTCCTCTGGTCATCTGATCAGGCCTTGGAATAAATAGCTCACCACAGAGATCCTTGTATTGACCTCTCATATACGTGTAGGGTTGCCACCTTTTTTTAAAAAAAATACCGGCCATGGCATTCTCTCCATAGACTTAACATTGGACAGAAGCCAATTTTTTACCGGCTTGCCGGTAAAATACCGGCTCGGTGGCAACCCTATATACGTGTATATTGTGATAAGATCTCCTCTTAGTCATCTTTTCTCTAGAGTAAATAAACCAAGTTTGTCTAGTCGTTTCCCATACGTTAAGTCCTCCATTCCCTTAATTAATTTTGTTGCTCTTCTCTGTACTCTCTTCAGTTCTAGAATATGTCCAAAACTGCACTGCATATTTGAGGTGAGGTCTTACCAATGATTTGTACAATGGCAAAATGATGTTATCCACTCTTGCTTCAATGCCCCTTTATATGCAAGACAGGACTTTGTTTGCTTTTGCTACTGCTATTTGACACTGGAGACCTCTCTAGCTTTCAAAGGGTTAAAATCCACATTCAAATCAATTGACATTTTAGGTCTCCCCTGTAATGCAATTGGTTTGCCCCAGAACTCCTCCCTTTTTCTTATGAACACACGGCCCTTGGGCTCATTCCAACACTTTTTACAAAGCTGCATCATGACCCTGGAAGGAACTCACTGAACTGCTCAATTCATCAGTCACTTCACAACTTGAGAACTGAAGTGCTCTCTTATGCCTATCCACAAACCTCTTAACAACTCTCACAATTCACATACACAGTATAGCACACTTAGCAGGACAGGCTTCTCTAGCACTCTACATCACACTCAATCATACAATCATTACTGGTGTTCCACCTATCAAGTAGTTTGCCAGCAAGCCAATGGAACTAAATCTAAGGAAGAGAAATAGAGGTATTTTTTGCCAGCAAAGGTGGCAACTCTGATCTTAGCTCACCCTTAACTTTTTGATTGCCAGATTGCTTTGCAATGTTTTTCATACCCCTCTGTCACTCAAAGGATTAAGTCCATTGTTCCATTTCTGGTGTCCACTTAACTGTTATGTGGTGTAACTACAAGGGGTACAAGCAATGTACTGGAGATATCTAATATTTACAGGCTTAAAGGTCCCATTTAGATCAATGGGAATTTGTTAGTCATGTATGGTGCAGTTTGTCCCATAATTCTTCCACGTTTATTTGAATTTATGTGCTTCTATATGGGAATGTAGTGAAAATAGTTTGTAATGTACATGTCTGTCATTTTAACCCTTTGAGTGCCAGATGGGTGTCTCTGACACCCCTCTTCCATTCAGAGGATTAAAACTTTGAACGTCAGAGCAGTGCACAATGCATTGCTTTGTAAAGTGTTGCACACCCCTCTGGCATGCATAGGGTTAATGTGTGCACTTCACACTAAACTATTTTCGGTTCACTTTTAAAATCATTTTGAAAGCTTACCATTATTTTCTATCTGAAAATAAGGACCATATTGAGGGAATTAAAGAAATGCAATTCTGAGACAATTAACTGCAGCATAAGTGATAAATGAACATTCCCCAAATCCCAACTCAATTACAGGAGGGCTTTTCATGCCTTGGGTGCTAGAGAGAAATGCAAGATATTGCTCTGGAGACCTCTCTAGCATTCAAGAGGTTAAAAAGTCCAATTTCAATAAATGGGAATTTTTATTTTATTTCATTTCATTAGCTTCCTAAATATGGCCCTATGTTCTAATGTGGCTTGTAGGAACCATAAACGCTCTGTGAAATGTCTAATTTCCGTCTCTCCTCAGCTGCATTGCAGGCGTTGAAAAGGAAGAAGAGATTAGAGAAGCAATTGACACAAATTGATGGGACCCTCTCAACCATTGAGTTCCAAAGAGAAGCGCTTGAAAATTCCCACACCAATACTGAAGTGTTAAAAAACATGGGCTATGCAGCAAGCGCAATGAAGAAAGTTCATCAAAACATGTAAGCACCTTGAATAATTTAACCCTCTGAGGGCCACATGGGTACGCTCACAATGCATTGCGCACCCCACTGGTACTCAAAGGATTAAAGGAGAACAAACGCCTCATAATAAGCACAATCCCCTACTTACCTTACTATGCCCAAACAATCCTGCGAATGTTCCCTTGTTACTTTGAAGATCTCTCTTCAACAATCAGCCACAGATGTTGTGCCCATGGCAGCCGACATGGCAGTTAGCAAGACCACAGGACACCAAATTCTGCTCACTGCACATGGTAATCATAAATCTTTAAGGATCAGAGGTGTGTGCAATGCATTGCTTTATAATATGTTGTATACCTCTCTGGTCCTTAAAGGGTAAGTGGGATGGTAACCCTTTATTTTGACTTACTGTAAAATCTCAGGGTGTAATACGCACACTTTTGTCCCTCTTTGCCTTATTTGAAGTGGGGGTGCATATTATACACAAGAAAATTTTTTTTATATATTTTTTGTATTATTATAGCTGAAAAAAAATGAGGGCTGCCAGATACCTTCCCTCCCTCCCCCCCAGTTTAATCCACTGTCAGAAGATTAGACTTACCTGCACTGAAGTCTGATTCCACATCTTCCCTAGACACGGCAAATCTGAGCACTGGATCTATGGTATTGCCCTGTGATGACCAAGACATCTTCACAGGGCATTCCCATTGGCTGGCAGCGGAAGGTCCTGACAGGGCATTGATGGAAGCAAGCGGCAAATGCAAGCATGCCGCCTACATGGAAAATGTGGAATCAGACTTCAGTGCAAGTAAGGCTAATCTTCTGAGAGGTGATTGCGCTGGGGGGAGGAACTGAAGGAATCTGGCAGCCCTCATATTTTTTTTTTTGAGAAAGGTGGAAAACAAGGGTGCATATTAAACATAGGCACTCTTGTTTTCCCCTAAAATCTTGGGTATAATATACACCTGCGTATTATACACAGGTGCATATTATACCTGAGATTTTATGGTAATATATTCTCAAGTGCAAAATACATAAAGTTAAATTGCAAATACTTTTTCTCCTATTTCCGGTATGGAACACAGGAACCATGGGGTTGAGCTCCCTCTCCTCCAGAGGGGCAGGGCACTTCAAAAAAGACAGGGTTTTTGGGGCGGAGACTTCCTCCTCCTCAATTCCCTCGTCTATTGAGGGAATCTTCCATTCTTGGAGACCCATGCCCCCAATCGGGCAGGTTGACTCTGTTTTTAGGAGGCATACACAGGTTATTGCGGCATCATCTAATTGGGAGTGTGACTCAGTGGAAGAAGATATGGACTCTATCTTTTGGGGATTCTTATGAGGCTGATCATGCTCCCTCTGCGGAGGGGCTCATCAGAGTGGTGTCGGAGACCCTTCCAGTCTCTGAGGCCTTTGATGGGGGATCTGCTTCTCTGGCTATTTCCCAGAGCTGCAAGAAAGAATCTCCAGTATTCTCTCCTAACAACCCCCTTGACCAGATTCTCCTAGAAGGGTGGAAAACTCCAGACAAAAGGCATTTTCTTAACAAGTGTATCTGTAAACTCTACCATTTTACAGCTGAGGCTTCAGTGCAGTGGGATTTTCCCCCAGCTATTGACAATCTTATATCTTATGTTGGCAGATGCTGCGGGCCTTAAGGATCAGGCTGAAAAACACCTTGATTCCCATTTCAAGGCAAATTTAGCAGCTCTGTGGCTTATTTTTGCTTCAGCATGGGTTAAGAGGACTATAGCTGTCTGGGGTTGAACATTTCTCTGACACGTTAAGCTCTGATTCTTGAAGGAATATCTTTTAATAATGCTTGCCAACATTTTGGAAGCCAATACATACCTTACTGAAGCCTTTTTGATGCTGAAAGGTTTTCTGGTAAGGACTCAGTCTTTTCTGTTGTTGTGCACCTTTCCATGTGGTTAAAGATACTGTTTGTGGACCAATCTTCCAAGAAATTACTGGATTAGTGATGGGCCAGACCTAAAACAGATTATGAGTGATGTCACTAGTGGGAAAAGTACCCCCTTGCCATAGATTTCTTCAAAACCGTCCTTTCTGCTGAGGAAGGTGAATGGATTTCATCCCCCTGCTACTCCTGGGTACAGGGGGCGTTAAATCCACTCAGATCTCTCTGACGTGCCTCTCCACAAAGCCCAGGCAGACTTGGCAGAACAAGAAATCTTCAAAATCTAAGTCTGGCAAGCCAACCTCTGAATGACTTGTGGAGTCCTGGTCCGTCATTTCCTGTAGGAGGTCATTCCAGCCATTTTCAAGACACATGGATATCTTCTGTGATTGACCAGTGGTTTTGCTGTTGGTTTCTGAGGGGTACTGCTTAGATTTCAAGTTCCTTCCTCCTCATCTCTTCGTTTTGTCAAAGGTTCCTCAGGACCCTGAGTGAGTGCTTCTCTTTATAAACTCCATCTCCTCTCAGCTGGACAAGCAGGTTCTAGTATGGGTCCTTGCCGAAGAGTGCTTTTCAGGTTTTTATTCCAATGTTTTTGTAGTTCTCAAGAAGGACAGTTTATTTCACCCAATTCTGAACTGAAATGTTTCAACCACTATGTGGTTGATACTCACTTCAAGATGGAATATTTGCTGTCTGTCATCTCAGTGATGTGTCCAGGCTCGTTCCTTGCCTCTCAGGATCCTCAGGATGCCTGCCTGCACATCCCGAACCATCATGGCAACCAAGGATCCTCAGGATGCCTGACTGCACATCTCGATCCATCCTGACCACCAACGTTTCCTATGTTTTTCTTTTGCATGCAGTCATTGCCAGTTTACTGCACTGCCCTTTGCCCTGGTCTCTGCTTCACGAAGATCATGGTAGATTTGGCCACATACATTCACTCAAAATACATTTCTCTGACTCCATACTTGGACAATCTACTACGGCTCCTTCAAAAGGCACCTCGATAACCAATAGTGTGTCCTCAATCTGTTATACCACGTTTGGATTCTCAACCTAAAGAAGTCTTCTTCTGTCCCATCCCAGGGATGATTCCCTCTTTGTTTGACCTGCTCCAGGACCCTCAGGAATGAAAATGCCACTATTGCATCTTGGATTAATGCTACCAGGTCTCAGGAAGAGACCTGTTCCTTTCAAAGTCATGGCATGTTTCAATATCCCCCTGGTAGCCACAGCTACACCACATACACTGTCTGACCCTCAGTCTGGTTTCAACAGCAGTCACTTAGTGCCATATACACAGTCTAACACCCTCCACAAGCCTGGTTTCGCTGGTAGTCATAGACTTCTATATACACTGATCTCCCCAGCCTGGTTCCACTGGCAGTCACAAAGCCCAGTACACTGTCAATTCCTAGCCTGGTTCCACTACCCCTTGGTAGCCACATATACCCCACATACACTGTCTGACACCAGCCTTGTTTCTACATCGGTTTAAAAACAGTACAATCATTTGTTTTAAAATGGTACTTGCCTTTAAACCTCTGAATGCTCCAGACGTCTCCAATTCTGAGCTGAATCATAAACTGGAACCAATTTTTAATCCAGATCTCTAATTTGAGCTTCCAAAGAGACTACTTGCTCACATCTGCCACAGAGGAATGAGTCCTGATGTGTAAACATATAGCAGCTTGCACCCCGGGTAGAGTGATAATCATACTAACACACCCAGTTACTGCAAGTTAAAAAGGCAGGCCAAGGCCAAAAGAAAAATGATATGCAGAAGTATTACGTTAATCAATAAACCTTTGTTTCTCTGTTTAGGCCTCTGTGTTTGAATTCCCTATTGTTTAAATTCCCAGCACTTACCCCACCTCTGCAATTACACACTCTGCTGCAAGATTCACATGTTAAAGTATTCATTCTCACTCTGCTTTATATAATAAAGCCCACCAATTCCAACCCAGCAATCAAAAGGAAACAACCTCCACAGATACAGTCTGTAATTACTTGCACACAGAATTACCTGTGTATTAATACTATTTGAGAGCAAGATCGAATCGTGCTACAACACAGACCCAAAGTGCATTTCGCCACCAGAGGTCTCAGAAGGTGTTCTTGTGATGGGGAAAGTCAGAGATAGGGTTGCCACCTTTTCTTCAAAAAATACCGGCCATGACATTTCCTCCATAGACTTAACATTGGAGAGAAGCCAATTTTTTACCGGCCTGCCGGTAAAATACCAGCTGGGTGGCAACCCTAGTCAGAGAGAATGCATCTGACACCTCTCTGGTGCTGAAAGGTGTAATGAAGAAAAGGGAAGGGGTCACCAGCACTATTCTTATATTATTGCCTGGCTTTGTGTTGATGTCAGTAACCACCAGCTAAGACAAGAAACTGCTGTAATTGCAAAGGGCAGCAGGATAGCACAGAGACAATGTGCCCTCTTTGTTGTCAGGCCCAGTCACAACTGTACTCCCTGCAGATCTGACAGTTTTCCAGACTGAGCCTACTTCTGTTCAACCCTTTTGAGCTCCAGATTGGTATGCATCACATTGCACAACAATGCGTTGCATGTCCATCTGGCACTCAAAGGGTCAAGGAGCAGAGAGGAAAGCAGGACATTGTGAAGCAATACATTCTACACCCCTCTGGTCTATAATGGTTAAGATTACCATGTGCAGTGGAGCAGAGTTTGAGGTCATGTGATCTTGCTAGCAGCAGCTGTAGTGTCCGCCGTTATGGACATGATATCTAGCACGAACTGAAGATGTTATCTCTTGAAGCAAGGGAAATCCATTGGGACATTAGAATTTTCTGGCCATAGTAAGGTAAATGTGGGGTTATTGTTAGGAGGTTTTATGTATCCTTTAAAGTGACATGCACAAGCACCACAAGTGGATTAACACTAAGGAAGGAAAGGATATACACACTTTATTGTTATAGACTGTCACTGTAGGGAGAATTTTAATAAAATGTTTATTTTTTTTTTCTATGTATTAATAAGTAAGGATTTTAAAGGAGGTTTGAAGAAGTGCAGTAATCATAATCTAAAAGGCATGTTAACCCTTTGAGTGCCAGAGGAGTATGCAATGCATTGTGTGTGTATATTATATTATATATAAAACCCTCTGTCTATCATCTTCTTACAGATAAAGAGGTTACCAGTCTGACTATCCTAAACTATCATCCAATATCCTTTGGACCTTGTGCGTTACTTTTGTAATCCAGTTTCTGCTTCTTCCTTAAAGTGCAAGTCAACTTCTTTTTTGATTTTACATATTCTGCAAGTGGCTAATATGCTTTTAATTTTTTTTTATCTTCAACTATATTTTTTTATACTTTTATGTTCCAGACAAGAGCTCTCAGATTCAGTTTCTGTCAGGATTGTGAAAGCAGGGATAATGCAACAATGTAAAAAAAAAAATAAAAAAAATAAATAGTGGTACTATGTAGAAAAGCCTGCCTCTGTAGCAGTGGTTCTCAATCAGGGTGCTGTGGCACTTTGGGGTGCCTTGGCCACACATTTAGGATGCCGCATTTCTCTATGAAAAGAAGTGTGTAAATGTTGACTTTCAAATGTAAATTTATTGTAATTTTTATGTACAACATACCCTTTATTCTCATTTAGATTGTGGGACCTAAGAATAACTAGTTATATATATACCTTTTACCCTCATCATGTCCTTGATAAATTAACTATAATATGTTAGGGGGGCCTCAAATTCCATATTTTGGGGTGTCTTGAGTAAAAATAAATACAAATTTTATAAAACTCTGTGCTGCAGGGATGTTACACTTCTCTCACAGATCACAACAGAAAGCTCTCTGGAAACACATTCAGGGATATAAAAGTGTTTTAAAATATTGGAAGATCAAAAAAGTATAGGCCTACTTGACTTTATATATTAAATAGAATTTGTAGTTAAAATGGAGAATTTACTGCCCCTTTAAATTCTAATTTGCTTCCCTCTTACCTATTGCACAGCCACAACTATGTCCCTTGCTGTAATCTGTCTGGTCCTGGGACCAGATTCCACATCTGAGGGGAGGTGGCTTACCCTAGGTAAAAGGGACGAAGGGGGATACTTTATCATTTAATTACTCTTGATTCACAACTCTGACAGTATTGAAATAACACTATATATGGCCCAAATACTATGAAGATTAATTGGTGCTGCTGATTTTGTGAAACATTACTATCCCTTTAGCCCCTTAGTGACCAGCCGCACGAACACGCGGCCGGCACTTAACTCCCTCAGTTTATTTTATTTAGTTTTAAACGATTCCAGAGTCCCAGAACGGCGTGCAGCCGCTGTTCTTAAGGGACATCTGCCCAAGGACGTACATGTACGTCCTCGGGTGTTAAGGGGTTAAGCTGTGATGGCTGCCTGTGCTGTCAGTGTTCACAGTCCCAATTTCTCGAGTCTGAAGGTCTTCCTATAGCTTTGTGGAGCCAGTGGATGGTTTATTGGAGAGCAGAGACAGCAATAGTCCTCCTTTAACCCTTACAATGCCACAGGGATGGGCATGGAACAGTAAATGCCATTGCCACTGTTGATTTTGAGAGAACCATCAGATAAACTGTTAAAGCTTCTCTGCTATTCTGTACTTTCTTAATCAGCTGTTCTGGTAAACAAATGACTCACAAGAAACATGGCAATGGAGTGCATTGCAAATTCTGTACTTACTGCACTAGCTGATCATCGGGCTATCCACTGATCTGCTGATTGAGGTAAACCCCATTGTGGAGTGCCTTGCAAGTCCTTTGTTTACTGATTAGCAGATAGCCCGAACAGCAGAGACGCTGTTATATGTAACATCTACTGTCCCGGTTCTCACTTCTAAATCAATGGTGGCAATGGCTTTTACTGTTCTAATGTTTTCAGTGCCACAGGGGTGTGCAGTGCAACTCAGTATGGAACTGAAAGGGTTAGGGAAAGATGGTGGCGTTTTTGGTGCTGAAGTCGGAGTGCATCCTCTCTGCTCCCAAACGTTCACTCCCTAATGATAACTCTGCATGCTATTCTCTCCCCCTCCCCTTGCATAGTTATTGTTCATAACAAAGTTATCGACACCCATTACCAGGAACACTTCACCAAAGCATCACCACTTAGTGTATCTCCCCATGTTGGTTTTCAGTAGGTCAAGGTTCAATGGATGGAGGTGGCGCATAGCTAGCCCAGGAAAAATAAAATCAACATTTTTTTGGAGCAATGTTTATGTATTTTAACCCCTTAACAACGCAGTTAAGGACCATGGAGCTTATTTTTTTTTCGAGAAATGGATTCAGGGGTCTGAGTTCCATGACATGCTAGGACCATCATGGGTCCTTAAAGGAAGTTTACCCTTGACGGTCCTGGCACATCATGGGTCCTTAACCCCTTAAGGACTGGCCGATCACGCACGCAGCTGGCACTTAAAGACCACAGACCATTTTGTTTTTTTTGTGCATCTGTTTCAGGGCTCCCCGAATGTTGTGCAGCCACAAAGGGAGCCCTGAATTCCATGACGGTCCTGGCACAGCATGGGTCCTTATGGCTCGCCGACCCATTTCGTGCCAGAACCATCAAGGGTCACTAAGGGGTTAAAAGGAAATTAAGCTATTGCAAGCTAGGAGTAAAGTAGTGATGATGTATAATGCTTATTAAATGAATAGTAATGATTTTCTGTTGTGTTTAATAGTACTTATTGACTTATTTAACCTGCTGGCTCTCTTTTTTAAGAATATGTGCTCACCTTGAATCAGTTCTTCTTCTACCTGTAATCTGTACAGTCTCTGACCCGTGTATCTGACAAATAAAACTCCTCGTCCATGTAAACAGGCTTTTAACCCCTTGAATGCTAGATAGGTCTCAAACACATTGTAAAGACATGTTGGAGACCACTCTAACATTCAAGGGCTTAAAAGCCCCATTTTAATGAGAAATTAGTGAATTGTTATATTTTCCCTATGGTGTAGTTGGTTTACTCCAGTTCTATTCGGTGCATCATCCTCACGGAGACTGATGTACAAAGAAAAGTAGAGCAATTCTGGAGCAAACCAACTCAATCATAGGGAACAAGTAGAAATTCTCCAAATTCCAACTCCTTTAAATGGGGACTTTAATGCTTTTAGAGAGCTCTCCAGAGAGTTGTGAAGCATTCAAGGGGTTAAATGTCCAACTTACCTTATATCAATAACTTATCATATATCAGTGATAACTTTGGGAACTCCAAGAGTCGCTCATTCAACACACTTAAAGGTGCACTTCTATAATTCATAATAAAACCATTACCTGTTCCTAAATATTACATAAAAATCATATAAATAACAATAGTCCCATGTGGGGAAACTCATAACCTATTCACCGTCTAATGACAAGTATATAGAAAATGGGGTTACAGCGACCCACACCAACGACTGTCCTTGGAAATCTGGGACACTTGGTAAGTGTGGGTGCAGTTGTGTTCTCACAGAATTGCACTACTCTCTTTGTGCATATGGTCCACTGTTGCTACATATTGTAGGTAGAGGGAGCTCACATCACTGAAAGTGCAAGGAAGAGAAGAACTGAATCATTTGATTCACAGTAAGTACACAGAATTAAAGGAAAACAAATCCAGTGGTTTAAATAAATGTATACTGATAAAACAATGACAGTTAAAATAAAACATTACAATTTTTAAAGTGTATCTATGCGACTTTTGGAGGGGTTTGCAGAACGTTGCTGCTCAATGAGTTGTGCATTCCTCTTGCCCATAAACGGTTAAAGGAGAGCATCTAATAATAAACCAGTTGCTAGCAGGACAACATACTCTGCTTACAGCACATTGTAATCTTAACCCTTTGAGTGCCAGATCGGTACGCAACGCATTGCAATATGTTGCGTACATCTCTGGCACACAAAGGGTTAAACATTTAACCCTTTGAGTACCAGAGGGGTACACAATGTACCCCTCTGGCACTCAAGAGGTTAAGGACCAGAGAGGTGTACACTGCTTTGTTTCACGATATATTGCACACCCCTTTGGCTCATGCACTCTGCCTACTTCAAACTGTCATATCCACCGCCACAGATATGATGACATCCAGGACTGGCAGAAAATGTTATCTCATGAACAAAGGCATACAAGGGCTAAATTCATAGGGGCCATTAGGATTTCCTGGCTCCAGTAAGGCAAGTGGGGAGTTACTATTAGGAGGTGTTAGTTGTCCTATACGGGCAGCATTTGGCTTTAGCTACATCTGTATGTGCTGCATATAGCACCACCCCTGTATAATGTATGATATCACTTCTAGGGATCTCGATAAGATTGATTCCTTGATGCAAGACATTCATGAACAGCAGGATGTGGCACAAGAAATCTCTGATGCCATTTCTCGCCCAGCTGGGTTTGGAGAAGAATTTGATGAGGTAAATATCCATATTATTTTAATCAGATTCCTTTTATTCAAACTGTTAAATGGGACTCTAAATAGAAATCTTAAGTTTAGGGCTGCACCTGTTTAAACACGATTGGCCTTCTGTATAAAACCACAGGGGAACAATTCTAGGCCAATCCAACTGTACCACAGGGGACAAATAAAATGCCCTATTTATTTAAATGAGGTTTTTTTAACTCCTTGAATACTATAGATGTCCTGGCTCATTGCTTTGCTATGTGTTGGAGACTTCACTAGCTTTTAAAAGTTTAAAAAGAACCATTTAAATGAATGGGAAATGCTGGGAATTTATATTCGTCCTCTGTGATACAGTTGGTTTGCCCCAGATCGCTTTGCTTTTATCCATACCTTCAGTGTCCAGTATTTATTCTATTTGTCCTCTTTAAAGTGATCAATTATGGGAGCCCTACTTATAAATAGTACATGGAATGTAATTAAAGTTGAATTATGCCCTTAGAATATTATTTTTCATAATAAACATTTTCTGCTCTTTGAAGTTTTATTAGGGTATGGGAAGTATTACATCGATATCTGTGAATCATTGATATTATACTATTGCATATTGGTGTTTGTTTAATTTCCATATTCCACATAACATTTCTTTAATCATCTCTCTCATTCATTCAGGATGAGCTGTTAGCAGAATTAGAAGAATTGGAACAAGAGGATCTCAATAAACATATGGCCAATGTTAGATTACCAAGTGTTCCTTCCACAAAACTACCCACCAGACCAGGTACAACAAGTTATCAGTATTTCCTGTCTGAATGGATTTGTCACATATAAGGTGTAATTCACTAGGTTGAGGAGGTGCAGTTCTGGAGCAAACGAACTGCACAGTGCAAGAGGAATAAAGATATAGAATGATTAAACCCCTTAAGGACAAGCAGTGGCACTTAAGCACCATGGAGCTTTTTTTTTTTTTTTTTTGTCTTATCGGAATCAGAGGTCCCTGAACAACGTGCAGCCGCACGGGGACTCCTGAATTCCATGTACGTCATGGGTGCTTTACGCATGTTCACCCCATGACGAACATGTACGACCTTGGTCCTTAAAAGGTTAAATGGAGCTCTTCACCCATTAAATACTAAAGAAATTATCTGTGTATTGTGAGTAATAAGTTGGAGACCTCTCTAGCATTCGGGTTAAAAGCAATAGAGATTTGGGACATGCTTTTTGTGTTCTATAGTGGAATTACTTTCCAGAATTCCACATTTTTAGTTTATTAAATTACATTTAAAGGACCTTTTGCTAAAAACACAAAACCAACTGCACTATAGTAGGAAAATGACAATTCCTATTGATTTAAATGGGACTTTTGATTCTTTGAATGCTAGAGAGGTCCCTACTGCATCTGTTCCATAAAACTAGTGATAAAACTTATCAGCAGCAAAGTAATCTAGGCCTTATGTTGTCAAGCAGTAATGTTGGTTGAATGATAGGGCAAAAAAAAAAAAGCTAGCTCCTGTGGTTAGCACTTACACCAAGCCCTTCAATGCCTTGGAGACCTCTTTAGCATTCATTGAGTTTAAAACACATTTAAATCAATGGGAAATCTGTGAATTTGTATTTTTCCCTTATGGGCATACCTGGGAACTTTCTTTTCTGGAGTCCCCGGAGGGTATAATTGCAGAGAATTGATACGTAAAGGGGGAGGGGTTTGCCTTGAGTAGGGGCGGGGCTTTCTGGGGGCATCACTAAAGTGGGCAGAATGTGGGAGGAACTGGGTGGATAGGAGGAAAAGTGGGAGGAAATGGGTGGGAAGGAGCAGTAGTGGGCAGAGTTTTAAAGGAAACGCCCCACATCCGGAGAATCACTCTCAAAACCAGTCTCCAGGGCAAATCCAGAGTTCCCAGGTATGCTTATGGGGTACTCTGTTTACCCCCAGAATTACTGCACTTTTTTTTTTTTTTTTTTTTTAACATGAGAACCAATATCTTCAACCAAATGGGTGCAAGTGACATCACAAACACAGTGCTCAATGAGTTGTCTTTTTAATCTCCTCCTTGTTTTCCCTCAGCATCATCACGGAAGAAGGTGGAAGATGATGATGACATGCAGATGCTAGCAGCCTGGGCCACATAAGAAAACTTGAACTCTCTCGTTTGAACACTTGTAAATATAGTGATTATAATTTGCACTTATTGATTATGAAAACACATAGCGTAGTTTTATTTCTTCTGAGTAAAAAAAAGGCTATTCTTACTGCTGGAAGATGTTTTGTTCCAAAGTTATAACCATTTAAACAGTTTGTTTACATTAACAGTGCCCTCTGGTGTTCAACTGATGTTATGCCAGTTAAGTTGCATTCTATGAGAGGGGGTATGCCTCTGGCTGCAGTCCTGAAATGAACAGTAAGTCTCATCTTCAGTACTTGGGGCTCACCAACAGCTAAAGTTTTAAAGATATCCCTAATTAAGCACAGGTAGCTCAAGCAAAATGACAGAGCCAAAGATTATCCACCTTTGGCTAACCTTAAGGACCACTTAGCTTTTTTTTCCCTTTTTTTTGCGCAATAATATTCAGGGCTCCCTGAACGTAGTGCCCTGAAATACATGATGTGCCAGGACAGTCATGGGTCCTTATGACAAGTTCACCCATGATGGTCCTGGCACATCATGGGTCCTTAAGCGGTTAAGGAGGGATATCTTGAAAAGGTGACCTATTTGTGGGCCCTGAGGACTAACATTGAGAAACACTGGCATAGCTTGTGACAATAAAAACTTTATCACTTCCTGACATTTTGAACAAATACCAGCAGTGAGACTGACATTGTTTTGATCAGCAGGAAAAGCCCTGCAGGGTGTTTTTGTTTGTTTGTTTTTTAATAATAAAGGTTTACTACTTGTTTAACCCCTTAAGGACCAGCGGTCCCTGGGTGTGTGGTCCTTTAAGGACCACATAGGAAACTTTGACGTGCCATCCCATGTGACTGATCACGTGGGGCAGCATGCCAAACGGGGGACTGAAATAGATCACTCTGGTCTTGGAACGATCAACTTCAGTCCCCGGTATTACTCACCGCGCTCCTACAGGAGCGTGGTGAGTAAAAGTACATGACGTGCCAGGACCAGCGTGACGGTCCTGCCACGTCAATGGTCCTTAAGGGGTTAAAGGAACACTAGCAATTAAATATGAAATGGGAGTACACACGCCTAAATATTGTAATCTAGCGTCTTTACAAATTCCATGAAGATGCTTTAATGAGATGACAGGAACAATTATTGGGCAAATCAACTTACCACATGGAACCCATTAACCCCTTAATGACCAGCAGTTGGGGAAGTTACCTTTCCTTAAGGACCCTCCTTGATCTTTGTCAGAGCGCCAGCATACGTGACTGAGTAGGTGCGCCGGCGTGCCGAACATCGGTCTAAGAGAGGCCACTTCAGTCTCAGAGCTGTGAGTTTCAAACCCCTTTACCGGGGTGCTATAAGTAAAAAGTAGCTGATGTGTCAGGTCCATCACTGCGCCTTCAGTAGGCTGACCAGACCTCACCTTTAACCAGGGACACATAGGAAATAGGCATATTTCAGGACTGCACTGAAATCAAAGCAGCCCTGCAGTATGCAGTTTTCATATGTGTCCCCGGTTAAAGGTGAGGTCTGGTCACCCTAGCCTTCAGGAAATAAAAACGGTGACGGTTCTAGCACGTGACAGGTCATTAAGGGGTTAAATTCCCATTGTTTAACCATGGACATTTAGCCCCTTGAATTGCAGGAGAGGTCTCAGTGCATTGTGAAGCGTTGCGCTGGAGACCTTTCTAGTACTGAAGCAGTTAAAAGCTCCACTCAAATCAATGGAAATGTGACAATTGTATTATTGGTCCTCTTGGTCTGTTAGACAATTGCTCCAGTCTTCTTATTTAATCAACCTCTAGATTTGGTGTCTAATAGTAACCCTTCACTTACCTTACTCTGGGCAGAAATCCCAATGGCCACCATGATTCAGTTCTGCCTGGATTGGTTATCCCAAATTAGGCCTTAATTAGTAATGGATAGGATGTCAACTGGAGCAGGCAAAGGCCCGTATTTATTCTGGAGTAAACCAGCTGCGCCATAGGGGACAAATACACATTCCTGTCCAATTCAATTGGACTTTTAACCACTTGATTATTATCTAGCATTCAAGGGGGTTAAAAATCTCTATTCAATTGTGCAAGGATTTAGGACTTTTGTCCCCTATGGTGCAGTTGATTTACTCCAGAATAACTACATTTTGCCTTATGGTCATATTTATAAAAGCAAAGTTATTCTGGAAAAAACAACCGCACCATAGGGGACAAATAAAAATGTATGTTCAATTTAATTGGGCTTTTATCCCCATGAATGCTAGAGAGGTCTCCAATGTACTGCAAAGCAATGCAATGGAGACCTGTGGCATTCAAGAGGTTAAAAAGCTCTATTCAAGTGCATGGGAATTTAGGGATTTTTATTCTCCCCTACGCTGCAGTTGGTTTACTCCAAAATAACCCCAGTTCTATAAATACTGGCCACAGTTCTTTGTTGTAGGACTCAAGGACCCCAAACGCCTCCCACTGAAGGATTCCTTAACATATAAGTGCCAGAGGGGTACGCAACACATTGCAAAGCAATGAGTTCTCTCCCCTCTGGCACTCAAAGGGTTGAAAAATTCTGTTGGTGGCAACCATGTTGCTCTATCATAGGCGATTCAGATCATTGTCTATCCAATTTCAGTCCAGGCCACTAACAGGCCAGGATGTAAGGAAGTCAATGATTAATCACAGGTGAGTCAGTCGCACTGAATGATCCACTGATTAACTCACCTGTGCTTACCCAGGGAAATCTTTACATCCTGGACTGTTGGTGACCCTTGAGGACTGAACTTGGACAGACCCTGTGTTAGATCATGGCTTAACCCTGTGAGTGCCAGAGACGTATCTAGTGCATTGCAGTGCAATGCAATGGATGCCTTTCCGGCACTCAATGGGTTAACATGAGCTCACTTAGTGCTCCCAACCTCCTTTCTTTTTACATATAGATACATTGATTTATATTTCTTCACTTGAGCGGTCCAGTCTAGATCCTCATTATTCCTTGTATACTGATATTAGAATATGCTCTGAATCTTATGTATTAATATGCTGACCCTCACCGATATCTGTGATGCTTATCTTCTATCCTATACAAACTAATAAAAGGTATTTAAAAATATATATTTATTTCAGTGGGTAAAAAAAAAAGAAGCATGCTTGCTTCCAAGGACATGAGATCCAGTACATATAAATAAATGAATATAAACCTCATATCATTAAGTATTTGTGTTCCTTTAAATTAACCCGGTCCCAGTCCCGGGGTGTGTGGTCGTTTAAGGACCAGATAGGAAAGTTTGACGTGCCGTTCCATGTGACTGATCACGTGTGCTGGCATGCCGAACGGGGGACTGAAAGAGATCACTCCGGTCTTGGAGCGATCAATTTCAGTCCCTGCTGTTACTCACAGCGCTCCTTCAGGAAATTATACTTTTCAAAACACAAGATTGTGTTTTGTCATTGATGTGTCTCACCAGCCATTGTTGGACTTCACCTTTATCATCCTTAGGCAGCAGTTGCCTAGTTGGAGATGATGGGATGAGTAGTCCACCAAAAGCTGGAGAAACAAAGTGGCTAATGTACTAGAAGAAATTATGGATCACAGTAACATCGTCATAGGGGGCAAATGAAAATTATCATTTAAATGTAAAAGGGGCTTTTAACCTCTTGAGAGGTCTCCAACGCATTGCTTCACAATGTATTGGAAATCTTTCTAGCATTAAGGGGTTAAAATAATGGGAACTTGGGAATTTGTATTCATCCTCTGTGGT
The DNA here is from genome assembly GCA_037306005.1 of Rhinophrynus dorsalis. NCBI lineage: Eukaryota > Metazoa > Chordata > Amphibia > Anura > Rhinophrynidae > Rhinophrynus > Rhinophrynus dorsalis. The sequence goes on along the minus strand of CM074723.1, from coordinate 93,041,759 downwards.
GCAGCTGGTTTGCTCTAGAACAGGAGAGCTCAAGCCTGTCCTCGGGCCCCACTAATGGTGCAGGTTTTTCCAGGGCTGAATCTACATTCCAGGTGCCTCTAGCCAAGGCACTCTAGGTGTGCTTAGCTGTGCCTGTGGCCACACCCCTTTTCCTCACATGACCCCACTCACAGTCTCATTCACGGTTTCCTAGAGCAGAAAATACCCTTGGTTTATAACACGCAAGAATGAAAAAAGCTTTAACACTTGGTTGTTAGAGAGATCTTCAACACATTGTTCCACAATGCATTAGAGATATCTTTAGCAGCCAAGGGGTTAAAAATAGCCCATAAATTGGTTCAAAACTGGTGCAGGGACATTGTTCTGTCCACACCCACATCTGAGGCACCCCTCAAAATTTGGAGCTGTGGCAGTTTCATACTCATCCTATTGGGAAATACTGCCCTGGGCTTTACAGATCTCCTCACATGAACACAAGTGAATCAGTAAGTGGTTCAGTCATTCTGAATTAACGACATTCACTTCATTATTTGAGGAGACCCTGAAAACATGCACTGGGGGGGGGCATTTGAGGACAGGTTTGAGCACCTCTGTGCTCTCTTTACTTCAGTTCTTAGTACAGAGGTGACAAATTGCCAAACTGCTTTCCTATAGGGCTGAGCCAGTGCACAGTTTTAGGATACAACAGCTTTTCTACAGTTGTAGTCAAAAAGAGTGAGCAAATGTTTACTAAAACCTGGGCAAAATCAGGGATATTTCAAAAACATGCACTGTGTTCGCCTTCTATTAACTCTTTTAATGCCAGAGGAATATGCAATACACTGCACTACCCCCTGGCAATCAAAGGGTTAATCCATTGTGATACCCCAGCCCCACTTTATCTATTGATCAGTGACATTACTCTATTGAGAGATCTGTTACAGAAAGCTCTAAACTGAAAAACACAAACCACTTTTTCGTCTTGAAATGTCTTGATTATTTTTTCCACTTGATATATCCTATAACATAAAGTCCTAGAATGTGTCGCTGACTGTGTGCATAACCGCACATGCGCAGAAGGGACTCACAGAACGGGCTGATCTGGAGTGTAGAGCTCTGGAAGGCTGACAGCCTGTCTGTGCTCCCGGGTCCGGGGCAGCCGTGGAGATGTCTGGGTTACAAACTGTCACCCAACGCCTCCGCTGCTGCCCCAGAGCTGGGAGCACAGACAGGCTGTGAGCCATCCAGAGCTCCCCGCTCCAGATCAGCCCGTGTATACAAGCTGTAAGCCATCTGGAGCTCCCCACACCGGATCAGCCCGCGTATACAGGCTTTGTAACTAGTTTGTAAATGTTTTATCAATGTTGCTTTCATGGGATTAGAATACCAACATGGTTATTAACTCCTCCTAACAAGGTCCCTACTGGTATGTGCTAAATTGTATTTAATACTGGTTTCCTTTGTGTTTAATAAAATCTTTCTATGCTGGTATTAAATATAATTCTGTTTTGAGTTTTCTTCCTCCCAGAAAATGTTATTAACCCTTTGCAATGCATTTCATACCTCTATGGCACTCAAAGGGTTAATGGTGATCTGTTTAGTGCTATGGGGTTAAAGAAATACTAATTTTGAAACACTGTTGGCAGTATGCAGAAAGAAAAACAGGAGTGATCCTGGAGCAAACTAGGGTAACCACATGTCCCGGATTTTAAATGTGTGTCCTTTGTCCCGGCAAGACCCCTTCTGGGACCACAAAGCCCTGGAATGTAGACTCCAGAGCACAGAGTTCTAACCACTGGTGGGAGAACTGCCCATTGTCTACTGTGACAGAATGTAACGACTCTACTGGACTACAAAGAAATAGCCTCTAGGAAAACCTCTAACATTAGGCTGACCAGATCTCACCTTTAACCGGGGACACACAGGAAATAGCCATTTTCCAGTACTTCATTGAAATCAATGCAGTCCTGCAGTATGCATTTCTCCTATGCGTCCCTGGTTAAAGGTGAGGTCTGGTCAGCCTATCTAACGTAATGCTCCAAAATTGCTCATCGTTTCTTTTGTGCATAAAAGAGCAACAAACCAGCTGTACCATAGGGGACAATTAAAACTGTTGATTTAAACAAGATTTTTAACCCCTTGAATGCTAGAGTGGTCTGCAATGCAGTTAGTAGGAATTTTAGTGCTCCCTATGCTCCACTTGGTTTGTCCACTAGTCAGAGGCAACACCAAGAGGATAGATGCACAGAGCCGCAAGTCAGCACCAGATTGGCTAGTCAGACAAGCAAAGGTCATACACGGAGCGGGTAGTCAGCTAGAGCCACAGGTCTGCACCAGATAGGATGTCAACTAGTCTAGAGGCAACACTGAGAGAATAGATGGACAGAGCCCCAGGTCAGCACCAGATAGGTTAGTCAGACAAGCAAGGGTCATACACAAAGCAGGTAGTCAGCCAGAGCCACAGGTCTGCACCAGATAGAATGCCCACTAGTCAGGAGACCACAGAGAGGATAGTTGGACAGAGCCTCAGTTCTGCACCAGGCTGGATAGTCAAACAAGCAAGGGTCATACACAGGAGATCCGGAGCTCAAACTACTAGAACTACACTGGACAACAACGTAAGGGTAACTGAATAGGGATCCAGTAACCTTACATATTCAGCCAGGAAGTAGATAGGAGACTAGCCAGACCAACCTGTATAAGATTGAGGCCTGCGTCAATACACCGCCTCGCGCCCGCAAATGACGCAGTGATCCGAGATGCGTCATTTACCAGCATTACTCCCGCGTCATCCTGAGCAGCCAGCCCGCCTAGCCAGAGGACACGGGTGGCCAGTGAAGATGCCAAGCGTGCCCAGGCCTAATGCCAAAAGCGACACTTGGGATGACGCTGAAGCGTCATTTCAGGCCATCGAATCTCAGCGTCGTCTGAAGCGGCGGTGCTGGATATGAGGTATGCTGTGACAGTAACACTTTAATGAGACAGCTCTGACTGCTGTAGCCAATGATGTGCTCATTACCAACCATTTTGCATGTCTCCTTTTGCTTTGAGACAGTGGACCATCCATGTATCCTTGAGATGTTCTACAAAAGTGACTCGGTGGGCCCTACTTTTTTCTAGATTATTTTCTTTTTAACACATTTCCTTCTGTGTTTGACATACACACATACACATGGAACAGACACGGAAAACACATACACACACAGAGGGGATACTGACACAGTGATAGGCGCCCCCCCATGTGTGGAGCTTCCAGATCTTGCTGGTTCTCTTAATCTGCAGGTTCTTAGTGTAGAAGTGTGGACTGTGGCCACCCTGGGATTAGTATAGGAGCTTTACAGTGCTGTGTAGGTAACAATCTGCACTATTCAGAGAGTTAGAAGTAAAATGTAGCCCCCTAGGGACCAGAGAACATCGCTTCATAACGTGTTGCCATCCCCACTGTGGTCCAGAAATGGTGAAATCAATGATATTTGTTATTTACTTTACTTTGGGGCAGAATTGTAGTATTATGCCTCTGTGTGTTTGACATGTAGAACTGAAAAGCAGAAAATAAAAGATTATGTAAGAGAGAGATATTTATACCAGCATGTTAAACCATAGAGTGCCAAGCAGTATACAGTGGTGTGTCATGTCAGTTAACCATTTGAGTGCTGGAAAGGCATCTGCATTGCAAATGATGAACGTGAAGAAACAATTCAGCAATCAGGACCTACCTTAACCCTTTGAGTGCTGTTTTGTTCCCCTGGTGCTGCATCTTCCCTTCAGTGGCTGTACTACAGGTCCTGGTGAGGTCACTGGGAGTCAGAGTGAGTGACTGTGTATGTGTGTGTCAGCCATATTTCTTTCTGGTTTTGTGTGTGTGTGTGTGTGTGTCTGTGTCTATTTTTTTTCTCAGTTAGATAGTGGTGGGCAGTCTGGGCAGTGGGAAGTGTATTCATAGGTGGGAACTTTTAGTTGTGGAGTCCCTCGTGGTGCTGATGTGGAAAGAGCAATGAGGGAATTTGGGTTAAAAGTGGGTGGGGCTTAATCACGAGTAAGGGCAGGGCTTAAGAGAAATGTGGAAAAGTGTTAGTAATAGGCTGGGGAAAGAGGTTAAGTGGGAGGAAAATGCAAGTTTACAAGGTGAGGGGGTTTGAACACACTCCCTGAGGGGTAAAAGTTGATATACAACCCTGTGGCAGTCAGTGGGTTAAGTGTGTGCCTGATGGCTGCCTGTCCTCTGTCTTGCATGGCAAATGATGACAGTCAAGAAATAATTCAGCAATCAGGACCTACCTTAACCCTTTGAGTGCCATTTTGTTCCCCTGGTGCTGCAGCTTCCCTTCAGTGGCTGTACTACAGGTCCTACTGAGGCCACTGGGAGTCAGAGTGAGTGTGTGTGTGTGTGTGTGTGTGTGTGTGTCAGCCATATTTCTTTCTGGTTTTGTGTGTGTATTTGGTGCTCTGTGTGTGTGTATGTGTGATTGGGGCATGTGTGTGTGTGAGGTGTAGGAGCAAGTGGCAGCCATTTTTTTTTCTTCAGTTGGATAGTGGTGGGCAGGCTGGATAGTCCTGTGAAAATCACACCCCCACTGAATCACCCAGTGGGAGCAGTAACTCCTCCTTACTGCCACCCCTGAGGAGACAAATTATGTAATGAGACTCTCTTTTTTTATATACATATATAGATAGATGTAGCATGTTTGTTTCTGCAAACCAAATAAATAATGCTACATTTATCTATATCAAACCTCATCTGCTACTTTCTGCCATTTAGAGAGTTTATCCAAATCTCTCAACAGAGGAAAAATATCCTGATCTGTATACATTTACTTATGTAGCATAGTGTCTTCAGCAAAGACTGAGACACTATTTTAATACCAAATTCAAGATCATTAATAAATTGAAAAACATTGGGATCATAACTGAAGCCCGAGGCACACAATTAACACACAATTTATAACTCTCTGTATGCTATCATTTAACTAAATTTCTATCAGTAACGGACATGGTCAGGGGCGGACTGACCATTCGCGCACGGACCGAGGGCCCGCTACCGAGGGGGGCCCGCCACTGCCACAAACAATGTTAATAACAATGTTCCAGTGCCAGCCGTCCACCTGCTTGCCTGCCTGCTGTTTGAGCCCACCAACGCTATTTAAAGCAGCCGCTGGCCGCCACACTATGCTCCGTGACTGTGAGGCCTCCCATACTTTACTGATAATCCATACTATAATCCCTTCCCATTCATCCCATCCATCATTTCAATTATGCAGCCGGGCAAGATTGTCCTCATCCACACACATAACACTTGTTGCCAGAGTCCAGACTAGCTGCTCGTTACTGTCTGGCAGCAGCTGGCAGCAAGTGCTTCTCTCCCTGTGCCTCTTCCTCTTCTCTGCGCATGCCTGTGCAACTATTTGGTCTATGCAGCATGCACACTTTGTCATCACGGCCCGCAGGGGTGCGTCATGATGCGGGGGGAGTGGGACTCAGAGTCAGCCCACCACAGGAAACTGGACTTCACAGACCACCTAGCTCGCCAAGGAGGACATATAGCAGGAGTTAGACTGGCCGGTCTGTCCTTGCTTGAAACACTGCTGGACCACCAGAGATCATGGACAGGCCCTCCTCCTGGGTCTTTAAAGAAAGGCAAGAGGGTGAAGGAGGGGTCCTGGGTGGGTTAGGGACACATATACCAGTTTATGTGTTAAAAGGGCCATCAAATATGAAAAATTATTATGCTCAGCATTTTGCTAGTTAAGAAATATTCCCTCCTGTGGGACTACCAACATAGTGTGTGTGTGTGTGTGTGTGTGTGTGTGTGTGTGTGTGTGTGTGTGTGTGTGTGTGTGTGTGTGTGTGTGTGTGTGTGTGTGTGTGTGTGTGTGTGTGTGTGTGTGTGTGTGTGTGTGTGTGTGTGTGTGTGTGTGTGTACCCTGCCCCCCAAAAAAGAGGCCTGTAGCTTATTCTATACAGGTACTTGGGGGTCAGTATGTGTAATTTTAGGACTACCAGTGTATTTGTATAATGTTATGGAGTCAGTATGTGTGGATCTATCTACCAGTGCAGAGGCACAATGCTTGGGGGTTAGCATGTGAATGGTTATATGGCTGCCAGTGACTCCCAAGGAACTTTAGGTATTTAATACATAATTCAGCGGTTCAGGAGCAAACTAACTACAATATAGTGAACAAATAAATATTCCCAAAATGCCCATTAATTTAAATTGTGAGTTTCACCCCCTGAATGCTAGTGGAGTCTCCTGAAAGAAACCCTACATCTTGAGATAATTAGGTATTTTAACCCCTTGAATGCCAACAAGGTCTCCAATGCTTAGCTTTACACATCATTGGAGACCTTCTAGCGTTCAAAGGATTAAATGCCCCATTTAAAATCAAGGGGTTGGGTGTTATTTCCTCCTGTAATTGGAAGTAGGTTTTGTCCAGATTAGATTTACTTTGACTTTATCCACAAGATCTTAAAGGGATAGTAATACTTCATTTTAACTTTATTTTATTTTGTAGGCATTAAAAAAACATGAAGAATGATATAAGTCTTATCTCTGAAACCTTTATGGTTTAAGAGATATTCACAAACAAAGTATCCCCCCCCTGTTCAGCCAGATAAGAAGGGAGATGCCCAGGTAGACTGCAGAGAGGGACAATCTTCAATTAAGATAATGGAAAAAGCTGAAAAACTTGTCAAGGGGGGGAAGGGCTTTCATTGTTTTAATACAAAGAAGATTGTCCCCTTCTGTTATCTGTACTGTCATACAACCAGACTGACATCTGAGAAGAGATGGCTTACACTAGGAAAAAGGGGCGGGGAGGGGAACTTTGCTTGTGAATATCTCATAAACCATAAAGGTTTGAGAGATAAGACTTATATCATTCTTCATGTTTTTTTAATGCCTACAAAATAAAATAAAGTTAAAACGAAGTGTTACTATCCCTTTAAGGGACTTATTCATGAAGCTATAGAGTTGCTATTATGCAGTGAACCAACTTTTCCATTAATTTAAATGCATGTTTTAACATGTTGAATGCTAGTGAGGTCTCCAACACATTGCTTTGCATTGTGTTGAAGATCTCTAGCATTCAAAGGGTTAAAAGCTACATTTAAATGAATGGAAATTTACAGAATTTCAGTGCCATAGTGAAGTTGGTTTGCTCCATAATTGCACCTCTGTAGGTTTATGAATACATGTAGTGATGGCAGAAAAGCTTATGGATCTAGCAGGTGGCAATGTATGAATTTACCAGCCACTTGATGTATTGGTTTTCAGGACCTTACAACTGAATTAGAACTAAATGATACCACAGTTTATATTTAAATGAGGCTAGATAAGTGATTGCTAAAACAAAGCTTACAACTGAGTTATAGCTACAAAAGTGATATGACTGAGTTTACAATTAAAATGGAGCTACACTAGAATTGTAGCTCCATTTTATTTGTAAGCACTGTGGTATCACAAGTGTAGCTCCAATTCAAGTGTAAGCTCTCTGGGATCGCTTGTGTTGTTCCATTTCCGTTGTAAGCTCTGTGGTATCACAAGCGTAGCTATATTTCAATTGTAAGCTCTGTAAAATCGCTAATATAGCTACTAAGTCTATATGGTTATTACATTTGAAATATAGCTACACAATTGATATCACAGAACTTATAATTGAAATGGAGCTACACTGGAATTGTAGCTCCATTTAATTTGTAAGCTCTGTGGTATCACTAGTGTAATTGCATTTCAGTTGTAAGCTTTGTGGGATCACTAGTATAGCTACATTTCAATTGTAAGCTGTGTGTTATCACAAATTAAATGGAGATACACAAGTGATACCTCTGATCTTACAGCTGCAATGGAGTTACAATGGAATTGTAGTTCAATTTCAACTGTAAGCGCTGTGTTTCTCCATTTCATTTGTAAACTTGATGGTATAACTTGTGTGGTTTAACTTCGATTGTAAGCTCCGTGGTTTCATTAGTGTAGCTACATTTCACTATTAAGCTATGTGGTATTACAATTGAAATAGCTCTATGGTATCACTTATGTAGCTCTTACAGTCAAAATGAATTGTAGAATTGTAGTTCAATTTCAATTGTAAGCTTGTTGGTATTTCTAGTGTACCTTTAGTTCAATTGTAAGCTCTGTGGTATCACTTGCTTTACCTCAGAGCTCAGAACATTAATGAAAGTTATAAAACTGGAGTGATACCATGGGGAGGGGACATGTGTGGGTGGGGTGTAATAAGGGGCAGGGTAACATAGTTGATGAGGCTGAAAAAAAGACATGTGTCCATCAATTCCAGCCCATGCCAAAAACACCCCTGTTGATCCAGAGGAAGGCAATAGAAAAGCCCTCTGGAGCAATTTCTAATTTAGCCCCAAGTGGGTAAAAAAATTCCTTCCTGACTACAAACGCCAGTCAGATAATTCCCTAGATAAACATCCATAGTAACTTTACAGGGTAAAGGGGGCCCATGACCTCAATTTCCCCGGGTACCCTGGGTGCTGTCAGTCCGCCCCTGGGCATGGTCTTCCAAGCAGAGCCCTCTTGATTTATGTAGTAACCAGAGTTCCAAACATTATATACTTAAGGCTGGATTCACTGTGCAACATTAACACAGTGTTTCTATCACTGCATTAATGTCCCAAAAATTTGAACACCTTGCTGCTTTCTGGGGCTCTTCACGTGGGCAACTATTGTCTGCTGTGTCAGTGCCCCAACAAAGCTTGCTTCATCTTTACTGATGCAACAGTAGTGATCTGCATGGCACCCTTTGGGGTGAATGTGCAGATCATTCTCACAGGATGGCTCTGGAGTGCTCTCTAGCACTCAGGGGGTTAAAATCTCTATTTAAATTGATTGGACACTTTATTTTTCACCAATGTGCAATCAGTGTGCCAAAGAATGTCTTTATAGATATGTCTCTTTTTGTTTTGAACAAAACATCAGGTGTTTACTAGAGCAATCTTTCCAGATTCAGTGAGCGTTAGCTTTAGACTATTTTTAATCCTAATTATCCCTAGACATTTACGATGTGTCATTGCTATTACTTGCTCAGTCTCATTCTGCCTCTCCCCAGTTTGATGATAAATAGAAACATAATCAATTTATATGGGATCTAACCAAGTTTAACATTAAGTACCTCTATTAGACTAATCATGATGACAACTAATACCAATAATATCATCTCTATTTTGGAAAGCCTCTTTGTACACACAGTTTTTCAGGCAGACTTAATGCCTGCCATACACAGTTTACAATGTAATTTTTGGCGTTTGAGGCATAAGGTGATAAAGTGACTTGTCTATGGTCACAATTCGTGACTTCACATTCCGTGTATTGGTTCTGAGTCCATTAAAGAACCAACCGAGTCACTTCTCCCTCTATTTTAATGTGAATAAATGATAATATAAGTAGTTACAGACCCAAAGGGATGGGGATAAAATTGCCAAAAAAGCACCACCATTTAAATCATTGGGAATTTGATGAAGTTGTATTTGCCCCCTCTGGTGCATTTGGTTTACCCTGGAATGTATCCACTTTCCTTTTAAACATAGGGCCCCAAATCTCTCTCTCTTTTTGTCAGTCAGTCTAGTTTGCCCTTGTTACTCTTTTGTATTTCAGTCTAAGATGGAGGTGTTGAAGTTCAATCCTCAAGGCCAGCAAACACAAAACGAACAAAAAAAAAAAGTTTCCCTGCATGAGCACAGGTGGATCAATTGAAATGAAAGAGCTTCTGATTAAGTCACCTGTACATAATCAGGAATATTCTTAAATCATTGTCTGCTTGCAGATGACTACTGTGACTAGTCATCCAATTACAAAGGTAATTTGCAAATCACATTTGTAAACTAAATTAGATTTATTTGCCTAACATTGGGACATAATTTTTATTCTGTTAATTTACCCCCTCTAAATGTGCCTGCTCCAGATCGATGCACAAAATGTTATCTTCCCTACCGAATTTATAGCAGATGTAGGAAATCTGTGTATACAGCCAACATCAGATTAGGATACAAAGAGGTATCAGGGCTATTCCTAGGATAAGGAACCCTGTCAGATGTAGAGAAATGTATCATGTGGCGGATTCACCAGAAACTCCTGGCATGGAGATACTCGAAGAGAGTGATGCGATAATTGAGCAGATCTATCTTGCAGGAATAAAGTCTTTGGACAAGAGTGTCAAGTTATCTCTCTGGACCCTGTGTGCAGTACAAAATGCTAGGGTGTGCGAGTCCAGGCACAGAAGCATTGGATATCAGAACAGGGTGGGCTGAGCAGTATAAAGCAAGAGTCTGAACTTTCTGGCAAAGCAAGTAGGTCTCCTGAGGAGTGAGCAAAGCTTTGTGATTGACTGAATGCAGAATGAGCTGGAACTTGGGGAATGTACAGTCTGTTGTATACACTGGAGTACTGGCGTATGTGCATCCTTTAGTAGACAGCTGAACCCGGGCTTGGCATATGCACAGACTGTCAAACTCATTGGAGCTCCAACTAAATTGTCTTCCTTTACAGACAGAAGGAGCAGGGTTAGCGAATGTATGATCTGTTGAACACACTGGAGCTCCGACGTACATGCTCCCCTAGGCGAATGGAAGGAGCAGGGTTTGGAGAATGCACAAACTCTTGAATACACTGGAGTTATAGAGTACTTGTACCTTTGGCGGACAGAAGGTGCAGGGTTTGGAGAATGCACAAACTCTTGAATACACTGGAGCTATAGCGTACTTGTACCCTTTGATGGACAGAAGGTGCGGGGTTTGGAGAATGCACAATCTGTTGAACATAATGGAACTCTGGTGTATGTGCACCCTTTGGTGGACAGAAAGACCAAGGCTGTACAGATGCACGCTCTGTCAGCAGGCAGGAGTCTCTGGCAAACAAATACATCTCAGCAGAAGAGCAGATCTTGGCGTACCCCTGGAGAGGAAGCGGAGTCAAAGTGAGTCTGAAGTCTAAGGCAGAAGTCAATCGAAGTCGAGGTACCAAGGGAGAGAGCAGAGTCATAGTTGGAAATAAAAGCCGGGTCAAACAGAATGCGGTGCCAATGGAGAGAAACAGAAGTGAGGTCAGGAACAAGCAGGGTTGTGAAAAGGAGCAGCAGATCAATATCAGGAAATAAACAAACAGGAACTATTAAAATGGGTGCTCACCTGAAGACAAGGGAGGTATAAAAGGGAGAGCCACCCAACAGAAATGAAGCAGAGGTGTAGCACAAATACCCCAAGAAAAGGGTAACTGAGCCAGGATACTAATAACAATAAGGATAGCAGCTGGAGACACAATCCAAACAGCGGATCATGACAGAAGGTAACATGAATAGCACAAGGGGCAGCTAAGGGAATATTTAGAGATGAGTGAAGAAATGTATAAGGATGCTACAGTTTTAGAAACACACACAAATATGCAAGACAGTACAATGGTCTAACTCAGGGGTGTCCAAGTTTGGTCCTCAAGAGCTACCAACAAGTCCAGGATTTAAGCATTTCCCTGTTTAAGCACAGGTGGGTGAATTAAAAGGAATGAGCCTCTGATTAACTCACCTGTGCTTAATCAGGAAAATCCTTATGTCCTGGTTTTCTGGTGGCCCTTGAGGACTGGAATTGGACACCCCTGGTCTAACTGATTTCATCTTCTGTGTACGTCTCAGTCTTGGATTTGGAAAATGGAAAAGTATTCAATTAAAATACAAAAACTTCACTTTTAGTTTGTGAAATAGGATATATTGCAACAAAGTATTTAACTGAAATCTTTAGCAACCGTAATCTCACTGTTCTGCTTTGCAGTCAACTATAACACACTGATGTGGTGCCAAGGCAGAAGTAGTTCTCTACACTCTACTTTACACTGTAGCAACTGCATTGAGTGGCATTATACCTTAAGTGGTTCTTCATTTGTTTAACACACACACTTACCATCAAAAGGTGTCTTCAAACAGCAGTGAGTCAGCTATTTATTTGCATTATATCTGCATTCCCGTCTACAGTGAACTCTACTGAAATCTGCTTGTAAGTCACCCCTCCAGACAAACAATTTGCTTCAGCAGACCTGAATAACTAAAAAGGCACACACATTATTTTCAGATTTTAAAGAAACAATTAGCACTGGACAGCTGTAGATTATTAAAAATAAATAAAAAATATGGTATAGATAGATCTACTGTTTGAAGGACACCTACCAAAGCAAGTCCTTTTGCTAAATAAATTAAGAGCCACTTATCCCTAGGGTATACTTTTCCGTTAATGTGTCTATCTAAGCAAACAGTCCTCTTACTCATGTGTCTAGGTCTTTTGAAACAAGAGAACCACAAGCAGAAGTGCACAAAAGGTGTAAATGAATCAGCATTTTAATATCAATGCAGCAGTTATTTGATATTACAGATCTGGAAGAACAATTTCATACTGCCTCCTTTATATTTTCCCAATTATAATACAAATGCATGCATTGCTAGTTTAGCTCTGACAATTTCCATAGAAATCGGCTCATTTCACAGGTGAGATGAATTTGTTTGCACAGTCATTCATTGATGAATTATTTTAGTTTTGATTTAAACAGCCACTTTACTTCAGCAATTTAACCCTCTAAGAGAAAGTACAGAGCAAGGGCTTGTCCACCACTCGACACAAAGGGTAAAACCCAGACCATTTGGAGATCAGGAGGAGACTCTCCAGCTTACAAGGGGAGCTTGTTCAAAAACAGTGATCTTTACCCCTTAACCCCCTGAGTGCCAGAGTGGTACAGAATGCATTCATACCACTCTGGCACTCAAAGGGTTAAATGTTTCACATTGTGTTCAAGACGTCTCTAGCACTCAAGGTGTTACCAAACAGGAAGGACCGTATGTTGAAAAGAAAAATGAAGGAGTTCTGGGGCAAACCAACTGCACTATAGGGGAGAGCTAAAAATGCCCACAGATTTAACCCTTTCAGTGCCAGAGAGGTACGCAATGCGTTGTGTATCCCTCTGGCACTCAAAGGGTTAAATGGTTCTTTTAACCTCTTGACAGCTAGAGACATCCAAAACATTGCATAACAATGCACTGGCGACCTCTCTAGAATTCAAAGGTTAAAAAGCCCCATGGGGATTTCTTTTGTCCACGATTGTCCAGTTGGTTTGCTCCAGAATAATGTCAGTTCATCTTGGTATCAGTTTGTCTTATTTTTTGTAGAATAAAACTAGGAGCCTTAGGGTCGTATGGTCAAAAGGAAAGTGGAGGCGTTCTCGGGCAAACCATTTGCACTGTAGGGGAGAATTAAAAATACCCACTGATTTAAATGGGGATTTTAACCTCTTGAATGCTGGAGAGGTAGCCAGTGCATTGTTATGCAATGAGTTGGATGTCTTTAGCATTCAAGAGGTTAAAAGTACCATTTAAATCTGTGGCGATTTTTACCTGCCCCCCTATGATGCAGTTGGCTTGCTCTTGAATTACTCAAGTTGTGCTTAGTGTGCGTCAGTCCCACTGTTTCTTTATACAATGTATAAAGAAACAGTGGAGCAATTCCCTAGCAAACCAACTGCATTAAAGGGAAGCAAATAAATATTCTTAGAACACCCAGCGATTTAAATGGTGTTAACTCAGTGAATGCTAGAGAGGTCTCCCACTTGATTAGCAATGCACTGGGACTGCTGTAGAATTCAAGGGATCCAAAGCACAATGTAAATCAATGGGAATATTTACTGTTCTACCCTATGGTGCAGTTGGTTTGGTCCAGAATTGCACTACTTTTTGAAGGGTTAGTAATGTCTTTTTACAATGTCTTTTTAAAATAAAACAAAATATTGTAGCTATTACAAAAATAAGTTAACTGATGCAAGTCCCATCTCTCAAACCTTTATAGTTTGAGAAATATATGCTGATAAAGTTCCCCTCCCTCCCCTTTCACTGTCAGCTCTATGGCTGAAAAAAAGGTGATTCGAGTGGTGCAACTTGACGGCGGCTCTTCAGCAGAGCTGAAATAATGTTATCTAAAAAGAAATACTTGGGTTGGGATTCATCAAACTGTGGGAAGAGCAGCGTATCTTTGTCAAGATCAATAATGGATACCTTCGGGTATTCACCAATAATTTTGCTCGTTTCCCTGCTTTGTATACGCGAAGCAGGGACAATTGCGTAAATTGCCCAGTCCGGGGAAAAACCCATATACACGAAAGTGTGTGTGTGTGTATGTCTGTGTGTTCACCCCATGCATTCAAATGGGATGCACCAGTCTGAAGCTAGCGGATCACATTTGCGGATCTAACTGCCCATCGCTTTTTGAAGAATAAGCGATGGCCAGCTACAATCCGAAAGTTGCTGAATGGGCGAATGATTAATGTGCAAAGAAATCCTCTGATTTTCTTGAGCATGAAGCCATTAGGACCTTGATGAATCCCGGCCTTAATAGGAACGGTCTACAAAGTGTGCCTGGTTTGCAAGCACACTTTGTAGACCGTTCCAATGAATTATTTCTTTTTAGATATTGCTATTTTGGCTCTGCTTTACAGCTGACGTCTGTGAAAGGGGAGGGAGGGGGAAACTTTATCACTGTATATATCTCTCAAACTAGAAAGGTTTGGGAGACAGAACTTGCATCAGTAAATTTTTGTAATATCTACAATATTACATTTTATTGTAAAAAGACATTACTAACCATTTAAACATAAGGCCCAGTGTCTTCTGATTTCACGAGGCCAAGACTTTTTTTTACTGTTTGCATACAGGCACAAGGTTCAAATGAATAAAAGAGGAATTTATACTAACAATAAATTCTTTTCCATGGACTAAGCAAAAAGGAAGTGGCCATGGGTAAATTTTGCTCCACGAGAAGGGAGGGCACTTAAAGCAGAATTACCACCGCTAAACAAGTTGAGCTCAAATAATTCCCCATCTGGCGACCAGCTGCTTAGTAGCGCTAGTAGCCAGAATTATTACCTTGTTAAGTAGGATTATCCATTCTTCTCGAACTGACAGGCAGGACGGAGAGCAGACATCTTCCCATAGTGACGTCTGCACGCCTGCGCTGTCAGTCCCAGACGGCTCTAGGAGGCGTTGCTAGGAGCCGTTCGGCTCCAATAGGGACTGACAATGTAGGCGTATCATGCTTGCTAATGCAGCAGATGTTGTGAAAATGAGTAGTATGGGACAAGTCTATAAATAGGAGTATTGGATGCACAGTTGACTCATGAGATAATGGACCTTTTTGTTTGCAATACATGTTGACTAGTCTTGTTCCATGTTCTATTAACCACAATCATGTCTTGCATGAGAAGCCAGTGTTCCAGTCAGACATACATTCCCCTACTACATACCTTTTTGGTAGTATAGCTAGGGGCATTAGTAGCAGAAAAAGGGAATTGGTCATCCACTCTACAGATCTATGGCTGGACCTCACCTAGAGTATTGTGTACTGGCGACCCCATCTCCAGAAGGATATAGATACTCTAGATAGAATTCTGAGAAGGGCCACTAAAATGGTGAATGGTTTACAGGAAAAGAAATATCAGGATAGAAGTAAATTTCAAATGAGTAAAAATGTTAGGAGCAGGGACCAGCAGCCTTAGTCCCCTCCCTCTCAGCCCTTTTCCATTTCTATAAATGTATAGGCACCATAACCACCTAAGGGATTATCTAAATACAAAAATACATATTCCACTTTTCTCTTCCTGATGTAGTTAATGTAATTAAAATGTTAATGGAATGTAATTCAGAGTGCTGTAGTCTGTGTGAGACAACCTTTGTCCCTTTGTATTCAGACTTCACCCCATTATCTTCCCGTATGTTGTGGGCAGTAAGTCATCCCCCATTGTATTCTAATACGTGCTGATAACCAGTGTGTGTGTGTATCAAAACCCTGTGTGGTCCACAATACAATGCTTTTATTCACCCTTCACTGAGGGTCATCCAGTGTTTGGGTGGGCCAGCGATACGGGCTATATCCTTCCAGTGATACCAATCCAGGTAGAGAAAGGGGAATCCAGCGGAGATACTCCGTAGGATTACAGAGCTCCTTAACATCTGGGGAAAGCAGTGGGATTACACCCCTCAGAGGAGCGGGCAGCTGCGAGACCCAGCGCCACAGGTCCCGCATTGTGGATAGAGCAGTGCTACCAAGGGCTAAAGTGTAAAGGGATACAGCTGATATTGTTGGAACAATTTTATTATCACGTGGCCCCCGAAATTTGAGAGTTTGTCTGGGACCGCTGTCCCCTCACAGTCACTGAGGGGGCACAGCTGATGGATGAGCACCAGGTTGCCCGGAGAAGCAAGCGCACAGGACCCTGGGGTTACCTGTGACCGGACAATCTGCGGGACAACCCAAGTCCACACCCACATTTTAAACCTACCCCACCAAATCCCAAGCCTGCACCCAGACCTGGACGCTGCTGCTACGGCTGGCAACAAATTGGGCACATCCGCAGCAATTGTCCAGCTGCGGGAGCCTGCACCACCTGGTCGAGGCCACACCTGCTGGGGCCATGCATAGCCACAACCCACTGTGTTCGAGCTGAGGGGGACCCGATATGCCAACTAAGGTGAGGACCCAAGGGGGCTGAGTAAATATGGGGTCAACATCACAAAGCTGACCCGGGTAAGCTGCTGCAGCGGATAATAAGCGGATAATAAGAGAATTACCCACCGAAGTCCTCATGGGGAATGACCTGGGATGGCTGACATCCACGTTTGCAAACAGCCCTGCTGAGGACTCCTTCACACTCCTACCACTGACCCGACTGACATACCTTCCCCTACCTCCCTCCTCCGGTATACCCCAACAGAATTTGAGCAAGAGCTCCGTTCTGATCTCTCCCTAACCAGATACCAAGACCGGGCTGACCACAACCACAGGGTCTTAAAGAAAGAGAGAATAGCATGGGACAAGGGATTGCTCTACCGGGTCACTGAAAAGATGGCCCTAGGGTCTGCTCCGACCGCACAGTGTCGACTAGTACTTCCCCGCAAGTACCATTGCAAGCTCATGTGCATAGCATGTGATATTCCCCTGGCAGGCCACTTGGAAATCAACTGGACCCTATCCCGGATCAACCAGAACTACTTCTGACCAGGGATCTCTCACAATGTCAGGCACTATTGCCAGATGTCATCATTCCAAAGCACAACTGCACCCTATGCCCATAATGGAGGAGCCATTTAGCAGAATCATGGTAGATCTGATAGGATCCCTGGCCCGGCCTAGCCCTTCTGGATAGAAATGCATTCTTACCGTGATGGACTACGTGACTAGGTACACAAAGGCGTTCGCACTGACCAAAATCCATGCCGAAACGGTGTCTGACACTCTGATGCAGTTATTCTCTTGAGTGGGATTCCCCGAGAGATTATCTCACAACAGGGCACACAGTTCACGACAGATGCCGTGCACCAACTCTGGAGGCTCTGTGGGATTAAGCCCATTCTACCACCCTCAAATGAAGGGTCTCTGCGAACGGCTCAATGGAACACTGAAGAAGATACTTCGAAGGTTCTCCACTACTAGCAGAGATTGGGAATGGTTCTTGCCTACTGTTTGCAGTAGGAATTAACAGAGTTTTTCCCGTTTGAGCTATTATATGGGAGGAGAGTGAGGGGGCCCCTAGACCTCATCAGAGAACACTGGGAAGGGGGAACCGAGAAGGAAGGAACGCCTGTACTACCTTATGTACTGGAGCTAAGGGACCGACTGGAGTACTTGGCAGGTACGGTCTGGGAAAACCTCAAGGCTGCCCAAAGTCGCCAGCGGATCTGGTACGACAGGCGATTCAGAGACTGCAGTTTCCAAATTGGGCAAAACGTCTTGGTGTTAAAGCCAACCAGACAAGACAAAATGCAGGCTTATTGGCAAGGGCTCTACTGAGTGGTGGACTAGGTGTGCGATACCACCTATGTAATGGCATGCTGTGGGGATGAGTGAATTAATAGACAGTTTCACATTAACATGTTCAAAGTGTATGTGGAACGGGACGAGGAAAAGGAGGCCATATGCGCCCCAGCTTCTGAGGATTAGGATAACCTGCCTCGGCTGGACATGCTTAGGTCAGGCAGCCAGACTGGGTCCATAGACGAGGTACAGTTAGGGGAGGAATTAGGGCCCCAGGAAAGGACCCAGGCTCACTAGCTACTAGAGGAAATAAGAGAGATGTTCTCCATGAAACTTGGCTATACTACCCTGGCCGTCCACCAAGTGAACACTCCCGGGCAGACCCTGCTGAGACAGCCCACATATCGCATCCCTGAGGCAGTCTGGGACAGCATGAGCAAAGAAATTCAGGAAATGCTCCAGCTAGGGGTGATTGAGCCCTCCAGTCCCTGGGCCTCACCCATAGTACTGGTGCCCAAGCGGGGTGGCTCCACACGGTACTGCTTAGATTATAGGCATTTAAACGAGAAGACTGTGACAGACGCCTATCCTATGCCCCATGTAGATGAGCTGCTAGATCTCATTGCTGGGGGGAACTCTCTCACTACAACAGACTTCTGCAAAGGCTATTGGCAAATTCCACTGGCCAAGGAGGCTCTCCCTAAGTCGGCCTTCATCACCCCATTTGGCTTATATCAGTTCCGAGTAATGCCATTCAGGATGAAGAATGCCGTGTCCACCTTCCAGAAGATGGCGGGCCGCCTCCTCAACGGTCTCCAGGATTATGCCTGCGCATACCTAGATGACATCTTGAGCTACAGTGTGACTTGGGAAGAACACCTAACACACGTAGAGACCGTAACAGATAGGATTAGGGCAGCCGGTTTGACCCTCAAACCTGACAAATGCCATATTGGCATGGCGGAGGTGCAATACTTAGGGCACTGAGTAGGATGTGGGACCCAGAAACCCGAGCCCGCCAAGGTAGAAGTGGTGGCCCACACCCTGAACCAAAATCCAAGTCATGGCCTTCTTGGGCACGGCTGGTTACTACAGACAATTTGTACCCAATTACAGCACCCTGTCCAAACCCTTCACCGACCTGACTAAAAAGAACTTACCCAGACAGGTCATGTGGTCCCCAGAGTGTGAATCAGCTTTCCTCCAACTGAAAAGGGCCCTGACCAATGCCCCGGTACTGGCCGCCCTGGATCCAACTAAATGATTTCTTGCGCACACAGACACTTCAATGTTTGGACTGGGAGCTGTTGTAAGCCAGGTCAGAGACGATGAAGGAGAACACCCGGTGGTGTACATCAGCCACAAATTATTACCCCGGGAGGTGAGCTGCGCGGTTATTGAAATAGAATGTTTGGCGCTCGTTTTGGCACTCATGAAGTTACAGCCCTACCTCTATGGATGAGCATTTTCCTTGCTAACTGCCCACAACCCTTTGGAATGGCTGAACTGGGTAGCTGGAGACAATGCCAAGCTGCTGCAGTGAAGCATGGTTCACCAGCCATATGACTTTACTATTCATCACCGCCCTGGTAAGCAGAGTGGCAACGCAGATGGGTTGTCCCAACAGATGCAGTTGGAAAAATAATGGAGTTCCCCAGACAGCCCCAAGCTGACCCGTGAGGGTCATGCTGTGTCTGCCAGACAACTGTACAAGGGGGAGCTGTGTGACAGAATTACGGTCCTGTCACTTGTTTCAAACGTTTTCCTTGTTTATAACATTCCCTGAGGGTGCCCAATAGCACCAAGTCTTCCCCGATGTGCCCCAGCGAAGCCCCAAAAGACTGATCACTGCCCGTTTGCCCTTACTGGACATGTTCCCTGGAACCCTTATCCAGCCTGTGGGCGGTGTGCAGCCGCAGCTGCCGCCACTACCCCCACCTGATCAGAGGTAAGTGGAACCCCCACTAGAGCTCTCAGGAGGATCGCAAATCTGTCGCAGTCTGCTAAAACTTTAACTTAATGTTGATCCTCCAAATAGCATCCAATCACATCACTATTTAGAGGGGTTGCCAGTCCTTGGGAAAGGCATCTGGGTTTGAGGGTAGGCGCCCCACAGGCAGGCATCTAGGATGTGCATCCAGGGAGGAACAGCAGATTGTTCCAGTTAATTTGATTATATTCTCTTCCTGATGTAGTTAACATAATTAAAATGTTAATGGAATGTATTTCAGAGTGCTGTAGTCTGTGTGGGACAACCTTTGTCCCTTTATATTCAGAATTCACCCCATTGTCTTCCCATATGTTGTGGGCAGTACCTCATCCCCCATTGTATTCTAATATGTGCTGATAACCCATTTATGAGTGTATCAAAACCCTGTGTGGTCCACAATAAAATGTTCTTATTTACCCTTCACCAGTGATAAGGGCTAGCCTATACCCCTCCAGCGATACCAATCCAGGTAGAGAAAGGGGAATCAGGCGGAGATACTTAGCAGGAATACGGAGCTCTGTAACATACAGATCTACTTAAGAAGAAACCTGCATATCAGGCGCTCACACACAGGGGCAGCAGTAAGGAGGAGTTACTCAAATCTCCTCCATATTGCCTGACCAGGAGAAACAAGGGGGCGTAATTTTGACAGGAGTGACCAGGGGGCCAAAAGCCCCATGGCTGCTCCTGTCAAAAATCTCTGCAAGTAGATAGCCGCCCCCAACTTCCGTCTAGATTGAAAAGAAAAACACATTCCGAACACGCACACACTATATACACAATACGAAAAATGCCAAAGTACACAAGACGTGCACACTCTACATGCACACAGACACTCCACACGAAAAACAATATATACACAAACCACCACAGTACACAAGGCACACACAACACAAGTCACACTGTTCACAAGACATGCAGTACACTATAGACACAACACTATACACAAATCGGTATATGCAAAACACTACACGGCAAATGCAATATGCCAGTGATGGCAAACCTTTTTGGGCCCGAGTGCCCAGTTTACTATTTCCAACCTTGTCTCCATGCTGCAAAGTGCCTGTACTGAAATGTTACCATGGAAAGGAGGTTTTTGGTGCATACATGTGTGAGAAGACCGCTATATATAGTTGCGTGTTCCCTTTTTGTTATCAGACAGATGAAAACTGTTTTTTCTAAGAATAAAACCACATGAAACAAACATCTTAGAACCATCATTAATGATGTGAAGCAAGGCAAGTGATACCAAAAAGCTTACAATTAAAACTGTGCTACTAGTGATACCACAGAGCTTACAACTGAAATGGAGCAACACTTGTAATACCACATTGCTTACAGTTGAAATGGTGCTACTCTAGTGATACTACAGAGCTTACAATTTTCATGGAGCTACAGACAATTCCACAGAGCTTACAACTGAAATGAAGGTACATCAGGGATACCAAAGAGCCTACAATTAAAAGTAGTGTTACCACTGAAATGAAGCTCCACTGATGATACCACAGTGCTTACAATTCTAAGACTAAGAATCATGCCTTTACAATTGGACCTGTAAGTCTCTGATGCACACATTACCTCCACTGGACTCAGTGTCCTGATAAGCACCTACTGTTGCATGAGAAGCAAGCATTTGTCACTGGCAAGGGCAGTGTGAATTGCAAATAGAAAGTAGGAACCACTACTACTGGGCTGGTATCTAGTATGCATGTACAACTAAGGTGGGCAACCTGAGGCTCTCTAGCTGTTCAGGACCACAACTACCATCATCTGTAGCCATCCATCAGTAGGCTGTAGAATAGATGATGTAATTGTAGTCATGAATAGCTGCAGTGCTTCAGATTGCCCATCTCTGAAAGGTTGTGTCTCACAAACTGTCATAATTTGCCCTCTATTCCCATAAATGCAATATGCATGTGGAAAGAGTCCAGAGGGGAAGAAAGTGGGGCAAGACAGGAATAAAGATAAAGAGGCAAGAATGGAATAGAGAGAGACATGGGGGTTAAAGAGAAAAGTGATGGAGAAAGATAAAGGGGTAAGAGGGAGAAAGAGTTAAGAATGGAATAAAGAGGCAGGAGGGGGAGACTGTGCTACCACTCTTTCCTCTTTCTCCCCCCCTTGCCTCTCTTAACCCCTCTTGCCACCCCAAGTCTCTTTCCCCTCCTCTTGCCCCCCCATGCCTTACTCCCCCCCACCTTACTTCTTGATTGCCCTCTTGCCTCTTCTTGTCCAGATTGCCAGGCTGTGAGCTCTGTAATGCCTGACGGATCTTTCCGTCTCTGTCCTCCTACTGACCGCATTGATGACACCCGGGACTGAGTGACATGCGGCAACTCTGTGAGGTGAATCCTGGGGTTTTCTTCCTCAGTCTGATCACCAGTTTCAAACTTGCACTTGCAGATGAAGAAAACCCCAGCATTCAGTCCCGACTGTTATCAATGCATGCAGTGGGAGGACAAAGACAGAAAGATCTGACAGGCATTATGGAGCTCACACCCCTCCAGTTGAAACATGGCCTCGTGCCACCAGAAAGGCCTCTGTGTGCCAGGGGTGGCACGGGTGCCATAGGTTTGCCATCACTGCTATATGCCAAATGCAATACACAAAATGTTTTACTCATTATGCAACACACTATACACACTAAGCTATACACCAAATGCTCTAAACCAAACAATACTCCAAATGATATATCCCAAACGCAATATGCAGAACTCAATACAACAAACAATATGCACAATGATAAAGGCAAAATGCGAATTCATCTTCACTGCAATAATAAAAAAGGGGGGACATTTCTCCTATGAACATCAGATTATAAAGTGATTTTATCTATTGTTCTCTCCTGAGTTTTTTTTTTCTTTCTTTCTTGCTTGTAATTAGTTCTAAATGATATAAATTGTTTAGATTTTTATCTATGTATACTTTGATAGTTTTTAGAGTAATTGTTTAATCTATTTATTGGGAGTCCCTTGGCCCTTTGGGAGACACTGTTTCTTCCTTCATTGTGTGTGTTTTTTATTTTTAATTATTTCCATTAGTGCCACAGGCTCAAAATATTTGTTTGCACTGTGCTAGTGATAGAAAGACAACTGACCCCACACTTGATGCAACGGGTTATCTTCATTCCTAAATGGTATTAGTTGTGTACCTTTTCTTCTTGCCTGTGGTGGTTACAAACCTTTAAGTGCAGGTACATTATATTAAAAGAAAGAAAACTGTGTGTCTGTGTAGTCTTGTGTTCTGGTACACCTTACGGTATTTGAATTCATACACTGGGGTGCCAATTTACTCACAAGGCCTCTCGCTATCCAACCTACCATGGTATTCATTGGTTTTCAGCAGGAGAAAAATATGGTATTTTCTACTACACTGAGTAATGGATGAATTAATTGAAACCAGAGTTGTTATACACAGCCACTGATTACAGAATGAAATTAACATAATAGTCAGCAGAGCACTGTCACGGTTAATGACAGTATTTACTGTAGTAGAGAGAATTATGCCAACTCAAATATCACCACTAGCGCCACAGATGAAAATGAAGGTAGCCATAACTTAGCACCAAAATGAACCCTTTCCTATATAGTAGGGGTGGAGTATCTTAATAAATAACATGTTCCATATGCATTAGGTTAACCTTTCCACTGTCAGGAGCCATGAATACAATTGAGGAATATATATTAAGCACAAGGGCCAACTGCCCCTTCGTCCACTCTCATGTGACCATACTACTAGACTACACTAAACAAGACACCATTATACAGTATTGCTATATATATATAAAAAAAGTGCATGAAACAAATTTTGATGAAGGCACATTATTGCATAGGATACAAGGCATATTATTGCATAGGATAAAATTAATTTCATCAAATCTCATATGTAGACATGGGGGTTATAGCTTCAAGTCCATTCAATATCTTTCCTGTTGAGGGAGAAAATGGAAATAAAACACCTCTCTTCACACCCATTGTAATGGCATGAAAAAGAGGGAAATTGAAACTGGTAGCACAAACTGTGTGTGACACCGAGAGAATTATATATTTGTTTGGTAAAAAAATAAAGATAAAGTAAATAAAAAGGATCGTTGTAAACTTTCTATTAAACCCTTTTGCTCTTTCTCCATATGGAACACAGTAACCATCTGCTAAAGTCTCTTCTTCCTCTGCCACCTATCATCCAGTTTTAATGTATAGCAAAGCAAAGATAAAGCAGAATGAGATGAATAAAGAAAATACCTTGTACAGGGAACTTAACCCTTTGAGTGCCAGAGGGGTACACAAAATATAGCATACCAATTCTTTGTGTACCCCTCTGGCACTCAAAGGGTTAAGATGACACCTCTGCCCATGGGCTCAAGCCACTGTTTTTATGTTTTAACTCCAGGAAGGAGTCCTGTGTTTCACATGGACTAAGAGAAACTGATTTAAGGCTAAGGTCACTGAAATCATCTTAGGCCAATGTGGAACACAGGAACCATGGGGATATACAAACGTTATCCACCAAGACTCTAGGAAGGAGGAAAAAAGCCTCCATCTCAGACCAGTATCCACTGGACTAAGCTGGAACAACATGAACCTCAGGTGTCAGTGGACACCAAACAACAATAAACAGGAAACAAACAAGGTTTTGATTTCTTAGAAAAGAAGGCAAGAAAGAAAAGTATACTGATAACGTCAGCACATTCACACAGTTGTGATTGGTAAGGGTGTGCAAAGAGGACCACAACTGCTGAACAGTGGCCTGATTTTTGTAGACCCAAGATGCACCCACTGACCTTGCAGAATGTGTTGTGACCTGAAAAAGTAAAGGTATTTTCTGTAAACTTAGGTGGAGTTTGGCCTGCAGAGAATGACAGAGTGGATCAGATCTCTGAAAAGAGTGAGATGAACCTAGTTCTTCAAACATCTTTCCTTATGAAACAAATTACACTCCTGCTCCTATCTATTAGAAGGAGTTTCCTAGCTGATGTGCAAATCTGGAAAAACCTTGGACAAAAAAAAAAAACCTATTGGAGTTCACAAAACTACCATCTTGAGAGTCAGCAGATGCAATGACACGAAAGAGAGAGGATCAAAGGCAGTCTCTGTAAGTAATCCCAAGACCAAATTCAAATCCCATGGCAGAGTGGGATCCCAAAAGACAAGGTAGGCATGAGACACACCTTGCACAAAGGTTTTCACATCAGGAAGCAAGGCAATGTGCCACTGGAAAAGAACAAGAAGAGCAGAAATTTGAACCTTGATGGAACTAAGGCTAAACCCTTTTGAACACCATACTGGAGAAGGGCCAAGACGACTGGAAGTGTAAAGGGCTGCAGGCATGAGCCTTGGTCAACACACCACTTGTAGAAGAGGGACCAAATCCTATGATTGGCTTAGAAATAAACTGGGTTTCTAGCCTGGAGCATAGCAGCAATAACCATGCCTGAAAAAACATTTCTTCAGGATGCTGCCTTCAAGAGCCAGACCGACACAGCTATTTACTCCACTCAAGGGTGGCATAATGGACCCAGAGACAGGAGGTCCAGATGCACGGGATGGCAAAAGGGTTCCTTCACTGACAGATTGAGTAGATCAGAAATCCAGTGCCAAAAGTGGAAGAACGCAGCCAGTCAGGATAACTTGAGCCTGTTCCATCTTGATTTTCCTCAGCAACCTGGGAATCACAGTGGGATTGGAGAAAACACATATGCCAGAAGTGTTAGCACTGAGAAAGCCAGCCACTACTTTTTCTACTCATGGAATGTGAACTGTGAGGGTCGGCACGTAGGCCTCAGCCCACAAGGGGATCTACAAGACCTCAGTCCAAGCCGACACACTTCTGTTTCCTCCTTGGCAGACTGAATCCATATTGGGGAACACAGAAATGGACGAGACCAGTGGCGTAACAAAAATAATCTCACAGTTCCAGCACATTGATGGCCAGAAGGGTCTTCTCCCGGGTCCAGAGGCCCTGGGCTATCAGAGGGTCCAGGGTAGTAACCCCAGCACAGTAGGCTGGCTGGCATTCGTGGTGACCACAATCCACTTAGATGACAAACGGAATACCCGACATCAAATGAGACTGCTGAAGCTACCAGTGAAGAGACAGATGTCTGGATCAATTCCTAAGAATGTCCAGCTGCAACTCCCTCATATGGAATAGTGCAAAGAGAAATGCATCCAGGGCAGATATCAGGTAACCCACAGTGTCACTGACAGTCAGGATATTGCATGAGACACCAAGAGTGACAAAGACTGTAGGGTGCCAAAACACATACCTAGAAAATGAAGGACTTAAGAAGGAACCAGAGAAAATTTTTTGAAACCAAGTACCCAGCCGTGCTGTTCCACAATGACAACACGCTCCTGAATCTGAGTGCATACAGTTGCCTCTTAAAGAGCCTTAAGTAAAAGGTCTAATTAAGGGGTCAGAAAGATCCCCTATGCACTTTGACTTTCTTAGACACTGATGTGAGCCACCAACGTGGATATAACCTTTGTGATTTCCCTCGGAGCAGACATCAGACCAAATGGAAGGGCAATTAATTGAAAAGGACTTCCCTGAAGCACAGATTATTCAGATGGATTAGGATGTGTAGGTAAGAGTCCTGCAAATACAGGGAAGCAAGAAACACCCCCAACACATAACAGAGATGACATAGCAATGTCTCCATTTTGAACTGTGGGGTAAGCACAAATTGGCTGAGTAAAATCTGGTGAAGCGTTCCTTTGAAGGAACGGGGACCAACACCTGCTTTTCTATCAAAGTATATGCGCTACCTTCTGAAATGACCCACAAACCCACTGATCTATCGTCAAAATCTCCCACGTGCTTTGGAAAAAAAATGGGGACAACCCCTATGAACAAACGGTTCAAGACCCTACAGACTTGTCTGTTTTAGGCTTCTGAGCAGTCTTCTTGCCTGCCCAAGCCTGTTTGGGTCCTGGGGAGGATGCACCTATGAAGCTTGAGGAACTGATACCCTAGGTGAGTATCTGAATTGGCAGGGGTAACAAAAGCCACACGTCTCCTTAGGAAAAAAAGGAATGCTTAGGAATAACTTGAGGTAGCAAGGTATTCTTGCCCCCTGTTGCTAATAAGCTTTGCCAGTTCAGGGCCAAACAAGTGTTTTCCAACAAAGGGAAGAGAAACCAGAGATTTCTTGGAAGATTGGTCAGCCGACCAAATCTTAATTCACGTGTGCGATGCGCAGACACTGAAAAAAAAGCAGAGGCTTTCCCTGAGAACCTGGTGGCATCCAAGGCTGTTTCAGAGACAAGCATTTGCCGCAAGGATCTTGATGAGCAATGTCACCAACTCATCCTTGGCAGCATCCCCTTGGATAGCATCCAAAATCACCTCAGATGGCCATAGCAACTTAGGCAAGACCTTTTTCACCTGATCCTAAAGGACCACAGCATCTGCCTTGGGCAGAAATGTATTGTTAGCAAATCGAGAAATTGGAGGATCAAATGCAGGAGAAGTAGCCCATTGCATTAGCGCTTCAGGCATAAAAGGCTACAGATTAAATTGAGCCATCTCTGAAGTCGCTACGTTGAGCAGTTGCAGAGATATGTCCCAAACTGTAAAGTTCCATAGAGGTGAATGGAGCATGGTGTAAAAAAAAGCACCAAAACACATTTCAAGTGTCAAATAAACTCTATACCCTGAAGGGAAAAGTGCTAAACCCCCCCCCCCAAAAAAAACCTATAAGATGCCAAATCAGCAGACAAAGGGTTAATTTACAACAGAAATACAGATAAACCCAATGAGTGCAGGAGTATGTAGTAGGAAGTGCAAAGGAGACCTCTGTGCGAAGAGAAAGCATGGGACAACGGGACCTCAGCACTTAAAGGGTTGCTCACCTTTTTAGCAGGTCTTCTGTCTTCAGATTACCATTGATAAAGACGAAGCCTCAGTGGGCAACTCCTAGGGAAATAACTTGCAAAACAAGATTTTCCCCCTAGGGCTAAGAGGTCCACCATAGCACCTGGAAACTGAGCTATCCACTAATGAATGTCAGTAATGGTAATCCAAATAATGGGGATATTCCATATCTAACAGAAAACAAAAATAAGCTAAAACTATAGCAGAACTGTTCTCTTGCCTGTATCTTCATCAAGGAACAAATCTTACTGGGGAAAAGTGGCTAAGTACAGCTAAGGAAAGGAGGTAGGCTCCACCCAGCATTCTCTTCAAGAATTGTTCCTGCCTACTTAAAGGGGCGGTCGCCTACCCAAAGTTACCAGTAACCTATATTGGACGAATTCCTCCATTCTTCCAGTAGAACGTGGATTTGTGAGGCAGAAAATATGTACCTCATTTTTACATCTTTTAAAAATGTCACTGGAACCAGAGTCTGAAGTGTCTCCAGAACTGCCCTAATAAATCCCTCAACACAGCGGCTAGAGTTGTTCTCATATGATAGGGATGAGTCCAGGTCCATCAGTCTCTACTTCCACAGCTGATGAGTCCTATATAAATCTGTGTGACCCCCCCCAATACGAGGTTTATATGACTAGTGGTGGTGGTGGTGGGGGAGAGAGATTCAGGATTTCCCACAAAGAGATTAGGATCCTGGACTAGATAAGTGGGTAAAGGTGACTGAAGAGATAGGATGAAATTTACTTACCAATATTTCCTTTTCTTCTGTGTATCTCCACTGCACAAGCAACAATGGGCTATAACAAAGCATCTTGTTTGGAGGGCAATCAACCGTGCAACCTTAAAAACTAATCAATATATATACATTTACAGACATACATATATAGTCATAACCATATGCATATATATAAGATTTAAGATAAAGGAATTACTTCCTACCCTGATCATGTAGGGATTACCGCCTGCAGCACCTGCCATCCAAATTTGGCTTCTGCTGAAGAGCTTACATCAAGTCTGTAACGTTTAGTGAAGGTAGACATAGATTTCCAGGTAGCTGACTTGCATATTTCTGCTGGAGAAGCTCTTGCCTTAAGTGCCCAAGATGTCGACACTGCCCTAGTAGAGTAGGCCTTTATTTTTAAAGCTGGGGTTAAATTACTCTCCTTATTTGCAGCTACAATACATTGCCTTATCCATCTAGATATAGAAGGTTTAGAGGCAGCTGAACCTTTACTCGGTCCCTGGAAATGAATAAAAAGATTATCTGAAGACATGAATTCTTTTGTTCTGTCTAGATATGTGGCAATACACCTCACTAAATCTAGTGAGTGCAACCTCTTTTCCTTATCACCTGACAGACTATTACAAAAAGAAGGAAGAATAATTTCCTGATTCAGGTGGAAGTCTGATACAACCTTACCTCTAAAGGTAGGTTTCATCTCGAGGACTACTTTATCCTGATGAAAGGTTAAGTATGGGCTGTGACATGATAAGGCCTGCAGTTCATTTACCCTCTTCGCAGATGTAACTGCCGTAAGAAAAACTGTTTTCCAGGTTAGGTACTTAATGGATATTTGCTGAATAGGTTCAAACAGGCGTGAATCAATAAGCTGATTCAACACAATATTTAAGTCCCATGATGGCACTACTTCTCTAATCCTGGGTCGAGCCTTTTCAACTGCTTTGAAGAATCTTTTGATCAAATCCTTTCCTGCACAATGTTTTACAAACACCGCCGAGAGGGCTGATATCTGCACTTTCAAGGATGCAGGACTAAGACCTATGTCAAATCCGTTCTGTAGGAAATCTAATACGGTTGTAGTAGAAACATCCTGTTTGGAAATTTCTTTTAATATACCAGCATCTGAAAGTCTTCCATATTCTATCATATACCCTGTTGGTAGACTACTTCCTGCATGAAAGAATGGTGTTTACCACCTTATCTGAGCATCCTTTAGATTTTAAGTGTTGCTGCTCAGCCTCCATGCTGTTAGTTGGAAAAAATCTGGATTATGATGAATCAGAGGTCCTTGATATAGAAGGTCCTTCCTCTTTGGAAGCTTCCATGGCTTTTGGAATGACAACCTCACCATTTCCGAATACCATATTAGTCTTGTCCAGTTCGGGGCAATTAATATAACCTCTGCTCTCTTGATTTTCCCTAGTACCTCCCTGAGTAAAGGGATAGGTGGAAACATATAAGCCAAGGAGAGTGTCCATGGCTGTTTTAGGGCATCTTGAGCTGCTGCCTGTTCGTCGCTCAATCTGGAAAAATATTTCCTGCATTTGGAGTTCTCTCATGTTGCCTCTTAGGTCTATTATTGGCATCCCCCATCTGCTGGCTATCTGAAGATACACATCTTTGTTTAGGGACCATTCTCCTGGTTGTACTTTTACCCTGCTCAGAAAATCTGTTTGTTTTGAATTCCTGCTATGTGTGATGCTGATAATGCCTTTAGATTTTTTCCCGCCCATTGAAATAGTAGGTATATTTCCCTGTTCAGTCACGCTTCTTGTTCCTCCCTTGTTCTTTATATATTGTACTGTGGTCATGTTGTCTGACTTCACATGAACTGGTTTGTTTTTTTAATAGTTTTTGGAAGTGAACCAGAGTGTGCCTTACTGCTTTTATTTCCAGAATGTTTATGTGAACTTCTGTTCTTCTGCATTCCATGTTCCTTGGATTATCCTGGACTTCCATGTTACTCCCCATCCAAAGGGACGTGCATCTGTTTAAATAATCTCCCATTGGTGATCTCTTAATGGGGTGCCTTTTTCCAGATTTTTCTTTTTTATCCACCAGTTTAAACTCCTTCTGACCTCCGAGGACATTGCGATACTTTGATAGGGATCTCCTAGATGAGACCAGTTTCTTAGTAGGTGTACTTGCAGGCTTCTTGAATGGTCTCTCGACCATGGGACTATTTGTATCGTTGAGGTCATTAGACCCAGACACTCCACGATTGCTTGGCCCATCTGTTTTTCTCTCTTTTTGAATTGTAGGATTCTCTTGATGATGTTGAGCACTCTGTCTTCTGAAAGTGTTGCCTTTGCCCTTCTTGTGTCTAAACTGATACCCAGAAACACCAGCCACTGAGCTGGCACCAACTGACTTTTTTCCGCATTTATCAGCCATCCCAGGTAAGACCGATGTTTTATCACTGCTTGTGTGTGTTTTTCTGTTATCTCCTATGTTTCTGCTATGATGAGCAGGTTGTCCAGATAAGGTATAATCTGGATTCCTTCTTCTTATGGGTTCCAAGGCGGCCACTAGAACCTTTGTGAATATTCTTCGGGCTGTGGATAGTCCGAATGGTAGACTTCTGAATTGGAAATGATTTCCCTCTAAGTTGAACCTGAGATATCTGCGATCTTCTGCTTTCACAAGTATGTGGTGATATGAGTCTTGGAGGTCTATTTTTTTTTTCAATGCTTTATTGAAAAATTATGCAATTATGACAAAGGAATATAACATCACAAGGCTTAAACATTACCAATCATAGATAAACCGTACAAAGGATAACATTAAATGTTACACCTTGCAAAGTATGCATCATAAAGCATTAATGATAAGAAAATATGCATATCAAAATACACACACTGCTATCCTGAGAAAATATGAAGCAAGATCTTGACAAAATCTATAGACTTACATAAAAGAGAGAAGATCAAATACTAAGCATTACAAAGCTGTTACTTATCAAACTCTACCGGGTACACATAGATCCTACTGTGCAATACAAATGTGATATGCACATATGCGCTGATTACGGATTGGCTAGACTGGAAATCTACCGAAATTAGTTATATAGAAACAAAAAATAAGCATTATATAACGTAATATGAAATACACCACAGTGGCAAGTGGTCCTGCTGAAAAAGATAATAATGCGTGGGCAGAATAACATGGCACATGCCCTGTACCCTGTCAAATTATCACGCAGTGACCTCTTAGAGGTCCGGGGAGGGAAGGAAAATAGACTAACACTTGCAAGTATTATCATAGGCCTAGTCAAGAACGTAAGATTCTAAAGAGCATCATGCTCCATAAGATAATGTAGTAACAGTAAACATATTGGTGTTGCTGAATCCTCTCAGGGACCATATTAGAGTATATACACCCCTTCAATAAGTACAGAACTCCCCTACTAGTAGAAGCACTGTGTCTGACCATAAACTAGTTTGCAAATCTGAATAAGAGGCACAAGATTTCGGGGACATCACAAACAGCAGAGGTGCAATCTATGCTCCAAAACTATCAGGGACATCCCGGAACCCCAGGCACAAACCCAAACCATATAGTCTAAAAGTACATCGACAAATAATCTATAAGAAATGCAACCAGATCTGGCAAGCAGCACACATCGACAGATAAACAAAGCAGAGACAAACATATGATATCCTGAATTAGCAAAACACTCCCACGCCGTACAGCAAACCTCCCGTATCCTAAATAAGCTTTCAATGTACGGTCTAAATAAACAAAGGCTAACTCCCGCGGGCCCTAGGAAAGAAAGCCCACTAATCTTGGAGCAAACAGGCAGTCCTTAGGAGAGACCAGCGTCCACGGAGTAGGAAAATGTTATATCTGAGACAGTCAAGGAACATACATCAGGACAAGGGTAAACAAGGACAGTCTTGCCTCCTTGCATACAATCCTTGCATCAGGAACGAGGTCAAACCGCCAATGCCAGAAACCTGGAAAGTGGGATGAAGGTCACTACCGGTGCAGTAACCCCAGTCTTCAGGCCCCAACGACCCATGGCAACAGCTTGCTGTATCCCTGGATCCCAAGGAGAAACGTCCCAGGAGGCCTCCGTATATCTCCTGAAGGTAGGTAGAAAGACTTGTGCTACTAGCAATAGCAATCCGTTGAGGAAATGCCAAAGAGTATTCTCCATAGATTTCAGGAACCCGTAGAAGGCCGCATTCAAAGCAGGTGTCACAGACCTCCGTAGGACATCAATAGGTAAGGTACTGGGATAGCAATCCGCTCCCTGACTCCAAATAACCCGATCTGACTCGCAAGCTGAAGAACACCCAGAAAGCACTTCTTCGTCACCTAAGGTGGTTTCGGAGTGTATGTAACCCCGAGCCAATATCACAGCTCCCGTTCCCAGGATATCAGAACTCCGGCTCGATGCATCATGATCAGGCCTAATGTTCACCAGCTCCTCCCGAAACACCTCCTTGATAGCCGTAACAAAAGCAGTCAGATCTGCCTTTATCAGTAAGGGCGTAGTAATCTCCGATTGTAAATACTTGCCGGCCGACATATTCAGCAGCCCCAACTAGCGATCCCGCCAGTGCACAGATAGAAATATATAAATTGCGATTCTTCTCCTGTAATATTGTAGCCTCACTCCCAAGCAGCCAGTCTTAAGGGAAATATAAAGCTTTTCGATCTTCAAAATAAAAGCAATAAACATAAGACTCCTTAGAATTCAGATTCTCTGTTCCGGAGCTAAGCAAAAGACGTCCGTTCTCCTAGACCGCTCGCTCCGCCCCCCCTTGGAGGTCTATTTTTGTCAGGAAATTGTTGGATCAGATTGACCTGATGACGGAATTTACAGACTTCATCTTGAAATGTCTTTGAATCAGAGAGATTTTAGGTCCAGGATTATTCTGCATGTACCCGAGGACTTTGGAACTGCAAATAGCAAATCCCTGATTATTTTTGTTCCATCGGCACTGGTTTCACTACTCCTTTCCTGACAAGTTGTTGTACCTCCCTCCTGAAGTGACTTGCTTTCTGCGAGTTGGTTGGTAACTTTGAGCTTATGAACTTCTGTTTCTTGGGGGTCTTTAGAAATTCCAGCGGGTATCTTATCTCCAGAATCCTTTGTACCCATTTATCCTCTGTCTTCCAATGATGTGCAAATCTCTGCAGGCGGCCCCCTACCTGCTCTGGAATCTGGACCCACTGATCTTCAGAATTTCTTTTTAAAAGATGTTTTCTTAGGGAAGTCTCTTCTAAATGATCCTCTGGTATTCTCACCAAAGTGTCGTCTTTTATTATCGCCCTGTCTGATCTGATATTTCTCTCGGTCACGAAAGGAATAATTTCTTGCTTTATAATGAGTGAAGCGAACTGGGGATGATCTTCCTTTTCTTCCTTGTGGCAAGAACGCACTGCGTCCCCCCATGAACTTCTTGATTATGTCCTCTAGTTGCTCTCCAAATAACAAATCTCCTTTGAAAGGTAAAGAGATTAGCTTATTCTTAGAGAGTACATCTGCACCCCAGGAATTCAGCCAGAGGGCTCATCTTGAGGATACCGATAAGGCGGATGCCTTTGCAGACAATCTGACTGAATCCAGTGATGCATCACATAAAAAAGCTATTAGCTTCTTTAATGATGGCAACCTCTTTTAATAGCTTTGATCTGGAGACTGATAAATCTATTTTTGCCTGTAAGGCATTTAACCATATTCTCATGGTCCTGGAAACAGATGCCACCGCTGTAGCTACGTTAATGTTATTACCAATCAAGGCATACTGTTTCTTCAACACAGACTCCATTCTCCTCTCCATGGGGTCTTTTAGAGCTGACCCGTCCTCTAAAGGAATTGTTGTATGCTTCGCTAGGCAAGAGACTGCCGCATCCGTTTTGGGGGTGTAGACCATAGCTTTACATCCTCTTCTTGAAAAGAGTACATTTTTACAAAGCGCTTTGTTACCAAGGTTCTTTTATCTGATTTTCTCCACTCATCTTGAATGATGTTGGTGATAGAGTGGTGAACTGGAAAGGTGGGAGTTCTTTTCTGATTACCCAGGAAGGCTGTGTCCATTATATTAAGTTTCTTCTGTTCCTCTTCAATCCCTAGAGATTTCCTGATGTACTTGATGAAACTGTCTATTTTAGCTAAAGAAATTGATCCTGTCCCCTCAATGATCTCTCCTTCCTCTTCTTCTGATGTATAATCAGAGGGTTCTTGACCGTTACGGTCCTCCATCTCTATTTTTGGCAGATGATGTGCCCTCTTCTGGATCATCAGTTCTGGCCCTTCTCTTAGGATTTGCGACCTCCTGCCATGAAAGTTTCCTTCATGGAGCTTTGCATCCAAGACAAAAAATTTGGGAATTGAGTAGGGATTTCTTGACCTGATGCCTTCTTTAAACAGTCTAGGCATAGCTTACATCCTTCAACTGCAGCAACCTTCCTGTCACAGCCTATACAAAATTTAGGTTTTGAGGCCTTACTATCCCCACGCACGCCGTTTGGGCAATAAAGGCCTGTATGAACAGAGGCCTTCTCTTCTTTGCTGTAGCATGATGACTTCCTCCTGGCCGCCTGCTGATGAAGCCGCCGACCTGCTAATGTCATCGTGATGTGGCTGGCATGCTGCGTGAGACGCTGCTTCCCTGGAACAAAAGGTATTCTCCACGGGGTATTACGAACACCAATTCTGCCCAGTATTGCATCCTCCGTGGTAACTCCTATTCACATACGCTGTGAAGGGAGGAAGATTCTCGCCATCCGACATAAGTGTTGCCATTTTTTTTTTTTAATGTGAGATACGGAGTCTACTTGCCTTGCTTCCTCCAGCTAGTAGTACCGAAAATAACTGAGTCGGAAGGGGTGGAGCATGCTTATATGTAAAAT
The DNA here is from genome assembly GCA_037306005.1 of Rhinophrynus dorsalis. NCBI lineage: Eukaryota > Metazoa > Chordata > Amphibia > Anura > Rhinophrynidae > Rhinophrynus > Rhinophrynus dorsalis. Next base: position 93,006,531 of record CM074723.1, on the reverse strand, counting down.
AAATTAGGTCCTACCAGCTGGAGGTGCAGGATAAAACCCATTGTTGCTTGTGCAGTGGAATACACAGAAGAAAAGAGCCTTAACCCAAACTGGATCATGTTCAGCTGATGAGAACCCCAGAGGTGGTGTAGGGGCCACAGAACAAGAGGGACATAAGGTAACAGAATACTCACTAGGAAGCCCAGTTTGGCATGTGAAGCAGTGGGTTAAAGGAGTCAGAAGGACCCCAGAGTCTTTAAGCCTTGGACTTGCCCATGTGTCACTTGATTTCTGACATGGTTGGAAGACTCCACAAAGCAAAGATAGTGTGGTTCATCTAAAGCACTATAAGATCACCAGCAGCTTCCTAGGATATGTCCTATAGATGTTTATTGTATGAATCCAAAATGGTAGCAGCAAGCACACCCAGTCCAATTTCAGTGGGGGGAAGAAAAAAAAAAAAAAAAAAAAAAAAAAAAAAAAAAAGGTATAAAGGGACCTTCCTTTAGTTAGTGAAAAGCAGCAGTGAGAGGAGGTTAAAACCCCTGCACATAAAAACAGCCTGGACATATTGAAAGCAGTATAGAACTCAAGGGATATTGTGCAAATGAGACACATTTTCTCCACTGGAACGTATGCCAGAGGATAGGGACACGTGTACAGGACCATAGCACTCAGTCTCACCATGCTTTCACTCTTCGCTGTAATAAAAAAAAAATTTCAGAGAAGCTTTCTCTAGTGAGTTAAAGGCTGGAAATCAAGCCAGCCTCCACTGGGTGGAGGTCCTGAAAATAAACCTGTAAACTGGACAATCCATGAATTAGGAAACCAGGGGATTATACAGAATCACACGCGAGGAAATAAAAGAATAAGCAAACAATGTCCACTGATGAGGTCAATTAAAACTGGATGTTAACTGGTAGGGATAAAGTGGAGGAAGGAAGACCTTTTTTGGAACTGTGCTGCTGGAGGAGGAGGAGGAGACTTTACCCCATAACTCCTGTGTTGCACACTGAACAATAGAGATATCCGTTAAAATAAATCTTCTTAAACACACAACCTTTTTACCTCCTTCGCGTGCTAGAGATATTGTTATGCAATGTGCTGGGATACCCCTCTGGCACAAAGTGTTAAAGACAAGCTGGACGGTGGCCAGATCATCAGGTTAAACTTGGGATAGGGAGCGGATGCAGGAGGGTTCCTTACATGTTTAACCCCAAGTGCCCTTTCTCCTAGGAAGAAGTAACCACTGTCCCTGTGTTCCCTCTATTCGACGCAAGAAAAAGTCTCAAACATGAACGCCAGATTTTTATTTTGTCTTTAACATGAGGAATTTTCAAAGAAAGACAATATTACTCTTTAATGCAATTTAACAGACATGGTGTTAAAATGGGCATGATTACAATGATTATAGTGGAAAAAAATAGTGTATTTTAAATATATATTTATATAATATATATTATTATTTTAATTACAATAACTCCAGTTTTAACTGAAAAAAATATTACCAAATGAAAAACAGTGGAATCCTGGGAAATATAAATTGTATCAAAAAAGGGGGAGGGGTGGAGTGGAGCCTTTAACCCTGTTTTGGACCAGGGTACTTTTTATTTGTACAAAGCGCCCAAAATGTCTGTTTCTTTCTTCATTTATCTAACAAAACCATGCTAATACCGTCATTCTGCTCTCAAACGTGAAAAAAGTTGGAAACTGACAAAAAAAATTTATATCAAGATTGGAAACTCCAAAGCAGATTTTTTTTTAAATGATCTGACCAGTATCTTGAGCAGTATTTGCTTTGACCAACACAAAAAAAGCAGTGAAACTTCTTCAACTTTATATTAAAAACAAATGCAGATATTTTACATGATTATGTGTGACATTACATCCATGGGCATAATGAGAATACAAGTCACATACAACAGTGATCCTTTGTCAATATTATGTGGAGTCACACTATTTCTTACATTAACAATTTATATGGGCTTGTTTTAGCGAGGCATTAAAGCAGGGGTGGGCAATCTGAGGCTCTCCAGCTGTTGGGGAATACAATTTCCACCATCCCCGGCCTTCCATCCACTGGCCTGGTATGATGGGAGTTATAGTTCAAGACAATTGAAAGGCCTCCGATTGCCCACCCAGTATTACATAAAAATTAATATATAGGAATATGTGGCCTCAGGTTGCCCACCCCTGCATTAAAGGGAAACTAAACCTATAGGAATATGTGTCTTAATTTAAAGGAGCAGTACACTTTTTTATGAATATATATATATATATATATATATATATATATATATATATATATATATATATATATATATATATTGTAGGATGTTGCCTGTTGAGTAAAATAAGGGTACTCTCACTGCTGAGGTGCATGTTTCCAGAGTTGTTACAGGTTAAACCTATTTTTTTTTTTTTTTTTTACATTAGCAGTGCCCTCTAGTGGTCAAATTCCAATTAGATATTCTGTTACATTCTAATGGAGAGGAAAGTCGGTGACTTATAGTCCCCCATAGAATGTTGTAGAAAATGCCTGTCACTTCTTGTCAGTTAAAACCATCAGGAAGTAAATGCACAGTAACTTCGCTGATCTGAACTGCTATAACTTTTGAATAAAACAACTGACAGCAGTGGGAGATACCTTATTTTACTCAACAGGAAAAGTTCTATAACATTTTTTCATAAAAAAAAGTTTACTGCTCCTTTAAGAGAGGGCTTCCTCTAGTATTTTTTTTTTTTTTAATTAAGGTCTAATGAAACGGTCACCAGCAGGTGGCTCTGTTGCTACTGCTGTAAGTTTTGTAGAGGTTTTTTTATTTTTTAAATAATCTCCAACTAAAAGTAATTAACTGACCACACTGGCAACAGTACAGACGGGTGATCATACTTTAAACCAGCATTTTGATTTTAAATGCACAAAATCTAGGCTGCAATACTTTTTCATGGAAGAATCTCCCTGAAGTGGAGGTATCCTTTTTCTCATCAGGGAAATACCTACAATTTACATATTTTATACCTTTTTTGTAGTAAGGATTTACCATTCCTAAAAAGCACTTTGTATCATAATTTATCGCTGATAAGGCATAAAATACATTGCTCACTGTAGGACAGTAAAATGTTCACAAGAAAAAAACTGAATAGGAAAAACAAAAACCAGACAAAGAAATAAAGGCACTTACAGAAGATAAGAACAATAAAGGTATCTTATACAAGTGGAATTATTTAACACATCAACTTCAATCAACCTAAACTACACAATGTATTTTAAGAAAAGTCACTGTATAAAACTGTGTCCTTCAAGAAATTAAAAAGCCATATATAGTTGGCACCAAAAATACTAAATATAAAGTGCTCAATGGACTCTATACACAGTGGATGGTGGCATTTGCCCTCTGAGTGTCAAAGTGTACATTGTATTGCATCTCTCGCACTCTAGGGGCCTTATGTTCAGAGGGTGGAGTCGGTCTGGGGCAAACCAACTGCACTATAGTGGAGAACTAAAAATTCCAAAAATCCCCAGTGATTTAAGTGAGGATTTTAACCCCTTGAATGCTAAAGAGGTCTCCAAAGTTTTAATTTTTTTTTTTTAAACATAAACATTATGATGCACAAAATAAATAGACTGGATGTTTACCCCTTTTGGGGCATCATATCTCTAGCTAAAATGTTTACTAACCAGGGCCTGGCCTCCATTACAACAGACAACTTTAGAAAAGGTTTTAATGGCAAATTTTTCCATAAACCTCAACAGAAATCTGTTCGAAAGAAACTGTTGACAATTATAAACTGCAATGTAATCTAGGTCAAGATGAGTTACTATGGACTGTATGCAGAAAGCAAATGATTAGCAATTCTGGGCACACCAACTGCACTATGTGGACAAACAAAAATCCCCATGAATGCTAACCACATCTCCAGCTCATTCACATGATTAAAATCTCCATTTAACCAAAGTGAATTTATATTTTTCATTATGGTATACATAGTTTGCCCCACAATTGCTCATTTTAATTTTCTGCATATAACCCTATATGTTCCATAAGTTTATTACATCCAAAATACATTATTAGAACCTTGCCATCACAGATTCTAAATTCACACAAACATCTAAACACGACTGGCATCTATATTATAAATATCTGATAGTAGATTTTGATGCCAAACCGATCACTAGTCAGCACAGGACTACAGTTCTCATTAACTGGCATTACAGCTCAGAATGCAACTCCATGAAATGAGCCAATTGCAGCTGCAAGGGTCAGAAATTACCCCCTGCAATGGCAATGTCTAAATAATAAATATATCTAAGAGAGCGACTGTGCCCTTAAAGTGGAACAGTTACTTTGTAATAAATAGGTGATTTTGAAAGAGCTTTTTGAAAGCACCTGTATTTACTGTATATTAAAAAAATAACCTGAGATATTAAGCTGTAATTCTTTGTCCATTATTATCTAGGAGGCATGTTTGCCAGATTTGCACTAACGTTCTACACTGCTGTGCATTCCTAACAACCACTCCTTGTTGACCACCAAACAATTTTCATGTCAACTTATGCAAATTAAAGCTAAATTTCTCAAACTATTGTTTGAAATTTAAAAATAAGTTGCATAAATATAGGTTACACAAAATATTTTTCTAAAACACCTATTTGTCAAAAAGTTTTTTTTTCTTTACAAGAAAAAACAAAAAACAAAAACACACAGCCTAACTCAGATCCTCACATGCTATAATGGGAAAAAAAACAACCTTTAGGAAAAAAAATATATATATATATAATTTTGTATTTTAGGGTCTGATCCCCAGGTAGCACTACAGCTGTCTATGAAAAGCTATGTTCTGAAACCAAGCTTCCCATAGACCACAACAAAAACACGGAATTCCATTATCTGGTTGCCAGGTAGGGATGATGGGAACGGTTTGAGATTGTGAGTGTGTGTAATACAACTATGGACTATATTTTATCACAGAGATATGTTTTATCATAGGGATACATTTTTTTATGTATCCAGTGGCTTTTTATTATATATATTAGTGAATCTGGTTAGCTGTCAGGGGGTATGGCTGGAAAATGCTGATTGGTTGAGGAAAGCTGCTTCTCTATAAAGAAAAAAAGTTAGCCACTGTCAACCAACAGCATAACCCTCTGGTACACAGAGTTTTTATATAAAAAAAAAAAAGTCAGACCCCGTAGAACTGCATCAGGACCCTTCCTGATGGCTCCCAGCTATAGATCTCCCAGCACTCTAAGGGGTTTAAAAAAAACAAAAGGTTCACCGCACGGGGAAAGCAGAGCCACACCTGCGAACATGCGTGTGTGTGCATATTTGTGTGGAATATTATATCTCGCTCTCTCTCTATAATATGTATCTCAAATGTATTCAGCCTGGGGATTCCCTGGGTATGCGCAAGGGCAGCACACTTCTGTATTTCTTCTGCATCAACCCTTTATTGTAACATCTTGAAGCCAAACGTTTTCGGTCCTTATCTGGACCTTCCTCAGGGCAAAAGATTACACCACGCTAAAACTCACATATAAATACATGCACGAGGATTGACTCACCGCTACCTGCCGAATCTACCTCTGGAACGCATAACTAGCGCGTTCCCCGCCGCTCAACGGGGAGCGGTGATGTCACAGGACACTTGTCAACCGGTTGCTAGACAACCGGGTTTAAACACAATAGCGATCGTAGCTGACGGCTAGAGGCAGCGATCATACCTGCAACTCCTAGTCCAAATACTAAAGAAGAGCGGGACAGAGTCAAAGTAACTAGTAGTAACCAGATAAACACCATTAAACTCAGAAGCAAGACTATTGTAGATACATATATTCTACTATCCATATGATTTCCAAAACAGAGTCATAATTACTAACGATGGGGAATGTGAAACACTGGAAATAGAAATATTTAAACACATGAGAGTAGTGGCTAGATGACTAACCCATTTATTAGGGCTGGCATATATGCCATTATTCATCCCAAATTGTGGCATTATCAATATTGAAACATTGCCCGACAATGATTACTCATATATATATATGAAGCCAAATGGTCTAAATAACAAAAACTGTTGGTACTCCTTAAAAGTAAATCTATTATGAGTTAGTGACTAGGTGCCTGGCCCCATTGTTGGACAATGTTTCAATATTGATAATGCCACAATTTGGGATGAATAATGGCATATATGCCAGCCCTAATAAATGGGTTAGTCATCTAGCCACTACTCATGTGTTTAAATATTTCTATTTCCAGTGTTTCACATTCCCCACCGTTAGTAATTATGACTGTTTTGGAAATCATATGGATAGTAGAATATATGTATCTACAATAGTCTTGCTTCTGAGTTTAATGGTGTTTATCTGGTTACTACTAGTTACTTTGACTACGTTCCGCTCTTCTCTAGTATTTGGACTAGGAGTTGCAGGTATGATCGCTGCCTCTAGCCGTCAGCAACGATCGTTATTGTGTTTAGACCCGGTTGTCTAGCAACCGGTTGACAAGTGCCCTGTGAAGTCACTGCTCCCCGTTGAGCGCCGGGGAACACGCTAGTTCTGCGTTTCAGCGGTGGATTCGAGCGGGTAACGGTGAGTCAATCATTGTGCATGTATTTATATGTGCGTTTTAGCGTGGTGTAATCATTTGCCCTGAGGAAAGTCCAGATAAGGACCGAAAACATTTGGCTTCAAGATGTTACAATAAAGGGTTGATACAGAAGAAATACAGAAGTGTGCTGTCCTTTTTCATACCCAGGGAATCCCCAGGATGAGTACATTTGATATACCTATACCTATGGGACGTGCACCTTCACTTGCAGTAATTATAATGATTATTTTATGTGTGCCATTGCCTTTGTTTATTTTATATACACACACATAGAGATTTTAGTCATACCTGTTAAATCCTTTTCTCTTAGTCCATACAGGTTACTGGTAACTTTGGGTAGGTGATCCACCCCCTTAAACCAGGCAGGAACAATTTTAGAAGTGAATGCAGGGAGGTGGAGCCTACCTTCCCTCCTTGGATGCAGCTAGCCAAGCAGCTCCAGTAAGATTTGAGACACTAACTATTAACTAGATAGTAGAAGGGAAAGAAGACTCCTGTGAGCATGGCCCCGAAGGACCTCTACGGTCTACCACAGGAAAGCCAAGCATGGTCCCTTGACAGGATGGGAGGCCAGTAACCTGCATGGACTAAGAGAAAATGATTTAACAGGTAAGACTAAAATCTTCTTTTCTCTATCGTCCAATACAGGTTACTGGTAACTCTGGGATGTCCAACCACTGAATTTCCCAAAGGTGGGAACTAAGGCAAGGACCAGGCACAAGGCCCCCAAAGTCACCAGAGCAGATATGAACCATCAGATCAGAGATACCCCAACAAACGAAGTGTCAATGGACACTGAACAGGGGTAACACCCCAACTGTTACACAGCACACTGAACTAGAGCCAACAGGGCTCAAAAGTGAAGGAAGCACCAAAGAACCGAAGAAGATCCTAGACAGGCAAGACTGCATCCAGAATCTTCCTCTCAAAACTGGCGTCAGCCGATGCCAGCACATCAACACGGTAGTGCTTTAAAAAGGTTTGCACAGACGACCAAGTGGAAGCCTTACACAACTGATAAGCTGTGGCCTGATTCTTGTAAGCCCAAGAAGCCCCATTAGATCTAATAGAATGAGCTGTAACCCAAAAGGGAACAGGCTTCTTCCATAGCTCGTAAGCCTTACGAATAGTGGACTTGATCCAAGATGCAATAGTAACTTTGGATGCAGGTCTCCCTGCCCTGGGGCCCTCAGGAATGACGAACAGCGCATCAGACTGACTAATAGACTCTGTGCAATGTACATAAAACTTGAAACAAAGCACCATATCTAACAAGTGGAGATCCCTCTCCTTGTCAGAGGTAGGGTCAGGGCAGAAAGGAGGCACCACAATCTCCTGATTAATGTGGAACTCAGAGACCACCTTTGGGAGCAACTCCTGAGAAGTGCGAAGCACCACCTTGTCTTTGTGAAACACCAAAAAGGGTGGTCTACAAGACAGAGCATGTAACTCTGCAACATGGCGAACAGACACGAGCGCCAGGAGAAAGGCCATTTTCCATGTCAGCAGGCATAGAGCAATAGTAGCCAAAGACTCAAAGGGAGGGCGCCAAAACCGAGTTAAGATCCCACTAAGGAGCGGGAGTCTTAAAAGCAGGACGAGTATGAGCAACGCCTTGGAAGAAAACCTTGACATCAGGAAGAACAGTAATGCACCTCTGAAAAGAAAACAGAGCAGAAATCTGAACCTTAAGGGAACTCAAACTGAGGTCCTTATCCACACCATCCTGCAAGAAAGCCAGGACCGTAGGCAGATCAAATTCCTGAAAAAGGTCCCTATCAGCACACCAAGATAGAAAGGTCAACCAGACACAATGGTAGGCCTTAGAAGAAACAGGTTTGCGGGCACTAAGCATCACACCACACCACACCAGAAGAAAAAAGAAAAAAACATTTCTTCAATATTGAGCATTCAATTTACAAGCCTTCAAAGCTAGACAAAGAACATCCTCCTTCCACAGGTAACCCTGTAGAAGCAGCTCCGGACGGCAAGGGAGCCGGAATGGCTCTGGCACTGACAGATCCAGAAGATCTGGAAACCAAGCCTGTCGAGCCCAGTACGGAGCAATCAGAATGACTGAACAGCACTCCAGTCTCAATTTCCGTAACGCCCTGTGCAACATGGGAAGGGGAGGAAAGATGTAAGCCAGAAGAAATAACCAAGGAATGGACATAGCATCAACCGCTAAAGATAGAGGATCCCTCCAGAGAGAGCAGCACCTCGGAACCTTCCGGTTGTGTCTTGTCGCCATCAGGTCGATGCAAGGAAGACCCCACTTCTGAACAATGAGGGTGAACACCTCTGGATGCAGTTCCCACTCTCCACCGTGTGTTGACTGAGGAAGTCTGCCATGACATTGTCTATGTCAGGAATGTGCACTGCGGATATGGCAGGAACATGTTCTTCTGCCCAGGACAAAATAGCCTTGACCTCTAACCAAGAGGCGAGACAACTTGTTCCGCCCTGCTTTTTGATGTAAGCCATGACTGCGGCATTGTCGGACTGGACCCGGACTGGGCACTCTTCCAGCTGGGGTGTCCAGTGACGAAGGGCATGAAATATCGCTCGAAGCTCCAACACATCGATGGGAAGGAGAGATTCATCTGGAGACCACCAACCCTGAGCACACAGGCAACCCAGGACTGCTCCCCAGCCTGAGAGGCTGGCATCCGTCGTCAACGTGGTCCAGAAGGATACCAGGAAGGACTTGCCCTTCAGCAGATTGGAGAGGTTGAACCACCACGACAAACTCAGTTCCACATGAAGAGGGAGGAATACTAACGTCTTCAGAAGGTCTGGCTTGTCCCTGCACACCTGGATCACAAACTTCTGGAGTTCCCTGGTGTGAGCCATGGCAAATGGGACCGCTTCTATGGTGGAGATGAATTTCCCCAGTAGAAAGGACAGTTCTTGGCTGGAACTGGATCGTGAGCCAGAACAGCAAAAACCCTGTGGGCGATCTGGTGAGCCACCTCATCCGTGAGAAACACCATGCTCTGCTGAGTGTCGAAGAGAAGGCCCAGGAAGACCAGACGCTGGGATGGGACAAGATCTGTCCATGTTGATGATCCACCCGTGGTGGGTGAGAGCATGAGTGCAGTCCTGAACCTGCTGATGAAGAAGTTCCACAGAAGCAGGTCGTACATGTATGGAGTAACTCTGATACCTTCCCGATGGAGGACAGATACTAAAGCTCCCAGAACACGGTTGAAGACTTGAGGAGCTGTAGTCAGACCAAAGGGAAGAGCTGAAAACTGAAAGTGCCCTTGGTCGCAGGCAAATCTGAGATACTGCCTACTCTGGCTGAATGGCAAAGCGTAGATACATGTCCTGAAGGTCCAGAGAGGCAAGGAATTCCCCCGGACACATAGCAGCAATCACTGTCCTTAGGAACTCCTGGTGATAATGAGATTTGATCACAAAAGAATGGAGATCCTTCAAATCCAAAATGGGATGACAGCCGCCGTCCTTCTTGGAGACCACAAAGAGGTTTGAGTAAAAACCCATAACGCTATCCTGAACTGGAACAGGCTCCGGAATATCCTTGTCCAGAAGGGCCTGGATAGCACCACTGAACAGACTGTGTTTCTCCGTGCCCTGCGGCGTATGAAAGAGGAAAAACGAAAGGGAGGAAAAGAGACAAAAGGGATCTGTACCCTTCCCGCCACCACTTGTAAAACCCATGGGTCCACCACTGAATCCTCCCAGACGCTGTGGTAGTGATGCAGATGGCCACCCACAGCCGATTGGGGACCTGGGTTCGGCGAGTCATGCTGAAGAAGGCTTGGAAGCCTTAGGCTTGGAGGAGACCTTGGGCTTCCATTGCTGTTTGGGCTTGGAGGAGGAACGCAGAGCTGAGGGAACTGCTGGTTCGCCTGTGTCGTCTCAGTTTGGAGGGAACTAAAAAGCCAATTAAGCTTGAGGTATCTTCTTCCTGTGGACCATAGGCAGAAGACCAGATCTTGAGCCAAAGAGCTCGTCTGGCAACCAAACAGATGGCATCAAATAAGGCAGCAGAAACATAGTGCTGGGCCTCAGAAATGTTGGCAAGAAGCCAAAACATATTCGAAGTAGGAGCACTCTGACGGACAGCCAGAGTGAACTGGTCAGTCCAGACCGCAATGGCCCGGTTCACCCATGTCGCAGCAAATGCTGGATGCATGGCAGTACCAGCAGTGGCAAAAATTAACTTTAAGGAGACCTCAAGTTTCTTGTCAGTCGAGTCTTCCAGAGCGGACGCATCAGCAACTGGCAAGGCAGTGGACTTCGACAGCCTGGAGACAGGAGCATCCACTTTAGGGGGGATGAACCCACTGAGCAAGCGCCGCCTCAGAAAAAAGGTAAAGCTTGGCAAATTTCGTGGAAACAGAATGTTTCCTGTCCGGAGACTTCCACTCTTCAGACACAAGGCGGTCAAGAGTGGGGTTAGGTGTAAAACAACTATGGGGCTTTTGGGGCTCCTGAAATACATCAGAGGGATCTGAAGAAACCTCCTGAACTAAGGGAATGTTTAGGGTAGTTAAGATGGCTCTGATCAAGCCCTCAGCCGAGGGATCAGGATCAGCCTCAAAGGGATCCCCAAAAAACTGCACAGCAGAACATTCCTCAACATCCGAATCCAACAACAGTTCTTCCTCAGAGGAATCGGATACGTCAGGTACTCCCTGCTGTTTTGGCAGGGAAGATCTGACGGAAGAAGGGGTCTGCCAGGAGTGGCTGTCTGCAGAGGAGAGGAGTGTCCAAGCCCTGTGTAGGATACTTGTTCAGGAAAAAGCACAAAATGGCTGCCGTGGCGGGAGCCAATCAGAAACGAGTAAAGCAAGCGCTCATGGGAAACGTAGTTTTCCCAGAAAAGTACCCCAACAGTGCCCGAAGCCCCCTGAGCCCCCCAACATACATGAAACATGAACCAGAAGACAGAGCAAGCACAGACAACTAAAATGAGCCATCTCTGAAGTCGCTACGTTGAGCGGTTGCAGGGATATGTCCCAAACTGTACAGTCCCATAGAAGTGAATGGAGCAATGGTGTCTATGTGGTAAAGCGTGCCGGAACACAAAGTTGAAACTGTGAATTAAAATTACATGAAACATCACTAGAACATATTAGCAGCCCCCCCCCCCCAAAAAAAAAAAAAAAAAAAAAAAAATCACTGAACCCAGTAGGGAAAGTGCCAATAAACCCCCAAAAGATGCAAAACCAGCAGCTAAAGGGTTAAGTTACCACAGAAACTTGCTCCAAAACGTCCAATAGACATACAAATAAACACAATGAGTGCAGGAGAGTGCAATAGGAACTCCAAAGGAAAACCCCTGTGCGGAGGGGCACTGTGGAACATGTGGACCTACAGCACCCAAAGGGTTGCTCACCTTTCCTGCAGATCTTCTGTCTTCAGACTACCATGTATTAAGAAGAAGCCTCAGTGGGCAACTCCTGTGGAAAGAACTTGAACCCAGTCCCCCCCCTCCCCCCCAGGGCTTAAGGTCCACAAAAGCACCTGGATCCTGAGCCACATCTAAGAGCATTGTCAGTTATGGTAATCCACCTAATGGTGGAAATTCCATATCTAACAGAAAAAAAAAAATAGCTAAAACTATATAGCAGAACTGTTCTCTTGCCTGTGTCTTCACCAAGGAACAAATCTTAATTCTGATTGGCTAGCTGCAGCCAAGGAGGGAAGGTAGGCTCCACCCCACTGCAATCACTTACAGAATTGTTCCTGCCTAGTTAAAGGGGTGGATCGCCTACCCAAAGTCACCAGTAACCTGTACTGGACGAAAGAGAAATATAGTATATATATTTCCTCACAGGTTGTGGAATGCAGGCACGCAGGTTTACAAATGTGATTTTAGGTCTGCTCCACAGTCACGAATTTGCCAGCCTTGATTTTACTTCTAATACATGGAGCTGTATACTTCCAAAGAAACATTAATCTTGCATGAATATACATTGAGAAGTACATAATCCTACTTAGGATAACAGATTTTCACAGTATATCAGAGTAGAAGATGGCTATCAGAAATGTATTTTATAAACATACAGCAATACCCATATTTTCTATTTGTCTATAGGGAAGCAAACACATATCATACCTAGAGACCAGCTCCAGACCATGTTAATATATATGAAAAATGTACTAAATAAATCTGAAACAGGAAGTACTGGGGTGCAAAATAACTTTTCTACATCAAAACATCTTTGTACTGGCAGCTTCCTTTTTATCTGCTTCCCCAAAGAGAAAAGTACTTGCTGTAACTGGGAGAACTAGAATGTTCCTGTATTATTAGGTAACACAAGAGCATAGGTTTGTCCTGGCTAAAAGTACTTAGTTTCCTAAGGAAATAAGGAACAAGTCTGTCTACTTTACCTACTTGTACGTGTCTTCCCCAACCAATACAAACTAAAGACTGATCAAAGTACTGTGTACGTAGAAAATGCCATATCAGAGGCATTATGTAAAAACCCTAAACAAGAATCATAGGTGCGTATTTGAACATGATCAGTCCCATGTGTTGCACAACCTTCTGGCCCTCAAGGGGTTAATATTAGAGAAGCCTTGACTTCTGGTTGCTTCTGAAAGGGTCCTGCTTATTGAGCAGAAATGTGTTCTAAAATGGCAACTTAATGTAGCGTGCGTTAGCATAGAGTAGAACAGAGTAAAAAAACAAAAAAAAATAAAAAACAAAAAAAAAACTAAAATTTCAAGTTGCTTTTAACAAAACTTGCAACATATAATAATTTAACACATCTGTACAGCAGCTCTCAATTTTTTATTCTCAAGGCACCCCTAATGCACACAGGTCACCTCTTTTTTATAGGTAATTTTTTTAACCCCCTTAAGGTCTAATGCTGTGCCAGGACTGTCACACAATTGTCTGGCACTTAACCCTTTGAGTGCAAAGCAATGCATTGCGTACCCCTCTGGCACTCAAAGGGTTAAGGACCAGTGACGGTCCTGGCACGTGATGAAATTCAGAGCTCCCTGTGTGGCTGAACGCCGTTCTGGGAGCCCTGAATCGGATTAAAAAAATAATTTAAAAAAATGCTCCGTGGTCCTTATCACCATCCCGACAATGGACTTACCAGGTACGTCCCACAAAAACTCACTTAGTGACAGAGGACGTACCTGGTAAGTCCCGGAAGTCCGGGTCTCTGTACAGCTGCACGCCGTTCGGGGACTCCGGAATCATTTATAAGAAGAAAAAAAAAAAAAAAAAAAAAAAAAAGGTTAGCCGGGCGTTAAGGTGACAGCCACGGACGCACGCGACTGTCACTAAGGGGTTAAGTGCTGACCAAGCATGTCAGTCCTTAAGGGATTAAGTAAATAAAGAAGGGACAAATACATAAATATTTAGTTATTTGCCAACACAGAGACAGTTTACGCATACATACATTTGCCTGAGCACATTGGTTGGCAAGGTCAAGCACTGAAAGAGGAAACGTAAACGACCAAATATGAATCCGCTAATCTTAGTGTTTTAAATACATACTTATATTGATCAGTAAAAAGTCAGATCACTTAGACTACTTGCTATTCATGTGCTAAATAATGGTGTGTATTTATAACAGGGCTCAAAATTTCCACTTGCCACTAGCCAATGGCGAGTGACAATGTAGCCCTGGCGAGTAGAAATTCAGCCCTGGTGGGTATGTTTTGGCTTGCAGTGGCAAGTAACTTTTCAGGTCTGGCTAGTAGCAAAGGACTTAAAATGATAAGCCCTGTTAATAATTAAACATTATTTTGAAAGCTCAGTAGGACTTAGTCAGAAAAAGGCAGTGTGTTTAATGAATTAAATAGTATCCCAGAAGTAGTAGTTAATCAGTAAAGAATGTAAGATTTCTTAGGATAGAAACAAGAAGATCCTACACCCCATTATCTCCACAGATTAATACTAGTCTTCTGGTGCTCCAGCAAACGTGTAATCAAAACTGATGCCGGTATCTGCTATTGAAGCAAATTGTGCACACCAAGGAGAAATGATCATAATGCCACAGGGGTATCCACACATTGAAAAGCAATGCTTTAGATAACCCTCTAGCACTCTAAATGTGAGGGGAAAAATGTGTTTTTTTTTTTTTTTTATACAACTTTCATTAGGGATCTCTTGGAATATGGTTTCTACCATAGGAGACAAAGCAATCTGTTGTAGGCCACTCTGGCATTAAAAGTACTACAAGTCCAATTTAAAGCAGTGTGATTTTGGGTGATTTTTGTCTCCTGTGGTGCAATTGGTTCACCCAACGTTGCCATTATATGTAAGGCCCAGTGCTTTCAAACAGAACGATGCTGTTAAGACTTTATCCATGAATGTTTACCAAGTCAGCTGTAACTGCTTGGTAAATATCCAGATTGCGACACCTCATAGTGCACAGCTAACAGACCACTCAGATGTGTCACCAGTTTCCCCACTGGAACCAATGAGCTACGGCCGTCACAAGCCAGGTCAAGCTATCTGACCATTAACCCTTTGCGCTCCTGAAAGGCTCTCTGGCAAAGTGTTAAGTGCAAAGGGGCATTTCATAAAATTTGTCAAGTGCAACACTCATTTCATATACTTTTATTGCCATGACAAGGATAAATGTGCAAATTGTATTATAACATTTTCTTTTCAGAAATTAGTTTCTAAACTAAGCTCTCTTAATGGAAACATGTTTTAAAAAACATGCAAATAAATCAGCAACACTTCCCACTGCTCAGGGACTGTAAGGCAATGCTTTGCTAAATGAGTTCTTGGGATGCTTATTGTGAATCCTGGCCTACAGATGATATTTTTACAACTTTGCTGAGCCCACCAACATCAGATATGTGGTAGAGGATTATTGGTAAAGATAGCACAAAGGGATGTGTGTTTATTAACATAAAGCAAAACGTTTGATAGTGGCAATGGAGTGTTATAATGGAAAGACTGGGTGTGTGGTATAGTGTGTATGTTTCTTGAAATACTCTCCTGTACTCCATACCCTAATATACACCATGGGACACACAGGATGTTTGAGGGCTCTCAACATCTGTTACTCAAAACTGGTTTAAATAAATATCCCTAATTCACAGATACATTAATTCAGTGGCTAACCTATTGATAATAAACACCTTAATATGAAATTGGTTGATATACATAAATTATTACAGACAGCCAGCAGCAGTAACAATTTATATATTTTATGTTAGAATCCCTACAAAATAAAATACTACATTAACTTTAACCCTTTGAGGGTTACGCAACAAAGCAATGTCTTGGGTAGCCATATGGCATGCAAAGGGTTAATGAATGTGTATTCTAATCCAAATCAGAGAACATTTGGTTAATTCACTTTGTGCTGTATGCAATATGAGAAATGTCTAGTTCATTACTTTATTGAGATTAGTAACAACCTCAGTTATCTGAGAAGGCTGATACAAGAGTTCAGCCAATTTACATACAATACAGCACTTCTCAGATCCCTATTTTTCAGTTCACTTTGAAAATGTTGCACACAAAAGAGCATGTGACAAAGGCGCAATAACCATGCCACCTTGATGAAAGAAGAGGATTTCTAAATGTTGCAGAGCGCTGTGCTGGGCTCCCTCTCTCTCTTTCTCTGTGTACAGAATGACAGGGCAGAGCTGAGCACGCAGAGAAGAGAAGAGAGAGCAGCTGATTCCTCTTCCGGTCACCAAAACAGAGAACAAGGCAGCTAAGTGTGTGCAGAAGAAGCAGGGAGACACAGAAATCAATTATATCAGCATAAGGTAAATGAGAAATACTACAGTGGAGGAACACATACAATAGCTAGAGACAGTAATTTAAGTGAAGTGACGGATTGAAGTATCGTTTAATGCGGCAACATGGGAATCTCTCTCTTTTGATGCAGGGCTACATTCTCACGTTGCCCTTTTCATCAAGGCACCATAGTTATTTTGTGATCTTTTGTGTACAACATTTTCAAAGGAGACCCAAGATTTCTAGGGTAATGGTCCTGGGAGCTCTGCAAAATGCAACAATGCTGAATCTCCAATGGAGCATATAAAAGACTAAATTTTAGTCTTTGCAAAATTAAACTTTTTTTTTTTTTTTAACACATGAAGTACTAGTTTTTAAATACATATAATACCAGTTTCCCCTTTATTTTAGGTATTCTGTCCTTTAAACCCTTTAACAATCAGAGCAGAGTGCAACATTTTGCTTCGTAATGTGTTGCTATCCCTCTAGTATTTAAAGGGTTAAGGACACCTACTATGCTGGGCCGTCTCTATCATCCAAGGAATGAAAATATGGATAAAGCTTGAACTGACCTGGGGAAATAAAAACAGACCATTTCAGTTCAGATCACATATTCCTTTGAGTGCCAGCCATGTGGAGAAACAAGGTGCAGTACTCACTTCTCTCCCTCAAAAGTTTGCCACCATTAGACTGATCTAATCCAGCACAATTACTAGAGTACCAGCACATCTCCACATATAATGAATGTTGCAAGACAAATCTACAACTAAAATAACTCTACTAGAGGTATCATTATAATCAATTAGTGACATGCCACAAGTGCGCTTTATCTCTGTTGTAAAGTGTATTTGTAAAGTGTATTTGTTAATTAAAATGACACATTGCATTAACAAGTCACAGTAAATGGCCCTTGAATGAAAAAATGAAAAATATATTTCAAAGTGACAATTTAAAATGACAACAGCAACCAAAATGTTGCCAAATTAAGGTCTGTGCCCATTTTATGTAAGAAAGAAACGTACTTGTTATGTGCATGAATTAATTTACTACACAGCCTCCAAAATGGATATAGAATTAAAATATGGAAAAATAACTTCTATTGATGTTTATATGTGGATTCTCTAAAAGAATCTTCTACAATATCAAGGAGACCCACTTAATGTTCATTCACAGATACATTGACACTTGACAATGAGCGTGTCAGGTAGTGTTCCCATCACACATAGTCCTCCATGAGTTATCCTTCTGGGCTCCTCGCATATCTCTAATTGGTTACATTCCCAACATATCCAACAGATTGCCTGCAGTCATATAACCTTATGCAACAGAGTGTCTTAAAGTAATAGTAATGTTTCACAAAAACAGCAGATCCAATTAATCTTTATAGTATGTGAGCCACAGAGAGTTATTTCAATACTGTGAGTTGTAGTTCAAGAGTAATTGAATGATAAAGTTTCCCCCTCCCGCCCCTTTTACCTTAGTTTAAGCCCCCATTCCTCAGATGTGGAATCCAGTCTATAGACCAGACAGCTCACATCAAGGGTCAATCTTATTACTGTGAGAACAATGAAAACCCTGCCCCCTTGACAGGTTATTCAGCTTTTACCTCATCTTAATTGAAGATTTTCCCTCTCTGCAATATACCTGGGCACACCCTGCTGCTCTAAGCTGAGCAATGTTACATCAGTAAAAGGGGCGGGAGGGGGGTAGTTTATCATTCAATTACTCTTGAACTACAACTTTGACAGAACTGAAATAACACTCTTCAAGGCCCAAATACTATGAAGATTAATTAGAGCTGCTTTTATTATGAAACATTACTATCCCTTTAAGATTGCCATGTTGGATAATTATCATTTTTGATGCAACTAAAAGCAACAGAAATGAACTCTCAGAATTAAAGTTTAAGTTTGAAACATGCATCCTTTTATGGAAGCCCTTCTTTCATTTTAAGGCAACAGTTGTGAAAAATAAAAGTGCCTAGAGTTTGAACTGATTATTGGTATTTTATTTCCTATGTTTGTATTCATACTACATATCTTAATAAACTTTACATGTTGGCTTCCTTTAATTATGTTTACTTACCTTGTGTCAGCTATCTCTAACTACCACTAACAAGTACCCACTACATGTGGTCTGAACAAATAATTTGTGACTCAGTTGTATCTGGAAAGGATCATACAAATTCATTGCCTGTGTGTGTTCTACTCATTCTGCACAATCAAATACAAAAACACAATAAGCCACAACCTGAGCTCTTATGATCCTTCTCGCATACAGCTGAGTCTCATATGCTTTTTTACAGATTGTAGATAGAGGGCTATCATCATCTAAGGTGGAAGATAAGACCTTCCCCCAAACTTAAGGGAAAATATTTAAAACTAATTAAAATAAGACATTCTACATTCTGCTGTGCTGCACACCCCTGTGCTAATCAAAGGATTAAGCTGTATTTCTTTTATCTAAGGACTTAGGGGTCACTATCGGTCATTAATGCTTTGACCAAAGATTGTAACCTGATGCAAGATCACCGCCTATAAAAATCACCACTCTTGTGAGTAATTTCTATTAAAAAGAAAAAAGCTCTTACACCATACAAGACCAGCTAAATATGGTAAAGAATATTAATAAGACAATATTATCATGAGCATTAAGATGGAGGAAAGAAATTCCCTTCACAATGGTAGTTAACTGTAAGAAACTATGGACTGCATACACAAAGCAGGAAGCAAACCATCTACACTAAAGGGTACAAAAACATTCCAACATTTCCACTGATTTAAATGGGGATTTTAAAACTTTTCAATATTAGTGAGGTCTCAGACAAATCTTTTACTCATCCCCAATACTGCAATTGGTTTGCCCCAGAATTGCTCCACTTTGTGTAGAACGCCCTAAATATCTCCGTTATCTGAACTGATTATCATACAATAATTTTGAGTGGAAAACACAACCCCCCTACAACATATATTATATTTTAGCTCTTCCTTGTCATTTCTAAAGCTATTCCATAACAAGTACAAAATACCAACTACTTCATTTATAAATACTTTATCATTTGGTACATCTAATCTTCTGGCTTTAAACAGTTAAAATATTGGTGCATATACATCTAGAAATCTAAAAATCAGGAATCAATGGAAGGTATAACCTGATGTGATTGTGCTTCTCATTTGTAGTGTGCTTGAGCTTTACCTCTGATGAACCCGTGCTTAAGGCTTTCAGAAAAATATGCAGTTCTTTTCAATAAAGTTTTGGCAGAAGTTAGATGTGAAGACTGCAATGCAGGGTTACACCTCAGCACAGGTCTAGGAATAAATTAGCATTATGCAGTTCATCTATGTAGTACTCTTATGTACATCTGTTAAAGAAACCACTGAATGCTAGAGAGGTCCCCATCACATTGCTAAACAATGCGTTGGAGACCTCTCTACCATCCAAGGGTTTAAAATAACTAGATTGGCAACATCCATATCTTGAAATGTGATCCTGCCCTCATAATGTAGTTCACTGAAGAGACCACTGATTTCTACTAAAAGTGCTTGAACTTATACCATCAAACAAAGAGGTAAACTAAAAATTTACATTAGTTACCACGCAAGCAGATATGGAAATTTCATAAATCCCATTTTCAAAATTTAAATTCAACTTCAAAAGCTGGATCAAAAAGCAGCAATTATAAAGGTTCCATTTTTGAATAATTTCCCAAACATGTAAACATCCTGTCTTTGTACAAGCAAAGGTGCTCGCGAGTGCCTTCACTGCATGGCGATAGTTCAGAGTACTCGAGGTCAGTACCAAAAGTTGACCAATCATACATCTTCATCAGGATCTGCCACTTCAGCTACTTCAATCTCTGGCAGAGGGTCCCCATTCAAGGATCCAGCCCAACAATTCTCATGACTGCCTTTGTAAGAACTAAAAATCAGAAATGTTAGATACATGTATTAGAATGCATTGTTAGAATTATCACATGACTATATGCCTAAGTAACTAAATATATTATTTTTTTGCCACTAACTATTGCTAAAGTACAGCTAGCTTCTATATGTATCTGTTGTAACATTCACAAGTATACATGTAAAACTTTCCATACCTTAAAGTGGAAGGAAGATGACACTGAGAAATGTTTTTCAAAAAAATTTGTTAGGGCCTAAGGTGCCCTAAGTACTGTCCCCAGACAGCTAGGGAACCAACTGGGTATAAAACTCTACAAGCAAGGTAGAAGAAACAGTTTATGCTTCTCGTCCCCTTGCATTACAGATGAGCAAGCAACGACTGGGCTTGTAAAATTTAATCTCAAATCTCTTACTCATCTACTGAATTTGTGTGGTCCCCTTGTTACCATTATAAAAGGGGCAGTCCTTCTGGGATATCAGAGATAAAAAAATATAAAAAAGTAACAAATGTTCAATAACATCACAACAGTAGTGCAAGGGGAGGAGAAACATGGAGCCTTCCATCTACCTTGTTCCTAGTGCAACATGCCTAGATGGTGCTCTGGATATCTTTTACCATTCTGTACTAATGTTTCACTGCAAACAGACAAGGCATAATGATGATTTCTAGAAAAAACAAAATATGTTAAGGGAGAGCACTAATACAGTACACGACAGGAAATGTATATACAATAAAGAAAACTATACTGCTAAGAGTTCCACTCACATGCGCTGCAGACTGTAACTATCAACATGGTATATAGTTGTAGTGTTAATTATGCTTGTACTCAGAAGTGAATATCTTCCAAGTCCTGGAATTCTCCTGTGGCCACAGTCAATCATCCACCGAGCTAGTTATTCCTTCGGTGCCCTTTACAGCACCATCAAAGAATTGTACTGTACATGTGTAACCAGAGGGTCCGATGGGTTGCAGAGGGTGTGAGGGAAGAGAAGGAGGTTTCATTTAAAAGAATATTCAGTGCTTGCTCACACTGCATCAGTAATATAAAGGGAAGGAGTGACATGAACCCTTCCGGTTAACCTTGCTTGTAGTGCAGTATGCCCAGCTGGTGTCTTGGCTATCTTGGAATGGCACTGACATGTTGTACTATTGTTTCAGAGAAACTTCAGACAAGTGTTTTGTTTACAGAGATATCTCCTAAAATGACTCTCTTAAATATCATGTACTTGTAAGAAAGACTTCTTATACGCATACAACTTCAACACAGGTTTTAAACATGCTTTTGGTTCATATAAAGGCAGCTGAGTATGACCATTTGACTACTATTTGATTATTCCAGTGATAACAGCAATGTATGATATGACTGAGATAAATCTGTAAAAAAAATGTTTCAATGAGCCAAACTGGGTGGGTTCCAATCACAAAATAATTTTCTGTTTATGATGATAACTCGCCAATTTTCGCTAATTTTGAAAGGTTTTAAAACTTTCACACTGAACAAAAAAAAAAAAAAAGCTTGCCAGGAGTACATAATATTTTAATGGACAATGAAGAACTTTTTAACATTTGGTGATATAAATTTACACTAAAATAAAATAAAAACATGCAACATTTGTCTCAAGGTAATAATTCCCCATTAACAGAACTAACATTTATGATATTATATAGGTCCCTTTTAAAAGGGGTAACTCCTCCTTTTAAAGGGAAGAAGTGATAAAACCTAATGTTCTGACCAAGGACCTATGGGAGTTCATTTTTCACAACTCAGAAACTCTTACCAGGTACTCCTGGAGGTCTTTGAGACCCATATGGCTAGGAGCGGTCAGTGCTTCTGAGTTAGCATTGTTGAAGCACCAAGTCAATGCATGGTGCTCATGGCAGTCTCCAAAAAGAGCTCAGTGAATCTGTTGCCCTCTAGACATGCAGATCACAGAGATCTCCCAGATACACTAGTCAGATGTTTTAGTTTAGAGCTATACGAAACAGATTCTGGTTACAACCTTAAGTTTTAACACCCACTGTCCAGACCTTCAGCTTTCCAAAGGTTGCTAAAATAAACAGCCATTTCCACTGCACTCTCCTGCTGTGCCTTAACATACTAGGAGTTTAGGATTCTAACACGCAGTGGAGCAAAAGAGAAATTGTTTCTCCCACCCTGCAGACAATAGAAACCTAAAAAAATTAATTTAAATAAATAAATTAAAAAAATTAAGAGAAATTGCTCTGCTCACTCCTGTCTTGGAATGCAGGACACATGAATCTTTAATAGGAAGGGGTTGGGCTGGAGAAAGAGGAAGGAGTCTCCAACTCAAAGGCCCTGCCCTCCTGGAGGAGGGAGCTCAATCCCATGGTTCCTGTGTTCCATTTTGAATGAAACAGAAAGTGGACATGTCTTCTCCATTGAGATCACTTCTCCACTTCCTATGTTATTCTATGGAGTCAATGCACTAAGACCTCTCAGACTTTGTGCATAGGCTCTATAGATTAATATAGGAGTTTATTACACTGAAGATGTTCTCTGCCCTTTATCACTGCTTTATCATACCTTACTACATCCCCCCCAACGCAAGTTAGGCACTAAGGTGTGATAAAGAGGTAATATGGAGAGGGCGCCTCCAGTGATATCACGTCTACATTTACAATGTTATTCTATGGAGTCAACGCACCAAGATCTCTCCCATATAACACATCTTAGTGCATTGGCTCCATGGAATAACATAAGAACTGAATAAGTGATTTCACTGGAGAAGTAATCTCTGCTTTCTCATGCCATAGTGAATAACCCCCAAGGGGTGAGATGCACTAAGGCATGATAAGGCGGTGATAATGTGGAGATAACTTCTCCAGTGATATCACTTCTCCAGTTCCTATGTTATTCTGTGGAGCCACTGAACTAAGATGTCTCCATCTGTGGAAATCTGAGGGCATTGGCTCCATAGAACAGAGGAACTGGAGAAGTGATATCACTGGAGAACTTATCTCTGCTTTACAACCTCTTTATCATATCTTAGTGCATAATTTCCCCCACCAGATATACAAATGGCCAGGCTGATGCAGCCCCTTTCAAAATATCATATGGATGGAGAGAGAAAATGCAGACGTGTCTGTGAGATTCAATTATTTTAGCAATAAATGCACTTGTTTTGCTTTATTTTGCGTTCTACAAGACTGTCACATAGAGCTACAATTACAGAAAGGGGAATAAAACTGTACACATTAACTCCTTTGTAGACCAGAGGGGTGTGTAACACATTGTGAAAAAATGTGTTGCACCTCTGGTCCTCAGCATTACAAATTCATTTTATTGGAGGATGTAATTTTTTATTGTCAAATCCAGGGCCTTCGGTTCAGAAGGAAGGGAAGAAATAAAAATCCCCATTGAATGACTTGGGGTTTTTAACCCCATGAATATTAGCGAGGTCTACAACATATTATGAAGCAATGCACTAGGGCTCCCGCTATAATTCAAGAACTTTAAATCACCATTTAAATCAATAGGTATTTTGGGAAGGTGTAGTTGCCCGTACAGTGCAGTTTGTTTGCCCCCAAAGGACTCCACTTTTCTTTAGAACATACATTCTGCAGGCTACTTATTTTCTTCTGGTCTGTCACCAAGGCACTACAGAGCAATGTGCTGGAGAATTCCCTATCACCTAAGGGGGTAAACACCCTAAAATTAAAAAGTGTTTAAAAAAAAAAAAAAAAAAAAAGTGAAATTTACTCACCGATATTTGGTTTTCCTCTGTGTCCTTCTACGGCATACACTGTGGGTATTAGCTCTGCCTCCCAGCTGGTAGGACCAATCAAAATTATAAATGTGCACTTCACCTCCCCACCTGCAGTTATACTATTGTCCAAGCTGAAGAAAGACAACAGGTTAGTAGATATCATAGCAAATAATGCAGCAAACATCAGGCAATATCACAGGCTTAGCACAAAGAACAAGGAACAATACATCACTCACCAAACAGTAGGGAGGGTTGCCGTGGAAGGACACAAAGGAAAACCAAATATCTGAGTAAATTTTACCTTTTCCTCCGTGTCCGATCCACGGCATAGACTGTGGGACTTACCAAAGCAGTACCCAGATAATAGGGAGAGAACAATGCCCTTTAAACACAGAAATGGCAGCTTCAAGTACCATCCTGCCAAAGTACACATCATTGAATGTGTGAGGGTCCCGTCTATAGAGAGTTAAATACAGATTGAGGACCAGGCGGCAGCATGCAACCCTTTTCTGGAACAATGACTGTCTTTCGTACCCCTGAGTAGGAAACAGTCCTGGTAGAATGTGCTTACAATGCTAAAATAGGAGGATCCCCAACGGCTGACTCATGCTAGTCTCAAATTCATCTTGCAATGGATTATTCGGAAATTGCTGTGCCCTTTAATTTCCCCCAAGGAAATACATGAAGAGCGTAACTGAATGAAGGAGTGGTGTACTTCTTCAAGTAAATCTGTGAACAGACCAAGATCAGGTTACGCAACCCCTTCTGTATTCTGTCTGGAACCTAAACAGAAGGATGGAAGAAAAATGTTCTGACTACGATGGAACTGGGTCGCCAACTTAAAATGAAAATTAGCTTTAAGACATAATGCAACTGTGCCCTGATGGATCCTCATATGGAGGGACACAAAATGCCTGTAATTTTCCTCCCCTGTTAGCAGAAGACCGCTCTGTAGTAAGAGTGCGGCAAGTAAGATGTTTAAAAGATATATCCTCCCAATGATTCAAAGTATGGATGGGAGGATAATAGTTGGAAAAACTAATATTTAAAATCACAAGATGGGATGAATCTTCCAGAATGTAGGTTAAATTGTTTGTGAAATAGCGGAGGTGTATCCCATAATGAGATAGTTGCCAGTAAAAAGGGGATTGTCAGAACTGCAGAAAAGGAGCTGAAGATGACCAAGCGATTCAGGCTTTAATGTCTTCTAGACCCCATAGAGAAGACGACTAATCATTTCTGCAGTCATAACGGACCTATCCAGATAGACCCAAAGTAGATAGACTAGATCCTGTAGTACATTTTGTAGAAGCAGGCCATCTGACTGCTAGGATGGAACCAATCATGGAACTGGAAATATCCGTGAGTCTTAAGAGCTCTGTTCAATCCTCCAGGCCATCGACCTGAAGAAAGCTGGATTTGTAGCCATATCCTGTAGGAGATCTGTGTGGAGGAAGGCCATCTGCTTACTAGGATGGTATCACGAATGGACTTGAATTTCATTCATTCCGCTCCATTTCTTACCATTCCATTCCCTTTTATTTCACTTTATTTTATTTCTTCAATTCCGCTTTCCCTTTTACCCCTTTCCCACTCTAAAATCATTTCACTACTTCTCTTTGTCTCTACCCCCCCTCTTTTTTTTTTCCCTCCAATTCGCTACTTATGTTATCCCTTTATGGAGAGTAAACAACCGTCTTTATCGCCCAGTCGGGATATATGTTGTTCTGTGTTCTCCTTATGCTGTGGGGGTGTTTACCCCACTAGCGGAAACGGGTATTTATGTATATCTTAAAGTCTAACAAAGTTTATAATGGACTGAGGCACTGTTATACAGGAAAAGTTATGGTCGTAACATGTCTCTGTGTTTTACATGTTGGAGGTTTTTCTCCTTTTTATGTTTTTTCCTTTCTTTTACGGTCTTTATATGTTGTTATCTTTGTTATAAAAATCATTAAAACTTAATAAAGAAATATTAAATAAAAAAGAATGGACTTTAAAACATCCATGAGTCTTAAATTAAAGAGCTGTGTTCAGTCTTCCAGGCCATCAGCCTGAAGAAAACTAGATTCGTAGCTTAGGTCAGCATAGCACAAATTCCATGGCCAGGCTGGATCGAAGGGAATGAGTTCTGGTTTGTATCGTCTATATGTTCATGAGTAGCAGAAGAGGAGGAAAGAGGTATGCAAGCTGAAGTTCCACGGGAATTTCAAGGCATCCTGTCCTGGGAGTTAACTGTTGTACCAACTGGACAGGAACCTCTGCCACTATCGAGTGAAACCCTACAGTAAATTACCAGACTGATATATTTCCTTTTAGGGACCTTTCCTCTGTTTATCTTGGTTCAGATGAAGAATTCAGCTTTATGATTGATGACCGTGCAGATAGGGCTTGTAGATGCATTGCCGTCCTAGGCCGGATTCGTATTGCCAGGCTATTGAATGGAACACTTCAAGTTCCTCCCTGAATTAGGAGGTATAGTACTAATGAATTCAAGACCGCTGTTTACCAAAGAGCGTCCTGGAAAACGATTGAGATATTTACATAATAGCAGGAGATCCAGCACGTTAATGTGTAGATCGGCTTCTGGAGGGGTCCAAATTCATTTGATTCCCAATTCTTCTCCATCCTAATTGTTGACATCTATTGATCATGTCTGCCAGTCTGATTCTCAGAGGGGACTGCCTGTACTAGATTGGACTGATGACCCATCTTCATAAGTTCCTCTTGTGGATGGCTGAATTGGCATCATTTTTGGGGTACCTGAAGGCATCCGAGTTGTAGCACCTGAGATCCTTACCTGAGTAATTCTGGTATGCGCCTATGCCCAGGGAACGATAGTTATATCAAGGATAGGTATCCTAACAACTGCATAAAATTCTTTGCAGTTTGCACCTTTCTGTGCAGAAAAGTGGACACTTATGAACATGCGATCCTGTCTCTCTTGGAACTAGGTTTCTTGTTGAAGGATAGATTGAACGCCATTCATTATGAATGCGGGTTCTGTGAGAACAGAAGTTGACTTGTCAAAACTTCCTGCAGTAGTTTGGCTGGTTAATTAGAACAGACAAGGTACAACTCGTTTCTTCTGCCTGTGGCATTGTGCCATGGTCACCACAAGACCCGGTGAAGACTTGAGGAGATGCCAACAGCCTAAATACCAGAACCTGTTACTGGCAATGGTTCTTGGATATCAGAAAAGAGGTAATTTCCTGTACTTATATAGGCATCTTCCAGCCAATGGAACTGTTCCTACATTAAAATCGAATACACAAATGAAAGAGTGGAGATATTTCAGATTCAGTATAAAGGGGAAAAAAAAAAATTAATTAAAAATCGCCTGAATGCTCTCTGTGGAAATTCTGACAGACTGGAACCTGTTTCTGAATTCTAATGCCCACCCTGTCACAAGGGTCTCTATGCCCACTAGCCTGGGTGAATCAGGTTCTCGATATGATAAAAAGAGCTCCAGTGTAACCCCCTGGAGCAGAAGATGGAGTACACCTGGCTTCACAGAAAGTATTGAAAAGATAGTCTTCCTTTGGAGTCTCCCTGTATATGCTGGTCTGACGTACTGAGAAGCTCCTTGCTTCCACTGGTCACAACCTCTGCCAGTATTGTAACTTCTTGCCTCATGAAAGGACTGCCGTCTTTCTTGAATGGAGCTTGCCACAAACCCTTAGCTCCTCTTAGCTGAAGCAGAAAAGGAATATCACTGCTAGAATTTGTGGAGGAAGCATCTGCTTCCTAGACCTTGATCCATAATTTCCTTCTGGTCTGGCAGTGATAGGAATAGGCGATGAACTTGCAAGAATCTTGTTTTATCAAGAGAAGCATGACATAAAAGTTTCAGTGTATTTTTAATTGAAGATAGGTCTTTCAATAAATGGGATCTGAACACAGAAGATTCAATTTGACTTCCAGTTCGGAGAGCCAAACCTCAGGGAACCAGGAATGCAAGCCATAGCAGTTGAGGTTCCATTGACTGACAGAATGTAAATGCTGAGGAAACGCTGGCCTACTGTTTTGTCAACATAGATGGAGTTGCACCAGACTGCTGTCTCTTTATCAGCAAAAGGATACCTGTGCTGACATTGTCTGGACATAGATTATGCTTATCACTTTGTTTCCCCCTCAGTATAGATCTGAGGGGCTGCTTGCTGTAGCCTATGCAGGTAGTATACCTGACATTTAAAATCCCTTTGGATTTCAGAGGCCCAGAATTTCTCAAGGCCCTATGAGCCCATATAACTTGTCTTGGACAAATTTACACATAGCATCAGTAATTACCTTGTTCCACAAGACACAGTAGCTTCAAATTCAATCAACATCCAGTCTTATCCACATCCGTTAAGTAGAATGGCTATGTATCAGGAACCCAAACTTTGGGAGTTTATGTACTGACACTTGCATAATAAAAAAGTCTCTTGTAAGGATCTTTAAATACAGTCAAGAATTATCTTGAAGTGGTATGGGATTTACTTCCTGCAGCTTGCATCTAGTATACAACTAGCAGGGTCAGATGTAGGAACCTGAGATCCCAATCTGCGCACAGTGTGTTTGGGCCAGATTCATCGCATTAAGGAGTATTAGAACTCCCTGATCTCACTTAGGTTCCAAGACATGTTAACTAACCTATATGCACATACAGAGACACCAACATAAATACATAATACCTACATATATACATACACATATACCTAGATATGTAAGGCAGATGGAGCAGAGATTTAGGCAATATTAGGCATTTGTGATGAAACATCCATATTATATATAGTACTCACAAGGCCACAGGCTACCCTCATTGTTGTAGTGGAACTCAACAACGCTGTATCCTCGTGTATGTGTTCCACAGCTGTAACGCACGCAGCCGCACTTCTGGTTTGAAGCCGGTATCTGTTATTGCACACGTCGTATCTCTGTTTGGCGCCAGCTGAGACATCTGTTGGCCTGTCAGGAGCGTCTGAACCAGGGCAAAAACAAGCGCTGGTCATGACCAGGTAGCCAGAGGAACATGGACCCATGTGACCTCGAAAGGAGAAGAGGTATGAGATCCTGACACACAGTAGGGATGCTAGCCTCAGTTTAGGCAGGCTGCATAGAAAAAAAATAAAAAATAGACTTCATGTTGGGAGAAAGAGGTTCCTGCCTCTGTCCTCCAGCTTGGTAGGACCAAAATAACTGCAGGTGGGGAAGTGCACATTTATAATTCTGACTGGTCCTACCAGCTGGGAGGCGGAGCTAATGCCCACAGTCTATGCCGTGGATTGGACACAGAGGATAATATGGTTGTAATGCACTGCGTACCTTTCTGGTACTCAAAGTGTGAAGTATTAAAACAGCTTGAAGTGGTCCAGTCACCTAATTAAGACTCTGCTACATATAAATAAAGCATGAAGACTGCATACATCTATGATAGGCAGCTAGATACCCACGTAGATTTACTCCATAGTCTGTAAAAAGTTCTCCAACACAAAGATCTCTCAAGCATCCAAACTATTAAGGTGAGACAGTGTAATTGTAAATAGAAGTATGCATTGAGGGTAAAATGCTTAAAAATGCTGTGACAGAGGGAAATTATCTCTTCCACGTACTACAGAACAGACTCTTGGCTGCAGAAGCCTACGAGGGGGTTACATGTGGTGCCATGGCCACCTATTGCCCATAAAAACCATACATAGACTATAAAAAAAAAAAAAAAAAAAAAAAAAAAAATGATCTCCATCGTCTATCAGAGTAGCAAAGTACAAATGTGGCAACTCAGTTCATATCTATCCCTAACAAGATATGCCCATCTCCTGTTTGCATGTATCCCTTCACACACATGTAACAAAGCTTAAGTTACAGGGAACAATGTCTTTAACCAAAGGGTTTGTGTGCCAGTGAGGTGTGAATCTCCTGCATGCAGGGAAGGTACACTATTATACACTGCACACCTCTCTGACATGAAGGGTAAGAAAAGAGGGGCTTAGGAAGTCCCTTTCACGTAGGCTGAAATATACAGTTAACCCATTTTTTGAAAGCCAAAGGAGTCTGCAATCAATTTAGTAAAGGAAACCAACTAGACAAAACAAATAAATAAAAAGGGGAGGAGGAAAAAGTACCTCCAAACATTTTGAGAAATTAAAGATGGAAAATTGGCTACCATAAGATAGGTGATTCTGAAAGATCTTTCAAAATCACAAAGTTGTTTAAGGTGACAGGCAACTCTTTAAAGAAGGTTACCAATCTTAACCATGTCTTGTTCAAGAGTTCCTTGGTTCAAGAATTCCTTGGTTCACGAATTCAGGGATTTCCCTGCTTGAGTTAATCATAGGGCCTAATTAAGCAAGAAAAACCAGCTGCTCCATAGATGACATATACAAATTCTAATTGAAATGGGGCTCTTAGCCCATTGTATGCTAGAGAGATCTCCAATGCATTGCAACACTTTGAAGGCCTCTAGCATTCAAGGGGTAGTAATGTTTCACCATAAAAGCAGAGCCAATTAATCTTCATGGTACTTGGGCCATAGAGAGTGTTATTTCAGTACTGTTAGAGTTGTAGTTCAAGAGTAATTGAATGATAAAGTATCCCCGTCCCATCCCTTTTACTGATGTAACACTGCTCCCCTCAGCGCAGCAAGCCTGTCCAGATGGATCGAAGAGGGACAATCTTCAGTTAGAATAAGGAAAAAACTGTCAATGGGGGGCAGGGTTTTCCTTATGCTCACAGTAAGAAGACTGTCCCTTGCTGTCAGCTGTCTGGTCAAGTGTCCAGATTCCACATCTGAGGAGAGGTGGCTTACACTAGTTAAAAGGGGTGGGAGGGGGATACTTTATTATTCAATTTCTCTTGAACTACAACTCTGACACTATTGAAATAACACTCTCCACACCCCAAATACTATAAAGATTAATTGGAGTTGCTGTTTTTGTGAAACATTATCACTTTAAATCATTGCCAATTTACAGAATTTTCACTTGTTCTCTATGGTCCAGTATTGTTCTACTTTTTCTCGTGGAATAATGTCTTACCAATTATCTGTGGAAGCAGCCTGGTCTGCCTCTATTGCGGAAGATTCCACCTCTCCACTGCAAACGCTCTCCTCCCCAGAAAGCCTGCGTGCCTTTCCTTCACCTGTAGACAGCTCCCTGCATGAGACAATTCAACTAATTTATATGTGTACAGGACTTATGTTTCATATAAGTTATACACTTATAAGAATCCAAATTAATGAATAAAGAACAAAAAAACAAAAAAAACAAAAAAACAAACTTTAAAGCAACATTAACCCCTTAAGGACCGGACGTTATGTGACATTTCCGTCCCATAACGACCGCATCGGGGCACTTTAAGGCGCCGGTACACGTGACCTGTCACGTGTATCGGCGCGTCACTATGGGGCTTGAAACAGATCGCTCCGATCTTGGAGCGGTCTATTTCATGCCCTATTTTTACTTACAGCGCTCCCGGTAGAGCGCTGTAAGTAAAAAGTACGTGACGTACCAGGACCGTCAAGGGTCTTTCAAGCAAATTTACCCTTGACGGTCCTGGTACGTCAAGGGTCCCTAAGGGGTTAAACTTATGAAAAAGAAAAAAAAATACATACATTACAGGATTTTTTCTGCTGAGTAAAACAAGGGTACTTGCAAAACAATAAAAAGATTGCACTTCCATAAGCAGATCTGCATTAAAAAAACCAACACATTTTATTGTAATACATCGGTAAAATGTTCAAAAAGACTCCGAAGAGATTTGTATACATTCATACACTATATGGAGAGACTTAGTCTCAACACGTTTTGCGTGCTACACTCTTAGTCACGATCAGACTCTCTGATCATAAATAAGTGTGCAAAACGCGTTGACTGGGGAGATGCTATATCGTCACATCTACTGGTTTGCAGCTCAATGACTAAGTCTCTTCCTATTGTGTATGAATGTATACAAATCTCTTTGGAGTCACTTTGAACGTTTTACCAATGTATTACAATAAATGTTGTTTTTATTAATGTGGATACGGATATATAAGTGCAATCTTTTTAGCGTTTTGCAAGTCTGATTCTGAGCGGCGAGGGAAAGCTCTTTTTAGAAGCACACATGCTACTGTATCATTCTGAATGTTTATAACACACGTTATAGTACCACTGTATCAAGACAGCTGGCTTGAAGTGAGACCTTGCCTACAGTGATATGTTCTGATAGTTGGGAGTAAGAGCTTTTGATTGCAGTGTGGTTTACATTAAAACACGGGTACTCCTACTGATTGTCTGAATGAGTAGGTTACCTGGCTATAGCACAGTAAGTGGGAGGTTATAATTAACAGGGTTTACTTCTCATTTAAGGTGAATTCTTATACAGCTCAGTTTGTTTTGCCACAGAATTGCTCCTTTTATACATAAAGCCCTGGGATAACAAGTTCAGTCTCCTTGCAACAGATGATCTGCATGATGTAAAGGCAGGATTTTCTACAAGTTTTTAACACACTGTCATACTCTCTGCTGTCACAATCTCAGAGATATGCATTCAGAGTGCTCCCTGCAAGTGAGCAATTTGACATTACATTATCATGCAGTTGCAGAATATGTTAATTCTTGAGTTTAAGACTTGTGTTCAACGGATTGTAATGCATTGTGCACCCCTCTGGCACTCAAAAGATTAAACCAAAAAGGAGGATACTAATCACTTTATACAGAACCAAATTAAACAAGATAGACTCACTGTATTCTGGTTTGTAGAGCCTCTATGTGCAACTGTTTTTCATTTAACAGCTTCTTCAAAGATTCAAGTTCTCTCTGTTTTTCCACAAGATCTCTTTGAAGTCTGTAATTTGTTTCTTCCAAAGTTTCACAAAAGGCCTGCCCAAAAACAAACAGAAGTGGCTGAGTTTGTTTCGCCAGTCTGAAAGTGGTCTTAATTAAATAATTTCATGTCACAATTTAGCGGAACATATTAGTCACGTTTAACACAACAATGCTGAATTGTTTCCTAAACCCATTAGTAAAGTGGGCTTACTGACAGAGGACAAGAGCAATTATGACCTTTTTAGTATGCCTTTGTTCGTCCGTTTTGACACCACATTTATATGGCTAACCCGCTACATCACTTGGTAAAAATAGAAAAATCAAAATGAAAAACAAGCAACTTTTTAAAGAATTTCCTGTCATAATTTTGCTCAATTTGTTCATTTTTAATAGGGACTGGATAAGAGGTAGGAATGGTCATTTATAGCCCCAAATATCTCTTTCAGGAAGAGGTACTGTCCCTCCTGAGGTAAAAATCCCTAGGTCCCTCATTCCCTCCTGGGTGTCCCTCTTTAGGCTATCAAACAATGTGGTGTGTATATAAGGGATTCACATTTCTCCACAGTAATAAAACTTACAGAATGTTTGTTGAAACTTCAGTGTATATATAGGCTAATAAATTAGGCTGTGTAAATAAAATACTTTGGCCTTGCTCTAAATCATTTATTCAGTGACACAAAGAGGAGGCAGTAGGTCATCATGTGACCAATCATGCCCAACTTCTGGTTGTGCCTTCAGCATATAAAATGTAATGAAAAATGCCCCCTATTGTATTCTCTGCTTCTCTCTCTCTCTCATTATCTGTGAGGAAGAGAGAGGCAGAGAACATTAACAAAGGCAATGTATACTATACATTGTCATTGGCTCAACCAGCACATGATCACCGCTATAGAGAACACATGTACCGGCTCACCGGTGAAAGGCCGAAACTGACTGCCTCTGTCACACTTACAGCTGTGATCATGAAGTCTTTGACATGCCAGGACTCTCACACATTTCTGTCCTTGTGACTTCACTTGTTGTAAAGAGATTAATTAAATAATTTGTAAGGAACAGATGAAACACTTACCCTGCTTTCTTCTAAACTGTCAAATGGGCCAGGAGGATCATCCAAACACAGAAATAGTCTCACTGAGGCACTTAAAAACATTAAAAGAAAGAGCATGCATGCTTACTACAATATCTGAATGTACACAGTTTAACCATTTGGGCCTTATGTAAAAAGCAAGCTTCCCTAATCCTCACTGAATTATGGGGTTTTGTACAAATTGAATACTAGAGCCGTCTCCAACACACTGCAAAGCAAAGCATCTGATACCGCTTTAGAATCCAAGTGGTTACAAACCCTATTTAACCCATACTGACCCAAGGGATGCACAATTCATTGCACACCCTTCTGGTTCTTAATGGGTTAAATCAATGAACATTTGTGTCCCATCCCCTTTTAGTGCTGTTGGTTTTCTCCAAAAGTGCCCAGCTTTTGCTTTCTGTATAAGGACATTTGAGCACCAGAGGGGACATGGGGAATATTGACAGTGTGCTGCATACCCTTAAGGACACTCAAAGAGTAAAGAGCTTGTAGTACCTACCATATACTATTTATAAGTGAAACTGGCACTTTGAACTCCCATTCAAATTCACTTTTTTTTAATAAAGTCTAATAAATGTTATATTGTTTGATATATATTTAGGCTTTACTTTTCAGTTTAAGCAAACTAGCACAAGAAGGGACAGTTGGTAATGTGGAACAGTGTGGAATGTTTGAACCTGTTGGGCATACTTTGCAGGTTTACACTGACATACAGGTAAATATCTTCTAAACCAGTGGTTCTCTACTGATTTTTCCTGGTGGCTGCCAATGTGGCCACGCTAGCAAATTACAGGAACAAATGGTACAATGCGATTTTAAGCCATACAAACATTGCATATAAATATGTGCAACAACATCTAAACATCATTACATTTTTAAAAATTCTAGAACCCACATAGGATTAAAAAAAAAAAAAAAAAAAAAAAAAAATACCCCACAAAATTTACCCCCAGCATTGTGCCAACGCACTGGAAGCCATAGAATGACACATACTGCTCCTCCCCCCAGCCTTGTCCCACTGCACTGGTAACAATAGATCCACAAATTCTGATCCCTCAGGTTTGTTTCAATGCACCGGCAGCCATAGAACCACAAATATATACCCCCAGCCTTATACCAACGCATCGGTAGACATAGAATCAATTATAGTGGGCCCCCCAGTCTTGACTCTGCAGCGGTAGCCACTGAACTATACACATACTGACCCGCCAATCTTGCTCCAATGCACTAGTAATCATAGAATCACATATAATGAAGCCACAGAGCCATGCCCATACGGAATACTCAGCCTTCTGTATTGGTAGTTCTAACATCACACATACTGAACCACTCAACCTTGTCCCACTGCACTGGTAGCATGGATACTCACAATGCTCCCATCCTTGTCCCACTGCACTGGTAGCCAATGAAAAACACACATACTGACTGCCCCCCACCAGTCTTGCTTCAACACACTGGTAGCCATAAAATCACACATAGTGACTGCCCAGTATTGTGCCAATGCTCTATCAAATGAACCGTACACAGAGAAGCCAGGAACCCCACATGCATACGCCACATCTGTCCAACAACAGCTACAGAACAGCACATACTGACCCCATTACAATAGATGTTAAATGCCATACCCCAAGAAGTCTTGTCCCACTGCCATGTGTAGCCAGTTCTTCTTGCACGCTCTGCAAGCAGTTATGATCAGGGCTGAGCAAAATTAAATTCTACCAATGCAGCCATCTTTACTGCCTGTGGGGCTGTTGATAGCATTTTTCATGATGGCCCCACACACGAGTCGGTGAACGCACTTGAGAAATGCTGTTCTAATCCATTATCTATACCACACATTCTCCAGACATGCCTGACAAACCCAAGGGCAGCAGCTAGGAGGAGATATGCATATCTCCTCCACAATACCTGTTTGCAACATACATGGGGGCGTGATTTTGACAGGAGTGGGCAGGGGTCCGAAGGCCGCCCTGCATACTTCTGTCAAAATCTCTGCAAAAAGTTTCACTGGATTCAAGTAATATTGGGGCGTGTTTGCCTGCCCTCAAAGTATCCCTCAACAATTTCAGTTTGTTTTGCAATTGAATTGTTCACGTTATAGGTCACATTAAAGGTGGAAAAAGTTCTGACATGATTTATCTTTGTCTCATTCTTTATCATCACAAGAAACTGGCATTTTAACAGGGGAGTGTCGACTTTTTATATCCACTGTATATCATTGTGTGTGGTGGACCAATAGGATAGGCAGTGTAGAGGAGATCTGAATAACTCCTCCTGACAGAAATCTTATCCATCTATCTATATATACACACTGTCCATATGATAGCACTCTCACCAAAGTCCAATAAATGCCCGGGTGCTATACTTATCTTTTTTGTTGCTTGTACCCATTCCTGCTAAGTAAGCACTCTCAGGTCTTTGAAAAGAAAGTGAATTTTACTTGGTATCAACGTTTCAATGTGCGATTCACATGACAAAAATGTGAGTTGCACATTGAAATGTTGATACAAAGTAAAAATCACTTTCTTTTCAAAGACCTGAGAGTCCGCAGGTTAAACCTGAAGGCTGTTCACCACTGCCAAGAGGTTTTATTCAAAAGTTAGTACAGACATCTATGGGCAGTTCTAGCCAGTTGACCATAAACCTCCAAATGATGCTGTAGCAACAGAGCCACAGAGCTGCAGTACCATTTGAATAAAACATCTCTTAGCAATTGTGGTTCATAGTTTTATTTGTAGGATAAATCCTGCAATATAAATGTTTTCATTATCAATAGATGCTATACCTTTAAAGAAAAGCAGTTTTATTTCTGCCTCATGTTAAAGCGGGTGTACTTCAGAATTACTCAGTTTTATTTTGTGCACAAGGACCTCATGACAATTCAATACTTTGCCTTAGTAGTGTCCTTTCCAAATGCACAGATATTGTGATCCCCCCATAGATAACTGCAGAAACTAAACTTTGAGCAAATCTGGGATCTAACAGCTAAATTACATATTTGTGTATTAGTGTCTGATCAACTAGGAAAAGAAGCAATTCTAGAACAAGCTAAGTGTACCAAAGGGGGACAATTACAATTTACAAAAGTTTCCACTGATTTACAAGTGGCTTATAATCTCTTGAAATCTAGAGGTTAAAAGCCACATTTAAATCAGTGACCCTATGGTGCATTTGGTTTGCACCAGAATTGATTCAGTTTCCCTTTCTTCATCAGCCTCAATTTGTTTTTCAGTTTCCCTTATCAGAACCCCAAGAGACAGTGGGACAGTGCAGCTAAGAAGTTTAGCAAACACTTTGTTTATGCATAAACAATTGTTCATGTTCTTTCTACTGTAAGAAGTTTTATATTTCTGGGGCATGTGCTGCATTGTTCTTTGTGCACATATTTCCAAGTGACCTCCTTCCACCTCTGCTCTGTGGGAACACAGCTCATCGTACTAAACAGGACAATCTGTTCAAGCACCACTGAAACACAAGCAGGACACAATAAGCACTAACACTGTGCTCATGGCAGGATTTCTCAATAGGAAACATTCAAGAGCTCCAAATTTTATATTGGGGTGTGGCCAAAGCAACCTTGATGTCCCTCCACCACTTTATATACACTCCTTTTCAGGCTATTATTGAAACCCCTCTCCAACACACCTCAAAGCAATCTATCTTGCAACCAAGGGGTTAAAGCATTTTTTGCTTTTATTAGCCAAAAAATAGGATTTTAGTCTTACCTGTTAAATCCTTTTCACTTAGTCCAAACAGGTCACTGGTACAATGGGAGGCGATCTGCCCCTTTAAGTAGGCAGGAACATTCATTCAAATGTATGCAGGGGGTGGAGCCTCCCCTCACTCTTAAGCTGCCCTCAGCCAGAACAAGCCAGATTGATTTGAGACACTAACCTGACCAGAGTAAGAAGGAAAAGGAAGACTCCTGTGAGCATGCCCCGAAGGTCTCCCACTGAATGCCACAGGAGAGCCAAGCATGGTCCCTTGACAGGGTGGGAGACCAGTGACCTGTATGGACTAAGTGAAAAGGATTAAACAGGTAAGACTAAAATCCTATTTTCTCTGTCGTCCAATACAGGTCACTGGTACAATGGGATGTACAAACATTGCGCTTTCCCAGAGGCGGGAAGTAAGGCAAGGACCAAGCGCAAGGCCCAAAGTCTTCAGAACTGCTATGAACCAATTAATCATAGAGCCCAATAACGGAAGTGTCAACGGACACCAACCAGGGGTAAAAACGAACCCCCGAACTAACACAGCACACTGAACTAGAGCCAACAGGGCTTAACAGCAAAGAAGCACTAAGAACCACAGAGTAGAAGATCCTAAACAGGCAAGACTGCCTCCAGGACCTTCCTCCCAAAGCTGGCATCAGCCGAGGCCAGTACATCAACACAATAGTGCTTCGAGAATGTGTGCACAGAGGACCAAGTAGCCGCTCTGCACAGTTGATCAGCAGACGCCCGATTCTTGTAGGCCCAAGAGGCCCCAATAGATCTGGTGGAATGAGCAGTAACTCTGAAGGGAACATGCTTATTCCGCAGTTTGTAGGCTTCACGAATGGTAGATTTTATCCAAGATGCAATAGTCACCTTGGATGCCGGTCTCCCTGCCCTAGGTCCCTCAGGAATGACAAACAGAGCGTCAGACTTCCTGATAGACTCAGTGCGATGAACATAAAATTTGAGACAATGCACTGCATCCAACAAATGAAGATCCCTCTCCTTGTCAGAGGAAGGGTTAGGGCAGAAAGAGGGCACCACAATCTCCTGATTGATGTGAAATTCGGAGACAACCTTGGGTAAAAACTCCTTGGAAGTGCGAAGCACTGCCTTATCCTTGTGGAACACCAGGTAAGGAGGTTTACAAGATGAGGCTTGTAACTCTGCCACCCGGCGAACTGAGACAATGGCCAGAAGGAAGGCCATCTTCCAGGTCAAAAGGCGTAAAGGAATAATAGCTAAGGACTCAAATGGGGGACGCTGAAGGACCCCCAGAACCAGATCGAGGTCCCACTGAGGAGCTGGACTCCTGAAAGCAGGCCGAACATGAGCCACAGCCTGGAAGAAAACTTTGACATCAGGGAGAATAGCAATGCGCTCCTGAAAGAAGACAGACAGGGCAGACGTCTGAACCTTGAGAGAACTTAGGCTGAGCCCTTTCTCTACTCCGTCCTGTAGAAAGGCCAGGGCAGTAGGAAGATAATAATAATAATAAAAATAATAACTCATATTTATATATTGCCTTTCTCCCAGTGGGACTCAAAGCGCTTTCAGCGCACGCTCTCGGAATTAACCAAATCGGCAGCTGAAATAATAGGTGTTATTATTACCCAATCTCTGGTACTCATTTATCGACCTCGGAAGGATGAATGGTTGAGTTGACCCTGCCGGGATTCGAACCTGCAACCCTGAGGTTGAATAGGCTTCACAGTCAGGGAATTTACCACAGAGCTCTCTCACCGGAAGATGGAAATCAAGTGACAGATCCCTATCAGCACACCATGCAACAAAAGTTGACCAGACTCTATGATAAATCTTGGAAGACAGAGGCTTACAAGCTTTAAGCATCGTAGACACCACAGAAGAGGAAAACCCCTTTTTCTTCAGAACTGAGGATTCAACCTCCAGGCCATCAAATGAAGGCGATGAACATCCTCCTTCCACAGGTACCCTTGTAGTAGGAGATCTGGACGAACAGGAAGCGGAAAAGGTTCCGCTACAGACATTTCCATCAGGTCCGGATACCAGGACTGACGAGGCCAGTTTGGAGCGATTAGGATGACCAGACAACGCTCCACCTTCAGCTTCTGGATGACTCTGATCAGCAAAGGAAGAGGAGGAAAGATGTAGGCTAGTGGGATGTCCCAAGGAATGGACAGGGCGTCCACTGCCAGGGCCAGTGAATCCCTCCACCGGGAGCAGAACACTGACACCTTCCTGTTGTGTCTGGTTGCCATCAGATCCACTACAGGAACCCCCCACATCTGGGTTAGAAGTTGAAACACCTCTGGATGAAGAGCCCACTCTCCGCTGTCGACTGTGTGACGACTGAGAAGTCTGCCATGACGTGGTCTACGCCTGGAATAAGTACCGCTGAAATGACGGGAACATGTGCCTCTGCCCAAGATAAAATGGCCTTGACCTCTAACCAAGCGGCGAGACTTCTTGTTCCGCCTTGTCTGTTGATGTAAGCCACTGCGGTGGCGTTGTCAGACTCCACTCTGACTGGACAACCCTCCAGTTGAGACTCCCAATGTCTCAGGGCAAGGAAGATGGCACGTAGGTCCAGAACATTGATAGAGAGGAGAGATTTCCCCAATCCCCATTTCCCCTGAGCACTGAAACGACCCAACACTGCCCCCCATCCCAGGAGGCTGGCATCCATCGTGACTGTGGTCCAATATGTAATCTGGAAGGATCTCCCTTTCAGGAGATGAGACAGGTCCAACCACCACTCCAAGCTCAACTCGACATGAGCAGGCAGAGAGACTGACAGGTGCAGATGGTCTGGATGATTCCTGCACGTCTGGATCACAAACCTCTGAAGTTCCCTGGTGTGTGCCATGGCAAATGGCACCGCCTCTATGGTGGAAATGAACTTCCCCACCAGAGATGTTAACTTCGGAACTGGAATCCGCTCGAGAGCCAAAATCCTTGATACTCGGAGAGCAATCTGATGAGCCACCTCTTCTGGGAGAAACACCATGCACTTCTGAGTGTTGAACAGGAGACCCAGGAAGAGTATCTGCTGAGATGGGTCCAAGTCTGACTTGTCCAGATTCACAATCCACCCGTGTCGAGTGAGTGTCTGAACGCAAGCCTGAACCTGCCGGTGAAGGATCTCCGCAGATGAAGCTTTCAAGAGTAAATCGTCCACGTAGGGAGTCACCTTGATGTCATCTTGATGGATCACTGCTATCAAAGCACCCAGGACTCTCTGAAAAACCTGCGGGGCTGTGGTCAGTCCAAAGGGAAGAGCCGAAAATTTAAAGTGACCCTTGTGCAAGCAAACCCGAGATACCGCCTGCTCTCTAGATGGATAGGGATGTGCAGATAAGCATCCTGAAGATCCAGGGAGGCAAGGAACTCCCCCGGGGACATAGCAGCTATCACAGAGCGCAGGGATTCCTGGCGATAGTGGGTACTCACAACAAAAGAATTGAGATCTTTGAGGTCCAAAATAGGACGAGCGCCACCGTCCTTTTTGGCCACCACGAACAAGTTGGAATAGAATCCTGAACCTGTGTCCTCTGTGGAAACTGGTTCCAGGACCTCTTTGTCCAAAGGTTCCTGAATAGCGTCGAACAGACGCCTTTTTGCAGGTTCCTGAGAAGGACGAGTAAAATGGAACCGAAAAGGAGGGAGAGAGGAGAAAGGGATCCTGTATCCCTCTGACACCACCTGAAGAACCAAAGGGTCCGCCACTGACTCCTCCCAAGTCCGGCGAAAGATGTGAAGGCGCCCACCTACAGCCGGATGCGGACCCGGGTTCGGCGAGTCATGCCGAAGCAGTCTTGGAGGTCTTGGCCTTGGGGGCAACTTTAGGCTTCCAGGACTGTTTGGGCTTGGAGGAGGAGCGCGAAGCAGGCGGAACCGCCTGGGACGCAGAACGTGTCTCAGTTTGGAAGGAACGAAAGGACTGATTGCGTTTGGCTGGAAACTTCTTTTACCTCCTTTTACTTTTATCTCCAGTAGCCTCGCTAATCAGCTCCTTTAATTCAGATCCAAATAGGGAAGTCCCTTGAAATGGCAAAGAAAGCAAAACTTTCTTGGATGCGGTGTCAGCAGACCAGATTTTTAGCGTCAAAAGCAGCGTCAGAAACATAATTCTGAGCTTCAGAAATGTTAGCAAGAAGTTGCAACTGCTCTGACACTGGCACATCCTGGCAAACCGCCACAGTAAGCTGTTCAGTCCAGACCGCAATGGCCCGGTTGA
This sequence comes from Rhinophrynus dorsalis, assembly GCA_037306005.1. Lineage (NCBI taxonomy): Eukaryota > Metazoa > Chordata > Amphibia > Anura > Rhinophrynidae > Rhinophrynus > Rhinophrynus dorsalis. The sequence continues at coordinate 92,964,799 of CM074723.1, read as the reverse complement.
CCCATGCCACAGCAAAAGCTGGACGCATGGCAGTACCAATGGAGACAAAAATAGACTTAAGACAAGTTTCTAACTTTTTGTCCGTCCAATCCTGTAAGGCAGAAGCATCAGATACAGCCAAAGCAGTAGACTTAGACAATCTAGACACAGGAGCATCCACCTTAGGAGGATGAACCCATTTAGCCAGTTCAGTCTCAGGAAAAGGATAAAGTTTGGCAAACTTTTTTGAGACTAAAGAGGACTTATCAGGATCTTTCCACGCATCAGAGACTAAGCGTTCAAGAGTAGGATTAGTAGGAAAACATGCAATAGCCTTAGAAGGTTTCTGAAACACATCCGTTGGGTCAAGAGTGGATTCCTGACGCAAGGGAAGATTGAGGGTGGTCAAAACAGCCCTGATCAAACCCTCCGCAGAGAGTTCAGGGTTACATTCATAAGGGTCCCCAATGAATCTGGTAGACTCAATAACAGTACCATCCTCAACATCAGAATCCTGCAACAATTCTTCCTCAGAAGAATCAGAGACGTCAGGGGCTCCCTGTGATTTGGGCAGGGAGGTCCTGACAGTGGAGGGGGTCTGCCATACTTGAAGAGCCCCCTGAACCTGAGAGGGAAAGAGCTGAAGAGTGGATCCGAGATCCCTAGTTGCAGCCTTGAACTCTTTCACCAATGTTGGCTCAATAGCATGACTGGAAGGCCATGGGTTACTGCCATGACCTTCCACACAAGTTGGGCACAGATGACCAGAAAATTCTCTAGGTAGCCCTGCGTGACAGGAGGAGCAAAACGCAATGGGAGAAACAGATACCCCAGCCTCCTTCGTCTTAGGTCTAGTCCCAGGCTCAAGTGGAGTAGACATGCTCACAGCGTCAGATATACCCCACAGACAGAAATAACCCGATTAAAGTGTGAAAGATTAAATATTCACCCCAGAAACGTTTAAAACTAAACTTATCTGGCAAGCGAAGGGTTAATCAGCAGAGGAGAGAGAGAAGGTCCGGTCCCTGCGTAGTATACTCGATGAGAAGAACTCACAAAATGGCTGCCGCGACGGGAGCCAATCAGAAGGAGGGCGCGAACCGAGCGCTCATGGGAAATGTAGTTTTCCTCACAGAGTACCCCAAAACAGTCACCAAAGTCCCCCCAGTCCCCCAACACACTCAAACATACAACCGGATGATAGAGCAAGGGAAGACAATTAAAATGAGCCCTCTCTGAAGTCGCTATGTGAAGCGGTTCCAGAGATACGTCCCACAGAGTGCAAGTCCATAGAGAGTAAAGGAGCAATGGCGTCTATGCGGGAAAAGCGCGCTTAAAGGCGCGGAATATTATTCTAATAAATTTTACCCTTAAAGTAAAAGTTCCATAACATATAGCAAACAGATATACTATGACAGAAAACATTATCCAACAATGTAAATGCCCATAAAATAGATAAACCCAGCAGAGAGAGGGTTAATCCCACATAAACTGCTCCAAAACTCAGACAAACACCAATACTAGCATTAGTAAAGTATATAAAAACACCCAATGAGCGCTGGAGTGCACAATGAGAACTCCCAAACCAATCCCAATGAAGGGACACAGGGGGACAAGTGGACCTTCGGCACTCAAAGGGTGGCTCACCTTTCTGCAGGACTTCTGTCTTCAGGTTACCAAGATTAGAAAGGAAACATCACAGAGGATAATTCCCCCCAGGGAAGTTACTTGAAATCAAGTTATTCCCTCTTCAGGGCAAAAGATCCACCAGAAGCACCCTGGAAGCTGTGCTATCCACTTTAAATAGGGCATTTGACAGCCTTGGTAACCCGCCTAATGGTGGTATTCCATATTTGTAAAAATAACAAAGAAACTAAAACTTGAAGAGAGCTGTTCTCTGCCTGGTGTGAACACACAGAGGAACAAATCATTCTGGCTTGTTCTGACTGAGGTGCAGCCTAAGAGGGAGGGGAGGCTCCGCCCCCTGCATACATTTAGATGCATGTTCCTGCCTACTTAAAGGGGTGGATCGCCTTCCAGTGTACCAGTAACCTGTATTGGACGACAGTGAAATGAAAGTTTCAAAAGTGTCCGGCAGCCTACTTTCGGCTTGCCAAACCTTGCTGCACAGAGGCAGCTCCCGTCCCACCACCCATCATCCTCTGATGACGGAGGCTGTCTGTCACTAAAGTGGAGCGATCACATTGGCTAGATATCAATCTCTGCCAATCCTCCGTCATGGGAGGATTATGGGTAGCGGGACGGGAGCTGCCTCTGGTCGGCAAGATTCGGCAAGCCAGAAGTAGGGTGCCGGACACTTTTTAAACTTTAATTTTTGCGCATATAACTTTTTTTTAAAACAATGAACAATGTTTTCAATCTTTTTGATAAATGCTCTAACTAATGAGCATTACATATATGTAGGTGAGAGATCCCCTTTAAGAAGAAGCCTCGGTGGGCAACTCCTGAGGAAAGAACTGTAGCCAAGATTCCCCCCCCCCCCAGGGCTTAAGGTCCACAAAAAGCACCTGAATACTGAGCTAGCCACATCTAAGGGCATTGTCAGTTATGGTAATCCGCCTAATGGTGGTATTCCATTTCTAACAGAAAAATAAAAAAATTTCTAAAAACTATAGCAGAACTGTTCTCTTGTCTGTGTCTTCACCAAGGAACAAGTCTTTCTGGAGCTGGCTGGCTAGCTGCAGCCAAGGGGGGAAGGTAGGCTCCACCCCTGCATACAATTCTAGAATTGTTCCTTCCTACAATTAAAGGGGCAGATTGCCTACCCAAAGTTACCAGTAACCTGTATTGGACGACAGAGGAAAAACAATTAAACAACAAAAGAAAAAACAAAACAAAAAAAAAAAAAAAAAAAACCCACACATGAACGACACATATATCCAGACTCAGCATAACGGTCCAAAACTCTCCTTTGTGACATTTAATCATGATCAAAAGGCCTTTTGATAATGATTATGTGCCACAAGTGAAACAAGTTCCTTTTTCCCCCACTCTATAGACTCCGACCTCTGTTAGTCTACTATATGCTGTCTACAAAGGTATGATTTTTAATTTTATAAAAAACTGTTTTTACGCCTTCATGAGTTGTGTACAGTTATAAGGAATAGTGTATTGCAGCGGTGCGAATCTTTGTTTTGTTGTACTTTACATAACTGTATTCCCCGGCAAGTAAACTTTTTATAATAAATTAATGTATTCCCATTTAGGTTACGTTTACACCGGAAATTTTTGATGCACTGAAATCTCATAAAAAATGCATGGAAATCTGTATGAAGTTTACACTTTTCAATGCATGCCGAATAACATGATTGTCTATATTTCCACCCATGTTGCTTTTTTTCAACATCAAAGCTAAAACCTAAGGTATTTGGTGATATACCATTCAAATTCAGTCACCACTGTAAACTATTCCTTAAAAATGGTTGTTATAAATAATCACTTCATCTCCCTTATGCCAACAGAATTACCTCTCCCACCTAAAGCTTTGTAAGATGAACTGAGGGCATGTTTCATATTACAGTAGACTGGCAAACACAGATTTATATGTAGGTAAGATAGGATAAACTAAGAAAATATGAATTCTCATTAGGTCCAATGTTAACTACAAGACACCCCAGGGGGTTAACATTTTTGGAAGCTGGTCACAGCATCAAAGATATCTGGGTTACTGTATCAATGGGAAAATTTCAGATACAGAGACAGTAAGATCTAGGAGCATAAATTGATGAGCAAGTTTTAACACTCTGAACTGTGGCCTGAATCGCGATAAGAATTTATGTCACATTATTCCACACAAACACATTTTGACTCAAATGTGAAAATAATTATGTTAGCATAAAGTGTATTGACTGAGACACAGGTCGTGAGAGTAAGCCCTCTTGTTCTAGGAATACTCTGCAGTCAGTAATGCCATCTTCTTGAGAAATGTTGGTGTAGAGTGATTCCACATCCATAGTGGCTAGAATGGAATCCTTTGAGATGGAGACAAGGTCAGATAGTTTTACAGATTTATCATGTGTTGTATGCAAATGGGTATTTTTTGACCAATGGTCAGAATACTCTTCCCCCGCCCCAGCCAGAGATATTTTCTGTAAATGTGCCAATTTCAGATAGTATTGATCTTCCAGGATTTCCTTTCATTTGTGTTATAGAAAGCATATAGAGACAGGGTGCCAGGAGGGGGATTCAGCCACCAGAGCAGAAAGCTGGAAAGCAGGTACCTTGTGGGTTGCCCTGCAAAGGAAAAAAGGAAGTAGAGTGGCTTGGGGCATTTCCCCTCCTGGCCAAAGGAAAAAAAAAAAAAAAAAGCTAATAAAAAGCCCCCCAAAACAAACAAAAACAAGTGCCTCATGGAGGGGTTGTGCAAAAACATTAACAGCATGGTGGCTCTCCAGCCATTGAGAAAGTTTGCCGCCCTGGCAATGGGGGAACCCCCTGAAGATGTCCTCGTTCACATGTGTCACAAGATAGAAGGAACGTCCCTCTCCTGCGTACCGGAGCCCCCCTGGTGCTGCAGGAGACTGAGCGAATGCAGTTGATGCCCCATCTAATATGGCAGCTACAAGTGCATGTGTCTTAAAGGCACCGCAGCCACATAAAGTAGGGAAAAAAAAAAAATAGAAAACAAAGACCAAATAGGGGATTGAACAGCTCCATACAGGTTAAGAAAACAGAAAAACTAGCAAAGAATTTCCTTTGAGGTCCCTTGTAAAACTGAGCATGTCTGGTGGGGACAAAATGGAGTTGGAAGGAAGTCTCCACCTCCAAAGAGCTCTTTTTATGCAAGTGTCCTGCCCTCTCACATGAGGATATATTACCCTATGGTTCCTGGGTTTCACAGTGGATTAAAGACAAATGACACTTTAATCTTTTGAGTGCCAGTGCTGTAAACACCACATTACAGATCAATGCACTGTTCACCCCTGTGTTACTCAGATGGAGCGAAAACAAGAACTTTAAAGAGGAACAATATTGCCCCCCAATCCTTTCCTAATGTAGCGGTAGGTAAAGCCATACTGTTATGATGAAAAAGTCCATGTTATTAAGTGAAGCATCTTCTTCTGTAGGCATCCAGCGGACAACAGTGCAGACATCTTAGGGGTGAGGTACCTCTGAGTCTGCGCTGTGTGTCCCGTGAACTGCCCGGATTCTGGTACAGGCGCACAGAGCTCCTCTTGTAAGCTCTGTGCCCTGGATGCCTACAGACGAAGTTTATTTACTTTAATAGCGCTGACTTTTTCATCATAAAAACAGTATGGCTTTACCCATCGCTACATTAGGAAAGGATTGGGGGGCCTTATTATGAAGGTGATATTTCTGCTTTAAAGAGATAATTAAGTCCCAAACAAATATGTTCTAAATCATAGCTGCACTAAAACAACATTTAATGTGCTTAATCCTTTCTCTCAGACCGTTATGGTTTGAGAGATGTAATAAAATAAAGACTTCCGCTCCCTTCCCCTTCTCATGTGTCCGATGTATAGCAGACGTCATGAAATACTGCTTCCGGGACCAGACGGCGGCTCTTCAGGAGCGCTGTCATCTAGATATCCAAGTATAATTACTTCATCGGAATGGTCCACAACATGTGCTTGCAAGCCAGGCACACGTTGTGGACCATAACGATGAAGTAATTATACTTAGATATCTAGATGACAACGCTCCTGAAGAGCCACCTACAGTCGGGCGACCGGATTCTGCCTCTGACAGCTTTACAGCTCGTCAGGCAGAAAGGAGAGGGAACAGAGGTCTTTATTTTCTTATTTCTCTCAAACCATAACAGTTCGAGAGAAAGGATAAAGCGCCTTAAGTGTTGTTTTAGTGCAGCTACCATTTAAAACATACTTTTTTTGGGGGGGACTTTACTATGCCTTTAATATAAAATGTGAATGTAATAACATAACATTCAGTACTTATCAGAACAGCATGAAAAATGGCCTTTGTAAAAATCCAGTTAACCCTTTACGTGCCAGAAGGGTAGGCAACGTATTGCTTTGCACTACATTGAGTACCCCTCTGGCACTCAAAGATTTAAGGTCTGTAAAAGGAAAGTAGTTGTCATACCAGTTTGCGATATCCTTGTGAGCCACCAAGTTCTGCAGGAATGCTTGTAGACCCAACTGTCTCTCCTCCAGGAAATCATAGTCATAATTGTCCTTAAACCAGCGCTTTGGTGGAAGTGCAAGTCGGAAACCAGGAAACATTTCTTTTAGCTAGCAAGGAATAAACAAATGAAAACGGGGTAGTTGGGGAGGTTATACACATTCTTAAATTAAGTGAAATAAAATAAACATGAAAATAAGTAAACTGTAAGACATAAATCACTGCTGAAGCGAGCAGCTGAAATAGCTTTTACCTAAAAATATCACTGTGCATTTTCACTGTACAAGCCCCCACCACCACACCGGACTAGTGTGGGCATTGTTCAGATTGCCCAACATAGAATGTATACATTTTTGTTTTTAATGTAGTCTCTTGCCTCACTACTTTCTCTGAATCCGATTCTCTAAATATACACAGAAGAGAGAAAATGTCAGGTAAAACAGTTGCTTGCCATAGTTATACAATTCCAATGTGATTCCACTGATTTCATATTACAAATCTGTAGATGCGCCATCACTGCTTGAGAAGAGTTGCAGCATGCTGTATGAATCTCAGCCCATGTTGCCAGTGTGAAAGCCTCATAGGGCAAAATGGTTCAGAACTGATGCATTTTTTTCATGCTTTGCCATCATTGCAACAACGCAAAGGGACCTTACTTATGCATACTGTTTTAATCTTTATCTTTTATGCAGGTAGGAAATGATAAAGTATACTTATTGTACAAAGCATTTTAAAAAGTGTCCTTCACACAGCAGTTATATACACATAAGCAGTTTATGTTCAAGAATGTGAAAGAGATAAGAGGATTTTAGTCTTACTCTTTAAATCCTTTTCTCTTCGTCCATATAGGTTACTGGTAACTCTGGGAAGGCGATCCACCCCTTTAAATAGATAGGAACAATTCTAGAAATGATTGCAGGGGGTGCAGCCTACCTTCCCTCCTTGGCTGCAGCTAGCCAACCAGCTCCAGAAAGATTTGAGACACTATTGACTAGAGAGTGAAGGGAAAGAAGACTCCTGTGAGCATGACCCCGAAGGACCCCCACAGTCTGCCACAGGAGAGACAAGCATGGTCGCTTGACAGGGTGGGAGACCAGTAACCTGTATGGACTAACAGAAAAGAGGATTTTAGTCTTACCTGTTAAATCCTTTTCTCTTAGTCCATACAGGATACTGGTAACTCTGGGAGGCGATCCGCCCCTTTATGTAGGCAGGAACATTTCTCTAAATGTATGCAGGGGGTGGAGCCTCCCCTCCCTCCTCAGCTGCATCCTAGCCAGCTAGCTCCAGAATGATTTGAGACATTAATAACTGAACAGAAATAGGAGAGAAGAAGACTCCTGTGAGCATGCCCCGAAGGACTCCCACGTATTGCCACAGGAGAGCCAAGCATGGTCTCTTGACAGGGTGGGAGACCAGTAACCTGTATGGACTAAGAGAAAAGGATTTAACAGGTAAGACTAAAATCCTATTTTCACTGTCGTCCAATACAGGTTACTGGTAACTGGGATGTCCAACCATTGAGTTACCCTGAGGTGGCAAGAAGGCAAGGACCAGGCGCAAGGCCCCCAAAGTCACCAGAAACCTCTATGAACCAACCAGAGATCCCATCAAAACCGAAGTGTCAACGGACACCAAACAGGGGTAAAACCACCCTAAGAACTGTAACACAGCACATTGAACTAGAGCCAACAGGGCTCAACAGTAAGGAAGCACTAAGAACCTGAGAAGAAGAAGATCCTAGACAGGCAAGACTGCCTCTAGGACCTTCCTCCCAAAGCTGGCATCAGCCGAAGCCAGCATATCCACACGGTAGTGCTTCGAAAAGGTGTGCACAGAGGACCAAGTGGCCGCCCTGCACAAATGATCAGCAGATGCTTGATTCTTGTAGGCCCAAGAGGCCCCAATAGACCTGGTGGAATGAGCCGTGACCTGAAAGGGAACATGCTTATTTATCAACTCGTAGGCCCTTGAATAGTGGACTTGATCCATGACACAATAGTCACTTTGGATGCAGGTCTTCCTGCCCTAGGACCCTCAGGAATGACGAAAAGAGCGTCAGACTTCCTGATAGAGTCAGTGCGATGAACATAAAACTTGAGACAACGCACCACATCCAACAAGTGGCGGTCTCTTTCCTTGTCAGAGGAGGGGTTAGGGCAGAAAGAGGGCACCACAATCTCCTGATTGATGTGAAACTCGGAGACTACTTTAGGTAAGAACTCCTTAGAGGTTCGAAGCACTTCTTTATCCTTATGAAACACCAGATAAGGTGGTTTACAGGCTAGAGCTTGCAACTCCGCCACTCGGCGAACTGACACAATCGCCAGAAGGAAGGCCATCTTCCACGTCAAGAGATGTAAAGGAATAGCAGCCAAAGACTCAGAGAGGATGTTGGAGAACTCCCAAAACCAAACTAAGGTCCCATTGAGGAGCCGGACTCCAAAAAGCAGGACGCAGATGAGCAACGTCCTGGAAGAAAACCTTGATATCAGGAAGGATAGCAATGCGCTCCTGGAAAAAGACAGAAAGCGCCGAAGTCTGAACCCAGACGGAGTCCTTTATCCACACCGTCCTTCAAAAAGGCCAAGACAGTGGGAAGATCAAAGTCATTAGACAGATCTCTGTCAGCACACCAAGACACAAATGTCGACCAGACACAGTGATAGATCTTGGAAAAAAACAGGCTTAGGGGCACTAAGCATAGTAGACACCACAGAGGAAGAAAACCCTTTCTTCCTTAAAATCAAGGATTCAACCTCCAGGCTGTCAAATTGAGCCGATGAACGTCTTCCTTCCACAGGTAACCCTGCAGAAGATCCGGACGAGAGGGGAGAGGAAAGGGCTCCGCCACTGATAGGGCCAGAGGCTCCAGATACCAGGACTGACGAGACCAATTCGGAGCGATCAGAATTACCAGACAACGTTCCACTTTCAATTTCTGCAACACCCTTATCAACATTGGAAGAGGAGGGAAAATGTAAGCCAGGGAGAATGTCCAGGGAATGGACATTGCGTCGGCAGCCAGAGCTAGAGAGTCTCTCCACCGAGAGCAAAACGCCAGAACCTTCCTGTTGTGTCTGGTTGCCATCAGATCCACTAGGGGCACCCTCTGAGTTAAGAGTTGAAACACCTCTGGATGTAGCTCCCACTCTCCGCTGTCGACTGTGTGACGACTGAGGAAGTCTGCCATGACGTTGTCTACGCCTGGAATGTGCACTGCGGAACAGGAACATGAACCTCCGCCCAAGACAGAGTGGCCTTGACCTCTAACCAAGCAGCGAGACTTCTTGTCCCGCCTTGTCTGTTGATGTAAGCCACTGCCGTGGCGTTGTCGGACTCCACTCGGGCTGGACAGTCCTCAAGCATAAAATATTGCTCGAAGTTCCAGAATGTTGATGGGGAGAAGGGACTCCTCCATTGTCCACTTCCCCTGAGCGCTGAAGCGACCCAGAACAGCTCCCCAGCCCAAGAGGCTGGCATCCGTCGTGACCTTGGTCCAGTAGGGAACCAGGAAGGCTTTCCCCTTTAGGAGATTGGAAAGGTCCAGCCACCACTCCAAGCTCAAGCTGACATGAGGAGGAAGTGAGACCGATAGCTTCTGATGATCTGGTTGGTCCCTGCATGTCTGTATCACAAATCTCTGAAGTTCCCTGGTGTTTGCCATGGCAAATGGAACCGCCTCTATTGTGGAAATGAACTTCCCCACCACAGAAGAAAACTTTGGAACTGGGATCCGATCGCGGGATAGAATCGTTGAGACTCTTTGGGCAATTTGATGGCCTACCTCGTCCGGTAGAAAACACCAAGCACTTCTGAGTTTCGAACAGAAGACCCAGGAAAACCAGTTGCTGGGATAGGACAAGGTCTGACTTGTCCAAGTTCACAATCCAACTGTGATGAGTAAGGATTTGAATGCAGGTCTGGACCTGCTGATGAAGAAGGTCCGCAGAGGGTGCTTTCAAAAGCAAGTTGTCCATGTAGGGAGTCACTCTGATGCTGTCCCGATGGAGGATGGAAATCAAGGCCCCCAGAACCCGTTGGAAAAATCTGAAGGGCTGTTGTCAGACCAAATGGAAGAGCTGAGAACTGAAAATGACCCCTGGAGCAGGCAAACCTCAGGTACCGCCTGCTCTCTAGATGGATTGGGATGTGCAAATACACATCCTAAAGGTCCAGAGAAGCAAGGAACTCCCCTGGAGACATGGCAGCGATCACTGTGCGCAGAGACCCCTGACGATAGTGAGTCTTCACTACAAAGGAATTGAGATCTTTCAAATCCAAAATAGGGCGGCATCCGCCATCCTTTTTGGTCACCACAAAGAGGTTTGAGTAGAATCCTGAACCCCTTGTCCAGAAGAGCCTGAATAGCGTCTTCGAACAGACGGCTTCTCTTTACTTCCTGAGGAGAATAAGAAAGATGAAAGCGAAAAGGGGTAAGAGAAAAGAAAGGGATCTTGTATCCCTCTGACACCACCTGTAAAACCCATGGGTCCGACACTGAATCTTCCCAAATCCCGAGGAAGAGGATGAGATGACCACCCATAGCGGGATGCGGACCCGGGTTCGGAGAGTCATGCCAAAGCAGTCTTGGAAGTCTTGGCCTTGGATGCGGCCTTGGGCTTCCATTACTGCTTGGGCTTGGAGGAGGGAGGCGGAGCTGATGGAACCACCTGGTTCATCGCACGTGTCTCAGTTTGAAAGGAACGAAAGGACCAGTTACTCTTAAACGGCAACATTTTCTTAAAGACCAAGAGCAGCAGAGTACTCTTACCCCCTGTGGCCTCGCTAATTAGTTCCTTAAGTTCAGATCCAAACAAGGAAGTACCCTGAAAAGGCACAGAAAGCAAAACTTTCTTGGAAGCAGTGTCAGCAGACCAAATCTTAAGCCAAAGCGCATACCTAGCCACCACAGAGGTAGTGGAGGCCCGTGCCATCATGCGGACGGCACCAAAGGCAGCAGCAGGAGCTTCAGAGATATTAGCAAGAACACGCAATTTCTCCGAAATAGGCGCATCCTGAAGGACCGCCGTAGTGAGTTGTTTAGACCAGACTGTAATAGCCCGGTTAACCCATGCAACAGCAAAGGCTGGACGCATAGCAGTGCCAATAGAAGTGAAAATGGACTTGAGGGAAACTTCAAGTTTCTTGTCAGTCCAATCTCGCAGAGCAGAAGCATCAGAAACAGGTAAGGCAGTAGATTTAGACAGTCTAGATATGGGTGCGTCCACCTTGGGGGGGGATGAACCCATTTAGCCATTTCTGTTTCAGAAAAGGGATAAAGTTTAGCAAACTTTCTGGACACTGAAGAGGACTTGTCTGGATTTTTCCACGCGTCAGAAACCAAACGGTCAAGAGTTGGGGATAGGAGGAAAGTAAGGGGCTTTGCAGGCACCTGAAAAACATCAGAGGGAACCTCCTGAACCAAGGGAATGTTGAGTGTGGTCAATACAGCTCTGATCAGGCCCTCAGCAGAAGGTTCAGGATCAGCTTCAAATGGGTCCCCAAGGGACCTGGAAGACTAAAACAGTACCATCCTCAACATCCGATTCTTGCAACAATTCTTCCTCAGAAGAATATGACACATCAGGAGCCCCCTGCGGTTTAGGTAGGGAGGATCTGATAGTAGAGGGGGTCTGCCATAATTGAAGAGCCTCCTGCACCTGGGATGGAAAGAGTTGTAGAGTGGACCTAAGGTTCCTAGTCGCAGTCTTAAACTCTTGCACCCAAGCTGGCTCAATAGCATGGCTGGAAGGCCCTGGGTTGCTGTCAGGACTTTCAGAACATGCTGGGCATAAATGACCAGAGAATTCTCTACGTACTGACACCCCAGCCTCCTTGGTCTTAGGTCTAGCCCCAGCGGTATAGACATTCTCATAGTGTCAAAATAACCAACTGTACAGTAAATCACTGTAAGGGATGGTTTTTGGTGTTCTCCTCACGGTCAGTTGGGGGTTAATGCTCTGCGTTAGTTTAGCAACAGCAGAGGGGCAGGCACTGTGAGGCCACGTAATGTTTATGAGAGACAGTTAGTGATATCTCCTATATGCAGTGTTATATAACCAAGCACATACACATGCGCAGTTTTAGACACCTCAGGGCGTAGCCTGTATTTTAACCTGTAATCAAGACAACAGAGTTTAGAGCCATTGGAGACTAGGGAAGAGTGTACCTGGTCTCAAGTCTGAGAGGTAGAGATTGTACCTCATCCAAACCTGTGTGTTGCTGTAACGATACTACGGAGTTTAGCGTGGAAAGGCTCTTCCACACTGAGGTTCAGCTCCAGTAGATAGATAAGTACCTTTAAGTTCTCTTTTTATATACACCAGAGCCGTATGTCTCTCATACTGATGTGGAACTCTGGCAGGATGTTTGTTTAATTATTGTATGTCTCTGTTTATATCCCAGAGTCGGGTATGTCTCTCATATTCCTGTGAACTCTGGCAAAAAGCTCTCTTTTTATATCCCGGAGTTGGTATGCTTTCATACTTGTGTGAACTCTGGCCATAGCCTGTTTAATTATTGTATGTTTTAATAAACTGTAGTTCTAGTTTCACTGCAGTGTATGTTTTTATCTTATTCTGAAATTCCAAACCTCTAATTGTATCAGTCACCCAATTACAGTGTGAAAGATTAATATTTCACCCCAGAAACGCTAAATATAGACTTATCTGGCATGCGAAGGGTTAATCTGCAGAGGAGAGAAGGAGAGTCCAAGCCCTGAGTAGGATACTCGATGAGAAAAGCTCACAAAATGGCTGCCGCGACAGGAGCCAATCAGAAAAAAAGGCACGAAACAAGCGCTCATGGGAAACGTAGTTTTTCCCCAAAAAGTACCCCAAAGCAGTGCCCGAAGCCTCCCCCACACGAACTATAAACCGGATGATAGAGCAAGGGTAGCAATTAAAATGAGCCCACTCTGAAGTTGCTTTGTGAAGCAGTTCCAGAGATAAGTCCCAAACAGTGTAGACCCATAGAGAGTAAATGGAGCAATGGCGTCTATGCGGTAAAGTGCGCCTTAAAGGCACGGTACATAAATGTAATAAAAGTTAAACCATGAAGTAAAAACATGAAAAACATACAGGGAACATGTGTGCATAATAAGAAAACACTAAACCAGTAAGGAAAGTGTCAGAAAACCCCACTAAATGTGTCAAGCCAGCAGACAAGGGGTTAAGTTACCACATAAACCTGCTCCAAATACCCAACAGACATACACATATATACCCAATGAGTGCAGGAGTGCGCAATGAAAACTCCCAAATACAAGTCCAGCAAAAGGGCACTGTGGGACAAGTGGACCTGCAGCACTCAAAGGGTAGATCACCTCTCCTGCAGATATTCTGTCTTCAGGTTACCATGTAGTAAGAATTAACTCAGTGGGTAATCCATGGGGAAGCACTTGTACCCAAGATTTTCCCCCTCAGGGCTTAAGGTCCACCAAAAAGCACCTGGACACTGAGCTAGCCGCTTTGAAGGGCATTTGTCAGTCATGGCAACCCGCCTAATGGTGGTATTCCATATCTGACAGAAAAATAAAAAAGAAACTAAAACTAATGAGAGATGTTCTCCTCCTGGTGTGGTCACACCCAGGAACAAATCATTCTGGAGCTAGCTGGCTAGGATGCAGCTAAGGAGGGAGGGGAGGCTCCACCCCCTGCATACATTTAGAGAAGTGTTCCTGCCTACTTAAAGGGGCGGATCGCCTCCCAGAGTTACCAGTAACCTGCATTGGACGACACAGAAAAGGATTTAACAGGTAAGACTAAAATCCTATTTTCTCTGTCGTCCAATACAGGTTACTGGTAACTTTGGGATGTCCAACCATTGAGTTTCCAGGAGGCGGGAAGGAAGGCAAGGACCAGGCACAAGGCCCCCAAAGTCACCAGTGCAGATATGAACCATCGGAGCAGAGATAGCACAACAAAACAAAACAATGAAGTGTCAATGGACAGGGATAACACCCCAGGAACTGTTACACAGCACACTGAACTAGAGCCAACAGGGCTCAAAAGTGAAGGAAGCACCAAGAACCAAAGAAAATCCTAGACAGGCAAGACTGCCTCCAGGATTTTCTTCTCAAAGCTGGCGTCAGCCGATGCCAGCACATCAACACGCTAGAGCTTCGAAAAGGTATGCACAGACGACCAAGTGACAGCCTTGCACAACTGATCTGCAGAGGCCCCAATAGATTGTGTAGAATGAGCCGTGACCCTGAAAGGGACAGGCTTCTTCCTCAGCTCATAAGCCTTACGAATAGTGGACTTGATCCAAGAAGCAACAGTCATCTTGGATGCAGGTCCTCCTGCCCTAGGACCCTCAAGAATGACAAACAGTGCATCTGATTGCCTGAGAGACTCAGTGCAATGTACATAAAACTTGAGACAACGCACCACGTCTAACAAGTGGCGATCCCTCTCCTTGTCAGAGGTGGGGTCAGGGCAGAAAGAGGGCACCACAATCTCCTGATTGATGTGGAACTCAGAGACCACCTTAGGGAGAAACTCCTGAGAGGTGCGAAGCACCGCCTTGTCCTTGTGAAACACCAAATAGGGTGGTTTAAAGGACAGGACAGAGCATGTAACTCCGCGACACTGAGGACAGAAACAATCGCCAGGAGAAAGGCCATTTTCCACGTCAAGAGGCGTAGAGGAATAGTAGCCAAAGACTCAAATGGAGGGTGCTGAAGAACGCCCAAAACCAAGTTAAGATCCCACGAAGGAGCAGGAATCTTGAAGCCAGGACAAGTATGAGCAACGCCCTGGAAGAAAACCTTGACATCAGGAAGGATGGAAATGCGCCTCTGAAAGAAAACAGAGAGCAGAAGTCTGAACCATAAAGGAACTCAAACAGAGGCCCTTATCCACACCGTCCTGCAAAAAGGCCAGGACCGTAGGCAGATCAAATTCCTGAGATAGGGCCTTGTCAGCACACCAAGATAGAAAAGTCGACTAGACACGATGGTAGATCTTGGAAGAAACAGGTTTGCGAGCATAGTAGCCACTACACCAGAAGAAAACCCCTTCTTCTTCAGTACTGAGGATTCAAAATTCCAAGCTGTCAAGGCTAGCTGATGAACATCCTCTTTCCACAGGTAACCCTGTAGAAGAAGATCCGGATGGCAAGGGAGCCGGAATGGCTCCACCACAGATCCAGTAGCTCTGGAAACCAAGACTGACGAGGCCAGCACAGAGCAATCAGAACGACTGGACAATGCTCCGGTCATAAATTTCCATAACACCCTGTGCAACATTGGGAGGGGAGGAAAGATGTAGGCCAGAGGGAATAACCAAGGAATGGACTTCGCACCTACCACCAGAGCCAGAGGGTCTCTCCACAGAGAGCAGAACCTTGGTACCTTCCTGTTGTGTCTTGTCGTCATCAGGTCGATGTAAGGAAGACCCCATTTCTGAACAATGAGGTTGAACACCTCTGGGTACAGCTCCCACTCTCCGCTGTCCACCATGTGTCGACTGAGGAAGTCCGCCATGACGTTGTCTACACCAGGAATGTGCACTACAGAAATGGCAGGAACGTGTTCTTCTTCCCAGGACAAAATAGCCTTGACCTCTATCCAAGCGGCGAGACTTCTTGTTCCACCCCGGCTGTTGATGTAAGCCACGGCTGTGGCATTGTCAGATTCTACAAGAACTGGACAGTCTTCCAGCTGAGATGTCCAATGTTGAAGGGCATGAAATATCGTTTCAATAAGTTCCAATATGTTGATCGGAAGGAGAGATTCCTCTGGAGACCACCGACCCTGAGCACTCAGGCGACCCAGGACCGCTCCCCAGCTGGAAAGGCTGGCATCCGTCGTCACAGTGGTCCATAAGAATACCAGGAAGGACTTGCCTTTCAGCAGGTTGAAGAGGTCAAGCCACCATGACAAACTCCGTTCCACATGAAGAGGAAGAGACACTGATGTCTTCAGAAGGTCCAGTTGACCCTTGCACACCTGGATCATGAACCTCTGTGTGCCATGGCAAATGGGACCGCTTCTATGGTGGAGATGAATTTTCTCACTAGAGAGGACAGCTTCTTGGCTGGAACTGGATCTTGAGTCAGAACCGCAGAAACCCTGTGGGCGATTTGATGAGCCACCTCATCCGTGAGGAACACCATGCTCTTCTGAGTGTCGAAGAGAAGGCCCAGGAAGACCAGACGCTGGGATGGGATAAGATCTGACTTGTCCATGTTGATGATCCACCCGTTGTGGGTGAGAGCATGAATGCAGTCCTGAAACTGCTGATGAAGAAGTTCCGCAGAAGGTGCTTTCAGAAGCAGGTCATCCATGTATGGAGTAACTCTGATGCCGTTCCGGTGGAGGACGGACACTAAAGATCCCAGGACACGGTTGAAGACTTGAGGAACAGTCGCCAGACCAAATGGAAGAGCTGAAAACTGATAGTGTCCACTGTCGCAGGCCAATCGTAAGTACCAACGGCTCTCTGGATGAATGGCAATGTTTAAGTACACGTCCTGAAGATCCAGAGATGCAAGGAATTCCCCTGGGGACATGGCAGCAATCACCGTGCGTAGAGACTCCTGGTGATGAGTCCTGATCACAAAGGAATTGAGATCCTTTAAATCCAAAATGGGACGACAGCCGCCGTCCTTCTTGGAGATTACAAAGAGGTTTGAGTAAAACCCCATACCTCTGTCATGAACTGGAACCGGCTCATGAATGTCCTTGTCCAGAAGAGACTGAACAGTGCCGAACAGACAGCGTTTATCTGCACCCTGAGGCGTGTGAGAAGTAAGAAAGTGAAAGGGAGATAGAGAGACAAAAGGGATCCTGTACCCTTTCGTCACCACCTGTAAAACCCATGGGTCCGTCACTGAATCCTCCCAAATGCTGTGATAGTGTCACAGATGACCACCCACAGCAGAGAGTGCACCCGGGTTCAGTGAGTCATGCTAAAGAAGGCTTGGAAGCCTTCGACTTGGAGGAGACTTTGGGCTTCCATTGTTGTTTGGGCCTGGAGGAGGTACGCGGAGCTGAGGGAACCCATCTGGTTCAACGGACGTGTCTCATTCTGAAAGGAAAAAAAATACCGATTACGCTTAAGCTGCATTTTCTTCCTGGGAACCAAGGGTAGAAGACATGAGGAAAAGTGCTAATGCATACACCACAATCTGAGCCAAAAAAGTGATCAAAGTATTTCATAAAAAAGTGAAAAAATGATGTAAAAGTAAGAATGCTTTAAAAAATGTTTTTAGACATGTTAATGGTTTATATTTATCAATTAGACTGCATAGTAAGTGAACAGAAGTAAAATCTGTTATCAAGTAAATATTTTGTCTGGCCACCATTTGCCTTCAAAACAGCATCAATTTTTCTAGGTAAACGTGCAGGTAGGTTATTCTAAACATCTTGGAGAATTAACCACAGTTCTTCTGTGGATTTAGGCAGCCTCAGTAGCTTCTTTCATTTCATGTAATCCCTAGACAGACTTCAATGATGTTGAGATCAGGGTTCTGTGGGGACCCATACCATCATTTCCAGGACTCCTTGTTCTTCTTTACACTGAAGATAGTTTTTAACCCCTTAATGTCCCTTGACGGTCATAGTACTTCATGGGTCGATCTGAGTTAACGACGCATGATGTACTATGACCGTCATGGAATTCCGGTCTCCCCCCGCGGCTGCACGCCATTCTCGGAGTTCAGAACCGGAATTAAAAAAATAAAATAAAAAAAATTATTATATATACACTCCGGAGTCCTTAAGTGACCGCGACACGCTAATCGGCCGGTCATTAAGGGGTTAATGACTTTGACTGTATGTTGGGGTTGTTGTTATGCTGTTTAGGGTTAATCAGATGCCTCCCTGATGGTATTACTTGATGGATAAGTATCTGCCTGTACTTCTCAGCATTCAGGAGTTCATGAATTCTGACCAAATCCCCAACTCCTTTCGCAGAAATGCAGCCCCAAACTTGCAAGGAACCTCCACCATACTTCACTGTTGCCTGCAGACACTCATTCTTGTACCGCTCATCAACCCTTCAGACAGGCAAATATTAAAATTTTTTTCTCATCAGTCCAGGGCCCCTGCTGCCATTTTCTGCACCCCAGTTCTTGTATTTTCTTTCATAGTTGAGTTGTTTGACCTTGTTTCCACATTGGAGGTATGGGTTTTTGGCTGCAAGTCTTCCATGAAGACCACTTTTGACCAGACTTCTCCGGAGAGTAGATGGGTGTACCAGGATCCCACTGTTTCCTGACAATTCTAATCTGATGACCCAAAGTTGGCTCTTGGTCAGTGCTGGAGGGCCCAGGTGGAATGGTATGGGCCACGGTACATAAAGGGCTTAGAAACAGTATATGCCCTTAGAAGCCCAGTACAGCATGCGGAACAGTGGACAAGGGGAGTAAAGGAAGAATTAACCTTGGATTTCCCTATAAGACCCACATGTCTAAGAGATAAAACTAGTTTAAAATATTCCCTATTTAAAACAAGGTCCATATAAAGAAGTAAGAGAGTACTTATCTGGTATGCAAAGGGTTAAACTAGAGACGAGAGCAGGAGAATCACTATCTGTGTAGGTGCAAGACAGAAGATGGCCACTAGAAAGTGTGCCCGTCAATCAGAAAAAAGCCTGGGAAGAGGAGGGATTCTCCGTGCCAAAGACCCTGTCTTTTGTGATGTGTCCTGAACTCCTGAAGGAGGAACTCAACACCATGGTTCCAGTGTTCCATATTGGATGTAAGAGATATGTTCATTTCTTTTATGTCCTATGTGGAACACAGGCTCCATGAGGATATACCAAAGAGTCCACCAAGATTCCAGAGAGGGAAAGAGAAAAACCCTTCAAATCACAGACCAAGTGTAAAGGAAATGAACTGGTACAACATGGGCTCCAGGTGTTGACAACACAAAGAATAGGAACCAATGTGTTACTACTAGTCAAAGAGGATTGATATATGGATGTGAAGTGAGCTGAAACTGCTCAATCACAATTAAATTAAGATACTAAAACCAGGCCCAACGGGGCAATCAGAATTACATGTATGTACTCCATTCTGATTTTCTTCAGCACAGAGGAAAGCACCAAGGACTGACCACTGCATCTACCATGAAAGCTAGAGGATCCAGGAACCAGGCAGAGATCTGAGGAACCCCTTGCCCTGAGTCGAACATGCCCTGGTTGAGTCCCCAATTGCCAGGATCCAGACTCTGAGAACAGAGTCTACCACAATATTGTCTACCACTCCTGGTCCATCCAAAGAGGTTGATGCAAATGACTGCCACTGCAACATCTAACTGGATCTGCACCAGGGATCCTACGAGGAACTGAGACAAATGGTGCAGTGCTATGCAAATTGCCTTCGGCTCCAAGACATTTATGGACAAAGCACTCTGTTCTGGACCAAAGAACTTGTGCCATCTGACCCAGTGTGGCTCCCCAGCCAGTCAGGCAGTTGTCCATAGTGACTGACACAATCAGGGATAACCAGTGACTGTTCCAAGGTAGATGGGTCTCTGCAACCTCCAACAAAGGTCCACCTTTGTCCTGCCAGACAGACATTTACATTGGAAAGCTGGAACTGTTGTCTGGAGCAATTCCTGAAAACTTCAAGCTTCTGCTTGCGAAGACTTGCAAAACAGGACTGCTTCCAGATCAGAGACTAGACAGCCTGCAAAATCACAGATGCCAGGATACCATCTGAGTCACCTGGAGGAACAATGAGTGAATCTTGTCCTCCAGTAGAAAAAAAAAAGTATTCTCTGAAGAAAGTGAAGGACTTGGGATGGAACATTTCTTGAGACTAAAAATCCAACCATGTTGCTTCAGAATGGACACACAAAACTGAATCTGAATAAACAAAAACACGCCCCTCACTTCATATAAGGTGAAGAGGGACAAAATTGCATGCATTATTTTGCTGCCTTACTCTGCATCTGCTGTATGTGATACCCTTAAAAGGATAATGCACTAAGTTATGGATAGTATGCTGGTTCTTGGTGTTTCAAGATTGACTCCTTTATCTCACATTTTCCTTTCTTCCTAGTAATGCATTTACAAATTGTTTTTGCATTTATAAATCCCTTTTATTTCCAGAATGTCAGGGATAAAAGCCATAATTGTATATTCCCTCATGTTTTACATTACTTTAGTATTTAAAGAAACACCGAAACATACATTTTGGAAGAGGAGACCCAACAGACCAATCCAGTCTACGTTTTTGTGCATACAGACAATAGAATTAATACTTGGTAGCCAAGATGGAACATTGCAATTTATGAAGTCTTACCTTGTCATTAAGTCTTGAAAAATCTGTATACCGTCTGAACACAACCCAACTCTCATCTGGGCTTCTTCTTACCAAGATCTTGTAAACCTGCCAATATACCAGCAATTAAATGAAAATCAGTGGAGGTTTAGCAAATCTACAGATTTAAGTTGATGAACCCAATTATAAACTGTTGCATATCAACAAGAAAATGAAATCCCAATCAAGATCTGACTCCTTTCCCAAATGTTACAGTGTCCATTGTCGGTGTCAGGGAGTATAGTGTACCCCAACCCTTACGATTTTTGAGACTGGATTTACAAATAAAAATACAAATTCCATCTTGTGTTTCCCTGGGGTGACTCCTTCCTCAAGTTTCCATTATTCTTTCCAATAGCTATTGAAGTTTGAAATGCATTATATATTGAAATAAAAAATAGCTTTATTGTAATAATAAAAAAAAATAAAAAAAAAATCACTTCCTATTGATAGTGTTGTCTGGTGTTTCAGGTTCAGTTTGTTATCAGCCTTGTCACGGCCAGTCTCTACTGAGCACAACTGTAGCATGCGCAGCAGTCTCTACTGCGCATGACTGCGTCGTTACAAACTTTCTAGCGAATTATTATATAGGATAATAATAAGATAAAGTACAGTCTTTCCAAGATATTTTTTGATAACCTATAAAATATGATTAAAAAAAAACAAAAACAAAAACAAAAAAAAAAAACAAACAAATCTATATATAATATATAGTGTGTGTGTGTGTGCCCACAATGCACTTTGTATCAGTCTGTGGTGAGGGAGCTGCCAAGTTATCCAATTGGATTGGAGGAGGTACGTAAGGAAAAGTGTATGCATATAGTTTACTAGCAATGTGGGACGGCGTTGCCCGTCATGTTATGACCATTGGGCGTACATTTGTGAAATGTAGACACACTGATAAACACAGACATGTGGCACTAATATTTCCTAAAGAGAGACACTTGGGAGGTATGAAGCAGTAATATCTCCTAAATAGGGAGACTTGGGAGGTACGCCAATATTGTTTTATTTCTCCTTTACTTTGGGCCAGAATTGCAGTATTTTTCCAGTGTGTGTTTGGGTTGTGCAAATGGAAATCAGAAAATAAAAGGAGCGTTATAGCAGCACGTTAACTCTTTGAATGCCAGAGTGCGTTGCAATAAGTTGTGCACCCATCTGACACTCAAAGGGTTAAAGTATAGAGTTAAATAGCAGTGGGAAGTGTATTCATACCTTGGAACATTGACTTGTGGAGTCCCTGGAGGGGACTCATGTGGTGCTTATGTGGAGAGACCAATGGGGAAATTTGGGGTAAAAGTGGGTGAGGCTTAATTGCTAGTAGGGGTGGGGCTTAACATAAATGTGGGAAAGTGTTAGTAATAGGCTGGGGAAGGAGGAGAAGTGGGAGGAAAATGCAAGTTTACAGTGTGAGTGGTTTGAACACACTCCCTGAGGGGTAAAACGTGATACACAACCCTGTGACAGTCAGTAGGTTAATTGTGTACCTGATGGCTTCCTGTCCTCTGTTTTACATAGCAAATGATGACAGTCAAGAAATAATGGAGCAATGAGGACCAAACTTAACCCTTTGAGTGCCATTTTGTTCCCCTGGTGCTGCAGCTTCCCTTCAGTGACTGTACTACAGGTCCTGCTGAGGCCACTGGTAGTCAGAGAGAGTGTGTGTGTGTGTGTGTGTGTGTGTGTGTGTGTGTGTGTGTGTGTGTGTGTGTGTGTGTGAAAGTATATATGTGTGGGGTGTGTGCTTTTTCTTTCCTGAGTTGGATAGTGTATGTGTGTTTGTCTGTGGTGTAGGATTAAGTGGCAGACATTTTTTTTTTTGGTAAGTTGTATAATTGTGGGCGGACTGGATAGTGGGGGCAGGACAACTCCCTGCATGATGAATCACCCAGTGGGAGCAGTGACTCCTCTTTACTGCCGCTCCTGGATGTGTGTGTGTCTCCTAAGGAGACATAAATGATGTAATGAGCTGTTGTGTGTGTGTGTGTGTGTGTGTGTGTGTGTGTGTGTGTGTCTTCTGAGGAGACAAATTATGTTCTGTGTCCTGAGGAAACAAATTATGCAACGAGGCTCTCTGTTTTATTTACACACATATATATATATATATATATATATATATATATATATACACACATTATACACATATATAAAAAACGGATCTGACAACTTCACTACAGTTATGGTAGAGGTAGAGAGAGAGCTGGCAAGAGATACTATCAAAAATGGTGTATGATGTTATATACTCCACTTGGATGTTTTAATATGTACATCTTTTGTACACATGTATGTAGATGACAGCATAATATATGCTAAAAATTCAAATATAGCACAGCATGATTTCTCTAAAGTTGAAAGATGGATAACAAAGAATAAACTGTTCTTAAACACTGAGAAAATGGTCACAATGTTATTTTGTAAAAAAGCATAAACTGCGTAACCTCTGCAATATCAATCTATCCACTGTAACAGAATCTAATCATAACTTGGCCTTGGTGGACTCTTACAAATATCTTGGTATGTGGCTTAACCCAAACATCACTTAATGTCTTCATATTGATAAATTAACATCCGAACTCTATCCCAAAATAGGCTCTCTGTTTAGAAAAAAATCCTTTTGAAGTCCCCTTATAAGACAACATATTGTACAACAGATGATAACGACAGTCCTAGACTATGGGGAAGTATTATATGTTCCCACGCCACAAATCCATCTTGCTAAAATTGACACTCACCGAGTATACCACACTACAAGAAGCAAGTTGATCTGCCTTCTCCTTCAGAGCTCCAAAAGTCTGGAATAACCCGCCTTTAAAAAAAAAAAAAAAAAATCAGATCTGGCCGGTCCCAGGACCAGAATCTCCTGCTGTCAGCTAGAGCGGGGGGGGGGGGGGGGGGGGGGGGCTTTAGCAGCTTATAGCTCTCAAACCATAAAGGTTTGAGAGATGGGACTGGCATCATTTGATTTTTTTTTTTATAGCTACAAGATTAAAATTTGTTAAAATAATCCAATACTATCCCTTTAAAGTTTTCTATTACCTCTAATATGGAACATAGGTATCATGGGGTTGAGGGCAGGACAAATCTCAAAAGAGTCTTATATTGAAACTCCCAGCCACTCCTCCAGCTCAGCCCTTCCCCTGCCTTGCAACCCAGTATGAATGTAACCAAAGCCACACTAACAAGACAAGCAAAGGAAGAATAAGGAAATCTCCTGCAAGAAGAAAGAATCTAAGAGGATTCCCATGTCCATACAGGAGAAACCAAACAAAGGTCCCTTTTGCTGGGTGGTAGACCTGTGTTCCATATGGACTACAGAGAAAATGTTTTAAGAACACTAAAATCCCATTCTCGCTTACGTTCAATATGGAACACAGGTACCATGGGAATGTCCCTGAGATGGGAAAAATTTTACTCCACGATACCAAAGCTCCCTTGGTCTAGCCAGAATCAGAATAGCCCAACAGAAAAAAGTGTCAATGGACACCAAACTAACACAGCACACAAGAACAAGAGCCAAGGGGGCTCAAACTGCTTCACAACAGTAAGGCAAGCAAAAGTGTAGGTCCCTAGACAAAGCTGCTTTAGGACCTTCTGGCCAAAGCTGGCATCAGCCAAAGCCAGATCAACAACACGGTAGTACTTAGCAAAGGCCCGATTCTTGTAGGCCCAAGAGACCCCCCACAGACCTAGTGGAATGTACCATGACCTTAAAGAGAACAGGTTTCTTTCTGAGCTCATAAGCCAGCCCTATGGTAGCCTTAAGCCAAGCAGCCACAGTGACCTTGGAAGTAGCTTGGAATTTAAGACATCACACGATGTCTAACAAATGGCGATCATTCTCCTTGTCTGACTTAGGGTCAGGACAAAATGAATAAGTTTTTTTTTTTTTTTTTTTTTAATGCAGTTATCTTATATTTTTCTATTTATTACTTACCCAATTGAGCTTACATTCAAATTATGATTAGCGGTTTGAACAATATTGATAGTATTACCTCAGCAAAACTGTCAGCTTATTGACACACAGCCAACTAGTAAATCTTTACACAACGTACATTTACTACTATATATATGTACACACTGTACATATTGTTATTTATTACTATTGCAGCCACTTATGTTTTTAAGCACCCATACTCCATCAGAGTATGCATCAGATGAAAGAGTTAGCCGGTACCATTATACCACACACGAGGCACTCATCTATCTACAGCCTCATTATCAATATATTTTATATCATTTATACATTAGGATTTTATTCCATATTTATTTGTAATAATGATGTTTTTTAAAACATCGATGATCTATTATCTGGCTGGATCTTTTTAGTGATTGGTCCACTATTGTTTAAATAGAACGGGCGATACTTTGGCGCCATTTTCACTAAACTTGGAAGTTCCTGAGGAAGGAGATTGCTAACCCGAAACACGCCGAATATACCAAGTTTATACCACTTTTAGTGGCATCGTACAATACACATGTCTAGTGTTCCTGAGGAGTAAAGAAGTACCACATAGAACAAACTTTATTTCTAATTATACTGAGTGGACCAATACTCCGGTGGACCCATGCAGTAATACGTGGCTCCAGAACATCGTACAGCAGCACGCCTGTGCACGAGAGCGACAACAAAGAGGACTAACTGGGACACGGATGAGAGAGCAGCAAAGACTACCCAATACGCTATCTACAAAGAAAATATCTGGTAAGCAGATCTAATTGATTGGGTGTCATTTCAATAACGTTGCCGACTACCGGCTGTATCCCATACGCTGCTATACCTCTGGTTGTCCCTTCACCCGCATATTCACATAGAGGAACTAGTGGATACTTTGTTACTGCATCAATTTATGTAACATTAGATTGACATCCCTCTGGAAATTTGAGTGTTTTTGTACTGAAATTGAAAATATACAGATTATTTTAGGTTCCAGCGTGAGCCTGTTTTTGAGGCAAACTTCTATAATTGCCTAATACCGATTTCACACTGTTTTTATATGTCCTTGTGTGTCTGTTTATATAATTTTACAGTTTTATAATTGATTATTTTAATAGATTATTGAGCATTTTTTATAGTGATTCTTCCATGTACTACACATTTGAATTATATTAATATATATACGATTAAACTTTTTACTGTACTTAGATCTTTGGTGCACTGTCTCCCTCCCCCCTTCTATTTTTCATGTATGCTCGAGCTGACTCCGGGCCAATGATGGGAGCACAAAGATTTTAAAAGACAATCGAGGAATACAACTCTGTTGACTTATCCATCATCTTCATTATTTATTTACGGATTAATAATCAAGCTTTCATTCATTTCCATACCATCTCATTTTCATTAAGTGCCAAATCATTCAATGACTACATAGAGGACTGTTAGTAGGTCTCTAAAGATACTAGTAGCCATCTGGTGTTGCTTTATCCATTCTTTATTTTTTTATTTAGCCTGTGTATATTGCTGCCTTGCAATTGTTCATCTATTCAGCAGACAGCCTTAACATATTTCTTTATATGATGAGTTGACATGTATTTCCTCTGTATTGCAGATAACAGACAATATTAATCAAATTGTATGGCAGATAATAGACAATAGTAATTAATTAAACTTCCATACCAGCCCCTTTTTGGTTAGAGCGCTTCCTAAAACAGTTTTACATGATTTATCTTTGTCTCATTCTTTAACATCACAAGAACCTGTCATTTTAACAGGCATGTGTAGACTTTTTATATCCACTGTAGATACTTAATTGTTGGCCTCTTTAATGTTGGCCAAAAGGACCAACAGATCCTCCTTGGAAACCTTAGACTGCCTCCATCAGCTGTTCACCTCACACAAAAACAGCTCTGCGAATTCAAGAGGCGGCAAAAACAGGCCTCAGTGTCACTACAGTGGCCACAACATTGTTCCTGAGGATAGAATCCAGCTTTTTGTCCACTGGCTCCTTCAAATCTGCCGGAGTAGACTTAGTCAACCTGGAAACAGTGGGATCCATTGTTGGTGGAGAGGTCCCCTGCGCCAAAACTGCCTCTGAAAAGAGATACTGCTTTTGTCTGGGGTATTCCACTCCTCCAGAAGGGTGAAGAGTGGCATTAGGGGTGTAGATTTCTTACACCTCTGGAAGACCCCCTCATCAGAGGTGTCAGAGTCCTGAAGAAGTGTCTCTAAATAGCTCCATATCCTCCCTTCTGAGGCAGCCCCTAGAACCCGAGGAAAGCTCAGAGATAGGGGCCACAAGGTAGTGGGGGGGGGGGCTTCCTAGACTGAAGGATCTCTTGAAGGGAGAAAGGGATTTGGGTGTGTATACCCAAAGCTGGCTCTTAGTCAGTGCTGGAGGGCCCCTGTGAAGTAGTAGGGGCCACAGTACGAGAGGGGCAGAGAGATCTGGAATACTCTCTAGGGAGCCCTGTTTGACATGAGGAACAGTAAGGGGATAAGTGACGCACTTGAGTTTTTAGTCTTAGATTTACCCATGTTCCTTAGAATCCAACATCCTGACAGTAAAAGTATCTCGCACTACTATAAATAACCAGTAACAATTCCCTAGACTAATTTTGTCCATAAGGACAATAGAAGAGAAGCACATCGACAGGAACCAAGATCAAAATATCATCCACACAAACAAACACCAATGAACAAGGGATCCACTCCATCACTGTGTATGGGAAGAATAGAACACCTATAAAAAGAGACAACTCAAAAAATAACAAAGATGAAAACAGAGGATTTAGAAGAGGAAGAAGAACGGGGAGTAAGGTCTGTACAAGAAGTTCCTTAACAAGCCAAATCAATAAAATGTCATCTTTAATCTCTGTCCTCATGCTCTTAAAAAAAAAAAAAAAAAATGAATAGGTAACTTTATGCCTACACACGGACCCAAACATTTTGAGTTACTCATTGATGTACATAAATTTATCCTAAAACTGACTGATCTAAAAAAAAAAAAAAAAAAAAAAAAAAAAGTACATTAAAAAAAAAAACAAAAAAAAAACCCAATATTCAACAAATGCTAAATATTTTGCAATAGAGGAGAGAAACGGATAAAATACTGAGAACCAAGACATTGGGGTTATGACGGAAAATACCAAAGAGCTTATGGGATGAATAATGAAAATCAATAATATATACACAGACAATATCAAAATTATATCCACATTATTCAAAAGGCCCACTTATTGAAGCTTTTACTAAAGTGGTTCTTAAAGAAATACAGAAAACTTTGAAAAGCCATGGATATTTAGGACCAATCTGTTAAAAAGAAAAAGAAAGTCTAAAGGGACACTGCAATAAACAAGGCAGACAAAGGTGGAAGTATAGGCATACAATCAATGGAGGAAGACATGATGGAAACGGAGAGAGTTCTGGGAGATTATAAGTCATACCAAGATTTTAAACATAATCCATACCCAAATCCTAGATAAATCACTTGATTAAATGGATACAAAAAGAAGTAATCCTAAACAAGTAGTTTGAATTCCTGAACAGCAAACACCCCAAGATAGCTTTAGATAATCATCAACCAATATGAAAAACATCTGTCTAAATCAACCAGGACAACCAATCATTTTCTACTAAAATTATACCTCACATCCTATACTAAAAACTCCACTAATTATCTAATATCACGAGGACAGAGGATAAGACATGAGTAAATTCTGATGTAAAATCTTTGTACATGTGTACAGACCATCTTAAATGCCTACAAAAAGTACACCACTACTTGGATCGTGATCACAAGAGGCCATCTACACAGAAAACTCTTCAGCCTGTGGGCTATATGCTTTGTTTTAGAACAATTCCATTTTTTATAAGAAACACTAGATACAGATGTGTGGTATTCACTATCGGAATGACCGTTGCTCCCAATTTCTCCTCCCATAAGACCATGAAGAGGTTAGAGTAACATCTGTACAGCAATCTCACCCTACAGGCGAGATACATCCATGATATGTTAATAATCTGGAAAGGAGTGAAGAAAAGGCAAGAATTTTAAAGAGCAATTTGACTTTCAGCACGTAAAAAGAGAAAAGAAGAAAAAGTGGATAGTTTATTTGATGGAAGCAATATACAAAGTGATCTCCAGTGTGGACATAGATAGTTGTATATCGCCACAGATGATGCACATCGATGTTAAGAACACTGCAATTGTCACTAAGAAATAACAGAAAGTTTTTATAACTGCAAAACCGAGTAAGTTATTAGCCTACTGGAGTACCACTGCTCCAAAGCATGTGTATTAAGACCACCACTCCCCTTGAAGGAAGATTTAGAAAAATCAGGCAAAATCTTGAAGAGTTTGAAAAACCACAGGGTATCAAGGCATTTTAAGTAGGTATACAATGGAGAAGTGAAGAACCAACATCCATCATGAGCACACATCGCTACAAATACGGGGTGGGGACTAGGTGCAAACTATTAGCACAAAAGGACACTAAATGAATATTCAAATTGGAAAATATGGCACCACAGGGGATTAAACATGTCTCCTCCTCTATAGATCATCTCCCTCAATACCATATATTATAGCAATATATAAAAAGACACCTGAATAAACCTTGCTCACCATTTCAGGGAGTATACAAAAGTTTTTCACATATAATGTTCAATCAATCAATTTACATTTTTATGTGTGTGCATATTTACGTACACATTTGCGTGTGTGTATACACCTTAACAGACTCATTTCTAGATCTCCTTCCTCCTCTATAATGCTTTTAGGATAGTATGTACCAATCTCTGGAATTTCCTTTGTATAAGTAATCATTAGCATGCCACGTTCAGACATGTTTATTAGAATAAACACAGTTGAACTCAGGCAGGCAGGATACATGCACACAGAACAGCATGATGTTTATGTATCAAGTTGTATAAGGTATATTCATTTGTCATCATTCAAGCACTTTGTCCATGTATTATACTGGTAATTAAAGGAGGCATTTTCTTCTGTAGACATCTGCTATGTTGTATAGTATATGCATATACATATGATCATAAAGGTATATGCATTTAGTATATGATAATTATACAAGAATCTAACCTTCTCCCAAATGACCCCTATATACACACACAACATTCTATAGCCTCGATTTCTCCCATTAATATATCAAATCTAATTCCAATGTATTTAGGTGACCATCTATGCATTAGTTCACATATTTATATTCTGATGGTTATATTTTGCTTTGATTATTCTACAATCATCAAGCAGAGGTGGACAGTACAACGGTTCAAAAAGTTATTGCTTTTGGCATTCAAAAGACAACCCTCTATATTCCTTTTGTTGAAGGAGAAATAAAGAAAAAGACAACAACCTATGTCATCAACTTTCCTGACAAAGGAGGTAGGAGCATCTGCTGAAACAGAAAAATATACTAAAAGGACCATTACAACATGATCAACATGCCAATTTTTGAAGCAAGACTATAATATGATCTGTCAATGTTTTCCAGTCTTTTCATGTCTGGCTTTCTGCAATTTCGTTTGGCTTGCCGGATTCTTGCTCCTTGTTCTGGTTTCTACCTTGCCCTGTGCCTTTATCAAGCATCAGTTTCCAACTACTGGCACGCGATCTTAGCATTGTAGTGTGTTTCGAGTTAGTTCCAGTGTTCCCGTTTCCCTTTCTCCAGTTGTGGTCCCGTTACCAACTTTGTCCTCGTTTCAGACTTCTCTTCAAATTGCCATTCTTCTACCTTCTCTCCAGTATTGAGTCTCCATTGTTGACCCTAGTTCTCCTTCTTGACTACTCTTCCTCATAGACTGTGCACCTCCTTTGTCTCCTGTTGCGGACTCTGCTTGACTTACCATCTAACCTCCTACTCTTTGGAGTTCAACTCTTAGTCCGAATATTCAACAATCAGTTGGTCCTGTTTCAGTATCTCGCAGTTCATCTCATTTGACTGTCAGATTACCAGTCCCTGTAGTTGACAAATTGGTAGAATCTTCACTCTAGATAGTCTAAGTTCGACTTACCGACTTATACTTCTCCATTGCTCTAGACATGCAAGTACCTTATTTCCCATTTGCCTTCTCTATACCTCAGTAGGTAGCTACAATTCCCTATGCACTTAATCTGGGTGTGGGCCAGCTACTCCAGTCTACACTACTGAACTGGTTTTGCGACCAGCAACTTTAGTTCGGCCTTGGCTAGACTGCCTAGGGGTAGTCTGCATTAGCCAGTTTCGCTATCTATTCCTTGCTCCCAAGCATCTTGCCTACTGGAGAGGTGTTTTCACCTCAGTACTCCAGGTGTTAGTCTGTGCTACTACATGTACACGTTTTTCAGCTACTGTGTTATCCCAGTTGTTACTCTTGCTCTGGGCTCCACTATCATATCAACAGCTGACAGCCAGCTTACATTTACCAACTACCAGCTTACAAAAATACACAATACAGACTTTCAAAGCAAAGAAGAAAGAGTGCCAACCTGAGGTCAAGACTGGAGGATGGGTTCCTACTCCATTATCACTGAAAACTGCATTAACTCCATCACCATTCTAAAGCTCAAAACTGACTAATATCAGGTAAAGGTACATCTGTACTGGTGTTCCAGGACTGAAAACATTAATTAGAAGAATATATAGTACAATTGTATTGATACTTTTCATCCAGCCTTTAAAGTAAGGGCATCTCTTTAGAGTACCAGAGATGCATACATTCTAAGATTGTGTATGTATGTATTTATTATATATTATATATATATCCGACCCTTCCTTACCCAAGACACTACTAAAATTCTAATCCAAACACTCATGTCCCGTCTTGACTACTGTAACTCACTACTAACTGGCCTTCCTCTTGCCCGCCTAACCCCACTACAGTCCATAATGAACTCAGCAGCACAACTAATCTACATAACCAACCACTTCTCCAACACCAGTCCCCTCTGCCAATCCCTACACTGGCTCCCATTAGCACACAGAATTAAATTCAAAATCTTGGTGCTCACCTATAGAGCCCTTACTAACACCTCACCCCCCCCTATACCTCATCTATCATTTCCAAATAAACTCCCACTCGCCATCTTCGTTCTGCACATGACCTTCTCCTCTCGACATCTCTCATTACATCCTCCCACTCCCGACTACAGGACTTCTCCTGAGCTGCATCTCAACTCTGGAATTCCTTCCCCTGCCCAATCAGACTCTCCCCCAGCCTTCAGACGCTCCCTGAATACTCACCTCTTCAGGTAAGCCTATCAACTACCTCCATAAATATTATCACCAAGATTCACCCCTTCCCTGGACCACTGCACTCAACAGCACTTCTCTCTCCCACCCACTGACCGGCAGCTTATGTGGCAGGAGACACTTATTACACCCAACAGCACTTATACCTTCTGTATCCTACCCACCTTCCTCTAGACAGTAAGCTCTCACGAGCAGGGCCCTCTGATCCTTCTGTTCTCCACATATGATTTGTACTATTTAATATCTCTGTATGTCTATCCCCTATTGTAAAGCGCTGCAGAATAAGTTGTCGCTGTGTGTATATATATATATATATATATATATATATATATATATATATATATATATATACACACACACACACACACACACACACACACACACATACACACACACACGTATTGTTTCTAAGCATTCCTGAAAACTAGCGGATGATCATTTCTTCACTTCATTATCATTTATGCAGTATATGAATGTGCATTGCATTCACCACTGTACTTATTCATTACTTTATTAAAATGTAATTTTCCCCCTTAACCATTATCTGTATGCGTGTATATATTACGCACACTATATATTAATACATACACATAAACACACACACACACACACACACACACACACTTGAGTGCCGGAGAAGTACGCAATGCATTGCGTACTCAAAGGGATTTTAACATTTTAAAAAATTATATATATATACACATACATACATACATACACATTCATAATACACACACTTAGAAATGTCCTTGTTTCTGTTATGTGAGCAGCTTGACCGTATGGTATGTAAGAAGTGCCCATCAAGCCAATCCAAATTGTGGGAGGTGCTTCAGGAAGCATGGGGTGAACTCTTCACTTTTCCTCAAAAAAGTGACAACTAGAATGCCATAGGTCTGCAAGGCTGTAATTGCTGCAAATTGGAGGATTCTTTGACAAAAGCAAAGTTTGAAGGACACAATTATTTAAATTAAAAACCATTCATTTCTAACCTTGTCAACGGTCTTGACTGTATTTCCTTTTCATTTTGCAACTCATTTGATGGAAAACAAATATATTTCTAAGTAACCACAAACTTTTGAACGACAGTCTTTTAAATTCTCTCACTATATATACCTATATTGTAATTAAGGACTATATCCAGGATATGACACTTCCTGTATCATATTTTATATATTTATTTGCATTCTCTGGATCCAGCCTATTATATGGGCAATCTTCACATTGGAGCCATTTATGGTTTGGTCTAGCATGTTCGCATAGCCATTTTAACAGATTGGTTCCCCTCACATGAACCAGTATTTTGCAGCTCTATCCTTTATGTATGCTTGGTTGCATCTGTTTTTGTATATTTTTGGTTGTCTCTCTCTATAATAATATATTATATATACACATACACACACATTTTTTTCCCCTCCTCCTTTGGAAGAACATGTGATTATCTTAATGAATACTACTACTTAAAGTCTATGTTGCACTGCCCTTCTGTAAAGCATCAACACCTAAAAATCTGGTGTTCCATTCTATTTACTCACACGTGTGTATGTTTAAATATCCTGTACTCCATGACAGTATCTGTAAAATATACCTGTTCCCTAAGGTCTAAAAATCCAGTTTTAAGTATGATCTATGCGCTGATAATGGTAGGATATCTTGACAAGTGTCTCTGAAGGGATAGTCGGTAAATAGTCTGAGATATGGTAACAATGATGGGTACTAATCTCAAGTAAATTATCTGCCTTAGTTCTGATCTTGCATTAAAACCAGCGCAAACAAAAATGAATCACATCCGCTTAGCGCAGTCAGCGTGATATTTAAAAGAATATTAACAAATTTTGACTTGCCCCAAGATGATCATAAAGGCTAAAGCCCCACAAAAATAAACATGTTATTAGCAGATTAAAATATTTACTTTTTTAGTTTCACCACTATAGTATATCCTATATAATAATTCGCTAAAACGTGTCTAACGATGCAGTCATGGTCAGTAGAGACTGCTGCGCGTGCTGCAGTTATGTGCAGTACAGACTGCCAGTGATGAGGCTGAAGGAGCGTCTAGCTCTGTATCAGCCATGGCGCGGGCAGTCTCTACTGATCATGACTGCACCATGACCGACTGGCACTGTATCAGCCGCGGCGCCGGCAGTCTCTAACGTGCATGACTGCCCCGCGACTGGCTGGCAGTGGCACTGTGGCCCGTGTAATGGGCTCTTCAACTAGTTTCATATAAAGCATTAGTTTAATATAGATTGTGAAACAAGCCAAAAGTACACCAACCAATAGCGAGCTGTACCTATGGAGTTCCATTTTTATTAAATAATGCTTAAAGGGATAGTAATACTTCATTTTAACTTTATTTTATTTTGTAGGCATTAAAAAAACATGAAGAATGATATAAGTCTTATCTCTCAAACCTTTATGGTTTAAGAGATATTCACAAACAAAGTATCCCCCCCCCTCTTCAACCAGATCAGAAGGGAGATGCCCAGGTAGACTGCAGAGAGGGACAATCTTCAATTAAGATAATGGAAAAAGCTGAAAAACTTGTCAAGGGGGGGAAGGGCTTTCATTGTTTTCATACAAAGAAAATTGTCCCCTTCTGTTATCTGTACTGTCATACAACCAGACTGACATCTGAGAAGAGATGGTTTACACTAGGAAAAAGGGGCGGGGAGGGGAACTTTGCTTGTGAATATCTCATAAACCATAAAGGTTTGAGACATAAGACTTATATCATTCTTCATGTTTTTTTAATGCCTACAAAATAAAATAAAGTTAAAACGAAGTGTTACTATCCCTTTAAGAGAAATGATTTCATATATCCACTATTATACTGATACAAAATGGGTAATTCCAACCTATTAAGGTATATCATATAATGGATCTTCTCTTCATTTACAAGGATTAATTAAAAAGTGTTACATAACTGCACTTCTCCCTTTATAATTATGACGCATACATGGATTGCTTTGGATAACTATGAAAACAACCTTACCTTGCCTAAAGCACAACAAGAGTTCTGTTTGACTCCCTGCATCACATGATTAAACACAGTTACTCCCTACAATTAGTTTAAACACAATGCATTATTACAGAACTTTCTTTTCCAATGACCTCTGAGCTCCCTTTTTGCCTTTTCATCCACTGGAAACTATTAAATAGGGGAAGAATAGTTAATAGAAGACCTTTTTTTAAAGGGATAGTAATGTTTCATAATAAAAGAAGCTCTAATTAATCATCATAGTATTTAGGCCATGGAGAGTGTTATTTTAATTCTGTTGTAGTTGTAGAGTAATTGAATGACAAAGTATCCCCTTACCGCCCCTTTTACTGATGTAACACTGCTCATCTCAGAGTAGCAGGGAGTTTCCAGGTAGACTGCAGAGAGGGACAATCTTCAATTAGCATAAGGGAAAAAGCTGAAAAACCTATCAAAAGGGGCAGGGTTTTCATTGTTCTCACAGTAAGAAGATTGTCCCTTGATATGAGCTGTCTGGATTCCACATCTGAGGAGTGGGGGTTTACACTAGGTAAAAGGGGCAGGAGGGGGAAAACTATTATTCAATTACTCTTGAACTACAACGCTCACAGTAATGAAATAACACTCTCTATGGCTCAAATACTATGAAGATTAATTGAAGCCGCTGTTTTTGTGAAACATTACTATCACTTTAAATGCTAAGATGTGCCCCAAGATCTATGGAAGTTTTCCCAGCACTCAACTCCTCCATTTCCTTCTGGTAAACCTTACTGATCAATGATCTAGAAGGCTGGGGGACATTAGCACTAAGTGAGGTGCATATCAATTTCAGCACCAAAGGGGTATGGCACTATCATTTTGTTAACGGATTAAAAATAAACTATTGACATGTCTATTTTTTAAAGCATTCTTACAAAATATGTTTACACCTGTCTAAAACTTTTCCACAGTACCTTGTTTTACTATTTAAATGTAGTTATTGTAAGCCGAGTAGCAACATTATATGCAGCCCTCAATATAGATATGATCCACCTGGGCTTCTCCTCCCCAGAATGGTGCTGTAAGCAAGAGAGAGGCAGCTGAGGATTCCTATAGGTTGCTATAATGCCACAGCCAGCTTCAGTTTGTGTAGGAGGTGGGACTAGGATCTGGAGGCAAACCTGTTCAATTATGACTAAGTTTATAAAGCTGCTACTAGGGGTGAAATTAGTTAAACACTAAGGGCGAGATGTTCAAAATTCTGATCTTAAAAATTGTCTTTGATTTTGTCTTTGAAATGAAAATTTTCAAAGAAACAAAGATTTTTTTTGTCTTTGAAACGAAAAATTGCTTCTCAGTACTTTAAATTTTCTTCTCCAAGTTTAGACCTTTTTTATCATGTCGGGAAAAAAAATGATGTTAATCAGACAAAAAAAGACATTAAAACGAATTTTTCTGAAAATACCTTACATTATGACAGATTAAACCACAACCGCTTTTAAGACGGCTTTTTCACTCTGATGGAGATGGCGTAATTGGATGCAAAAAAATGACGAAAACATGTCTGAGAATTGACGGATCATGGTATAAGACAAAAAGAATTGTGAGGAGCACCCATCAAGCACGAACAAGATTAAGTGTCTTGTTCTAGGCATGGTAGCCTCTCAATGGTGCTAAAACTCACGTTTTTCACTCCCATGTGCCATTGCAGAGAGGAAATCTCCATGTCCATATCAGACTGGTCCTGCCCACAGACAGTCCAGCTCCGAAATGTCAGGCAAATCCTCTCTGCACGACAGAAACAGCATAACCACAGACGTACGTTTCGGCCTATACGGGCCTCATCAGTGTGGTGGCGCTGAATCTCTCTAGGCACACGGAAGACACTTAATCTTGTTCGTGCTTGATGTGTGCTCCTCACAACTCTTTTTGTCTCCCTAAGTTTAAGGGCATCCCAGGTATGGGCCCTTGCTTCCATGTGCCTAGAGGGATTCGGCTGCACCACACTGACGAGGCTCACATAGGCCAAAACGTACGTCTGTGGTTTTGCCGTTTCTCTCGTGTGGAGAGGATTTGCCTGACGTTTCGGAGCTGGACTGTCTGTGGGTGGGACCAGTCTGATGTGGACATGGAGATTTCCTCTCTGCAATGGCACATGGGAGTGAAAAACGTGAGTTGTAGCACCACTGAGAGGCTACCATGCCTTAGAACAAGACACTTAATCTTGTTTGTGCTTGATGTGTGCTCCTCACAACTCTTTTTCGATCATGGTATAAGAACTGTTTTATTTTGATTACAGGCAATTTCAGTTACCACCACTTCCTGAACATCTCGCCCTAAAAGGTGGCAATACACAGGGTGATTTTGGTTGGATCCAACCAGCTGATTGCTGGTTGTTCTTGCCCACAAAAACACAAACAGATCACATCCAGGAAATCTGCACTTGGATTGCACATGTTTGCGTGTGTGAGGTGGTTGCAGCGCCATCATATCTGAACTACCTGACATCACAGCCCCGTGCAAGATCTCTGTGGTTTGGTCTGTTGAGGCCACACACAGTGATCTGGTTGGCAGGCGATCAAAATTTTCAAGCCAGGCCAAAAAAACAAAATCACCAAGTTGGTCGGTCTGACTTGATTTATGTAGCCCATACACAGTGCGATACTGGCCAGTATGGTCGATTTATACCTGAGTGCATTGTACCAGCTAATGGAATCACCCCTTATGCCAGTAATCATCAGCTCCAGTACTCACATCACACCAGTAGGTCAGGTTTAAGGATGTGGAGACAGGCAGCAATATATTCAGTTGTGACAAAGCAAATATTAATTAATTAAATTGAACAGAAAGAAAGACTACAACTGGAGGAGAGACATGCAGTATTAGTCACCTATCCCAAGTCACAGGAGAGATCAGTTCCATGTCATTAGCACTTCATTACTCAGTATTTGTTAAAACATATCTTTTACTTGTATGCTTAAAATGTTTTGAGTATATCCCCTTTTATTTGTCGTCATGTAGGGGTAATTTAAAAATGTAAGTGATGTATCTACCACTCATACATTAAAGGAAAGAGTGGGACAATTACAGCAGAGCTGCTGTACCCCTATATGACACTCAGTAAAGGGGATATACACAAAACATTTTAAGCATACGAGTAAAAGTTACGTTTTAACAAATACTAAGTAATGAAGGGCTAATAATATGGAACTGAGGTGACCAATAGTGTACATCTTCACACCAGTTGTAGTCTCTTTCTTTCTGTTCAGGTTTAAGGATATCCATAATTAAACAAGGGTAAATTAAAGGGATTGTAATGGCAGAATAAAAATGCAGCTCCGACTGATCTTCATTTAACGAGGATCATGTAGTACTGTATTTCAATAGTTTATGTTTTGTAGTTCGAGAGTAAATCAATTCTAAAGGATCCCCCTCCCACCCCCTTTTTCCTACCGTTAGCCACCTCCCCTCAGATATGGAATCCGGTCGTGGGAGCAGACAGAGCACAGCGAGGTACAATCTTCACCCACACAGTATAAGGAAAACCCTGCATTCCCTTGATGAAGGAGGAGGGCAGGATTTTCCTTTTGCACAATGAAGATTGTCTCTTGCTGCGCTCCATCGGGATGGCTCAGAGGCAGCATGACATAAGTAAAAGGGGAGGGAGGGGGATCCTTTTGAATTTACTCTTGAACTACAAAACAAAATATTGAAATACAGCACTAGATGATCCTCTTTATATGAGGATCAATCTGACAGAATTTTTATTCTGCCATTACTATCCCTTCAGTTAGGCATCTGTGAACAAGCAGGGATATACCAAAGATCAGACCTGTTGGTAAACCTTGGAGGACCAACACTGAGAAACAGTACACTAAGCATTACCATAGACTTTTCTATAATAATTGCCCTTTAAATAATGGTTCATTTTCAGGCAGAACACATAGCTATAAAAAGGTATAAACAGAACAGAACTCACGGTAAATTTTGCCCTTTCTTCCATTACTTCATATCCTAATATAGTTGGGGTAGAAGGTCTCTCTTCCACTGAATCGGAAACATGTTCATCTACAGTTGGCCTTGTGCAATATTCTACTGAAGAATCAAACTTAGTCCTAATGAGTGGGCTGGTATATACAGAAGAACTGCAACTCAACTGGTCAGGCACACTCAGCTTTTTGTAGTGTCTAGCTTTGGAATCTTCAGGATGCTCCTTTGAAGAGTTTGAGCTGGTTGAGGTGCTTCCAATAGAAGAACTCCTTTGCATTCTACTTGTAACACTGCCAGAAGATAAATTCCCTGTTGGGATAGGCACAGGTACAAATGGGGTTGCCATCTCTTCTGTACGGTTTAGCTGGTTTTCTAAGAAAAAAGACCAGGCTATCATATGATTTTGTCTTATCAAGGGTTCTGCATCTGAGAGGAAAAAAAAAAAAAAAAAACATGTGAAAATAATCAGTAAATACACAATAGCTTCCTTCATAAACACAGCTAAAAAACAAAAGTACACACTATAATTCAGACTGCTGTGGGGGCTTTTGGATGGACTCATCTTTGCATTTAGGGAAAAATGTGACAAGGGATGGAGGCAAGGCTGTATGCAACATATTGTGAAGCTTTGTTTGTTGTACAACACATCCACTATTTAACCCTTTCAATGCCAGAGCAGTGCACAACACAATGCTCAGCTCATCCCTATGGGATTAAGTGTTACGCCTCTATGTTAACCCCTTGAGTGCCAGAGGTGTATGCAACCTTTGGCACTCAATTGGTTAAATAATTTAAATAAGTTATTACGTATACTATTAACAACTGAACACCACTTTTGTTTGAAATTCTCTGAAAAAAAAAAAATCTGAGTGTTCCTGCAATTACAATGAACAAAATTAAAGGGATAGTAAAGTCCCAAAAAAACTATGTTCTAAATCGTAGCTGCACTAAGAAAACATTTAATGCGCTTAATCCTCTCTCTCAAACCGTTATGGTTTGAGAGATGTAATAAAATAAAGACCTTCACTCCCTCCTCCTTCTCATGCGTCCGCTGTATAGCGGACGTCATGAAATACTGCTTCCGGGACCAGACGGCGGCTCTTCAGGAGCGCTGTCATCTAGATATCGAAGTATAATTACTTCATCGGAATGGTCCACAATGTGTGCTTGCAAGCCAGGCACATGTTGTAGACCATTCCGATGAAGTAATTATACTTCGATATCTAGATGACAGCTCTCCTGAAGAGCCGCCGTCATGTTATAGACATGCTCGCTGTCAAGCTCTGGGTTTAATACCAAACAGACAAAACTGTCCCGTGGCCTCATTTACCTTAGTTCCTTGTAGAAACACCGCTACCCAGCTCTCCAGTTCCCCTGCCTACCTCAATCAGTGCTCACTTGTGACTTACTTTCCCAGCAGCCGCCGCTCAGACTATTGGGGGGCGGAGCTGAATGATTTCCGGTAGTGACGTACTGTACAGTCGTACTGTACAGACGGCGGCTCTTCAGGAGCGCTGTCATCTAGATATCGAAGTATAATTACTTCATCGGAACGGTCCACAATGTGTGCTTGCAAGCCAGGCACACGTTGTAGACCATTCCAACGAAGTAATTATACTTCGATATCTAGATGACAGTGCTCCTGAAGAGCCGCCTACAGTCGGGCGACCGGATTCTGCCTCTGACAGCTTTACAGCTTGTCAGGCAGAAAGGGGAGGGAAAGGAGGACTTTATGTTCTTATTTCTCTCAAACCATAACGGTTTGAGAGAAAGGATGAAGCGCATTAAGTGCTGTTTTAGTGCAGCTACCATTTAAAACATACTTTTTGGGACTTTACTATCACTTTAACTGGAAATCATGGCAATACAAACACTGCATTGTTTAAAAGAGCAAAGTACAGAAAACACCTTATTTCAAAGTACAGTTATTTTAGATTGTGGTACTTCTGGAGCAACCCAACTGCCCCAAACGGGAAGAATGAAAATTGCCGTTGGTTTAAATGTTTTCAAGCCCTTGAATGCTAGAAAGATATTCAAGGAATTGCAAAACAATTGGTTGAAGACTTCTGTAGCACACAACAGGTAAAAAGGCCCATTTAAATTGATAAGTATTTGTGAATTGTTATTTGCCCCTATGACACAGGTGGTTTGCTCCAGATTTACTCCATTTTTATTACACACATAGGCATTAACAATATTCTTGTGAATAAAGTGGCTTCAGAATAAGTAGCAAAACATGCTCAGGAAGTAACAAATTATTGTACTTAAAACCCCTAATATCAATGCACTTAGATATTATACAAATTCCACTATCTATACGGAATAGTGAGGTCTCCAAATAAAGAAGGCCAAAAAAGAATAAGACTCTCAGCCATACAATACAACAGTGATGTGTAAATAACAAAGTCAGCAGACACAAACAAACCAGTCTAAGGACTCAATGCTGAATAATTATGTGCACATGTCTGTTAGTAAAGGCGATGTCTACAGCTAAGTGTTCCACTAGATAACTCTGGGAACTCAAGGGGTCTGTAGGGGTTTTCTGATACCCGCAGGACCTCCTTCATTGGGTCAAACAGGAACTGCCAACGTAAGGCTCTCCACCTTATGTTGGGCTACAGCTTTCATAGGTGATGTAGGCCATATTAACTAAATCATTCTTGACTAAACAAACTGCACCATCCTATATTATAATTCGCTGTTTGTCAGAAGCTGTCATACGCAATAGAGACAGCTGTGCGTGCTGCAGTCAAGCTCAGTACAGACTGCCCACACTGTGGCTGATACAGAGAGGGGTGCTACTGCACCGCACAGTTGTTGGGTGGCGCTGGGGTCCGTGTACACGGGCTCTTCAACTAGTATAAAATAAATAAAATACCTGAACTCCCATGCACGTGAATAGATATGTTTAAGTCCTTGAATGCTAGATAGATCTCCAATGCATTGTGAGACATCTCTAGCATTCAGTGAGTTAAAAACCCAAATTAATTTATCAGAAATGTTTATTTGACCACTAAGTTGCAGTTGGCTTACTCTAGAATAACTCCAGTTTGCCTTTATAAATATGGGTCTCAGTTCCAAACAACTGGAGTGTCACAGTTTAGCTACCCATGTGTTACAACTTTCAGGAGTTGAGGGGATTACAACTTCAACAAACAGCTGCAAAGTAGTAGTTTGCTTAAACTTGAATTACAACCGAAGTTGCAATTTGTTGTCAGACCGCAATTGCCAAGGCCAGCTAAGGATGACTGGATTTGAAGTCTAGGAATAGCTGGGTGTCCTATGTGTAAACAATAGCTTCAAATTGTAAAGCCACTCCTTGTCAGTACAAGCTGTTGCAGGTAAACAAACATGCCGGTCACATGGAGTCACACAGACTTTCATCTCGTCTCCACTTATCCAGCTACTAAAGACTACTACTGCCCACCTCACACTGTCATGTTATAGACATGCTCGTTGTCAAGCTCTGGGCTTAATACCAAACAGACGAAACTGTCCCGTGGCCTCATTTACCTTAGTTCCTTGTAGAAGCACCGCTACCCAGCTCTCCAGTTCCCCTGCCTA
This sequence comes from Rhinophrynus dorsalis, assembly GCA_037306005.1. NCBI lineage: Eukaryota > Metazoa > Chordata > Amphibia > Anura > Rhinophrynidae > Rhinophrynus > Rhinophrynus dorsalis. The sequence goes on along the minus strand of CM074723.1, from coordinate 92,922,726 downwards.
CCTCAATCAGTGCTCACTTGTGACTTACTTTCCCAGCAGCCGCCGCTCAGACTATTGGGGGGCGGAGCTGAATGATTTCCGGTAGTGACGTACTGTACAGTCGACCTATGAAGAGAAAACGTAGAACTCCGTCTACCAACTTTATGTGAAAACTTAGTGATGTGTTATGGGCTGCCTAGGAAATGCCGCTCTACTTCAGTTGTAACCCCACTGCTTTTTAAATATCCTTGAGTTTAAGGATTAACTCCTGATTTAGAACCTTTGTTCGTGGAACTAGCTGTCTGTAGAAGCGTTTCACCCTGTTGGTCAAATTAAACGCGGGTAGCCCGTTCCTCTCCAGCCGATGATGGGCATGGATTGCAGTACTCAATTTGTATCGAGAAGAACTGTGTAAAACCAATAATCACCGTCTGTAGTCCAGGGTGTATGATAATCCAGGGTTAGCTTCATTCCATTTATAAATTTAATAGGAAGCCTGTTTTGCTGAAGTCAGATTATGACATGCAAGAAATTCAATAGGCTTTCTAGGGAACAAATTAGAATTCCCCAAATTCTTATTCAGTCCACACGTGTCCCTTTGAGGGAAGGGCAGTGCTTGTTTGAGACCCAAATGCCCTTGTCCCTGTCCCTCCCGCCCCTTTTACTGATGTAACACTGCTCACCTCAGAACAGAAAGGTAGTGTTCAGATGGCTAGCTGAAAGAGACAATAGTTGGCATAAGGGAAAAACCTGTCAAGGGGGGCAGGGTTTTCATTGTTCTCGCAGTAAAAAGATTGTCCCTTGCTGTGAGCTGTCTGGTCTGTGGACTAGAATCCACATCTGAGGGGAGGTGGCTTATACTAGGTAAAAGGGGTGCGAGAAGGATACTTTATCATTCAATTACTCTTGAACTAAAACTCTGACAGTAGTGAAATAACACTCTCCATCGCCCAAATACTTTGAAGATTAATTGAAGCTGCTTTTATTTTGAAACATTACTATCCCTTTAAGCATGTAACAGAAATATAACCACCACCTTGATCTTTATGTCAGCAAAGTTAATCCCTGAATAAATCAGGTGCTGCTGTCATATGTCCCTTATTTGCTCTTCTAAACACAAGTGACTAGGAGGTGGTGGGTGACAAGACAATAAAAATAATGATTCCTCCCTGGAATGTCTGCAGATGCTTCTTGACTTCCTGCATTTGATTGCTCTCCACCACATTGCCATGTGTGGTCAGTACACCTCACAAGGTGCAATAGGTAGTCACATCTACAGACTCCATATCCATTGTTGATGGTAACGGAGGCAGTGGTGGTACTGCCAAGGAGGAAGAGGACCCTGCAGGTGCAGGGGGACAATGGGGATATTTTCCCAGACCCTAGTACAAAAAGATGATGATTCAGGTGTTATGATAGTCATGGAACTATCGGACTGTTGGAGGGGTTCTTGTCTTTCTATGGGATTCTCTTTCTTGTACTTCGAGGAGGGATAAGGCGCATAGTGACAGCAGCACTTAATTTCCTTTTTGGGTTTAAGGGTTTCACATGCTTAACATAAATTACATGGTGTTTGTGTTGTGTGTGCTTAATGAGGGCAGTTGCGCCAAGCTGTGTACCCTAATTTCCCCTTTTCACTTCCTTTTGCTTTCCACTCTTTGCTTTTCTTTCTGTACACTAGCTAGCATCACCATTTCAGTAGCTTTCTCTCTCCCTTCCAAGCATAGACTGACAACATGTGGTAAACTGATTTCCCCTTTTATACTGGAAAGTTAGCATGGTAGGGATACATGGGAGAAATTATTCATTTTGGAGGGGTTACATTATTATCATTGATTTCAATGCAGTGAAAAGAACAAGCTGCATATTTTGCTTTTATTTTGCAAACTTTCGCCCATCCCTACACAGTATAAGACAAGTGGGTCTTCACTGACCAATGAGTAAAACCCTCTTGCATTGTCCTGTTTGTCCATATACGTTTATAAATTAATTTGGTTGCTAGTGACATCTTTAGTGTATTACTGTATATTTGTAGTTTTAGTCCACATTTGCCTGGAATAGAAGCCAGAGTCTAGAGAAGGCAAAACTGGTTAATCCTAAACAATAGAGAAAATAAATATTCTTTAATCAGCTTCTGTTCCAACTACCCACAATTATATATCTGCTTCTGGTTTGCTGTGGTCCCCTCCCTGGGACGGTAAGGGGAAGATGTTTCTGCACACCAGTGGATCCACAGGGCAGGAAACAGTGCAGACATCTTTCCACAGTGATGTCTGCACACCTGCACTGTCAGTCCCAGCCTGCTCTAGGAGGCGTTGCTAGGAGCTGTTCGGCTCCAAAAGGGACTGATAACGCAGGCGCGCAGACATCACTGTGGAAAGATGTCTGCACTGTTTCCTGCCTGTCAGTCCGGGAGTAGTGTATAATTCTCAAACACCAGGTAACATTTCTGCTGACTAGCTCTACTGAGCAGCTAGTCGCCAGTTGGGTATTTATTTGGGCCAAATTTATTCAGGGGTGGCTTTACCCTTCTGGCCACTCCTGTCAAAATCACTGCAGCGACATTCACTGTCATTGAGTTTCAGAATTTGCCGACATTCACAGGAGTGGTGAATTGGAAAGGACAGCCCCTCTGGCCACTCCTGTCCCAGTCACTACAGTGACGTTCACCACCATCAACTAGCAGAATCCTCTCTAAAATTAATCACACGGGCAACCCCATGCAGCATTCAACAGTATAGAGGTTAGTGTCATGTGACCCGTGGGACAAATGTGACCAGCCTGACTCCAGGGTGCGGCCCATCTGAGACTTTTAAGAATTTTTTTTTTTACCTAATTAACTAGCACACGTGAACTATTAGACCAGTAAGAACTAAGCCAGTGCTTGCCAATACCGTACAGTTCAAGAACAGACATCTGTTAAATATCAGTTTTGTCTGTGTCTTGAGCAATCAATTAAGAAATCAATATTTTTGTATAGCTGATAGGCTATAATACATTGTTATCAATGAAAAAAATAATGCAACCCTCACACTCATAGCTTTCTGATCATGTGTCCTACGACTGAAAAAACTTGGATGCCCTTGCGCTAGTATATGTTAAAATTAATATAACTGTCTATCAAAATCATCTTTGTTAAGTAGTAAGCAGGTAACAGAGGGGAAACCTTCACTGTCATCAAAACTAGAGATGGACTGCACATCACAATGAATTCAGTGTCATTATCTAAAACATCACACTGCTTAAACCAGGTGTAAGCAACTGTAGGCTCTTCAGATCTTGTGAACTGCAATATCCATCATCACCAACTAGCCCTAGGCTGTTGGGGATGATGGTCCTTTACTTTCCAACAGCTGGAGAGCCAAAGGTTGTCTTCTACTGACCTAGTAAATTTACTTTATCACACCTTAGTGCATCTCCCCTAATGAATGTAAATGCCTCCTTGCTTTTCTGTAATTCAGTACATGGGAAATTCAATGCCAAAGACAATACAGATGGCAGTGATACTGAGCAGGTATCCAGTCCTTCATATGCAATTATTCAATCATTAAGACCTTAGCCAAATAGTAATGTTGTAATTGGAGAGTTTATCTCATGGAAGAGTTTATCTCACCTTTGTGCATAACATTTTGAAACATGACTTTCAAATACTAGGCAGACAGTACCATACTACAATGTACTACACACAGTTAGTCAGATTGGGAAACACCCTGTCTAAGCAAGCATCAAAATAAGTAGCCATTTCATCCCTCCGAAAGAAAATTTTACATGTCTAGTCAATCATCATATAGTTACATTTGTGGCATCTAACTAGAGTAGGGATAGGACGTGAAGGCAAAGAGCTGTGTGAAAGGCTTGAAATCTAAAAGACTCAGCAGGCTTCCTTAAAAGGACTTTGTATAGTGTATGTATGTGCAAGTATGTACTCAGTGTATTTCACATTTGTAAGGTATATTTAAAGGGATAGTAATGTTTCATAATAAAAGCAGCTCTAATTAATCATCATAGTATTTGAACTTTGGAGAGTGTTATTTCAATTCTGTCAGAGTTGTAGTTCCAGAGTAATTCAATGACAAAGTGTCCCCCTCCTGCCCCTTTTACTGATGTCACACTGTTCAGCCAGAGCAGAAGGGAGGTGCCCAGGTAGACTGCAGAGAGGGACAATCTTCAATTAAGATAAGGGAAAAACCTGAAAATCTTGTCAAGGGGGGCAGGGATTTCATTGTTTTCATAGGAATAAGAGTGTCCCCTTCTGTTATCTGTCTGGTCTATAGACTGCATTCCACATCTGAGAAGAGATGGCTCACACTAGGTAAAAGGGGCTGGAGGGGGAAACTTTGCTTATGAATATCTCATAAACCATAAAGGTTTGAGAGATAAGACTTATATCATTCTTCATGTTTTGTTAATGCCTACAAAATAAAATAAAAGTTAAAACGATGTATTACTATCCCTTTGATGAAAACTTAGACATGCTGCAAGGATATATAAGGCAATGACCTAAAGAAACACATTATAGCTGAAAGGGAGAGATGGTATCCCACCTGAATGAAGTTATCTTGTAACATAATGGGGGGAGAATCACTAAAGTGTGATAAAAAGGTGATAAAGCGGATAAGACTTCTCCAGTGATATTACTTCTCCAAGTCCTATATTATTCTATTGAGCCAATGCACCAAGATTTATTCAACTTTGGAGATCTTAGTGCATAGGTTCCATAGAATAACATAGAATTGGAGAAGTGATATCACTGGTGAAGTCATCTCCACTTTATCACCTCTTTAGCACACCTTAGTGCATAGCCCAAAAGGTGCTCTCTGAGTATTTACAGATTCTCATGGAAAAGACTAAGACTCAAGTTCAAGATGGCAGATGTAGAATTCAAAAATATGTTTCTCACCACCTTTTTAGACATTGCTCACCTTGTTACCATAACATTGTTTAACTTTTCTAAAATGTTGTTGCTACATCCACATTGGCCATGTAGTCATATATAACCAAGCTTGGACTGGATTTGGTGTTATCGCTTGAACAAAAGTAAGGGCAAAATTGAGAGTGGCCTTTAGTATTTTTTGTTTACCATAGTAAACTTAGAAGTTGGGGCTAAGAAGTTGTAGAATATTGCAACAATTGTGTTTATTTCTAAACTGTGACTTCTCTAGTATCTAAAAAGTTAAAAGCCCAATTCAAATCAATTTGAATTTCTCATTTGCTTAGTTATTTCATACCAGAATTGCTTCACTTATGTTTTAGACATATGTCCCATTGAATGAAAAGGTGCCGAACAGGTACACTAAAATAAAATGATCTTTGGTTACAGACATATTTAAGTGACAAAACTGCTGACAATTATATTTTTCACTGTACATAGGATACACTATATTTCCTCCATTTTATTGCAATAAGATGCATTTAGTTTGTGGCATTTGCCTCTTCCTAAGGCTTCATAATTTATTCATGAAAAGGGCATGTTAGCAGTTTTGAATAATTAATCATTGTCTGTCTTATTTTTTTCAGTTTATATACAATGTATTTTATGTATTGATTAAACAGGCCTGATCCCAATTATACAAATTAAAATAAAATTAAAGAATATGCATGGGTCAGATTGTATATAGTTATTAAGTGGGCCTGCATTTCCATTGGCACTTTTGAAAATTTAAAGAAATCTATGGAACAATCAAAAATGAACTATTCTAGATCAGTGGTAGGAAAATTGAATCCATCCAGTTGCTGCAAGACCAAAACTCCCATCATTCTCTGCCAGTCTACCAGCTGTTGGCTGGTGGTTCATGATGGGAGGTGTAGTCAGGCAACAGTTGGATGGCCTCACGTTGCTCATCCCTTTTCTAGGCCATAGAGGACAAAAACGTGCAACATTTTCATTGACTTAATTAGGGCTTTTAACCCTTGAATGCACACTTTGCTTCTTAATTCACTGAAGACATCTTTAGAATCCAAGTGGTTAAAAGTCCCATGTAATTAATTGGAATGTTCAATTTTTGCCCTGTGCTGCAGTTGGTTTTGTTTTCTACGTATGGCCTTGAAAGTGAAACTGCCACCTGTCCACATTCTCACGTGAGTGGGAAGATCCATCTTGGCAGGATTTGCTTGACCGTCAGTTGTCAGTTGATACAAATTAGCTAGTACTGGCCAGTAGGGAGTGACAGGAGGGAAGGAGAAAGGGTGGGATGTTAGTATCTTGCTGGCATGTCAGTCAGTACTTTCTAATTTGCATAAACTGACATATAAATAAATCTCTTATAAATCATTGTTTTAAATAAAAAAATGGCTAATATAAATGTTGGTGATTCTAAAATGACCTATTTGTTACAGGAGACTGGTAGAGTAGAAGCGATACCTTTATTGGCTGAGTAGCTCTAGGATGCAAGCTTTAAAGACAACTAGGTCTCTTCTTCAGGTAGATTAAGAATGAAGGCTGAAAAAAACTAGTTGTTTTGAAATTGAAGTGCTACTCATTTAGCCTTTCTATGGCTTACACAGTACCACATTTTGCCTATATATATTTCAATAACAGTTTCACGTCACATTTTTATGATAAAAAATATAAAAAAATGTGTCTGGTCTATACGTGAGCATGCTTTTTAGTGTCAGACTTACTTGCCTTAGCATATTTAGTAAATGGAAAGGATGCCCACAGAAAGCTTCCATAGCAACATTTCAGTGCTTGATTTCCACATACCTTTTCCAGTTTCAGCACAGGGATGTCCAGCAGATGTCATGTAGCACATATAACAGTTAACACAAAAGATTACTTATGTAATAGCTATTTAAAATTGTGTCCCTGGTAAAGGTATCTGTTTATCTGATTAAGCCCTAACTAAGTCTATATCTATTTACTTTGTTTTTCTTGTGTAAATTCGGTTTTAGTCTGCTGCTAGTTAGCTTCAGTTTACAATCTGATAAAGACAACTGACAATTATATTCAATTCAGGTGTATTAAAGGGATAGTAATACTTTGTTTTAACTTTATTTTATTTTGTAGGCATTAAAAAAACATGAAGAATGATACAAGTCTTATCTCTCAAACCTTTATGGTTTATGAGATATTCAGAAGCAAAGTTTCCCCCTCCCACCCCTTTTACCTACTGTAAACAATCTCTTCTAAGATGTGGAATGCAGTCCATAGACTGGACAGATAACAGAAGGGGACACTCTTATTCCTATGAAAACAATGAAATCCCTGCCCCCCTTGACAAGCTTTTCAGGTTTTTCCCTTATCTTAATTGAAGATTGTCCCTCTCTGCAGTCTACCTGGGCACCTCCCTTCTGCTCAGGCTGAACAGTGTGACACCAGTAAAAGGGGAGGGAGGGGGACACTTTGTCATTGAATTACTCTGGAACTACAACTCTGACAGAATTGAAATAACACTCTCCAAAGTCCAAATACTATGATGATTAATTAGAGCTGTTTTTATTATGAAACATTACTAACCCTTTAAAGCCTACTGTATGTTGTCAGGATGTGTGGGCTAAAGGTAAACTTCAGTAGAACTGATATAGGTCTATCATAGCCTATTGTACATTGATAGGAAGTGTTTCAACCCAGGGGACCCTGGTATCACGTTGCCCTTGAACTTCTCCGTGGCATTACCTGACTTCTCCACTGGTGCTTGGCGGCATGTGTGTTTACTGTCTGGCTTCCTGTTTGCATCGCGCGTCATTACAGCGAGCTTACTATTTTGTAGTCACTGCCTAATTGACTGATCTATGCTGCACATCTCCTGGAGACCTTATACGCGACTTCAAAACATTGCTTCAGTGCCCTTTCATGGTGTATTTGAGCATTGCTTGTATTCCTCGTTGTGACCTGTTCTTGGCTGCTGATTCTGATCTGTGTATGACCTTTGGTTCTGTCTGACTACCCGATTTGTGCCTGAACCTCTGGCCGTGTCTGACTACCCGTTCCGTGCTCGATCTCTGGCTCCGTATGACTACCCAATCCGTGTATGACCCCTGGCCTGGCTGACTACCCGCTTCGTGCTAAGTACTGTAAGAAATTCTATCTAGCCCCTCTTAACAATTGTCCTTTGGGGTTGGTTGTAACTAAGAATCACACACATAAGGGATAATAATAAAAGATGATTGTATTATGTACAGAATAAAAATACTGTTACAGTTTGGATGGTATATACATGAACAAAACAATATCATAGATTACAGGTATGGAAAAGATGGAATTGAATTGGATACCAGTAAATTATATGATGAAAATCTCCTCACACCCTCCAGCACAAATCTTGGTTTCTGGTCTCTTATCTCCTGGGCTCACATCTGGACAGGAATCAGGACTGCTGTGCTCATGCTGCTCTCATTCTGTTCTCCTCTGCTCTCATCTCATACTCTCCTCCAGTTCTCCTGAAGTTCTGATTCCACCCCAAAAATACTGCTCCTTTATATCATTTTTCATATCACTTAGGTCTGGTGTAAACTGGTTAGCTCAACTGACTTTTCTCACCACACCCACTTGCCATTCATGGTGACATCAAAGAGATATTATTGATAGGGAAGACTCCAGGAAAAGGACCATTTGGTTTCTTATCTGAACTTTTTGTTTAGTTGACAAGACAGTTTGCCTTGTCCTTAATCCTTTCACATTTAACTAGAAGAGACCAACATTTGAGTTCTCAAACACCTAACTCAGGAAATACCTCCAGAAAAATCATTTTGAAGCAACCTTTATTGGTGTAATTGTGTGACCCCCTGCTGTTTGGGACAGCTGAAATTGCCCTGGATTCTTAATTAAAGAAACAGATTTCCAATTGTATATTCTTAAGCCATAATACAGACAATTAACCATATACTTGTGTACACACACACACACACATATATATATATATATATATTCATAATAAATTGCATACAGTGTCTATATCCATATAGATACAGACCTGTATGCATACATAAAAACACACATATATATCTCCACAGACAACCCCCTGTTATAAGTCATATTTGATCCATTTTGACTTTCTTACAGTACTCTTTCTTTGTCTGACTACCCATTACATGCTTGTAGTTGAGGATAAAATTGGCCAAAATGAGGCCCAAGCAGAATGGTGGATCAAGGCGACCATTTGTCAATATGCGCAAATCAATAAAAGTCAGTATTATAAATTGAATATGAATGATAATATAGAATGCAAGTACACTGCCATCTGAATCCAGTGGGAAAATAGACTTCTGGTGTAGTGTGACTACCTTGAACAGGAGAGAGGGCTAAGTTGAATATTTACAACCACAGTATTATTATTCAAAATGCTGGCTAAAGTATCAGAGAGAGAGAGAGAGAGAGAGAGAGAAATAATTTTTGGGAGTTTCTGTACTTGCAAATGTGTTTCCATGTAAGATGCTATATGTGTTAAACTGCATTTTCTTTTCAGGTTGTATACAGTAATCTTGCCAGATAGGGGACCTAAAGGTGATGTAAATCAATTTGCACTGTGCAATGTTATTGTGTTTTGTTATAAGATATGTATGTTTACCTATTTTATTCTTCCATTTACCAAGCTAGTATGTATTTTTCCAGCAGGAAAATGTAACAGGGAAACCCCTGAGTAGTTTCCTTCATTCCCACCAGTTACGATGATCTAGTACAGGAGATATGTAAGGTATCTCACATAGAGAAGGGTTCTTTGAAGTAGACCTGGATCACAAGAATGATTTTGGTACTCCTTGGGCATAGAGGAAGGATACCCCCTAGAAGAGTCAGATGAGTACAACAACTTTTCCTAGGAGAAGTGAATAGGGATGGGTGAAAATTTCCACCTCAAACTGAAATTGGCAAAAAATAGCACTTTCCACTTGGCGAAAAATGTCCCGCGAAACATGAAGATTTTCCCTTTTTTCGCCTAGCTCATTCCATTGAAATCAATGGGAAAAAAGAAGTTACACACAACACATAGCAAATATTATTTTATTTCCCAAAGGCATAGTATAAAAGGGGCATGAAGGTGCCTGTGTTGGTGGGGAGTGGGGAAAGAATCAGATGACCAGGGGATGATTTTTGGGGGGTTGTTAATGGGATTGGGGGGCACGTAATAAAAAAGAAACCCTAAATAAAATAAAATAGAAACCATAAGACATGGTATAAAGGGGTCTGAGGAGGGTGCCTGTGTTGGTGAATGAATGAATCATTTGAACAGGGAATGTGTTTTGCGGGGTTTCTCGACTGCTATTGGGAGAACAGTTAATAAAAAAATAAATCAATAAAATAAAATAAGACATTTGTATGTAAAGTGATAGAGACAGGAACCCCCTGACATAAACTGCCACTGGGGTGGACTGATACTTCACTTGACAGAGTATTTTGTAGAGGATGATTTGTTTGATTCGTTTTTAGAAGCCTTTGTTGGACTTAGACTTATTAGAGGCCAAAGCCCTGAAGAAACATTGATTTGTAGGACTTAAGCTTGTTTGGCACAAGCCCTAAGGAAACATTGATTTTTAGGACTTAGGCTTGTTAGAAACAAAACCCCAAAAATTGTTTATTTTTTGTAGGACTATTTTTATTTATGTATTTATTTATTTTTCAAAACACAAGCCCTTAGAAAAAAATAAAATGCCCTACTGGCCTAATGCCAGCAGGTCATGTTGGCCAGTGGCCACTGTCAAATGTCCTCCTGAGTCCTGACTTGCAACTGCTGTTCGTACTGCTGCTGCTAAGTTGTTTAAGCAGTAGGGTGATTAGGTAGCTGAAAGGGAATGGGATCAACAATAGCAGTAACATGGATGATGAAGGTTCCACTTGCCACGACTGGCTTCATTGATGTGCCTGAGGCAGTAGCAGCACAATAAGTAGCCCCCAGTCTATGTGGAGAAAAGAAGAAGTTGGCCATTAAATCTTCTCCACCTGCCCCATCTCCAAAATCATGGGTGTGTTGTTATTAGAATATATTTTTTTCTCTTGAGAGCAGGAACTGTGGCTCTCATCAGCAACTGCAATGTGCACAGTACTTGTGGTAAATAACTTCTGGGGGCACAACTGTTTCCAAACACCGTGACATCAGAACCCAAGTACTGCCGCTGTCACTATACCCCTTGTCCAGACCCCGCTAAGGACACATAACAACTTGCTGACAGTTTAATAGTAATGATGAACCCTCCCTGCCAGAATCCTAGAATATCATGCGGGATGGAATCTCCTCAGATGCCACCTGATGAACTGGTATTGATTCTTGTCCACCACACTGGCATTTGTGTGCAATGGGTAGAGATGATTTGCCATATCCTAATATTAACAGAGTGGCTATCATTTGGCGGGGTAGGTAACGATGAACGAGATGGAGTGGCAGGAGATGTAGTTGTTACCCTAGAGGAAGAAGTGATGTTGATGGCGAGCTAGTTGTTTTGCTCATCATGGAACTTCCAGTGTCTGTCTGGGTTTCTTTATTCTTCCTCCTCTTTGATCTCCACCTCGCCTCTTGGTGCCTTTCTGGGGGGTACAGTAACAGCGTGCTTGTTTTTTGTAATGGGTGTTTTGCTTTAACATGTTTTTGCTGTTCTGCATCTTTACAGCTGTGGACATATGGGAAATTGTTTGTAGATCACTGCAGGAGTGCAAGCCACACCAGCATTTATATATGTTTTACATGCCTTTCCACTTCACTGTTTTTCCAGAACATGTGCCTCGCTTGTGTGTGTTTGTGTGTGTTGCAGAAAAGAATCTCAAATGGGTGCTAACAATATCTCCAATGGAATAAATCACTTTTCCATCTCACTCACATTTCTGTTTGTCTCACTTACTCTCTACAAAGTCCTCTCTGTTCCTGTTCATACTTTTCTTGGTAGGACTTTTTGAACACCCATTCTTCAGGTAAACTCAAACAAGTGCAATATGCCTGGGTCTCTTGTAAGAACCCTGGTCATTTGCTTCTCTTGCATTCCACTGCAGGCTCGACCCTGGGTGAAGCCTCCCTACCTCGGTACCTTAGTTATGTGGACTAGGGGACTGGAGGCTCCTTTCTGGTATACATTCACCTCTGCCGCAGAACCAAGAGTCCTCCCACACAGACTGATATATACCCATGCTAACCGACTTATATTGTGACATTCCAAGATTTCCCATTAATCCAGCGTTTATATGGGCATGCCATTAAATAAACAAATAAACTACACAAGAGGGGTGTCGTACTACCCCTGCCCCCCATTACATATTCCCTCCTGGTGAATGTCAACACAATGCATCATACATTTCAGCTGGGTTCCCCCAGTCTAGGTAGAAAAACACAAAATGTCACTTTGCTTTCACAGCTCAAATAAATCTTACAATCACTTCAGATTTATTACCAGGAAAAGCACAGTACATATCCTAGAAGAAGGAGCAACACATTCCATTTCAGGTCCCCACCCAAGAACCACAGCATATTTCCTGCAAAAACAAAGAGAGATGTGGATATGAGCTACACCAGAGCAGATAATGATGGAAATGGCAAAGACAGCATATATCATTAAAGGGATGGTAACACGTAATATGCAAAAATATATATATTGTAGGGTTTATCCTCCAGAGGCACTACCACTGCTGAGAGGTGTTTTATTCAATAGTTTTTGCAGCTCAAACCTGAATTTTTAGGTGTAACATTTCAGGACATACTGCACCTATAAAAATCAAGTTTGAGCCACCATAACTTTTGAATACAACACTCTCAGCAGTGGGAGCACCTTTGTTTTACTCAAGAGGATAAACCCTACTATATATATATATTGCATATTAAATATTACTATCCCTTTAATCCTTCTTTATACCAATGATTAGAATATGTTCAAAGAGCTCAGTCCTTGATGCCAATAGATCAGACTGAATAAGCTGTCCTACCCATAAGCATCCTACCCATAAGCTATTTGTAGAGTGGGAGAAGAGAATGGGAACACATTTTTATCTAAATCCAATATGCCCTCCCTCAGTATTTCCCAGGTTAGGTTAGCAGATGGATACTTAGATTCTACCCCAAGGTCATTCATTCAACATTTATCCAACTCTATAGGTGTGTATATTCTATGACAGCTGAGACAGCTGACTATACCCTGACCCAACTCTTTTCTTGGTCGCCGTTGGAGTTCCACAACTTGAGGATAAGGACAGGATTTCACTTGAGAGACCAATTTCTTTAGATGAGGTGGTTGACGCTAATGCTTCTTTTTCGCTAATGGCAAGACTCCAGGACCTGACATTCTCTCCTTAGACTGGTATAAGAAATTCACTGACATGCTAGCTCCCAAGTTGCAACAGGTCTGTTTGGAGGCTCTGAATGTTACCTATTTTCCTAACATATTTCATGAAGCTCTCACTGTGGTCATCCATAAAAAAAGGGAAGGCTACTTCTCTCTTTGACTCTTAAAGATGTATATCTCTCTTTAATGATTACTACAAAAGAAAAGGGACGCTCTTCAAATATATACAATGTAATAAGTAATAGCAATTATATGAAACATAAATGTTCCCCCAGTTGAATGATGCAACAACCAATATGCAGTGACAGGTATTAACCTGCTTTTTCAAAGTCTGTTTTTATTTAATTTAATTTTATTTTGAATGAATAAATATCCAAAGTCTTTAATTAGCTGCTAACTATCATTCTAATAAGGATTCCTAATAGCTACACTTACTTGATCAGGGGCATATTAACCCATATTGCTGCATACCATTTGTTATATCATTGGACCGAGTGATCGTTTGATGTGGATATGTTTCATATCATTGATATTCCTTATTACACTGTATAAATATTTGAAGAGTGCCCTCTTTCTTTTCTGAGACTCGTTTCTGCTTATTCTGTTTTAGAGGATATCGTTGGGAGCAGCTATTTTGAAGTCATCTGTGTGGTGGGCAGTTTTAGTATCCCCCACATGTTTATTTAGCTGCTTAATATTAATTTCTTTGCGGCAATATTCAAATGTGAGTAAAGAAGAACACTGCCTTTCTTGTTTCTATTTAATGGAAATAGCAACATTTTGGCCAAGATTTTTTCCACTAAATTCCAACAGTTATTCATGACATGGTGCATCCTGGCAAGACCAGTTTCATGCTAGGGAATTAAATAGACATTAACATCAGGAGGCTCATGAACCTTTAAGTCCAGCATTCCAGAGCTAGCTCCAGGGAGATACTCTCCTTCAACTATGCCAAAGCATTTGATTCAGTAGAATGGGATTTCCTCTTGCAGATTCTGAGCTATTTTGGTATCTGTCCTACAAACTATTAATTCATTCCCCCCTCCGGCCTTGTAGAACCAACAATTTGGTGTGTCCACCATTCAACCTCTGCAGGTGCACAAGGCTTTTTCCACTAGGAATGGGCAACAAGTCCTATTTTTCTCCCAAAATTTCATTAAAAATACATGATTTTCAACTCAGGAAATACATGCAGGTGAAATTCTGTCCTATAGGATGTTTCAGGCAGGAATTTCTAGCAACGTAGAATTTTCAGCCGCCCTATACTATTGATTTTTGTAGGTGTTAGGGTAGTGAGGGTCATTAAAATGTTGTGAGTTAGTTTTAGGGCAGTAACGGTCAGTGAAGCTTGTAGTTGTAGTATGAGTGACTTAGATAGTGGCGATGATTCCTCAGAGTCTTTCAGTGCACTCTGAAGGTTTCTTCACTAGACAAGCATGGAATGGCACAGAGAGGTGATACAATGGGGTGACAATGTGGAAGACAGACTACAGTTGGAGACTGATGTTATAGTAGAGAGAGATCCTCTTGCGAGTGGGCAGCAGGAGGATATAGTGGAGGATCCTGTGAGTGGGCAGGAAAAGAGGTGCAGGTTACTGTGAGGGGTCATGTTCTGCCTTTGAGTGGGCAAGAAGAGGGGAAGGATCCTGTGACTGGTCAGGCGGATGAGGGGCGGGATCAGGATGTAAGTGGGCAAAAAGCAGGGCAGATTCCCGTGAGTCGGCAGGAAAAGGGGCAGTTTCATGTAAGTTGACAGGAAGAAGGGCAGGCAGCTGAGAATGGGCCTGATGGTGTGGTCATGGGACTGATTACAGCAGTCGAGGAAAAAATCAGAGAGCCAGAGGCCAATGTTCATCATGTGCTGGCTCTGACTCTGGTTCTTCAGCATAGGTTTCAGGTGCACCATCATCTCCTCTTCCTCCTTCACTGAAGTCCTGGTAATATTTCTCACTGGGGTCTGGAACTGTGAAGAAAACTGCAAATGTTTTAGACACCCTGTGTGAGCAAATGGTAAAAAGGGGAAATCAGGGATCCCACCTTGGCATATCTGTATTGCTTAATGCAGCATAGGCATGCTGATGTGTATGCAATAAACTTTCCCATGCCACTGCTGCTACTGACTACTACTAGTACTTCTATGACTGGACTGTAAATATAGAGGGCTATTCCCTGTTTAGAAGAGACAGAATTAATAGAAAAGGTGGAGGTGTGTGCTTATATTTGAAAACAGAGCTAAATCCAGTTTTGCGAGGTGATATTAGTGAGGAAACTGGCCAAACTGTGGAGTCCATGTGGGTAGAAATCGAGACTAAATGTGGTGTGAAAGGTAAAAAAAAGTTGTTGGTGGGCATATGCTACAAACCACCAAATATCGATGACAATGATGAGGCCCAACTGCTATTGCAAATGAGGAAAGCTGCCCAGTTTGGGCATACTATAATTACGGGAGATTTTAATTATCCAGATATCAACTGGAAAAATGAGACCTGTCAGAGTGCTAAGGGTAGCAGGTTTTTGAACACGCTTCGTGAAAGCTACATGTCACAAATGGTGGGAGCGCCGACAAGAAATAACAATGTATTGGACCTAGTGATCACTAATAACACAGAAATGGTATCCAATATTAAGGTAAGAGAACATTTGGGAAACAGTGATCACAACATGGTTACATTTGAGATCTGTCTGGCAAAGCAAAAATGTATAGGTTCAACCAAAACTCTTAATTTTAAAAAAGCGAACTTCAAATTGTTAAGGGCCTCAATGCAACACATAGACTGGGATATTTTATTTAAAGGCAAAAATACTGAGGAAAAATGGTCAGAATTCAAATTTAGGTTGCAGAAATGTACCCAACTGTATATACCAATGGGGAACAAGTGCAAAAGAAGTAAGTCACAGCCAATGTGGTTAACTGCACATGTAAAGAAGGAAATGGCAAGGAAAAAAAAAGCATTCAAATTATTTAAGTCAGAAGGAACTGAACAATCTTTCTTAAAATACAGGGAGTGCAACAAAGATTGCAAAAAGGCAATTAGGGTAGCAAAAATAGATAATGAAACTCGAATTGCAA
The DNA here is from genome assembly GCA_037306005.1 of Rhinophrynus dorsalis. Classification (NCBI taxonomy): domain Eukaryota; kingdom Metazoa; phylum Chordata; class Amphibia; order Anura; family Rhinophrynidae; genus Rhinophrynus; species Rhinophrynus dorsalis. The sequence goes on along the minus strand of CM074723.1, from coordinate 92,906,483 downwards.
GGGAAAGCAAGACTAATCCAAAAAAGTTTTTCAAATATATAAATAGCAAAAAACTTAAGAGGGAGTGCATTGGACCATTCAAAAATGAGATGGGTGAGTTGGTTAGTGAGGATAAGGAAAAGGCCGATGTTTTAAACACTTTCTTTGCATCAGTATATACAAGGGAGCAAGGAATGGTAGAAGAGCCTCCGCAAGTAACAAATAAAACAATACAATTAATAGATATTGGGTTAACTCAAGGAGATGTCATGGGAAGACTGAACAAAATTAAGACCGACAAAGCACAGGGTCCTGATGGTATACATCCAAGGGTTCTTCAGGAACTCAGTGCAGTGTTAGCAAAACCCCTATATTTACTCTTTAAAGATTCTATTACCACAGGCTCAGTGCCACAGGATTGGCGAAGAGTTAACATAGTGCCTCTATTTAAGAAGGGAACTAAAACAGAACCTGGGAATTATAGACCAGTGAGTTTGACCTCTGTAGTGGGAAAACTATTAGAAGGCATAATAAGGGACTATATTCAGGATTACAACACAAAAAATAAGATCATTAGCACGAATCAACATGGTTTTATGAAGAATAGATCATGCCAAACTAATCTTTTCAGCTTCTATGAGGAGGTAAGCAGCAACCTTGACAATGGCAAGGCAGTAGATGTAGTATATCTAGACTTTGCAAAGGCATTTGATACAGTACCACACAGAAGGCTGGTGTATAAAATAAGGAAATTGGGGCTAGGAGATAACCTTTGCTATTGGATACAAAACTGGTTGAAGGATAGGGAACAGTGTGTGGTTGTAAATGGAAAATTCTCCAGTATAGTTAAAGTGGAGAGTGGAGTACCTCAGGGTTCAGTATTGGGTCCGCTGCTTTTTAACATGTTTATAAATGACCTGGAAATAGATATAGAAAGCAAAATATCAATATTTGCAGATGATACTAAATTATGCAAAGTCATTAATTCAGAACAGGATATTTTCTCTCTACAGAGGGACTTACATACAATGTCAGATTGAGCAAACATGTGGAATATGAAGTTTAATGTGGGGAAGTGTAAAGTCATGCATTTGGGAGGAAACAATCCCAAGGCTACTTATAAACTTAATGGAATAATTTTAGGTGACTCGTTGCTAGAAAAAGACCTGGGTATCCTTGTCAACTACAAACTTGGAAACAGTGACCAGTGTCATACAGCAGTAGCAAAGGCAAACAAAGTCCTGTCTTGCATAAAAAGAGGTATTGAAGCAAGAGTGGATAACATTATTTTGCCATTATACAAATCATTGGTAAGACCTCACCTTGAGTATGCAGTGCAATTTTGGGCACCGGTTCTGAAAAAGGATATACTAGAACTAGAGAGGGTACAGCGGAGGGCAACAAAATTAATTAAGGGAATGGAGGACTTGACATATGAGGAACGACTAAACAAACTTGGTTTATTTACTCTAGAGAAAAGACGACTAAAAGGAGACCTTATCACATTGTACAAGTATATGAGAGGTCAATACAAGGATCTCTGCGGTGAGCTATTTATTCCAAGGCCTGATCAGGTGACCAGGGGACACCCCTTGAGATTAGAGGAAAGGAGGTTTAAACTTCAGCAGAGGAAGGGTTTTTTTTACGGTAAGGTCTGTCAAATTGTGGAATTCATTGCCCAGGGAGGTAGTTATGGCAGATACAATGGATACATTTAAGAGAAGATTAGATACATTTCTTTCAAAAGGGAACATACAGAGTTATACTGTTTATCAGTAGGCTGATCGGGAAGGTCTGATAAAGACTAATTTAATTGGTAGCAGGAAAGCTATAAAATTCTCAGTTACTGAGGTATGAAGCGAAGGTTGAACTTGATGGACTTGTGTCTTTTTTCAACCTAATTTACTATGTTACTATGTATGACCCCTCTGAGAAGACCAAATTGGCTGCAGAGACCCCCACCAGCCAGGAACAATCCCCCATCAGTCTTTACAGCTACCACCACCAGTGTCTCCTCCCCTCTCAACTTTTACACACATCCAAAGTGTTCCCACTCAGTCCCAAATCCCTTCACCAATGTAATTACTCCCTCCAGACAGCAATTTTATTTGGGCACGAATATGGCAATTTGTGTTCACACATTGCACCCTTTGTGGAGATGACATGGAAATGTTGTGGAGACAAACAGGATGCAGGATATAAGGAAACACCTAAGAACCATAAGGCAGAAAATGAAAACAGAGGGCAGTTTTGAAACTATGTGTGAGATATTAGCAGGTGGAAAATAAGTGGTATACTCATACTTATTAGCTAACTGGATGATAACTTCACAACCGGTATATTGCAACAAGGGTTAACCCGCCCCTGTACAGGTACTCTGGGCTTAACCCTTTGAGTGCCAGAGTGGTACGGAATGCATTGCTTTGCAATGCATTGTGCACCACTCTGGCACTCAAAGGGTTAACAGCAACAATGTTCCTAGTAGAAAAGAGCAATCAAAAATAATGGATGGTTTTATTATTCAAAAAATTATAAAAACATTTAAAAATCTCTAACGAGTTTCAGGATCATAAGACCCTTTCTTCAGAATGTTTGAAGAAGCCATGCATCCTGCAGAATATGAGTTCCTGTTAGTGGGGAGGGTTAATTATTTTTATAAATGTATTTATTTTTGGTTCTTATTTTCTTTTCTTTTTTTTAATAATTTGTGTGAATGTGGCTGCTGCCAAGCTGAGTCATATATATTTTTTTCTTCATACATTTATTTTGCTTAACCCCGTAAGGACGAAGGATGTACATCATGGGTAGAATGTGCCTAAAGGACTCATGAAGTACATGTACGTCCTGGAATACAGGGGTCCCCCCCCGCAGCTGCACACCACTTGGTGTTCCCTTATTCAGCGGTCCTTAACCTTTTGAGTGTTAGAGAGGTACTCAACGCATTGCTGATGGCCAGCTCAAGTGTTACAGCCTTATCCCATTAAAAATCTCCACAGAAGGCCATGTCTTCTAAAGTATAACATTTTCCTTGAAGCCCACCCCTCACCTCTCCAGAGAGCATTCGCTACTTGGAAGGGGGGCATCCTGGGCTTTCTGGATGAGGTCATAATGGATATTTCTGTAACACACACTGCAGACAGCTCAAGGAATACATTTACACTCCTTAGATTACTTCTCAGAATTTATCACATTCCCATCCAACTCTATTGATTGGACAGGCCTTTTCATGACCTTTGCCTCAAATGCTAGACAGAGAGTGGGACTTTCTCAATTTAAAATTTGTCGACATTTGTTCCCCAGACCTATGTCTTCTGGGCCTGGTGGATGAGGTGTTTCCAGATACTCATAGACTCCTCATGGCTCTCTTTTTGTATGCTACAAAGGCCATTGCTCACAAATGGATTCAACTGTCCCCGCTTCTGTCTCTTTGTGGTTCGATTTGGTAAATAAAAATCTCTTCCCCCCTAAAAATATACCTTCCCTCCATCTTTTTTCTCTCTCCTTATTTTTCTTTTCTGTCTCTTTTTCCTTGCCTTTAACCTCACTTGCTCTGTTTTTCTTTAGAAGTTATTGAAAACTGAAACATTTTATCATGCAAAAGCTTTAGCAAAAAAGTCATGCATGACATGGTTAAACACACACATCTTATTCATCCCAAACTACAGAGTTTGACTCCCTGACTACACATCAGAAGTATAGTGGTGCGGGTCTGGGTTCTTCACCATCATCCCACTGGTGTCCCAGAGTGACACACTGTACTTCTTATATGTTCCACCAGCAGATAAATACAAAAATCAATGCTTGTACAAATGCTAGCTCAGGCTCAACTCATTCTACAGTCCTCTATGGTGCTTTTCAACACAACTTTCCTACTTTTAGGGATGACCAAGTACTGCCAGATAGCATCCTTGATCCACACATGACATCACAAACTTAATAGTATTGAAGTCCCTAGATGCCAAACACCACATTTTGACTATATGCTGAGTATGAACCCACTAAGGAAGAGCCTGTGACAATGCCTTTACTGGTGCCACTCAACTTTGTAACCTTCATTTCTTGCTAAGAGCCATCTTAATGCCTTGGGAAGGAACCACACTTAATACATATACAGGAGGCACCACTGGCTCTCCTTCACATCCCTTCTGTTGGTGATAGTGACCCCCTTCCACAGAGTGAATCACACTGTAGCTGCTCCTCTCTGATGCAGCCAATGAAATGGAACCCAGGGAGTCTTTTGTCGACCCTATCAGTGTCAGGATTTGTAGGAAGGACTCAATTGAGGTTTGCTCTTTATGTAATTTTTCATAAAGAATCTGCTTTTCTAATTAGGAATTTATAATAGTGTAAAAGTCTGCCACTGGGTAGTCTTCCTTGTCCACTAGATCTTTGCCTCTCACTCTCTCTCAAATGGAGTATTTCACATGGCATAATTCCCTTCCTTGTTCACAGGCCAACACAGTGGAAGCAAACCAGGTACAAACTTTCTAGCCACATTAATAGAAGGCAAGTCTAGTCCAGTTTTTTGAAGACAAACCCAAAGAAAAAAACTGCATTTAAACAGCTAGAGTGCAAGAAAAGTTTGAGCCAAAAGAAAACCACAGAATATTTATGCATATATTTATTTAATTTAATATAGTTATTTATGCAAACAATGTGCTGCAGTATAAAGGGGTAAAATGTAGTACATGTACATTAACATTCTGTGTTTTTGCCATATAACTATATTTTGATCTTTGGATGTGTTTACAAAAACCTGCACTGGAATTGTATATTTGGAAGTCTGTGCAGTTATTGATTCAAGCATCTCTCCCATCCCCAGGTGCAATGTGTATTGTCAAAGAGACTCTCTCCATTATAAAGAGTAAAACAGGAAATATTCAGCTTATAGGACAAGGCAAATAAAGAGTAGGACATGTAATGGGGTACCTTGGGGTGGTGACAAGCTTAATATACTATGGCTATATAATGCAACTACAACCTCAATTTTAATAGAGATTATATTCATGCAATATAATGCAGTTTAAATAATTAATATTAAATAGGCTAGCCCATTCATAAACTCATAGAGAGCGTCTGTATCTTGTACTTTCGCTTTACTGCTGTAGGATCTGCAGATTTAACATATTAATCAGAATCCATTGTATCAGCAGTTTATCCTGTGTCTCTAGTCTGATCAGTTGCTCTTAAAGGCTCATAAAGTCTCTGTTGAAGTATAGAACAGATAATCCCACCATCTTTCTGTCATCATCCTCATGGTCTGTGCGCCAACATCACTTTGCAGTTTCACAGCCTGCACCCAAAATTCTGAGTGGCTTCCCAAGTCCAGTTCTTTTCATGTCATACACACTATCTTCGAGACTGGATTCCCTCCAGTAAACTCAATTTGAGTCCTGCATTAGGCAGTAAATATAACACCCTTTTGACTTGAGGTGTGTGTGGGGGTCTGAAATCTAATTATTTTTGGGTCATTCTGAGTGCACATGACTGCCTATGTGCACGAACATACATAATAAAAGCCCAATCCCCCCCAGTAACACATGGACAACTATCTGGGAAGGAAAAGGCCACAGCTTTATTAAACATAACAATAATAAAACGTTAAGCCTGCATCTCAGCAGATGCCGAGTGGCACGATTAACACAATCAACAAACAAGAGTCTCTGCCCCCACTCGTGCTGTTAGCCTGCGAGCGGGGGGGCTAACTCCCCAAAAACCCCGTTAGGGTAAATACAGCTCAAATAAACTACCTGGCGAGGACCCGCCACCGCAGCTCCCCTAATGGGAGCAGCGCCCCACCGCAGCCAGAGCTCTTTCAACCCCTTCCTGAATACCCACGTTAAAGATGTCCAGGCCGATAGGATTGAGATGTACGCCATCTTTCCTACGAAATAGGGCCAAATTAGGCCCTTCCAACTCCCTGTGGCATATCGCAATCCCACCAATCCTGGACACAAAACGTGACACGGACACATTCAACTTACGCCTACACCGTTCTAAAGCCCGAATGTCTCTGGCACCCAACCAGCGCAGTCTGGGGACCACTTCCGACCAAACCACCACAAGATGGTTAAACAAGGCATAAAAGTGGGCAATATCCTGTTTAATGGTATTGATGAGATCCACCGTACGAAACTCACCCAGGTCATTGCCACCCGCATGGATAACAAGAACGGTAGGTCCCGAGACAACATTGCGGATAAAAAGACATTCCTCCCTATGAGTAACCCATCGAAGACCCCTAATGCCCCTCCAGTGGATCCTGGCAACTGATGCGGGAAAACCCAAATCTCGACCGTAAACCCTGGCTTCAGCGCGTCGAGCCGCCCAGTATATGAAAGAGTGACCCAGGATCCATACCATAACCGGAGGAGGACCTGAAAGAAATCAAAAAAGTAAATGAGGACGGACATATGAACGAAAACGGGAAGAATCCCACCAGCCTATAGCACTAATCTCCGCATCTGAAAACCCCGCCGACGCCGCGGCAGTAGCAGCACCGATCCGAAAAGAGTGGGAAGAAAATTCACGCGACGGGAGACCAAGGCGAGATAAAACGCGCCGAAAAACGTACTGAAACTGGAAACGCGTGACCGGTGTACCCCCGAGGTGAACAAAAACCACCCCTGGAAAAGACCCGCGGAGCAACAAATAGTCTGACAAAAGGCGGACCGGACACCAAAACCCCGCAGACGGACCTATTACCACTAAACGACCTTTGCCCAACTGGTCCGTCTTAGATCTGCGCAACCAAATCTCCAGACTATCCCCGACAAAAGAAACGTCCGAAAGGGTTTAGCCCCTAGGCCGAGAAGAACATGGGGACACTACATCCCCCAAGCGAAAAGCTCCAAAAAATGCCAAAACAAACAAGGATCGGAATAAAGAAACTTCGTAGGAATCCCTACACACAACTGGAAGAGCCTCACAAATCTGGGAAAGTAAAGCAAACGAAACCGGTCTACGACGATCACCCACAGGAGCCGCCGACTGACGTCAACCCCTAGCAATGCGCCGAACCACAAAAGCCCTAGTAAGATCCGGCCAGCCCCACAAATTGAACAAGAAGGATAAAGCCGCCAAGCTACGCCCAACCGTGAATGGGCCCACCCCACGGAGCCTTAGCGCCGCCAAATAAGACAAAAGAGAAGACTCCACCGCAAAACAAGCGTCCGCCACTTGAGCCAGACGAAAAAAACCCCACCATTCCGTCCACACCGCCATGTATGATGACCGGGTGGAGGGAGCCAAGGAATGCAAAAGCAGGTCTAGTAGAATTCGGAAACGAGGTTCCATAACCGCTCCGGATAAGGTACACCGTCCTCCGCCGCTTCCGGAGCCAACAAACGGAACTGGGAAATCTGCAAACGGGATAAAGAATCCGCAATGGAATTATTCATGCCAGGAACATGGCGCGCCCTAAAACTAATGTTAAGCTGCAAGCAGCGAAGCACTAAGTGACGCAGCAAAGCCAAAACAGGAAGGGACGATAAAGTGGATCTGTTAATGACGTGAACCACGCTGAGGTTATCTGTCCAGAAAATTATGCGGCGGTCCTGAAAAGCTGAACCCCAAATTTCGACAGCCACGACAATAGGGAAACGCTCCAAAAACGTCAAATTCCGAACCAGGGAGGAAGACGACAAATCCGCCGGCCAACGACCTGCACACCACTGACCACACCAGTAAGACCCAAAACCGATGGACCCCGAAGCATCCGTAAAAAGCTCCAAATCAAAACTAGACAACTCGGCCTGCTGCCAGCACGTCTGGCCGTTGAAACCAGACAAAAACTCAAGCCAAACAGACAAATCATTCCGCATTCCCGACGTAACACGAATATAGTGGTGAGGAGCCTTAATACCTCGCGTAGAAAGAGAAAGGCGACGACAAAAAGACCTGCCCATGGGCATCACGTGGCAGGCAAAGTTCAGGTGGCCGAGCAATGACTGCATCTGGCGAAGAGACACTTTCTTGGACAATTTCACTCGCGACACCAAGGACAACAAGGCATCCAACTTCTCCTGAGGGAAACGAAATACCATAGCGTCTGAGTCTATCTCGATGCCCAAAAATGAAATGACAGTCTGCGGGCCCTCAGTCTTCTCCTCAGCAATAGGAACACCAAAACGGGACAAAGTATCCCGAAAACCAACCAATAGGCGATTGCACGAATCAGAATCCATGGGGACAACAAACAAAAAATCGTCCAAGTAGTGAAGCACCGAGTGTATGCCCACAACCTGACGCACAACCCAGTCCAAGAATGAGCTAAAAACTTCAAAGTAGTAGCAGGAAATGGAACAGCCCATGGGAAGGCACATGTCAAAGAAAAAAGAACCCTGCAAATAACACCCCAACAATGGGAAACAGTCTGGGTGAATCGGCAAGAGGCGAAAAGCGGACTCAATATCCGACTTTGCCTTCAGACAACCCTGACCAACGAACCGGACAAGGGATAAAGCACGGTCAAAGGAAGCATACAGGACCTTAGACTCTTCTTTATCAATCCCATCATTGACTGAGCCTCCCTTAGGGTAAGAGAGGTGGTGAATAAGGCGGTACTTCCCAGGGTCCTTTTTGGGGACAAGCCCCAGGGGTGAAACCCGGAAATCCCTAAATGGAGGGGAGTCAAAAGGACCCGACATGTGCCCCAGTTCCACCTCCCACAACAACTTGTCCCAAACCAAACTCTCCTTACCAAGGATCGATTTTAAATTACCCGACATAAAAACACCCTCAAATAGGAAAAAGGGGATCCAGAACCCATCATTGAAACCATCTCGCAAGATTGCTGCGTCTCTAAGATTGGGGTACCGGCTTAGCCACGGCTCCATCCCTAGAACGCTCACCGGGGTTATCGCCCTTAACAACCTCCCTGGTACCCGGCGCCGGGACAGGGAGGAGCTGGGACTATAGCGCTCCGGCGGCCGCGACCTGCGGGCCCGCCCGGAGCTCTGACCAGGGATTTCAAGGGGCACTTCCTGAAGAACCGGAACACTCACAGTCGCTGGAGGGCAAGCGGAGTCCAACAACTGGGCAAGCCAGGCGCCGCCGTCGCCCTGAGCCAGCGCCTGCACACAAGCCAACAGCGCTTCCATCAAGCAAGGTAACTGAAAACAGCAGAAAAAACACCTGTGCGGCTGTCTCGCTGGAACAATTAAACTGTGTAGACAGCCGCACGGGTAATATTTATAAACAAAAACTCCCACCCTGCCCACCTGCCCTGCCAGCCACTAGAAAACATTCAAAGGCAAAATATTGCCAAAGAATGTTCGCGCCAGCAGTCATGCCCTACCTCGACTTAAAATGCCGAGGAAGAGGTCTCTTTATGCACATTTTGGGCCAGATTCTATTGCAGGTGCTAAATGATAGCACCCGTTTTATCAAACATTTTCCTACTGAAGTCTAGGGGGAAAACCGGCGATAAAAGCAGAGATAAAATTAGCACCTGTAATAGAATCCAGCCCTTTGTGTGTGTGTGTGTGTGTGTGTAACAGAATCTAACGTGTGGTTCCAAAATAACAATAACTTTATTTTAGAATATGTCTTTTGCATTCACAGTCATTCTTTTTTTGTTTCCATTCTTCAGTCTCTCAGGGACACCCCAATCTATGAAATCTCCAGTATGGAGACATTTCATTCACAATACAATAGCTAAACATGTTGCTCTCTGTTGTCTCAGTAAAATACCTTTGAGCAGGGGAAAGCAGGATTACATTCAGGCACAGCCTTATTGAAATACCACCTGAACCATAACCATAGGTTTGACTGGGAGACACATGAGCAGCATGCCACAGGTGTGATGACTAGCAGCAGTAGAAGCACTCCTAGAGGTGCATAGGGGGCACATAATAGTAGTGTTAAAGAAGTGTCAGGGAGTGGGACAACATTGTCCTCACTAACAATAACACTCATGTCTCCTAATGCTGCTGTTGTTTAGATGCAAAACATGGAGGAAGATGATCCTGAGTTAACTGGAGTTAGTTGGAGGAATTATGGATTAGCTCTGTACCACCTTTGTTCATGATTATATTTAGATCTATATAAATATAACTGTTCAATTGAAGCTATAATTTACAGCATACAATTGCAGAATTTAATAATATACCACACACCAACATTAATCGCTTGCAAAGAATTTTAACCCTGTCTCTGCTCTAGGACTCCGTATTGAAGGATGACTGCTTCTCCCAAAAACAGTGATAGATCCAATAAAATGTATTAAAAAAACACTAAAAAATGATATGTATGAACACTTGGCTAATTATATATATTTCCAGCTTGAATCAATGCATTTCACAGTGTTACAGTGTCAAGACTCAGCCTATATTACCGATACACTAAGGGCTGTATTTTCAAAGAAGTTGCTTGTAATGACATTTCAAAGTATGGTGTTGTTGGACTCAGTGGTATTTTCAGAGAGTGTTGGTTGTGATCTGAAACGTAGTTGAAGTACGATTCCTGACTGAAATTGTCGTATGTAATGACAAAAAATTTGACATTTCTTCCACTTTTTTCTTAATGTACTTATTCTGTCATTTGAACGTTATTTTTATGTTGTATACTACAAATTTTCTTTTCCCTTTATGATGCTGTTGAATAGTTTAACAACACCCTTGCCACTTTGCCTGCCAGTTCTGGAGTTGTGTCATACACAATGAACTTTACTAGTTTTTTGTTGTATATTCTGTAGAAAATATGTTGTTCATGCATACAATTACTTATTTTTGTTGATCATACAACATATTTTTGGTTGTTATCCCTTTGAACATGTGGACCTAAGGGAGAAACAGCCCAATAATAACCATTTGCATACAACCTCACACTCACTGTGATAGGACAAGAGTTACTACAACTCTGCCATCAACACCTAAAATTGAAATTAAAGGCAACGTATCTCAATCTACTCCTTGCAGTTAAAGGCATATATTCAGAAGAATTATTCTTCAACCAAATGGAGCTTAGCAATAACATACACTATTTAAAAACCTTTTAATCACTGCAGTATGGCTAGAGACACTATGACTCAGCACACATCAGCTTGAGAAAAATATATAAATGTATAGAAAATAATAATAGTTCATTGCTTATCCTTAGCAACAGTCGGGGCACCTTTTTCTAATCTCTGAAATGTGCTGCGAAGTGAGGGAGACCTGCTATCTTCTGGCATTGCAGCTTGTGTCCAAGGCACTTTATTTTGCAATACTAACACTGTTCGTGATTAGTGGTTGATGGATTAGACTGTATAACCCATCTTCATACAGATGACAAAATCATTTTAGGAATTCTCTTTAGATTGGGCACCATTATCAATATTGTTGTGATGTGAGGGAGGCCTGCTGTCTGTCTGTATCGTGGTGCATGGTCTGGTTTCTTTCTTTTTGGCCACCATCAGATTCAGCAACACTCTTAGTGAGTCATAGGTTTTTGTTCATAGCGGCTCTGGGTTTACTTTTATGTCTCCCTATGAACAGTATGATGCCATTAGTTGCTGTATGCTAATATGTAGGTAGCACCTTGGGGGAACGTTTGAATAAAATAACCCTATAAATTTAGGGTTTCTATTTTTACCAGTTTGATTCCTTATAACATTGATTTATTCATTCCCTGATGAGATTTCAAATTTGTTTGACATATCCTAAAAACATGACCTGTGGTGCGCCTCTTGGGAAATGCATTACAGCCATGTCAAGCATTTAATAATCTGAGATACATATGCAATAAGATTTTCATGCTATATTGCCTATAAAAGACTGTTTATGCCAAGCTATCTCTGCAATTTTATCCTCAACAGAGACTCTGTGCCAGATACCTTGGCAAGTGCTGTTTGATAAACGTGAGTGTATTTCCCAAACAGATAAAAATGATATGACAGTAAAACAAAAAGATTGCAATGTTTTATTTCCAGTTTATTTCAGTGCATTTGAATATCCATATTATTTTATAACATATTACAAAATCAATCTGTGTGTAATTGTAAGAGTAAAATCTGAAATGGTGCCTTTTAAAAGAAATAGACTTAATGTGTGACCCGGTTACAATCAAGGGCTCATATAAGCACCAACCAACTCATATGACTCACACACATACATTAAAACTGACATTTTTACTAACATAATGCATAAGGCAAGACAATGTGCTGTGTGATGTGTAACAGCAGTAATACCAAGTTCTTTATGTTTCATCTTCTACTTGCCTTTATTTTCTTTTTATACATCACATACATTTCTTTAAAAGCTGTGGGTTCAAAGATGTGCCAGTGGCACTGAGGCTTAAAATATCAATGCACTAAAGAGCACTAGCCCACATAGTACAGGAACTGATGTAGGATTTTGTTTGAAGTCACCTTTGGGTGATGTGTTCAGGATTCACACTTAAAGTGATAGTAATGTTTCACAAAAACAGCAGCTCCAATTAATCTTCATAGTAATTGAGCCATAGAGAGTGTTATTTAATTACTGTGAGCATTGTAGTTCAAGAGTAATTGAATGCTAAAGTTTCCCCCTCCCACCCCTTTTACCTAGTGTAAGCCTCCAGTCCTCAGATGTGGAATTCAGTCCATAGACCAGACAGCTCACATCAAGGGTCAATATTCTACTGTGAGAACAATGAAAGCCCTGCCCCCCTTGACAGGTTTTTCAGCTTTTTCCCTTATCTTAATTGAAGATTGTCCCTCTCTGCAGTCTACCTGGACACTCCCTGCTGCTCTTAGGTGAGCAGTGTTATATCAGTAAAAGGGGCGGGAGGGGGAAAATTTGTCATTCAAATACTCTTGAACTACAACTCTGACAGAATTGAAATAACACTCTCCAAGGCCCAAATACTATGATGATTAATTAGATCTACTTTTATTATGAAACATTACTATCCCTTTAAGGAAATCTTGATGGACCGTACAAGTTAAAATGAATCAGTGTTAAAGAAAACTCTTGAAGGTGTTGAAAGCCATTATGTGCTCTAATACACACCCAGATTGCATTGAGAGTATTAAGTAAAAAAACACACACAAAAGCACAATAAATGTTTGTTTTTTAAATTGTAATAAAATGGTATTGTTTATAACTGTGATTCTCTAACAAGCAAACGTTTTACCTACTTGCGTGGGGAGAAGTTTCAAGCCCATTGCTTTCAAATTCATCTCTAACATACAAAATGTTAACCCTTTAAAAGAATAGTAATGTTTCACAGTAAAAGCAGCTCAAATTATTCTTCATAGTATTTGGGCCATGGAAAGTATTATTTCAATACTGTCAGAGTTGTAGTTCAAGAGTAATGATAAAGCAGCCCTCTCCCACCCCTTTTACTGATGTAACACTGCTCACCTCAGAGCAGCAAGAAAGTCCAGATGGATCTCAGAAAGGGACAATCTTCAGTGAGCATAAGGAAAAACCTGTCAGGGTGGGGCAGAGTTTTCCTTACGCTCACAGTAAGAGGATTGTCCCTTGCTGCGAGCTGTCTAGTCTTAGGACCAGATTCTACATATAAGGGGAGGTGGCTTACACTAGGTAAAAGGGACGGGAGAGGGATACTTTATCATTCAGTTTCTCTTGAACAACAACTCTAACACTATTGAAATAACACTCTCCATGGCCCAAGTACTATGAAGATTAATTGGAGCTGCAGTTTTTGTGAAAAATTACTATCCCTTTAAGATCCAGTGCAGTGTGGAACACATTTCTTCTATTTGTATTGTACACACCTCTAGCTCTTAAGAGAGCAGTAAAAAATATTTAATGGAAAATTATTAGTAAGAGTAAGTGTGATTTTCTCTGTCGTCCAATACAGGTTCCTGGTAATTTTGGGTAAGCGATCTGCCCCTTTAATTGTAGGCAGGAACAATTCCAGAATTGTATGCAGGGGGTGGAGCCTACCTTCCCTCCTTGGCTGCAGCTAGCCAACCAGCTCCAGAAAGATTTGTTCCTTGGTGAAGTCACAGGCAAAAGAACAGTTCTGCTATAGTTTTAGACATTTTTTTATTTTTCTGTTAGAAATGTAATACCACCATTAGGTGGATTACCATAACTGACAATGCCCTTAGATGTGGCTAGCTCAGTAACCAAGTGCTTTTTGTGGACCTTAAGCCCTGGGGGGAAAATCTTGGCTACAAGTTTTTTCCTCAGGAGTTGCCCACCGAGGCTTCTTCTTAATACATGGTAGTCTGAAGACAGAAGATCTGCAGGAAAGGTAAGCAACCCTTTGAGTGCTGCAGGTCCACATGTCCCACAGTGCCTCTCTGCACAGGGGTTTTACCTTTGGAGTTCCTATTGCACACTCCTGCACTCATTGTGTCTATCTGTATGTCTGTTGGGTGTTTTAGAGCAGGTTTATGTGGTACTTTAACCCTTTAGCTGCTGGTTTTGCATCTTTTGGGGGGGTTTCTGACACTTTTCCTACTGGTTCAGTGTTTTTTTTGGATATCCTTACATGTTCTAGTGATGTTTAATGCATTTTTATTTTACTGTTTCAATTTTGTAAAATTTGAGGGCGCACTTTACCACATAGGCGCCATTGCTCCATTCACTCCTATGGGACTGTACATTTTGGGACATATCTCTGCAACCGCTCCACCTAGCAACTTCAGAGATGGCTCATTTGTATTGTCTGTCCTTGCTCTATCATCTGGTTCATGTTTCTAGTGTGTTGGGGGGCTCAGGGGGCTTCAGGCACTGTTGGGTTACTTTTTCTGGGGAAACTACATTTCCCATGAGCGCTTACTTCGTGCGCTCATTTCCGATTGGCTCCAGCCGCAGCAGCCATTTTGTGCCATTTCCAGAACGAGTATCCTATGCAGGGCTTGGAATCTCCTTATCTCCTCTGCTTATTAACCCTTCGCCTGCCAGATTAGTCTGTTTTAGTGATTTCTGGGTTTAAACTTTAATCCTACACACTGTTATTGGGTGATTTCTTCTACTGTAATGTTTTTTGACACTGTGAGAATGTCTAATCTGTTGGAGCTTGGGGCCACACCTAATACTAAGGATGCTGGGGTCTCTGTATCCCCCATTGTGCATTGCTCTTCCTGTCATTCAGGGTTACCTAGAGAATTCTCTGGTCATTTATGCCCAGTATGTTCTGATGTCCCTGAGTGTCTCCCAGGGACCTCCAGCCATGCATTAGAGCCAGTTTGGGTGCAAGAGTTCAAGGCTGCTACTAGAGACCTTAGGTCTACATTGCAACTCTTTCCATCCCAGTTACAGGGGTTCTTCCATTCTTGGCACACCCCCTGTTCCGTCAAGTCTTCCCTGCCAAAACCACAAGGAGTACCTGATGCATCAGATTCCTCTGAGGAGGAACTCCTGGTAGATTCAAATGTTGAGGAATGTTCTGCTGTGGGCTCCTCTCAGTTTTTTGGGGACCCCTTTGAGGCCGATCCTGAGCCCTCGGCCTTATCAGGGCTGTTTTAACTACCCTAAACATTCCCTTAGTTCAGGAGGTTCCTTCTGATCCCTCTGATGTGTTTCAGGAGCCTAAAAAGCCCCTTACTTGCTTTCCACCTAACCCCACTCTTAACCGCCTTGTGTCTGAAGAGTGGAAATTTCCGGACAGGAAACCTTCTGTGTCCAAGAAATTTGCCAAGCTTTATCCCTTCTTTGAGGCAGTGCTTGCTTAGTGGGTTCATCCTCCCAAAGTGGATGCTCCTATCTCCAGGTTATCTAAATTGAATTCTTCACTCACAACTTCTCTGCTCCCATGAACTTTTTTCATTCCTCCGCTCCCTATCACCACCATCTCCTTCTACCCCTGCAAAAAAGCCCCACTGCTTCAAATCTCACTCTCACCTTATGTCCCTGTCCCTTCTCCTCCTACTTGCTGCAGGTGACATCTCACCTAACCCAGGCCCCCCTTCTATTCTCTCTTGTACCACAGAACCCACTCACACGCGCAACACTCACAACCTAATAACCGTACCCCGTCACCTAACCTACTCCCCCCCCTTTTGTTTTGGTCTCTGGAATGCCCGCTCTGTGTGTAACAAACAAACAGCTGTTCACGATCTGTTCATTTCTCACTCCCTAAACCACCTTGCCATCACTGAAACTTGGCTCACATCATCAGACACTGCCTCCACTGCCGCACTCTCATATGGAGGCCTTCAATTCACACACACACCGAGGCCTGGCAACAGACAGGGAGGGGGAGTAGGCATCCTGCTGCCCCCTAACCATATATTTCAGGTACTCCCCACTGTTCCCTCTCTCTCCTTCCCTACATTTGATGCTCACACACTTCGCCTCTTCTCTCCCTTCCCCCTGCGTGTCGCTGTCATATACAGGCCACCTGGTCCCACTGCACAATTCCTTGATCACTTCACCTCCTGGCTCCCTCACTTCATGTCCTCTGATGTCCCTACTCTCATCATGGGTGACTTCAACATCCCTATAGATAATCACAACACCCCCCCTGCCCTCAAACTCCTCTCCTTAACAACCTCCTTAGGCTTATCGCAGTGGACCAGCTCTCCCACACACAGTGATGGTCACTCCCTCGACTTGATCTTCACTAACCTCTGCTCGGTCTCCAACTTCTCTAATGTCCCCTTTCCCCTCTCTGACCACCACCTCCTCACCGGTAACCTCATCATACCACGCAAACCCATCACCCCCGCCACAATCAAGCGCATGCGGAGAAATCTGCATACTCTTGATAAGCAACAATTTTCCACCTCCCTGCAGCCTCTTCTCAACCCCATCCTCACACCTACTTGCCCAGACAAAACTACTGCTCTCTACAACAGCACTCTCACTTCGGCCCTTGACATCGCTGCACCTGCAACTCCACGCCACCCACGCACAACTCCACTACAACCCTGGCACACAAGACTAACGCGATACCTCCAAAGGTGCTCATGCACTGCTGAAAGGCACTGGAGGAAATCGCGCTCCACAGCTGACTTCACACACTACAAATTCATTCTCCGTTCGTATAGCTCTGCCCTCTCCCTGGCTAAACAGTCATTCTTCTCCTCTCTAATTTCTAATCTTTCCTCCAACCACAAACGCCTTTTCTCAACCTTCACATCTCTTCTAAACCCACCAACACAAACACCTTCCACTAACTTCTCTGCCCAAGATCTCGCCAACCACTTCAAGAACAAGATTAAATCTATCAGACATGACATTTCATCACTACCACCCCCACCCAGCCAGCCCAGCCCTGTCGCCTCTCCCATGTACACACTAAGCTCCTTCCCACCTGTCACTGAGGATGAAGTCTCCCTTCTCCTCACTCGCTCAAACCTAACCACATGCCCTCTCGACCCAATCCCATCTTAGCTCACCCAAGAACTCTCCCCTCTACTAACTCCAATCCTTACTCACTTATTCAACCTCTCTTTGTCAACCGGCACCTTCCCAACCTCTTTCAAACATGCACTAATCACTCCCATCGTAAAAAAACCCTCCCTGGACCCAAACTCACTGTCAAATTACCGGCCAATTTCCCTACTCCCGTTCGCCTCCAAGCTTCTCAAGTGCCTTGCATATAGCCGGCTCACTAAATTCCTCTGCTCCCATTCCCTGCTAGATCCCTTGCAATCTGGATTCCGCCCTCATCACTCCACTGAGACTGCCCTCACTAAAGTGGCCAATGACTTGCTCTCAGCCAAGTCAAAAGGCCACTACTCCCTTCTCATTCTTTTGGACCTGTCAGCCACCTTTGACACATTTGATCACCCACACCTCCTCCAAGCCCTCCACTCCCTAGGTCTCTGCGACACTGCACTCTCCTGGTTTTCATCTTATCTCTGCAACCGCTCCTTCAGTGTTTCCTACTCCGGCTCCACTTCCCCACCCCTCCCACTGTCTGTTGGTGTGCCCCAAGGATCAGTACTGGGACCCTTGCTCTTCTCAATCTACACTGCTTCCCTTGGAAAACTAATAAACTCCTTTGGGTTTCACCATCATCTCTATGCTGATGATACCCAAATATATCTTTCCTCCCCAGACCTCTCCCCTTCCCTCCTATCCCGAGTGTCTGACTGTCTGTCTGCTGTGTCTTCCTGGATGTCCTCCCATCAACTCAAACTTAACCTTGGCAAAACTGAACTAATTCTCTTCCCTCCATCTACAACCAGCCTTATCCCAAATATTACCCTCACCGTTAACAACACTTCCATCACACCAACCCCTACAGCACGCTGCCTGGGGATCACATTTGACTCTGCCCTATCCTTCATTCCTCACATCAAGTCAATCTCCAACTCATGCCGCCTCCACCTCCGCAGCATCTCTAGAATCCGACCCTTTCTTACAGAAGACACTACCAAAATTCTAATCCAAACACTCATCATGTCCCGTCTTGACTACTGTAACTCTTTACTAATTGGCCTGCCTCTCACCCGACTAACCCCACTACAGTCCATAATGAACTCTGCTGCAAGACTAATCTACCTCACTCATAGCTTCTCTAACACCAAACCCCTCTGTCAGTCCCTACACTGGCTCCCATTAGCATACAGAGTAAAATTCAAAACTCTGGTGCTAATTTATAGAGCCCTCACTAACACTGCACCCCCCTATAGTTCATCTCTCATTTCCAAATATACTCCCACCCGCCATCTTCGCTCTGCACATGACCTTCTGCTCTCCACATCTCTTATCACATCCTCCCACTCCCGCCTACAGGACTTCTCCCGTGCTGCACCTGAGCTGTGGAATTCCCTCCCCCGCCCCATCAGACTCTCCCCCAGCCTTCAAATCTTCAGACGCTCCCTGAAGACTCACCTCTTCAGGGAGGCCTATCAACTGCCTCCATAAACATCATCACCAAGATTCACCCCTTGCACGGACTACTGCACTCAACGGCACTTCTCACACCCACCCACTGACTGGCAGTTCATGTGGCAGGAGGCACTTAAACGCAATAGCACTTACTCCTTCTGTATCAAACCTACCTTCCTCTAGACTGTAAGCTCTCACGAGCAGGGCCCTTTGATCCTCCTGTTCTCCACATCTGATTGTACTATTTAATACCTCTGTATGTCTATTCCCAATTGTACAGCACTGCGGAATTAGTTGGCGCTATATAAATAAAGAATAATAATAATAATAATAATCTAAGTCTACTGTCTTGCCATTTTCTGATGCGTCAGCTCTGAAAGACTGGACTGACAAGAAACTTGAGGTTTCCCTCAAATCCATTCTTGCCACTGCTGGTACTGCCATGCATGCAGCGTTCACTGCGGCATGGGTGAACCGGGCCATTGCGGTCTGGACTGAACAGCTCACCCTGGCTGTCCGTCAGGGTGCTCCTACTTCGGATATGTTGCAGCTTCTTGCCAACATTTCGGAGGCCCAGCACTATGTTTCTGCTGCCTTGTTTGATGCCATCCGTTTGGTGGCTAGGGTTTCTACCCTGTCTGTGGTTGCCAGATGGGCTTTTTGGCTCAAGATCGGGACTGCTAACACTGCTAACCAAGAAAGCCCTGCTCTCCTTGCCTTTTCAAGGCACTTCATTGTTTAGGCCAGATCTCAAGGATCTGATTAGTGAGGCCACAGGGGGTAAAAGTACCCTTCTGCCTTTGGTCCCCAGGAAGAAAACGCCGATTAAGCATAATCGGTATTTTCGTTCCTTTCAGACTGAGACACGCCTGGTGAACCAGGTGGTTCCCTCTGCTCCGCGTACCTCCTCCAAGCCCAGACAGCAATGGAAACCCAAGGTCTCCTCCAAACCCAAGGCTTCCAAGCCTTCTTCGGCATGACTCACTGAACCCGGGTCCCCACTCTGCTGTGGGTGGCCGTCTGCGTCACTACCACAGCATCTGGGAGGATTCAGTGGAAGACCCATGGGTTTTACAGGTGGTGGAGGAAGGATACAGGATCCCTTTCGTCTCTCTTCCTCCCTTTCATTTCTTTCCTTCTAATACGCCTCAGGGCACGCCAGCTGTTCAACGGCACTATTCAGGCTCTTCTGGACAAGGATGTTCTAGAGCCGGTTCCAGCTCAGGACAGAGATATGGGTTTTTACTCAAACCTCTTTGTGGTCTCCAAAAAGGATGGTAGTTGTCACCCTATTTTGGATTTGAAGGATCTCAATTCCTTTGTGATCTGGACTCATTATCACCAGGAGTCTCTACGGACGGTGATTGCACACGCAGGCAGAACCCATGACCACCAATCCTAATAGCCCACCCAAAAAACTTGTATCTATCTCATATAAACGTATTCAACATAAGTAATAGATGATGATATATGACCTATTATAGTTTTCTAAATCAGACAATACATGAACTACACATAAATTCAATATCCTCTCAATGTAGATGGAGTATTAATTGATGGTAACAACTCCACAACGCACGTGCTTAATCTTATATATGAAATAAGATGACAACCAATCCTGGGTAATAGTCCATCAAATTCATTCAAAGTATGGCAGTCAGAGGGTTAATTCCTTATATCATACGAAGCAACAACAGTGACATAACGGATAAGAGTAAGTAATTAGTGTGCACACATAGCATAATAGTAACAGCACAATAAGGGTAGCATAGGGTTAATGGAGGGTTAATAGCATTCCTAGCAGTCACTTGGATAATAAAGCAACTATGTCTGGCATCTTATTATCTTCTCTGTATATAATACTTCATATCAGTCAATAGATACATCTCACCAATCCTGGTTTTCTGCATCAATACTTCATGTTTCAATCATCGTATTTCCAGAGTCTCAGCCACTCACTAGTTGCAAACATAGAAATCTTCAGTCCATAATCAGATCAGTCAGATCAGTCCACCCTCACAAACTACCTCCATCTTCAGTCTTTATCCACTGATAGCCACAGATTGTCTCCTGTTGTCACTTCAGATAATGCAGCCAGAGACCTCCCCAGAGATTTAGAGGAACTGGTCTCATATTTTATCCTAACTGACTCCTGAATCCATGAGAGACCTTCCTTCAGGGAGCACCTGCTGAGGCATCCCATCCATTTAACTCCAAGCTTTTCGTCCCCACCCATACCTCCCTCTCCTCCCATGCCTCCTAGTCTCGAAACCTCAGGTGATGTGGAGCCCATGCAGCTTGGGTTCACTCACATTTCAGTTGCGGAAAGGGTTTTGAAGTGGAGGGAAGGCCTGTGTCTTTACTGCTGTTAGGCAGGGCACATACTGTGAAGTTGCCCCACACATCTGGGAAACGCCTGCACCTAAGGTCCTATAGGGGACAGACCTTAGGGGGCGTCTCAGCGTTCCCGGCTATCCACATGGATAAACCACTAGTCTCCATTGGGCTCTCTTGGGGCATCGTCTCCGGTGCAGTGGGCCTCTTTTTAGACAGTGCCTTTATCCAGAAGCACTCCATTGCACTGCAGCTCCTTACCAAGAATTCTGTGATGTATTAGATAAGGGCCGGGCTGGGGGGCTCCCACCTCACCGCCCATACAATTGTACCATTGAACGACAACTGGGTGACATACCTCCTTGAAGTCGAGTCTACCCTCTTTCTATTGTGGAGAATAATGCCATGGAGGATTATGTTGCGCATGCGCTGTGCCGGGGGTTCATCCACAAGTCCTCCTCTCCTGCTGGGGACAGACTCTTCTTCGTTAAGAAGTGGAGAACTGAGACCCTTTATTGAATACAGGTGGCTCAATCGTATCATGGCTAAAAATGCCTACCCTATTCCACTTGTTACTGATCCGTTGGATCGATTGAAAGGGCCCAAGGTATTTATTAAGCTCGACCTGCGAAGCGTATATAATTTGGTACGGATAAAGGAGGGCCACAAATGGAAAACCACATTTAACACCAGGAGCGGGCATTATGAATACCTCATAATGCCCTTTGGTCTCTGCAATCCTCCTGTGGTTTTCCAGGAATTCCTAAATGTTTTCCTCTGGGATATGCTCCAGCAATGCGTGATGTATACTTAGACGACATTCTGATCCATTCCTCCTCCATGGAAAGCCACCACACAGATGTAAACCGATTTATGCAAATATTAATAGAAAATAACCTATTTTGCAAATTAGAGAAGTGCGAGTTCCACCACAAACAGGTCACTTTCTTGGGGTACGTAATTTCAGAGATTGGCTTCACTATGAACCTTGAGAAACTCTTGGCTGTTCTCGAGTGGCCGTGACCCGTAGGTCTCCGCTCTCTTCAACGTTTCCTTGGGTTCGCTAATTACTACAGGAAATGTATCTGCAATTTTTCCTCTATTTTAAAACCCCTTAACGATGTGACCAAAAAAGACGGTAACTCCACTCATTGGTCCCCAGAAGCCATCAAGGCATTTGAGTCCCTAAAAGCTGCTTTTGCCGCAGCACCCATTTTAGCACACCCAAAACCCGAGCTTCCATTCGTACTTGAGGTCGATGCATCTGAGACAGGAGTAGGCGCCCTCCTGTCTCAATGTCCTACTCCTGAGAGCCAGTTGCACCCTTGTGGGTATTTCTCCAAAAAGCTAAGTCCTGCAGAGTGCAACTATGAAATTCGCAACTGTGAGCTGCTGGCGATAATACTTGCTCTCAAAGAATGGAGGAATTTGCTCGAGGGAATTTCCATGCTAGTCCTAATCCTCGCGGGTCATAAAAACCTTACCTACCTGTCCGAGGCTAAGCACTTGTCTCCAAGACAGGCCAAATGAGCCTTATTTTTGTCTTGATTTAATTAGGTGGTCTCGTACCTGCCAGGTACCAAAAATGTCCGGGAGGATGCCCAGTCTAGACAGTTCTCGGGCACTAAAGAGGAGAGTCATCCTAGTCCTGTTATTCCTCAGGACAAAGTACTGGCCACCATACGTACCAGAATAACATCTCCTCTTGAGAAGAAAATATGGGCCGCCCAAGTAGATGCACATCTTGAGACTCCCTCTGGGCCCTGTTTTGTGCCTATAACAACCTACCATAATACTAAGTCAGCAGGGCATCCCGGAATAAAACAGCTTCTTTGGTCGGTTTCCCGTCTCGTCTGGTGGCCAGAACTTAACAAAGATATTGCTGCTTTTGTCACTGCCTGTCCAGTCTGTGCACAGACCAAATCACCTCGTCACCTTACATTAGGCCTTCTCCAACCCGTACCCAATGGGGAGAAGCTATGGTCACACCTTGCCATGGACTTCATAGTCAACCTACCTCTGTCAAATGGTAACACAGTCATCCTCATGGATTCACTGCATACCATTCAAAAATCTCCCATCTGCTAAAGAGTTGGCTACGATCTTTATCAAAGAGATCTATTGGCTACACGGGGTTCACAAAGTCATAGTTTTTGACCGGAGTAGCCAGTTTGTCTCGAGATTCTGGAGGGCCTTCTGTGTGCAACTAGGTATCCAACTTTCTTTCTCCTTGGCCTGTCATTCACAATTGAATGGGGCCGCGGAAAGGGCTAATCAGGCCTTGGAGCAGTTCATGCGGTGCTACAGCTTCAAGATTTGGTCCACTGGAAGGGGTGCAGTCCAGAAGAGCAGTCATGGGTTCCAGCCGTGTGCATGCCCCCTCCCTCCTCCGTGCTTTCCATGCACACTTTTCCCATAAACCTGGTCCTGCCCCACGGCGGGGGGGGGTGTTGTTGTTGAGGGGGGGGTTACTGTCAAGGTTTGGCTGAGCTGCTCTAACTCTGGTGTAGATTCTGCTGTCTGAGCTAATCTAGTACTCTGCTATCCATTGCTGCTGCCTTCTGAGTTCCTGGGTCAGGCTGCATGAGCTGACCTCTCTGTGATTACTCACCTGACTGTTATCAGCCAACCCTCTCAGGGTATTTAAAGCAGCTTGGCTCACTTCCTGATTGTCCTTGTGTTTGTTGCTGGCTGCTGTGGATTCTCCTGTGCTCCTGTTTGTCTGTCTATGATCTGGCTTCCTCTGATGATCCTTCTGGCTCCTGACTTCTGACTTGTTCCTGACATCACTGACTCCTGTGTTCCTGACCCCGGCTTGTCTTTTGGTTTATGCTTCTGGATCATCGTTCTGCTTTGCTTGTTTTTTGTTACTTTAATAAAGATGTTTTGCATTTTATATTTTTTTGTGTCTGGTCCCTGGTCCCTAACAATTGATAAGTGAAAAAAATATTATGGAGTCCAGTTGTTACGGTTCAGTACACTCAGAAATGGAAGGTCTTGGTAAAACACAATTTTATTTGCACACAATGAATAACAGTAACCCTCATGGGTCCAGCATACAGAAAAACGGTAAACTGACACAAGACAGGTTACAATGGTATGATTAACCCACACGGGTCCAGTATGTAGAACAAATATACAGTACTGACACAGGTCAGGTAAATCACGATTGACACAGTGTAAATATGACCAAGAGAAATTAATTAAGCCAGAGTTGGCCCTAGTGTTGGAAGGCCCAATGTAACTCTCTATGCAGACAGTCACAACAGTGACTGACAAGTATGCAATGGGTTAAGCCAGCGTAGATCTGGCTAAGGCAACAAAGTAGGAAGGCTGCCTGAGTGAACGCCCACCGTAGACTACAAACAAGCGTGAGTCAGTGTTTAGTGCAGTAGGATAACATGCGCCCAACTGAGACTTCAGACTCATATACGAATGCCCAGCACTGCCCCTGAAGGGGTTAACAAACGCTCCGGTCTGCAGAAGGGAAGTAACCTGAGGCGCCCAACTGAATCCAACCTCAGGAAATGGCAGAAACAGACCAAGCGAACGTGGTGTGAATCAGAATAGACAGGAGGGTAACACAGGGCACAATGTGTAAGCGGATCAAGGACTGGACTACAATGCGGAACCGGAGCTCTGGCAAGACCACTGAGCGTGAGCAACAGCAAGAGTGGAGTGGCTAGCGAGCAGGTACAGTACAGGAGCAGGAACTTCAACCCAGCTGGGTCGGTACACGGAGC
This sequence comes from Rhinophrynus dorsalis, assembly GCA_037306005.1. Lineage (NCBI taxonomy): Eukaryota > Metazoa > Chordata > Amphibia > Anura > Rhinophrynidae > Rhinophrynus > Rhinophrynus dorsalis. The sequence goes on along the minus strand of CM074723.1, from coordinate 92,881,705 downwards.
AGGAACGTCAGCCAGGCCAGGTCAATACAGGAAGCAGGAACGTCAGCCAATCCGGGTCGGTACACAGAGCAGGGACGGTATACAGTCAGAGTAGCCTAAACAGTCCGGGTCATACACTGGTATCAATGAGAGTAATCGGAACTAGCGCAGGCAACAGATACACCACGAAAGGGCAACCCCTAAATGCCAGCCCAAGGTATTTAAAGGCTGTCACTGGAAGGAGCTAGACAGCGCAGCCAATAACAAGGCATCAGGAAGATAACATGTCAGAATGTCGCTGAATCACGGGCACCGTGATACCAGTCACCTAATACTATTTGTCATTTTAAAAACATAAAAAAATGATAATAGGTTCAGGAGTCCCCATATTAATTTAAAACATGGAAGAGGTCCAGACCCCTTCCACCCTCCACCCACTTCTTCAGAAATGGTGTGTTTATGTGTTTAAAAACATATACTCACCTTAATTTTGGTAGTCCACAGCTGTCCTCGATGCCCTGGTCCTCCACATCTTTGAAAACCTGCTGTCATACTCACCATAGCAAAAAACCTGAGTGAACCTTCCCCAGTCCTGTGCTGATGTGAAGGGAAAAAAAACAGGAATTGGCTTTTTTATGACCAATCGCTGTTACAAATTTCACCCTACTCCCACTGGTTGCGAGATAGGGCTAAACATGGCACAGAAGTAGGAGTAACCTCACCTCCCATCTAAACACTTATGGGGGGGGGGGGGAGTTACACATGCTGATACATGACCTCTTCCTCAAGACAATCAGAAAACATAGTAAGGGGTCACATGTTGTGAATGCGTGACCTCCTCCCGCTCATCCGTGATTGGCTGAGAGGTAAAGTTATTCCAGTGGATGTACTAATGGGAGTGTGGAAAAAACGTAAACAGATACTGGCCATATGAACAACAGCTCCAATTTCTTTCCTTATAGTGGCTTCTGTGACAGCTCAGACAGGACTGGGGAATTGTGTGTGTTTTGCTTTATTTATTTTTTCATAGTGAGTGTGGTGAGAGGGTTTAGGGAGTTTTTTTATTACTTTTATTTTCATAGGTTATTGCTGTAGAGGACCAAAGAGTCATGGACCCCTCTGGATATCCGAGATAAAGTTGAATATATGTTTATGTCATACACACACCATACTAAAGGGGGGTGGGTGATTGAAGGGGTCAAGGGGTCCTGGGAAACCCTTCCAGGTTTTTCATTAAATTCATAAAGGAGTCAGGAAAGGATTTTTTTTCCCTTCCTCTTGCTTGACAAGGGTATTATGGCAAAGGCTTAAAATTATGGATGCATGTTTCTTTTCAGTTTTGTTAACTATATTACTAAGTACATATCTATTAGAGCATTTTCTGCAGAGTAAAGCACGGCTACTCCCACTGCATGGAAATGTGCCATTCCAAAGTTATAACAGTTTAAACTGGTATTTTTTTTTACCTTAAACATTCCACAGTTATTCTACGGAATTGTATGGGCAAGTTGAATTGACTGCTGACTGCAGTTCTCCATAGAAAATGATAACAACTCCATCATTTTGTGACAGTTTTAACCCCTTAGGGACCCTTGACGTACCAGGACCGTCACGGTCCTTGAACTACTCAAGGACCGATGACGGTCATGGTACGTCACGTACTTTTTACTTACAGCGCTCTACCGGGAGCGCTGTAAGTAAAAATAGGGCATGAAATAGACCGCTCCAAGATCGGAGTGATCTCTTTCAAGCCCCATAGTGACGAGCCGATACACGTGACAGGTCACGTGTACCGGCGCGTCAAAGTGCCCCTATGCGGTCGTTATGGGACGGAAATGTCCCATAACCTCCGGTCCTTAAGGGGTTAATAATTATAACTTTTGAATAAAACAACTGTTATAATCAACAGGATAGGTTTTCATAATAAAAAGTTAACTGCTCCTCTAACCCTTTGATTGCCAGAAAGGTATTCAATGCATTGGATGCCTTTCTGGCACTCAAAGGGTTAACCCCTTGAATTAAAAAAAGTCTCCAACACATTGTAAAGCAATGTTTTGGAAGCGTCTTTTTCAATCAAGATGTTCCATAAATAAATGGTGATTTGGGGAAATATTATTTGGTATGAAACTTACATCAGTGGGACAGCGCAGATATCTTGGCGAAGAGTGATCAATACCCCTGCGCTTTCCCTGTGTGTACTGTACAGTACAATGCAACTCCCCCTTTGGGTAATAACCTATAACTGATGAGACAGGATCCAACAGCGCACTCGCACAGTTCAATCTTTGCCAATATGTCTGCTCTGTCCCAGTGATGTAAGTTTCATATGATGTTATGATTCCAATGCATGCCGGCACTTATTACACTATTTCCATTATTAACAAGCTACTAATAATTAATTGGGCATCACTTATGTAAGTATGATAGTTCCGCTTTAACCCCGTTGCGTACCCCTCTGGCACTCAAAGGGCTAAGATAGATGAAAATCAGCATTTAAGCATTATTTGTAAAAAAAATAATAACAAATTAGTATTCCATTGGACATCCATTTTAATGCATTTTCTATTACATTATCTTCCATTGAAAAATGCAATAAATGCCTAGAGCTTGCTATTTATGGGACACAAAACCATGACATGTTAATTAAATGTGCTAGGTTACAGAATTATAGCTTTTAATTTAATAATTCCTCAATTGCCTATTCTCATTGATATTTTAAGCATTAAATCTGACAGTTAGATTTTAAACAAGATGAAAATTGCAAGAGGGCTAACAAGATTAATTAAAGTTTATATAGTGCACATTTTACATCCACAGTTTGCAAAGCATGAAATCTAATAGCATGAAAAGACCACAGGCTTAGATTTTAAAATGGGTTTTTCTGTTGTTGCATCCAAAATATTTATCAGGAGGATCTCTTTAGTGCAGTGATTCTCAAAATTAGTCCATGGGGCACACTAAGGTCAGTATATTCAAAAGAAAAGTAGAGGAGTTCTGGGACAAACCAACTGCACTATAGGGAAGACCTAAAACTTCCCTATAGTTTTAGGTCTTGGTTATATGAGGATAATGGGAACTGCAGTCCAAGAACAGGTGGAGGAAGGCTATAGGCTCCCCACCTTTGTTCTGTGTTCAGGTAGCTCCAATTGACTTTGGAAACAGGATAACACAAACCAAATTCTACTTACAGTAAAATCTCAGGTATAATACGCACTTGTGTATAATACGCAGTTGCATATTATACCTAAGATTTTAGGGGAAAACAAGAGTGCCTATATATAATATGCACCCTTGTTTTCACCCTTACTAAAACATTTTTCAATGCCTGCAAATACCTTCCCTCCCCCCCCCAGCACAATCCGTTCTCCAAAAAGCTTAATTTCGTCCCACATAAGTCCTCCATCTTCCCTCCTGCTCCCCAGCTCAATCGATCTGAAAATATGCCTTACTATTATCCATCAGAAATCCCCATGATCTCTGCGGGCGGCACGCTTGCATCTGCCGCCTGCTTCCTGCAATGGGCTGTCAGGACCTTCTGCCTCCAGTCAGTGGTAATGCCTGACCTCACAGGGCATTACCATTGGCTGGAGGCAGAAGGTCCTGACAGCCCATTGCAGGAAGCGGACGGCAGATGCAAGCATGCTGCCCGCAGAGATCATGGGGACTTCTGATGGATAATAGTAAAGCATATTTTCAGATCGATTGAGCTGGGGAGCGGGAGGGAAGATGGGGGGACTTATGTGCGATGAAATTAAGCTTTTTGGAGAGAGGATTGTGCTGGGGGGAGGGGGGTATTTGCTGGCAATATACTTTTTTATAAAAAAAAAAACTCTCGGGTATAATACACCCCCCCACACTTCACATAAGGTGAAGAGGGGTAAAATTTTGCATATTATATCCGAGATTTTACTGTATGTTTAAATTATTTTTCAAGTAACAGCTCCTAATAATAATACCTCCTTTGCTTACTATGGCCAGAAAATCCTAACGGCCCATCTGAATTTTGCTCTTGTGCCTTTTTTCAAGAGTTAACATCTTCACTTAGTCCTGATGTAATGTCCATGGAGACAGACATAACATTTGTTAGCAGGGCCACAGGATACAAACTCTGTATGCTGCACATGGTAATCAGATGATTGCACTAAGCACTGTACAGCTTCCTTCTGTTCGAAAAACTGTGATGTCTGCCTCCATGGACATGACATCTAGGGCTGACTGAAGATGTTATATCTTGAACAAAGGCACAAGGACAAAATTAATGAGGGATTTTAAGATTTTCTGGTGATAGTAAGGTAAATTGGAGGTTAGTAAGTTTGCTGATTGCTGTGTTGGTCCTGAAGAGAATAATGTTTGTTGTAGTTGGAAATATATCTTATAATGGATCGACTTATTACTACTTCTGTATTTATTTCATTTTTTTTAACCCGTTTCTCTTGGCTTCTGCATCAGGACATAGAATTTGACGTTAAGATAAGAACCATTCAGGCCATCTTGTCTGCCCATCTTCAGACTGTAAAAACCTCAAACCTTGTTTGGTCCTTAGTCTTGTCTTATGTTCAGGACAGCCTTATGCCTATCCCATGCATGCTTAAATTATGTCACTGTATTAACCTCTACCACTTCTGCTTGTAGGCTATTCCACTTATCTAATAGCCTCTAAGTGAAGTAAAACTTTCTTACATTACGTCTAAACCTGTGTCCCTCTATTTGTAGACTATGGCCTCTTGTCCTAACATTTTTACTGCTTTGAAATGTACTTTCCTCTTACACTTTGTTGAATCCCTTCATGCAGTTGAATGTTTCTATCATATCCCCTCTCTCTCTTCTCTCCTCGAAGCTAAACATGTTCAGATCCTTTAGTCTATCCTGAAATTTCTTTTCCTGTAAACCATTCACCATTTTAGTAGCCCTTCTGTGAATTCTCTCTAGAGTATCTATATCCTTCTGGAGATGGGGTCTCCAGTACTGTACCCAGTACTCTAGGTGAGGTCTAACTAGAGATCTGTAGAGTGGCATGATCACTCCCCTTTTTCTGCTCCTAATGCCCCTAGCTATACAACCCAACACCTGCTTGCATTCACCACTGCTTTATTACATTGCCTGCCTACCTTTAAGTCATTAGAAATAATTACTCCCAAATCCCTTTCCTCTGTTGTCTCTGTCAGCACAGCACCCTTAATAGTATATTTTTCCTTTGGATTTTTTCATCCCAAGTGCATTATTTTACATTTATCAACATCAAACTGCAGCTGCCACACTCTTGTCCATTCGTATACAGCATTATATAGCTCTGGTGCGCCACAATATCTCAGATTGTTGCTTTTCATATGGCAGCTTATGTTTCCCACATCCATTGCTCATGGATATGGCTGCAATCAATTCTCTATCAAAGTTCAAGAAGAAAAAAAAAAAAAAAAAAAGGCGTTTCCAAGTGCAATATCCTGTGTCTTGAGTTAACACCTTACCACCACCACAAGAAATGGTACTCACAAGGAGAGATGTGGTGATACGCTTACATGTTAACCAGCACTGGAGCTTAGAGATTTTATAAGCTGTCCCTCATTCAGCTATCACCACAGTCGGTATCTGGCCGCTCTCTCTTCACCTCCACTCTCGAAGGACACAAGAGAAACAAAAAAAGGAACAAATAGGAGGTGCCAATAGGGCCTTATCAGACAAATAATTGAACAATATCAACAAAAAACAAATAACACTCACATTTATATATTGCTGTGGAGATGCTTATGCACAACACAGCGAATATCCTATATAATAATTTTTTATAGTTTGTAGCAATGCAGTCATGCGCAGTAGAGATTGCCCATAACAAGGCTGATATAGAGCAGGGAGCTCCGAAGGAGCATCCAGCTCTGTATCAGCCAAGGTGTGGGCAGTCTTTACTGAGCATGACTGCACCGTGACCGGCTGGCACTGTATCAGCCGTGGAGTGGGCAGTTTCTACTGTGCATGACTGCCCCATGACCGGCTGGCAGTGGCACTGTGGACCGTGTAACGGGCTCTTCAACTAGTCACTAATATTACATGCAGGGGTATCTTAGCACCCTTGCTCGGTACACATAAAATGAAATCCTCCGAATCCTTTTCTTGTGGCTCTCCTCTGTATGATGTCCCGCACACTTAGATAATTTCTTCCCCAAAAAAGTAGCCCCTCAAACAGTTACATTTGGTACAAATGAATTGTACTTTTTGTCCAATATGTATTCAATTGTAATCTACATCTGTCCCCAAATAGAATGATGTAGCACAAGCCAGTAAGTATCCAATAAATACCAGTACACTGATGTCCATGCAATAGTGATGAGAAGAATGGAAGATGAATGATCTGTTATTTGACTCACATTGTAGTAGATTTAAATTGTTAATTTGGCTTCTCTGTCATGAAGTGCAAATCCTATCCTTGAGATAGACAAATACTGTATGGCTTCTGTTTACCCTTTAGCATGTTAACTGTCCAGTTTGAGCTGTGGTTTTTTGGCAACATTTGTTAATGTTATATTGGTGTTTCATAATATCTTTTAGGGTATTTTTCACAATTTCCTAATCTACTTATTTCAAAAATGCTCCCTATTGATGATCCATAAGCCAAGGGGAAGGCAACAAACCAATATGTGGGCATTCCTTCCCTTCTCTTTATTTAAATCCTTATATAAACCCTTTGAGCGCCGGTGTGTTTTTTAATACATTGCATTGAAATGTGCTAGACAACCCTGTGAGAGTCAAAGGATTAAGCTGCAGAGGAAATGCTATGGAGCAATTGTAAATTGATTGCTGGCATTAGCTCTCATAGTGCTACAGGTTGTCTAGCTCATTGTTAAAGATGGTGGTGTGTGTGTGTGTGTGGTGGTATGCACTATAGTCATCATATGTTCCAGTACATACACTGAACTTCAGGCACTGGCATTACAGGCTAAGAACAGTGGAGCTGTGCCGGTGGATTTGTACATTCACTCTTCCATTTCTGAAACAATGCAACTTTCTTTTCACGCATCTGTGCTCTAAGTGCTGTCAACATTGTATTGGTTACACTAGTTTAGCGCATTGGTTGCACAGCCCCTTTATCATGCACCAGAATGTCCAAAAAGAGCTGATCTCAAGGAGCGGACTGCTAGGTGAGTTCTGTCTATCGCAATGTTTCTCAACGCTAGTCCTTAGGACACACCAACTGTGCAGATTTTATTGATATCCCTGCTTCTTATCAGGTGGGTAATCAGTTGCTCAGTCATTGTGATCGCTTCATCTTTGCTTAACTCCTTAAGGACCAGTGGTCCCGGGGTGTGTGGCCCTGTAAGAACCAGATAGGGAAGTTTGACTTGCGCCCCACGTGACTGATCATGTGTGCCGGCATGCCGAATGAGGGACTGAAAGAGATCTCTCCGGTCTTGGAGCAATCAACTTCAGTCCCCGGTATTACTCACCGAGCTCCTGCAGGAGTGCGGTGAGTAAAAGTACGTGACGTGCCAGGACCGTCACTGATCCTTAAGTGCCAGACCAGCGTGACTGGGTACGTCATCGAACACGAAGGGGTTAGTCAGGGGTATGCAAGCTCAGCACTTATAATCACAGCACCTGACACCCTCATACCCTGATGTCTGTCTCCTATTACCCATTTAGACTGTAAGCTCCTTAGGGCAGGGACCTCTTTCATATTGTTTCTATCACTGACACTTACTTTATCACCTTTTATTTATTGTAACATACTTCTCTTGTAAGGCGCTGTGTACACTGTGTGGCTCCATATTAAGATAAGTAAAATTAAAGGGACAGAGCCGCTGACTGATGGTGGATCAAGCAAACGATATCCTCCTCAATCACTGAGGCTGATATATTAAGAGCAGTTTCTGAGAAAACCATCTGCACTGTATGGTACAAAAACAAATCACCTTTAATTTAAATGGGTATTTAACCCATTGAATGATAAAGAGGTTTATAATGTATTGCTTTGCAATGCATTAGAGATTTCTATATCATTCAAGGGGTTAAATCCCCATTTGAATTAAGGGGGATTTTTTGTCCACTTTGGTGCAGTTGGCTTGCTCCAGAACAGCTCCATTTTTGGTTAGTGCAGCCTTAGTCAGGGGAATGTGTGACTATGCTAGTATTAAGCCAACTCCAAACCTGCTCTCCTCCTCTTGGATCCTTCCTACACCTTCCAATAACAACATGCTACACAGAAATCAAATGACCACCTTAACAGCCCAAGATGATACAATACTGCTAGAAGACGTATAATTTTTAACAGAAAAACATCCATATTCACTATAGTAGACAAAATCTGTCTGTTTAAGCTACCATATGTACTACCATTGCACAGAGGAAAGGGGTGTTACGTTACCTAATTTCTTTGTGAATATAATACTGCAAATATTCTGGGCTTGCTCATATTATATTGTACCGGCTAGGTAGTGCCCGGAGGCAAAGGGATAGCCCAAAGAGGAGGCAACTAGCAACACTACTGGCAGGGCAGCAGGTGCACCGAATAGGTAAAGTGCACCTACAGCTATACCTGGGGACAGTGGTAGTCAGACAGGAGCGAGAGTAGCACGGAGCGTAGGCCAGACAAGCTACAGTCAGGAACCGGATCGGGTAGTCAGCCATAGCCGAGGTCAGCACAAAGAGTCGGACAAGCCAGAGTCATACACAGATCAGTTAGTCAGACAAGCCAAGGATCAAAAACCAGGAGATATTGAATGCCAAGCAAAGGTCAAAACGAGCAACACTGGAATGTGCACAGAAACACCATGAAAGGGTGACTAAGCCCAGTTCATGGGAAGGTTATAAGGCTGCCACCGGGGGTGGAGCAATCTAGGCCACGCATACAGGAAACTACAAAATAGTGAGTGTGGTGTCAGAGACATGTGCCCACCGATAGTGGAAGACCAGAAGATGCTTCCAGAGCCCACCACTGGATAGCAGAGCAGGCAAGGAATCACGGGTACCGTGATAGCAATGGACATCTCTATAGCATTCAAGGGATTAAAAAAAAAATCCCATTTACATAACTGGTAATTTTCATTTCTCTCCTATGGTAAAGCTGATTGGTTCCAGAACTGGATCTCTTTATCTTTATGAATATGACCCTAAGTCATGCTTAAACAATTTGGAAGCATGCATTTGTTTGTAATATTAGTTTTTTAGAAAGTAACCTTTAGGTCATTCTCACATGGGAGACTCCAACACTAAGTTTATCATTGTTCAAGACAAAATATCTTAACTCTTTGAGTGCCAGACAGGTATCCACTGCATGTGTCAGATACCTATACCTGGGTACTCTCTGGATCTGCCCTGGAGACTCCGAATTTGCAGTGAATTTCCAGATCTTCAGGAACAGAGACTGATTCGCTGATGATGGGGAGTTTCTTATGAAGCTCTGCCCAGTTCTGCTCCTTCCCTGCCTGTTCCTCCCATTTCCTGCCCACTTCTCCTTTCCCACCCTGTTCTGCCCTCTTCCTGCTCACTTTACTGCTCATTCTGTTAAACCCCACCCTACACCACAATTAAACCCCGCCCATTTGTGATGCAGCACCACATGAGCCCCCAGGGACTCAATAAGAAAAAGGTCCGGGTATGCGGATACCTCTCTGTCAAACAACAGGTAAATTTGTCATGGATGTCCTATACATGTATATATATATATATATATATATATATATATATATATATATATATATATATATATATGTATGCAGCTCATATTATGTGTGTACTCTGTAGAATTAAACATGCTGATTTCATTAATAACAATTGGACCAATTCTGAACCATACCAACTATGCCATAGATGACAAATATACATTCCAACTGATTGTGCATCCCTCTGGCACTCAAAGGGTTCATTTGGATTTTTAACCCCTTGAATGCCAGAGAGGTCTCCAGTGCATTGCTTCACAATGCACAGGAGACCTATATGGCCTTTAAATGGTTAAAAACTCCCTTAATCCAATGGGTCTTTCATATTTCTATCTGTCCACTGTGGTGGAGTTGGTTTTCTTGGAATTGCTCCAGCTGAAATTATTAATCCTGTCTGTTAGACTTGGTAGCATCAGGTTTACACAATATTTACATTTATAAAATAAGCTAGGTTTTGTTCTTATAACTTTTTATTATTATGTAGATCAGTGATGGGCAATGCAAGGACCTCCAGCTGCTGCCAGACCACAACTCCCATCATTCTGGTAGTGACTGATGGGACCTGTAATCTGGCAGCAGCTGGAGGGGCTTACCTTGCCTAACACTGATGGATATGATCCCCTAAAATACATAAGACCCACTGAAATGTAATCAGTCTTAAGGTGAAGCATGCAAAGCAATACTAAGTGTTACCAGCAGATGTCAGCATTATTCTTTAACGCTTCTAATTAACACACATAATGTAAACCATAGCTGTAACTTAAAAATAAAGTACATGTAAGAACTTAATTTTTGCTATTGTATGTTCATCAAGTAAAGGTCAATTAAAGCCATTAAATCAATAATGATTTATCTCAGGTTATTTGCAAGAAAAAAAGAATAGTTTTAGCATTACAAAAGTAATCTAGCAGCTCTTTGTTTCAACTGATGCATGCGTTTGTTCTCTCCCTTAATAAATGACTCTATTCATATTGATTCTGAATACAGTAGCATAATGGGTATGACAAGAAATAGGACTATTCATTTTTTACTGCAGATAAGCAGCCCATTAACAGTTTATGCATGAATTGAATAGCTTTGATGAGTGGCAGTTTGGTGCTTCAGATGTGGTAATAATGGGGAAGTTTTGTACATATTTGATTGTTTCTTCATATCTGCATATTTTTCTCTTCTGGAATTAGACATCTGCAAAGCTGTTCTGCATATTGTCTGGGTTTAACCAAAGTCAGTGAGACATTTGGAGTAATTCTAAGGTAAACATCTGTGCCATGGAGGGATAAAATAACCCAGATTCTCATTGATGTAAATGGTGTTTTACCCCTTCAATGCAAGAAAGGTCACCAAAGCACTGAGATGCAATGAATGTGTGACCTCTCTAGCATCCATGGCAAGGGGTGTAGCTACAGGGAGGTGCAGAGGGTACAGTTGTGCCTGAGCCCAGCACCCAAGGGGGCCCCCATCTGCCCAAGTTATGCATCTGTGGAAATATTTTTGTTTTAGGGGTTCTGCATCAGAGCTCTCCAACAACTAGTTACTCCCCTGATTCAAGGTGTTATAAGTCACAATAAATCAGTGGCCATTTGTATTTGTCCCCATTGATGCAGCTGACTTGTCCGAGAATTACTCCAGTTTTCTTTTGTACATAGGACCCAAAGTTATGACTGAATTTGCATCCCAGGCTGCCCTAGGCAAGGCACTCTAGGTACCCTTACCTCCACAGATGGCCACACCCCCAGTCACATCCACTATTTGCTGGCACAGTAAATACGCTTGGCCTATAATAAAAACAACAACAACAACAAGACACTGTAACCCTTTGTTTACGAGCGAGGGCTCCAACACATTGTTTCTTTATTTGTTTTAGAAATCTAGCATCCAAGGGGCTATATAATAGTTTATAACGGGGTATAAAACTGGTTCAGGGAAATTAAGATTGCTCTGACCACACCCATTATTCAAAATTTATGTTTCACCAGCACGACTGAGTTGCGCTTCAAAATGTGGCGCTCTAGGAAGTTGCCTACTCTTCTTAATGGGAAATACAGTCCTCCCAAAGTGAGGCTGATGTACTAAGAGGAATTGTAGCAATTGTAGGTAATACATCCTCACTACAGGGGACACATAAATTCCATCTGATTTTAATTGGACTTCGTTGCATTGCAAAGCAATGTGTTACATGCCTCCTGGCACAAAAAGCTTGACCTTCTTGCATGCTAAAGAGGTCTCCAAACCATTGCTTCTCAATGTGGTGCTGTCCTATGTAGCACTCAAGGAGTTAAAAACCCAGTTTGAATCAATGGTAAATTATATCCTATATAAAGTTAGTTTTCTCCAGGATTTCTCCATTTCTCATAAGTACATCATCCTCAGTGAGGCAGATGAGCTAAGTAATGAAATGTGGAGCAGTTTAGGGAATACGATCCCAGAATTCACTGTAACAGTAACAAGTGAGGATGTGGACTTAGGGCAAGATGTTCAAAAAGTCATCATAATGATTAAATTGTCGGGTCATGATTTGGTGGTAAAAGAAGGACAATATTTTCAGAAGTAAATCCGTCAATTTTTTAAAATGTGTCATAAATATGATCACAAGACGATCTTGATGAACATTGCCCTTAAAAATTCTGATACTAAAAAGTCTTAGATTTTGTTTTAGAAATGAAAATTTTCATAGAAACAAAGACTTTTTTTGTCTTTAAAATGACACATTTTCAAAAAAAGACTTTTATACCAGTTAACGCCATAGTACTGCTTCTCACTCCTGCTAACAGTAAGTTGTCTTCTCCAAGTTTAGAACATTTTTATTTTGTCCAGAAAAAACGAAGTTAATCACACAAAAAGGTGACGGTCAAAAGAATAATTTTTTCTGACGATAACATACAATATGATGGTAGAGTAAACTACACCCACTTTTAAGACTGATTTTTCCCTTTGACAGATGGGGAGGAATTGGGTGCAAAATTACTGCAATATGCCTGAGAACTGATGGACCATGGTGTAAAAACTTTTTTATTCCGATTAGAGACAATTTCAGTCACCACCAGGGTATTCTCTATTTAGAAAAGACAGAAAAGATACAAAATAAGCAGGGTTGCCATTTATGTGAAAAATAGCTATACAAGGTTTGGAGTGGAACAGACAATTTAGATAACTTTAGAATATGGAAATAAGTTGGTCGCTGATACAAGTGTGAACTGCAGACCCTCTGGACAAGCAGAGGAGTTTGATCAACTGCTGGTCAAGGAAATAACTAAGATGAGTGAAAGGTGAAGTTATTATTATGGGGGAATTTAATCTTTCTGATGTGGACTGGAAAAACCAAACAGCAGGTTCAGCCAGGAGTAGGGATATCCTAAATTCTTTACATGGATTATCTCTTAGTCAATTAGTAGAAGAGCCGACTAGAAAGGAAGCAATACTAGATTTCTAATTTACAAATGGAGACTTGTTATGCAATGGAACTATAGTAGAGTGTTTGAGCTCCAGTGATTATCAATCAGTGTGGTTTAATATAAGGACAGAGGCTGAGTTGAAGCACACTAAAACAGATTTTCTAGATTTTAGAAAGGCTGATTTATCTAAAATGGAAACATATTTAGGTCACTCTTTAACAGCCTGGAGATCTTTAGATTGATTCAAGGAGAGATGGGATTGCCTTTTTTTTATTTAAGGCAACAGAACATTTCATTAGACTTGTCAGTAAGGGTAAAAGAAAAGGAAACCAATATGGTGCCCTTCAAAAGTGGCAAATATAGTAAAGAAGAATAAAGTAGCATTTAGGGAATATAAGCAGACTCAGTAGCACACACAGAGGAGAAAATTGCCAATTCAATAAACACTGGGGACAAAACATTTTTTAGATATATAAATGAAAAGAAAAAAATGAACCAAGGAAAAGTTAGACCGAACATGTCATGATCCTGTCCTTTCCTCAGCCTGACACAGTACCTTACAGTGCCATTACCTTCCCTTGGTGCTGTTGTAGGCTGCTGCACTCAAATTACAGAGGCCTGATTCTGTTCCCAGCTGTCCCTACCTTGCAATCACCTCCTCCCTATTTAGTTCAGTCTCTCCCCTTGCTCTGGGCCAGATTATACTGATCAGTCAGATGAGTTTCAGTTCACTTCATTCCTTATTGTTTCTTTTGGACCACCCTGAGTTTCATGAGCTAGCTGCACCCTTGAGTTCCATGAGCTAGCTGCACCCCTGAGTTTCGTGAATTGGCAGTTGCCCTCCTGTGTTCCTGAATGGACAGTTGCCCTCCTGTGTTCCTGAAAGGGCAGTTGTCCTCCTGTGTTCCTGTACTGGCAGTTTCCTTCCTGTGCTCCTGAACTGTCAGTTTCCCTCCTGTGTTCCTGAATGGACAGTTGCCTTCCTGTGTTCCTGAACTGGCAGTTGCCCTCCTGTGCTCCTGAACTGGCAGTTGCCCTCCAGTGCCCCTGAACTGGTTGCTTTCCTGCACCTCCCTCCTGTGTTCCTGAGCTTGCTACTCCCTGTATGCAGAGGCCCAGTTCCCCGTGCCCAGAGGCCCAGTTCCCAGTGCCCAGAGGCCCAGTTCGTTGTGCCCAGAGGCCCTGCTCTTTTCTGTCCATTGAATGTTTTGTTGTGCGTTACTATTACATGTTTCTTGAACGCATATATATAATACAATTGTGTTCCCTTTAATTGTGTGTGTGCTGGTTTTATTGCTCTCTAGGTTCCACTTTATGTATTTACTTTTGTTGCTGTGGTCAGCACCCCTTCCTGACCAGCAGCCCATGACAGAATAATCTGGCCATTACTTATGGAACCTGATAGTCCTGTTCTATTGATAATAATGAATGTGATTTACAACATGAGCGTGTTACACTTGATGTCTGCTATAGTCAACAAGTTGTTTCTAATGTGCTGAAAATATGCTCCTCCACTCTGGAGCTGATTTGTAAAACTCCTAAGACTTTAATCTTCAAGGTAGTTTCCGAAATGCAAAATAACTATAGGGGTATGTGTAATGCTTGGCCTTTGCTTTTTTCTACCATTGAATATTTTTTAGGCAGACCCTCTGCTTTGCTTCAGGTGAATTATATTGTTTCTGTTCCATTAAGAGACATTCTAGCTAAACATTCAGTGTCTCACATGAAAACTCAGCTGGCAACTATTCAAGCCAAGTGCAATTGTTTATTCTTGTCCTTACCTGGTTTGGTTGATGTGTTACAGGATAGGATTTATCTTATTGATTCCATTGTAGCCCTTTGTCAAAAACCTTCCTCTCTTGCTTCAGTAGAGTCTGCAGTAAACTCTGACTTACTATTACGGTGCCTGTGATCTTGCTATGGCGACATTGCTACTTCCTGTATGATTCCTGCAGAATTTTTATTGGCTGCTTAATCCTGTCTCCACCCAGTGCTAGCCCTTTTAACCCCAGCCCTGTCAGTATGCGGTTGCCCTTTTGTGATGTGCCTGTTTTGTGAGTACGCTCCAGACTTCCTGTGTGTATCCTGTGTATGACGCGGTATGACTGACTACTCTTCGTGGATCTCCGTTTCCTGCTCCGTGTATCAACCCGGCTTGGCTGACGCTCCTGCTGTGTGTACTGACCCGGATTGGCTGACGCTCCTGCTCTGTGTACCGACCCGGCTTGGCTGACGCTCCTGCTCTGTATACCAACCCGAATTTACTGACGTTCCTGCTATGTGTATCGACCCAGCTTGGCTGATGTTCCTGCTCTGTGTACCGACTCAGATTGGCTGATGTTCCTGCTCCATGTATCGACCCAGCTTGGCTGATGTTCCTGCTCTGTGTACCGACTTGGATTTGCTGACGCTTCTGCTCCTGGCATCTACCTGTCCCATGTTCCTGCTCTGTGTGTCAGGCTGGCCTGCCGGCCTTCCTACCCCCTGGGTATTCAGGCTACCTGAGCTGAGTACTATCCTCCAGTACTGTGACCTTGTTCTTCCTCTTTTGCACTTGTTGGGTTCGCCTCACTTCTGTGTTGCGTTCTCCGTTGGCAGCACCCCAGTACGCTTGACCTGTTCATATTCATCTAACGAGGTTGGTTGTGTTCCCTGGGCGCCTCGTTACCTCTTTGCCTGCGGTCATTATCAGGTCTGAGCGTACGCTTACCCTCTTGGAGGGTTGGTGCAAGATAGCACCTGTGGGTCACAGTTACTGAGCATTTATCCAGTGGGATTAGCTGCCTTGTCGCCATTTACCACCTTTGCTTGGGGTAGATCGTTTCCCTGCATTCTCTTACCCAAGTTCACTAGGGTTCTGTTTCGCTTAGCGTTCTGTCAGTGTTGCATACTGGTGCGCAGAATTCCTACTCAAGTCTGCTCCGGCAGCTTCGCTATACCTTACTCGGTAAGGTCTTGCTACCATTTCACTGACAGTATCCTGCAGCCTTGTTGCCTTGGTTTGGCTGTCTAGTAATTACTGTCAGTGTCATTCAGAGGGCCATCAGTGTTCCTTGTTGCCTCCGTATCTGGGCCGTTATTATACGTGTAGACCGTAGTGACCTCATACTACTACTACACTTTTGTCGTATCGCTGCCACCACCTTGTCCCTCGTTGTACTAGAGGGCTACCTGTCTGGTCTCCACACTACTAGGGCCTGTTCACTCCTAGGCCTAGTAGCTCCCTTCTGGGAACTGTCTCTCTCTCGTGGACTCTGTTGCCACTATCAAGTTACACACGTATTGTCCGCTAACCTGATCCTGTGTCAGTATAGTATTGGACTATACTGGACCCGTGTGGGTTACCAAATTATTGAACTGTCTGTTAAACTGATCCTGTGTCAGTGTGGTAATGGACTGTACTGGACCTGCGTGGGTTACAGAAGTAACGAACTGTCTGCTTATTCTAACCTTACGTGTTTGTGTGTCAGAAAAACCATAACACTTACTGAACCACACCCATGTACCTGTTAACCCTTCTGTGGCTCATTCTGATACCTGTTCTGTTTCAGATTTTTCTGTTTCAGCCCTGAGTACTGTTGGGAATAAAGCAACTCCCCAGCATCCCAAACTTCAGCACTATAACTGATGTTATATCATGTTCTCTCCAGCACCCCAAACTTCAGCACTATTCCTGATGTTATATCCTCCTCCCCAAACTTCAGCACTATAACTGATGCTATATCCTGTTCTCCTGACTCTGACACAGATTTGAATGGGTAACTAAAATAGTAGAGCAGTGGTGAGCAATAGATATAGCTTATCTAGATTTCAGTAAGGCTTTTGACACTGTGCTTCACAGAACAGTCAATAAATGGGATCAATATAAGGATCTATACTGGGTCTCGTTCTATTTAATATTTTCAGTAGTGATATTACAAAAGGTCTTTAAGCCAAGGTATGCCTTTCTGCAGAAGATACAATGATTTGCAACAGGATAGACATTCCTGGGTGAATAAGCCAAATAGCAAATTATCTAGGTAAATAAAAAATTAGAAGAATGGATGAGAGTCTGGTTGCTGCAGTTTAATGTTAATAAATGTAAAATACTGCACTTGGGATGTAAAAATCCAAAGGCAAACTAAAGTATTAAGGGTAATGTGCTGCCAGTGACAGCAGAAGGGAAAGGGAGTATATTTCTGATGTCTTCAATGCAGACAGGCAATGTAACAAATCAGCGGGGAAGGCAAGCAGAGTGCTGGGCTGTATAAATAGAGCATTAATACCAGAAAGAGAGAGGTGATTATGCCACTCTAGATATCTGGTTAGACCCCACCTAGAGTATTGTGTACAGTACTGGAGACCTCATCTCCACAAGGAATTAGATATTCTGCTGAGAGTTCAGAGAAGGTCTAATAAAATAGTGAATAGTTTAAAGTATAAACAGTCAGGAAAGTCTGAAGGATCTGAACATGTGTGGCGTAAAGAAAAGAAGAGAGAGTGTATATATGATATAAACATTTAAATACCTAAAAGGATTCAGCAAAGTATTTCCTGTACATTTCAAAATAGAGGTCATAGTCTAAAACTGGAGGGACAGAAGTTTCGATGTAATGTAAGAAAGTTTTACATTACTGAGAGGGTGGTAGATAAGTGGAATAGTCTACCAGCAGAAGTGGTAGAGGTTAATACAGTGAGGAATTTAAGCATGCATGGGATAGGCATAAGTGTTACAGACACCAGAGTAAATAAAACATGACACAGGTTCTGTTGTATTTAACTAGTTTATTAAAATAAGTAAGAGCAAGCACTTCCCCAGACTAGTAGGAACAGGCTTGAAGACAATGTCTAATCTACTACCCAAGGACTGACACTGAACTGTAGCCAGTTGTCTGTAGCCTATAAAATATATAGTAGAAGAACCAAGCTTAGTTCTATCACAGAGTATATGGAAACCTGGAACACCAGGAACCCGGACTACTAGAGCAATAGATAGAGCAACACGAGACAGGGAGACAGGCATCTCATAAGCAGTGACTCTACCACAGAGTGGTAGGAGGAGCAAGGCAGAGAGTAACATATACCCTGATAGGTAGGCACAGAGTGGAGGCTCCCGCAGGGAGTTCTAGAGTATATGAGAAAGGGTTAATCCTATGAAGAACCCAGTAGGGGCCTACAAAATGAGGGGCCAGTTTCCTGCAAGGCACCCGGAGAATGAGATTACGGGAGGACAGCCACACCCTCTCCCCCACTTAAAACACCGGAGTCGGCCCACGCCGACGGTCTGCATGCTTCTTTTAGCGCTGAGTGGACCTCTACAGGGATCTTTGAACTCGTACCCAAGTGGAGCAGGGCTGCCTAAGATGCTGATTCCAGAGCCTGAATATCTTGTGCTTCGGAAGACTCAGGTAGAAGAGTGGGCTGGAACCCATAATTGATCAGGAACGGAGAGTTCTGAGAAGAAGAGCTTATGGCACAATTCCTGGCAAACTCTGCCCACGGTAACAAATCTGCCCAGTTGTCTTGATGGTCTGAAATGAAACAGCGTAGAAACTGTTGGCTCTCCAGTGGCACCATTCGACTGGGGATGTAGGCAGAGGAGAATGCCAATTTTCCCACAGAAGACCTTCCAGAACCGGGAAATAAACTGGCTCCCTCGATCCGAGACCAGTACCTTGGGTACTCCATGGAGCCAAAACACCTCTCTGGTGAATATCACGGCCACCTCTTTAGAGGAGAAGTCCATTAAGCAGCACAAAGTGAGCCATCTTAGAGAATCTGTCGACAATCATAAGTATGACCGTGTGGCCCTTAGATGCAGGTAATGCAGGCAGAGCAGTCAGCTCTGAGGCTGGGCCACCAGAACAAGAGAGAAATGGACCAAATCAGTTGGTCACGACTGATATGCCTGGCTGCCTTCGAGGAGTGATAGGTCTCTAGCAATCTGGGAGGGAGTGGTTCACAAACAAAACATTTGCCACTGGGTTTGTCCGCCGGAGCAGTAGCCTGGGAGGACAGAATCTCCTCACCCAAAGGGGAGGTGATGCTTGTGTGAATAGTCACCAGAATATGATCGGATGGAATAACGGGAACTGGTGGGCTATCCACCTCAGGATCTTATCCAAATTGCCTAGAGAGAGAGCGTCGGCTCTTACATTATCATGGTGCCTGTGATTCTCTGTGCGACATTCAGACTTCCGGGTTTGTTTTTGGCTGTCTCTTATTGGTGCTAGCTGGCTAGCCCCTCCCAGGGCTAGCCTTTATATACGCCCTCCTGTCACTAGGCCGGTGCCCTTTCGTGGTGTTCCTGACCTTACATTATTCTGTGCTCCTGTTCCGTGTTGATCCGGTTTTCATCTGACCTTGTTCCTGTTCCGCTCCCTGTGTACCGATCCAGGCTTTGGCTGACTACCGCTCTCTGTGTACCAATCCAGGCTTTGGCTGACTACCGCTCTCTGTGTACCAATCCAGGCTTTGGCTGACTACCGCTCTCTGTGTACCGATCCAGGCTCTGGCTGACTACCACTCTCCATGTACCGACCCAGGCTTTGGCTGACTACCGCTCTCTGATACTGATTCAGGCATTGGCTGACTAACGCACTTGTGCTGCCCTCGCTATTGTTGTCAGTCCTCTCATATCTGTTGCCTCCGGTTGCACTACTCTCTGCCTGTGTATCAGTGTGGCCTCCGTTACGTGATACCAGTCTGTGCTCTCCGGTCACTAGCGGTTACAGTTGTCAGCTCATACACTAAGCTCAGCCTGTGATTCTGTGTGGCCTCCGTTACGTGATACCCAGTCTGTGCTCTCTGGTCACTAGCGGTTTCTGTTGTCAGTTCATTGCAATACGCTCAGCCTGTGATTCAGTGGGTCCTTTGTCAGTACTATTTCCCGAGCGCACCGGTCTACGGTGTTGCTACCTGTCAGTACTCTCTCTGCTGCACCAGATACCAGGCTGCCTTACCCAGAATTCGGTAAGGCCGGTAGCGCCTACTCTGTTCCTTGTTGCACCAGTCTCCAGGCTGCCTTACCCGGTATTCGGTAAGGCCGGTAGAGCCTCCTCTGTTCCTTGTTGCACCAGTCACTAGGCTGCCTTACCCAGTATTCTGTAAGGCCGGTAGAGCCTCCTCTATTCCTTGTTGCACCAGTCTCCAGGCTGCCTTACCCGGTATTTGGTAGGGCCGGTAGAGCCTCCTCTATTACTGTCACACCAGTTACCCGGCTGCCTTACCCGGTAATCGGTAAGGCCGGTAGAGCCGCATTATTTGTATTGCTATCTGTATGCTCTGGCCTGTATCAAACTATCTTACTGCTGCTTGTAGAGTTTGGACCCATGTAGGGCCTTGTTGCGCTTTATCATGCCTAATAAAGCTTTTCTATTTTATCCTACCAAATTGTCTGAGTGTTCATTAAAACTGTGACAGACATTCTTGGTACCAGGCAAATACGAGACTACATAGTTGAACCGGTAAAGGAATAATGCCCATCTGGCCTGTCTGGGAGACAACCTCTTGACCTCGGACAGATACGTCAGGTTTTTGTGGTCAGTGAGGATTGTCCCCTCCAACAGGTAGCGCCATTCCTTAAGTGCGAGGATAATAGCCACAAGTTCTCGATCCCCAATATTGTACAGACTCTGTGCCCAAGACAAGATTTTTGAAAAACACCCACATGGAAGTAGGGGTTTACCAGGAGCTGAGTGCTGACTCAGATGCATCAACCTCCAAAGTAAAGGGCAGGGCAGGGTTGGGATGAGACAAAATAGGAGCCCTGGCAAACGCGGCCTTCAATTCCTCAAATGTCCAGATAGCGCTGGGGGACCAGTTGGACTGATCTGCCCCCTTGTGTGTCATAACGGTTAGTGGTTTAACCACAGAGGAGAAATTCTTTATGCATTTTCTATAGTAATTAGTGAACCCCAAAAACCTCTGGATGGCCTTCAAACCCACTGGCCGGGGCCACTGCAGAACTGCCGATAACTTGAGTGGATTCATGCCCAGTCCGGCAGAGGAGATCACGTACCCCAGAAATGTCACCTGGGACTGGTGGAACTCACACTTCTCCAAATTATGGAATAATTTGTTTTCTTTCACTAATTGTAAGATCTGAGTCACATCCGCCTGATGTGCTTCCAAGGGAAGTGAATAAGGATGTCGTCCAAATATACTACTACACACTTCTGTAGTAGATCTCTTAAAACATCATTGATACATTATTGGAATACTGCCGGAGCATTACATAAGCCGAATGGCATCACCAAATATTCATAATGACTGCTACCAGTGTTAAATGCCGATTTCCACTCGTGACCCTCTTTAATTCTTTAATTCTGACCAGATTATACGAAGCACTTAGATTGAGCTTAGTAAATATTGTTGAACCCTTAATTCAGTCAAACAGTTCTGTGATTAACGGCATGGGATAAGTGTTCATAACCATCAGTTTGTTTAGCCCTCTGTAGTCGATGCATGGTCTCAATTCCCCATCCTTCCTTTTCACGAAAAAGAAACCAGCACCGGCCGGAGAGGACGACTTGCGAATGATCTCTCTGGTCAGGGCATCAGACACGTACTCTTCCATGGCACGATTCTCCTCCACAGACAGAGGGTATACCCTAGGAGGTATGGCACCTGGAATTAAATCAGTATAGTACAGTCGTAGGCCCTATGTGCCGGCAATGTACTAGACTCTACCTTGTTGAATACCTCTTTGAAAGACTGGTACATCGTAGGTACCGAGGGATAGGTACATAAAATTCTGGTAGGCTGCTGTAGGCAAGTCTCATTACAAAAGGGTGACCAGGACACAATATCGCAAGTCTGCCAGTCTATCCTGGGATTATGAGTCTGAAGTCAAAGAAACCCCAGGATGACTGCAAAGTGAATAGACTTTATAATCTGAAAATGTACAGTCTCCACATGGAGTGCCCCTACCCTTAGGGATAATGGACATGTCTCATGAGTCATGTGTGACTACTACAGAGGGCTACCGTCAATAGCTTCAGTAGCTAGAGGAGAGGAGTGAGGCAACAGATGAGTATCATGCGTTACCGCAAAATCAGCATCCATGAAATATCCAGCTGCTCCAGAATCCACCAAGGCTGGAGCTGTAACCGAGGATGTGGACCAGGACACTACTATCTCAAGAAGGGGTCTCTCTTGATGGGAATTAGGGGTCTGTTAAACACCACCTAGGGTCTGCCCCAGACCTGACCCTAGGTGCGAGCATTTCCTGACCGAGTAGCACAGGAATGCAGCAAGTGGCCAGCCTTGCCACAAAATAAACAGAGGCCCTCTCTCCTTCAGAACTCCTTGGACAGGCACGTGAAGCCCAATTGCATTGGTTCACCTTTGGCCGATTCAGAACCAGGAGGAATGGGAGGTGAGGGAGGATAGGGTGGGAGAGAAAAACTTGGTGCCACTCTTATTGTGACCTTATGCCCCGGATTCTTGAACGAAGGTCTCTCTCTCAAACTGGTATCAATCAATATCATAAAGGAAATTAATTCATTCAGCTCTTTCGGCAGCTCACGGACTGTCGTATCATCCTTATTGGAGTCCCACAGCCCTTGTGAGAATGCTGCTACGGGTGCCTCGTTGTTCCAGCCCACCTCTGCAGCCAAGGTGTGAAACTCAATGGAGTAATCGGCTATGGTGTGTACTCCCTGTCTTATGGTCATGAGCCATTTCACTGCAGATACAGCTCTGGCTGGAACGTCAAATACCCCGCGGAACTCTTCCACAAATTCAGTGTAATTGGCAACAATAGGTCTCCCTGACTCCCACAAGGGACTGGCCCACATGAGTGCCCTACTGGACAACAGAGAGATTACAAACCCGACCTTGCTTCGGTCACTTGAAAAGGAATGTGGTACCATTTCCAGAAATATTCCCACTTGGTTCAAGAACCCTCTGCAGAAAGTAGGCTCCCCCTCATAGCGCTGAGGAAGGGGAGCGGTACCCGACAATCCTCGAATCGTACTGGCCTCAGGATTATGGGGTACCACCGGTGCTGAGACTTTGGAAGCCACCAGTTGAAGAGGAACCTGACCAAGGTGAGCAGTGTGGTTTAGGAGTGTCTGCATCGCAAAAGACAATTGATCGATCCACTGATCTTGGGAGTCCATTCTGTCTAGAATGCTCTACACTGGTTCACCTGTACCTTCAGTACTTATGGCCCTTTCATAATGTCACAGACACCAGAGTAAATGAAACACACGACACAAGTACAGTTGAATTTAACCAGTTTATTAAAATAAGTAAGAGCAAGCACTTCCCCAACCTAGTAGGAACAGGCGTGAGGACAATGTCTAGTCCACTACCCAAGGATTGACACTGAACTGTAGCCAGTTGTCTGTAGCCTATAGAATATATGGGAGCAAAACCAAGCTTAGTTCTATCACAGAGTATATGGAAACCTGGAACGCCAGGAACCCGGACTACTGGAGCGACAGATAAACTACCAGACATGAGACAGGGAGACAAGCGTCTTGTAAGCAGTGACTCTACCACGAAGTGGTAGGAGGACCGAGGCAGAGAGTAACCTATACCCCGGTAGGTAGGCACAGAGCGGAGGCAAGAGAGTGGAGCGTAGCCAGCCATGACACTGGTAAGTATGTGAAGGCCACACAGTATATAGGCCACAGAGTGGAGTGTATGCAACAGGACCAGGAGGCAACTGATACAGTGCACAGAATGGAGGCAACTGAGCGAGAGGCAACCAGCAACTCTACCACAGAGGTAGCAGTTGTTCTACACCGATGGAGCGTGCCCACAACTAGCCAGGACAGGTGGTAGTCAGATTGGAGCGAAAGGCAGCACGGAGCGGAAGTCAGACAAGCCACAGTCAAGAGCCAAATTGGGTAGTCAGCCACAGCCAAGGTCAAAACAGAGCAGGTAGTTGGACAAGCCAGGGTCATACACAGATCGGGTAGTCAGACAAAGCCACTAGGTCTTGAGCCGGAACTTTCCGTCAGACAAAGCCAAGGATCTTTCAGGAGAGAACACGGCAGCCAAGCAAGGGTCAAACGAGAGCAACACTGAAGCAATGCATAGGTACACCATGAAAAGGCAACAAGTTGCTTTCCAATAAACTGGAGACCTGTAGTATTCAAGGGTTTAAAAGCTAAATTTAATTCAATGCAAGAATTTTTATGTATTCTCTCATTCCAGAACTGCTTTTCTTTAGTACATGAGTCTCAAGGTTGGGCATGGCATTTTTTATTGGGGAGAGAAGTTTTAGTTTTGCTGTATTCTGCCATTTACTATGGTAGCTCCTATGAGAAATCCCACTGAAAAAAATATACTGGTAGTTTGGAGTGAATTGCCAAAATTGGTTAATTTACACTTAATCCCTTCACCTGTCACATACTTCATGGTCGCAGTGCACCTGGGAGGCAGTAACTGACTGCTATGGTATCGTATCAGTTAGTTTCAGCCTTTTCGCAGTGGATCTTCACATGTGATCTCTGCTACAGCGATCACATGTGCTGGTTGAGCCAAAGACAAAGGCAATTTTAGGTACTGGAGCAGAACTAGAGGTAGAGCAGGTTTGGTCACTTTATGACCTACTGACACCTCTTTGGGTCACTGAATAAATGATATAGCGTAAGCCCAAAGTATTTACGCAGTCTAATTTATAAACACATATGCTGAAGTTTAAGCAAACATTAATCTGAGTTTTAATGCTGTGGTACAATGTTAAACACTTATAGACACACCATATAGACTGATCGCCTAAAAGAGGGACATCAGGGAAAGAAAGAGGAACATAGAGATGTTCACCACAGAGGTACAGTACCCACCTAAAAAGGGACATTTGGGATGTATGGATGACAGTCCATACCTTTTATTCAGTCCCTATTAAAAATGAACCAATTGAGCAAAATTATGACTGGAAATCAGAAGTTCTGTTTTTTTCTCTCATTTTTTATTTTTATCAAATGTAATGGTGGATGACCCATATAAATGTTGTATCAAGATAAAGCCCTACTTATAATTTCTGTGTGTGAACTAAATGAATTAGAGGGAAAATATGTTTGAACAGAGGCATACTAAAAAGGCTAAAATTGACCCTATCATCTAGAGTCAAAAAGCCATAGCCACTAAAAGGTAAAAGCTGATTGAACTAAACTGACTCACTCGATGTTTCTTGTACTTCACCAGTAATGTAATAATAGAGTTTGTGTCTGTGTAGTTTTATACAATTTTAATTAAAATGATAGATTAAAGTATCTATTGAGAGGGACTTGTGATGAATCATACTAATGGAGGAGCCTCATTCCATCTCTTTTCACTTTCCTTTTATCATCCTGTCTTTTATCACTGTATAGATGCTTGATATATAAATTCCCAGCTTTTTGCATTACTTTTCCTGCTGGTTGCAAGTCCTGTAGGCAATAACTTTGTAAACTGCAAGCTTTCTTAGACATTTTCTATGTGTGACACTTGTGTTGCATACCAAAATGTTCACATCACTATTGTACTTTCTTGTCAATGTGTGCAATATACCTCATACCTTCTTCTGTCTCCTCTTTGTATCTCATGTAGTGGTGCAATGCTGGGGTCATTCCTGCTCTTCTCTTCTTAGATAAAAAGCAGTACTCTTTTGGTCTTGTACTGATGGAATATTCTTCTGGTTTTGTGCAAAAATTAATTGCCCTCTTGATATCACTTATGATTCCGTGTGCTGCTGGTCTCAGGTAATTCAGTGATGGTCTCCATGCCATGCTTTTCTGGTCTTATGTAGCAGTGTGTCTGATCTCACAAAACTTAATGGCACAAAAGGGATCCATGACCTTCCATATCTGGATAACTACACTGGTCTATGTCTTGATTGCACTGCAATAGATAACGTTATGCAGGGTTTAATCTACACATCGCTCCACGGGCTTATTTAAATAATATTTAAAAACTACAATGTAATGTAGACCATATTTTTCCTTGAAGTATGTGTCACATTTCTTTTAGTGCACTTGTAAAATAAATGGTAAATAAATACCCCATCCTTGTTGTATTCTGAACTCAAGGTAAGGTTGATATACCAAGAAAATTGGAACATTTCTGGAGGAAACCAACTGCACAATAGGGGACAAATAAAAATCCCCTAACTTCCCATTGATTTAAATGGGGCTTTTAACACCCTGAATGCTATAGAGGTTGCCAATGCATTTCATTTATTTTTCTGCTATACACCTTGGTTTGTCACTGAATAGCTCCTTACTCTGCCTTACTGTTGGATGTATTTCCAGTAATTAGCTAGACAGCATTTTGGCTTATGCAATTTTGTGTAATTACTACATATTATCATTATTCTTTCCTTGAAATGGAAGTAGACAAATGTAATTTCTTGTTTTAAGAGCAAATATACAGTTATACAGTTTGTTTTTGTAGCAGATTACAGACATAATCATGCCATTTACTGTATGAGTCACTTTAAGCTTGTGCCTGCTCACTTTGTCTTTCCATTTGCAGAAAATATACACATGAAGCAGCCTTCTTCATTAACCCCATAAACACTGGGTTATTTT
Source organism: Rhinophrynus dorsalis (assembly GCA_037306005.1). Taxonomy (NCBI): domain Eukaryota; kingdom Metazoa; phylum Chordata; class Amphibia; order Anura; family Rhinophrynidae; genus Rhinophrynus; species Rhinophrynus dorsalis. The sequence goes on along the minus strand of CM074723.1, from coordinate 92,855,182 downwards.
CACCTTTATGACAATAAAGTATTTCACGGTTTTATTATGTGTACCCATGCAAGCTAGATTTTTTTTGGGGGGTGAGGACATAATCACCTTTCATTTGATACACATATATCCCCTAGTTACATATGCCAAAATATTAAAATATAGATTTTTTTCAAGATTCTGCCTCAGATTGTTTGAACGCAGTTAGTGCAGCCATCATTTATTTCCTCCTGCTTTTTACAAAAACATTGTATATGCTTTAAAGGGGTAGGGAACACTTTATTGTTATTGAATAAATTCAATAATTAAAAAAAAAATGTAGTGTGTGTGTGTTCTTTTAACTATTTTAAGGAATACAAGCAGTCTGTCTGATCGCTTAGGGATTGATGCAAATGTTTGCTCTAAAAAAGCGGGTTCGGGCAAAATGGATACAGACCGACAATAAAAAAAGTCTAAGTCGGTATTCATATGTCTTACTAGCTAAAAGCACAACGGATGTTAGGCCACAGAAATGGTGTTGTGGCCAAACATCCATTTTGTGTGTTAAGTTCCCAAAACGTCACTAAACAGCAGCAGTATTGGGAACTTCAAAGGAAAAAAGGTAATGATCGGTGCCTGACATGCTGCCAAGCACTGATCGTTAACTAATCTGTGATACACTTACTTGTCATCCACTGTCCTTCTCCTTCAGTCTTCTCTTCATTCTTCTCCACAGTCTTCTCTTCTTTCTTCTTGCTGTAAAAATGAAAAAAAAAAAAAAATCAAAGGTATAAGTACAATGCGGAAATATTCGCCACAATAATACATAGTTTAACCCCTTGAGTGCCAGAGGGGCATGCAACGCATGGGACTCAAAAGGGTTAAACTATGTATTATTGTGCCATTTGTAAATACGTATATGCTTCCATTGAATCACATATGCCCAATTTGTTAAAAATGGCATAATTAAAATGTCATAAATATGTATTCCCCACTGGCACTGGTTAATTTTATTAACTTTGGACACTTTGGATGTACTGATATGGGGCTTAGGGCCCCATATCAATACATCCACTGTGGACCTTTTTTTTTACTTTGTTTTACTTTCAGTTTCTACGTCGGCTATTTTAAGACTCTAGCCTCATAAAAAGTGGGTCTTAAATTTCCTGCAATAAATAAGTCCCTTATTGGATCTTCATGGCAAATGCAGATATTTGATAATTACGGTGTTTTCATTATTTGCTATGGCTGAAAACACCTCTTAACTTTATCACCCCACGGCTTTTCTTTCACCTATATTTTTTCACAGCACAGGCATTTGACTAGCTTACTGTGCTGGAAAAAATACCATAGGCAGAAAAAAACAGGTGTCGCCAACATTTGCAAGCGGGAGGGTGTAGCCAAACCTGTTTCTCATGAGCTACCAACAGTGGATGTTTTTATCCCAGCTGGAGCACAGGTGGACTAATTAGTGGCTTGGTCACTTTAATTTGCCTACCTGTGCTCATTCAGGGATATCCTGAAAACATGCACTGTTGGTAGCACTTGGGAATCAGGGATGGCTACCCCTGCTCCAAAGCAGGTCCCTGCCCCTTTAAATGTGCACTCTGTGATACTAGGTGTGAGATGCTTTTAGGGTTGATGCTATAGTGATATGTGTCTGGTGATGTGTGGTGAGCACATCATCTTGTCGTTCTAGACACACATTACCAAATGCATTAAGAATTAAGTATGCAAGGGGAGGGAATAAGAACTTAATCATTAAAATGCTGGGTTGTCATATGGTTGGCAATGAGTAGGGAATTCCCTCCCATACACATCACCAGCAGTATGACAACTTTGAAGTCTGATAACCTACTCTCTGCTCTCCTGCTTGCCCACTGTGAGGGGAGAAGATGTGCTCAGGCTTCAGCACCACAAACAGCCCTTCTTCCTAGCCCTTTCAGTTCCAAAGGGATGTGCATTCCACATCCCTGTGACAGTGAAAGGGTTAAGATTAGGATCCCTGGATGCACAAGCAGATTGACAGGGTCATACAGTGTGGAACTGTAGGCATGATCTACACTGATTGACCTAGCAGTACAGCAAAAGGAAAAACCCTGCTCGAAAGTGTGTGAGTTAATAAAAAAAAAAATCAGTCATAAATGAATCAAAATCAGTTTATTAATTTATGATTGACTCAACTGTATTCAAGTAGAGATCCCTTCAATTCTTAGTATTATACTGAGAAGTGCCTCAATAGTAAGACTAATTATTTGAAGTATGTCATATCTCTCCAGGTAGGCATCAGGAATGTTGAGAGATAAAATCAATAAAAACAGTAGGCCATATGTATAAAAGTGGTAATAATATTTATAGAACGGTTTCCATATTTTCATAGAACCTAACTGCTTTAGGACCAGGGATGTGTGTGAGTTACTCACTCCTCTGGTCCTTCACAGGTTAAAGTTGCTTAGTAGAGACAGAAAACTGTCATCTATCTCCATAGTGAGGTATAGTAACATAGTAACACATTGATGAGGCTGAAAAAAGACATGCATCCATCAAGTCCAGCCCATGCCAAATCGCCCCTGTTGATACAGAGGAAGGTAAAGAAAAAACATTGAAACCATTTCCAATTAAGCCCCAAGTCTGTAAAAAAAATCCTTCCTGACTCCAAATGGCAGTAAGATAGTTCCCTGGATCAACATCCTATCTGCTTTGAAGCCAGTTGTCATAATTCTCTATTTTGTTCTGTGCTAGATCGGTATCCATTACTTTTTGAAAGCAGTTACATTTTCTGCAAGCACATCATCCAGAGGCAAAGAATTCCAGAGCTTTACTGCTCTTACGGTAAAAAATCTCTGCTTTGTTGTAGTCAAAAGCGCCGTTCCTTTAGACTTAATGGATGACCTCTCAGCTCTTTAATGAAATAATTAATTGGAGAGGTCTTTGTATTGACGTCGAATATATTTGTAAATGGTAATCATATCACCCCTTAGGCATCTCTTGTCTAATGAAAAGAAACCCGGTTTGGCTAGTCTCTCTTTATAACTCAGATCCCCTTATCCCTTTATCAGTTTTGATACATGTCTATGCACTTTTTCCATTTCAGTTCTTTTTTCAGAACTGGTGCCCAATACTGTACTTCATATTCGACATGAGGCCTTAACAAGGATTTATATTGATTTATAGAGCATTCTGTATCTATGGAATACTCTACCATGCACCTCGCTGATAACGTTCAAATCTCACTTAAAAACGCAACTCATGGATAAAATACCAACATGCTAGAAGGCAATGATGTTGTACAATGAACGCTCTTATAAATTATTTACTTTACTGATGTCCTCTATCATCATCAGATCTAGCACTGTATTCAGCACTTCACCCTTATGTACTCTGTATGTCTCCCATTACCACTTTAGATTGTAAGCTTTCGGGCAGGGACCTCCCACCCAATGTTTCACTCTACAAAGCATCTGTAACCCTGTATTGTTTAAACCCTTAAATTGTAAATAGCTGCGTACACTTGTGGCGCCATATAAATAAACATATTCATTCATTCATTCAGGTAGAAAGCTATTAGCATCCCTTGCATCTAAACCTCTCTTTATGCAATATAGTACCCTATTTGCTCTTGCAGCAGCTGAATAAATATTTCTCTAATGAGGATTCCTCAAGTTGTTTCCCATTTAGTGTATATGTAGCATGTTTGTTTCTGCAGTCCAAATGCATAACCTTTCACTTCTCTACATTAAATGTCATCTGCCACTTTTCTGCCCATTCACTCAGTTTATCTTAATCCCTCTGCAGATAAAAATTATACAGCTCTGTATGTATTTCCTTACACATCTTAGTGTCATCAGTAAAAATTGATACACTACTAAATCATTAATAAACAAAATAAAAATAATTGGGCCCAGTATTGATCCCTGTGGCACCCAACTTACATCTTTAGGCCTGCTTGGAAAGGCTCCCTTTACAGCAACTCTCTGCCATCTATCATTTAACCAGTTCTCAATCTATGTACAGAAATCACCTCGTAGAACCGAAGCCTTTAAATTTATGCAGTAATCTGTTGTAAGGCACTGTGTCAAAGGCTTTTGCAAAATCCAAGTATACTACATCAACAGCAATTCTCTTGTCCAAATTAGTACTTACTGTTTCGTAAAATGCAAGTAAACTAGCCTGACATGATCTATTCTTCATAAAACCACACTGACTCCTACTAATAATATTGTTTGTCTTCACATAGTTCTGAATACTGCCAGTTAGTAACCCTTCTAATATCTTGCCCACTATGAAAGTTAAGCTCACAGGTGTATAATATCCTGGTTTGTATCTTGCCCCCTTTTTGAACAATGGTACTACACCATCTTTCCTCCAATTACAGGGCTCTATGCCTGATAAAAGTGAATCAATAATACAAATACAATATATAACACTATCCTGCTCCACAGACAAAGATGGCAAGTCTAGAAAACCAGAAATGCACCCGTATGTAGCCTACAATATAATGTGTAGGTAAAGTCTGTCTCACTGTGAAAAAAACAGGTGGAACAACTAACCTCAAACACTGATAATGTAAAGAATTATAACTCACAAGTGCATAACTTGGTCCATCAACCAGTCCTCAATGTCTCACAATGGAGCAGTGGAAAGAATTAGCAAACAGTCCATATAATATATATTTAAAAGAAGAGGCACCAATATGAAATAAAACATTTTGGATTGAACAAGTTATGCACTTGTGAGTTATCCTTCTTTACATTATCAGGTGTTTGAGGTTAGGTGTTCAACCTGTTTTTTTCACTGTGAGACAGACTTTACATACACCTTATGTTGTAGGATACATAAGAATGCTATTCTGGTTTTCTAGACTTGTTGTTTTGTCTTCCTGTGGAGGGGGGAGAGTGTTATATATTGTTTTTGAATTAGAAGAATTCTCTCCTTTCAATATACTTCTTGGGTATTGGATTTTGATAATAAATGTTACTTTTACATACTAGTCCCTGATGATTCTTTCTCCTGTTAGGTAAGGTAAAATGCTTGAATCACATTATTTGTTTGATTTTTTAAATTTTATTTGCACCCTGGGAGTGGGGTATAGTTATATTCAAGCTGCATACATAGCCACTGGACTTGTTATCTTTCCACCATGCTCAATAATTTCGATTTTCACTTAAGTTCCTTATGTACCCTTGGGTGTATACCATCAGGTCCAGGTGCTTTATTCACCATAACATTTCCAGTCTGTTTTGTACATGATGGGAGAAATTCTGGGATTTTGCCTATTTTCCCTTAGGTTGTCATTGTTGCTTCCTTTGTATGTACAGAAGAAAACAAAGTGCTTAAGGTGTCAGCCGTGGCCTTATCTTTACTAATCAATTCACCTGTCTCAGCCTTAAAAGGACCAATTTACTTGTCTCAGCCTTAAGAAAACCTTAATATTTTTGTTATTAATATACTTGTAGAATTGTTTAGGATTTTTCTTGGTCTCTTTTGTAATGCTTCTCTCATTTTCAATTTTAGCTAGCCTAATTGCTTGTTTGCAGATTTTATTGCATTCTTTATATTTTTAAAATTATGCATCTGACCTGTCTGATTTAAACACTTTAAAAGCCTGCTTCTTATTTTTCGGCAAGCCTCATGATTAAACCACATTGGTCTTAATTTGCCCCTCTTGTGCTTATTCCCTATGGAATTCCATGATTTTTGTGCATTGATTGACGTTGGAGCGGCAGGATATTTTATGGATGCAGAGTTTGCTACCCAGAATTCGGTTCCATTGGTGCCTTGTTCCTCTCCACTTGCTTTAGAGGCCATTAATGGGAGACCGTTACAACCATCACAGGTGACTCACGAGTCATTTCCTCTGTCTCTAAGGGTGGGGGCCCTCCATGTGGAGACCCAACGATTTCAAATTATAAAATCACCTCACTATGCGATTATTCTGGGGTCCCCTTGGCTTCAGACACACAACCTCAGAATAAATTGGGAGACTTGTAACATTATGTCTTGGTCCTCTTATTGTTCTAAGTGATGCCTACAGCACCCTACCAAGATCCTCTTCCTCATTACCCTCAGTGTATCAAGATTTCAGTGAGGTATTCAATAAGAAAGAGGCTAGTACTTTGCCGATGCATAGGTCATACCATTGTACCATTAATTTAATACCAGGTGCTATACCTCCTAAAGGGTGTACTTATCCTCTGTCTGTGGAAGAGAACCGAGCTATGGAGGAGTATGTGGCCGATGCTCTGTCCAGAGGTATCATCCGGAAGTCTTCCTCACTTGCTGGCGTAGGATTTTTTTTTGTAAAGAAAAAGGATGGGGAGCTGAGATCCTGCATTGACTATAGAGGTCTGAATAAACTGGTGGTCAAGAATGCTTACCCCATACCTTTGATTACCGAATTGTTCGACCGAATTAAAGGCTCTTCGATTTTCACAAAACTGGATTTGAGGGTGGCCTATAACTTGGTAATAATCCGAGAGGGAGACGAATGGTAAACTGCATTCAATACATGCAGTGGTCACTATGAATACTTGGTTATGCCATTTGGTTTGTGTAATGCTCCGGCAGTATTCCAAGAATTTATTAACGATGTATTGAGAGATTTACTACAGAGCTGTGTAGTAGTCTACTTGAACGACATTTTAATGCATTCCCCGAATCTAGTGGCACATCGGAAGGATGTTGCAACTGTACTACGGTATCATGGTGCCCGTGCCTTTTTCTGTCAGTCTCTGTGTGGCCTTTTTATACTGGGCCTCTGGCACCTGTCAGGTGCCCTTTCGTGGTGTTCCTGTACCAGTGCTACTGAGTTACTGTGTTGCTGTCTTACTGCGTTCCTGTGTACCAACTTGGCCCTTCTGACTATTCCGCTTCTGGTTCCTACTCCATGATTTGACCTGGCCTGGCTGACATTCTGCTCCGTGTCCTGTGCCGGCTTGTCTGACGTTCCTGCTCCGTGATTCGACCCGGCCTGGCTGACGTTCCTGCTCCGTGACCAGACCCGGCCTGGCTGATGTTCCTGTGCTGAGTTCCGGCCCAGCCGTCCTGTTCCTGTTCACTGTGTCGCCAGAGCGACATTCTGACTCCCGCTTAGTCTGGCCCAGCCAAACTGAGAATCATTGTGGCCTCCGTTACTACTGAGCCTCCCGTTAACTCTTGCAGTGCTGTTGTTGCCTACGTTACTGCTGAGCCCTTCCGTTAACTCTTGCAGAGCACTGTTACCTCCGTTACCACTGAGCCTTCCATTAACTCTTGCAGAGCACTGTTGCCTCCGTTACCACTGAGCCTTCCGTTATTTCCTGCAGAGCTATTGTTGCCTCCGATTACTGCTCCGGCAGTGAACCCATGGTTGTGTTCCGTTCAGCTCTCGCAGAATATGGTTGCCTACGTTACAGCACCGGCAGGGTGCCATTGGCTCATTTCTTATTGCTCTTACAGAATACTGTTGTCTCCGTAACGGCAACGGTTGGGTGCCATTGGCTCAATATTACCAGCTCTTGCAGAGTACCGTGCCTCCATCACTGCACCGGTCGGGTGCCATTGGCTCAAGTTTACCAGCTCTTGCAGAGTTCTGTGCCTCCGTTACTGCACCGGTCGGGTGCCCTTGGCTCAAGTCCGTTCAGCTCTTGCAGAGTATTGTGGCCTCCATTACTGCTACGGTAGAGGGTATAAGTCTCAGCCCTGCTCTGCAGATCTAGGTGCTTGTCTACATCTCGCACCACAGTCTCTTGATAGCCATTTACCATCATACTGGGCGTTGCCAAACACACCACATCAGAGACTGATTATTATCATTGGACTTGCTGTGCTGCCCATGCTGTGCTATAGTTGCCTTGTTATGCCTGACCTGTGACAGTATCTTACCATCCTACTCGTTGTATACTGGGCCTGTGTGGGCATATGTTTATAACCTCTATTTTCCTGTCTATTCCACTATGTTACGCTACCGCCCGCAGTGGGTATTTTCATTGTGTCTTTTAATAAAACTTTGTTTTATTCTAACCTACCGTGTCTGAGTGTCGTACAAACCGTTACATACGGCTTCTGGGCGAGATTCTGTGTTCCACATTGGGCGAATGAGAAAAGGAATTTTTTGTACTTTCCAATAAATAATTTTCTCTTTGTGCATATGGAAATCTGGACTTCCCTTCCAGAGAAAAACAAGTTTGAGTTCTGGGTACATGGTCCTTTGGCTTCCCTGGTGACTGATTGAACGATGAGAGCTCAGCGCTGAACTTTCTATGAATGACCCGGTGACAGGGTTCATTCATTTCACAAGAGCTAGATTCAGAAGCTGCTTATACAGGTGCTCCTGTATCAAGAAGGCAGAAAATGCCTTTGGGGTCGCCCCATGGATCATCTATCCTTTTGTACAGATGATCCATGATAGGGGGGCTATCGGGGGGGTCCTGGTGCCCACCTCGAGGTCTGAAAGTATTATTTAATTATAAAAAGAGCATATAACCTGTGTTAACCATAGGTTATATGTACTTTATTTAAAAAATGGGCAATTGTCACCCCCATGCTGGGGGGGGGGTACATGAAGGGTCATGATACCCCCCCTTGAGGTCTAATTTTTTTTTAATCACATATATATATATATATATATATATATAAAAGAATAAGCCTAATTGCATAATTTATGGTACCTCACACACAGAGCATAATTTATGTCTCCTCAGAAAACAAACACACATTGAACAGAATGCCTCATTACATAATTTATGTCTCATTAGGAGACACAACTCCTATTGGGTGATTCAATGGGGACTTTACTGCTCCCATTGGGTGATTCAGTGGGGGCATGTTTATCATACAGGTAGTTGGCCCGCCCCCTCCAGCCCACCCACCACTATCCAACTGACAAAAAAAATATAGCTGCCACTCACTCCTGAAGTAGGGGATATCAATAACTTCTCCCGGTCCACACACACTCTCACTCAGGATCATGACCCCACAAACACACTGTTTCACCTCCCACAGATAACTGTAACCCTCCATACACTCTGTTTCAGTACAAGGGTGTAATGTTTACATAAAACACAAACTCAGGGATAAACCTAATAGCAACTCTTTTATTTATCTCTTTTCATCTCTTCAGTCAACTTCACTGTCTGTTTTCAACTGTCACTCCTCCACTTCCTGATTCCTGATTCCCACCCTTTCTCCTTAAAAGGAGAGAGATGCTTTGCTGTATGTTACAGTGGGCAAGCCTCAAACACCACTTTCTATTTTTTCCCTCAGCATATTGCTACGCTGCCTTAACTGAAGAACCACCGTGTGTTATATTGCTATGTTACCATAACTTAAGTAAGGAGGAGTTACTGCTCCTATTGGGTGATTCAGTGGGGGAGTGATTTAAATCATGCAGGGAGTTGGCCTGCCCCCACTATCCAGTCTGCCCACCACTATCCAAGTAACTGAAAAAACAAAATGGCTGCCACTTGCTCCCACACCACAGAGACAAACACATCAGACAAAAAACACACACACACTCACTCACACTCACACACACTCAATCACACACTCTCACACACACACTCATACACACAATAATTCACACACTCACTCTCTCACTCAAACACACACACTCACTCACACATTCACTCACACTCAATCATACACACTCAATCACACACACTCAATCACACACACACTCTCACACACCCTCACTCACACACACAATCAAACACACTCACACTCTCTCACTCACACTCTCTCATTCACACTCACTCACACACTCTCACTCTATCACACACACACTCTCACACACTCACACTCTCTCACACTCACTCTCATACACCCTCTCACACTCACTCACACACTCTCACTCAATCACACACACTCACACACACTCACTAACACACTCACATGCAATCACTCACACACAATCACTCACTCTCGCACTCACACGCACTCACTCACTCACTCACACCCCGGGAGCCAGCACGGTCCACCTTCCACCATAGTCTCACTCACACTCACTCACACCCCGGAAGCCAACATGATCCACCTTATACCATAGTATGTGCAATTACCACATGCATTTCAACTATATGAATGAATGTAACAATGGAGGCATAAGTACAAACACAAACTCATTACAATGACACATAAGTCACCCCCTATGACTCACTTCTGTGTGTGTGTGTGTCTCTGTGTGTGCCTGTGTGTTCCTCACTGTGTGTGTTGCATGTCTGTATCACACTCTATGTGACTGCATGTTGTTCATTGCATGTATGTGTGTATGACTGTGTCGCTCTTTATGCATCTCAGTGCATGCGTGTGTGTCTGTGTGTGTGTTTGTCTTGCATCCATGTGTGTGCATTAATTCCCTATATATCCTGACGGGCAGTGCCGTCCCACATTGCTAGTTAAATATATAATTAAAGCGGAACTACCACCACTAAAAAACTTGCGCTCCAATAATTCCCCATCTGCCGACTAGCTGCTCAGTAGTGCTAGGTGCCAGAATTATTGCAAGATAAGGAGAGTTATCCATTGTTCCTGGGCTGACAGGCAGGATGGAGCACAGACATCTTTCCATAGTGACATCTGTGCACCTGCGCTGTCAGTCCCTTTTGAAGCCGAACGACTCCTAGCAACGCCTTCTAGAGCTGGCTGTGACTGACAGTGCAGGCGCGCAGACGTCTCTATGGAAAGATGTCTGCGCTCCGCCTTGCCTGTCAGCCCGGGAACAATGGATAATGCTGCTTAACATGGTAATAATTCTGGTGACTAGCTCTACTGAGACGCTAGTCACCAGATGGGGAATTATTGGAGCGCGTGTTTTTTTAGCTCTCACATTATAATATCAACACACCCCCTTTCATATGAATGTGTCTCATTATTCAGCATTTCCATATGAAAATTAGTCATTATGCTTCATTTCCATATGGAAATAGGCCATTGTTGATGTGAAGACTGAAAATTCTTAAACCTGTCGGATTGATGTCGATGAGGGCATATTTTTGTCGGAGTGCTGGTGATGTAATGTCTTAGACAGTTTGGTGGCCTACGACATTGCTTTGACAGGACATCAACATTTTTAGCCCTCTACAAATTTTTATGCATCTAGGCCCTGGAGTCTCTGACTCTGAAGATCTTTTTTTAAGTGCCCTGCCCTTTGGTGGGAAGATAATTTACTCCCTTGATTTATGTTTTTACATGGACTAAAGGAGAAAGATTTATACGTACGTATACAATAATCCCATTGTCTAGAAAATGGAGTACAGTTTTGGGCACCATTTCATAAAAGTTGCATTACCGAACTGGAAAAAGGACAGAGGTATGCAACAAAACTGATGAAGGGATTGGGGGAATCTGAGTTATAAAGAGAGGCTTTCCAAACTGTTTTTTTTACATTAGAGAAGAGACGTCAAGGAGTGATATGATTATGATATACAAATACATTTGAGATCAATTCACAGAACTCTCTAAGCACCTATTTACTCAAAGAGCTAAGCAAAAACAAGAGGATATCCATTTAGACTGGAGGTAAAGCACTTTGACTAAATTATGGCAGGGATTTTTTACAGTAAAGGCAGTAAAGTTCTGAAATTGTCTTAGAATGCTGTGTCTGCAGTTGCTTCCAAAAAAAATGATACATAGATTAGAACAATACTGATAATTATGCCAGTTGATTTCAAAGCAGATATGATGTTGACATAGAGAAATCTCCAACTGACTTTTGGAGTCAGGAAGGAATGTTTTGCCCACTTGGGGCTTCATTGGAAATGGTTTAAATAGGGTAATTTTGCCTTACACTGGATTAACGTGGCATGGTATGAACTTTATGGACTTGTATTTTTCAGCCTAATGAACCATATTACCAAGGGCTGTGTCTGGCTAAAAGCAATCAATCTGTTACTTATATACTATTAAACATACCTGGTAAATCTGGGTTTTACTAGTATTTCAGGGTATATTGCCAGGATCTTACTTCACTCTGCACTTTTTAGGCAGCACTTGGAACATTCTAGCTGGTTCTGCTTCCAATGGTATGACAGAGGGGAAAATTTCCTTGTCTCGGCTGTATTCAAGCAGAGATACAGTGCCTTTAACTTCTTGTGCAGTGAAATAGGTCAGTTGTTCTCAATCTGCTTTTTTCAAGGTATGCCTAACATTTATTCTGGAAATGTATGAAAGGATATTGAAGAAATATTCTGAATAATGTTGGTCATTCATTCACAAGCTCAAATAGTATTTTTTTCTAGCATTCTATTGAATGACCTAACTTCTACCATTGAGTGTACCCTTATTTTACTCAGCATTAAAAGCCATATGGCATACATTGTTTGCACATTAAAACGTTACTGCCACTTTAATATTTTATAGATCTATGGGTCAGCTAATTCTGGAAGCTTACAGGTATAGCAATAAGCTTGGTAAGAAGTAGCAGTGATATACTGCAGAAATAGCAATTCAATTTGGTCTGAACAACAGAAACTTACTAGGATTAATTATTCCTTAAACACAGTGGATGCTAGAGATATTTCCAACACTTTGCTAAGCAATGTACTGGAGACATCGTGTCCAAGGGGTTAAAAGCAAAGTAAGCTGAAAAACAAGCTATAACGCTCCTTTGACCATTTGTCTTATTCTGTGGAAATCCAATCTTCTGCTTTTTCTTTGGGAACTGAAAGATATACACCTTCTGCTGGATTCTATTTGTTTTGCTGAAATGTAATACTGATGTAAAAGGGCTGGAACACACAGGAATGCAATCTCAAGATAGATATAAATATATTTTTTAAATTGTTTGCAAAGTGTCTCTGGGAAAGAGAATATTTTTATTTGTAGAAGGGTTTGCCTGATGTTATCTGCACAATCCTGTAGTAAGCAGGGGCAAATAGAGTCAAATTGATTACACTAACTGTAGACACTAATCACAATCTAATAATTTATTAACTACTGAGAGAAGCAGGATGCACATGGCTATAACATGGAAAGTAATTTAAAGGTCAATCATAATGTCTGCTCCTATGGTATCAGACTTATTTAAAAGCTAATGATTCCACAGTGCAGCTCCAAAAAAGCTCCTATAAGCCATTTGAGGAGTAACAGTTAAAGGACCCCTTGGCTGGAAAGCAACCCAGAAGTATGTGGCTCTCAGCGAAAACTTTATAGATTGCGAATGCAGAATCATTAGACCCTTTGTGTCCAGTTTTGCAGCTTGTAGCACACGGTCTATGAGGATTGCCTTGTGCAAAATAACACTGAACTGCAAGACATTACTTTTGCAGTTCAGTCTCTTCTCACAGGACCAATGAAGGAGCCCATGGAGTCTCTTCTTAAACCCCTGTTCTTCTGCTGTGTTGGTATGTTGCAGCCCGCTATCCTCATCAGGTCTGCTCCCAGGGGAGCATATCTAGAGATGGCACACTATTCTGCTGATAGTTGTAGAAGTATAGTGAAAAATTGGAAAAATCAAGAAAAATATAAATCTGGTACAGATGGCTTGAGCTAGAATTATTTCTCCTTTGCTTTCTACATTTGTTGGCCACAATCATAAAGTAGCAGGATAAGTGCGATGGACAGGGGAGTCAGTATAAGCCAAACAATAATAAAGTGCAAATGGCAATCTAAGTAACATTCCAGCCTCAACCAATATGATATTACCTTATTCAAAGTGATTACTGTAGGGTGAAGCACCCAAATATCAAATAAAGGAAAGAAGGGTCAGAAGAAAGATGTAAATATGTAAATAAAGAATAAAAGTGAGTGTCAACTATGTGAGGGATTGCCAAGCATTGGGTCAGAACTAAAGTCTGATGTTCTCTGTGCTACCCCAATAAAGTGATAGCAGTATGTGCATCACAAAGGTGAGACAAAAATCTCTCCAGTGAGATAAATCTATCTAATTCCTGTGATTTTCTACAGTCTATGCACTAAGGTCTCTCAAACTTTAAAATTAGCTTTACTAGAATAACACTGGATCTGGAGAGTCTCCATAAAGGAAGAGTTATCCCGCACCTTGGTGCATCACTCTACTTTGGACTGCCACTGATCATAAGTGTTTACTTACACACCATATTGTCTGCAGTATTTCAGTCAATGAAGACATGAAATGAAAGGGCAGACCAGCACTACTATCAAAAGGTGGTCGTACTACCCTCATGTACTTTATTGAATCTATTATGTTTCTATTACATTCCTCTCTCTTCTCTCCTACAAGATAAATATGTTCAGATCATTTTGTCAATCCTGATATATTTTATCCTGTAAACCATTCATCATTTTAGCAGCACTTCTCTGAATTATCTCTAGAGTATCTATACCCTTCTGGAGATGGGGTTTCCAGTACCTCACACAGTACTCTAGGTGAGGTCTAACTAGAGATCTGTAGAGTGGCTTGACCACCTCCCTCTTTCTTCTTCTAATGCCCCTAGCTATATAATCCAGCATCCTGCTTGCACTCTCCTCTTCTTACATCGCCTGCCTAACTTTAAGTTATCAACAATAATTACTCCCAAATCCCTTTCCTCTCTTAATTGCAACATCACAATACTCTTACTTCTATATTCTGTCTTTGGACTTTTATGTCCCAAGTGCATTATTTTACATTTATCAATATTAAACTGCAGCTGCCATACTCTCATCCATTCTTCTAATTTACCTAAATAACTAAATATTTTTAGTTAAAACTCCTTAAGTATTATGACATTTATTAAAGATGGGGAAATATACAAGTATTAATAAATCATTAAATTCCCAATTAAGTCTCTAATCCATGTCCTAAAAGAAGTTAAAAATTTAATTATAATGTTAAATGGACTCCCAAAAGAGTTTAAATTTATCTGGTCCCAGTTCTGTTTCTTGAAATGATAGATGAAAAAGGAACATGAAATGGAAGATGAAGATGTAAATTCTGTGTATGAATCCAGTTTCTATTGATGAACTGAGATCAAAACCAGCAGACTTATCACAAAAGATAAATACAGAATGATGTATGCATGTGCAGATGGAAATGAGAAGAATGAAGTCTCACTTGTCGCTTTCTGTTCTGCTAGTACATGGTCCTCTAGGATTCCCCAGGCATATGTGGCAACATGTAAAAACAAGAAAAACAACAGTGCCTTTGTTTCTGTGTGAAATATTAAAATTAATATTAGGAATTTGTTTGAATAATTTTCAGAGTGACACATCAGCCAGTCTCGCAGTTCTGTAGGCAGGCCTAGTACCTTATTGTCAAAAATAAACCAGTATTTCTGCGCCCTAAATCTATCAATAAATCTTATTAAAAAAAGAAAAGAATGCAGAAAAAATATATGCTAATGGAAAAACATCCCCACAAAAAATGGAACCTCCTCTAATTAAAATGCAAGTGATATAAATATAAATAATATCAAATATGCATAATAAAATGTTATATTATATTATAAGGGTTATGTAATAAATCTGAAATATATCCACATGAAATATCACATAAACCATATATATACAGATACTAGAAAACAACAACCATAAAAGGAAGGAGATTCGGTCCACAACCCAGGGCGCATCAACCTCCGTCTTCAAAAACCTACAAAACAAACACCAATGACAAGAGATACAATGCGTCTTTATATAGTGGTGCGAAAATCCGTCCACATAAAAAACAATGTATCCAAAGGAAGTATACACTTACAACCGGGAGAGTGCCACGTCCTCACATATAAGACAGCGCCAATATCTGCACCAAAGGCACCCGAGGTTACCGCATATATATAGAACAGGAACCCACGTGCCTAATGAAAAATATATTTTGTATAGCGCCTTTAAATGAATCAAAGATATATCTGCAGCGCTTAAAACATGGAGAAAAAAAGTGTTAAGAAAACAGATGTAAGATGTTACACTCTACCAAGACTTGATGGCAGGTGGACTTAATGATATTATTCCCTGTTAAACACTATGTAACAGGATAAAATTCACCACCGCCGTCTTCACTTGGATAACATAAGAGGATATATAGAAAACAAATGTATCATATCATACTATGCCAAGACTTAATTGCAGGTGGACTTTATAGTATAATTCACTGATGGAAAATGAATAACCAAATAGCGTGTAACTCACCACCGCCATCTTTACTTGGACTTACTAGCTATAATTGCACCTCTCATGCTCATATCTGTCTTCAAACTTTAACACTTTATAAATCCAATAAACGATGTAACATAAACTTCAATGATGTTCACTTTTGAGATGTCATCCAAAACGTTTCTTCCAAATATTCTTCCAAAGACTTGATATGCATCGAGAACAGATTGATTTTATTATTGCTTGTATTCAATTTATTTTGACACATAATTATTTTTGGTTTGACTCTACATTCTTCCTCCAGATACTTGGATGTGCGATGGGCACCAGATTTGCGCCAAGTTATGCTAATTTATTTATGGGATGGTGGGAGGAGTTATTTATTTGGAACAACAATCCCTTTGGCGCAAGTCTGGTGCTCTGGAAAAGATACATCGATGATGTGTTTTTTATCTGGAGGGGGGATGCGGAGTCGTTAACCTTGTTTTTGGAGTATATTAACACTAATAATTATAATTTACATTTTTTGGCAACTTATAGCCATACATCTATTAATTTTTTGGATGTTACTTTTTATATAAGTGATAATAAAATTTTTGCTAGAAATTACTGTAAACCTGTGGATGCTAATAGTTTAATTCCCCCTAGTAGTTGTCATTTTGACAAATGGTTACTGAATATTCCTTTTGGAGAGGTGAGAAGGTTAAAAAGAAATTGTACAGATTCAGGAGTTTATGAAGAAGAGTTGTTTAAACTTGAGGATACATTTATTAAGAGAGGTTATAATAGAGTAGAATTTGATACAGCTGTAACTAAAGTCAAAGAAATAGATAGAAGTGAATTATTAATATCTAAGGTTAAGGAAGATAGTGAAGAAGGAAATAATATGTCTTTCCAATTGGCTTTGGTAATTAATTACAATACCGACTATAAATATTTTAATAACATTATAAGGAGGCATTGGCATTATTTGAAACAGGATAAACTACTAAATACTTTTTTACCTGATAATCCAAAAGTGGTTTATAAAAAAGCTAGGAATATAGGTACTATTTTGGCTCCAACAGTTAAAAATAGACCTATTAATCAACAGATTAGGTTTGGTGAGGAGACTACGGGTTTTTATAGTTGTGGTAGATGTGTGTGTTGTAAAAAAACAAATAATAATAAGAAAATAAAAGAATTTATTTCTACCAGTACTAAGGAAGAATTTAAAATAAAACATTTCTTTTCCTGTAAGTCAAAAAATTTGATATATGTTCTGCAATGTAGTTGTCGAAAACAGTATGTGGGACGCACTAAAAGAAATTTAAATATAAGAATAGCTGAACATATTCGTAATATAGAAAAAGGACTTGAACAACATAGTGTGTCTTTGCATTTTAGGGAGGCTCATAATTCGGATCCTAAGCATTTGACGTTCTTCGCTATTGATAGAGTTCAACCAGATTGGAGAGGAGGTAACCATCTGGCTGCTATGTCACGTAGTGAAGCTAGGTGGATTTTTGATATGCATACTCTTCAACCGAAGGGGTTAAATGCTGAATTCAAATTGTTTGGTTTCCTTTAGGGGAATACAATAAAGTTTTCTGTGTTTGAAGTCACATCTTTACGCCTTTAATTGAAAGGCGGGCTTTTTGAAATAAAAAGGTTGAGATCTTAGAGATTGTTTTATATATATGTTTTTTGTCTTGAGAAAGGAAGGAGTTTCCTTCAGAAACACGTTAACATAGTATTTTTAAGTCCTCAATTGTGGGAGCATTTTTAGATTATTTTTATACATTTATGAACTTTTAGTTTTTGGACTACAAGTCATTACAGATGGTATAATATCGGATATTTGGAAGAAACGTTTTGGATGACATCTCAAGAGTGAACATCATTGAAGTTTATGTTACATCGTTTATTGGATTTATAAAGTGTTAAAGTTTGAAGACAGATATGAGCATGAGAGATGCAATTATAGCTAGTAAGTCCAAGTGAAGACGGCGGTGGTGAGTTACACTCTATTTGGTTATTCATTTTCCATCAGTGAATTATACTATAAAGTCCACCTGCAATTAAGTCTTGGCATAGTATAATATGATACATTTGTTTTCTATATATCCTTTTATGTTATCCAAGTGAAGACGGCGGTGGTGAATTTTATCCTGTTACATAGTGTTTAACAGGGAATAATATCATTAAGTCCACCTGACATCAAGTCTTGGTAGAGTGTAACATCTTACATCTGTTTTCTTAACACTTTTTTTCTCCATGTTTTAAGCGCTGCAGATATATCTTTGATTCATTTAAAGGCGCTATACAAAATATATTTTTCATTTAAGTGTACACCAACGTTATGCTCCATGTGGACTTTTGATAGATAGTTATGTTTTATGTACAATTATATGTATATTTCTATTAAAGATCTTTGATTATTGTTTTATAATTTTAATGGTCTCAACCTTATAGCCTTTGCTCTGGGATATTGCCTTTACTGTATATTGATTCATTATATTGTGTGAGCATTAGATCTCCGTTTTTACGGAGACCATATGCACAGATCTTTAACAATTTTATTATTTGTTGTGCACTTTACTATTTGGAGATGTGGTATTTCGGTCGCTTCAGATAGTGCCTTTCTTTTCATCATACGGTTAGGCACGTGGGTTCCCATTCTATATATATGCGGTAACCTCGGGTGCCTTTGGTGGAGATATTGGCGCTGTCTTATATGCGAGGACGTGGCACTCTCCGGGTTGTAAGTGTATACTTCCTTTGGATACATTGTTTTTTATGTGGACGGATTTTCGCACCACTATATAAAGACGCATTGTATCTCTTGTCATTGGTGTTTGTTTTGTAGGTTTTTGAAGACGGATGTTGATGCGCCCTGGGTTGTGGACCGAATCTCCTTCCTTTTATGGTTGTTGTTTTCTAGTATCTGTATATATATGGTTTATGTGATATTTCATTTGGATATATTTCAGATTTATTACATAACCCTTATAATATAATATAACATTTTATTATGCATATTTGATATTATTTATATTTATATCACTTGCATTTTAATTAGTGGAGGTTCCATTTTTTGTGGGGATGTTTTTCCATTAGCATATATTTTTTCTGCATTCTTTTCTTTTTTTAATAAGATTTATTGATAGATTTAGGGCGCAGAAATACTGGTTTATTTTTGGTTTTAGATTTTATAACACATAGAGTGGTGGTGTTAGTTGGTATTTTTTTGCTGACCTTTTTACATTACAGTGTAATATCATTATTTATATATTTTGTACACTGGTGATAGCGCATTTAAGTTATTTATCTAGTACCTTATTGTGCCTGCAAGGGAGAGTCACCTTTGTTCCTCTGATAAATATTAAAATTAATATTAGGAATTTGTATAATTTTCAGAGTGACACATCAGCCAGTCTCACAGTTTTGTAGGCAGGCAGTGTGCCTTATTGCCACTGCAACGGACAGTCACCTTTGTTTCTGTGTTAAACATTAAAATTAATATTAGGAATTTGTTTGAATAGTTTCAGAGTGACACATCAGCCAGTCTCACAGTTGTGTAGGCAGGCAGGCAGGCAGGCAGGCCTTCCTTCAAATTTAGCTACATCCATACTTGATCTACTTCATCCATAGTACCATAAGGCTAAAGTTCCACATTACCCTGTTCCACCATCTTCATTTAGACCTTGGGAATGGTTCCATTTATTTAATTTAAATTTTTTATTGTATTTTCTAAAATACTGTTGTCGAATTTCGTCCGAGATCCGAAATGCGGAGTTGACTAATGAAAAAAAAAATTTGTCTGAAATCAAATTTCACCGAAATTTTTTGTCGTGCACAGGTCTACCCTCTTTTGACAGATTTCAGTGAACTTGCCATTCCTGCCCTGCAGGGTTTAACTTACATTTTTTTAAAAAGCCCCTTGACACCCCCAGTCCTGCCTGGTCCATTGTCAGGCCACTGTGGGACAAAAAAACAGGGGTTGTTAATTTACTTTCCCATGCTCCATTGGCTGGGAGGTGGGACTGACACAGGTCACAGAAGTACCCTGGTCTAACCTCAACTCCCAGACAAACATGAATGAGCAGAATGGGTAAGTCATGAGCAATACATAATCCTTTCCTCTGTTCTCTGATTGGACTGAGGAAGAAGTCACAAATTGCACTTTTATGGTCAAACACTGTTTCCAGGACATTTGCACACTTGTGTGCAATTTAGCAAAAATGTATGCACGCATCCCCAAATATTCACATGTAATCTCAATGTACGGTTGCAAAGCTGCATTTCGTTGCTTAATCAAGCCTAAATAAACAACCGGTACCATGTCTTCAGTGCATAGTTTTCTGAATCCTGTTTCTGTTACTTGGCGCTTCTCTGAGTGATCTCTGGTATTTGACCTGGCTAGTTCCTGACCTATGCCTTTCTTGACACTTTCACAAAAATGGGATAGTGTTTGGACTTGCATTTTAGCCTCCTGTCTTGATCTCTGGCCTGCCCCTGATGACACCAAGAAATAAGCTTGACTCAACCTCCTGCTTGTCTTTGATTACACTCTTCTTGGTTAATGATTCTGCCTTGAAATCTCTGCTACATCTAACCTGTTAGTGGTATACAGCCTGATATGGCTCCAGCTCAAACAGGGTCTATTATATGGCTTTGTAGTTTACACTTTAACATTACCTCTGACTGCAACAAGGATACGTTCCCTGTTGACACTGCCTCCAAACCTTGTTCTCAATAACAACTCCCCAGCCAATGCTTAGAACATAGAACATTGAATTTGATAGCAGATAAGAACCATTCGGCCCATCTAGTCTGCCCATTTTCCTACTGTAAAAACCTCAAACCTTATTTGATCCTTTGTCTTTTCTTATGTCAAGGACAACCTTATGCTTATCCCATGCATGCTTAAATTCTGTCACTGTATTAACTTCTACCACTTCTGCTGGTAGGCTATTCCACTTATCTACTACCCTCTCAGTGATGTAAAACTTTCTTACATTTTGTCTAAACCTGTGTCCCTCTAGTTTTAGACTATGGCCTCTTGTCCTAACATTTTTACGCCTTTGAAATGTACTCCCATTCTGCACTTTGTTGAATCCCTACATGTATTTGAATGTTTCTATCATATCCCCTCTCTCTCTTCTCTCCTCCAAGCTATACATGTTCAACTGAGACATTGCACCAGTTAAGCAAGATGTGAAAATTCATAATTTGTTCAAAATTGGGTCCCATAGCCCCCTCAAACCATGAGAAACCTATGCATATGGGGCATTTCCGTACTCAGAAGAAGGAGCCGAACACTAATCAGTGCAGTTTATAAAATCTTCACCTATCCTGTGCTTGAAATTCACATCAACATTGAAATCTAAGTGTGAAAACCGCTCAATTTTTTACTAACTTCAAGTTTTCACAAGATTGGTGGGAAAATGGCTGTGTACAAAATTTGAAAACACACCTAAAATGAAAGCCTGTGGTGTCTACTTTCCAAAAAGATACACTTTTGGGGGGAAATCTTAAAGTGGAGCACTGTTACACAGCCCCAAATTAGACATGGCACCAGTGACGTAAGCTGTGAAAATTCAAAGTGTGAACCTGGAAACACGCATGTTCCAATTTGGGCCCTGTAGCTCCCCCAAACCTTGAGAAAGCTATGCATATGGGATATTGCAATACTCAGAAGAAGGAGCTGAACACTAAACAATGATTTTTAAAAATCTTCACCTATCCTGTGCTTGATATCAACAGTAATTTTGAAATGTAAATGTGAAAACTGCAAAAAAACAAAATATTACCACAATTTTGGAACATATTTCTGGAAAAATAGCTGCATAGAAAACTCCAAAATTCTACTGATTATTTACCTTATGTTGTCTAGTTTTTAGAAACATATACCTTTGTGGGACATTTTTGGTTCTGGCACCGTCAACTAAGCTATGATGCTCACGTGCCAATTGTTGAAAAATTACAGTCTGGAAATAATGGTGTCCATCCTGTAATATTTACCTTGTAAATGTGAGAAAGGGATTGAAATACTATGCATATGGGGTACATTCATAATCAGGAGAATCAAGTAAATATATTTCGGGGTATTTTTTGTAATGAACTAATAGTATACAAATCCTAACAGGAAAATGTAATCAAAATGTTGTTGGTTTTTTTTTCCTCTTTTTTTCTATTTTAATCAAATTAAACAATGAGGTATTCATATAATTGTGGTATCAAAAGAAAGCCCTACTTTTGCTTAAAAAAAACAGTATATAATTTGTGTGGGTGCATTAAAGTAATTAAAGAGAAAATATGGTTGAACGGTCAAAATTGCTCCGGTCCTTAAGTGAATTCCACCTCAGATTTTCCCAGTCCTCAAGAGGTTAACAATGGTAATCTGAAGACAGAAGACCTGCTAAAAGATGAGCAACCCTTTCAGTGCTGAGGTCCACATGTCCCACGCTTCCCCTCCGTACAGGGGTCTCCTTGGGAGTTCCTATGATATACTCCTGCACTCATTGGGTTTATCTGTATGTCTGTGGGGTTTGGAGCCATTGGGTTTCTATGGTAAATTTACCCTTTGTCTGACCATTTCTGAGGGGTTTTATACAGTTTCCCTACTGGGTGTAGTGTTTATTTCTTTATTCTGGTGTTTTCTGACATGTTTTATGCTGTTCAGACACTTTTTCAAGCTTTCACATTATTTGAGTGCCGCACCTTTAAGGCACGCTTTACCGCAAAGATGCCATGCTCCATTCACCTCTATGGGACTTTACAGTTTGGAACATATCTCTTCAACCGCTCAATGTAGCGACTTCAGAGATGGCTCATTTTGTTTGTCTGCCCTTGTCCTATCATTTGGTTCACGTTCTGCATGTGTTGGGGAGCTCTGAACTCTGCTTTTGGGGAACTTGAAGGAAAACTACATTTCCCATGAGTGCACGGTTTGTGTGCTCATTTCTGATTAGCTCCCATCGCAGACGCCATTTTCTGTCCTTCCCTTCATGAGTATCCTACGCAGGGCTTAGACTCTCCTTCACTTCTCATCAGATTAATCCTTTGCCTGCCAGTTAAGTGCATTTTCGCTGTTTCTGGGGTGAAATTCTTAATATTACACACTGTATTAGGGTTTTCCTTATACTATCAGATGTTTGTACCCTGTGAGGATGTCAACTCCGTTGGAACTTGGGGCTAGACATAAGACTAAGGATACTGGGGTGTCTGTGACCCCCATTGCACATTGCTCCTCATGTCAATCAGGGCTTCCTAGAGAATACTCAGGTCATTTATGCCCTTCTTGCGTTGCTGCCCCTGCATCACCCCCAGGGACCTCCAGCCATGCACTAGAGCCAACATGGATGCAAGAGTTTAAGACCACTACTAGAGACTTAAAGTCTATCTTACAACTACTTCCATCCCAATTACAAGGGGTTTTCCAATCCTGGCAGTCCCCTATTTTTATCAGGTCTTCCCTGCCCAAACCTCAGGGTGTACCTGATGTATCAGATTCCTCTGAGGAGGAACTGTTGGTGGACTCGGATGAGTGTGAATGTTCTGCTCAATTTTTTGGGGACCCCTTTGAAGCTGACCCTGATCTCTCTGCTGAGTTGAGATGAGTGGAAGTACTCTGACAAGAAATCTACTGTGTCTAGAAGTTTGCTAAGTTGTATCCCTTCTCTGAAGTGTCCCTAGTGCAGTGAGCTCAGCCCCCTAAAGTGGACGCCCCAGTTTCTAGACTGTAAGTCCACTGCTCTGCCTTTTGCGGATGCATCTGTCCTTAAGGATTGGACTGACAGGAAACTTGAAGCCTTTCTAAAGGCCATCTTTGCTACTGTGGGCACCTCCTTGAGTCCCTCATTTGCGGCCGCTTGGTTGAATAGGGCCATTGCTGTTTGGACTGAACAGCTGACTGTAGCTGAACGTCAGGGTGCTCCTGCTTCTGACTTGTTGCGGCTTCTGGCGAACATTTCAGAAGTTCAGCATTATGTATCTGCAGTTATCTTTGATGCCATCCATTTGGTGGCTAGGGTTTCTACTATGTCTGCGCTATTTGGCTCAAGATCTGGTCTGCAGACAATATCTCTAAGAAATGACTATGTTCATTGCCTTTATTGGGAACGTCCTTGTTTGGGCCAGAGCTTAAGGACCTTACTTGTTTGGGCCAGAGCTTAAGGACCTTATCAGTGAGGCCACTGGGGGTAAGAGCACCCTCTTGCCATTGGTCTCTAAGAAGAAGCCTCCGGCCAGGAAAAATCGGCTTTTTTGTCCCTTTCAGGCTGAGGCGCACACCACGAACCAGGCAGTTCCCTAGGCTCCACATTCCTCCTCCAAGCCCAAACAACAATGGAGTCCCAAGCAGTCCTCCACCAAGCAGAAGACCTCCAAAACTTTCTTCGGCATGACTCGCTGAAGCCCAGACCCCACGCTCCCAGTGGATGGCCAATTGCGCCATTTCCTCAGTCTCTGGACAGACACTGTGGTGGATCCGCGGGTTTTGCAGGTCATTTCAGAGGGGTACAGGATACCTTTCACCTCTCTTCCTCCATTCAGGTTCTTTCCTTCTCACATTCCTCAAGGAGTAGAGAAGTGCCGTCTTTTCATCTGTGCCATCCAGACCCTTTTAGACAAGGACGTCCTAGAACTGGTTCCCGAGCTGAAAATGGGTTCGGGTTTCTACTCCAACCTGTTTGTAGTCTCCAAGAAGGATGGTGGCTGTCATCCGATTTTGGACCTCAAGGATCTCAACTCCTTTGTGGTCAAAACTCATTATCATAAGGAGTCTGGACGGACGGTAATTGCGGCCATGTGTCCTGGGGAATTTCTCACTTCTCTGGACCTTCTGGATGCCTACCTGCTTATAAACATCCATCCGGATTGCCGCAGTACCTCAGGTTTGCCTGCGACCAAGGGCATTATCAGTTTTCTGCTCTCTCCTTTGGTCTGACTACGGTCCCACAGGTCTTCATTCGTGTCCTGGGTGCTTTAGTGTCCGTCCTACACAGGGACGGCATCAGGGTCACTACATACATGGATGACTTGCTCTTGAAGGCCCCCTCTCTGAAACGCCTTCATCAACAGGTCGAAGACTGCATTCATACTCTCACCCATCTCAGTGACTGGTCTTTCTGGGTCTTCTCTTCAACACCATGAAAGGCATGGTGTTTCTCACGGATGAGGTGGCTCACCAAATCACCTACAAGGTGTCTGCTGTCCTGGCTTCCGATCCAGTCCCGACCAAGAAGTTGACCTGCCTAGTGGGGAAGTTCATATCCACCATAGAGGTGGTCCCGTTTGCCATGACTCACACGAGGGAACTTCAGATGTTCATGATCCAGGTCTGCAAGGGCAAGAAGGATCTCCTAAAGATGTCAGTGTCTCTACCTCTTCACTTGGAGCTGAGTATGTCATGGTGGCTCAACCTCTCGAATCTTCTAAAGGGCAGGGCCTTTCTAGTATCCTTCTGGATGACGGTGATGATGGATGCCAGCCTCTCAGGCTGGGGAGTGGTCCTGGGTCACATGAATGCCCAGGGTTGGTGATCCAAGAAGGAGTCTCTCCTTCCCATCAACATGCTGGAGCTTTGAGAGATCTTTCGTGCTCTCAGGTACTGGACGTTCAAGCTGGAGGGATGCCCAGTTTGAGTCCAGTCCGACAACACCACGGCCGTGGCCTACATCAGCAAGCAAGGTGGAACAAGAAGAATCACAGCTTGGTTAGAGGTCAAAGCTATTTTGGCCTGGGTGGAAGAACATGTTCCTGCCATATCCGCCGTTCTCATTCCCGGTGTGGACAACGCTCTAGCAGACTTCCTAAGTTGACACACAGTGGACAGCGGAGAGTGAGAACTGCATCAGGATGTATTCAACCTTGTTGTCCGGAAATGGGGATTTCCTTGCTTCGACCTGATGACAACGAGGCACAACAGGAAGGTTCCATTGTTCTGCTCCCGCTGGAGGGACCCTCTGGCCCTGGCAGTGGATGCCATATTGATCCCATGGCGCTTTCCTCTGGCGTTCATCTTTCATCTTCTGCATCTGAAGGGTTCTCCAGTCATTCTGATTGCGCCACACTGGCCCCGTCAGGCCTGGTTTCTGGAGCTTCTGGATCTCTCTGTAGTGGAGCCCTATCCAGATCTTCTTCTACAGGTGTACCTGTGGAAGAAGGATGTAGACCGCTGGGTTTGACACCATGGAAATTGAATCCTCAATATTGAAGGGTTTTTCTTCTGGTGTGGTGGCCACTATGCTTAGTACCCGAAAGCCTGTTTCCTCCAAAGCGTACCACAGAGTCTGGTTCACCTTTCTCTCTTGGTGCACTGATAGGGATCTTTCCCATGACTTTGACCTTCCTACGGTCCTGTCTTTTTTGCAGGATGGGGTTGATAAGGGTCTCAGCTTGAGCTCCTTGAAGGTCCAGCCTTTTGCTCTCTCTGTTTTCTTTCAGAGACGTCTTGCCATCCTTCCGGATGTCAAGGTTTTCTTTCAGGGCATTGCCCATGCTTGTCCTGCCTTTAAGAGCCCCACTCCTCAGTGGGATCTTAACTTAGTTTTGGGCATCCTTCAGCACCCCCCATTTGAATCCTTGGCTACCATTCTTCTACGTATGCTGAATTGGAAGATGGCTTTTCTCCTGGCAATAGTGTCTGTTCGCTGTGTCACTGAGTTGCATGCCTTGACTTGCAAACCCCCTTTTTGGTGTTTCTCAAGGACAAGGCGGTTCTTCGCACTTCTCAGGAATTTCTCCCTAAGGTTGTTTCTGAACAGGAAATAGTGATGCCCTCTTTCTGTTCTGACCCTGTTTCGGACAAGGAAAGGGATCTTCACTTGTTGGATGGGGTACGCTGCCTGAAGTTCCATGTGCACCGTACTGAGTCTATTCAGCAGTCTGACGTACTCTTCCTCATTCCTGAGGGTTCCGGGGCAGGTAGACCGGTGTCCAAGGTTACCATTGCTTCCTGGATTAAGTCTACTATTCGTAAGGCCTACTAATTGTGGAAGAAACCGGTGCCATTTTGGGTCACGGCTCATTCCACCAGGTCTATTGGAGCCTCTTGGGCCTACAAGAACCAGATCTCGGCTGTTCATTTGGGTAATGTGGCTACCTGGTCGTATGTAAGAGGATTTTAGTCTTACCTGTTAAATCCTTTTCTCTTAGTCCATATAGGTTACTGGTCTCCGACCCTGTCAAGGGGCCATACTTGGTTCTCCTGTGACCGAATGTGGGAGACCTTTTGGGTTCATGCTCACAGGAGTCTTCTTTTCCCTTCTTGCTACCTAGCCCTAGTTAGCATTTCAAATCTTACTGGAGGAGATTGGCTGGGGACCAGCTAGGAGAGGAGGAAGGCTCCACCCTGCACTACTTTTCAAGAATTGTTCCTGCCTATTTAAGGGGAGGTCACCTTCCCAAATTTCCCAGTAACCTATATGGACTAAGAGAAAAGGATTTAACAGGTAAGACTAAAATCATCTTATAAGTTTGCCATTTTACCTGTTTTCTATAATAAAAATTCCCCCTCCCACCCCTTTTACTTACCCGAAGCAGCCTCCCTTCAGATCTGGAATCTGGTCATGGGACCAGACAGATTGCAGCGAGGGAAAAACTTCTTTCCTTCAGTATAATGAAAACCCTACCCTCTGGACGAAGGAGTGCAAGTTTTCCTTATGCTGAAAGAAGATTGTCCCTTGTCGCTATCCATCTGGACCAGCTTGCTGAGGCTGCTTGAGTAAGTTAAAGGGATAGTAATACTTCGTTTTATCTTTATTTTATTTTGTAGGCATTAAAAAAACATGAAGAACGATATAAGTCTTATCTCTCAAACCTTTATGGTTTAAGAGATATTCACAAACAAAGTATCCCCCCCCGTTCAACCAGATCAGAAGGGAGATGCCCAGGTAGACTGCAGAGAGGGACAATCTTCAATTAAAATAAGGGAAAAAGCTAAAAAACTTGTCAAGGGGGGAAGGGCTTTCATTGTTTTCATACAAAGAAAATTGTCCCCTGCTGTTATCTGTCTGGTCATACAACCAGAGTTACATCTGAGAAGAGATGGCTTACACTAGGTAAAAGGGGCAGGGAGGGGAAACTTATATCATTCTTCATGTTTTTTTAAAGCCTACAAAATAAAATAAAGTTAAAATGAAGTATTACTATCCCTTTAAAGGGGTGGGAGGGGGAAACTTTATTATAGACTAAAGGTAAAACATCCGTATTCCTTTTTCTCGTCATTTCAAATTGTATTCCATTTTATCATTAGTACGACAGTGCATTCTCCTTCTTGAACATTAAATCCAATGAGGGGAAATTCTGAAGCAAACCAACTGGACAAATAAAAAGTCCCCATGATTCCCACTGATTTAAATGAGTGTTTTTACTCCTTTAATGCTATAGAGATTTCCAAAACTTTGCAATGCATTGGAGATGTCTCTGTCATTCAAGAGATTAAGTATCATTTATATCATTGGGAATTTTCATGTCTCCCTATTATGTAGTTGGTTTGCTCCAGAACTGCACCTCAGTAGCTTATTAACCCTTTGAATGACAGAGGAGTATGCAACGCATTGCAAAGCAATGTGTTGCGTACCCCTCTGGCACTCAAAGGGTTAAATACATCACTTAGGGTGGAGTGCAAGAAATGTGCACAATCGCTATTTACAGTGTACTTTTGATGGAAAAATGATTGGTAACAAAATCTTACTGAATTGAGCCTAATTCTCAAAGCAATTAGCACACATTTTCATACGTCTGGCTAACTTTCCAGTTCATTTAGGAGCATGTGATATTCAGTATGAACGCATTAATAGGTTTCTTGCATCAAAACATGAGCAATCACAAATAGCACATAAATGCTGTTTGCCCTATTTAGGACCTCTGTCTGGGATTCCTAATAGACAGAAAGGTTCCAGTATTGGGAAATCTGGTTCTTATGATCTGAAGTGTTTTAGGGCTGTATGTTCAAAAGAAAAGTATAGAAA
Source organism: Rhinophrynus dorsalis (assembly GCA_037306005.1). Classification (NCBI taxonomy): domain Eukaryota; kingdom Metazoa; phylum Chordata; class Amphibia; order Anura; family Rhinophrynidae; genus Rhinophrynus; species Rhinophrynus dorsalis. The sequence continues at coordinate 92,826,242 of CM074723.1, read as the reverse complement.
TTCTGGGACAATGCTAGAGAGGACTCCAACGTATCAGGAGACTTCTCTAGCACTTATGGGTTAAATCCCCATTTACATCAATGAAAATATTTAGTTTTCCCCTGCAGTGCAAATGGTTTGCCCCAGAACTCCTCCACTTGTTTTTGAACATATGGCCCTTAGACTTGTGCATTCAACATATGAACCGCCCCTCCAAGGACCAGGGTGGTCTGCAAAATTAATTGCGTTCCCCTCTGGTCCTAAAGCCAGAGTTTAGTATTGTTCAATAATAACTACATTATAACATCTTGGAAGAGTCACACTTTTTGTGGTGTTTTGAGCTCTAAATAGCTTTATCAAGCCTGTCTTTAAATTCAAATTCATCAGACAACAAAATTCAACATGCTACAATAGTTACAACATCGATCCACCAATTTTCAGTTTTGCTCAGTGGAGCAGTATGGCATGCTATACAAAAACATCAGCCACATGCTCTTACAATGAAATATAGTGGAAGATCTTCACATAAAAGCAGATAACAGGTAATATTCTGATTTTGTTCAGTGCAGTACTGCTAGGTACTGTTTGAGAGGGCTAAAGTGCTGGGGGAGATGCACTTTGGTTCAATAAGGGTACAGTTTGTCAAAATGTTCGAGAAATGGACCCAGATACATCTTGAGGTATGCAGTAAGGTGTCTTTGCAATCTAATCCCTGCAGTTAAATCTAAAATATGCCTATATCGCCAAGATGTCTTCATACCTTTGCCTGATTTATGATTTTGAAATGTCTCCTTTGACAACATGGGTAAAGTGAGGTACCGTGTAAGTCATAGAAAATGCAGGAATCTAGTAGAGTAAAAATGATACCTTTATTGGCTAACTGAGTGGCTCTAGGATGCAAGCTTCAAGACAACTAGGGGCTCGATACTATTACCACAGGTAAAACGGTGGTAATAGAAAAACACTAACGCCTAAAAAACTCAACCATGTACCTCAGATATTCTATTGCTGGTGAGATACATGGCAAAACGAGCGCTGTTGGCCAAAATTCCCTTTTTGGCAAAATGCACGCTGCTGTTTTTAGTTCCCACAACTCATGCTAAATAGCACGTATTGTCAGAACATCAAAGGAAAAAGTAAACTCTAGTTGTCTGACAGTGTCAAACTTACCTGTCATCCATTGTCTGGCTTCTTCATTAATCTTCTTCTTTCTTCTCCTTAGTCTTCTTTATCTTCTTTCTTGTGTTAAAAACAAATCTATTAGTGCTCATTTCATTAAAAAAAAAAGCCCCTAAAGATGCAACCGTTAACCCTTTGAATGTCAGAGGGGTAACCCTCCAGCGCTCAAAGGGTTAATATAGGTGGCATCATAAAGTCTGCATGGAAGAAAAAAGGTTAAGTGTTTGTACAATTTTTCAATGATGGTCTATTTACTTAATCCTTACACCCCTTTGCCTCTGCCATCTCTGCTAGCCGTGGAAGGCATTTTGAGCTACACAGAGTCCCCCCATGCCACCTCTCAGGCCGTTGCCCAAGTCAGACTGCCAGGATTTTGAATTGAGGCTGCCTTTTATATGCCAGTCTCAGTTCAAAATAAATTGACAGTTTCCAATTGGCTGGGAATTGGACACATAAAAATCCCCTCTGGTGTAAATAAGGCACTTAACCCCTTGAATTCTAGATAAATGTCCATCTCATTGCTTTGCAATGCTTTTGAGTCTTCTGTAGCATTCAATCAGTTAAAAACCACATTTTCATTTGTCCTCCCTCTTATGGAATTGGCTTGCTCCAGAAAATCCCTGTTCTTCATGGTATATATTGGCTGTTATTCTGGAAGTTTATTTGCATTCAGAAACCAGTTACAGAGAATCACAAACTCAAGACTAATTAGGGCCGTATGTTCAAAAGCAATGTGGAGTTCTGGGGCAAACCATTTACTCTATAGAGGAGATCTAACAATTCCAAATATTCCCATTAATTTAAATAGGGATTTTTACCCCCTTGAATATTAGAGCGGTCTCCAACACATTGCGAAGCAATGCTTTGGAGACCTCTCTAACATTCAAGGGGTTAAAATTCCCATTTAAATCAATGACCATTTTTAGTTCTCCCCTATAGTGCAAATGGTTTCCCCAGAATGTCTCCACTTTTCTTTAGAACATACAGCTCTTTAAATAACTACTAGTGTAACAGCAGACTGAGACCTCATTGTGCAGGCAGATATAGAGAAAGGTTATGAACAAGCAAATGAAAGAAAAGAGCATTTTAGAAATTTAGCACAGATAAAACTGATTTAATCCTAGGTGAAAAATGTAGATTAATAAATGTTTAAAGCTTTCAGTTAGGTATATTGTTTAGTATACACATCTGGTGATTATCCGTTCAGTAATAGCTGCATTTGAAATGAGAGATGATCATGGCCAATATTCCATTGTAACTGGAAGTACTTGCTGAATAGCATTTATTTGATTCAGCAGAAATTTCTAGCTGCTCAATTCTGCAATCACATTCTGACTAAAGGTCAGCACTAGACTGCCAGACTGCATTATTTTATAATCAAACACCCAACTGGAATCCTTCTGGAGAGCTGAAATATTCTCCAAATTGATGCTGAGGAAGCCATAAGAAAGTGGTTGGATACTGTCCACTTTCCTTGGGCTGGAAAAGGCAGGAGAAACTTGGGGGACAGTAGCCCACCCAGTCTCCTACCTGATCTGCTATATCCCTGAGCACCTTCCCCACACCCCCCTTGGTTAACTCCTCTATTGCTGCATCACAGCACATGAGAAACTCAGGGATGAACTTACATTAAAAAACAAACAAACTGCCATGCTACACAACCTCAACTACCTTATCCCTAGAAATGTCCTGCTGCCTGCTTGTCATCATTGAATGGCTGGGAGGTGAGGTTACTCCAGGGTACATTTAGTGCCCTGTGTAACCCCACATCCCAGCCAATGTGTCAGTGGGAAAAGTTTTAAACAGGAATTGGCTGTATAAAAACTTCTAAGCCTATCCCTTTTTTTCTCACATTGACATCAAGGAACTTAAAGGTATAGCAATGCTTAATAAGTAAAAAAAAATCTTGTACTTGCACTGAAAGGTGTTTTATTCAAAAGTTATTACAGCACAAACTCAAATTTTTTTAGGTTCAGTATCACAGTGGCCTGAAATTGTACAATGGTACTGTTGCTGCACCATCCTATGGAGATTTGTAGTCATCTGACCAGAGCTGTATTACTAGCCCTTTAAGTAATCTCTGTTGAAAAGCTCTTTGGGCAGTATTTTCAAAACCATGCAGGAAATGAAAATTCTAAAACATTTCCAATTATTAAAATGTGGATTTTAACCCCTACATTGTAAAGCAATGCACACATAGTATTTTGTGTGTCTTGTAAGAAGTTGCTTTGTTATCCCCTTGAAGGACACATTGAACATCCAAGGGGTTAAATAGATTATCTTGAAATTTCAAAAATGTTTATTTAGAAAATGTTTTACCAGGAAGAATACATTGAGCTCTCTCTTGTTTTCAAGTTTGTCCTGAAGAGCTTTAACAGTACACACTTACATATTTGCACAAATACAGAGACTTTTGTACATCTATAAAAATTTTTTTTATATATATAGTTACATGTTGTTTATAAGTACAAAGAAGCAGTTATTTTTAAGGACTCTAGATTGGGAGAAGATCTGATTTTTTTCAGTTAGGTTATTCCAGACTTTCAGAGCTCTGAAGAAGAAGACAGCTCGACTGGCTTATTTCTTGTAGAGTGGAATACTCAGTGAGGTGTTAGCAGTGGAGAAGAGGTTATAATTAATATGGACAGCTGGAGAGAGCATACTGCTCAGGTAGTTTGGTAGCTTTCCAGAGATGTTGTTTTAAATGGATAGTAATGTCAGAAAAAATTATTAACTATATGGTAGATACAATTAAAAGAGAGTACTTGCACTTATTCATTTCTCTCAAAGTGTTATGGTTTGAGAGATATAGGAAAATAAAGTTCTCTGCTCCCTCCCCTTTCTGCTTGCCGAGCTGTAAAGCTGTCAGAAGCAGATTCTGGTTCCTTTATCAGATGGCGGCTCTTCAGCAGCACCTACATAGCGATACCTAAAAATAAATACTTCATCGGAACGGTCTACAACGTGTGCCTGGTTTGCACAGCCAATTGAGTTCTTTAGCCGTATCACAATGATGGATACTGTAATTTACATTGGAGGACAAAACTGTCAGAGTATTTGTCCTAAATGTTTTACATGCAATCAAAATGGAAACTGTTGAAGCCGCTTTATCTCTAATTCTAGAATATGGGCTACTGTTACCGTTGTTTATTCAGAAGTGCAGTCTTTGTGCAGGTGAATAACAGATTCTTGTACCATGTATCTCAATAAACTGTTTGACCCATAGCTATTAAATATTATTACAAGAGTCACATAGATATAGTTTTGTTATTCTTTATAAGGGAAAAGTAGAAAATAGATTCATGTTATAAAAATCAAATCTATTTTATATATGATATTATGCATGAGAATCTATAAGCAATGACACACATGCTACATATATTAATAGTATCCTTACATAGAAATATAGTAATGTGCAAAAATCTTAGGCAGGTATGAAAAATGCTGTAAAGTAAGAATGCTTTCAAAAATAGACGTTATGTGTTTATTTTTATCAAGTAACAAATGATAGTGCATGAACAAAAGATAAATCTAAATCAAATTGACATTTCGTGTGATCACCCTTTACCTTCATAACATCATTAAATTCTTCTAGGTACACTTGCACACAGTTTGGTAAGGAACTCAGCAGGTAGGTTGTTCCAAACATCTTGGAGAACTAAGCACGGTTCCTCTGTGGATTTAGGCATCCTCAGTTGTTTCTCTTTCTTCATGTAATCCCAGACAGACTCAACAATGTTTAGATTAGGGCTCTGAGGGGGCCATACCATCACTTCTAGGAATCCTTGTTCTTCTTTACACTGACGATAGTTCTTAATGACTTTGGTTGGATGTTTGGGGTCATTGTCATGCTGCAGAATAAATTTGGGGCAATGAGATGCCTCCCTGATGGTGTTGCATGATGGATAAGTATCTGTCTATACTTCTCTGCATTGAGGAGACCATTAATTCTGACCAAATCCCCAATTCCATTTTCAGTAATACAGCCCCAAACTTGAAGGAACCTCCACCATGCTTCACTGTTGCCTGCAGACAATCACTCTTGTACCGCTCTCCAGCCCTTGATTGAGCAAACTGCCTTCTGCTACAGCCAAATATTTCAAATTTTGACTCATCAGTTCAGATCACCTGCTGCCATTTTTCTACACCCCTGGTCCTGTGTTTTCGTACATAGTTGCGTCACTTGACCTTGTTTCCACATCAAAGGTATGGCTTTTTGGCCACAAGTCTTCTACAAAGACCATTTCTGACCAGGCTTCTCCAGATAGTAGATGGTGTACCAGGATCCCACTATTTTCTGCCAATTCTTAGCTGATGGCACTGCTGGACTTCTTCCGATTGTGAAAGGAAGTAAGCATTTTATTTTTTTCATCTACTGCACTAAGTTTCCTTGGTCAACCATTGCGTCTTCGGTCCTCAACTTTGCCTGTTTTTGTTCTTCTTCAAAAGAGCTTGGACGTCATATCTGGAAACCCGTCTTCCTTGAAATTTCTGCCTGTGAGAGCCTTGCTGATGCAGTATAACTACCTTGTGTCTTGTTGTTGTGCTCAGTCTTGCCATGGTGTATGACTTTTGACATTAAACTGCCTTCAGCAACCTCACCTTGTTAGCTGAGTTTGGCTGTTCCTCACCCAGTTTTATTTCTCTTACACAGCTGTTTCTGTTTCAGTTAATGATTGTGTTTCAACCCACATATTAAATTGTTGATTATTAGTACTTGTTTGGTATAATTGTTTAATCATACACATGACTAAATACCTATAAAATCCCTGACTTTGTGCAAGTGTACCTAGAAGAATTGATGCTGTTTTGAAGGCAAAGGGTGATCACACCAAATATTGATTTGATTTAGATTTTTCTTCTGTTCTCTCACTATAATTTTGTTAATTGGTAAATGTAAACTATTAACATGTATATTTTTGAAAGCATGCTTACTTTACAGCATTTTTCATACCTGCCTAAGACTTATGCAAAGTACTGTATATAGCTATATATCTATGTAAATGTATCTTTCTCTCTCTCTCTCTCTCTCTCTCTCTCTCTCTATATATATATATATATATATATATATATATATATATATATTTATTTATGTATATCACTTTCAATTGTAAAAAAACAAACACCAGAAGGCAATATAATGAGCTGGGATCAAAAAGGAAGGTTTTTACATGCATTCCTTGCATACAACCAAAGTATTGACTTAAGTTACTCAAACTAGTTCAAGATTTTTAACTGGGTGGAGAGGCCTAATTATTATTTCTTGGATAAAAATATGGGGGATGTTTACTCAGATCACTTGCAGTCTCTTGTTGTTGAATTAAGATTTAAGATAACTTAAAACGTCTTAACCAAAGTATTTGAAAAACTTAGTTAAACCCAGAATTAAAATAAATGAAGATTATCCAGTAATGGACAGCAGGGGTGGAGTTTTCAGATAGCATGGTACTGGATTTTATATAATAAAATGCAAAGGAGAAAAGGAAAAAGAAGGAGAAAAATATAAGAGATTATATTGGAAATTCGACAAAAGACGTCCAGGTGACCAGATATCCATTCCACACAAATCTGGACACAATCTGAGGATTGGCAAATATACTTTGTTATTATTGTTCTTGTAAAACTTCTGGTAGGTCTTAAGGTAGGTCAGTGAATTTCCTGTGGACTGTCCCTCTAAAGGAAACTACACTGTAGTTTGCAGGTATTACACTGCATTATGGTTAGCATGATTTTCAGAGGTTGCACAAGAAGATATATTTACCAGATGTAGAGTTGTATGTGATGAATGTGTCAGCATAAGATCTATGAGTCAAGTAGAGGTTGAGTTAATCTGAGAATTTAACTTTATATGCTTTGATGAGTATTTGAATGGTGAATACAGGATCATAAGATATAGTTATTTAAATTGAATTTGAATAAATGGTTTAGAGCTGTTTTTGGGAGGCTGTGTAGTTGATATATATGCATGTGCTTTGATATGTGATTTTGGCATGTCCTAGCAATTGCATATATATATATATATATATATATATATATATATATATATATATATATAGTGCCCAAGGTCAGTTGATTTTGAATTGGTCATTTATAACTATATTGATCTTGGTATTTCATTGTTATCGCCTTGTCCGTTGCAATCCTGAAAGTTCCTCTTTGTTTCTCAAATTGATATGTGGTTCCTTTAAGAATGTATGTGGTTAATTCAATTGTTTTTTGAATTGTATATATGTGAATTGTAACCTCACTTTACTCAAAGAAACACTAACCAAAAATTAGTGTTGTATAGTTTTGCATTAGGTGATGCAAGCTGCCTTTTGTCTGTTGGTATAATCACTACAGCTGTGAGAGAAAATTCTGCCTGACAAAGAAGCATAGACCATATTGGATTTGCATCCTTAAGCAGTATGTATGTATGTATCTTTATTTATATAGCACCGTACAAGTACACAGCTCTTAACAGAAGTTGAAATAATACAATACAAATATACAGGACAGGGTTAAGAGCATTAAGCTAAAGTGAGATCATTGCATTATTTCTGGGGGGAAGTGCAGCAAGGGAATCATATACTGGGAAATTAGTTAATTCACTGCATAGCATTCCATAGGTTTGATTAACCCTTTCAGCCTTGTTTCTTTGTCTAGCTTATATGGCATTATATTCTTAAGCATAACATGCTATTGACTATTGTGGAAAATGTAATTTGTTGCTAAGAAGTTTATTTTCATGTATATATATAATCCAGAGTGCAAGCATATTTAAACAGCAGATAAATAGTTTAAATTCTTTTTATCTACTCTGGAACATTTAGTTTTCCAGACAATTTTCTATTACTGCAAATTATTATTGTAAGTGTTTTCAAGTATATTTATTGACATTCTTGACAAAAGGGGCATATCTCACAAAACAAAAGATCAACCATCTTTAAAGGGATAGTAATACTTTGTTTTATCTTTATTTTATTTTATAGGCATTAAACAAACATGAAGAACGATATAAGTCTTATCTCTCAAACCTTTATGGTTGAGAGATATTCACAAGCAAAGTTTTCCCTCACTGACCAAAACAGTCAAGTCTGCCATCTAGCTGTCAGATTTGGAATCTGGTCCACAGATCAGCTGGTGGCTCTTCAGCAGAGCTGAGATCGCAAGATATAAAAATAACTATTTCATTGGAAGGGTCTAAAAAATGTGCTTGCAAACCAGGCACACTTTGTAGACTATTCGAATTAAGTAGTTCTTCTTATATCTCTCGCGATCTCGGCTCTGCTGTAGAGCCATGTCTGGTCTGCAGACCGTATTCCAAATCTGACAGCTAGATGGCAGACTTGTCCGTTTTGGTCAGCGAGGGGAAACTTTGCTTGTGAATATCTCTCAAACCATAAAGGTTTGGGAGATAAGACTTATATTGTTCTTCATGTTTTTTTAATGCCTACAAAATAAAATAAAGATAAAACAAAGTATTACTATCCCTTTAATATTGAACATAGCTAAATACAGGGTGAGGCAGGTATCCATATACTCTGTAACAACTGTATTATTAATTGTAACAGTCAATTAACTCTGTCTATGCTGCTGTATGTAAATATTGCTAAACTATAACTTTTGGTTACGTCTATGTAAAGGCTGAACATTGAATTTGAGAATTTCATATTTCATATTGCTATATATTTTACCATATTTCAGATAAATATATATCCTACTATATAAATTCTTCAATATGTGAAATATATTGGTGTGCTGTATTCTTATATCCACTATGTTTTAATTGTGCACAAATTATTATTTTTGATAATTCAATTTTATTTTATTGATTTTTAATCAATTTATTTACTGTGAAGTAGCGATCTAAGTTCTTGAAACTATCTAATGTTTATTATTATAATTTTATGATATATACAAAATAATGATTAATATTTTATTAATTATTATTGGTCTCCTGTAATCCATTCTTGACTTTCTTGCTGATAGAGGCAAGTATACAGTTTCCTTGTATATTCCTCGACAAGATGTTTGTCAATATGGATGTGTGATGCAGAAACATAGAGGACATTCCTGTAGTCTATGATTGACATTAATATCTGTTGAACAATATGTTTTTTTATTAGGGGACTTTGACAGGATTTATTTACATTTTATTTTATCAGTATGAACACCAAAAGTGAGGTTGAGGTCAAGCCACATACTAAGATATTTGTAGGAGTCGACTGGGGCCAAGTTACAATGATACTTTGTTACAATGGTTAAGTGGGTATTGCAAAGTTAAAGTAAATTGCTCTTTGTTTTGTCAGTGTTTAGGAACAGTTTGTTTTTTATCCATCCATCTTTCAGCTTCAGGGAAATTACCCTAATGCCTCAAGTTGTGATATTTAGAGATTTTTTGTTTCTACTGGGACAAGTCCGGAAGGCAGCAGCTCTCCAAACTTATAGCTCCACTGCACAGCTTGCTCTACTGCCGCGTGACAAGCTCGTTCATCGCTACCTCCCTTATGTGCACATGCCCCAGGATCCGATTATAGGAAGAGTCCTGACACATGAGCACTTGGCCCTAAGTGGTGCGCTCTGCTAACTAGGGGCATAGGTTTTAAATGTACTTGGCCATGATGGCCATTTTCTTGTGGAGCAAGTTCAGGTGGGTGGGGGCGGCTTTTTATGCCGCCCCATGTAAATTGTCGCCTTAGGCCTAGTTGGCCTAGGTCAAGATACAGAACTGTCCACCATGTTGTGTTGGATACCTTTCTGGCACTCAAAGAATTAAAAGATCCATTTAAATGAATATGAGTGTTTAGTTGTTTCATTTGATGTAGTTGGTCTGTCCCAGATTTGCTTCTTTTTATCTTTTTGTATAAGGTCTAGTGTCACAATTCTGGAGCAACTGGAGCAATTTATTTTTGCATAAGACCTATTGTGGGTTGTTTTGTGTATCACTTGGTATGTTATACACCTTGGGCAACAGTGACCATTTTTGCTAGTGCTGTTTTCAACTTGCTTCACTACTAGTACATTGTATGTCTAGTAATCTATTCTAAATAATGAAATATAATTTAATTTATTTAGAAAACTAAGTATGCTGGGAAGCTAGTAGTGCACTTCACTTCTTATTTCATAATTAAATACTATTTCATCATTTGTCATTGTACTTGTAAATAATTCTAGTAGAAACCACTTGCTCATTCTGTACATTATGTTTCATATCAAACGACTCACAGATCAAATCTCTCTGAATCAAAGTCAGAATTTTTTATGTCCTGTTCAAGCCTAGAATATTGAAATGTTTGGGATTTTTACACATCCTGCTGTATGTCACATGTATTTCACACAGGTGGTAGCTGAATGCTTTAGTTGGCTCATGTAGGCTGCACATCAGGTAGCATAGAAACTAATTGTATAATCAATCATATTACTGTGCAGATAAGTACAACTGTGTAGTCTATACTACACAGAAGAAGAAGTGTTCATGTGACCACAAATTCTACACCTGTGCCACACACATACCAGGGAGGCAGCTAGGAGGAGATCTGTAAATCTCCACTACACTCCTGAGCCCAGTATTACACACTCAATTATAATACACACACCCCAGGGCTGACAGCTAAGAGGACATATGCAGATCTCCTCCACACTGCCTGAGCTTAGGATGCACACCCCGGGGTGCAGCTAAGAGGAGATTAGCAAAGTATACAGCCACTTAATTTTCCACACCCCTCAGAATCCCTTCAGCAAAACAAAAAAAAATGGCTGACTCTCACCTATTGACGTCTGAATAACCACTGAGCTTTTCCCCACAACAAGTTTCGCAATCTCTATATTGCCTCTTAAAAAAAATGCACAACACTTCTTCTGTGGCAGCCTCTTGTGTGTTAACCCTTTGAGTGCCACACAGCTATCCACTGCATTGGATACATTTGTGCCACTCAAAGGGTTAATTGGGATTGTGTTTTAACCCTTTCAGTGCCTCTACCTGTAGTCCATGTTCCCTCCCGCGGCCTCCCTCCTTGATGCTGCTGCTCTATTAGAGTCTCACCTGTTGAAGGTGATGGCAAATATGACAGAGGGTACCCTACTGTCACACTTGGATCTCTTGATGGTAATAAGGCAGACTGTTCGCACTAGCAGCAGACACAGGCAGCTGATCTGTGCTGATGGTGGTATTACTGCTGCTAGCCACCAGTTCTGCCTTCCTCAGTATTATGTCCCTTAGTGACAATGCCAGGGGAAGGGAAATCACAGGATCATGCAGATGTTGTAGGCTCCTTTGAGCACTAGTCTGGCTGATCTGCATTACTTCTCTTTCCACCTCAGCATCAGCATGAGGATCTATTTTGGTCACGCTAGTCCCACAGCTGATTCACTATCACTAACAGCAACCACATAAATTTCAGTCACTGAGTCTTCATCACTATCACTCCCTCCCCCACTCCCAGCTCTCTGAGTCTCTAGCTGCTGGCTCTTAGTAGTAGTAGTAGTAGTGTGACTGCTTGGGGGTGGCAAGTGTGATTTAGGGTCCCCTGCTGACAAACTTGCCATCATCTCTTCCAGCCCCCCTCCTGTGAATCACAAGGCAGCACTAGCAGCAGGCACAGGTAGCTGACACTGCTGCTCTCTTCTTCCTCTGCCTGTGACACTATTTTCCCAAAGATCCCTAGTAGTGATGCAGGGGGACTGGCCATCACTGGGTCTGGGGAATCAGGGCATCTAGATCCTTCAATGTTGATAGTGGTCACTTCTTCCTCCTCCTTCAGAATCACTGGATGTATAACAGTCCTTCCAGCTCCTGCTTTTATTTGTATTCCAAGTGCTCATAGTGATTGCAATCACTATAAGCCTCTCCTTCCTCAATTCCCCTAAAAAACTCACGGCACAACATCCTAGCACCCTCTCTCTCTCTCTAGCTGCTTGTTTTGTGTTTCACTTCCTGGAAACATCACATTTTTGGCACAAACAAGTACATGTAATAAAGGGGTGAAAAGTTTGTGGCCATTGAAAAAAAATAGTGAAACATTTTTGGCCTTACTTAAAGCAAGGTTTTTGTTGATTTTTTTGTGGGAAAAAATGGGACATTCTGCCCACCCCTAGTCTTGACCAAGAGTCTTGAGAGAACACAAAAGGGAAACTCCGAATGTGGCAGCAAAGGCTGCAGTGCACCCAACCAGCATCTTCCCTACCATACCACCTTCCCCCTGCTCAAAAAATGTGGCTCTGTTACCCACTCCTTGGCCTGCAAGGCCCTTGGTGGCAAGTTTCTCCCAGTGCATTGCTGAAGCATCCAGGATGCTTCCTCTGCCTTGAAGGATGACTGTATCCCAGATCCATCTTCACAATTGATTACTGCAGTGGCAGTGCTGACTTCTTCTTTCCAACGACCTGCAAAAGGGGAAAACACTTTCAGCTTGCCTGGCTACAGTTAACCTCACCCCCTTTTTTCTTTTTCTTACCTATTCCCTACCCCCTGCTCACCCCTACTGGTAGGAGAGAAAACCCCTATCGTTGTTCTCCTGGGTTCCCTCTCCCCCACTTATTGTGCTGTAGGCACAATTCTCTGCCCTCTGACATTTTCTTGATTGAGTTATCTGCATTAAGGTTGGGCTATTCCTATTTATTCATGGCTTTCCTTAAAATTGCCAACTTTCAGGATATGATTTAACCATTTCAATGCCAGAACATTGCACTCAAAGTGTTAAAATTGTATAGAACCAAAACAGCATGTCTTTCAGATTCCACATTTTTGTCTATGCAATTCTTGTGTGTTATTCAGTTTTCTAATGGTTTCTAAAATCCATCTGCTATAGCCAATACTTTGGCTTTCCAGCCCACTCCTTTATTTTATTTTTCTCCCAAACCACCAGCCTCAAGATTCTCAAAAAGAACGTGACATTTCTGGCTGTTTGATATGAGGCAATCATCCAGAAGCGTTGCCTATTTTCTGTACTTCAGCGTCACAAAGTAAAGAATTGTCTGCAGCTCATAGTGTACTGCTCCTTTCTCATTGATCATATAGGGCAGTTGGTTCAGACAAAATAATCTACTTTTGCATATGACCCCAAGTATATAATATATATAGTAAATGTGTTCATAGATGAAAGAGTAAACAAAATTTATATAAACTCTCACAAAAGATAATATAAATATGTCCACTCTATTCTATGTTGTAAAAAATGCAAAATGTTTTATTTATACATACACAAGCAAAACAATAGTTATATAGTAAATCATGAATTATTTTATGGAAAATACATTTGTTGACTTGTGCCTGCTCAAAAGGTATATTGGCTATACTGCATTACACACTTTTTATAGCAAAAAAACATCAGAACATAAATCAGCTCCTAGCAATGTAGACATGACTATAGGGCAGAGAAAGAAAAACAGTTTCATGGAAATACATTTTAAGCATGAATTGTTCTGTAATTTACAATTTGGATTTTGCAGAAAATAGACTTAACCCTCTCAGTTGCAATGCATTGGATAGCGCTCTGGCACTCAAAGGGTTAAAGAGAAGAGTTGATGGAAAAGGCAAATTATATAATCGCATAATATTTCACGCTCACTAGTTGGTAGTTTTCAGCAGCACTGAAGACAATTGGGAGTTTGTCTTGTGATTACACATTTGTACAAATGAACTTGATGCAGATTTTAGTGTTGTTACATAATATTGCTTTTTGAAAAAGGATTTAATTTATAGTAACACATTTCCTTCTAATTTTCAATGTTTTTAAGCTAGCTAACATTCCCTATAGGTCCCACTTGGCTTTGCTAAATCTGTGTCCCAATTTTTTGGTTCATAATACGACTGATTTGTTAAAGGCAAAATCACACAGCATTTGCATTCAGGAAAGGCAGCACTGCCTGTGGAGTACTCTGTATTGGAGGATATAAAAATTCAGTTTAAACTCTGCAGCCCCACTGCACACCAGATTTACTGTAAAAGCCTTGGGCTAAGGTATGAAGGACTGGGACAGATAGATGGCCATATGCAATGGCAACAGTTTATCAATTGCAGGGGAAATCAACTACACCATAGTGTCACACTGACTTGTCTGGCGAGGAGATTAAACCACAAGGCAGACAAGTAATAGTGACAATTTGTAAGATAGTTCATGAGGTTTAAAAACGACATGCATCCATCAAATTCAACCTTTGATGTAGCATCCTTGTTTTTGTGATCCAGAGAAAGTCAAAAGCCCCCAACAAAGCCATTTTCAATTATGCCCCTAGTAGATAACAAAATCCCTTCCTGTCTCCAACAGGCAGTCACACATCTCTCTGGATCAACATCCTATCTGAATTATAACCAGCTGTCATAATCCTATATAATAATTCGCTAAAACGTGTGTAACGACATACTAATGCGCAGTAAAGACTTCTGCGCTTGCTGCAGTCATGCACAGTAGAGACTGCCCACGCCGCGGCTGATACCTTTGGAGCGTCCAGCTCTGTATCAGCCATGGCGCGGGCAGTGTCTACTGCGCATGACTGCCCCGCGACTGGCTGGCAGTGGCACAGTGGCTCGTGTAACGGGATCTTCAACTAGTAGTCTATATTATTCTGATCTAAAAGGTACCCATACTTCATTTGAAAGTATCTACAGTATCTGCCAGCAGAGCCTCCTGAGGCAAATAATTCCAGATCCGTATTGCCCTATATCTAAACCAAAAGTACCTTTCCTCAAATCTTAAAGGATGATGACTTTTTTTTGCTCAGTTTTTGAGTAAGGAGGTTTTCTCTAATGTAAACAAACCCAGATGGTCTAACATTATAACTAACATCGTACAATTCTTTTATCAGTTTTGTTGCACATTTCTATGCATTTTCTAGATTAGCAATGCCACTTTTAAGAACAGGTGTCCAAAATATACTCCTTATTCTAGATAAGGTCTTATCTATGATTTAAAAAGAGAAATAATTATTTTTCTGGCATGTGCATCTATACCCCTTTTTAACATACTAGGACTTTATTGGCTCTCGCCAAGTGACATTGCATAGTTGGGGGCATGTACTACACTATTTTCAGTGGATTGAGGGCAGATTGGCATGCACCTATGAGCAAAATGTGCTGCATCCGCTTTGAACCTATGTACAAAGGTGATCCAATGGATAGTGTCATCTCTGTGCTCTCCTCAAACCTGTCTGTGCCTGAGCTGGACAGGGGAGAATTCCAAAGTAAGTTGACATCAGCATGCATCTGATTTCAGTCACAATGGTGATGTTACATGGGTGTAGAGAATTCAAGACATATATCTATCTGTTTCTCTGCACCTAGTTGTGGAAGATGCGGGAGACTGACTCTTCCTATTTCCCCTGCCTAATCCCCATGTCACCTTGCCCTAAAACACCAACAATGCACAAACACTTTAATCCCTCAGTTGCCGTTTGAGGTTTCAATGCAATGCTTTGCAAACTCACCAGCAAAGGAGGGGTTAATGTACATAATAGTAACAAAAGTCATGCCTAATAAACAATCAAGATATCCAAACTTCCTCTAGTTCTAATTACAACAGAATTATCACAAAGAAAACAGAATAGTAAAACCTGTATAAACAAAGTCCCTTTAAAGGTTCTTCACTCATTGTTGCTGCTATTCTCTTGTAGACCTCTGGCAAAAAGTCCTCTCACAACAAATAAAAAAGGCACAAAAGGAAAAGCGCACATGATCTGAGTGTAGACTGTAAATTTACAAACGTTGAACACCTTCACCTTATGTGTTAGTGAGTGTTTCCTCCTTCACCATGTCAAATCACTCTGTATATGGGTGGCCATAGGACTCGCTTTCTCAAAAGGCAAAACCAGCTTCTAGGTGTCTGCGCAGTTATTGGATAACCGCTAGTGTTGATATCAGCCTTAGTTTCTCCGCCTTTTCCTCAACTCAATTTCTTTTTAGCAATATCCAACTGCTGGAGTTCACCCACTTTGATTTAAAATGACCCTATACTTAAAGTCCATTGGTACTAAGGGAACTCTCTAAAAGTAGTGCTATATATATATGGAAGATTAAGTAGCATAAGGCCCGGAGTAAATAAGGCTGAGACTGAAGCTCAATTGCAAACATTTATTACGAAACCAAAATAATAACCATAATAATGGGAAATTATCTTAATAAACAATGCCCAACGTGTTTCCCAGCATCCTGTGCTTCCTAAGGGGTATATATGTTTCCCATTGTTTTATGTTTTTAGTTTTTAATTTTGTTTTACAAATATCTGTACAGATATTTTGTGTGGGACAAAGTTATGCCCCATCTCTCCACCATCTTGATCAGATTAGGATAGAGAGTGTTTTTAAAATAATATGAGGTCCTGGGTCATTAAACATGGGGCCCTTTAGTTACCGCCCATACATAGTTTGACACTAGGGATGGGGTTTTTCATTGCATTGAAATCAAAGGGAAGATGGAATTTCTCCCCACCTCGTGGCAAGTTTCCCTTATTTTCCCACAGGCATGGCATAATAGGGGTATCAGGATCCCACGGTGTGCCATTCTATGTTTGTGAGAGGAAGAGAAAGCAGCACTTTTTTGAGCTACAGAAGACAGGCTAATAAAGTGGAGTTGAAGCTCAGTTTAGGGAGCCTTATAGACATGAAATCTGTTATTTGTTATTAGGGGAATCTGGGGGCATTCTGGAGAACGGGAAGGGAGAAAGGATGTTGACCCCAAATACCCCCAAATCTTTCATGACTGACTGGGAAGACACAGGCAACCATGGTCAATGTTCCTTCTTGATCTAGCTGTTATCTCTGTGTTATGGGATTCTGGGTGTGTGTGAGTGGAACAAAGGAGATGCAACCCAAATACCTCCATTTTTTTTACTAGGAAGACACAGGCAGGGAGAGAGAGATGATGACATGACCAGAAAATTAGTTGAAAGGCAAAGGCTCACCCCCCCCCACACACGCACATATTGAAAAGGAGCACTGTGTCCATCTATAAACTGTTTGATGAAAACTATTGGAAGGTTTGACCCTGGACAAGCAAAGATGCCCAAAAATACAAAGTCATCCTATCAGTCATCACCAGCATCATCACTATTACAAGTCTAAGTAGTAGTAGTGGAAGTAGTAGTAGTAGTAGTAGTGTGT
This sequence comes from Rhinophrynus dorsalis, assembly GCA_037306005.1. NCBI lineage: Eukaryota > Metazoa > Chordata > Amphibia > Anura > Rhinophrynidae > Rhinophrynus > Rhinophrynus dorsalis. The sequence goes on along the minus strand of CM074723.1, from coordinate 92,809,010 downwards.
TGAGTAACCAGCAGCAACAACACAGTTTATCAACATCCACTACTATGCTATGATGAGTGCCTCTGTGCTGATGGAAGTGCAGGACCTTTGACACCTTATCTTAGTACAACTGCAGCAACATCTAGCCCTAGCAGTAGTACCAGGAACCTCTCAGCCAATGAAATACACAGGATAGAGATACTTTACTCATGATCCAGAATTTAAGCACGTTGCTATATGTTGTATGTGTAAAAAGCACAATAGCAGGGGAGAAAGCAGGTGCACCTCCTCAGTGAGATCTGACCTGAAGCCCAACCACAGGTCTGACTGGGATGCACACCATCAACATGTCAGTGATGCAGCAGAAGCACTCCAAAGCATTCCTAAGTCTCTGGGGCACATAATAGAAGTATTGATGTTGACGTGTCAGAGAGTGTTCCAAGAGTTCGTTCATTCAAAACAGCATTAATGGCTTCTGCTGCAGAGGAGTATGAATCAGAGTTTGCTGTAGGAGATGGTAAGAGTCATAGACTGCCAACACCTGCTGCCTTCACCCCTACCACCTCCTCTAGACATGTTAAAGAAAAATGTTACAGCCATGTAATGCCAACCCACCTTTGCTGAGTTCTTGGGAAAGAGTCAAAAACTTCTCAAAAATAATCCAAAGTATGCTTATCAAATGTCCTTTGTTGAAAAAACTGAGACCATGTGTATCTCAAGTAGACAGAACACAGACCATATGATTGTTCATTTGCTTTGAGCAAGATCTACGTATAGTGTCCATTGAAAGCAATGAGGAATATATTCTTGTCACTTTGCTGGACCCTGCTTTAAACACAAAATTGTGGAATTTCTGCCAGAGCTTGATCAGTTTGTCACAACAAGGAGTCATGATGATCAGCAGCATCTCTCTGAGGAATCAGATTCTGTCAAGGAATATAAAGATATGCTTATCAATCAAGTGGAGGGTTGCGTTGTGAAGGATGAGAGGGAGAAATTTAGGGCCAAAAAACAGCTAGAAAGTATAGTGAAACATTATACAGCAAACAATTTATACCAGCAACAGCAGAAGCAGCTATATCATCAACCAGATACCATTACCAACATATTTCTGAACACAGAGCAATTCATGGGTCTCAGTGGTTGCAATCAAACATTTGTGATGGTGGTGGTGGCACATCTGGTTGGGACTTGCTCACAGGGTATGGGTAGGTAACTGTTACACAGGAATACAATGTAGCACCTAGGAGTGGTCTCACTGCATGTGCGATGGTTTCAGCACACTTGTGGCATAATGTGTGGCCTGCACTGACACACATACTGCTGTGGAAACCCATAGTTGCCCAACAGCATTTGCTGAGTGTGAGAAGGTTTTTAGTGCAGCTGGTTATAATGTAAATGGCTATAGGACACGACTATCAAGCAGCAGTGTTGGCAGACTAACATTCTTAAAAATGAACCAATATCTAATACATCTGAGTATCAGGTAGCAGAAGTGGGCATGACAGGGAAACTCAGGCTAATGTATTTATTAACATTTCTTTAGTTGTACTTAGACTTGTTAAACACTAGCCCCAAGAAATGTTTTTGGCAGGACTGTTACAGCCTGCTTTACCTCTTGACCAGCGTTGTATGACCAGTTACCATTGCCTTACTGGGACCAGTGCTTGCGCTCCTTCCTTACTCCCCGTGTCTCTCTCCGCTCACGGCCTAGCCACATCTGGTACCTTCCGCGGCTGGCCATGCCCTCTCCCGGGGAGGAGTGGCTTGACCTCCTCTTCCAGGTGACGCTCGGTTTGACGCACATGTGCAAGTTGTTGCGGCATTTTCTGTGGGTGTGACGTTGCACTACTTTATACCTTGGGTCATGGCTTAACTCCTCCCTACTACTTCCTGGCTAGGTATATAAGGGCTGGGGATACCTGTGCTCAGTAGCCCTTACATTGGTGTCAGATATCACTCGCTTTATTTCTGTTGCTCTCCGTGTATGACCTTGGCATTGTCTGACCATCCTATCTGACCTGTGACCTGCTGACCTGTGGCTCTGTCTGACTATTCGCTCCTTTCTCATTCCATTATTGTTGGATAACTAATCTGGTGCAGACCTGAGGCTCTGGCTGACTACCTGTTTCGTGTATGACCTTTGCATTGTCTGGCCATCCTATCTGGTGCTGACCTGTGGCTCTGTCTGACTATCCCCTCCGTATTATCTCTGGGATAGTTGGATACCCAGTCTGGTGCAGATCTGTGACTTTGGCTGACTACCCACTTTGTGTATGACCTTGACATTTGTCTGACCATCCTATCTGGTGCTGACCTGTGGCTCTGTCTGACTATCCTCTCTGTATCATCTCTGGGATAGTTGGATACCCAGTCTGGTGCAGATCTGTGGCTCTGGCTGACTACCTGCTCAGTGTATGACCAAGGCTTGGCTATCTATCCTTCCAGTCAAAAGCGCAATAAAGAAAAGAGATTGCTACTACATGACCATCATACATCTAAAGAGAACTTCTTTCTCAATATAAAGCTACTCACCATGGCAACAGCTGCTGCGGATCCGGAGCTACCCCCACAGTCCTGGCCACGGACTTCAGCAAACGAGAAGACACCGGAGGAGGTGCTACAACGGAACCGCCGTACTTCACCAGCCAAGTAAATCCAACCCATATTCAATAAAACACAATTTTCTTCTTCTTTGTTAAAAACATAATTCCATAAATTGACAGGTTGTTAATGGACTACAAACTGTGGATGTGCAAGATAACGAAGCGCCTAACGCGTTTCCTGAATATATCACTTAGTCTTAGGCTATTTTATCATCATGTCTTGACATCAGATATATACATACACCAAACATAGAACAAAAACATGCTCAAACAATGAACCAATCACCCACCTCAATTAAAATTCAAATGGTCCAATAAAAAACTGGATCCACATATGATCCATGGGTGGATGGGTAATTGTTACCTCTTCAACTATAACTAATTTAACCCCATAATCACCCAATGAACAAATACTGGTGAATATTACCTCCTGAACAAATTTAACCCCTTAATTACCCAATAGTAAATGCTTTCTTAAATATTTATACAATCAGTGCCCCAAACCTCAAAAAGAACATAACATTCTCTAAAGAGGCATATATTAAATTGGGCTAACACTCAATTAGTCCAAAAATATAATCAAATATATAATTATATTGTGAGTGAAGAGTGGAACTTAAACGATTACCTGGGATACAATCATTTGTATCCTCACCTTTAATGTAACCAATAAACTCACCCAAAGAATGAAAAGTGATTCCCTATAAGAGTGACATTAAGAATATAAGTGATGAACCCACAAACACTTTCTTTTATCCTAATACTAAAATAAATCAATCAAATTAACTCTTAAGTAGCACTTCGACAAACTAGCATATTTGTAAAATATTCATTCTAAAAAACGAACATAATGAACAAATAAATCCTAAGAGTGACAAAAAAACAAAGTACACATCAAAAATATGTCTCAAATACACTTAAATGAATATATCAAAAGGAATATAACCATCTAGGTCCTGAGGAGCAAAAGATACTCACAGACACATACTGATATACTTTTAAACTACATTATGTGTACTGTCAATCCACTTTATTTATGAGTATAAATTGACACATCATGAGTGGAATTCAACCCAAATGGGACCCTCGTATTCAAATTAATTATCCATTTGACTTCAGTTCTATTCAAGAGGGCTTCTATATCACCCCTCTCTCCTTCAAAAAAACTCTCTCTATTCCCTATAAGCAAAAGGCTGAAAGATCAGCTCCTACACAGTCCCTAAAGTGACGGGCCACTGGCTTCGTTAAATCACATTTTTTAATACTTAAGAGATGCTCCCTTATTCTCTCTTTAAGGGGTCTTATAGTATGCCCACCATACTGCTTATTACATCATTTACAGGATATGGCATAAACAGTATGTGTAGTATGACAATATATTGACGAATATGAAAGATCTTATTAGTACTACCTGCTGTTATTGTTTTACCCTCAAAACATAAGTACATATCATGCATATCCTAGCCCCACAACCATACATGCCTACCGTGGTAAGCCAAGTAGGGTTTGGGGTAGACCTACTCCTATATAAACTTGGTGCCAAACAATCACATAACGTTGGAGCTCTCCTAGCAACAAAATTGTAACCTCCATCTAATATAGCTTTCAATGAAGGATCATTTTTCAAAACTGGCATATTTTTTATAGCATAAAATTGTAAACTGTAACTCATCACAAAAAATAAACGTGAGCCTATATCTCTCTTTTTTATTCTTCTGCATATTAAAGAAGCTCTATCACTTACCCTAGCATGATGACAAGCTCTCTGTATTATCTATCTTTCCAGTTGCAGTGTTGCGGCTTTGGCTGACTACCTTCTCAGTGCCTTGACCTTGGCTTGTCTTGCTACCCATACTGGTGCTGACCTGTGGCTCTGTCTGACTACCCTCTCTGAGTTGTCTCGACTTAGTCAGATACCCAATCTGGTGCAGACCTGTGGCTGTGGCAGACTCCTAGTCTATGTGAGAAATACCCAGAAGCAGTCTCCTACTTCTCATAGGACTATCTTGCTCCGTAGTGGAATCCTATTTATTATCCTGTTTATTTCATATATTCCATTACCTGTTTGCCTCTTTCAATAAATTGAATTTTTACTCTAAACACTTGTCTGCCAATCATTACTAACCGTGACAGTATGTAAAGGCCTTGACTGCTGACAGTACTGGTGGTCCACCTTTTCAGAGTATCCTAGACAGGATGGAGGCTCAGAACCAACTTATTGACCATTTATCGTTGGCTATACAAACCTTGTTGAACCGTACTGCACACCTTGAATGCCCTGACAGACAACCCGTGGCCTCTCTTATTCCTTCTGCATCACTGGCGGTTCTTACCGCTCCTGATGCAGTCATGAGCAGAGGGATGTCTGGCTACGCTCCGCTTCCACAGCGTTATGGTAGGGATCCTGAGTTGTGTTGAGGGTTCCTCAACCAATTGGGAATATACGTCGAAATGGTACCTCAAGCCTTCCCTAATGAGCGTAGCAGGGTCGGCTTTATGATTTTGCTCCTATCAGGCAAAGTGCTGGTCTGGGCGAATCCTTTATGGGAGATCAATAAAACCGTAGTATATAACTTCATGGAATTTGTGGCCTCTTTTAAACGAGTTTTTGATGTTCCAGTGTCACGGTTTTATTGAACACTCAGACAACTGGGTAGGATAAAATAGAAAAGCTTTATTACGCAAAAAAAGCGCACAAGGCCCCTCACGGGTCCAAACTCTACAAACAGCAGTAATAAAGTTTGACACAGGACAGGGCATACAAAATAGCAATACAATAGTGAGGTTCTACCGGCCTTACCGAATACCGGGTAAGGCAGCCTTATATCTAATGCAACAAGGAACTGAGGAGGCTCTACCGGTCTTACCGAATACCGGGTAAGGCAGCCTGATATCTGGTGCAACAAGGAACTGAGGAGGCACTACCGGGTCACAAGCTGAGTGTATAGTGGGAAGGCAACGGTAACCGCTTAGTGACTGGATAGCACTAACTGGGTGTGCTAAACGGAGGCCACAGATAGTCACAGGCTGAGCGTATAGTGGGAAGGCAACAGTAACCGCTTAGTGATTGGATAGCACTGACTGGATGTGCTTAACAGAGGCCACAGATAGTCACAGGCTGAGCGTATAGTGGGAAGGCAACAGTAACTGCTTAGTGACCGTATAGCACTGACTGGGTGTACTTAACGGAGACCACACTGATACACAGGCAGAGAGTAGCGCAACCGGAGGCAACAAATCAGAGAGAACTGACAATAATAGCGAGGGCAACAAGATAGCGTAAGTCAGTCAATGCCTGGATCAGTACACAGAGAGCAGAAGTCAGCCAAAGCCTAGGACGGTACACAGAGAACGGTAGTCAGCAAAAGCCTTGGTCGGTACACAGAGAGTGGTAGTCAGCCAAAGCCTGGATCGGTACACAGGAGCAGAACAGGAGCAAGGTCAGACGGAAACCGGATCAACACAGAACAGGAGCACTGAATAACGTAAGGTCAGGAACACCACGAAAGGGCACCAGCCTAGTGACAGGAGGGCGTATATAAAGGCTAGCCCTGGGAGGGGCTAGCCAGCTAGCACCAATAAGAGACAGCAAAGCACAAACCCGGAAGTCAGAATTTCGCACAAGAATCACGGGCACTGTGATAGCCAGGTCGTGCGGCCTCGGCTTCTAAGCACCTCACGTCCATTCGCCAGGGTACTAGTACAGTAGCTGACTATGCTATTGAATTTCATACTCCGACAGCTGAAGTAGGTTGGAATGACGAGGCCCTGGTAGCCACTTTTTCCCATGGGTTGTGTGATACTATGACACAGTGTGCCTTACCTCATTTCAAGCTTCGCTTAGCTGGTCACTGCTGTGTACCTGGGGCCAGGAATTACGCTTTGACGTCATTGCCCGCGTCTCTCCTGGCTTGCTGTCTGGCCGTGTCTGGCGCCTCCCGCGGTCGTCCGTGTCCTCTTCCCTAGCTTCGTGTCAGGTGACGCAGGTTTGTGCGCGGGTTTCGACGCATCTCTCTGTTTGATGCGTCACGTACAGACGCGAGTCAGTAATATGACATAGGTGTTAGTTTTATACCTTTGGACTTTGTGACTCCACCTTCCTACTTCCTGGCTGTGTATAAGAGGGCTCTGGACACTGAGTTCAGTCGCTCTTATGTTGGTGTCTAATGCAGTTGTTTATTTCTTTGGTGCATTCCGTGTATGACCTAGGCTTCGTCTGACCATACATAATGGTGCTGATCTGTGGCTCTATTTGACTATTCTCTCTGTATTACCTCCTGGCATAGTAGATACCCAATCTGGTGCAGACCTGTGGCTCTGGCTGACTACCTGTTCCGTGTATGACCTAGGCTTCATCTGACCATCCATTCTGGTGTTGACCTGGGGCTCTGTCCTGCTAGCCATCCTGTGTTGCCCCCAGCATAGTTGGATAACCTTTCTGGTGCTGACCTGTGGCTCTGGATGACTACCCACTCTGGTATTGACCCCTGGCTAGTCCTGTACCCACTTGATCTTGACCATTGGCTCTGGCTAACTATCCGCTCTGTTTCACCCCAGGTGACCTCTACCAAGTATACTGACTGCAGGCATGAGTCCGTGATTTTCTCCCTTGTTGCCTAGTAAAACTACTATATACACTACTGACTCCCGGTGTATTCTTGAACAACTGTGACATACTATTAAGGATGAAATTGCTGCCCCTGAGTTTCCTAAGAGTTTGGATGATTTGGTCTCCTTTACTATCCTAATTGACACAAGAATCCAGGAGAGACCCTCGTTTAAGGACCATCTGAGTCCTCTGTCTCGACTGGCACCTCATTTTTCTCACCCACCCATTCCTCCCTCACCTCCCATGCCTCCTAGTTTGGATCCTATGGGCAGTGACCCCATGCAGGTTGATGCTACTTGCCTATCTGTGGAGGAGAGGGGCTTCTGAAGGAGGGAGGGACTTTGTTTATATTGTGGTAAGCCTGGTCACCTGTTGAGGTCCTGCCCGGTGTGTCCAGGAAACTCTCGCACCTAAGATCCTGTCGGGGACAGATCTTAGGTGGCATTTCTCAGTCCCCAGAGATCATCCAGGACAAACCTATTCTGGAGGTAATTCTTTCTTGGGCCAATTCCTCCATGACTGCTGCTGCCTTGCTGGATTTTGGGGCTGCTGGGTACTTTATTGATGCGAAGTTTGTGGCTAAAAACTTGATCCTGATGCAGCCCCTTTCCTCACCATTAGCCATCGAGGCTATAGACGGTAGACTTCTTCTACCCCCTCAAACATGAGATGTCCCCGTTGACCTTAAGGGTGGGGACCTTCATAATGAGGTCCTGAAATTTCAGGTGATCAATTCCCCCCACTATACCATTGTTCTGGGGTTTCCTTCATTGCAGGCACATAACCCCAGAATCAATTGGCGTACCTGTGATATATTGTCTTATGCTCTGCAGTGTACCGATTCCTGTCTCTCCCGTCCTAAGAGACTTATTGGTGCTACCTTCCCAGTCCTGCCTGAGAAGTATTTGCCTTTCAGTGATGTATTTAACAAAATGCAAGCCGAGGCAGTACCCTCTCATAGGCCATATGATTCCTCTGTGGAACTCATGCCCGGTACCACTTCTCCCAAGGGTCGTGTGTACCCCTTATCTATAGAGGAGAATAAGGCCATGGAGGAGTACATTTCAGATGCCCTTTCTAGAGGCATTATTCATAATTCTACCTCACCTACTGTTGCTGGATTCTCTTTTGTCAAGAAAAAGGACGAAGAGCTATGTCTGTGTATTGATTTCCGGAGGCTGAGCAAGTTGATGGTTAAGAACACCTACCCTATACCCTTGATTACAGAATTATTTGACCAATTGAAAGGGTCCAAAATATTTACGAAACTCGATCTAAGGGCAGCTTACAATCGTGTCCGAATGAAGGCGGACCATGAGTGGAAGGCAGCATTTAACACTCGGAGTGGGCATTACGAGTATTTGGTTATGCCTTTTGGTCTATGCAACGCTTCTGCTGTCTTCCAAGAATTTATCAATGACGTTTTGAGAGAACTATTGCAGAGTTGATTGATGATCTATTTGGATGATATCCTCATTCACTCTCCTATGCTGAAGGCTCATCTCTCTGATATGTCTAAGGTTTTACGCCTGCTATGAGAGAATAATCTATTTTGCAAATTGGAAAAATGTGATTTCCACAAACCTCAAGTAACATTTCTTGGGTACATCATTTCTGCCTCTGGTTTGGCCATAGACCCCCAGAAAGTTTCGGCCATGATGCAGTGGTCTTTTCCAGTAGGATTGAAGTCACTCCAAAGGTTTTTGGGGTTCGCTAACTATTACCGAAAATGTATTAAGAATTTCTCGACTATAGTCAAACCTCTTACTGATATGACTTGTAAGGGTGCCAAGACTTCAGAGTAGTCTCCTGGAGTCCTGCTCGCATTGAGTACCTCAAGTCAGCATTTGCAGCAGCTCCGACTCTGGTTCACCAGAATCCCACCCTCCCTTTTACCTTGGAGGCTGACACATCCAAAGTGGGAGTTGGCGCTCTCCTTTCCCAGCAAACGGCCCCCGGGGGAGGCTTTACATCCCTGTGGGTATTTCTCGAGGAAACTGTTCAAAGCAGAGAGATAGTATGAGATTGGGGTCAGAGAATTACTGGACATTATCTTGGCCTTGAAAGAATGGCAATATCTTCTGGAGGGTACCAGCTCCCCGATTCTGATTCTTGCTGACCATAAGAATCTCACTTATTTATCAGAGGCCAAGCGTTTGTCAGCCCGGCAAGCCCGTTGGGCTTTATTCCTGTCTAGATTCAATTGGCTGTAAAAATGTTAGGTCTGATACCCTATCACTTCAGTTTTGTTCTGACTCTAAGGAGGAGTCTCCTCCCTCACCTATCATCCAGGCAGATCGGATACTTGCTACGATACGAACTTGCGGGAGGTGTTTCGTTCCTGCTCAATTGCGTACTAAACTCCTGGAGACATATCATACATCTAAGACTGCTGGCCATGTTGGGCGAGACCAATTGATTGTCCATCTCTAGATTATTCTGGTGGCCTAGTGTCACGGTTTGTTAAGACTCTCAGAAGTAAGGTTTAGGTAAAAACATAACTTTATTGAAAAGTTAAGGCAATCCCATAGGGTTTTCATACACATACAAACATAACATATATATAAGCAATTGACAATTGAGATGGGTTCTACCGGCCTTGCAAATAATACCGGCAAGGCAACCCAAGCAATACTGAAGGAATAGTCATAAGTAGGCTCTACCGGCCCTGCCAATACCGGGTAAGGCAACTGTAAGATGGTAACGTACTGGTTCTACCGGCCTTACCAATACCGGGCAGGGCAACATGAGGAATACACAAGGAATAGGCTCTACCGGCCCTGCCAATACCGATGATAAGGCAACCATGGAGTGGCAACGTAACAGGTTCTACCGGCCTTACCAATACCGGGCAGGGCAGCCCAAGAAGGGAGACACCACTAAGACCAGTGACTGTCAGATGACAATGACAGTAGGATGGTAAATAGAGTATACGTCAAGCTGTCTCACCCAGGAGAGGCTAGTGTCGGTACGCATCTGAAACAAGTGCTGCTAGGACTGGACAGCACCAGAAGACTGACTGCAAGTCAGGGAGTAAACCAGCGTCCGCACGCGGGGACCAACAACTGTACCTTGAGCCGCAAGGCAAATAGAGTAAACCAGCGTCCGCACGCTGGAACCGACAGGCAGTAGAATGAGCCACAAGGCCAATGAAGCAAACCAGCGTCCGCACGCTGGGACCAACTGACAGTATTGTGAGCCGCAAGGCTAATGGAGTAAACCAGAGTCCGCACGCTGTGACCAACAGACAGTATTGCGAGCCGCAAGGCTAATGGAGTAAACCAGAGTCCGCACGCTGGGACCAACAGACAGTATAGCGAGCCGCAAGGCTAATGGAGTAAACCAGTGTCCGCACGCTGGGACCAACAGACAGTATCGTGAGCCGCAAGACTAATGGAGTAAACCAGCGTCCGCACGCTGGGACCAACAAACAGTATTGTGAGCCGCAAGGCTAATGGAGTAAACCAGCATCCGCACGCTGGGACCAACAGACAGAATGTGAGCCACAAGGCTAATGGAGTAAACCAGCATCCGCACGCTGGGACCAACAGACAGAATGTCGCCGGAGCGACAGGAGAGAAATATCGCCACAGGAACTGAACACAGGAAACAGCAGGAGTAGGCCGAGGCTCAACCAGGATGAGCACCGCAAGTCGGCTGGCAACCAGAACGACAGCAACTGGAACCGTCTGGAACAGACAAGCAGGCAGGAACACAGGAACAGGTAAACTCAGGAACTCAAGAACTCAGGAACAGGCCCAATAGCTTCAGCAGACAGGCAAAGTGAATGCTGTCAGAGACACCACGAAAGGGCAACTAAAGGGTGCCCAGACTGAGTTTAAAAAGGCAACCAGAGGCGGGCTGACTGCAGACAACCAATGGGAGCCCCCTGCAGGTGATAGACAGAGAACTGCAGCAATCACGGGCACCGGGATACCTAGTTTACAATCCAACTGTTCTGCATTCACTGCTGGTTGCTCTATGTGTGCCAAAAATAAATCCCCTCTTCTCCAACCTGTGGCTAATGTAGAACATCCCTGATCGCATTTGTCCATCGATTTTATGGTCAATCTTCCTGCATCTATGGGTTTCACGGTCATCCTAATGATCGTGGACAAATTCTCTAAGATGGCCCATTTTGTCCCACTTAAGAACTTATCATCCATGCAGGAATTTGCGATGGTCTTTGCTAGAGAGGTCTTTCGACTCCATGGCATACCTCGGGTTATTATTTCGGACAGGGGGAGCCAGTTTATTTCTTCCTTTGGAGGTGCTTTTGCGCACAGATGGGGATTCAGCTTGCATTCTCCTCCGCCTACCACCCTCAGTCTAATGGTGTGGCAGAAAGGTCTAACCAAGCAATGGAACAACTCCTCCATTGCTACATCTCTGACCACCACGATAATTGGGCTACTCTGTTGCCTTGGGCAGAGTTTGCCCGGAATTGTGCTGTTAACTCTTCCTCACAGAGTTCGCCATTCCTGATCAACTATGGGTTTCAACCCTCTGTTCTTCCTGAAACCTTCAAAGCACAACAAATAGACGAGCATTTAAGAAATCTCCGGTCCTCTTGGGTATGGGTACAGAATACCCTACGTGGTTCCTTGAAACAGCAAAAGAGGCAGGCTGACCGTAGGTGTTTGCAGGCACATACCTTCCAGGTGGGGGAGAGTGTCTTGTTGTCATCCCACAATCTCACCTTGTAGAAAGCTGGCCACCCGTTTCGTTGATCCCTTCCATGTCCTGCAACGAATTAACCCAGTAGCATACCCTCTTGATCTCCCGGCCTCGATGCACATCCACAATGGGTTCCACATCACTTTACTTAAGCTTCTGATTTGTAACCGCTATACCTTGGCTTCTGTCCAACCAGCACCTATCAGGGTTGGTGATCACGAGGAATATGTAGTACACAGCATACTGGACTCCCGAAGAGTCAGGGGCCAATTGCAGTATCTAGTACATTGGAAAGGTTATGGGCCGGAGGAGCGCTCCTGGATTCCATCTACCGACGTGCACGCATCTACCCTGGTGCATAACTTTCGTACTCAGTTTCCCACAAAACCTCAACCCGGTCCGCAGAGAAGTGGTCATTGGGGGGGTACTGTTACAGCTTGCTGTACCTCGACTGGTATTGTATGGCCAGTTACCATTGCCTTGCTTGGACCAGTGCTTGCGCCCCTTCCCTGCTCCCCGTGTCTCTCTCCGCTCGCAGCCTAGCTGCATCTGGTGCCTCCTGCGGCTGGTCATGCCCTCTCCCGGGGCATCGCAGATTAACCTCCTCTTCCAGGTGATGCAGGGTTCGACACACATCCGCGGGTTGTTGCGACATTTTCTTTAACGTGCCAGTGGGTGTGACGTTGCATTACCTTGCATACCATGGGCCATGGCTTAACTCCTCACTACTATTTCCTGGCTAGGTATATAAGGGCTGGGGATACCTGTGCTCAGTAGCCCTTACATTGGTGTCAGATATCAGTCACTTTATTTCTGTTGCTCTCCATGTATGACCTTGGCATTGTCTGACCATCCTATCTGGTGCTGACCCGTGGTTCGCTCTGACTATTCGCTCCAGTCTCGTTCTGTTATTGTTGGATAACCAAACTGGTGCAGATCTGAGGCTCTGGCTGACTACCCGCTTCGTGTATGACCTCGGCACTATCTGACCATCCTATCTGGTGCTGACCTGTGGCTCTGTCTGACTATCCCCTCCGTATCACATACAAAAAAGACATACCTGCACTCCTCTATATACTGTGAACAAATGTGCCCTGTATTTAAGTGAAAATAAGTGAGAATTTTGTCCCACAAATTGGCCAATCCATGTGTAAGCTTACCACCACGCCAAGGTAAGTCCTACTCTAATACACCTATAGAGGCCCTATCTAAATTAAAAACAAACATTCTCTGAGGAAAGATGTTATAATAAACGCATCAGTGGGGACCCTTTAAATAACATTTTGATGTTTTTATTTCTTGTGGGTCCCAGTGTAATGCAATTAAAAACAACAGACATACAACAAAACAAAAAAGGTGTAGAGGGAGTACTTACCTGATACAGGGCCCATGAGGGCCTGCAATGATAAAATACTTTCATAGGAAACTAAGTTCCATTTATATCCTTCCCCACAAGTCATGTGAGGAATGGATGATACCAAACAGGCAAGGGAGGTAAGATTGCACACTGGAACAGGCCAAAAAAGCCTTGTTCTTAAAGGCCAAGTGAGAAAGAAAAGAGAATGGTGAAATGAAGTAAAGTAATTACGTGTTTTATATCTTTGTGAATAAATAGGATAAAATGAGAAGCTGCTTAGTTGAGACAAAGGAGATATGTGTAAAACAAGAGCAGAAAAAAGAAGAAAGCTCACAGCGCTTACTCACCATAAAATATCCATATCATATTATAAATTAAACTGGGATAGTTGGATACCCAATCTGGTGCAGACCTGTGGCTCTGGCTGACTACCGCTCCATGTATGACCTTTGCATTTGTCTGACCATCCTATCTGTTGCTGACCTGTGGCTCTGTCTGACTATCCTCTCTGTATCATCTCTGGGATAAGTGGATACCCAATCTGGTGCAGACCTGTGGCTCTGGCAGACTCCTAGTCTATGTGAGAGATACCTGAAGCAGTCTCCTACTTCTCATAGGACTATCTTGCTCCCTGGTGGAATCCTATTTATTATACTATTTATTTTGTATATTCCAATACCTGTTTACCTCTTTCAATAAATTTAATTTTTACTCTAAGTACTTGTCCGCCAATCATTACTAACTGTGACAAGGACTTAGACTTGTTAAACACAAGCCCTGAGAAAATGTGTTTTACAGGACTTACACTTGTTAAACACAAGCCCTGAGAAAATGTGTTTTACAGGACTTACATTTGTTAAACACAAGCCCTGAGAAAAAAATTGGTTTGTAGGTCTCGTCATTGCCAAAATCAAGCCCTGAGACAAAACAAATGATGCCCTATTGGCCAGGTGTCAGCAGTTCATTATATTCAGGCTGTTGTCAAATGCCACTGCTGTAAATGCTGCTGCTGGGTTGTATAAGAAGCAGAAGGATTAGACTGCTCCAAAGGACTGGGATCAACAGAGGTGATTTGAGACAGGCAATGGTACAATGATGGTTCCTCTTGCAACAAGCTCCAGTGATGTGCCTGTAGTAGGTGCACCACAACAAGCCCCCACCACATCAGGTGTACAAAAGAAGCTTGTCAATAATTCTACCCCTCCTACACTTCCTCCAAAATCATGGGTGTGTTGGAATACTCATTTTTCACTAGCGAACATGAAGGAACTGTGCCTTTCAATAGCAGCCACAATGTGCACATTATGTGTAAGGAAACATGATGAAATAGAGGAAGGGCTGGAAACAATGAACACATCTGTGCCCATATGAAACAACTAGCACAACTACAATCAAACACATTGACGCTTAGGTCCGCAATGTCAAATCATCACCCAAGAAACCAAGTGCTGCTGTCACTATGGCCTTTATCCACTCCTCTATGAACACGTGACAACGAGAAGTCTTTGTAATAATAATGAATCCCCCTGCCACCAGTTTATTATGTGGGATGGTATTCTTGGCAGATTCTCCCTGATCTCCTGCGTCCTATTATTCTCTACCACATTACCATGTGTGGTTAGTGCACCACACAATGTGCAATAGTTGGACACAAACTGCCACATCCTCACATCTAGAGAATCGCGATCAGCTGGTGGGGGGAGGTAACGTTGGAGGAGCTGGTATGAGAGAAGAGGAGGAATAGGACCCTGAGAATACAGTTGGTACATCTTCCCATGGCTGGACCACAGCACAAGAAGCTGATGATGACGCAGGTGTTATGCTCGGTATCAAACTTTCGGTTTCAGGCTGGGTTTCTGTACTCTTCTCCTTGGATTTTCACCGACATTTTTTGTGCCCTTGTGTACGGGGTACGGCAACAGTGGCTCACAATTTCTTTTGTGGGGCTTTGCCTTTCACACATTTAACATAAATTTGTAGTGTCTGTATTGCTTGTGTATTATGAGGATGGTTGTGCCAAGGTGTGTCTTCTTCTTTCCCTTTTCACTAACTTGTCACACATAGTGCACAATGCAGTCACTGTTGACTGCACTGCACCTGCTCCATGAGAAAAATATTTTCAGAATCAGCACTAGAACTAGGACAAGGATTATTGATGTTAAGTGTAACTTGTCCTAGTCCAAAATCATTACTGGAGGAACCTAGTCCCATGGTTGTCTGTTGCACACTAGCCTGCTCATCATCACCCTGCTGCTGAGACAGTACAGCAGCAACAAGCTCCACAATGTAAGTTCTGGTAGTGGTGCCCATCCACAGTTGTACCAAAAGGCACAGGACCAAAGGCTTGCTGAGGAGGCCTTCACTCTGCACTGGATCGATGGCAGCTGAAGATGATTAAGATGATAAACACACATATAAATGGATAAGTGGATAAATTCTGGGAAGTTTAGGAGAAAACTTAAAAATGTGTTAGAGACCTCTATAAAATTCATGAGCATGACAATTTGGGCAATTTTTATTTGACCCCTTCATTGCAGTTAATTTGACCCAGAACTCCAGTTTGCCTTAGTACATAAAACCCAATATAACTTAATGAATGTATTTGAGATGTTGTGACACATTGAGCGTGGTGCTGAGACACATACTGTAATTATGATTTGGCATGCCGGTTAATTACCATAGGTCAACTCTTTCACGTTATATTCTTATCCCAGGTGGAAGAGATGTTCCAGAGGTGTGATTTCCATTAAAATGTTTCTATTACATTTTAAATGGGAATGTGGATTTTTCAAAATGTAAATAACTGTTTTATGCTGATCACAGAGCAGATCATAGATCTAAATTGAGCATATCTGTTGTAACATTAACATTGTTCCTGATGCACAACAGACTACACAGCATTTTTGAAAGCTATTGTTGTAGCGTTGTATTTAAATATACTATTATTGCTACCTTAAGGTATGATATGTTGTTTAGCTATAAATGTTGCAAGTAATAAAACTGCTTCTTGTGTATATCAAGTATCATTTGTAAAAAAAAAGTGCATAACCAAAATCATTTATTTTTTCAGAGCTGACATGTTTCACAGCAAAATATAAAGAATTTTACAGATACTATAAATTTCTGCCACACTGCCTTGAAATCTAATTTTTGCTGTTCAAGGTACCAGGAAATAAAATGACTTGCACAAGATCTCATTACATTGTTAGCTTAGCAGAATATGTGTTTTGTTATAGTTGGACAATTGAAATTAATTTGTGCTTTCAGATTATATGCATCCAGTATTTATTGATGTTATAAACATAAAGGTTTTGTAAAACAACAAAAGGCAACTAAGTGATAGTAATGGGGCAAAAATAAGATTTATGTTTGTTGTCTGTAAAGTTCCATGAGTCCAGCCAGATGGTAAAATTTAAAGGGGACTACAGTTTTTTTTTAAACTATAGACCATGTGCAAAAATAGCAAAAGTGGAACACTCGTTGGGCAAACCAACTGCACCATAAGAAACAAATACAATTTCCAATGATTTAAGTGGATTTTTAAACTTTTCAGTGCTAGAGAGGTATCCAGTGCAGAAATGCTATGGAGATTTCTCTTTCATCCATTGTGGAACACAGGAACCATGGGGTAAAGATGCTACCCCAAAGAGGCAGGACACTTGCAGAACAGAGCTCTCAGAAGGCAAGTTCCACTTTACCCCATGCCCAGCAGAAGCAGCCTCAGTTTCAAAGTGCAATAGAAGAATGGGAGGATACAAAGAAGGCACCCCTATGTGTATCAGTCAGATCAGAAATTCGTAACCATCACCAAACACCCTTCAGGTGTATACTCACAAAGCAAGTGGTTGGCGAATAGCATATACTAACACCAATGTTAATACGTCCGGGTCAGTATCTGCCCCCAGTAGCAATAGCCTGATATCTCCAAAGTCAACTCTGTGGCCACTCTCTCTATTCCCTCACTCTCCCAAATGGCACAAATATCGATACATAAAAAAGAAAGAGAAAGCACCTAATAGTGCAACACTGTATTCATTCTTGTGAAGGAGCTACACAATACTCAATGTGCTCACAATTTGCTTTGGTCAGAACGATACTTATACAAAGTCTGACTTCTGGGCTTACAGAGGGAATCACCCCATGCTTATACAAAGTCTGACTTCTGGGCTTACAGAGGAAATCACCCCATGCGTATACAATGTCTGACTTCTGGGCTTACAGAGGAAATCATCCCATGCTTATACAAAGTCTGACTTCTGGGCTTACAGAGGAAATCATCCCATGCTTATACAAAGTCTGACTTCTGGGCTTACAGAGGAAATCACCCCATCTTCATTCAGGGTTCTTGGTGTAGATTTGTTCCCTTCAATTCTGTGGGATAAAGGATTGAACTGGCTTTCACAATGTAAAATAAAACAAAATAAAATAAAAACCAAAGAAATATATATGTATAAAATGAGGATTAAAAATTCCAAAGAGCAGGGTATCTCTTTAAAAAATCCAAAGTTTATTCCATTGACCATACATATATTAAATATTCAAGATATTATTAGGACTCCAAGCTTACGCGTGGACGGTGATATATAGTGATATATAGTGGAGCTTTTACGAGCAGCAGCATTTCTTCTCAGAGCTTTGAAAAAGTGGTGTTACTTATAGGAGCCTGAAGACAGAGGAGCCACAGTTGCAGTGTTTACAGGTCATGTGTGTATGTTCTATCTCAGCTTATTTGTCATCCAGCCACAATCTGATGTCTGTGGTAGTTTTGGCTTATCCCTGCACTTTATTTTATTCTTATTTTATTCATGACAGTGGTGTTCAGTGCAGGTGGCTGGAGAGCCACCAAACCATTTTTCTTGCAAGGCTAAATTGTTACAGAGACCCAGCTTTCCCGTTCTCAGGGAAAGGAAGAGGAGGAGCCATGGCTCCTTCTATTCCTTTCTCTGGATTGGATCACCCAGGAGGTGCCACAGCAGTCAGGCTCTCCACTTGTGCAGCTGCATACCCTTTTCCCCTATAGCAGATAAAGTTCTTTCTTTGATTTCTATATCTGTGGTATACTCTTTGGAGGGTGTATAACATGTGGGATTTCAAAGGAGACATGATGAAGCCCAAGACCACCAGAACCATGGTGCTCTCTTCAGTGGTAAATTGTACATCTTTGTGAAGGAATGGAGGGATACCAGCCATAGTACAATGAGAGTCTTAACTCATGCAGGTTCCTGCTCAGAGGAACAGATCTCTGAAACTGACCGTGTAGGGACTCTTAAGGACACTAGTCTGATAAGATGTACCATTTTGAATACAAAACAACTCTGTTAGTGCGCCATATATTTTTAGTCGCTCTTACAAACAAAATCCCCACTTGCAGGGAGAAAAACAGTGCATGCAAAAATATATAGATAGTGGGAAGTGCTCAAATTATATGGTATAATTGTTATTGATATATAGGGCTAGATTTAAAGGCAGCCGACAGGAAAAAAAAAGGTGACAGCATTTTTTCAAGCACGGTAAGAAATTTAAAGACCTGTACCATGAAAAAATGCCGGCAACCCCCCCACCGTCCTCTACGTTTAAAACATTTTTAGGAATAAAAAAAAATACCACAAGTTGCCATTTAATAGACTGTGTTAGCCCTAAAGATCTGATAAGGGACTCACTTTAGTGCATAAAAGTTAAGTCCCGTTTTTTTTTTTTTTTTTACTTTAAAAGGTTAAAAAAAAAAAAAACCTAAGACCCCAGTGGATGTAAGCCCCATATCAATATATCAAAAGCACATAAAAAGGGTTTAGCGTTAGTAGAATTAACCCTGTGAGTGTCATTTGGGTATAATTCATAGGGTTAAACTGAATAAATAACAAAGCAACAGCCCATTACAAGTAGCACTTACCATTAATCCTGATGTCCAGCGGAATGCTCAGCCTTCTGGTCATCTTCTGTCCTTCTTTCTTCTCTTCTCTCTTGTATTTTCTTTCTTGTCTTCATCCTTCTTTCTTTTAGCTGTAAAAAAAAATAATATTAAAAAAAATGTGCTGAAATATTGCAGACAATAGTACATAGTTTAACCCCTTGAGTGTCAGAGGCATACCTCTCTGGGGCTCAAAGGGTTAAAAGATGTTTTAGTGCCCAGTTCAATAGACATATGCCACCATTATGTGGTGTCCAAGTTAAGCCATTATATTGTGTCCAAGTTAAGCCATTATACTATGTCCCAAAATGCAATATAAAAGACTTGGCTTAATATTAGCTGTGTTTGGCCCCAGAGGCGGCAGCAGTGTAGACAGTACTGTGTACCACAGCGGCTGTGCGTTTCACTGATTGGGTAGGATGTGCCTAAGCACATCTCAGTCAATGGCTGTGAGGGACAGGACTGGGAGAGGACTGTGGCATACAGTACTGTCTACTCTGCCACCGCCTTTGCGGCTGCACACAGTTGCAGAGACAGGTAAGGTTAAGCTAAGTCTTTTATATTGCATTTTGGGACATATTACAATGGCTCACTTAAAGTAACATTTAGGTTTTTTAATATGTACACTTTGGATATTGATTATCATGGTAGCTAGAACGATAACAAGTAGAATTTCTGGAGATAGCAATTCATTGTACTAGTTGTTAGTATTGTTCATTTATGTGTCTCCTGTAGGACTAGATGTTTCATTTATGCTCGTGTGACTGTATATCTGGACATTCGGGACTCACACGTGTGTGTATTGTGGCCTGACACTATAAGTAACATTTAGGGTTTTTAATACAGACACTTGGGATACTTATTATCCATGGTGGCGTCCATTGCCAGTACATATGAGAGCCGAGTGGTGTTGGCAGGCACCATTGCGGATGATCTGATTCATGTGTGTCATTTTGTATTGTTTTAAAATATTTATAAAAATACCTTTCCCATTTTTTTCACAAAAATTCCCACCCATAGAGAATATATAAAATATTTGCTTTGTTCCTTACCACCATTCCTGTCTGCTCCTTGTCCTACTTGATTTCTTGTTACAACCTGGCTTGACTCTCTGAGTCCAATTAACTCTGCTGTTATACTGTCTTTACCTTGGCATCTGTCTTCGACTACCCATTGCTGCTCATTCATCTTGATTCTCGACTGCTGGATCTCCAACTTGGCCAGCTACCATCTCCCGGCTATTTGTATTGATTCTGTGTTCTGCTACACGGCAGGTTGATCTCCATCAGGGCCTGCTATCATCAAATGGCCTGCTGGACTGACCCAGCCAGGTACCGCAGCAGGTTGATCTCTGACTGAGCCTAACATCTTCCTGATGGCCGGTCGGATAGATCCCAGCATCTGCTGTCTTTGTTCCTGCTCCGATCCATATTGGTGGCTGCTGTCAGCATCAACCATTCCTGTGGTCATGGCTTCCCAGCGTCCGACTAATCTAGACTCTTCTACTGGAGGTTCCTCCTACTTCTGATTTTACGACTGCCAGTCAGTCTCCAACCTAGCATACATCTGACCTCAACAGAATTCACAGACCTCCATTACCAATGGCCAGTTGGTCTTCGACTAGTTACCTTCCGACTACAGGGTCTTTTATGACTGGAGATCGACTGTTCTCTTGCTCCTACTCTCAGTGTTGTCTGCTCAGGTTCTGCAAAAGGGTTCTCTTCATCTCTCACCAACCTCCAGTGTTGCCCTCCAGCTACGCACCCTAGCGTTTGGGAGATTCTTCCTTCTACCCTGTTACAGGTAGATCTGTGTTCCTGACAGCCATTCCTGTCTGCACCTTGTCCTGCTTGATTTCTCGTTACAACTCTGCTTGACTCTCCAACTCAGATTATCTCTGTTATACCGGCGTGACCTTGTCATCCATCTTCGACTACCTGTTGCTGCTCATTCATCTCTATAGTCAATTGGTTGGTCTCCAACTAGGCCAGCTATCATCACACGGCTTGTTGGATTGATCCCGGTGTTCTGCTACATGGCAGTTTAATCTCCTGCAGGGCCTGCTATCATCTGATGGCATGCTGGTTTGAACCCAGCCAGGTACTTTGGGTACCCAGGTCCCAGCCACTGGACCTAACATCTCCTTGATGGCCTGTCAGATAGATCCTAGCCTCTGCTGTGTTCATTCCTGCTCCAACCCACGATAGTGCCTGCTGTCAGCTTCATGGCATCTGACTGTTAGTCGGAGCTCGACTATTCATCATCCGACTACTCTAGACTCTTCGAATGGTGGTTCCATCCAACTAGTTGAGATTCTATGACTGCCAGTCTACCTTTGACCTAGTGTGCTTCCAACAGGAGTCTCAGACCACCTTTACCAATGACCAGTCAATCTTCAACTAGTTACCTTCTGAATACTGGGTCTTCTCTGACTAGAGGTCAACTGTTGCTCCTACTTTCTGTTCTGTCTACCCGGGTTCTGCAAAAGGGTTCTCTTCATCTCCCATTGACATCCAGACCCTAGCTTTTGGGAGATTCTTCCTTCGATCCTGTTACAGCTGATGATGACTGACAGGATGACTGTGTATTTTTTGGCATCTTTGCTTGTCCAGGGTCAGTCGATCCAATTGTTTTCTCAAACATTTTATAGACAGGCTTTTCAGTGGTGGAAGTCTGAGCCTTTACCGTTCAGCTAACTTACTGGTCATGTCATAATCTCTTTCTTACTCTCGACTTAATCTGTATCTGAAGAAGTCAGATACATAGTCCCAAAGAAAGACTGAGGCTGTTGTCCATTTCCGGATCTGGAGTGTCTTAGTCATTTTATTCACATGTCATGGTTGAAGACTGAGTCTTGCATCTTATTGAACCTTAGTGCCCCCCCCCCCGGTGACCAACTCCTTTTGTAGACAGCTCTGGATTAAGAAAAAGTAGTGATCAGTGGATGACTGCATTAATCCTCTGAATTATTTATACACTTTTCCTAGAACTCTATTTTATGAAATGGACATTATTTATGTGAGACTATTTAAACACATTGTGAGAGTCTCCTTCCCATTGTCCATAACGCAGATAGTGAGTGGCTGTAAAAACATGCTGGGTTGGAAGAGCAGTTGGCTGGAGAAGCAAGCTGGGTGGGAAGAGTGTTGGTAGTCCATGTCAGTAATGGGTCTGGAACCACCATTAGGATGCCAGATTGAGCAAGAGACAGCAGTGATCCAGAGCAGAATGGTTTTGGGAGAACATACATCCTATCCATTGTAGCTTTCTCAGTACAGCTGGAAAGCCATGAGACAGGACTTTAATTTTTCTTACCATTGTATTAATCATATGGTATGAAGTTCCCTAACAGGATACACCTCATCCACTTATTTTGCCTATTTTGCGTAATTTAACACTCAAGGACCAGCCTCGTGGCATTTTTTTTTTTTTCGAATATGGAATCAGGGGTTCCCGAATGGCATGCAGCTGCGCGAGGATCCCTGAATTCCATGACGCACATATATGTCATGGCTCCTTAAAGCAATATTTCACATGATGTATATGTTCATCATGGTTCCTTAAGGGGTTAATATAACTACCACTGTGTCTTTAATGCCCATGTGTTTAGGAAACCTTTTCTGTATCATATTACACCATTGTGTTACTGCTTGTGTTTTTTTGGAACACGAATACAGTGATTTGGTTGATGTTTTGAAACCACTGACTATTGACTGGTTGGGGATTATGCTAGTTGTTGTCTCCAACAGCTAGGGAGAGAGCCAAGGCCAAAATGCAGATAGCAATCCTATATAGGATGTTTGTCACAATGCAGTGGCGCGCAGTAGAGACTGCCCGCGTTTGAGTGAGTTGACGCAAGACTGCATCGGGTGGAGCAGTAAGGTAGCGACCACTTAACCCTTTGAGTGCCAGAGGGGTATGCAACGCATTGCAAAGCAATGCGTTGCATACCCCTCTGGCACTCAAAGGGTTAACATTGCCCAGACCTTGGCCCATGTACACGGCTTTTACACTCGTAAGTAATGAAATGTAGAATGTTTTTGCTTTTTTTTCCCTTTGAACCACTTACATTGTATTTCTTCTTTAAAAAGGATTATTTTTTCCTTCTCCTGTATTTGCTAAGCAGATAAAGATAATTTTGTGAATACTAATTACCAAACACCTGCCTGCTTTTCTAATGAGCTTTTTTTTGGAATTGTCTGTTCATTTCCTGCTCTTCAGTTCAATATTTTTGATTGCTTTTGATTCCTTTGAGTGCTTTCTAAATAATCTTACAACCAAATGTGTTGGTCTCCTAAACAAACATGAATGCATCTGCATTTCAAATATAAAAACAAACCTTGCAATCTGTTTACAAATTCTGATCCGTATGAAGGAATCATTATGAAATGATATGTTGGATAATGCCTTGTTTGCACACAAACTGCAACTTTGTGTTTATTTAATTAATATTTGAATACAGGCTAATTCCAGCTTGCATTAATATAACCTGAAAATGCCACTAATCTCCAAGAGTTTTTAATATACAAATATTCAAGCAAATGCTTACTTTTATGTCTCTAACAGTCTTAAAGGGATAGTAAACTTTTATTTTGACTTTACAAATTCCGCAAGTAAATATGTACTGTCAAGTTGCCTATAATTTATTTTTTTTATTTTTACCTGGTTTTTTTTACACTTTTATCCTTAATGAGCTCACTGGAGTTGTATGCAGAGAGCTTCCTCTGTCATGGAAAATGAAAGCCCACAAAGCATTCAGGCCTCAATTCATTTCCCCCATCATCAAAAAAAAAAACACCTGCCGGCATTTTTTCAAGCACAGTAAGCAATTCAATTACAGAGCTATGAACAAATACCAGCAGAAAGTTAGCCCCATTGAATCCCATTAAAACCAGTCTCCTGTTCCAATTCATTTCTATGCGTTTGGCATTAAGATGCGTTAAGGGGCCTACTCTAATGGGTGAAAATCTGCACCCAATTCTTTGGGGCGCAGAGTCCCTGAAGTATGTTTAATTAGGGTTGCCACCTTTACTTAAAAAAAATACTGGCCATGGCATTCCCTCTATAGACTTAACATTGGACAGAAGCCAATTTTTTTTACCAGCCTGCCGGTAAAATACCAGCTGGGTGGCAACCTTGTGTTTAATCCTGATGTAGGAACTGAAGAGGAATAAAAGCAAATAAAAAAAAAAAAAAAAAAAAAAACTCCTAAACTCCATATTAACCCCTTAACGACCAGAGGTTGCGGGGTGAGTGGTCCTTTAAGGACCAGATAGAGAATTTCGGCGTGCCGCCCCACGTGACTGATCACGTGGTGCGGCACGCCTAACTGAGGGACTGAAAGAGATCGCTCCGGTCTTGGAGCGATCAAATTCAGTCCCCGGTATTACTCACCGCGCTCCTGCAGGAGCGGGGTGAGTAATAGTACATGACGTACCAGGACCGTCACTGGTCCTTAAGTGCCGGACCAGCGTGACGGTCCGGGTACGTCACCGGACTCTAAGGGGTTAATATATCCAAAGCATTAAAAAAAGGTGTCAAATGTTAGTAGCATTAACACTATGAGTGTCTTCTTATCTTCTGTCTTCTACTCTTCTTCCTTGTAGCAAATATGTACCTGAAAAGAATAAAAAGTAAACATGAAATGTGAGCCACAAACATAAGTTACAAATATGTATAGCTTGTTTTAGTCAGACATTTCCCACCTCAAAGAAAAACATCCCTTCATTTCCTGCTGGCTTCTACTATAAAAGCCAAGAATTTTCTGCACTTCAGTGTGGGATTTGTTAGTAGTGAGAGAGGAGTAGAAGTGATTTGAAGGAGGAGAGAGATGAAAAAATAACACTTGAGATTCCTGATGTGTGTGTGAAGTGTGTGTGACTTAGGGTTAGGTTAGTGAGGGTCAGTCCAGTGAGATTTCATGTTAGGGCAGTGAGGGACATTCAGACTGTGCAAGATAGTGTTAGGCAGTGAAGTAAGGTCATTCAAATTGTGAGTTAGTATTAGGGCAGTGAGGGTCATTCAGATTAAGTTAGTGTTAGGATATTGAGGGTCATTAACATTTTGTGAGTTAGTCTTAGAGCAGTAAGAGTCAGTGAAGTGCATAGTGTGAGTGACCTTTGTTTAATAATTTTTTTTTTAAAAATGTTCATCTTTAATTTTTTTTTAATGATCATTTTCTATACTTTTTTTTCTTGATAATTTTTTGTTGTTAATAATAAGGGGCTTGCTCAGTGTCTACCAGAATGGGAGGAGCTAGAGAGCCATCTTCATCAGGTGGACATAAATCAGGGTGCTGTCTCTACTGCCAAGATGGAAAGAGAGGCACTAATTGTTAGCAGACGTGTCATTGCTACTGCCACTAGCAGCACTGCAGTGGAGCCCCAGGCAGTGCCACCTGCACCAACAACGGTGGTGACACCAGGTGCACCACCCTTGTCATCAAGCAACCTAGACAACTGTGATGATGATTCCTCTGAGTTTTTCAGTGCACTCTGAAGCTTTCTTCACCAGAGGAGCATGGGGTGGCACAGAGAGGGAATAGAATGGGGGGGGGGTGAGGACTTGGAAGACTAAAATTGGAGGTGGGTGTAGTATGTGAAAGAGATCAACTTATGAGTGGGCAGTAGGAGGACATAGTAAATAATCCCATGAGTGGACAGGAAGAAGAGGTGCATGTTACTGTGAGCGGTCATGTTCTGATTGAATGTAAGAATAGGGGCAGGATCCTGTGAGTGGTCAGGAGGAGAAGGTTCTGGCTGTGAGTAGACAGAAATAGGAGAATGTTCCTGTGAGTGGGCAGGAAGAGGGGCAGGTGGATCTGAAGTTGTGATGGTGGGTCTGGTGATGACGGCAGTTGAGAAGAAGAATCAAAGAGGCAGAGCCCAATGTTTATTATGTGTTGGGTCAGACTCAGGCTCTGCGGCATGTGTTTCAGGTGCAACAGCATCAACTCTTTCTTCTCCTTCTGCACTGAAGTCCTGTGTGTGGGGAAATTTATCTTTGGGGTCTTGAACAGTGCTTTACGCATCCTGTGTCATGAAACAGTACATTGAATACCCAATAATAATGATTATATCAAGCATACACAAAGGTCATTGTGGTTTACACTCCTTCATCCGGTGAACAGGGTTCCTATTTCATCACGTTCAGTGCATTTGCAGATGTATAGTTCTTTCTCAATACAAGATCTGTGGTTATGTGGTTTGTCTTATCTTCCTATTGGCAACATTTTACAGTTAAAAAAATGTAAAGATAAAGATAATGTAATGTTATTGCAGCTGGAGAAAAGTCTATAATGCTTATATAATTCTTATAACAAATAAAATAATTATATAATACTTCTGAGCCTGTGACAGTATATTAAATATGATCTTTCACTCTGAGGCAAGATCAGTTTGTTTTAATTAAAATTTCTGAATATATGTTATGATAGCGTTTTCTGAAAAATAAATAGTTTTCTTAAAAACAAATTAACATAAAGTGCACACTATACCACCTCAGATTATAAGAATGAAAGGAGGCCTTAGGAAGTAAGGATATCCTGACTTGGTTTTCTAGTAGCAGAACATCAGTGATAGGTTGATATTAGGTTAGTGTTCATTGGCTGGTTTGGGGTTAGGGTTTGAGTTTTATTGAAGTAGGGTGCTGGAGTAGGTAACGTGACCAGCAGTTTAAAATGGGTTCTCTGGTAGAGAAAGTAAAATGTCAATGTACTAAAGAGATAAGGCCCAGAAGCAAGGACCTGCCTATCATGGCTTAAGACTGCCGAAAGGATGGGCATGTCTACCAGCGTAATGGTAATGATGGTGTTTTGTATACTAAGAAGTGGTTATGCTGGCACATTCCTCATGATGTTATGCATTTATTTGAGCCGTTGGCAGCCACAGTGGTTGGTAAGGCACTGATAATAACATTATCTCAAGTACAATACTGATATGCCATTTATTCGTATATGAACATGACATCCAGGATTGATTAAAGATGGTATCTCTTGAACAAAAGCACAAGGGCAAAATTGAAAGGCACAGTTAGGATTTATTGGCCATAATAAAGTAAGTGTGGGGTTATTGCTATGAGGAGCTGCTAGTTTTTTAACTCACCTGTGCACACTCAGGGAAATTCTAAAGCTGTAACCTGTTTGAGGTCTCTGAGAACAGAGTTGGGAAGCACAGGCGTATATGTTAGACAGCTGCAGCACACAAAGCTGGTACTTGCACCAACTTTACCTTAGAATCTCATTTGTACATTCCTCTATTTATGCTGGGAAAACCTTTCCATAAAAATGCATAGACCTTCAGTTCAAAATAATTTTGCTATCGGTTTGTGCTGTAAACAGAGAATATTTAGAGCTTTTATACACGGTACTGAAGTCTCCTTTTCAACAGACATCACTTCTAAATATCTAATTTCCCTGGGCCAAGGGGTTAAGCTCATTTCCAGTGTCACTATGTGAAGCCTATTTTCTATGACATGATTTACTCTACACCCTTTTTATATTTCAAAGCTGCTTGCACATAAATGCAATGACATGTAAACCTTTTGGTAACACAATACTGGAAGTAATACGAGCAATTTCATTCAGTGGCTATGTCAGCAAAATCGTGTCAGCAGTTTTCTGAACTATGTGATGGAGCCACCTTTAAGAAGTGAATGGCAATGCCTCTCTGTTCTATTTTACTAGGCATTTCATTGGAAATTCAGGCAGAAATAAAGCATGTCAGCAAGGTACAAAATAGATCAGCGGTGAATTTAGCAGATGCAATTGCCTTTTTGGAGTTTTCGACATTTACTTACAACAAGTAATTTAAAACCCAATGGATTTGAAAGAGGGATGCTGAGGGATTTACTTGACCTGTGAAACACAATTTTCTATAGCCAAAAGTCATCGGTGTGGGTGATGAAACTCCCAGAAGGCATGAGCACTTTAATTGCAAGAATTTAAACTAAGTACTCTGTTCAGTAAACTAAAGATCTATATCATAGGGGGACAAATAACATTCCGAGAATTGCCATTGATTTAACTGGAACTTTTAAGCCCCTAGAAATGTCTGCGATGTATTACTTCATAATGCATTAAAGACCTCACTAGCATTCAAAAGGTTAACCAAAATTGTCAATGATTTAAAATGGGCTTGTAACCCATTGAGTAGCCCATTTTAAATCAATGTCAATTTTGGTACAGATGGATTGCTCCAGAATTGCATTGTTTAGTTTATGTTTCCTTAAAGGGATAGTAATGTTTCATAATAAAAGCAGCTCTAATTAATCATCATAGTATTTGGACTTTGGAGAGTGTTATTTCAGTTCTGTCAGAGTTATAGTTCAGGAGTAATTCAATGACAAAGTGTCCCCCTCCCGCCCCTTTTACTGATGTAACACTCCTCAGGCAAAGCAGAAGGGAGGTGCCCAGGTAGATTGCACAGAGGGACAATCTTCAATTAAGATAAGGGAAAAACCTGAAAAGCTTGTCAAGGGGGGCTTTCATTGTTTTCATACAAAGAAGATTGTCCCCTGCTGTTATCTGTCCAGTCTATGGACTGCATTCCACATCTGAGAAGAGATTGCTTACACTAGATAAAAGGGGCGGGAGGGGAAACTTTGCTTGTGAATATCTCTTAAACCATAAAAGTTTGAGAGATACGACTTATATCATTCTTCATGTTTTTTTAATGCCTACAAAATAAAATAAAGTTAAAACAAAGTATTACTATCCCTTTTCCTTAAAGAGATAGTAATATTTCACAAAAACAATTAATCTTCATAGTATTTGGGCCATGGAGAGTGTTATTTCAATACTGTCATAGCTGTAGTTCAAGAGTAATTGAATGATAAAGTATCCTCCTCCTGCCCCTTTTACCTAGTGTAAGCCATCTCCCCTCAAATGTGGAATCTGGTCCTGGGACGAGACAGCTCACAGCAAGGGACAATCTTCTTACTGTGAGCATAATGAAAACCCTGCCCCCTTGACAGGCTTTCAGATTTTCCTGTCACTGAAGATTGTCCCTCTCTGCGATTCAGCCGGACAGTCTTGCTGCTCTGAGGGGAGCAGTGTTAAATCAGTAAAAAGTGCAGGAAAGGGGATAAGTTATCATTCAATTACTCTTGAACTACAACTCTGACAGAATTGAACTAACACTCTCCATGGTCCAAATACTATGAAGATTAATTGGAGCTGCTTTTATTGTGAAACATTACTATCCCTTTAATGACTCAGAGTATGGGAGTTATGTACTAAAGTCTTTTGGGTGCAAAACTGAGTAACGTCAGGGAAAAAGTTGGAGCAATTCTGGAACAAAACAGTAACGCTGATTTATCAAAAATAATCCCGATTCAGATCAGCGAAGCTCATGTACTAAGAAGAATGTAAGCAATTCTAGTGCAGACCAGCTGCACCATAGAAGACAAGTAAATGTTAGAGACTTCACTAGCATTAAAGGAGTTAAAGTAAAATTTAAATGAATGCGATGATTTATTCGTTTGTTAAGAAGTTGGTCTGTAACTCATGCTGCACCACTGTAAGATGTACACAAGTGAGTAGGGGAGCTATAGTGCACCCATGAATGCCTCCCTTGTATCATGTGCAGGAAAGTGGGGTCATGTTATTCTGATTTCCCTTTCATTTTATTATATTCCCGCACTTTCCACAAGGCACAAGCAGTGTTAATGGGATAATCTACAGCACTGATGGCTTAGTGATTATGTCATATTCAGGAGCAGCACTAATAAATTATAGAAGTACAGCCTTATGTATAAAAAGTGCAATTCTGGATCAATCCAACTTCAACACAGGTGACACATAAAGACTTCAGTTGATTTAAATGAAACTTTTAACCCCTTGATCATCAAAGAGGTTTCCAATGCATTGCAAAGCAATTCATTGGAGACCTCTCTGACACTGAAAGGATTAAAAATCCCATTTAAAAAAATGGTAAACTGGAGAATATTCATGTTTTTCACTATGGTGCAGTTGGTTTACCCCAGAATTGCACTGCTCCACTTTTATATATAAGGCCCATAGAATCTGAGGGCAGATTAGAACCAATGTGTTCTTGTAGGCCATATTAAAAGAGCTTAGACTTTTACTGTTATAATGTTCACATATGTATCCTAAGAGTTCTCAAATTCATTTTCTGTTTTTGCCTAAGCTACTTCTGCTGGTAGGCTATTTTATGTATCTATCACTGCAGTGGCATAAGAATAGAGGTGCAGTTGTGCCAGGACCCAACACCCAACAATGGTCTTTTAAATGCTTCCTGCCTTTGTCTTTGAGTTCAAACTGCGTCCTACAAGATCCTCAGTGTCTGATCCTGATTCCATTCCTGCTTGACCCCGGTCTTGTACCTGCCCTCTGTTCCAGCATTCCCCTAGTGTATTCAGACCATCCTCTGCTTCTAGGCGTTCCTTCTCAGCATCCTTCCTGCTACCTGCAAGCCTCACATCAGCCTGGTTGATCATCTTCAGGGCCTTGCAGTTCATACTATGGCCTGTTGTCTTAATCCTGGCTTCTACATGCTGCAGGCTGATCCCCAGCTATGGCACGTCTCCACCAATGACCAGCAGATAGATCCCAGCCATCTTATCTGGCAGGTTGATCTCCGAATGGGCCTAGCTGTATCCTGACAGATGGTCAGATCGATCCCTGCCTCTGCTGCTTGCTCCTACTCTGCTATCTGTTGAGTCCTTCCAGTTTGGTGTGCCCTCTGACCCTGGGCATCTGAATTCCAGTTGAGCCTCTGTAAGACTCCGACTTCTGACTAACTGCTTGACGTCCAGTCGAACCACAGTGAGACTCCAACCTCTGACTAATGGCTTGCCTTCTAGATGGACCACGTTGAGACTCTGACCTTTGACCACTGATTGACCTGCTGAGACTCCTACCGATGACTTGACCTCTCTGACTAGTTGTTCCTCTGAGAGACTTCGCCTCACTGATCCTGCAAGGGTCCCTGCATATCTTTCATTTCTTTGTTACATTAACTAAAAAAAAAAAACTTGGACTTATGGTAACATTTGAATCGAAGGTGAGAATGAAGATTGCATTTGATTTTATCTTTCTGTTTCTCTCCTTTCCAACAGTCCTAATGGGATCGTAAATACCTCAAAAGCCTCAGAGAAAGAATGCAATTTACCATTGACTGATCAAAGTATCTGGATCTGGACTGCGTTCTCTTATCTGATGTCCATTACAAACAATGCAATGTGCACTTGAATATAAGAGAGATAGGTTCAAATTTCTCTGTATAGCATGCATGAGGAAGAGAACTAAGGTCTTGAAAGCTTGCATTCCAAATCTCTACAGCTAACATGGTACCAGCTCTCATCCTTTTCCTGATTCTTGGTATTGGCAATTACTTTTTTTTGCATCTGGTGAAGTAATAGTGCTGTGTCTTGTCCTGTATTTTACCCCATCCCATGTCGTGTTTTTTCTTTTTCTGTGATAGTTTCTCTTTAGATATCCGCAGCTTTGTTAAGATGATAGCATTGATCGTAAGACTGATTACAGAGGACAAAGATATGAGGTAGATGTAGGCCCTAATAGATGGCTATTCTATAATACGATCTGAGCAAAATTTGTGTTATTAAAGGGATAGTAATGTTTCATAATAAAAGCAGCTCTAGTTAATCATCATAGTATTTGGGCCTTGGAAGGTGTTATTTCAATTCTGTCAGAGTTGTAGTTCAAGAGTAACTGGATGATAAAGTATCCCCCTCCCGCCCCTTTTACTGATATAACACTGCTCAGCTCAGAGCAGCAGGGAGCTGCCCAGGTAGATTGCAGAGAAGGACAATGTTGTCTCTTGCTGTGATCTGTCTGGTCAAGCAACCAGATTCCACATCTGAGCCGAGCAGTGTTACACTAGGTAAAAGAAGTGGGAGGGGGATACTTTATCATTCAACTACTCTTGAACTACAACTCTGACAGTAGTGAAATAACATATTCTATGGCTCAAATACTATGAAGATTATTTGGAGCTGCTGTTTTTGTGAAACATTACTATCCCTTTAAGACACTTAATTCCAATATATTGTTAGATTTGATCATTATTATTATTATTATATATGCTTCCAGATGGTTGGTTGCAGCTGACAAATTGATCTAATGAGTGATTACTGAATAGTAGTTTATTTTGTTAAGTGATATAATTTCTTGGAAAATAGGTAATCTATAAGCTCATTTGTTAACAGAAATATGTGATTCCTTAAATGCCTTTGTTACCTGATCACTTGTGATACTACATTACTATTTGTTCAAGTTCTGCCTATAAGGTGGTATCAACTGCTGCAACTAATTTGCTACTTCAAGCTGTAATTCTCTTTTGGATAAATTAGTTCATATAACTACCAATGACACTGAGTTGTGTGATTACTACGTGCCATTTTTAAGAGTAGACTTTCTGTTAATTTGTGTTTGTTAAGATACTTGATTCCAATATAATGCAATTCCATAATCATTTCAGGTTTGATCATAAGATTGCATGACCACTGAGAGGGCATTATATATGCTCCCGGTTGGTTGGATGCAGCAGACAAAGCGGTTTAATGAGCGTTTTTTTTAACTCATATGTAAATTGTACTGTTTGAAAGCAATTACTTAACCCTTTGAGTGCAAAAGGGATACACAACGCATTGTAAAGCAATGCGTTACGTACCCCTTTGGCACTCAAAGGGTTAACATGTATGCTGTTTTTATGGAGAGATAAGAGATGCCAGTTCACTGTGATTAGAACCCATTCCACTTATATTCAGATAGGCTGTTATCTTATCTCAGTCCATTAACCCTTTGAGTGCCAGAGGGGTACGCAATGCATTACTTTACAATGCGTTACACACCCCTTTGATACTCAAAGGGTTAACAGATAGTCCTGGATAGTTAATGGAAGCTATTGAAAATAATTATTACAGACACTAACATAGAGGATAGGATTGAAGACCTCTCTCAAATTCAAAGGGTTAACAGCCACAGTTAAATTAATGGGAATTTGAGGGATATTAATTTGTCTCCTATATTGGATTTGGCTTGCCCCAAGATTACTCCAGTTCTTACTACATCAGCCTCATTATGTATTGTTCCCTGACTTTCTCTCATACATAGCTCACTTAATTAAAAAAAAATAACCTCAAAGCCTTTTGCATTAATATTTAAATAGCCTATTGTTTGTGTTCTACATTATCCTGACTTTTTAAGTATCTGGCTGAAATAAAACTGAGAAGTAGATGTCTTAATTAAATGGAAAACAAAGCTCAGATGTGCTATTATGTTCATAGGAGAACTGGATGAGCTGGATGTTGCCAAGTTTTTGTGTACACCTGTTTGTGGCTATTGTATACTCAATTCAGTAAGCCTGAGACAGCATCACAACTGCATGGTAATGCAGCCAAGAAAGAAAGAAGCTTATTGAGTATCCGTATTTTGTTGTTGCATATTTATTTAAGCAACAGTACTCGATATTTGTGGGCATAAATACACAACTCTTTGAGAAGACCTAGGTTATTGGGGTATCCTTTTAAAATGTCGCCCACTATTGGGCGATCAACCAAATGGCGCATTACACATGTTGCCAGGTTCAAATGGTTGAATAAGAATATGGCAAGTGACACATCAGAAGGTCAACATATGGGCTTAAGTGTTGAGTAGCCTCTCGTTGCTATAGTCACATGTCACATTTGCCAGGTTAAATTGTCCGTTTACAGTACAAACATACAAAAACAAAAGAAACAAGAAGGTGACCAATGTTGCTATATCTTATCATCTTCAGTGATCACAATAAGAAGTAAATATATTTAGTCACTTGTGTATTGCATATACACATTTGCCAGGTTGATGTGAGTCCCACTTGTGCCTTTGTTCAGGAGATAACATCTTCAATTAGCCCTGGATGTAATATCTATCAAGGCAGACATAAAAAAAAACTATGTAAAATCTCACTGAGAACCCACATAAGCAGAAATTGCTTGTCGTACAGCTAGTTACCACTCAGAAGTCTCACACTGTAACTATCCAATGCCACTGCAGAGAGTACACTTCTATGTGCATGTCAGACTAATCACACACATCTGATTTACCATTCACTTAGGAAGACACCCTGCAGATTATCAAAAGGCAGATCTAGGGATGTGAGGCCCACTGAGACAAAAGCAGGTATTGCTTATTCTACAGTTAGACATCACTCTCACATTGCAGCTTTTAAGTGCCATTACAGAGGAGAAATTATCATGTACATATCAGCGTAATCCCATGTGCATAGGCTCTATAGAATGACATAGGAACTGGAGAAGTGATATCTCTACTTCATCACCTCTTTATCACACCTTTGTGCATAAACCCTCAAGCTGGATTTGCAGAGATGATCAAACTGGAGAAGTGTTCTCCTCTTTATCACATCTTAGTGCGTCTCCTCCCTAGTGGCATCTGATTAAACAGTAATAATTGTGGAAGGAAGCATGTCCCAGCAGAAGAAATCAGATTTACTATTCCTTTAACTATTTAAGAACAAGAGAAGTGGGGAATGCATTGATTCATACTCCCCATCTAGTCTTTAAAGCAGTGTGCCATCACAATATGATGTGCCGTGGGCGACAGGCTAGGGTGCCATGTCTTTCTACAAAAAACATTGACAAAAATGTGAATGTTTGAGTTTCAGATGTATAGTTATAAAAATTGTTATGCCTTATATACTGTTTTTTTATTTTTCTGGTGAAATATAAGAATAACTATATATTATGTGTTTTTACCCCTCATTATACCTATAATAAATGACCTATAAAATATTAGCATACAGAATGTGGAGGCTTCTGAGGATGGACAACAGCACAATGGACTGTCCTACGACTAGTCACCTCTCAGAAGCATCACGTTTTCGCTCTCTAGTGCCATTACAGAGGAGAAATTTCCATGTACATATCAGACTAATCCTGCCCAAAAGGGCGGTCCAGTTCCAAAATGACAGGTAAGTCCCCCCTGCACTGGACACCAGCTTTCAGTGCCTAAGGAATCCATCTGCACCCTCCTGACGAGGCCCAACTAGGCCGAAACGTACGTCGGGGGTTAGCTGGTGTTCCCGTGCAGAGGGGATTTGCTCATCATTTTGGAACTGGACCGCCCTTTTGAGCGGGATTAGTCTAATATGTATGTGGAAATTTCTCCTCTGTAATGGCTGTCAGTCCCTGTCACCTTTCATAGGCATTGCACTGTCCCGAACAGCTCCGGAAGAGACTGATGGTGCAGGTGCACAGGCTGCAGTAATCTGGCCGTCAGTCTTGGAAGCATAAGGATAACTTTATTCAGGGGCATTTTTGAGAGGTAAAATAATGATTATTAAGCTAGTCGCCACCTGCCTAAGTATTGCAGAGTGACTTTAGTTGAGGTGGTAGTTCCGCTTTAAAGGGTTATTATAAAAGAAGATCCCATGACATTACTAGCATTGGCATCTACTAGGAGAAATGATAAAAGTCACTGCACTGAGCTGTGTTTACATTAATGGTGTTCAGATGATAGTGCTACATTATCATTAGTATATCCTTTCTTATAATTAGCACTAATGTGCATAGCATACAATTTCATCTAATTACTGCCTTATAACATAGAATTAAACACCTTTATCCAAGCCAAGTTATAATAATGTTACGTTTGGAGTATTTTTTTTCTAAATTAAATAATATACATTAACTTTTACTAGTACTGAATGAAATAGAATTCTTAAACAAGGTTGTTTAGACAGCAGATGGCGTTCAGTGACTATTAATATGCACAGGAAAGTTTACTTCTTTCTTCTCTTTCAGTTATTTCATGACAACAATACTGAGGTTGATGTACTACCATGTACTGAAGCAATTCTTCACTGAAGCACAGAAAATGTGCACTGATTTAAATGGAAATTTTAACCCCTTGGATTCTAGAGATGTTTCCAAAACATTGTAAAGCAATACAACAGTGTCCTCTGCAGCGTACAAAAGGGGTTAAAGTCAAATTGAATTCAACTGGAATATGGGGTAATGTTATTCCTCTCTTCTGGTGCAGTTCATTTTTCCCAGAATCACTCCGATTCCTCTTAGTACATCAGACTAATGAAGGAAATTGTTGTAAAAAGTGAAAGGAAAACTGGACATTCTAAGGAAGTGAATCTTAGTCCTCAGGACAGAACAACAGTTCATGGTTTCAGGATATCCCAGGCGGATCACAGGTAGGTTATTAATGGCACAGTCATTTTGATTGATTTACTTATGCTTAATTAAGGATATCCTTAAATGTTGACCTGTTTGGATGTCCAGAGGTCTTCCAATTTATTACTTACTAGTGTAAAAGCCTGCGTATACAGGCCAAGGTCCGGGTAATGTTAACTCTTTGAGTGCCAGAGGAGTATGCAACGCATTACTTTGCAATGTGTTGCATACCCCTCTGGCACTCAAAAGGTTAAGAGGCCGCTACTGCTCCACACGATGCAGTCTTGCGTCACCTCACTCACACAATGCAATCATGTGCAGTACAGACTGTCTGAATACGGGCAGTCTCTACTGTGCATGACTGCATTGTGACAAACATCCTAGTGAATTATTATATAGGATCAGTGCACTGGAAATCTATCATTCATGATTTTAGAAGCCCATTTAAATCCCTATCGTTCAGCTGCTTTGATCGCTCCACATCCATCTATGTGTATATGGCCCCTAGTCCATCCCCTGGACCCCTAGCTGTTGGGAACTACAACTTCCATCATCCCAAACTGTCTACCTTATTCCCTGTATAAATAATATATTTTAAAACTAACAGTTTCAAAATGATGGTGCATTTTTTTTCTTCTATCCTGTTAGCCTGTTATAAAAACATTAGCTCCAGACCAGAATTATGTTTTTTTTTTTTTTTTTAGCAATTCTGCAAACAGTGGCGTAATTAAAGGGGCAGATGCAAAGTGGCTCAGTGGCTCTGCCAAATCTACACCTTCCCAAAGCCACCTATAGGAAATGATAT
The DNA here is from genome assembly GCA_037306005.1 of Rhinophrynus dorsalis. Classification (NCBI taxonomy): domain Eukaryota; kingdom Metazoa; phylum Chordata; class Amphibia; order Anura; family Rhinophrynidae; genus Rhinophrynus; species Rhinophrynus dorsalis. The sequence goes on along the minus strand of CM074723.1, from coordinate 92,771,906 downwards.
TTGGTTAAAGTGGAACTGTCACTTTGTCATTTTGTAGCAGTCACTCTGTGGCCAAAATCACCAGTATTTATGTGAGTGTTTTTTAATTTCAAACAATTGTTTCTGAGATATTTAGCTTTATTTATTTGCCATTTTATTCAGCTGAGTTAGTACTTCCTTGAAGGAAGTGGCAGTTGGTAATGTAGAGCTATGTGAAATGATTAACCCTTTGAGTGCCAGAGGGGTACGCAACGCATTGCAAAGCAATGCGTTGCGTACCCCTCTGGCACTCAAAGGGTTAATAAATTAAGTGAAATATCTATAAACTATTGTTCTAAGCCAAAAATGCCTAACATAAATCAATAGTTTTCTTTTGAAAGTTCTTTCCAAATGTCCTAGTTGTTACAGTGACAGCTCCACTTTAAAGTAGAACTAATACTTTAAAATAATCTGGGTTTTCAAAATCATTTACACTTTAGCCATTCTAACAAGAGTCATAGGGAGAGATGCACTAAGGTGTGTTAAAGGGGAACATTCACATCCCCAAACATTTTCACTACTGCTTTTAAAATATAAAACAATATCAGCGCTGGCTTTATTTATTTTCTCTACTGTCTAATTGAAATGTGGCACTTCCGAACTGTGTATGAGCGGCAGGACTTCCCACCTCGCTCCCAGCAGCCCCTGGGGCGTGCATTCGTGATTCTCTTCAGAGCTGCATTTTTCTGGGCTAACGTGACAGCGAGCTCCGTTTACCATTCTTCTGATGTTGCAACCTCAGTAGTATGGTAAACGGAGCTCGGTGTCACGTTAGCCCAGAAAAATGCAGCTCTAAAGAGAAGCATGAACGCGCACCCCAGGGGCTGCTGGGAGGGAGGTGGGAATTCCTTCAGCTCCATGCCGCACATACACGGTGCCGCAGACCCGGAAGTGGCATATTTCAAAGATTAATATCTCCGATCTTAGGTAGTGGAGAAAATTAATAAAACCAGCGCTGATATTGCTTTATATTTTAAAACCCATGGTGAAAATTTTTGGGGATGTGAATGTTCCCCTTTAAAGAGGTGATAAAGCGTAGATGACTTCTCCAGTGATATCACTTCTCCAAGTCTTGTTATTCTATGGAGCCAATGCACTAAGATTTCTTCAGCTTTGGAGATCTTAGTGCATAGGCTCCATAGAATAACATAGGAACAGAAGAAGTGATATCACTGGAGAAGTCATCTCTGCTTTATAACCTCTTTAACATGCCTTACTGCATAACCCCCATAGAGTCCCAACACCCATAACCAGGCCTGTCACCACTAGTCCTGTTGTTAAAACAGTAAAATTACACAGTTCTTCCATGTGCTGCCAACCCACCATTACCGAGTTCTGTGAAAAAATGCACAAAAGTCATCCAAAATGACTAATGTCCTGGGCAAAGGGACTTAGCCTGCTAACAAGGGTTATGGCTACTGTAGGACACAGCCTGATAACAACTTTTCTTTTAACTGTAAATTTCTCCATGTCAGCTCTCAGCCAGCAACAGTAATATTTCAGAGGTAATTTTTTGGCTGTAGAAAGCATGGGCAGAAAACAGCAAAGTTCTCCACGGAGATTCATTGTGAGAGGAAATCGTATGTATTTTCTATGTGCAGGATTTCCACGGAAAAAGCAGCAAATTTTGTTTTTCCCATGAAAATTCATGACTAAAATAAAATGGGATTTTCACCTATTTCTCTCAGCAGCCTTATCAGCAGTTTGTTTGTTTGTGTGTGACTAATGGATTATTAGTTTTATAAATGTGAAATTTTGTATGCCCCTTCCCACTGCCATAAGCGTGTGAAACCCCAGACGTGTGCATATGAATAATTATAATTGTCTTTTGCCAGCTTCCCCCAATCATATTATAGGCTTTAGACTAGTACAAGGATAGGTAACACTAGTCATTGAGTGTAGCTAACAGTTTAATTATATTTCTGCTTGATTATGTGTGGATCAATTACAGTAACTAATGATTAATCACATATACTCCAGCAGTGATATTATAAAACATGCACTGTTACAGCATTTGGGGTCCGATGTTTCCTATCTCTTAACTATTATATAAAAATGTATATTGCTTGTAAATAGTCTAATATCTGATTTAACCCTTTCAGTGGTTCCTCCTTGGTTTCACAAGAACAGACTGAAATCTAGCAGTTCAGTTTTGTTAAGCTAGTGTACAGTCCTCACATATGCTAGACTGAAGTTTAGCATATTGAAACATGTAATTTGACTGCAGATAAGAACCATTTGGCCCATCTAGTCATTTTCCTGCTGTAAATGCCTTAAACCTAATTTGGTCCTTGTTCTTGTCTTATGTTCGGGACAGCCTCATGCCTATCCCATGCATGTTTAAATTCCCTCACTGTATTAATGTCTACCACGTCTGCTGGTAGGCTATTCCACTTATCTACTGCCCTTTCAGTGAAGTAAAACTTTCTTACATCTAAACCTGTCCCTCTAGTTTTAGACTATGGCCTCTTGTTCTAACATTTTTACTCCTTTGAAATGTATTTCCCTCTTGCACTGTTGTTCATTTTCGTTAGGCTGGTGTACAATCCCCATATACTTTTTGAGTTTGGCTTGGAAGCCTGACACAGAGGGTCTATAGAGGCTGCTTGTTTGTATTTCAGGGTTGTGTTCCAGCCCACAACCAGCCAGGAAGAGGGTACTTTTCTGATCCCCCAAACTGACAAGAGTCATTTTGGGGCTGCACAGTGAAGTCACTTGATAATTGCCTTAAAGGGGAACATTCACATGACAAAAACTTTTGTGTATGGGCTTCAATCACTAAAACGATATTAGCGCTGTTTTTTAAAAAATTGTATTTGCCTACTATCGAAGATCTGAAGAGTTAAAATCGGGCGCTCCCACTTTCTGTGGCACCCTGTATGTGCGAAACAACAATGCAGAACTTCCCACCTCCTTCCCAGATGCCCATGGGAGCGCATTCATGTGGCGTTGTGCCGCACATGCAGGGTGCCGCAGACTGAGGAAGTGCCCGATTTTAACTCTTCAGATCTTCGATAGTAGGTAAATAAAATTAAAAAAAAATAACGCTAATATAGTTTTAGTGATTGAAACCCATACATGAAAGTTTTTGTCATGTGAATGTTCCCCTTTAATCTATAGCTGCATGACTTTACTTGTACAACATTTCTGAACAATGAACATATTAAGGAGCAATGCAACTTTTTTTTTTTTTTTTTTTTTCTTGTGTCAATTAATGAATGATTTAGCCATTTAATGACAGTGGAGCAATGTGCTGCCCACCCTCTCTAGCTTTCGAGGCGTTCAGCAAATAGCATGTTATTATCTATCTCTTCACAATTTTAAAATACAGTTTATTTTAACATTTTTGCTAAAATGACTGACATTTTTTACAAAGGCAGACTGAAAAAAGAAAATAACAGACGAGAACAAGATGCTGAATTTCTTCTTTAACATAATAAACTAGCTTTCTGGGCATTATTATCATGTAAAATAGACTGAGAAGCAACATGATAACATTTATATGTCCCAGTATAACTATCATAGTCTTAGTGGGGACTAAGTTGGGACTAAGTGATAAAGTGGTAGAAAAGAGGAGATATATTCCAGTATGATCCATACTCCATTCCTATATTATTATACGGAGCCAACGCACTAACATCTCTCCAACTTGAAAACAATCTTAGTGCATAGGCTCCACAGAGTTACACAGGAACTGCAGAATATCACAGAGAATGTATGTTCTCTGCATAACCTCTATCTTAACACCTTGGGGGGTTATGCACTAAGAGGTGTAGATCTCCAATGTTGGAGAAACACTAGTGCATTGGCTCCTTAGAATAACATAGGACTTTTATCTGCTTTATCACCTCTTTATCATGCCTTAGTGCATCTCCCCCTAGTGCCAGGTGAGGATTAACCCTTTGAGTGCCATTGCTTTGCAATGCATTGTGTACCCCTCTGGCACTCAAAGGTTTAAAATCCTCATTTAAATCAATGGGAATGTATAGTTCTCCTCTACATTGTGGATGATTTTCCTCAGAATACATCAACTTTTCTTTTGAACAAACAGCCCTTAGTGCTCAAACTGCTATGGACAGGACTCAAGATGGAGTCTGGGGTGCTAACCAATTTAAAGTATAAGCCAAGGGAATGGGTGTTTGAAGGGGATGGGAACAGTTTCTGATGGATGGGGGGGGCGGCGACCCGAGGACCTTTTTCATTAAGCACAAGAGGTGTAATAGTGCAGCAAATCTAACTGCATGATTGCATTGAAAGAATTCTGCAATTTTGTATTGCTTTAAATATAGTTTTATTCCTTTTGAGTGCCAGAGGGGTACACAATGCAGTACAAAGTCAACACTCAAAGTATTAGTTCCTCACATTGCATTAGAGACCTTGGTAACATTCAAGGGTTTAACCCTTTGAGTGCCAGAACTGTAAGCAAAGCATTGCAAAGCATTCAAAGGGTTAAAGAGCCCCATTCATATCAATAGGAATTTTCAATTCTTCTTTCGGTTCAGTTGTTTTCCTCCAGAACTGCACTTTCATAAAGATGCTCAATAAATAAGACTCCATAGTTATTAGTGTAACAACAGAAGGCCCTAGAACACAGCTACATCGCTATCAAAAAAGAGAAAAACATTTCTAGATGTGAGCATATTTCAATTAGCATTAGTACTAATGAGTATTTACATAGCTTTGACCATGGTATTTATTACAAATTACTGCACATAGTAGCTGCTGAGCCAGCATTTTGCACTTTAAGATTTTTTCCTGGTTAATTATGAGTTTATGCAAATTTGAAGCTCACTTTTAATTAAATCTGTGCTACATCTGCTCCTCTTGTCAGGCTATTTTTTCCCAATTAAAGAACAAAAGTCTTGTTCACAGATCTTAAAGAAATGTCACAAAAAATCATATTTCATTTTATTGTCTTCTTTTCATAATGTGATATGCTTTTATTGTGCTTTATACTAAAAATTAGGTTTAGGCAAGTCTCATGTACTAAGAAGAACTGGAGTCATTTTTGGGCAGACGGCCTGTACCGTGGGTACAAACAAAAAAACCCAAAGTCCATTGTATTTAAATGTTTGTTTTAATTCATTGAATGTTAGAGAGATCTCCAGTGCAATGTTTTGGAGACCTCTGCAGCATTCAAAGAGTTAAGTGTCCCATTTAAGGCAGTGTGAGCTTGTATTTGTCCCCTGTGGGGCAGTTGGGTTGCACCACAATCACTCCATTTCTTCTTAGTATGCTTCTGCCTCAGCATGTTCATATATGATGAACAATGAAGTCCAGTCATATTTAACACTCTGAGTGCAAAATAGGTATCCAAAGCATTGCAACGCAATGTGCTGGATAACTCGCTGGCACACAAAGGGTTAATTAACATGCAAAAAAAAAGTAAATTAAGCTATATTCCATGTCATTTAAAATGTCCTGAAATAAACATTAGACATTTTTGATCATAAGTAATAATAATAATAGTACTCATAGTTTACAGCTGGGTACCAAATTCATCCTATATAATAATCCGCTAGGATGTTTATCAGAAGCCGTCATGTGCAGTAGAGACTGCCCAAACGCACAGAATGCTGGGAGTTCTGTGCTGGGAGCATTCTGTGCTTTCGGGCAGTCTCTACAACGCATGACTGCATCAGTGGCACGACAAAGCAGGACCGGCCTCTCAACCCTTTGAGTGCCAGAGGGGTACGGTTAACATCACCTGGACCTTGGCCCGTATACACGGGCTTTTATGCTGTATTTTAATAAAAGATATACCTTTATGTCCCCTTTCCTCAGGAAATGGCAAGCTGAAGTGTTGAATAGGCATCAATGTACACATTGTACTTAGCAATGCAGCCTGATATCATGCAGTAGTGACTGGCTTCCTTAGACCGAATCCATAATAGGTGCTCTTTCAGAAGCTGGAAAAAACTGTAATTTTCTCAGTGAATGAGACCCAAGCCCCTGATAAGTTCAAGAAAAGCCAAAGTAATAAAGTCTCTGGATCAGATTGCTATATGGCAGGCAGTTTGTAGTAGATGGTTGCCAAAATCAGTTAAATGACAGTTCATAATGGAATGCAAGATGCATCGGACCCCATCATGGGTATATCAGGAGATGACCTCATTGTATCAAACTCCTATCAACTAAAAATATGGATCTAAGGGGTACAGGAACACCAACATTGGACATTTGAGGGGTGGAAAAACCATCACTCGCTCCAGAGAATCCCATTACCAGTTGTTCCACAGTGACTACAGGGTCTGGATATGGCGACAGAAGGATGAATCAATTCACTCATCTTGTCAAATGTCATCTTTGCAGGTTGGTTGTGGATGTGTGATCAGGTGGGCTTGATTTTGTGGCTGTCATTTGGGTCCCTTGATACTGTTGGAACAAGTTCTGAATACCAGAATTTACCCTTAATGTTGTTGCTCAACCTGAGTATCTGTTGGATGAGGTAGAACAAGCTTTTCTTCACTTAGCAACCCACTGCTGCCCATTCTGAGGCAACTGTGGGGTGGGATTGAGTTGGCATGGACCTTCCATGTGGAAGGCTTTTTGTCTTCGTGGAGTTCATACCTTGATGGTTGTAGGATGTTCTGATGGCCTAAAGAGGCTCTTATTGCTATTAGGTCTGTGTACCTAATAAAATGGCATTGAAAGTGCATTAACAAAATGTCACTGGCATAAAGGTATTACAAATATAAACTTATGAGGGAAGGCCTCCCTTTCAGTGTGTTCAGTTTTATGACTGAAAACATGGCAAATATACCAGCGTTTGAAAATATATCACAACTAACATCTCTTGGGAAACAATGTAATTCTGAAAATACACAAAGGAAGGTCTAAACACAGATTTAAAGACTGGATCATTGTTTCACAATATTAAAAATGGTTTCACAAAAGATGTAGCTGTAATTTCTGTCCATGATGTTCGTCTCTATTTATATTGAAGTCAAGATCCTTATGCAAGTCAAGAGAACTTGTTTATTAGATCAAGATGGCTTAACTCAAAAAGATGCCAGCTAAAGACCTCTACATATGTAGACATAGATTATATTGCAAACGTTATCACTGGTTTTATAGCACAGATTGCTATATTGATATCTATGGATAACTTTGTATCTAAAACCAGTGAAAAAGCTATCAACTGTAATGTTATCAGTGGCAAATATACTTGCGCATATGCTTTTGTGGGATTGATGTAGTGATACCAAGTTGGAGAAGAGGTAAAAATATATCTAGAAGGAAATGTCAGTTGATATTCAATGCAAAATACATCAATGTTGACATTGAGATATTTACTTTTCTATAAAATGCTTTGATGTCATTGTAATTATTCACATATTAAAATAACCACATTAATATAAGATTAAATGTACCAAAATAATTTTGAATAAACAAAATATAACAAAGACACCACATTGACATTGCATTCTACCACATTTGTCCTTCAGTAACTATAGTATTTTTACCTTGACACTTTTAATAAAGTTGTTTTACTTTTGCATTTGGATATTTTATTTAATTTGCATTATGATTTATTTTAATCTAATTTTTTTTACAACTGACAAGTTTTACAGACTGTAATAAAAGATTGTCAGTGCAAATGATAGGTTTAGTTGAGCATATTTAGTTAAATAAGTAGTAATTTAATGACTGAACATGACAGGATACACAAGAATTAATCATTAAGTATAAAATGTACCCTGCAATCAAGTTTAAGATGTAGGCCCATGAAGAAAGGAACACTGGTGCCCAAAACACATAAGGCAATGTAAGTGAATTGATGTTTACATTGTGTTTACATCCTGACTAGAATTCACTTTACCTGCAGGAGAGCCAGGTGGGACACTGAACTGGATAGATAATTTAGAAAGAGGATGATAAGAGATATTTAGAGACCCAGGCTCAAAGAGACACCTAGCATTTTTTAAATGGAAAGGAGAAAAGTATTGCAGCAACTGCAAGGGGGGAGTGCACTAAGATTCAATGCTTTGTCAGTGTGTGTCTGGTGATGTGCGGAGAGCACATTGCCTTAGCAATGGACACACACATCACCATATGCACTAAGAATTAAGTATGGATGGGGAGGAGGGGGGCTAACTTACCCGAACTGCTGGCCACAAGGAAGGGATCAAAAAAACTTGGAGGGGAAGCATTGTATAGTGTTGTAATTCAATGAGGCAAACTAGTTATACCAACAAAAACTGAACTCACATATAGGTGAGGGACACCTTAAAACTTCTGGTAGCCACCTGCACTTCTGGCTAATAGTAATACTGCCTCCACATAGTTCAATCACAACTACTCTGCCAATGGAACACTTCAAAAGAAAACACACCACCAGGAGAGTGCTCATAGATTCAACAAAAGCATCTGTATACCCCATATCTCAAAATGAGAGTTGAATATCAATAAACGTACTCACATGTTCACACATCGACATCTCAGCAACTGGTCTATCACTCACCGGAAATATTTGTGCTGTTCCTCCCCATTAATGGGATCCAATTGTGAAAGAACACCAGTAAAACAGGAAGGATTCCTCTTTTGTAGAACAAATAAACGGATATACGGACAAACTGTATCCAATGTAAAAAAGATGTCTGGTATATTAAAAATATTTCAAAACAACCCTCAACATGTTTCATGATTCACACTGATCAGTTGATCATGAGGTACTAAATCAAAAGAAAAGGAGCCAACTTAATCAGATAAACCACTTACTGGTGAACATTTCTCCCATTCCCTAAAGTATACTTTAACCCCTGATTATCAAAGTGTACTACATCTAGGCTGAAAATATAATCCAATGATAATACAATATCATCTCAAGCTGCGTATTCAAATTCCATCTGTACATATATGAATGGACCAAATAAATAATTGTATATCCCATATCTTAAAAATAGAGAATATATAATAATGAATAAAACTCCACCTAAGGTAAATTCATGGCCTCCGGAATAATATAAACAAAGTTGTATAATGTTTATATGTCTTCTAAAGCATATTGCTATTTCAAGAGCTAAAATGTCTCACTAACAACAGGAAGTGAAGATTAAGGGTGGATGAAAAGTGAGAAAAATTTCTCGCATGACTTTTCATGAACAATTTAAGATTTTTCTCTTTTCACAAAAGTTTTCTCCATTTCTCCAATGCAAAATGTTTTCGCGTATTCCAGCAAACTTTTCACCTATTACAACACATTTTTCTCCTATTCTCACACATTTTTCTCCTATTTTTCCTATGGTGCAACATTTCCCAGCACAATATTACTTCTCTTGAGGGCTGTAGTGGAGAAATAAGTAGTTGAAAATCAAAGTTGTGAGACCTACAGCAACATATAACTTGAAAAATGTGTTAGCATGAAGAGTGTTTTTGTCCTTTGCCCAACAACACCAACTTCCTGCTTAAGTGGCACATATTCATGATGATGTCAAGTGATAAAAAAACTAAAGTATAACCTACAATGTGGCAGATGTGTATGGTAGTGGTGGTGGGGGGGACTGGCGTGGTGTGACTGATGGGACCTTGACAAACTCTATCCTCGATGGGAGGAGAGGGATCATCATCATCAATTGCAGACATTTCAGCAACCATTGCTGCAGTCAGTTTTTGAAATAATACTTGCACATCCTTCTGGCACTGAGTGGGTTAAGGAATGATGCTGTTTGTGGTACTAAAGTCCAAGCTGATCCTCTCTGCCCCACTGAGCAAGTGGGGAGCAGAGTGCAGACAGGATGTTCTCAGGATTCAGGGTTGTCTACAGTTGCAGATGTGTAAAGGAGGACATCCCTTCCACATCAGCAGCAGTATAACAACCCTACATGCCTATGATTGATTCGGGGCTGTTACTGCATAGGAAGCTACAGGGATATCCCAACAATGCCAACCTCAAGCATGTGATGTTGGGACTGTGACCTCTAGGGCACCTTTAGCGCATGTGGCAAAATGCCACATTAATATATAAACACAACCACATGAATATGAAAATGGCTCATTAAAATACATCTCCATTTGGAAATGAGTCATTGTCTATATGTTCAGTGCAAACCCATTAACCTGTCGAAGGCATGGTGGATTGATGAATATAAGGGCAGATTGGTGGATGTTTGAAGACATGTTAGTGCATATTAGAGATGTTCCTTCAACATAGATCCCACACAACATCACCATCACATCCCATATCAAACCTTAATGCATCTTGAGCCTGGTCTTTTGATCAAATATGAACTGGAAAAGTGTTACCTGAATTAAGTAACTCTGCAAGTAACAATGGTGTGTGAAACTTCTGGGGGATTTATGCACTAAAGGTGAAAATGCAGTGATCACTTCTATGGCGCCAATGCACTAAGTATTCTATAACTGAAGAAATGTTAGTGCATTGGCTCCATAGAACAACATAAGAATTGAAGAGTTTACAACACTGGAGAAGTCATCTCTACTTAATCACCTCTTTTATCACACCTTATTGCATATTCCCCTGGTATTTTAACCACATAGTAGAAAGCTGAAGTCTCTGTACCACATGCATGTTTTTCCTTCTGTAATAGTTATGTTTGATGTATCTGCTAAAGTGAAAGTAATTACAGTAAAATCTCAGGTATAATATGCACCTGTGTATAATACGCAGGTGTATATTATACCCAAGGGGAAAACAAGAGTGCCTATGTATTATACGCACCCTTGTTTTCTGCTCTTAAAGGTATAGTAATGTTTCATAATAAAAGCATCTCTAATTAATCATCATAGTATTTGGACTTTAGAGAGTGTTATTTCAATTCTGTCAGAGATGTAGTTCAAGAGTAATTCAATGACAAAGTATCCCCCTCCTGCCCCTTTTACTGATGTAACACTGTTCAGCCATATAAGAAGGGAGGTGCCCAGGTAGACTGCAGAGAGGGACAATCTTCAATTAAGATAAGGGAAAAAACTGAAAAACGTGTCAAGGGGGGCAGGGCTTTCATTGTTCTCATAGGAAGAAGATTGTCCCCTGCTGTTATCTGTCTGGTCTTACAACCAGATTCACATCTGAGAAGAGATGGCTTACACTAGGTAAAAGGGGAGGGAGGGAAAACTTTGCTTGTGAATCTCTCTCAAACCATAGAGGTTTGAGAGATAAGACATATTGTTCTTCATGTTTTTTAATGCCTACAAAATAAAATAAAGATAAAATGAAGTATTACTATAAAGTATTATGCCGCCCGCTTCCTTCCGGCTATGGTATTGCCCTGTGAAGACCTTCAGATCCTCACAGGGCATTACCATTGGCTGGAGCTGGTAGGTCCTGAAGGAAGCGGGCGGCAAATGGAAGCATGCCGCCCGCAGGGAATATTGACATCGGTTATATCTTGCCTGCTATTGGGGAAAATGCGGGGACTTGAATTTTGAAGTAAGTAAATGGTATTTTAGCAGCGGTTAGTGCCGGGGGAGGGAGGGAAGGGATCTGGCAGGCTTAATGTTTTTTTTTAAATAAAAAACTCTCGGGTATAATACACCCCCCCCACACTTCACATAAGGTGAAGTGGGGTAAAATTGTGCATATTATACCCGAGATTTTATAGTACATCATTATTTCCTGATTCATTCATTTGTTTTGCTATAATTAGACACTGTTATTGTAATAATACCTAATAAGTCAAATCTAGATAATCCCACTGCTAATAGTTATCACCTACTGTGTAGTTGGTTTGCCCCAGAATCTCTTCTGTTTTCTTTTTAACATGGAGCCCTTCCAAATGTAATTTGTAAACTCAAATTTATAGCAAGTGCTACATATTGACCATGACAATATATTACATTTGTAACCTTTTAAGTACCAGAGGGGTGTGCAATACATTGTTTTGTAATGCACTGGGCGCACCTCAGGTCTTTACAGGGTTGAAAAGTTGTATATGTAGTCCTTGGTCAAAGACCAAAGCCCAACATGGACACTAGCTTAAAGAGTGGTAACTTTTGATTGTTTATCATTTCAGAATTTTTGCATGTAATCTTTATGTAGAGCTTTGTTCAAGTGAGAGTATAGTCATACACTGAAATTCATCAGCAACACTATAGACTCGGAAGTGGTAATGGGAATGGCACAACAGGGAATAAGAAATAATGCAAAACATAATTGTACAGACATTCAAATAGGAGAAAAATAAATTAACCTGCAACTATGAAAGACAAAATAAGCATCAATGCATAGCTATTATGGGAGGAACGAACACTTATCATCCTGCTTCTTGTAAAAATGTTAACGGTGTCTATTACTTCTTTGATGATTAATCCAGCAGAGGGGATTTACTCTAAGATGTCGCCTCAGATCCATGCAAGAAAGTGTTTGAACAGTCATGTGTTGTCTAGAAAGTCATCTTATTAAAAATTCCATCCATCTGAACCACTTGAGGAGATATTAAGTACATTTGTATTGAAGAGAAATAAAGTGTTCTTTCATATTTTACATAGCTCAGACTATTATTGATTGTTCGTGGACAATTAGAGATTGAATTTGCTTATAATCAAGAGGTATAAGTGGTTTATGGCATTTAAGAGCGATGCATTGTCAATGATATCATATTTATGGAAGTGAACAGAGTTGTAATGGAACAAAATAAATCAGAGGTGCTTCTAGTTCAGAAGGGTTTTATACAAAGACAGCCCTACCATATGTGAGTGATTGGAACAATACCTTTCTTTCTAGTGGTGTTCAGACTGTTATTCTATTGCATTCCATGGGAGAGGTGAGCCACTGGTTACAGTTCTCCATATAATGCGATAGTCATAGCAATTAAACATCATGACAGTTTAAAGTGTTATAACTTTTAAATAAAGCAATTGACAGAAATGGGTGTAACCTTGTTTACTGAACAGGAAAAAGTATACAAAGTATATTTTTTCATAAAACTTTACTGATGTTTTAAGCTAAAGTGCTATAGCCTATATCAGTGTGACAGTAGTTTATAACTGGATTCCTGTATTTTGTTACATATGGTACACACACACACACACACACCTTAATATGCACAGCTTGAATGGTGAAAATGAGAAGGGTGATCTGACAGAACCCTTCAAATTTATTATGAGGTTCAATAAAGCTTAGGGGGAATCTACTTTTCAGATAAAAAGAGGACATAGAAAGATAAATTGACAGCAGATAAGCACCAACCTCGTATTTTATTCAGAGAATAGCCATGTGTCTATCCCAAGATTACTTAAACTCATTTACTGTTTTACCCCTTACAGTATATAAACTCATACTCAAACTCCATTTTTCTTGTAGGAGTAGTAGCTAATGAATATAGTAGGAAAATCCATAGTTTTCAAACATTTCATATATTTGTAGGGGTAGAAATGTAAAAAAAAAATCAAAACCTTTTTGTTTCCTTTAGCACCACCTCCTGGAAATATTTGTGCACACCAAATAAGGCATAAAAAGGCAAGCGATCCTTCATTTGATGCAGTGGGATATCTACTTTCAGGATATATATGGATTTTATATAGTAATTGAATATTTTTAGGGTAGTTTTTCCATGTAACCAATGGAATGTGCATTTCAGTTCATAAATGTTAAAATATAATTTTGCTGTCCTGTTAATATCCTGTTAATAATGCATCTGTGCAGGCCAGGCATGCAGGTTAAATTATACATATCAGTGATTTTTGTACTCAGATGATTCAGGGCTTTTAAAACTAACTGCAATTTTCAAAACCAACATAAATGTTTTGGATATACAGCTTACGATATAGACAAATTAAGTAATTTTTTAACATATTTATAATATTTATGACATCATACCAAATTTAGAAAAAGGTGAATTCATTATAAAATGATATATAGTATTCCATATATAACTAGAAAGTTAATAACAGGAAGCATACATAAACAAATAGCTAGCAGAAATGATGAAAATGTTATAGCCAGCAAGGTACAAAACATTCCACAAACTACTGGCACTAAAAGGGTTAAAGTGGAGCAAACATAATGTTCACTGAAGTCCACATGACATACTTAAAGGAACAATTCAGCAAATATATGGGTGAATACATTTTCATTGTGTAAAATATTTATTTATGTTATTTATTTTTTTTTTTTTTAAATGGGGCTGTTCCTATCACAGTGACTCATGTTCTCCCACAAAGTCCATTATATAAAACAATATTGATTTTTGAATACTAGTTGGTATTATTTATAATGTTCTGCTCCTTTAAATCTGAAGTGAAAGAGTTGCACTGTATGTGCCAAAGTAAGACATCATTTTGCTGTCAATGGGACTTTTTCTTTCATTCAGGAAAAGGGAATAGATTTGCTAAACTTTTGCCTTGATACAAATACCCCATTATCAAAATCATTGAGTATTGTTGTCTCTAGCATCTGAGCTATTATCATGATTATTCTTTACTTATTGAGTGTCATCATATTCTTCAGAGCTCTACCAAATGGGGGGAGGGGAGAGAAGAACATACAATGTCATACAGAAACAAAATAAAGGATGTTGAGCGCACCTCCTTGAGAACTTAGGATCTAACAACTTAAAGTTACAGATGTAATATACTTTATGAAGTAATCCTATATAATAATTCGCTGATGTATGTTTGTCAGAAGCTGTCATGGACAGTACAGACGGCTGCGCATGCTACAGTCATGCGCAGTAGAGACTGCCTGCACCACAGCTGATAATGGAGTGGGGTGATCCGAATTCAGACCGTAGTCCTCTCTGTGCACCTTTGGTCTGAATTCGGAGCGCCCCCCTCTGTTATCAGCCGCAGCGCGGGCAGTCTCTACTGTGCATGACTGCACCGTGGCCGTTGCTGCCTGGCACTGGGGTCCGTGTACACGGACTGTTCAACTAGCATGTAATAATGGGTAAAAATAAATTATTTTTATTAAATGGTACAAACTAATGACTTATATCACCAATAGAAGGGGCAACATATTTTCCAAAGATATAAATCTCATAATTCTAAACTATTACATTTCTTTTGATCACTCCTCTTTTGGGGTTAATTCTATATACAAATTTACAGATATGCATTTCTTATGATTCAAAACAATGATGTTGAATATTCGAAGTTTATACAGCGAGGTGCAATCACAATACTATAATATATAATTTCCCTTGCAGATACTGGCAGTTTTTTAGCACAATCACTGGTATTCACTTTAATAAATCTACAAAACAATTTCAATAAGACACTTGAACCATTATTTTCAGAAGGTCTCAACATTTCCTCTTGTCTAAAATAATCATACTGCATTATTACTGTATGAGGGTAGTTATTATAAATCATGCAAGTAGCACATAAAGCTGTCATGAATTCTGGTATGTTCTTTCTGTAGTTTATGCTTTCATCCATATTTCAATCAATGGGACAGCACCTAGGCTAACTTATGAAGTACTATTAATCTTCTTGTATTGTGAGTGAACTTGAGCCTCTATATATTATCTGACACTACTGGGATGTGTGTTCAAAATATAAGTGGAGGAGTTCTGGGTAAAACCACTTGCGCTACAGGGGAGACCTAAAAATTCATGTTTATTTGAATGGGGATTTTAACACTTTGAATTGCAATGCCTTGGAGACGTTTGCAGCATTCAGAGGGCTAAAAATCACCATGTAAATCAATGGGAATCTTTAGTTATCCCCTATAGTGCAATTGGTTTGCTCCAGAACTCCTCCACTATTCTTTTGAACGTACGGCCCATAGATAGATATATATATATGAATCATATTATGATACTAACTAGTTGAAGAATGGGCCACAGTGCCACTGCCATCCGGTCGCGGGGCAGTCATGCACAGAAGAGACTGCCCACCCAACGGCTGATACAGAGCTGGACTCTCCTTCAGAGCACCCCGCTCTGTATCAGCCTCATCACGGGCAGTCTCTACTGCGCATGACTGCATCATTACACACGTTTTTGCAAATTATTATATAGGATATGAAGGCTAAAGAGCTGTAGATATGGAGCAAACCAACTGCACCCCGCGAAATCATTTAAAGCGGAACTATCAATCTCATAACATTGCCCCCAAACCATTATAAATATAGCTATTGGTAAAGCCATACTTTTTTCATGCTCAGTAAGTCTGCGGTATTGAAGAAAATAAACCTCTTTTGCAGCCACCAGAGGATAACAGCACAGCCATCTTAGAACTAAGGTACCTCTGAGTCTGCACTGTCTGTCCCATTCACTGCCTGGATTGGTGGTGACTTACTTCTGCTACTTTAAGGTAACGGAAGTTGTTGAAGGCGCACAGAGCTCCTCTTGTAAACTCTGTGCCGTGGACGCCTGCAGAAGAAGTTGATTTTCTTCAATACCGCAAACTTATTGAGCATAATAGAATTATGGCTTTACCTATCACTTTATTAGTAACTAGTTGAAGAGCCCGTTACATGGGCCACTGTGCCACCGCCAGCTGGTCACGGGGCAGTCACGTGCAGTAGAGACTGCCCGCTCCTTCGGAGCGTCCAGCTCTGTATCAGCCACGGTGTGGGCAGCCTCTACTGCGCATGACTGTAGCACACACAGCAGCCTCTACTGCGCATAACTGCTGCGTTTTAGTGAATTATTATATAGGATGGATTGGGGGGCAATGTTATGAGGTTGATAGTTCAGCTTTAAAATCTGGTGATTAAAATGGGCATTTTAACCCCTAAATACTACAGCTGGAGACCTTTCTAACATTCAAGGGGTTAAAACCCCATTTATATCAAGAGGTTTGTTGTTTTCCCCCCTATGGGGAAGATGGCTCGCACCAGAAGTCTTCATAGACCCTAAGTCTTGCCAAAAGCACAGCACAGTGACATGGCACCCAGGTAGAAAACCACTGCACAATATGTCCATTTGGCAGTTCTCACTGTAACAGCTTTTTACATTTATACTCTTAGACTTTTGGTAGCTAATACAAGTGAGTCATTATTTCAGCTATATTTTAGTAATTTGTTGTATTCATAGACCACTTCCAAATTTAATTAGTATTCTTTGTGGCTGTAAATTAATCATTGGTTAGAAGCCAGGATTTCCACTCTGTTCTAGCAGTCAAAATAAAAGCTAAAATTCAATGAACCACTGCCAACAGATGCGCTTACCGAAAGCATTAGAAGCATGTTTTAAAAATTGTACATAAAATTTAGTAACTGTCATGAAAACTCCTAAAGCTACAGCAGTAAAAGGAACAGTATATATAAATTTGAATTGGTCGGTTTTACGTTTAGAGATTGTATTCGTCAAGACAGGTATTGATAGAATAAAGCTTATTTCTTTTTCGAAGAACAGGTCAACTGGGACTTTGTTGCATCAGGTGTGACCATCTATTAATTGTTGAGAGAAAGATAAGCAAACCGGTCTCAGATTGTTTCACAGATCAATACTTAAAAACAGCTAACGGTTTTGGGTTTTGTTAGAAACAATCTGAACAAACCATAATTTCTTTAATGCATCATTACTTTTTTGCACATGTGCACATCAAAAAGAAACAAGCCACCTCTATGAATTGCAAGCTCTGAACTTAATTATGCACATTGTTTTAGTGCAGCAGTTTCCTAATTCGGGGGTGTCCTCTGGAGGGAGGAATATAATGCTTTTCCAGTGCAGATGCAAAGCTTTGTTTGGACTCCAAACCTTTGCTTCAATATGCAGGATAACAGTACATATAAACAGCCACTGTGCATTGACAGAAGTTTGTGAAAGGTAGGTTCAAATTCAAAGAACAGTTGTGAACAGCACATTCTGCTACGTTTGTACTTGTGATTTTATATATATATATATATATATATATATATATATATATATATTATATATATATATATATATATATATATATATATATATATATATATATATATATATATATATAAAATAAAGAATTCAGAGCTCTCACAGGCAATGCCGGCCTTCCACCTATATTGCGCTTTCCCTGTATTGCTTTTTTTCTGTCTTCTTTATTTCTGTACACTATCAGAAATTAGGGAATTGTAACGAAAATTATCTCCGTGTTTTATTACAAAACTGTAAAGTCAGGATTGGTCATTGGCGCCATTTTTTGCCATATACATTTGATATATATATATATATATATATATATATATATATAGTCAATCCACTGTAGGATGAGAGCCTCCTCAGAAAGCTGAGGGTTTGGACCGTAATCTGCCACTCTGGTCCAAAGCGGGTTGACAGATGTTTGACCTAAAACCTGTGACCGTGAGGTCTGAGCAGATTCTCCACAGCTGGTGCATTAACCAACTGAACTATCTCACTGGGCCAGCTTACAGGTGGGCACTATATAAAAAAATTGAGAATCACTGTTAAAGATTAAACAAGTGAAAAAATGATTACAGTCTAGAGGCATCTTTGAAAAGTAGAAATATCACAAATCCTGCTAAATATTAGCTAATTGACTAAAAAGGTTTTTGTCAGTGCTGAATTTATATCTGTCCAACTGAGAAATTATCCAGTTCCTTCCTTTACACATGGGAAGTCATACAGGGCTTTTTCATATTACAGGCTCAGGGATCTTAGATGTACAGGGTTTCCATGACATTCATTACTGAGGACATGGTATAATGGGATAGTGCAGCTGTTCTCTTCTTCTAGGAAAGGTACTGCTTCAAGGCATCAACCCAGACCATGCAGAGTATATCACATATGACATGCCCTTTTCCAAGACAGCCACACCATGACTTCCTTTTCCCTGGTTAATTTCCTGTTTCTCCTTATCCATTTAAAGGGGAATTTCTGTGTTAGTTGCATTGTGTTTGCAAACTTCGTCATTGAGGTATTTGTCTGTACCAGTTTTGTCTTTTGAAGATTTGGTCATCTGAAGATTTGGCCTTTCATCATGCATTCATCATGAACTTTCTTTATTTCAGTACCTCAGAGGCACCATTTCACAGCATACCTGGGATCCCTTTTGTGGTACCTGTTTGTGTCATATTATAGATGGAATTTAAATGGGGAGTGGGTGCCTTATCATTTCTAACTAGTTTGTCTTCTTGTTATTTTTTCCTGTAGCTCCTGTTTGTTTTAAGACTTTGTGCCTCCATTTGGTTTGATCATGTGATCTCTTCCACTGCAATCATATTAGCTGAAAACAACAGAGCTTATGGTTAAAAACAAAATTGGTCAATTCTGGGTCAAACCAACTGAGTTATGTGAAAAACATTACAATTCCCCAAAATGTAATTGATTTAAGGGGCTTTTAACATTGAATACCAGAGATGTCTTTAGCACATTATTTACTGCTGTCTCACACACACACACACACACACACACACACACACACACACACACACACACACACACACACATTCTACAAATGATTTTGTCATTAACAAAGCAGTAAGACCTAGTAAGTATACACTTTGTACAATTGATTTTCTCATTTCTGGCTCTGAGTTCCATACATCTGTAGGATTTGATCAGGGTGTGCTCTCCCAGTGCAACCCCCTGCACATTGGGAAAACCAACATGAAAAGAAAATCCTTAACCCTTTGAGTGCCAGAGGGGTACGGAACGCATTGCTTTGCAATGCGTTCCGTACCCGTCTGGCACACAAAGGGTTAAGTTTTACCATTGCGCAGCACAGGTATACATCAGTCTACTGGAGATCTGAAAAAGTTACTCACCAAAACAAAAAACATATTATGAACATGTGATAAGATATGTCCAATATTTCAGTCCCTAAGATCACTTTTCCTCAGAGATCCCTGAAAAAAGTTGCTCCCTGATGAAAGCTGATTTTAGTGTCTGATTCGTTGATGTATTTTATCATGTTCTCACAGTTAAGATTTTTTTTAACAATTTTTGGGAGTGTCCAGTTTAACTATTTTGATATCAAATGGACTGATGTTTACCTGTCCTTTCTGCTGTCAGAAGCACCCCTCAGCTGGTACGGTATCATAGTTGGTCTGCTTTTGTTTTTTAATATTTATTTACCATTATTTTACTGCAGGGACGTGCACAGACACTTTGGGGGGCAGGGGCTCAAATGAAAAAAAGGGCACTTCGGACTGATTAATTATTTTTTTTTGTTGTTAAAAGGGCACTAGGGCACTTTGGGCAAAAAGGGCAGGTGCTCAAGCCCCCCTTGGTCTCTATGTGTGCACGTGCCTGTTTTACTGTAATGGTTCACCAATATTTTTTATTGAAATAAATGTACCACTTTGCACTAATATTTATATTATTCATTTCCATTTTATTTATTTTGGAATATATTTGAGGAAACCCATTCACTATACAGTATAGTACATCCTTTCTTTGTCAAAGACATATGCACACACCAATATATATGAGCTCCTCAGCAAACATACTTTAATGTAAAAACATGGCAGAGTATACTGTTAACAATGTGGATATTGTTTTGGTGGCTTACAAACTGGAAGTTTGATGCTGAAACAAAGCCTTACATCTCTCTGGATGAGTCTCATGTCCCCCTCTTCCCCCAGTTTACAGAACAAATCAATTTTCTGCTGCCGTATCCCTCAAGTCTACATAAGAAGAGTGAGTTAGACTGAGTTATTATACATCAGTTATTACTTATTAATTTCCAACTATTTATTGCTATCTGTCTTGGAACTACATCTCTGGCCTGGTGTTGATTCTAACTTCTGTCTGTCTCTATACAGGTGATCATTGTTATCATCTCATCCTGCTATCCACATCCCCTCTGTCTATGCTCACACATTCATCACACTCTCTCTCTCTCTCTGATGTGTTAATTGCTTGACTGGAATAACATGGCTTAGATTTTCCTAAATAACTGACCAGAAGTAGCAGTGTCTCTACTGCTGCAGTGTCCCTGGTTCTTAAGTCTGGTTATCAAGTCTACATAAGAAGAGCGAGTTAGACTGAGCTGGACAGAGGATGGACTAAGGACAGACTGCTATCAACAAAAGAACTACTCACACTGGATCCAGAGCAAAGATACATTTATTTTCCACCAAACACTGACATTTGCATCTTCTATCCAAACTGCTGAACACCTGATGCAAAGAAACCAGGATTACCAGAACTGAATTCACAATCTACCCAGTTACCCACAAAACTGCTGATGTGGACAACAACATGTCTTGATTTATTCTCTGAATACCATTAACCATTACAAGATCTTCCTTTATTGATCAACAACAGATTACTTAATTTAATACCTCATTGACTCCTACCCTCTCCAAATACTTTCCAGTTCCTGGCACCTACACCCTCTGCACTGTGGATTGACCCTTGACTGCCAAATCACCTGTACTCTCATGGAACACAGACTTTTATACAAACTCTACTGCCCACACATTAACTCCACTATGGCCAACTTGGCTCCTTGCTTTTTCATCACCATTCTTACCTGCATAAGACTCTCCTCCTCCTGTGTCCACATTAATTGTCATTCAATTCACATTGCACCCTCACTCCTTCCCTCACCACTTCTCTGCTCCCACAAACTTTCCTCATTCCTCCACTCTCTATCACCACCACCTCCTTCTACCCCTCCCAAAAAACCCATCTGCTTCAAATCTCACTCCCACCTTATGTCCCTGTCCCTTTTCCTCCTGCTGGCTGTGGGTGACATCTCACCTAACCCAGGCCCCCCTTGCACCACAACACCCGCTCACACAAGCAACATCTGCAACCTAATACCCATACCATGTCTCCTAACTTCCTCCCCCCTTTTTGTTTGCCCTGTAGAACGCCCGCTCTGTGTGTAACAAACTAACAGCTGTTCACTATTTGTTCATTTCCCACTCCATAAACCTCCTAGCAATCACTGAAACTTGGCTCACATCATCAGTCACTGCCTCCAATGCTGCACTTTGACATGGCGGCCTTCACTTTCCCCACACACCCAGGCCTGGCAACAGACAGGGGGAGGAGTAGGCATCCTGCTGTCTCACAACCATACATTTCAGGTTATCCCCACTGTTCCCTCTCTCTCCTTCCCTACCTTTGAAGCCCACAAAATTTGTCTCTTCTCTCCCTTCCCCTTGCGTGTTGCCACCATATACAGACCACCCGGCCCTACTGCACAATTCCTTGATCACTTCACTTTCTGGCTCCCTCATTTAATGTCCTCTGATGTCCCTACTCTCATCCTGGGAGACTTCACCATCCTTGTAGATAATCACAACACCCCCCTGCCCTCAAACGCCTCTCCTTAACAACCTCCATTGGCCTATCTCAGTGGACCAGCTCTCACACGCACAGTGATGGTCACTCCTCTGCTCTCTCCAACTTCTCCAGTGTTCCCTTTCCCCTCTCTGACCAACACCTCCTCTCTTGAAACCTCATAATACCTCACAAACACAACCCTCCCACCGTGATCAAGAGCATGCAGAGAAATCTGCATACTCTTGACCTGCAACAATTTTCCACAATCCTCCAACCCCATCCTCAAACTTACTTGCCCAGAACAAACTACTGCTCTCTACAACAGCACTCTCACTACAGCCCTTGACACTACTGCACCTGCAACTCTCCGCCACCCACGCACAACCCCACTACAACTTTGGCACACAAGACAAATGCGATACCTCCAAAGGTGCTCTCACACTGCCGAAAGGCACTGGAGGAGATCGCACTCCACAGCTGACTTCATACACTACAAATTCATTCTCCTTTTCTATAGCTCTGCCCTCTCCCTGGCCAAACAGTGATACTTTTCCTCTCTAATCTCTACTTTTTCCTCTAACCCAAAACGCCTTTTCTCGACCTTCAAATCCCTTCTACACCCACCAACGCAAACACCTTCCACCAAGTTCTCCGCCCATGATCTCGACACACACTTCAAGGACAAGATCGACTCTATCAGACATGACATTTCAACACTTCCACCCCTACCCAGCCAGCTTAGCCCTGTCACATCTACCACATACACATTAAGTTCCTTCTCAACCACAAAAGAGGACGAAGCATCACTTCTCCTCACTCGCTCAAACCTAACTATATGCCCTCCTGACCCAATCCCATCCCAGCTCATTCAAGAACTTTCTCCTCCACTAACAACAATCCTTACTCACTTATTCAACCTCTCTCTCTCAACTGGCACCTCCCGATCCTCTTTCAAACATGAACTAATCACTCCCATCCTAAAGAAACCCTCCCTGGACCCAAATTCTCTACTCCCATTCACCTTCAAGGTCCTTGAGCACCTCACATACAACCAGTTCGCTCAATTCCTCTGCTCCCATTCCCTGCTAGATCCCTTGCAATCCGGATTCCTCCCTCATCACTTCACCGAGACTGCCTCAGTAAAGTGGCCAATGATTTGCTCACTGCAAAGTCAAAAGACCACTACTCTCTGCTCATTCTCATGGATCTGTCGGCTGCCTTTTACACAGTAGACCACACACTTCTCCTCCAAGCCTTCTACTCCCTAGGTCTCTGCAACATTGCACTCTCCTGGTTCTCATCATATCTCTGCAACCGCACTTTCAGTGTTTCCTACTCCTGCTCCACTTCCCCACCCCTCCCACTGTCTGTCGGAGTGCCTCAAGGATCAGTCCTGGGACCAATAAACTCCTTTGGGTTTCACCACCATCTCTAGGCTGATGACACTCAAATCTATCTTTCCTCCTCATACCTCTCCCCTTCCCTCCTGTCCCAGGTATCTGACTGTCTATCTGCTGTGTCTTCCTGGATATCCTCCCGTCAACTCAAACTTAACCTTGGCAAAACTGGACTAATCATTTTCCCTCCCTCTACAACCAGCCTTACCCCAGATTTTACCCTCACCTTTAACAACACTACCATCACACCAATCCCTACAGCATGCTGCCTGGGGGTCACATTTGACTCCGCCCTATGCTTCATTCCTCACATCCAGTCAATCTCCAAATCATGCCGCCTCCACCTACCCAACATCTCAAGGATCTGACCGTTTCTCACCCAAGACACTACAAAAACTCCAAACACTCATCATGTTCCGTCTTGATTACTGTAACTTATTACTAATTGACCTTCCTCTCACCCAACTAACCCCACTGCTGTCCATAATTAACTCTGTGGCAAGACTAATCTACCTCACTCATCGCTTCTCCAACACCAATTCTCTCTTCCAATCCCTACACTGGCTCCCATTAGCATACAGAATTAAATTAAGCCATCTTCGCTCCGCACATGACCTTCTCCTCTTCACAGCTCTTATCACATCCTTCCACTCCGACTACAAGACTTCTCCCATGCTGCACCCGAGGTCTGGAATTCCCTCCCCTGCCCCATCAGACTCTCCCATCCTTCAGATCTTCAGACGCTCCCTGAAAACTCACCTTTTCAGGGAAGCCTATCAACTACCTCCATAAACATTATCACCAAGATTCACCCCTTCCCTGGACCACTGCACTCAACAGCACTTATCTCTCCCACCCACTGACCAGCAGTTCATGCGGCAGGAGGTACTTACACCCAACAGCACTTACTCCTTCTGTGTCCTACCTTCCTTCTTCTAGACTGTAAGCTCTAATGAGCAGGGCCCTCTGATCCTTCTACTCTCCACATTTGATTTGTACTATTTAATATCTCTGTATGTCTATTTCCCATTGTACAGCGCTTCAGAATTAGTTGGCGCTATATAAATAAAGAATAATAAAAATAATAATAATAACTCTAAAGACACAACTATCAGACAAAAAATCTGGAAAATTCCACACTCACATTTTTAAGACTCTCACAGATATGTAGTTACCTGCACAGTCTCATCTTTCACTCCTGTAACATTAAGCTATCATAAACCTCAGAACTGCATTGTCCTATCATTCACTAAGAAGGCCTGCATATCAAGCACCATAATTAGGTAAAAACATGCAATGAAAACAATTAATGGTAAGCTGATTGGTTGCTGGCTATAACTGGTTCCCCACACAGATTGTCCACTTCTCTCAGTTTGTTTTTCTCTGAATCAGAGTCTTTTTCTATACAGTCAATTAAAATGGGCCATTCTGAGCCACTGGCGGACACTGACATAGTATAGAGTAGCAGGTTCCATTAACCCCTTGGATGCTAGAAAACTTTCCAGTGCATTGTTTTGCAATGCAATGGAGACCTCTCTAGAAGTCAGGGAGTTAAGTGATAACTACACCTGTTTTCTCCTCCTGCTATACTCAAGTATAGTAGCTTACCACAGTTTTGGACTTAAATTAACTTGTGCACTCACATGAGAATACACACAATTTCTTATCCCTTACAGTGGCTAGGCAAAATAATTACTTTTCACACCTAATGTTACACAGTGCTGAATTTTCTCACTTCCCTTCATTCTTTGAACAGACATTATTGATCATCAGGGAGAGGATAAACCAGGGGTACCAATCTGTATGGAGATTCTACCTGACTGTTGGGGTCCTATCCATCAATAGGCCCTGGGTCACTGTCCACTTTGTCCTATTGTTAAAATACCCCTGAACAGAAACATTTTACAACATAAAATCAATTGTTCACCATCTTCAATACAACTAAATCTAATAGTTTATAAATGAAGTTTACAAATATCTTGGTTCATTGAAAAACCAAACTTTGGTATGCTAGATAACTCAACTTTATGAGCAATTATAGCATCTCACTCAGCCGGTGAGATGGCTCAAGTTAAAGTGATAGTAATACTTAAAATGTAAGTACTGTGTAGTATCACAGTGGAGTGAAATTGTACATTGGAGCTGTTGCTACACCACCCTATGGACAGCTCTGGTCAGCTGACCATAAACCTCCATAGGATGGTGTAGCAACAGTGCCACTATATATTTTCAGGCCACTGTTATATTGCACCTAAAATTCAAGTCTGAGCTGTAATAACTTTTGAATAAAACATCTTTCAGCAGTGGGAGTACTCTTCTTTTACTCAGGGAGCTAAACCCTACAACATGTATTTTTGCACATTTTTAAGTATTACTATCCCTTTAATGCACCAGCTGTAGAATCTGTTCAAGCTGCAAGGTTGCAGGTTCTAGTCCTGGCAGGGTCAGCTCAGCCTTTCACCCTTCCGAGGTAGATAAAATGAGTCCAGGACATACTTGAAAATGAGAGACAATCCTGGTAAAATGCTTTCACAAAATAAATAAATAAAGACATTGCTGCACATTAAAGTACTGCAGATAGCAACATACAACTCTACATATATAGGAAATAATATCACGGTGCCCATGATTGCCTCCAGTGGTGCTTTGTGATACAGGCGACCTTGTTATCCTTTGGGTTGTCACTCTGGTCTAATCGCTATTCTTATAGGCCACTGGTTTCTCCACCCTCATGCTAGGCCTTATAGGCCTCAGCCTCACCATACGCCCTTGCCCTTTCGTGGTGTACCTGAGCGTTGTGCTTCTGTGTTCCAATTGCTGATTCCTGTGTATGACTCCTGGCTTCGTCTGACTTCTGTTCCGGCTTGACTCCTGGCTTCGTCTGACTACCCAATCCGGCGGGGACTCCTGGCTTTGTCTGACTTCCATTCCGGCTTGACTCCTGGCTTCGCCTGACTACCCGATCCTGCTGAGACTCCTGGCTTCGTCTGACTACCTGATCCGGCTGAGACCCCTGGCTTTGTCTGACTACCCAATCTGGCTGAGACCTCTGGCTTTGTCTGACTACCCAATCCAGCTGAGACCCCTGGCTGCATATGACCATTTCTTTCTGCTTTGGTTGCCTCTCGCTCCACTGTGCTCCTGGCTTTGGTTGACTTTGTCTGGGTAGCCTGTTGTCTCCCTAGCATTCTAGGGTTGTCACCATTGCCTGTCAGGCTCCAAGCATTCTAGGGCCTGTCCTGTTGCCTGGTTATCTCCAGAGCATTCTGGGGATTCTCGGTCCTTGTAGGTGCTCCAGCGTTCTGGGGTAGTGTCCGTGTACTATCTTCACACCTGTCTAGTGAAGGGTTGGGAAAGTGTTGTTACACTGTTCCTGTACCTGGACTAGTGAAGGTTGGGGAGGTGCTTTCGCTCCCTGTAGGTGCTCCAGCTTTCTGGGGTATTGTCTGTAGACTATCTAACCACCTGTCTAGTGAAGGGTTGGGGAAGTGCCGTTGCACTATCTCCATACCTGGTCTAGTGAAGGAGGGAGAGGTAGTCTACTTCCTTTTTATTTTTAGCTTAATAAATTTTCATTTTATTGTATCTGTACTTGTCAAGTGTCATTATTTCACAAGTCTCCCTGTGACAAATAATCAAAGATACAGAATTGTAATGGACTGAGAAAACTAAGATAACAGAAATCATAGTTAAGTCTCCAAAGCTAGAATCCAAACATCCTCCAAACCTGAAACAAAAGTCAAGAACTGACAAATCAAAAATAAAACCCAGAATGGGAGATGTACTAATACTATTCTGTGCTAAACCAGAAGCGGATATGTATTAACATAGATCTGCTGTAAAAAGACATTGTGTTTAGTTCTACTAGTCCTAACTCTAATTTATCCTTTGGAAAATTATACCCTTAACCCTTTGAGTGCCAGAGGGGTATGTAACGCATTGCTTTGCAATGCGTTGTGTACCCCTCTGCCACTCAAAGGTTTAAACCTGCTTGTACAAAAGGCAGGGCAGTGGGGAAGTGAATAAGCATTTTGGGGAGTTCCTTCCTCTGTGACTTGTTTTATGTGATGTACTTAGATGCAGAGGACAATGACATAACCTTATCCATTTCTGTGCACGTCATTGCGAGGCTTTCAGGGTGTCAACAGTGGATTGTACGTACTGATACACTAATCGATCATATGTTTCAGTGCTTACCTCTGAGTGAAGGTGAAGGAGTTGGAGGCCTCTGTGGGGTGTGTACATGACTCTCCCAGTAGAGAGTCTGGTGCAATAAAAAGAAGTGTGACAATTATGGAGCAAACCAATTACGTGGTATGGGACAAATACAATTCCCACATTGACTGAAACGTTTAACCCACTGAGTGCTAGTGATGCTTCCAATGCATTTCTTTGCAATTCAGTGAGTTAAAAGAACAAAAATTGCCTTAATGTAAATCTGTATTTGTCCCCTACAGTATGGTACAGTTGGTTTGCCCCAGATTTGCTCCAGTTCTGCTTTGTATATCAGCCTTTGAGAATGTGAGTAAAACACATAATAGCACAGTGACAAACCTATGATTATAAAAAATATAACATTTGTACAATAAGAACATGTAAAATTAGCTTTTTTTCAATTCTGCATTAAAAATCTATTGCATATGACTCAGAAAAGACCCGACCTGGGTGACCCGTAGTCCTCCATCTGTTTTGGACTACAATGCTCATTATTCTCAGCCAGGAAGATGGAAGTTGTAGTCCAACAACAATTAGGGATTGACAGTTGACAGTGACATATACACATCAACAGGAAAATAACTTGTAGTTATTGGGTGCTACAGCTTTGCGCTCTCTGATAGGTGTGATAGAGTTAAAGAGAAATTATGCCATAGGAATAAGCTGCTCTTAACTTATCCAACATATTCATTTACCAAAGTAAGTGTCCTTGAGCTGTCAGGTGTATTTATCTATATATTGTATCCTGTATATAGTGCAGTCTGTTGAAGTCTGCCTCTAGATCACATCCTCTCACATCGAACAATACGTTTTAGCAGACCTAATTGACTCTTAAGGAGAGCTAATCTTTTTCAGACTGGAAACAATTAGCAGTGGACTAAAAGGGAGATTAAAGGCAAAATAATGTTGTGTACAGATATAATTGACTGTTTTTTGAAGGACATGTACTTATGTAAACCTTTTCTTAATCAAGTTAACCCCTTAAGGTCTGGGCTATTTTCAACTTGCTGAACATTAAATTTCATGGGTAAGGATGCACTAAGCGGCAATAACTGGCCAGGGTGGCATTATGGTGGTGAAGTGGTATTGATGGCATATCAGCAGCATGCACTAAGGTTTCTTTACCATCATACCCCTGTGAATCCTCCACCAATCCGACACAATCCCCCGATATCAGCATGAATCCTCCTTGCCTTCAAAATGATTACTATTTTGTTCTACAATGTCTAATGTGCATATGGAAATGCATGTTAATGAGCTATTGATGTACTCATGATGGTGTGCCTGCATACTAATGTGGAACATCACCAGATGCACTAAGCTCCAATAGCAGCTTTTGCTGTTGGAGTTCACAGTCCCAACATCGCCAACCTCATGTTGGAGATTTTGCGATCTCCCTATAGCTCTCTATGGAGCCAGATGACAGCTTGCTGTCTCTAATGGAGAGCAGATACATCAGCTGCTATCATTTAACACTTTCAGTGCCACAGGGATGTTCATTGCATATCTTTGTGGTGTCAGAGGCTCTGTCCTGGTGGAAAGTAGAGGGTTAATTTTAAAAATAAAATCAACTGAAATTCTGTTCTCAAATATGTGTAAATGACTTCATCCTTAAAACAAAAGATTTCTCTTTACCTAGATGGGAGTGAAAATAACTGAATGTCATCTTAATGGCAGATGGATCACTATTACAGACAAAATGTCTGAGAAAGATGTACTCCTATGTGAGAGAGTCTAGTAGAATGACATGTTTATAGGGTTTCTGATAAACTTATGATCTCTCCCTTTTGAGATGGTTGCCAGGCCAGATGTCATTACTAGTGTTTCTCAAATTATCAGGAAAAATTCTAACGTAGAGTGAGAGCGACACCTCCAGTGTAAATAGCTTTATTACTGGTGCATTGGAATTCCTCATATTATTATCATAATGTATGCATGATGTCATATGGACATTAAGGGTTAGAAGCACCCAATCAGATAATATTGATGATGGCTCGTGGCATCCTGGTTCCATTCCTGCTCACATTCTTGCTGACTGCCTGCCATAGAAATCATTAAGAAATTCACACTTATTGGACTGGTAACTATATCTTTCCTTGCTATAATTCTGCAAAATTCAGAATCAAATCTTTATTTCTTCCTTATTTGAAGAAAATTAATTTTTCTTATAATTGTCTTAATCGGAATGGCCACCCAATTGTGAACAATTATAATAAGCTATATTGGCTCTATTAATTCTGAATTAAGCAGAATCCATTAATTAATTGGTAAATTGTTACATTTTGCCTGATAGATAATAAAATAGTGATAGCAGTGAGATCTATTTATCCTGTTATATATTGGTTAATATAATTTCTGTTATTTCTAGAATATTGTGTTTCTGGAAAGGTTAGAATAGCTAATATTTGATCTGGGGAATTCTTTGAATTCGGTTATTAACCCTTTAACTGCTATTTGTCTATTTAATTTGTAGTGTTTCTTTGGATTTCTTTGTATGTGTTTTAGGTCTAATATTTTTGTAAAGTGAAAGTTTCTTTTAAACTTTCACTAGACAAAAGAAGCTGCCATCTTGGGTGTGGTATCCTATCCTTATAGTGGATTAACCTTTGGAGTACCTTATAGATTTCTTTGTGCATGTACTAGGCTTAACTTTTGTAACGTTAAGGTTTCTTTAAAACTTTCACTAGACAAAAGAAGCTGCCATCAGGGCCGGATTTGCAGTAAGGCAGAGTAGGCACCTGCCTACAGATGCATCCCAAAGAGGGGCGTCTGTCATTGGGATAGGTTTTTGGCTTCCTGTTTTTATTTTTTATTAGCCTTGACAGTCACCCCTGATGCCCCCCCCCACCCCCCCGTTTGGTGTCCGCAACATGGAGAGGAGAGGTCTGCTTTAAAGTCGCCGTCGGCGCTTTAGTAATAATGTAGAGCGCTGGGAGATGACATCATCTCCCAGCACTCTGCATTACAGACCGCGTGGGAGCTCCAGCAGGTACAGCTCTAGTGCCAAAGGTGGTACATACCTCTCCTCTCCAGCGAGGTAGGAAACGGGGGTCAATATTGAAATGATGGGGGCAATGTGAGGGGCAATATTGAGATGATGGGGGCAATGTGAGGGGCAATATGGACATGATGGAGGCAATGTGAGGGCAATATAGAGATGATGGGGCAAGTTGGAGCTTATGGGGGGCAATGTGAGGGGCAATATGGAGCTGATGGGGCAAGTTGGAGCTGATGGGGGGGCAATTTGAGGGGAAATATGGAGCTGATGAATATTGTGGAGGTGTCCAGTGGAGATGGAAAAAATGGGGGGGGGGCACTTCAGAATTCTGTGCCCACAGGCTCCTGAGATGTAAATCCAGTCCTGGCTGCCATCTTGGGTATGGCACCCTATCTTAATAAGTGGATTAACTCTTGAAGTACCCTATAGGTTTTACATAATATTGCTATAGTCATGTTTATGATATATAGATATATTGCATGAAGTTTGGTATACTGTCTAGATTTATATTACTGGATTAATTCTAAGTATATTATTGGTAAAATCTGTTATTGACCATATTAAATGCAATTCATATGTTTTATTCAGGAGGTATACAATAGTTGAAATCCGTAAATAGTTAAATTATAGTGATATATCTGGGATCTTATTCCAATTAGTTTCTCTAAAATTTGCTATTGTATATGGTACAAGAATAATTGTCAGAGGACCTGGCTTAATATTAAGGTCAAGTCACATAACAATATACCTTAAACCTTAATTAGCATAGTTTATACAGTTCCTGAGGCTGAGGTATTCATATACGCTGCTGCCAACTGTAATTGTAAGGATTTATCATCCTTTTCTGTGTTACTGAGTTCAATTATTGTTATTCCATACCTCTGAATATACCCAGGTACGGTTAACCCTTTAACTGCTGGTCATAAAAATTGTCATATTGGTTTTTGAGTTATTGTTATCTATTCAGTTGGTGTTCACTTAGTTTTATCATTGTTGATTATGTTTTATATATATGGTATATTTCACTTAAATAAAGTATATATATATATTTTTGAACAAATATGAGTAATTGATTATTTAATCAATTATTTACTGTGAAGTAGTGTTTCAAAACTTAGTATTGTGTAAAATTCTCAAAATTATTTATATTGTCATTTATCTATTTATGTGAAGATATCCAACCTGATTGGTTCTCTTGTTTTAACCCCTTGCATACCTTCATCATAATTGTTTCGGCAGTGGCACTGAAAGGTTTACAAAATTGACAGACATTTCCAGCATTAACTTATCACTTAGAGAATGGCAGAGAAGTTGTGATACTTTATTGCACCTCTGCCATTCTCTCATTAATAAATGAATGCTGGCAACATCTGTTAATGTTGTAACCCGTTCAGTGCCACAGGGGTGTAAAATGAATGCCCCTAACAGTGAATGGGTTAAGGGAGCAGTGCTGTTTGTGTTGCTTGTCTTAGTGAATCGTCTAATCTCCCCCCATTGGGTAAGTGTTGTTAAACACTGGCGATGTGTAATATATGGCATAATTTACTCATCACCATCAGTTCGACAAACCTGCATGCTAATGAAATGGAAGGGAACCCAGGGCCGGATTTACATCTCAGGAGCCTGTAGGCACAGAAATTTGAAGCACCCCCCTCCTCTCCAAAAAAAAGTGCAAAAAGTTTTGATTCTGAAGCAGTCAAGCAGAAAAGGGAAATTAATTTTCTGCGCTTTTCTTCCTGATGTAAATTTTCTAGGCCGTTTTGTACTTTAGATAGCCATACTTGTTTCCAATTCAAAATGCTGTGATCCGAGTTTTCAGGCATCCCTAGTATCCAAGATTTTTTAAAAGTTTTTATTCCAAATCCTTAACCCTTTGAGTGCCAGAGTGTGGTACGCAATGCATTGCTTTGCAGTGCGTACCACTCTGGCACTCAAAGTGTTAAATAAATCTGACCCGCCTTGTGTAAACATTTGCTGTAAACCAATTACCCCAAAGCATTTTCAGTATTGTGGTGGACCGTGGATGGTGTTTGCGAACAATGGAACCAGGCTTATCATTTTAAGTCCTTTGCTACTAGCCAGACCTGAAAAGTTACTCACCACTGCAAGCCAAAACATACCCACCAGGGCTGAATTTCTACTTGCCAGGGCTAAATTTTCAATCACCATTGGCTAGTGGCGAGTGGAAATTTTGAGCCCTGAATGGAACCATCATAAATTAATATTTTACACGTCGGTGGAGGACTGGGAGACCATTAAGTATGTAGGCGACATGACAATGTCGCGGCTTTTAGCCATTTTGACCACAGCAATTTGTTGGCGACGTGAGAATAAGGTTAGCCTAATTCAAAAGGCTATAAGAACAGCAGGGAGCGGAGTGGTGAGTGGGGTGTCTCATACCCGGCGCAGCTTACCTCAAGGCCACGGGTGTGCATCGGTGCAGCTTCCTTTGACTCGCTCCCTGCAGGCTGCACTGAACGTCGGGGAGGAGGCGGGGCAGTTGTTCCGAAGTGGAGACAGCAAACTTTAAACGCCTGTATCTCTTAAACCATAGCGGTTTGAGAGATACATTTTTTTGCATATAGCTCAGCTTTTTAAGCTCTTCTAAATGCAAAAATCTTTTTTGGACATTACTAACACTTTAAGACCAGATTCCATATTTGAGGGGAGGTGGCTTACACTAGGTAAAAGGGGCGGGAGAGGGAAACTTTATCATTCAATTACTCTTGAACTACAAGTCTGACAGCACTGAAATAACACTCTCTATGGCTCAAATACTATGAAGATTAATTGGAGCTGCTTTTATTTTGAAACATTACTATCCCTTTAAGTATAATGGTTGAATAAACTCATAACTGATAGACAGAAACAGGGGTTAACCTGCCCCTATCCATGTGCACTGGAACCTTTGTTAAAAGTCAAGATCAGCCTTCACAAAGGTGTAATGATATTTATTAAAAACAATACAAGCATACAAAATTATATAAAACATAAAATCTTGATCAATGGAAATTCAAGCTATATTGAGTTAACCTCCCAAACTCTCTTCATACCTCTCTGCCAGCTCGTCAAAACCATTAAAATCAATTGTTGCAGAGATGTGCAAACAAAGGGGGAGGTGAAGGTAGCAAGACTTAATAAAACTCAAAGTACGCTCCCCCATCATATCTAAATTAATAAACAAATTTGTTTTCACTTATTAACACTTCATTTAACCATCTGTAAAACGTATCAGTTAATCACTACTATTTACCCCCAAAATGGAGACCATATAGGGTGACCACATGTCCCAGAATGCCCGGGACTGTCCCTTATTGGGGGTCTGTGTCCCGCGTCCCGGGTCATACAATATGAAGGTGTAAATTATACCCAGATTTTAGGGGAAAATAACAGAGCCTATGTATAATACACACCCTTGTTTTCCCACCCTATACCCACTAAAAATAAAATTAGTTTCTTGTCTGGTTTCCTCCCTCCACCCACCTGCACATGATCCCACCTTCCCTTCCCTGTACTCACCCCCTCTGGAGGTATCTGGGACATATGCGCAGTGGGAGGCATGCTTGCATTTGCCATTCACTTCCTGCATCTCCCTGTGAGTGTGTTAATGCAAAATAATGAAGGTCCTCACAGAGAACTACAGTAGATCCAATGTATAGACCTCTGCAGGGCCGGCGCTGCCATTAAAGCAGAACAGGCAGCTGCCTTAGGGCGCCGCAATGGAGGGGCGCCGAAAAGAGGGAAGTTGTGGTTTTTTTTTTTTTTCTTTTTCCTGCAGTGTGTCACATAGACGCCGCGAGGGAGCGCTTGGTAGTGTAAATCAGCGCTCCCTCGTAGCGTCTATGTTACACACCGCAGAGAGACCCAGGCTCTGTAGTAATACAGAGCGCTGAGAGATGACATACTCTCCCAGCGCTCTGCATTACTGAGAGCAGCGCGCGGGAGCCTCAGCTCTGTGCCGAAGGAGGCACAGAGCTCTAAGCTGTGGCACGCCGCTAGACCACCAGGGACTCAAGGTGGGGAGATGAAGGGGAATTATGGAGATGAAGAGGCATTGTGGAAGGGGAATTATGGAGATGAAGAGGCATTGTGGAAGGGGAATTATGGAGATGAAGGGGCATTGTGGAAGGGGAATTATGGAGTTGAGGGGGCATTGTGGAAGGGGCAATGTGGAGTTGAGGGGGCATTGTGGAAGGGGCAATGTGGAGTTGAGGGGGCATTGTGGAAGGGGCATTGTGGACATGAGGGGAGCATTGTGGAAGGGGCATTGTGGAGATGAAGGGGCAATGTGGAAGGGGCATTGTGGAGATGAAGGGGCAATGTGGAAGGGGCATTATGGAGAGGAAGGGAGCATTGTGGAAGGGGCATTGTGGAGGTGGGGAAAGTGTGGAGGTAAATATGTGGGCGGGGGCAGGGGATTGTGGCAAGGTCGGGGGGGGCATCAAAATGCACCTTCGCCTGTGTATACAAAAATCCTTGCACCGGCCCTGGACCTCTGTGCACTGAAACTACAGTATTGTCCTGCGAGGACCTTCAGGTCCTCAAAGGGCACTACTTTTGTCTTCAGTTAACACAGGTCCTCACAGGGGATGCAAATGCAAGCATGCCGTCCGCTGAGCAGATGTCCCAGATGCCTCTGGAGGGGGTAAGTAGAAGGAGAGGAAGGTGGGATCATATTGTGGTTGCAGAAACTGGTTTTTGAACTACCATCCATTTAAGCGATATATTTGGATGTCAACTTCAAAATACCCACTTTATTGATAAAATATTGCTACCTGGATCTCTACCACATTTAGTGATATTTTATATTGCTATATTTTTTAGTGTATGTTACACATAGCTGTTTATATATGAGATAATTACTGCTTGGAGATCTCCATAGTACTAATATCCTCCATGTGTTTTATTGTTAAAACCATTTTTTATTATTACATGGACAACTTTGCGCTTCCCTCATAGTGTGTTTTTGTATCTATCTATCTATCTATCTATCTATCTATCTATCTATCTATCTATATTTTGTGGTTTGATCTGACAGGTAGACTTCATTCCATGCATATATTATCAATCCATCTATTCTGTGGATATATCTTAACAGCGGCCATGTTTTTCTTAGTACATTGTATAGTCAAACATACAGCATACAGACAGTGTGCATGGGGATCTATGGCTACCACTGGGCAAGGGAACAAGTTTGGGGGCCAGGCAGCGTATATGGGGTTCTATGGCAACCAGTGGGCAGGGGAACAAGGCTGGGGAGCAAGTGGTAGCCACAAATCCCCATAGATGCTGCCTGACCCCCAGCCTTGTTCCCTTGGGAGTGCACAACATGTATCATGTATGATACAGAACTAAAGGGATAATTGTGTAGTGCTAGGTGTAATTTTTTTAACCCTTTGAATGCCACAGTGGTAAGCAATGCACATCCCTACTGCACTGAAACGGATAAGGGAGTGATGCTGTACATGGTACTGAAAGTGTCCTTCCCATTCCCCTAGTGACCAAGTGGGGCAGCAGAGAGGATGCTCTTAAACTTCAGAATTGTTGTAAAGCTGATGATGTGTGAGGGAAGACATCCCTTCCAAATCGACAGCACTTGGACAATCCTGTATGCTAACAGGGACATTCTCCACCACTCCCCTTGCATCCATAAATTTTATTGAATATGTTGATGTGTGTGTGTACATAAAAATGCTGAGGTGTTTCAAACACACCGACAAAATCAGATTGCCACAGCATCGACCTTTAGTGAATCTAGGCCAAGGAGTTCCCCTCTTTTTTCTCTAAAGCTATATATGGAGCAAACCTAATACTGATTATCACCCGGAGAACCCCATCCTCCATGGTGAAGCATGCTGGTAGAGGCATGATGTTGGGATGGTTTTCATTGGCAGGGACTTGGAAATTGGTCAGGGCTGAGGTCAAGTTGGCTGGAGCCAAATACAGGACAATTCTAGAAAACCTATTTCAGTCTGTAAAAATAAATAACATTAAACATAGATCCAAAGTTCCATTGGGATGATTTAAAACAAGAACTCGAATGTCTTAGAATGGCCCAGTTAAAGACCAGATCTCAATCCAATTCACAATCTGTGGCATGACTTTCATTTCTGTTCACCAATAGCCCCATCCAACCTGACAGAGCTTAAAGGGATAGTAATACTTCGTTTTAACTTTATTTTATTTTGTAGGCATTAAAAAACATGAAGAATGCTATAAGTCTTATCTCTCAAACCTTTATGGTTTATGAGATATTCACAAGCAAAGTTTCCCCCTCCCGCCCCTTTTACCTAGTGTAAGCCATCTCTTCTCAGATGTGGAATGCAGTCTATAGACCAGACAGATAACAGAAGGGGACACTCTTATTCCTTTGAAAACAATAAAAGCCCTTGCCCCCTTAACAAGCTTTTCAGGTTTTTCCCTTATCTTAATTGAAGATTGTCCCTCTCTGCAGTCTACCTGGGCACCTCCCTTCTGCACTGGCTGAACAGTGTGACATCAGTAAAAGGGGCAGGAGGGGAACACTTTGTCATTGAATTACTCTTGAACTACAACTCTGACAGAATTGAAATAACACTCTCCAAAGTCCAAATACTATGATGATTAATTAGATCTGCTTTTATTATGAAACATTACTATCCCTTTAAGCAATATTGTCAAGAAGTATGTTGTTTAAATCAAATGGTAAAAATCCCAGTTAAGTCAATTTATTCCAGGTTGAAACACAACATGTGGGGAAAGTCAAGGGGGGGTTTAATACTTATGCAAGGTACTGTATCAGGGTCATATACACCCAGGACTAGGGAAGCAATGCTGGAGCACAAAACCAGCACCACAGAGGGAAAATCAAAATTCCCATTGATTTCACCCTTTAAGGACCAGAGGGGATATCAATGCATTGCTCAGTAGTCCTTTAAGGGTAAAATTGGAATTTTAAACCCCTTGAATACTAGAGGTCTCATATTGGAGACCTCTCAAGCAGTCGAAAGGATAAAATCCCTATTTAAACTGAGACTTTTAATAATTTTTATTTGTCCCATATGATGGATTTGATTTGGTAGAAAATGACTCCATTGCATCTTAGTACACTACCTGTTACATGTCTTTTACATTCAACTATGTAAAGATCTGTGGCCTTACAATCCAAGGTCACTAAGTGTATCTGCTGTCTCCTAGGAATAGGAGATACTTTATGGCCTGTTCTGGTGACTTGTATTAAATAGACCCACTTAGGTAATGTGGACTACAATACTTATTTATAAAATCCCCTGGTGTTTGTTAGTTCTTTTGAGGGAATCATTTAAATATACACCTGAATAATTAATTATGGTGTGTCATTACAAAGATACTCTTTATATGTAAGCTACCAAAATAACATTGATTTCTGTATATTTGTCCGATGAAACAACAGGAGATGTTTTGCACGAGTTGTATAATCCTGCTAATAGGCATATCTTGTCTGTGTTACTCCCCTAAGACGAACAGAGATACAGGGTCAGAATTGTAATGTTCTCTTAGCTTGGTCAATGCTATAATTGCTCCCACTGTGGTTATGGGAAATTGTGCATGGGTAGGAAATTGCACATTTTCAGTAATGTTCTTTACTATATATGGCTGGCTACTGTGGGTGGCTAATGCTGTTTTTTTCTAAAACTGATCTGAATGTGTTATTCCTTTTAAAGAGAACTAAAACCTCATAATACCAGCTCTCCACTCATATTATTATGATCAGAACATCCAAATGGATCCTATGAATTTTTCCTTGGCTTGTTAGATAATATCAGTTAGTCCTAGATGTCATGCTCACTGAGACAGAAATTACCCTACTTAGCATGAACACAGGATCTCAGATTCAACTCACTGCACCTGCAAATGTTAACCCTTTAAGGTTGAAAAGTGTGTGCAAGTAATTGCTTCACAATGAGGGAGATCCACTAAAGGTTGATGCTGAGGCAATATGATTTTGGCGATATGTGTAAAGCACCTTCCCAGTTCGATGATTCCATGTGCACTAAACTTGGTGATGTACAAGGGGAGTGGTCCACTTGTCAAAGACATGTCGGATTGCCTTGTCAATGTGCCTTATTATAGCTTTGTTGAAGTCATGTTGTAGTCCTTCTCCATAGAGCTACCTGTATAACTGTTCCTTGCAGTGCAAGTAACATTGCAATGCAATGCCTATTTACTTTATTTTGTATCTAGATCATATAAATATTTACTTGGATTAGATATGTTACATTGTATCCTATTTGAATCTTTACTATAGATACTTCGGTGTAACATCTTTGCTGTATATATGTTAGTTTTTGGCAAGCCAGATGATGCCTGTGCAAATTTAGGTTTTAATCCACTTGTATTTGCTAACCTCTATGTGTGATCGATGGGGGTAATATATGAGTGCTGAGTTCAGCAGGGAAATCTGTTTATTTTTTTCTAATCTATTATTACCCTGTAATCAATGTAATATTGCCCCTTGTGATATTTAGACATTGCAGGCAAGCTGTACATATAAAATAATATCTATTTTCCATGTCTTATTGTGCAAAAACAAATCTTGGAAGACATCACTAATAGGGGTGGGCGAAAAGTCCATCATGTTCCCGCAAAAAAATTTACAAAAACCACATGGTTATCAGCTTATTCGGTGGAAAATCTGCTTTAAATAAAAGCAATTAAAATCTTTGCCATTTTCGACCATTGCCAGCAAGAGTACTATTAATAAAGCATCTAAAAACACTGAAGATGACAGTGAGTCACATTCCAGTGGTGGTGGCATAGTGCAAGAAGGTGTAGCAGCTCAACCAACTGCAGCATTTGTAAGTGAGCCAACAAAAACAACTGTCCTGAAAGTTGCAGCAAATGTTATGAAAAATCCTTAAAGGAAAAGTAAAAAGAATAAAGAAAAAAAAATATATATATAAAATAAAATTGATATAAAGGTCAGACGTGCAAGCACAAAACAAACAACAAAACTGCGCTCCTCCAAGCTAATTGTGAATAATGTGCCTTGTATTAGGCATGTATAAAAACAATGTTGCATAACCCCTTCATGGGTCCTGGACTGTCATGGGTTGTTATCACCTTAAGGACCCATGACTGTCCAGGACCGTCATGGCTTAAATGATAGCAGCGTCATTATCTTTTAGTTTTTCAAATAGGACTTGCATGTACTAAAATGACTGTGGAAGCAGAAAGACATTTATTTATTTATTACAGTTCCACGCCTTCATATGTACTGTATCTTTGAAAACTATAGAATGTAATACAGTATGTATTTTCTCCTGCTCATCTTATAAGAATGGTACCCTATTGGTATGGGCTGACATCCTGTAGGGAATGACAGAAGCACGAAACTACTCCTACCTGTTTTCTTTTTTAATATTGCCTACCAGAACTGAAAGGGTCATACATATTAGAGATATGAAGCAAAGGTATGCAAGACATACCATTTTAGAAAGTGGACATGCATATGCATCAAATGAGGGGTTATATGCCTTTCTACCTTTAGGCTGATGTGAACAAATTATGCCATAATTTTGATCTATAGGAAAAAAAGTATTTTTTTTTTTTTTTACTTTTTCACCACTTCAAAGGTACTAAAATCTTCGAAAACTATGGAATTTTCTACTGTATCCAGTATCTGCTGCTACCAGATTGAGAAAAATGGTACCCCATTTGTATGGGATGAAATTCTGTATTGGATGCCAGGATCACTAACCTACACCTACCACCTTTTTATTGAATTACCTGCCTGCACTAAAGTTAACATACCCATTAGACATATGAAGAAAAGGTATGCAAGGCACATCATTTTGGAAAGCAGAGATTCAACCAAATCAAATGAGGGGTCAATTGCCTTTTAACCCATCTGCTAGTGTGCACAATTATTTCTTGAATATGGTGCTATTGCATTTTTTAATCTTTGGTCACTTTAAAGATAGAAAAATCTTTCAAAACCATGGAATTTCCCAGTGTAAACAAGGCTGGGGGTCAGACTTTGTATATGGGGATCTGTGGCTATCAGGAGCAGTGGGGCCAAGCAAGGGATTCAACCAGTGTATGGGGGGGGCACTGTGACTAGCAGTGAAACCAGGCTGGGGGTCAGACCATGCATGTGTGTCTGTGCGATTACTAGTGAAGCCAGGTTTGGGTCAGACAGTGTATATGGTTTCTCTATGGCTGCCAGTGGGCAGGGTAACAAGCCTAGGGGTAGAGAGTGTATGTGGGCTATTGGTGGCTACCAGTGGGCAGGGGAACAAGGCTGGGGGAGTCAGACAGTATATGTGGGGAGTCTGTGGTTACCAGTGGGCAGGTGAGCAAGACTAGGGGGGTGGGTCAGATAGTATAAGTGAGGATCGGGAGTCAAAGTGTACATGAGGAATCTGTGACTATCAGTGGACAGGGGAAAAAGGCTGGGGTGTGTGGGGGGTATCTGTGCCTACCATGGGGCAGTGAGGGGAATATTAATTTTCATTACATTTTGTTTATTTACTTGTTTATTTTTAATACAATTTTTATTTTTCAATTCAAAATCAAATCAGACCCTGTGATGGCCTGGTGGGGCATTGGGAGTTTGGCACACCTCCTGATCTCCCCCCCCACATACACCGTCATTGCTCACCTAGCCCTCTGGTGGAGAACCCCTGTTCTACAGCATATAGATCACTCAGGGAGACTGCACTACTGAATATGTATTTCTCCTTACAGTCCACAGCTGACAGATGAACCTGAACGAACAAGCTATCCTTTTTAAAGTGATAGTAATACTTGAAACATGCACATTTAATTAAATAAATAATTTAAAAATACATTAATTTGCCGTTTTCTATCTCCCAAACCTTTATGGTTTGGGAGATATAAGTCTTCAAAGTTCCCCCTTCCCTCCCCTTGTGCTGACATCAGCTTTCAAACTTAGAGACGGAGCTCACAGTCCATAGACCGTCCTGCATCTCTTCAGCAGAGCCGTGATCGCAGCAGTTAAAGGTTTGGGAGATGGAAAACAGCACAATTAATGTATTTTTAAATTATCTATTTAATTAAATGTACCTGTTTTCAAGTATTACTATCACTTTAACAAATAGTCTAGAAATGAAAGCAGTTTAGTTATGTATTTCCTGACATTAGGGGAGTGTGGTCTTAGCGTGGTAATTAGTTTTACCCCATTGGGGCTTATGAGTACTTACCTTTATGTTAATCCCTTGTTTTTTTATTATAATGGTTAAACACTATTCAATCCCTTTTCCAGATATTAGGAGTAAATGAATGCAGCTCAAAATGAGATTAGTGGGAAACTGGAGGTGGAGATGGTGGGAATTTGCTATACTTTTGGCAGTGGAGATTTTGCCCATTATTTTGAAAGTTAAGGTCAAACTGTAAAGCTTAATCATGCAAATAAATAATCAGTTACAAATCTGCATCTAAGTGATTTATTTCACATTCCAGCACATTATACTTTTCTTTTCACTGCTCTTTACAATGGCAGACTGCTTGAAATGAACATTTTTACAAAAGCATCTGGAGGAAAACAATTATGAGTCAGTTAATTACTAGTAGAACAATTACCAGCCAGTTAAGTTTAATTTACTGACAGTCATTTCTTAGCTCATATTTTGTTTATGGACAGCCGGTTATTAAAGTACTGAATAGGACCTTTTGTTGATGAAAAGCTTGGACTTGCCGTGCTATTTTCTGTTTTAAATTAAACAAAAAAGTACAAAAACAAAGACAATTTGCTGAACTTTTACCAGTTTTATTAAAAAAAATGCAACCTGTGTTTAAATATGATGACTGTGGTGCATTTCTGCTATTTTATACATAAAGAAACTCTTGTTTAGACTCTCATTTAAGCCTTTGATTACCTGAGAGGTAGCCAGCACATCGGGGGAGATTTACTAAGAGGTGATAACGTGGAGATGACTCCAGTTTATCACTTCTCCACTTCCTATGTTATTCTGTGGAGCCTATTCACTAAGATCTCCAAAGTTGAAGAAGTCTTAGTGCATAGGCTTCTGTAAGCTGTCTGAATACTCTCTCTGAGCTACAAAGCACAAAGAATAGCAGACAGCTAGAATAATATGAAAATAGAAGATAAAGGGAAGACCCGCGCAAAATCAGGACTAGGACCGAAAACGCAGTACCGACAAGGAATAAGGCAGAGAACAAAACCGAGGACTAGCAGAGGTCAAAAGGCAGGCGGCAGACAGCAAAGCGTTAAACCGGAGCAAAGGTCAAAGGGCAGGCGGCAGACAAGGCAAAAACCGGTGACAAGCCAAAAGTCAGGGGCAGGCTGAGAGCAGGGGCAAAAATCAGAATCCAGGCCAAGGGGTCAAAACTAGGATAAGAGGCAATAGAGGCAGAGCTAGGTACACTGCTGAAGTGGACCGAGCTAGGGGACCCGACAAGTGAGCGAGGAAGTGAGCGTGTGCACTTCCTTTATAGACCCAGCAACGTCTGACGTCATGACGGCCGACGCCGCAAACCCGGAAGTAACCGGGACCCGCTTCTGCGCATGCGCGAGCCGACCGCCGAGACCGGAGCAAGGTAGGCGGAACGGAGCAGCGCCATGACAGCTACCCCCCCCCGAACGGGCGCCCTCCGGGCGGACATAGGCGCAGGTTTCTCAGGGTGAGCGCTATGGAAGTCCCGGACACACGACGGTGCATGAACGTTGGAGCTCGGTTCCCAGGAGCGGTCCTCCGGGCCATAACCTTTCCAATGGACCAGATATTCCAGTCGTCCTCTCCTGATCCTGGAATCTAGGATGTGCTGTACTTCATACTCAGCGGAACCATCCACGATGAGAGGAGGAGGATGGAAAGGCTGACGATCCGGAAATGGGCTATCCTTCCACGGCTTCAGTTGAGAGGTGTGGAAAGTAGGGTGCACTTTATAGGACTCCGGCAAGGCAAGGCGGTAGGCAACTGGATTGACCACCTCGGTGACGGTAAAAGGACCCAAGAAACGGGGGCCAAGTTTCCTTGAAGGACATGACAAGCGGATGTGGGCAGATGATAGCCATACTTTGTCACCGACTTGGTAAGAAGGACTAGCCTGGCGCCGTTTGTCGGCTTGTAGTTTGAAGGTGGCTTGTGCTTGGCAAAGAAGAGTATGTAGTTCTTGGTGTAGTTGCTGTAGAGCCAAGACGTGTTGGTTAGCGTCTGGGACGGCCGAAGCAGGTGGCATATCAGGGATGGCTACCGGGTGGTAGCCATAAGAGGCATAGAAGGGAGAAGACTGTATGGATTGATGGTGGTGGTTGTTATAGGCAAATTCCGCTTGTGGGAGGAGCTGGAACCAATTGTCCTGTAAATGGGTGGAGAAGCATCGTAGGTATTGTTCCAATGTTTGGTTAGTTCTTTCAGTTTGCCCGTTGGTTTGTGGGTGATAACCTGAAGAAAGATTGATCTTAATACATAGATTAGAGCAAAGAGCCTTCCAAAACTTAGATGTAAACTGTGATCCGCGATCAGATGTGATAGAGCACGGAAGTCCATGTAAACGAAATACTTCTT
Organism: Rhinophrynus dorsalis; assembly: GCA_037306005.1. Classification (NCBI taxonomy): domain Eukaryota; kingdom Metazoa; phylum Chordata; class Amphibia; order Anura; family Rhinophrynidae; genus Rhinophrynus; species Rhinophrynus dorsalis. The sequence goes on along the minus strand of CM074723.1, from coordinate 92,727,682 downwards.
TAAGGTACATGTCAGCAGTCTGAGTTGCAGATGGCAGGCCTTTAGTGGGTAGGAAGTGTGCCATCTTTGTAAAACGATCCACCACTACCAGTATGGTATTATGTGAACAAGACTTGGGTAGATCGACAATAAAATCCAAGGAGACTTCTATCCAAGGGCCCGAGGGCACTGGTAGGGGACGTAACAGACCATAAGGTTTGGTGCGACTACATTTAGATCTGCAACAAACGTCACAAGTCGACACGTAAAGTGTTACATCAGAGCACATGGTAGGCCACCAGAAATGTCTTTGCAGACTCTTGAGTGTTTGGGTCATACCCCCGTGTCCGGCCAAGGGAAGGTCATGGAAGTAGTGGAGAACATCCTGTCGCACAGAGTCTGGAACGTAGATAAGATCCTGTTTATACAGGAGTCCGTTGTTGAATGTCAAAGCATATTGCTGCACCAATTTAGGTGAAGGGTTGGATGCCAGACGCAATTGATTCATCAGATCACTAGAGAGGACTAAAAAGTGATGTGGTTGAAGAACAGTGTTAGGTGAAGCAGAGACAACTGAGGTAGGGCTGTACATTCTGGATAAGGCATCGGCCTTCCTGTTCTTTGATCCGGGTCGATATGTGATATGGAGAGAGAATCTAGAGAAGAACAAGGCCCATCGGGCTTGTCTGGGCCGCAGTCTCTTGGCAGAACGTAGATATTCTAGGTTACGGTGGTCCGTAAAGACAGTGACAGGAGTAGAAGTGCCCTCTAAAAGGTGTCGCCATTCCTCCAAGGCTAATTTAATGGCCAATAATTCTTTATCTCCTATATCATAATTCATCTCAGCCGGGGAGAGGCGTCTGGAGAAGTAGGCTATAGGGTGGTATTCCCCTTTTGGTCCTCCCCGTTGGGATAGGATGGCACCCGTGGCGGTATTAGAGGAGTCAACCTCAAGAAAAAAAGGCAAGGTAGTATCCGGCTGATGCAGAACGGGAGCTTGTGTGAAAGCCGTCTTAAGAGAGTCAAAAGCTTCTTGGGCCTTTGGTGACCATGTAAACCGGGAATCTGATTTAGTCAGAGCAGTCAGGGGGGTTGCAAGCCGTGAAAAATTCTTAATAAATCTTCTGTAAAAATTGGCAAAGCCGAGAAAGCGTTGTACTGCCTTCTTGTCCTTGGGGATAGGCCACTCCAGTACTGCAGAAACCTTGCGGGGATTCATCCGTACTTGACCAGGAGAGATCAGGAATCCCAGAAAGTCTATCTCCCTAGTCTCAAAAACACATTTCTCTAGTTTAGCAAAAAGATTGTGGTCACGGAGACGTTGCAAAACGGTTCTCACATGATCTCGATGGCTATGGAGAGTAGGAGAGTATATAAGGATGTCATCAAGATAAACGATGAGATACTGGTCTAGAAGATCCCGGAACACATCGTTGATAAAGTGTTGGAAGGTAGCCGGGGCGTTACAAAGCCCAAACGGCATAACCGTATACTCGTAGTGCCCGTAACGAGAACGGAAAGCTGTCTTCCATTCGTCCCCCTCTCTCACACGCACCAGATTGTAGGCTCCTCTAAGATCGATCTTCGTAAATACTTGAGCCGAGGAGACTTGTTCCAGAAGAGCCGGTATGAGCGGTAATGGGTAGCGATTTTTTACCGTAATCTTATTCAGTTCACGGTAATCGATACATGGACGAAGACCTCCATCCTTCTTGGGAACAAAGAAGATTCCTGCTCCGGCAGGTGACGTAGAAGGACGGATAAAACCGTGTTGCAGGCTCTCAGTAATGTACTCTTTGAGGTGTTGAGCTTCAGGACCGGACAAGGGGTATATGCGGCCATAGGGTATAACTGCTCCGGGAAGGAGGTCGATTGGGCAGTCGTAAGATCTATGAGGTGGTAGAGCGGCTGCTCTCTCCTTGTCAAAAACATCAGCATACTCTTTATAATGACTGGGTAAGAGAGGAGAACAAGGTAAAGGTAGCAATGGTGATCCTGTTGATAGGAGGCAATGTTCTTTGCAATAATTAGACCGGAAAGTGACAGTAGCGGAGGACCAGGTGATGGAAGGATCATGTTTGCGAAGCCAGGGGAGACCGAGTATCACTGGGTACAGTAGGGATGGCATCACGTCAAAACACACCTCTTCTCTGTGGAAGTCAGAAGTTACAAGAAGAATGGGTACGGTCTCTGTATCGATGGGTCCAGACTGAAGAGGGGTTTGGTCAGCCATATGTACCACAAGGGGGTGGTTCTTCAATCGGGTGGGAATCCCCAGTGTCCGGGCAAATTCTTGATTGATGAAGCAGCTGCTTGCTCCCGAGTCAATCATAGCGGCTACGCTGTTCCGTTGCTCGTTCCACTGCAAGGAAACGAGAATAGACATGTAAGAAGGGAAGATGGAAGAGCAGAAGTCAGGAACAGAGAATACGTATTTACTACCTGACTGAGGCCGCACAGGGCAAGTTCTCAACAGGTGTCCATCACCTCCACAGTACAGGCATAGGTTCAGGTTCCTACGGCGTTCTCTCTCTGCCCTGGAGAGAGGGCCACGGACAACTCCCAGCTGCATGGGTTCTTCAGCCTGTTGGGATGCTGCTGAGGCTGGAGGGTCTTGGGCTTGGGCTGGAACAGGACGACGAACAGTGGTTGGATAGGCCGCTTGACGTTCTCTACGTCTTTCCCTTAGGCGGCGGTCTATTTGAATGGAGAGACGGATAAGCTCTTCCAAACTAGAGGGGAGCGTTACCCGGGCTAACTCATCCTTCAGACTATCCGACAGTCCGTGACGGAATTGATCATATAACGCCGCCTCGTTCCATCGGGAATCGCAGGACAACCGGCGGAAATCCATCACATAATCTTCTACTTGTCTTCGGCCCTGGGTCAGAGAGCGCAACGTGCTTTGGGCGGTAGCAGCCCGGAACGGATCATCATATAGCGCTTCCATGGCTTGCTGGAAGGAGGACCATGATTCCAGTAAGGGGCTGTCAATATGCAGGAGGTGATGAGCCCAGGCTTGGGGTTCACCAGAAAGCAAAGTAATCGCAGTGCGAACTTTAACATACTCGGAGGCATAGGTGTAGGGATTCAGTGAAAAAAGCAATTCACAAGCGGTCACAAAGGACCGGTATTTGGAGCGGTCGCCATCGAACCGGTCTGGTAAAGGAATACGTGGCTCTACGGGATGACTAGCATCGCCGGCGGAAACCACAGGATTACTGGGCACAGGTGCGGCAGGAGGAGGAGAGGGACCGGGCTGTAGATCCTGTACCTGTTGTTGAAGGAGGGTTTGATTTGCTTGAAGATCTTGAACCGAGTGGGTCAGGGCAGAGAGGCGGCTACTTAAGGCATTTAGGGCATCAATCAAATTGGCGGGTTCCATCTTCTTGGTAGGGCTCACTTGTTCTGTAAGCTGTCTGAATACTCTCTCTGAGCTACAAAGCACAAAGAATAGCAGACAGCTAGAATAATATGAAAATAGAAGATAAAGGGAAGACCCGCGCAAAATCAGGACTAGGACCGAAAACGCAGTACCGACAAGGAATAAGGCAGAGAACAAAACCGAGGACTAGCAGAGGTCAAAAGGCAGGCGGCAGACAGCAAAGCGTTAAACCGGAGCAAAGGTCAAAGGGCAGGCGGCAGACAAGGCAAAAACCGGTGACAAGCCAAAAGTCAGGGGCAGGCTGAGAGCAGGGGCAAAAATCAGAATCCAGGCCAAGGGGTCAAAACTAGGATAAGAGGCAATAGAGGCAGAGCTAGGTACACTGCTGAAGTGGACCGAGCTAGGGGACCCGACAAGTGAGCGAGGAAGTGAGCGTGTGCACTTCCTTTATAGACCCAGCAACGTCTGACGTCATGACGGCCGACGCCGCAAACCCGGAAGTAACCGGGACCCGCTTCTGCGCATGCGCGAGCCGACCGCCGAGACCGGAGCAAGGTAGGCGGAACGGAGCAGCGCCATGACAGCTTCATAGGATAACATAGGACTTGGAGAAGTGATAAACTGGAGAAATTATCTCCACTTTATCATCTCTTTATCACTGCTTAGTGAATCTCCCCCATTGTGTTGACACAAAAAGGGTTAAGTGAATTAATACTAAATAATATCTGTTCATATAAAGGGAAACACTCTGGACCCTATGAGTAAAAGAAAAGTGGTGTAACAAAGCAAATGCCTTAGAGACTGAACTAGCCTTCAAAGGGTCTTTTAAGTCCTTGAATGCTAGATGGGAATTGATGAGTCTGCATTTGTCCCCTATGGTGCAGTTGGTTTGCTCCAGCATTTTTTCACTTTTCTTTTGTACATAGGGTCCATTCTGTATTTGAAATACACTGATGCTGATGTGCAAGACAAAACCAACTGCATCATAGCGGATAAAGAAAACTTTCTATGGATTTAATTGAGGCTTTTAACCCCTTGAACGCTAGAGGTGTCTATTACCTTATTTGAAGCAATGGCAAAGAAAAAAGGTAATCTATCTGACAAATGAATCAGTGCATAAAACACTGAAAAGTTACACATAATTCTGTAGCAATGTACTTTAATCATTCCTTCATGGCCATTTTAACCAAATGGCAAAGTGGGCAGCTGCATAGGACCAATGGTGGAAGGAGACTCCCACAGTCAAGGAAAACTCCCTATTAATTTGGGCCATACTGCACAGTTATAGCAGAGAGGTATGCCAGGCTTGGTCACCTCTCTGGCACTCAGAGGGTTAAAATGTGTAAACTGGAGTGAGTTTCACAAACCATAATAATTTTCCTTGCTTTTTTAAAGTGTTCATAAAGTCCCAGCAAAAATATTTACCATTTTGTAGTGCTTAAAAAGTTCAACTATAGGCAACAAATCCTATCTCTCAAACCGCTATGGTATGAGAGATATTCGCTTTAAAAGTATGCTGTTTCCTGCTGTCAGCTGTAAAGCTCTCAACAGGAGATCCATGTTGGCCGACACAGGAGTCTCTTCAGCAGAGCCACAATCATATTATTTAAAACAAATTACTTCATTGGAATGGTCTACAAAGTGTGCTTGTAAACCAGACACACTTTGTAGACCTTTCCAATGAAGTCATTCTTTTTAGATAATGCAATTTTGGCTCTGCTGCAGAGCTGCCAGCTGGTCCCCGGACAGTATTCCCCTGCAGTTAGCACAGTGCTGACGTCAGGGAAAGGGGAGGGGGGGTAACTTTGAATAGGAATATCTCTCAAACCATAGCGGTTTGAGAGGATTTGTTACACACTGAACTTTTTAAGCACTACAACATGATAAAGATTTTTTCTGGGACATCACTGTCCCTTTAAGAAAAAAAGAAATTCTACTGCAGTGCAAGTCCCATTATCTCCAACCAGTCATTGGCTGTTTGTGGATGATCTGAGTGCTAGTCTTCAATTGCTGGAGGTGTGAAGGTTGACTGTCCCTGAAGTAGATGATACTGATATTAATACTATTCTAGGTAGGTGATACTGATATTAATACTTTTCTAAGTAGGTGTTACTGATATTAATACTATTCTAGGTAGTTGATACTGATATTAATACCATTCTAAGGTGATACTGATATTAATATTATTCTAAGTAGGTGATATTGATATTAATACCATTCTAAGTAGGTGATACTGATATTAATACTATTCTAGGTAGGTGATACTGATATTAATACTATTCTAAGTAGGTGTTACTGATATTAATACTATTCTAGGTAGGTGATACTGATATTAATACCATTCTAAGGTGATACTGATATTAATATTATTCTAAGTAGGTGATATTGATATTAATACCATTCTAAGTAGGTGATACTGATATTAATACTATTCTAAGTAGATGTTACTTATATTAATACTATTCTAAGTAGGTGATACTGATATTAATACCATTCTAAGTAGGTGATATTGATATTAATACCATTCTAAGTAGGTGATACTGATATTAATACCATTCTAAGTAGGTGATATTGATATTAATACCATTCTAAGTAGGTGATACTGATATTAATACCATTCTAAGTAGGTGATATTGATATTAATACCATTCTAAGTAGGTGTTACTGATATTAATACTATTCTAGGTAGGTGATACTGATATTAATACTTTTCTAAGTAGGTGTTACTGATATTAATACTATTCTAGGTAGGTGATACTGATATTAATACCATTCTAAGGTGATACTGATATTAATATTATTCTAAGTAGGTGATATTGATATTAATACCATTCTAAGTAGGTGATACTGATATTAATACTATTCTAGGTAGGTGATACTGATATTAATACTATTCTAAGTAGGTGTTACTGATATTAATACTATTCTAGGTAGGTGATACTGATATTAATACCATTCTAAGGTGATACTGATATTAATATTATTCTAAGTAGGTGATATTGATATTAATACCATTCTAAGTAGGTGATACTGATATTAATACTATTCTAAGTAGATGTTACTTATATTAATACTATTCTAAGTAGGTGATACTGATATTAATACCATTCTAAGTAGGTGATATTGATATTAATACCATTCTAAGTAGGTGATACTGATATTAATACTATTTTAAGTAGGTGATATTGATATTAATACTATTCTACGTAGGTGATATTGTCTGCTATTAATACTATTCTAGGTAGGTGAAACTGATGTTAATACTGTAGGTGTTACTGGCATTAAAACTATTCTACATAGGTGTTACTTATATTAAAACTATTCTACATAGGTGTTACTGATATTAAAACTATGCCAGTAACAGTAAAGGAATGTATTGGAGTGTTTTTTTTAACGTACATTTTTAAAAAGTCTTTCCGTGCCTACCTGGAAAGAGCATCAAGATGAGTATGGAATTTACAGGGAGGTAGAAGACCTCCTAAACATTAACTAGCATTTGGAAAGATTATCCCTTTGAGTGCCAGAGGGGTATGCAATGTATGTCTTCATAATGTGTTGCATAGCCCTCTGGCATTCAAAGGGTTAATAAGAAGAATAAAGAAGAATTATGAGGTGTTGAGACAGGGATGGTGTCATCCTGGGGTGAGCTAACTACACCACAGGGACAAGTATAATTCCCCATCTTACCATGGATTTAAAAGGGTCTTTTAACCCCTTGAATGCTTGAGAGATATTAAACACATTGCAAAGCAATGTAACCAATCTCTCTTTTGCATGTAATAGACTAAAAGCCCAATTTAAGTCAATGGGGCTTTATACTTGTCCCCTGTGGTTTAGTCGGTTTTCCCCAGATTTACTCAATTTTCTTTGTGTATATGGTTCTTAGTCAATAACCCTAAGCAATCAAGAGAACTGGTTATCACATCTTCACAATACATTGGAGTAGTCTCCAGCATCCAAGAAGTTTAAGTAAGAGCTACATGAAAATACTTTGCTATTACAAATGTATCACTGGTATAACTAAGGGTTATATATTTATTGCAATGTCTTCCATTAAACCAAATGGACTAAAAAGTATTTGAAAGATTTGTGAGCATATAAATAGTGATGAGCGAGCATGCTCGGCCGAAGCTCGGTTTGGCTCGAGCATCGCTCTGCTCGGCACATGGCGGTACTCGTACGAGTACCGCATGTGCTCGCCCGCCATGTTCGGGTCTCCTCCCCGCACGTTTCGCGGCTGCTGCGCAGCCAATAAACGTGCTGGGAGGCTCTGACATCAGTGTAATGCCAGCAACCATGTTGGCTGCTGGCATTACACTGATTGGCTGGCCAGAACCCGTGATCGGGTGCTGTATAGCACCTGACCAGCGAGTTCGGCTCAGTCTTAGCCAGGGAGAGATGAGGATAGGAAGGGAAAGTCAGTGTAGGGAGAAGAAAAGTGTTGGAACAACATATAAAGACCCAAAAGTCCTTTTTAGGACTGTTGTATGTGGGGGCAGCAGTTATATTTTGTTTGGGGGGGCACAGATTTAAAAAAAAAACGTCACATATTCCGTTCACTGTGCCTAGCCGCAGATTAGCAGCACATTCTGTTTAGTGTGCAAAGTTGCAGATTAGCAGCACATTCTGTTTAGTGTGCAAAGTTGCAGATTAGTAGCACAATCTGTTTAGTGTGCAAGTTGCAGATTAGCAGCACATTCTGTTTAGTGTGGAAAGTGTAAAAAATAAACGTCACATATTCCGTTCACTGTGCCTAGCCGCAGATTAGCAGCACATTCTGTTTAGTGTGCAAAGATTCAGATTAGCAGCACATTCTGTTTAGTGTGGAAAGTGTAAAAAATAAATGTCACATATTCCTTTCACTGTGCCTAGCCGCAGATTAGCAGCACATTCTGTTTAGTGTGCAAAGTTGCAGATTAGCAGCACATTCTGTTTAGTGTGGAAAGTGTAAAAAATAAACGTCACATATTCCTTTCACTGTGCCTAGCCGCAGATTAGCAGCACATTCTGTTTAGTGTGCAAAGTTGCAGATTAGCAGCACATTCTGTTTAGTGTGCAAAGTGTAAAAAATAAACGTCACATATTCCGTTCACTGTGCCTAGCCGCAGATTAGCAGCACATTCTGTTTAGTGTGCAAAGTTGCAGATTAGCAGCACATTCTGTTTAGTGTGGAAAGTGTAAAAAATAAACGTCACATATTCCGTTCACTGTGCCTAGCCACAGATTAGCAGCACATTCTGTTTAGTGTGCAAAGTTGCAGATTAGCAGCACATTCTGTTTAGTGTGGAAAGTGTAAAAAATAAACGTCACATATTCCTTTCACTGTGCCTAGCCGCAGATTAGCAGCACATTCTGTTTAGTGTGCAAAGTTGCAGATTAGCAGCACATTCTGTTTAGTGTGGAAAGTGTAAAAAATAAACGTCACATATTCCTTTCACTGTGCCTAGCCGCAGATTAGCAGCACATTCTGTTTAGTGTGCAAAGTTGCAGATTAGCAGCACATTCTGTTTAGTGTGCAAAGTGTAAAAAATAAACGTCACATATTCCGTTCACTGTGCCTAGCCGCAGATTAGCAGCACATTCTGTTTAGTGTGCAAAGTTGCAGATTAGCAGCACATTCTGTTTAGTGTGGAAAGTGTAAAAAATAAACGTCACATATTCCGTTCACTGTGCCTAGACGCAGATTAGCAGCACATTCTGTTTAGTGTGCAAAGTTGCAGATTAGCAGCACATTCTGTTTAGTGTGCAAAGTGTAAAAAATAAACGTCACATATTCCGTTCACTGTGCCTAGCCGCAGATTAGCAGCACATTCTGTTTAGTGTGCAAAGTTGCAGATTAGCAGCACATTCTGTTTAGTGTGGAAAGTGTAAAAAATAAACGTCACATATTCCTTTCACTGTGCCTAGCCGCAGATTAGCAGCACATTCTGTTTAGTGTGCAAAGTTGCAGATTAGCAGCACATTCTGTTTAGTGTGCAAAGTGTAAAAAATAAACGTCACATATTCCGTTCACTGTGCCTAGCCGCAGATTAGCAGCACATTCTGTTTAGTGTGCAAAGTTGCAGATTAGCAGCACATTCTGTTTAGTGTGCAAAGTGTAAAAAATAAACGTCACATATTGCTTTCACTGTGCCTAGCCGCAGATTAGCAGCACATTCTGTTTAGTGTGCAAAGTTGCAGATTAGCAGCACATTCTGTTTAGTGTGGAAAGTGTAAAAAATAAACGTCACATATTCCTTTCACTGTGCCTAGCCGCAGATTAGCAGCACATTCTGTTTAGTGTGGAAAGTGTAAAAAATAAACGTCACATATTCCTTTCACTGTGCCTAGCCGCAGATTAGCAGCACATTCTGTTTAGTGTGCAAAGTTGCAGATTAGCAGCACATTCTGTTTAGTGTGCAAAGTGTAAAAAATAAACGTCACATATTCCTTTCACTGTGCCTAGCCGCAGATTAGCAGCACATTCTGTTTAGTGTGCAAAGTTGCAGATTAGCAGCACATTCTGTTTAGTGTGCAAAGTGTAAAAAATAAACGTCACATATTCCTTTCACTGTGCCTAGCCGCAGATTAGCAGCACATTCTGTTTAGTGTGCAAAGTGTAAAAAATAAACGTCACATATTCCTTTCACTGTGCCTAGCCGCAGATTAGCAGCACATTCTGTTTAGTGTGCAAAGTTGCAGATTAGCAGCACATTCTGTTTAGTGTGCAAAGTTGCAGATTAGCAGCACATATTCCGTGTAATATGAAGAAGGCGGGTAAAAAGGGACGGGGAAGTGGACGTGATCCTGATAGTTCAGGGCGCGGGTCAGGACGCGTAGAAACTGTGCCTGGTGCCAGAGCACAAGAAAGAAAGACATCCACCATACCTAGCTTCATGTCTCAGTTTACAGGGCGTCGCAGGACATCACTCTCGAGGTCAGACCACTGCGAATAGGTGGTCGGTTGGATTTCAGGTGATACTGCTTCCAGTCGGTTAAGCACCACCCTGTCTTCCACCAAGTCCACTCTCAGTAGCCAAGAGTCTGGTCAACATAATCCTCACCCTGATCATCCTTCCTCCCACCATAGAGGGTCTGGCCAAAGAAGTGATCCCACACTGGGATATAGTGAGGAGCTCGTCTCATCACCAATCCTTCATTTGAACCTCTCTCCAAGCACGCTTGCAGAGGAGCATGAAATCTTGTGCCCTGATTCACAACCTCTAGAGGGTACCCAATCACAAGAAGATGACAGAGGGGAACGGCATTTAAGGTCAAAGGAAGTGGATGATGATGATGAGACACAGTTGCCATCAAATCAACCACTATTACTGTCTCAAGACCTTGATGAGGAGGATGATACACAGTTGTCAATGACTGAGTATGTGGTGGGATCAAGAAATGAGGAGGATGATCAGAGTGAGGAAGTGGAGGAGAACTTGGTGGACGATGAGGTGACTGACCCCACCTGGGAAGGTGGAGAGCCGAGCGATGACAGCAGTCCTGAGGGTGAGCCATCTGCAGCACCGCAACAGGCTGGAAGAGGCAGTGGTGTGGCTAAAGAAAGAAGGCGGACCGCACCAAACCGGCCCGCAAATGTTCCACGGAGCAACCCCTTGCGTAAATCTCCCTTGCCAAGGGCTAGGTGTTCCGCGGTATGGCGTTTTTTTAAGGAAAGTGCAGATGACAAAAGAATTGTAGTTTGCAACCTGTGCCACACCAGAATGAGCCGAGGCATGAACACTAGCAACCTCACCACCACCAGCATGATCCGACACATGGCATCCAAGCACCGTAATAAGTGGGAGGAACGCCCGGATCGCCAATCTGTGTCTGCAGGCCACACCACTGCCTCCTCTTCCCCTGTTTTCGGTGCCGGCCAATCGCCTGTCGAAGGCGCAGGCCCGCATACATCCCGCCCTGCACCTGTACCATCTGAAGCACCATCAGCGACCACATCCACTTCCCTGTCCCAGCGCAGCGTCCAAATGTCGTTACCCCAGGCATTTGAGCGCAAGCGAAAATACCCAGCCACCCACCCACAAGCCATAGCACTAACCTCACACCTTTCCAAATTACTGGCCATCGAAATGCTGCCATTTAGGCTTGTGGAGACTGAGTCCTTCCGCAGCCTGATGGCAGCAGCTGTCCCTCGGTACGCAGTCCCCAGCCGCCACTACTTTTCCCGGTGTGCCGTCCCCACCTTACACCACCATGTGTCCCGTAACATCACCCGTGCCCTGACCAACGCAGTTACTGGGAAGGTCCACTTAACGACTGACACATGGACAAGTGCTTGTGGCCAGGGACGCTACATTTCCCTGACGGCACACTGGGTGAATGTCGTGGAGGCTGGGAGCGACTCAGACCCTGGGATGGCACAGGTGCTACCCACGCCGAGGATTGCGGGCCCTACCTCCATCAGGGTTTCCGCCAGCACCTACGTTATTGGCTCCTCCTCCTCCGTTTCCACCTCCGAATTCTCTGCGCGCAGCGCCACTCACCCATCAGCCGGTAGCTGGAAGCAGTGTAGCACTGCAGTGGGGAAGCGTCAACAGGCCGTGCTGAAGCTGATCTGCCTTGGGGACAAACAGCACACGGCCTCAGAGCTGTTGCAGGGGATTAGTCACCAGACCGAGCAGTGGCTCTCGCCACTCAACCTGCAACCAGGCATTGTTGTGTGTGATAATGGGCGTAACTTGGTGGCGGCTTTGGAGCTCGGCAAGCTCACACACGTACCATGCCTAGCGCATGTATTTAATTTAGTGGTTCAGCGATTTCTAAAAACCTACCCCAATTTGCATGATCTCTTGACCAAGGTGCGCCGCGTGTGTGCACATTTCCGTAAGTCATCAACAGCTTCAGCCGGCCTGTTGAAGCTGCAGCAGCGCTTACAATTGCCAGTTCACCGGCTGCTGTGTGACGTGAGCACGCGCTGGAACTCCACCTTCCACATGTTGTCCCGGCTTTGTGAGCAGCAGAGGGCAGTAGTGGAGTACCAGCTGTTACACGGTCGTCGCCTCTCCGTTCAACTTCCTCTAATCAGAGGTGAGGAGTGGGAATGGATGTCAGACCTCTGTGATGTTTTACGCAATTTTGAGGAATCGACACAGATGGTGAGCGGCGATAACGCTATTATCAGTGTAACCATCCCACTTCTGTGTCTACTGAAACGCTCGCTGCTCACAATTAAAACCGACGCTTTGCATGTGGAAGAGGTGGAAATGCGGGAGGAAGAGCTTACACAAGGTGATAGCCAGAGCACCCTCACTTCGTCTTCTCAGCGACAATTGGAGGAGGCGGAGGAGGAGGAGGAGGAGGAGGAAGACACGGTTGCCTCCGCTACAGAGGGTAGCCATGGAACTTTAGTTCCATCTCTTCAGCGTGGGTGGGCAGAAGAGGAGGAAGAGGATGAGGAGATTGAGAGTCATCCTCCTGGTGAGGACAGCGAAATCTTGCCTGTTGGTACTCTGGCACACATGGCTGACTTTATGTTAGGCTGCCTTTCCCGTGACCCACGCGTTATACACATTTTAGACAACACGGATTACTGGGTGTTCACCCTTCTGGACCCCCGCTACAAAGAGAATTTCTCATCTCTCATTCCTCCGGTGGAGAGGACAAGCAAAATGGTGCAATACCAGAAGGTTCTTGTTGAAAAATTGCTCCAAAATTTTCCATCTGACAACGCTGGCGGCAGAGTACGTGCTACCTTGGCCAACCGAGAAGGGGAGAAAAGGGGAGCACACAGCAGTTCCGACAAAGGCAGGGCAACACTCTCCAAGGCGTGGGACACCTTCATGACACCCCGCCAGCACCCTCACCCTGATGCGCAGCCTAGTGTCACAAGGAGGGAAAAGTTTTGGAAGATGGTGAAGGAGTACGTAGCAGACCGTGTCAGCGTCCTCAATGATCCCTCTGTGCCTTACAACTACTGGGTGTCCAAGCTGGACACGTGGTATGAACTGGCACTCTACGCCTTGGAGGTGCTGGCCTGCCCTGCCGCCAGCGTTCTGTCTGAGCGGGTATTTAGTGCTGCTGGTGGCATCATAACAGATAAGCGTATCCGCCTTTCCACCGAAAATGCTGATAGGTTGACACTTATAAAAATGAACAAGGCCTCGATTTCCCCTGACTTCTCCACTCCACTGGAGGAAAGCCCCGGGTGAACATAAAGTGACTTTATATATGTTATTTACAATGATGGGGATACTCTGTATTCCCATTCACCCCTTCCACCCAAAAAACGGGTATATGGTTGAATCTCTTCCATATACCCTGTGATATAATTTTTATATAGGGCCAGCTCACCAGCGGGCCCTGTGATATAATTTTTATATAGGGCCAGCTCACCAGCGGGCCCTGTTTGACAACTTTTTGTATAGGTCAGCTCACCAGCGGGCCTTCTTATATAATGTTTTATTGGGTCAGCTCTCTAGCGGGCCCTCTCATATAATGTTTTATAGCGTCAGCTCACTAGCGGGCCTTCGCATATAATGTTTAGGATGGTCAGCTCCGCAGCAGACCCTCACCCATAATGTTTTAGATGGTCGGCTCAGCGCACGTTTCCCTCTTAATCATGGCCCCAGTTCAGAAAAATCGAGGACATTTTTTGCAGAATTTGCCTCTGCGCACGTTTCCCTCTTAATCATGACCCCAGTTCAGAAAAATAGAGGACATTTTTTGCAGAATTTGCCTCTGCGCACGTTTCCCTTTTAATCATGGCCCCAGTTCAGAAAAATCGAGGAAATTTTTTGCAAAATTTGCCTCTGCGCACGTTTCCCTCTTAATCATGGCCCCAGTTCCGAAAAATCGATGAAATTTTTTGCAGAATTTGCAGATGATATACAAGTAAATATACAGCAAATACTGTTTGGTAACAATTTTTCGCCTAAAGTCGTTTTTATCTTCCTTTTTGTGTGTTTTACGGTCAGTCTGTAAAAATGGCGTACTCCGGGCGAAACATCGTTCCCAGCAGCGACGTTGGAGTCCAAGATGCATCCAGACATCCTCCCTATGCTGTCCCTGAACCATTTCTGTGGTGTTTCCATCATTTTCTGCCCTTTTCCTATGGACCAGGCACCCTCCCCTCATCAGAGCAGGGGGTGCCTGGTGTAATGCTCGAGTCCTCCCATTGACTTCAATGGGGCTCGGGTGCTCGGCTGAGCACTCGAGCCTCCGGGGGTGCTCGGCCAGAGCACCCGAACACCCGAGCATCGGGGTGCTCGATCATCACTACATATAAACACTATAAAATATATAATATTTTTTCCTAATCACAGTTTGTCTAAACATTTTAAAGGGTTAGTAATGTCAAAAAAGTTTTTTGCATTTAGAAGAGCTTAAAAAGTTGAGCTAAATGCAAAAAACAGTATCTCTCAAACCATTATGGTTTGAGAGATACAGGCATTTAAAGTTCATTGTCTGTAAAGCTGTCAGCAGGAGATCCGTGTCCGTTGATATGGAGGCTCTGCAGCAGAGCCATAATCGCGTTATTGACAATGAATCCCTTCACTGGAATGGTCTAAAACGTGTGCTTGCAAACTAGGCACACATTTTAGACCATTCCAATGAAGGGATTCGTTGTCAATAACGAGATTACGGCTCTGCTGCAGAGCCTCCGTGTCAACGGACACGGATCTCCTGCTGACAGCTTTACAGATGTCAGCAGGAGACATCGAACTTTAAATGTCTGTATCTCTCAAACCATAACGGTTTGAGAGATACTGTTTTTTGCATTTAGTTCAACTTTTTAAGCTCTTCTAAACACAAAAAACTTTTTTTTTTTTTACATTACTAACCCTTTAAAGAAACACACTTATGGAAATTAATAAATGGAAGTTAATAAAAATGGGGAAGATGCAAGTACAGAAAATGAATAGATGAAAAAATAGATTTTTGAATAATAATTATTATAATGATAGTTGCTGTCATCCCTGACACAGGTCCAGTGCATGTTCCTGGCATTGTTGTCCAGCTTGTGGCATGTGACCTGCCAAAGACAGTGGTGAAAATAGGGCATTGTAACATTTACCCTTTGATGCAGCAGGATGCAACTTTCTGGTAAACAGCAATTTTCATCAGGGAGTTCCAGTAGTGAAGGTACATGTGACTGCCTATATGGCTGCTGTACAGTCCATTCAGAAGTGACTAGATTGTTATGATGCTCATCATAACTATATAATCCCTGACAGGTCTACATGAATGTTCACCAGTTCTTACTGACCTACGTCCAAATGAGTCAACCCTCTCCGATACAGTGTACATCCAATTGCAGGGGGAGCACCAGTAATTACACTCCAGTTACTTTAGGCCTTATAAGCCATGCTTAGCACATTTTGGATACTTTATAGGCCATATGTTCAAAGAAGTAGTGAAATAGCTTTTGTCATTTGTAACGACTTTTCAAAGTACAGTGTCATTGGGCTCATTAATATTTTCAGAGAGTGTCGGTTGTGATCAGAAATATGTTGTTTTTCCTGACTGAAACTGTCGTATGTAACAACAAAAATGTCTTAAAAATGGCTTAACTAATGACAAAAATGTCTTAACTAAAAACAAAAATTCTCACATTCAGAAGTTCACATTCTCTCCACTTTTTTATTAACACACACATTTTGTCTTTTGCAAATTTTCTTTTCCTCTATACGACACTGGAGAAGAATTTAGCCACGCCTTTGCTCCACCCCTTTGCCCCGCCCCTTTGTCCATCAATTCTGGAGTTGTGTCGTACACAACAGACATTACTGTTTTTTTGTTGTATACTCTATAGAAAATATGTCGTTCATGCATACAATTACTTATTTTTGTCTTTCATAAGACTTTTTTTTGTCGTTATCACTTTGAACATATGGCCCTATGGCCCTATACATATTGGGTATCGGTTTACTCTGGAGATGTGTGACATTCATATTTTATCCCTTTGAGTGCCAGAGGGGTACACAAACTCATGCTTTGCAATGCATTACGTACCCCCCTGGCACTCAAAGGGTTAAACTTTTTTGTTCGTTACACTAGGCTTGTATAAGATGTTTTGCTGTAAATTGTGACTTTTGCAAGTTTTGAAAAAAAAAATCTGTTTTCTGTTATTTTATAGTTTGGTATAAGATATCAGGCGGCAGTAAATTCTCTAGGGTATCTACAATATAGAAATGTATACGTTTACATGTTTTTTCCCTCATACTGGGGTAGTTAAGCCTTCTAATTCTGTTTAATTTATTTTGGTTGTCTCCATGAAAATGTTAATAATAAATTGTGTTTCATGCAGTTATCAATCTGAGTGCCTCAGAGAGAAGTGTGTTTCTGTGCCTGTACATGTTACGTATCAGTGTACATTCATATAAGCAATATGTGACTTTAATATATGTTTTTGAAGCATTTCTCAAAACCCTTACTTTAACAAAATGTTCTTGCTTGTTACAATTTGTGTATAAGAAACTTCATCCATTTTCTGATTCTTTAGGTGGACTACTTTCAGGAAATATATGCTTTTATATGGCTATTGAGTTGTTTTGTATTTTTGTGCTCCTATTAATCTGGGGTCTGTGTGGGCCATGCATGTAGTAAAATCATGAATATTTGCTATATGTGTACTTAAGGAGATGCAGGGCTTTGAAAAATAATTTACATTCTCACAATAAACTTTTCAACATTTTTGTATTTTTTTACAACATATCTGGTAACACGATGTAAAATTTACTTCAAGAAATGGACCATGAAAACTGAATTTGTTCTGAAAAAAACCTACATTTTTATATAGTTTTCTATATGTAACTAGAAAAATACTTGGAATCATTCAAAAATAGATGAAAAGCAAAATGCTGACAATGTGTCAAAACCTCGAAGATAAAAGAGTATTAGATTATAGTGCTTATTCTCATGAAATATCCTGCACATCAAAACATCTGTGGCAAGTATGATTGAAATTTCCAAGCAGCTAACACTGTAACAGTAGCTTCAAGGTTTACCGCTATACATCATCTCAATTACTTCTATATATAAATATTTCTGCATACATTTATCTGGGCATTTTCACTTCTTCACCTTTGTTAGATTACTTCCATCAAATCATCTTTATCATTATCACCTTGGATGTATCCAACACTTCATAACTGATTTATCAATGGCATTCAGTTTTGAATGCTTTTTCTAATTCAATCCAAGGCTTCTAAATATGCCTCCATTTTAAAATAGTGCACCTCTAGCCTCACAGAGGTACTAAAGCTCAGTATTTTACTAGTAAAATCAGTTACTTCCACTCTGAAGTTAGTAGCATTATAAACTTGCATGCGCAGTAGAGAGTGCTCGAACGCGCGCAGTCTTCACTGAGCATGACAGCTTCTGACAAACATCCTAGCGAATTATTATATAGGATGTAGCTGAACTCCAAATGCACTAAGCTCCAGTAGCTGCTTCTGCTGCAGGAGCTCACAGTCCAAACATCAATCTGAGTTTGCCAATGTTGGGATCTTCCTATAGCTCACTATGAAGCCAAAGGACAATTAGCTGTCTCTAAAGAGCAAAGACAGTAGTTTCCCTCCCTTAACCCTTCTAGTGCCATAAGGATGTGGATTGCATACCCCTGTGCACTGAAAGGGTTCCAAAATAAGAGAATGGCAGAGTAGCTATCTATCACTACTTTCCTGCCCTTCTATACTGACTGAACCAGCTGAGTGGGATATCTGTTGATTAGCTGATTCAGGTAAACACAGTACTTGCAAGATACTCTGCAACTGAGTGCCTTGTCAGTCTCACAAGAAGGGGAGAGAAAAAAAAGAGACTAATTAGCCACTAATTGTAGTACTGCTCACTTCCATTCACCTCTTCTCTCATTCCCATTTGCCCCTTCCCTCCCTCCCATTCGCCTTCCTCTGTACACTCAACAGCACTGACTGTGGAGAATGGAGATACACAGGAATGCCACTGCTTAAAGTGTAAAAGTGTATTTAAAGGGATAGTAACACTTAATGTGTAAAAAATTATATATTGTTGGGTGTATCTTCCAGGGTACAACAAGGGTACTTCCACTGCTGAAAGGTGTTTTATTGAAAAGTTATTGTTCAAACTTGAATTTTTAGGGGTGCAATATATCAGTGGCCTGAGATCATCCTATGGAAAGTTCTAGTCGACTGACCATAACCTTTCATAGGATGGTGTAGCAACAGCGTCACAGTAAATTTCCAGGCCACTGATATACTGCATCTAGAAAAATGTGAGTTTGAACTGCAATACCTTTTCAATAAAACACCTCTCAGCAGTGGGAGTACCATTGTTGTTCTTAGAAGGATAAACCTAACAATATACATATATTTCAAGTGTTACTATCCCTTTAATATATTGCATTCATTAAATAATTAAAAATGCAAGATTATAACATGAACAATAAGACACTATACAAGATCTATACAAGAGTATTGTCCCCCTGCCTATTTCCTCAGGAGCAAAGTTTTACAGGTTAGTGCACATGCACAATATTTATCAGGACTAACAACCCAAGAAGACCAGAGAAGGTGGAGCTGTTTGCTCACTTTGCTGAAAGTTTCCTCATTCTCTGCCTAGCTCCTGTTTGGAGATCCAATGTTTTATTACCTTGTTCAATTAGGAAAGGGGAACAATGGAGCTGGAGTCATGACATCTTCTGAAGATCAGTAAGAAGATTCAGAGTATGCCAGTCTGTCAACCAGGATGGGGAGGCAGTTGTGAATGCACAGAAGTCAGCCAGCTATGGGTTAATAGACGAGCTGTGCCTGCATTCACATTATTGTATGCAAACATGCATACATGTGTTGCTGCACTTGTTTATACACAGTGAGGTTGATGTAATAAAAAAAGTGGCGCAAACCAAGAGCAGATTAGGAAACAATAGTTGGAGACTTGTAGAATTAAATGGGTTAAAAGCCCCATTTAAATGCATGGGGCATTTTTATTCATTGCCTATAGTTCAGATAGTTTACACCCATCTCAATAGGTACACCATTAAAGTGATAGTAATGTTTCATTTTAAAAGCAGCTCTAATTAATCATCATAGTATTTGGACTTTGGAGAGTGTTATTTCAATTCTGTCAGAGTTGTAGTTCCAGAGTAATTCAATGACAAAGTATCCCCCTCCCACCCCTTTTACTGATAACACTGCTCAGCCAGATCAGAAGGGAGGTGCCCAGGTAGACTGCTGAGAGGGACAATCTTCAATTAAGATAAGGGAAAAACCTGAAAAGCTTGTCAAGAGGGGCAGGAATTTCATTGTTGTAATAGGAAGAACAGTGTCCCCTTCTGTTATCTGTCTGGTCTATGGACTGCATTCCACATTTGAGAAGAGATGGCTTACACTAGGTAAAAGGGGCGGGAGGGGAAACTTTGCTTGTGAATATCTCTTAAACCATAAAGGTTTGAGAGATAAGACTTATATCGTTCTTCATGTTTTTTAACGCCTACAAAATAAAATAGGGATAAAACGAAGTATTACTATCCCTTTAATGCAACAAGTCACTCCTGAGGAAATGGTAAGGGGTCCAAGAAACTCATAGAGAGTCTTATGGATCGTTTTATCTTCTTGCTTTTATTTCTTATTTTAATGCATGTAATATATTAAAGGGATAGTGACACTTAATAAGCAAAAATCTATTTATTGTAGGGTTTAACCTCCTGAGAAAAACAAGGGTACTCCCACTGCTAAGAGGTGTTTTATTCAAATGTTATTGCAGCTCAAACTTGAATTGTTTAGGTGCAGTATCACAGTGGCCTGAAATGTTACAGTGGTGCTGCTGCTACACCATCCTATGGACAGCTCTGGTCAGTTGACTACAAACCTCCATATGATGGTGTAGCATCAGTGCCACTGTTGAATTTCAGGCCACTGTGATACTACATCTAAAAAATGCAGGTTTGAGCTGTAATACCTTTTGAATCAAACTTCTCTCAGCAGTGGGATTATCCTTGTTTTACTAAGGAGGATAAACTACATTATATAGAATTTTATATATTGTGTTACTATCCCTTTAAATACACTATTTCACTTTAAACAGTAGTTCCTGTATATCTCCATTCTTCATAGTCAGTGCAGATTAGGGTACAGGGCAAGGCAAATGGGAGTGAGGGAGGGAAGAGGCGGTTGGGAGTGAGGGAGGGAAGAGGCAAATGGGAGTGAGGGAAGAGGCCAATGGGAGTGTTAAATACTCTTTTTTCTCTCAGTTGCAGAGTGCCTTGTGAGTCCTGAAGTCTGAATGGATCCTCTCCACTGCTCCCACTGGGCAAGTGAAGAAACAGAGGATGCACTCAGATTTCAGGGTTGTTGAATTACTTGCAATGTGGAAGGGAGGGCATCCCTTATACATCTCCAGCAGTTCAACAACCTTTCTTGGGAATTATTAAATTCCCCCTCCCCTTAATTCATACTGCAAATGGTTAAATGTGTCTGCATCACCAAGGAGATGTGCTCACCACAAATCTCCAGACACTCGTAGCCTTGGCATCACCCCTTAGTGCATCTTCCCCCCTGGAGTTTTTCTATTTGGAAAGATTAAATAGCCCTGGTTAACTCATTTTTAGAAATATATAGTGATATCCTAATTGAAAGCACAGCATCCCCCACAAACTTAGTATAATAAAAAAAAATGTGCCTAGCACAATTGCCATATATCTCCTGAGTACAGTGATACCATGTGCATGCATTTGACTTTCACATAATCCAGATAGCTAATATTACCTCTGCGTATAATTATTTTTATCACTGTAACTGAAATGAATAAAACAAAGCTCTCACGAGCAGGGCCCTCTTGCCATTTGTTTCACCTTGTGCTTGTTTGTTACATTGTTTTGTTTGTATATTCTCAAGAAATATGTTGGCAATTCATGAAAAAAAGATATTAATAGATAATAACTTTACAATATCTAACTGCCTAAAAGCAGCAAAATAATTCAGTAAAAGCATATTTTCTTTGAGAGAATGCCTACCAGAAAATATAAAACTGTCTGATACAAGGGGGGGGTTATGCACTAAGGTGTGATAAAGAGGTGATAAAGCGGAGATAACTTCTCCAGTGATATCACTTCTTCATGTCCTATGTTACTATGGAGCCAATGCACTAAGATCACCAAAGCTGTAGAAATCTTAGTGCATTAGCTCCATAGAATAACATAGGACATGGAGAAGTGATCTCACTGGAGACGTCACCTCTGCTTTATCACCTCTTTATCATGTTTTACCAATGTTTTCATCTATCAGAAAGTTGAGATGGAATAAAAGATAATACAAAACAACCTGTGGTGGTTAGGTTTTCTCACTGATGTATGTATATGCATGTATATTTATATGGGGGGAAAGTCCTGCTCTTTTAGAAGGAATTTTTTTGTAGAAAAACATAACTTGTCCCTTTTTCTGCTGAAATACCCACATGTAGAAAATACATACATTTCCACCTTTTTGCTGTTGTGAATGATGTGAATGATGATATTTCTATGCCTTTACCCATGATAGTAACCACCTGTTTTAAAAGTCTGGCACATCGATTCTTGAAAAATAACTGTGACTTGGGATATGTTAGTGGGGCTCAACACATGACATTAGTTCTTTAAAACCTCTGTTCTCAACAAAATAATAGGGCAGCATGTCAACCTCCCATATTTTGACAAATTTGTCATTCCACTTAACATTTGCATTATTTTTGTGTGGGTTGGCAATTCATAAAATAACTATGTAACTTAATTGCTTTAACAAGTGGAGATGTGGAGCATCTATCAGATCTGGCATACGTAGGGACGCTATATGCTCATAGAGATAACAGATAGCAACCTGTTTAGCTTTTTGGATCATGAGTGAAGTATCTCCATACCACCCAATATGGGCACTCTATTATGGACACGGTAATAATAAGTTATGGCTCTAACTCCTGTTAAATGAAGCTGTATAAAAAAAGACAAGCAGTGGGTAAAAAGTATGTAAAGACATCAAAATTAATTGTATGTTGGCAAATGCAAGACGTATAGTAGCTAAAATGGAAGAACTAGAATTGCTGACGGTTAATGAGCATTTGGACATATTTGGACATATTTAGTATAACTGAAACATGGTGGCACGATACACATGATTGGGCTTTAAATATAGAGGGCTATTCCCTGATTAGGATAGACAGAATAGGGGGAGGTGTGTGTTTATATTTGAAACCAGAGCTAAATCCAATTTTAAGGGATGATATCAGTAGGTAGAAATTGAGGCTAACTGTGGAGTACAAAAAACATTGATGAGAATGTTGAGGCCCAAATGCTATTGCAAATGAGGAAAGCTGCCCAGCTTAGGCATACTATAATTATGGGAGATTTTAACTATCCAGATATCAGCTGGAAACATGAGAGCTGTCATAGCGCTAAGGGAAGCAGGTTTGTGAGGAATAGCTACATGTCACAAATGGTGGAAGTGCCGACAAGAAATAACAATGTATGGGATCTAGTGATAACTAATAACTTACACATGATATACAATACTGAGATAGACGAACATTTGGGAAACAGTGATCACAACATGGTTACATTTGAGATCAATTTGGCAAAGCAAAACTGTATAGGTTCAACCAAACTCTTAATCTGAAAAAAACTAACTTGAAAATGTTAAGAGCATCAATGCAACGCAGACTGGGATAAATTATTAAGGCAAAAATACGAAGGACAAATGGTCAGAAATTAAATTTAGGTTGCAGAAATGGATTCAACAGTATATACCAGTGGGGAACAAATGCAAAAGAAGTAGATCACAACCAATGTGGTTAACTGCAAATGTAAACAATGAAATGGCAAGGAAAAAAAGGCATTTAAACTATTTAACTCTGAAGGGACAGAACATTCTTTTTTGAAATACGTTGAGTGCAACAAAGATTGTAAAAGACCATTTGGTTAGCAAAAACAGATAATGAAACTCAAATTGCAAGGGAGAGCAAGACTAATCCAAAAAATATTTTCAAATACATAAATAGCATTGGACCTCAAAAAATGAGATGGGTGAGTTGATTAGTGAGGATATGGAAAAGGCTGATGTTTAAACACTTTCTTTGCATCAGTATATACAAGGGAACAAGAAATGGTAGAAGAGCCTTAACAAGTAACAAATAAAACCATACCATTATCTGATATTGGTTTAACACAAGAAAATAACTAAATTAAGACTGACAAACACCCTGTTCTGATGGCATTATCACAGTCTACTTTAGAGACCTAGTTATCCTGTGCTTCCTTTCTCTGTGGTGTGTTGGCTGGCATAGTTGTGGCCACCTCTGCATTGCTGACATCATGAAACAGGCACTGGCTAGGACGCCTGTTTATGGGTCTCTTCTGTGTAGCCTAATTGAGTTCCTACTTCTCCTGCTCCTTTATAAACCTCCCTGGGCCTGGGAGTCATTGCCCTTCCGTGGTGTTTTTGATATTTTCTCTTGCACTCCGTTGTGACTTGTGATATCTCCTGAGAATCTGCTCTGCGTATGACCCTGGCTTGTCTGACTACCCACATCGGTTCTAACCTGTGGCTCTGGCTGACTAACTCGCTTAGTGCATGACCCCGGCATGTCTGACTACCCACATCGGTTCTGACCTGTGACTTTGGCTGACTAACTCGCTCTGTGTATGACCCCGGCTTGTCTGACTACCCACATCGTTTCTGTTATGTAACATTTTTTATGTTTTGTTTTTTTATTATTAACTGTCCCTCTGTCCTATTCAATAAAAACAAAAAATATTCTCTGTTCAACTGATTCTTTCCCCATTTGGATGATACCTCAATCTAACATGAAACTTCCAAGTAATTTGCCTTAATCCTACTTGTAATGATTTCGATTATTTGGAAATAATCATTTATTATGTCAAGCTTTGGTAATCATTTACATTTCATCAAGTTCATTCATTTGTATAAGGCTTTTTAGTGTCTAGTGATAGTGAAATACCCATAGGTTGCATTCTTGTTATGTGATTAGAATAATTTAAATAATGTGCTGTTGAAACGCCTGGATTTTTTTTATATCACATGAATTATACTGTTGTGTTAGATCCTGTTAGATACTTCTTGGATTTTCTGCAACAGGTGAATTATATTTGCAGGATTAACTGTATTATTTACCTACATAGGAGCAATTCATAGAGGAATCAGTTATATTTATTTATATATTCTTGCATTCTATCTACTGTTGCAAGTGTTTACTGAGATTCATTTTAGTTGTTGGTCTTTAGTTTAAGACATTTGACAATTATAAGGAAGAGGAAACAGAATTTGCAATCCCAAGAAAAAAAGCCAACCCCTATGATTCTTTAGAACCAAGTATGCATCTTCATACTTTGAAATACAATTGTCCAGCTGTAGTTTACAAAACATAAAAGTATATGGATATATCTGACTGCAATATAAAGGACATCTGTCTGGGTAAGTCTTTCTGATAAACCAATTAAGAGACACTTATTCTTTTACATATAGGTCACCTTTTAAGACCGTATAAAGCCATCAGTTTGGCTAGAGAGATGTAGCAGAGTTCCTCTGCAAAGGAAGACTGTAGATCAGATAAAATCATGTTATGTTTTGGGACCTTTTCTTGGTTTAACTATATACCTGGGAAATCTCTGGATCTGCTCTGGAGACTGTTTTTTGAGTTAATTATTGGGTATCGTTGGCAGAGACTAATTATATGGAAAAGTGAGTTCCTTGAACCCAGTTCAAGCCCCACCTATTCCACCCACTCCCAGCTCCATTCTGCACAAACCAGAGTTTCTCGCAATCAATCCCACCCACTCCTGTTAAACCTGCATATATTTTGCCACAAATCTTATCACATAAATCTGGGAAAAGTTTAACAAACAGCATAGAAAGAGACAAGGAGAGAAGATCTAATTGCTGCAATTTATTAGATAGCAAAAGCATAAAAATATTTTCCATTGAACTCACATGTGTCCTATTTGGACTTTGTGAGTCTCACAGGGTCCCTTCCTTTTTAGCCAATGTTCTACATCCACCAGTGTGTAATGTTCTGCACCTGTGTTATACCCAGTCAATGCAAATCCAAATATTACAATGTATCTATAGGAGCAAAGATGCTCCCAATGAAGGAATACTCTTTCCATCCATCAAGATAAATGTGTCATACAAATGTTCATATTAGGCAACAAAGGAAGGACTAATAGAGACCTAGAAAGGAAACCTCATGGCACTGGGAAGGATGCTGCTCATGGATCTCATTGGGAAGTGGAAGTGGGTAAAACAGCAGGGGACACGGAAGGGTCCCAGTCCCTAGTAAGGAATGGATATGGAAGCATTTTTGCTGGTAGCCAACTCAACTTCATCAAGGCAGATCTAATACCAATGTTTGTTATGGTATGTTTATCTTAATGGATGGAGTATTCCCTCATTAGTAGCATCTTCCATCCTTACTCCCGTGGATACAGGATCTGGATCTGACTGACCCTGCATAACAAAGGAGCAGAGGATTACACACTTAATGGGCAGACTCTGGTGGATGCAGAACATTGGCTAAAAGGAAAGGCCCTTGTGAGGTGCACAAAGCCCAAGAAAGGCACACGTGAGTTGAATGGAATAAAGTTTTTCATGCTTTTGCTTTTTAATAAATTGCTGCACTTGGATCTCCACTCCATGTCTCTTTTTGTGCTATTTGTTCAACTTTTTCCAAATTTCTGTTCTCTACTAAGGAGACAAGGCCACTTTCTTCTTGAACTGCTGCATAAGAGTGAGAATTTTTTTTGAGTGCATTCATTTACTAGATCATCCATTTATCCTTTTAATCCACTTCATTTTTTCATCCCTCAATCAGCTTAATCATTCTCCATTTACAGGAACCTCTCATTTAACAGTGGTAAATACTTGTGAGATGGTTTGTTTTCTATGTACATGTTATATCCCTCTGTTTCATTTATTTGGGAAGATTTTCACTACATTTCATTTCATTGCTTTGTGTATGTGTATGTGTGTGTGTGTATTCCAGGAGAGCTGATATTATAGTCTTTTTTAACTTTAAATTTCATCACATGGACACTTCCACCCCTAGCTTCAATTGTTACGCTAGGGGCCGTGGACATCAAGGTTTGCAGGTATGTTTATCAATTACATGTTGAACTATTTTTTTCCCCAAGAGTAAATTCTTTTCTCTGACATGAATAACATAATCTCCATGAACATTTTTATAATACAGCATTTTCATAGGAAAAGTTCTGAGACACAGGGTGAAATTAATGTCTCTCTTGAAGTTAATCCAGTACCTTGTTCTCAGGTGAAATAATAATGGTCTATGTTTGCTCTGCTTGGAGCTGCCAGTCACGGATCTTGCCAGACTCTTGTCCTAGCAAATATTGATTGGACATTTCAGTAAAATTATTGCTAGGTTAAATCTGGCAGAACATGCTTTTTCTTTTTCTTGTTAACCAGACAGTGTTGCAACACTTCAGTAGGTACTTTGTTTTGTTTGATTTTGTTATGTTTTACAGGTAGATGTTTATTTGTAAAGTTCTTGGCAAAATGGTTATATTGCATTATATTTTTCTGAAATTGTTTTGTCTCAAAATACATGTCAAATTACATTAAAAGGCTATTAATAGCCGTAACTGCTAGTGAGGTCTCCAATACCATCATGCACAACATGGTTTAGGTTTCACTTTCATCAAGATGTTAATATTCCAAGTGATATGTTTTTATTGTTTAATAAAATGAGTTAATGTTTGGAAATGATCCTGGATTTGTAATATGCTGAAAGCAAACCTATTTAAAGGAACATAATAGATATACTGAGATCGGAGTTCTGAAACTGAGGAAAGTGTGAGTTATATTACAGTGATAAAGGATTCCCATCTCATTCTCAGGAGGCCACATTGCTCTACTAACTCCTTGAAGACTAGAGAGGTATGCAAGTCATTGATTCACAATGAGTTGCACATAACGTTAGTCCTCAAGAGGTTAAGAGTCTGGTTATGCTCTAAATTTTTGGAATTGATATTGAATTAGTGCTATGTTTATCTAAATGTACATATGGGTAGATTATATTTTTGTAAACTCTGTGGTGCTTGCGGTATACAGTGTGCTGAAGTTAACCCACTGAATCCTATCTAGGTGTCCAATTCATTGCCAAGCATGTAAGACCTATCTAGCATCCAAGCAGTTAAACACACTAAAACCCCTTTTCCAATGATTTTCTGACCCTGTGTATCATACAGTGAATGGAGAAAATAAGAGTTGAGTAAGATGTTCCCAGTTGTATTCCCTAACTTCACAGGTTCTGCTATTTTCTCAATGGACATGCAATTTTTGTTTATAGAGTAAAAGTGGTGCGTGGACTTGCTAACATGACCTTAAAGGTTAAAGGGAGTTGCTTACACATACACAGGGACTTAATTACATGGAGTGCACAGGGTATAGTTGAGAAGTGGTTGGCATAGTAGAGACTATCTGCTCTGCACCATCCTGTGAACCACCAGTTACAACCAGACAAGTTTCCTATCTTGACTAGTAGTTGATGACTTCACCACACAGGTCACTGCCAGCCAGCAAGATATGAAGAGCATGGGAGTGTTCCTTCCATTTTCATCATAAACCCATTGAGCACCAAAATGATGCCCAATGCACTGTAATGCAATGAGATGGATACTATTTTGGCACTAAAAGGGATAATTGTCAAAGTGAATGCATCGAAAACCTCAATGAAAACAAATAGATCTTCCCTTCTGTTTCTCCACAAAGCAAAGACCCTCTTAGTTGCCTACTCTTTCCAAGGGGTAATCACGCCATGGCCAGCTGAGTAATGTGAGTGTAGAAGGATGGAAGAGGTGGTATGATGATAACTCTTATTAAGCAATCTATAGAATAAAATGTTGCATATAATGAAGCTGATGTGGAGGATCTGGAGAATTTCTGAGACTATCCAACTGCAGGGGACAAATACATAACTTTCCAAATACCCATTAGTTTAAATGGGACTTTTAACTCGTTTAACTCCTTCAGAGCCAGTGGGTGAGCAATGCAAAAAAATGCACAAAAAATGATTGTATGGGTTATCCTCTTGAGTAAAACAAAGGTATTCCCAGTGCTGAGAGGTGTTTTATTCAAAAGTTACTGTAGCTCAAATGTGATTTTTTTTTAGGTGCAACATCTCAATTGCCTGAATTTTTACAGAGCTGCTGTTACTACACCATCTGGACAGCTTTGCTCAGTTGACCATAACCCTCCATAGGATGGTGTAGCAACAGTGCCACTGTACAATTTCTGAAAAATTAGATATTGCACCTAGAAACATTTGACATGCAATAACTTTTGAACCTAACATCAGCAGTAGGTGTACCCTTGTTTTACTAAGGAGGATAAACTCTACAACATACATTTTTTTTTACATTTTAAATATCACTATCCCTTCAATAATAATTGTGATTTGGCACCTGTGTTACAGTTGGTTTGCCTCAGAATTGATGCAGTTCTTAGTTTATCACCTTCATAAACAGGTTTATTTTATACAGTAGTACTGGAACTTTAAAACGATGGCATTATAACAGGAAACCAGTAGTGAAAAGTAAGATACAAAGCTTAATGCACAGGATCTTTACTTACTAAACAAACAAAAACACAAAAGACTGTGGGCTCGATACTGTTAGTCCCTTTATGTTTAAAACAGGCGGTAATGATTTTGACAGCACATTTTACTATTCTATAAACTGTGTGGTCAACACCAAAAACCGTGCAAAAATGTTCAACAGGTGAGAAAATTTCACCCATTGAAGATTAACTAAAAATAGTCGCCTTTGCTATACTATTCCATGTGGGGGGCTTCACCTCTTCAAGCTATTTAGAGCGAGTTATGAGAACAAAAAACATAACAAGCATTTTGCCAAAACGTGAGTTTTAGACAGCAGCACTCTTTTTACCATGTAGTCTCCAGCACAAGAATAGCTAAGGTTGATTTTTTTTTGAGCTTCTGTTTTTGATATTACCTCCGGTTTTTCTGGTGGTAATAATATTGAGTACTGTGTGTCCGAAGTAGAGGAGTTCTGGGGCAAATCAGTTGCACTATAGGAGGGAATTAAATATCCCCATTGGTTTAAATTGGGATTTTAACCCCTTGAATGCTAAAGAGGTCTCTAAAGCATTGCTAAATATCCCCATTGGTTTAAATGGGGATTTTAACCCCTTGAATGCTTTGCAATGCGTTGGAGACCTCTCTAGCATTCAAGGGGTTAAAATCCTCATTTAAACCAATGGTGATTTTTGGAATTTTAATTCTCCCCTATACTGCAGTTGGTTTGTTCCAGACCTCCTCCACTTTTCATTTGCACATACAGCCCAAAGAACTCTGACATATATTTTCCACTAAATGTATTTGTTATGGAGGCATATAATATATGCCATATTGTAATGCAAATATGCACATTCATTACAATTCTCACTGTTTAAAACATAAATCCATGATAATGTGCCTAAATGTACTAGATTTTGTTAAGCAAATCTACTGAGGGTATTAAGAGTTCAGTTTTCTTCCATTGCTTTACAGCTTCCAGAAATATACAAATTGAGAGCAGGCCCTTGAAGAATTATCCATCAGAAGAACTCATTTTAATTTTAGATGCAGCTGGGGAATAATGACATGCACTTTTTACATGATTACAGTGTCTAAAAATACACACTCCATCACCCTAATGGGCAAGTCTTTTAACAGTCTTAGTAGTTTTTATAACATGACAAAATGTCAGCAAAAAGTAGAATATCACCCTAGAAGAATGGAAAAAAAAAGTATTTTTCTTTATATATTAATGGGCTCCCCATTGTCAAATTAATGATTTATCAATAGGTTCTATTTTACATATTTGTTATAAAATTATTTAATATATTTAATAAAGATAGTGGAGAAACTGATGATATATATTATTTTGGTTGCCATGCAATTTTTCATGACAGAAGAAAAATGTTTTAAAAAAATATAAAACAAGCTGATACTAAAGGAAGATTAGATTTAGAAAAAGATTCATCTTGACAGTTTAGCCAACTTTCTGAACTCAGTGATTCTAAATTAAATTATAGATTAAACCATTATTTAACCCTTTGAGTGCCGGATGGGTAAGCAGCGCATTGCATACTCTCTTTGGCACTCAAACGGTTAATCACTTCTCTGTTCAGCCATTTCACCTCAATGTGCCAAGCATATTTTCCTGCTTTTATTGGTTTACAGCCAAATCACAGATTTTGCTGCTCATCAACAACCCACATGTCATACACCATTTTTTTTCAGTAAACCTGCAGTGGACCATTGTTTTGTGAATAGTCCCAATACGATGAATATATTT
Organism: Rhinophrynus dorsalis; assembly: GCA_037306005.1. Lineage (NCBI taxonomy): Eukaryota > Metazoa > Chordata > Amphibia > Anura > Rhinophrynidae > Rhinophrynus > Rhinophrynus dorsalis. The sequence continues at coordinate 92,697,044 of CM074723.1, read as the reverse complement.
TACCCAGAATGCAAAACAATATTATTTTAAAATTGAAATTGTAATAAAGTGAATGAAACACAACCATCAGGGTGCTTGATTCTATTACCAGCTATAAAAAAATAACAGGAGTTGTGTTTTTTAAATGGACAGTAATGTGCCATAAAATTTGTTTATAGATTTGTGGAGGGTAAAAAAAAGAATTTCATTGTCACAAACTCCATCTCTCAAACTGCTATTTGAGAGATATTCACAATCAAAGTTCTCCCTTCCCTCCCCTTCTTCTGGTGTCAGTGTTTAGCTGATAGCAGGAGATCCCAGTCCAGGGACCAGTCGGCAGCTCTGCAGCAGAGCCGAAATCCCATTATTAGAAAATAGTGACTTCATTGGAAAGGTCTACATAGTGTGCCTGGTTTGCAAGCACACTTTGTAGACCAGTGTTTCTCAACCAGGGTGCCGTGGCATTTTGGTGTGCCATGGACATCCACTTAGGGTGCCCCATTGTGTCTATAATGCTTTGACAAAAATGTGAATGTAGTCTTCCAACAGTATATTTAAGGATATTACTATGCACAGTATGTTTATTTTAGTTGTGAGGTCTAACAATAACTCTATATTTATGTATTTGTAACCTTCATTACACCCTTGACAAATTATGTAAAATGATAGGGGTGCCCCTAAAATGCCAGACTGGGTGTTAGGTGTGCCTTGAGCAAAAAAAGCTTGAGAACCACAGTTGTAGACTGTTCCCATGAAGTAGTTCTTTTCTAATAATGGGATTTCTGTTCTGATGAAGAGCCTCATCGTGTCGGCCGACACGGATTTCCTTCTGTCAGCTTTACAGCTGACATCAAGAGAAGGGGAGGGATGGGGGAACTTTGACTGCCAATATCTCTCAAACCATAGCGGTTTTAGAGATGGGTATTGTGGCAATGAGATTCTTTTTTTACCCTCTACAAATCTATAAAACATTTTTATGGGACATTACTGTCCCTTTAAGTCAGGTTTTAGTATCCTATTACCTGACTTGTGATAATTATATGCAATGCCAGTCAAAAAAAAAGCCCATATGAAACAATTAAAAACAACATGCAAGTAGCATTCTATTACCCACGCTCAGTCTTACTGCCTGTTTTGTGGTAACATTTTCTCTCAGTAATCCTGCACTTCAGAGTTGAGGCAAAGAAGCCACAACGATGGTTTCAAAACCATTGTTGTTCGAACAAAAACAGTACAGAGTACATTATACATCATAGAAATCCGACACAGTGTGCCCCCTTCGGCATATTAACCCCCCTTTGAAATTGGAATTATAGTTCTTACTTTCACCATTTTAACCCCTTAGTGACGGCCCCGTGCAGACGCGGCCGTCACTTAACACCCGTCTAACATTTTTTTTTTTCTTTCAGAAGAATCCGGAGTCCCCGAACGGCGTGCAGCTGCGCGGGGATCCGGATTTCCTGGACGTACATGTACGTCCTCTGTCACTAAGTGACAGCCACAGAGGACGTACATGTATGTCCATTGACTCTAAGGGGTTAATTAGATAAATATTGTTCACATTCAACATTTTAACTCCCTCCCTTTAAAATTTGACTTATAGTGCTCCAATTACTTTCTTTCTCCATTAAATGTTCTTCTACAATTTTTTTCGACATACCTTCCTTGTATTTGTATTGCATGATTAACACCATGAGTAAAAGTGTGTTTGATACCCCTCTGGTACTCATCGGGTAAATAGGCAAGGTATGAAGCTGCATACATTGCTTGTATATGTGTATTATTATTTATTTTAATTACATTTTAATTGTATTTAAAATAAATAGTTCAGAACTCAAGGGGGGTATCAGGACCCCTCCTGACACACCTCTAGCAGTGATCACATATCCAGAAGGATATTGTCGCAGTTACCTTAGAGCCAGCAACACCTGTTGGGTTGGCGCAGGTAGTGGATGGCCTGAAATGTTGCCACAGCGTCATCCCATGCGTCACTCAGGGGACTGGGCCTAGGCACGCTTGGCATCTTCCGCGGCCATCCATGTCCTCGTGCAAGACGGGCCTGCTCCGGTGGATGACGTGGTGATGGGTCGGAGGTTTGACGCATCTCGATCTCATCCGTCAATTTTGGGCGAGAGGTTGCTATATGTCGCAGGCCTCTGTCTTATTTTATTTGGGGCTGATAGCTCCACCCATCTACTTCCTGGCTGCCTTTAAAAGAGAACTGGATCTCTATTCAGTTACTCTTATGATGTTGTTCAGTGCAGTTCTAGTTCCTGTTGTTCCTGTATCCCGTGTGTGACCCGGCTTGTCTGACTATCCATTCAGGTACTGACCTGTGGCTCTGTCTGACCATTCTACCTGTGTGGTCCTTTGGCTATAGACATCCAATCTGGTGCAGACCTGTGGCTCTGGCTGACTACCCGTTCTGTGTATGACCCTGGCTTGTCTGGTCATCCAACTTGGTGCTGACCTGGGGCTCCGTCCAACTATCCTCCCAGTGTTGCCTCCTATTACTGGACATCCTGCCTGGTGCTGACCTGTGGCTCTGGCTGATTATCTGCTCTGTGTATGACCCTGGATTTTCTGACTATCCTAACTGGTGCTGACTGGTGGCTCTGTCTGTTCGCTCCGCTGTGTTGCCCGTTTCCCACAGATATCTATCCTGGTGCGCACCTGGGGCTCTGGCAGACTCCAGCCATACTGACTGCAGACGTAAGTGTCTCCATTGTTGTGATCCCTTATTGGATGACGCGGTGATGGGTTGGAGGTTTGACGCATCTCGATCTCATCCGTCAATTTCGGACGAGAGGTTGCTATATGTCGCAGGCCTCTGTCTTATGTTGTTTGGGGCTGATAGCGCCACCCATCTACTTCCTGGCTGCCTTTAAAAGAGAACTGGATCTCTATTCAGTTACTCTTATGATGTTGTTCAGTGCAGTTCTAGTTCCTGTTGTTCCTGTATCCCGTGTGTGACCTGGTTTGTCTGACTATCCATTCTGGTACTGACCTGTGGCTCTGTCTGACCATTCTACCTGTGTGGTCCTTTGGCTATAGACATCCAATCTGGTGCAGACCTGTGTTGCCTCCTATTATTGAACATCCTGCCTGGTGCTGACCTGGGGCTCTGGCTGACTATCTGCTCTTTGTATGACCCTGGATTTTCCAGCTATCCTAACTGGTGCTGACTGGTGGCTCTGTTCGCTCCGCTGTGTTGCCTGTTTCCCACAGATATCTATCCTGGTGCGCACCTGGGGCTCTGGCAGACTCCAGCCATACTGACTGCAGGCGTGAGTAAGTGTCTCCATTGTTGCGATCCCTTATTGGAGATGAGCTCTCAATAACTGACTGCAGGCATGAGTCAGTAGCCTCCCTTGTTGCTACCTATTGGGAGATCACGGATCTATTCTGAGTTCCACTCATTTCCATTGAGACTACCAGTCGGCTCCAGCCTAGTCTCCAGCAGTTGTGGTTGACCCATTGGCAGACTCCTATTTCTGATAGAGTATATGGCCTTTTCTGTCACCCTCTGCTTATTCTCGTTATTCTAGCTATTTTGCATTACTACCTATTATTCTAATAAAGGTGATTTTAACTATACCGTCTGACTCCTTGTCTTGCTTGAGATCCGTAACAGATAGGTGATCAATGCAGGCGACAATTGCTGGCATTTTCTGTAAAGCCATATAACATATGTGTAATAAATGTTATATAGGCTTTCTTATAATGTGTATTGCTATATTAGTTAATAAATATAATTTAGACCTTGAGGGGGAATCAGGACCACTACTGACACCCCCCTAGTGTGGATAACCAAGAACGGGTTGGCGTTTTTTTAAATAAAGCACATATAACCTATGCTCTTCTATATAAAGAACAAATGTGTCCCTTGCGTTGGACATATATAATATTTCTTAGTGACTAAGAGAGATTTCAGTATCACAGGCTGGCCAAGTTGTGATGCTAAAATTTCACTTATTCACTAAGAAATATTATATATGCCCAACACAGGACACACATTTGTTCTTTACATAGATGAGCACAGGTTTGTCTTTTTGTCTTTGCACTTTGGGTTTTGCCCTGATGTTTGGGGGACTGGAGAACCCTCTCATTCTTTGCTGCTTTCTATATATCTAGTTTTATATTCACATTTATTTTGTATATATTATATGGATATGTCGTAGGGTAATTAGCTCTCCCCTATAAGTTTGTATGATTTATATGCTTTCTCACTATAAGCCTACTATATTATGCATATATCTAATTTTACCTGGCAATGCTGGGGTTAATTCTATACATTTGCTTCTTGGGTATGAGACAGATTGCTAGCAAAGTCTTAGTTTCTAGGCAGACAAACATTTTGTCCTTACTGATAATTGCCAGACATTTCCCCTGACTCCTAGAGAGGAGAAGTAAGACAGACTGTTATCACACTTATCTCTAGGCCTCTGACAAGCAGAAGTATAACGTTCACTGCTTACACCTTCGCCCCCATCTAAACTAGACAAATGACTGATCACAATAACTGTCTCCAACTCAGATAATATGTGAGTACACGTTCTGAGGTAATTTTTCTGTGCGTGCGCTCACGCTAATAAAAAGTATATAATGAGTATTTGTATCCCAATAAAATCAGTAGTGGACAGATCAGGGTAGCAGATACTCTAACTAACAAGACTGACTGGTATGTAACATCATATTCCTATAATGCAAGCATGTTATGTAATTCCTGTTGTACTCTGCTATAAGGATTTTCTAATGTAATTTGTTATTATTGTGTTTTGCTAAATTTGTGATTTGCTTGATATCTTTTAGCTAGCCAATAAATAATTGAATTTTTACCATAGACTCTTATCCTTATTTATTGCTCTTATATTATCTATATAAGACGGGTCTACATAGTATAACTTTGAGATACTACGAACCTATATTTAGAATAAGGAATAATTGTATCTCATAACTTTTGCTGGGACAATAAGGGAACAACCACGCTTAGCTCTATTTTAGCCCTAAGTTGATATCTCTGTAGCAATTGGTATCCCCAGATTGGTACATAAGATTCTAATTTAAATTTAAAAGATTATATATAGGCACTAAGACGTCATGGCTATCCAGATTACCAATATAATAAGATTGAATGAACTGTCCAATTTGCAAAATAGATGCGATGTCAGAGATGCTGAAATCATTTGTCTTGAAATTACTTATGGCCCTTGGGGACAAGGAGCCCTTTACTGTCTAATCTTAATCAGACTATTAGATGCTAATAACCAGCAATTAGCCACACCTACTTATGAGTATCAAGACATAGACTTTAATTCAGCCAGACATATGATCATTAATATAACATATGAAGACTCAATTAGAAGATTGGGTACCACTCACACTTTACCTGTAAGTGTCAGAAGACATGGTCCATTAAATACAGGAGAATCCTAGGGATCACCCAAAACTAATTTATATACCCCTGTGAAAGTGATGGAATACCTGCACAAGGCGAAGTAAATAGCAATGAGCTACTGGTGAGGGAAATTAAATTGTTAACTAAAATCCTGGAACAAACTTCAAAAGGATCTCCAGGTATCACACCTATTGCCACATTACACGCACACACAAGCATTCCAATGTCTAATATTAAAGCAGCTATAGGTAACGCACGTTTGTTAATATCACCTATGCTCCTCATGACAAGGTCAGTGATAATGAATGTGCAAATGATAAAGGTATTGGTAGAAAACTGTTGAGTAATGCTGATGTGTTAATCGCCACTGGACACTTGTTAAGTGATGCTGTGTCCACTATTAGTCAGATTTCTGATTCTAATGATGAAGAACTCAGGAGAGGTATATTAGTTTTAAAAGATCATATGGTCACCCTGCTATGTCAGATTTAACAACTTTCTATGAGGAACTTAAAGCTCTAGTGCTCCTCAACAAGCTCACTGCTATGAAATTAACTTTACAAAATGAGAAAATAGACACTTCTCTATTTGATATCACTTACATTGCTAAGCAACTTGGCCTGTCAGATAAACAATCTGAAATCATGACTCATGTCTCTACAGCCACTATTTATAACAGAAATGAACTTAGACATAGACAAGTAAAACAACCTGATTATTGTCAATGGGAATTATCTGTTTACTATGAATTAATCATACCTGGTTAGGTTTATACTACCAGTTGGGAGATACAAAATATTGGTCATTTAACCAGCTCCCCTGGTCACTTAGCCTTAATTCAAATACAACAACCTTACCAATATATATCATCTAAATGTGATTATTTTACTTATCTCAGTGTTAGTAATTGCAAAGACCATGGCTATTTGGTTTGTAATGATATTACTTCTCACTTACCCTGTGGACTTCAAGGTACTGGTTCTGATTGCCCTATCACTACAACATTGATTAAAGGGCCACACACCCTTGTTGTACCATTGGAGAATAGATCTTATATCCTCATGTTTTCTTATAGTGTTTGCAACATTCCTACTCTGCAGCCTTATATTGTTACAGTTAACACTATTGTGTTTTGATTATACCCTTACACCTCCAGGGCTCAGTCAAACCTCCTCTAAGAGGTCTGTGACCTTTTCTGTTCCCCACATTGAAATTCAGATTCCTTACATGTCTTCATTCCTTGCTAACCTTAAGAATGTTCAGATAACCCTAGGATCCACCCATGACAAGGTTTCCCTTGTATTACAGAAAGTGCATTCTGGACTCCTCAAAGCTGATCTTCATGAGGGTGATTTTCCACATTGGGCATATAATCTTGGTCAATCCTTCCAAACGTTCCTTCCCACTATGGGTCATTTAATCTCTAACCTTGGACAAGGTTTAGGTGGTCTGGGTAGAGGTTTCCTTGGAGGTCTAGGCACCTTTCTTGGTTATGTTAAACCCCTCCTTTTTACTATACTAGGAATGGGTATCTTTTTTGTCTTATACAGACTGTTTTCCCTTCTTTCTAAAAAAGGAAGGCTGATTAATGCACTTGGCTCAGATGCTTTCCTCTGTTTTATCCTATAGGAATACTTTCCTTGTACTCCTTTAATGAACTTCACTATATCCTATATAATAATTCACTAAGGTTTGTCAGAAGCCGTCATGCACAGTAGATCGCTCTACATAGTATAACTTTGAGATACTATGAACCTATATTTAGAATAAGGAATAATTGCATCTCATAACATTCTCTGGGACAATAAGAGAACAACCCTGCTTAGCGCTATTTTAGCCCTAAGTTGATATCTCTGTAGCAGATGTTATGTTGAGTTGGCGCTGTGAGCTTTCCTTCTCTCACTCACTCTCTCTCTCTCTCTCTCTCTCTCTCTCTCTCTCTCTATATATATATATATATATATATATATATATATAGCTATATATATATTTATTCTTTAATAATTTTGCCTAATAAAGTCTTCATATAAAAGTCCCACAGGTGCTGCCCTCCTTCTTCATTATATATTGCATGATTCCTACACCAATTATTAGCATTATCATCTATTTTTGAGCAAGATAAATAAGTAGCTGAAAGTCAAACTTGTGAGTCCTACAGCAACATGTGCCTTGAAAAATTTGTTTCTGCTTAACTGACACTGGCACATATTCATGATGATGTCAAGAGATAAAAAAGTACTACCTGTAATGTGCAGAAGTATATGGCAACGGTGGTGGGGGACTGGCATGGTGTGATTGATGTGTGTGTGACTGTATATTTTATATATATATATATATATATATATATATATATATATATATATATATATATTTTTTTTTTTTTTTTTTTTTTTTTAACAGCAGTTTTATACCATTATCATGTTTGTGTCAAATGTAAGCTATGCTTCTTCTCAGATTTCTGATGCACATTACTTACTGGTTATAGCAGTAGTTGCAAGTCTGCTAGATAGTAGCAACCCTTCTTCACATCCCTCCTTATCTGTGCTGCTGTTAATACATTTGCCTGGATTTCTCTATGATAGCTTTTGGATCCTGAGTGAAGTATCTTCATACTGTGGACTTCATGGACTGTGGGGTTCCTGGGGGGCTGCTGCTACTACTACTACTGGGGCTAGATGTTGATGCAATTCTACTGCTGCTACTACTACTACTAGGTATCAAAGCTGCAATACTTCCAGTAGCAGCAGAGCCACTCATCATAGCTAAGGTTGTAGGGGTTAATAACTTGTGTTGTTTTCACTGGTTACTCAACACAAGTATGTGTGGCTGAGTGGTATTTGGAAGATGCAATGATGCTGATGATGACTGACAGGATGACTGTGTACTTTTTGCCATCTTTGCTTGTCGAGGGTCAGAGTTTCCAATGGTTTTCTCAAACATTTTATAGACAGGCCCAATTCTCCTTTTCAGTGGGAGAATATTGAGGCTTTCCCTTTCTGCTAACTTTCTGGCTGTGTTGTCATCTCTCTCACTCTCAGCTTCCTCTGTATCTGCAGAAGAAGAGGATGCTTGAGGACATATTCTAGATCTGCATCATCATCATCAGTCATCATTAGGTCATCATCACCATCAGCATCGCCCGCAGCTTCTTGCCCACTACCTTTATATTCCTCTAAGCTTTAAGAGGTGTCAAACAATGTCTTTTTAATTTCACAAAGTTCACTACTACTTTGAAGACAGGTCTTTTGGTGCTTGTTTGTCTCACTGTCAGATGCACCAGTTGGTTCAGCTGCTACACCATCTTCCATTATGCCATTGCCATCATCAACACCAGAATGCCACACATTGTCATTTTCAGTGTTCTTCTTATATGTTTTTTTTTGTACTGGCTCTGTTGGTGCTGAAACTTTTGGCAGGAACTTGACAAACTGCATCCGCCCTGGCAGGAGAGGGATCATAATCATTTATTGCACATGCTGCAGCAACCATTGCTGCAGTCAGTTTTTGAATTACTACTTTACTCTCACCTCCCTTCACTGCTCCAAATTCCCCCTCCCCCTGCCCATTGTGCACTTGCTGGATATTATTCAACTACTGTGTGTGTGTTTTCACTCTCTATAGTACACAACTGATGAAGTGTGATATCTTGCCTTAGGCCTCAACAAAATTCTCAATGTTGTCTTTTGTCTATCAAGTCCGCCACAGTCATACAGCTCACGTCAGGCTCCTAGTCAGCTGTATGTCACCTATTATATTTGTTTGTTATTGTTTTATTTTTTATTTATTTATCTAAGTTGCCCACCCTATCTTATTACAGTCTGTCCAAAGTATAAATTATAACTAAAAAACAAAATCAACATTCTTGGAGATAACTCTCACCCGAGATCCCTGGTCAGTTCTCCTATTTAAGGACCTACCTGTGATTTCCTAAGCGAAAAAGCTTTTTCTTTATACAATGTTAAACACAGCCAAAGCCATGGTCCCCCTCTATTGGAAGTCAGATACTCCACCACCAGTTGGCATGTGGTTCAAAGTGGGAGAACATCTCCTCTTCACCAAAATTGCTTGGACCTGAAAGAAATAAGACCTTGCTCAATCTAACCATCTATTGTCATCATGGCTAGCCCTCAATACCTAATTTTAACCAACAGACCCACTTATACCCAACCAACATCATGGTAAATAGTTAGTCTCTGTTTTTGCTCTTGAGGATCCAGATCTGTGCCTGGGCCCACTCTCCCCCCCTTTTCTCCTTTCTCTTCTTGCTCTTTTATTCTGTTTTCCTCTTTCTTCTCTCTATTCTTAACATAAAATTTAGTTCTCACACGGTTCTTTGTTTTTACTATTTGGGCTGATACTGCTGAGGTTCAGAAGCAGCAGAACATTGTATTATACTTTGTGCATTTAAATGTACATTTTGTGCAATGTAATAATTTGAGTTCTGTTACTATGATAATGATGTATTCTCCGTGAAGACCTTCAATAAAAATTATTTCAACTAAAAAACAAAATCAACAATTACTTTCCCTAGCCTCCCCATCACAGAGACAATAACAGCAAGATCAGCAAGCAAATTGGACCCCAGCTGCATGTGTCTTGCCAGTCACACAGAATTTTGGGGTATTTGGGGTCCTTCCTCCCTTCTTCTCCCCCGGTGTGCACCCAGACAAATATCCTACCTAAAAGACCCCCTAAACTAAGCTTCCATTCCATTATTTGCCTATCTTCTCTAGCTCAAAATGTGCTGCTTTCTCCTCTCACAAACAAAGAATGTCATGCTGTGAGAGCCTGACAACCTTTTATATGCCTGCAGGAAAAGTAGAGAAAACTTTCATGTGATGTGTAAAAATTCTTCTCACTGATTTTAACGTAATGATCTAGGCTAAAAAAGAGGGAAAATGGCACTTTTTACGAGAAATAATTTGCCAAGCAGGAAGTGACATTTTTAGTCAATTTTGGTTTGAGGTGAAATTTTTCACCCATCCCTAGTTTCCAGACTTTTGCCCACTACACTAACTTCCTGCTTGGACAATTCTGGCACAACCATCCTGGAAAAATAACTGCGGCTTGGGCTATGCCAGTGAGGAGCCACACATGACATCAGTTCTCTAAAACCTTGGCTTTCAACAGAAGAATATGACAGCATGCCCACTATCAACATCTTGGCAACCTTGCAATTCCACAGGTGTACTTTGGGATTATTTTTGTGAAGTTTTTGACTCCTTTCCAAGAACTCAGTAAGTGTGGGTTGGCACTTGGCAGTACATGGCAGAAGAACCCTGTGACTTTATTGCTTTAACAACATGACTAGAGGAGGTGGTGGAGGTGTTGACAGCATGTGTGGGCAGTTGATGAGTCTTGCCAGAGTCATACTTCTCTAAAGCAGTAGCTATAGGTTTTATTTCGAATGAACAAACTCTTGGCACTCTCTCTGACACGTCAACATCACTACTTCTGTAATGTTCCTTGGAGCCCAAGGAACTTTTAAGAGTGCTTATGCTGTAGCTGCTAGATGTGGACCCCTGACAAGCCAATGGTGACCTTTAGTCAGACCGGTGGTTGCGCTTCATGTGGGATCTCAGTGAGGAGGTGCCTAGGTGTTAGCATGCTTTCCCCCTGCTCATATGCTTTTTACACAGACAACAGTTAGCAACATAGTAAGATTTTGGATTGTGAGTGAAGTATCTCCATACTGTGGACTTCATAGACTGAGGGGTTCCTGAGGGGCTGCTACTACTACTACTACTGGGGCTAGAGGTTGCAATTGTACTACTACTAGGTGTCATGGTGTAACGGTTATTCAGACTCTCAGACCAGAGGTAAAAAATAAACAGTTTTATTGAGAACAAATGAGGAACACAGCCCCCTAAGGGCAGAAATAGGTAATTACACGTAACTGCAGGCAAAATGATAATATAGCAGACACAGTATGGGTTCACTTGTTTTAGGTGTTCGATCAGGAGGAATGGGAGGCGAGGGTGGGTTTAAAGGACTGCCGTGCCCATAACCTCTGGCTTTTGCCCTTTTTCCCAGGTGCTTCTCACGGATACGAGAGTCAATAAGCATGACATAATCGATATACTCATCTAAGTCACTGGGTACATCTCTGGCAGGTATTTTGTCTTTGATAGTGTCAGACAACCCCTAAGCAAATGCTGCCTCTAGCGATTCATTATTCCATCCTGTCTCTGCTGCCAGTGTCCGAAATTCTATGGCATAATTGCCCACACTACGCTCGCCCATTTGTATCTCCATCAATTTTTTGGCAGCAGAGGCGGCTCTACTAGGTACCTCAAACACTCTACTGAACTTCCTTATGAACTCGCTGAAGTTCTGAGTGCAGGGTTTAGTGTTTTCCCACAAGGGTAGAGCTTTGACCGTTAACAATGAAATTGTGAACCCAACCTTGCTATGGTCATTAGGAAAAGCATGAGGTGTGAGTTCCAGAAATATCTCCAACCGATTGATAAATCCCCTGCATAGGGTAGGTTCGCCATCGTATCTTAAAGGTAACGGCGCTGCCGCTGTTAGACCTCTAGAGGGAGCAGCAGACAAGCCAGAAGGATTATCTGGTGTCAGAACTGGGGGGACCACCGGATTCAGGTTTGGTTTGTCAAGGTGTACCGTTCGTTCAAGTAATGTCTGCATAGCCAGTGTCAACTGGTCCAAGCGTTGCTCGTGCATATCCAACCTCCAATGGAGGTTTTGTGTATTACCTTCACCTTTGCTGTCTGAGGTCATGGCCCTTTCGTACTGTAACAGTTATTCAGACTCTCAGACCAGAGGTAAAAAATAAAACACAGTTTTATTGAGAACAAATGAGGAACACGGCCCCCTAAGGGCAGAAATAGGTAATTACACGTAACTGCAGGCACAGTATGGGTAAGGAGCAATACTGTACAAACAATGGAACAGAGTAAAGCAAGGGTTAAGTCCAATGCAATAATCAGTCTCTGATGTGGTGTGTAAGACAACGCCCAGTAGTGGATAAGAGCAGCCAGAGACTGCGGTGCAAGGTGGAAGCACCTGGTAGTGAGTCCAAACAGAAGTCCTCAAGGACTGGCGATTTGCAAGACCAACCACTAATGCTAGAGCCACTTAATACAAAAGCCAATGGCACTCTGCCGTGCATAATCAGATAGCCACACTGTGTGAGCTGAATGGGATCAGAGCCAACTGCACTCGCGGTGCTGAATGGGTTAATGACACTGCATGAGCTGAATGGGACCTGAGCCAGCAGCACCCCTTGGTGCATCAACGGATACCCACACTGCCAGAGCTGAATGGGACCAGAGCCAGTAGCACCCCGTGGTAAGTAAAGGGATACCCCAACACTGCTTAGAGCTGAGTAGGACAAGAGCCAGTAGCACCCTTCCGGTGCGTAAACGGATTGTGCGAATGGCAAGAGCCCTAGGTAATCAGTAACGGAAATCACCACGGCTCTGCAAGTGTAACGGACAGGCTCGGTAAGGATGGCAATGAGCTCAGAAAGTGTTAATGGAGAGGCTCAGTATCTGAGGCAACAAGCTCTGCAAGGATTAATGGACAGGCTTGGTAACGGAGGCAACAAACTCAGCAAGAGTTAACGGATAGCTCAGTATCTGAGGCAACAAGTACTGCAAGTGTCAGCTAGCAGGCTCGGTAACGGAGGCAACAGGCTCACCAGGTGTTAACGGATGGCCCTTAATCTGGGGCAACAAGCACTGCAAGTGTTAATGGACAGGCTCGGTAACAGAGGCAACAAGCTCAGCAAGTGGGAGGTCAGCAAAAGAGGCACAAGCCTGACAGTTCACAATGTCGCCAAGCGACATAGACGAAGTCTCACTGGAGCCGGATCACAGGAAACTGGAACCAAGCAGGAAAGTCAGTCAGGCCGGGTCATACACGGAGCAGGAGCGTCAGGCAAGCCGGGTCATACACGGAGCAGGAGCATCAGACAAGCCGGATCAATCACGTAGCAGGAACATCAGCCAGGCCGGGTCATAAACGGAGCAGGAGCGTCAAACAAGCCGGATCAATCACGGAGCAGGAACGTCAGCCAGGCCGGGTCATACACAGAGCAGGAACCAGGAGAATAGTCAGACAAGCCGAATCGGTACACAGGAACGCAGGAACACAGCAACGGAAGCACTGGTACTGGAACACCACAAAAGGGCACCTGACAGGTGCCAAAGGCCCGGTATAAGAAGGCCATACTGGGCGGGCATAACAGGTACTACCAATAGGAACACACCACAGCAGAGAGTGACAGGTAATCACGGGAACCGTGATACATGGGTGCTGCACTTCCAACTGCAGCAGAGGTGCACATTATAGTTAGGGTTGCAGATGATAATAACCTGTGTTGTTGCTGCTGGTTAATCAAAACAAGTGTGAGTGGCTGAGCGGGACTTGGACATGAAAGCGGTGATGATTCTGATGATGACTGATAGGATGACTGTGTACTCTTAGGCATCTTTACTTGTACAGGGTCAGAGTTTCCAAAGGTTTTCTCAAACAGTTTACAGACAGACACAGTTCTCCTTTTCAGTGGTGGAAGATTGAGCCTTTGCCTTTCAGCTAATTTTCTGGCCATGTCATCATCTCTCTCTCTCAACTTCATCTGCATCTGAAGAAGAGGAGGTTAACATAGGGGTATATTATTGAACTACTGCATCATCATCAGTAATTGGTTCATCCTCAGAGTCACCCCCTACCCTTCTTCCCCTCTACTTTTATATTCCTCTAGGCTTTTAGAGGTCTTTTTACTTTTCCCCTCGTATCCACTTGTCTCACTGTCAGATGCAGAAGCTGGTTGAGCTGCTACACTGCCTCCCACTATGCCATCATCACTAGAATGTGACTCACTGTCATCTACATTTTTTTAGATGGTTTATTAGTACTGGGTCTGGCCATTATTGAAGTTTATGTGAGACTTTGAAATACTGCCTCCTCAGGTGAAGAGGGATTTTATTTATTGCACACAATCTGCAGCAACCATGGTTGCAGTCACTTTGTGGATGACCACTTTGCTCATATGTTCCTCCTACTCCCCCTACCCGCTGTGAATTTGATCTTATGTAACTATTGTGTATGTTTTTACAGTGAAATACACAATAGAACTGATTGTGTATGATGTCTTGCTATTTACAAAATAATCTCTCTCTTCTAGTATCAGTCTGCCTCAGTCACAGCTCATGTCAGGGTCCCTGTGTTAGGGACAGACAGACACAAAAATGTAAAATGAAAAACACCTTTATTAAAATAACCAAAGCAAACAAAGCAAAATCATGATCCAGGAGCGTAAACCAAAAGAGAAGCCGGGGTCAGGAACCAAGACAGGTACGCAGACAAGCCGGGGTCAGGAATACGGAGATCAGCGATGTCAGGAATAAGCCAGGAGTCAGGAGCCAGAAGGGATGCCAGAGGAACCCAGGTCATGCACGGATAATCAAGAACTCAGGAGAACACACTTGCAGGCAGATGCAGACACAAGGGTAAGGAGGAAGTGAGCCTAGCTATTTTAAATACCTTGGAAGGGGTTGGCTGATAACAGTCAGGTGAGTAACCATGGAAACCGAGAAGTCAAGGCAGTTTGTTAATCATCAGCTGACTCAGCCTGACACAGGGAAGGAAAGGCAGCAGTAATCAAGTCGAGTTTAGACCAGATCAGTCAAACCATGACACCCTGTCCATATCAAACTTTTTTTTAATTTAAGTGCCCCCCAATCCCTATCGATTTCAACCAAAAAAAGCACACTCCCTGATTAACTGCTTATTTTTTCAGACTCCCCTAACACAGAGATAACAGTCAGACCAGGAAGTGACTTTGACCACTGCAGCCTGTGTCTTCCCAGCCAGTCAAGTAGAATTTTGGGGTATATGGGATAAATCTTTGCTCCCTTCAGACACCCCAGACTCCCCTAGCACAGAGATAATAGCCAGATCAGGAACAAACTAGGATCATGGCTTCCTATATCTTCTCATTCATTCACACAGAATTTTGGGGAATTTGGGATAACATTCTTTTGCTCCCTTTTTACACCCACTCGCACAGACTCCCCTAGCACAGAGATAATAACAGCTAGATCAGAAAGGGACTTGTATCACTGCTGCCTGTATCTTCCCAGTCAGTAACAGAATTTTGACATATTTGGGGTGAACAAATTCCTACCTACAAGACTCACCTAAACTACACTCCAGTCTTAATTAATTTTGCTTTATTTGCTATTTCCTAACAGGGCTCAAAAATATGGGACTTCTTCCTCTCACAAACACAGAATGATATGCTGTGGGAACCTGACACCCATTTTATACCATGCCTGTGGGAAAAGAAGGGAAACTTGCCATGTAGTGTTGGTGGCGGGGATTCAGTCTTCCTACTTGAATACAATTAGCTAAGAGGAAAAAACTGAAAATTTGCATTTTAAAGGGATAGTAATACTTAAAATGTAAAAAACAATATGTTGTAGGGTTTATCCCCCTGAGTAAAACAAGAGTAATCCCACTGCTGAAAGGTGTTTCATTCAAAAGTTATTAATTTTCAAAGTTGAATTTTTTAGGTACAATATCACAGTAGCCTGATATTGTACAGTGGCGCTGTTGCTACACCATCCTATGGAGATGTATGGTCCCGGGACCAGAGCTGTCCATAGGATGGTGTAGCAACAGCACCACTGTACAATTTCAGGCCACTGTGATATTGCACCTAAAAAAATTCAACTTTGAAAATTAATACCTTTTGAATGAAACACCTTTCAGCAGTGGGAGTACCCTTGTTTTACTCAGGGGTATAAACCCTACAACATATTTGTTTTTACATTTTAAGTATTACTATCCCTTTAAGGATATATTCTTGAAGCAGTTCTGCCACTGTTTCTATAGATAAATCCATTATAAGCAGTACTCCTACTCTAATTCCTACTTGCAGTAAGACCATCCTGCATAGAAAAAAATATAACAACTATAAATTCTTTATGCTATTTATTAACGGTACTAGTAAAAGTCAAATTAAAATCATTAATAATAATATACTGAATGGATTCATTCAAAAAACATGCTGAACCCTTCTAGAGAATTAATTTCCTTGCAAAGAGCCTGCCCCCTATCCCCAGTAACTCATATAAACGTTTGTACAGGATATGTTATCCTCAAACATGAATAATTCTTAGCCATAATTAAATCAATAGTTCCCATTATGCATACAGTCTTCAAAGAAAAAAAAATAAAATAAAAATAATCACTGCCTCCAAATATTTACTATGAATCATATTTGTATAGCAATCAGTGACATCTTGAGTGACCCAAGAAAATGTTGATCCTCATTGTTTTGTTTCTGGTTGATTTTATTCCTGATCTTTCAACTAAAACAATTCTGCTTCCTCAATGCGTTGTGCACCCCTCTGGTGCTTAAGTGCTACTGCCTGTTTTGACTCTCTTTCCTTTGTCACTTGACCCATTTCAAAAGGCTACATGCCGAAAAACTATTTTTGTCAGTGAGAATGGTATCTATGTTGTTAGTATGAAGGATACTTATTGTGTATTCGTACCCTACCCTGACTTTCAGTAAGTATATCCATTTCACTATTTAGGAGAGGAAGCCTCACTTGACCCCTTAAACATCCTTATGCCATTTAAAAAAGGCAGTCATGGCTAGGCAGTAGCTTGCTGATGCCCCATCCTTTATGCAGCAGACCAAAGTGGGCTGTCTAAAGGTAGCCCAAGTCTTCTGCAACTGCAGAGAGCTGACGATCATCTCTGTGCACATTTTTCTGGAGTATTCCATGGGTAACAGAAAAGGAGCACATTCAGTAGTGACAGTACCCTCCTGTGTGCATGACCTTGAAGGGGGTCATGCTGAAAGTGACAGCATGGTCCCCTTCTCTCTCTACTGGGAACTGATTAATTCAGTTCCCAGTACAAATCTCGCAGTGGGAGATCTCTATATGCACATTGTGACCAGGTGTCACAAGTGCACTTTAAAGAGACATGCTTAAATGCATTTTCCAGAATAATGGGGAAAGCTGTTGTTACAGCCTATAATGTCTAAAAAAATGAGTGTGCTTTTGAGAAGTGAAGCTTTGTATTCACTCATCGATACAATAGTGCAAGTTTATAACCACTCACTGATAAATAAAAAAAATAAAAAATTACAGAAATGTTCTGTATCTTCTGCCATCACCCACTCACCATTAAAAAAAAAAAAAAATCAAGAGAATGAATTAGTTTATATAAAAAATATAAATAATACTTGTTTAGAAACTAAAATTATCCCTGATACTATTTATTAGCAGCAGCAGTAACAAGCTCTAGTTGTTACTTTATTGATGAGTTTACCTTGTAGTTCTTAAAACTTGACACAGAACAAATCCTCACATCCGGTAAGGAGATCTTCTAACACTTTAAAGGTGTTATCTTATGCTTCTGAGACATTTAATTTCTGAAACTTTGGTCACTGATTAATTTTACATGAAAAATGTTGTAGCTACTATTTTATTTAAGTGGATGTCTTGTTTCTATCTAAAACATGATCACGTGCATTTCAGACTGTAAGAAAAGTACTGCATTACTTAACTTCACTGTTATGTGAGAATGTTTATTGATTTTGGACTTCTGACTAATTAGTTGGTAACACTGCTTGCTCTGGCTTGCTAAAACATAAAAAATTTATAAAATCCTGTATAGAAGTTGAAGATGAGATTAAATAAAATTTGTCTTTAAAGGGATATTAGTAAACACTTATTTTGAATAATAAACATGCTGTAGGTTTTTTCCAGTAGAATTGAATAATGGTACCCCTTCTCCTATTGCTGGAGAATGTATCATTACAAAGTTGCTCAGCAGCGCCCCCATAGAATACAATAACAAGAACACTGACATCGACAAAGTTGTCTGTTTACTAAAGGGTAAAAAACCTAATTTAAACCCGTGATATAAGGGTTATAGAAATATCATTGCATCCTTCACTCAGGCAGTATACTACCTGCATAACTTGCCAGAACCAAACTTACACCACCCAGACCCCTACATAGCCACATTGAGGTTTATGGGTTGAAATACTTTTGGACTAATTCCAATGGTGGCATTGTGAGTAATAATTTACTTATTAGGCACATAACTCCTTTAAAACCAAGTTTTTGATACATTGGTTTGATACAGTTGATACACTGGTCTACATGCTAAGCTATTTTTTAATGCTTAGATAATATCGGACTTAAATGTAAATTTTGATTTTAATTTTTTGGGGTATTAGGTGCCTTGCCAGAGACCAATGATGAGGCCCAAAAAAGGACAAAATACATGTCTACGGTTGAATGATATTTCATCCATTATGTTTCTGAAAGCAGTTACAGTATCTGCAAGATCAGCATCCAGAGGAAAATAATTCCATAACTTTACTGTCATTACTGTAAAAAATCCCTGCCTTTGTTATAGTTAAAAGAGCCTTTCCTCTACTCTTAGTGGATGACCTCTCATTCTTATCTCAGGCTTTTGAGAAAATAGTTCTTGGCAAGTTATTTGCATTTACCTCAAATATATTTGTAAATGGTGATCATGTCACCCCTTAGACATCTCTTCTCTAATGTAAACAAACCGGATTTGGCTAGTCACTCTTTATAACTGAGATCATCCAATCACTTTATCAGTTTTATTACAAATCTCTGTACTTTTTCCAGTTCAATATTGTCTTTTTTTAAGAATTGGTGCCCAAAACTGTACTCCATATTCTAGATGAGGCCTTAACAAGAATATATATCGAAGTAGAATTGTATTTGCTCTTGCATCAGCTGAATGACTCTGTACACTGCTGTGAAGTCTATCGTCCAGTACTCCTAAATATTTTTCTAATGAAGATTCCCCAATTAGTTTCCCATTTAGTATATATGTAGCATGTTTGTTTCTACATTACAAATGCATAACCTTACATTTATCAACAATAAATGTAATCTGCCACTTTTCTGCTCATACATTCGGTCTAAATCTTTTCAATTCCCACTTCTATATCATTAATAAATAAATTAAAAAGCATTGGGCCCAGGACTGAACCATGTGGTACCCCAATTACAGCTTGAAAAGGTTCCATGTACAAAAACTCTCTGCCATCTATTATATAACCAGTTCTTTATCCATGCACAGATATCATCAAAGCCTTTTAATTTATGCAGTAACTTGTTATAAGAAGCTGTATCAAAGGTATTTGCAAATTCATCAATTCCCTTGCAGAAATTACTACTTACCCTTTCGTAAAAAGCAAGTAAATTAATTTGAAATGATCTATACTTCATAGAATCATGATGGCTCCTACTAGTTATATTGTTAATCTTCACATAGTTATAAATATTTTCAGGTAGTAACTCTTCTAATATTTACCCACTATGGGAGTCACGCTCAGAGGTCTATAATTTAGACTGTAAGCTCCTTGGGGTAGGGACCTCTCTTCTATCATTTCTGTGAATTTGACACTTATTGCATCCCTTTTTATTTATTGTAATATACGTCTATTGTAAGGCGGTGAACACGCTGTGTGGTTCCATATAAATAAAGATATACATACATCATTTACTGGCTTGGATCTTGCTCCCTTTTTGAACAATGGTATTATATCAGCTTTCCTCCATGCACAGGGTTCTATGCCTGATAAAATAGAGTCAATAAATAATGGTCTTGCTATTATTGAAATAAGATCTTCAAGTACCATTGGGTGTATACCATCAGGTCCAGGTGCTTTATTCACCATAACCTTTTCCAGTCTCAGTAAGCCATTAACATGATGGAGTAAATTCTGTGGCTTTGACTGTTTGCCCATAGCCTGCTTCCTTTGTATATACAGAAGAAAAGAATGTGTTTAAGGTGTCAGCCATAGCCTTCTCCTCACTAATCAATTCACCTGTCTCAGCCTTAAGAGTACCAATATAAACCTTAATCTTTTTGTTATTTGTATACTTTTAGAATTATTTTACATCTCTTTTGTAGACAGGGAGATGTGCCATTTTTTGTATTTTTATTCAGGGCACTCCACATATTCCCACAGCCTCCCTTACTCTCCTTCAGACAGCCTCCCAATTTGAAACAACTGATGGTGAGGAGTGCCCTGAATAAAAATACAAAAAATGCCACATCTCCCTGCCTACAAAAGAGATGTGAAACTTCTGCACACATTTACACCACGGGCAACATACCAATTCCAAACACCCAGTTACACCATAAGATCAATGGTACTTTCACCTGTAAATCATCCAATGTAATATACCTTATCATGTGTGCAAAATGCCCAACAGCTCTGTATGTGTGAGAAAATGGACAAGCACTACATAGGAGATTTAATTCCCACAGATCCAGTGTTAATAACAAAAAGACAGAGACACCAGTGGGAGAACATTTTTGCCAAAATGGGCACAGTGTCAAGGATATTAAGTTAACTGTACTGATGGGACTGTTCCACACTCAGTGGGACAGAAAGGTATGGGAGGTAAAATTAATGTTAAAATTTAATGCAATTTGTAGTGGTTTAAATTGGGATAAAGAATTCTTATCAAAATACAATTTAGTTGATTGACCTTTCCAACAGACCCAAGAGCATTGTAAATACCTCTAAAGCCTCAGAGGAAGAGTGCAATTTACCATTGACTGATCAAAGATATCTGGATCTGGACTGCATTCTGTTATCTGATTTCCATGCTAAACAATGTGATGTGTACTTATATTTAAGAGAGATGTTTTCATATTTATCTGTATAACATGCCTGAGGAAGAGACCTAAGGTCTTGAAAGCTTGCATTTAAATCTGCTTAGTTAGCCAATAAAAGGTATCAAAAACTATATTTGCCCCCTGTATTTTTACGGCTAACACGGTACCAACTCTCATCTGTTATTTCAATTCTGTCAGAGTTGTAGTTCAAGAGTAATTGAATGACAAAGTATCCCTCCCTCCTGCCCTTTTTACTGATGTAACACTGCTCACCTCAGAACAGCAAGGTGGTGTCTAGGTGGATCGCAGAGAGGGACAATCTTCAATTAGCATAAGGGAAAAACCTGAAAAAACTGTCAGTTGGGGCAGGTTTTCATTGTTCTCACAATAAGAAGTTTGTCCCTTGCTGTAAGCTGTCTGGTCTTAACACCAGATTCCACATCTGAGGGGAGGCAGCTTACACTAGGTAAAAGGGGAAGGAGGGGGATACTTTATCATTCAACTGCTCTTGAACTACAACTCTGACAGTAATGAAATAACACTATGGCTCAAATACTATGAAGATTCATTGTAGCTGCTGTTTTTGTGAAACATTACAATCCATTTAACTCACACTCTGTCTTTCCTTGGTTCAACTTCAGCCAGATGGCATTCATCCATTCTTGGAGCTTTTCTAGATATCCATTGAGATCGGATTCTGGATCCCTCTTATCTGGTGCAAAAGCTAGGTAGAGCTTTGTTGTATTTACATGTAATTTATAATTAAGACTATATGTATGAAAATATTGGGAAATTCACTAATTGTTTTATATGCTGGTGCTGGACTTAATGTAATGGGATGACAGTTAAAGTGGTGATGAAAAAATATGCCCCCCACAGTTCCCACACACCTAGCCATTATGCTAGTTAGCAGCAGTTAATCCTTATGCTCCTAGTTCACTAAATTAATGACAAGGGTGAGTTTTCTTATAGTCTGGTTTTTCTAAGATAATGTGATTTCTTTCCCTGTTACATCATTTCACTGACATCATTATGCAATTTGTAAACCACGTGTTTGCATGAAACACAAACTTAAATATTTTGCTTGACCCTAGCAGCAACTTACACAGCCACCTCTTACAACTGAAACTGATGATGATGGTGCTTATGAAACAATCCATTTTTTTAAATGTTTCAAAACATTTGAAACAACCATATTCAAATACCAAACTTACAGGATCACTTATTTAATATCTACCTATAAAATGTCCTACTTTGCTTAATCCAATCCAGTGCTGTAATAAAGATTACAAAACAACTGTATAATAAACTATTAACCCCTTGGATGCTAGAGAAGTCTCAAATGCAATACAATGTGCAGGAGACATGTCTAGTATCCAAAATAATACCAAATATTCACAATAAAATCCTATAGAATAGTTAACAATGGATAACAATGCTATTATAATCACACCACATTATTTTGTGTTTTTTTTATTCTGAATTCTACCGGTGTATTAACACCTTTTACTTTTCTGGTAGATGACTGGTAGAAAAATTGTCTTGTGAATCATTTAACAACCTCATCAGCTGGAACACATAATAAATTCTGGAGTTCGGAGCAGTGAGGAAATGATTAATATGTTTTCCTGTAAAACAGATGCTATAAAAAAACAATCCATATTTGGCATTGGAACATTATAGATGATACAAAATATGTCATACATCTTAGGGAATTTATGATTCCAGTGAAAATAAAAAGAGAATGATAAAGTATTTGAAGAAGCATATCTCCTAATCAATTCTTTATGCCTTGTGTGCTCTGCAATATCCAATCCTGTCAGGTACCAAAAAGTCACATAATATTTTCATATAATCATAAAAATTGATTTTTCTTTCCAATTTATTTTATAATGCTATCACTGACAGTGATTATTTGCCAGCAGGTAAAATATAGAAGACATTCCATTAATAGATCAAAGCTACAATTAATTGAAAATGATAATGCAAGTTAATTATTGTTTCTGAACTTTTTTTATTAATAGTGCATATATAGTACATTTTTCTTAATGATCATTTTTTCTGCTACATTGCAGGATTATTTCAAGAAATATTATCAAAATATGGAAGGACGATTAACAACCAAAGTTCCTGTTAGAAACAATCAACAAGCAGAATCAGGAGACAAGAGACGTAGTTGAGGAAAGCTGGGTCAAACACTGGAAACACTTGGAACAATAACTCAAAGACACTATAACAGGAACGCTTCGATAAGAGTGTCGGTGCTTGACATAGGCCCAGACAAGGGCATCACCACAACAAGGCGGGGAAATAGAGAATGGTGGGAGAACCAGAATACCTGGTAAAAAAGGACAGAAAAACCCGAAGAATCATGACAGGTACAGTCTAAAGTTAATTTCTGTAGAAAAAAGGAAATAAACTCACAGCATTAAAATGCTATAATATAAATATCAATGTCAATGAAATATGAAGTGCAGCATAGAAAGAGGGGACCCAATAGCAAACAAATCAAGCACAGAAGACAAACCTGCTCTGCTTCATACAAATTAAATGTAAACCCTGTATAAAAAAAACCCTCATTTTTTTACCCATTAAGGAATATTTGCGCCAAAGTTAAGGACCATGGGGCCTTTTTGGTGATTCAGTTCAGGGCTCTTCGAACAGTGTGCAGCCATGAGGGAGCCCTGAATTCCATGATGTGCCAAGACTGTCATTGATCTTTATGGCAAGTTTACCCATAATGGTCCTGGAACATCATGGGTCCTTTAGGGGCTAAACAAGGGAATTAACACATTCCTATAATATCTGCTCTACACATTTAATTTGTAAGAAGCAGCACAGAATTGTCTTCTGTCCAAGGGTATCTTCTGCGCTATAAAACAGTGGATGGGACTGGGGGTGGGATTGTGTGAGAAGTGGGGTGTGGCCATGGGGGCGTAGCTATGGACACCTAGCGTGCCTTGTCTAGGGGCAAATGGGATGTAAATCTGGTCCTGGTTATAGCTTAGTCTGATAAAGAGACATACTTTGGTTTCACAGCTTAGGTGATCTAGCTGCACAAGCATTTTGGAGTGAGGGATTTGGAAAACAGTGTTGGGCCCCATCATCAGACTTCTCCTAGAGGGTCCTGGAAGTACCATCGGACGTAGCTTGTCAAAGAGAGCTGACACTCAAACAATAGCAACAACAGCAGCATTAAAAGGAATGGTCAAAAAAATGTTCACCTCAACCTCTCAAATGCAGTCTTGCTTTGGGTCTTACTGTCAAAAGAAAATGTAGTCATTTAGGAGCCAACTAATGTACCACTGTGGAAAAAAATATAAATTCCACAAACTCCTATTGGTTTAAAAGAGGCTTTTAACCCTTTGAATGCTAAAAAGGTCACAGATACATTGTAAAAAAATATGTTGGAGACCTCTTTAGTATTCATTGAGTTAAAAGGACCATTTAAATCAATGGTCATCTTATATGCCCTCTATAGTACAGCTGGTTGGCTTCAGAATTAATCAGCTTTTATTTTTAATACAAGGCCAATTATAGTACCTTAACCCTTTGAGTGCAAAGCAATGCGTTGTATACCCCTCTGGCACTCAAAGGGTTAATTTGTTAAAGGATTAGTAATGCACAAAATAAAGTTGATTCTATATATTAGATTTTATAAAAATAAAGTATTTGCAAAAAGTCCTATCTCTCAAACCTTTATGGTTTGAGAGATAGCCTCAGTTAAAGATCCCCTCTCCCTCCTGTTCTCCTGATGTCAGCTGTAAGCTGACAGCATGAGTTCCTGGTCTGAGGACCGACAGGCGACTCTTCAGCAGAGCCACAATCGCGCGATTTAAAAAGAAGTACTTCTATGGAACGGTCTACAAAGTGTGCCTGGTTTGCTGACATCAGGAGAAGGGGAGCTTTTTAGCGGAGGATATCTCTCTAAACCATAAAAGTTTGAGAGATAGGACTTTTTGCAAATACTTTATTTTTGCAAAATTTAACATATAGAATCAACTTTATTTCGGGCATTACTAACCCTTTAAAGGACATTTTCTAACTCTGCTCCTATGGGAGCAGACCCTCATTCTTCTCTCCTGCAGGTCCACCAGATCTCACAATGCTGCTCCGACTTCTTCTGCAGGTCTGCTGATGGGACATGATCCTGGTGTTAGTTGCTCTTTAAATCTGTGTGCAATGTATTGGAAAAATATGCTACTATGTAGCAAATCTAGCAAGAAAATAGTTAAAATTGAAATGTCAATTTGTATTTATTCAAGCAATTTTCTCCAAGGAAGGGTACAGATTTACAAATGTCTAATTATAGGCTTCCTGATTGATAGTGATTTATACTGCCACATATTTGCATTTTTATGTTGTATTATTGTTAGAGCAGATGTGCATTGCTGGAAGCCTGTTTTGACAATGAGCTTAGTTTAAAAAAAAAAAAAAACATTGGGATACACTTTGGATACTCTATCATATGTTTATTAGAGAAATGTGTTGTTGAAAAGCTGGAAATAAATAGGTCTCTTTGGACAGGAAATGGATAAAAGTGTTTATTAGTGTAAAATACTAGTACTCTGGTTTTAAGCACTTGTCATCAAAGACATCTTTCTATTGATTTTTTTTCGCTATTACTAATATGTGCTGCATGGTGGAATCTCATATCTTCACAGGACTGTCCTCCCATTTTTTTTCAAAACATCTAACTTTAGCAAGAAATATTGTAATGTTTGTCTTGCTCTTGTACACCTAGATAATGTCAACTTGGGCGGATCTGTAAGATTATCTATCACTCTTATGAAGAACTAATTAAAGAGAGGTTTAAGTCCATGTACTATGAGTAAGAAAGTATGTCAGAACTACTGCAAGCTAAAACAATAAAAAATATATATTTTTTTATTTATTTTTATTATTGACAACTTTGGAACATACTGCATGACAATTCTTACAGCAAAAACAAATGGTGAATACATCACATATGTAGCAATTATACCACCAAAAATTGTCTTTTTTCCCTCTTATAACTTCCCCTCTTCCATTGCCTCCCCCCCAATAACTAATGCCAGGGAAAGGAAAGTCCTACTCTCTAGCTCCCTTCTATTACTCTGTACTTCAACTGAACAATACTCTCAACACTCTCAGTCCTCTAGGCTACTGAGGCCCCTCTCACATTTTGTTCTGAGTATTATGTTTTCACTAAAATCCTTTTTCCCATCCATGTAGATATAAAAAATACATAGCACTGTGCAAAAGAGTTAGGCAGGTGTGAAAAAATACTGTAAATTAAGAATACTTTCAAAAATAGACATGTTAGTAGTTTATTTTTAATAATTAACAATAATAGTGAGTGAACAGAAGAAAAATCTAAATATCTGCCTGCACTTCTCAGCAAAGAGGAGACCATTAATTCTGACCAAATCTCCAACTCCATTTACAGAAAATCAGCCCAAAACTTGAAAATAACCTCCACCATGCTTCAGTGTTGCCTGCAGACACTCATTCTTGTATCACTCTCCAGCCCTTCTGCAAACTGCCTTTTGCTACAGCCAAGTATTTCAAATCTTGACTCCTCAGTCCAGCACACCTGCTGCCATTTTTCTGCACTCCAGTTCCTGTGTTTTAATGCATAGTTGAGCCTCTAGGCCTTGTTTCCACATTGAAGGTATGGCTTTTTGGCTGCAAGTCTTCCATGAAGACCACTTCTGACCAGACTTCTCCAGACAGTAGATGGTGTTCCAGGATACCACTGTTTTCTTCCAGTTCTGAGCTGATGACACTGCAGGACATCCTCCCATTGCAAAGGGAAATAAACATGAGGTGTCTTTGATTTGCTGCACTAAGATTTCTTGGCCAACCACAGCATCTACGGTCCTCAGTGTTGCCTGTTTCTTTGTACTTATTCAAAAGAGCTTGGACAGCACATCTGGAAACCCCTGTCTGCCTTGAAATTTCTGTCTGGGAGATACCTTGCTAATGCAATATAACTACCTTGTGTCTTGTTGCTGTGTTCAGTCTTACCATGGTATATGACTTCATGACTTTAAACTGTCTTCAGCAACCTCACCTTGTTAGCCAAGTTTGACTGTTCCTCACCCAGTTTTTTCCTTCTAAACAGCTGTTCCTGTTTCAGTCAGTGATTGTGTTTTAACTTACATATTACATTGATGATCATTAGCACCTGTTTGGTATAATTGTTTAATCATATATCTGACTATATGCCTACAAAATCCCCGTCTTTCTGCAAGTGGACCTAGAAGAACTGATGCTGTTTTGAAGGCAAAGGGGGTCACACCAAATATTAATTTGATTTAGATTTTTCATCTGTTCACTCACTATCATTTTGTTTATTGATAAAAATAAACTATTAACATGTCTATTTTTGAAAGCATTCTTACGTTACAGCATTTTTTTACACCTGCCTAAGACTTTTGCACAGTACAATATATATATATATATATATATATATATATATATATATATATATATATATTATATATAAAAAATATTTTTTTGGTCAGTGCTTGGCTGCCTGAGATAACAGCGGAAAATTCTGTAACAGTAGGCTGTTGATTTTAAGGTCTATATATTAATAATAGTAATAGCATGAAAAAAATAATCCTTAAAAATTTACCAAACAATATTAGAGGCAGATTTGTTTTTATAATTTTTATAAGAAAGATATTGAAGCAATGGCATTATTAATTTGAATAGTAAATAACCCTGTTAGTAACAGAATATGGTTATTTATTTGAATATAACAAATGATAGACTACATTTCATACAACCCACTGGATGCTTTCAATTTGAGAAATCTCCAGTGCATTGCTCTGAAATGTATGGGAGACATATCTAGTATCTAACAGTTTAACTTGCTTCTTTCTCAGATATTTGGTGATTTAGGAATATCATCTTATATTCAGTTTAGATTTGCACCTTACTATAGAAAGGCAAATCAAAGCCTGGATTATATTGCAATTGAAACTTATCAAGTCTTTTATCTAAAAAGGTCTCCACAGACTTTAATGGGAATCTGTTAGATAAAACCAATGATAGCATAACAAATAATGGAGGACATGAACCAAACTGGTCAGGTCTCCTAGGGATGGGTGAAACTATTCATATATTTTAGTATTCTTGCAAACATGTCTTGTGAAATTGGTGCTTTGTTTTGCATTTTCTTTTCAGTTCACCTTGATCTACCCCGCATACCCCATGCTGTCCATTGCCACCACTTCTCTCATGCTGCCTGATGCCTCTGGTCTCTCTCTCTCAATGACTGGTCGAGAATTATGTAAGTTACAAGGCTATCTGTTCAAAAGAAATGTGGAAGGATTCTGGGGCAAACCAAGTGCACTATGGGGAGAACTGAAAAGTCCCATCAATTTTAAATTATATGTCACCCTCTGAATGTTAGAGAGACCTCAACTGAATTGCAAAGCATTGCGATAGAGATCTCTCTGGCTATCAAGGGGCTAAATTTCATAATTAAATCAATGGATATTTTTGGAATCTACATTTTTCCCTTATGGAAAAATGGAGGTCTAAATATTGACTATTTATGTTCTAAACTAGACCATGCAGATCCCGTATAGTGTAAAATAAAATAAGGGGGGTTATTCAATAAAACGCTATAAAGAGGTGATTAAGTGGAGATAACTTCCTATATTATTCTATGGCGCCTATGCAATAAGATCTCCAAAACTGGAGACATCTTAGTGCATAGGCTCCATAATAACAGAGTTGGAGAAGTGATATCACTGGAGAAGTCATCTCCACTTTATCACCTCTTTATATCTCCTTAATGAATCCCCCTCAATGAGTCATTTTGAAGCTCCCCACTATTTCACTTCTAAGTAGAACCAACCCTTTATACCCTTGGATGTTACTGGAGATCCCTCTAGAATTCCTTTATAAGTAACAGTATCAGTTCAAAGTTAACAGTACACAGATACATTTTCCACTAGCATTGTATTCACGTTTACTGTAGTAAAGCAGTGGGGATTTGTTTATAGAAACACCTAATCACTAATGGGGCACAATAAAAATGTATTTTTTAAAAGTTAGGAAGTAATTTTACTAATTCACATATGTCAATCTACTATCCTGAGCCATTTTTATATTATAGAATGATCAAGTCACACTGCTGAAAAGATTAATATTAACAGTGCAATTTCCAAGAATGTGTCACATAAATTGTCATTATAACTAGCACAGCTATTGGCTGAGCCCTGGGAACATCATAATTAATGGATTGAAATAGGGAAGATCTTTTATGAGTCTCCAAATAAATACAACCGGCTTTACTCAAGGGGTCCTCTTTTATGATATCCAGTCTATACACTGAGACTACTAACTGCCATATCTATATGATGAATAGACAATTAAAGTTCAATGTCTTTCCTCAGTTGGGACAGATTGCTGAAACATTTGCAGTTGTATTTATTTTATTTTCTTGTTAACATGTAAAGACCTTTAAAGCTCAGTACGTATCTCTTTCCTAACAAATATGTCATAAAGGGAAAACATACCCATAGAAGTGGATCTTAATCTGACTTTCAGAGGGTTAATAGAAGGTCCAGGTATAGCTATGCAAACGTTGCCTACAATGTGAGAGCATACTCTATCTATCTATCTATCTAATTGCACTGTATTGTTCACTACAGCTGGCCCCTTTCATTTCACATTCTGGTCCTCTTACATAGCTGTACAAAATCATAGAATGGATTATTTCTGAATACTGTGCTCTGTGGGAAAATTGAGTCATATAATATGGCTTTATACAATAAGCAATAGGTACTACAACACTTGGAGACTGCAACAGAAAATGGCAGTTTAATGTACAAAGAAAACTCTAAGCTTTAATACACTTTTGAATAAAATGTCACTCAACAATGGAAATACTCTTGGTTTATTCAACAGGTAACACCCTATAACATAACATAAACAGTTCATTGCTCCTATAAGGACACTTACCTTGTTAAGTCCATCTGTTAAAAAAAATATTATCTTATATCTAATCATTTCTTTGTATTTCAACTGACTGAACAAAAGTTCAGGGGTTTGGCATCTGTTAACATAGAAAATGTGGTTTTGATTGAAGAAAAAGAAGGTTTATTTTTTACAGAAAGGATGTGGAATGCCTGGACTTGGAAGGCTGTATTTGCAGATATTGTACACAACTGATACCACAGAGCTTACAGATGAGATGGAGATATCTTATATTGTATCTCCATTTGAACTGAAATTTCCCCATTGCTCCAATTCCATTGTAAACTCTGTGGTACACATTGTGTTGCTTTATTTCAATTGTAAGATAAGTGGGCTCTCTAATGTAGCTCCCTTTCAACTGTAAGGTCTGTGGTGTCACACAGAGAGCTGATGTAGTGCCATTATTCAAAAAGGAGGCAAGATCTAAACCATAAAATTATAGATCTGTAAGTAGGCATGGGCAAAATGTCAGGAATTTTCATGGAAAAAAATTTCACACTTTTATAAGAAAATTTCTGCCGCCAAAGACAATACATAAAATGTTCTCCTTATAGCCACTGCCAATAAATTTTTCATCAGAACTTTGACATTTTTCACCTATGTTTTCTATTAATGCAATAAATAGCTAACAGTGTTATTTGTGAGTCATCCAGCAACCTATGCCTTCATAAAATTGTTAGCAGGCAGGGTGCCTTTGTCATTTGACCACAATAACTTCATGGGTCCTTCACGCAAGTTTTCCCATGGCGGTCCTGGCATGTCATGGTTCCTAAGGAGTTAAGTAACATTAGCACAGCCATACTTTGAAAATATCTGCAGCTTGGGATATTGCAGCAGGGTTAAACACAACATAAGTTATTTAAAACCTCTGCTTTCAACAAAAGAATAGGGTAGCATGCCAGCCGCAAAAATTTCGGCAAATTTTCTATTCCACAGAACTTAGTAAGCGTGGGATGACAATACATAGTGGAAGAACTGTATAACATTATTGCTTTAATGACTTGTGGAGGTAGTGGGGGTGGTGGGGATATGTGTGTGCACTCTATGACTCCCATCAATAAGTCACACTCATCTTCAACAGGAGCAGAGAATCTCGGCACACTCTCTGACACATCAACCGCCTTCTATTGTGTATCCCAGAGCCCCGGTAGTGTTTAGGAGTACTTGTGCTGCTGCCTCTAACCTGTTGATGGTGTATCTCCCAGTCAGACCTGTGGTTGTGCTTTAGGAGGGATCTCATTGAAAAGATGCCTAGGTGTGTGTTACGGTTTTCCGACACTCAGACCAGGGTTAGAAATAAAACACAGTTTTATTGAGGTAAAAATAAGGAACAGTGCCCCTGGGGGCCAGAAGAGGTAATAGCAGTAAGGCAAGTAATGGATAAAATACAGGCCCAATATAGCAGGAGCAGGTAGAAAACAGCAGAAACACTAGATAAGGGTTAATGCCCAATACAGGTATTCAGTCTCTGTGGTGGTGATTAAGCCAACGCCCAGTGCTATAAACAGTCCCAGTAGTAATGATGAAAGCAAGCTCAAGCAGTGCAACTGAACTGAATCACAACCAGACAGCTGTATTGTAATGCCCAATAGTATAGCAAGGACCAACTGGAGCTGGAGCCAATGCCCCCACTTGGGTGCAATAACGGATGAGAGACACTGCCAGAGCCAATGGAGCCAGAGCCAGGAGCACCCCTAGGTGCGGTAACGGAGGAGACACTGCATATGTGAATAGAACCGGAGCCAAGAGCACCCCTTAGGTGCGGTAACGGAGGAGACACTGCACAAGCCAATATACCGTGTGCCAAACGCACTACCAGGTGTCATCTGATGGACAACACTGTGAGCGATAGGAGACCAGAGCCAAGGCACCCTTCCGGTGCCGGAACGGAGCAACACACTGCCAGAGTAACAGAATGCCCAATAGCACCACGCGGTGTGACAACTCTTAGGAAACGAGCACCTAGATAGAGGTACTGCTCTGCAGTGTAAATGGATAGGCTCGGTCATGGAGGCAACAAGCTCAACAAGTGTTAAACGGCTCAGGATCGGAAGCAGCAAGCTTGGCAAGTGTATACAGACAGGCTCGGTAAAGGAGGCAACAAGCACAGCAAGTGTTCTCTGACAGACTCGGTAACAAGGGCAACAGCTCGGCAAGTACTTTCTGACTGGGTCGGTAATGGACGCAACAGACAGGCTCAATAACGGAGGCCACAGTAAACACAGGAGGCGTGATCAGTCAGTGCAAGCTGCGAGCAAGCACAGCATGTCGCCAGACAGGAACGTCATTCAGAGCTGGGTCGATCCCACAGCAGGAACGTCAGCCAGAACCGGGTCAATCACGGAGCAGGAACGTCAGCCAGAGCTGGGTCAATCACGGAGCAGGAAGTCAGCCAGAACCGGGTCAATCACGGAGCAGGAAGTCAGCCAGAACCGGGTCAATCACGCAGAAGGAAGTCAGCCAGTGCCGGGTCAATCACGGAGCAGGAGCATCATCCAGAACCGGGTCAATCACGGAGCAGGAACGTCAGCCAGAACCGGGTCAATCACGGAGCAGGAACAGCAGAGTAGTCAGACGAGCCGAGTCGGTACACAGGAACGCAGGAACACAGCAACAAAGGTGCAGGAACAGGAACACCACGAAAGGGCACCTGACAGGTGCCATAGGCCCAGTATATAAAGCGACACCCTGGGCGGGCCAATCAAGCTCCGCCAATGGAAGAGCACCACCACAGAGAGTGACAAGGAATCACGGGGACCGTGATAGTGTGAGCCTGTCTTCCCCTGCACATGTACTTCTTAAACAGAAAATAGATGGCAACATGCTTAGCTTTTGGAGCTTGAGTGAAGTATCTTCATACTGTGGACTTCATAGAATGTGGGGTTCCTGAGGGGCTGCAACTACAAATGGGGCTAGATAGTGATGCAATTGTACTACTACTGGGTGTCAAAGATACAAAGAGGCACTCATCATAGCTATAGTTGTGGATGTGAATAACCTGTGTCTATATTCCATTCAAAAGTCTATCCACCTGCCTCATCACCAGCTGAAAATGGAGGTCCCTACCAAGTGGAATTCCACACTGTACATGCTAGAGAGTTTATATGAGCAGAATAAGTCCATTAGCGAGTACACCATGCAAAACTGAGAGGTTTTGGATGGAGCCTCCTTGTCACCTGGCCAATGACAACTAGTGTGCGATGTATGTGAGCTGCTGAAACCCTTTGCAGAGGCAACCATGCTGGTAAGTCACATAGGGGCAGGAATTAGTGAAATTCTGCCATTGATATTTTTATTGCAGAAAAAAATGAGGAGCATGGTATCACGGTGCCCATGTATTGCTGGCGACATTTTACAGCATTGTGCCTGAGTCCTTCTTATTGGCTAGCGTCATATTGCTCCACCCAGTGGTAGCCTTTAAGTACTGAGCCCTGTCATTTCTACAGGGCCCTTTCGTGGTGTTCCCGTTGCTAAGAGCTTGCTGTCGCTATCGTGTGAAATCCTGTGTATGACCCGGACTGCCTGACTGCTCTCTCTGATTCTGTTCCTGCTCCGTGTACCGACTTGGCCTGGCTGACGTTCCTTCTCCATGTACCGACTTGGATTGGCTGACGTTCCTGCTCTGTGTACCGACTTGGATTGGCTGACGTTCCTGCTCCGTGTACCGACCCAGCCTGGCTGACGTTCCAGTTCTGTGCATCGACCCGGATTGGCTTCCGTTCCTGCTCTTGTGCATCCAGCCCGGTGCACTACCGTGTCCGGTAGTCCGGTAGAGAGTATCTCCTGTGCTCTTGTAACGGTTTGTTCAACACTCAGACACAGTGGTTTAGGATAAAACACAGTTTTATTGAAAACACAATAATCAAGTACCCTTCACAGACCTTGTTGTACCTCAGCAGAAACATACAGAGATAATACAGGTATATGATGCATATGCCTACACAGGCCCAGTATAATAGGAAGCAAGAGAGGTCTTATACTGACACAGGTCAGGCAGGAAAGGGTGAATACCCAGAGCAGCAGTACAGCATGAGTTAAAGTCCCAATAGGTGTAATCAGTTTCTGTGTAGAGAAGTCTGTGGTGAGTTCTCTTAGTAATGCCCAGTATGATGGAATAGCACCGAGTAGGAGACTGCAGTGCAAGAATGGAGACTAGAGCACTTGTAATCTGCCAGAGCAGAGCTGAGACTAAAACCCACTGCCATGGTAGTAACGGAGGCAACAATGATACTCTGCAAGAGCCAAATGGGAGTACAGCCAATGGCACACTGCCGTAGCAGTAACGTAGGCAACAATGATACTCTGCAAGAGCTGAACGGGAGTATAGCCAATGGCACACTGCCGTAGCAGTAACGGAGGTGACAGTGATACTCTGCAGGAGCTTAACGGATGGTTTGCCCTATGGCACACTGCCACAGCAGTAATGGAGGCAACACAGAGTTCTGCGAGAGTAACGGAAGGCTCAACCAATGGCACACTGCCGCAGCAGTAACTGAGGCAACAAAGATGCTCAACAAGAGTTAATGGAAGGCCCAGCCAATGGCACACTGCCGTAGCAGTAACGAAGGCAACAATGAAGCTCTGCGAGAGTTAACGGAAGGCCCAGCCAATGGCACACTGCTGTAGCAGTAACGGAGGCAACACGGAGGCTCTGCAAGAGTTAACGGAGGGCTCAGCCAATGGTACACTGCCGTAGCAGTAACGGAGGCAACACAGGTGCTCAGCAAGGGTTAACGGAGGACTCGGCCTATGACACACTGCCGTAGCAGTAACGGAGGCAACACTGATACTCTGCCAGGCAGGACTCAGGCACAGCAGAAGTCAGAATGTCGCCCAAGTGACACAGCGATGCAGGAACAGGAAAGCCGGTTGGAATCACGGAGCAGGAACGTCAAACAAGCCGGATCAGGTCACGGAGCAGGAACGTTAGCCAGGCCGGGTCGAATCAATGAGCAGGAATGTCAGACAGGCCGGGTCAGGTCACAGAGCAGGAACGTCAGCCAGGCCGGGTCAAATCACGGTCGGTACACAGGAATACAAGCAACTCGAGTAGGCACTGGTATTGGAACACCACGAAACGGCACCAGATAGGTGCCAGAGCCCAGTATATAAAGGCCATACTGGGCGGGCCAAACATAGCTCAACCAATAGGAGAGCATCACAACAGAAACTGACAGAGAGCTGCACAGAGAGCATGGGCACCGTGATAGCTCTGTCTTGAGCATGCTTGCCCAGTTGGTTGCCTCGTGTATTGCATTACCGTTCCGTGACTGCGACTCATTTGTGCCTTGATGCTTCCTTCCTCCTTACCCAGGGCTGATGCAGATCTCGTTTGCTCACTATACGCTTGGCTTGTTATTGCATTGCCACTGAGGTTGGTCTCCTGGGCGCCTCAGTTAGTCTCCACTCCTGTCAGTCGCCATCAATCCTAAGCGTCTATTACCAGGGCTTTCTGGTGCTCACCCGGGTAGGAGTTACTCTATTGGCACACTATACGCTGGCTTGTCACTACTCCTTAACTGAGGTTGGTCTCCTGGGTGCCTGAAGCGGCTCTGTCACCCGGCAGTTGCCATCAAGCCTAGCTTTGTTACACTTGTTGTCCGGTATCGTTACCTTGGGTCGCAGTCTGTGTTGCTTCCTGGGCGTTCCGTTATTCCTCCGGTTGCAGTACTACCGGTAGTCCGTGATCCATCCAGGGCCTTGCTCACCCTTCTTGGGCCTAGTCGATATTGTGACACTCATCCACAGAGAGTGCTTCTTGGGCCTCGCTATTAGGGCCTCCCAGCCTCCTCGCCTAATAGCACCTACACATCAGTGTCTCACTGTTTCGCACAAACTGTTCCTGACCTGTGTCAGTATATGTACGGCTCTCTGATATATATACTGGACCTGTTTGGGTTAATGTTATTTTGTAACCTGTCCTGTGTCAGTATTGATTGTTAACTATTGCTGGACCCACGAGGGTTACTTTATTCCGTCTGGTTTCAATAAAACTGTGTTTTACCAACCTGCCTGCCTCTGAATGTACTGAAAACTGTTACACATGGCTGAGGAATCGTACCATAATGACAACATAGACATGCACCAGATAGTGAAGGTCAGTGTGCTTTGAATCTGATTCTGTCAAGGAATATTGAGATCTTATTGATCGAGTGGAGGGTTGTATTGTGAAGGATGAGAGGGAGAAAGTGAGGGCACAAAATACATCTGGGCAGCATAGCGAAAAAGAAGGCAGTGACATATTCCAACCAGCAGAAGCACTTACAAAATCAATTAGTGCATCCCATTCTGTACACAGGGCAATTCATGGGTCTCAGCAGGGGCAGCAAAAATCCAACATTAGTGGTGGTGGCACATCTCTTTCGGACTTGCTCCCTGAATATGGGTTGGTAACTGACACAGGAACACCATGTATCTCCTAGAAGTGATCCCACTGCATGTGAGATGGTTTCTGCATACTTGCTACATTCTAGGCAGAAACAATGACCACATGGACTACTGACAAACAAAGCAGTGTGTGGCCAGTATTGACACGCGCTGCAGTGGAAGCCCTTAGTTGTCCTCCAGCAAGCGTTGAGTCTGAGTGGTGTTTCAAAGCAGCTGGTTACATTGTCAATGACCACAAGATGCTGCTCTCAAGCAGCACTATTGAGAGACAAACTTTCTTAAAAATGAAACAACAACTCATATCATCTGAGTATCAGGTAGCAGAAAGCACACATGATGACAGAGAAAGCAAGGCCAAATATATTAACAGCAGCACAGAGGAGGAGGCGGAGGGATGTGAAGAAGCATTGCCACAGGACATACAGGAAAGGGCTAACAGGAGATCCAATTATGTTGTATGCTACTATGTTGTGTTGTTATGCTACTTCACAGTATAGAATTGATTAAAATAACCACACATATTTGTGCAAATATATATATATATATATATCTATATATGTGGTGGTGGGGTCCACTCCTCGCTAGCCACTCATGGGCGGTGGAGTGTCTACGTCAACAGCATCACGGGCAACGCTGGAAAGAAAGGGGTTTAAATGCACAATGTTGTCTATTCTAAAATTGTCTTGAGAAAGGCCCCATTACGGGACCGAAACGTTGACCCATCTGATTGCCTTGTTTCAAAATAAAATAGTATCTGTAATAAGTCCCACTGGTGCTGCCCTTCCTTTTCTTTGGATATATATATATATATATAGTATTAGTCACAAGAACGCACTCTCAACATATCTGAATAAATGCCCGGGTGCCAGCATAAAGATCCCTGGTGTGGGATCGAAACGTCGATTTCAATAAAGAAAACATTGAGATTAAGTGAGCAGACCTGTGAGTGCTGATGTGGACTATGTTTATATATATATATATATATATATATATATATATATATATATATATATATAAATAGAAGTGGTAAGAAAATGAGTAGCACACGTGGGACTTCTCAATGAAACTTTAATTCATTCAAATGTAGCAAAATACAGGGTTAACGTTTCGGTCTTAGCAGACCTTTATCAAGACACACACATATATCTTTGCCTGCCACATACACCGAGGGGTGGCAGTAAGGAGGAGTTAATAATTTCTCCTCTATACTGCCTGTCCCATTTGTGTAAGCATGGGGGCGTAGCCCCCGCCCACTCCTGTGAAAAGCTTTGCATATAGCTGCACACACTTCACGAATTTACACTTACCTCACATTTCCCTCCTCACTATGCCCCCCAACTCAGATTCACCTCCTCCTTAAATCTTTCATATGTCACATTAACTTTCTCTTCATGTATTCTTTATCACGTCCTCCATGCTGCCCATAATACCCTTAGTCCACCCTCCGTTCTGCCTCATCCCAACCATCTCCCACCATCACATTTCACTTCCATTCCTCACTTCACCTTGTCTTCCCTGTACCTCACATTCACCAAGTTCACAGTCTGGAGAGAGGTGGCCAGTGCTTAACAGAGGTGGCCTCCACAATCACCATGCTTAACCTGTTGCCAGAGGAGGCGTGCAGGCGGGACGCTCCTCACATAATTATGCCTTTGATTCAAACATTCGCAAAAACCCTGTTAAATTTCACCTGGAGGATTAGAGGTACGAGACCTGGACCGACTGCATCGTACTCTGTACAAAGTTTTATGAGAGGAGAGCGCAGGGCCTGGAAAAACAGCTGGGGATCAATTGGGGTACCTATACAGAAACAATGATGACAACGTAAAACGTCTTGCCATTTCCTATAACAGTCATTGGTACGTTAGTCAGCAGCACTGTTTTAACCCTTTCACTGCCAGAGAGGTAAGCAACATATTGCAGAGCAATGCGTTGCCTAACTCTCTGCCACTCAAAGTGTTACGAGTCTCCTAGCCACACCATTTGCTATAACAATCATTGGTACCTTAATCAGCAGCATTGGTTTAACCCTTTCACTGCCAGAGGGGTACGAAACTCATTTCAGACCAATGTGTTGCTTAACTCTCTTCCACTCAAAGGCTTAACACTCTCCTAGCTGCCCCCCCGTGCTCTGCATAAACTAAAAAAATAAATCTGAACACACACAGGCACTCAAAACGTGAATAACTCTTCCTCCACTGTAACTACAAGACCCCCCCAAAACAAACAAAACCAGAACAAAATATTGGCCTAGATGCACTAAATGTCGATGTGCTGTTGGTATGATATTGTCGATGTGTTCGAATCACTCCGACAATTCAATCTGCACACACATCGACATATTCACAAAAATTGTCGGATGGAAAGGGAAGGTTGGAGGAGGTCCCTATTAGCATACAGGATTTTCAAAGTGCTGTTGGTGTGGAAGGGATCTCCTCCCCTCACACATCACCAACACTACGACAATTCGGAACACAATTCTCTGTACTTCCCTACCTAGCAAGTAGGGGAACACAGAGAAGAATTTCAGCACCATGGACAGCATTGAATGCCATAGGGATTGCATTGCTCACCCCTGTGGCATTCAAAGGGTTACAATAAACAAACAGTAAACCAAGCACTACACATTGTCCCCCCTTCAACATCATCCCCATTAGTATGTCGACATATATTGCATGTATTCGACATACTAATCCCATCCGACATTCACCTCACATATAGTAGTAGAACCTGTCTTTTATTTAACACTTAACCCTTTGAGTACCAGACAGGTAGGAAAGCACTGCTTAGCATGTGTTTCCTACCCCTCTGGTATCCAAAGGGTTAAAGTGTTAGTAATGTTCAACAAAAAGTTTTTTGCATATAGAAGAGCTTAAAAAGCTGAGCTATATGCAAAAAAAGTATCCCTCAAACCGCTATGGTTTAAGAGATACAGGTGTTTAAAGTTTGCTGTCTCCTACTGACAGCGGTAAAGCTGTCAGCAGGCGATTTGTGTCGGTTGACACGGAGGCGCTTGAGAAGTGCCGTGATCTTGTTACTTACAAGGAATCCCTTCATTGGAATGGTCTAAAACGTGTGCCTGGTTTTCAAGCTCTCATTTTAGACCATTCCAATGAAGGGATTCCTGGTAAATAAAGAGATCGCGGCCCTGCTCGAGCGCCTCCGTGTCGACCGACACTAATCTCCTGCTGACAGCTTTACACCTGTCAGTAGGAGACAACGAACTTTAACCGCCTGTATCTCTTAAACCATAGCGGTTTGAGAGATACGTTTTTTTGCATATCGCTCAGCTTTTTAAGCTCTTCTATATGCAAAAAACTTTTTGTTGACCATTACTAACACTTTAATAGGCAAGGTATATTCCACATAGCTTATACGCGCTTTTATGCTGATATTTTACAATCAGACCTCCGGGAGTGGAGCAAAAGTAGTAATCTCAACAGGACAAAGGAGCTATGGAAGTAGAAATCAATGAGATGTTACTAAATATTCCATTTCTGAAGCAGCCCTGCGCTCTGATCACTTAATCAGTCACCCGGGTGACTGCTTAAATGATGGGACCACAGAGCTCCCTTCACTTTTATTCATTCATTCATTCTTGTTGCGGCTGGCAGCTGTAAATCCGACATCAACAAGAATGCTGTAAATGCCTTTGGGGGTTGCCCCATGTATCAGCTATCCTTTTAGATAGCTGATACATGGTAGGGGGGCTATCAGTAGCGGTCCTGGTGCCCTCCATTGAGGTCTGATTGTAAAATATTGGCATAAAAGAGCATACAAGCTATGTGGAACATAGCTTATATGCACTTAATCTCATTACAGTGCAAATGTCGGCCTCATGTTAGGGTGGTGTCATGAGGGGTCATGACACCCCCATTGAGGTCTAATGTCTAATTAGTGGCAACATTGTTTTTAATTGCATACATGGGGACCTACATACATCTGACAAAATATAAAGAAAAGGGGTCCCCCTCCAACGCATTATTATTATTCTTTAGATAGGGATTAATTGTTGAGAGTAGGTACTTGCCACAAATGAGGAACCTTGATGTGGTTGGCAAGCTTACAACCTCTTTTTTGGGCCTAAAAAGGTTGGCACTAATGCCTCATTTTTATACACAGTGTTATTATATATGCCCAATATAGGGCACACTAATCACTAGTTCACTGGAGGAGCGCAGGTTTATGGTCTGTTCTATGTCTGCACTTGTTTGGGGGATTGGAGAGCCCCTTTATTCCTTGTTGCACACTTCAGTTATCTTCAAAATTCTTTAATGGACACTAATATAAATAATAGCATTATAAGTTAATATACACATATATATATATATATATATATACACACATATATTCTTTACACATTTAGGTGAGTTAGCGCTGGAAGTTGTCTTGTCTGTGTATATATATATATATATATATATATATATATATATATATATATATATATATATACACACATAAATATATAGTGTATGTGTGTATATCTATATATAGTGTATATCTGTATATATATATATATATATATATATATATATATATAGATACATAGATATAGGGGAGATGGCAGCACTCACTGTTCAATAGTCCTCTTAATGGTCTGGGTGCTGGTCCAAGGAATAGTAGTTATACAGATGCAAAGCACAGGAAAAGCATGCTCAGAAGTCCATGGTTCACATAGATCACACAGGTGTTTATTAAATCAATTGATTTAATAAAAACCTGTGTGATCTATGTGAACCATGGACTTCTGAGTGTGCTTTTCCTGTGCTTTGCATCTATATCTATATATATATATCTATATCTATCTATCTATCTATCTATATATATATATATATATAGTAACATAATAATAATAATCCTTTATTTATATAGCGCACACAGATTCCACAGCGCTAATTTAGGTTGAAAAAAGACTTGCGTCCATCTAGTTCACATTGAACAGAATGCCTCATTACATAATTTATGTCTCATTAGGAGACACAACTCCTGTTGAGTGATTGAATGGGGACTTTACTGCTCCCATTGGGTGATTAAATGGGGGCATGTTTATCATACTGGGAGTTGGCCTGCCCCTCCAGCCCGCCCACCACTATCCAACTGACAAAAAAAATATAACTGCCACTCGCTCCTGAAGTAGTGGATATCAATAACTTCTCCTGGTCAACACACACTCACTTAGGATCATGACCCCACAAACACACTGTGTCACCTCCCACAGATAACTGTAACCCTCCATACAACCCTCCATGTTTCAGTACGAGGGTGTAATGTTCCCATAAAATACAAACTCAGGGATAAACTTAATAGCAACTCTTTTATTTAACTCTTCATCTCTTCAGTCACCTCACTGTCTCAACTGTCACTCCTCCACTTCCTGCTTCCTGATTCCCGCCTTTTCTCCTCAACCCCTTAACGACCGATG
The DNA here is from genome assembly GCA_037306005.1 of Rhinophrynus dorsalis. NCBI lineage: Eukaryota > Metazoa > Chordata > Amphibia > Anura > Rhinophrynidae > Rhinophrynus > Rhinophrynus dorsalis. Next base: position 92,655,213 of record CM074723.1, on the reverse strand, counting down.
GTCCTGGGACGTTTCCGTCCCATAAGGACCGCGTTGAACCACGTGGACGCGCCGGTACACGTGACCTGTTGCGTGTATTGGCGCGTCACTATGGGGCCTGATAGAGATCGCTCTGATCTTGTAGTGGTCAATTTCAGGCCCTATTTTTACTTACAGCGCTCCCGGTAGAGCTCTGTAAGTAAAAAGTATGTGACTTACTATGACCGTCATCGGTCCTTGAGTATTTCAAGGACCGTGACGGTCATAGTACGGCACATGTCGTTAAGGGGTTAAAGATGCTTTGCTGTATGTTACAGAGGGCAAACCTCAAACACCACTTTCTATTTGTTCCCTAAGCATATTGCTATGCTGCCTCAAATGAAGAGCCACCGTGTGTTATATTGCTATGTTACCTCAACTTAACCCTTTGAGTGCCAGAGGGGTACACCAGGGGAGTTTCTAGGTTCCAAAACGATCTGGGGCTAGAGCCCACAGCAAAATTCAACAGAGTGCCTGCCACCAGTGGTAGTGATGATAACGCTATAGTGTGGAGTGAGTTATCCTTACACAACATATATGTTTATTTTACTAATCTATATATAATGCAATGCAAAGATTTAAGAAGTAAGCCATTTTATGTTCAACTCTTGCCATTGTTTTTTGTTCTAACTAACTGAAGTTATTGTGATGTAAACCAACTGTACCACAGTGAACAAATCAAAATTCCTGTCACATTAAATAGGGGGTTTTAACTCCTTCAATGCTAGAGCGGTCTTCCATACACTGCAAAGCAATGCATTGGAGACCTCTCTAGCTTTCAAGAGGTTAAAAACTCTATTCAAGTGCAGTGGATTTTAAGAACTTTTTTTTGTCCCCTATTGTGCAGTGGGTTTACTCCAGAATAAAACCAGGTTGCTTTAATACATTTGAGCCATTGATGTAACTAAATAAATTATCAAGAGCAACACCAAAGTATTTTATTTACACAGATAATGTATAAACAAATATAACAATGTTTAAACAAACATTAATGTGAGTTTTATTGCTGTGGAGCAAAGTGATACACTTATATACCCACCACACAGTCTGATGTCCTAAAAAGAGGGACACCAGGGTGTGAAAGAGGGACAGAGGGATTTGGGGCTCGAAGGGGGACACTTGGGAGGTATGCTTGTACCCAGCATTGTTCCATTGCCCACTGGTAGCCATAGAACCCCTCATACACTGCCTGATAACCTCGCGCTTCTAGCCCCTATTAGCCACACATCCACTGTCTGATACTCCAGTGGTTTGCCACCGGTAGCACCAGGCCCACACATGAATTGATATCTCAGTCTTCTTCTACTGGCAACTGGTATCCATAGAACCATACATGCACTGTGTGATACCCCATCATTGTTCCACTGGTTACCTGTAACCAATCATACACTGTCTGCTGGCATTTTTCCATTGGCCGCTGGTAGCCACAGAACAACGCACATAAACTTTATGATACCACAGCCTTGTTCCACTGCCCACTGGTAGCCACAGCCATGTTTCTCTGCCCAGATTCCCCAAATACACTGTGTTACCCCACCAGCCTTCTACAACTGCCTACTGGTCGCCACAGATTCCCCTCATACATTTTGCATCCCCACCAGCCTTGTTCTCCTGCCCACTGGAAGCCACAGATTCCCCACATACACTGCGTGTGCCCCCCCTGCCCACTGGTATCCACAGATTCGTCACATACACTATGTGATTCCCAACTGCATTTTACCCCTGCCCACTGATAGCCACAGATTCCATACATACTTTATGTGACCCCTCCAACAACCTTATTCCCTTAACCACTGGTAGCCACAGATTCTCTATATACACTATATAACCCCCCTAGCCTTGCTCCCCTGCCCACTGGTAGCCACAGATTCCTTACATACACTATGTGATCTCCCCCAGCCTTATTACCCTGTCCACTGGTAGCCACTGATTCCCCACATACACTGTGGACCCCACCAGCCTTATTATCCTGCCCACTGAAAGCCACAGATTCTACACATACACTATATGACCACCACCATCCTTATTTCAATACCCACTGGTAGCCACTGATTCCCTACATAAACTGTGTGACCCCACCAGCCTTGTTCCCCTGCCCTCTGGTAGCCATATATTTCCCCCATCTATACTGTCCCTCATACCTTCTCTTCTCCTCTGGTGCATGTTGATGACCTCATCGCAAAGCACCAGGAAGTGCTAGAAGAGCCAGTGTGGAGCGGATGGCTGTGGGCTGAAGCTGAGAACAGAGTAAGGCAGCAGCCTGCTGTTCCAAGCTATATATGCCCACAAGTTGCTGGGCAGCAGCCAGCCAGCCTCAGGATAAACAGCAGGAGGAGTGAGTCTGCTGATTGTCTGACATTCGGGGCTGCCCACTGACACACAGCATGTAAGGACTAGTGGTGGTGGTGGTGATGATGCTGGAGAAGCTGGGGTGGAAGAGACACTGATGGCCTTTTTAGCAGAAACTGAGAAGGACTGGGAGATAGGAATGAGGATGGTCATCACCACCACCACTAGCAAGGACATCTTTGAATTAGAGGAATTTGCAACTGCTCTAATTCCTTCTGATGCTGAGATGCAAGGGCAGCAGGATGCTGAGGAGCAGGTTAGTGTGCCATAGATTACCGTGGACACAGTGGGAATGGGGTCAACATGCGATGCTGTACTAGAACAGTATCACTGTGCCCGTGATTCCTGAGCGACATTGTTACTTTCTGTTTTTTGCCTTCCTGTCACTATACTGGTGCCCTTTCATGGTGTACCCGTATCTAGCGACTAGTAGTTCTTGTTTCCTGTTTCCGTGTATGACCCAACTCGCCTGACTACGCTTAGTGCCTGACGCTCCTGTGATCCGATTCCGTTGCTGACCTTGGACTGGCTGACTACTCCTTTGTGTACCGAACTAGCTTGGCTGAGTATCTGATTCTGTTAATGATTAAGACTGGCTGGCTAACTCCTTATGTACCGAACTGGCTTGGCTGAGTGTCTGATTCCGTTACTGACTAGGACTAGCTGACGATCCGTTTTCACGGATCTGGCTGGGTTAGTGTCTGGTGGTTCTCCTAACTGGCTGTGAAGTCCGTGTGTGCCGACCTGGTTGAGCTTCTAGTTCCGTCGGTCACGGGACTGGCTTATTACCTCTGTGTACCGATCAGGGAGACACCGGTTGCGGACCGGTTACGTTATGTACCTATCTCTCTCCCGCTAGCTTACCGCTCCTATAGTCTCCTGGAACCTGTGGGATTCCCTGCACTCACCAGTGTCTGTGTTGCCTCCGGTAACCCTATAATATCTGGGTCCAGTCTGTACCACACTTTTGCCGGTGTTGTCGCAGTTTACCCTAGTGGCCTATGGTCGATTTATTGCCAGTATCTGGTGTCTGTTGCCTCAGTTAACCCTAGCGTGCTAGGGCCCCGTCACTGCCAGAATCCGGTCTGTGTTGCCTCCGTTAACCCTAGTGTTCTAGGTTTCAGTCACAGCCAGAATCATAGCCGTGTTGCCTCCATTAACTCTAGCATGCTAAGGTCAAATTGCTGCCAGAGTCCATTCCGTCTTGCCTTCGTTAACCCTAGTGTTCTAGGGTCAAGCCGCTGCCAGAGTACTGTCTGTGTTGCTTCAATTAACCCTAGCGTTCTAGGGTTCAGTCACTGCCAGAGTCCTGTCCGTGTTGCCTCCTTTTACCCTAATCTCCTAGGGTCAGTCCTCTGCCAGTGTCTTGCCAGTGTTGCCTCCGTTAACCATAGAAGTCTAGGGCCTAGTGTCTACCTGTACACTATCTGTGCTGCCTCCGTTCTCCCTAGTCCACTAGGGGATTGCCCTTCAGTTACCCATCGCCTGTGTCACCTATTGTGGTGTGGGGCTGTCGAGGATATTCTTGTTCTTGAATCTGTCTACGAATCCTGCCTACAAGTCCAAGATCTTCACACTTATTTTGCTTACTACTAGTGTGTGTATTTTCACCCTGACCTACGTCAGATCTGGAAAGTACTTGGTACAGACCTTATCTGGACCTGAGTGGGGCAATTGTGCATTATTTTCAATAAAACTTTTAACCTTACCTGTCTCAGTGTTCTTTAACAAACAGTGACAGACAGGTTCCACTTGCCAACAGTAGCAATACTCCTGATCCTAGTTGCAGTGCTGACTCTGAGGCAGTAGCAGCAACAGCAGCAACATTATCCACTGCCACAGACAATGAAGGGGAATGTGGATGACAAGAAGAAAGAGGCCATTCTTCTCCACCTTTCCCCTTCCATCTGAAGTCATCATGGGTGTGGGACTATTTTTCTGTTGGGGCAGGCACAGTACAGTCATCAGCAATGGCACTGTGCACAATTTGTGACAAGTCAGTGAAAAGAGGAAAGGAGGGAACACACCTTGGCCCAAGTGCCCTCATATCACACATGAAACACAGACACCATTACATTTACTCCAAACATGTTAAAGCCAAACACGCACCACAGAAATCAAGCACTGACCACACATTCCATTGTGGTGGAGGAGAATCGCAATCAGTGTATCAAGCGGCATCTCAGGAGATTCCATCATGCAGAATATGCTAAGATGGTGCCAGGGAGGGTTCATCACTAATATTAAACTGTCAGCAAGTTGTCATGTGTCCTTAGCGGGTGTGGAAAAGGGGTACGGTGACAGCGACAGTACTTGGATTAGGTTGTTGTGGTGTTTGGATATAGTTGTGCCCCTAGATGTTATTTACCACACACATACTGTGCACATTGCAGTTGCTGAGGAGACCCAATGGTCCTGCTCTCAAGGGAAAAAATATATTCTAATAACAACACACCCATGATGATTTTGGAGGAGGGGGCAGGTGGAGAAGATTTAATGGCCAACTTGTTCTTTTCTCCACAAATACTGGGGGCTACTTATTCTGCTGCTACTGCCTCACTGGAGTCAGTCGTGGCAAATGGAACCTTCATCATCCATCTTCCATGTTACTGCTATTGTTGATCTCATTCCCTTTCAGCTGCCTAATCATCCTGCTGCTTAAACAACTCAGCAGCAGCAGTACGAACAACAGTTGTGACTCAGGAGGACATTTGACAGTGGCCACTGGCTAACGTGACCTGCTGGCATTAGGCCAGTAGGGCATTTTTATTTTTTTTCTCACGGCTTGTGTTTAAAATTAAATTAAAATAAATAAATAAATAAAATAAAATAAAAACTAGTCCTACAAAAAAATAAACAATTTTTGAGGGGTTTGTTTCTAACAAGCCTAAGTCCTACAAATCAATGTTTCTTTAGGGCTTGTGTCAAACAAGCTTAAGTCCTACAAATTAGTGTTTCTTTAGGGCTTGGGCCTCTAATAAGTCTAAGTCCTACAAAGGCCTCTAACAACATATCAAACAAATCATCCTCTACAAAATACTCTATCAAGTCAAGTATCAGTCCTCCCCAGTGGCAGGGGGTTCCTGTCTCTGTCACTTTAAATACAAATGTCTTATTTTATTGATTATTTTTTATTAACTGCCCCCCAATAGCAGTCAAAAAAGCCCCCCCACAACAAATTCCTTGCTCAAATGATTCACTCATTCACCAACACAGGCACCCTCCTCAGACCCCTTTATAACATGTCTTATGGTTTTTATTTCATTTAGAATTTCTTTTTTATTAAGTGCCCCCCAATCCCAGTAAACAACCCCCCAAAAATCATCCCCTGTTCATCTGATTCTTTCCCCACACCCCACCAACACAGGCACCCTCATGCCCCTTTTATACTGTGCCTTTGGGAAATAAAATATTATTTGTAATGTGTTGTGATTTCAATGGGCGAAAAAAGCAGAAAATCGGCACTTTTCGCTGGAAATTTTTCGTCAAAAGGAAAGAGCCATTTTTCGCCGATTTCAGTTTGAGGTGGAAAGTTTCACCCATCCCTAAATATATCAATGACAATTGGCTTAACCTGAAGTTCACTTTGGTGCATAATCCTGATAGAATTGTATTTTTGGATGTTGAGTTGATTTGAGACAGGGTGTGTAACTACTAATGTTTACCGTAAGCCCACATCTGCCAGTATGTTATTACGTACTGATAGTTGCCATCCTCAACATACTATCAGAGGTGTTCCGGTTGGACAGTTTCTCTGACTTAGTAGAAACTGCTCCACCGATGCACTATTTGAGGTGGCAAGTAGGGATCTACGCATGAGATTGGAGATGAGGGGTTATCGGACTTAGACAACAGATAAAGCAGAATCAAGGGCCCTGTCAATATTGAGAAAAGAGCTGTTAAAGAACAAACCCAGGGTAGAGAATTCAATGAAAAAACTTGAATTCAGCACTTCTTATAGTGTTGAGTTCAATGCAATTAAACACATTGTACAGAAACACTTACCTGTACTGAATGAACATGTTTCTTTGAGATCCATTCTGATGGAGGGTTGTATGTTTGTTGCAAAGAGGGCACACACACTTGCAACCAAGCTTTCGCCAAGTATGTATATTGGTGATAGACGTAGGGATAAAGGGATTTGGTTATCTACTAGTGGAATATATAGATGTGGTAACATCAGGTGTGGGACATGTTCAAAGGTTCAACAGGGAAGAAATCTCAGTTACACAGTGAATAATAAAGTTTCCCATCAAACAATATATAAATTGTGCAACTAAAAATGTAATTTATTTAATCAAATATACGTTCTGAAAAGTGCAGTATGTTGGAAAAACAAGTCACACTTTGAGGGAGAGGTTTAGGGAACATTTGAGCAACAACTCGTGTGGGCACCTTGGAACAGGTGTTTCACAACATTTTTGTACCATACATCAGTCTGACACATCTTCCCTGTTGGTTCAGGGAATTGAACGTGTCCTCCCCTCCTTTAGAGGGGGTGATTTGGCACTTAGACTTTCCCAGAGGGAAGTCTATTTTATTTTTGCTCTAGGAAGTCGTTTGCCCAGGGGTCTCAACAGGGAATATGCTAAATGCTATATGTTTGATTATTTACACGGGATGTTGTCTTGATTTGACCTTTAACCCTTCCCATTTCTTTTTATGGACTGACATGTGATATGTAAATTGGATTTAAACATGATTCTTTGTTCAACAGTATTTTGATTCCTGTATGATTATTGGATGAATTTCAATGATTCATACGTTAAGAATAATGTTGTGAATGTTCATCAACCTATAGTCTAATAACTGTATAAACTGAGATTTTTTTTATTTTTAAATTACTGAATGTGTTGGTTTTAATTGTTGTGTATTGTTGGATATTGAGAGCTGCACTGCGTTTGAAATAAACTATGCATCTTTGTAATATACAATTCGGATTCATGAATACATTTCCCTTAAGTGGGTGGTAAATTTGTTGCTGCTTTTGATGAGCTCTCTTTTGATTGGAGTGGCGTCCGGTAAGTCATTGAATTTGTTAAGTCTGCAATATTGACAGTGCCACCATTGTGTTAAGCAGGATCCTTTTCTATGCCATTCTCTACTGGGTGCACAAATAAACTGTGGAGTAGGGATGCCCTGCAGTGACTCAACACCAGATGTAGAGATTATTGATGGATGAAAATCTTCTTTTCTCCTTACGCATTTAAGATGACACGAAATACAGGAGTTCATTACATTGAGGATCATATAGCTCTTTGTGAGATACTACCCAGCTGTCATCTGTTACATTGTAGAATTTACTGTGGATTACAAATACTGGTGAAATAACCTGATTTTAAATCCACACTTACAGGATTATCTACCCTCCTAATAATAGAGTCCCCTATTACCACCACCTGCCTTGATTTCTGCCTGCTCTGCATCCCATCTAGCCTGGAAGGAGGACTGTTCCCCTGGCTGCTAGAGGAATCAGCCCTCTCCAGTGTTGCCAATTCCGAGCAATTCTCATCAACATCTTCACACAATCTTACAAATATGTTGGACTGAGTCAACTCAGAACTGGCCTTCCTCTTCCTCTGCCCACTACCTCCCCTCCTTACTGTTACCCAGCTGCCTACCTGTTGCTCATCATCTACAACTCCACCCTCTTCACCACTAACCTCACATACAACCTGCTCTGTGAGTTCTAAACTCCTTTCCAGGTTTCCAATGTCTGGCAACGTTGCAATATTTCTTTCCAAATACAATATCTTAGACTCTAAAGAGAAAATATGCTCACACTTGGCACAGCGGTATGACCCCTGGAACAATTGCTCCTAGTGTTCAAACATGTGACATGAGATTGGCTAACCTGCTATCACTCATGCTTGGTTTTACAATTCAAATATCTTTATATTATCCTCTAATGCTCACTCTAAGGTAAGTAACCAACTTTAAATGTGAATACAATAAATCCTTTGAAATGATAGTCACCTCAGAGCTCTTCTGATTTCCAACTCCTGCTTCTAATCTAACTCCAGATTTCTTCTACCTCTTCACTTGAAAGCAGTCACTTGTAATGCAGTCTCAAAGAGCCAGCTCCACAAAGCTTATGGACTGTATTTATAGTAACCTGCAGCCAGATGAAATCCCTTAGCAATCACCCCTAATCACACAGGCCAAAGAAAAACCCAGTAAACAGTTTTTTTAACTCTTGCAATACCCACACAAAATAAATATATATATATATTTTAAACCTTAATAAAATACCAATAAAACACCAAACACACTCTCATGTACTTAACCAGATTCCTTCTAACTCTTCACTTGAAAGCAGTCCCTTGTAATGCAGTCTCAAAGAGCCAGCTCCACAGAGCTTATGGACTGTATTTATAGTAACCTGCAGCCAGGTGAAATCCCTTAGCAATCACCCCTAATCACAAAGGAAAAAGCCAGTAAATCACTCTATGAATCAAAGGAGACATTATCTACATAGGATTTAGTTCATCATACATGACTGGCTGCCTAATAGATTCTGAACTGCTTTTAGGAATCATATTGCACTTCAAGGATTAGCTACTATGATGTTTCGTTCACATCCATCATCATAATCCATAATTTACTGCAGGACAATAGGGGATATTGAGAATGCAAGTTCTTTTGTATTATAATTAGCAATATACAGAGGTTCGATTTAAACCCAGATGTTTTGTATACTCCGGATTTATTTATCAGTATACTAGTATGTTACATTAATGTGCAAACAACTTTTCACTAGCATTGGGCATCTTAGGATCGTATATTGCTCTCTTAACAACTTTGTCCAATATTTTTGCTAATTATGCTTATCCTTTCTCCTCATATTATTTGTTATAAATGTTCTATTGGCTGGTAGAGCAGAGCAATGATAGACTGCTATACTTCGTAAGCGATATACTTATATTTAATGGTTATCCCTTATTGGTACTCTTTTGATGTTCGGTATGATAGGACATGCTTAATGAGTGTTCTATATTGATCTTTGATTGTCCTTTATATTCCTGATCAAGGGGTCTTCCATAGTATGTGTATTTTAGCAGCAGCTTCTATGCGCTGTGATATGCGGGTTACCCTCTCTATTATTTCGTTATATTTAGTTTATTTTTTCTTCTGTATTACTCTTAATCTAGGGATATAGAGACTTTATCAGGCATTCTAACAAATTTACACAGCTCTATTCAGTTAACATATTTATCTATGCATTACCATTTATGGCATTAACGCGGTGTTGCCTGTTGCCTGTCGGCTATATGCGCTTTTGTCTAGATACGGAGTTGGATACTTTGTCTTTGTTACATATAAATTAATTTTTTGTTTCCACTGGTGTTTCGTATATCCAGGGGGATATAACTCTCCTTTAAGTATACTTTAGTATACTATGATCCTTGATTGTATATTTTTTTAACTGTTATCCTTGTTCATGCATTTATGTCACCCAATGTCAATCACCCACCTGATGTTAATTCAATGTCCATGGTTATCTTTTTTTGACACTGGTGAATTTGCCTGCTCATCATTTTTTTTCCTGTTTGGTGACAGGTGCACTGTAGACACTAATTTGGTGCCTTTTTAACATTTTGAATACACATTAGGATATATATATATATGTTGTTATCAGGCCATTTTGTTGTTCTTGAAAAAGGCCATAATCCTTGGTGGATACGTCAAAACAATAAAACATCTTTTGTGTACATTAAAAAGATTCCCGTGAGTGCTGTACAACTACTGCTATATATATATATATATATATATATATATATATATATATATATATATATATATATATATATATAAACACGCACACATATATGTTAATTTATATAGCATGTGACAGAACCCTCCATCACTGGGGCTCCTGGAGTGGGCTGATGGCCAGGTTCCTGCCCACAGACTATGGCCCTGGCCCTGGAATGGTTTATAGCTTCCCCCTAAGACTAATCACTGCCCTGTTTACCCCTTGTCATGGAAGCTCCATGCCCTGGGCTCCTGGAGGGGCCTGGGATGCAGCCCCAACCCTACAGATTGGCACAGGAACAGGGTAGTGTATTTGTTGGGAGAATTATGCTCTGGTCTGATGTTTGTCATTTAATTATGTAGTGATGTAATTACGTGTGATGTAATCATGTTTGCTGTTTACAGTCCTTTGCCCCCCCCCATGGAGGCCCCATTGTATAACTTGTGTATTGTTCCCATTGTGCCTTTTTGTATTATATTCCCCTAAACCACCAGCACCATTGTCTCTCCATATGTGGTTTGCAGTAACCTGTATCTTACTGTATTCTAATATGTGTGGATAACTTGTTATGTGTGTATATAAACACTGGGTGTTCTACAATAAATCAGTTCTTGTGTTACCTCTACACTGTTGTTGCCTGGTGCTTGGGGTAAGCTTGCTGTATCCAGAGTGCATTCACCCTACACTGAGTCTTGCCTAAGTGACTGGGTGACTGGAACTATGATCCTGGTTCCTGGCTGGTGGAATTCCTGAGTGTCGCCCTGGGCTAAGGAAGCACAGTTTTGGCAAAGCTACTCAGTCTGAGTACAGGTATCTGTCACATAGCACCACAAGCGTATGCAGTGCCTTACAAGTGTTTAGACGATACAGGATTACAGGTGCTTTGCAAAGTGAAAAAGTGGTAGTGAGGTCCCTGCCAAAGAGCCTACGTGGAAACAGGAGGCATATAGAGAACATGTGAGTCAAGTGCAGAACACTCTGCTAGAGTTCTGGTCAGTATAGGGGACACATAAATAAAGTAAGTTAATTGCTGGGGGTCGTATAAATATGCACCATATACATTTGAATGCCTTGTAAAAGGCACATGTGAAGGTTAACCCCATGTGGAAATGTTAATCTTCATTTTTTTGACAGAAAGATTTATCTAAGTCAATGATTCTTATACCCAAAAGAACAGAGCTGCACCATAGTGGACAAAACAAAAATTCTGATTGCATGCTAGAGATGTTTCCAAAGCATTGTGAAGCAATCTGTTGGAGACAAAGGGGTTAAAACCCTCATTTATATCAATGGGGATTTGGGTTAATTTAATTCAAGGGGTTAAAACCCTCATGTAAATCAATAGGAATTTAGGGGAGTTTAATTTGCCCCCTATACTGTAGTTGGGTTGCTCCAGAATTGCTCTTTATCTATGAACATGTATATGTGACTCACACATCTGTGTTTGATTTTGAGTAAATGGTTAGGAAAGCTAAATGTATGATTAACACATTTCAGAAAGACATCAATAATATGAACCAATTCATATGTTTTTATGAGCGTTGCATACCCCTCTGGCACTCAGAGGGTTAATCCCATATGACCAATTTGTTTTATTTTAATGTGACATACTTTATGTTTAACTTAGCTAATGTTTGATCAGAGATTAGGCACCACAGTCTGACCCACTAAAAAGTATCACCAAATACAGTAAACGCACTTGCTTTTATCCAGGACCAATAGGGCAAGTGTTTTGAACTACTACACTTAAAAGAGAATCAATTATGAAATGTGAATATTTTTGAGGAGTAAAAACTTTAAAAGCTTTTCTTCTGTTGAATCATTATTTAACTTTTTTTGATGATTCAGCAGTTGTACTGATATAAAACATGCAGTTTTGGAAAGAAAGTTAATGGGAGAGATATATTCAGCAAATTGCTCGATTTTATGAATTGTAATGAATGCATAAAGCAAGCCTTTGCTTGTGTCTCTTTGCACAGTTTAATTAATCACTTCTATAAGTATTATACTCTATCAGTGTAGCTGTCCATGGTAACTATAAATATGTTAAGAGAATTTTTTCAGCCTCCTAACCTCTTTTTTTTTAATTTATTTTTGGATCCAATGAATTGCAAAACAAAGTATAGGACATGTATCTAGCATCCCAAGGACTAAGGGGAAATAAAGTTACATTACAGTAGTGCAGTAGCACTGCTATACCTAAAAGTTCCAGCACACTTCTATGTTAAATACTAATTTTTATATCAAATGTTTCTGTAATTTTGAATCCAGATTGCATTCAAAATCCCCTGATATAACTCGCTTGATTGATAACGGAAAAAAACTTGTGATTCTCAAGCAGGTGGAGGACAATGATCACATAATTAGGTTTGTTGAATCAATTTAACTGATCCAACAAGCACATACAGTATGAATAATGGATCCAAACAAGATAAATGATCTATGAAATTCAAGTGGACTTAGTAAATCTAACCAAAAAATATATTTTGACCAATCAAGCTTTCAAAGCACTTTTAATTGATCAAAACATGAAACAAAGAAAAATGGGGAAAATTGAAAAAGAAAAAAAAACAAAGAACATGTTATTAATTAATTAAAATCTCACCTATAATCTTATACAACATGTGGACATAGTAAATGTTTGCCAAACTATAACCTTAAATAGCCATGCTTTTGTTCATGAGTGAATATGTAACATTGGCTTTAACCAATTTTTCTTTGGTCTTCTAATATGAATACATACTGTACTTCTAATATAACTATGTCTGATCAGTTGAAAATTAGAACTTAACCCTCTAAATAAAATACATCTCACTGTACTATATTTAGACTTCAACCTTGTGTGACATAAGAGTAGTCTGGCAACAAGCTATCATCTATTAGCATAAAAACAGATGGGATTGACATATAAAACTATAACATTATGACTGGTGGGCAATCTATGGCTCTCTCTATATACAGCCTACATTTTGAATCACGTTTAGTCTGTCAATAACTATCTGAGGATAGTGGGAACTGTAAGGCAACAACAGTCTGATCTGCTTCCCACTGTGCAGTGATGTAGTATATGCTAATGCTTTATAAATAAAACAATAAATACACATAAACTCATCCTTTGGATGCCAACATTTTGGGTATTTTTTCACTGTAGATGATCTGTTTATTTTGTGGGAAGGAACTAAAGAACTGTTACAGGAGTTCATAAATTTACTTAATGAGAACTCTATGGGTTTAAAATTAACTATGGAACATAGTTCAGAAAGTGTTAATTTTTTAGATATTACTATCAAAAGAACTGATGATAACATGTTACAGACGGACTTATACCGTAAAAGTACAGCTACAAACAGCTTGTTACATTTTACTAGTCACCATCCAGTATCTATGAAACGTAATATCCCCATAGGAGAATTTCTCAGGTTACGTAGAAATTGCAGTTCAGTACAAACATATAAAGAACGAGCAAATGAACTCACTGAACGTTTTGTACAGAGAGGATATAGTAGGGCTTGTATTAAGAAAGCATACAAGAGAGCACTCTATACCTCTAGACCCTATTTGATATATCATACAGATAAATCAAAAGAAGTGAATCAGACCATTAGGTTTATCACATCTTTCAATTGCCAATGGGAGAGTATAAGATCGATTCTCAATAAATATTGGCATATTTTGCGAACGGATGCAGATTTAAATTCAGTCATTGGTGACCAAGTAGCTATGACATGTAGAAGAGCACCAAACCTTAAAGATAAATTAGTTCACAGTTATCTTACCTTTAAATCTAAGAGTACATTGAAAGGATCATATTCATGTGGCCATTGTGTGGGATGTCAACACATGGTGACCATGAAACAAGTGACAGATAGGTTTGGAAAAAATCGTCAAATAATAGATTTGATTACATGTCAAACCACAGGTGTCATTTATTGTATGAAATGTCCCTGTGGTAAGTTGTATGTTGGGAAAACCAAACGAAAATTAAAATCTCGAATTAGGGAACATGCATTAAGCATAATCAATGCACCAGTGGATAACTTAAATGCTTTGAAAAAATTGTTCCCGGTTGCTAGACACTTTATGCAGTGTCATCAGGCAGACCCCAAAGGTTTGAAAGCTTGGGGTCTACAAAAAAGTGACTTTAGGCATAAGAGGAGGAGACATTGATAAGACGCTATTAAGATTAGAAAATAGATGGATTTTTCTTTTGAACTCCATGAATCCGATGGGGTTAAATGAGGAATTCAATCTAAGCGTCAATCTGTGAGTTCATCAATGTGATTCGTGGTACACAATTTTTTCCCAAAATTTTTTTCCACATTTGATCCGTGGCACATAGCCTCAATCGCAATAGAATGTCAGTTTTATAATACTGTTTGTTCTAACAGAATTTATATATTGGTCCTTGTGAGATAAAACAATTCTTTTAAACTTTATGTTGTTGCTTTAAATAAGCATATATTTTATGATATCATATCAAGGGAACACTTGATTAGGCATCATTGATTGGATTGGATCAGAATTGCACCTCCCTAAGGGAGGCGTTATTTTCCTTTAAATAGGTGAGTTCACATAGCTTGGCGTCACTCACCATGCCTCTGTGGAAGCATTCAGTAGCGAAACGCGCGTCAGGCATGATTTAAGTGTTTCTTCAGTGATACTTAGTTTCGATCCGAGCTAGTTAGATTCTAGTTACCACATTAGGAAATTAGGGCATTAGTAAGGGATTGCAATTATCCTTTCTGCTCTTTTTTACGTTCCTATCCATGAAATCACTAGCGGATTCGAACTCACTGTTTTATTTTTAGGTTATATGTCTGTGTTGTAGGCTCTATGAGCAGGGAATTCTTTCATTCTCGTTTTTTTTCGCTGGATACTTTGTGTCAGTACAACAGAGGATCCTTTGTTTTATCCCTCGATTTGTCTATATAGGACGTGTGTGCATTACCAGCACTGGCAGATAATTTAAATAACGGCAAGCCGGTTGAATGCCCCGGCGAAGTACTCCATAAGATTTCTATCCCACAGTGAGGTGTAAACAACGGCAAGCCGGTTGAATGCCCCGGCAATCATCTATAGTGTTTCACACAGGACAATGAGGGAGTGTTTACTTTAAGGGCATATAGATATTTAGTATATTATCCAGATAGACAGTCTGTAAATAATGGCAAGCCGGTGGAATGCCCCGGTAATGATAGATAGTTAGGATTTTAGTTAGATCAGTGATCTTCTATTCCTTAGCTATTATAGGTACTGGGGTGATTAGGGCAAGCTGATTGAATGTCCTACTTCGTGTAGGTAGAACCGGATAGTTAGATTCTATCAGTAGATATTTGCTGTTATTAGTCATCAGGCACACATCTTATACTTAGACACTTTTTGTATCTGGCAGTATTTTCAAGGGTTAACAGTTAGTGTTCACTCTTTTTTAGCCTAGGTATTGAGGTGGATCAACCTACATTGACCACATCACAGATGTATTGTTAGTTTTCTCTTCTAGCATCCCTTTGCTGTATGATTTTTGATTTTTATTTATTTGTTAATGAAAGGTATGTTTTAATTTTAATTTTGAGGATCCAGCCTGTTCATATTCACATATAAGAAGTATCATACCAGAGTGCTAGTACTGCAGGGTTATCTTTATATTCTTTTGTTGTGTATTTTTTCACTGTCGTTTCAACCAGATTTTTTCCAGAATTTTTCATTCAATTGAAAAAAATGATTCTTACAATAAGTTTGTGTACACAAAATGTGTACACATTTTAACTGTATGTTGCATACATACTGCATAAGGTAGGAGCACATAATGCCAATGGATATACCTAAGCAAAATAAGAGCAAGTTTTCAGTTACCTAGAAAAACCCTTGTACTCTATTGTCCGTATCAGGTCAAAGAGATCTGCAGTAGCCATTGGACTACAATTCCAAACATATAATCCAACAATTACTGAGTGTGCAGGTTTCCCACACCTGGTCTATGTCTTTTGGATGCAGAATTACTGTGGCAGAGCAAGAATTAAAAGACCACTGAGATTGCCCAAATTGTAGTGTAGAGAGGAGTAATATTACCTGTCTTTATCTCAGAGCTTTAGCATGTAGACCATTAATGCAAATGAGCATGTGTGCAGAAAGGAAAGCTTTTAACCTTTGGAGTACAACAGAGGTATCCATTAGGATTGGGTGAACATTTTTGCCTCAAACCAAAATCAACAAAAAATGGCACTTCCCATTTGGAGAATAATTTCCAGTGAAAATTGTTGTTTTCCTGCTTTTTTTGCCTAGCTCATTGCATTGAAGTCAATGGGGAACATTTTTCCCCACCACATGAAAGTTTTCTCTACTTTTCTACTTTGCTGTCAGGCTCTCACAGCATACCATTCTGTGCTTGTGAGAGGAGAAAGCAGCATGTTTTTGAACTAGAGAAGATAGGCAAATAAAAGGGAATTGAAGCTTAGTTATGGAGGACACATGTTCTTTGCATTAGGAGAGTCTGGGGGAACTCTGTGGGAGAAGAAGAGAGGAAGGAGGTTGACTTCAAATACCTCAAAATTCTGTGTGACTGACTAGCAAGACTCAGGCAGCTGGGGTCCAATTTGTTTGCTGATCTTGCTGTTATTGTCTCTGTGCTGTGTTCAGGGTGTGAGTAGGGGAAGGCAAAAGGTCCCATCGTCTTTCCTCAAAAAATCCTCAAAAAGCATGTGGTTTTCCACTTTTTCTTGATTAAAATCTTCACCGTTTTCAACCATTGGTAACTATTTTTAGCTATTTTGTTCAATAGCTAGAAAGTTTCTGCCCCTTTAATCTCATGTTTGTTGCCTTTTCTCTATAAAGACGTGCCATTTTCAAGGAAGTGAAATACAATACAAGCAGCTATAGAGCAAGAGGGAGGTGCTAGGCTGTTGTACTGTGAGATATTTGCAAAACAGAGACAGGAGATGCTCATAGTGACTGATATAATTATGAGCAAGTTTAAAAAAAATAAAAGGAGGACTTGGAAGGACTGTTATACATCCAGTGAGTCTGAGTAGGAGGAAGTGACCATCACCAACATGAAAGGGTCTGGATGCCCTTCTTCCCCAGACCCAGTGCTGGCCAGTCTCCATACATCACCCCTAGGGGTCTTGGAGTTAGGAGAATATGATGCCAAGTGTGACAACAGGGGACCCTAAGTCACACTTGCCATTCCCAAGCAGTCCTGCTACTAGTACTACTGATAATAAGGTGCAGCAGCTTGTACAGAATGTTTGGAGGGAAGGAGGGGGTGATTATCATATTACTACTGACTATGAGAAAGGAAGACTCAGGGACTGAAATTGATGTGAGCAAGTTTAATAACAATAAAAGGAGGACCTGGAAGGACCGTTATGCATCCAGAGAATCTGAGGAGGAGGAAGTGACCACTACCACCACCATGAAAGGACCTGGATGCCCTGGTTCCCCAGACCCAATGCTGGCCAGTCCCCCTACATCAACCTTAGGGATCTTGGGGACATTTTTGTCAAGGAAGAAGAGGGTAGTAGATTGAGCATGACAGGTCAGCTACCAGTGTCTGCTGCCAGTGCTGCACCTGCTGCCAGTGCTGCACCTGCTGCCAGTGTGTCTTGTAATTCTCAGGAGGGGAGAGGAGGAGGAGATGATCCAAAGTCTGACAGCAGGGGACCCTAGGTCACACTTGCCAGTAGCTTGTACAGAGTGTTAGGAGTGAAGGAGGGGATGATTATATTACTAGTAAGGAAGGAGGAAGGGACTGAAAATTATGTTGTTGGTGTTAGTTAGTAGTAGTAGCAGTGATGGAGGAGTGGTATGGGAAGTAATGCAGAGCACCCAACTAGCAGTCGAAGGAGGCCACAACATTTCCCTGACCCTGGGAGTCCCCTTGCCCTCATGGCATTGTCCAGGTGAAACATTATTCTGAAGAAGGCAGACTTGTTGCCTAGAAGCAATAATACCACCATCACAAGTAGCACAGATCAGCTGCCTGTGTCTGCTGCTAGTCCTGCTAGTCTGCCTTCTTCAGGTCAAGAAGAGATGGCAAGTGTGACATTATTAGACCCTCTGTCACATTTCTCATCACCTCCTCTAACCGGTGAGATGTCTCTGTAATAGAGCAGCAGGAGTGGGTTGAAAGGTCCCGCAGCGTTCCCGAGAAAAAATCTGCAAAAACCACGTTGTTGTTCACTTTTTCGTGGGAAAATCAACTTTAAAAGCAGCGATTAAAATGTTTGCATTTTTCACCTATTGGCCAAAATTCTTCACCATTTTTCAATGGCTAGAAAGTTTCCACCCATTGATTTACTTGTTTTTCACCTTTTTGCTATAAAAACATGACGTATTCCAGGAACTGGAACACAATAGAAGCAGCTACAGAATGAGGTAGACGTGCTGTGCTGTTCTGCTGTGATTTGGAGCCAAAATTGAGGCAGGAGAGGCTCATAGTGACTGCTATCATTATGAGAAAGTGTAAAAGTAATACAAGGAGGAACTGGAAGCACTACAGAAGCAATGCTGGCCAGTCACCCTAAATCACCCCTAGGGATCTTGGGGAAATTAATATCAAGGGAGGAAGAAAAGGGTAGTATTGAGTAGGGGTGGGCGAAAAGTGAGAAAAATTTCCTGCATGACTTTTCGTGAAAAATGGACAATTTGTCACGAAAGTTAACTCCTTTTCTCCAATGAAAAATGTTCCTCCATTTGCCTATTCCAACACATTTTTCTCCTATTCCAACACATTTTTCTCCTATGTTTAATATGGTGCAACATTTTCCAGCATAGTATTACTTCTTCTGAAGGCTGTAGTGGAGAAATAAATAGCTGGAAGTCAAAGTTGTGAGTCCTACAACAACATATACCTGCATTTGTCCTTTGCCCACTTATTTCCTGCTTAAGTGACACTGACACATATTCATGATGATGTTAAGTGATTAAAAAAAAAAACAAAGTGCAACCTACAATGTGGCAAATGTATATGGTGGTGGTGGTGGGGGACTGGCGTGGTGTGATTGGTGGGACCTTGACAAATTGCATCCACCCCAGGAGGAAAGAGATCATCATGCTTTATTGCAGATATTGCACTACCACTTTACTCCCATGTCCCTGCCCTGCTCCACCGTTCCCCCTCCCGCTTTTGTATTTGCTAAACGTTACTCAACTACTGTGTGTTTTTACTATCTACAGAACACAACCGATGGTGTGTGATGTCTTGCCTTGGCCCTCAACAAAATTCTCAATGTCATCTGCTATCTATCAAGTCTGCCTCAGTCACAGAGCTCACATCAGGCTCCCAGTCAGCTGTCTTATTTTCTTATTTTTTATTATTATTTTTTTTAAGTTGTCCACCCTATCTTATCACAGTTAGTCCAAAAAATATATAAATAACTAAAAAACAAAACCAACAATTTCTTTCCTTAGACTTCCCCAGCACAGAGGCAATAAAAGCAAAATCAGCAAGCAGTTTGGACCCCAGCTGTCGATCACACCAAATTTTGGGGAATTTGGGGTAAACCTCCTACCTCCCTTCTTCTTCCCAGAATGCCCCCAGACTCCCCTAATACAATGTCCTACCTAAATTACTCCCTAAACTAAGCTTCAATTCACCTTTATTTGCCTATCTTCTCTAGCTCAAAAAAGTGCTGCTCTCTCCTCTCTCAAACACAGAATGGCATACTGTGAGAGCCTGACACCCTTGTATATTGTTGTAGAAAAGTAGAGAAAACTTTCTTCTGGTGGAGAAAGTTTTTATTCCCAATGATTTCAATGTAGTGAGCTAGGCAAAAAAAACAAAACTTTTCATGGAAACTTTTTAAGTGGAAAGTGCCATATTTTAGTGTTTTCAGTTTGAGGCGAAAATTTTCGCCCATCCCTAGTAGTGAGAGCAGGACTGGTCAGCTGCCTGTGCCTGCTGCCAGATATGCTGTGCCTGCTGTCAGACATGATGTGCCTGCTGTAAGATGTACTGTGCCTGCTGTCAGATGTGCTGCCCCTGCTACCAGTGCCACCAGTGCTGTGCCTCCTGCCAGTACTGCCTCTGCAGACACCAGTGCTGTGCCTGCTGTCAGACATGCTGCCCCTGCTGCCACCAGTGCTGAACCTGTTGCCACCAGTGCTATGCCTGCTGTCAGATGCTGTCAGATGTGTTGCCCCTGCTGCCAGCAGTGCTGTGCCTACTGCCAATGCTGAACCTGCTGCCACCAGTACTGTGCCTGCTGCCAGTGTGTCTTCTAATACTCAGGAGGGGGGAAGGAGAAGATGATACCAACTGTGACAGCAGGGGACCCCAAGTCACACTTGCTATCCCCATGCAGTTTCACCTGTGCTAGTACTACTACTAATAAGGTCCAGCAGCTTGTTAGCTTTAGGAGTGATAGAGGGGGTAATTATCACATTAATAGTGACTGCGAGGATAGGAGGAACACTCAGAGGCTGAAATTGATGTGGTTGGTGTTAGAAGTTGTAATAACAGTGATGGTGAAGCAGCCGGTAGAACTAGTGTTAGGAGAGTGGTAGGGGAAGCAATTAAGAGTGTCGAGACTAGCGGTCAAGGGAGCCCACACCATTCTCCTGACCCTGGGAGTCCCCTCCCCCATTGCATTGTCAATGTGAAACATGATCCTGAAGAAAGCAGAATTGTTACCACCGCAATAATACCACCACCAGCAGGAGCACAGATCAGCTTCCTGCGCCTGCTACTAGTGCTGCCAGTTTGCCTTCTTCAGGTAAAAAAGAAATGACAAGTGTGACATTAGGGGACCCTCTGTCACATTTCTTGTCACCTACTCCAACCAACAGGGAGATGGTATAGCAGCAGCAGCATGTAGAGACTAGTGGTGGTGGTGATGATGGTGGAGAAACTGGGGTGGAAGAGACATTGATGGCCTTTTTAGCAGAAACTGAGAAAGAATGGGAGAAAGGGATGAGGAAGGGCATCACCTCTACCACCAGCAGTGAGGTTTTGGAATTTGCAGAGTTTGCATCTGCTCTAATTCCTGCTGCTGCTGAGTTACAAGGGCAGCAGTATGCTGAGGAGCAGGCTAATGTGTCTCAGACCACTGTGAACACAGTGGGAATGGGATCAACAAGTGATCTAGGAATAGGAAAGGTCTTGGTCCTAGTTGCAGTGCTTGTTCTGAGGAAGTAGCAGCAACAGCAACAACAACATCCTCTGCCCCAGACAGTGAATGTGGAGGAGAAGAAGAAAGAAGCCATTCTTCTCCACCTTTTCCCTACCCCCTGAAGTCATGGGTGTGGAAATATTGTTGTCTTGGGGAAGGCACAGTGCAGTCATCAACAACTACACTGTGCACAATTTGTGACAAGTCAGTGAGAAGCGGAAAGGAGGGAACACACCTTTGCACAACCGCCCTGATAACACACATGAACACACAGACACCATGACATTTATGTCAAACATGTTAAAGCCAAACATCAACAAATAAAATTGGGCACTGCTATTGCTGTACCCCCTGACTCTCCCCAAGGCAACAAGAGGTGAGGCTCAGATCAAAGAGGAGGAAGAAAAGAGAAACCCAGCCAGAGGCTGCAAGTTTGATGATGAGCAAAACACTTGACTCGCCATTAACTTCTTGCTCTAGGGTAACTACATGTTCTGATGATCCACCTCGTTTATCTTTACCTCCACTACTGGTTGCTAGCCATTCATTAGATGTCAGGACATGGAAGTTTGTGTCCACCCATTTCACGCTCTGTGGTGCACTGGCCACACATGGCAGCGTGGTGGAGGATAATCTCAAACAGGGAATAAAGTGGCATATAAGGAGATTCCATCCAGCAGAATATGCTAAGCTGGTGGCAGGGAGGGTTCATCATTAAACTTTCAGCAAGTTGTCATGTGTCCTTAGCGGGGTCTGGACAAGGGGTATAGGGACACTGGGTTCTGATGTCATGGTATTTGTATACAGTTGTGCCCCAGGTGTTATTTACCACACACACTGTACACATTGCAGTTGCTGATGAGAGGCACAGTCCCTGCTCTCAAGCGAATCATTTCTATTCTAATAACAAGACACCCATGATTTTGGAGGAGGGGCAGGTAGAGAAATTTTTTTTGCCAGATTCTTATTTTCTCCACATATACTGGAAGCTACTTATTGTGCTGCTACTGCCTCAGGAGCATCACTGGAGCTAGTTGTGGCAAGTGGAACCTTCATATTCCATCACCCATGTGACTGCTGTTGTTGATCCTATTCCATTTCAGCTGCCTAATCATCCTGCTGCTTAAATAACTCAGCAGCAGCAACAAGAACAGCAGTCACAAATTCTGCATCTTCCTCAGGGCATTTGACAATGGCCAGTGGCCACTGGCTACCACAACATGACCTGCTGGCATTAGGCCAATAGGGCATTTTTTCCCTCAGGGCTTGTGCTTTAAAAAAATAAAAAAAAATAGAATAAAAAACTCCATAGTCAAATCAATGTTTCCTTAGGGCTTGTACCAAGCAAGTCTAAGTCCTACAAATCAATGTTTCTTCAGAGCTTGTGCCTCTAATAAGTCTATGTCCTACAAAACAATGTTTCCTCAGGGCTTGGGCCTCTAACAACAAATCATCCTCTACAAAATATTCTATCATGTCAAGTATCAGTCTACCCCAGTGGCAGCTTATGTCAGGCGGTTCCTGCCTCTGTCACCTTACATACAAATTTCTTATTTTCTTTTCTTATTTTATTTTTTATTAACTGCCACCCCAATACCAGCTAAGAAAACCCCCAAAACAAATTCCCTGTTCAACTGATTATTTCCCCAGACTCCACCCACCAACACAGACACCCTCCTCAGACCCCTTTTATACCATGTCTTATGGGGTTCTTTTAATTGTATGTAGGATTTATTTTTTCATTAACTGCCCCCCAACCCCAGTAAGCAACCCCCCCAAAATAACATTCCCTGTTCAAGTGATTCTTTCTCCACATCCCACCAACCCAGGCACCCTCATGCCCCTTTTATACTATGTCTTTGGGAAATATAATAATATTTGTTATGTGTAAATTCATTGTTCTTATTGATTTGAATGGACTGAGCTAGGTGAAAAAAGCGGAAATTATTTGCCAAGCGGGAAGTGTAATAGTCACTGATTTCAGTTTGATGCGAAAATTTTCGCTCATTCCTATAGAGCAGCAGCAGCAAGGAGTGAATGTGGTTGTGGTAATGATGATGGTGGAGAAGCTGGGGTATAAGAGTCATTAATAGCCTTTTTATCCCAAACTGCAAAGGAACGGGCGACATAGTTTGGGATGGGCATCACCACCACCAGCAGTGAGCTTTTGGAATTTGCTGAGTTTGCTATTGCTCTAATTCCTGCTGCTGCTGAGTAGATTTACTTGTTTAATTATTTATTTATTAATTTTTCTTTATTTTTTTTTTTATTGTATTTATTAATATTTTTTTAAGTTGTGCACTCTATCTTATCACAGTCAGTCCAAAAAAAAAATCAGCAAGCAGATTGGATCCAGCTGCCTGTGTCTTGCCAGTCAGTCACACAATACTTTATGGTATTTGAGGTCAAACTCTCTTCTCCCTCCTCCCTACTTAAAAGACTCCCTAAAGTAAGTTTCAGTTTACCTTTATTTGCCTATACTGTCTAGCTCAATAATGTGCTGTGAGAGCCTTACACCCATTTATATGGCTGTAGAAAAGAAAACTTTCATGTAGTTGGGAAAATGCTTTCTTCCCATTGAATTCAGTGGAATGTGCTAGGTGAAAAAAGAAGGAAAATGGCACATTTTGCAGGAAATCATGCGCGAAGTGGGAATTGCCATTTTTCACAGATTTTGGATGGAGACGAAAGTTTACTCCCGTCCCTATTGGAGACTTATCTTTCATTCATAGGGTTAAAATCCCAATTTAGATCAATGGACATTTGTATGTGTCCCCTACGGTACATTTGTTTTTCCCCAGAATTACTATTACATCATCCTCATCATTAAATCTGAAAAATAAAAGCAGATTCATAATAAAGTCATCCAAAACAGTTCCTGTCTGGGTCATAAATAATCATCTGAATAAGGCAGAATTTTTGAGTGGGTTATTTTGAATGGGGAAAACATTTATTATTTTTCAACATATTCAGAGATGAAGGAGTTAACGCACTTACAGTATATTCATTCCTGTCTATGGAGGGTCTGCTGCTGCTTGTGCCACCTGCCAGTGACTTTTGTTGGTGTGGCCTGGTCACACACACTTTCCGATACCCATCATGCGTGGTCTTACGAACTACACACTACAAAATCCAACTACACACTACAAAATCCACATGCGTAGCTGGTTTATGTGCTGTATACACAGCCTGTACAAGTTGCAATGTGATGAAGGGCATGGTGAGTCGCTGCGTTTGAGCATGCAGTGTTATGTCATCATGGTTACTTCACAGCCAAGAAACCATATTCGGGGATCAGGGGAGCAGTAACGAAGCAGTGAGTCATGGAGGGTCAGCACAGTTGAGGTGGCACAGGTTGGGAGGTACAGACACCATCACAGACACTAATTTAAATTGAAACCAAGCACGCTGGTAGGTGCGCCACACGCTGTGCACCATACGTATTTATTTAAATTTATGGACATCTAAAGTTGGTGGGCCTGTGGGCATCATAGTGCAATTGCCAGACACCCTAGGCCAGTTTCTAGTTGCCTATTGACAAATCTGGCCCTGCTCAGAATGGACCTTCTTTTCTTCATATGCTTGTTTGCGCTGTCTATCCAAAGGATTTGGATAAGTATAATTTGTAAGTTCTCTAGGGAACGAGCACCGATATTCTTTAACATTTTTTTTATGATTTATCAGTAGTTGAGTGCTGCTGCCAATTTGTGCTTTCTTTATGAATTGGGTAAATTAGAAGAATGGAAAAGAGTGTGGCAGCTGCAGTAAAATGTTGATAAATGAAGAATTATGCACTTGGGAAATAAATATCCAAAAGAAGAATATAGTATTAAGGATACTGTGCTGTCAGAGACAACAAAGAGAAGGGAGTAATTATTTCTGGGGGGAGATTCACTAATGCGTGATAAAGAGGTGAAAAAGCGGAGATAACTTCACCAGTGATATCATTTCTCCAGTTTCTATGTTATTCTATGGAGCCAATTCACTAATATTTCTATAAATTTGGAGATCTTAGTACATAGCCTCCATAGAATAACATAGGAACTGGATAAGTGATATCACTGGAGAAATCATCCCCACTATATTACATCTTTATCACTTTTTGGTGCATAACCCCCCTGATGGCACTATAACAAAGTGGCGAGGAATGCAAACAGGATGCTGGGTTGTATAGCTAGGGGCATTAGTAGCAGAAAAAGCGAAGTGGTAATGCCACACCTTTGGTTACAGCTCACCTAGGGCTCAATTCTATTACCCATACTAAAACCGGCATTACAAGAAAAACAAGCAACGTGTATTTTGCAAACGTGTTACACTGGACTCTATTGCAGAACCACGGTAAAACAAAACCGGCGTAAACAGCACATTTCTGCTAACTAACAAAACTGGTGCTGCCTGCTTTTATTCAACTACCACCTAAAGAAAATGCAGAAAATGTCAAAGACCAAGGAAATAGGTGTATGTTTCATGACAGAAAGATCAAGTTTAGCTTTAAATGTGTTCCCCACATTATCGAAATCTGACATAGATTGCCCCCCTTTAACATATTAACACCCCTTTGAAATTTGACTTATAGTGCTTTCTTTCACCATTTTCATTTGACAAATATTGATCACATGCAATATTTTAACTCTTTTGCTTTAAAATTAGACTTATAGTGTTCCTATGACCTTCTTTCTCCATTTTAATTCAAATAATATTGCTCCCATTCGACACTGTTTATTCTCCAATTTTATTGCAAAATACAGGCTCTTTATGTGTCACAGTGATTCCTGTACAAGGATGTATAACTTGCTGTGCTAAGTGTGAAAGACCTCTCACTCCTACTATTTGATGGCTAAACCCATTTGATGTGTTAATACTACAATAAGAAGTGATATTAACCCCTTCTTTACTGTTTTGAGGAAGGTTACTGAATAAGTGTGACCAGATTTACATAACAATACTTATAATAATTATAAATTATTATAAAAAGGACCAAAACCAAAAAGAAGAAAACGCAGCCATTCACATCAGACTCTCATCCTGTAGGAGGATCATGGTGTGAATGCTGAAAAAAGACCAGTTCTGCACTTTCCAAAAGGCCCTTTCAAGTACAGAGTCAGAATAAAAACGAACCTTTATTAGTTTATTTAAAATGGTAACCAACAAAAATAAAACTCCTATTTGTTGGAGGTCCACAAAATATAAAAATAAAGTGGAACTAAGTCCACTGGATAAATGGGGGAATGATATTACAGAATGGATATCCTATTAATTGATTTATAGCTAACTAGACTTTATTTATATAATGGTGTACCATTGTATGCTTTAGTGTAAACACCTGAATAGGATCATTAAATCAATGACAAACCACAGTAGCACATAAGAATTATTTGTCTTGTCTTTATATTGTTGTTTCGAGTACGTAGGAAATAACCAAGTGTGTATTAAACTTAATATGTATTGAATTCGGCATACAGAGGGTTAATATGTGTGAATCCCTCTGATAATCGCCAATGATCCAGGTGAATAGAGTAAAATAAGAGTCAGCAAATACTCCAGTACTCCAGCTTTATTATGTGAGAGTGTAACAGAACCTTCTATTGCTCATTCACTGCAAAACCCTTCACTTTATTGCTGTAGCTACCCATAGCTCAGAACATGAGCTACAATAGAACATTAGTTCATAGATGGGCTAATTCTTTATTCCCATTTGTTGTTAATATTTTCTTTATAATTCTTTTATTATTTCAAGCTACAGTCAGTGTTCGAGTCAGTGAGAGCTGTTTATGTTGTGCAGGCTTCTGTCCGGTCTGCACCTTCTGCGGCTATCAATAGCAGATATACAACAGGTTAAATCATATATTTGCTGGTCATTAAGCAAGGCATGTGTGTTGCTCTAGTTAAGCGCCTACGTGGTGTGGTAATTAATATATTCACTTACGTATATAATAAACACAACTCCAATGGTCCGTCTACATTCTGCAGTATTTAATATTGAAGTTAAAATACGGATATTTACATTCAAGAGTGCAATTCCTTCAAACTATACTAGGCAACCCATTTCCCTTTAAATCCGGTAAACATAAATCCTAAATCACTGACCTGACCTTTTCAGTCCAAAAGTAGCCAAGGAAGAGTCCAGCACCCAACAGAGGGGAATGGGAAGGCAGGAAATTGAGGGGGGCAGGGAGAGACAGAATGGAGAGACACAGCCTGGATCCACAGGATAAGAGAACAACTAGCCAGAGCAGCAGTTGCTCCATAATTTCACCTACTTTCTAGCCACTCCCTTATTGCCTGTTGGCTAAAGGATATAGTGTCACAAAACAGCCCCATCCGTTTCCAACATGTGCATGTCACCACATTCCCCCACTTTTACTTGTCCTACTGGGCCGAATTTACCAATAGGTTGACTAGGCACTGGCCTAGGGTGCCAAAATTTGTGGCCCAGTCACTACCCTTTTTTATTTCTTTTATTATTTATTTTTTTATTTTTTTTTGTGGTATGCAGACCACGGTACAAAGGGTGCCACCCGTTTCTGACTGCCTGCCACAGTGAGTGGAGTGGTGATGCCTCTTGCGCTGCACATCCTGTCAGACACTCATACTGGCCAGTGTTACTCCCCAGTCCTCAGCTGCATCTGAGGCATTGCAGCTGGGTGGAAATTTTAAGCAAATTCATATGACTGGGCATCATGTGATGTTGACAGCCCCGTGACATTGTGAACTACAGCGTAAGCGGCATTGACTAACCCAGCTATGCACTTAAAATCTGCAGTGCACATAGCTGCGTGTTGGCTGACCCTGGGCCTAGACAGGATGTGTGTGGCAGTGGCCCGAGGGCGGCAAGGAATTGGAGAGCAGCAGTCACAGAGCCGGCAAGGAGAATCATATAACTCAAGCATGGGTTTAAAAAAATGTTTTATTATCATAGTGTTATTTACTGATGCTGCCACCAGTGCCATTTATCATATATTGCAAAATTGTCAGTTGAACACAGAACACTTTAAGAGGATCAGTGGGCACTGGACAAGGACAAACATTTATTTATTATATAAATAATAACCAAAGATTATAAATGATATTTCAAACACTGAGTGTGTGTGTGTGTGTGTGTGTGTAAAATAATATACATAGAATATAGCTATAATGACATTTCAAAGGCATCTGGCTGTGTATGTAAAATTATATATTTAATTTTACACACAAAGCCAGATGCCTTTGAAATGTCATTTATCAAATATATATATATATATATATATATATATATATATATATAAAGAAAAAAAAGAAAAAACAACAATTACATATATACCTACAGTGATCAAGAGCAGACCTATATCCCACTAAGACATATATCTCATCTCAAAAAGAAATCACAGAAAAGAGAGAATCAATCATAAATCTCTAGCTTCTGTATCCATCTGTCACAGATCTCACTACTAGCACAAATAGTGGAGTTTACCCGTTTAAGACCTCTTTCCAGTAATGTTAGGCTACAATATTCTACTTTTCCAATTTTGGGCTAATATTTTAACTGCTGCAATAAAGTGGACTGCCAACAAAGACTTTTCCCTACCAATATCTGGCCAATCTAAGTGCAGCATAACATTTTCAGGTTTCCAGTTAACATCTCTTTCTATAATAGAATTGAAATATTTAAAAGTAAGATTCCAAATTTCAGAAACATAATTACAACTCCACCACATGTGCTTATAATACCCAATATCTTTCCCACAATGCCAACAAAGCTCCGAAGCAGATGGAAACATTTTTGTTAATCTTGAAGGCATCTATTAGCACTTTTACCATCTATTAGCAATTTTAAATTGATTTTCATAAATTTTCAAACAATGAACTATTTTATTCATTCTTTTTAAGGCATTAAACCAATCATTTTTTGAAATATTCAAGCTGAAATCTTTATTCCATTTATTTATAGCCGGAATTATCTCCATTTTGTTTATACCTCTCAGAATTTCTGGGCCTTGTAATATCAGTTCCATTAAAAATTTTAATCAACTTATCTGAATTCCCCTCCTGACTTATTCTATTCTATTAGACAGGAATACAATGCAAATAATAACAATATTGGCTCTACCGGCCCTGCCAATATACCGGGCAAGGCAGCCAAAGAATTGGAACTTGTGTGGTGAGGCTCTACCGGCCTTGCCAAAATACCGGGCAAGACAGCCACTGGACAGGAGGCTAACACTGGCTCTACCGGCCTTGCCAATACCGGGTAAGGCAACCCAAGGAAACAGGACAGGTTCTGCCGGCCTTACCATATACCGGGCAAGGCAGCCAATTGACAGGAGATAACACCGGCTGTACCGGCCTTGCCAATACCGGGTAAGGCAACCCAAGGAAGAGGATAGGTTCTACCGGCCTTACCAAAACCGGACAAGGCAGCCCATAGATAATAACAACCACTCACCTAAGTGACTGGAAGGTGGAACAATAGTCACTGTGATGAAAATGAGGCTAAGTCAGTAAGTAGGCCGCCAGCAGCAGAGATAGTGATGGGTGTGGAGCTCACCAGTGCCCTCACAGATGGAACGCCATAACACTATAGTAGCAACCAGGTGTGAATGGAGCGAACCAGTACCCAGTACGTGGAACGCAAACAATACTGCAAGACAGCCGGGTGGCTTGAGGAGCGAACCAGTACCCTGTACGTGGGACGCTAACAATACTGAGACAGCCGGGAGGCTAGAGGAGCGAACCGGTACCTTGTATGTGGAACGCTAACATAACTGAGACAGCTGGGTGGTGAGAAGAGCGAACCAGTACCCTGTACGTGGAACGCTAACAATACTGAGACAGCCGGGTGGCTAGATGAGCGAACCAGTACCCTGTACGTGGAACGCTAACGTACTGAGACAGCCGGGTGGCTAGAGGAGCGAACCAGTACCCTGTACGTGGAACACTAACAATACTGAGACAGCCGGGTGGCTAAAGGAGCGAACCAGTACCCTGTACGTGGAACGCTAACATAACTGAGGCATCCTGGTGGCTGTCAAGCAACCAGTACCCGCGTACTGAATAACCGGCAAGATAGAAATGTCGCCAAGGTGACTCAGGAACGTCAGATGGCTGAAGACGAACTGGACAGGAACCAGCAGATGGAAACAGGAACCAGCATGCAGACGATCAACCGGAATCAGGAGCGACGGCGGAGACTGGCAGCAGGAAGCGGTGGCTCAACCGGATCAGATGGAAGCAGGAACTACTCGACTGTAAACACTGGAACAGGTTGAACACAGGTCGCAGGAACACAGCAGAGGCCCAGGATACTCAGGAACAAGGTGAAGACTCAAACAGCATAGAGACAACACGAAAGGGCAACCAAAAGGTGCCCAGGCTAGGTTTAAATAGGCAATACAGGGCGGGCTGAAGGCAGCCAGCCAATGGAGAGCCCCCTACTGGTGATAGACACAAAAAGAGAGCAAACACGGGCACCGTGATAACAGTGTTTTTATGATATTCCATAAAAACACCTGCATACTGAAGGCCTGCAGCGTTTGAAACATAAAATCCCAGTTTACCTGGTCGAATGCCTTTTCCGCATCAACAGCTATTACCAATGAAGATGTTAACCTCCTATTTCAATGATCCAATATATTTATTATTTGCCTCCAATTACTATAAGACATTTGACCGAAGACAAAACCTATTTGGTCTCTGTTGATAATCCCTGAGATAGTATGTTTCAGTCTTCCTGCCAATATTTTTACATCTACATTAATCAGCGAAATCGGCCTATAGTACTCAGCCCTTGAGGGATATTTTTCCTCTTTAAGTATTGGTAGAATATTTGCCTGTATCAATTCTCCTGGACATTGCTGATCTTTACTCATTCCATTATAAATTTCTGCAAAATACTTAGAGATATTTGATTTTAAACACTTAAAATAAATCATTGCACCCATCTGGTCCTGGTGCTTTACTTTTTTTCAATCGCCCAATGGCCTCCCCAACCTCCTTGTCTGTACCCGGGAGATTTAATTCCTCACTTTGGTACATTGAAATCCTTGGGATATCCATTTTCTCCAAATAATTCTTTATCTGATTTGTCTTTGAGCTGACAGGTAGCCCATACAAAGAGCCATAATATTTATTAAAAGCTTGTCCATTTCCCTCTGGTGTCATATATATTCCATCCTGATCTACTAACTTATAAATCCTATTCACTGCATCTTTCTTTTTTTATTTATTTGTTAATATTTTATCCGCTCTATTATCTTTATGATACCATTTTTGTCTCATAATTTTAATTATCCTATTTATAACTGCAATTCTATATCGTATATTTGTTTTTTCAATTTCTCAATTTTCTGATATTTTATTTTAGTTGGTGAAATGTTATTTTCCAAATTTAACTGAAATAATTCTATATATGAAAGGGAACTATCTACTCTTTTTTTCTTTCACATTTCAAACCTATTTTTAATTAAGATTCCCCTAATGTAAGCTTTATATGTACACCAGGTAACAGGATAGGAATCTGTACCCCCCCCCAATTCATCTGGAAAAAAAGATCTGTCTCCCTTTTAATCATCTCTAAGTTATCACTACTGTATAAAATGTCATCATTAATTCTCTATTCCTTCCCAGAACCTCCCCTCCTATTTCCCATAGTTTCCCATATAAGAGCATTGTGGTCTGTCCAAATCACCTCTCTTATAAGAATTTCCCTTATTGATTGCAGCAATAACAAATCTCCCAGCAACAAATCAATTCTTGAGTAAGAACCATTCTTGAGTAAGAACCAGGGATGAGACACCCTCCATATGTCATAAAGTTTATTTTTCTTCACAAAATTTATAAACAATTTAGATGTAATAATTATTTTTTATATCCATCTTCTTAACTTTAACAAGCTTAGATTCAATTATGCAGTTATAATCTCCATCCATCACCAAACGTCCCTTTATATATATATATATATATATATATATATATATATATATATATATATATATATAGACATTTCCTCATATACCTTATTAAGAAAAGTGATCTGATTTATATTAGGCACATATGAATTTACCAGCTTATAATATTCTTCTTGAATTCTACACACCAGCAAAATATATCTGGCCTCTGAATCAGTTATCTGATGCACAATATCCACCTGTATCCCTCTACCAAAAAGAATTGTAACTCCCTTCACTTTTTTCCTGCTTGATGATGCTGTATAAATTGAAGCTATATATTTAGATCGCAATAAGGCTTTAGCAGATTTAAGCCAGTGTGTCTCTTGTACAAAACTAACTCCCAAGTTAACCGGGCACACAGCATTCACATATTAAAACTTCACTTTTAATAAAACTTCATAAAAGACTCCAACGTTTCAGTCCACAACAGTCCCTGAAACGTTGGAGTCTTTTATGAAGTTTTATTAAAAGTGAAGTTTTAATATGTGAATGCTGTGTGCCCGGTTAACTTGGGATTGAGATTTATATGAGCCAGGAGCCCCGGCGCAAGTTTTGATGAAGTGTGTGCGGTAACAATTGAGGCGTGACTTCTCTTGTACAAAACACACATCCACTTTTTCTTTTTTCATTAAATCTATTAAAGCCATCCTCTTCTGGGGGGAATTAAAACCTTGTGCATTAACTGACAAACTTAACCATTAGAATAATCTCTCTCTTTAACTATAATATACATTGGTCCTCTCCTGCTGCTGGTCACATAACAATAACATACAACATCAAAAAATACATAAAATGAGGTGACTATAATAAACCACTCCATCCATACCTTCCATACCCAGGTATTCCAGTGGGTTAACCCCATTTCCAAATACCTCATGTCTACCCTCCACAAACACTTTAGAAAAAATTGTATAATACCAATAATATAACCCTCCAACACCCCCAAATACACAATAATATTATGGCCGAGTCTGCATATTCTCTTTAAGCCCAGGAAGAAAGGAAAGATAAACTAAAAAATAATTCACTTAATCATGCCTAAAATACCTCTACCTAATACCCTTTATCTATTTCTCTTCATAAATTATATTTTATAATCCTAATTATCTATTCTAATCATCCTACAGATATTCTTTCAATTCTTAAACTGTATGGGCCTTTACTTTAAACTATCAATGTGAAATAACCCTTTATTTCTCCCTATCACCATTCATAACACCGCTAATTTTACAATAATTCTCTTTTTTACCACAAAAAAAAACCCCTCAATGCGGCCCTCTAATTAACCCTCTTTATAATGTGTTCAAATTCGTATTAGATTCTTCACCTTCTTATCATATATCCTTCACCTATTTGTGTTAAAAAAAATAAATAAAAAAATAACCCACACATATACCTCTCCCTGGGCATCCAATTAAATAAACTAACTGGATGCTGATCTAACCAATCTTGCGTGCTTTTAATAGTATCTACCACATATGTAACCCCTTCATACCATATTATCAGCTTAAATGGGAATCCCCATCTATACTTAATATTACGCTCCCTTAGTGCTACAATGATAAACCCCAAAGTTCTTCTTCATAAATAATTAATTGGCTGGTTCTTTGAATTGACCTTGAATGTATTTGAAAATGGGGAATAAGCCAAATTACAAATGATTTAGGTAAATTAGAAGAATGGTCAAGAGTGTGGCAGATGCAGTTTAACGTTGATAAATGTAAAATAATGTACTTGGGACATAAAAATCCAAAGGAAAAATATACTATTAAGGGTATTGTACTGTCAGAGACAACAGAGGAAAGGAATTTGGGAGTAATTATCTTTAATGACTTAAAGGTAGGCAGGCAATGTAATAAAGTGGTGGGGAATGCAAGCAGGGTACTGGGTTGTATAGCTAGGGGCATTAGTAGCAGAAAAAGGGAAGTGGTCATGCCATGGATATGATTGAAACATTCAAATACATGAAGGGATGGAAGTATATTACAAAGGAGTAAAAATGTTAGGACAAGAGGCCATAGTCTAAAAATAAAGGGACAAAGATGTAATGTAAGAACATTTTCACTGAGAGGGTAGTAGATAAGTAGAATAGCCTACCAGCAGAAGTAGTAGAAGTTAATACAGTGACAGAATTTAAGCATGCATGGGATAGGCATAAGGCTGTCCTTAACTTAAGAAAAGACTGAGGACCAAAAAAGGTTTGAGGTTTTTACTGTAAGAAAATGGGCAGACTAGATGGGCCAAAAGAGTTCTTATCTGCTGTCAAATTCTATGTTTCTATGTTTCTGTGTAATCATATCACCCCTTAGACGTCTCTTCTCTAATGTAAACAAACCCAGTTTGGCTGGTCTCTCTTTGTAACTCTGATCCTCCAATCCCTTTATCAATTTTGTTGCAAGTCTCTGCACCTTTTCCAGTTCAACAATGTCTTTTTTAAGAACTGGTACCCAAAATTGTACTCCATATTGTAGATGAGGCCTAACCAAGGATTTATGCAGAGGTAGGATAGTATTAGCATCCCTTGCTTCTACACCTCTTTTTGTGCAGGCTAGTACCCTATTTGCTGTTGCAGCAGCTGAGTGACTCTGCACACTGCTTTGAAGTCTATAATCTATCAGTACTCCTAAATCTTTCTCTAATGAGGATTCCCCAAGTTGTTTCCCATTTAGTGTATATGTAGCAAGTTTGTTTCTACAGCCCAAATGCATAACCTTACATTTATCTACATTAAATGTCATCTGCCACTTTTCTGCCCATTCACTCAGATTACCTAAATCCTTCTGAAGAGAAAAAACATCCAGTTCTGTATGTATTTCCTTACATAGCTTAGTGTCATCAGCAAAGATTGAGATGCTACTTTCAGTTCCCACTTCTAGATCATTAATAAACAAATTAAAACGCATTGGTCCCAGGACTGAACCCTGCGGCACCCCACTTATAACTTTAGACCAATCTGAAAAAGTTCCATTTACAACAACTCTCTGCCATCTATCATTTAACCAGTTCTCAATCCATGTACAGATAACCCAAACCGAAGCCTTTTAATTTATACAGTAACCTGTAGTGAGGCACTGTATCAAAGGCTTTTGCCTTATAGTTCTGAATAGTGTCAGTTAATAACCCTTCTAGTATCTTACCCACTATGGAAGTCAAGCTCACTGGTCTATAATTTCCTGTTATGGATCTTTCTCCCTTTTTAAACAATGGAACTACATCAGCTTTCCTCCAATCACAGGGCCCTATGCCTGATGAAAGTGAATCAATAGATATTGATATAATGGTCTTGCTATTACTGAACTAAGTTCCTTAAGTACCCTTGGGTGTATATCATCAGGTCCAGGTACTTTATTCACCATAACCCTCTCCAGTCTCTTTTGGACCTTGTCCTCAGATATCCATTTAAATAATGGAAGAAATTCCATCATTTTTTCAGTTTGCCCATAGCACGTCATTGCTGCTTCCTTTGTATATACTGAAGTTACTGCGTAACATAAGTCAAACTTTTGTGTGGTCAATGATAGCAATAGACCTATTTATAATCAATGTATGTTTTGATCTAACAATTCATTTAATGAAACTAACAAGCTTTCTAATGAACCATTACTATTTCACAAGAGATACATGGTTTCCTAATGATCACATGTAACCATCTCATGTTCATTGCATGTTTTACACATAACAGCTTACTCAGCCGAATATAGCAGATTAGGAACCGATTTTATCTCTCTCTGATCTCCAGTGCATAGCGTATCAAACACCACATAGCTGCTAAAAACATAGTTACTGGTTTGTTTCTTTAGCTATACACTTATTCTGATCACGAGGATGTCTTGAGTGTTAATATAATGGTGTATCATTGCACTATCTGGCCCATTACTAGACACCTATCATATGTACTGCAGCAGACTGGGAATGCAATCAATCTTTCTCTGATCTCCAGCACATCACGTATCTAGCATAACATCGCTGCAGATAACATATTGACCGGCTTGTATCAATAGCCTACCATTTAATCATGCCATAAGTATGGGAGACACTTCACAAGGGTTATTCATTAAACTAGTGGGCACATGATTGAGGATTCCATATGAACCATTAGCAATTCCATATCAACTCTGTTTCTCACATTTAGACCATTTTGAACACTTGTATGACTCTACACTACTATACATCTTACTCAATATATAAATATATATACTAATTTATGTTACTTTATGTCCCAATTCTATTCAAGTTTTCACACACATATACAGTAGCTGTAAGCGCCCTCAATATATAAGCATTGTGACATATTAGGTGCTCCGACTCTACACATTACTATGTTCCTTATTCAATATTAATGTTTCAATGATTTAACAGATGTATATGATGTGTTTTGTGTATATATGTCATAGCTAATTGGCAAGTTCTTAACACCTTAATAGCACATATGCTAATTTCACTAATAAGGCACACGAGTCACTAATTACTAGCATCACATTTTGGCACCCAAACACGGAGTTTGAGGGTTTATAAGGGATTCATTTTGTATCACTCTGCTATCCTGATGAAGGCTGCCGCATGGCACCTGAAACGTTGATGTAATAAAAACACCTTTTTGTCACCTATTTGAAGACCTTTGAGTGTTTTTGCCAATTCCTTCTATATATATATATATATATATATATATATATATATATATATATTAGTTTAATTTTACACACACAGCCAGATGCCTTTGAAATGTCATTTATGAACTCCGGTTATTAACCAGAGTTCATTAAATGAGATTTCAAAGGCATCTGGCTGTGTGTGTAAAATAATATATATATAGTTCATAAATTACATTTAAAAGGCATCTGGACTGGCTGTGTGTGTGAAGTAATATAATATATATATATATATATATATATATATTTCATCTGGCTGTGTATGTAAAATAATTTATATATATATATATATATATATATATATCTCAAAATTTCCACTCACCACTAGCCAATGGCGAGTGAAAATTTAGCCCTGGTGAGTAGAAATTCAGCCCTGGTGGGTATGTTTTGGCTTGCAGTGGTGAGTAACTTTTCAGGTCTGGCTAGTAAGCAAAGGATTGCGTGTGTGTAAAGTGTATGCTGGCTGTGTGTGTAAGATAATATATTTAATATATTATTTTATACACACAGCCAGATGCCTTTGAAATTTAATTTATGAACTTTGGTTATAGCATACAGAACTGACCTCTTTGCAGAATTTTTTTTATCTCACCCTTGTAATAACTTTTCATGTTTTATATGTTTTTGGATAGGATTCAATAATTTTACATCTCACGTTTCCCTTCCCGATCTAGAATTATATCTCTATCTATATACTAGATACGGATAAAGGGAGACAGAAACCCCCCCGCCACACTTTACCACTATTCATGAATGTGAACCGTTTAGTTTCAAATATACCTAATATACAGAA
This sequence comes from Rhinophrynus dorsalis, assembly GCA_037306005.1. Classification (NCBI taxonomy): domain Eukaryota; kingdom Metazoa; phylum Chordata; class Amphibia; order Anura; family Rhinophrynidae; genus Rhinophrynus; species Rhinophrynus dorsalis. Next base: position 92,617,615 of record CM074723.1, on the reverse strand, counting down.
ACAGGTGGGAAGAAGTGAAAGGAAATGACTCCCAATGCTACCTCTAATAACTATAAAATAAAAATACAGGTTAGTGAGCTAAAAGGACCCCATTGCTCATTGTAATGACTCCTTATACTCAGGGCATAGCCATACCTCCCAAGTGTCCCTCTTTGAGACCCAATTACATTAATAGATATACATTTAACTGTGTTCAAACAGACACATAAAAAGAGAGAAAATTTGCAAAAGTACACACTAATAAAACTGACATATCAGTGCCACATTAGTTGATACTGTGTGAATGAATGACTGACTTATAATACTTTATGAAGAATGCCTCTACTTTCAGCTACAAGATGACTCCAGAAAGCATGTAGCACTCAGACATAGTGTAGCTGTAAGTGTTCTGTGTTCTATAATTTAAAGCTCACTGATTTTATCAGTATTGGGTTGCTCTTTGGTACCCTTCCCTTCCCATTACTTGGGTCTAAAACACTAGGAAACAGAGAGCAGGCTACATATCTAATATAGGTAATTTATGGTGTCTGTATATATAATATATATATACCCCCACCGGGCTATATATATATATATATATATATATATATATATATATATATATATATATATATATATATATATATATATACACAGTGAGGGAAATAAAATTATACAAAGTAAAATCTTAAATGCTCTACCACCAGAGTGAAAAAAATATGAATAATAATACTACACTGAATTTCAAATATGGTCAGCAAGAAAATACAAACACCACCACTCTATGTGTTATAAAATCTGAATGAAAAATAAAAAAGTATTTCTGCTCCCTGAAAAATAATCTATAAATAAATTGTGTTCAGAGAGAAAAAGATGCAAAAACAGTCTTACATTATTCCCATATGCGTTCCTAACAAAACGCCCTTATATGGAAAAATATGATCTTATAATTGGAACTTGTATCAATTAGGATAAGGACAAAAAACAATAAGTATCTAAATACTGAATCAGTATCACTAAGCGTTATGTGGATGACCAGCAATATAATATATCAACCTGGACCAACACCCACATAAAACTTTGAATAAACAAATATCACACAAACACCTATTCTAATAGAGACCTTAAATATACTTGTGACGGGAGGTACAGGAGTTACATATTGGTAGGCCGAGGGTTAAGCGATATATCCAGCCAGACAAAAAGATAATAAATTGCATTTATTAGGGAGGTCACGGCACAAAACATAGGACAACAATTACAGGCAAACAAACAGGGGTAAAACATAAAAACTAAGCACTTCTGCTGTTCTCTTCTTAGTTGCATAACTTGCCAGGAGTTACAAATAATACTCACAGTCCATTTTAGCTTAATGCTGGAGATTATTCATAGTCCCACTAGAGGCAAGAGTGGCATCCTGCCCACTCCACATGCTGCTGGATCACATGAAGGTTCCTTGTATCTTTTAGTCCTGGCAGAGGAGTTGGGGAAGCCATCCTAAGATCCTTGTGGTAGGAACATCAGGGTACTCTCTCTGTGTCTGAAGCTGCCTTGACTTACAGCCCACAACTGAAAAGGGGACCTGGCCCTACAGTGCCCGCTCACTCTAACTCTTCTGGTGAGGGCACTCACCAGTCCCAGTTTCTCCAGTACGCCTGTAGAAAGCACCTGGACCAGTCCAACTCCAGACTGGCCCCAGGCTACCCCCCTCCATGCTGGGGAGAGGCTCTCTCTTGCTCCTACATTCTCCAACTCTCTCTCTCACTCAGGTTTTCTCTACCCACCCCCTACAGGATGTGTTGTCACAGGTACCATCTACCAGGTCTGTTCTGCTTGGCCTGATGTGACTGGGGGGAGATGCACACATTCCTCTACTCCCCCCTCTCTATCTGACAAACACTGGCTATCTCATAACACAATCTCTGGGTTTAGCTAGACTGAGTGGCACCATTCCTCTGTCCATCCTACACACTAACTAACCCATTCACTGCTGGTAACTGGACAACCCTCTCTAATGCATGCACACAGAGGGGACATTAAGGTTTCAAGAATGGGAACATGTTAAGACAATGGCAATCACTGAAAACAGACACATTTCTTTCTCTGGGTGACAACCATTCCGTCACAATACTCAAATCCAAATTGTGTCAGCTGTTCTTTTAAAAATGTCTGCTTCACAGTCAGGAGTGCGTCAACCTCCACACGTTTAAAGAAAAAATTACGGTGACCCAAAAGAATGGTACAACACCGTCACCGTATACTACATATACCGCACCTCTCAACAGTGGAGCAAAAATCTTTATACATAAAGGACACAATCAAATAGATACTTAAATACACTAAAGAGAATATCCACTTCACAACCAAGAGCGCATTAACCCTCCGCATACAAAAAAGTGGCAGTAACCCAAAAAAATGGCACCATACGGTCACCGTATACAAAATTAACGGGGACCCACGCGCCAGTCAATTAGAAAGAAACTACACCACTTCCAGCGGAAGATATACCGCATCTCTCAATGATGGAGCGAAAATATATATATATAAGTAACTCAATCAATTAACGGTAGACCTGCATGCATGGTCTCCTCTCAAAGACAAAAAAAGATTAAACACACAATGAGAGAAGAACCTGTGCATACAATACAACGTATCAATGTACATATAAGAAACAATATCGAAAAGCACTGACTATATAAAAAAATATAAAAGCTGCAAGGTTGAGATCAACAAATCACTCTATATTTCAAATATCAAATGTAAAAGATAATATTTATTAAAAATATACATAAAATATGGCTATGTTTAAAGAGTCCACATAAAGCATTCCGTTGGTGTAGACTTAGATGGAAAAGATCTTACTATATTCCGCGGTGCAATATTCCAATATCTAGATGAAAATAAGGGTGCATCTACAGAGTTTAAACATTAACAACACTTCAAGTTGTAAGGAAACAGGTATAATGTGTCGGTCTATGCCAAGGCTTAATCACAGGTGGACCTGATGATGTTATTCACTTTTGGATACTAAGTAGCAAGATGACATTTAACTCACCACCGCCGTCTTCACTTGGTCTTACTAGCCATAATTCACAGTTTTCATAATCGTATCGATCTCCAAACTTCAACACCTTTTAAGGATCCAACAATCAATGTAATAAAGGCTTCTGTAGTTCTCACCATTAGAATTTCAGCTGGCAAGTTCACTCAAAATAGAGCTCCACAGTAATACACCATCTGTTTATAATTTGAGGTCCAAGTACTAGAAATAGACAAGTATGGAATAAATTTGTCTTAGAATGCTACCACAGTGAGACACTTAAAAATAAACTGTCTACACGTTTCTGAAGGGGACTCCTTCCTTTCTCAAGACAAAAACATATATAAAAAAACACATTCTGATCTCAACCTTTTTATCTAAAAAGCCCGCCTTTCAATTAAAGGTATAACACTGTTCTTCCCCATTACTTCAAACACAAAAAACTTTATTGTACACACTTAAAGAAAACCAAACAATTCAAATTTGGCATTTAACCCCTTAGGTTGAAGAGTATCTATATCAAATATCCATTTTGCCTCACTACGTGACATAGCAGCCAAATGGTTAACTCCTCTCCAATCTTGTTTGACTTTTTCAATAGCAAAAAAAGTCAAATGTTTAGGATCTAAATTATGGGTTTCCTTAAAATGTAAAGAAACACTATGTTATTCATATCCTTTCTCAATATTACGAATATGTTCAGGCACTCATACATTAAGATTTCTTTTCGTGCGTCCTACATACTGATTTTTACAGCTGCATTGTAGGACATATATCACATTTTTTGATTTACAGGAAAAAAACATTTTTATTTTAAATTCATCCCTAGTACTGGTAAAGATGAACTCTTTTATTTTCTTATTATTATTTGTTTTTTTGCAACATACACACCTGTCACAACTGTGAATGCCGTCTTATGATCTTATTAAAATATTTATAATCAGTATTATAATTAATTATTAATTCCAGTTGAAGGCATACTATTTCTTTCTTCAATATATTCCTTATTTTTGGGTATTAATAGTTCACTTCTATATATTCTCTTAACCCTAGTTACAGCTTTATCAAACTCTTCTCTATTATAACCTCTCTGTACAAATTTATCCTCAAGTTTAGGTAGTTCTTCTTCATAAATAACTGGATCCGTACAATTTCTTTTTAATCTTCTCATCTCACCTCTCCAAATGGGATATTCATGAACCATTTGTTGAAATGACAACTATTTGGGGGAATCAGACTATTTGCATCCACAGGTTTTCAATAATTTCTAGCAAACATTTTGTTATCACTAATGTATAATGTAACATCCAAAAAGCAACATTCTTACTTCCTGGTTTACACTGGCTGCATTCTTACTGGCTCTGGGTTATTGCTCCTCCCAGGGCTTGCCTTTAAATACGCCCTCCTGTCATTATACTGGTGCCCTTTCGTGGTGTACCTGTATCTAGGGATTAGAAGCTCTTGTTCTTGTCTCTCTGTATAACCCGGCTCGCCTGACTAAGTTTTGTTCCTGACGCTACTGAATCCGATTCCGCTGCTGACCTAGGACTGGCTGACTAACCCCTTGTGTATCGAACTGGCTTGGCTGAGTATCTGATTCCGTTACCGACTAAGGACTGGCTGACTAACTCCTTGTGTAGCGAACTGGCTTGGCTGAGTATCTGATTCTGTTACCGACTAGGACTGGTTGACTACTCTGTGTATTCCGACCTGGCTGGGCTAGTATCTGGTCGTCCATTTAGACTGGCTGTATCCTCCATGTGTGCCGACCTGGTTGAGTTGCTGTTTTCGTCGCTAACGGGACGGGCGGATCACCTCCGTGTTCTGATCAGGGTGACACCGATTACTGACCAGCTACATTACGTGCTCGCTTACCACATAGTGCCGGTCAAGCCTAATTACTCCTATAGTCATCTGGAGCTTGCGTGGTCCCAATCTCTCACCAGTGTCTGTGTTGCCTCCGGTGATATGTGGTAAGCGAGCACGTAATGTAGCTGGTCAGTAATCGGTGTCACCCTGATCAGAACACGGAGGTGATCAGCCCGTCCCGTTAGCGACGAAAACAGCAACTCAACCAGGTCGGCACACATGGAGGATACAGCCAGTCTAAATGGACGACCAGATACTAGCCCAGCCAGGTCGGAATACACAGAGTAGTCAACCAGTCCTAGTCGGTAACAGAATCAGATACTCAGCCAAGCCAGTTCGCTACACAAGGAGTTAGTCAGCCAGTCCTTAGTCGGTAACGGAATCAGATACTCAGCCAAGCCAGTTCGATACACAAGGGGTTAGTCAGCCAGTCCTAGGTCAGCAGCGGAATCGGATTCAGTAGCGTCAGGAACAAAACTTAGTCAGGCGAGCCGGGTCATACAGGGAGACAAGAACAAGAGCTTCTAATCCCTAGATACAGGTACACCACGAAAGGGCACCAGTATAATGACAGGAGGGCGTATTTAAAGGCAAGCCCTGGGAGGAGCAATAACCCAGAGCCAGTAAGAATGCAGCCAGTGTAAACCAGGAAGTAAGAATGTTGCTTTTTGGATGTTACATTATACATTAGTGATAACAAAATGTTTGCTAGAAATTATTGAAAACCTGTGGATGCAAATAGTCTGATTCCCCCAAATAGTTGTCATTTCAACAAATGGTTCATGAATATCCCATTTGGAGAGGTGAGAAGATTAAAAAGAAATTGTACGGATCCAGTTATTTATGAAGAAGAACTACCTAAACTTGAGGATAAATTTGTACAGAGAGGTTATAATAGAGAAGAGTTTGATAAAGCTGTAACTAGGGTTAAGGGAATAGATAGAAGTGAACTATTAATACCCCAAAATAAGGAATATAATGAAGAAAGAAATAGTATGCCTTTTCATCTGGCATTAATAATTAATTATAATACTGATTATAAATATTTTAATAAGATCATAAGACGACATTGGCATTACTTAAAACAAGATAAATGGTTGGAAACTGTCTTACCCAGTAACCCCAAAGTGACTTATAAAAAAGCTAGAAATATAGGTACTATTTTGGCCCCGATGGTTAGGAGTAGCCCTATTAAACATCATGTTTGGTCTAGTGAGGATATAACTGGTTTTCACAGTTGTGACAGGTGTGTATGTTGCAAAAAAACAAATAATAATGAGAAAATAAAAGAATTCATCTTTACCAGTACTAGGGATGAATTTAAAATAAAAATGTTTTTTTCCTGTAAATCAAAAAATGTGATATATGTCCTACAATGCAGCTGTAAAAAACAGTATGTAGGACGCACAAAAAGAAATCTTAATGTAAGAGTGGCTGAACATATTTGTAATATTGAGAAAGGATATGAACAACACAGTGTTTCTTTACATTATAAGGAAACCCATAATGTAGATCCTAAATATTTGACTTTTTTTGCTATTGAAAAAATCAAACAAGATTGGAGAGGAGGTAACCATTTGGCCGCTATGTTACGTAGTGAGGCTAAATGGATATTTGATGTGGATACTCTTCAACCTAAGGGGTTAAATGCCGAATTTGAATTGTTTGGTTTTCTTTAAGTGTGTACAATAAAGTTTTTTGTGTTTGAAGTAATGGGGAAGAACAGTGTTATACCTTTAATTGAAAGGCAGGCTTTTTAGATAAAAAGGTTGAGATCAGAATGTGTTTTTTTATATATGTTTTTGTCTTGAGAAAGGAAGGAGTCCCCTTCAGAAACGTGTAGACAGTTTATTTTTAAGTGTCTCACTGTGGTAGCATTCTAAGACAAATTTATTCCATACTTGTCTATTTCTAGTAGTTGGACCACAAATTATAAACAGGTGGTGCATTACTGTGGAGCTCTATTTTGAGTGATCTTGCCAGCTGAAATTCTAATGGTGAGAACTACAGAAGCCTTTATTACATCGATTGTTGGATCCTAAAAGGTGTTGAAGTTTGGAGATCGATACGATTATGAAAACTGTGAATTATGGCTAGTAGGACCAAGTGAAGACGGTGGTGGTGAGTTAAATGTCATCTTGCTACTTAGTATCCAAAAGTGAATAACATCATCAAGTCCACCTGCCATTAAGCCTTGGCATAGACCGACACAGTATACCTGTTTCCTTACAACTTGAAGTGTTGTTAATGTTTAAACTCTGTAGATGCACCCTTATTTTCATCTAGATATTGGAATATTGCACCGCGGAATATAGTAAGATCTTTTCCATCTAAGTGTACACCAACGGAATGCTTTATGTGGACTCTTTAAATATAGCCATATTTTATGTGTATTTTTAATAAATATTATCTTTTATATTTGATATAATTGAAATATAGAGTGATTTGTTGATCTCAACCTTGCAATTTTTATATTTTTTTATATAGTCCGTGCTTTTCGATATTGTTTCTTATATGTACATTGATACATTGTATTGTATGCACAGGTTCTTCTCTCATTGTGTGTTTAATCATTTTTTGACTTTGAGAGGAGACTATGCATGCAGGTCTAACGTTAATTGATTGAGTTACTTATATATATATATTTTCACTCCATCATTGAGAGACACAGTATATCTTCCGCTGTAAGTGGTGTACTTTCTTTCTAATTGACTGGCGCGTGGGTCCCCATTAATTTTGTATACGGTGACCGTATGGTGCCATTTTTTTGGGTTACTGCCACTTTTTTGTATGCGGAGGGTTAACGCGCTCTTGGTTGTGAAGTGGATACTCTCTTTAGTGTATTTAAGTATCTATTTGATTGTGTCCTTTATGTATATAGATTTTTGCTCCACTGTTGAGAGGCACGGTATATCTCCTGCTACAGTTGGAGTGACTCTCTTTTTTTAACTAAATGGGTCCCTGTCAATGTAGTATACGGCGACAGTGTTGTACCATTCTTTTGGGTCACCGTAATTTTTTCTTTAAACGTGTGGAGGTTGACGCACCCCTGACTGTGAAGCTGACATTTTTTAAAGAACAGCTGAAAGAATTTGGATTTGAGTATATATAAGGTCTCTATTAGAATAGGTGTTTGTGTGATATTTGTTTATTCATAGTTTTATGTGGGTGTTGGTCCAGCTTGATATATTATATTGCTGGTCATCCACATAACGCTTAGTGATACTGATTCAATATTTAGATACTGTTTTTTGTCCTTATCCTAACTGATACAAGTTCAATTATAAGATCTTATTTTTCCATATAAGGGCGTTTTGTTAGGAATGCGTATGGGAATAATGTAAGGTTGTTTTTGCATCTTTTTCTCTCCGAACACAATTTATTTATAGATTATTTTTCAGGGTGCAGAAATACTTTTTTATTTTTTAGGGAAATAAAATTATTTGATCTCCTGCTGATTCTGTACGTTTGCCCACTGACAAAGAAATGATCAGTCTATAATTTTAATGGTAGGTTTATTTGAACAGTGAGAGACAGAATAACAACCAAAAAATCCTGAAAAAAGCATTTCAAAAGAGTTATACATTGATTTGCATTTTACTGAGTAAAATAAGTATTTGACCCCCTATTAATCAGCAAGATTTCTGGCTCTCAGGTGTCTTATATACAGGGAGTGCTTCTAATCTCAGCTTGTATAAAAGACACCTGTCCACAGAAGCAATCAATCAGTCAATCAGATTCCAAACTCTCCACCATGGCCAAGACAAAGAGCTGTCCAAGGATGTCCGGGACAAGACTGTAGACTTACACAAACCTGGAATGGGTTACAAGACCATCGCCAAACTGCTTGGTGAGAAGGTGACAACGGTTGGTGAAATTATTTGCAAATGGAAGAAACACAAAATAACTGTCAATCTCCCTCGGTCTGGCGCTCCATGCAAGATCTCACCTTGTGGAGTTTCAATGATCATGAGAACAGTGAGGAATCTGCCCAGAACTACACAGGAGGATCTTGTGAATGATCTCAAGGCAGCTGTGACCATAGTCACCAAGAAAACAATTGGTAACACACTACGCCGCCAGGAAGGACTGAAATTCTGCAGCGCCCGCAAGCTCCGCCTGCTCAAGAAAGCACACGTATAGGCCATCTGAAGTTTGCCAGTGAACATCTGAATGATTCAGAGGAGAACTAGATGAAAGTGTTGTGTTTAGATGAGACCAAAATCAAGCTCTTTGGCATTAACTCAACTCGCCGTGTTTAGAGGAGGAGGACCGCTGCCTAGGACCCCAAGAACACCATCCCCACCGTCAAACATGGAGGTGGAAACATTATGCTTTGGGGGTGTTTTTCTGCTAAGGGGACAGGACAATTTCACCGCATCAAAGGGAAGATGGGTGGGGCTATGTACCATCAAATCTTGGGTGAGAACTTCCTTCCCTCGACCAGGGCATTGAAAATGAGTCGTGGATGGGTATTCCAGCATGACAGTGACCCAAAACACACGGCCAAGGCAACAAAGGAGTGTCTCAAGAAGAAGCACATTAAGGTCCTGGAGTGGCCTAGCCAGTCTCCAGACCCTAATCCCATAGAAAATCTGTGGAGGGAGTTGAAGGTTTGAGTTGCCAAACGTCAGACTTGAAACCTTAATGACTTGGAGAGGATCTGCAAAGAGTAGTGTGACAAAATCCCTCCTGAGTTGTGTGCAAACCTGGTGCCAACTACAAGAAACATCTGATTGCCAACAAGGGTTTTGCCACCAAGTACTAAGTCATGTTTTTCAATATATATAATTGTCCTCTACCTCTGGGAAAATTGCTACAGTACTGTGAAGAATAAAAGTATTAAGAAACGGGTGTGACCACAAGAGGCTGTGGTTAACAGGGTGTGGCCAAGTGAGGAGTGTGGTTAGGGGCAGGGCAAAGGTGGTGCTAGGGGCGTCACAGGGAGTTGTGCCTAGGGGAGCCTGAGATGTAAATCCAGCCCTTCATGTCACCACACGTGGCAATGAGCTACAAGTAAAGGTGCTAAGACCACTGAGTGGTCCAAGACAGCCAAAATAGCGTTCCAAGCACAAGAGATTACGGCTATGGATGAGCATTTAAGGGCACTCCGTTCCTCCTGGGCATGGGTACAGCATACCCTTCATGGTTCCACACAGCGGCAGAAAAGGCAGGCTGACTGTAGGCAACTGCCGGTACCTACTTTCCAGATGGGAGATAGAGTGTGGCTGTCTTCCAGAAACTTGCACCTCCAGATTCCATGTACATTTCGTTGGTCCTCTTAGAGGGATACGTAAGATTAACCCTGTGGCATATGCACTTGAACTTCCTGCCAATATGCGTATCCGTAATGTATTTCATGTGTCACTGTTAAAGCCCTTGGTCTGCAACTGGTATACCTCTGCTCCTGTTCGTCCCGCTTCCATGAGAGTTGCAGATCGCGAGGAATATGAGGTACAGAACATTCTGGACTCCCGTATGAGTAGAGGGCACTTACAGTATTTCATTCATTGGAAGGACTATGGCTCTGAGGAGCACTCATGGATACCTGCTAGTGATGTACACACTCCTGTATTGGTAAGCAGGTTTCATGCTCTATTCCCTGACAAACCCCGACTGGATCCTCGGAGGAGGGGCCTTTGAGGGGGGGTACTGTCACAGCTTACCTTGGTTCCAAGGTACACTCTGTGTCATTCCAAACTTCATCTGCAGGCACGAGGATTCAGAGTGAAGCAGGCCTCTCTTTTATGCCATGCTTCCTGTAGTCTCCTCCTACATAATTCCTTCCTCTGAGACTGTGCCTACCTACTTCCTGAGGAGGGGTTTAAAGGGCAGTCTGAGTCCTGACTCAGTTGCCCTTGCGTTGTTGTACAATACTGTTCTGTTTCCTTTGGGCTTTGTGTATGACCTGGCTAGTTTGAACATCCATTCTGGTGCTGACCTGTGGCTCTGTCTGACTACTCTTTTGCCTGCACCCATTGTGTAGTGGACACCCAATCTGGTGCTGGCCTGTGGCTCTGGCTGTCTACCTAAACTGTATATGACCCGACCTGTCTTTCCATCCATTCTGGTGTTGACCTGTGGCTCTGTCTGACCATTCTCCTTGTGAGTTCCAGTTTGGCGTATACATCCTTTCTGGTGCATACCTGTGGCTCTGGCTGACTACGTGCTCTGTATTTGACCTGGCTTGTCTGACTACCCACTCTGGTGTGAAGCTGGGGCTCTGTCCATTGCGCATCCAGCATACCAATGCTTCAGTGGATATCCTATCTGGTGCAAACCTGTGGCTTTGGTTGACTGCCCGCTCTGTGTATGAACCGGCTTGTCTGACTATTCTTTCTGGTACTGACTAGGGGTCTCTGTCTGTTTCCTCCGTGTGTTGGTCCCCGCTCCACAGACACCCATCCTAGTGTGGACCTGAGGCTCTATCAGACTCCTAGCTTACTGACTGCAGGTGTGAGTCAGTAGTCTCCTTGGTTGCGTAGATATTGGAGACTTCTCTCCTAGACTGACTGCAGGCTGAGTCAGTGTTAGTCCTTTGGGCAGTCCGAATTAACTCGAGGCTCCAGTGGGTTGAGACCTATTCTCGGACAGTGTGGTGGATCTATTGGCGGACTGCTATTCCTGATACAGTGCTTGCCTCTTTGCTCACCCTCAGTGTGTTATCTGTTTACGTGCATTACTGTGATTTGTCTAATAAAAGATTGTTTTACTTTACCGTACTGACTCCTGGTTTATTCCTGGGAACCGTGACAGGAAGCACAGAGAATGCTGTTCAGACTGTCGTATCTCTCCCTGCTGTTACTCCATAGGAGAGTACAGAGAGATCCCAGCTACGACAGCCTGAGTTAGGTTAAGTGGAGACTGTGAACTCCAACAGCAGAGGCTGAAGGAGTCGAAGTGTCACATTATAATATCAACACACTCCCTTGCATACGAATGCATCTGATTATGCTTCATTTCCTTTTGGAAATTAGCAATTGTCGAGTCGAAGAATATGAATTAGTAGACATGGTGAAGGCATGTCGCATTTATGTCAATGTGGGTATTTTTTGTCAGAGTTCTGGTGAAGTGATGTCATAAACACTTTGTGAATAGTGTGAAAGTGCCTATGACATCACATTGACATTCGTAGTCCTCTTTGACCTTTAGTGCATCTAGGCCCAGATCTCTATTTGTGTCCTTTAGAAGATCTATCCACCCAACCCCACAAGTCACATGGGGTTTGCACATTGCTTTAATTTCAAAAAGACATAAGCCAAGCAAGCTCAAACAGAAGGCCAAATACTATACTTTTAAAAACCTATCTATAAGTGGTAACAAATGTGCAAATTAATTTTAAGTTTAGAACATTTATACGTGTGAAATGAAATAGAATGTTTGGGAAAATGCAGCTAGAATAAGAATGAGAAATGTACGAAAGAGAAAAGAAACAGAACTTACAGGGATAGTTCGCTATAACATTTACATATAATATACAAATATAAAATGAGAACACAAGTGAATAAATATGGATTACAGCAAGGAATGAGGGAGTTCTCCAGGCTCCCAAAAGGTAGGCCAAAGCCTGAGTGAAAGCTAAAACAAAAAACAAACCTGCACACCTCCATATAAACTATCCAAATGTGAACCCTGGGTAAAGCATATATTATACCACTTTAATAAATGTTAAAGGGATAGTAATACTTAAAATGTAAAAAATATATGTTGTAGCGTTTATCCCCCTGAGTAAAACAAGGGCACTCCCACTGCTGAAAGGTGTTTCATTCAAAAGTTATTAATTTTCAAAATTGAATTTTTTAGGTGCAATATCACAGTGGCCTGAAATTGTACAGTGGCGCTGTTGCTACACCATCCTATGGAGATTTATGGTCCCAGGACCAGAGCTGTCCATAGGATCGTGTAGCAACAGCGCCACTGTACAATTTCAGGCCACTGTGATATTGCACCTAAAAAATTAAACTTTGAAAATTAATAACTTGTGAATGAAACACCTTTCAGCAGTGGGAGTACTCTTGTTTTACTCAGGGGGATAAACCCTACAACATATTTTTTTTTACATTTTAAGTATTACTATCCCTTTAAGTTTTCATTTCATAATTTGCCCAAAATATGTTTAAGCTTGCCCACCACACCAAGGTACCCCTATATCAGACAAGTCTTATCGAATACACACATTATTATACCTATGTAGGAGGATTTCTTGTTAATAACTCATAAAGCCTACGTATAACATTTGACACATTTTAAAAACAATTTCAAATACCTTTATCATAAGACTCACCTGTTTACAAACTATGGTGGCCTGTAGTGAGTGGGTGGGAGGCCAAGAAGACCAGCACTCTATTAGTCTACTTTATAAGACCTATCCATCCAACCCCACAAGTCAAAACTAATCTACCTCACTCACCGCTTCTCTAACAACACTCCCCTCTGCCAATCCCTACACTGGCTCCCATTAGCATATAGCATTACAGTCAAAATTCTGGTGCTAACTTACAAAGCCCGTACTAACACTACACCCCCCTATATTTCATCTCTCACTTCCAAATACACTCCCACTCGCATCTTTGCTTTGCACATGCCCTTCTTCTCTCTATAGCTCTTATTACATCCTCCCACTCCCACCTACAGGACTTCTCCTGTGCTGCACCTGAGCTCTGGAATTCCCTCTCCTGTCCCATCAGACTCTCTCCAGCCTTCAGATCTTCAGATGCTCCCCGAAAACTCACCTCTTCAGGGAAACCTACCAACTACCTCCATAACCATTATCACCAAGTACCATCCATTCCCTGGACCACTGCACTCAATAGCACTTGTCTCTACCACCTACTGACCAGCAGTTCATGTGGCAGGAGGCACTTACAATCAATAGCACTAACTCCTTCTGTGTCCAACTTTCCTTCCTCTAGACTGTAAGCTCTCACAAGCAAGGCCCTCTGATCCTTCTCTTCTCCATATTCAACTTGTACCATTTAACATCTCTGCATGTCTATTCCCTATTGTACAGCACTGTGGAATAAGTTGATGCTATATAAATAAAGAATAATAATAATGTTGTTGAGACATTGCTGCCTATTACCCCCACATTTCCTGATTCCTCAACAGAACGCAGCTGGTTAATATGCTAAAGTAGAGGAGAAAACGAGCAGGCAATTTTAAATAACATTGATGTATCAGCTGGCTGACATTCTGCAGGAATAATAAAGGGAAAATATGTGTTCTGCAATAATGAGAGTGAATCTTAATCCAGAGGTGTGTTTGAGAGCTTAAGCACAATAAGTGCTGCTGCATCTATAGATAGATAGATAGATAGATAGATAGATAGATAGATAGAAAGAGAGATAGAGAGATAGATATAGATAGATAGACAGACAGACAGACAGACAGACAGACAGACAGATAGATAGATAGATAGATAGATAGATTTGCTTCCATAATTTTTGTATAGCTGTGATTATGTATAGAATAATCTTTATTGTAAAACCTTCCAGTTGAATATTTCATTTATTTTGCTTTTTTATATATTTACAGGAATTTTTAATTTAATATACCTCAATGTAGTGTTGAACGAAAACTTTTAATATGTTTGTAGTATAATTCATTGTCTTTGTGTTAATGTGTATTCTTTGGGTTCTCTATCATTACAACTGCCAAAATCTTGCGTGCAAGAAATACTTAGAATGGATATAAATCTCTATTAGTAAAAGAGGCATGTTGCACCGTTTAATGGTCTAGAGGTTCCCAAATAGACTTTTCTTATGAATATTCTGGTCAGCAACAGCAGTGCTTAGTGAAATGGTTCAATGAATTGGATAATACAGTGCTTATTTGGCAAAAGGAATGAGCTCCATATTGGATAATGAATGTTTCTGACTTCATTAACTGCATGCATAGCAACTCATCTTTCAGCTTCAGTAAACACAATTTTTTCACTTACTGTTAATACAGAGACAATGGTCATATTTTATGCCTTGGAATATGTTGAATAAGTTTCATATATCTTAAACTTAAAACAGGCAATAGCTTGCAATGGTAAATGCATTCTCTTAACAATCTATTAGCTAATAATAGTAAACTGATTACAGTCGATGCATAGTTTCCTCTTTCACAGTGTATATATCTAATCTGAAATAAAAGTTGACAGAGACATTTATTGGGTATCCCTGAGGATGTTATAAGAATTTACTGAAGTTCTACTCACATCATTAATTCTAGAAATAGGAAATTAGTTATCAAAAATGATTTCTCTTTTCCATCTAACACGTATTATTCATCATTTGTTAAGGTAATACAAAGCTTTAAATCCTGTAATGCCATGTTTCATTGTACTCCAAGGCACCCCCTTTTAATCTTTGCTCTCTTGTGAGACATTGTTGTTGTAGTCTTATAGCGTTTACTTTTAAATCTACACATATCTGTATGTATTTTTAATGATCAGCTATTTGATTTTTTTATGTGAGTGCAGCTAGCGTTCCTGGGTTGTAACAAGCTCTCCTGCTTTGTTTACGCCTCCATCAGCTGAAACTATAATTGGCTGAACTTGACAGTTTAGTTGTATGTATAGGGTACAGCCAAGACAGAAAGGCTGTCTGTTTCATATTATTTTTTTTAACAAATCTATATTTTTATACTAATTATCAATGGTTGACTATGTGATCTTTCTCATGGTATATTAGAGTCACCTTATAATTGGCAAGTTTACTCTTGATGTAGTATCCACTTTACATTGTTTATAATTGATGCATATAGGGAATCTGCAGCTGTCCATTCAAGTTTGTATCACCATGTCTGATTTACCTTAATTTCCGAAGATAATATGTAGTGAACTTTCTATTTCTGAACTAAGCTTCCTACCCATCTTTATTCATCTTAACCACACAAATCTTTTTCCTCATCATATTTTGTCATTCGTGGGCATTTTGAGTATAAATTTATGGTAGTTTTGTAAACTTTTTTTTTTGGTCAAGCGCTGTGAACATGTATGGCGATATATAAATAAAGATACATACAAAGGAGCAGTAAGTTCATGTTATAGGGCTTTTGCCTATTAGTAACATTATTACAGCTCAAACATGTCTATTTTACCTTGAACTCCAATTTTTTTATTGTGGTCATCTGAACCTATCACTTACTACAGGGAACCATAGTCAATAACTTAAGATCCATGACAGAGGGCTTTATAAGACAAGGGCCTTTTGAGCTTAGTTGGCATTGCCACTAACAGTTTGAGCTGTAATAACTTTTCATTTAAAAATCTTCCAGTTGTTTGAATACTTTTTTACTCAGCATAACAATCTCTGTAATATATATTTTAGATAAAAAGTTTACTGCCTCATTGTTATACACAATAAAAAATGATTGGTTTCAGGTGTCTCATTTCTAATTCTCACTAATTAACATATATTAATTTTTAAAGACATAACATCACTCTTCTTGGTACAGTTTTGGTTATTACTCTACATAAAAGTAACACAGAATAAAAAATATAGATATATATAAATAAATAAATAAACCTGACAGCTGCATTAAGGTCTAGGCCAGCGCTTTTTGTTCAGTTTACACACTTACACATACTCTATCTATCTATCTATCTATCTATCTATCTATCTATCTATCTATCTATCTATCTGTCCATGTCTGTTTGTCTGCCTGTCTATCAATCATTTTAGGCAGGTGTGAAAAAATGCTGTAAAGTAAGACTGCTTTAAAAAAATAGACATGTTAATAGTTTATGTTCATCAATTATCAAAATATCGAAATATCTAAATGAAACCAATATTCAATGTGGCCACCCTTTGCCTTAAAAACAGCATCAGTTCTTCTAGGTACCTTTGCACAAAGTCAGGGACTTTGTAGGCATATAGTCAGGTGTATGATTAAATAATTATACAAAACAGGTGCTAATAATCATCAATTTAATATGTAGGTTGAAACACAATCATTAAATGAAACAGAAACAGCTGTGTAGGAGGAATAAAACTGGGTGAGGAACAATGAAACTCAGCTAACAAGGTGAGGCTACTGAAGATAGTTTAATGTCAAACGTCATAAACCATGGCAAGAATAAGCACAATGACAAGACACAAGGTAGTTATACTGCATCAGCAAGGTCTTTCCCAGGCAGAAATTTTAAGGAAGACAGGGGTTTCCAAATGCTCTTTCCAAGCTATTTTGAAGAAGCACAAAGAAATGGGTAACTATGAGGACCGTAGAAGCAGTGGTAGGCCAAGGAAACATTGCAGCATATGAAAGACACATCATGCTAACTTCCCTTCACAATCAGAAGATGTCCAGCAGTGTCATCATCTCAGAATTGGCAGGAAACAATGGGACCCTGGTACACCCATCTACTGTCTTGAGAAGTCTGGTCAGAATTGGTCTTCATGGAAGACTTGCTGCCTAAAAGCCATACCTCATATGTGGAAACAAAGAAAAGCGACTCAAATATACATAAAAACACAAGAACTGGGGTGCAGACAAATGGCAGCAGGTGCTCTGGACTGATAGTCAGAATTTTAAATATTTGGCTGTAGCAGAAGGCAGTTTGTTTGCCAGAGGCTGTAGAGTGGTACAAAAATGAGTGTCTGCAGGAAACAGTGAAGCATGGTGAAGGTTCTTCGTAAGTTTGGGGCTGCATTTATGCAAATGAAGTTGGGGATTTGATCAGAATTAATGGTATCCTCAATGCTGAGAAGTACAGTCAGCTACTCATCCATCATGCAATACCATCAGGGAGGCATCTGATTGGCCACAAATTGTTATACAGCATTACAAAGATACCAAAAATGCAGCCAAAGTCATTAAGAACTATCTTCAGGGTAAAGAAGAACAACATGATCAAGTCTGTCTGAGATTACATGAAGAGAGAGAAGGAACTGAGGCTGCCTAAATCCACAGAAGAACTGTGGTTAGTTCTCCAAAATGTTTGGAACAATCTACCTGTCGATTTCCTTAAAGAGATAGTAATGTTTCATAATAAAAGCAGCTCTAATTAATCATCATAGTATTTGGACTTTGGAGAGTGTTATTTCATTTCTGTCAGAGTTGTATTTTAAGAGTAATTCAATGACAAAGTGTCCCCCTCCCGCCCCTTTTACTGATGTAACACTGCTCAGCCAGAGCAGAAGGGAGGTGCCCAGGTAGACTGCAGAGAGGGATAATCTTCAGTTAAGATAAGGGAAAAATCTGAAAAGTTTGTCAAGGGGGGCAGGGTTTTCATTGTTCTCAATGAAGAAGCTTGTCCCCTGCTGTTATCTGTCTGGTCTATGGACTGTATTCCACATCTGAGAAGAGATGGCTTACACTAGGTAAAAGGGGCGGGAGGGGAAACTTTGCTTGTGAATCTCTCTTAAACCATAAAGGTTTGAGAGATAAGACTTATATCATCCTTCATGCTTTTTTAATGCCTACAAAATAAAATAAAGTTAAAACAAAGTATTACTATCCCTTTAAAGAACTGTGTGCAATTGTACTTAGAAGAATTGATGCTCTTTATAAGGCAAAGGGTGGTCATACAAATATTTATTTGATTTAGATTTTTCTTCTCTTCACTCAATATGCATTTTGTTAATTGATAAATATAACCTACTAACATGTCTAATTTTTAAAGAATTCTTACTTTACAGTATTTTTTCACACCTGCCTAAAACTTTTGTACATTACTGTATATATATATATATATATATATATATATATATATATATATATATATATATCAAATCATGTCACACAATGAGTAGTTCATTGTCCACATATAATATATATAAACTATACCCCAAGAACATGTAATTCTATCACATGATCCAATTTATAGTCTATATGGTTTTTGATGGTAAAGGTTTTATTGGTATGTGAGTGAGAAAAACACCTAGAAGGGACCATATCAGATTCATATGCTATAATGACAACTTACTTGGGTGGGAATACAGATAATTTGTTAGCCAAACACTTTCTGGATCAAGCCCACCAGTTGGCCACCCTGAAGTTCAGTGGTATTAACACAATGCCATGTGTCCACATTCCCTCTACAACAGCATTCCTTCACTGAATTGCAAATGCCATGGAGGCTTTAATGAACTAAGAGGTGATGTATATAAAGCCTTTTTAGTGTATGTTTAAGAATTGCTGCTAAAATTCACAACAATGGGTCAAATTCATAAAGGAGTCAAGTCAAATTTATAAATGTCTATCTGAGAATATTCTGAACTGAGAATATTTTTCCGCACAGATGCCTGTCACTATATACTTCCATTAAAAACAGGTTACACCTGGCATTAAAATGTGATTACTAAAACTGTCTTTATTTCTGGCACAATTAACACTTTTCTTTATAAATACATTGCAACACAATTCTTATTTGGGAAAACACCATTTCTAATCCACATTTCAAAAATGACTAAATATTGCTAAACATTTATACATACCCTTATGTCGACAATTTTACAGACACTTTCTTTATCACTCCTGTTTTATGAATCTCCCTTTAAGTTCTTCCCTTCAAAGCATTAATATCCCCCTATGATGTCTATCACTATAAGGTAACTGTTTTTCCCTTGTACTACATGTATAAAATGTGCAATTTTCCTTATCAGAATAGTGTTCCACTTTCACTATGCTTTCATAGTTTTGCTCTTCCAACAATAAATGGCTATTATTACTTCTGCATGTTTTAAGGGAATCTCAGTCTTACTTCAGTTTAATTTTTACTTGCCCACCTCTGGTTTTGATCTGTTTTGTATGGAAAGCTGGGTAAGAGTAACCACATACTCACACAACCCTACACACATCTGACCTACCATATCATATGTACAGCTCCTCCCTACCTCTCTCTCTCTATTTGCACACTGATATCAGGCAATGCTTTCCACAGATTTATGTCCTATGAGTGTGTTGCAATTTAGTAGATAGCATTTCATAATAGTAGATAGCATGTTTATTTTTGTTTAGTTTGTAGATTTGTATAGTGCCTAAAATGTATCTAAACGTGAAAGAAACATACAAGTAAACATTTGCAAGTATAATAAAAATTCAGATTACTCCCTTCTCAAGATGACTGATCTTGATAGACATTCAGGTAAAACTATTGTATAGCTTTAATTTTGTATGCAGGTGTCTAATGTGGAAAAAAATGGATAACAACTATACTTTTAATTCATTCACACAGTCAGGTTTGAAGATAAAAGTGCCAAAGAATGGTGATTTACTGATCATTGCAGAAACTGCCAAGGAAATAAATTAGTCTACAGCATTCTGGTTCAGGATCGTATTGTTTATACCACTGACTCATTCCAATGGTAATTGGGCACAGCAGTGAGTGTCATATCTTTTTACTTTGGGAGAGATACTATATCTGTAAAGAAATATATGTCAGCCAAGAATAGAATCTTGCCTGGTTATTCATTGTGCATGAATACAAAACACCTGTTAACTTACAATAAGTGCACTTATAAGGGTAGATTTATTTTCTTCTCAGTATGTATGAGGGAAAGGGAATGGAACTCGCAAAGAGTCTAATGTTGTAAAACTGATGTCTGCTGTATTACTTTGCATTTTTGCATTGCAATTCTATCACAGCATGCTTTTTTTTCTTTTGTAATGTACTGCAGCTGGAAATATGCAGGCATGTCCAAGAGAATTAAATGTAAGTAATAGCCTACTGAGCCTGCATACTCAAGATAATACAACAAAATGCATAGGAAATCAGAAAACTTTTAATTTAATGCAAACATTTGTTTTATATGGTTAAATAGTAAATTACGATGAATGGCATATATTGTCATCATGAGTCAAGAGCTCAAAGATACTTTAACCCTTTAAAGGGATAGTAATACTTCGTTTTATCTTTATTTTATTTTGTAGGCATGAAAAAAACATGAAGAACGATATAAGTCTTATCTCTCAAACCTTTATGGTTTAAGAGATATTCACAAGCAAAGTTTCCCCCTCCCGCCCCTTTTTCCTAGTGTAAGCCATCTCTTCTCAGATGTGAATCTGGTTGTAAGACCAGACAGATAACAGAAAGGGACAATCTTCTTTATATGAAAACAATGAAAGCCCTTCCCCCCTTGACAAGTTTTTCAGCTTTTTCCCTTATCTTAATTGAAGATAGTCCCTCTCTGCAGTCTACCTGGGCACCTCCCTTCTGCTCTGGCTGAACGGGGGGGGGATACTTTGTTTGGGAATATCTCTTAAACCATAAAGGTTTGAGAGATAAGACTTATATCGTTCTTCATGTTTTTTTAATGCTTACAAAATAAAATAAAGATAAAATGAAGTATTACTATCCCTTTAAGGACCAGAGTGGTGTGCAACACATAGCTTCACAATGATCAAGAATTAAGCCAGTTTTGAAAAAAAAGTTCCTTTTATTGGTCAAACTATTGCATTCATTAAAGAAGCAATAAGTATCAATCAACAATAGAACAAGTTTATTAAAATATCTAAAATATAGTAACACTAACCCTCTGTGGCCACAGTAAAAAAACATACATCTAAAACATCATGACAACAGATATGAGGGATCACAATCACATGTGTGCCATAAATAGCATGTGTGTTTGTGATCTCCCACTCTGAATACAGCACCACACACAAGCAAAAACCAGAGTATAAAATCTACAATAAAAATAAATAGTGTTTGTAGTGATTACCTCTTGAAGTCTGATAGTATAAATAAAAAAAATTCAGTAAATCACTGTAAATCATAATTGAATAATTCATGTTCCAACCATCCATAGAGAATGATGTGAATTGGCAAATGGATAAACAAAATAAATAGTGCTAAAGTGAATGATTCAATTCTAGTCCATATCTCCAATAAGTTAGTGGAATGTCCCTAATGACACATAGAAAGTAATAAATAGTGGAAAGTAAAATAATAAACAATATAAATTACTCATGTATTTGGGTATTTTCTAGAAGTATGAGGTGACACCAACTATGAAGAGGGTATGGTCCTTGGAACCTTATAGGGAATAGACACTAGTGAGTATTGAAACATTGTATATTAAAACTAGGGCAGTCCCACTGTATGGAGATTTTTGGTATTATAACTGAAACTTGATTTATATCCAATACCCCATCTAGTAAGCACCCTCAATTATAAAATGAAGAAATTATATATATATATATATATATATATATATATATATATATATATATATAAAAGGCTGCTAATAAACCAAAAAACTTTAGGCAAAACAAAAAAAATATGGTAAAAGTGCCACTAAAACAAAACAAATGAAATGGCAGCGATGAATGAATCAAAAATGGAATAAGTTTATTAAAACATCCAAAATATGGTAACAGTAACCCTATACAGCTGCAGTAAAAAAAATACATCTGACAATAGATATGAAGGATCACACACACACATCCTATATAATAATTCGCTAAATGTATGTTTGTCAGAAGCTATCATGCGCAGTACAGTCGGCTGCACGCACTGCAGTCATGTGCAGTACAGACTGCCCGCGCCACGGCTGATAATGAAGTGGGGCTTACCAAATTCAGACCATAGTCTTCTCTGAGCAACCTCGGTGCGCAGAGAGGACTAAGGTCTGAATTTGGAGTGCCCTGCTAGCGGCATAGCGCGGGCAGTCTCTACTGTACATGACTGCACCATGGCCGTTCCTGGGTGGCACTGTGGCCCGTGTAAACGGGCTCTTCAACTAGTGTGCCATAAATAACAACATGTTTGCTTGTGATCTCCCTCTCTGACTATAGCACCACACACAACAAAACACCAGAGTATAAAATCTACATTAAAAAACTTTTGCAGTGGAACTAGCTGTGATGACCTCTTGAAGTCTGATAGTGCAAACAAAAAGCCTTTCTGTGAATCACTTGTAAATTTAAAGTACAAAAGCAACTGAATAATCCATATTCCGACCATCCATAGAAAATAATGAGAATTGGCAAATGGATAAACAAACTGAAAGGATTAAGTGCTAAAAGTGAATATTTCAATGATAGTCCATATATCCAGTTAATTAGTGGAATATCCTAAAGGACATGCATAAAGTAATAAATAAGTAAAATAATAAACAATATAAAGAATTCCGGTAGTGGAAATCTGTTGAAACAAGGCAGTTGCTAGAGTACTATTACAATGGAATCCTCATACCTTAAATAAATATAGTTTCTCCTAGATCCAGAAGACAATGTTGATATCGGATTTTAAAGATAATGCTCCTTATCAGATGTTTTAAAACAAATGGCTTATGTTGATCTGTTCAAAATCCGACCACACACATAAGGCATTAAAGAAACTGGCATACCTTTATGCTTAGTGGATCATTCTTTTGCTTATGCAGTGGGAGACTTACTCACGGCTAACAACTGTTAATACCACACTACAAGAAAGAAGCCAGTGTAAACTGGTAGTCACCAAATATAAGCTGGCTGTAACTCAATGTTGAATGATTCAAACTCCAACTGCTGGAAAGGGTAAGCCGGCTAATAGTTGAATGAGTCGAAATGTGGGTTACTGAAACAAGACTGACTGAAGGTCGATTAGTTGAATGCTGACTGCACTGGATGAGTCAAAGGTGAAAGCTAAGAGATTCGAAATCCAAGAAGCAGCAGGGGGTCGAATGGTCAGTCAAGCAGGGTAAGCAACAGGGGTGCAATGAGGCACACAGTCAGCAAGCAGAAGAGTAGTCGAGAAGGAGAGCTGGGGTCAACAATAAACAGGAACAGCAATCTGAAGAGGAGTCAGAAACAAGGCTAAGCTAGGTAACAAGGAATCACAACTGGAGGATGGGTAACAGGAATACGGGAACAGGACTGAAACAAACTCAAAAAGCACTAGATCACCAAGATCATGCACCAGTACTGGGAAACTATAAGGTAAGTAAAAGGAATCTACATAAAAACCAGACATGGAACAGTATAAAAGAGCAGAAAAAACAGACAGAATGTGACAGTTGGTCACTCTGCCTCCTCCTACAGAGCTCAGAGAGTCTGGAATAACCTGCCCATAAAATCAGATCTTCTCCCAATCTAAAATCATTAAAAGCAACTGCTTCTTTATTTTGTAGAAACTAGTTATACATTTTTTGTATGTTTGTATGATTATTTATGTGTGTGTGTGTGTATATATATATATATATATAACAAAGAGACCGGAGTGATTTGGATCTGATGGCTATACATAATGAATGAGAAAAGGGAGTGAAGGCATTGCAGTGGGTAAGCATTTATCACAATTGATTGATTCCCCCATGAATATTAAGTCTCCCATTGCTTAAGCATCAGATAATTTTGATTAGAGTGACATTTGTTCTAAAACATCTGATAAGGAGTATTATCTTTAAGATATGTTATTCAGCATTGCCTTATGGATCTAAGAGGGACTATATTTTGATTAAGGCATGATGATTGCACTGTAGTAGTGATCCAGCATCCACCTTGTTTCAACAGACTTCCACTTCTGGAGTTTTTTATATTGCTTATTATTTTAATTTCCACTATTTATTATTTTCTGCATGTAATTTGGGATATTCCACTAACTTATTGGAGATATGGACTATCACTGAATCATTCACTTTCAGCACTTAATCCATTCATTTTGTTTATTCATTTACCAATTCACTGAAAGGCTTTTTTGCTTGCACTATCAGACTTCAAGAGGTCATCACAGCTAGTTCCACTGCAAACATTTATTTTTAATGTAGATTTTATACTCTGGTGTTTGCTTGTGTGTGGTGCTATAGTCGTAGGAGATCACAAACACATGTGTTATTTATGGCACATGCGTGAATATCATCCTTCATATCTATTGTTAAATGTTATGTTTTTGTACTGCAACTGTAGTGGGCCACAGTTACTTTATTTTGAATGGTTTAATAAACCTATTCCATTTTTGAATGATTCATAGTTGCCATTTCATTTGTTTTTTTTTTTTTTGGTGCTTTTACCATATTTTGTATATATTTTATCATTTTTTTACCTAAGGTGGAAGGTGTTTTGGTTTATTAGCAGCCTTTTTTTTAATGTATGTGTTTCTTCATTTTATGATTGAGGGTTCTTACTAGATGGGGTATTGGGCACATATAAATCAAGTTTAAGTTATAATAGCTTTGAATGCAGAAATCTCCCCACAGTGGGAGTGCCCTGGTTTTACTATAAAATGTTTCAATACTCACTAGTGGGGACTCCCTTTCAGGTTCCAAGCACCTAAGGACCATACTCCCTTCACATCTGGTGTCTCCTCATACTTAAAAAATATAACTTGGCAGTGTGTGTGTGTAAGTTACCAATAAATGTATAACTATTATTCAACGAGTCCCATTGCTTCCATTGTCAGAAAGAAATTGAAAGCAAAATTTCAATATATGCAGATGAAATAAAAAATAGCAAAACCAAAAGGATGTTTTTCCTGCATAAAAAGAGGTATGAATGCAAGATTAGATAGCATAAATTTGCCATTGTACAAGTCATTGGTAAGACCTCACCTGCAATACACAGTTTTGGATTCCTATTCTTAAAAACCTTATTCTAATATTGTAAAGACTGCTGAGAAGAGTAGCACAATTAATTAAGGGAATACAGCAATTGAAGTATGAAATACCATTAAGAGTTTGAGCTTATTACAATTTACAAGTATATGCAAGGTCAATACAAGAATCTCTCAGTTGAAATTTTTATTTGAAGACCTGATCAAATAACAAGGGACCGCCCATTAAGATCAGAGAATAGGAGGTTTTCAACTAAGGATGGGGTTCTTTACAGTAAGCTCTGTTAAATTGTGGACGTCTTTACAGTGATGGCAGATATAATGGATGTATTTAATATAGTAGTATATACAATTCTAGAAGAAGGGAGCATACAAGGTTATATTATGTGCTAGTAGATCTAAATAGGAAGTTTATGGGGAAATAGAAAAACATTCATGTTTTAGTTTGGAATGAAAATATTGTTGTCATTTTTGGGAAACAGTGTGGTCAGGGTTGAACTTGATGGATGTATTTCTTTATTCAAACCAATTTACTATATAATTAAATAATATACCTAAAATGAATGTCTTTTATTTATCTACCAGCATAGTCTTAGATTCCATTTACAGGTTATAACTTGTTCTCTACATATTTGTACATTGACAGGAATCTGTGAGCTAAACGTTTTTAACTGCCTTCCCTATATATTTTACCCTGGGGTGAGGATTTTTCCTCAGATTTCTTTATTATAACATGTTGGGCTATATGCAATTAGAAAAAGCATAGCAATTTTTGGATAAAACAACTGTGCCATAGGGAAGGAAAAAAAACTTTACACAATACCTATTTAAGCATCATAACTAAGTCAAGCAGTAACCTGGTCCTAGCCAACTCTTATAAATATCTTAGCATGTCTTCCCTGGGAGTACCTTGCTCCATCTTCTGTTTGCAAGAAACAGCTGATCAGAGGATAGTCCTTTATAGACTGTAAACCGTTGGACAGCTAGCTCATGTAAAGACAGAACCTGCAGAGAAGCTGTTACACGTAACATCAACTTTGCTAGTTCTGAGTGTCTCTGTTATTTGTGAAGAAGGGCAAGGACTTAGGTTATAAATCTCTCAGTGCACACCCCTTATGAAACTGAAAAGGTTAAGGGAAGGGCTGGTGGTGTTCTTGGTGCTGAAGTCTGAGCATCTCCTCCCTGTTCCCCCCACTTGCCCTCCCTATCATATTGCAAACATTATGCCATCCCTATATTCTACTGATTAAAGTGTCTCCCCCACCCCTTGTACAGATAATTCTTAGTGCATATTGCAAAGTGTGTTGCATTCTCCATGGAGAAGTGAATGACACACATCACAATGAATACTTTACCATTACAGAGATGCTTAGTGCATATCCCTTAGTTCTCAAATTCTCCTATAATCTTCAATCCAGTGCCAGCAATTCACTTACAACTCCCCATTACAAGAAGTAAACAGGTTAGTCTTCCTTCCGTGGAGCTCAAAAAAATAAAGCTTTATCTCAATTTTAAATCCGTAAAAATACCTGCTTCTTTATACTTTAAAACAACATGAAACTTTACATAATTGCTAATGGTAAATTTTATTTTCTTGCTACTATTTGTGAATAAATATGTACATTTTTATTGTAAATGCTCTCCAATAAATACTTTAAAATGAGAAACTTCAATGTATTCTTCTTGGAACAACAATTTCTAAATAAACGAAATAAATAAATAGCATTTCAATGGGGCTTTTATCCACTGAATGCTAGAGACGTCTAAAACACATTTCTAAGGAACTGATTTCACTAATGCACATGTTTAAGTGACAGATTATAATTCTCTTACAGTATTTATTAAAACGTGAGAGAGAATGTTTGTTTTGTATTTATACATAGTCAAATTTAGGGATGGGCAAAAATTTTTACATCAAACTGACATCAGCGAAAAAATGGCACTTTCTGCTTGGCAAAAAAATTCCTGCAAAAAGTGCTGTTTTCCCGCTTTTTTCACCTAGCTCATTGCATTGAAATCAATGGGGAGAAAAATTTGTCTCCACCACAGGAACATTTTCTCTACTTTTCTACAGTCATATACAAGGGTGCCAGGCTCTCACAGCATGCCATTCTGTGTTTGTAAGAGGAGAGAGCAGCACGTTTTTGATCTAGAGAAGATAGGCAAATAAAGGGGAGTTGAAGCTTAGTTTAGGGAGTCAATTAGGTAGGACATTTGTTCTCTGTATTAGGGGAGTCTGGGGGCATTCTGGGGGAGAAGGAGGGAGGAAGGAGGTTGACCCAAAAGGTATCCTTTTAAAAGGTTGCACACAAAAGAGCGAGCAACCACATAACACATTAAGCACGTCACCACGGTTAAAATGATGACATGAGAATCTCTCAGTGCATAACAGCACGAGACTCTCATGTCACATAGTGAAAGATTGCATACCCGTAACTACAACTCCCATTATGCTTACCTATCTGGTGGCCACTGAAGGAAAGGTTTTTTTGAAGCAAGAATCTCATATTGTAATTATTATTACTAAACACTGTGCTGTGGGATGAGATTCTTGCTTCAAAAAGCCTTTCCTGTGGTGGCCACCAGATAGGTAAGCATAACTGGATTTGTAGTTACGGGTATGCGATCTTTCACTATGTGACATGAGAGTCTTGCTCTGCCATGCAGTGCGAGATTCTCATGTCACCATTTTAACCATGGAGACATGTTTAATGTGTGTTTTTTTTTTTTTTTGGACTAACTGTGATAGGATAGGGTGGACAACTTAAAGGGATAGTAATACTTAAAAGGTAAAAAAAAATATGTTGTAGGGTTTATCCCCCTGAGTAAAACAAGGGTACTCCCACTGCAGAAAGGTGTTTCATTCAAAAGTTATTAATTTTCAAAGTTGAATTTTTTAGGTGCAATATCACAGTGGCCTGAAATTGTACAGTGGCGCTGTTGCTACACGATCCTATGGACAGCTCTGGTCAATTGACCATAAATCTCCATAGGATGGTGTAGCAACAGCACCACTGTACAATTTCAGGCCACTGTGATATTGCACCTAAAAAATTCAACTTTGAAAATTAATAACTTTTGAATGAAACACCTTACAGCAGTGGGAGTGCCCTTGTTTTACTCAGGGGGATAAACTCTACAACATATTTTTTTTTACATTTTAAGTATTACTATCCCTTTAAAAAAAAAAAAAAGATACATAAATAATTAAACAAATAAATATATTAGACAGCTGACTGGGAGCCTGATATGAGCTCTGTGACTGAGGCAGACTTGATAGACAGCAGATGACCATTTTGTTGAGGGCCAAAGCAAGACATCACCCTCCATCAGTTGTGTATTGTAGAGAGTAAAAACAATCACAGTAGTTGAATAATGTCCAGCAAATGCACAAGTGGTAGGGGGTAGGGGGGACGTTGGAGCAGTACAGGGATGTGGGAGTAAGCTGGAAATTCAAAAACTAACTGAAACCATGGTTGCTGCAGCATGTGCAATAAATGATTATGATCCCTCTCCTCCTGGGGTGGATGCAGTTTTTCAAGGTGCCACCATTCACACTACGCCAGTCCCCCACCACCACTACCATACATATCTGCCACATTGTAGGTTGTACTTTATGAATATGTGCCAGTGTGCGAACACATTTGTCAAGGTATATGTTGCTGTAGGACTCACAACTTTGACTTCCAGCTACTTATTTCTCCACTACAGCCCTCAGAAGAAGTAATATTGTGCTGGGAAATGTTGCACATAGGAAACATAGGAGAAAATGTGTTGGAATAGTAGAAACATTTGCTAGAATTGGAGAAAAATGTGTTAGAATAGGAGAAAAATGTGTTGGAATAGGCAAAAAATGTCTTTGAATAGGTGAAAAAAATAGCTGTACTAGGTGAAAAGGAGTAAAATTTTGCATTGGAGAAAAAGGAGAAAACTTTTGCGAAAAAAGAGAAAAATCGTCCTTTTTTCACGAAAAGTCACGCTGGAAATTTTCCTCACTTTTCATCCAACTCCTAGTCAAATTAATGGGGGATCAGGCATGAAACCATCTCGAGTCAGACTCATAATCCTGTCAGTTAACAGAATAAATAAATATGCATACAAATAAATAAAGTTGTATATTATGCAGTAAGGATCAATTAGTAAATCAGGGCCATATGATCCAGTTAGGGTTAATGATAGAAATTAACCATAGTTATGTGTTTATATGTTATCTTGTATATCAATTTTACATTCAATTTTACAAATATAATTGACTTTCCCAAATAATTGTTCTATTATAATATAACTATTTGTTTCTATTTCAGGCTTCATTAGCCAAGATGTTATTTGTTTTTTTTTATTTCATGCCAATTGATTTTATTAAGATAAAATATTGCACTGCCAAAAAACTTATGTTGAGAAACAAATCACTGTATTTCTCAAACCTAAGGATTTAGAACAAAATTATGACAGCAGGGATCATTCATAATTCATTTATTTTTAGTACTTTTGTTGCAGGAATGCTTAAATATTGCATGTGCAATAACACCTGTATCTGATAGAGTTTATGTATTGTGAGGGCTGTATGCTAATCTCTGAAGTAATTCTGAGGCAAACCGACCCAACGAAAACTAATGTATACGGCTCAAACCAAAAAAGTCCATAGAATCCAAAAACAGCATTTTCTTTATGTTCCAGTCCTTTATGAAATATGCATGTGCTTAAAAGAATACAAAAACAAAAGAATGGAGAAAAAAATAAATCTGACTGTAGTAAACATTACATTTTAATAGGATATATAAAAACCATATAAAAAATCCTTAAATGGTGGCCACTAACAATATTAAGGTCTGACAGTCATTTTAGTGCTCCAGATATCTTTAACCCTTTGAGTGCCAGAGGGGTACACAATGTATTGCGTACCCACCTGGCACTCAAAGGGTTAATGCTGTAATGATAAGAAACTGGCTGGCATCATATGCACGGTACTTACCAGATGTACTTCTACATCACAAGTCTCATTCTGAATCCCAGTCAGTGTTAGAATTCTATATACTGGGCTGACACTTGGAGTAGAGCTCCCAGTACCTGAAACATGTTTTATGAGCATTGCCCACTTTCACAAAGGTTGTAGACCTATATTATGCATACTACCCTTTATAACATATCATGTTGCCTTGCAACCTGATACTCAATATCATTTTGAATTACAGCATTAAACCAACTGAACCATTGCATTTCAAAATCATGGATACCTTTGCATAGCAAGGCAGATAAGCGGTGCAGAAACAAAGCCTTGTGCCCCGCTGGAAGAACCTCACACCCCACAATAGGGATTCCCTCAGTCTGAGAACCACTGCTTTAGAACAAAGGGCCCTCAGTGCATATTCTGCATTGTTTGTCTGTAAAGCATTGTTCCATTTTGTGTTATTACAGCACATACATAAAAGCATACATACATTCATGTGAAAATCATACAACTGTTCCCTTTTTGTTACCCAGATCTGCACATATTTTTCCTGACAGTGAATAATTTTATATTTTTCCCCTATTCTCCCTATTGCGTATTATTATTATTATTATTATTCTTTATTTATATAGCGCCAACTAATTCCGCAGCGCTGTACAATTGGGGAATAGACATACAGAGGTATTAAATAGTACAATCAGATGTGTAGAACAGGAGGATCAGAGGGCCCTGCTCGTGAGAGCTTACAGTCTAGAGGAAGGTAGGTTTGATACAGAAGGAGTAAGTGCTATTGTGTTTAAGTGCCTCCTGCCACATGAACTGCCAGTCAGTGGGTGGGAGTGAGAAGTGCCATTGAGTGCAGTAGTCTGTGCAAGGGGTGAATCTTGGTGATGATGTTTATGGAGGCAGTTGATAGGCCTCCCTGAAGAGGTGAGTCTTCAGGGAGCGTCTGAAGATTTGAAGGCTGGGGGAGAGTCTAATGGGGCGGGGGAGGGAATTCCACAGCTCAGGTGCAGCACGGGAGAAGTCCTGTAGGCGGGAGTGGGAGGATGTGATAAGAGCTGTGGAGAGCAGAAGGTCATGTGCAGAGCGAAGATGGTGGGCGGGAGTATATTTGGAAATGAGAGATGAAATATAGGGGGGTGCAGTGTTAGTGAGGGCTCTATAAGTTAGCACCAGAGTTTTGAATTTTACTCTGTATGCTAACGGGAGCCAGTGTAGGGACTGACAGAGGGGTGTGGTGTTAGAGAAGCGATGAGTGAGGTAGATTAGTCTTGCAGCAGAGTTCATTATGGACTGTAGCGGGGTTAGTCGGGTGAGAGGCAGGCCAATTAGTAAAGAGTTACAGTAGTCAAGACGGGACATGATGAGTGTTTGGATTAGAATTTTGGTAGTGTCTTCTGTGAGAAAGGGTCGGATTCTAGAGATGTTGCGGAGGTGGAGGCGGCATGAGTTGGAGATTGACTGGATGTGAGGAATGAAGGATAGGGCAGAGTCAAATGTGACCCCCAGGCAGCGTGCTGTAGGGGTTGGTGTGATGGAAGTGTTGTTAACGGTGAGGGTAATATTTGGGATAAGGCTGGTTGTAGATGGAGGGAAGAGAATTAGTTCAGTTTTGCTAAGGTTAAGTTTGAGTTGACGGGAGGACATCCAGGAAGACACAGCAGACAGACAGTCAGACACTCGGGACAGGAGGGAAGGAGAGAGGTCTGGGGAGGAAAGATATATTTGGGTGTCATCAGCATAGAGATGATGGTGAAACCCAAAGGAGTTTATTAGTTTTCCAAGGGAAGCAGTGTAGATTGAGAAGAGCAAGGGTCCCAGTACTGATCCTTGGGGCACACCAACAGACAGTGGGAGGGGTGGGGAAGTGGAGCCGGAGTATGAAACACTGAAGGAGCGGTTGCAGAGATAAGATGAAAACCAGGAGAGTGCAGTGTCGCAGAGACCTAGGGAGTGGAGGGCTTGGAGGAGGAGTGGGTGATCGACTGTGTCAAATGCGGCTGACAGGTCCAAAAGAATGAGTAGGGAGTAGTGATGAGTGAGCATGCTCGGCCGAAGCTCGGTTCGGCTCGAGCATCGCTCTGCTCGGCACATGGCGGTACTCGTACGAGTACCGCATGTGCTCGCCCGCCATGTTCGGGTCTCCTCCCCGCACGTTTCGCGGCTGCTGCGCAGCCAATAAACGTGCGGGGAGGCTCTGACATCAGTGTAATGCCAGCAGCCATGTTGGCTGCTGGCATTACACTGATTGGCTGGCCAGAACCCGTGATCGGGTGCTGTATAGCACCCGACGTGCGAGTTCGGCTCATTCTTAGCCAGGGAGAGATGAGCTTAGGCAGGGAAAGTCAGTGTAGGGAGAATAAAATTGTTTAAACTCTTTCAAGACCCAAAAGTCCTTTTTAGGACTGTTGTGTGTGGGGGCAGCATTTATATTTTGTTTGGGGGGGCACAATTTCCTTTTTTTTGTGGGGGGGATATTTTTAAGGTGACATATAATACTAGATGCACAGGAAGTCAGTGTAGGGAGAATGAAATTGTTTAAACTCTTTCAAGACCCAAAAGTCCTTTTTAGGACTGTTGTGTGTGGGGGCAGCATTTAATTTTTTTTGGGGGTGGCAGAATTTCATTTTTTTGTGGGGGGGGACATGTTCTAAGGTGACATTGTACTAGGTGCACAGGGACAAATATTTCACAGTGCAGTGACAAGCTGACATATTCTGTTAGGTGCACAGGGCCAATGATTTTACAACGCAGCGACAAAAAGGGCCATTTTAAACGTGTGCCTAGCCATAGATTATTGTCACATTCTGTTTAGTGTGCAAATTCACAAATTAACGTCACATATTCCGTTCACTGTGCCTAGCCGCAGATTAGCGTCACATTCTGTTTCGTGTGCCTAGCCGCAGATTAGCGTCACATTCTGTTTCGTGTGCCTAGCCGCAGATTAACGTCACATATTGTTTAGTGTGCCTAGCCGCAGATTAGCGTCACATATTGTTTAGTGTGCCTAGCCGCAGATTAACGTCACATATTGTTTAGTGTGCAAATTCACAAATTAACTTCACATATTCCGTTCACTGTGCCTAGCCGCAGATTAGCGTCACATTCTGTTTCGTGTGCCTAGCCGCAGATTAGCGTCACATTCTGTTTCGTGTGCCTAGCCGCAGATTAGCGTCACATATTGTTTAGTGTGCCTAGCCGCAGATTAACGTCACATATTGTTTAGTGTGTCTAGCCGCAGATTAACGTCACATATTGTTTAGTGTGCAAATTCACAAATTAACGTCACATATTCCGTTCACTGTGCCTAGCCGCAGATTAGCGTCACATTCTGTTTCGTGTGCCTAGCCGTAGATTAGCGTCACATATTGTTTAGTGTGCAAATTCACAAATTAACGTCACATATTCCGTTCACTGTACCTAGCCGCAGATTAGCGTCACATTCTGTTTCGTGTGCCTAGCCGCAGATTAGCGTCACATTCTGTTTCGTGTGCCTAGCCGCAGATTAGCGTCACATATTGTTTAGTGTGCCTAGCCGCAGATTAACGTCACATATTGTTTAGTGTGCCTAGCCGCAGATTAGCGTCACATATTGTTTAGTGTGCCTAGCCGCAGATTAGCGTCACATTCTGTTTCGTGTGCCTAGCCGCAGATTACCGGCATATATTCCGTTTAATATGAAGAAGGCGGGTAAAAAGGGACGGGGAAGTGGACGTGATCCTGATAGTTCAGGGCGCGGGTCAGGACGCGTAGAAACTGTGCCTGGTGCCAGAGCACAAGAAAGAAAGACATCCACCATACCTAGCTTCATGTCTCAGTTTACAGGGCGTCGCAGGACATCACTCTCGAGGTCAAACCACTGCGAACAGGTGGTCGGTTGGATTTCAGCTGATACTGCTTCCAGTCGGTTAAGCACCACCCTGTCTTCCACCAAGTCCACTCTCACTAGCCAAGAGTCTGGTCAACATAATCCTCACTCTGATCATCCTTCCTCCCACCATAGAGGGTCTGGCCAAAGAAGTGATCCCACACTGGGATATAGTGAGGAGCTCTTCTCATCACCAATCCTTGATTTGAACCTCTCTCCAAGCACGCTTGCAGAGGAACATGAGATCTTGTGCCCTGATTCACAACCTCTAGAGGGTACCCAATCACAAGAAGATGACAGAGGGGAACGGCATTTAAGGTCAAAGGAAGTGGATGATGATGATGAGACACAGTTGCCATCAAATCAACCACAATTACTGTCTCAAGACCTTGATGAGGAGGATGATACAC
This sequence comes from Rhinophrynus dorsalis, assembly GCA_037306005.1. NCBI lineage: Eukaryota > Metazoa > Chordata > Amphibia > Anura > Rhinophrynidae > Rhinophrynus > Rhinophrynus dorsalis. Next base: position 92,583,037 of record CM074723.1, on the reverse strand, counting down.
AGTTGTCAATGACTGAGGATGTGGTGGGATCAAGAAATGAGGAGGATGATCAGAGTGAGGAAGTGGAGGAGGACTTGGTGGACGATGAGGTCACTGACCCCACCTGGGAAGGTGGAAAGCCGAGCGATGACAGCAGTCCTGAGGGTGAGCCATCTGCAGCACCGCAACAGGCTGGAAGAGGCAGTGGTGTGGCTAAAGAAAGAAGGCGGACCGCACCAAACCGGCCCGCAAATGTTCCACGGAGCACCCCCTTGCGTAAATCTCCCTTGCCAAGGGCTAGGTGTTCCGCGGTATGGCGTTTTTTTAAGGAAAGTGCGGACGACAAAAGAATTGTAGTTTGCAACCTGTGCCACACCAGAATGAGCCGAGGCATGAACACTAGCAACCTCACCACCACCAGCATGATCCGACACATGGCATCCAAGCACCGTAATAAGTGGGAGGAACGCCCGGATCGCCAATCTGTGTCTGCAGGCCACACCACTGCCTCCTCTTCCCCTGTTTTCGGTGCCGGCCAATCGCCTGTCGAAGGCGCAGGCCCGCATACCTCCCGCCCTGCACCTGTACCATTTGAAGCACCATCAGCGACCACATCCACTTCCCTGTCCCAGCGCAGCGTCCAAATGTCGTTACCCCAGGCATTTGAGCGCAAGCGAAAATACCCAGCCACCCACCCACAGGCCATAGCACTAACCTCACACCTTTCCAAATTACTGGCCATCGAAATGCTGCCATTTAGGCTTGTGGACACTGAGTCCTTCCGCAGCCTGATGGCAGCAGCTGTCCCTCGGTACGCAGTCCCCAGCCGCCACTACTTTTCCCGGTGTGCCGTCCCCGCCTTACACCACCATGTGTCCCTTAACATCACCCGTGCCCTGACCAACGCAGTTACTGGGAAGGTCCACTTAACGAATGACACATGGACAAGTGCTTGTGGCCAGGGACGCTACATTTCCCTGACGGCACACTGGGTGAATGTCGTGGAGGCTGGGAGCGACTCGGACCCTGGGATGGCACAGGTGCTACCCACGCCGAGGATTGCGGGCCCTACCTCCATCAGGGTTTCCGCCAGCACCTACGTTATTGGCTCCTCCTCCTCCTCCTCCGTTTCCATCTCCAAATTCTCTGCGCGCAGCGCCACTCACCCATCAGCCGGTAGCTGGAAGCAGTGTAGCACTGCAGTGGGGAAGCGTCAACAGGCCGTGCTGAAGCTGATCTGCCTTGGGGACAAACAGCACACGGCCTCAGAGCTGTTGCAGGGGATTAGTCACCAGACCGAGCAGTGGCTCTCGCCACTCAACCTGCAACCAGGCATGGTTGTGTGTGATAATGGGCGTAACTTGGTGGCGGCTTTGGAGCTCGGCAAGCTCACACACGTACCATGCCTAGCGCATGTATTTAATTTAGTGGTTCAGCGATTTCTAAAAACCTACCCCAATTTGCATGATCTCTTGACGAAGGTGCGCCGCGTGTGTGCACATTTCCATAAGTCATCTACAGCTTCAGCCGGCCTGTTGAAGCTGCAGCAGCGCTTACAATTGCCAGCTCACCGGCTGCTGTGTGACGTGAGCACGCGCTGGAACTCCACCTTCCACATGTTGGCCCGGCTTTGTGAGCAGCAGAGGGCAGTAGTGGAGTACCAGCTGTTACACGGTCGTCGCCTCTCCGTTCAACTTCCTCTAATCAGAAGTGAGGAGTGGGAATGGATGTCAGACCTCTGTGAGGTTTTACGCAATTTTGAGGAATCGACACAGATGGTGAGCGGCGATAACGCTATTATCAGTGTAACCATCCCACTTCTGTGTCTACTGAAACGCTCGCTGCTCACAATTAAAACCGACGCTTTGCATGTGGAAGAGGTGGAAATGGGGGAGGAAGAGCTTACACAAGGTGATAGCCAGAGCACCCTCACTTCGTCTTCTCAGCGACAATTGGAGGAGGCGGATGAGGAGGAGGAGGAGGAAGACACGATTGCCTCCGCTACAGAGGGTAGCCATGGAACTTTATTTCCATCTCTTCAGCGTGGGTGGGCAGAAGAGGAGGAAGAGGATGAGGAGATTGAGAGTCATCCTCCTGGTGAGGACAGCGAAATCTTGCCTGTTGGTACTCTGGCACACATGGCTGACTTTATGTTAGGCTGCCTTTCCCGTGACCCACGCGTTATACGCATTTAAGAGAACACGGATTACTGGGTGTTCACCCTTCTGGACCCCCGCTACAAAGAGAATTTCTCATCTCTCATTCCTCCGGTGGAGAGGACAAGCAAAATGTTGCAATACCAGAAGGTTCTTGTCGAAAAATTGCTCCAAAATTTTCCATCTGACAACGCTGGCGGCAGAGTACGTGCTACCTTGGCCAACCGAGAAGGGGAGAAAAGGGGAGCACACAGCAGTTCCGACAAAGGCAGGGCAACACTCTCCAAGGCGTGGGACACCTTCATGACACCCCGCCAGCACCCTCACCCTGATGCGCAGCCTAGTGTCACAAGGAGGGAAAAGTTTTGGAAGATGGTGAAGGAGTACGTAGCAGACCGTGTCAGCGTCCTCACTGATCCCTCTGTGCCTTACAACTACTGGGTGTCCAAGCTGGACACGTGGTATGAACTGGCACTCTACGCCTTGGAGGTGCTGGCCTGCCCTGCCGCCAGCGTTCTGTCTGAGCGGGTATTTAGTGCTGCTGGTGGCATCATAACAGATAAGCGTATCCGCCTTTCCACCGAAAATGCTGATAGGTTGACACTTATAAAAATGAACAAGGCCTGGATTTCCCCTGACTTCTCCACTCCACTGGAGAAAAGCCCCGGGTGAACATAAAGTCACTTTAGATATGTTATTTACAATGATGGGAATACTCTGTATTCCCATTCACCCCTTCCACCCAAAAAACGGGTATATGGTTGACTCTTAATCTTCTCATCCTCCTCCTCCTCTTCCATATGCCCTGTGATATAATTTTTATATAGGGCCAGCTCACCAGCGGGCCCTGTGATATAATTTTTATATAGGGCCAGCTCACCAGCGGGCCCTGTTTGACAATTTTTGTATAGGTCAGCTCACCAGCGGGCCTTCTCATATAATGTTTTATTGGGTCAGCTCTCTAGCGGGCCCTCTCATATAATGTTTTATAGCGTCAGCTCACTAGCGGGCCTTCGCATATAATGTTTAGGATGGTCAGCTCCGCAGCAGACCCTCACCCATAATGTTTTAGATGGTCGGCTCAGCAGCAGACCCTCATTCCTAATGTTTTAGATGGTCAGCTTAGCGGCATGCCCTCGCCCCTAATGTTTTAGAGGGTCACCAGCAGGCCATTAATCCTAATTTTTCAAGGGTGTGTATGATGCCCTCCTTTATGTGTAATAATGGGTGTATTGGAGTGACATTTCAGTCTAATTTTTGGCAGCCCTTTCACTTAGTGCATAGGCTTTATGAGTGTTGGACCACTACCTGAACTATTGTACCACAATGTGAATGAGGCCCTCCATTTTGTGATATACAGGTTGTATCGGAGTGCCTCAGGTCGTCCCATTGAATTAAATAGGGCTGGGGTGTTCGACAGAGCAGAAGGTAGTTCTTGGCTTCATCCACTAAGTCACTTCGTCACTTTTACTCAATGGATCAGACCCCACTGTTCCGACTATAAATTTTGGACTTAACAAGGGCAAACGGACATGTTGTAAAACCTGTGGTAGCTGCGGCCTCCGTTCCTGAATGCTGTACCTTACCCGGGCCATAACCACGTTGAACACCTGCTTTACGCTGCGCACGTTTCCCTCTTAATCATGGCCCCAGTTCCGAAAAATCGATGAAATTTTTTGCAGAATTTGCAGATGATATACAAGTAAATATACAGCAAATACTGTTTGGTAACAATTTTTCGCCTAAAATCGTTTTTATCTTCCTTTTTGTGTGTTTTACGGTCAGTCTGTAAAAATGGCGTACCTCGGGCGAAACATCGTTCCCAGCAGCGACGTTGGAGTCCAAGATGCATCCAGACATCCTCCCTATGCTGTCCCTGAACCATTTCTGTGGTGTTTCCATCATTTTCTGACCTTTTCCTATGAACCAGGCACCCTCCCCTCATCAGAGCAGGGGGTGCCTGGTGTAATGCTCGAGTCCTCCCATTGACTTCAATGGGGCTCGGGTGCTCGGCCGAGCACTCGAGCCTCCGGGGGCGCTCGGCCAGAGCACCCGAACACCCGAGCATCGGGTTCTCGATCATCACTAGTAGGGAGTAGTGGCCTTTAGACTTGGCTTAGAGCAAGTCATTGGCCACTTTGGTGAGGGCAGTCTCAGTGGAGTGATGAGGGCGGAATCCGGATTGCAAGGGATCTAGCAGGGAATGGGAGCAGAGGAATTTAGTGAGCCAGTTATATGCAAGGCGCTCGAGAAGCTTGGAGGCAAACGGGAGTAGGGAAATTGGCCGGTAATTTGACAATGAGTTTGGGTCCAGGGAGGGTTTTTTTAGGATGGGAGTGATTAGTGCATGTTTGAAAGAGGATGGGAAGGTGCCGGTTGACAAAGAGAGGTTGAATAAGTGAGTAAGGATTGGAGTTAGTAGAGGGGAGAGTTCTTGGGTGAGCTGAGATGGGATTGGGTCGAGAGGGCATGTGGTTAGGTTTGAGCGAGTGAGGAGAAGGGAGACTTCATCCTCAGTGACAGGTGGGAAGGAGCTTAGTGTGTATGTGGGAGAGGCGACAGGGCTGGGCTGGCTGGGTGGGGGTGGTAGTGATGAAATGTCATGTCTGATAGATTCAATCTTGTTCTTGAAGTGGTTGGCGAGATCTTGGGCAGAGAAGTTAGTGGAAGGTGTTTGTGTTGGTGGGTTTAGAAGAGATGTGAAGGTTGAGAAAAGGCGTTTGGGGTTGGAGGAAAGATTAGAAATTAGAGAGGAGAAGAATGACTGTTTAGCCAGGTAGAGGGCAGAGCTATACGAACAGAGAATGAATTTGTAGTGTGTGAAGTCGGCTGTGGAGCGCGATTTCCTCCAGTGCCTTTCAGCAGTGCGTGAGCACCTTTGGAGGTATCGCGTTAGTCTTGTGTGCCAGGGTTGTAGTGGGGTTGTGCGTGGGTGGCGTGGAGTTGCAGGTGCAGCGATGTCAAGGGCTGAAGTGAGAGTGCTGTTGTAGAGAGCAGTAGTTTTGTCTGGGCAAGTAAGTGTGAGGATGGGGTTGAGGATAGGCTGCAGGGAGGTTGAAAATTGTTGCTTATCAAGAGAATGTAGATTTCTCCGCATGCGCTTGATTGTGGCGGGGGTGATGGGTTTGCGTGGTATGATGAGGTTACCGGTGAGGAGGTGGTGGTCAGAGAGGGGAAAGGGGACATTAGAGAAGTTGGAGACCGAGCAAAGGTTAGTGAAGATCAAGTCAAGGGAGTGACCATCACTGTGTGTGGGAGAGCTGGTCCACTGCGATAAGCCTAAGGAGGTTGTTAAGGAGAGGAGTTTGAGGGCAGGGGGGGTGTTGTGATTATCTATAGGGATGTTGAAGTCACCCATGATGAGAGTAGGGACATCAGAGGACATGAAGTGAGGGAGCCAGGAGGTGAAGTGATCAAGAAATTGTGCAGTGGGACCAGGTGGCCTGTATATGACAGCGACACGCAGGGAGAGGGGAGAGAAGAGGCGAAGTGTGTGAGCTTCAAATGTAGGGAAGGAAAGAGAGGGAACAGTGGGGAGTACCTGAAATATATGGTTAGGGGGCAGCAGGATGCCTACTCCCCCTCCCTGCCTGTTGCCAGGCCTCGGTGTGTGTGTGAATTGAAGGCCTCCATATGAGAGTGCGGCAGTGGAGGCAGTGTCTGATGATGTGAGCCAAGTTTTAGTGATGGCAAGGAGGTTTAGGGAATGAGAAATGAACAGATCATGAACAGCTGTTAGTTTGTTACACACAGAGAGGGCATTCCAGAGACCAAAACAAAAGGGGGGGAGGAGGTTAGGTGACGGGGTACGGTTATTAGGTTGTGAGTGTTGCGTGTGTGAGTGGGTTCTGTGGTCCAAGAGAGAATGGAAGGGGGGCCTGGGTTAGGTGAGATGTCACCTGCAGCAAGTAGGAGGAGAAGGGACAGGGACATAAGGTGAGAGTGAGATTTGAAGCAGTGGGGCTTTTTTGCTGGGGTAGAAGGAGATGGTGGTGATAGGGAGCGGAGGAATGAAAAAAGTTCATGGGAGCAGAGAAGTGGTGAGTGAAGAATTGAGGGTGCAATGTGAATGGCGTGACACTTAATGTGGACACAGAAGGAGGAGAGTCTTATGCAGGTGAGAATGGCTATGACAAAACAAGGAGTTAATTTGCCCATAGTTGGGTTAATGAATGGGGCAGTAGAGATGTGCAACAGTCAGTAATCCAGGAGAGTACAGATGACTTGGCAGTCAAGGGTCAATCCACGGAGCAGAGGGTATAGGTGCCAGCGATGGTGAGGAGCGTCAGTAGCAGAACTGCAAAGTACTTGGTGAGGGTAGGAATCAATGCAGGGTTAAATGAAGTAGTCCAAAGATGATCAGGAGAGGCAGAAGTTGTAATGGTTAATGGTGGCTGGAAATCCTGGTTTCTTGCATCAGGTGGTCAGTAGTTTCAGTAGAGGAAGCAAATGTCAGTGCTTGGTGGAAATGACTGTTTCTTCACTCTGAATTCAGCCTGTTTACTTGCCTCTTGTCGTTAGGTGGCTTCAGCAGCTCTCTCTCTCTTGTCCAACTCTCTTGCCTAACTCTCAGTACTTAGATAAAGATGTACTTTGAGAAAGGTGCCAACTATTACCCCTGGCAAATGCCACCCCAGGCAAATGCCACCCCTAACTGGGCCTGAATATATAGTAACTGGAGTCCCTAAGAACACTGAATGACTGACTGAGGGATTTCCAAATTACAAATAGTTTTGGGATGGGAGAGCTCAGAGTGCGTTCAGGTGTGACACCATTAAATCTCTGATAAGAAACAGACACAGAGATATAGGAGAGGAATGGGGGAGGAAGGCAATATGGAGACTGGGACAGGGGGTCAAAATGGCTAATGTAGATTAGTACATACAACAAGGGGTTAAATGGTAGAGGGAGACCGGATGAGATTGGAGTTCCAGGTGAAGGGTAGATTAGTACACACCAGGAGACTGTATAGTTAATAAACAGTTGGGTTACAGCACAAGATTTTTAAGCAGACTGGATGGGAAACACATACCAGGAGACTGTATAGTTAATAAACAGTTGGGTTACAGCACAAGATTTTTAAGCAGACTGGATGGGAAACACATACCAGGAGACTGTATAGTTAATAAACAGTTGGGTTACAGCACAAGATTTTTAAGCAGACTGGATGGTAAACACATACCAGGAGACTGTATAGTTAATAAACAGTTGGGTTACAGCACAAGATTTTTAAGCAGACTGGATGGGAAACACATACCTGTAAGGAAGATGAGAAAGTTGTTAGAAGACTGTCTTCATAGAGCATACAATGCAGCATACTGGATAGATATTAACATATTATTTCTCTTGCCTAACTCTCAGTACTTAGATAAAGATGTACTTTGAGAAAGGTGCGAACTATTACCCCTGGCAAATGCCACCCCTAACTGGGCCTGAATATATATTAACTGGAGTCCCTAAGAACACTGACTGACTGATTATATTTTCTATCATTGTATGGGTGGGGGACACAATGATGGACCGGGGGACAAGTACAATCAAGTGGCCCATTTCTATTATTATTGCTCCAGCCCACCATCCCAGCCCACTCCCTTTTCTTCATTTTATAATTAGCTCTAATGTTGTGAAGTAAGGCAAGTATCAATCTGTAATTCAAGGTTGCTTAACATACGTAAACAAAAGTACATTGTGAGTAGTGTTGCCTTGCAGTATGCTTTTTCTGATGTAACTCCTACCTGAGTAGTAATATGGTAATCTGATTATTAATGTCAAATTATTTTTAATATTCAAATGGATTAATTTTGAGATACCCCAGAGCTTACAATTGAAACTGAGGTGCATTAGACATACTTCTTTACACAAAATCAAATAGAGCTACACTAGTGATGTCACAGATATTACAATTGAAACTGAGCTATACTAGTGCTATCACAGAGCTTTCAATCCAAATGGAGCTACACTAGTGATACCTCAGAGCTTACAATTTAAATGGAACTACACTGGGGGATAAACAGATCTTACCAAGTAGGGAAGCAGAAAGAGAATGCTGTAGTGTTGGTGATGTGTGAAGGGAGGAAATCCCTTCCACACTGACAACAGGTCACAGCACTCCCTGCTGTTACTGCAATGGTAAGTACGTGGAGATCCCAACTGCTACAACCTAAGGTAGATGAAGTTGTGACTGTGAACTCCAACAGCAGAGGCTGCAATTGGAGTTTAGTGAATTTGTCAAAGTGTCACATTAATATATTAACACATCTCCTTTCATATGAAAGTGTCTCATTATGCCTCATTTCCATATGGAAATAGGCCATTGTCGATGTGATGAATGAAAATTCATAAACCTGTCGGATTGATGTTGATGTGGGAAGATTTTTGTCAGAGTGCTGGTGATGTGATGTAGTCGACACTTAGTGAATACTGTCGGTGTTCCTATGACACTATTCCAACAGGATATCAACATTTTTAGCTCTCTTCGAATTTTAGTGAATCTAGGCCCTTGTGTTTTTAATCTACTAAAAGCAATACACTGGTGACCTATTTAGCATTTAAAGGGTTAAAAGCCCATTTTTATATCAACTGGAACTTATTATTTATCCACTTCCTATGATAAGCACTTTCAATGGATGACACTTCCATTTTAAAAATGCTACTATTTATTATACCATTATTGCTTCTTAGGGTAATTTCTAAGAAAGCTGTAGTTTCTAATTGAATGTTAGAAGCAAATTTTATTCCCCTGTTATTAGAATTTAGTTCCTAAATTATATATGATTATGTTCAAGTACAGTTCCTTTCCATATTAACCCCTTAAGAACCCATGACGTGCCAGGACCATCATGAGTAAATTTGCGTTAAGGACCCATGACGGTCCTGTCACGTAATGGAATTCTGGGGTCTCAGCACAACTGCATGCAGCTTTGGGATCTCTGAATCCATTTCAGGGAAAAAAAAAGATCTGTGGTCAATGAAATGGCCATGGTATACCAAATACTCCCTCCATATATCATTGGACAATACAGAAGTTGTTCAAAATAGCCCAAAAACAAATTGGCATAGAAGGAAGCAAATCTTGTACCCATGGTGATTTCTCTTAGTTGTAAATAAAATTTTTCTTGTAGGAAAAATAATTATGCCTTATGATGTATGCTATAAAGCACAGGAGAAATTCATTAACATCCTTAGTTAGTTCCAGATCCAAATCCAAAAAAGCTACAGCCTGTAGACCTAGTATATTTTTAATACTAATATATAAGGATACTAAGTCCATAGTTACTCAAACATATTCTTTATCCCAAATTATGTTTTCTATGAGCTGTAAAGACTTCTAAGAATTGTGGACTGTATATTACATACTTATTTGATCGTCTTCTCTTTTTTGACTTTATTCTTTCTTTTTATTTCTAGTTTTTATTTATTCTTTTTAATGTACTATTTAGGTGCTGGTACACTTGTTTGCTGTGACAGAGGTTCTCTTATATATATATATATATATATATATATATATATATATAGGGTTTCATGTTCATATCAGCTAAACTATTGTTTTACTATTCATGTTACATCTGTACACACCTGACTAGGGGTAGAAAGTCAATGTATGCTGTTGGATATCTGCTATCAATAAACGTATGCTTTTATGTATGTTAATTATGCCCTCAGACTATGTTTACTGCATTTTTTCTAGCTCCTTGAAAATGTAAATGGAAGTTTGTTATGTGCTGTTATCAATTGGGGCCTCCAGTGAAAGGTGCACATTTGTGCAACTATATATTTTGAGTATCATTGTACTCAAAATATATGTGGCATTCATAGTTTTGTTACACTATCTTGCTTGAGATGTTGTAAACTAAGTGGTAACTTCAGTGTAAATTTCTTAAACCTTTCTGAAAACCCTTTGTTTTAACATTTCCTTGCTTCATCATTTCATTTCATATATTCTGATTCTTGTAAGTCAGTTTTATAGAGGAAATATATGCTTTTATATGGTTGGTGAGCTGTTTAGGATAATTCTACCATGTTACCAATGGAATATATTTTAGTTCATGAAGTTAAAAATACTCTTTTGTTAATTAGGTGCCTGTGCAAGCCATGCATGGAGATAAAAGTATGCATAACTGTTATCCTTGTGCTCAGGTAAGGGCCTTTAAAAATGGCTGACACTTTCATAACCAACACAAATATTTTTATGCATAGATGAAGACATTGGCAAAATAAAAAAATAGTTTTACTGTTTTAAAGATACAAAAAACAACAAAGGGGTGCCAATAGTGAAGTCCAGTCACTAGAAATCACAATATATTTAAGTATAAATTATACTCACATTTAGATGTAGTCAGAGCTCCGATACCAGAGTCCACTGACAATCGGACTAACTGAGAAATTAACCCGTCTCTGTTCTGGACTCTCATATGCTGTAGATCCTTTAAATCCAAATGTCAGGTGGAACAAAACTTTATATCATATAAAATTTATTCACAATAAAATTCAATAAATGTAGTTAAAACAATAAAGGCTCTATAGGCTAACGCGTTTCGCAGCTAAACAGCCGCTTTTTCAAAGCCACTAACAAGCCCATTGCTAAGCAAGCCACATACAAAGACTTTTTTGATTGAATTTTACAGAACAGCACTACAGAACCTCCAAAGTCAGAAATCAAAAGATGACAACAAACATGAAGCTGGAACTACAAGTAGTGATGAGCGAGCATGCTCGGCCGAAGCTCGGTTCGGCTCGAGCATCGCTCTGCTCGGCACATGGCGGTACTCGTACGAGTACCGCATGTGCTCGCCCGCCATGTTCGGGTCTCCTCCCCGCACGTTTCGCAGCTGCTGCGCAGCCAATAAACGTGCGGGGAGGCTCTGACATCAGTGTAATGCCAGCAGCCATGTTGGCTGCTGGCATTACACTGATTGGCTGGCCAGAACCCGTGATCGGGTGCTGTATAGCACCCGACGCGCGAGTTCGGCTCATTCTTAGCCAGGGAGAGATGCGCTTAGGCAGGGAAAGTCAGTGTAGGGAGAATAAAATTGTTGAAACTCTTTCAAGACCCAAAAGTCCTTTTTAGGACTGTTGTGTGTGGGGGCAGCATTTATATTTTGTTTGGGGGGGCACAATTTCCTTTTTTTTGTGGGGGGGATATTTGTAAGGTGACATATAATACTAGATGCACAGGAAGTCAGTGTAGGGAGAATAAAATTGTTGAAACTCTTTCAAGACCCAAAAGTCTTTTTTAGGACTGTTGTGTGTGGGGGCAGCATTTAATTTTTTTTGGGGGTGGCAGAATTTCATTTTTTTGTGGGGGGGGGCATGTTCTAAGGTGACATTGTACTAGGTGCACAGGGACAAATATTTCACAGTGCAGTGACAAGCTGACATATTCTGTTAGGTGCACAGGGCCAATGATTTTACAACGCAGCGACAAAAAGGGCCATTTTAAACGTGTGCCTAGCCATAGATTATTGTCACATTCTGTTTAGTGTGCAAATTCACAAATTAACGTCACATATTCCGTTCACGGTGCCTAGCCGCAGATTAGCATCACATTCTGTTTCGTGTGCCTAGCCGCAGATTAGCGTCACATTCTGTTTCGTGTGCCTAGCCGCAGATTAGCGTCACATATTGTTTAGTGTGCAAATTCACAAATTAACGTCACATATTGTTTAGTGTGCAAATTCACAAATTAACGTCACATATTACGTTCACTGTGCCTAGCCGCAAATTAGCGTCACATTCTGTTTCGTGTGCCTAGCCGCAGATTACCGGCATATATTCCGTTTAATATGAAGAAGGCGGGTAAAAAGGGACGGGGAAGTGGACGTGATCCTGATAGTTCAGGGCGCGGGTCAGGACGCGTAGAAACTGTGCCTGGTGCCAGAGCACAAGAAAGAAAGACATCCACCATACCTAGCTTCATGTCTCAGTTTACAGGGCGTCGCAGGACATCACTCTCGAGGTCAGACCACTGCGAACAGGTGGTCGGTTGGATTTCAGCTGATACTGCTTCCAGTCGGTTAAGCACCACCCTGTCTTCCACCAAGTCCACTCTCACTAGCCAAGAGTCTGGTCAACATAATCCTCACTCTGATCATCCTTCCTCCCACCATAGAGGGTCTGGCCAAAGAAGTGATCCCACACTGGGATATAGTGAGGAGCTCTTCTCATCACCAATCCTTGATTTGAATCTCTCTCCAAGCACGCTTGCAGAGGAACATGAGATCTTGTGCCCTGATTCACAACCTCTAGAGGGTACCCAATCACAAGAAGATGACAGAGGGGAACGGCATTTAAGGTCAAAGGAAGTGGATGATGATGATGAGACACAGTTGCCATCAAATCAACCACAATTACTGTCTCAAGACCTTGATGAGGAGGATGATACACAGTTGTCAATGACTGAGGATGTGGTGGGATCAAGAAATGAGGAGGATGATCAGAGTGAGGAAGTGGAGGAGGACTTGGTGGACGATGAGGTCACTGACCCCACCTGGGAAGGTGGAAAGCCGAGCGATGACAGCAGTCCTGAGGGTGAGCCATCTGCAGCACCGCAACAGGCTGGAAGAGGCAGTGGTGTGGCTAAAGAAAGAAGGCGGACCGCACCAAACCGGCCCGCAAATGTTCCACGGAGCACCCCCTTGCGTAAATCTCCCTTGCCAAGGGCTAGGTGTTCCGCGGTATGGCGTTTTTTTAAGGAAAGTGCGGACGACAAAAGAATTGTAGTTTGCAACCTGTGCCACACCAGAATGAGCCGAGGCATGAACACTAGCAACCTCACCACCACCAGCATGATCCGACACATGGCATCCAAGCACCGTAATAAGTGGGAGGAACGCCCGGATCGCCAATCTGTGTCTGCAGGCCACACCACTGCCTCCTCTTCCCCTGTTTTCGGTGCCGGCCAATCGCCTGTCGAAGGCGCAGGCCCGCATACCTCCCGCCCTGCACCTGTACCATCTGAAGCACCATCAGCGACCACATCCACTTCCCTGTCCCAGCGCAGCGTCCAAATGTCGTTACCCCAGGCATTTGAGCGCAAGCGAAAATACCCAGCCACCCACCCACAGGCCATAGCACTAACCTCACACCTTTCCAAATTACTGGCCATTGAAATGATGCCATTTAGGCTTGTGGACACTGAGTCCTTCCGCAGCCTGATGGCAGCAGCTGTCCCTCGGTACGCAGTCCCCAGCCGCCACTACTTTTCCCGGTGTGCCGTCCCTGCCTTACACCACCATGTGTCCCTTAACATCACCCGTGCCCTGACCAACGCAGTTACTGGGAAGGTCCACTTAACGACTGACACATGGACAAGTGCTTGTGGCCAGGGACGCTACATTTCCCTGACGGCACACTGGGTGAATGTCGTGGAGGCTGGGAGCGACTCGGACCCTGGGATGGCACAGGTGCTACCCACGCCGAGGATTGCGGGCCCTACCTCCATCAGGGTTTCCGCCAGCACCTACGTTATTGGCTCCTCCTCCTCCTCCGTTTCCACCTCCGAATTCTCTGCGCGCAGCGCCACTCTCCCATCAGCCGGTAGCTGGAAGCAGTGTAGCACTGCAGTGGGGAAGCGTCAACAGGTCGTGCTGAAGCTGATCTGCCTTGGGGACAAACAGCACACGGCCTCAGAGCTGTTGCAGGGGATTAGTCACCAGACCGAGCAGTGGCTCTCGCCACTCAACCTGCAACCAGGCATGGTTGTGTGTGATAATGGGCGTAACTTGGTGGCGGCTTTGGAGCTCGGCAAGCTCACACACGTACCATGCCTAGCGCATGTATTTAATTTAGTGGTTCAGCGATTTCTAAAAACCTACCCCAATTTGCATGATCTCTTGACGAAGGTGCGCCGCGTGTGTGCACATTTCCGTAAGTCATCTACAGCTTCATCCGGCCTGTTGACGCTGCAGCAGCACTTACAATTGCCAGCTCACCGGCTGCTGTGTGACGTCAGCATGCGCTGGAACTCCACCTTCCACGTGTTGGCCCGGCTTTGTGAGCAGCAGAGGGCAGTAGTGGAGTACCAGCTGTTACACGGTCGTCGCCTCTCCGTTCAACTTCCTCTAATCAGAAGTGAGGAGTGGGAATGGATGTCAGACCTCTGTGAGGTTTTACGCAATTTTGAGGAATCGACACAGATGGTGAGCGGCGATAACGCTATTATCAGTGTAACCATCCCACTTCTGTGTCTACTGAAACGCTCGCTGCTCACAATTAAAACCGACGCTTTGCATGTGGAAGAGGTGGAAATGGGGGAGGAAGAGCTTACACAAGGTGATAGCCAGAGCACCCTCACTTCGTCTTCTCAGCGACAATTGGAGGAGGCGGAGGAGGAGGAGGAGGAGGAAGACACGGTTGCCACCGCTACAGAGGGTAGCCATGGAACTTTATTTCCATCTCTTCAGCGTGGGTGGGCAGAAGAGGAGGAAGAGGATGAGGAGATTGGGAGTCATCCTCCTGGTGAGGACAGCGAAATCTTGCCTGTTGGTACTCTGGCACACATGGCTGACTTTATGTTAGGCTGCCTTTCCCGTGACCCACGCGTTATACGCATTTTAGACAACACGGATTACTGGGCCCCCGCTACAAAGAGAATTTCTCATCTCTCATTCCTCCGGTGGAGAGGACAAGCAAAATGGTGCAATACCAGAAGGTTCTTGTCGAAAAATTGCTCCAAACTTTTCCATCTGACAACGCTGGCGGCAGAGTACGTGCTACCTTGGCCAACCGAGAAGGGGAGAAAAGGGGAGCACACAGCAGTTCCGACAAAGGCAGGGCAACACTCTCCAAGGCGTGGGACACCTTCATGACACCCCGCCAGCACCCTCACCCTGATGCGTGGCCTAGTGTCACAAGGAGGGAAAAGTTTTGGAAGATGGTGAAGGAGTACGTAGCAGACCGTGTCAGCGTCCTCACTGATCCCTCTGTGCCTTACAACTACTGGGTGTCTAAGCTGGACACGTGGTATGAACTGGCACTCTACGCCTTGGAGGTGCTGGCCTGCCCTGCCGCCAGCGTTCTGTCTGAGCGGGTATTTAGTGCTGCTGGTGGCATCATAACAGATAAGCGTATCCGCCTTTCCACCGAAAATGCTGATAGGTTGACACTTATAAAAATGAACAAGGCCTGGATTTCCCCTGACTTCTCCACTCCACTGGAGGAAAGCCCCGGGTGAACATAAAGTCACTTTAGATATGTTATTTACAATGATGGGAATACTCTGTATTCCCATTCACCCCTTCCACCCAAAAAAACGGGTATATGGTTGACTCGTAATCTTCTCATCCTCCTCCTCCTCTTCCATATGCCCTGTGATATAATTTTTATATAGGGCCAGCTCACCAGCGGGCCCTGTGATATAATTTTTATATAGGGCCAGCTCACCAGCGGGCCCTGTTTGACAATTTTTGTATAGGTCAGCTCACCAGCGGGCCTTCTCATATAATGTTTTATTCGGTCAGCTCTCTAGCGGGCCCTCTCATATAATGTTTTATAGCGTCAGCTCACTAGCGGGCCTTCGCATATAATGTTTAGGATGGTCAGCTCCGCAGCAGACCCTCACCCATAATGTTTTAGATGGTCGGCTCAGCAGCAGACCTTCATTCCTAATGTTTTAGATGGTCAGCTTAGCGGCATGCCCTCGCCCCTAATGTTTTAGAGGGTCACCAGCAGGCCATTAATCCTAATTTTTCAAGGGTGTGTATGATGCCCTCCTTTATGTGTAATAATGGGTGTATTGGAGTGACATTTCAGTCTAATTTTTGGCAGCCCTTTCACTTAGTGCATAGGCTTTATGAGTGTTGGACCACTACCTGAACTATTGTACCACAATGTGAATGAGGCCCTCCATTTTGTGATATACAGGTTGTATCGGAGTGCCTCAGGTCCTCCCATTGAATTAAATAGGGCTGGGGTGTTCGACAGAGCAGAAGGTAGTTCTTGGCTTCATCCACTAAGTCACTTCGTCACTTTTACGCAATGGATCAGACCCCACTGTTCCGACTATAAATTTTGGACTTAACAAGGGCAAACGGACATGTTGTAAAACCTGTGGTAGCTGCGGCCTCCGTTCCTGAATGCTGTACCTTACCCGGGCCATAACCACGTTGAACACCTGCTTTACGCTGCGCACGTTTCCCTCTTAATCATGGCCCCAGTTCCGAAAAATCGATGACATTTTTTGCAGAATTTGCAGATGATATACAAGTAAATATACAGCAAATACTGTTTGGTAACAATTTTTCGCCTAAAATCGTTTTTATCTTTCTTTTTGTGTGTTTTACGGTCAGTCTGTAAAAATGGCATACTACGGGCGAAACATCGTTCCCAGCAGCGACGTTGGAGTCCAAGATGCATCCAGACATCCTCCCTATGCTGTCCCTGAACCATTTCTGTGGTGTTTCCATCATTTTCTGCCCTTTTCCTATGAACCAGGCACCCTCCCCTCATCAGAGCAGGGGGTGCCTGGTGTAATGCTCGAGTCCTCCCATTGACTTCAATGGGGCTCGGGTGTTCGGCCGAGCACTCGAGCCTCCGGGGGTGCTCGGCCAGAGCACCCGAACACCCGAGCATCGGGGTGCTCGATCATCACTAACTACAAGCTCTGATCAAAAGAGTTATAGAGGTAGTCCTGACGTCACAACATTTCCATGGGATTTATTCAACATTCCCAAGCCTTCAGGGGGTTTATGTCTCATCTTAGACTTAAAGAGTCATTCAAGATGGAAACAATCCAGATGGCAATCAAGATAGTCTTCCCGAAGGAAGTCTTTACAAGAATAGATCTGAGGTATGCCTTTTATCATATCCCGCTTCATCCCTCACACAGAAGATTTCTCAGATTTCAAGTGTTTCAGACCTATTATCAATACAGAGTCCTTCCCTTTGGTTTGACAGCGGCACCCAGAGTTTTCACGAAGGTATTGGCAGTTGCCATAGCAGCATTATGACAACATCTCATAAAGATCCTACCATATTTAGACGACCTGCTCATCATGGCGGAATCCGAAGACAAAGCAAAAAAAGACACAGCCACATGTCTGGATCTTCTTTAAAATTTGTGCTGGATAATAAACTTTAAAAAAAGTCAGCTTCAGCCGGCCCAGGTATTACAATTTCTAGGCGTCTTGTTCAATACAACAAGGGAGGTAGCAACTCTACCACAAGACAGGCAATGTCTCCTGATCCAAAGAATAACAGAGTTCTTGAGGCATCAGACCCAGACATCAAAAGAATTCTCCCAGTTATTAGGGAACCTGTCATCTGCTCATCCAATAATCCCTTGGGCTAGGGAGCACAGCAGATGGACTCAGATCAACTATCTTCAATACTACAGAATGAATCCAACCAATCCAACATTACAGATACCTATTTGCCCAACTGCTCAGAAGGAATTTAGATGGTGGTGCCATCCCTCCAATGTGACCCAAGGAAAGTCCATAAGTGCAGTAAGCTGGGAAACCATAACTACAGATGCCAGCTTAAGCGGTTGGGGAGGACTTTGGGGAACAAAGACAGTCCAAGGAACTTGGACACCAAAAGAAAGAAGATTGCACATCAACCTGTTGGAACTTCACGCAGTATGGAACACCCTCAAATATCTGGAAGCGGATCTAAGAGGGCAATAAGTTCTAGTACGGTCAGACAATACCGCTGCAGTACAATATCTCCTGAACCAAAGAGGGACAAGAAGTCAGTCTCTCAACCAATTAGCCATCAAGATCCACCTTTGGGCAGAGACGCACTTTGTAGCACTAAAAGCAACTTACTTGTCTGGCAAACTAAATGCCCAAGCAGATTATCTAAGCAGGCATCACATAGATCAAGGCGAATGGTCACTGGACAGAAGAATATTTCAGGAGATCACAACCATAATGGGCAAGCCCACAATAGACCTGATGGCATCAGACAAGAACACAAAATGTCAGACATTCCTCTCCAGATGGAAATCCAGCAAAGCAGCAGGGCAGGATGCCCTATTTTGCTGTTGGAACTTTCGTCTGGCTTATCTGTTCCTGCCATTGCCCCTGTTAACAGAAGTTGTTCAAAAGATCAGAAGGGACAGAGCGGAAGTAATTCTAGTTGCTCCAGATTGGCTCAAAAAAATCTGGTACTCAGACCTCCTAGAAATGTCAATCAGAGAACCAATCAGACTCCCAGTGACTCCTCACTTGCTATCACAGGGACCGATTTACCATCCAAATCCAGCCTTCTGGAAGCTGATGGCTTGGAGGCTGAGTGGAGATCGCTAAATCTCAAAGGTCTGTCAGATGCAGTAATAGAGACTATTCTGGCTTGTAGACGCCCTTCAACAACAAAACTCTACTACAGAGTATGGTCCATTTTCCACAAATGGTGTGATTCCCATCAAGTTGACAGAAACAGTATTTCACCAGGTAAGGTGTTGAATTTCCTCCAGGAGGGATTAAAAAAAGGATTAAAGCCAGCATCTTTGAAAGTACAATTATCTGCTTTATCCGCAGTACTTGCCTCTCCCTTCACAGAACAATATATTTTCAGACATTATTTGTCAGCCATCACAAAGATTAAGCATACCATCAGGGACATAATCCCTCCATGGGAATTAAACCTGGTCCTCACACAGTTTTGTTCTCATCAGTACTTTGAAGCTCTGGAGCCAATTTCACTGAAGCACTTAACATTAAAAACAATCCTTTTCACAGCAGTCACTTCAGCTCACAGAGTGGGAAAACTTCAGACACTCTTATGTGTTTCACCGTACACGGTATTTCACCAGGACAAAGTGGTTTTACATCCAAAACCCTCTTTCCGGTCCAAGGTTGTCTCTTCCTTTCATCTCAGCCAAGAGATCATCCTTCCATCTTTCTGTGCAAGCCCTGCAACAAGAAAGAACAGGAGTTCCATAATTTAGAACTTGTCAGATATCTGCAAACTTAAATCAATCGAACAAAAAGTTTTCGAAAATCCCAAGCACTTTTTGTTCTCTTCTCTGGGAAGTTTAAAGGTACCGCGGCCTCCAAGGCCTCTATAGCCAGATGGATTAAACAAAGCATTATCCTCGCCTACGAGTCAGCAGCTCAAGAACCACCAGCTGGCATTAAAGCACACTCTACCAGAGCGATTTCCACCTCCTGGGTCCAAAAGGCTATTGCTGCTCCAGAAGAAATCTGTAGAGCAGCCACCTGGTCTTCCCTGTCCACCTTTGTTAAACATTACAAACTGGACATTCAAGCATCATCAGATGAAAAATTCGGCAGGAAGGTGCTAGAAGCAGCCATTCCTGTCTCAAACTAAATCTCCCACCCTGGTTACTGGTGTACTGCTTTGGTAAGTCCCACAGTCCATTGCCGTGGATTGGACACAGAGGAACAGGTGAAATTTACTCACCGATATTTAGTTTTCCTCTGTGTCCTTCCACTGCAACCCACCCGTTGCTTATATAGCGGTATAGTTGATGTATCATTCCTCTACGATATATGTATATCTATTAATGTATATATGTTGCCTACATTTATACAATTCTTTGAGTTTTGTGTTCTATTGTTTGCACGCTTCAGATTGAGTTGTCTGTATCTAACGATATTTTGCATATTTTTCCGTTTGGTTAAGGGGAATAACTGAGCAAAGAAAGGAAGCAGACAACTTTATAATTTTTAATTGGTCCTACCAGCTGGAGGGCGGAGTCAAAACCCACAGTCCATTGTATTGGAAGAACACAGAGGAAAACAAAATATCGGTGAGTAAATTTCACCTTTTCCTGTTAACACAGTACAAAGTGAAAGAAACAATTTAATATACATGGGATTATTTTAGATTCTAAACTCTCACTAAACAGATTCAATTACCGTTAAATGATCCCAGCTGAACGTCACATCTGGTAAAATGTGATGAGAAATTGTTTTGCTATCAAGTTCTATCCATTCATTTTAAAACTTTATAACATATTCAGCATTATTAATGTTTTACATGAAGGGCTTGTTTGTGAATGCAGTGCACGGAGGAAAAACAGGATCTGTAATGAAAATAAGAAAAGCAACTGATTAGGAATTTAAATAGCTGCATTCTAAACTGGAACAGTGCATTAGTAGAATAAAAATGTAGCTTACAGCTATGCAAATATGTCCCATTACAATCTATACAGTGGCCTGTTAGTAATAGTAAAAATTTGTATTTTGACTAATTGAAATAGTTTCAGATTTTTCATTATTCCATTATCTGCACAATTTTGCTGATCCAAAATACAAAACCTGTACCCTTGGTCAGAAAAAAAAGGTACACTATTAGCTGCACCTGCCTCGCTTTCCTAAGCATGTTTTCACACTTTTGTTTCACTCTTTGTCCCTATGTTAGTTTGCAGTCAGATTGAAATTTTTACAATGTTTTTACGAAGAATTAAAAAAAAATATATATACATTTTTATTGAAATTCCAGTGAATGATAAACAACTGTCCTGGAATGTATTTTATCTAGTAAATGCTTATGGTTCTAAGTTGAACATTAATTCTCCTTTCTAAAATACCAAACTCATACAGCTGTATACACTAGATATTTTAAAAGTACATGCAATTCCAGTGTAAGTGATTGGTCATTGTATTTCTACCCTATAATGGCTTTATAAGTGCTTTTTTCACATTTACACTACTTCACATATACAAATATCACTGAAAACTCATAGAATATCATATTAGTCTAGGTAGTTAGAGGCCTCCTGAGTAAAATGATATCCCAATGGTTAAGATACCATAGTGGGTTCCAGGACAACAAAACTGCATGTACCACAATCTATCATTTTATTATATGATGTATCTAACAAGTAAAAAATGGTTGACAAGGTTTACCATTTTAGAAAAAAAGACCGCAGATTGCATCAAATAGAGGTGTCACTTTCTACCCCTATCCAGCTGCACAAATGTTTCCAAAGTGCAGAGACAAAAATATGCATTTATTTTACTGTTCTACCCCTTTGAAGGCACTAAAATAAAATATAAATAAAATTATGACACTTCGTATTTTATTAATTAGCAGCTCCAGAAGTAAACATCACTGTATTGCTAGGAGCTGACACACCACAAGAGGTGCCAGGAGCCCAACATTGCCCTTACTAAATTCTGTAGTAAGAGAAAAGGGGTGAAAAAGAGACCACAAGTGCCTCTGTTCAGGATCAATCAAGCATCAATGGCTACAACCAACACCGATGAAATTGTGATTAGTTTTATATTTCAATATTTCATTTATGTTGTGCATGTCGGGATGGTGGTTCACATCATATGGCAGATATTCATTTGATGTTATTCAACTGGAGAGCCAATCGTTTAATTTCTGTTTGGTACGGATGTGGACATACAGTGTTTGCTTGTCTTTGGATCTTTTAGATGGGTGCGAGTTGATTGTTGTTCCTCCTTATGTGCCTTTTGATGTTGATCACGATTGGGATGTGTATGACTAGTATATTATATTTGTACTGTTATCATTTCCAATGAGTGTGATTGGTGATCCAATTTTTGAATCAATCCAATCACAGAAAGAAGGAAGTTTATTTATGTGGATGTTACGTGATGGCTGTGTTCCTGGTTTCTATTTATTGGCTTTTTTTGCTTTGAGAAAGCAGCTGTATTCCTGCGAAACAGGTAAGCGTTTAAGCCTGCATACTTTTGGTTTTAATTTATTTGTATATAGGATTAAAGCTTTTTTATTGCTTGGAAGCAGCCGTGCTGTTGTGACTCTGAATCTGGAAATTTGGATCGTCCTTTCCCCGAGTGGAGATGGGTGCAAATCTCTCCATAAGCTCTAGTGTCAGATTGGCTGATATCAGATATCTGACCACTTGGAAATGTGTGTGCAATTGATTTTAAACATATATTTTTTATTTGAAGTGATAGTATTACACTACTGGGTGCTTTTTTCTTGTTTTTTTTTTTGTTTTGTATGACCTGTGGGATCTTACCAAAATCTGTTGTTTTTTCTTACATTCTCCAAGTGTGACCTACTTGTACCACAATGGCTCTACAAACAGGACAATTATGACTACAAATTTATAATGGAAGATTTCAATTCGAGAATTGGTAAGGTCGAAAATGATGAAAACTCGATCTGACTGCAATGAAGTAGAAAACCAGATGATAGAGGCAACCTACTGATCGAATATGAAGAACAACAACATTTGTGCATCATATATTCATTCTGCAGGAAAAAAGGCCCAGAGAAAATAG
The DNA here is from genome assembly GCA_037306005.1 of Rhinophrynus dorsalis. Taxonomy (NCBI): domain Eukaryota; kingdom Metazoa; phylum Chordata; class Amphibia; order Anura; family Rhinophrynidae; genus Rhinophrynus; species Rhinophrynus dorsalis. The sequence goes on along the minus strand of CM074723.1, from coordinate 92,560,716 downwards.
GCATAGAAAAGATCTAATGGTAATACAAGTGAAATGGACTTCATACTTGCAAATAATAAAATGATATTCACTGACTGCTAAGTCATAAATCATTTAAAAATTGGAAGTGACCATCCTCTAAAGAGAGGAATGCCAACAGATGGAAACACCATGATGGAAATTGAGCAACAAATAAAATTGGGATGGCAAGTTTGGAAAACTTAATAGCACTCTCTTTAAGCCAAATGAATCACTCTGCCTCAAGCTAAAGGTTTTTGCCCAATGTGTCATCCCAGTCCTTACATATGGCTGTGAAACATGGACACTAAATGTCAAAACCATACAAAAGCTTAAGGTTATGCAGAGAAGTATAGAGAGATGAATTCTAAACATAACAAAACAGAGACAGAAAAATGTGTGCATGGATTCTTCAGTAAACATAGGTGTATGACATCATTGAAAAAGCACCTGAAATGGAAATGAACAGGCCACATAAACATGACTGAAGATGGACCAGTCAAATTTTGGAGCAGATTCCACTCAATACTAAATGCTCAGGAAGAAGACCAAAGACAAGATGGGTAAATGAAATTACGAAATTTGTTGGCACACAGTGGCAACAAAAGACACAAGACTGAAGTTGTTGGAGGCTTGCTGAGGAGGCCTTCATCCTGCAGTGGATTGACAGTGGCTGAAGATGATGATGATGATGATGATGAAGACTAAAAAACAAAAAGGGGGAGAGCATCATAGTGTATCACACAACAAAAATACAAAAAATTGAAAGGAAGAAATTGAACCACTCAAATTTTATCAGTGCTACTTTCAATGGTTACAAATTTTTTTGTAAAGTTGATGCCTTTATTGGCTAACTAAACAGATTTAAAATGCAAGCTTTCAAGACTTCTTTGGTCTCTTCCTCAGGCATGTTATACAGATAAATATGGAAACTTCTCTCTTAAATACAAGTACACATTACACAATACAAGTACACTGGTGTCTCTGTCTTTTTGTGGGAGAACATTTTTGCCAAAGTGGGCACAGTATCAGGGACATTAAATTGACTGTACTAATGGGACAATTTCGCAATCAGAGGGACAGAAAATTATGGGAGGTAAAATTAATGTTGCAATTTGACTCTTTGACCTATGGCCTGACCAGGGACAGGGAATTTCTGTCACAGTACTTAATTGTGAATTAACTTTTACAACAGTCCCTCTGGAATCATAAATACCTGGACCCAGAGGAAGAATGCTATTTAAATCACATCCTCTACCATTGATCAAGGAATTGGTATCTGGACTAACGTTCTTATCTGATTTCCATTATAAACAATGTAATGTGTACTTGTATTTAAGAGAAATGTTTTCATATTTATCTGTATAACATGCCTGAGGAAGAGACCTAAGAAGTCTTGAAAGCTTGCATTTTAAATCTGTTTAGTTAGCCAATAAAGGTATCAACTTTACAAAAAATTTTGCATCCTGTATTTCTACGGCTAACACAGTACCAACTCTCATCTACTTTCAATGGTTAAGTAGCATTTATGCCTGTGGAGGATATTCTCACTGTCTCCACATAGCCTCGGTAGGAACGCTAAATCACTCCGACAGGACTCCGTCGCTATACACACTGGAGGGGAAAGAATCAAAATATACACGCACAGGAGGAGAGCTTTTCACAGAATATAATATTATCCTCAAATACATGATTGATTGATATTACTTACATTAAACAGTCTCACCGGCCTGTATATAACAAAAGCCGGTGAGAAAGCCAGGGGGGAAAAATTGCTGGTCCTTCCCACAATTAGACCACACACACATTGATGGACACTTAAAAGACATACGTCAACAATAGAAAAGACTGGATACACATGGACCAAATGAAAATAAAATCATATTTATTTAAAAAACTATTTAAAATATGTCATGTAACTATCCTGACATGTTTCGTGGCCTTCTGACCATTTCATCAGAGGAATTTATCGGTCCAATCTCATACCCGAGCTTTTATACCCCATCATAATTGACAGACTGCTAGATTGGTCAAACACATTATAAAGTATCCAATCCTAGAATGCCAGAAAATAAGTACATAACATTAATTGATCAAACTTGTTGCAAACTATCCACTCTTGAACAAAATCCGTATAAAACGGACCATTAGATTGGTCACTACATGAAACATAGTATCCAAAGTGTCCATAGTTTCCCTCTCTATAATTAACCTTCATGAAACAAGCTCCCCAGTTGGGTCAGACCCGCATCACTCACAAGCTAGCCAAATCCCGATCCCAAAGGAATCAAACTCCTTAGCGTGATTGTGACACATACGTCACAACTAAGGGGATAATGATGTATACAAGTGGACACAATGTATACCTACAACGTTACATACTTCATATATTGAATCCTAAACATGAAAATAATTCAAAACAGTAACTATATTGCCTCTCAATCTTTACACCTCATTCATGGAATGCCAATCCCAGATTGACCCAAAAAATAATGCTATGGACTTAGATCCATGCACCACAAAAACACAACTTGGCTGGATCTCTATTCAAAAATAGATGACATAAAACACAACCTAGTAGGAACCACATTCCAAGCTCAGCAATCGGACAAAAGGAGCAATATATAAACAACAACCCATATACAGTAATGGGTCTGTGGTCAGCCCACATGTAACCAGTCTGGTCTTCCGAGACCCAGGAGGGCTGTCTACGTGTGCGCACACCACCCTAACACATAATTAAACAATAACTTCCCCCCCACAAGTAAAGCACATTCCTATAATTCTACTATCCAAAATATAATGAAAAAACAGCTATTAGAATGACAAGCAGATATTATTAATAAATGTCCAACAACACCAAATCAAAATGTCTCTTGTCTACCATATAATCCTAAATTATTGCATGTTGCTCCAAATGTAGCACGTACATGCATGAATACACATGCACATACATACACACGCGTGCATGAAAAAAAGAAAAAAAAAAGGCAAAAATAATATATAATTAAAAAAAAAATGGCCAAAAACAACAACATATAAACTATAAACAGCAATGGAAATAAAAATCACATACATGAATGTGATCCATACTATGTAATATGTTCCCAATGGATTGAATATAATCTAATGTGTAGAGTGCATAGAAACATAGTGAAATATGTGTACCTAAATAATATGTGTGTGGATCCACCATACTAAGTCACATGAATGGGTCTAAAACCCAGGCATACCAGTGACTGATGTGTATGGACATACATCAAAAACATCTATAAAAAAAAACCTGACATATAAACAAACTAACATCTCCCAAATAAATAGTGTGTGTTAGGGATGTGAGAGTGAGTGAAATCTATTGTGAAACTAATATGCCAAATAATATATATATAACTAGCAATATGTGACGGCGTTGCCCGTCATTGTAGTAGGGTATGTGTTGAAGCATTTTTTGTTTGAAATATTGTAGGTGGCATGTTGAAGGTACATTATAAGATTTTTTGTGTTTGTTTGTATTGTACATTTCATTTAGCTGTATTGACTGATGTTTTTTTTGTGTAGTGTGTGAAGCAGAAAGAATCATATTGCACACATACATAGACACACACAGATACAGTGACATATACAGGCATTGATCATACATACACACATACATACATGCGTACACACACAAACACACACACATACAGATATTATTACGATCCTGTAAGTGCCAGAGGGGTAAGCAAGGCATTGCTCATTGTGTTGCTTAATCCTCTGGCACTGAAAGGGTTAATCAGCTGTCCCAGTATGTAGCGAGAGTCATGGAGTCCACAGTCCCTGAAGTGGACTCTGTACAGGCACACTCAGAGGCTGTCAGACAACCGCTGGCCCGGCTCCCTGGCCAGGAAGACACCTAGGGACGCAGCCCGGTTACCAAGAGCGGGAACTGAGGAGGAATGGTGTGTGTGGTTGGAGCAGGGATGGTGTATGTTTTTGGAGCAGCTATAGTGCGGCATGTATATTTTTTGTGCCAGGGTACTTACACAATGCAGGTGTGTGACAGTGGGCAGAGAGCGGCGGTGAAGAAGCTTGTGTGTAAGAGTGTGTACTACAGAGTGGCCCCATCATGGTCTGTCTCCAGCCCCTCAGCCACGGGTAATAGCCACATCCAGCTGCTACTTGTAGAGTGCTCCTTGAAGGGCCGCATGACCGGGCTGTTGCGGGGTGGAGTGTTGTGCTTCATAAAGGGGGACCATGAAGGATTTGGTACTGGGCCTGCCTGCCTCCGAGCTACATAAAGCAGCCGGGCTTCCTGCAGCAGAAGCACATTGTGCACCAGGAGCCGAAAGCATTGTTGTGTTGTGGATACCAGAAATGAAGGTGCACTGGAGCCGATCCCGCCCTCTCTTTGTTGGATCAGCTCATTGTGTGCCTCAGGTTGGTGGAGGGACCCCTGGGGACTCTGTGTGTGTGTGTGGCTTTTGTGTGTGTGTGGCTTTTGTGTGTGTGTATGTGTGGCTTTTGTGTGTGTGTGGCTTTTGTGTGTGTGTGTGTGTGGCTTTTTTGTGTGTGTGTGGCTTTTGTGTGTGTGGTTTTTGTGTGTGTGTGTGTGGCTTTTGTGTGTGTATGTTGTTTTTGTGTGTGTGGCTTTTGTGTGTGTGTGTGGCTTTTGTGTGTGTGGCTTTTGTGTGTGGGGGGCTATTGTGTGTGGGGCTTTTGTGTGTGTGTGTGGCTATTGTGTGTGGGGCTTTTGTGTGTGTATGTGGGGGGGCTTTTGTGTGTGTGGGGCTTTTGTGTGTGTGTGTAGCTTTTGTGTGTGTGTGTGTGGCTTTTGTGTGTGCGGCTTTTGTGTGTGTGGGGCTATTGTGTGTGGAGTTTTTGTGTGTGTGTGTGGGGCTATTGTGTGTGCGGCTTTTGTGTGTATGTGTGGGGGGGCTTTTGTGTGTGTGTGTGTATGTGGCTTTTGTGTGTGTGTTTGGCTTTTGTGTGTATGGCTTTTGTGTGTGTGTTAGGCTTTTGTGTGTGTGTGACTTGTGTGTGAGTCTGTGGTGTAGGAGCGAGTTTTGTTTTTTCAGTCACTTGGATAGTGGTGGGCGGGCTGGATAGTGGGGGCAGGCTAACTCCCTGAATGATTTAAATCACTCCTCCATTGAATCACCCAATGAGAACACTAACTCCTTACTTAAGCTGAGGTAACATAGCAATATAACACACGGTGACTCTTCAGCTGAGGCAGTGTAGCAGTATGCTGAGGGATCAAATAGAAAGTGGTGTTTGAGGCTTGCCCTCTGTAACATACAGCAAAACATCTCTCTCCCTTTAAGGAGAAAGGGTGGGAATCAGGAAGCAGGAAGTGGAGGAGTGACAGTTGAAAACAGACAGTGAGGTGACTGAAGAGATGAAAAGAGTTAACCCTTTGAGTGCCAGAGGGGTACGCAACACATTGCAAAGTAATGTGTTGCGTACCCCTCTGGCACTGAAAGGGTTAAATAAGAGTTGCTATTAAGGTTATCCCTGAGTTTGTATTTTATGGAAACATTACACCCTTGTACTGAAACAGAGTGTATGGAGGGTTACAATTATCTGTGGGAGGTGATGCAGGAGCAAATGGCAGCTCTGTTTTTTTTGTCATTTGGATAGTGGTGGGAGGGCTGGAGGGGGCAGGCCAACTCCTTGTATGATAAACACGCCCCCATTGAATCACCCAATGGGAGCAGTAATGTCCCCATTGAATCACCCAATGGGAGTTGTGTCTCCTAATTAGACATAAATTATGTAATGAGACATTCTGTTCAATGTGTGTTTGATTTCTGAGGAGACATAAATTATGTTCTGTGTGTGAGGTACCATAAATTATGCAATGAGGCTTATTCTTTTATATATATAGATAGATACTCATGTATTGACTACCTAAATGGATCTAAAGCCCATACATACAAGTGACAATGTGTGTATGAATATATATTGAAATGCATATATCCAATGTGTAAATACAAAATAAAATGTAGAAACAAACAACAAAATATGATTCATGTGAGGATGACAACAGGATCCTCAATATTTACGTACAACCAATTCATTCAGACCCTCCGGGAACACAGTTCTAGGTGAAAAATCCAAAAACGTTCCCTTTTATTAAGTTGTTGTAATCTGATATATCTTGATGAAGGAAACATTTGTTCTATAGGGATAACAGTCAGTACATTAGGGTCCCTATCATGTATATCACTACAGTGTTTGGATACACTGTGCGTGTCTAGCCCTTTGAGAACATTACGTCTATGTTGGCTGAATCTTGATCTCACAGTTTGGACTGGTGCCCAAAACTGCACTGTGTATTCGAGGTGGTGTCTTACTAACAATTTATACAGTGGCAAAACTATGTTATCCACTCAAGTTTCAATTCCTTTTTTATGCAAGACAGGACTTTGTTTGCTTTTGCCATTGCTGTTTTACACTGGTCACTGTTTCTAAGTTTGTAGTTTACAAGGATTTCTGGGTTTTTCTCTAGCAAACAAATCTCCAAAAATGATTAATTTCATAAGTAGCACTTTTCAACATTAAAATTCATATTCCATTTATTTGCCTAATCAGCCATTTTATATGAATCATCTATTTTTAATGTATTACCTTACATAATTTAGTGTCATCTGCAAATATTGACATTTTGCTTTCTATATCTATTTCCAGGTTATCGATAAACATGTTAAAAAGCAGTGGACCAAGTTTTGTACCCTGAGGTTCTCCATTCTCAACTTTAACTTTATTGGAGAATTATCCATTTACAAAAACATACTGTTCACTATCCTTCAACCAGTTTTCTATCCAGTTGCAAAGGTCATCTCCTAGCCTCAATTTCCTTATTTTATACCCCAACTTCCTGTGTGGCAATGTATCAAATGCCTTGAAAAATCTAGATATACTATATCTCCTGCTTTTCTAATATCTAAGTCGCTACTTATTTCTTCATATAAGTGCAAAAGATTATTTAGCAAGATCTATTCTTCAAAAACCATGTTGATTCCTGCTAATATTCCTATTTTCTACTGTGTACTCCTGAATATAATACCTTGTTATCCCTTCTAGCAGTTTTACCACTACAGAGGTCAAATCCCAGGTTCTATTTTAGTTCCCACAAAGAAAAGAAGCGAAAAAGAAACTACCTATAATGGCACTCTTAAATATCCAAACCATAAAGAGAATAGGAGCTCATGGACACATTTAATATTAAAAGTAAATCTGAAGTTAGTACTTTCAAATTGAAAGAATGAATATTACATTCAAAATAAAATTCTTTATTGAACAGTTTAAAATATACTTAAAACTGAATCATGAAAAAATATGTTGACCCTATGAGAAAAGGAAACAATCCACATAAGAGTGATCACCACAGGCTGCTACTATATACATCGATACTAGTTACTTATATAATATCCTGTCAATGGACAAAGAAAAAACCTGTCAAAAAAACTATAAAAAGATTAAAGAAATGTCTCAATATAATATTGTCCTTGATCTTAACAGGTCATGTAGAGGCCTGACTTGGTCAATGATGGCAATTTGAGGAATTGCAAGCAAAATAACTGGCTACCCTATCTGTCTGTCATCACCCCTATAATAGTCGGCTGTATATTATAAACAAGTTATAATCGCTATAATCATGAACCCTCAAATAGTAGGATACAAAATAACACAGAAAGGTATATATAACAATAGCTCAAATGGTAAACGTCGGCAGCCCAAGGAATCACATACATCAACAGTGACCCTTATTGCTGACCTCGTATAATATGAGCTGAATAAGACAAATTATACTACTGTGGCAACTCATGACCACAGAGTATAAAGAAACATTGCTAATTAGTCAAAAGAGACTCAATGAATGACTGAGTCCGCTATGACAACAATGCTAGCATCAATATATAGTTCAATTAGTTGGTGCCGGCAGCCCAAAGCGTTACATGCAACAAAGGTAACTCTATTACTGACATGCAATCCTATACATATAAACTGTGAAACAAATTATACTAATATGGCAACTTGCGGCCACAGAGTATAAACATGCATCGTTAGATAGTCAAGAGCTGCTCATTGAATCACCGAGCTCGCACAACATCGATGCTAATGTCAAAAGATCTGTTTACAAGCTAATAAAGTCAGCCCTATAATTTCCGTTCCCAAAGTATTTAAAGAGTAAAAAGAATGGTCTTGTTAACAGTGCAATGAATTCCCAAAGAACTATTGGATGGATACCATCAGGACCAGGTGCTTTATCAGTCTTTTTTTGTCCAGTCTTTCCATAGCCTCTTCTTGACTTAACCCAATATCTGATAATGCTATAGTTTTATTAATTACTTGTTGAGTCTCTTCTACTATCACGTGTTCCCTGGTATATACCGAGGCAAAGAAAGTGTTTAGAACATCATCCTTTTCATTATCGTTTCTAATCAACTCACCCATCTCTTCTCTGAAAAGTTCAATGCACTGCCTCTCAAGTTTTTTGCTATTTTTGTATTTGAAAAACTTTTTTGAATTATTGTTGCTCTTCCTTGCAATTAAAGTTTCATGATCTATTTTTGCTAACCTAATTGCCTTTTTGCAATCTTTCTTGCACTCCCAGTATTTCAAGAAATCATTTTCTGTTCCTTCAGTCTTATATAGTTTAAATGACATTGTTTCCTTGCCATTTCTTTCTTTACATTTGCATCTACTTCTTTTGCATTTTTTCTCCACAGGTATATACTGTTGAATATATTTCTGTAAACTAAATATAAATTCTGACTATTTTTCCTCAATTTTTTCCCTTTAAATAATTTATCTCAGTCTTTGTGCTGCATTACATTGAAAAATTTTAAGTTAGCTTTTTAAAAAAAATTACATTTTTGATTGAACCTTGCTTTATCAAAGTGATCTCAAATGTAGCTATGTTATGATCACTCTTTCCCAAATGTTCATCTACTTTGCTTTTTCTTATTAGCACTTTCGCCATTTGTGACATGTAGCTATCCCTAAACGTGCTCACACACCTGCTTCCCTTAGCACTTCGACAGGTCTCGTGTCTCTAGTTTATATCTGGATAGTTAAAATCTCCCAAAATTACAGTATGTATAGCTATTTAAATTTACTATAATAGTTGGGCCTCAACATTCTCATCAATATTAGGTGGTTTGTAGCATATACCCACCAACACCTTTTATGCCACAGTTAGCCTTGATTTCTACTCACAAGGACTCCACATTATGGACAGTTTCCTCACAAATATATCCCCTTAAAATTGGATTACGATCGAGTTCAAATATAAGCACACACCTCCCCCTCGTCTATTAATCCTGTTTCTCCCAAGAAGGGAATAGCCCTCTATATTTACAGCCCAATCATGTATATTCCTACCATGTTTCAGTTATACCAATTATATCCAAATGCTCATTAACTGCCAGCAATTCTAGTTCTCCCATTTTACCTACCATATTTCTTGCATTTGTCAACATACACTTAATTCTGTTGTCCCTCTACTTGCCTTGTTTCTTCATCTTTTTTTTATAGGAGTTACTCCCTATTAGCTACATTTATCCTCACCTCTTCTTTACGCCCATGGTTACCTGGTATCTACACTATCCTTTTTACTAGCTAAACCATCTTCCCCACTTTCCTAATTTAAAAGCTCCTCCAATCTTCTAAGAATTATATCTCCTAGTATAGTGGCTTCCTTACCCTTTAGGTGCAATCCATCACTTAGATACAGATTCTGACAAAGAGCAAAGTCAGCCCAGAGATATAAAACCCCAAACCCTCCTTCCTACACCAATACTTAAGCCATTCATTTAGCTCCCTGAGGTCCCTCTGCCTACCTCCAGTGGTGCATGTTACTGATAGTATCATGGAGGTCCTTGCCTTGATCGTGCACCCTAAATGCCTGAAATCTAATTATAGGGACCTCCATCTTCCTACAGTTTTGTCATTGGTATTATTATTTACCAAGACAGCTGGATCCTTTCCAGCCCCTCACAATAATCTGCCTGCTCTGTCCGCAAAATGCTGAACCCTAGCACTCGGATATATACTGTTCTGTATTCGTGTTCCTGGAGAAAGATTATCCTATCCACCCTCTTAATAACATGTCAGACATGTCATGCATTACCCTTATCCCTTGCATAAACAAAGAATAGCCATATGGTCATCAACAGCTGCCTACATATGAATATGGAAATTGTGTTCATAATATATTTGGTTTTGGCACACAAAGGGTTTAAATCAATATGAAATGCTGTTATTTATATTTTTCCTCTACAATAAAGTTGCACCAGTTCTCCTTAGTACATCAGTCACTCTGTTTCTGCCCAGAAAGTTCCACTGTGTGCTGATAAAAAGGTGTTCTTCAAGGGCTGAATGCACAGAAAAGAGAATAAATGTAACATGATAGGGCTTACTACAACGGCTCACAGCTGCTGTCAGGCTTGTTATGGTTGGAGTGTAGGAGCAAGGAATCATATCTCTTGCCAGACACCCTTACCAGGTGATCCACGGAGAGATACAGGTAGAACACCTAGGTAGGAATGAAAGCATGGGAGTGCAAGGGTTAAGCAATGCGTAGTCAGGAACAGTCAAGAAGATCAAGGCAGGTGGCAATCAAGCAGAAACGGTAAAACTAGCCAAGGTCAGGAAACAGGCAAGCAGGGAAGTTCAGAAGGCAAGCAGAAGGTCAGGCAATGGGAAATCCAGCAGAGGGTCTGTAGCAAATCAAGGAAGGAGGCACTGAGCACTGGAAGCTTAGAGCACATAGGAACCAAAGTTCTGGAACACTGAAGCAAAGGGGACACAGCCTGAGGGGTTTTTATAGTGTCATATGTTTTCACCCCTCCCCCCTGCTGAACAAACCTCTCACTGGATTGGCCAACAGAGGGGTGTGCAACCACAGCACCTGCCTCACTGTTTTCCTGGAGGCACACTATTGGTGGACAGTTGATGAGACAGGCAGGCTTCACCTCTCCCCTACAGGTGTACAACAACAGGGTTTGATCTGGGCACCCTGTGGATATCTTCCCTGGAGACTCCCTCAACTTTAGGCCATGGCTTAGGCCTATCACGACATTGCGATCGCGGGTAGTTGCCGCTACTCGAGGCCGTGGCTTCGGCCTACTCCACGATCGCGGAGCATCCGGGAAGCCCCCAGAAGCGGCGGATGGCTGGGACATGGAGGTAGGAGCTAGAGGGGCATGACAGCTGCTATCTTACCACCAAAACAAAAGGAAAAGGGAATAAGACATAAAGAAAAGCGGATTCTTTAAAGGCACTCAGACTAAATTAAAACATAATATCACATAATAATATATGACAACAATGAATCAAATAGTCAAAATTACAATCATGTTTATTGTATAACAAAAAGAGCAGCACAGCATTTAAACCCCGTAGCTCCCCAAAGAAAATCCACCAGACATGTAGTCAATATCTAAAATGCCCTCCTATACAAAACCATGGAATTTCCTCCAACATCTACATGGCTTACTGAGGACAAGGTCCAAAAGAGACTGGAAAGGGTTATAGTGAATAAAGCGCCTGGACCGGACGGTATACACCCAAGGGTACTTAAGGAACTTAATTCAGTAATAGCAAAACCATTATACTTAATATTTATTGATTCGCTTTCATCAGGCATAGTGCCCTGTGATTGGAGGAAAGCTGATGTAGTTCCATTGTTTAAAAAGGAAGCAAGATCCAAACCAGGAAATTATAGACCTGTGAGCTTGACTTCCATAGTGGGTAAGATACTAGAAGGGTTATTAACTGACAGTATTCAGAACTATGTGAAGACAAACAATATCATTAGTAGGAATCAACATGGTTTCATGAAGAACAGATCATGTCAGACTAATTTACTTGCATTTTATGAAAGAGTGAGTAGTAATTTGGACAGGGGAATTGCTGTTGATGTAGTATACTTGGATTTTGCAAAAGCCTTTGACACAGTGCCTCACAACAGGTTACTGCATAAATTAAAAGGCTTTGGTTTGGGTGGTGTTATCTGTACATGGATTGAGAACTGGTTAAATGATAGATGGCAGAGAGTTGTTGTAAATGGAACTTTTTCAAATTGGTCTAGGGTTATAAGTGGGGTGCCGCAGGGTTCAGTCCTGGGCCCAATGCTTTTTAATTTGTTTATTAATGATCTAGAAGTGGGAATTGAAAGTAGCATCTCAATCTTTGCTGATGACACTAAGCTATGTAAGGAAATACATACAGAGCTCAATGTTTTTTTCCCTACAGAAGGATTTAGATAAACTAAGTGAATGGGCAGAAAAGTGGCAGATGTCATTTAATGTAGATAAATGTAAGGTTATGCATTTGGGTTGTAGAAACAAACTTGCTACATATACTCTAAATGGGAAACAACTTGGGAAATCCTCATTAGAGAAAGATTTAGGTGTACTGATAGACAATAGTCTTCACAGCAGTGTGCAGAGTCACTCAGCTGCTGCAAGAGCAAATAGAGTACTAGCCTGCATAAAAAGAGGTGTAGAAGCAAGGGATGCTAATATTATCCTACCTCTGTATAAATCCTTGGTTAGGCCTCATCTAGAATATGGAGTACAATTTAGGGCGCCTGTTCTAAAAAAGACATTACTGAACTGGAAAAGGTGCAGAGACGTGCAACAAAACTGATAAAGGGATTGGAGGATCTGAGTTACAAAGAGAGACTAGCCAAACTGGGTTTGTTTACATTAGAAAAGAGACGTCTAAGGGGTGATATGATTACCATTTACAAATACTTTCAAGGTCAATACAAAGAACTATCCAATGAATTATTTATGCAAAGAGCGGTAAGGCTATGGAATTCTTTGCCTCAGGATTTTGTGCTTGCAGATAATGTAACTGCATTCAAAAAAGCAATGGATGCCTATCTAGCACAGAACAATATTGACAGTTATGACAGATGGCTTCAAAGCAAATAGGATATTGAGCCGGGGAACTATTTGACACACACACACACACACACACACACCTACACTGGAAATTGTTCCAGTGGGCTTTTTTGTTGCCTTCCTCTGGATCAACAGGGGTGTTATTGGCATGGGCTGGACTTGATGGACGCATGTCTTTTTTCAGCCTTATCTACTATGTTACTATGTTACTATATAAAAAAGAAGAGAAAGAAAAGCCTCCCTCATCTTCAAAAACTGCTGGAGAAAACTCTGTGTAGAAGTGAGAAAAATGTGTATATATATATCAGTGCAAGCAGCTGCGCATAAATGAAAAAAAGGCAAAACTAAAAACACAGCTGCTCACACTGATATAAGCTAGCTAAACCTACAAATCAAACACGACTGAGCTCAATCAACACATCTGGATATAATCAATGTGCAAAAAATAGAAAAAATACATATGTATGTTAAAACCATGCATGGTGTCTATAAAAAACGATGACCAAAACATATATTGTATAAAAGTCATCATAAGTCATGATCGAAAAGTGCACTTGTTATAAGTAAGTTCCAAGATGTTAGTGAAGCAAAGCAATGGTTATTAGCCAGCATGAAATGATGGAGTGTTACAAACCCAGAGCTGCAAATGTCCGAATAGTGGATACAATCAAGTAGGAAAACGGAGTATCATTTGCGGTCACAGGCAAATTGACTGAAAGATTATTACAACGGGGATACCCTTTGGGTTTTTTGAAAAAAGGTTATCAGAGAGCTTTAGGTATTAAAAGAGATAAAGCTCTTTTTGGGAATAAAGATAAACCAAATGAGGATACTAGGGTACGATTTGTCACTGATTTTGGGACCCATTGGGAGACTTTGCAAAATGTTATGAGGAAACACTGGCATTTTCTTACTCAAAATGCCATTTTGAGAGAAATTGTTGGGGATAGTCCAGCCTTAGTTGCTAGAAGAGCTACTAACCTCCGTGACAAATTAGTGAATAGCTACTTTAAAGGATCAAGAATGAATAATACATGGTTGGGGAAAACGTCCCTTAAGGGGATGTATAAATGTGGTACCTGTAGTGCCTGTAAATTTGTTCATCAAGCTAAGACTTTTGTTAATCACAATGGAACTAGGATTTATCATATTCGCAGTTTTATAAATTGTAAGACGGAGGGAGTTATATATCAATTGCGTTGTTCATGTAATAGGATATATGTTGGTAAAACAATTAGACAACTTAGGAAATGTATTGTTGAACATAAACGTGATATTGAAAAGCAGACTATGGAAAGCCCGGTGGCTAGACATTTTTTGGAGTGTCATGGAGGAAAGGTAGATGGACTACAGGTCATAGTAATATGCCATATTGAAAAGACAATTCGGAGGGGTGATTATGATAGAGCTTTGTTGCAATGTGAGGCTAAATACATTTATAAATTGGGATCAGTTTCCCCTCAAGGACTTAATGAGGAATTGAAATTCAATATGTTTTTGTGAGTGTGCCTGCTATACTGTGGAGCAGGGTCACAAAAGCTTTCTCATTAAACATTTGGCATTTGTAATAAAGGGACTGTGATGTATGAATTATAAATGTTTTAGAAATTGGAGACTTTATAATTTATTTTTTGAGAAAAATTCTGAGACACTTGGTGAGTTTAAATAAGAGGTGTATATATATTGATGTGTGAAGGGGTTTGAATTTGTTGGGAGTCCTTGTGGTTAATTGTATAATACTTTATAATAATTTGTAGTTGCCCAGGAGTGCTGCATCATTAAAACCACTAAAACAAGCTATTTTGAGGAAGTTTACTTTAATATGGAAGACAAAAATGTTGTTTATTCATGTATATAATTAAGTGTGGGATAGAGCATTTCAGAAGTGAGGAATGAGTTAATAGTGTTGAAGTGTGATAGGTCAATTTGAATTGTTGTGAATATAACTTCCGGATTCTGAATGCTCAATTAGTAGCCTGACTCTCAGAAGATAATGGTCTAGATGAAGTCCCGTGAGTTGGGACGAAACTCGTTGACGTGATGCTGTTGGGAGGCTGCTTGTGAGAAGGAGGAACTCATGAGCGGCGCATCTGTATGATGTGAAGATTTTGTGGAGATTTCTGGATTTAGCGTGAGTTGGAACTTTTGTGAGATGGTCTGAATACATGGCATTCACCAACAAGAGGTACACATGATGATGGTAATACGCTGTTGGATTAGAATTTGAAGATCACTGACTGGTGAGAAGTATCGATCTTTCCATTACTTGACAGTGTTATGTGACGCGTGTGACCGCAAATGATACTCCGCTTTCCTACTTGATTGTATCCAGTATTCGGACATTTGCCGCTTTGGGTTTGTAACACTCCATCATTTCATGCTGGCTAATAACCATTGCTTTGCTTTGCTTAACATCTTGGAACTTACTTATAACTAGTGCACTTTTCGATCATGACTTATGATGACTTTTATACAATATATGTTTTGGCCATCGTTTTTTATAGACACCATGCATGGTTTTAACATACATATGTATTTTTTTCTATTTTTTGCACATTGACTATATCCAGATGTGTGTTTGAGCTCAGTTGTGTTTGATTTGTAGGTTTAGCTAGCTTATATCAGTGTGAGCAGCTGTGTTTTTAGTTTTGCCTTTTTGGCATTTATGCGCAGCTGCTTGCACTGATATATATATATATATATACACATTTTTCTCACTTCTACATGGAGTTTTCTCCCGCAGTTTTTGAAGATGAGGGAGGCTTTTCTTTCTCTTCTTTTTTATATAGGAGGGCATTTTAGATATTGACTACATGTCTGGTGGATTTTCTTTGGGGAGCTACGGGGTTTACATGCTGTGCTGCTCTTTTTGTTATACAATAAACATGATTGTGATTTTGACTATTTGATTCATTGTTGTCATATATTATTATGTGATATTATGTTTTAATTTAGTCTGAGTGCCTTTACAGAATCTGCTTTTCTTTATGTCTTATTCCCTTTTTCTTTTGTTTTGGTGGTATATATATTAGGGATTCTGGGCACCCCGTATGTATTTCATATGGTATGACTATATTTAGTATTAATTATATATATATGCTCCCTATTATATATACAGGTTTTTTTTACAGCTGCTATCTTGGTTATAAAAGTGATTTGGTGTATAGCATACAAAGACATTCCAAGGTCAAAATTCAAAGCACAAGCAAAAGAGAACACATACATATACATAGTAATGAGTACAGATATGCTTGCAACCAATAGAAATACACAGGGAGGCTGTTTGTGTAAAGATTCTCTCATGAAGTGAGAGATATGGGAGGGTAGGAAAAAATGGCAGTTTATCTGGGACTTGTTCTTAATTTCCTTGGTAAATATAACAAAATATGACATGAGTGTAATTGTTCTAGCTCATGGACAGTTTTATATATAAAAGTGCATTTTACTCTTCACTAAATACAGACCTTCAACTTGGTAACATTTTGCCTGTTTAACGGCTTTTTTCCCTCATACACAAATTTATGGTTTTAACCCATTGGATACTTTTTAGTGTCTGATATACTACAATAAAATGAAGTATTTCTGGATTGGTGCACCATCAGTGACATATAAACATTCAATGTATATGGACATTTTAACCCTTTGAACGCTTGGCTTCTCTAACTCAATGGGGGGTTATTCACTAAGCGGCGAAAAAGAGGTGATAAAGTGGAGATCTCCATAGAATAACATAGGACTTGGAGAACTGATATCACTGGAGAAGTTATCTCCGCTTTATCACCTCTTTATCACACCTTAGTGAATGTCCCCCAAAGTGTTGGAGACCTATTCTTCATTTAAAGGGATCATAAAGGCTGTTTAAATGAAAATCTAATATTGAAGCTATTACAATAAAAAAATAATCTATATAGATCTCATCTCGCAAAACATTATGGTTTAAGAGATATAGGAAACCATGAAGGTTTGAGAGATTGAACTTTTATCAGTTATTTTTATTATTAGATTTTCATAAAAACAGACTACAGACTTCACTATGCATTTAACCCTTTGACTACCAGACAGGGATCCAACTTCTCTGACTCTCAAGGTCTATGGATTTAAAAATTAAGTGATAATCAATTGGAATTTTAATGTACACCCTATTGTGCAATTGATTTGCCCCATAATGTCTCCAGTTCCTCTTAGTACATTAGGCTCTAAATGTCTGAAAAGCATTACAAAGCAATGCATTTGAAAAGCTGGTAGCATGCAAGAAGTTAATGTTACAAATGTAAATGGAAAAGTTACATTTGAGAATGATTATTTCACATTGTGTACTGTAAGCTATGTTCCTGTGTCTGTCAGAGCTGTATGGCACTTTTGTGAATAAGGATCACAAAAGTAATATACAAGGCAGAAAATCATTCTTTTCTTACTGAACAACAAAAACTAAGAAGCATTGTTCTTTATACTCTCCTGTTTGAAAACACTTCAAAGTGAAATTGTTTCCATGGAAATTCATTTATTCTTCATAAAAGAGTATGCAAACATTCTTTGTAGACCAAAATATGTCTGTCAGTCGAAGCTAAGATGATTTCAGCTTCAAGACTTCATTATCTTGGAATTGCATTGCTACTCTTCAGTGATCAGGGCCGCCTTTGCAGTACTGTCATGCAGAAAAATCAAAAATTCTGGCTTTCTTTTCTTAGTTATTTTTATCTGTGGTTTTTAGTTGATACAACATCTTAACACAGTAGGTATATTGGAGAATGAAATAGAGCTAGACAGCCCTAGTCCTATTTTTTAATTTGATTCTGAACAGAAACCTTTTTATATTCTGTAACCATATGATGTATCATTTATGGCTGCATGCGTGCATTACTTCAAGCAATTTCACTATATTTCCCTTGCTAGTATGAAGAAAAGAAACATATAAAACAGAAAACATCTAAAGGTAGAAACAAAGACCCATAACTGTTTCAGGATAAGCACACAGTATGCAGTACAAAGCATAGTCTTTGGAATGTGTGGACCTAGTAATAGTTTGTCCAGCTGTAAATGGAAGTCAGAGTATGGAATTGGTTAAAAACATTACAGACCAAAAAGCCTAATTAAACCCTGTCTGCAGCTCTGTTGGGTAAGGCGAAAAACCTCCAACTATGACAGTGTCAATAGAGTGAGTGTACCACCTGCGTAGATCCACTGTTAGCCTCCAATGCCACTGGCTGCACTTCAGGGTATACCCTACAACATATGATTACTTTACTGTATACTAGTGCAAGCAATTTGCCGTTGTTAAGACTTTAATTCTCATTATCTCATACACTTACTTCATAGCATGTACAGGGAAATGGCATGGTGTTATACCATTCACTCTATGCCTTGTTTAATACATTGCATAAAACAAGGTGTAGAGGAAAAGAGTACCCTGAAATGCCCATAGACTGCACCATTGTATCCAACTGGTGGAAATAACATTAAAGGGATAGTAATACTTCATTTTAACTTTATTTTATTTTGTAGGCATTAAAAAAACATGAAGAATGATATAAGTCTTATCTCTGAAACCTTTATGGTTTAAGAGATATTCACAAACAAAGTATCCGTCCCCTGTTCAATCAGATCAGAAGGGAGATGCCCAGGTAGACTGCAGAGAGGGACAATCTTCAATTAAGATAATGGAAAAAGCTGAAAAACTTCTCAAGGGGGGAAGGGCTTTCATTGTTTTCATACAAAGAAAATTGTCCCCTTCTGTTATCTGTCTGGTCATACAACCAAACTCACATCTGAGAAGAGATGGCTTACACTAGGTAAAAGGGGCGGGGAGGGGAACTTTGCTTATGAATATCTCATAAACCATAAAGGTTTGAGAGATAAGACTTATATCATTCTTCATGTTTTTTTAATGCCTACAAAATAAAATAAAGTTAAAACGAAGTGTTACTATCCCTTTAAATGAAAATTGTGGAGTAAGTACATTGTAAATAAATTGGCATTAGGCAGAAGTAGTGCTAGAAAATTGATTCTATCGCCTGATTTTGCAGAGAATCTTATTTTACATTCCCCTCATTCTCCTTAATTTTCTGTTAACAGGAACAAGGTTTATTTGGTACAAGGTAACTTGGTTTCACTTGCTACTAGGTTGTGGGATTGTGCAAAATCTCTAAGCACAAAAAGGCTGTTTGATGATAGAATAGTTCAGTAGTGTGTAACACACAGTCCAGATTTATTCCATATTCAATGTACTAGAGGGCCAGTGTTGGTTACAAACTTTTAATTCTGTTTTTGCCCATCTGATATGCTGTTTGTTTTCATGTTACATAGTCTCCTATTAGTCTATAAATCCCTCTTACACATTAAAAAGCTGAGGGAAGCAGGGAAATGTTAAAATCAAAATTTGGGTTTTATTGAGTGTATATACAATCAAACTAGAAAATAATCAGGACAGAACACTATGATAACAAGCAACAAAATATTCAATTGTTTGACTGCTTTTCCTCCTCAGAGGTATGCAATGCATATTGCAGTGATTTCAGTATCTTTATAGTTACTGTCTAAATCATTGGATCTAAAACAGGGTGTTGTGGCACTTTGGAAAGCTGTGGGGATGAGCTTCAGGTGCCCTATGTTTTCTATAAGGAATCTGACAAAAAATGTTAGAATATATAGAATGTTTATAGAATGTGTTATGCCCAATATGTTCTTTATTGTTATACTGATTGTTAACATTAATAATATATATTAATGGATTTGTACCCTTCAGTACTCCCTTGAAACTAACCTAGAAAATGTTAGGGGATCCCTGAAAATTAGACTGTATGCTAGGGGTGCATACAGCAAAAAATAAAAAAGATTGTGAACCATTGGTCTAGATAGTAGCACAAGGCAGATGTCATTGATCTCCATTTCAGTGCATTCTTTCATAAGAAACATACAAAAAGTGTGTTAGAAAAAATGGTAAATGGATCAGTAATATTTTGCTCCTTTTTTATTAGTATGTTTTAACACATTTTAGCTGTTAGCTCTCTTTTTTCTGAAACATTTATCGGCTATTTTGGTTGTTTTCTTCCTTTAATTTTCATTGACATGGTGCCCTCTACACGCTCTCTGTAAAAACAGACTGTGACTCAGGTCTATCTGCAAAAAATCGTAAGAACTCTTGGGGAGATGTATAAAACTGGACTTATAAAGAAAGTGTCTGTAAGAGTGTCTCAAAGTGACATAAGTATATTTATAAACACCTAGCGACATTATTGCTAAGTGCTAATTCCAGTTAGTTGACTATTTTAAAGAGTGGAGTAGAAATGGTTTTGGGCAAATAAGAATTGTGTCCCAATGTATTTATAAAGAAATTCGCTAATTGCACTAAAAATAAAGGCAATTTTAGTGATTAAATCTTAACGCCAGGTATAACCTTTTCTTATTTCCAGTAAATAATACTGCTATGTGTGCGAATATATATTCGCAGGTGTACGTTTTGTCAGAATATTCTCAGATAGTCATATTTATAAATGTGACTTTACTTCTTTATAAATAATAATAATAATATCAAACAATTTTACCAGGAAGGGTACATTGAGATTGTATCTAATTTTTAAGTATGTCCTGGGAGTATAGATATTATTACCCAATTTAACGGTACTCATCTTATCTACCTTAGAAGGATGAGAGGCTTAGGCGACCCTGCTGGACTAGAACCTGCGACCTTGCAGATTCTACAGCTGGTGCCTTAACCAAATGAATCATCTCACCAGCTTGAATATGACCAGGTGTTGTGAATTTTAGAGACAATTCTTAAGTAAATACACCAAGAAGGCTTTTTAGATATCCCCCACTTTGAACCTCATAAAAAAGAAATGGGGTCTCCCTAGGGTAAACCAGTTGCACCCTAGGAAAAATTAACAAACGTCTCAATGATTCAAGTATGACTTTTAATTCTGATGTCTCTGATTATAGTGATGTCTTTAGAATCCAGGGTATTAACATTCACAATTCCCCATTTAGATCAATAGGAATTTTTATTTCCACACTATGGTGCAGTTAATTTGCTAAAGATTTACTCTGGTTTTCTTTTGTGCATATGACCTTCAGCAAAACGAAGAAAAACACACAAGAGAGTTGTTAAAGTGCAACGTCATCTTCTTCCGGTGGAGCAGCTGCTGCTTTTTATGCTGAGGCTATGGACAGATTATGCTTCAGGCAAAACAAACAGCTCCCCATCAATAGAAAAAGTGCTGAGTTTGAGGATAAGGCTTACCTTGCAGAACCTTCTTTGCCCCCAAGTACAGATCCCTTGACTTTCTGGGATAACAAGAGGGCTGTGTGGCCTACTTTATCCCTGGTAGCCCAGGAGTTGCTTTCTTTCCCCTTCAACCACTGTCCAGATTGAGCAGGTATTTTCCTTAACCAGAAATATACTTAGCCCCCAGCGTTCTCAATTGGCCCCCCAGGTCATGGAGCAAATTACTTTTCTAAAAGTCAACCTGCCAAAGCTGGGTTACCCTGTTCTCAGGTTCGATGGATATTAGAAGAAAAAAGTACCATATTACCATAATATGCTGAGCAATCCAGCTTACCCAGCTCTAGAACTGTGGTAGGTTTGGCAGAGGACACCTCTCTGACTTGGTGGGACACAGGGGGGATTTAAAGTCTACATTGTTGTCCAATTATACAGGTTGTTCAGTCTGGCTCTATTGTTTTTCATCTCTTGTAAAAAAAAAGATCTGCGGTATCTATCTACTGAGTCCTGACTGCTCCAGTGTTCTGCAGTTTGTTGCTGGCTACAGCTTCAGTGTTGCTGTCATCCTGAGTCTGCCTCACACCAGTCATTATCAGTTGCTGTATCTCTACTGAGTCCTGGCTTCTCTGGTGTTCTGCAATTTGCTTCTGGCTACATCTCCAGTGTTCCAGTCATCCTGAGTCTGCCCTGCACCAGTCATCCCCAGTCTTCCTCCTTCCTTCAAATTTAACTACATCCATAGTTCATCTACTTCATCCATAGTACCATATGGTTAAATGCCCACCTTACCCTGTTCCACCATCTTCATTTAGACCCTGGAAATGGTTCCATTCATTTAATTTTCATTTTTTATTGTATTTTAAAGTCGCCGAATAATTCGGACTGTCGACGACTTTCGTCCAAGTCAAACAGGTCAGATCCGAATTTGCAGAGTGGACGAATGGAAAAAAAAAATTTGTCCGACATCAAATTTTACCGAAAAGTTTTGTCGTGCACAAGTCTACCACTAAGTATATATTTTTTTAATATTTGATTTTTTTTTTTTCCTTTTTTCTCACTCTCTGTCTCTCCTTTCACTTTGCTTTTCTCATAAAATACCCCACACTACAGTGCAGGAAATTATGGGTTTAGATATTATATGGGTGGGAGGTTTCACTTTGTTGAATAGTATAGGAAGGAAACAGAACCATATTCTGTGCTCTTAGCGATACTATGGAAAATCTTCAGACTTTTCTATGGGTGAAATTTCTCACAGGAAAGTGGAATTCTGCTGAATTTCCCTCGGGAACATAATGTTTCACCCATCTCTTCTTTTAATTCCTTGATTGTAATGTGTTTGAGAGTTTAGACACAACAAGGGACAATTGAAAACCCCTAAAATACCTCTCTTGCACTCACAGGGCTTTTAACTCCTTGATTGCTAGAAAGGTCTCAAATGCATTGTGAAGGATTGTGTTGGAGACCTCTCTAGCATTCATGGGATTAAATGCTCCATCCAAATAAAGGAGAATTTGCAGAATTTTTATTTCAACCCTGTGGTGAAATTAGTTTTCTGTAGAATTGAACCTTTATATGTATGGGCCTTATGTATAAAGAAAAGTGGAGTCATTCTGGAGAAAACTAACTGCACTATAGGGGACAAATACAAATTCCCCAAAATTAAGCTTTTAACCCCTTGAATGCTTGAGAGGCCTCCAGTGCATTGTGACAATGCTTTCAAGACCTTTCTAGCTTTCAAGGGGTTAAATTAAATTACATATTTATTTTGCCATTATACTTAAGGTCATTAAGGTATTAACCCTTTAAGTGCCAGAGTGGTATCCAATGCATTGCATTGCTACAAGTTTTATACCTCTCTGGAACTCAAAGGGTTTTAAAAAGGTGAAAAAATACATTGTTTCCAGGTTTAACTTTTCTTATTACTGTTTGATATCTAAAATGAGTTTAAATCTAACAGTTAAAGAGATTAAATGAATGGATGTGAAGTTTGCCAGTCATGATACTGTGTAGTATGCAAGGAGCTTTCTATGATTTTATGGAAATTAAAATGAAACAACGGAAACAATAATACTATAATATAAAAGGCCAGACCTATGTTTGTCTGATGCAGTCATGTGCAGTAGAGACGGCCCAAATGCAGGCCATGCAGTCATGAGCAGTAGAGACTGCCAGAATGCTGTCCCGTGTACACGGGAGTTTACACTAGTATAGTATAATCTATAGAGAAGAAGATCATTCAGACTGAGTGGATCAACCATGCAAAGTAGTCGCAGAATCAATCTAAGGTGAAGTGCAGTGTAGCTTATTACTGAGGATCAGGTGAGCAATAGCTACAGAAAGTGCACAATTTAACCTACATCTTGTCCTTGGTGATTACTAGGACAAAACATATAATTTTGCAATGCATTAAACATGTCTTGAGAAACAGATGTTTTATGTCTTCTTTTATTTGCAGTTTTAACCAATTAGACTACAGAAAAAGTTATTACATGATGGTCTGGAAATTAAAAATTCAAGCAAAAAAAATCAGGTTTGTTTACCTTTAAACTCTCCCCCCTCTCTGTCTCACTTCCCTTGCTTTGCTTCTCCCCCTTTCCTACTACGTCTCTCCCATTTTTGCTACCCATCTTTTCATGAGAACTCTCCTTTCTTCAACATTCTTCTTTTTCTCCTAGTTTCCAGATATCTTGCCCCCTCAATCCCACCCATTATCTCTCTCTCTCTCACTTTCTCCAGCATTCTTGCAACCTCTGTCTCCAGCACTCTCCTGTGCTTCATGCTGTTTCCCCTGTGTCCATGCACAGTTTGTTGTGAGTGAAATTTATAGATCTGAGATTTGGTCTGGGTCCTCCAAATTAATGGACAAAACAAATCATGGAAGATTCACTCATCTTGCACCTCACCAGACTTAAACCACACTTTAATTTATCAAAAAAGTTTTACAAGTGTTTTCCCACTGTTTTTGAATGTTTCTTCAATATGTGGCATCTTTTTCTCAGCATTATCTGTCACGTTGTTGATGTGGTATTTACCTATCAGTTTCTAGGACTCCAGAAGTATCTGAGGTATGAAAAGTGAGAACTCCATCCAGCGGGCAGCATGCTTCTATTTGCCATCCACTTATCTGGCTGCTGTTCTGTCCTTTGAGGACCTCCACCATTGGTGAAATACATTAATGCCCTTTTAGGACCTTCAGGTCTTGACAGAGCACTACCGTAATTTCAGTGGTCATTGATAAGGTATTGTGCAAGGACTGAATTAGGGAAGAGGGAGAGGGATAGAGGGGAGACCAATATTTTACATTTGTTTGTGGGTAGAGGTAGAGAAATGGGGTGCATATTAGATACATACTTAAATTTTCCTTAAAACCTTAGGCATAATTTACACCTGTGTATTATATATAGCTATTTACTATATTCAAGATTTTATGGTAATCAGTATTCCCTTGTAATAAAAATAATAGTATTTACTATTTGCCCTTAGACTTTCATTATGATAATAAATATTTGGGTTTGTATGCTCTAGTAAATACTGGCATAATGAACTCATAAGAACGTGATGAAACATGACAAAAAATTTCCTTGAGAAATATTAAAAGTAGCAACAGACATGAGAAGGTAATGAAGCAGCCAAAGTATGAGACTTCAACTGAAAAATGTATTCAGGGACAGGAAAATGTCTAAAAAATAATGTATGAAGGAAGAATTAACTGATAATTGTTTTGAAATTTTCAAAATACATATCTGGAGGTCAATAAGAGAAATCTTTGAAGCATCAAAAGTAAATGTGCTATTAGTTATACGCTGAAGTTGTGAAGCCTAAGTTAGCACACAAAAATAACAAATGCCTAAAAGCTCTTCTGGGTGAGAAACAACCAAAGTTATTAACCCTGTGAATACCAGAGAGGTATCCAGGGCATTACAAATCAATGCGTTGGATACCTTACCTCTCTAGTACCCAGAGATTTCAATTAAATGTCATATACTGTTTTGGAAGATGTACACTCAGAATATTTCCTCCTCTAGAAATATTCACTTTGCAAAACTTGGGAACATGTTTTTTAGCAAATTAGGAGGTAATAGTTATCTCTGCATTTGGGAAAGTTAGAATCCTGTTCAATAAGTTCTGGAAAATGGATACGAAAGTACACAAGTCAATGTACTCATACCATTATTTTCGAATATAACAGGGTTTTGTTTTTTATGTGTGTTATTTTTTCTGGAGCAACACATCAGAACAGTTCTTCAAACCTATAGAAAATGCCTATGTTAAAATAGTTTCATCTGATATCAACCCTTTAAGGACCAGAGTGGATGCAACACACTAAGAAGCAATGCATTGTATATCCCTCTGGTCCAGGGCTGTTATACTAATAAAGCAAAGAGGGAAGCTGTCCAGGGGCCACTGAAAGGACACCCCCAAACAGAATCTCTGACTTTCACATATCAGGGTGGTACCCTCTGTAGCACACTCTCCCGTGTGAGCTGGGGTACACAGTATAGTCTGTTAAATGCCTGAAGCAAGGTCTAAAAACTCAGCATTAAGTGCAAATAAGTGTGAAAACTCGTTATTTGCTTAAGCTATATTAGGTGTAAATGCATAACGCTGTGTGAGTTTATGAGCTCAATATTTTTTAAGCAAAATTATGATGCTAGTATAAATGTGAGTGCTGAGTACTGAAAGGCTGTAGTTATTACTTAATCCACCACATTCTAGAAATGTCTCCAATGCATTGCAATGCTTTGGAGACGTTTCAAGCATCCAGATTGTTAAGGGTTCTGCTACTGTTTACTTTGCCCTGTCTCAGGCTATTAGTAGCTTAGATCAAACATGGATGCCTAGACTTTTGTGGATGAAACACCTTATCACGTTAGAAGGACTTCCCCATTTACATGTTCCCCATGAAGAACTCTCCTCTGTCATGCAGGGTCTCTTCTGGACCAAACAACAAGTGTTTGATAGCTTCAGCTAGATCTTTCCCTTTCTTGCCTCATAGACATAAGTCATGTGGTTCACGATGGTTCATTAGCTGAAACTGTTCATTGTTGACACTGTGTCCATACCGCCTAAAGTTGCACATTTTCAAAGACTAAGTAAATTGAGAGTAGAACTGCCTCTTGCGGATAACTGCTTCAAACCCTTGGCTCAAGTACCAGATTCAATAATTGTTCAAGAACCCTCTGTGAGGTATATACAGAAAATACTTCAAGATATCCCCTCAAAAAAAGATTACAGATCTCTCGTTGAAGAAATGAAGACCACGTTAAGAGCTGAAGTGACCTCAATGTGGCCTGAGATAGCCCAACTAACCCAAAGAGTTGCCTTCATTGAGGAGGAGAGAAACATATCAGCAGACCAAGTCATGGGTTTGGAAAGAGCGGTCTGTGAACAACGTGACACCATATATAACCTACAACACTACATAGAGGATATTGATAACTGAGGGCAACACTGTAATGTATGAATCAAAAATTTTCCAGAGTCTGAATCACATACGGAACTTAAAAATGCCCTTTGTCCCAAAGAGAGCGGGGCCCCAAGGGACATAATTGTTTGCCTCCTACGTTTTGAGGTGAAGGATTTACTGATGCGTAAAAGCAGGTAGAAAGGCCAGCTAATGTTCACGGTCAATATGGTGCACTTATATAAGGATCTCTCTCCACACACTCTCAGGCAACGGAGAGCTATCAAACCCTTGACAGAACATCTGAGACAACAGCAAATCAGATATTGGTGAGGTTCCCGTTCTCTATGGTTGCCACTGTAAACGGAACAACCACTACCTTATATTCACCGGATGACATTCAATCATTCTGTATGACAATGGGTATCTCTTCTCCACCTGACTCAGCTCATCCTTCCACCCTGCAGGCCCCGAAGTCTCAAAGGAAACCGGACTGGTCGCCTGGATCACCTTCAGGCAGAGGAAGCTGGACATGGAAATCTCTATTCCCTCTACCTCCACTGCTGAATGGACATGAGGACTGACCTGCTATCATCCCTAATAACACTCCTCATAAGACCTCCTTAAATGGAGGCCCTCTGATAACCCTGCAACCATCCTGCATGGGACCCGGTTACAGTAACTTTATTTTGAGAACTGAACTGTTACTATCTCCAATTCCATTCTTCATATGACCTCCTTTAATGGAGGCCTGTGACAATCCTGCGGTCATATGACTCCTATGTAGGACCTGATTACAGTAATTTTATTTAGTTTCATACCTGCTGCCTCTACCTGACTTGAACTGTCACCTTTCCATTAACACTTATTTTCTTCTTGTCTCTTTCCTTTCTTCTACTTCTTGAAGGGTTACACATGGCCTCATCCGACCCCTTTCCTCATATTAAGTACCATTATAATTTCTACCTCCCCACAATGGGGGAGGTGATAAGACCAATATAATATCTTTAAATACCCATCCAGAAGTATCATACCCAATATCATCCTCTCCAGGTTTTGAGACCATCGTGTGGCCTCCTCCATCTTTTCCCACTGCATTTTTCCTTATCCTTATTCACTAATACTTCATTCTTCCTCCTTCTCCCCTGGAGTCCGAACCCGATCGGGCTATTAAGAACCATCCAAGCCTTTTTGTTTTCCCTTTGTTGTTTTCAGTAGTTCCCTTTTATCGTAGTATGTTTCGCTATGATGGGAGATTTCCATTATGTTTCCCTGGAAGAGAGCAGGGTCTGGTTGGCCCGGTCGAGTATCGGACACAAATGCCATAGAATGTGTTTTTAACCTCCGTACATATCTTTATTAATCACGATGTTTGCACGTTTTCAGGGAAAGACACAATACACTAATTCTTGTTAGAGGGTTTCTCATTAAAATATATATGACTAATGTGGCTCCTCTAAGTTTAGCTTCTTTCCTCACTACATTTGGCGGGGTTTTCACTATGGCTCTATTCCAGTTGAGGAGGGAGGGATAAGGGATTCAGAGGGCCGGGGGCGAGATTGAGGGGAGAGACATTCCCCGTGATCTCATTCCTGATTACTGGTTGCTTTTCTATATTTCTATATATGTGTATTATAAGCTCTAGTCACACATGAAATGACAATAAGCATTTGTGTTATGCATTGTGTGAGAACCTTCCAGCTTCACATTCAGATTAACATGGAAATAGTCTAAATATATAGCTCACTTTGGACACCTCATGGGCCTTTTCCACGATCAATTGTGGTGCTTCTTGACCATTCTCCTGCCATCAGGATTGGTGGCCAATTGGTGTTACTGGACTTGAAACAGAACCACACAAATAGTATGGGTAATATATATATATCTATATCTATCTATCTATCTATCTATCTATCTATCTATCTATCTATCTATATATATATATATTAAAAAACCTAGATGGGGACCCTTTGGGCACCGGGGTGACACGTGGTGCGTCTCTAGTGGGGTGCTGCTTACCAGCTGGTCTCTCAGGGGGTTGGTGCTTTCTCTCCACGATCTACTTTATTATTCTTTTAGCAATATCCAGTTAGTATATTTTTGATTTATACATGACGAGCAGTTCTACCTATTGTGGTTATTCTAGAATTATGCACTGCTTCATTTGTTAGATTCAAAGTTTTATTATACTATGTCATTGTTACTCTATATATGTCTATACGTTATTCATGGAATGCTGTAATGGGCAAATGCCTAAATTTTGTGGCAAAGAAACACACTTTCTGGATGCATACCTGCTGACCACCTACTAACTTCATCACATGATTCTTTTTCACAGTGGCTATATATTCAAATGTCCTATTTTCCCATTACATAACTATCCTATGTCATGCTCCACACTTATTGTTGTTACTCACTTTTCTGTCTGGACTGGCCAGATATGCATTCTCCCTCCCTCCTAACACCTCAAGTCCTAGTCTAGCCTAATCCGATATAAGACATGAGATTCTCTATATTTTTTTCCATATCAGCAGGACTCCAACATCCCACCTGCCAAAACTCAGCACTCGGGTTTTTGAGACATCATAGACCTCCTTTCCTACTAGAACAAAAGATAGTCCCTGCTCGACTTTAATCCTTCCTTCCTCTTTTCTCTCCAGTACATACTCAGAGATCCCTAACATTCTACCTCTTGATCCCCTCATGTCAACTTTCCATGGACCTCTTTCTGCCTCCCATACGCTCAAACCTAGCATTACTTCCCATCATCACACTCACTTAAATACCCACTTACCTCTAGAGGGGTGTGACACATCCCTATTACGTTTTTTTAGGACTCTCAGACCAGTAAGTGAAAATAAAACACACTTTATTTAAAGTGAATAATGCACAAGTTCGCCCTCTAGAGGCGGTAGGTAATACACAGATCAAGTAAACTGAGATATTACAATAGTAATAGCACAATAGACATAAATGCAAGACAGTATGCACTAGGATGATATGAACCCCCAAGGGGTTAATGTCAAAATAACAGTCTGTCTCAGATGTGGAGGTTTGACACGCCCTGGATGTTAAAAAAAGGCTGTGCTGAATAGACAAAGTTCATCAAGTGCTGAAGATCGAGCTGCCTTGCCAAGGTGTTTGGATATTAAGCAGAATAGGAATCAACTTAGCCCCCAGGGGCGTCGTTACAGGAACTGCTTTGGTTTGTGCAAGTGCAAATAGCCCCCACGGGCGTAACGGAAACCGGCCGGCAATGCAAGAGCTAACAGCCTCCTCAAGTTTAATCGAATGCTGGAATATGAATGCAAGAGCCACTAGCCCCCTCGGGCGTAGTACCGGATAAGCCAACACTGAAGCCTTTCTGCCAACACTCTGTGTCACTGATATCGCGGGTAACCAATACCGGAGAGCCTTAGGCGCCCAAACGACCCAAACTATGTGAACACTCTGCAATGGTGGACTAGAGTTGCCGACGGAGAGCGGCCAACTCAGCAGCAGTATCACGGGTAACGAGGCTCGTACAGGAGATAGAGAGAGTGAAATCGAGGCAGCACTGCAAGAGTTAAAAGGCACGTTTACTCGAGGCTTCAGCGCTACTGCAAGGCTCTGCACGGAGAGGAAGGCCCACAGATATACACACAGCTCTGCACAGATAACGAGACACAGCAATTAATCGAGGGAAGCACCAGGCAAGGCAGTCACACTGACGCGGGCAACAGAGGCTGATAATGTCGCGGCGGCGACAACTGGAACGCAGGTCACTGGAACAAGCTGGAAGTCGATCTTCGGAGCAGGAAGTCAGCCGGGCCGGGTCGGAGCACGTAGGAGGCAATCATACAAGCCGGATCATACACAAGCAGGAACGTCAGTCTAGCCGGGTCAGGATCCAAGGGTGGTACGCAGACGAGCCGGGTCATACACAAGCAGGAACACTGGAGAATGGTCAGGACAAGCCGAATCGGTACACAGGAACTCAGAATACAGGAACACAGCAACAGCACTACTGGCTCAGGAACACCACGAAAGGGCATCTGACAGATGTGATAGCCAGGTATAAAAAGGTCATCAGGAGGCGGGTCAAACCCAGTCAGCAAATCAGTGACAGCACAACTGAGAGTGACAGGAATCACAGGCACTGTGATAGTACCCCCCTCTCAAAGACCCCCTCTCCCTGCCTGAGGTCTGGGTTTCAAAGGATATTTAGAGTGAAAGCTGCGTACTAATCTCGGTGCATGGAGATCCCCTTGATCAACCCAAGAACGTTCTTCAGGGCCATAGCCCTTCCAATGAACCAAATATTGCAGATTTCCTCTAAATCTCCTGGAATCAATAATACTCTGGACTTCATATTCTTCTTGGCCCTGGACGTCCACCGGCCCAGGAATCACTGGCGTAGTAGTATAACGATTGCACACCAAGGGTTTCAGGAGTGACACATGGAACACATTATGAATGTGCATTGTGGGTGGAAGCTCCAGAGCATAAGAAACCGGATTAATCTTGCGGATAATCTTAAATGGACCAATGAACCGGGGAGCCAGTTTGTTGGACGGCACTTGTAAATTGAGGTTTCTGGATGACAGCCATACCCTGTCCCCAACCTGAAATTAGACCGCTGGAAGGCGTCTGCGATTAGCGTGCCGTTGCTGCCGCCTGAAAGACTGACTGAGGGACCTCTGAACCTGTGCCCAAGTGGAACGAAGTCGTGCCAAATGCTCGTCCAAAGCAGGAATCTGCTGCGCCTGAAAGGAGTCCAGGAGCAGACAAGGCTGGAAACCATAATTCACGAGAAACGGGGAGCTCCCGGACGATGAGTTAACCGCACAGTTTCTGGCAAACTCCGCCTATGGCAACAGGTCAGCCCAATTATCATGATGATCGGTGACAAAGCAGCGCAGGAACTGTTCCAGTCCTTGATTGGCACGCTCAGCGGCCCCATTCATCTGGGGATGGTAGGCGGAGGAAAATGACAATTGGATGCCCATCTGACCACAAAATGCCCTCCAGAACCTAGAAACGAACTGGCTCCCACGGTCGGAGACAATCACTCTGGGTACTCCGTGCAGACGGAACACCTCTCTGGCAAAAACTATAGCCAATTCCTGAGCCGATGGAAGGCCAGTCAGAGGCACAAAATGTGCCATCTTAGAGAATCGACCACCATAAGAATGAACGTGTAACCTCTAGATGCCGGTAGTTCTCCCAAGAAGTCAATGGATATATGAGACCAAGGACGGTCTCCGTTAGGCACCGGTTGCAATAAGCCCACGGGGAGATGCCTAGGGGTCTTGGCACGGGCACAAGTGGTACAAGCTGCCGTAAAAGCGGCGCAGTCGGCTCTCAACGTAGGCCACCAAAATAGCTGCGAGAGGGACCATACTAGTTGGTCCCTACCAATATGCCCAGCCGCTTTAGAGGCGTGATAAGTCTCCAACAGACGGACACGGAATGACTCATCTACGAAACATTTCCCCACTGGGGTTTCAGGAGGTGCCCGTGATTGTGATGCCAGTATCTCCTCCCCCAGTGGCGAGGTTATGGTGGTACGAATAGTAGCCAGGATCTGATCTGGCTGAATGATGGGTACCGGGACTTCCTCCCTCTCAGTGTCAGAAGTGAACTGACGTGACAACGCATCAGCCTTGATATTCTTTGAGCCAGGAAGATAGGATACTAGGAAATTGAACTGGGACAAAAACAGCGCCCACCTGGCCTGTCGAGAAGACAGTCTTTTGGCTTCAGAGAGATAGGTTAAATTCTTATGGTCAGTAAGAATTAGTACTGGAGTCTGAGTGCCCTCCAAGAGGTGTCGCCACTCCTTTAGTGCAAGTATGATGGCCAACAGTTCCATGTCGCCAATCTCGTAATGGCTCTGGGCGCTGGACAATTTCTTAGAGAAGAACCCACAAGGCATTAAAGTGCCACCTCCCACAGGACGTTGGGAGAGCACCTCCCCAACCCCAACCTCTGAAGCGTCAACCTCCAAAGTAAACGGCAGGGAGGGATTAGGGTGGGACAGTATAGGAGCAGATGCAAAGGCAGATTTCAGGGTAACAAATGCGTCTTCAGCTGCCTCAGACCACTGAGAGGGAGAAGCGCCCTTATGAGTCAAATCTGAAAGTGGTTTTACAATCGTGGAAAAGTTCTTGATGAACTTCCTATAATAGTTCGCAAAACCTAAGAATCGTTGAATGGCCTTTAACCCCTTAGGCCGAGGCCATTGCAGAACCGCTGCCAACTTTTCCTGATCCATGGCAATGCCACTTTTGGATATTATGAACCCCAGGAATGGTACTTGAGATGTATGGAATTCGCACTTTTCTAGTTTACAGAATAACTTGTGCTTACGAAGTCGGAGCAAGACTTCTGAGACATCTTTAATGTGTTGGGCAAGGTTAGCAGAGTGAATCAATATATCATCTAGCTATACTACCACACAGGACTGGAGCAGGTCACGTAAAATATCGTTACTCAATTCCTGAAATACTGCAGGCGCATTGCATAAGCCGAATGGCATCACCAGATATTCATAATGCCCTGTTCTGGTATTAAACGCCGTTTTCCACTCGTCACCCTCTTTAATTCTGACTAGATTATAGGCGGCTCGCAAATCAAGTTTAGTAAAGATCGAAGAACCCTTTAATCTGTCGAATAATTCTGTAATAAGTGGAATGGGATAGGCGTTCTTAGGCATCAGCTTATTCAGCCCACGGTAGTCAATGCAAGGCCTGAGTTCCCCATTTTTCTTT
Organism: Rhinophrynus dorsalis; assembly: GCA_037306005.1. Classification (NCBI taxonomy): domain Eukaryota; kingdom Metazoa; phylum Chordata; class Amphibia; order Anura; family Rhinophrynidae; genus Rhinophrynus; species Rhinophrynus dorsalis. Next base: position 92,527,446 of record CM074723.1, on the reverse strand, counting down.
TTAACAAAAAAAAATCCGGCACCAGCCGGAGACGTAGATTTACGAATGATTCCCCTCTCCAGGGCATCTGCGATATACTCCTCCATCGCCTTATTTTCCTCACAAGACAGTGGGTAAGTGCGTCCCCTGGGGGGCACTGCACCTGGAGGCAAATCAATGGCGCAATCGTATGGCCTATGGTCAGGTAATGCGCTAAACACGTCACTGAATTGCCCATATTCTGTTGGCACAGCTGGAGAGGTACACATAATCTTAACAGGAAGAGAGAGACAATTCTTGTTACAGTACTCAGACCAAGAGTTAACTTCACACCTTTGCCAGTCAAATTGGGGATTGTGTGCCTGTAACCATGGGAACCCCAAAATAACTGAATGATGCGGGGAACGAATGATCTGAAATCGTATCTGCTCCTTGTGACAAGCCCCCACAGCCATTGTCACTGGGATTGTCTCGAACGTAATGAAAGCAGGATCCAGGGGTCTGCCATCAATGGCCTCTATTGCCACAGGAGAGTCCTTTTTACATAATGGAATGCCCTGCAAATCAGCAAAGGACTGATCTATGAAGTACCCGGCTGCCCTGGAGTCCACCAATGCTAGAACCTCGATGACCTTATCAGTCCAAGCAAATGCCACCTGGATGGTGGGTTTAGTGGTGCAAGTATCTAGGGACTGTTCAACACCACCTAGGGCCTGTCCCCCAAGGTACCCTAGGTGCGTTCGTTTCCCGGCCTTACAGGACAATTGCGTAATAAATGGCCCGGTTTGCCACAATATAGGCATAAGCCTTGCCTCCTACGATACAGCTTCTCCTCCTTAGTGAGCCTAGTAAAACCTACTTGCATAGGTTCAGTGCTGTCAGCTGTTCGCTCAGGTAGAACGGGTGGTGTGGGTGGGTTAAGGAAATGGTTCTGGCCATAACTCTTTGCTTTGGTCCTTTTAGCCAAACGTCTCTCCCGGATGCGGGAGTCTATTAACATGACATAGTCAATGTACTCATCCAGCTCGCTGGGTACATCTCGAGCGGCTATCTCGTCCTTAATCTGTTCAGCGAGACCCTGAGTAAAGGCAGCAAGTAAGGCCTCATCGTTCCAGCCTACCTCTGCTGCCAAGGTCCGGAACTCGATAGCATACTCGCCCAGAGTGCGTTCGCCCTGCTGAATCTCCATCAGCCTTTTGGCAGCAGAGGCAGACCTGCCAGGAACCTCAAACACACGTCTGAACTTCATCACGAAATCTCTAAAGTTCAGTGTGCAGGGTCTGGCATTTTCCCATAACGGATTTGCCCATGCCAAAGCTTTGCCCGTCAACAGAGATATCATAAAGCCGACCTTACTACGGTCGTTAGGAAATGCCTGGGGTGCCAATTCCAAAAATATCTCCAACTGGTTAATGAAACCTCTGCATAGGGAAGGTTCGCCATCATATCTTAGGGGTAACGGCACCGCTGCCGTTAACCCTCTTGAGTTAGCACTGGGAGTTACAGAGGGATTCCCCGGTGTCACGACTGGGGGGACCACCGGATTAGGACCAGACTTGTCCAAATGTACTGTACGTTCAAGTAACGTTTGTAGAGCCAGTGCCAATTGATCCAGGCGCTGCTCATGGACATCCATTCTCCAGTGGATGTTCTGAGTATTACTTTCATCCTTACCGTCTGAGGTCATGGCCCTTTCGTACTGTAACGGTTTTTTAGGACTCTCAGACCAGTAAGTGAAAATAAAACACACTTTATTTAAAGTGAATAATGCACAAGTTCGCCCTCTAGAGGCGGTAGGTAATACACAGATCAAGTAAACTGAGATATTACAATAGTAATAGCACAATAGACATAAATGCAAGACAGTATGCACTAGGATGATATGAACCCCCAAGGGGTTAATGTCAAAATAACAGTCTGTCTCAGATGTGGAGGTTTGACACGCCCTGGATGTTAAAAAAAGGCTGTGCTGAATAGACAAAATTCATCAAGTGCTGAAGATCGAGCTGCCTTGCCAAGGTGTTTGGATATTAAGGAGAATAGGAATCAACTTAGCCCCCAGGGGCGTCGTTACAGGAACTGCTTTGGTTTGTGCAAGTGCAAATAGCCCCCACGGGCGTAACGGAAACCGGCCGGCAATGCAAGAGCTAACAGCCTCCTCAAGTTTAATCGAATGCTGGAATATGAATGCAAGAGCCACTAGCCCCCTCGGGCGTAGTACCGGATAAGCCAACACTGAAGCCTTTCTGCCAACACTCTGTGTCACTGATATCGCGGGTAACCAATACCGGAGAGCCTTAGGCGCCCAAACGACCCAAACTATGTGAACACTCTGCAATGGTGGACTAGAGTTGCCGACGGAGAGCGGCCAACTCAGCAGCAGTATCACGGGTAACGAGGCTCGTACAGGAGATAGAGAGAGTGAAATCGAGGCAGCACTGCAAGAGTTAAAAGGCACGTTTACTCAAGGCTTCAGAGCTACTGCAAGGCTCTGCACGGAGAGGAAGGCCCACAGATATACACACAGCTCTGCACAGATAACGAGGCACAGCAATTAATCGAGGGAAGCACCAGGCAAGGCAGTCACACTGACGCGGGCAACAGAGGCTGATAATGTCGCGGCGGCGACAACTGGAACGCAGGTCACTGGAACAAGCTGGAAGTCGATCTTCGGAGCAGGAAGTCAGCCGGGCCGGGTCGGAGCACGTAGGAGGCAATCATACAAGCCGGATCATACACAAGCAGGAACGTCAGTCTAGCCGGGTCAGGATCCAAGGGTGGTACGCAGACGAGCCGGGTCATACACAAGCAGGAACACTGGAGAATGGTCAGGACAAGCCGAATCGGTACACAGGAACTCAGAATACAGGAACACAGCAACAGCACTACTGGCTCAGGAACACCACGAAAGGGCATCTGACAGATGTGATAGCCAGGTATAAAAAGGTCATCAGGAGGCGGGTCAAACCCAGTCAGCAAATCAGTGACAGCACAACTGAGAGTGACAGGAATCACAGGCACTGTGATAGTACCCCCCTCTCAAAGACCCCCTCTCCCTGCCTGAGGTCTGGGTTTCAAAGGATATTTAGAGTGAAAGCTGCGTACTAATCTCGGTGCATGGAGATCCCCTTGATCAACCCAAGAACGTTCTTCAGGGCCATAGCCCTTCCAATGAACCAAATATTGCAGCTTTCCTCTAAATCTCCGGGAATCAATAATACTCTGGACTTCATATTCTTCTTGGCCCTGGACGTCCACCGGCCCAGGAATCACTGGCGTAGTAGTATAACGATTGCACACCAAGGGTTTCAGGAGTGACACATGGAACACATTATGAATGTGCATTGTGGGTGGAAGCTCCAGAGCATAAGAAACCGGATTAATCTTGCGGATAATCTTAAATGGACCAATGAACCGGGGAGCCAGTTTGTTGGACGGCACTTGTAAATTGAGGTTTCTGGATGATAGCCATACCTTGTCCCCAACCTGAAATGAGACCGCTGGAAGGCGTCTGCGATTAGCGTGCCGTTGCTGCCGCCTGAAAGACTGACTGAGGGACCTCTGAACCTGTGCCCAAGTGGAACGAAGTCGTGCCAAATGCTCGTCCAAAGCAGGAATCTGCTGCGCCTGAAAGGAGTCCGGGAGCAGACAAGGCTGGAAATCATAATTCACGAGAAACGGGGAGCTCCCGGACGATGAGTTAACCGCACAGTTTCTGGCAAACTCCGCCTATGGCAACAGGTCAGCCCAATTATCATGATGATCGGTGACAAAGCAGCGCAGGAACTGTTCCAGTCCCTGATTGGCACGCTCAGCGGCCCCATTCATCTGGGGATGGTAGGCGGAGGAAAATGACAATTGGATGCCCATCTGACCACAAAATGCCCTCCAGAACCTAGAAACGAACTGGCTCCCACGGTCGGAGACAATCACTCTGGGTACTCCGTGCAGACGGAACACCTCTCTGGCAAAAACTATAGCCAATTCTTGAGCCGATGGAAGGCCAGTCAGAGGCACAAAATGTGCCATCTTAGAGAATCGACCACCATAAGAATGAACGTGTAACCTCTAGATGCCGGTAGTTCTCCCAAGAAGTCAATGGATATATGAGACCAAGGACGGTCTCCGTTAGGCACCGGTTGCAATAAGCCCACGGGGAGATGCCTAGGGGTCTTGGCACGGGCACAAGTGGTACAAGCTGCCGTAAAAGCGGCGCAGTCGGCTCTCAACGTAGGCCACCAAAATAGCTGCGAGAGGGACCATACTAGTTGGTCCCTACCAATATGCCCAGCCGCTTTAGAGGCGTGATAAGTCTCCAACAGACGGACACGGAATGACTCATCTACGAAACATTTCCCCACTGGGGTTTCAGGAGGTGCCCGTGATTGTGATGCCAGTATCTCCTCCCCCAGTGGCGAGGTTATGGTGGTACGAATAGTAGCCAGGATCTGATCTGGCTGAATGATGGGTACCGGGACTTCCTCCCTCTCAGTGTCAGAAGTGAACTGACGTGACAACGCATCAGCCTTGATATTCTTTGAGCCAGGAAGATAGGATACTAGGAAATTGAACCGGGACAAAAACAGCGCCCACCTGGCCTGTCGAGAAGACAGTCTTTTGGCTTCAGAGAGATAGGTTAAATTCTTATGGTCAGTAAGAATTAGTACTGGAGTCTGAGTGACCTCCAAGAGGTGTCGCCACTCCTTTAGTGCAAGTATGATGGCCAACAGTTCCATGTCGCCAATCTCGTAATGGCTCTGGGCGCTGGACAATTTCTTAGAGAAGAACCCACAAGGCATTAAAGTGCCACCACCCACAGGACGTTGGGAGAGCACCGCCCCAACCCCAACCTCTGAAGCGTCAACCTCCAAAGTAAACGGCAGGGAGGGATTAGGGTGGGACAGTATAGGAGCAGATGCAAAGGCAGATTTCAGGGTAACAAATGCGTCTTCAGCTGCCTCAGACCACTGAGAGGGAGAAGCGCCCTTATGAGTCAAATCTGAAAGTGGTTTTACAATCGTGGAAAAGTTCTTGATGAACTTCCTATAATAGTTCGCAAAACCTAAGAATCGTTGAATGGCCTTTAACCCCTTAGGCCGAGGCCATTGCAGAACCGCTGCCAACTTTTCCTGATCCATGGCAATGCCACTTTTGGATATTATGAACCCCAGGAATGGTACTTGAGATGTATGGAATTCGCACTTTTCTAGTTTACAGAATAACTTGTGCTTACGAAGTCGGAGCAAGACTTCTGAGACATCTTTAATGTGTTGGGCAAGGTTAGCAGAGTGAATCAATATATCATCTAGCTATACTACCACACAGGACTGGAGCAGGTCACGTAAAATATCGTTACTCAATTCCTGAAATACTGCAGGCGCATTGCATAAGCCGAATGGCATCACCAGATATTCATAATGCCCTGTTCTGGTATTAAACGCCGTTTTCCACTCGTCACCCTCTTTAATTCTGACTAGATTATAGGCGGCTCGCAAATCAAGTTTAGTAAAGATCGAAGAACCCTTTAATCTGTCGAATAATTCTGTAATAAGTGGAATGGGATAGGCGTTCTTAGGCATCAGCTTATTCAGCCCACGGTAGTCAATGCAAGGCCTGAGTTCCCCATTTTTCTTTTTAACAAAAAAAAATCCGGCACCAGCCGGAGACGTAGATTTACGAATGATTCCCCTCTCCAGGGCATCTGCGATATACTCCTCCATCGCCTTATTTTCCTCACAAGACAGTGGGTAAGTGCGTCCCCTGGGGGGCACTGCACCTGGAGGCAAATCAATGGCGCAATCGTATGGCCTATGGTCAGGTAATGCGCTAAACACGTCACTGAATTGCCCATATTCTGTTGGCACAGCTGGAGAGGTACACATAATCTTAACAGGAAGAGAGAGACAATTCTTGTTACAGTACTCAGACCAAGAGTTAACTTCACACCTTTGCCAGTCAAATTGGGGATTGTGTGCCTGTAACCATGGGAACCCCAAAATAACTGAATGATGCGGGGAACGAATGATCTGAAATCGTATCTGCTCCCTGTGACAAGCCCCCACAGTCATTGTCACTGGGATTGTCTCGAACGTAATGAAAGCAGGATCCAGGGGTCTGCCATCAATGGCCTCTATTGCCACAGAAGAGTCCTTTTTACATAATGGAATGCCCTGCAAATCAGCAAAGGACTGATCTATGAAGTACCCGGCTGCCCTGGAGTCCACCAATGCTAGAACCTCGATGACCTTATCAGTCCAAGCAAATGCCACCTGGATGGTGGGTTTAGTGGTGCAAGTATCTAGGGACTGTTCAACACCACCTAGGGCCTGTCCCCCAAGGTACCCTAGGTGCGTTCGTTTCCCGGCCTTACAGGACAATTGCATAATAAATGGCCCGGTTTGCCACAATATAGGCATAAGACTTGCCTCCTACGATACAGCTTCTCCTCCTTAGTGAGCCTAGTAAAACCTACTTGCATAGGTTCAGTGCTGTCAGCTGTTCGCTCAGGTAGAACGGGTGGTGTGGGTGGGTTAAGGAAATGGTTCTGGCCATAACTCTTTGCTTTGGTCCTTTTAGCCAAACGTCTCTCCCGGATGCGGGAGTCTATTAACATGACATAGTCAATGTACTCATCCAGCTCGCTGGGTACATCTCGAGCGGCTATCTCGTCCTTAATCTGTTCAGCGAGACCCTGAGTAAAGGCAGCAAGTAAGGCCTCATCGTTCCTGCCTACCTCTGCTGCCAAGGTCCGGAACTCGATAGCATACTCGCCCAAAGTGCGTTCGTCCTGCTGAATCTCCATCAGCCTTTTGGCAGCAGAGGCAGACCTGCCAGGAACCTCAAACACACGTCTGAACTTCATCACGAAATCTCTAAAGTTCAGTGTGCAGGGTCTGGCATTTTCCCATAACGGATTTGACCGTCTGAGGTCATGGCCCTTTCGTACTGTTACGGTTTTTTAGGACTCTCAGACCAGTAAGTGAAAATAAAACACACTTTATTTAACGTGAATAATGCACAAGTTCGCCCTCTAGAGGCGGTAGGTAATACACAGATCAAGTAAACTGAGATATTACAATAGTAATAGCACAATAGACATAAATGCAAGACAGTATGCACTAGGATGATATGAACCCCCAAGGGGTTAATGTCAAAATAACAGTCTGTCTCAGATGTGGAGGTTTGACACGCCCTGGATGTTAAAAAAAGGCTGTGCTGAATAGACAAAGTTCATCAAGTGCTGAAGATCGAGCTGCCTTGCCAAGGTGTTTGGATATTAAGCAGAATAGGAATCAACTTAGCCCCCACGGGCATTGTTACAGGAACTGCTTTGGTTTGTGCAAGTGCAAATAGCCCCCACGGGCGTAACGGAAACCGGCCGGCAATGCAAGAGCTAACAGCCTCCTCAAGTTTAATCGAATGCTGGAATATGAATGCAAGAGCCACTAGCCCCCTCGGGCGTAGTACCGGATAAGCCAACACTGAAGCCTTTCTGCCAACACTCTGTGTCACTGATATCGCGGGTAACCAATACCGGAGAGCCTTAGGCGCCCAAACGACCCAAACTATGTGAACACTCTGCAATGGTGGACTAGAGTTGCCGACGGAGAGCGGCCAACTCAGCAGCAGTATCACGGGTAACGAGGCTCGTACAGGAGATAGAGAGAGTGAAATCGAGGCAGCACTGCAAGAGTTAAAAGGCACGTTTACTCGAGGCTTCAGCGCTACTGCAAGGCTGTGCATGGAGAGGAAGGCCCACAGATATACACACAGCTCTGCACAGATAACGAGGCACAGCACTTAATCGAGGGAAGCACCAGGCAAGGCAGTCACACTGACACGGGCAACAGAGACTGATAATGTCGCGGCGGCGACAGCTGGAATGCAGGTCACTGGAACAAGCTGGAAGTTGATCTTCAGAGCAGGAAGTCAGCCGGGCCGGGTCGGAGCACGTAGGAGGCAGTCATACAAGCCGGGTCATACACAAGCAGGAACGTCAGTCTAGCCGGGTCAGGATCCAAGGGTGGTACGCAGACGAGCCGGGTCATACACAAGCAGGAACACTGGAGAATGGTCAGGACAAGCCGAATCAGTACACAGGAACTCAGAATACAGGAACACAGCAACAGCACTACTGGCTCAGGAACACCACGAAAGGGCATCTGACAGATGTGATAGCCAGGTAGAAAAAGGTCATCAGGAGGCGGGTCAAACCCAGTCAGCAAATCAGTGACAACACAACTGAGAGTGACAGGAATCACAGGCACTGTGATAATCCCATAACATTTCTGTATCTCTCCATTCCACTCGATTAGGCCTCTGGCACTATGACATTTTCGTCACCTCTCCTTCTACCCTCTCAACTCCTTCTTCTTCTTTCCCTTTCCTTCCTATCCTTTTTTTTTTCTCCTCGCTGACCTGCTTTGCTCACCTCGGGACAGGCCTCCTTTCACAATACTGACCCCTATTGATGGCTCAACTTAATATATTATCCGTCAATGCCAAGGTCTCAACTGTCCTGGCAAGCGATCACTTGTGTGAGACTTAGATAGGCAATAATTGCATATAGCATTTATCCAAGAGACACATTTTCACTCAGCATCACCTCCTAAATTTTCTAACCATAAATACCCTTATGGTTGCTTTTCTTATAGTCCTGAAAAAAGTAAGGGAGTTGCTACACTACAAAGGCAACAAATGTGGCAAGAAACTTGCTAATTATATCAAAATAGGTAAATGAAAAACTGGTATTGCCCACATTAAAGGTGCATCAGGTAGACTTACAAAAACATACCATTAATCGCGGACTCTTTCAGGTCCTTCTATCACTCTTTATACAATTTGAAGTCTAACCCCTCCCAACCTTGTCCGGACTATCTTCGTAAAATCAGGAATGTTTTGCAAAAAGCCAATTGTTCCAAGCTCAAACAAGAGATTTGTAACTCTTTAGTAAAGGATATCACAGCACTTGAAATAGAGAATACCATTAAAGGAATACCCTTAGGCAGAAGCCCGGGACCAGATAGTCTCACTCTTGTATATTACAGAACATTCCTGACCCACATCTCTCAATTTTTGTCTAAAACATTTAATGCTATACTAAATGGTCAGAACTTCCCTACTCAGTCACTGCTAGCACACATAGTTGTCTTACCTAAACCAGCAACAGACCCAACTCTGTGTAGTAGCTATCTTGAACTTGGACGTTTAACGTCTTTGCCAAAATTCTAGCTTCCAGACTGCGACCTTTCCTTCCGGACCTTATTCATCCTGACCAAAATGGTTTTGTCCCACATAGAGAAACTCGCCACAATACAGCACTAACGATCTCATTCCTTCATCATGTTTCCCACACTAATGTCCCAACTGTCTTCGTGTCAACTGACTCGGAGTAGTCTTTTGACAGAGTTGATTGGTCCTACTTATTTGAAACACTCCGTCATGTTGCTCTAGGCTCCTACATGCTCCATGGAATCTTAAGCCTATACACGTCCCCCTTCGCATCGGTCTTAGTCAATGGTTCACTGTCCTCTCCTCCGATAACAAATGGCACCAGGCAAGTTTGTCTAATTTCCCCCTTGCTCTTCATTCTTGCATTAGAACCACTTCTTCAGACAGTTAGGAATGACCCATCAATCACTGGGATCAAACTGGGCACTCAATACTATAAACTATCAGCGTTTGCAGATGATGTGCTATTTTATTTGACCTCCCCTGAAATATCAATTCCACATTTGATTAGAATTCTTTAGGATTACTCCTCCTTTTCACAGGCACATATTAATTATGATAAACAAGAAATTTTATACATAAATCTGACCCAGAAACATGCCTCTATACTGAAAATTTTTTATGCATTCAGTTGGGCTGAACAATCTGTCAAACACTTGGGCATCATACTTGCTATGGATTTCTCACTTTTGCTAACTGTTAACTTTTACCCTCTTGTCTCATCGATCAAGACTGACATGCTTAAATGGAATCAGCTACAGATTTCGTGGCTGGTCAGAATAAATGTCATAAAAATTATGATCCTTCCTAAAATCTTATATTTATTTAACTCTCTTCCCATTAACATTCCACAGAAGTACTTGGATTCCATCACTTCTCTTATTTCTGATTTTATGTGGAAGAACAAAAGACCCAGGATCCTAAGAGAGATTTTAACAAAACCTGTCAAAATAAGGGGAACTAACCCTCACTAACATCTACAGATATTATTATGCTGCAGTGTTGTACACATCTTTGACTTTCTTAACACTCTGCCTATATATTGGACTACCACCCTGTTCTTAATTCTGAAACCTTATACGATGGATCAAGTTCTTTGGTCCTCTGAATATTCCTTCCCTACACAGATAACGTCTCTTCCTATACTTTGCCATATTTTACACTCATGGAAATTTCTTAATGATTCTTTTCACTTATCCCCATATCCTTCACCCCTTAAGTCGCTCATAGGGAACCCCGACTTACCTTCTGGGCTAAAGGACTCAAAAGTTCAGAGGCTGGCAAACAAGAAATGTGCCATAATACATTTCATTGCCAGGACTGCAGGGAGGTTAGAGTCTATTACGGAACAACCTGTAATAAGCGAAATTAATTTGAATTGGATGATACAATCCAACATTGGATTAATTCTGAAGAATCTTTAGGTTCTCTAACTAGACCTCTGACTACATTTGAAAAACATATTCACTGCAGGCCTCTAAATTTCCGACCCCCCTCCTTCAGACATAAGCTGCTCAGTACTTCCTTTCCCTTAAAGAAACCATATTTTGTATTCGGAAAAGGAATTTCAGTTTACCTTAGAGGCTACTACTTGGTCTAGTATTTTTAATTTAAACTTTAAAAAGGCCTCTGACATTGCCACTAGGGAATTAAATTATAAGATTCAGTCACGGGACTCTTAGGTAAATAAAGCACACGACACAGGTACAGATAAATTTAACCAGTTTATTAAAATAATAAGCAAGAGCAAGCACTTCCACAGCCAAGACAGCAAAAGGCATGAGGACAGTGCCTAGTCCACTACCCAGGAACTGACAATGAGCTGTACCCGCTCCGCTAGGAGAACTTGAATATAGAACCAGACGTGGTTCTAACCAGCAGAGCAAGCAGAAACCTGGAATACCAGAAGTCCAGTCCGAGAGAGTGTAACTGGTGGATCCCTGAAGAGGGACAGTCTCAGACTTGAAGCCTCAGGTGGCTAGCAACAATACCAGGGAGGTAAATGTCACGTAGACAGAGAGTAATGATAAGCCTAGCGAGAATAACAACTCCCAGTAGTACATAGTATACACAGAGCGGAGGCCACAGTGTGAAGGGTAACACCCAACAATACCAGTCAGGGAATTGCTGGAAAAACACAGTGCGGAGGCAACAGAATGAAAGGCAACCTGCAGCACTACCAGCGAGGTAACTGTTGCAATGGGTCGATAGAGCGAGCCCTCTGAGGCCGACTGTGATAAGTGGTAGTCAGACAGGAGAGGGAGTAGGCATGGAGCGTAAGTCAGACAAACCACAGTCACGAGCCAAATCGGGTAGTCAGCCACAGCCAATGTCAGATCGGAGCGAATAGTCAGACAAGCCAGGGTCATACGCAGATTGGATAGTCAGACAGAGCCACTGGTCAAAACTGGAGTGGATAGTCAGACAAAGCCAGGGATCAAGCCAGAGAATTCACAGAATCCAAAGCCGCTAGGATCAAAAGAGAGCAACACTGGAATAACGCATGGAAACACCACAAAAGGGCAACTATGATCAGTTCGCAAGTGGACTATAAGGCTGTCGCCGGAAGACGGGACTCCAATCGGCCAATCGTGCTTTATGCTACAAAATAGCAAGCGTGCCTGCAGAATAGAGGCAAGCATGGAGGTGGCCATGTCCTACCCGCAGCACAGACCACGAACCACCGGACAGAATTACAGTCAAGCAGAATCACAGGTACCGTGATAGATTCTAATGGGTTGGTATATGACCCCAGTTAAACGTGCACGATTCTACCCAGCATCTTCTCCTGTCTGTTGGAGGTGTTCCCTACACAAAGGATCTTTGTCACAAATATGGTGGTTGTGTCCTACCCTCCAACCATATTGCGATTCAATTATCCTACACATTAACCGCCTTCTAACACTTACCTTACCACTTAACCCTATTGTTTGTCTTTTTTCTTATACTGAACACCTCCCCACCCCGTCTCCATCAAACACAAGGACCTCTTATACATATTGCTTAATGTGACTAGAGCCCTCATTCCTCTTCACTGGAAGTCCCCTGTAATACCTTCCACTAAGGACTGGCTGACCAAAATCAGAACAGTACTTCATTTTGAGCGTACACGGGCAGTATTAAAAAGTACCTTGCAAAAACATGACCTCCTCTGGTCCTCAGTGGACTTCTCCCTCATTACATAAAGATCTTGGATGCTGCATGATCCAATTCCTTGACAATGACACCCATCTGTACTATATGCCATTAAGTATACATTCTCAATCATGGAGGGTTTCTATCGAGGGGGGTTGAGCGGTCCGGCGAGGTCTTTATTTTATTTTCTTTATTTACCCCTTTTTTCTCTTCATCTCTCATACCCCACTGGCTCCCCGACCTACCCCAACTTACCATCATCTCTAGATCACCCACCAAGTTCTTCTCCAGGGCACATCCCAAATTTAGATTTCACTCCCTTACGCCACTTGAGATGTATATTTCACTGTTTCATGTTATGCTCATTGAATAAGTCTGTGTACTACTTATGCCTCTATTTTTCATTGTTTCCATTCAAGTTCTTATGTATATTTTACTTCTTGTTGAATGTTATGACATTCTCAATACTCACTTCTCGTATTGTAAAATTCCTTTTTTTCTCTCAATAATGCTTTTAAAACAAACAAACAAACAAAAAAAAAAAAAAAAGAAAGATTTTCCAACTTTCACCGTTTTGGTAAATTTTGGCCTACAAGGAGAGATGGTGGATCCACAGTCCTCGTGGATCCTCCACTCACTGCAGGCCTACAAAGGTTCATATCAGGTAAGTCTTTCTTTACACCTTTTTAAATAGCTATATGGTTTTTTGTCTTTGCAGATGCTGGTACCCTCAATCATTATATCTTAATTACAGGGTCCCTCCTATGCATTTATTTACAACATCTCCTCAGGGATTGTTTTTAATCTAGATAGGGCTTTACATGTGCATTATATTAGGACTTGCCAGATATTGGGGTACATTGATTGGGTTGGCAAGCTTAAACATTTTTGGCCAAATTATGGAACAAAATCCTCATATTTATTAATGCAGCGGTATTATGAATGTTCAACACAGGGCACACATTTGCATGATTTGTATGGAAGAGTTCAGGTCTGCTTTTTGTCTTGTGTTTGCCCGATATTTTTTCTGGTGCCATTGGTTTTACTATTAATTACAGTAGAGGAACTCTATTCAGTTTCCGAATCCTCTAGAACAAGAACTTGTGACGAGAGGATGTACTAAATTACTCTTTCATGAACAGGATCTCACTGTTATCCCTTGTGTCTTATGTTAGTTTCATTGCTGCTACTCACCCAATTTATTGTGATCATTCACTTGTACCCATATATGATGTAATCTATACCTGATACATTCATATTCTATATGGGACTGTGGGGTGTTTTGGTTTTATTTATCTTCAACTCTATTTCTTTTTAATTTGCTTCTTTTAGTTAAAGGTCTTATTTAACTATACTAATAAAAGTTACATTTTAAATAACCCCATTTGGGTCCACCAAAGGTACATTTCTGCTGATCTATGAAGGGTGGGTCTGGTGCTAAAGGTTCTGCTTCCCTCTCATTTTGTATTTTATCTATTCATATTACGAATAAGCACATTCACTTTAGTGTTATTCAACACTTTCATTTCTACCTCTAGAGTGGTGCATCAATTCATAGTATAAAAAATTTACATTTTGAAGATTCTTGAGCTTTTTAAATGCAAAGGAAATGCTCAGACTAGATAAGCCAGTTGGTTTTATCCATCATGAAATTCAATGTTTCTATGAGATTTCTAATCCAACAATAGCTGGGAAGCTGCAGTTTAGACATATACATATACACTAAACTGCAATCTTTATTTCATTTGTTGGGTTGCTCTCTGATAGTTAAAGTGGGGATCTGGCATATCTATGATCCCCATCTCTCTTTGCCTTTTGACATATGTTTGATAGCACATATCAAACTGTAAATGTAGTGTCATGTGCAGGTCTAAGGAAAACCAATTGCACCACAGGGTACATCTAAAAATTCCAAATATACCCCCTGATATGAATGGGTCTTTAACTTCCTTGAATGCTAGAGAGGTCTGCAGTGGATTGCTCCAGTGTTTCCATTTAGCAGAATACTAATTCCATAATGTATTTACTCTGTTAGAAAATAACTAGTAAAGAATTGTTGAATACGGGGTTTTAATTTTAAAAAATATTTTTGGCTGAGTAATAGTAAAATTATATTTGTGTTGTGGACACAAAAGAAGTTAATCAAGAACATTGGAAATATACCAAAAATACACAAATATAGCACAACATATATTTCAGTTGCTAAGCAACTGGAAATTAACTTTTCTATTTGTTTTTCAAGTATGCAAAGAAAACATAATTTATTATTTTTCACTCATTGCCAAACTACAAGTGATATTATTTTACCTACAAATAAAGGTTTGATTCCATTACCTTGAAAAAAGTCACAATTATTTTAGTACATACAAATGCAAAGGCAGGTTTGCAGTTCTATTATAGTGTAAATTACAGATTTTGAACAATTGGAAAAAGTTTTAGCGACTGATTTAAAGGGATAGTATTGCATATTATGGAAACATATTTTTCAAGGATTATCCTGCTGAGTAAATCAAAAGTACTCCCACTGTTGAGAGGTGTTTAACCCTTTGAGTTTCAGAGGTTTTGTGGAATTGTATCCTCTGAGGCACATTTTGTAGTACAGATGTTTAGGTATGATTCCCAGAGGCTTCTAGTTATATATGGAAGACAATGTGTTGTTTTTTTCAGAACAAATTCAGCTTTTTTGCTGTTTTGCTAATATACATCATATATCAAAAACATTTACCTTGATTGTAAACATTTCAATTATGTTTAAAAGCACTGAAATCACTGAGTGCAAAAATACCAAATATGTATAATTTTACATACAAGAAGGGCCTGCACAGACCCCAATTAACAGGAGCGTAAAATGCTTTTTTCAACGTTATGAACTCAAAATGCACATTTCATTGGTTACTTGGTAAAACTATCCTAAACCAGCCCAATACCTATATAAAAGTATTATTTCTGGAATGTATACCACCATATGAATCACAAAATAGCTGAAGTTTCTTCTTACATGAAATGATAAAGCAAGAACATTTAGTGAAACACTGGTTTTCAGGAAGCTTTCAGAAATGTACACTAGTCACAAATTACTGAACAAAATCTCAAGCAAGCTTAGATTAACAAACCAAAAAAGTATGAAATATAAATGTCACATATATCCAGTGTACACCGGTATCCAGTATGTATAAGTGTACAGTATTAATGTATGTCTTTCAGCTGGGTACCAAATCAGTGACAATATATAGCATGATTTCGACTGACATATTCAAGCAGGTGCACCATAAAATCAAAATAACCCTGTAAAAGCATACATTTCCTAATTAAAAAAAAAAAAAAAAAAAAGAAGAGATATCCAGCTGCATCAAATGAGGGGTTACTTGTGTTTCTTACTGTGTTTCCCTTAGCCTGATGTTGGCAAATGTTTCCTGGAGATGGCACCAAAGGAAACAATAGGCATTATTTAAGACTTCAACTCTAATATGCAATTTTGGGCACCAATTCTGAAAAAATATTTTATACAACTGGAGAAAGTACAGAGAAGAGCAACAAGATTAAGTAAATGGAGGATGTATGAGCAATGGCTAGACAAACTTGGTTTATTTACTCTACAGAAAAGATGACTAAGAGGAGATCTTGTTAAATTGTATAAGAATATGCAAGGTCAATACAAGGATCTCTCTGATGAGCTTTTCATTCGAAGGCCTGATCAAATAACTAGGGTTCACCCCTGAAGATTAGAGGAAATGTTTAAATTTCAGTAGTGGAAGTTTTTTTTTTGTTTTGTTTGCAGTAAGGTATGTTAAATTGTGGAATTCTTTGCCCAAGGTAGGAGTAATGGCAGATACAATGGATACATTTAATAGAATATTAGATGCATTTTTTGAATAGGGAACATACAGGGTTATACTGTGCATTAATAGATTAAACAGAAAGTTACAGAAAATAGATTATTACTCATTCTAATTTTTCTGGGTAATGAGGCAAAGGTTGGACAGGATGTCTTTTTTCAACCTAATTTACTATGTCGCTATGGCACTACGTATTCATTAGCTACTGATCTTCTAAGAACAATGGCACTCCATTTATATGGTCTGAACTACCCTAGGGTGTGCTAGAAGTACAAAACCACACAGTTTGCAATCTTTCATTTTTCTTAAAAGTTTTCACGTGTGACTTGTCTGTACTACTATCGTGGTTCTAACTACTGAACTAAAGTAGAGGTAGACAAACAATTCCATTTTGAAAAGAAGACAGAACACCACATAAAATGAGGGTTGACTTCCTTTCTACCCCTAGTCTGATTTGCACAAATGTTTCAAGACATTGCAACAAAGAATAGATATGGTCCTTTGTAATGAAACCTCTCCTGAATAGGGATGGGCGAATATTTTTGCCTCAAACTGAAAGCATAGAATAATGGCACTTTCCACTTGGTGAAAAATTTCCTGCAAAAAGTTCAGTTTTTCTGCTTTTTTCATCATACAGCTTCATCAGTTGTGTTGTGTACTGTACAGTTAAAGAACACAGTGTAGTTGCGTAATGTCCAGAAAATGCACAAGGGGAAGGGGAGGGGTGGAGCAGTGCAGGGAAGTGAGAGTAAAGTAGTAGTTCAAAAACTGACTGCAGCAATGGTTGCTGCAGCATGTGCAATCAATGATGATGATCCTTCATCTCCAAGGGAGGCTGCAGCTTGTCAAGGTCCCAGCAAAACTAGTTCCAGCACCACCAGAAATAAAGAACAATACCAGAAGAACACTGAAGATTACAATAAGTCGCATTCAAGTGTTGATGATGCTGGCAGTAGCATAATAGAGGAAGGTGTAGCAGCTGAAGCGCCTGCTGCATCAGATAGTGAGACAAACAAGCACCAAAACACCCATCCTCAAAGTAGTAGGGAACTTTGTTATAGTAAAAGTAAAAATAAATTGTCTGAGACCTCCAAAAGCTTAGAGGAATATAAGGGTAGTAATGGGCAAGAACTGTCAGGGATGCTGCTGCTGCTGAGGATGACCTAATGATGACTGATGATGATGCAGATCTAGAATATATACTTCCAGCATCCTTCTCTTGTTCAGATACAGATGAAGTTGAGAGTGAGGATGGTGACAGGGCTATAAGGTTAGCAGAAAGTCAAAGGTTGTATCTTCCACCACTTTTATGGAGCACTGTGCCTGTCTATAAAGTGTTTGAGAAAGCCATTGGAAAATCTGACCCTGGACAAGCACAGATGAGAAAAAGCACACAGTTACCAGTCATCATCGGCATCATCGCCTCTTCAAAGTCCAAGTCCCACTCAGCCACACACACCTCTTTTGAGTACCCAGCAACAGCAACACAGGTTATCATCCACAGTGTTAGATATGACGAGTACCTCTGGTGCTGCTGCTGTAAGTACTGCACCTTTGATACCTAGCAGTAGTGGCAGTAGAATTACATCAACATCTAGCTCCAGTAGTAGTAGTAGCAGAAACCACACATGACAGACAAAGCCAGGACAAATATTAACAGCAGCACAGATGAGGAGGTGGAGGACAGATGGGACCACTGTTATGACCGATAAGTAATGTGTGTCAATAATCTGAGAAGGAGGATAGAGTATATATATACACAAGGATAGAGTGTGTATATATATATATATATATATATATATATATATATATATATATACAAATCACACCATGCCAGTCCCCCCACCACCACCACTAAAATATATATCTGCCACATTGTAGGTTGTACTTTATTTATTTTTTTTTTATTACTTGATATCGTAAATATGTGTCAGTGTCACTTAAGCAAGAAAGTCTTGTGGGCAAAAGACAAATGCATTCTGCATGCTAACACGTTTTTCAAGTCATATTTTGCTGTATGACTTACAACTTTGACTTTCAGCCACTTATTTCTAAACTTCAGCCCTCAGAAGTAATATTACAGTGGGAAATGTAGTATTTATAGGAAATATAGGCAAAAAATGTGTTAAAATAGGCAAAAAATGTGTTATCTGCTCCGGCTACGACCACTGGCGACATTTGACTACATGGTCCGGTTCTGACCATTGGCTGCCTCTTGGGTTACTCTCTCCATTGTTGCATTCCGTGCCTCGGTTTGGTTTCCGTGTTACCTGTGCGTGCTGCCTTATCGAGCCTCAGTTACTACCAGAATTGTATACCCTGTCCGGGTATTGGTGTGCTCTTTTCATTTCTTGTCAATTGTGTGTGTGTGGGAGTTCACTGCACTGCCCTCACATCTACAGTGTAAATCCAAGGGCCATTCTGTTACGATTCACCTGCCTGGTGAAGGGTGAGAAAAGTGAGTCCAATGTTCCTCCCTGGTCTCGTGAAGGTGTACTATCCAGACATAAGCGTTGTACGCTCACACTATTATTCCATCTACATGCGTGTGAGTCCCTGGGCCTTTCCATTTTCGCTCATCTACCTAGTGAAGGGTGAGGATAGTGAGTTCACTAGTCCTCCCTGGTCTTCTGAAGGTGTGCCATTCATTCCGTGTATGCGGTGTACCCGCACTATCCTTGCATATACCTGGTAGTCCAAGGGCCATTCCATTCTACTCACCTGCCTGGTGAAGGGTGAGGAAAGTGAGTTCACTGTTCTTCCCTGGTCTTGTGAAGGTGTTACCCTCTACTGCTACTTTGTGTCATTACCTAATTACCGTTGTCATTTGTTGCCAACAGTCTGTTTCATTACTACCTGTCTTATTGTACTTAATAAAGTTTTATTTAAGTTCATCTGTACTTGTCAGTGTGTTCATTTCATGGTCACTCCGTGACAAAAAGTAGGCATTTTTAAATAGTTTGGCTAGGGATTTGAACAAGGGTTTACCTCTGGCTTTAAACGTGTCAATAGTTAAAGAACAAGCCCTGAGGAGGCCAATGGCCATTGTCAAATGCCCTGATGTAGATGTGGACTTTGGAACTGCTCTTCTAGCTGCTGCTGCTGAATTGTTTAATCAGCAGGATGATTAGGCAGCTCAAAGGGAATGGGGTCAACAACAACATGGGTGATGAAGGATCCACTTGACACTACTAGCTCCAGTGATGCACCTGAGGCAGTGGCAGCATCATAACTAGCCCCTACCACTTCAGGTATATGTGGAGAAAAGAAGAAGTTGGCAAATTATGCTTTTCCACCTGACCCTGCTCCAAAATCATGGGTGCGTTGAGAATATAAATCTTTCCCTTGAGAGCAGGAACTGTGCCTCTCACATCCAGAGCCGGATTACAGGCAAGGCGCACAAGACACCTGCCTAGGGCCCGGTCCAATAAGGGGGCCCAGACGAAATCTCATTCCTGCAGTGCTTGCTAGGATGCTTCGCATTGCCACCGCATTGCTGCTGCACTCAACGAGTCCTCCAGGAGCACGTGGGACGCCGTTCCCACTAACAGGACTCCTCCGCTGGGTACCACGACACAGTCAGGTCTGTGTAGCTACTATGCTTCCTCGTCACCATCAGCTCTTTAGTAATGCAGCGCGCGCTGGTAGATAACATCATCTGTCAGCGTGCTCTGCATTACTGAAGAGAAGACTGTGCGGGAGCTCCAGCAGCTATAGGTCTTTGATGGGGGGCAAGTTGGAGTTGATGGGGGAGCAAGTTGGAGCTGATAGGTGGCAAGTTGGAGTTGACTGGGGGCAAGTTGGAGCTGATGGGGCCAAGTTGGAGCTGATAGGGGCAAGTTGGAAATGGTGGGGCAAAGTGGAGCTGGTGGGGGCAAGTTGGAGCTGGTGGGGGCAAGCTGGAGCTGATGGGGCAAGTTGGAGCTGGTGGGGGCAAAGTAGAGCTGGTGGGAGCAAGTTGGAGCTGATGAGAGCCAAAGTGGAGCTGATGGGGGGCAAGTTGGAGCTGATGGGGGGCATGTTGGAGCTGGTGGGGGCAAGTTTGAACTGGTGGGGGCAAAGTGGAGCTGGTGGGGGAAAGCTGGAGCTGATGGGGGCAAGTTAGAGCTGGTGGGGG
Source organism: Rhinophrynus dorsalis (assembly GCA_037306005.1). Classification (NCBI taxonomy): domain Eukaryota; kingdom Metazoa; phylum Chordata; class Amphibia; order Anura; family Rhinophrynidae; genus Rhinophrynus; species Rhinophrynus dorsalis. The sequence continues at coordinate 92,507,148 of CM074723.1, read as the reverse complement.
CAAGTTAGAGCTGGTAGGGGCAAGTTGAAGCTGATGGGAGCCAAAATGGAGCTGATGGGGGGCAAGTTGGAGCTGATGGGGGGCATGTTGGAGCTGATGGGGGGCATGTTGGAGCAAGTTGGAGCTGATGGGGGAAATGTGAGGGCAATGTGGAGATGATGGGGCAAGCTGGAGCAGATGGGGAAATGTGAGGGCAATATGGAGATGATGGGGGCAATATGGAGATGATGGGGAGCAATGTGGAGATGATGGAGGCAATATGAAGCTGGTGCATCTCTTACAGGCATCTCCAGACCAGGGGAAGACTGGCCCAGGGGGTAGAGAGAGAAAAAAAATAAATTAAGTAACGTAAACTGTGTTTCCTCTCTAACCCTGACTACCTACATAGTGTTTAGTTTACACTACAGTTTTATGGGCACAGGCACTCAAAAGGTTATCCAGTCATTGGATAATCCTTTGAGTGTCAGTGCCCACAAAACTGTAGTATAACCCTTTGAGTGCCTGTGCCCACAAAATTGTACAGTAAACTAAACAATGTGTAGGGAGCCAAAGTTAGAGAGGTATGGGGGGGGGCTTTTATATGGGGGGAGGGGGCCCCAAATTGATACCTTGCCTAGGGCCCCCGTGGAGTGTTAATCTGGCTGTGCTCACATAAGCAACTGCAGTGTGCACAGGGCAAATAAGGGAAGGACTGGGAACAATGGATACATCTGCACTCACATGAAACACATGACACAACTCTATCCAAATAACATGACACTTAGGGTTTCCAATGTGAAATACCCCCCCCACCAGAAACCAATTACTGCTGCTGTCACTGTGCCCCTTTGTCACGGGAGACTTGCAAATCATGACTCAGCCAGGTACATAAAATAAATTCCACTTTATTAGAATAAATCACAAGAATAGTTGAATGTAGACACTTCCCCAACCTCCCCGGGGTTAGGCGTGGGGACAGTGCGCAGTTCACTACCAGGAGCTGACACTGAACCTTAACCAGACTGATGAATAAGCTTGGAGCGAACCAGTAGAGAGAGCAGAACCACAGAGGTAGCAATAGAGGTAAGTGTTCTATAAGCTGAGTGGAAGCTAGAGGCCCACAAGCTAGAATGCTAAGGACAACCGCACTACCCTAGGACACTAGGGTCACTGAAACTACTACGCACCCTAGAACTCTAGGGGCACAACAATCCCTGGTAAGACTAGGCGCTAATGCACTACGGACAGGACTTACCTGACCAAGGACTGAGACTGAGAGCCTGCAAGGAGGGTGCCAGGTCTCAGGGAGCTAGAGAGAGAGACAAACCAGCCAATGGTCAAATGATTCAGGTAGTCAGTCAAGCCAAAGTGCTTAGCACAGAGCGGGTAGTCAGCCAGGCCAAAGGTCATACACGGAGCGGGTAGTCAGATCAAGCCAAAGTCGGCATGGAGCGGTCAGTCAGCAGGCAAAAGGCTCAGGCACAAATCGGTAGTCAGATGGAGCCAGTATCATACATGTAACAGATTCAGCAGCCAGGAACGGATCACAACAGGCGACTCAGAAAGCGCTCAGGTATACCATGAAAGGGCACTGAGGCAATGATAGCACACAGCATATAAGGCTTCTCTAGGAGGCGAAGTCCAAATAGGTCAATCAAGGTGGAACTATAAAAATAGCGAGCTCTCAGAATGACGTGCGAGTAACCAGGAAGTAGTCACCCGCTATGCTGCCACCAAGCAATCACAAGGAAGCGAACAAGCCAGAATAAGTGCCAGAATCACGGGCACAGCGATACCCTTGTCCCCAACTCACTAAGAACACAAGACAACTTGCAGACAGTTTAATATTAATGAAGAACCCTCCCTGACACCAGCTTAGCATATGCTGTGGGATGGAATCTCCTAATATGTCTCTTGATGCCCTGCTTGCGATTCTCCTCCAAACCTTTATGGTTTGAGAGATATTCACAAGCAAAGTTTCCCCTCCTACCCCTTTTACCTAGTATAGGCCATCTCTTCTCAGATGTGGAATCCAGTCCATAGACCAGACAGATAACAGAAGGGGACACTCTTCTTCCTATGAGAACAATGAAAGCCCTGCCCCCCTTGACAAGTTTTTCAGGTTTTTCCCTTTTCTTAATTGAAGATTGTCCCTCTCTGCAGTCTACCTGGGCACCTCCCTTCTGATCTGGCTGAACAGTGTTACACTAGGTAAAAGGGGCGGGAGGGGGATACTTTGTCATTGAATTACTCTTGAACTACAACTCTGACAGAATTGAAATAACACTCTCCAAAGTCCAAATACTATGATGATTAATTAGAGCTGCTTTTATTGCGAAACATTACTATACCTTTAAACACTTACCTGGAGTACATCAGCCACATAATATGTGATTCTCACATCACCATGTCACTCACTGTCCACAGGGGATGCTGGCTATGTGTGCAAGTTGTGAGTGCTCACACCAATAGCCAATCCCCACACACCTGTGCAGGAGCATTGTAATAAGGCACGCATCAGGACCAGGAATGTCATAGAGCACACCTTTGGCCTGCTCAAAGCCAGGTTCCATTACCTGGATCACTCAGGGGGCGCTCTATAATATGTATCTGGTAAAGCATGTAACATCATCCTGGTGTATGCCCTACTCCACAATATTGCTGTAGACACATGTCTAGTCAAGGATGTGGAGCCACAACAGCCCATGTAGGTCCCTGTTACCATTGATGAAGATGAAGATATGTTGAGTGGGATGCAGATGTGAACCAGGCTCATCAGGGGCTACTTCACCTGTGTGTAAAAAGCATTGGTAAAAGGGACAGGAGGGGGATACTTTATCATTCAATTACTCTTGAACTACAACTCTGACAGTATTGAAATAATACTCTCTATGGTCCAAATACTATGAAGATTAACTGGAGCTGCTTTTATTAAGAAACATTACTATTCCTTTAATAAACAATAAGTAAGCAAAATAAACTCCAATTATAGATTAAAAATTCTATAAAATGTACTTACATTGTCAAATTATTGGCTTTGTCAGTTGTTATTTCTTCAGGTAAATTACCATATAATCACTAGTCTCATACATATATTTACATCATTAACATGTCTATTTTCAAATTATATATCCTATTACACTGTATTTTTCACTGTATTTGAATATTTTCACCTAATTACACTATAATCAAGTACGACGCATCAGTTAAAAATAGACAAAGCTAGTAATCAAATGTAATTTCACCATTTAGTTTTCATTGCAAATGAGGTGATTAGCAAATACGGAGTTTCTCAAAGTTGTCATCCACTGGGACTGTGTTCCAGACTGTATGGTATGTAAATGTTTCTTTATAAAATAAATGTTAGTGCTGCAAATCTCGGTTAGCTGATTTTTAAGACTAGACTTCTGGCTCCTTGAGGTAAATCTGAACGTTCTTAACACTTAACATTAATTTCAACCTAATATCTAGGGCTGAACACAATTATGTATTAGTATTCACAGACCACAAATACATTGTGCAAACCATATATTTGATTTCCTCTTTATTGTTTTAAACAATATGATTGTAGGAATAAAGCAATCATGTGATACCTGAAAAAAAGTTTACTTTCCCACATTGTAATTCTAAATAGCTTCCCATTTGAGTCACCACTTGTTTAAGCTAGGATACCTGCTTCAGAAGGTTGCTACAAATTATTGACTGAGGCTGGAGTGCAGGAGGGGTCTTGTCTTTTCTCTCTTTAGCCTCAATTCAGTTGGCCCAGCAGGCCAAAAAAGCATGCCAACTTTATATTTTCAAGCACAGTAAGCCATATAAGTGATAGTAATGTTTCAAAATAAAAACAGCTTCAACTAATCTTCATAGTATTTGGGTCATGGCAAGTGTTATTTCATTACTGTCAGAGTTGTAGTTCAAGAGTAATTGAATGATAAAGTATCCCCCTCCCGCCCCTTTTACCTAGTGTAAGCCACCTCCCCTCAGATGTGGAACCTGGTCTTAACACCAGGCAGTTCACAGCAAGGGCCAGTCTTCTTACTGTGAGAACAATGAAAACCCTTCCCCCCTTGACAGGTTTTTCAGGTGTTTCCCTTATGCTAATTGAAGATTGTCCCTCTCTGCGATCCACCTGGACACCACCTTTCTGTTCTGAGGTGAGCAGTGTTACATCAGTAAAAGGGGCAGGAGAGGGATACTTTATCATTCAATTACTCTTGAACTACAACTCTGACAGTACTGAAATAACACTGTCCATGGCCCAAATACTATGAAGATTAATTGGAGCTGCTTTTATTGTGAAACATTAATATCCCTTTAAATTACTTGTTCTATGAAATAAAGACTGCACGTCGGGTACGAAATATAGCACCCATTGGAACCCATTAAAACAAGTCAAATATTCCCATTCAATTCCATGCATTAGTCAGAAACATGCATTAAGGATCCACTTTAATGGTTGAAAATCTGTATCCAGTTTTTTAGGAGCAGAGTCTCCTAATGAATGTTTTAACCTGCCAATACAGGAATTGAAGGGGCAAAAAACCTGCAAGAAAACCTAACCTAAGTTACCAATGGATATATTAATATGGTGCCCTAAGCCAGTTTTAAAAAAGTATAAGGCATTATTTTTGTTAATAAAAGGCGTTGCAAGGGTTAAACTCTGTCTGCTGTTGCTGTCTCTGCTGGTGGCGGCAGGAATTCATAGTGTAACAGCCCTCCTTCCATGTCTTTTGGGCTGTTGCCCAAAATGAGGGCATTTCAAACAGAGACTAGCTTTTTGTACTGCCAGTTTAAAAATGGATTCCCTACTACAATTTGCTGGGATGTTGCTTACGCATCTCTCAGCCAAACAGCTTCTAGCTTGTTTCATCATCCCTCCCTGCTAGAAGATTATTGGCTAGGAGGTGCGTAAACACACTTCGCAGCCAATTGCACGCTGGAATCCATTTAAAAAAACAAAGCCAGTCTCTGTGATGGGCAAAGGGCTGAAAAGTGTGTATGGCAAGAAAATCCACCTGAAAACATATATGTGGACAAGTGGGCAGAGTACAGACTATATGACTGTGACTGCTCACTGGGTTTCTCTCCCCCCAACACCAACAGTGGACAACATTAGCTTACAACCTCAGGTGACAGCCAGTAATTATGCTTCTGGATCTGGCAGTGTGATTAAAAGATGGCAACAGCAGCAGGATAGCCCATACCTTCATCATGCCACATTGTGCATGTTCTGAGAGACAGTCCCACAAAGCTGTAGATGTTTTAAGTAAGCTAGAGCAGGTTATAGAGGAGTGGCTTGTACCCCACTCCTTAAAAGTTGGTTTTGTGTCTGCTGATATTGTCTCCAACATAATCACTGCTTTGAGAATAGGTGATGTGGTTCATGTGCCCTGTTTTGCCCATGTGCTAAATTTAGGGGTATCCAGATTCCTGGCAGAATCTGAAACCCTCAAAGAGATGCTTACTATTGCCTGCAAAATCAGTGCCCATTTTAGTCGCTATGAACTGTCCCTAAGCAAAGGGCTGTCTAGTCCATATATCACCCCCTCTTATCCGCTGCAAGTCCTCTAAAAATCTGCGTGCATTCAATTTCCACTATACTATACTATATATATATATATACTATATATACATACTATACTGCACTATATTACACTTAGAGGATATATGCGCAGTCCTCCCCTTCCCTTTTTTTATCAATGAGTAAGAAACTGGCATATTACAGTTCAAGCGGTGTCCACAAAAATGAATGGGGTACTGGACGATACGCTCAGAAAATTTGTAGTGACTGAAACTCGATGTGTTAACAGCAAACACAGCCTCCAAAAAGTGGGCTATAACAGTGTATTATTGACAAAATAATTTTGTAATAGACACTAATTATCACCGTATAGCACACAAAATTAGCTCATGCTGAATAGAGAAGGGAAAGCCTCCATAAAACGAAAAGTGACTGTGTATTGTCCACAAAAATAATTTGGTAATGGACACACAGGAAGACAAAAAAGGAATACTATGTGGGACCTAGGTAGACCATTAGGGTTGATCCTGACGTATGTTTTGCTGCAGCTTTTTCGCAGGATGCCGGCCGGTCTAACCGGCACATTATATACAGTGGACTTCCCCCCCAGTCAGTGATAGGTTAATCTAGATGAGTCATCAGGTCAATCAAGGAGACTAGGGAAAAATTAACCCTTTGTCCCAGATTGGAAAAGGGCAGATCATCCCATAAACCTGTTAGATTATAATAAAATCAAGCCCTGAGAGAAATTGCAAGCTGGAATGATATAATTATTAATCCATACAATAAGGATCGCAATGTGTTATTATGGCTGCTTATTTTATATCCCTTGGAAGCTACAAAACAACTTTCCAACACAGATTGTTATAAAATACTTTTTCAAAATCCTACGTCTGATTACCTTGAGATTTATAAGAATATTATTCAGGATGGTTATGAGAGGGGCATAATTAGCAAGTCTGATAAGGAATTTTTAAGTGTCAAGAATCCTACTGTGTCCACCTTTCACATGCTGCCCAACACACTTAAGAACTTACAGTGTCCCCTTGGGAGACCAATTCTATCAGGGATGGGCAGCATTTGACAGCAAGCTCAGAAAATATGTCACGTAATTTCCTTCATATATCGGTGACAGCACTGATATATTGATTAAAATTGAATGCCTGCCAATTGAAGACTCCACATGGCTGGTTGCATGTGATGTGGAGTCTTTATATACCTCCATTAACTATAACATGAGCATCAAAGCCGTTAGATGCTATCTTAAATAAGATGGAGATCTAACAGACAGCTATAGGGAATTCATTCTATGGCTCCTGAAATTCTCACTTACCCATAATATTTTTGTGTTCCTTGATAAATTCTACCTTCAGACCCAGGGTACTGCGATGGGGGCAGCTAGTGTCCCCACATATGTCAACCTGTAATTCAGGTACTGGGAACACACGGTGGAATTTGATGACTCCTTACCTGTGTTTAATCAGTATATACTATTATGGCCTTGATGACTTGTTCATCCTGTAAGAAAGTCAAAATGATCAAATATGACTTATAACACGGCTTTGTCTGCGGAGATATATATGTGTATTTGTGTGTGTGTGTGTGTGTGTATATATATATATATATATATATATATATATATATATATATAGCTATAAATTAATTTGCATAGATCTGTATTGTGGCTTGGAACAGTTGAAATTCTGTTTCCTTAATTAAGAATTCAAGGCAATTTCAGCTGTCCCAAACTGCAGGTGGTCACACAATTACACCAATAGAGGTTGCTTCAAAGGTTTTGACAGGATGTACTTCCTTATTTAGGCATTTGAGAACTCAAAGGAAGGTATCTCCTAGTTACATAAGAAAGGAGTGAGGGCAAATGTCCAAACAGTCTTTTTGTCAACAAAGAGTTTAGATAGGAGAACCAAATGCTTCACATCTGATAAACCTCTTTCTGGAACCTTCTCCCATCAATAATATCTCTTGTGGGTGTGGTGAGAAAAGGCCAGTTGAGATGCATCTTTTTATGATGAGCTGACCAGTTTTCACCAGACCTGACTGAGAGAATAATGGTATAAAGGAGGAGTATTTATGGGTGAAACTCAAACAGCATGAGGAGGCAGTAAGAGTGGGCAGCAACAGAGGAACAGCATGAGAAAAGAGCAGCCTGGGAAGAAGACCTGTCCTTGAGAATCCTGATGTGAGCCCAGCAGAGAAGCAGACCAGAAACCAAGATTTGCGCTGGAGGGTTATCATGGTACCCGTGCTATTTGGTCTGTCAATATTCTGTCTGTCAATATTCCACTCCTGCTTCCGCCATTGGCTGCCCTGTTGTTGTCCCGCCCAGCATTTGTCCTTAAATGCTGGGTTCTGGCACTTCTCCGGTGCCCTTTTGTGGTGTTCCAGTACCAGCGCTTGTTCCTGATCCTTGTGAGCTCCCAGTGTATTGGCCCGGCGTGCCTGACTACTCTGCATCTTGTCTCCTGCCTGTGCACCGACCGGGACTGCCTGACCATTCTGCTTCTCGTCTCCTGTGTATCGACCCGGCTTGGCTGACGTTCCTGCTCCGTGTACTGACCCGGCCCGGCTGACGTTCCTGCTCCGTGTACTGACTTGGATTGGCTGATGTTCCTGCGCTGTGTATCAACTTTGATTGGCTGATGTTCCAGCACGGTGTATGGACTCGGACTGTTTTACGTTCCTGCTTTGTGTGACTCCTGCCCAGTTGGGCTGCTGTGGGGCCGTGCCTCCTCTGCACGCTCTGACCGGTCTCTGGTTAAGGGTAGCGCTAGTCCCTCGCTGTCTCCAGACAGCTCTGCAGATTGGTCTCAGTTGTCTCCATGTCTCCCAGGCGACATTCCTATTTGCCTGCCTTATGTGTAGTTCCAGGTTGGGTGCCTCTCAGGGCGAGTTGTTCAGTTTTCCGTTATTGCTACGGCAGTGCTCACACTGACCAGATTCCGTTACTGCTACGGCACTGTTCAAGCTGCTAAAGTCTCCGTTACTGCTACGGCAGTATCCAGTTGCTTAGTCTCTGTTACTGCCACAGCAGTGCTAAAGTTGCACAGTCTCCGTTACTGCTACGGCAGTGCTCCTATTGCTCAGTCTCCGTTACTGCTAAGGCAGTGCTCCAGTTGCTCAGTCTCCGTTATTGCTACGGCAGTGTCCAGTGGCTTGGGTTCCGTTACTGCTACGGCAGCACTCAAGTTTCTTAGTCTCTGTTACTGCTACGGCAGTGTTCAAGTTGCTCAGTCTCCGTTACTGCTACGGCAGTGCTCAAGTTGCTCAGTCTCCATTACTGCTACGGCAGTCCGCAATTGTCTGGTATCCATTACCTAGGGCGTTACTTGAATTGAAGCTCTCACCTCTGTTTGAGCTTCTTAAAGGGCCTTGCACTATTAGGGCCTGTCAACATTCTCTGCCTATTATTAACTCATGCAGTACTGACAAACTTGGACTCACACAAGATCTGCCTGACCTGTGTCAGTATATTGTTCTATGGACTCTCTACTTACACTGGATCTGCGTGGGCCTACCTCTGTATAACCTGTCTAGTGGCTGTACTATATTATGTATATATTACAGGACCTGTGAGGGTTATTGTATTTTTTATTGTTTAATAAAATTGTGTTTTATCCAAACCTACTGTGTCTGTGTGTCGAACAAACCATTACAAGGGTGTGAGGAGACTGTCATCATATTTACTGGTATCCAATTTAATTCCATCTTTTCCATTTCTGTGACTCCTGTTTTATTTATGTATATACTATCCAATCTGTAGCAGTATTGTGATTAGTTACATAATACAGTCATCTTTAATATTAGCACTTATCTGTGTGAGTTTCTTTGTCACAACCTACCCCGAAAGAATAATTTTACCCTTGGTAAGAGGGGCTATAGAGAATTTCTTACAATCCTCTGGGATAGTAATGAACACAAACTGTCTGAATTCATCAAACATCTCAATCATAATTATCATCTCAGACAAACAGTTGAATCTGATAAAAATAAGATCAAGTTCCTTGATTTAACCATCTATAGAAATGAAGATAATTTACCAATGACAACTAATAGTATCTTACACAGCAAGAGCTTTTACCTCCCCTCAGTGGTCAAATCTGTGCTAGTGGGGGAGTTCCTTGAGAGTAAGGCAGAATTGCTCTGAAGATTATAAATTTGAGTAAAAGGACACTGAACTGGTAGATAGATTTTTTCATAGAGGGTATAGTAGAAATTCACTGAAGAATACCCCAAGCCAGAATCGTTTCAATGATTCAAAAGTAATGGGGTTGAGGATGTCATTATATACATTGGGACCTATTTTAATCAGTGGAACCAAAAAAGTAATATCTTGAACAGACATCTTCCTGTTCTGCTTACTGATAATGATCTAGCAAAGATGCTTGCGGGCAGGATTAAAATGTATTGTACAAGATCCCCCAATCTACAAGATAAATTGGTCCATAGGCATCTTACACCAAGAAAGAAAATTCCATCAACTGTGTGTTCATATCAATGTGGGCAATTCATAGTATGCCCTCATATTAGAAATTTGAAGTCTATCATGGACAGGTTTGGCTATACCCACAAGATTCGGATTTTTTTTTTAATTTGGTGACATACTCTTGCAATATGAACTGTGTTGGGATGACCTAAAGATCTCTCAGTGAACATGCTAGGGAGGAGTTTTTGGATATTAGAAAAACTCAAGAGGACATCAGAGCAAAGAAAAATCACGTCCTTATCTAAACACTTTATGGAAGTTCATGGTGGCAGTTCTTCCAACTTTAAAATCTCTGGATTGGAACAAATCACTATGGGCATAAGAGGAAGAGACCTTGAGGAAAAATTATCCCAGAGTGAAAATAGATGTATATTCCTCATGAAATTTATGTCTTCGAATGGTCTAAATGAGGGCATGAGGCTTACTGCCCATATCTAATTTATTCAACAGCATTATATACCTGTTAAGATATATGTATTTTTATCGATCCAGCTTTGCCATATCAAGCTAGTTATAATGCTATTCATATGACTTTACTGTTTTCCATAATCAGTAATATTATACAGCTTTGAACTAATTTCATGTGAATTATCATTCTTGTTCCACGTGTATTATTGTTGATTATTTTTAATGATATTGGTATTCCTGAGTCTTATGTGACCTAACACACTCTTGGTTAAACTTTATTACACTCTAACAGGTTTATGTCTTTATGATTAAAGGGATAGTAATGTTTCATAATAAAAGCAGCTCTAATTAATCTTCATTGTATTTGGACCATGGAGAGTGTTATTTCAATTCTGTCAGAGTTGTAGTTGAAGAGTAATTGAATGATAAAGTATCCCCCCTGCCCCTTTTACTGATGTAACACTGCTCAGCCAGAGCAGAAGGGAGGTGCCCAGGTAGATTGCAGAGAGGGACAATTTTCAATTAAGATGAGGGAAAAACCTGAAAAACTTATCAAGGTGGGCAGGGATTTCATTGTTCTCATAGGAAGAAGATTGTCCCCTGCTGTTATCTGTCCACTCTAGCAACTAGATTCCACATCTGAGAAGTGATGGCTTACACTAGGTAAAAGGGCGGGAAGGGGAAACTTTATCATTCAATTACTCTTGAACTACAACTCTGACAATATTGAAATAACACTCTCTATGGTTCTAATACTATGAAGATTAATTGTAGCTGCTATTTTTGTGAAACATTACTATCTCTTTAAGGGAGGATCTGCCCTTTTCCAATCTGGGATGAAGGGTTAATTTTTGACCTAGTCTCCTTGATTAACCTGATGACTCATCCGGATTAACCTGTCATTGACTGGGGGAAGTTATGTATATAATGTGCCGGTCAGAAGCGTCCGGAGTCCTTTGAAAAAGCTGTAGGAAAACATACGTCAAGATCAACCCTGATGGGTCCTACCATGGTCCCACTTAGTGTTCCATTTTGTCACATTGAAGGTAAAATAAGTATTTTAATTCTAATTCAGCTAAAGCTGATTTTTCTTCCTATGCTGTGTGACGTGTGTGTTCATTTCCAAATGATTTTTGCAGACAATACACAGTCACATTTCACTTTTGGAGGCCTGCTCTATTCAGCATGAGCTGATTTTGTGTTCTGTGCGGTGATAACTAGTGCGTCCATTACAAAATTATTTTTGTGGAAATAAACATTTGTATCCGCTTTTTAGAGGCTCTGTTTGCTGTGAAACCAACAAGTTTCAGTCACTACCAACATTCTGAGCATATCGCCCATTACTCGGTTCATTTTTGTGGGTGCTTCTCAAACTATAATGTGATGGTTTCTTACAGCTAATGTACACAGACCTCATCTGCTAAGTGCTTCAAATTAGAAGCACCATATTTAATTATTAATTTATATGTGGGAAGAGAAGTGTAGGTTTGGAAAAACCAGCCTGGACAATTACCTTGTTGGCCACTGTATGTAAGCTACCGGTGTGTGTGGTTGCAAACAGTGTCGGATTTACAATAAGCCAGAGTAGGCATCTGCTTACAGGTGCACCCCACAGAGGGGCGCCTGTCATTGGGATCGCTTTTTAATTTTTTTTTTGTAAAGGGATAGTAATACTTTGTTTTATCTTTATTTTATTTTGTAGGCATTAAAAAAAACATGAAGAACGATATAAGTCATATCTCTCAAACCTTTGTGGTTTGAGAGATATTCACAAGCAAAGTTTCGCCTCCCGCCCCTTTTACCTAGTGTAAGCCATCTCTTCTCAGATGTGGAATCTGGTTGTAAGACCAGAAATATAACAGAAGTGGACAATCTTTTTGCTATGAGAACAATGAAGGCCCTGCCCCTCCGATAAGTTTTTCAGGTTTTTCCCTTATCTTAATTGAAGATTGTCCCTCTCTGCAGTCTACCTGGGCACCTCCCTTCTGCTCTGGCTGAACAGTGTTACATCAGTAAAAGGGGTGGGATACTTTGTCATTGAATTACTCTTGAATTACAACTCTGACAGAATTGAAATAACACTCCAAAGTCCAAATACTATGATGATTAATTAGAGCTGCTTTTATTATGAAACATTACTATCCCTTTAAATTAGCGCAGTGGCAGAACAATAATCTCCTCACCCAGCGCCCTCTCCATATTGCCCTCACATTGCAATTGCAACACTGATAAGTCACACATCATTGACCATCAATTAGGAATGAAACAAGATATGTCTACCTGATTTCCCTGTTACATGAAGTTTTAAATGATTTTAATTTGCAAAGCTTTTTTCTTTATTATTTTTAATTACTTTATCAAATAAAAGTAATATTTTAATCCAGTGTTTTCTCCAGAATTGTTGCCTATTTGGTACTTACTGGGGTGGGTCTGGTGCTGTATATATTTGCTTGTATTTTCTCTTTATTTAATATACAAGGTGCTGAGGACCCTGCTGGACATCAGGATTACAGCTAAGTGTTTATTTTCAGGGGATGTTGGTAACTTTAGGGAGGTTAACCCTGTGAGTGCCAGTGGGGTATCTAACACTGCGATGTATTGCTTACCCCACTGGCACTCACAGGGTTAATATTCTATAGTTCTTAGTCCTATTTTTAGTTACTTGGATGTATTGATATGGGGCATAAGGCCCCATATCAATACAGCCACGTGTGATTAGTGTAGGGATCACTAGCTACACATGCATGTGTGTGTGTTGGAAACCACTTTTCTAACACACCAGTGGTTTTCATTGCAAGTTAGGGACTCTGCTCTTACTTTTGATGGTGCAATTATTTCACCAAAAAATTTGCGGTCCTTAACTTGTGTTGAAGCCACCACATATATGGCAAATTCAATTAAATTTTTTACTGTGCCCAATTGATGCAAATTTTGCCCCACTGGAAGTTTTTCCGCGGCATTTTGACAACACAGTTAATAGAATACTAAACTGTGCTTTCAAAACCACCCTCACCAGTTTTTTATTTCAATGTGAATGATAGAATTAAGCCCTGTGTGTGCAGTTTGTATCACCATTCTCCCTGTATCACTAAAGTCAGAGATATTGCTGGTAAGCAGTAAGTTAAAGGGAACTAAATAATTTGTTTAACAATTACTTAAAATGGAGCTGTCAGCAACCAGTTTCGATCTCATTAAACTGCTTATACCTTGCTTTTTTCTTTCAATGTAATCGATCTAAAGTATTTGATTTAGTTGTTGGGGAACCTAATCTAAACAGAACTTTGTTCTCTGGTCTGACTGAAAAAGCCTGCATGAATAATTGCTCAGAAATCACCTTTCTACCTCTCTCTGCCCAAATGGAGGCCCAGACCGAAGAGAGGATTTTGAAAGGTAACAGTTCTACTTTAAATAGGTAGTTATCCTTCATATAGCATTCTAGTATATGTATCACTTCTGTATATGTTTTAATGTTATTTCTGTTTTGATCTGTGTTATAGCCTATTGTTAGGTGGCTTCAGTTTACAATTTGATAAAGATAAACTGACCCATACAAACCATTCAACACTATTGAAGACTATTCTCTGTTGTGTGGAGGTTTGAATGAAATGTGAACTTCAACAGAGATAGCTATATAGGGGCAACTGCAGATACAGTGCAAAATTACATGGATAGATATCTATGATTACTGTGTGAAGTTCACATATCTAAAGAAGATCCTCAACACATTAGAGGACACTTATTTTTATAGATCCACTTAAAGCTATGATATTACCATGAACCTATTTTCTATGATACAGGAAAAAACTACTTTTAAGGGTTATAAAAAAATATATAGATAAATTAAATAAATAACTAATAAATACAAAAATAAAATTAAATAGCGCTAATGAAAGAGAAAAATGGATAAAAAATTGTAACTAAGTTTAAATCAGAAATTAGATTGACTTCACAAAAAAATCTCAGAGCTATATAAAATATATGTTTTCAAAGTCTTGAACATTACTGCGGGTTTTCAGTATACAGAAATTAGATGCACTTAATTCACCAAAAAATCCTCAAAGATAAATCAAATATGTGTGTTTTTAAAATCCCAATCCTCAGCAGTACTGCAGGTTTCCAGCATATAGATATTAGATGCACCTAATTCACACAAAAAAACCACAGATATATCAAATATGTGTGTTTTCAAAGTCTCAATACTCAGCAGTACTGCAGGTTTTCAGTATCATCATAATCATCATCTTCAGCCTTTGTCAATCCACTGCAGGATGAAGGTTTCTTTAGAAACCCTCCAAAAACTTCTGTCCTGTGCTTTTTTTTGCCACTGTGTACCAACAAATTTGGCAATTTCATCTGTCTATCTTCTCTTTGGTCTTCTTGGGTGTTTAGTATTGAGTGGAATCCATTACAAAATTTGTTTGGTCCACCTGTCATCAGAGTTTCTTGCTGTGTGGCCTGCCCATTTTCATTTCAGGTATTTTGGGCTGGATGCAAATGTTTGCGTCAGCAGAAAAAACTGGCGACAGTGGTTTTATAAGTCAAGTATGCGATGCAAATGTTCCCACAAGTAAGAAATAACTGCAATTTTGAAAACACGACGAAAGATCAAAATATCTCCCATTGAGGACAATGTAAAAGCTAACCCCAGAGCCATTCAAATGTTGGAGGGATAATGTGAGTTAAATTGCAACATTTTCCTCCAGAAATCTAACACCCATTTTTTTAGCCTTATACAACAAAACTCAGAGTAAAAACCACCATAGAGGAAAACAGGAGTTACATTGAAACATTTTCCAACTAAAATCTAACACCTACTTTTTTAGCACACAGCTCAGAGTAGAAAACCACTGTAGAGGAAAACAAAACAGGAGTTAAATTTTTTTTTTGCAACATTTACCTCCAGAAATCTGACTGAACTTGATACTTTGGGGTGCTGTGATTGTCTGTGGTGCTAGGTAACATTTTTATTGTGTGTTTTTAGGTAAGATTTTCTATGCTATGCAGGTTTAAGGTGAACGTGTATTTTGTTGGTCGTCACTCGTTAGACTTTCTGGGTAAGGAAGATTTGAATCTCACATTACCCGGTCTTGGTTAACTCACGAAGGCAGTTTTTTTCTTCACGTTGGTTTTAACTCCAACATTTGGATCGAGCCCTTAATTCTTCCAAGGATGCTATAGACCTTTGTTTGCCAATGAATCCGTTCACACTTTTTTATCTTTTTTGTTCAGAATTCAATGCTTCATACTTACACAGTAACATAGTAATATAGTTGATGAGGCTGAAAAAAGAAAAGTGTCCATCAAGTCCAGCTCATGCCAAAAACACCCCTGCTGATCATCAGTACTTCTCTGTGTAACCTTACATTTTTTTTGTCTTTGGCATTCAGTGTCCTTTATTTCATAGCTGTACATAAGGACTGGAAGGACACAATAGTTAAAAATCTTTCGCTTAAGGCAAAGCGGTAAATTGGTCTTAAAAACAGTTCCCCAGATGTGTTTCATCCCAGTTTCTTTCATTGCTCAGTTTTCAGCATGGTGTTTCCATTTGTTAACATATTTGTCCACTTCTTGTTCTTGAAACCAAAATACAAGGAGAGCTGTACTGTTATCCTTTAACAGCACATGAACCAGGATATAGTTGACTGTTGGATACTCACATAACGTGTCTCACGGGCTAAAGTTATAAGTAACCGGTCTTAGAGCCAGTGGGAATTTCTGATGCTGGTTCTCCCCGCAACAAAACCACATGAACAGGCATCAAATGGTTATATAATTGCTCAGTAACGTGTTCAGTGAGCATGCAGTCTTAAAACAACAGACCAGATGAATCAAAAGATATAACATTTATTAAAATAAATTAAAACATCCTCAACATGTTTCATGGCAAACATGCCTCTTCATTAGGAGAAATACAGTGTTACAAAAATATAAACTGGGAGAACTAGCATCAGAAATTCCCGTTGGCTCTAAGACCGGTTACTTATAGCTGTAGCCAGAGAGACACGTTATGTGAGTATCCAACAGTCAATTTTATCCTAGTTCATGTGCCGTTAAAGGATAACATTACAGATCTCCTTGTATTTTGTTTTCTTGTTGTCTTTTCAAGCCCCGCCAGCAGGTGTAGTCCAGAAAGGATTGCGCATTAAAGGATCTGGAGAGTTGTGTGGAGGCAGATTTAATATCCTTCACAAGCTTTCTTTGTCATTATTTTTTCTTGTCCATCTACTGTGATTTTCCTTGATATGGTAAATTTGTTAAACATGTCTTGTGTTTTGTTGATATTTATCTTCAAACCAAAAGTTTTGCTTTTCTGTTGTACCCCTTCAGTTTGTTCTTGCAGTTCTTTTGGACTACTGACAAAAAGTGTGATTTTTTTCTGCAAAATGTAAGTTATGTAGGTTGTCTCCACTAATTTAAAGTCCTTTTTTTTTGCAATTTAGTTGCAGAAAATTTCTTCTAAACAAACAGAAAATGGTTTTGGTAATATTGTGTTTCCTTGTCAGATTCCTTTTTCTAAATTGATATGGATATTATCATTGTTGACCTGTATTGATGCAGTTGCATTTTCATATTTTAATTGAAGGATATTGATGTAAGCTCTGTCTATTTCTTGATTGATCAGGACGTTGATTATTGCTTGTTTTTTCACTGAGTCAAGGGCTTTTTCGTAGTCAATGAAAACTATGCATTATGAAAGGTTATATTCATTAAGCTGCTCTTTTGCACTGTTTGGATATAGTCCATTGTACTGCAGGATTTCAGTATATACCTATTTAAACACAGATAAAGAGGCCCAGAAATGAGAGTATAGTAATATGTCCAGCTGATAAGTTGGGAGCCATTGTTATAATGGACTTTCTCAAATATATTGAGCTACTTAGGCAACTTAGTGATGTAAATACATATACAAACCTGACTACTGATCCTGCTAGACAGTATAAGAAGGCTATTGATGAGAAAGGATGGACCAATAATAATAATTTGTAAAATACTTACAGGGCATATATCTAAGAATAACCATAATCTATAAACTCCCGAAAATCCATAAGAACCCTATTGCTCCACCTGGTAGGCCTATCGTATCTGGCAGAGGTTCCCTCACACAGAATATTGCAACTTATCTGGATACTGTTTTGCAACCTATAGTGATGAGAATGGCCTCCTATACTAAGGATACCACCAATATCTTAAAGGCATTAAGGAATATCACTTGCACCCAGGGTAAGACCATTCTCGTTACTATGAATGTCAACAGTTTCTATACAATCATCCACCATGAACTTGGCATTCAAGTGGTCAGAGAAGCACTTTGTGAGTCAGGCTATGGGAGTGACACCCCTATTGAATTCATTTCTGATCTACTGTATACTACCTTGACAACATAACTATTTCAGATATGATAATGCGTTCTATCTCCAGCTGACTGGCTCTGCAATGGGCTCCAATGTAGCTCCATCATACACCAATATTATTTTGCTGGCGTATGAGAAGAAACATCTTGTTAACCCTAATATTACCTTCTACAGGCGTTATATTGATGATCTGCTCCTATTAAGGGAAGCAGATGTTGAGCAGCTCATCGCATGGTACAGCCAGCTGAATAATCTGGATAGTACTGTAAGATTCCAGATGAACTACAGTTTTGAGAGCACTGAATTCACTTTATATCACAAATAGTGTTGAGCGAGCATGCTCGGCCGATGCTCGGATCGGCTCGAGCATCGCTCTGCTCGGCACATGGCGGTACTCGTACGAGTACCGCATGTGCTCGCCCGCCATGTTCGGGTCTCCTCCCCACACGTTTCGCGGCTGCTGCGCAGCCAATAAACGTGCAGGGAGGCTCTGACATCAGTGTAATGCCAGCAGCCATGTTGGCTGCTGGCATTACACTGATTGGCTGGCCAGAACCCGTGGTCGGGTGCTGTATAGCACCTGACCAGCGAGTTCGGCTCAGTCTTAGCCAGGGAGAGATGAGGATAGGAAGGGAAAGTCAGTGTAGGGAGAAGAAAAGTGTTGTTGAAAAAAAAAATAAGACCCAAAAGTCCTTTTTAGGACTACTGTGTGTGGGGGCAGCAGTTTATTTTGTGTGGGGGGAAAAAAACAAAAAAAAAAAAAAATTCATATATTCTGTTTAGTGTGCAAAGTTGCAGATTAGAGCACATTCTGTTTAGTGTGCAAAGTTGCAGATTAGAGCACATTCTGTTTAGTGTGCAAAGTTGCACATTAGAGCACATTCTGTTAAGTCTTCAAACTGTAAAATATCAAAGTCACATATTCCATTCAGTGTGCTTCGCCGCAGTTTAGCAGCACATTCTGTGTACTGTGCAGAGTTGCAGAATAGGAAGAAATACTGTTAAGTCTTCAAACTAAAATATCAAAGTCACATATTCCATTCAGTGTGCGTCACCGCAGTTTAGCAGCACATTCTGTGTACTGTGCAGAGTTGCAGAATAGGAAGAAATACTGTTAAGTCTTCAAACTAAAATATCAAAGTCACATATTCCATTCAGTGTGCTTCGCCGCAGTTTAGCAGCACATTCTGTGTACTGTGCAGAGTTGCAGAATAGGAAGAAATACTGTTAAGTCTTCAAACTAAAATATCAAAGTCACATATTCCATTCAGTGTGCTTCGCCGCAGTTTAGCAGCACATTCTGTGTACTCTGCACAGTTGCAGAATAGGAAGAAATACTGTTAAGTCTTCAAACTAAAATATCAAAGTCACATATTCCATTCAGTGTGCATCACCGCAGTTTAGCAGCACATTCTGTGTACTCTGCACAGTTGCAGAATAGGAAGAAATACTGTTAAGTCTTCAAACTAAAATATCAAAGTCACATATTCCATTCAGTGTGCGTCACCGCAGTTTAGCAGCACATTCTGTGTACTCTGCACAGTTGCAGAATAGGAAGAAATACTGTTAAGTCTTCAAACTAAAATATCAAAGTCACATATTCCATTCAGTGTGCGTCACCGCAGTTTAGCAGCACATTCTGTGTACTGTGCAGAGTTGCAGAATAGGAAGAAATACTGTTAAGTCTTCAAACTAAAATATCAAAGTCACATATTCCATTCAGTGTGCTTCGCCGCAGTTTAGCAGCACATTCTGTGTACTGTGCAGAGTTGCAGAATAGGAAGAAATACTGTTAAGTCTTCAAACTAAAATATCAAAGTCACATATTCCATTCAGTGTGCGTCACCGCAGTTTAGCAGCACATTCTGTGTACTCTGCACAGTTGCAGAATAGGAAGAAATACTGTTAAGTCTTCAAACTAAAATATCAAAGTCACATATTCCATTCAGTGTGCGTCACCGCAGTTTAGCAGCACATTCTGTGTACTCTGCACAGTTGCAGAATAGGAAGAAATACTGTTAAGTCTTCAAACTAAAATATCAAAGTCACATATTCCATTCAGTGTGCTTCACCGCAGTTTAGCAGCATATTCTGTGTACTCTGCACAGTTGCAGAATAGGAAGAAATACTGTTAAGTCTTCAAACTAAAATATCAAAGTCACATATTCCATTCAGTGTGCGTCACCGCAGTTTAGCAGCACATTCTGTGTACTCTGCACAGTTGCAGAATAGGAAGAAATATTGTTAAGTCTTCAAACTAAAATATCAAAGTCACATATTCCATTCAGTGTGCTTCGCCGCAGTTTAGCAGCATATTCTGTGTACTCTGCACAGTTGCAGAATAGGAAGAAATACTGTTAAGTCTTCAAACTAAAATATCAAAGTCACATATTCCATTCAGTGTGCGTCACCGCAGTTTAGCAGCACATTCTGTGTACTCTGCACAGTTGCAGAATAGGAAGAAATATTGTTAAGTCTTCAAACTAAAATATCAAAGTCACATATTCCATTCAGTGTGCTTCGCCGCAGTTTAGCAGCATATTCTGTGTACTCTGCACAGTTGCAGAATAGGAAGAAATACTGTTAAGTCTTCAAACTAAAATATCAAAGTCACATATTCCATTCAGTGTGCGTCACCGCAGTTTAGCAGCACATTCTGTGTACTCTGCACAGTTGCAGAATAGGAAGAAATACTGTTAAGTCTTCAAACTAAAATATCAAAGTCACATATTCCATTCAGTGTGCGTCACCGCAGTTTAGCAGCACATTCTGTGTACTCTGCACAGTTGCAGAATAGGAAGAAATACTGTTAAGTCTTCAAACTAAAATATCAAAGTCACATATTCCATTCAGTGTGCTTCACCGCAGTTTAGCAGCATATTCTGTGTACTCTGCACAGTTGCAGAATAGGAAGAAATACTGTTAAGTCTTCAAACTAAAATATCAAAGTCACATATTCCATTCAGTGTGCGTCACCGCAGTTTAGCAGCACATTCTGTGTACTCTGCACAGTTGCAGAATAGGAAGAAATACTGTTAAGTCTTCAAACTAAAATATCAAAGTCACATATTCCATTCAGTGTGCTTCGCCGCAGTTTAGCAGCACATTCTGTGTACTCTGCACAGTTGCAGAATAGGAAGAAATACTGTTAAGTCTTCAAACTAAAATATCAAAGTCACATATTCCATTCAGTGTGCTTCGCCGCAGTTTAGCAGCATATTCTGTGTACTCTGCACAGTTGCAGAATAGGAAGAAATATTGTTAAGTCTTCAAACTAAAATATCAAAGTCACATATTCCATTCAGTGTGCTTCGCCGCAGTTTAGCAGCATATTCTGTGTACTCTGCACAGTTGCAGAATAGGAAGAAATACTGTTAAGTCTTCAAACTAAAATATCAAAGTCACATATTCCATTCAGTGTGCGTCACCGCAGTTTAGCAGCACATTCTGTGTACTCTGCACAGTTGCAGAATAGGAAGAAATACTGTTAAGTCTTCAAACTAAAATATCAAAGTCACATATTCCATTCAGTGTGCGTCACCGCAGTTTAGCAGCACATTCTGTGTACTCTGCACAGTTGCAGAATAGGAAGAAATACTGTTAAGTCTTCAAACTAAAATATCAAAGTCACATATTCCATTCAGTGTGCGTCACCGCAGTTTAGCAGCACATTCTGTGTACTGTGCAGAGTTGCAGAATAGGAAGAAATACTGTTAAGTCTTCAAACTAAAATATCAAAGTCACATATTCCATTCAGTGTGCTTCGCCGCAGTTTAGCAGCACATTCTGTGTACTGTGCAGAGTTGCAGAATAGGAAGAAATACTGTTAAGTCTTCAAACTAAAATATCAAAGTCACATATTCCATTCAGTGTGCGTCACCGCAGTTTAGCAGCACATTCTGTGTACTCTGCACAGTTGCAGAATAGGAAGAAATACTGTTAAGTCTTCAAACTAAAATATCAAAGTCACATATTCCATTCAGTGTGCGTCACCGCAGTTTAGCAGCACATTCTGTGTACTCTGCACAGTTGCAGAATAGGAAGAAATACTGTTAAGTCTTCAAACTAAAATATCAAAGTCACATATTCCATTCAGTGTGCTTCACCGCAGTTTAGCAGCATATTCTGTGTACTCTGCACAGTTGCAGAATAGGAAGAAATACTGTTAAGTCTTCAACCTAAAATATCAAAGTCACATATTCCATTCAGTGTGCGTCACCGCAGTTTAGCAGCACATTCTGTGTACTCTGCACAGTTGCAGAATAGGAAGAAATATTGTTAAGTCTTCAAACTAAAATATCAAAGTCACATATTCCATTCAGTGTGCTTCGCCGCAGTTTAGCAGCATATTCTGTGTACTCTGCACAGTTGCAGAATAGGAAGAAATACTGTTAAGTCTTCAAACTAAAATATCAAAGTCACATATTCCATTCAGTGTGCGTCACCGCAGTTTAGCAGCACATTCTGTGTACTCTGCACAGTTGCAGAATAGGAAGAAATATTGTTAAGTCTTCAAACTAAAATATCAAAGTCACATATTCCATTCAGTGTGCTTCGCCGCAGTTTAGCAGCATATTCTGTGTACTCTGCACAGTTGCAGAATAGGAAGAAATACTGTTAAGTCTTCAAACTAAAATATCAAAGTCACATATTCCATTCAGTGTGCGTCACCGCAGTTTAGCAGCACATTCTGTGTACTCTGCACAGTTGCAGAATAGGAAGAAATACTGTTAAGTCTTCAAACTAAAATATCAAAGTCACATATTCCATTCAGTGTGCGTCACCGCAGTTTAGCAGCACATTCTGTGTACTCTGCACGGTTGCAGAATAGGAAGAAATACTGTTAAGTCTTCAAACTAAAATATCAAAGTCACATATTCCATTCAGTGTGCTTCACCGCAGTTTAGCAGCATATTCTGTGTACTCTGCACAGTTGCAGAATAGGAAGAAATACTGTTAAGTCTTCAAACTAAAATATCAAAGTCACATATTCCATTCAGTGTGCGTCACCGCAGTTTAGCAGCACATTCTGTGTACTCTGCACAGTTGCAGAATAGGAAGAAATACTGTTAAGTCTTCAAACTAAAATATCAAAGTCACATATTCCATTCAGTGTGCTTCGCCGCAGTTTAGCAGCACATTCTGTGTACTCTGCACAGTTGCAGAATAGGAAGAAATACTGTTAAGTCTTCAAACTAAAATATCAAAGTCACATATTCCATTCAGTGTGCTTCGCCGCAGTTTAGCAGCATATTCTGTGTACTCTGCACAGTTGCAGAATAGGAAGAAATATTGTTAAGTCTTCAAACTAAAATATCAAAGTCACATATTCCATTCAGTGTGCTTCGCCGCACTTTAGCAGCATATTCTGTGTACTCTGCACAGTTGCAGAATAGGAAGAAATACTGTTAAGTCTTCAAACTAAAATATCAAAGTCACATATTCCATTCAGTGTGCGTCACCGCAGTTTAGCAGCACATTCTGTGTACTCTGCACAGTTGCAGAATAGGAAGAAATACTGTTAAGTCTTCAAACTAAAATATCAAAGTCACATATTCCATTCAGTGTGCTTCGCCGCAGTTTAGCAGCATATTCTGTGTACTCTGCACAGTTGCAGAATAGGAAGAAATATTGTTAAGTCTTCAAACTAAAATATCAAAGTCACATATTCCATTCAGTGTGCTTCGCCGCAGTTTAGCAGCATATTCTGTGTACTCTGCACAGTTGCAGAATAGGAAGAAATACTGTTAAGTCTTCAAACTAAAATATCAAAGTCACATATTCCATTCAGTGTGCGTCACCGCAGTTTAGCAGCACATTCTGTGTACTCTGCACAGTTGCAGAATAGGAAGAAATACTGTTAAGTCTTCAAACTAAAATATCAAAGTCACATATTCCATTCAGTGTGCGTCACCGCAGTTTAGCAGCACATTCTGTGTACTCTGCACAGTTGCAGATTTGCAGCACATATTCCGTGTAATATGAAGAAGGCGGGTAAAAAGGGACGGGGAAGTGGACGTGATCCTGATAGTTAAGGGCGCGGGTCAGGACGCGGAGAAACTGTGCCTGGTGCCAGAGCACAAGAAAGAAAGACATCCACCATACCTAGCTTCATGTCTCATTTTACAGGGCGTCGCAGGACATCACTCTCGAGGTCCGACCACTGCGAACAGGTGGTCGGTTGGATGTCAGCTGATACTGCTTCCAGTCCGTTAAGCACCACCCTGTCTTCCACCAAGTCCACTCTCAGTAGCCAAGAGTCTGGTCAACATAATCCTCATTCTGATCATCCTTCCTCCCACCATAGACGGTCTGGTCAAAGAAGTGATCCCACACTGGGATATAGTGAGGAGCTCGTCTCATCACCAATCCTTTATTTGACCCTCTCTCCAAGCACGCTTGCAGAGGAACATGACATCTTATGCCCTGATTCACAACCTCTAGAGGGTACCCAATCACAAGAAGATGACAGATGTGAACGGCATTTAAGGTCAAAGGAAGTAGTGGATGATGATGATGATGAGACACAGTTGCCATTAAATCAACCACTATTACTGTCTCAAGACCTTGTTGAGGAGGATGATATACAGTTGTCAATGACTGAGTATGTGGTGGGATCAAGACATGAGGAGGATGATCAGAGTGAGGAAGTGGAGGAGGACTTGGTGGACGATGAGATGACTGACCCCACCTGGGAAGGTGTAGAGCCGAGCGATGACAGCAGTCCTGAGGGTGAGCCATCTGCAGCACCGCAACAGGCTGGAAGAGGCAGTGGTGTGGCTACAGAAAGAAGGCGGACCGCACCAAACCGGCCCGCAAATGTTCCACGGAGCACCCCCTTGCGTAAATCTCCCTTGCCAAGGGCTAGGTGTTCCGCGGTATGGCGTTTTTTTAAGGAAAGTGCGGACGACAAAAGAATTGTAGTTTGCAACCTGTGCCACACCAGAATGAGCCGAGGCATGAACACTAGAAACCTCACCACCACCAGCATGATCCGACACATGGCATCCAAGCACCGTAGTAAGTGGGAGGAACGCCTGGATCGCCCATCTGTGTCTGCAGGCCACACCACTGCCTCCTCTTCCCCTGTTTTCGGTGTCGGCCAATCGCCTGTCGAAGGCGCAGGCCCGCATACCTCCCGCCCTGCACCTGTACCATCTGAAGCACCATCAGCGACCACATCCACTTCCCTGTCCCAGCGCAGCGTCCAAATGTCGTTACCCCAGGCATTTGAGCGCAAGCGAAAATACCCAGCCACCCACCCACAGGCCATAGCACTAACCTCACACCTTTCCAAATTACTGGCCATCGAAATGCTGCCATTTAGGCTTGTGGAGACTGAGTCCTTCCGCAGCCTGATGGCAGCAGCTGTCCCTCGGTACGCGGTCCCCAGCCGCCACTACTTTTCCCGGTGTGCCATCCCCGCATTACACCACCATGTGTCCCGTAACATCACCCGTGCCCTGACCAACGCAGTTACTGGGAAGGTCCACTTAACGACTGACACATGGACAAGTGCTTGTGGCCAGGGACGCTACATTTCCCTGATGGCACACTGGGTGAATGTCGTGGAGGCTGGGAGCAACTCGGACCCTGGGATGGCACGGGTGCTACCCACGCCGAGGATTGCGGGCCCTACCTCCATCAGGGTTTCCGCCAGCACCTACGTTATTGGCTCATCCTCCTCCGTTTCCACCTCCGAATTCTCTGCACGCAGCGCCACTCCCCCATCAGCCGGTAGCTGGAAGCAGTGTAGCACTGCAGTGGGGAAGCGTCAACAGGCCGTGCTGAAGCTGATCTGCCTTGGGGACAAACAGCACACGGCCTCAGAGCTCTTGCAGGGGATTAGTCACCAGACCGAGCAGTGGCTCTCGCCACTCAACCTGCAACCAGGCATGGTTGTGTGTGATAATGGGCGTAACTTGGTGGCGGCTTTGGAGCTCGGCAAGCTCACACACGTACCATGCCTAGCGCATGTATTTAATTTAGTGGTTCAGCGATTTCTAAAAACCTACCCCAATGTGCATGATCTCTTGACCAAGGTGCGCCGCGTGTGTGCACATTTCCGTAAGTCATCTACAGCTTCAGCCGGCCTGTTGAAGCTGCAGCAGCGCTTACAATTGCCAGCTCACCGGCTGCTGTGTGACGTGAGCACGCGCTGGAACTCCACCTTCCACATGTTGGCCCGGCTTTGTGAGCAGCAGAGGGCAGTAGTGGAGTACCAGCTGTTACACGGTCGTCGCCTCTCCGTTCAACTTCCTGTAATCAGAAGTGAGGAGTGGGAATGGATGTCAGACCTCTGTGAGGTTTTACGCAATTTTGAGGAATCGACACAGATGGTGAGCGGCGATAACGCTATTATCAGTGTAACCATCCCACTTTTGTGTCTACTGAAACGCTCGCTGCTCACAATTAAAACCGACGCTTTGCATGTGGAAGAGGTGGAAATGCGGGAGGAAGAGCTTACACAAGGTGATAGCCAGAGCACCCTCACTTCGTCTTCTCAGCGACAATTGGAGGAGGCGGAGGAGGAGGAGGAGGAGGAGGAAGACACGGTTGCCTCCGCTACAGAGGGTAGCCATGGAACTTTAGTTCCATCTCTTCAGCGTGGGTGGGCAGAAGAGGAGGAAGAGGATGAGGAGATTGAGAGTCATCCTCCTGGTGAGGACAGCGAAATCTTGACTGTTGGTACTCTGGCACACATGGCTGACTTTATGTTAGGCTGCCTTTCCCGTGACCCACGCGTTATACGCATTTTAGACAACACGGATTACTGGGTGTTCACCCTTCTGGACCCCCGCTACAAAGAGAATTTCTCATCTCTCATTCCTCCGGTGGAGAGGACAAGCAAAATGGTGCAATACCAGAAGGTTCTTGTTGAAAAATTGCTCCAAAATTTTCCATCTGACAACGCTGGCGGCAGAGTACGTGCTACCTTGGCCAACAGAGAAGGGGAGAAAAGGGGAGCACACAGCAGTTCCGACAAAGGCAGGGCAACACTCTCCAAGGCGTGGGACACCTTCATGACACCCCGCCAGCACCCTCACCCTGATGCGCAGCCTAGTGTCACAAGGAGGGAAAAGTTTTGGAAGATGGTGAAGGAGTACGTAGCAGACCGTGTCAGCGTCCTCAATGATCCCTCTGTGCCTTACAACTACTGGGTGTCCAAGCTGGACACGTGGTATGAACTGGCACTCTACGCCTTGGAGGTGCTGGCCTGCCCTGCCGCCAGCGTTCTGTCTGAGCGGGTATTTAGTGCTGCTGGTGGCATCATAACAGATAAGCGTATCCGCCTTTCCACCGACAATGCTGATAGGTTGACACTTATAAAAATGAACAAGCCCTGGATTTCCCCTGACTTCTCCACTCCACTGGAGGAAAGCCCCGGAGGAACATAAAGTGACTTTATATATGTTATTTACAATGATGGGAATACTCTGTATTCCCATTCACCCCTTCCACCCAAAAAACGGGTATATGGTTGACTCTTAATCTTCTCATCCTCCTCCTCCTCTTCCATATGCCCTGTGATATAATTTTTATATAGGGCCAGCTCACCAGCGGGCCCTGTGATATAATTTTTATATAGGGCCAGCTCACCAGCGGGCACTGTTTGACAATTTTTTTATAGGTCAGCTCACCAGCGGGCCTTCTCATATAATGTTTTATTGGGTCAGCTCTCTAGCGGGCCCTCTCATATAATGTTTTATAGCGTCAGCTCACTAGCGGGCCTTCGCATATAATGTTTAGGATGGTCAGCTCCGCAGCAGACCCTCACCCATAATGTTTTAGATGGTCGGCTCAGTGCACGTTTCCCTCTTAATCATGGCCCCAGTTCAGAAAAATCGAGGAAATTTTTGGGAGAATTTGCCTCTGCGCACGTTTCCCTCTTAATCATGGCCTCAGTTCAGAAAAATCGAGGACATTTTTGGGAGAATTTGCAGATGATATACAAGTAAATATACAGCAAATACTGTTTGGTAACAATTTTTCGCCTAAAGTCGTTTTTATTTTCCTTTTTGTGTGTTTTACGGTCAGTCTGTAAAAATGGCGTACTACGGGCGAAAGATCATTCCCAGCAGCGATGTTGGAGTCCAAGATGCATCCAGACATCCTCCCTATGCTGTCCCTGAACCATTTCTGTGGTGTTTCCATAATTTTCTGCCCTTTTCCTATGGACCAGGCACCCTCCCCTCATCAGAGCAGGGGGTGCCTGGTGTAATGCTCGAGTCCTCCCATTGACTTCAATGGGGCTCGGGTGCTCGGCCGAGCACTCGAGCCTCCGGGGGTGCTCGGTCAGAGCACCCGAACACCCGAGCATTGGGGTGCTCGCTCATCACTAATCACAAACCCACTGAAAGAAATGTAATACTCTCTGCAGATAGTGATCACCCACAGTCACAAATCAGAGGCATCCCTTACACTCAATTTCTCCACATGGTACAGAACAATATTGACAGAAAGAACACTGATGCTCAACTTGTAGAGATGTCAAATACATTTTTGGAGAGGGGTTACAATAAAAGACTAATTGAGGACCAACTCAGTAGGTGTAAAGGACTAAGCCAAGAAACCTTATTATGTTCTCCTAAAGAAAATAGAGAAAAAGAAAATCTAGCATTTGTATGTGACCACTCTGCACAAGGGAGTAAGAACAGCAGGACCATTAGAAATTTCTGGCCTATCCTTTCCATGGATAGCACTTCACCCTTTCATAACAAAAGACCACCATTTGTTGCCTTTAGGAGAAGGAGGCATCTGGGAGATATACTTATGAGAACTGAGATGAACTATACTAAAAAGAAACTCTAACCAATAAAGAAAAGCCTAAATGGTTGCCTAAACCAAAAGGAGGATGTTACAGATGTCTAACTTGTGTGACTTGCAACACTATGGTTTTGGGGGACACTTTTAGATACCCGCATACAAATAAGAAGATTAAGATTAAAGATAGACTCACATGTAATTCAGACTTTGTAATTTATATACTCATGTGCCCCTGTGGACTCTATTACGTGGGCAAAACAAGTACAACATTCAGAGACATGATGGTAAACCATAGAAGCAGCATTAATCAGGCATTTGAAAAGAAGAACTCAGATAAACCTGTTGGTAGACATTGGTTCGAAAATGGACATTCGGTTGCCAGTCTCAAAACTATTCTTATTGACCATGTGCCACCATTGAGGAAAGGGGGGGGCAACAGAGACTGTATACTATTGCATAGAGAATAGTATTGGATATTGGGACACTGCAGTACTTCATATCATTATGCTTTGTTTTTATGTATGTGAGACATCTAGTGGTGACTTATATCCATTGCATCTCTGTCTGCCTTCCTTTGCTTGTGGTCTGCTTACAACAGATGAATTACTTCCACTAGTGGTCAGTTACCTATCATGTTTGATCTATGTTTCTCCTATGTTGCAACAATGTCTGCCTTGGACTGAGGTAGTATGACCTAATATAACACGAATACTTTGTGCGCTAACCTCCTGTTGGGGTTCCCAATGGAAGTTTTTGTGAATAAGGTGTGCCTCTGCAGTTGACTGATATAGCCTCTGGGCCACTGTTAGAGACACTTCATGTTGTTTAGTGGTGACTACTGATACCTGGATGACCACTGGGACCAGTTTGTCTCACTCTACTATCTGGTCTACTTCACTCTGGCTTTATGTCTCCATTTCCTGAGATGACCACTCACTTGTGATGTGAATATATTCTCCCGCTGGGGAATGTAAAACTTAAAGTGTTTTCTGTTGGCTGCCCATACATTTCTCTATCCCTGTGTGGACTTATGCTGCTTGTGTATGCCTTTATGGAGTGTCCCCTGATATGGTATCACTGATATAATGTGACACATCATGCATTTCAATGTGCGGGTGTCCCGCTGTTACACAGGGAGCGTTTGCAGACAAATATTTATATATCATCTGTGTATGCCCTGTGCTGTTATCTCTATATACCATTATAATATGGTCATTCTGTAGGGGCTGATTAATCATATTTTTGCCCTTCCAATGTCAAAGTTGGTAATTTATATGCGATAGATGTGAGCAGGTCTACTGCGGCTATACGGTTTATGTCTGCATACTCGTTTAGAAGCAAATGCCATGTCGGGTGTTGTGCGATACCATTTATATGCATAGTTTTGGTAAAGTCACTAAGTGGTGACAGAATGAGGACATGTATGTTTCAATAGTGCCACTGTCAGTGATGATAACCAGTCCTTGCATGCAATGAATGTGACACACGTGAATGACACAGATTCATGTGCTACATTATATATATATATATATATATATATATATATATATATATACTTCCCCGAAATACACTGTGATATCTACCCTGTATTTTACGTTACACTCAACTTTTTGAATATACACTGGTGCTGTCTTTAGTAGAGGGGGACATGTGATGATGTCACTGATTACATATCTGATGGACTTGTCGGTTCTTTTTGGTGGTAGGGTATATTAAGGAGGGGGATGGGGTAACTTTTTTGGTCCTGAGGAAAATGTGTTGATCACATTGTAGCGTTGACACTGCAAATTTTTTTTTTTGTAAAATCTCAGTTTTAAAAGTGTCCTCAAAGGAGATGGTCATGGCAAAGATTACCTATCATTTTTTTTTCTTAGCTTAGCTTCATTCCCCCATTTGGCAGGCTCCTTTCTAGGGGTGGGCGAAAGTTGTTGCCGTGTTCCCACAGGAAATTTTCCGAAAACCAAGTTGTTATTTGCTTTTCATGGGAAAATCCACTTTAAAACTAGCGGTTAAAATTTTCACATTTTTTTTGCCCATTGGCCAAAATTTTTCTCCATTTTTTGAATGGCTAGAAAGTTTCCGCCCAATGATTTACGTTGTCCGCTATAAAAACGTGATGTTTTCACTGAAGGCAGACACAATAGAAGCAGCTACAGAGCGAGATCGATGTGCTGTGCTGTTCTCTTGTGATATTTTTCAAAAAGTGAGGCAGGGGAGACTCATATCACTATGAGCAGGTTAAAAAATAATCAGTGGAGGAGCTGGAAGGACCATCATGTGTCCACTGAGTCTGAAGAGGAAGGGACCACTACTGTACCAATGCTGTCCAGTCCCCCTAAATGGAGGGAGAAAAGGGTAGTACGAGTGAGAGCAGGACAGGTCAGCTGCCTGTGCCTGCTGCAAGACGTGCTGCCCCTGGTGCCAGTGCCACCATTGCTGTACCTGCAGCCACTAGTGTTTTACCTGCTGTCAGATGTGCTGCCACTAGTGTTCATCCTGCTGCCACTGCTGAACCTGCTGCCACCAATACTTTGCCTGCTGCTAGTGTTTCTTGTATTACTTTGGGGGGGAAGGAGAAAATTATGCCATGTGTGACAGCAGTGGACCCGCTGTCACATTGCTCATCACCTCCTCCAACCAGCAGTGAAATGTCTGGAATAGAGCAGCAGCACATAGGGACTAGTGGTGGTGGTGGTGTTGGAGAAGCTGGGGTGGAAGAGACATTGATGGCCTTTTTATCAGAAACTGAGAAGGAATGGGAGACAGGGATGAGGATGGGCATCACCACCACCACTAGCAGTCAGCTTTTGAAATTAGCAGAAATTGCAACTGCTCTAATTTCTGCTGCTTCTGAGATGAAAGGGCAGCAGGGTGCTGAGGAGCAGGCTAGTGTGCCACAGACCACCGTGAACACAGTGGGAATGGGGTCAACAAGTAATGCGGAACTAGGACAGGTTCCTCTTGCCAGCAGTAGCAATACTCCTGATCCTAGTTGCAGTGCTAAATCTGAGGCAGTAGCAGCAACAGCAGCAACATTATCCGCCACCACAGAAAGTGAAGGGGAATGTGGTGGACAAGAAGAAAGAGGCCATTCTTCTCCACCTGTTCCCTATCCCTCCCCCCAGAAGTCATGGGTGTGTGATTATTATTCTCTTCCGGCAGGCACAGTGCAGTCATCAGCAACAATGGTACTGTTCAAAATCTGTGACAAGTTAGTGAGAAGGGGAAAGGAGGGAACACACCTTGGCACAACTTCCCTGATAACACACATGAAATACAAACATCATGTAATTTACTCCAAACATGTTAAAGCCAAACACCCGTTACAGAAATCTAGCACCACTGTTACTGTACCCCCTGACTCTCCAGAAAGGTGGAGATCAAAGAGGAGGAAGAATAAAGAAACCCAGACACTGGAAGTTCCATGACAAGCGAAACAACTAGTTCACCATCAACACCACCTTCTTCCTCTAGGGTAACAAGTACATCTCCTGCAATGAACCTCTTTCATCATTACCTCCCCCACCAAATGATAGCCACTCTGTTAATGTTAGGATATGGCAGTTCATCTCTACCCATTGCACACTGTGTGGTGCACTGCCAGTGTGGTGGAGGAGAATCGATACCAGGTCAGCAGGTGGCATCTGAGGAGATTCCATCCTGCAGAAATTGCTAGGATTCTGGCAGGGAAGGTTCATCATTACTATTAAACTGTCAGCAAGTTGTCATGTGTCCTTAGCAGGGTCTGGACAAGGGGTACAGTGACAGCGGTAGTGTCACAGAGTGACTAGGAAAATAACGACACTTGACAAGTTCAGATGAAATTAAAATAAACTTTATTTTAAACACAATACTAGCAGCAATGAATAATACATTTTCACGAGGCCAGGGAAGAACAGTGCACACACTTTCTTCACCCTTCACTAGGCAAGTGTGATTAGACACACATCTGTACCCTAATGCTAGAGTACCCAGGCAACAGGAGCGTGTAGCTCCAGAACACTGGAGCAACACAGTAGCGACTCTAACTCCACTACCTTCTCAAGGCCAGGTGTAGGACAGTGTAAGACACTTCCTCAGCCTTTCACTAGGTAGGTGTAACTAGTATCCGAATGGCCCTTTGTAACCTTCACAGACTAGATGGGAGGACAGTGCACGGCACTTCCTCAGACACACCATGCAGGTTAATAGTAGCACAACTATACCCTACCTCTAGGGTATACCAGAGGAAAGGCAGACAGCACCTAGAAGGCTAGGTGAGGCAACAACCAAACCAGACAGAACACAGGAGGACAGTGACATAGACTGACCGACAAGCACTGCTACAGGGGTAGCGAGCACAGTAAAAGGTAGGCACATGCAGCAAGGATCTCAGTAGCCGGGGCTAGGTAGCCGAGGCTGGTAATCGTAACCGGAACGCAACAGAGGGAGAGTAGTCAGACGAAGCCAGTGGTCAGAGCCGGATCGGGTAGTCAGACAAAGCCACTGGTCAGAGCCGGATCGGGTAATCAGACGTAGCCAGGAGTCAGAGCCGGAACGGGTAGTCAGATGGAGCAGGAGTCATACACAGGAACAGCAATAGACCAACACAGCACTAGGCTCAGGTACACCACGAAAATGCACTGGTAACTGGACATGCTGACGCTTTTAAGGCCTAGCAGATGGGCGGAGAGATGACATCACTAAACAAGTGACCTATAAGAACAGCGACTTGCATAGAGCGACAGCCAGGAAGTAACAAGGTCTCTATTACAGCAATTAAACACTTGAGGCAATCACGGTGCCAGTGATTGCTGACTTCTCCTGTCAGTCAGGTGTGTGTACTCTTCATTGGCCGCCTATCTTTTGCCCGCCCAGTATTGCCTATATAGACTGGGCTGAGGCACCCTTTGGTGGCCCTTTCGTGGTGTCTCTATGTCAGCAGTCACCTGCCTTGTACCTGTATCCTTGGGCCTGTTTCGCTCTGCTACCAGTGTCAGCGTTTCTCCAGTAGTCAGTGCCTCTCCTGTGTGGTTCCTGCCTCCGTTCTAGATCCAGTTGTGCTGTCGTTCCTGCTTCCATTCCTGATCCCATGCTGCCATTGTTCCTGCTCCGTTCCTAACCCGGTTGGCAGTCCTGTCATTGCAGTAGTTGTCCTGGCTTTTCTGCTGTTCCTGCTGCTGTATCCTGATTGTCATCCGTCTGGCTGCTGGGTCGCCTAGGCGACATTCTGATCACTGGTTTACTCCACATTCACCGGTTGCTGATTCCGCTAGTATAGAACCGGTTGGGCGCTATTGTTGTCCAGTACGCGGTACTGGCTTACTCCACATTCACCGGTTGCTGATCCCGCTAGTATAGAACCGGTTGGGCGATACGATTGTACAGTACGTGGTACTGGTTTACTCCACATTCACTGGTTGCTGATTCCGCTAGTATAGAATCGGTTGGGCGCTATTGTTGTCCAGTAAGCTTTACTGGTTTACTCCACATTCACCGGTTGCTGATCCCGCTAGCATAGAACCGGTTGGGCGTTTCTGTTGTCCAGTACTCGGTACTGGTTTACTCCACATTCACCAGTTGCTGATCCAGCCATTATAGAACCGGTGGGGCTATACGATTGTCCAGTACGCGGTACTGGTTTACTCACATTCACCGGTTGATGATTCCTCCGTTATAGAACCGGTTGGGCATTCCTGTTGTCCAGTACACGATACTGGTTTACTCCACATTCACCTGTTGCTGCTCCATCTATTTTAGAACCGGTTTGCTATACCGTTTTCCAGTGCACGGTACTGGTTAACCCTTCATTCACCGGTTGCTGCTGCCTCCATTATTGCACTGGTTTGGTCTCCCTGGTTGTGATACTGGTTTGCTCCACTGTTCCATCTTATGCTGCTGCTCCATCTATTCAGCATTAGTGGAGCTGTCCTTCTGTCCTCCTGGCTGCCTTGCCTGGTATATTGGCAAGGCCGGTAGAGCCACATTCTGATTGTCGTATTACCATCTTTCAGGCTGCCTTGCCCGGTATATTGGCAAGGCCGGTAGAGCCACATTCAGATTGTCGTGTAACCCTCCAGGCTGCCTTGCCCGGTATATTGGCAAGGCCGGAAGAGCCTGTTCCCATTCTATAGTGTCATCTTTACAGGCTGCCTTGCCCGGTATATTGGCAAGGCCGGCAGAGGCACATTCAGATTGTCGTGTTACCCTCCAGGCTGCCTTGCCCGGTATATTGGCAAGGCCGGTAG
This sequence comes from Rhinophrynus dorsalis, assembly GCA_037306005.1. NCBI lineage: Eukaryota > Metazoa > Chordata > Amphibia > Anura > Rhinophrynidae > Rhinophrynus > Rhinophrynus dorsalis. The sequence continues at coordinate 92,472,390 of CM074723.1, read as the reverse complement.
AGCCTACCATTCTGTATCTTGTAAGAGCTATTGTTTGAACCTATTTTGTGCATGTGATATATATGTATGTATGTTTTCAATAAAGTTTGATTTTTATCTTACTCTGTGTCTGAGAGTCAAAACAAACCGTGACAGTACCCCCCACTCAACAATCTCCCCCCCCAGGGAGGAGACCACACCTTAATGGGGAATTTTGCATGAAATCTGCGCAGCAATCTAGGAGAGTGAATATCATTCTGATTTACTCAGGAACGCTTCTCTGGACCATAACATTTCCCATGGACAAAATACATTCAGGAGTCCAGAATGCTTTGAATCTCATACTCATCCTGATTTTGAATGTGTACTGGACCTGGGACTACAGGAGCGAATGAATAGCGGTTACAGACCAGTGGTTTCAGGAGTGAGACATGAAAGACATTGTGAATGCGCATGTACCTGGGAAGGTCAAAAGCATAAGACACAGGGTTTACTCTTCGGAGCACCCGGAAGGGTCCTATGAAACGTGGAGCCGTCTTATGGCAGGGCACTTGCATGTGCAGGTTTTTGTGGCCAACCAGACTCTAACCCCCACCTGAAAGTCAGGAGCAGGACGCCTCCTGCGATCTGCGTGTCTCTGATAGCACTCTGAGGACCTTCGTAAGGCATTCTGAACCTGTGCCCATGTGGAGCGGAGCTGCCGCATATGCTCATCCAGAGCCAGAATATCCTGTGCCTGAAATGAATCCGGGAGCAGAGATGGTTGGAACCCATAGTTAATCAGGAAGGAAGAGCTCCCAGAAGAGGAGTTTATGGCACAATTCCTGGCAAACTCAGCCCATGGCAACAAGTCAACCCAATTATCATGATGGTAAGAAGTGAAGCAGTGCAAGAATTGTTCCATCCCCTGATTGGCTCTTTCCACAGCACCATTAGTCTGGGGTGGTAGGCAGAATAAAATGACAGTTTGATGCCCATCTGGTCACAAAAGGCCCTCCAAAACCTTGATACAAACTGACTTCCATGATCAGAAACCACAACCCACGGTACTCCGTGGACCCTGAATTCCTCCCTGGCAAATACCATAGCCGATTCCTTAGAGGAAGGTAGTCCCTGAAGTGGGATGAAATGTGCCATTTTGTAGAATCGATCCACTATAATTAGTATGACTGTACAACCCTTGGATCTAGGCAACTCCACCATAAAATCTATGGAAATGTGTGACCATGGGCGCTCACCATTCGGAACCGTCTGGAGCAGCCCCAAAGGATTATGCCTAGGAGCTTTGGCAAGTGCGCACACACACAACAAGCCTCCACAAGGGCTGCACAATCCGCCCTTAAACTAGGCTACCAAAAGAGCTGTGAAATTGACAAAATTAATTGGTCCTGACCAATGTGTCCAGCTGCCTTGGACGAATGATAGGTTTCGAGCAGCTTAGTGCAGAGATTGTCAGCTACAAAACATTTGCCACTGGGTTTCTCAACTGGAGCATTACTGTAACGGTTTTCAGACACTCAGACAGCAGGTTTGAATAAAACACAATTTTATTAAAACAAAAAATAAATGAACAAGGTCGCCCTCAATAGGCCACTGTCAGTCTCTGAGCAGGGTCAAGTGAGATTAGCAAGGTAAATGACTCAGGTTAACCAGTTCACAGTTCCTCTGAGTTCCAGACTGGATCAGCAGGTACTAGGAGGCTCGGGAAGGTTCAAGACCGTAGTCAGACTGCAGGACAGAGTTCCCTTTAATCGAAGGTCTCGAGGTTAAGATAAGGTTCGAGGCAGGTTCGAGGTCTTGGGGTATCGATGAGGTTCGAGGCAGGTTCGAGGTCTTGGGGTATCCATAAGGTTCGAGGCAGGTTCGAGGTCTTGGGGTATCGATAAGGTTCGAGGCAGGTTCGAGGTTTATGGACTACGAATCCTCTATACTCTGCTGAATCGAGTTTGGACTCGAGGCCCAGGAAACTGGAAGCAGGTAAGGGGAATACGAGTTCCTACACCCTCGACTGGCCGGGGCAGTCACCGGAGCGGCCGGTGATGGCAACCCAAACCAGTCGGAGCCCCAGAGGTGAAGGAACGGTAGACTGGAACCAAACCTTGAGAGCAGCTGGAGGGACTCTCGTTGCGAGGCAAAAAGTTCCGAATGGGAAGCGTAGTCCGAGAATACTGGGTCAGGCCGTAATCGAATCAGGAACCAAAGGGGCAGACAGAGACGTGGTCAGGCAAAGCTGGGTCAAGATCCACGGGCAGAAGACAAGACTAGGTCGGTATTCAAGCAGGGTTCGGTACACGGAATCAGCAAACACAGGAACTCAACGACAAAGGTTTCTCTCAGACTTTTGGCGCTAAAATCGAGCAAGGGTTGATGGAAGATCCAGGTACATAAAGCCTACAGCCGCCAATAGGATTATAGGTAGGAGGAGCAGTCAGGAGCAGCATGACAGTGCCCCCCCTTCAACGGCCGACCTCCGGACGGCCTGGAGCATCAGGATGCAGGCGATGAAAGGTCCGTACAAGGACCGGAGCATGGACCTCAGTAGCTGGCACCCAGGAACGATCAGCAGGACCATAGCCCTTCCAGTCGACCAAATAGTGTAATCGGCCCCGAGATAGCCGAGAATCCAGAATCTTGCTGACCTCATATTCTGGATGACCGTCCACCAAAACAGGAGCAGGAGGAGTGGCCGGTTGGTAGAAACGGTTCTTGACCAAGGGACGTAGAAGGGAGACATGAAAGGAATTGGCCACCTTCATGGTGGATGGTAAATCAAGAGAATAGGTGACAGGAGTGAGCTGAGTCTTGATAGGAAAAGGTCCAATGAACCTGGGACCCAATTTACCAGAGGGCTGCTTCAAGCGAAGGTGTTGGGTGGAGAGCCAGACCTGGTCACCAGTCTGGTATGAAGGAGCAGGTTGCCTTTTCTTATCCGCCTTGGACTTATAACTGGAAGAAGCGGCTGTCAAAGAGCGATGAACAGAAGCCCAATGAAGACGGAGATTTCGTACTTTATTATCAGCTTCGGGAACATCGGATACCGGGAGGTTGGGCAATGTCTGAGGGTGATAGCCTAGAGCGGCATAGAAAGGAGAACACTTTAAAGCGGAATGGTAACGGTTATTGAAGGCGAATTCGGCCAGAGGAAGCAATGATGCCCAGTTATCATGATGTGAGTTGACATAATGACGGAGATAGATTTCTAGGGTCTGATTAGTTCTTTCAGTCTGGCCATTGGACTGAGGATGGTATGAGGAAGAAAAGTTTAATTGAATCCCTAGGCGAGAGCAAAAAGCCTTCCAGAATTTGGAGGTAAATTGAGTACCTCTATCGGAGACAATTTGAGCAGGGACTCCGTGAATACGGAAAATTTCTCTGATGAAGACATCTGCCAGAGTTTGAGAATTAGGCAATCCCCGGAGGGGAACGAAATGGGCTTGTTTAGAGAAGCGATCAACTACCACCCAAATCACAGTACAATGGTCTGAAGGTGGCAAGTCCGTGATAAAATCCATAGCCAGGTGAGTCCATGGAGACTGAGGAATTGGCAAAGGTTGAAGAAGCCCAACAGGTCTCTGATTGGATGGTTTATTTTGTGTGCAAAGCGTGCAAGCTTTGACGTAGGCTTCCACATCTTGTTTCAAGGAAGGCCACCAGAAGCGTCTAAGAAGAAATTCCGTATTCTTTGTAATGCCTGGGTGACCGGCCATAGTAGAACGGTGTGACCATTTTAGAAGAGAGGAACGAAATCGCTTGGGGACAAACAGCAGATGAGTGGGTTTCCCTTAAAAACGTCCACTGAAATGATGTTGAAGGGACTTGATCCTTTGTACTATGGACAATGATAGAGAGGCCACAATATGATTAGAAGGAATTATGGGTTCAGGAGGAGGGTCTGGCTCTGTAGTGAAGAGTCGGGACAGGGCAACCGCCTTCAGATTCTTAGATCCTGGAATGTATGTGATAATGAAATTAAAACGGGTAAAGAAAAGAGCCCATCGGGCCTGCCTTGGATTCAGGCGTTGTACTTGTTCCAGGAATTGAAGATTCTTGTGGTCAGTCTGGATTATGACTGGAACTTGGGAACCCTCCAAGAGATGTCGCCATTCTTCTAGTGCCATTTTAATGGCCAATAGTTCTCGATTTCCGGTATCATAGTTCTTTTCTGCAGAACTGAATTGTTTGGAAAAGTAAGAACAAGGATGAAGGCGATTAGTGACCTCGTCCCTCTGAGACAGGACAGCTCCAGCTCCTAATTCAGAGGCGTCAACCTCAATGAGGAAGGGTTGTGTAGGATCAGGGTAGCGTAACAATGGTGCGGACACAAATAGTCTTTTTAAACGTTCAAAGGCCTCTACTGCCTCAGTGGACCAGACCTTGGGATTTGCATTTTTCTTGGTGAAGGCTACCAGAGGAGCAACTATAGCAGAGAAATTTTTAATGAATCTTCTATAGTAATTTGCAAATCCTAAGAAACATTGTACCGCTCTCAGAGTGATTGGTCGTGGCCATTGAGAAACGGACTCTACTTTAGAAGGGTCCATCCGTAGTCCTGAGTCAGAAACTATATATCCCAGGAAAGGGAGCTGGGAGGTTTCAAAGATGCATTTTTCCAATTTAGCGTAAAGATGATTTTCTCTCAGGCGATGTAACACGGTACGGACGTGTTCTCTGTGTTCGTGGAGCGAGGATGAAAAGATCAATTATATCATCAAGATACACCACCACATAGGAGAGCAAAACATCCTTGAAGATCTCGTTGAGAGTGTTGGAATGTGGCGGGGGCATTGCAGAGCCCAAAGGGCATGACGAGGTACTCGTAGTGGCCGTACCTGGTGTTGAAGGCCGTCTTCCACTCGTCGCCGTCTTTGATGCGAATCAAGTTATATGCCCCACGTAAATCCAACTTAGTGAAGATCTTGGCGTCTTTCAGAGCATCAAAGAGTTCTGGAATCAGGGGTAGAGGGTATCTATTTTTAATAGTCACCTTGTTTAGACCCCTATAATCTATACAGGGTCTCAAGGTTCCATCTTTTTTGAGACAAAAAAGAAGCCGGCACCTGCTGGCGAGGATGAATGTCTAATGAAACCCCTGGCCAGGTTTTCTTGTATATATTCCAACAGGGCCTTATTCTCTGGTTCTGATAGGAGAAAAGTTCTTCCTCTAGGAGGCATGGTTCCGGGCAATAAATCAATTGAACAGTCAAATGATCTGTGTGGAGGTAGCTCTGCTGCCTTTTGTTTAGAGAATACATCGGAAAAGTCTCTGTAGGATTTAGGAATAGAATTCTCAGGGGTTCCTATGCCACCCACAAGGCCAGGTACAGGTATCTCAGAAAGGCAGTTCGAAAAACAGGAAGAACTCCAGTTTGTTATTTGCTCAGAACTCCAGTTAATTACTGGGTTGTGGAGGCGAAGCCAAGGAAGTCCCAAAATCACCGGAGAGGAAGGGCACCGTATGACATCAAGGTGAATAGTCTCGGAATGAAGAATGCCGGTCTGAAGAAGTAGTAGCTGAGTCTCATGGGTAACAAAGCCCTTTCCCAAAGGAGCCCCATCCACAGTAGAGACGCGCAAGGGTTTGGCTTTCTGGACTAGTGGGATCGAGTGCTTGGAAGCAAACCCAGCATCAAGGAAAACTCCAGCCGCACCGGAGTCCAAGAAGGCTTTGGTGGAGACTGAGCCTCCTGCCCAACTTAACCGAACTGGAACCATCATACGGTTTAGGTTAGACAAGGAGGTTACGTTTCTTATGCTTAGGGAGTCGTCTCCATGGTTCCCTAAGCTTAGAAGTTTCCCGGACGGGTCGGACACTGGCGTAGGAGGTGGCCCTTGAGTCCACAATAAAGACAAAGTCCCTGACTTCTTCGCCGACGTTTCTCCTCCTCGGGGAGTTTAGTCACAGACCCAACATCCATGGGTTCAACAGAAGTCTGTGGTGTCTCGGTGGAAGAAGATGAACGTGGAACAAACTCAGATTTATGACGGCGAAAGCGATCTTTCTCAAGCTGTCGCTCTATTTGCCGACGATCCAATTCTAAGCAGATGGAAATCAGGCCTTCCAGATCATCCGGTATGTCTTGATTAACTAGGGCGTCTTTGATGCGCTCACTCAGACCCCTACGAAAGGCAGCTCGCAAAGCTCCATTGTTCCAGTCGGTTTCGTAGGAAAGGGTTCTGAACTCCACTGCATATTCAGCCACCGTGCGAGTGCCCTGTTTTAGGCCCAGTATACTGGCTTCAGCAGATGCCTGTCTTCCAGGTAGATCAAATACGGTCTTAAAGGCAGCGATAAATGCATTGGAGTCATCAAGAAGAGAAGATCTGTTCTCCACCAGAGGGGAAGCCCAAGCGAGGGCCTTGTCAGTCAATAGAGAGATTATGAATGCCACCCTAGTAGAATGAGAGTTAAACGAATGAGGCAAGGTCTGAAAATGTAACTGGCACTGGTTCAAGAATCCACGACAATGTTCAGGTCGGCCAGAGTATCTCTCTGGTAAGGGTATCTTGGCTTGTACCCTGAGGTGGCTCCTGTAGACCCTGTGGCCCCAGGGGGCTGTGGTGGAGCTTGAGCAGGGGTAGATGGAGAGAATGTTCGCAACATTTCCATCATAGCATCCAGCTTATGATTGAGGGTTTGTAGTTGTGCTGCATGGGTAGACAGAACTTGCTCCTGTTGTTCCTGTCTGGAGGCTATGAGGGAAGCCTCAGCAGCATCCATTATACTGGCTCGATTTTACTGTCAGTTACTGATTTTACAAACCAGTCGGAGCCCCAGAGGTGAAGGAACGGTAGACTGGAACCAAACCTTGAGAGCAGCTGGAGGGGCTCTCGTTGCGAGGCAGAAAGTTCCGAATGGGAAGCGTAGTCCGAGAATACTGGGTCAGGCCGGAATCGAATCAGGAACCAAAGGGGCAGACAGAGACGTGGTCAGGCAAAGCTGGGTCAAGATCCACGGGCAGAAGACAAGACTAGGTCGGTATTCAAGCAGGGTTCGGTACACGGAATCAGCAAACACAGGAACTCAACGACAAAGGTTTCTCTCAGACTTTTGGTGCTAAAATCGAGCAAGGGTTGATGGAAGATCCAGGTACATAAAGCCTACAGCCGCCAATAGGATTATAGGTAGAAGGAGCAGTCAGGAGCAGCATGACAGCCACACAGTATATAGCAAGAGATAGACACTGAGACCTTTACAGGACCAGTATACAGAATACAGATGATACATATACTGTCACAGGACAGGCTCAAAATGATAATAGGCAATCAATATTTAACACATAGAACTCGTCAGTCTCTGGTGCGAGATAGCACAGCACTATCAGTCCACTGATGTAGTAAGCTGCTGGGATAATGCAGAGACTGACACAGAGTGCTTTTAGAGCAGTAGCGAATAGCCCCCAAGGGCGTATGACGGAGACCACTTGTAATGTTGAAGCGTGAGTCGTTAGCCCCATGGGCGTATAATGGAGACTATTGATGCTGCAAGAGCGTGAATCGCTAGCCCCCACGGGCGTGTAACCGAGGCCAACCGTACAGGAATAGCTGGAGCCGAGTAGCCCCCACGGGCGTATGACCAGACACTTTACACTGCAAGAGTGTGACTCGTTAGCCCTCACGGGTGTATAGGAAACCAACTGTACAGTGATTGCTAGAGCCAATAGCCCCTCCGGGCGTATAACGGAACCACCGGTGCGAAGGTGCAAGAGCCAAGAGACCAAACCAGCAAGTAACCGGATACCGACTACTCTGCTTGTGGGAATGACAATATGAGGCGCCGTCTACTAAGGCCCAAACGTGGCCGGCTCAGCAGGAGTAGCGTGAGTGATACGGCTCTGCAAGAGTTAACCACAGCACCCGGTTGGAACAGCAAGTAATCGGAGGCTCCGCGTATCAGTATCACCCTGCAAGTGCACGGCAGACTCAGCCTTATGGTACTACAGCTCTGCAAGCGTAAATGGAGACTCAGCTTTGTACTACAGCTCTGCAAGCGTAACCGGAGACTCAGCTTGGTAGTATGGCTCTGCAAGCATAGCCAGCAACTCAGCAGCACAAGGGTTAACAGGAACAGTCTCGAGCAAACAGACGCGACTCTGCAGGAATCAGAATGACAACAGCAGCAGGAATGTAGCCAGGCCAGGTCAGATCACAGTGGAGATTCTCAGACAAGCCAGATCAGCAACAAGCAGGAACGTCAGCCAGGCCGTGTCAGATCACAGAGGAGGTTCGCAGACAAGCCAGATCAGCAACGAGCAGGAACGTCAGCCAGGCCTGGTCGGATCACAGAGGAGGTTCGCAGACAAGCCAGATCAGCAATGAGTAGGAACACAGGAAAGTCGTCAGTACAGGCCAAATAGGTACACCGGAAATCAGGAACACATGAACACAGCAACAGCAACACTGGCTCTGGAACACCACGAAAGGGCACCTGACAGGTGCCATAGTCAGGTATAAAAAGGACCACCAGGGGCGGGCCAAACAAGCTCAACCAATGAGAGAGCACACAAGAGAGAGTGACAGAGGGAGATCACGGGGACCGTGATAATTACCTTGTGAAACCAGAATCTCCTCGCCCACGTGAGAAGTAATGCTAGTGCGTATTGTGGCCAAAATGTGATCAGGGGGAATGATCGGAACGGGTTCACTTTCTGTCTCACGCTCTGGGCCAGGGAGGTATAAAACCACAAAATGAAATCTAGACAAAAACAATGTCCACCTGGCTTGTCTTGGTGACAGTCTCTTGGACTCCGACAAGTATGTCAAATTTTTATGATCCATTAAGATCAGAATAGGAGCCTTTGTCCCCTCCAGGAGGTGACGCCATTCACGAAGAGCGAGGATAATGGCTAGCAGTTCACAGTCCCCTATATCATAAAGGTTTTGAGCCTTAGTAATTTTTTTTTTAGATAAATCCACAGGGCATCAGAGGTTTGCTAGGCTCAGATTTTTGAGACAGTACTGCCCCTACACCTGTCTCAGATGCATCCACCTCCAGGGTAAAAGGCAATGCGGTGTTAGGATGTACCAATAGTGGAGTCAACGAAAAGGCAGATTTCAAGGCTACAAAAGCATTTTTGGCCTCAGGGGACCAAAACGATGGGTTAGCGCTAGTGTTGAGCGAGCATGCTCGGCCGATGCTCGGATCGGCTCGAGCATCGCTCTGCTCGGCACATGGCGGTACTCGTACGAGTACCGCATGTGCTCGCCCGCCATGTTCGGGTCTCCTCCCCGCACGTTTTGCGGCTGCTGCGCAGCCAATAAACGTGCAGGGAGGCTCTGACATCGGTGTAATGCCAGCAGCCATGTTGGCTGCTGGCATTACACTGATTGGCTGGCCAGAACCCGTGGTCAGGTGCTGTATAGCACCTGACCATCGAGTTCGGCTCAGTCTGAGCCAGGGAGAGCTGAGGATAGGAAGGGAAAGGCAGTGTAGGGAGGAAAAAAACAAAAATTGTGAAAAAAAAAGAACCAAAAGTCCTTTTTAGGACTACTGTGTGTGGGGGCAGCAGGTTATTTGGTGTGGGGGGAAAAAAACAAAAAAAAAAAAAAATATATATATATATTCTGTTTAGTGTGCAAAGTTGCAGATTAGAGCACATTCTGTTTAGTGTGCACAGTTGCAGATTAGAGCACATTCTGTTTAGTGTGCAAAGTTGCAGATTAGAGCACATTCTGTTTAGTGTGCAAAGTTGCAGATTAGAGCACATTCTGTTTAGTGTGCAAAGTTGCAGATTAGAGCACATTCTGTTAAGTCTTCAAACTAAAATATCAAAGTCACGTATTCCATTCAGTGTGCGTCGCCGCAGTTTAGCAGCACATTCTGAGTACTGTGCAGAGTTGCAGAATAGGAAGAAATACTGTTAAGTCTTCAAACTAAAATATCAAAGTCACATATTCCATTCAGTGTGCTTCGCCGCAGTTTAGCAGCACATTCTGTGTACTGTGCAGAGTTGCAGAATAGGAAGAAATACTGTTAAGTCTTCAAACTAAAATATCAAAGTCACATATTCCATTCAGTGTGCTTCGCCGCAGTTTAGCAGCACATTCTGTGTACTGTGCAGAGTTGCAGAATAGGAAGAAATACTGTTAAGTCTTCAAACTAAAATATCAAAGTCACATATTCCATTCAGTGTGCTTCGCCGCAGTGTAGCAGCACATTCTGTGTACTGTGCAGAGTTGCAGAATAGGAAGAAATACTGTTAAGTCTTCAAACTAAAATATCAAAGTCACATATTCCATTCAGTGTCTTTCACCGCCGTTTAACAGCCTATTCTGTGTACTCTGCAGAGTTGCAGAATTATAAGAAATACTGTTAAGTTTTCAAACTCAAATATTAAAGTCACATATTCCATTCAGTGTCTTTCACCGCCGTTTAACAGCCTATTCTGTGTACTCTGTACAGTTGCAGAATTATAAGAAATACTGTTAAGTTTTCAAACTCAAATATTAAAGTCACATATTCCATTCAGTGTCTTTCACCGCCGTTTAACAGCCTATTCTGTGTACTCTGTACAGTTCCAGAATTATAAGAAATACTGTTAAGTTTTCAAACTCAAATATTAAAGTCACATATTCCATTCAGTGTCTTTCACCGCCGTTTAACAGCCTATTCTGTGTACTCTGTACAGTTGCAGAATTATAAGAAATACTGTTAAGTTTTCAAACTCAAATATTAAAGTCACATATTCCATTCAGTGTCTTTCACCGCCGTTTAACAGCCTATTCTGTGTACTCTGCAGAGTTGCAGAATTATAAGAAATACTGTTAAGTTTTCAAACTCAAATATTAAAGTCACATATTCCATTCAGTGTCTTTCACCGCCGTTTAACAGCCTATTCTGTGTACTCTGTACAGTTGCAGAATTATAAGAAATACTGTTAAGTTTTCAAACTCAAATATTAAAGTCACATATTCCATTCAGTGTCTTTCACCGCCGTTTAACAGCCTATTCTGTGTACTCTGCAGAGTTGCAGAATTATAAGAAATAAAGAAATACTGTTAAGTTTTCAAACTCAAATATTAAAGTCACATATTCCATTCAGTGTCTTTCACCGCCGTTTAACAGCCTATTCTGTGTACTCTGCAGAGTTGCAGAATTATAAGAAATACTGTTAAGTTTTCAAACTCAAATATTAAAGTCACATATTCCATTCAGTGTCTTTCACCGCCGTTTAACAGCCTATTCTGTGTACTCTGTACAGTTGCAGAATTATAAGAAATACTGTTAAGTTTTCAAACTCAAATATTAAAGTCACATATTCCATTCAGTGTCTTTCACCGCCGTTTAACAGCCTATTCTGTGTACTCTGTACAGTTCCAGAATTATAAGAAATACTGTTAAGTTTTCAAACTCAAATATTAAAGTCACATATTCCATTCAGTGTGTTTCAACGCCGTTTAACAGCCTATTCTGTGTACTCTGCAGAGTTGCAGAATAGTAAGAAATACTGTTAAGTTTTCAAACTCAAATATTAAAGTCACATATTCCATTCAGTGTCTTTCACCGCCGTTTAACAGCCTATTCTGTGTACTCTGTACAGTTCCAGAATTATAAGAAATACTGTTAAGTTTTCAAACTCAAATATTAAAGTCACATATTCCATTCAGTGTGTTTCAACGCCGTTTAACAGCCTATTCTGTGTACTCTGCAGAGTTGCAGAATAGTAAGAAATACTGTTAATTTTTCAAACTCAAATATTAAAGTCACTTATTCCATTCAGTGTGTGTCACCGCAGTTTAGCAGCCTATTCTGTGTACTCTGCAGAGTTGCAGAATAGTAAGAAATACTGTTAAGTTTTCAAACTCAAATATTAAAGTCACTTATTCCATTCAGTGTGTGTCACCGCAGTTTAGCAGCCTATTCTGTGTACTCTGCAGAGTTGCAGAATAGTAAGAAATACTGTTAATTTTTCAAACTCAAATATTAAAGTCACTTATTCCATTCAGTGTGTGTCACCGCAGTTTAGCAGCCTATTCTGTGTACTCTGCAGAGTTGCAGAATAGTAAGAAATACTGTTAAGTTTTCAAACTCAAATATTAAAGTCACATATTCCATTCAGTGTGTGTCACCGCAGTTTAGCAGCCTATTCTGTGTACTCTGCAGAGTTGCAGAATAGTAAGAAATACTGTTAATTTTTCAAACTCAAATATTAAAGTCACTTATTCCATTCAGTGTGTGTCACCGCAGTTTAGCAGCCTATTCTGTGTACTCTGCAGAGTTGCAGAATAGTAAGAAATACTGTTAATTTTTCAAACTCAAATATTAAAGTCACTTATTCCATTCAGTGTGTGTCACCGCAGTTTAGCAGCCTATTCTGTGTACTCTGCAGAGTTGCAGAATAGTAAGAAATACTGTTAAGTTTTCAAACTCAAATATTAAAGTCACATATTCCATTCAGTGTGTGTCACCGCAGTTTAGCAGCCTATTCTGTGTACTCTGCAGAGTTGCAGAATAGTAAGAAATACTGTTAATTTTTCAAACTCAAATATTAAAGTCACTTATTCCATTCAGTGTGTGTCACCGCAGTTTAGCAGCCTATTCTGTGTACTCTGCAGAGTTGCAGAATAGTAAGAAATACTGTTAAGTTTTCAAACTCATATATATTAAAGTCATATATATCGTGTAAGATGAAGAAGGCGGGTAAAAAGGGACGGGGAAGTGGACGTGATCCTGAAAGTTCAGGGCGCGGGTCAGGACGCGGAGAAACTGTGCCTGGTGCCAGAGCACAAGAAAGAAAGACATCCACCATACCTAGCTTCATGTCTGATTTCACAGGGCGTCGCAGGACATCACTCTCGAGGTCCGACCAGTGCGAACAGGTGGTCGGTTGGATGACAGCTGATACTGCTTCCAGTCGGTTAAGCACCACCCTGTCTTCCACCAAGTCCACTCTCAGTAGCCAAGAGTCTGGTCAACATAATCCTCACTCTGATCATCCTTCCTCCCACCATACACGGTCTGGTCAAAGAAGTGATCCCACACTGGGATATAGTGATGAGCTCGTCTCATCACCAATCCTTCATTTGACCCTCTCTCCAAGCACGCTTGCAGAGGAACATGACATCTTGTGCCCTGATTCACAACCTCTAGAGGCTACCCAATCACAAGAAGATGACAGATGTGAACGGCATTTAAGGTCAAAGGAAGTAGTGGATGATGATGATGATGATGAGACACAGTTGCCATTAAATCAACCACTATTTCCTTCTCAAGACCTTGTTGAGGAGAATGTTATACAGTTGTCAATGACCGAGTATGTGGTGGGATCAAGACTTGAGGAGGATGATCAGAGTGAGGAAGTGGAGGAGGACTTGGTGGACGATGAGGTGACTGACCCCACCTGGGAAGGTGTAGAGCCGAGCGATGACAGCAGTCCTGAGGGTGAGCCATCTGCAGCACCGCAACAGGCTGGAAGAGGCAGTGGTGTGGCTACAGAAAGAAGGCGGACCGCACCAAACCGGCCCGCAAATGTTCCACGGAGCACCCCCTTGCGTAAATCTACCTTGCCAAGGGGTAGGTGTTCCGCGGTATGGCGTTTTTTTAAGGAAAGTGCGGACGACAAAAGATTTGTAGTTTGCAACCTGTGCCACACCAGAATGAGCCGAGGCATGAACACTAGAAACCTCACCACCACCAGCATGATCCGACACATGGCATCCAAGCACCGTAGTAAGTGGGAGGAACGCCTGGATCGCCCATCTGTGTCTGCAGGCCACACCACTGCCTCCTCTTCCCCTGTTTTCGGTGCCGGCCAATCGCCTGTCGAAGGCGCAGGCCCGCATACCTCCCGCCCTGCACCTGTACCATCTGAAGCACCATCAGCGACCACATCCACTTCCCTGTCCCAGCACAGCGTCCAAATGTCGTTACCCCAGGCATTTGAGCGCAAGAGAAAGTACCCAGCCACCCACCCACAGGCCATAGCACTAACCTCACACCTTTCAAAATTACTGGCCATCGAAATGCTGCCATTTAGGCTTGTGGACACTGAGTCCTTCCGCAGCCTGATGGCAGCAGCTGTCCCTCGGTACGCCGTCCCCAGCCGCCACTACTTTTCCCGGTGTGCCATCCCCGCATTACACCACCATGTGTCCCGTAACATCACCCGTGCCCTGACCAACGCAGTTACTGGGAAGGTCCACTTAACGACTGACACATGGACAAGTGCTTGTGGCCAGGGACGCTACATTTCCCTGACGGCACACTGGGTGAATGTCGTGGAGGCTGGGAGCGACTCGGACCCTGGGATGGCACGGGTGCTACCCACGCCGAGGATTGCGGGCCCTACCTCCATCAGGGTTTCCACCAGCACCTACGTTATTGGCTCCTCCTCCTCCGTTTCCACCTCCGAATTCTCTACACACACCGCCACTCCCCCATCAGCCAGTAGCTGGAAGCAGTGTAGCACTGCAGTGGGGAAGCGTCAACAGGCCGTGCTGAAGCTGATCTGCCTTGGGGACAAACAGCACACGGCCTCAGAGCTGTTGCAGGGGATTAGTCACCAGACCGAGCAGTGGCTCTCGCCACTCAACCTGCAACCAGGCATGGTTGTGTGTGATAATGGGCGTAACTTGGTGGCGGCTTTGGAGCTCGGCAAGCTCACACACGTACCATGCCTAGCGCATGTATTTAATTTAGTGGTGCAGCGATTTCTAAAAACCTACCCCAATGTGCATGATCTCTTGACCAAGGTGCGCCGCGTGTGTGCACATTTCCGTAAGTCATCTACAGCTTCGGCCGGCCTGTTGAAGCTGCAGCAGCGCTTACAATTGCCAGCTCACCGGCTGCTGTGTGACGTGAGCACGCGCTGGAACTCCACCTTCCACATGTTGGCCCGGCTTTGTGAGCAGCAGAGGGCAGTAGTGGAGTACCAGCTGTTACACGGTCGTCGCCTCTCCGTTCAACTTCCTGTAATCAGAAGTGAGGAGTGGGAATGGATGTCAGACCTCTGCGAGGTTTTACGCAATTTTGAGGAATCGACACAGATGGTGAGCGGCGATAACGCTATTATCAGTGTAACCATCCCACTTCTGTGTCTACTGAAACGCTCGCTGCTCACAATTAAAACCGACGCTTTGCATGTGGAAGAGGTGGAAATGGGGGAGGAAGAGCTTACACAAGGTGATAGCCAGAGCACCCTCACTTCGTCTTCTCAGCGACAATTGGAGGAGGAGGAGGAGGAGGAGGAGGAGGAGGAAGACACGGTTGCCTCCGCTACAGAGGGTAGCCATGGAACTTTAGTTCCATCTCTTCAGCGTGGGTGGGCAGAAGAGGAGGAAGAGGATGAGGATATTGAGAGTCAGCCTCCTGGTGAGGACAGCGAAATCTTGACTGTTGGTACTCTGGCACACATGGCTGACTTTATGTTAGGCTGCCTTTCCCGTGACCCACGCGTTGTACGCATTTTAGACAACACGGATTACTGGGTGTTCACCCTTCTGGACCCCCGCTACAAAGAGAATTTCTCATCTCTCATTCCTCCGGTGGAGAGGACAAGCAAAATGGTGCAATACCAGAAGGTTCTTGTTGAAAAATTGCTCCAAAATTTTCCATCTGACAACGCTGGCGGCAGAGTACGTGCTACCTTGGCCAACCGAGAAGGGGAGAAAAGGGGAGCACACAGCAGTTCCGACAAAGGCAGGGCAACACTCTCCAAGGCGTGGGACACCTTCATGACACCCCGCCAGCACCCTCACCCTGATGCGCAGCCTAGTGTCACAAGGAGGGAAAAGTTTTGGAAGATGGTGAAGGAGTACGTAGCAGACCGTGTCAGCGTCCTCAATGATCCCTCTGTGCCTTACAACTACTGGGTGTCCAAGCTGGACACGTGGTATGAACTGGCACTCTACGCCTTGGAGGTGCTGGCCTGCCCTGCCGCCAGCGTTCTGTCTGAGCGGGTATTTAGTGCTGCTGGTGGCATCATAACAGATAAGCGTATCCGCCTTTCCACCGACAATGCTGATAGGTTGACACTTATAAAAATGAACAAGGCCTGGATTTCCCCTGACTTCTCCACTCCACTGGAGGAAAGCCCCGGGGGAACATAAACTCACTTTATATATGTTATTTACAATGATGGGAATACTCTGTATTCCCATTCACCCCTTCCACCCCAAAAACGGGTATATGGTTGACTCTTAATGTTCTCATCCTCCTCCTCCTCTTCCATATGCCCTGGGATATAATTTTTATATAGGGCCAGCTCACCAGCGTGCCCTGGGATATAATTTTTATATAGGGCCAGCTCACCAGCGGGCCCTGTGATATAATTTTTATATAGGGCCAGCTCACCAGCGGGCCCTGTTTGCCAATTTTTATATAGGTCAGCTCACCAGCGGGCCTTCTCATATAATGTTTTATTGGGTCAGCTCTCTAGCGGGCCCTCTCATATAATGTTTTATAGCGTCAGCTCACTAGCGGGCCTTCGCATATAATGTTTAGGATGGTCAGCTCTGCAGCAGACCCTCACCCATAATGTTTTAGATGGTCAGCTCAGCGCACGTTTCCCTCTTAATCATGGCCTCAGTTCTGAAAATCAAGGAAATTTTTGGGAGAATTTGCCTCTGCGCACGTTTCCCTCTTAATCATGGCCTCAGTTCTGAAAATCAAGGAAATTTTTGGGAGAATTTGCCTCTGCGCACGTTTCCCTCTTAATCATGGCCTCAGTTCTGAAAATCAAGGAAATTTTTGGGATAATTTGCCTCTGCGCACGTTTCCCTCTTAATCATGGCCTCAGTTCTGAAAATCAAGGAAATTTTTGGGATAATTTGCCTCTGCGCACGTTTCCCTCTTAATCATGGCCTCACTTCAGAAAATCGATGAAATTTTTGGGAGAATTTGCAGATGATATACAAGTAAATATACAGCAAATACTGTTTGGTAACAATTTTTCGCCTAAAGTCGTTTTTATTTTCCTTTTTGTGTGTTTTACGGTCAGTCTGTAAAAATGGCGTACTACGGGCGAAAGATCGTTCCCAGCAGCGATGTTGGAGTCCAAGATGCATCCAGACATCCTCCCTATGCTGTCCCTGAACCATTTCTGTAGTGTTTCCATCTTTTTCTGCCCTTTTCCTATGGACCAGGCACCCTCCCCTCATCAGAGCAGGGGGTGCCTGGTGTAATGCTCGAGTCCTCCCATTGACTTCAATGGGGCTCGGATGCTCGGCCGAGCACTCGAGCCTCAGGGGGTGCTCGGTCAGAGCACCCGAACATCCGAGCATTGGGGTGCTCGCTCATCACTAGTTAGCGCCCTTATGAGTTAAATCAGTCAAGGGTTTGACCAAAGTAGAGAAATTTCGAATTAATTTTCTATAATAATTTGCAAAACCGAGGAATCTTTGTATGGCCTTCAGGCCCACGGGACGTGGCCATTGCAGAACTGCAGAGAGTTTCCCTGTATCCATAGCAATACCTCCAGCAGAGATAACATAACCCAGGAAGGACACCTGGTCTTTATGAAATTCACACTTCTCAAGTTTGCAATATAGTTTGTTTTCCCACAGTTTTTGCAATACTGTAGCAACATCTCTCCTATGAGTCTCGATATCAGTAGAGTGCATCAAGATATCGTCCAGGTAAACCACTACACAGAACTGTAGTAGACTTCTCAAAACATCGTTTATGAACTCCTGAAAGACCGCTGGGGCATTGCATAGCCCAAATGGCATGACCAAATACTCATAATGGCCACTACAAGTGTTAAAAGCGGTCTCCCACTCATTGCCCTCCTTGATTCTAATCAAATTATATGCCGCCCTCAAATCAAGTTTCGTAAACACAGAGGAACCCTTCAGACGGTCAAATAATTCCATAATTAACGGGATGGGGTGTGCGTTTTTCACCATCAGTTTATTTAGATCTCTATAGTCGATGTAGGGTCTAAGTTCCCCATTCTTTTTTTTGACAAAAAAAATCCAGCCCCCACGGGCGAGGAAGATTTTCTAATTATGCCTCTGGACAATGCATCAGTAATGTATTCCTTCATGGCCCGATTCTCCTCCACCGACAGAGGATAGGTGCAGCCCTTGGGAGGTATCGAGCCTGGAGTTAAATTAATAGCACAATCATAAGGTCTATGTTCCGGCAAAGTGCTAGCCTCCCCCTTACTGAACAACTCACTGAAAGACTGGTACTCTGAGGTAAAGAGGGGGAGGTACACAATATCTTAATAGGTTGCTGTAGACAGGCCCCTTTACAATAGTCAGACCACGATAATATGTCACAAGTCTCCCAGTCCACTCTGGGATTATGCTTCTGGAGCCACGGGAAACCCAGAATGACGGCATGGTGTGGAGACTGAATAACCTGAAATTGTAGAGTCCCAACATGGAGAGCTCCTACCCTTAGGGATAGTAGACAAGTCTCATTTGTGACATGGGATGATTCTAGTGGATGACCATCAATAGCCTCTACAGCCAATGGAGACTCACGGAGCACCACGGGAATGTTATGTGCCTTAGCGAACTCACCATCAATAAAATAGCCTGCAGCACCAGAATCGATCATGGCTGGGGTAGTCACTGAGGAGTTAACCCAAGAAATAGCCACCTGTTAGATGGGCTTGCTTAGATCCTGATCTGGGGACCGACTGACTCCACCTAGGATCTGTCCCCTCAGAGATCCTAGGTGCATGCCTTTCCTGGACATACCGGACAAGCTCGTAACATATGTCCAGCCTTCACACAATATAGGCATAGACAATCTCTACGGTGGAAAGACCGCTCCTCCCTGGACAAACATGTAAAGTCAACCTGCATAGGCTCAACCTTACCAACCTCCACGCTAGGTGACAAGGGAGGTGAGGGAGGCATGGGTGGGAACTCCCCGTTAAGTACCAATTGCGACTCATGCCTTCGCATGTGGTTCTTATATGTGAACCTTTCTCTTATACGGGTGTCAATTAGTATGATGAAGGAAACCAACTGGTCCAAATCAACTGGCAGCTCACGGACTGTTGTTTCATCTTTAATCGCATCATTCAGCCCCTGTGAGAAAGCTGCCACCAGAGCTTCATTGTTCTAGCCTACCTCTGCCGCTAGTGTGCAAAATTCTATAGCATATTCTGCTACTGTACAGGTGCCCTGTTGAATCGTCATCAATTTTTTTGCGGCAGAGATTGACCGGCCTGGAACATCAAAAACCCTGTGGAAGGCCTCAATGAATTGAGTGAAGTTAGAAGTTATGGGTTTAGCCGTCTCCCACAACAGATTGGCCCATGCCAAAGCTTTGCCAGTCAACAAGGAAATCATGAAGCCTACTTTGCTTCTCTCGGTTTGAAACGCATGGGGTACGAATTCCAAAAAAATTCTGAGTTGGTTAATGAACCCACAACACAACATGGGATCCCCAACGTATCTTAGGGGAAGTGGAGTGGTACCAGACAACCCTCTATAGCATGCATTCTCCACCTTAGTGGTTGTCACTGATGCCGATACTTAAGAGGCCATCAGTGGTTGCCCAACTTTGTCAAGAAACACAGTTTGGTTTAGGAGTGTCTGCAACACTACCGACAACTGATCAAGATGTTGTTCCTGCATGTCCATCCTGGACATGATATTCAGCGGCTGCCTACCACTGGTCTCTGTACTGTCAGTGTTCATGGCCCTTTCGTACTGTCACTGAGTGACTAGGAAAATAACAACACTTAACAAGTACAGATACAATTAAAATAAACTTTATTTTAAACACAATAGTAGCAGCAATGAATAATTCACTTTCACAAGGCCAGGGAAGAACAGTGCACACACTTTATTCACCCTCCACTAGGCAAGTGTGATTAGACCCATGTCTGTACCCTAACGCTAGAGTACACAGGCAACAGGAGTGAGTAGCTCCAGAACACTGGAGCAACACAGTAGCGACTCTAACTCCACCACCTTCTCGAGGCCAGGTGTGAGGACAGTGCAAGACACGTCCTCAACAATTCACTAGGCAGGTGTAACTAGTATCCGAACGGCCCTTGTTAACCTTCACAGACTAGATGGGAGGACAGTGCACGGCACTTCCTCAGACACACCATGCAGGTTAATAGTAGCGCAACTATACCCTACCGTTAGAGTATACCAGAGGCAAGGCAAACGGCACCTAGGAGGCTAGGTGAGGCAACAACCAAACCGGACAGACCACAGGAGGTCAGTGACATGGACTGACTGACTGACAAGCACTGCTACAGGGGTAGTGAGCATGGTAAAAGGTAGGCCCAGGCAGCAAGGATCTCAGTAGCCGAGGCTGGGTAGCCGAGGCTGATAATCGTAACCGGAACGCAACAGAGGGAGAGTAGTCAGACGAAGTCAGTGGTCAGAGCCGGATCAGGTAGTCAGACAAAGCCAGTGGTCAGAGCCGGATCAGGTAATCAGATGTAGCCAGGAGTCAGAGCCGGATCGGGTAATCAGACGTAGCCAGGAGTCAGAGCCGGAACAGGTAGTCAGATGGAGCAGGAGCAGCACAGCATTATTTTTGGTACACCACAAAAGGGCACTGGTAATTGGACATGCTGAGGCTTTTAAGGCCTAGCAGATGGGCGGCGAGATGACATCACTAAACCAGTGACCTATAAGATCAGTGACTTGCATAGAATGACAGCCAGGAAATAACAAGGTCACTGTTACAGCAATTAAACACTGGAGGCAATCACGGGCACGTGATAGACAGTACTTGGTTTCAGGTGTCATGGTGTTTGGATACAGTTATGCCCCCAGATGTTATTTACCACACACACACTGTGCACATTGCAGTTGCTGATAGAAGCCACAGTTCCTGTTCTCAAGGGAAAAATATATATTCTAATAACAACACACCCATGATGATTTTGGAGGAGGGAGAGGTGGAGAACATTTAATGGTCAACTTGTTCTTTTCTCCACATATACTGGGGGCTACTTATTCTTCTGCTTCTGCCTTAGGCAAATCACTGGAGCCAGTCGTGGCAAGTGGAACCTTCATCATCCATCTTCCATGTTACTGCTATTGTTGATCCCATTCCTTTTCAGCTGCCTAATCATCCTGCTGTTTAAACAACTCAGCAGCAGCAGTATGAACAGCAGTTGCGACTCAGGAGGACATTTGACAGTGGCCACTGGCCAACATGACCTGCTGGCATTAGGCCAGTAGTGCATTTTTATTTTTTTCTCATTGCTTGTGTTTTGAAAAAAAAAAAAAAAAAACTAGTCCTACAATTAAAAAAATATATTTTTTTTTTTTTTGGGGGGGGGGTTGTTTTGTAACAAGCCTAAGTCATACAAACCAGTGTTTCCTTAGGGCTTGTGCCAAACAAGCTTAAGTCCTATAAATCAATGTTTCTTCAGGGCTTGGGCCTCTAATAGGTCTAAGTCCTACAAAGGCCTCTAACAACAAATCAAATAAATCATCCTCTACAAAATACTCTATCAAGTCAAGTATCAGTCCACCCCAGTGACAGCTTATGTCAGGGGGTTCCTGTCTCTGTCACTTTAAATACAAATATTTTATTGATTTATTTTTTATTAACTGTCCCCTCAATAGTAGTCAAGAAAGCCCCCCCAAAACAAATTCCCTGTTCAAATGATTCATTCATTCACCAACACAGGAACCCTCCTCAGACCCCTTTATACCATGTCTTATGATTTTTATTTTATTTTATTTAGGATTTCTTTTTTATTACGTGCCCCCCAATCCCAGTAAACAACCCCCAAAAAACATTCCCTGTTCAACTGATTCTTTCCCCACACCCCACCAGCACAGGCACCTTCATGCCCCTTTTATACAATGCCTTTGGGAAATAAAATATTATTTGTAATATGTTGTGTGTAACTTCTATGTTCCCATTGATTTCAATGGGCGAAAAAAGTGGAAAAAAGCTGAAAATCTGCATTTTTCGCTGGAAATTTTTCACCAAGTGGAAAGTGTCATTTTTCATGATTTCAGTTTGAGGCAGAAAGTTTTGTCCATCCCTACTCCTATCCCTGTGCCTCCTTGATGGATATGGACCAGGGTGTAGACTTTTATGGGACTTGAGCCTACTAGACGATGGCTTTCATACTTAGGATTCCACGGGGATTATGGACCAATGAGAGATAAAGTGATAAAGCGGAGATGACCTCTCCAGTGTCCAAAGTTGATGAATCTTAGTGCATTGCCTCCATAGAATAACATAGGACTTGGAGAAGTGATATCACTCCATGTTATCAAATCTTTATCACACATTAATGCATATCTCCCCAGTTATCAGATTGTGCAGGACCTGAGAGTATGCCTCTCTCTCTCTCTGCCTGTTTGTTTAGCATCCACATTCTGAGGTCTAATTTGATTTGGCTAGTTTAACACTATGGGTCTTCCTTCCTTCAGCCCTGGCTCCCACCTGCTGGGATGGCCTTTCCTTTATATTATGTTTTATTTCATTGTTTTTAAGTTTTTCTAACTGTTAACCTTTATTGGTCTGTGGCACCTTTAAGACATGGGTACTTGTGGTGACCATATTGGATGTGGCATTTGCTGCAAAGTTACATCTCCTGCAACACCTTGTGGGCTCCATTGCCCTGGAAGGGACTCACTCATCTATCTTGTACCACTATGAGGAAGAAGACTCTCAGGTGGTCCCTTTCTACTGGATAGGTGAACAGGCACAACTGCTGGTGAACCAGCATGCTTTTCAAGCTAGTTGTTGGGTGAAAAACTTTCTCCCTTGAGGCCTGTTTTTTCCCGGGCCTCAGGGTATAGGAAAGGGATATGATATGCCTTGCTATTTCCTTTTTGCTGCAAATGGTGACCCACAAGACACCTGCTTTTCAGCTTTCTGTTTTGGGAACTGCATTTCCCTCCTGACATCCTATCTTGAACCCCTTTGGCAGATAAACATTTTTCTCTGTATTTTTTGTCATATATTATTTCTTAGGGGTTTTCCTGGTGATAGATGAACACAAGGGAGACATGGGCAAGTCTGAGACTACCAGGGATTCAGGGACTCCCTTGTTGTCCATTTGCTCTTTATGTCATACTGGTCTTCCTTAGGACATTACTGGTTGGTACATTATGTCCCAATTGTTCTGTGGCCCCTACACACCAACTTCTACTGAACAAGAGCCTGCATGGGTTAAAACACTTGTTTCTACTATGAATAATATTCCTTCATCCTACCATACGCCACTCTCCCACCACACCTCTGCCCATTCACCATTCAGCAACTGCCAACCCTCCTCTGTCCCTTTCACTTCTTTTCCTTCCTTTCTCTCTCTTTGCTATCCACATGGCAGATGACAAATTGACAGAAGGGTAGGGAAGGGGGAAAAAGGAACAGAGTAGAGTTGAAGAGCGGAGGACAGGCAGAGGAGGGAGTGGGAGAGTAGTGATCCAGTGGAGGAGGGGTAGGAAAGTGAAGTTCTAGCACTTTTTTGTTTTCTTAACTCACATAACTCACAGCCATCATGAGGAAAGCTGAGCCAAGCTGGTAGAGATTTTAGAGCTGAGTGGCCGATGATCAGTCAGTGGCAGCCCCTCCATTAAATCTATTGTTACTTCTTCATACATGCAGGGGAGGGGGAAGCGGTCTGTGTTACTTCCTTATATTTTGTAACCATATGGCTGTTAGAAGTGTCTCATATACATTGCTAAGCAATGCGTTGGAGACATCTCTAACAGTCAAGGGGTGTCACGGTTAGTTTTGACTCAAAGACACAGAGTAAGATAAAAATCAAACTTTATTGAAAAGTTTAATGGGAACCCTCACGGGCCCTGAACATACATATGTATCACATGCACAAAATAGGTTCAAACAGTAGCTTTTACAAGATACAGAATGGTAGGCTCTACTGGTCTTGCCAAAGTACCGGGCAAGGCAGCCTATGGTATAAAACAACAATATGACTAAGGCTCTACCGGCCCTGCCAATATACCGGGCAAGGCAGCCTGGAAGATGACACAATAGCAGGAATAAGGCTCTACTGGCCCTGCCAATACACCGGGCAAGGCAGCCTGCAAGGTGACACAATTGGAGGAAAAAAGGCTCTACCGGCCTTGCCAATATACCGGGCAAGGCAGCCTGGAGGGTGGCACGACAATCTGAATGTGGCTCTACCGGCCTTGCCAATATACCGGGCAAGGCAGCCTAAATGACAGAAGGACAGCTCCACTAATGCTGTATAGATGGAAGCAGCAGCCCAACTGGATCAGTAACGGAGGCAGGAACCACGCTGGAGTGATACTGGCGTCTGGATGAATCGCTGACACTGGTAACAGAGCTAAACAGGCCCAAGGAAACAGGTACAAAGCAGGTGACTACTGACATAGAGACACCACGAAAGGGCAACCAAAGGGTGCCTCAGCCCAGTCTATTTAGGCAATACTGGGCGGGCAATAGACAGGCGGCCAATGGAGAGTACACACACCTGACTGACAGCAAAAGTCAGCAATCACGGGCACCGTGATAAGGGGTTATATTAAATTTTTTAGAACAATGTTTGTGCACTACAAATATGAATAAAATATTACATAGATAGAAGATGCTTGTGTACTGGTTGTTATACTGTAGTTTTCTTACCCTTTGAGTACTACAGTGCACATCCCTATGGCACCCGAAAGGCTAAGGAACTGATGTTGTTTATGGTGCTGAGAGGATCCTCTCTTCTCCCCAGTGAGCAAGTGGTGATGTGTAAGGGAGGGCATCCTTTACACTTTGCCAGCAATTTGACAACCCTGTGTGCTAATGGGGAATATCTCCTCCTCTCCCCTTGCATGCCTAATTCTTACTGCATATGGCAATGTGTGTCTACATCGCCAAGGCCATGTGCTCCCCACACATTACCACCACACATCACTACACACCAAAGCTTAGCAAGGAACTCAACATATTAAAAAAAAATTAAATAGACTGGCACAGTCTGGGCTGGATATGCCTCCATTGCATCATTTTGTAATACATTTATGACATCTTTAGCATACAAATGTTTAACAGTAGGAATTTTTACTTTTAACTTTTCTAACTACGGATGTTTTCTAATACACAGTACATACAAAATGTACACTAGTGATCTAGAACAAATTTAAGAGTGGTTGAGACTTAAAAAAATAAATAAATAAAAATTAAGTGGATGAATATGTTAACATTATTGTTTTTCCTGATTATATCAATGTATACACACATATACAGTATGCATATATACATATGGAAACTCAAAAGCCCATTAGGCCCATTACGTTAGTGGAAAATCCACATAACGGTCAAACGTACTCTAGAATCATAAAGCACTCACATTTAGAATGTCTAACTGCCCTTCAGAGATAGCCTTCAGCAAATTATATTGATTAATGTAACCTAATTAGGCTTGGAAGCATGAAATAAAGCTATTTAATAGAGGTCACTAGATGTAAATTATGGTCCAAAGTGGTGAACAGTTATGCGTGCTCACTGCACATCCCCTTTTAGCTGCTTCATCAGGGATCAGGAGGATGTATCTTTCTAGTACGTAGCCACAGCTGTTAAACTATTTAAACACAGTGCAAAAGCAGTTCAGTTTGCACTGAATCAGTGTATCAAACATACACGGATAATGTTTATATCCTCAAGAAGTGAAATTATTTGTGTGCTCTTTCATATAAGGGCCACTTGTGCTTCATTGTTCATGTCAACAGAAGCATTCAGTCAAGCGTGGATGATTTGAGTTAAGCATTGGAAATCTATCCCTCAGCAAAGAGATAAATCAACCATGAAACTAAGTGAACAAAGCCAGTCCCAAAACGTCTGAGAGACCCTACCAGACAGTAATAAACTGGCTTAAACTTTAAATGGAACTACATAGGTTCATTAAGCAAGGACATCTACTACATCTAGTGCAACTTATATAATATTGTTATCCACCACTGAATAGTTTTGAGAATATTGGCACATCGCTTTTTCTGTTCGTAGAATAAAGAAACATTAATACTGTGTTTTCCTCTATTAACTGCTATATAATACATTATAAAAGAAGACAAAAGTAACTCAGTGGAGGGTAAACATTTAATTGTTTCCCAATTGAGACTGTTTTGATGTTTCTTTGTTGTTATGTTTACTATTATTTTATTTTATTTCACTTGATTTTAATTAACAACTAGAACAAACAGGCAATATACATGGATATCCCCAGAGCTGAGTTTCTCTTAGAAGCATTAGTCACTGTCTTTGTACTTCAGATCCCCTTCCTAAGCATATGCATGTTTATAAGCTATTAAAATGCTTTAAAGGTTATCATAATCCATGGAAAATGCTAATTAGACTTCAGAGTGAAGGCACAACAATAGAGGTCTAAAGTCATGAGGTCCAAATTAAAGATTGGATATCAAACCATACATAACATTTTCACAGTTGGCAAATGGATTTACTCATTATGAGATTTAAGGGAGAAAAAAAGCCATGTGTCAGAAGCTAAACTGAAAATCTAAATGTCACACTTCACAAACTACTGTACTCCAGAGAAAGATATTTCAGTTGGCTGGAATTTCTATTACTCTTTTCAACAGTGAGAAAATTAACATTGCTATCAAGAAAACAAAAGAAGCATATACAAGCTTTGTATGCACTCTCTTTTTTTTCACAAATCCTATTAATCCTATGGTCCACTTTAACAAAGGCAAATATGAACAAGTCTGGAGCAAAACAACAGCTCCATATTTATGAAAGAAAACATCAGATTGAAAGTAATATTATTTAACTTATTTGATAAATAGGGTGCAATTGTTTTGCTTCGAAATTGCTTCGCTTCTTCTTTGATAAATATGCCCATATGTATCCAGTCCACCACTCTTTCTGCACAGATGCATTGACATGAACATGATCCATAGATGAAGTTATTTGTGATTTCAGAAAAATAAAAATGCCCATTTTATAGGAATTATAGAATACAAGAATTATAGAATACTACATGTAATTGTGAACAAGGACATATTAACCTTTTGAGTGCCAGAGGGGTACGTAGCGCACTGCATTGCAACCCTTTAACCCTTTGAGTGCCAAAGGGGTACGCAATGCATTGCTATGCAATGCGTTGCATACCCCTCTGGCAATCAGATGGTTAAGGAAAAGACTGGTCAGCAATACTTTGCATAATCCTCTGGTCCTTAAGGGGTTAATATTATAAAGATTTTGTCTTCCTTTTGATAAGAAATCTGACAGATATACAATTACTTGCATGAACTGGCTAAATAGGTGTTTTAGGAAAAAATAGAACACAAATTCAAAGCCATCTGTAGTTTTAAAGTCTGTGCTTCTTAACACTGAATAGAAACTGCATCCAACAAATTTTTTGTACAACAAATTATTTTGGTTACTGACCTATAAAATAAGGAATAAATCAAAATAAATTACTGATAAAAAGCACCAAGTGATAAAATATGTACTTTCTGTCTATGTAGGTTCAACACAGGTATAATAAGCACTGTAACCAAACTAACCCTTTGAGTGCCAGAGGTGTACGCAATGTGTTATGTACCCGTTTGGCACTCAAAGGGTTAATAGTCACTGTGTGGAGAGGTAAATGAAAGAGTGTTAAAATGGGTTATAGAAAAAAAATGTTCCCCTTATCAGGGGTGCTTGGAGAAAACTTTAAAAGGCAACTATTGTGTTAAAATAATAATAATAATAATAATAATAATAATAAATAATTTTGTTGCAGTGTATGGTTTTGTATTCAGGCAATGTTTAAACTAACTTTTTGTTGCTTTATTTCAGAAATTATTACTTATGAACTTTACCTTTTTTACTAGTGTTTCCATCATACCATGTACTGACTGGGGCTGCTCCTTTCAAGCAAATTCAACCAAGTGTCAGGTTACAGCTTGTTCACACCTTCAGCCAGCCAGGGGTGAATATAGTACCTGCTTAACATAATATATTAAGTGCAGTACATGTATATTTGGACATACAGAATATAAGGTAAACCTCTCATTATAACGGCTATTACATGTTTCACCCCCCCACCTTCCCTCCCATCTTTAGTTAATATGTTTGGCGTGGTGAAGCTTTGGTTCTCCAGCTTTTACTGAAACACAGTACCTATCATCTTTGTTTGCTCAGCAGTTTTATTCCCAAAAACAGCTGGAGCATCACATACACACACATATTTACCCACACGCACATATTTACACATTTTTGCATGCATTTGCACACAGTCATGTATTTGCATCCAAATGCATTCACATGCACACAAATTTGCATGTGCACACATTTGCACCACTGCCAAAATGTTTTTTTCAATGGCTACACATTTACTTATGTGCACTCTGCATTTTCATGCCAAAAACGTGACATTTCCAAGAAGTGAAACACAAAACTAAGCATCTAGGGCTAGATTCTATTTGCTGGAAATAAATGTTGAATGGTAAATTATTTTGAAGTTATATATATACCGAAATAAGGACAGCAGAGGCTGAGGCTATTGGCTAACACCATGAGCAGCCATCTAAAAAAAGGAGAAGCTGGAAGGACCTTGATGTGTCCAATGAGTCAGAGATATTATCATGTGTTATCATAGTATGGGCTATCTTGCTGCTACCTTTTAATTATACTGCCAGAACCAGAGGCACGATTACTGGCTGCCACTTGATGCTGTAAGCTAGTGCTGGCTACTGTTTGTGGTGGGAGAGCAACCCAGTGAGCAGGTACAGTCATATAGTCTATGCTCTGCCCACTTGTCCACATATCTATTGTAAGGTGGATTTTCTTGTTGATATACATTCCAGCCCTTTGCCCAATACTAACCACCTGCTTGTACCAATCCAGGCACAGCCATCCTGGAAAATTAAACTGTGGCTTGGGATATTCCAGCGTGGAGCTACACGACATCAGTTCTCTGAAACCTCAGTTTTCTACAAAAGAATATGGCAGCATGTCCACTGTCAACTTTTTGGCAACCTTTGCATTCCACAGGCATACTTTGGGATTGTTTTTGTGAAGTTTTTGACTCCTTCCCAGGAACTCAGTCATTGTGGGTTGGCAGGACATGGCAGAAGGACCTTGTAACTTTATTGCTTTAACCCTTTGAGTGTCAGAGAGGTACGGAATGCATTGCTTTAAATGCATTCCGTACCCCTCTGGCACTCAAAGGGTTAACAACATTACTAGAAGAGGTGGTGGAGATAGAGGCAGCATGTGAGGGCAGTCTATGACTCGTTCAGCAAACCCAGAGTAATCATACTCCTCTGCAGCAGGAGCCATAGGTGTTATTTAGAATGAAATAAATGTTAGCAGTAGCACACTCTCTGACACATAAATAACATCACTACTTCTCTTATCTGCCGCAGAGCCCTGGGAACTTTTTGGAGTGCATCTACTTCTGCTAGTTGTGGCAACTCTGACATGTTGATAGTGTGTTTCAGAGTCAGACATGCGGTTGTGCTTCAGGTGGGATCTCAGAGGAGGTATCAGCCTGCTTCCCCTTACTCATGTGCATTTTGTACAGACAACAGATAGCAACATGCTTAGCTTTTGGATCCTGAGAGAAGTGTCTCCATACTAGGGACTTCATGGACTGAGAGGTTCCTGAGGTGCTGCTACTACTACTGGGGCTAGATGTTGATGCAATTATACTGGTATTACTACTAGGTGTCAAAGGTGCAGCATTTCCAGCAGCAGCAGAGGCACTCGTCATAGCTAAGATTGTGGATGTTAATAACCTGTGTTGCTGTTGTTGTTGCTGCTGGTTACTCAACAGTGGTGATGATGCTGATGCTGACCGACAGAATGACTGTGTGCTTTTTGCCATCTTTGCCTGTCCAGGGTCAGCATTTCCAATGTTTTTTACAAACAGTTTATAGACAAGCACAGTGCTCCTTTTTAGTGGTGGAAGATGGAGCCTTTGCCCTCTGCTAAATTTCTGGCCATGTCATCACACTCAGCTTCATCTGTATCTGAACAAGAGGAGGATCCTGAAGGGATATGTTCTAGAGCTGCATCACCATCAATAGTCATCATTAGGTCATCCTCAGCATCAGCATTGCGTGCCGCTTCTTGCCCACTACCCTTATATTCCTCTAAGATTTTAGAGATGTCAAACAATATCTTTGTTCTTTTACTTTCACAAAGCTCCCTACTACTATGTGGACAGGTGTTTTGCTGCTTGTTTGTCTCACTGTCAGATGCAGCAGTTGGTTCAGCTGCTACATCGTCCAACATTATGCCACTGCCATTGACAACACTAGAATGCAACTCATTGTCGTCTTCAGTGGGTTTTTTTTGTAACACATGTTATTGAGTTTTGTTAAAACAAAGAAGGAAAGTAGACATGTACAGTATAATAACAATCAGTGGTACAGTACAATATCCAAACAGATGCACAACAAAAAGCCATGTTAAGAACTGTATCTTAAATGTACATGTCTGGACATAATTAGATAACTTAAAACAACTGCTTAAACAAAAATAGGCATCAAGGGAGGTATGAGGAATGAGAGAGGAGCAGTAGCAGGTAGGGAAGGGGAGAGAGGGGGAGGTAAGAACTGGGGATGGGGAGGGGGGCAATATAGAAAGCTTCCAGAGGTGCGAATATTAGTTGTGGAGACAAAAGGATACCAAAAAGAGGGTAATGAGGATAGACAGTTGTTATGCAGCAGGGGTTTCTATAAGAGATCTTTCTAAAGACCAGGAAGTGTTTTGAAAATATAAAGTAAAATTTGATATCTGGGTCAATGGGAGAGTATTAATAATTGGTTCCCACACCCTCCAGAAAGTAAGGACTTTTGTTTCTTTGGCTTGTACGGTCGCTATTTTTTCCGCATGGGATATGAAAATTATTTTATGGAGCCAATGCTCCCTGGAAGATGGGTTTTCAGAGAGCCAGAGACCCAGAATAGTTTTGATCACTATTGGCATTAAAATATGGAAGAGGCATTTCTGGTATTTAGAGATGGGGTAATCGGGAGAGAGTATTCCTAGGAGCAAAGCAGAAGGGGAGAGGTCAAGGTGCATTTCAAAGACCGTGAATGTGTCAGCTGCCCACAATTTGTGGTAGGTATCAGCATGGATGTGATGGCACTTAACACAGCAAGAATCTTTCATGATTCACATCAAGACAGCCCTCATAGGAGAATATTAGAGTAGTAACCAATTTATAGAGTGTATCATGAAAATATACAGAGGAGTTAGGAGTTAATGGTGAGCTTGTAGATATAAGAAAAAATGTTTGTGGGGGAGGTCATGCATAGATCATAAATCATGGAAAGCATGTGTTTTGTTGGTGGTTAAGTCTATTGAGTCTTTTATCATAGAGATGGATTTAGAAGCCCAAAGGGCATAATTGGGATCAGGGGTGCCATTTTGAAAGTCTGGGTTGCCCAGGAAGGGAAGATAGCTTTTGTTGTACAAGTTGCCATGCCTGACAAATCAGTCTAATAAGTGGATTATGGTTAACTAAGTATAGTTGGTGTAACAGGCAGGCATGTAGTCGATAACACAGGTGGAGGGGGTGTAACAGATGCTGGTCTTGTGCCACATTAGTAAAAGTGTCAGTACCCAGTATTCAGTCTAGGGCAAGATGCAAGAGACTTGCCAAATTTTAAAGGTGCTTATTGGGGAAATATAGACATGAGGAAGAGAATGGGAGGTGTAGGGGTTGCAAGCTAATACATAGTTTGCGGCCATGCCAAATAAATGCTGTAAAGGTGGCATTGATCCTTGTTAAGTCATTGGGGTGAATGAGCATGGGTAGCATTTGAATAAAATAGATTAATTGAGGGAAACTTACCAGCTTAATTAGTAAAGTGTTAGGGGATCCCATTTGTGGAGATCTGATAGGATGTGGGAGATGGCAGCAGAGTAATTAGCTGCATATAGAAAAGCAAAGGCTTTGGGGAATGTAATACCTAATAACCTAAGGTGGTTGTGTGCCATGCGAAAGGAAGTAAGGGTAATAATGTTGTGTGGGATTGAGTGCACCAGGTATAGAGCTTGTGAATTATCCAGGTTGATCTTAAAGCCAGAGCAAGTGCAAAAATCATGTAGCATATGCAGAAAAGACAGGCAAACTTGCAAATGGCGTGCTCTTGGGTGAAGAGTAGGGGTGGGCAAAAAGTGAGAAAAATTTCCTGCAAGACTTTTCATGAAAAAACAGACAATTTTTCACTTTTTTCGCAAACATTTTCTCAATTCTCCAATGTAAAATTTTCCTCCTTTTTGCCTATTCCAGCAAATTTTTTTGCCTATTCCAACACATTATTCTACTATTCTAACACATTTTCTCCTATTCTAACACATTCTCTCACACATTTTTTTCTTTTCCAGCAAATGTTTTTCTATTCCAACAAATTTGTTCCTATGTTTAATATGGTGCAACATTTCCCAGCACAATATTACTTCTTCTGAGGGCTGTAGTGGAGAAATAAGTAGCTGGAAGTCAAAGTTGGGAGTCCTACAGCAACAAAAATGTGTTAGCATGCAGAGTGCCTTTGTTCCTTTGCCCACAACACTTATTTACTGCTTAAGTGACACTGGCACAAATTCATGATGATGTCAAGTGATAAAAAAAAATAAAGTACAATCTACAATATGGTAGATGTGTATGGTAGTGGCGTTGAGGGACTGGCGTGCTGTGATTGGTGTGACGTTGACAAACTGCATCCACCCCGAGAGGAGAGGGATCATCATAATTTATTGCACATGCTGCAGCAATGATTGCTGCAGTTAGTTTTTGCACTAACA
Source organism: Rhinophrynus dorsalis (assembly GCA_037306005.1). Classification (NCBI taxonomy): domain Eukaryota; kingdom Metazoa; phylum Chordata; class Amphibia; order Anura; family Rhinophrynidae; genus Rhinophrynus; species Rhinophrynus dorsalis. The sequence goes on along the minus strand of CM074723.1, from coordinate 92,439,779 downwards.
CTTCACTCACATACAGACGGGGGAGGACATTCAGACTTCTAAGGAGTGAACATATTATATTTTAACATCTATCTCTTCAGTCTGTATAGTTGTGATCCATGCCTGCCCGAGCAGATATTACAGTCCGCTGAATAACAACAGTATTAGCTGAATATATAAGCTATAAGATTGACGGACAAACTATGTATACGGAGAAGTGAAATAAATCTGCCCACCTACTGAATTGGACCACTTTCATATGATATAATGATTAGATATATGTACAGTTATATTCGTATATTGTCTGTTAATGTTATGTACTGATTTTGATTTTATTATGTGTTTCTAATAAATGAGTTATATATATATATATATATATATATATATATATATATATATATATATATAGATAAAAACAAAATCAACAACTTCTTTCCCTAGACTTCCCCAGCACAGAGACAATAAAAGTAAAATCAGGAAGCAATTTGGACCCCAGCTCCCTGTGTCTTGCTGGTCAGCCACATCAAATTTTGGGTCGACCTCCTTCCTCCCCATTGTGCCCCCAGACTCCCCTACTACAGAGAAGAAATGTCCTACCTAAAAGACTCCCTAAAACTAAGCTTCAGTTCCCCTTTATTTGCCTATCTTCTGTAGCTCAAAAGCATGGTGCTCTTTCCTCTCACAAACACAGAATGGCATGCTGTGTGGGCCTGACAGTCTTTTACATGGTTGTAGAAAACTTTCATTTTGGTGGTGAAAATTTTTTCTACCCATTAATTTCAATGCAATGAGCTAGACAAAAAAAAAGTGGGAAAAAGCAGGGAAAAACTGCACTTTTCACTGGAAAATTTTCACCAAGCGTAAAGTGCCATTTTTCACTGATTTCAGTCTGAGGAGAAAATTTTCACCCATTCCTAGTGAAGAGGGACCAGTAAGGATTCCCTGAAATGAGGGAAGTGAGGAAAGTTTCTATAGAAGGGGTCTATGGCCAGGTTGAAGAGTAGGGGAGAAAGAGGGCAGCCCTGTCTAGTCCCACACCTTAGTTGTATGCAGCTAGTGTTGGTCCCTTTAACAGTGAGGTAAGTCTGAGAGTTATGGTATATGATATGTATACATTTAATAAATAGGTTGCCAAAATCTTGACTTTCCAAAACTTGAAATAGGTTTGATTGGATAGGCCACGCTATCCAAAGACTTCTCAGTGTCAAGGTTAACCAGCATGTAATGAGAAGTACAAGGGTATTGGGAAAACATGCGAGCGGCTATGGTCAGGAGAGATAAGGAAGGGCAGGATATTTTTAAGACAATTGGCCTTGATTTTACAGAAAATGTTAAAGTCAGCATTGAATAAAGAAATGGGTCTGTAAAATTCAACATACTGAGGGTTCTTGTTTGGCTTCAGGAGTATGATCAGTCTAGCCAAGGTAAAGTCTGGGGGCATAGAGTTAGAGGTTAGGATGCTATTATAGAGGGATAGCAAATGGGGAGTAATCAGGTCCTCTAAAATCTTAAAATATTCTGAGCTAAGTCTGTGTGGGCCTGGGGAATTGAGACTTTTCAGTGTTCACCTTTATGTTTGTTTGTTTTTTTTATTTTATTGGTGCTGGTGGTAGTGGTGGACGAACTTTTGGTTGGACCTTGATTTATCATTTATTACACACACTGCAGCTACCATCGCTACAGTTTGTTTTTGAACTACTGCTTTACTCCCATGTCCCTGCACTGCTCCACCTTTCCCATTCCCCCATGCCCCTTGTGCATTTGCTGGACATTACTCAACTACTTTGTGTGTTTTTATTCTACAGTACACAACACAACTGATGGAGTGTGATGTGCTGCATTAGCCCTCAACAAAATTCTCAATGTCTGCTGCTGTCTATCAAGTTTGACTCAGTCACACAGCTCACGCCACACTCCCAGTCAGCTGTCTGTCACCTAATATTTATTTTATTATTATTATTTTTTAACAGTTGTCCACCCTATCTTATCAGTGTCCAAAAAAGAAATTATAACTAAAAAACAAAAGCAATAACTTATTTCCCCAACACAGAGACAATAACAGCAAGATCAATAAGGATATTGCTTTGACTGAAGCTGCCTGTGTCTTTCAAATAAAATCAGTTAGGCAGAATGTTGAGGTATTTGGGGTCAACCTTCTTTGATCCCTTCTCACACCCCCAGACACGTGCAACTCATATATAATAATAACAGGAGGATCTTTAGCAAGCAAACTGGACCTTAGTTGCCAGTATTTTGCCAGTCAGTGATGCTGAATTTTGGGGTATTTGGGTTCAAATTCCCTCATCTTCCCCCGAGTTCCCCCAGACTCCCCTAATACAGAGAACAAATGTCCTAACTAAAATACTCCCTAAACTAAGCTTCAATCTCCCTTTATTCTATCTTCTCTAACACAAATGCATGCTGCTTTCTCTTCTCACAAACACAGAATAGCATGCTGTGAGAGCCTGACACCCTTTTATATCCTGGCAGGAAAAGTAGGAAAAAAAACTGCCATATTATGGGGAAAAAATTCAGTCTTGCCATTGATTTCAATGAAATGAGCTTGGCGAAAAAAGCAGGAAATGGCACTTTTTGTGAGAAGTTATTCACCAAGCGGGAATTGCCATTTTTTGCTGATTACGGTTTGATTGGAAAATGATTGTCCATGCCAAGTCATAAGCATAAATAATGAAATGTAGGATATGTGAATTCAACAGAAAATAAGAACACTTTCCCCACAGACATTGTGCTTCATAATTAATGTGACTTTTAAAATGCATCATGTGTTCATCATTTTAGAAGTATTCATCTTTTCTTGAGTATTTCAAATGTAGTTACATTTGCTCACTGGGGTGTGTCCTCTAGATATATGTATTTTATTTGTTTAGAACGTGTTAGACCAGGAAGAATACAATGAGATATCTGTTGTTTTCAAGTATGCCATGGAGAGCTTTTTATAGTACAAAGTTACATATTTATACAAATAGAAACACAAAAACAAAATATATCAAAGGTCTCCAGCAAAATGCTCACAAGCTACTGGTAGCTTTTTTGGCTACAAGTAAGTAGCTCTTTCAATTCCAATCAAGCTATCTGGCCTTCTAAACACAGGTCCAGTGGTTGAAGTCTGCTTCACAATTGACTGCAGTCAATCTGGGCACAGCTTTAATCTGCAGTACCAAGCAGTTTCATTTAGGCAGAGTCTATGGGGATTTGTGGCTACCAGCTGCCCCCTAGCCTTGTTCCGGTGCCCATTGCTAGCCCTAAAACCCCATTTACACTGCTTAGCCCACAGTTTTTGTTCATTTGCCCAATGATAGACACAGAGCCCCATTTATACTGTCTGACACCCACCCTAGCTTTGTTTCATTGCCTCCTGGGAACACTGTCTAGGCAAGGGAACAAGGCTTGGGGTGTCAGTCAATGCATGTGGGGCTAACATACAGTGGTGATGTTCTCCATGCTGCCCCCAATACTTAAGTTTGACATGCTGCCCCACAGAGTTCATATTCAACATGTTGCCCCACACTGTTCATCTTTGACATGCTGCCCCACAATACTTTCCCATTCGGGAACACATTACCATATGCATAACAGCTCCCATTAGCATGGGAGCTTCTGTGTGTATATATTTAAACAATGCACATAGGGCATGATCTCTAATACTGCACTATGCAACTTTTTTTAAAGAAGAAAATCAGACCTTGCTGGGGGCATCAGGACCCCCCTGATGTCCCCCTGGCATTGATCACCTATCCAATAGGATAGGTGTTCAATGCAATGACCAGGAAGGCAATCACAACCTTTCCCTACCACCTCCTCTTCACACCGGTGTTCTATGAATATCCAAGTTGAGTAGGAGAATCCTCAAGTCCTACTCGCATCACATGAAATAATTTTATATTATAGACAATTGTCAGCTCAAAATTGAGTTCATAAGTAACTTCTCTCTAGCATGGTGAATCTCCATTTCCAGATAATTTAAAGAGAATAGGACATCAAAATTGTATAGTACTATAGTTTATTAGATAAAAAAGCTGGTGTCTTTTTCTGACATGCCATATATTGTATACATTATTAGCAGATGCTGCAACAAAAAGAAAGAAAAAACAGGAGGCACTCCTAGTGTAATATCTCTGGATGGGGGAAAATTTTCACCTCAAATGGAAATCGGTGAATAATGTCACTTTCCGCTTGGTGAATAATTGCCCACGAAAAGTGCTGATTTTCCTCTTTTTTCGCCTAGCTCATTCAATTGAAATCAATGGAACACTGAATTTCTACACAACACGTAGCAAATATTTTTTTATTTCCCAAAAGCATAGTATAAAAAATAGGAATGACGGTGTGAAAAATTTTCAGAGAAAAAATAACGTTTTTCTGCTTTTCCCGCTTTTTTCACCTAGCTCATTGCATTGAAATCAATGGGTAGAAAGTTTTCTACAGCCTTATAAAAGGGTGTCAGGCTCTCACAGCATGCCATTCTGTTTGAGAGAGAAGCATGTTTTTCAGCTAGAGAAAATAAGCAAATAAAGGAGAATTAAAGCTTAGTCTAGGGAGTCATTCAGTTAGGACATTTGTTCTCTGTAGTACGGGAGTCTGGGGGCACAATGGGGGAGAAGAATGGAGGAAGGAGGTTGATCCAAAGTACCCCAAAATTTGGTGTGACTGACTGGCAAGACACAGGCTTTACTTTTATTGTCTCTGTGCTGGGGAAGTCTGGGAAAAGAAGTTGTTGATTTTGTTTTTTTAGACTAACTTTGATAAGATAGAGTGGACAACTTAAAAAAAATGTAAACAAATAAAAAATACATAAATAATTAAACAAATAAATATATTAGACAGCTGACTGGGAGCTCTGTGACTAAGGCAGACTTGATAGACAGCAGACAACATTGAGAAGTTTGTTGAGGGCCAAGGCAAGACATCACACTCCATCAGTTGTGTACTATAGAGAGTAAAAACACACACAGTAGTTGAGTAATATCTAGCAAAAGTGGGAGGAGAAAAGGTGGAACAGTGCAGGGACATGGGAGTAAAGTGGTAGTACAAAAACTGACTGTAGCAATGGTTGCTGCAGCATGTGCAATAAATGATGATGATCCCTCTCCTCCCAGGGTGGATGCAGTTTGTCAAGGTCCCACCAATCACACCTAGCCAGTTGCTCACCACCAATACCATACACATCTGACACATTTTAGGTTGTACTTTATTTTTTTTAAATCACTTGACATCATCATAAACATGTGCCAGTGTCACTTAAGCAGGCAGTAAGTGTTGTGGGCAAAAAACAAAGGCACTCTGCATGCTAACACATTTTTCAAGGTATATGTTGCTGTAGGACTCACAACTTTGACTTCCAACTACTTATTTCTCCACTACAGCCCTCAGAAGAAGTAATATTGTGCTGGGAAATGTTGCATCATAGTAAACATAGCAGAAAAATGTGTTGGAATAGGAAACAATGTGTTTGAATAGGATAAAAAATTGTTGGAATTGGCAAAAATGTGTTAGAATAGGAGAATAATGTGTAGAAATAGGTGAAAAATTTGTTAGAATAGGAGAAAAATGTGTTGGAATAGGCAAAAAATTTGCTGGAATAGGTAAAAAGGAGGAAAATTTTGCATTGGGGAAAAAGAGAAAACTTTTGTGAAAAAAGTTTTCTCACTTTTCACCCTCCCCTGCTGGATAGCATTACAAGAATGAGTGTCTGCAGGAAACAGTGAAGCATGGTAGAGGTTCCTTGTAAGTTTGGGGCTACATTTCTGCAAATAGAGTTGGGGATTTGGTCAGAATTAATGGTAAAATACAGGCAGATACTTATCCATCATGCATTGCCATCAGGGAGGCATCAGACTGACCCCAAATCTATTCTGCAGCATGACAATGACCCCAAGCATACAGCCAAAGTCATTAAAGGGATAGTAACACTTCGTTTTAACTTTATTTTATTTTGTAGGCATTAAAAAAACATGAAGAATGATATAAGTCTTATCTCTCAAACCTTTATGGTTTATGAGATATTCACAAGCAAAGTTCCCCTCCCCGCCCCTTTTACCTAGTGTAAGCCATCTCTTCTCAGATGTGAGTCTGGTTGTATGACAGTACAGATAACAGAAGGGGACAATTTTCTTTGTATGAAAACAATGAAAGCCCTTCCCCCCTTGACAAGTTTATCAGCTTTTTCCATTATCTTAATTGAAGATTGTCCCTCTCTGCAGTCTACCTGGGCATCTCCCTTCTGATATGGTTGAACAGGGGGGGGATACTTTGTTTGTGAATATCTCTTAAACCATAAAGGTTTCAGAGATAAGACTTATATCATTCTTCATGTTTTTTTAATGCCTACAAAATAAAATAAAGTTAAAATGAAGTATTACTATCCCTTTAAGTACTATCTTTAGTGTAAAGAAGAACAATGAGTCCTGTTTAGTGTTGCCTACATATACCAAGAGTTTGGGTGTTTAGGTTGTACTTTATTTTTTTTTTAAATCACTTGACATCATCATGAACATGTGCCCGTGTCACTTAAGCAGGCAGTAAGTGTTGTGGGCAAAAAACAAATGCACTGTGCATGCTAACACATTTTTCAAGGTATATGTTGCTGTAGGGCTCACAGCTTTGACTTCCAACTACTTATTTCTCCACTACAGCCCTCAGAAGAAGTAATATTGTGCTGGGAAATGTTGCATCATAGTAAACATAGGAGAAAAATGTGTTGGAATAGGAAACAATGTGTTTGAATAGGATAAAAAATTGTTGGAATTGGCAAAAATGTGTTAGAATAGGAGAATAATGTGTTGAAATAGGTGAAAAATTTGTTAGAATAGGAGAAAAATGTGTTGGAATAGGCGAAAAATTTGCTGGAATACGTAAAAAGGAGGAAAATTTTGCATCGGAGAAAAAGAGAAAACTTTTGTGAAAAAAGTTTTCTCACTTTTCACCCACCCTTGCTGGATAGCATTACAAGAATGAGTGTCTGCAGGAAACAGTGAAGCATGGTAGAGGTTCCTTGCAAGTTTGGGGCTACATTTCTGCAAATAGAGTTGGGGATTTGGTCAGAATTAATGGTAAAATACAGGCAGATACTTATCCATCATGCAATGCCATGAGGGAGGCATCAGACTGACCCCAAATGTATTCTGCAGCATGACAATGACCCCAAGCATACAGCCAAAGTCATTAAGTACTATCTTTAGTGTAAAGAAGAACAAGGAGTCATGTTTAGTGTTGCCTACATATACCAAGAGTTTGGGTGTTGAAGGAGAAAAAAAATTAGTAAAACTGACATCGAACAATCATAAACTTGGCTGAAAGAACATTTACATGAAGGGTGCTACAACTAAGAGCAAGTGAACAAACCTGAATACAGAACCTGTTCGCCATTCTATTAGCCTGTTCCTGGTTAAAGAACTGTAAAGATGGCTAATTAGTTAATGCTAAGGCTGGTCTTATCCAGACCCGCTTTCTCTTCCCCAACAACACCCTCTAGGTATACAGTATCTAAAGAGGTAAAAATCTTGACCCCAAGGATAGACATGAAGAGGGGTTTGACCAAAGATATGAAAAAACAGTGTCCAGTGATTGGAGAGAAACTCGAATCCAGCCAGACAGAAGTCCCTGGAAATATTACAGAAAGAGATGTACATTTTTATGATTCATGCTTAAGTTTAACATTTGTATGAGAAGTAGGTCCAGTTCCAAGACTAAAATGTCTTTGTAAGTTATTTGAGTGATATTTTAGAAGCGCTGAGATCTTAACTAGAAAGACATTCATTAACCTTCCTCACACAATAACTTTCAGAAACAAAACATATTATGGTCCTTAGGGCACTAACACTAAAAGCTTTGATTGATATTAAGCGACATAGTTGAATAGAGTCAAAACAGCACACTAAATCCAGTGATGATAATGACAGCTCTTTAGGAATATGTACTTAAACATTTTACAATGCATTAAAAGACCATAAATTAAATCATATCCATTTATGTCAATTTTGTATTTACTGTATTATAAATAAATCACTGAGAACAAAAGTCTATTCCCCATTTTTTTAGATATTAAATTCACATATTCATCTGACAAAAAAATGAATGAATACATTGTTTCAATATATATTTTTTAATTAGATTGGTGTTAGACACTGCAGCTCAACCATTTCGCTTACATGTAAAATGATAGAGTAAATACAAAACTAAGGGGGAAGAGTAACATAGTAACATAGTAGAGAAGGCTGAAAAAAGACATGCGTCCATCAAGTCCAGCCCATGCCAAAAACACCCCTGTTGATCCAGAGGAAGGCAAAAAAAAAACCCTCTGGAGCCATTTCCAATCTAGTCCTAAGTGTGTGTGTGTGGGGGGGAATTATTCCTTCCTGACTCCAATTGGTAGTCAAATAGTTCCCCGGATCAATATCCTATTTACTTTGAAGCCATCTGTCATAAAGAGATTAAATAAATATTTGAATTTTATTTAGTGACTTTTTGGAATTTGTATATAACATATTGCACACTATATTAACAAATTATACAAAATGTTTATGCCATTCTTCCTTTAATTTCTTGATGAACTGTATCATAATTTATATATAAAACAATTATTAGCTGGATATTTAAATGTATAGTGTGAAGCGCCAGACTGATATCAAATGCCCTTTGTCCGCTCCACTAAGGACACATAACATGACAACTTGCAGCCTTAATAAAAATGATGAATCTTCCCTCCACCAGCTTAGCGTATTCTACCAGACTGAATCTCTTCAGATGCTGCTTGATTCCATGCCTGTGATTAGTCTCCACTACATTGCCATGTGTGGTCACTCAGCGCACCACACAATGTGCAATGAGTGGACACGAACTGTGACATCCTTGCATGTACATAATCTCTATCAGCTGGTAGGGGAGGTAACAATGACAGAGATGAATCACCGGAAGATGAAGCTACATCTTCCCTTGCCCAGATCCTAGCACAATCTTTCAGGTTCTGGATTGGTTTCTCTATTCTTCCTCTTCAATTTCCTCCTTGCCTCTTGGTGCCCTTGGTGTCTGTATCTCTTGTGTGTTATAAGGCAGTTGTGCCACGGTGCTTTTCCTCCTTTTCACTGAATTGTCATAGATAGTGCACAGTGCCATCACTGATTATGGCACTGTGCCTGCCCCAAGAGAAAACTAGTCCCACACTCATGACTACGGGTGGACAAAAAGTGTGAACAATTTCCTGCGTGACTTTTCGTGAAAACCTGCCGATTTTTTGCTTTTTTCACGAAAGATTTTGCCTTTTTGCCTATGCAAAAATCTCCACCTTTTTGCAAATTTTAACAAATTTTATTCCCTATTTTAACACATTTTTCACCTATATTTCCTATAGGTACTACATTTCCTACTGTAATATTACTTCTACTGAGGGCTGTAGTTTAGAAATAAGTGGCTGAAAATCAAAGTTGTGAGTCCTACAGCAACATATGCATTGAAAAATGTATTAGCATGCAGAGTGCATTTGTCCTTTGCCCACAACACTAACTTCCTTCTTAAGTGACACTGGCACATATTCATGATGATGTCAAGAAATAAAAAAAAATACATCCTACAATGTGGCAGATGTGTATTGTAGTGGTGGTGATGAGGGACTGGCTGGTATGGTGTGATTTGTGTATGTATATAGTTTTTACTATTGTCATGTTTGCATTAAATCTCTGCCCTCCTTCTCAGATTATTGACACACATTACTTGTCTCTCATAGCAGTGGTCCCAAGTGAGGTAGATGGTGGCAATCCTTCTTCACATCCCTCCTCTACCTCCTTATCTGTGCTGCTGTTAATATATTTGTCCTGGCTCTGTCTGTTACCTGATACTCAGATGGTATGAGATGTTGGTTCATTTTTAAGAAGGTTTAGTCTCCCAACATTGGTGCTTGATAGCCATGTCCTGCGGTCATTGACAATATAACCAGTGTCACTGAAAACCCTCTCAGAATCAGCACTTGCTGGAGGACAACTGAGGGTTTCCTCTACAGTATGTTTAAATGCTGGCCACAAATACTGCTTTGTTTGCCAGTATTCCATGGGGTCATTATTTCTGCCTAAAACATAGCTGTCCTTATCAACCCATACCCAGGGAGCAAGTCCCAAAGAGATGTGCTGCCAACACCACCACCAATGTTGGGTTTTTGCCACCTCTGCAGAGCCCCATGAATTTCCCTTTGTTCCGAATGGGATATTCTTGTTGATGATATGTAATGCTTTGCTACTTTCCTTTTCACTATACAGTCTAGTTGTTTGTTGTGCCCTCACTTTCTCCCTCTCATCCATTCACAATGCAACCCTCTACTCGATCAATAAACATGTCTCGAAATTCCTTGACAGAATCCGATTCTTCAGAGAGTTTCTGATGATCGTCATGACTCCTTGTTGTGACAAACTTCTGATGGCCCTTTGGCAGAAATTCAGAAGGTTTGTGTTTGAAGCAGGGGTCCAGCAAAGTGGCAAGAATGTATTTCTCATTGCTTTTAATGGACACTATGCGAGGATCCTGTTCAAAGCACGCTAACATGTCCTTTACCAGCTGGTGCATGTCCTTGTCATTAAGAAAAGAATCCTCAGCCATGCTCCTCATTTTTTTCTGCAATAAAAAATATCAGTGATAGAATTTCACTAACTCCAGCCCCAGTGTGACTCACTAGCATGGTTGACTCCACAAAGGGTTTCAGTAGCTCACATATATCGCACATTAGATACTATTGGCCAGGTGAATAGGATCCCTCCAAAACCTTTCCGTTTTCCATGGTGTACTCGATAATGGCCTTATTCTGCTTGTACAAATGTTCTAGCATGTACATTGTGGAATTCCACCTGGTAGGGACCTCCATTTTCAGCTGGTGATGGGGCAGGTTGTTCCACTTCTGTATGGAAGATAGAGCGTTGTGTGCACTGTAGGAGTGACTTAACTGGGCACAGATTTTGTGGGCAATACTAAGCATCTCTTTGAGGGTTTTGGATTCTTCCATGAATCTGGTTAAAACTAAATTTAGCACATGGGCAAAGCAGGGCACATGCACCATACCACCTATTCTCAAAGCAGCGATTATGTTGGAGCCGTTATCAGCAGACACAAAATTGGCTTCTAAGGAGCAGGGTACAAGCCATTCCTCTATCACTTGCTCTAGCTTACATAGAATGTCTACAGCTTTGTGGAACTGTCTCTCAAAACTCTGCATGCACAAGGTAGTGTGACGATGGAATGGGCTATCCTGCTGCTGCTGCTTCCACCTTTTAATTACACTGCCACAACCAGAAGCATGATTACTGGCTTTCCCCTAATGCTGTAAGCTAGTGTTGTCCACTGTTGGTGCTGGGAGGGAAACCCAGTGAGCATTCACAGTCATTTAGTCTGTGCTCTGCCCACTTGTACACATATCTGTTGTGAGGTGGGTTTTCTAGCCATACACACTTTTCAGCCCTTTGCCCACCACACTAACCACCTGCTTGTACAATTCAGGCACAGTCATCATGGAAAAATAACTGCGGATTGGGATATGCCAGCGTGGAGCTACACATGACATTAGTTCTCTGAAACCTCAGTTTTCTACAAAAGATTTTGGCAGCATGTCCATTGCCAACATCTTGGCAGCCTTGCTATTCCACAGGCATACTTTGGGATTGTTTTTTTTTTAAGTTTTGACTCCTTCCCAGGAACTCAGTCAGTGTGGGTTGGCAGGATGTGGCAGAAGAAGCCTGAAACTTTATTGCTTTAACATGAATAGAGGATGTGGTGGCAGTAGAGGCAGCAGGTGTGGGCAGTCTATGACTCTTGCCATCTCCTACAGCAAAGCCAGATTCATCATACTCCTCTGCAACAGGAGTTGTGGGTGTTATTTGGACTGAACTAACTGTTGGCACTGGCAGTAGCATACTCTCTGACACATAAATAACTTCACTACTTCTTTTTTCTGCCCTAGAGCCCTGGGAACTTTTTAAAGTGCTTCTGCTAGTTGCAGCACCTTTGGCCTGCTGATAGTGTGTCTCCCAGTCAGACCTGTGGTTGTGCTTCATGTGGGATCTCATAGAGAAGGTGCCTAGGTGTGTGCCTGCTTTCCCCCTGCTCATATGCTTTTTGCACAGACAACAGAAACATTCTTAGCGTAAGGATCCTGAGTGAAGTATCTCCATACTGTGGACTTCGTGGACTGAGGGATTCCTGAGGAGCTTCTGCTACTACTACTGGGGCTAGATGCTGATGCAGCTCTACTGCCAATACTACTAGGTGTCAAAGGTGCAGCACTTACAGCAGCAGACACACTCATCATATCTAACACTGTGGATGTTAATAACCTGTTTTGCTGTTGCTGGGAACTCAAAACAGGTGTGTGTGGCTCAGTGGGACTTGGACTTTGAAGAAGAGATGATGCTGATAATAACTGATAAGGTGACTGTGTGCTATTTGACATCTGTTTTTCCAGGGTCAGACTTTCCAATGGCTTTCTCAAACAGTTTATAGAAAGGCACAGTACCCCACTGACTTTCTAACCTTATAGCCCTGTCGTCATCCTCAGTCTCAACTTCATCTGTATCTGAACAAGAGAAGGATGCTGGAGGGATATATTCTAGATCTGCATCATCATCATCATTATCATCAGTCATCATTAGTAGTGTTGAGCGAGCACCCCGATGCTCGGGTGCTCGGGTGCTCTGACCGAGCACCCCCTGAGGCTCGAGTGCTCGGCCGAGCACCCGAGCCCCATTGAACAGCATGGGGCGACACGAGCATTTCACCAGGCACCCCCTGCTCTGATGAGGGGAGGGTACCTGGTCAATGCCCCCCTTCATCTCCGCTATGCCCCCTTCATCTCCAAATGCCCCCTTCATCTCCGCAATGTCCCCCTTCATCTCCGCTATGCCCCCTTCATCTCCGCTATGCCCGTCTTCCACAATGTCCCCCTTCATCTCCGCTATGCCCCTCTTCCACAATGTGCCCCTTCATCTCCGCTATGCCCCTCTTCCACAATGTCCCCCTTCATCTCCTCTATGCCATAGAGGAGATGAAGGGGGACATTGTGGAAGAGGGGCATAGCGGAGATGAAGGGGGGCATTGTGGAAGAGGGGCATAGCGGAGATGAAGGGGGACATTGTGGAAGACGGGCATAGCGGAGATGAAGGGGGACATTGTGGAAGAGGGGCATAGAGTCTATGCCCCTCTTCCACAATGTCCCCCTTCATCTCCGCAATGCCCCCTTCATCTCCGCAATGCCCCCGTACCTCCAGTCCCTGGTGGTCCAGCGGAGCGTCTTCGGATCTGTGCCTCTTCCGGCACAGATCCCCGCCACCCGAACATGGCGGGCGAGCACATGGCGGTACTCGACGAGTACCGCCATGTGCCGAGCAGAGCGATGCTCGAGCCGATCCGAGCATCGGCCGAGCACGCTCGCTCAACACTAATCATTAGGTCATCCTCAGCAGCAGCAGCCGCAGCATCACCTGACAGTTCTTGCCCACTACTATTCTTATATTCCTCTAAGCTTTTATTGGTCTCAAACTATTTCTTTTTACTTTTACTGTAACAAAGTTCACTACTACTTTTGAGGATGAGTGTTTTCGTGCTTGTTTGTCTCACTATCTGATGCAGCAGGCGGTTCAACTGCTACACCTTCCTCTATTATGCTATGGCCAGCATCATCAAAACTTGAATGGGACTTGCTTTCATCTTCAGTGTTCTACTTATATGGCTCTATTTCTACTGGCACTGGTAGTGCTGGAAGTTTTGCTGGGACCTTTACAAACTGCATCCTTCCTTGGAGTAGAGGGATCATCATCACTGATTGCACACACAGCAGCAACCATTTTTGCAGTCAGTTTTTGAATTACTACTTTACTCTCGCGTCCCTGCAATGCTCGACCCTTCCTCGTCCCTCTGCTCCTAAACTTCAATTCCCCTCTTTTCTCTAGCTCAAACAATGTGCTGCTCTCTCCTCTCACAAACACAGAATGGCATGCTGTGAGAGCCTGACACCCTTTTTTATGGCTGTAGAAAACTTTTGTATGGTGGAACAAAATATTTCTTGCCATTGATTCAATGCACAATGACCTAGGTGAAAAAAGCGGCAAAAAGCAGAAAATCTGCACTTTTCGTGGAAAGTTATTCACCAAGCAGAAAGTGCCATTTTCACGGATTTCAGTTTGAGGTGAAACTTTTTGCCCATCCCTACTCATGACCTCAGGTGAAAGAAAGGGGGAAAGTGGAGAAGAATGGTCTTTTACTTCTTCTCCACAATCCCCTTCACTGGCTGGGCAGAGGATGCTGCTGCCGCCTCAGAATCAGCACTAGAACTAGGACCAGCAGTATTGCTGGCAAGTGGAACCTGTCCTAGTCCAGCATCACAAATACTGCTAGACCCCATTTTCACAGTGGCCATGGTGGTCTGTTGCACACTAGACTTCTTCTCATCAGCCTGCTGTCTTTTCAACTCAGCAGCGGCAGACGGAATTACAGCAGCAGGAAACTCAACAAATTCTGCAATCTCATTGCTGGTAGTGGTGGTAATACCCATCCCCATTTGCACATATGTATTCCATTCCTTCTCACTTTCAGATAAAAAAAGCCATTAATGTCTCTTCCAACCCAATTACTCCACCATCACCTTCATCACCACCACCACCATCAGTCCCTCCTTGCTGCTGCTGTTCTATGAGTGTCTTACTGGTTGGCGATGATGACACATGCCATCTCTACAGGTGAGGAAGGCAGACTGGCAGCACTAGCATCAGACACAGGCAGATGATCTGTGCTGATGCTGATACTGCTGCTTGCCAGTTCTGCCTTCCTCAGCATCAGCATCAAGACCAAGGACCCAAGACTATCTGAAAAACTAAATATAACAGTATTTATCCTTGCCTTCAGTATTTTTAGCGATATACTTTGTTCCACCTTCCCTCTTAGTAGACAGGAAATGGACCAGTACCTGTACCTGTTAGTGAACCTGGGCTACAGGTATGGGGGCTCAACATTTTATGATTACTATAGGTTCTTCTCATATAACGCAGCCACTGCGCTACCCCAATTTAATTTCGTGACTGAATGGAATTTGTTAGATAAAGAACTCTTCTGTTGTTACTTTGCAGGTTTAAAAACTCCAGTATGCAACATCTGTCAGTCGGCCACATAACTTTTGTTCAGCTTCCTCTCCCAGTACAACCACCAGTTCACCAGCAGGTACAGTCACTACTTTCAATACCAATCTGACACTCCTGGCTAGTCCCTAGTCCACTAAGGACAAGCTAGGCAGGGTCATCCACTACTTAGGATCATCCCCCATATGTAACAATTTTAACTCTAGGGGCTGCTTTTATAGTACATATAGGAAGCTTCACGTGACGTATACTCATTATGCTGCAAGGCCCATGCTCAGGCCTTCTGCCCAGGAAACCCAATACACAACAAATTACTATTGTTGTTTGCTCCTGTGTTTGCTTTCTTCCCAACTCAATCATTATTTCACTCAATATTTCATGGAAGGTTTTAGGGAAGGTTTTCATACAGGCCTAGTAGCACTTCCTTCAGACACCTTAGAATGTCCCAACTTACAATTAGCCATCACTGACCCAGAAAGCATAGACAGTTTATTAGACAAGGAGGTAGGAAAGGACTTCTTGATAAGCCCCTTTCAATCACCTCCTTTCCCAATCTGGAGAGTGAACCCCCTAGGCCAAGCCACTAGGAAATTTTCCCTAAAGAAAAGACTAATCATAGACTTCTCTCTACCCACTCTTCACTCAATCCCAGTCTAAATTCCCTAAACCCCTCTGAAGAATTTGCATTATGCTATCACAGTATCGACCAACCAATAACCCTCATCAAACAGGCCAGGCGAAATATCTGGTTGCCCAAAGCAGACATAGAGGATGCATTTAAACTCCTTCCAGTTCACCCCTCATGCTGGCACCTCCAAGGGGTCAAATGGAGTAACAATTACTACTTTGCAGTCCTCCTAACCTTGGGGTCAAAAAGTAGACCTAGATTTTTTGATTACCTAGCCGATACCCTCACTTTGCTCTTACAGAATTACAGTCACTGTCCTATGGCTCTACATTACCTGGACAATTTTTTGATGATCGAACCTCCCCACCAAACTCCCTTCAGTTTACATAAATTAATCAATCTTTTCCAGGAACTAGCTATTCCATTAGCTATAAATAAAACAGCAGACCCTCATACAGCAGTGGAATTCCTTGGAATTACTTTGGATTCCAATAGATTGCAGGCCAGATTACAACTGGACAAGGTCAGCCGCATCAAGCATATTACATCTGAATTTTCTTCAAAGCATAGCTGTACCAAAACTGAACTCCAGTCTCTCCTGGGATACCTGAACTTTGCCTCCAGAATTTTCCCTCAGGGCAGAGCAGATCTTTCGTATCCCATTTGCTCACTCTATTCTCTTCTATCTCCCACATTTCAAATATTATTCCCCTCAATAACTTGGTAAGGACGGATCTTTCCATGTGGTCCTCATTTCTGAAACACTGAAATGTCTGTGTATTTTTTCCTAGAGCTCCTTCGCAATTGTCTCATTCAGTCTGGCTAGATGCCTCAGAGTCACTGGGGTACACTGCAATTCATCAGTCAGAATGGTCCTCAGAACCTTGGCCCCCTGAAGTCCACAACATCCCCAAATTTTTCACTCCATCCCCTCTTTTTGAACTGGTCCCCATAGTAGCAGCAGCAGCACTGTGGAGTCCATCATGGTGAGGTCAACCAGTAACATTTTTACAGATGACCAAGCTTTTTAATAAAGGTAGATCCCCTTCTAATATAATGATGATGTTCCTATGCAAATTGCCCTGGCTTTCCTCATATTACAAGTTTATTATTTTCAGTTATTTTCTTCCAGGCATTCATAACCAAGCAGCTAACTCCCTTTCCCAGTTTAAAATTCAGGAGTTCTTCAACCTTTGGCCATCAGCAAACCCTCATCCATTTCCATCGCCAGCATTCTAGGATCGGATTCTCATATAATTCCCTTTTTATCTCAAGCCAAAGCTATCATGAGGCAAGCCCTAGCACCCAACACTCATATGGCCTACTCCAGGGTTTGGTCTTCATACCACCATTTTGTGGCTCTCACTAAGCAGTCACAACCCTACTCCCTAGCAGTTATCCTGGCCTATGCGGCTTACTGTCACCACACACTCAAACTGTCTCTGCATACTATGAAGCTATTTCTGAAAGGAATCATGGGGGGAGATGAACCCTATAGATGGCCCCATCGTTTACAAATTCTTTGAACTTTTGCTTACCCACCCCTTTGATAAACAGGCCACCTGTATTCTACTGGCAGCAGCCAGCATGGCAATCTTTGAGTTTCTAAGACCCGGGGAGTTTACAGCGTCTTCACCAACCAGTCACGTCCTATACAAAAAGGACCTTGTGGCCCACCCAACCACTTCACCCTTAATTTAGAGCATTCAATAATTGACCAAACAGGGCAGGGAGCCTGAATACGATTTTACCCAACCATGGACAAATGGTGCCCTTGTGCTGCTCTTCAGGCTCTGGCTACTCAGCTTCAAGACTTTCCAGATGACAGCCCATTCCTCCCTATGTACGACTGACCGTTAAGAACAACAACCTTCATCAGTTACATCAGTTAATTTCCCGACTCGGGTGGAACCCCGGCAACTTCTCTGGCCACTCCTTTTGCATCAGAACAGCCTCCAAGAACAAAGTACCCACCTCACATTATCCAAAAGCTATGACATTGGAAATCCAACTGCTTCATACGTTATATCCCTAGTCCCCCAGTCTGAGATAAGAGAGCTATACTTATATATTGTCTTGGGATACAGTTGTAGTTAATAGTGTGTAAGGATACCGCAGGTCTTATACTTAAATGTAGAACAAGAAAACAAGAATGGGGAGAAAAAAAGAGGAAAAAACTTTCAATGTTCCTTCAAGAGCAGACAGAAAATGAAACTGTCCGGTCAGAGGGAGAATTCACCGCCCCACCTTCTCAATCCCATAGACACCAGTTCGGTATGGTAGTAGGAGACTGATGACCTTAAAATATACTTTTTATTTATAGTATTAAAATATACAAATAACTTCACACACAAGGAAACATTGTAACTTTCATGTTTCCTATTAAAAACACGATGTAGCTCTTCAATGGTATGAGATGCTGATTATATTAGTCAGTGTGCCCTAACTGCCTGTTGCTGTTTAGGAGTGTTTGGAAAGTCTTAAGTATCAATTATAAATAGTGTAGGTTTGATGAGATACTGCAGGCGCCCTGCTGAGTAACTGATAAACAATGATGAAGACTAGATACAAATGTATCCCTTTTTTCTCCCCATTCTTGTTTTCTTTAAATGAGAGAGGCCCAAACTTCTCTGACTTATTAACCTCTTATGGACCACGTGACATGCTCTAACCATTGTGACGATACAGCCCTGACATCTCTGTCGCGGAAGGTATAGCAGGTACGTTATTGTCCATGAGTTTGTTTTGCTAACCTGCACAGCTAAGCACTATACTAAGGACTAAGACCTGGTACTTTGAGTCGTGTATCCACCAGCAATGCAGTATATACTGCACTGATAGCTCCAGTTCGTATAGGATATTCTATCTAGTCCCCTTGCACTTCTCTATGAGTAACTACTCTATAGTGGATGACAGACAGCAATATACCTGGATACTTCAGGGAGAGAGTGGTAAACCACAAACTGCTTTATTTTCAACCAACAAAGCATTTTAATACAGTTGAGAGAAAAGGGGCAGTCACCACATGGACAAAGCATGACACTCTAGATTTAACATCAGATAAAGGGTACTGAAAGGGGTGACACAAGGCTCTAATAACATCCTGTAGAAATCTCCGGGGTAGGGAGGGGAATTAGCACAAACAGCAACCCTGTATACATTCCCAGTGAATCACTGTTGCCCCCATAAAACCATCAATCTTAGCTGATAGTCATCTGCCTCTAAGTCTGGGTGAGGGAAGGTTGGAACAGGCTTCCATGACTATATTTTTTCTCTATACCATTCAGTATTAGTGTCCACATCATCCCATCCAGGGGGAGGAGAGGCCCCACCTCTTGCGCCATGTGACCTGTGACAGTCCTGTTCTTCACAACTATCATATGGTTTTTACCCTTAAGGACTGGTGATGGTCCTAGAATGTCACGTACTTTTTACCTAAAGTGCTCCTGTGTGAGCTCTGTATGTAAAAACGAGGTCTGAAATTGAGAGCTCCAAGACCAGAGCAGTCTCTCTCAGAACCCAACTCGGCACGCAGGAGCATGTACCGACACGTCAGCAAGGATCAAAGCGGTCCTTAAGGGAGGGTAACTTTCCTGGACCTCTGGTTCTTAAGGGGTTAATTTTGTCTCTTTAAAGTTGTTTTGTAGCGCAAGTATTAAAAAAATCTTTAAAAAATCATTTTGCCTCATTTTTGTCCTCTAATCAGGCTGACTGATCGATTACATGCCTAGGTTTAGCCGGAACCTAGGCTATGTCACACTGTACCAAACTTCAAGTATGCTCCTACGTTCAGTCACTGCAAGTCCCTTCCACAAATCTTGATAACATAAATTGCTGAAAGGATTACCCATGTAGCCAGCTTCATCTTACTCTGGTGGCGCTTGTAATATAGGCTAATCTCTATTTTTCTCTTCCAGAAAATTTGAAGATGTAATTGATTTAAAGGGGCCGGCTCCAAAAGGGACTGACAGCGCAGGCGCACGGACGTCACTATGGCAAGATGTCCGTGCTTCCTGCTACTGTCAGCCACGAAATAACTTGTAAATCAGTTAAAACAGGTAATAATTCTGGCGACTAGCACTACTAAGCAGCTAGATGGAGACTAAATTTAGATAAAGATTTTATCGGGTGGTAGTTCCCCTTTAATGGTAATAGAATAATTTTTCTAGTACTACACTCCTATGGTAAAGCAAGTGGAGGGTTAAGAAGGTACATTATGTGAACAAGGTATTTGGAAAGTAAAATATACAGAAGTTCCCTGTCTGCCTCACCACAGGAAAATACACATTTCATTGTGTTTCTTTGTCTGTTTAGGTGAATATTTTGCCTTATGTTGTATCATAGTGCAGAATATAGTTATAAATTATTATAATCAATAAGGATATACACAGGTGCTGCTGATGTTATGTAGTCAGCCCATGCATGTCACATGATCAGAGGTCATCACCTTGGTAAATCTTGCTAACATGTAAGGTTTCACCACTAGTAGTCATCTAAGAGAGTGCCATCTGTAATGTTTGTAATGCTTCTGAGAACTGATTTTACTTTCTGACCTTAAAGTGGAACTATCACCCTAAGATGTTTTAATAATTTTGAAGAGAATTAAAAACTGTCTATTTGTGGTGCTAGCCATTTCTTGTAATATAGATCACTTTTGAGAATTTCACCTTTATTTCTTTTTAGCACAATGTGGTACTACATGTTAATTAGTTTATGAGATGGGTTACTATTATTAGGCATTATGATGTGAATGAACCTAGGCAGAGACTACACACAGGGAACATTTCTAATAACACAGTAAGACATGCATTTGACCTTGAAAAGAACAAACTGGAATACTGCTGAGGGAATTAAAATAAAGAGTCACACTATAGCCATCAAAGTATGAAAGTTGATTTCCTAAAAAACACTTGTTTTAGAGAAATGGTTAGCACAACATATAGATAGATTTTAATACTGTGTCCTTCTGTGACTTGATGGACTTCCTTTCTTCCTTTTATACCTGACTAGTTGATGAACCCGTTACACGGGCCACAGTGCCACTGCCAGCCGGTCGTGGGCAGTCATGCACAGTAGAGACTGCCCGTGTGACGGCTGATACAGAGGTCCAGCTCTGTATCAGCTGCGACGTGGGCAGTCTCTACTGCACATGACTGCAGGACGTGCAGTAGTCTCTACTGCACATGACTTTGTCATTACACACATTTTAGCAAATTATTATATAGGATGATGGCTGACTTTCTGGCTACGCTATTCAGATTGCTTAAGGACCTCTGAAAGTTGGAGAAATCATTCCTAGTCCTGATTGGCCAGTAGAGCCCATTAATGAAAATAAACTCGTGTAGTTTACTGTCCAAAATAACATTTTGGTTATTCAAGAAGAATGTAATTTGAAGACATCAAGAGGCTAGGTGGTCGACCTACAGATACACTATATGCATATATGAAACATAAAACTAACCATAACTACAAAATCAAGATAATAATAATGCAATTGAGCCATATAAATGTTATATATGATTTGCATTTAACATTTTAACTGGCTATTAGACTCCAACACCTACTGCATGTTCTAAATAAATGTTACCAGGTAGCCACAGTGTTAGCAAACATTATTGTACTCAATGATCTTTGTAATTTTCTTCTGATTATCATGATGTCAGAGTCAGACACAACCTGTTTAAATAAAGGCTTATATAGATTCATATATTAACATTTTTACATGGCTGTTTTCTTGAATTAAAAAAATCAATCATTTTGAAAGTGTCAGTGTTGCCAAAGGTGCTACAAATAATTAATTGCTGTAATTAATCTTAAACTAAAAGCTCTTTTTTGTTTTTCATTGTTGAAGTTTATGCATAGGAAGCATATTTTAAAATATTTTTTATCTGCAGCTCTAGTAGGAACCTTCCTGATGTCTTAATCATCAATTTTTAAAACTCTAAGCAGCTGTAGAGGCAGCTGCCTCTAGCATATGTCTTTTAATCTATATTACAAATGTAATAATGACTCAATCAATGCTATAGTAGTGACATGCTTAGAACTGACAGGTTGCTCTTTGATGAATACATAATGATATTTGATCTTGTGACACCCTACCTACAGCCATATTGCTACCTTGTCAAGAATGTTTTTTAAGGGGTTAATTGTGCTGTTTGAGATCAATATTGTGGACAGTTTGAGGACATGTAAAATTATGTTATGCCCTTCTGCTCAAGATTAGATAAATAAAAACTATATTTTTTTTAGATTTTATTGAAATTTTATGATTTGCTTTGTGCTATACACAACAGGTCATAGTTTCATTTGTTACGTTTTAAATCAGATCTCTTCTATTTAAATGCCAATTTACATGTTAACTTGTTAACTAACAGTTACTAAAATGTAAATAAAATACAATCCTTATGAACATTCAAGTATTCATTTTCTTATGAAAAAATTTCCTTTTTGAATATAATAAAATGTCTTATTATTTGATTATATTACCCCTCTACCTTCTGTTTCAAAGAATACATATTAAAGTTTTAGTATCTTGTTGATATGTTTTGTTATTTAGACAATGCACATTTCTGCATCCCTTCTTTGACTGTAGGGTTGGGCAAAAAGACCCATTGTGTTCCTGTGGGAATTTTTGTAAAAAAATGAATGATTTTCAATGTTTCCTGCAGGAATTCCCACCCATAGAGAAATTCAAAGATTTTCCTCCATTTCTCTAACATCACAGAATTTCCTTTGAGAATGGTTCCATTTCCCTCCTGTTTTCCAATGCAGTGTGGTTCTGTTTAGCAGACAAAGTGAGTGGATGCAGGAAGAGAGAGAGAAAACATAAAACTAAAAGTTAAAAAAAAGTTTAAAATGCTGCAGGACATTATGACCAGCATGAGAAGCTGGATGGAACTTGCTGCTGATACAGAGGTGGAGGAGGAAGTCACCAGCACCAGTATACAGTGGGATCCATCCAGCTTCTCCTACTAGTCATGGTTCTACCCTGAACCAAGGATTCCCATTCCCCAAGCACTATACCTCTGAGAGTATATTGATGAGGGTGAGGCTGGTGGTGATGAGAGTTAGGATGATAGTGAAGTAGCGGATGTGGAGGAGAGTATGAGAGTTTTTTGGTGGAAATCAATAAGGAAAGAGATGCAGGTGGGGTTGATTACCATGTCCACCATTAGCAGTGACAATCAGGAGTTTGCTGCTGCTGTAATTTCCACTGAGTTGCCAGAGGCAGACTTTCATCTCTCACAGCAGAAGATTATCTGTGGTTTAATGTGCCACAGACCATCTTTGCCACCATGGGACTGGCTTCTACAAGCAGTGATATGGGACCAGGACACAATCCACTTGCCACCAATACGCCTGGAATGAAAAGGGGGAAAAGAGGGAACACACTTTGGCACATCTGCCCTCATAAAGCACATGCAACATAAAAAGCACAATGTTTATGTTAAGCATGTGAAAGCCAAACCCCACAACAAATAAATCTACATCTGCTTTCACTTTGCCCCCTGTCCCTCCCCAAGAATACAAAGAATGGGGTGGAAATCCCAGAAGAAGACAAGAGTAATCCAGCCTGGAAATTCAATATGAATGACACCTGCATCTTCATCATCTTCTTGTGCTAGGGTCCAGGTGTCGGAATATGTAGCCACTGTCCCCACCATGGCACCCTCAGCACCTTCTTACTCCTCCTCTGGCATACTAGCTTTACTTCCATTACCTAGCAAGTCTGTAGATGTGAATCTATAGCAGTTCATGTCCACTCATTGCACATTGCGTGGTACATTGACCACAAGGGGAGCATCTGCAGACATTCCATTCGACTGAATATGTTAAGCTGGTGGCAGGGAGGATACATTATTTTTAAAAGTCTTCTATCTTGACATAAAGTGTCCTTGGTGGAGTGGACAAAGGCCATAGGGACAGCAGTACTTGATTTTTTAGGGGATGGTGCAACGGTTTTGACCGAAGGGTCAAAGTATTTGATTGTAGCTTTGCCTGAAATCAATTATCACATCTGAGTGCAGACATGTTAATTGTTGTGATACTTCCCAGTTCTTCCCCTATTTCACTATGTTTCCTTGCTCACACTGAACATATTGCAGTTGTTGATCAAAGGATCAGTTCATTCCTGAACTCAAGGGTAAAATGAGTATTCCACCACACCCATGATTTTAGAGGAGTTGCAGGAGGAGAAGCATAAGTGGCCAACTTCTTATCTCTATATGCATCTGCTGGGGACCAGTCCCATTCAGCAGCCTAATCCTTCTGCTCCTTAGATGACTCAGTCTCATCAATTACAGCAGTAGAAAATGACAGAATGTCACTAGTGGCATTTCTACCACCACCTAGCACTGATGGCTATAGGCCAATAGTGCATACATTTTTTTCAAATCCTGGGGACTGCAAGCAAATTTTTCTCAGGGCTTGTTTGTTTTGATAGCCAGAGGCCTAGAAACACATTTTTCTCAGGGTTGTTTTTGGCCATCCTGAAGACTATAAACAATTTTTTTCAGGGTTAGCCTTGTTTGAAGCCCACAATACATTTTTTTCAAACATAGCCTTACTGTAATATTTTGATTGTTTAATTTCTGTAAGAACACAAAACAAATATTTTCCAGGTTTTTTTTTATAAAAAGAGATAATTGAATACTTACACTGGATGTGGCAGATGTGTATGGTGGTGGTGGTGCTACCTGATAATCAGATGGTATTAGATGTTGGTTTACTTTTAGAAACCTGTGTCTCCCAACTCTGCTGCTTCATAGCCATGTCCTACAGTGATTTACAATATAATCAGCTACACAGAAAACCTGCTCAGACTAAATGCTTGCTGGTTGGCAGCTAAGTGTTTCCATTGCAGTACATGTCAGTGCTGGCCACACACACTGTTTTTTTGCTACTAGTCATGGGGTTCGTTGTTTCTGCCTAGAACATAGAAATCCTGCAAGTTTGCTCTAAACACTACACATGCCGTGGGAGTTGGACCACTCCTAGAAGCTACACAGTGTTCCTGTGTATCAATTGCCAACCCATACTCTGGGTGCAAGCCCCATAGAGATGTACCATCAACACAAATGTTAGATTGCTGTCTCTGAGATACATGCATTGCTTTCTGTTATGATGATGACGTGTTCTGATATATGTTGGGAATGGGTTGTTTTTGTTGATGTTCTTGCTGTTGCTGCTGCTGGTATAAACCATTTTGTTGACTTCTTTTTCATTGTGCTTTCTACCAGATTTTTTTGACCCTAACTTTCTCTCTCTCATCCTCTACCATGCAACCATACACTTGATCTATAAGTGTATCTTTATATTCTTTGACAGAATCCATTTCCTCAGACAAATGCTGCTGACTATCACTCCTTATAAGAAACCATTCACACTTTGGCAGAAATTCAGAAATGTTATGTTTAAAGCTGGGATCCAGTAAAGTAGAAAGACTGTATTCCTCATTTGTTTTAATGGACATTATGCGAGGATCCTGCTCAAAGCATGCTAAGATGTCATTTATGAACAATGTGATATTCCACATGGTGGGGACCTCCATTTTCAGCATTTTATGGGGCAGACTGTTACTTTCTTGTATGGAATATAATGCATTGTGAGAAGTGTAAGAGAGGCTAAAGTGAGCACTGTTTTTGCAGCATATCTATGAGGATTTGGGAGGGCAATCCAGTCAAAGCTAAATTTAGGACATGTACAAAGCAGGGACCTGGGCCATATCACCTATTCTCAAGGCAGATATTATGATGAAGCCATTATCAGCATACAGAAAACCATCTCTCAAAGAGATGGGTACAAGCCATTCCTCTATCACCTGGTCTAGTTTGCTTAATACATCTATGGCTTTGTGGGACTGTTTCTCATAACTCTATATGTAAAGGGTGGCATGCCGTTAGTTTAGGCTATCATGGTGCTATATTTTAATCATACTGCCAGAAACAGAGACAAGATTACAGAGTGTTACCTGGTGCTAAAAGCTATTGTTGCCCACTGGTGGGAGGGGAAACCAGTAAGCAGTGAGAATCATATAGACTGTACTCTGTCAACTTGTCCATATCTGTTGCCAGGTGAATGTTCTTTCCTCATGAGGTTTCCAGCAGTTTGCCCACCATACTAACCACCGGTTTTTGCAATTCTAGTCATATTTGAAAAATAATTGCGGCTTGGCATATGCCATTCGGGTGAAACACATGACAACAGTTCTTTAAAACATTGGTTTTCTGCAAAAAATAAGACAGCACGTCAACTGCCAACATCTTGACAATTTTGCCACTCCAAATCCCCACTTTTGGATTATTTTTGTGAAGTTTGTGACTCCTTCCAAAGAACTCAGTACGTGTGGATTGGCAGTACATGACACAAGAATTTTAATGCTATAACAATATGACTTGTGGAGGTGTGTGTGTGTGGGGAGGTTCAGCAGTGGCATGTGTGGGCATTCTTTGACTCATCTCCTATAACCAACTTAGCATCATACTCCTTTGCAGCAGGATCCATATGTGTTATTTCAAATTAATACAATCTTGGTACACTCTCTGATACATCAACAACACATCTATAAAGTGTCTCAGTTCCGTGGGTACTTTTAGGAGGGCTTCTACTGCTGTTAGTTGTGGCACCTCTCTGACCTTTGTTGATGGTGTATTTCCCATCCAGACCTGTGGTTGTGCTTTAGATGGAACTCAATGAAGAGGTGCCTAGGTGTGATCCTGCTTTCCACTTACTCACATGCCTCATAGACAGACAACACATAGTAGCATATTTAGGTTTTGGATTGGATCTTAAAGGATTACTACTATTGGGGCTAGATGTAACTGCACTACTAAGTGCTAAAGGTGCTGCAATTCAAATAGCAGCAGAGGCACATATCATAGCTAGGGCTGTGGATGTTATTGATGACCTGTGTTACTGATTACACTAGTGTCTGTGCGGCTAAGTGGAGGGTTGGACATGGAAATGGTGACAGTGCTGATGATGACTGATAGGATGATTGTGTATTTTTTGGCATCTTTTCTTATCTGGATTCAGACTTTTAGATTGATTTCTCAGTTTATAAACAGGCATGGTGTCCCTTTTCAGTGGTGGAAGACTGAGACTTTGCATTTCAGCTAATTTCCTGGCAATGTCATCATCTCTCTCACTCTGAACTTCATCTGTATCTGAAGAAGAGGGGGATACTGGAGGGATATATTCTTGATCAATACAATCAGCAATTAGGTCGTCCTCATCATTGACGGCTACTTCTTCCCCAGTACTTTTATATTCTTATAGGATTTTTGAAGTCTCAAACAATTTCTTTTTTCTTTTTCCCTTACAAGGATTTTCACAATGTTTGCTAATACTTTCAACACAGTTTTTGTCATTGTCAGATGAAGCAGTTGGTTGAACTGCTACAGTTTCTTCCTTAATGCCAACAACACTATAATGCGACTCATCGTCTTCAGTGTTCTTACATGGTTTATTAGTATTTATACCGGTGGTAGTGGAACTTTTTATGAGACTTTGACAAAAAGTCTCCTCTGCAGGAGAAGGATCATCATATTTTATTGTATACACTGCAGTAACCATGGCTAATCTTTTTTTCCTCCCCCTGCCCCTAGTATGTTTGCTGGACTTTATTAAACTAATGTATTTTAACAGTGACGTACACAGCAGAACTGATTGTCTTGCCCTTTACAAAATACTCTCTGTCTTCTAGTATGAGTCAGCCTCAGTCACAGCTCAGGGTCCTTATCTTTGCCACCTATCAAACACTGTGTCTTCTCAGTGAGACAAAATTTTGGGATGTTTGTAGTAAGTCTCCTTTGCTCCCTGCACTCCCACAGACTCCCTTAACTGCAATATAACAGCCAAATCAAGAAGAAACTTGAATCACAGCTGCCTCAGTTAACCAAGATTATGGCATATTTTTGGTAAACATCCTTTCTCCTTTCACACTCCCCTACCTAGACCCCAAACACAGAGAAAAATTGCTTGCTTACAAGACTTCCTAAACTACAACCCGGCTTTGCTTTATTTGTCTTTCCTAACAATCTCAAATTTGTGCTATTTTCTCTCTGTTTACAGAATGGCTTGCTGAGAGAACCTGACACCCATTTTATGCTATCACTGAGGGACAAGTAAGGAAACTTGTAATGTGGATGGGAAATTCAGTCTTCACATTGATTTAAAAAAAAAAAAAAAGAAATGTAAAACCAACACTTTTCATGAAAAATTTCCAGCATGGCAGGAAGTGCCATTTTTTATCTGTTTCTCTTTTGAGGTGAATTTCCACCCACCCCTATTTGAGTAGTCTTTAATTTATTATAGTATCTAAAATGTTATATTATACTGTGGATGAGCTCTAACTAGTGAGCTATAAAGTACATTTAGACCCCCCTTATTCTGCTGCTAATTATTCTTTCTATACAGCGTAGGATCCTAATATGAATTTTGCCAATTAACCTTTGTTCAAGGGATAAAATCTTCAACAAGTCTTGGGGGCGGGATGCTCAAAAAGTTGTGGTAACTGAAATTGTCTGTAATCAGAATAAAACAGTTCTTATACCATGGTCCGTCAGTTCTCAGACATATTACCCTCACTTTTCCTTCCAATTCTGCCATTTCCACCAAAGAGAAAAACAGTCTTAAAAGAGGGCATAGTTTAATTTACCATTACATTCTAAAGTATTTTCATATAAAATATTTTTAGTCATCACTTTCCTGTCTGATTAACATAATTGTTTTCCTGACAAAATAAAAACGGTCTGAACATGGTGAAAACAAATGATAGTACTACTGGCAGCAGTGAGAAGCAGTATTATGGAGTTAACTGGTACAAACAAATCTCTGTTTTAAAATGTCATTTTAAAAAGAAAAAATGTGTTTGTTTCGTTGAAATTTTTTATTTCAATTACAAAATTAAATACTTTTTTAAAGTGCCCTTCAAATCATTATGCATATAGTGATACACATATGCATGCTAGTATCAACCTGAATAAGTCCGGCGTTATTGATAACTCCAACTTGTTCCCAGAGAACAGGCAGGCATCTTGCTGTACCAGCATCTGTATGCCTGCGGCATCAGTCCCTTCATGTAACTTAACCCTTTGAGTGCCAAGTGGGTACATTGTACGAGTTTGGACAGCTGTACCCGCTGTGCCAAGCTCGTACGATGTACCCACTAAAATGCGGTCACTGCATGAGCCGGTATAACCGGCATGCAGTGGCCGCATTTTAAAAAAAAAAATAGCTGGGTAATCGTGGGGGGACATGAGGATCACTCCTCATGTCCCCCCTGTTATTGATCTCCCAGCCGATCGCGCTGGGAGATCAATAAAAGAAGAGGAGAAGCGCAGCTGAGGCGCAGCTTCTCCTCTTCCTT
Source organism: Rhinophrynus dorsalis (assembly GCA_037306005.1). Classification (NCBI taxonomy): domain Eukaryota; kingdom Metazoa; phylum Chordata; class Amphibia; order Anura; family Rhinophrynidae; genus Rhinophrynus; species Rhinophrynus dorsalis. Next base: position 92,410,684 of record CM074723.1, on the reverse strand, counting down.
CTCTCCTACCCGAACTTCCGGGTAGGAGTGGGCGGGACCGGGGGAAGCCTCCCAACGTCATCAGTGACATGTCACTGATGACGTTGGGGAAGTTTCCCCGGTCCCATTCACTCCTACCGGTGGTAGGAGTGAAAGGCAGGAGAGCTTCTGCTCTCCTGCAGTCGCCAAATTGGTCTCCCAGCCTATCGGCTGGGAGATCAATTACTTGGGGGACACCAGGAGGGGTCCTGATGTCCCCCACGAGGTCTGAATAGCTAAAAAAAATTAATAAAAAAAAACAAAAACCAATACTAACCCTGTGAGTGCCGCAGTGGTCCCCAGCACATTGCTTTGCAATGTGCTGGAGACCCTTGTAGCACTCACAGGGTCTTTTCTTTGGGTTTTTTTTTTTTTTTTTTTTAAAGACCTCATTGGGGGGATCAGGGGGGATCCTGATGCCCCTCAATGAGGTCTATTATTAAAAAAATAAATAAATTTTTTTTTAACCCTGTGTGTGCCACAGGGGGGGTCCAATGCACCCCCCCCCTCCTGTGGCACACACAGGGCTTCTGTCATTACTTTGTTACTAGAGATTGTTGGGGGGCCATCAGGATTGGTCCTGATGGCCCCCCAACAAGCTCTGATTACAAAGTAATATTAAAAAAAAAAATTAACCCTCTGAGTGCCAGAAGGGTCCAATGCATTGCTTTGCAATGCGCTGGAGACCCCTTTGGCACTCACAGGGACATTTATTTTGATTCCTTTTTTTTTTTTTTTTTAAGACCTCATTGGGGGGAATCAAAGGGGTCCTGATACCCACCAATGAGGTCCATAATAAAAAAAAGTAAAGAAAAAAAATTAACCATGTGTGTGCCTCAAGGGGGGCCAATGCAGCCCCCCTTCTGCGGCGCACACACAGGGCATTTCTCATTACTTCGTTATCAGAGATTGTTGGGGGCCATCATGATTGGTCCTGATGGCCCCCCAACAAGCTCTGATTACCAAGTAATGATAAAAAAAAAAAATTAACCCTCTGAGTGCCACAAGGATCCAATGCATTGCTTTGCAATGCGCTGGAGACCCCTGTGGCACTCTCAGGGTCCCCTGTTTGTGGACATATATATATTTTTTTTTACTAAGACCTCATTGGGGAGGGATCAGGGGGTCCTTATGCCCCTCAATGAGGTATATAATAAAAAAAAAAAAAATTAAAACACAAATTAACCCTGTGTGTGCCACTAGGAGGGGAGTTCAATGCCGACCCCCTTCCTGTGGCACACACAGGACTTTTTATCAACACTGGTAGTCACAGATCTCCCATACACACTATCAAACACTGCCCCACCATCCTTGCTCCTCTGCTCATACCCACACACACTGCCTAATCCCTCACCCTCCCACATACTTTGTTACACTTGTAGTCACAGGTCCGCACGTACACCGGCTGACGCCCTAGCTTCTTTCATCTGTTAGCCATAAAATCACACATACACTGTTTGCTTTACGATTTCTGTTGCTCTGGTAGCTATGCTCCTGTAGTGTAAATTGATATGTCAACCCACAGCAGTGGGGTACCATTTTTCTTAGGCTGGCAAGAAGTCCTCCTAGGAAATCCCACGCCATTGAACCATTTTAGTATCTTTGAAGTGACTGATGTGTAAAACAAAATTTTTTTTTTCCTGTAGCACCACATTCTGGAAATAGTTGTGCCAACTAACTTAGGGGTAAAAAGGCAAGTGACCCCTCATTAGATGCGGCAGGTTGTCTTCTTTCCAAAATGGTATGGTTTATCTACCTTTTCTTCAATTCTGAAGGTTTTATAGTCATTTTCGTACAGGCAAGTCAGGTTTGAGAAAATGCTAGAAACATCAGAGGTTGTAGTAGGTGTAGTTTTCTACTTCTAGCACCCCCTAAGGTAGTTCAACTCATACCAATGGGGTGTCATTTGACTCCTAAGAGCACTAGCAAACAAATGCAGTTGAAAATTCCATGGTTTTCACAGCGCTCCATACATTTGAAGGGGCAGAAATGTAAAAAAATTCAATTTTTTTCCTATATCGCCTCCTTCTGGAAACATTTATGCACACCAGTATTGGGGTAAGAAGGCAAGTGACCCCTCATTAGATGCGGCAGGTTGTTTTCTTTCCAAAATGGTATGGTTTATCTACCTTTTCTTCAATTCTGAATGTGTTATAGCCATTTTTGTACAGGCAAGTCACATTTGAGAAAATGTTAGAAACATCAGAGGTTGTAGTAGGTGTAGTTTTCTACTTCTAGCACCCCCTAAGGTAGGTCAACTCATATCAATGGGGTGTCGTTTGACTCCTAAGAGCACTAGCTAATGAATGCAGTTGAAAATTCCATGGTTTTTACAAAGTTCCATACATTTGAAGGGGCAGAAATGTAAGAAAATGCCTTTTTTTTTCACTAGCGCCACCTCCTGGAAGCATTTGTGCATACCAGCCTTTGGGTAAGAAGGCACGTGACCCCTCATTAGATGCGGAAGGATGTTTTCTTTCCAAAACGGCATTGTTTCTCTACCTTTTCTGCATATCTATTATGGTTATAACCATTTTAGTGCAAGCAGATAATTTCAAAAACAAAAGTGTCAGGTTTACGTACGTGTTCCTAGCACCCACATATTGTATGTTAACCCACACAAATAGGCTACCATTTTTCTCATGTTGGTAGCAGGTACTGAATACAGCAGGAAATGTTATGGTTTTCAAAGATTTTAGTATCTTTGAAGTGGTGGAAATGTAAAAAAAACATGTATTTATTCCCATAGCGCCACATTTTGGAAATATTTGTGCACTTCAGCCCAGGGGGTAGAAAGGCAAGTGACCCCTCAATTGATGTGGGAGAATGTCTACTTTCCAAAATGGTATACCTTTTATACCTTTCCTTCATGTCTCTAACAGTTATGGACATTTTAGTACAAGCAGCCATTTTCGAAGAAGCAAACAGGTAGGTGTAGTTATGTGCTTCTGGCACCCCTAAGGTAGGTCGACTCATTCCAGTGGGGTGTCATTTTTCTCCTAAGAGCACTAGCTAATGAATACAGTTGGAAATACCATGGTTTGCACACATTTCAGTACATTTGAAGGGGCAGAAATGTAAGAAAATGCCTTTTTTTTTTCATTAGCGCCACCTTCTGGAGGCATTTGTGCACTCCAGGATTGGGGTAACAAGGCAAGTCACCCATCATTAGATGCGGCAGGGTGTCTTCTTTTCAAAATGGTATGGTTTGTGTACCCTTTCTTCACTTCTGTAGTTGTTATAACCATTTGTGTACAGACAAGTAATGTTTGAGAAAATGTTAGAAAAATTTGAAGTTGTAGTAGGTGTCGTTTTGCACTTCTAGCGCCCCCTGAGGTAGTTAAACTCATACCAATGGGGTGTCATTTTTCTCCTAAGAGCACTAGCTAATGAATACAGTTGGAAATACCATGGTTTGCACACATTTCAGTACATTTGAAGGGGCAGAAATGTAAGAAAATGCCTTTTTTTTTCATTAGCGCCACCTTCTGGAGGCATTTGTGCACTCCAGGCTTGGGGTAACAAGGCAAGTCACCCATCATTAGATGCGGCAGGGTGTCTTCTTTTCAAAATGGTATGGTTTGTGTACCCTTTCTTCACTTCTGTATTTGTTATAACCATTTTTGTACAGACAGGTAATGTTTGAGAAAATGTTAGAAAAATTAGAGGTTGCAATAGGTGTAGTTTTGTACTTGTAGCGCCCCCTGAGGTAGGTGAACTCATACCAATGGGGTGTCATTTTTCTCCTAAGAGCACTAGCTAATGAATACAGTTGGAAATACCATGGTTTGCACACATTTCAGTACATTTGAAGGGGCAGAAATGTAAGAAAATGCCTTTTTTTTTCATTAGCGCCACCTTCTGGAGGCATTTGTGCACTCCAGGCTTGGGGTAACAAGGCAAGTCACCCATCATTAGATGCGGCAGGGTGTCTTCTTTTCAAAATGGTATGGTTTGTGTACCCTTTCTTCACTTCTGTAGTTGTTATAACCATTTGTGTACAGACAAGTAATGTTTGAGAAAATGTTAGAAAAATTTGAAGTTGTAGTGGGTGTCGTTTTGCACTTCTAGCGCCCCCTGAGGTAGTTAAACTCATACCAATGGGGTGTCATTTTTCTCCTAAGAGCACTAGCTAATGAATACAGTTGGAAATACCATGGTTTGCACACATTTCAGTACATTTGAAGGGGCAGAAATGTAAGAAAATGCCTTTTTTTTTCATTAGCGCCACCTTCTGGAGGCATTTGTGCACTCCAGGCTTGGGGTAACAAGGCAAGTCACCCATCATTAGATGCGGCAGGGTGTCTTCTTTTCAAAATGGTATGGTTTGTGTACCCTTTCTTCACTTCTGTAGTTGTTATAACCATTTGTGTACAGACAAGTAATGTTTGAGAAAATGTTAGAAAAATTTGAAGTTGTAGTGGGTGTCGTTTTGCACTTCTAGCGCCCCCTGAGGTAGTTAAACTCATACCAATGGGGTGTCATTTTTCTCCTAAGAGCACTAGCTAATGAATACAGTTGGAAATACCATGGTTTGCACACATTTCAGTACATTTGAAGGGGCAGAAAAGTAAGAAAATGCCTTTTTTTTTCATTAGCGCCACCTTCTGGAGACATTTGTGCACTCCAGGCTTGGGGTAACAAGGCAAGTCACCCATCATTAGATGCGGCAGGGTGTCTTCTTTTCAAAATGGTATGGTTTGTGTACCCTTTCTTCACTTCTGTATTTGTTATAACCATTTTTGTACAGACAGGTAATGTTTGAGAAAATGTTAGAAAAATTAGAGGTTGCAATAGGTGTAGTTTTGTACTTGTAGGGCCCCCTGAGGTAGGTGAACTCATACCAATGGGGTGTTATTTTTCTCCTAAGAGCACTAGCTAATGAATACAGTTGGAAATGCCATGGTTTTCACACATTTTAGTTCATTTGAAGGGGCAGAAATGTAAGAAAATGCCTTTTTTTTCATTAGCGCCATGTTCTGGAGGCATTTGTGCACACCAGGCTTGGGGTAACAAGGAAAATCACCACTCATTAGATGCAGCAGGTTGTCTACTTTCCAGAAATATATAGTTTTATATAGTTATTCCACTGTTTTAGGGTAGTTTTACCACAAAAACCCTAGAATGCGCATATTAGTTTATAAAGTTGAAAATGTCATTTTGCGCTGCTGGTGATTAGGGCTCTACGCTAGCCATGGACGTAGGTAAAACTATACAAATTTGGTATTTTTTTACTCGGGGGACTCGAGGCTTTTTCAAATAATTGAAACTTTTTCAATCAAGGTAAATGTTTTTGATACATAGTATGTGATTTTAGCAAAATGAGTAAATTTTCACTTTTTTTTGTCATTATGACATCATAGCTTTTTGCACGATGTAAAATTCTCTTCATGTAAGGTATCACAAGAAAGCTCAATTCGTTCTGAAAAAAACAATATATAGTTTTCCATATGTAACTAAAAATCCCCAGAGGAAATCAAGCCTAAACAGAAGGATAGCAAAAATGTTGAAAAAGTGTCTGTCCTGCAGGGTTCAGAAAATGGCCCGAGCCTCTGGCACTGAAGGGGTTAAGGTACAATGCAACTCCTCCTAGAGGAGACTGGGATGGACAGCACAGATATCTTTGTCAAGATGGCTGCTCTGATGCCTGCCTGCACATCTGGGAACGAGTTGGATTTATCAATAACACTGGACTTATTCATGGTAATATGAGTATGGATATGTGTTTCTCTATATGCATAATGATTTTGGGGGCACTTTATTTTCAGTGATAGTTCCGCTTTAGCACCAAGATTTTTAAGGGAAATAGTCATCAAGATCTCCTTAAATTATTTTTTATGTCTTTACAACACATTTCCAAACATGACAGATGTACTTCTGAAAATAATTGATTCTTTTACCACCAGCTCTCGTTCCAAAAATGTATTGCTGACTTTTTGAACATCATACCCTTTGATGTTGTCCATTGAGGTGGACATGCAATTTGCCATCCTCACTTATGTTAAATTTTGCTCCTAAACCCAACTTCATGGGAGTTCACTGAAATATAAATATATGTTATAACAATAATAATATGTATATTGATAGGTATACATTTAAAGTTAAAAGATACTAGTTATCTACTATTGAAAACTTAACACATTCACAGCTTTAGCTAGGCTACAGTTTTACTACAGAGCAAAATGAATAAACTCAGGAGGAATAGAAAGAAGTTTAAGCTTTGTCATTTTAAAATAAAAATTAAAAAAAAACCTAATTAAGATTTATCTAATTTTCAAGAATGTCCTGGATATATACATAGACAGTATGAATGCATATACATATTCAAACACATGCATACATGCATACATCTAGGGGTGGTCAAAAGGTGTTTTTGAGAAAAAATCTGTGAAAACCACGTTGCTGTCTGCTTTTTCAAGGGAAAATCTGCCTTAAAAACTGCAATTAAAATCTTTGCATTTTTCACCCATTGGCTAAAATTCTTCCCCATTTTTTCAATGGCTAGAAAGTTTCTGCTTATTGATTTAAGTGTTTTTCGTCTTTTCACTATAAAAATGTTATGTATTTTAGGAAGTGAAAAACAATAGAAGCAGCTACAGAGTGAAGTAGATGTGCTGTACTGCTCTGCTGTGATCTTTTAGCAAAATTAAGGCAGGAGAGGATCATAGTGACTGCTATCACTATGAGGAAGTTTAAAAGTAATAAAAGTAGGAACTGTAAGGACCCTTATGTGTCCACTGAGTCTGAGTCTGAGGAGGAAGTGAGCACTACAGAAGTAATGCTGTCCAGTCCCCCTAAATTACCCCTAGGGATCTTGGGGAAATTAAAGGGGATCTATCACCCCTATACATGTTGGTCTAAATAGTTAGTTTATGTAGTGACTAGATTTCATTCAGCCTGAAAATAGAGGCTGAAAATGGAGGCTTTGGCCAGAGAGCTCTCCAGCTTATATGCAGAAACCCTCTATCATCAGAGGAGGCTGGATCAAGGCAGGGGAGCAGAGGAAGAGTGACAGACTGCTGTACAGAGCTGGTAACCATAGTCTGTCAGGAAGTATGGAGAAGGGCAACATTTATTTGTTTAATTTCATCAAAATAGCATTTTATTTAAAAAATGAAAATGTTATAACATCTTGTCGCTGCATAAACTAACTATTTAGACACACATATATAGGGCTGATAGATCCCCTTTAATGTCAAGGGAGGAAGAAGAGGGTAGTAGTGAGACCAGGACAGGTCAGATGCCTGGCCAGACGTGCTGTGCCTGCTGCAGGATCTGCTGTGCCTGCTGTTAGATGTGCTGCCCCTGCTGCCAACAGAGCTGTGCCTGCTGCCAGGACTTTCCCTGCTACCACCAGTGCTGTGTCTGCTTTCAGACGTGCTGCCCCTGCTGCTAGTGCTGAACCTGCTGCCACCAGTGCTGTGCCTGCTGTTAGTGCTGAAACTGCTGCCACCATTGCTGAACCTGCTGCCAGTGTATCTTGTAATACTCAGGAAGGGGGTGTGGAGAAGGTTATGCCAAGTGTGACAGCAGGAGACCCTAAGTCATACTTGCCATCCCCAAGCAGTCCCACTAGTGCTAGTACTACTACTAAGAAGGTCCAGCAGCTTGTTAGCGTTAGGAGTGAAGTAGGGGGTAATAATCATATTAATAGTGACTGTGAGGAGGAAGACTCAGGGGCTGAAATTGATGTGGTTGGTGTTAGTAGTAGTAGTTAGTACTTGTGTTAGGAGAGTGGTAGGAGAAGCAGTTGAGAGCATCCAGACTAGTGGTCAAGGGAGCCCACACCATTGTGGCTGACGTTCCTGCTTTGTGTACCGACCCGGATTGGCTGACGTTCCTGCTCTGTGTACCGAACCGGCCTGGCTGACGTTCCTGCCCTGTGTACCGACCTGGCCTGGCTGACGTTCCTGCTCTGTGTACCGACCCGGCCTGGCTGACGTTCCGGCTTTGGAGGGGGAACGGTGGAGGAAGTGCAGGAGCATGGGAGTAAAGAGTTAGGGCACGCCACGCCAGTCCCTAACCACCACTACCATACACATCTGTCAAATTGTAGGTTGTACTTTTTTTTAATCACTTGACATCATAATGAATATGTGCCAGTTTCACTTAAACAGGAAGTAAGTGTTGTGGGCAATGGACAAAGGCACTCTGCATGCTAACACATTTTTCAAGGTACATGTTGCTGTAGGACTTACAACTTTGACTTCCAGCTCCTTATTTCCCCACTGCAGCCCTCAGAAGAAGTAATATTGTGCTGGGAAATGTTGAACCATATTAAACATAGGAAAAAATGTGCTGGAATACAAAAAATGCATTGGAATTGGAGAAAAATGTGTTAGAATTGGAGAAAAATATATTAGAGCAGGAGAAAAATTTGTTTAATAGTAGAAAAATGTGTTAGAATAGGAGAATAATGTGTTGGAATAAGCAAAAAATTTGCTGGAATAGGAGAAAAGGAGGAACATTTTTCATTGGCGAAAAAGAGAAAACTTTTGTGAAAAAAACCAAAAAAAATCTTAATTTTTTTCACGAAAAGTCATGCATGAAATTTTTCACACTTTTCTCCCACTCCTGGCACTGACCACACATGTCAGTGTGGTTGGAGGAGAACCACAAGCAGGGTATCAAGCGGCATCTGAGGAAATTCCATCCTGCAGAATATGCAAAAATGGTGGCAGGGAGGGTTCATCATTACTATCAAACTGTCAGCAAGTTGTCATGTGTCCTTAGAGGGGTGTGGGCCATGGACAAGGGGTATACTAACAGGAGCAGTACTTGATTTCTGGTGTCATGGTGTTTGGATACAGTTGTGCCAGGTATTATACCACACACACACTATGCACATTGCAGTTGCTGATGAGAGGCACAGTTCCTGCTCTCAAGGGAAAAATGTATATTCTAGTAACAGCATACCAATGATTTTGGAGGAGGGGCAGGTGGAGAAGAATAATTGTCAAACTTTTTCTTTTCTCCACATATACTGGTGGCTACTTATTGTGCATCTACATCAGGGCATTTGACAATGGCCAACATGACGTGACCTGCTGGCACTAGGCCAGTAGGGCATTTCTTTTTCTCAGGGCTTGTGCTTTAAAAAAACAAAACAAAACAAAAAAAACCCCATAGTCCTACAAAAAAATAAACAATTTTTGGGGGTTAGTTTCTAACAAGCCTACGTCCTACAAATCAATGTTTCCTTAGAGCTTCTGCCAAACAAGTCTAAGTCCTACAAATCAATGCTTTTTCTTCTTTCAGGATTTATTGTTTTGTTAACTGCCCCCGATCCCAGTAAACAAATTAAGCCCCCCCAAAAAATTCCCTGTTTAACTGATTCTTTCTCCACATTCCACCAACACAGGCACCCTCATGCCCCTTTTATACTATGCCTTTGGGAAATAAAATAATATTTGCTAGGTGCGTTTGTTACTATAAAGGTAAAAAGGACGACATTTTGAATTCTCCAGAATTCAATGTGTATAATTTGTTTCTTTATTTTATGATTGTAGAATTCAAGTAAAAAGGCAACATTTGAAAACTGTTTTGATGTAAATACATAGCGCCTTATTATAAAATTAACCCTTTGAGTGCCAAAGAGCTATGCATCCTCAAAGGATTAAAGAGAAGAAAATCTGGAGAAAATCAATTTCACCACAGGTGACAAAGTTTACCAAATTCCTTCTTGTTTACTTGGGATACTTTCTAACCGCTTGAATGCTAGAGAGGTCCCCAAAAGCATGGCTTTTTTAGCATTAGTTCCTTATAGTGCAGTTGGCCTACATTTGTTCCAATTTGCATTCATAAATATGCCCCACAAAACTATATATTATACTGCAAAATTGACAAGTACGACATTACAAAAGCTAGCTTGGAGTTTGCTTCAATAACAATATTAAATAATGTTCTGTATCTTTTAGACTGAAGCAAAGAAAAACACAAGCAAAACATGGGAATACAAACTTTGTTTAATGCTGTGATTTGTTGTAAAAAGGACCTCAGGCCAAATGAAATATTGCAACTTTATGAATAGTTTATGTAAGTTACCTCATTTGCACACTACACAGAACTGCATATTTTCCAAGGCTTTAAATATGAATATGGGTTTAATGAATATATCCCCAGAGGAACCCTGTTGCTGTTTAACTGAAACTCATAAAGTGTATTCATATAGAACCAACTTGTATAAATTGCATCCTCAGTTTCTAAACTTTGCAAATACAACGATTATTTTAAACACCCAACTTGACAGCATTATTACACTGGTCCTGATTTTGATGAACAAAAAAAGGAGTCAAATTTACATATGAGAGAAAACTAGATACATTTTTTAATTATTAAAGCAATAGTTTTGTTTACTATTGAAAAAACATATATCTTGCAAAGTTTGTCCTACTGAGAAAAGCAAGGATACTCTCATTGGTGAAATATGTTTATGTATTATTTTTTTATTTTATTTTTTTATTATTTATTTATTTTTTTTTTTTAAGTTGTCCACCCTATCTTATCACAGTCAGTCAAAATAAACAAACATCATCTTCAACTTCTTTCCCCAGACTTCCCCAGCACAGAGACAATAAAAGCAAAATCAGCAAGAAAATTGGACCCCAGCTACCCGTGTCTTGCCAGTCAATCACACCGAATTTTGGGGTATTTAGGGTAAACCTCCTACCTCCCGTCTTCTCCTCCAGAATGCCCCCAAACTACCCTAATACAGAGAGCAAATGTCCTACCTAAAATACTCTCTGAACTAAGCTTCAATTCCCCTTTATTTGCCTATCTTCTCTACCTCAAAAACGTGCTGCTTTCTCCTATCACAAACACAGAATGGCATGGTGTGTGGGCCTGACACCCTTTTATATTAATGTAGAAGACTAGAGAAAACTTTAAAGTACTGGGGAAACATTGTTCTTCCCATTGATTTCAACGTAATGAGCTAGGAGAAAAAAGTGGAAAAATTAAATTTTTCACTGAAAATTATTCCCAAGTGGGAAGTGACATTTTTCACCTATTTTGGTTTGAGGAAAACATTTTTGCACATCCCCAAGTGCCATAGTAAAAATTCAGGCCATGGAGGTACTACTACTGTTTAAGAAAAATGCAAGTTGAAGCTGCAATAAGTTTTGAATAAAACCTCTCTCAGCAGCAGGATCCACCCTGTAAGATATATTTTAAATATTAAGCATTTCTACCCCATCAGACTCTCCCCCAGCCATCAAATCTTCAGATGCTCCCTGAATACTCACCTCTTCAGGGAAGCCTATCAACTGCCTCCATAAACATAATCACCAAGATTCACCCCTTGCCCGGACATCTGCACTCAACAGCACTTCTCACTCCTACCCCCTGACTGGCAGTTCATGTGGCAGGAGGCACTTAAACCCAATAGCATGTACTCCCGTTGTGTCAAACCTACCTTCCTCTAAATTGCAAGCTCTCACGAGCAGGACCCTCTGATCCTTCTGTTCGCCACATCTGATTTTACTATTTAATATATCTATGTCCATTCTCAATTGTACAGCACTGTGGAATTAGTTGGCACTATATAAATAAAGAATAATAATATTAATAATAATAAATATATTTATATCCTGTGAACATTGCCTTAATAAACTGTACAGTGATTGGAAAAAAGGAGTCTTGTACTTTCAACTGTAAGTTTAAGTTAATGCATTTTGGACACAGAAACCCAGATGTGGAATATGGGCATTATGGTACTGTGTGGACAAAAACATCAGATGAAAATTATTTTAGATGACTTAAGGGTAGTCAAGTAATGCAGTAAAGTACTGGTATCTTGGGTGTATAGGAAGAGGCATTAGCAGCAGGAGAGAGGTACTACTGCCGCTATAAACATTACTGATAAGGCCTCACCTAGATTATTGTGTACACCTCTGGATACCACATCTCCAGAAGGACATTAATAAAGATGCTGCTGAGCCAATTGACAAAATGTTTTCAAGGAGATGTAGAGGTTGCAGATAGGACACTGTCAGGTAGAAATAAGATGACTGTACAACAGCTGTTACAAAGTAATTAATATGGAATACTGGAATACTGGTCACCAGGGTTCCATCCGCATCAGGTTATATATATATTTTTTCCCTTATAGTTTTTTGAACGCTTATCTATATTATACTTATTTCAGGCAAATGATTTGGGGACTATTTTCAAGGTTGATATTTATTTACATTTGCATTTATGTCATTTATGTCTTAGCACTTCTGTGAGCTATTGGCTACCCTCCATTTATCCACTCCCATATTTGGGCAACATGTTTAAGAAAATGTGTGGGTGACCCCTAGCATTCTGTTTCACCTATTACAATATTTTCCTGAAGAAATTATTTCAGCCAATCAATGTATGGAATGGGCATTTTTGTTTTATTCTATCAATTGTAAAATTTAGATATATTTTAAATAGTCTTATTAATTGCTATCTGATTTATTCCAGTGGGACCATGCAGTTAATGTTTATGTTGTCTGTCCAAACAAGAGTGGTTCAATTGTCCTATGAGCCATTTTGCCTGTTCTTAATATGTGATGGGTGTGCGTAAGACTGGCTTCCATCTGAACATGAGTGCTCACTTAAAATTGTTATTGTTGTGTGCATAAATTAGCAATTCGAACAGCACCTCTTGTTGCTTTTTCTTTTTTTTATTATAAGGAAGTGTTCATTTTCTTTAAGAAAATGCACAAGGTCAGTCATCATCCCTAATAGTTAACTGAGACATGGTCATTTCACAGTACAGTGTAAGAGTAAATGTATTGAATGTAAAGGCAATTTTTGGTGTCTTGACAATAGAGATACACGGGTGGAGGAGTGAATGTATGATGAGGATACTGCTCTAAATCAGATGCTGGAATATAATTCCAGCCCCTACACGTGCCTAAAGTCGGTTTACCAAGCTACATATGAAAGAATTTCACCCTTTAACAAGACCTGCACCAGAAAATTGGAGTTTTAGAGTGTTTTGCTGGCATTAAAGGCCTAACTCTGGTTGTCAGCAATCAAACTCTGTAGTGCATACCCCAAAGTGCAGACACTCGTGTTAGAAGCTAATGTTGAATTTATACAGCCCCATATTAACAACACACAGAAAATGCCCCCACTGATTAAAGGTCCTATTGAGTATATAATTATATATATTTCTTTTGTAGTTCGGGAGGTTTCACATTGACAAAGTAGAGAGATTTTACTTATTGAAGAGTAATTTTTGATAACATAGTAACAGCAAATTAGGCTGAAAAAAGACACAAGTCCATCAATTTCAACCTTTGCCTCACAACCTAGAGATATGAGGATTATATAGCTTTCCTGCTGCCATGTAATTTAGATTTAATCAGACCTTCCTGTTTTGCCTCCTAATGCACAGATTAACCCTGTATGTTCTCTTTTGAAAGAAATGTATCTAATCTTCTCTTAATTGTGTCCATTGTATCTGCCATAACCACATCCCAGAGCTTACTGTTAAAAACCCTTTCCCCTGCTGAAGTTGAGGTATCCTTTTGAAAGATCACACTGAAAAGAGCATGTAACCTTTTAGCACAGTAACCATGTTGCCCTGGTTAAAGTGGCGACATGAGACTCTCACGCTGCATGAGAGCTTGAAACTCTCATGTCGCATAGTGAAACATCGCATGCCCTTAACTACAATTCCCATCATGCTTACCTATGTGGTCTCACTCAAATATAAGTACTGCGTGCGCAGAAGAATCCCTTCTAAAACATGGCTGCTGGTGGTCAAGAAACTCTGCCGTTATGGTTACATTACCATCATATAAATAACATAAAACTCTAGCCTGCGAAGCTCCTGTGTGCGTAACTGCACATGCTCCGTAGAGACTGTCCAAAGGCGTTGATCCGGAGTGGGGAGCTCTGGATGGCTCACTGCTTGTCTGTGCTCCTGGCTCCGGGGCAGCAGCCGAGGCCACTGGGTGGCACTTTAGCCCGTGTATACGGGCTTTCATACTAGTAAGACAAATAGTTTCCTTGGCTCAGTAGAAGTCTGAATTGCTGGAGCTTCCCCTTAAAATTTACCTGCACTGCATTTAAGTGATAGGTGACAAAGATTGAGAAAGGTAATATTGGTGTAAGAAAGGAAATACCTACATACAGGGTTAAATGTACAGGTCTGAGACAAGCCACTTTCTTTGTGCATGTGATCCAGTGTGTTCTGACACACTTGTTCTAAAATGTAATATTCGTTTCACTGCCTTTGCAGCCATAGGTTGACACAGAAGAATATCCACCGAATAAAATTCAGGCAGAGAAAGGTCTATGTAACATAGTATTAAACTCAATACTTTGCTACAAATAGCAGTGCATATTATAGTGGCAGAGTTGGTGCAATTTTTGACAGACTAAGCATGCGCAGTTCTATCCAATGCACACCTCATAGGTAAGCATGATGGGCGTTGTAGTTAAGGGCATGCAATGTTTCACTATGCGACATGAGAGTCTTGTGCTGTCATGCAGAGTGAGATTCTCATGTCACCATTTTAACCATGGACACATGGTTACTGTTTTAAAAGGTTGCAAGCTCTATTGCGTGTGACCTTTCAAAAGTAAACCGAAGTTGAAACCTCCTTTCCTCTACTCTTAAGGGGTGGCCCCTGGTTATTTGATCAGGCCTTGGAATGAATAGCTCACCACAGAGATCCTTCCATTGACCTTGTATTAACCGTGTATAGACATTTTATTTTTACTATTTAACCCTTTATGCACCAGAGAGGTATCCAGTGCATTGAGTTGCAATGTGTTGGATATCATTCTGTCACTCAAAGGGTTATTACTTTGTTTCTATATAGTGTTTATTTCACTATTCATATCACTATGTTCTACTGTTTTTCAACTGCCCTATTTAACAAGTTTAATAGAAAACTAAAATTGCTAGCAAATTTTAGGCTATTTGCTAGCAAATGCCAGGCTATTAGGTGAATATGAGAATCCAAATCTATTTTTATTACAAATAATTCTATGTTTAATATAGGAAATTCTGCTTTAAGCACACAGAGCCAGATGAAAATGAGAGCACAGCAGTAACCCATCATTTAACTTGTTTTCTCAGTCTTGTAATGTAGGTAGATCATATTCAAATTAACAAAATTCCTGTCACATAAATTGCTATGCAAGCATGGAAAAACATCTTTACAAAGAGCTACTGACCAAATTATCATTAAGAGTTTATGCCACAGGGGAGTAGAAAACTTGATCAATCCATGAATGCAAGGTTTTCAAAGTTCAAAAGGTGTTAACAGTTCTCTTATCTTTGCTGACTAATCTCTGCATCTTCACAACAGAGGTAAAAGAGAATAAAAAGTAATCTTGTATGTATTATCTGCTACAGACATAAACCTGTTATCAACTATAAGCAAGAAAAGCAAGTTTTGACTTAAACTCCAGTATGAAATAACATGTTTTATGTTTGATGGACAAATTCATTTCAACAAGTAGTTTTGAAAAAGTAGTATAGAAATAGAAAAGGTCAGAAAAGTATCAACATTTTATCTCAACAAATGAGCAGTCATAAGTAAGGCTTGAGAGTTGAACTGAAACTTTGACTCTTAGTGAAAGTTATAATTTCAAAACTGTTACTCTTCCATTCTGCACACACCCTCCTCACTTTACACTTGATATACATATGTCTTCTCTTCTCATTAGATATGGGCAAAAAAAAAAAAAAATATATATATATATATATATATAACTGGAGGAAATGGATGGAAAATGGCACACCTCACCTCACACCTCATGTGTGAATTCCCATGGGAGAGCCATTTCCACAGATGACTTCCTGCAAGAAGGTTTAGTGAGTGAATGTGTGCATGTGTGCATGCAAGAATGTTAAACCCAGTGAAATCAATGGCTTTATCCTTCTGGCATTACCTTTTCACATTTTGTAGAAATTTACTTTCCTGTTTGAACGTCTATGATAAGAAGAAACATTTCTCCTATATTCCAGTGCAAAGAAAACGTTACTTTTAGTCCAGAAGAGATGTTTGTTAGAAAGAGGCATTTTAAGTAATTTTTATGCATAGTGTAAGTATCCCATCTGCTGGAGAAACTTAAGTAGTCTTGAATACTTGCAATCTAAAACTGTTCAGTTAACTAACAGAGGTGTCACCTCTGCTTGCCCTACTTGTTTTCTGCTTAACGCATTGTTAACACAGTACCAGCCTTCACTGTGTTAACAATGAGTAAAGCAGAAAACAAGTAGGGTAAGCAGAGGTGATACCTATGATACCTATGTTAGTTAACCACCCCCATCATATTTCCAGTGCCCTGACTTAGTATTATTCTAAAGAGTGGAAAACTGATTGTATGTATAATGTATGTCTCAGTCTTTACTTTAGTATCTGCCACTGACAAGCTCAGTCACAGTTTAGGCAAAGGATCTCCTGCCTCAAAGTCAAAGTTTTTTTTAATTAAACTGTCCTAGCTGTTTCTGCCTACAAATTATAACCAGATGTACCACTACTGCAAGCAAATCAAGCGCCCCTCTTTGCCTGTTAGCTTGTATTTTACTGTAGCATTAGAATCAGCAGCTTACAATAAAGAATAAAGCTTGCCACACAGCAGATGTTGGGAATGCAGCACCACCACACATCAATGTATGCTTTGCCCTCCTCTTCTTGTGCATGTAGGAGTGTATATATGTGCTTGTATGTGTGTGCGCACATGCATGTGTGTGTATGTGTGTGAAAACTGTCATGCTACCTAACCAGACAGGGCATGGACCCGCAGTACAGAGGAGGTACTCAGGTAACTGAGGAGGGCAGATAGGAACAGTGTCCTGGGTAGGGAGGGCGGAAATGTTTGCCTCAAACCAACACTACCAGATAATTGCATTTCCCACTTGGCAGAAAATTTTCAGCAAAAAGTTCAGTTTTTCCGCTTTTTTCATCTAGTACATCGCATTGGATTCAGTTGGAACATTGAATTTACACACAACTCATAGCAAATACTATTTTATTTCCCAAAGGCATAATATAAAAGGTGTATGAAGGTGCCTGTGTTGGTGGAGTGTCGGAAACAATCAGTTGAACAGGGAATTTTCATGGGGGTGGAGTTTGTTGACTGGGATTGGTGGGACAGTTAATGAAAAGAAAAAAATAGATACAATTAAAAAACATAAAAATATGGTATAAAAGGGATCTGAGGAGAGTTTCTGTGTTGGTGGGTGGAGACTGGCGAAAGAATCAGTTGAACAGGGATCTTTTGGGGGGTTTGTTGACTGGGATTTGGGGGGACAGTTAATAAATAATAAAATAAAAGTAAAAATGAAATAAAATAAGAAATTGGTACGTAAATTTACAGAGACCAGGACCCCCTGACGTAAGCTACGACTGGGGCAGATTAATACTTGACTGGATAGAGTATCAAATTTATATTATTAGTGACATTTGTTTAAAAACCATAAAGAAAAAGGAGAGGAAAATTAAAAGCAGATCAATGTGAATTTTCCTATTACTGTTACTTTAAGGTAGTAAGTAATTGCTGTGGCGATATTTCAAGATTAACTCAATGAGATTCCTCACAATTCTTAAGCTGTTAGTACTGTCCTCTCAAATATAAAGGCAGCACTTAAAATAGGGAGTCAATTAGATCTCATCCATTTCAAGACATTAAATTATGGTGGCTAGCGGTATTTTTTCACTTAAATTCTTCTACCAGTGAGACTGATTATTTTCTCTAGGACTATAAGCCTCTTTATTATAGTTCATTTCTTGCTAAGACACACTGTTCTCCTGGGACCTAGCAACCTGCTATCCCCAGACTTAATTCTTGTTTCTTAGAGATAAATGTATAAAATGACATAAGTTCTGGGTAGCTAACTAGTGACCACTTTATGTAGAGTTCTAAGTGTTCTATCAAGGAACTTCTAGAAACCTAGTCCTCTATTCTTGACACAGAGCATCTATGTGCCATTCAAATCAGAGCTCATTCCTGAGGTAGCTGCTTGCAGATCGACGTACACTGAACGCAGCCATTCTCACCTAAATAATGTCAAGTATATCAACTGTAAGGAGATTTAAAATGCAACCCTGTATTGCTTAGATTAGAATTCTGATCTCATTGTAATCTACACATATAAGAGCTACAATAATTCTATCAGCATCCTATCTTTCTCCACAGCAATTAAAGTATCAACAGGATTTCCCTAAATTAAATCGCCTAATGAGTTTCTCCCGCATGACCGGGCTTCATCAGAGGCACACGCAGAGTAACCTCCCGGAGTGGATTATATAGTGATCCAAATGACCGCCCTTTCCCATGTCACCAATGAGGAATTGTGAAAAAGGAAAAGAAACAAAAAGATGATGAAAAGCATGTTTAATCCAATACCAATCAAATAGAACACATATATCCCCATACCGCTTCCTTTAAGCTTCTCTTTTTTGCCCAGGAAATGAAACGTGGATTCTATTAACAGAGAACCTTTCCTCCAATTTACATCCAAAGCTCATAGTAGCCTAAGCTAATAATGAGAGAGTACTACAGTAAAGTCTATAAGATTGACAAAATAAACCCACATTTGATTAGAAGAATATACTTCCCATATACAACTGAAAATTTCACAATAGCTATAATAATATTTGATGAAAATCATGATCTAAAACAAATTGTATAATGATATAAAAATGATTTAGTTATGGATCAAGAGAGTATTTGTATAGACTCATAAACAAGAAAACTATACATCCACTCATGATGTATTTACCATATATATATTTAATTTAAATATACTACATCCATTTGGAATCAATGAATCTCAAAATGATGGGATATTTCTTAAGAAGATCTGAGTTGATCTGGTGTGTCTTTTTATCTTCCTAGTCTTTAATTATCAAAATACGGTCTAAGGTATTATTTAAGTTATGTGAGATCATACCAAGATCAATTGTTTAAATATATCATTATATATTTAGATCATGATTTTTATTAAATATTATTATAGCAATTACTAAATTTTCGCTTGTATATGGGAAGTATAGAGTGGTATAATAAATAGAAAGGTGAATTTAATGATATTGGGACTATAGAATGCCTTTTTCACTATTTTACTCACTCCTTTACTTATTCTTCTAATTAAATTTGGGTTTATTTTGTCAATCATATAGACTTTATCCTCATTATTAGCTTAGGCTACTTTGAGCTTTGGATGTAAATTGGAGATTCTCTGTTAATAGAATACACATTTCGTTTACTGGGCAAAAAAGAGAAGCTTAAAAGAAGCGGTATGGGGATATATGTGTTCTATTTGATTAGTATTAGATGAAACATGCTTTTCATCATCTTTTCGTTTCTTTTCCTTTTTCAAAATTCCTCATTGGTGACATGGGAAAGGGCGGTCAATTGGATCACTATATAATTCACTCCAGGAGGTTATTCGGCATATTCCTCTGATGAAGCCTGGTCATGCGGGAGAAATGCGTTAGGCGATTTAATTTAGGGAAATCTTGTTGATACTTTAATTGTTGTGGAGAAAGATAGGATGCTGATAGAATTATTGTAGCTCTTATTTTTGTAAGAGATCAGAATTGTAATCTAAGCAATACAGGGTTGCATTTTAGATCTTCTTACAGTTGATATACTTGATATTATTTAGGTGAGAATGGTTGTGTTCAGTGTACATCGATTTGTAAGCAGATACCTCAGGAGTGAGCTCTGATTTGAATTGCACATAGGTGCTCTGTGTCAAGAATAGAGGACTAGGCATCTAATAGTTCCTTGATAGAACACTTAGAACTCTACATAAAGTGGTCACTAAGTAGCTACCCAGAACGTATGTATCTCTAAAAAACAAGAATTAAGTCTGGGGATAGCAAGTTGCTAGCCCAGGAGAATAGTGTGTCTTATCGATTAATGAACTATAATAAAGAAGCTTTTAGTCCTAGAGAAAATAATCAGTCTCACTGGTAGAAGAATTTAAGTGAAAAAATACCACTAGCCACCATAATTTAATGTCTTGAAACGGATGAGATCTAATTGAATCCCTTTTTTAAGTGCTGCCTTTATATTTGAGAGGACACTACTAACGTAGCTTAAGAATTGTGAGGAATCTCATTGAGTTAATCTTAAGCATTTGTACAGCATAAAATATCTCCACAGCAATTACTACTTTAATGTAACAGTAATAGTATCAAAAGAAACAGGAAAATTCCCATTGATTTTTTTTTTTTAATTTTCCAATCTTCTTTTTCTTTACAGTTTTTAAACAAATATCACTAATAAAATAAATTTGATTTGATAAGTTCATGTTAGTTACCCTCAATGAAGGTCGAACTAAAATGAATATGGGGTTGTTTTGAGAGTCAATAAGGTGGTTCTTTGTTTTCTATTTAGTTGACTTGTTAGAAATAAGCCCTCAAAAATTGTTTTTTTGTAGGCCTCTGGTCTATTTTTTTGTCAAGAACAAGTCTTAAGAAATAAAAATGTCCTACTGGTTTAGTGCCAGCAGGTCATGTTGCGGTGGCCAGTGGCCACTGGCCATTGTCAAATGCCTTGGTGTAACTGTGGAATTTGTGACTGCTGCTGGGAATGAGTCCTTGACTGAACATGCTTGTCATTACCTTGACCATATACTGAGACCTTATGTATATGGTCAAAGCTCGTATATGAGAGATACAGGAGATATCCCAGCCAAAACAGATTTGTTGCCAGTGACTGAAGAGATGTTGTTAGTAACATGTGATATTGAATCTCTTTACACGTCCATTCATCATGATTTCAGTCTAAAGGCAATCAAATATTATCTTGATAAGGATGGGAAATGGAATGACCCCCAAAAAGAATTCTTTTTGACTCTGATAGCATTTGTCCTAAGGAGGAATGTGTTAATCTTTGGCAGTCAATCCTTCTTACAAACCCGAGCTACAGTGATGGGGAGCCCTTGGGCCCCCACCTATGCCAACCTGTACCTCGGGTGGTGGGAGGATACTGTGGTGTTCAATGAGTTAGAGGAGCAATACACTAAGCATATCTCTTTATGGTCTAGATACATTAATGACCTTTTCATTCTCTGGGAAGGACAGGAAAATTTACTGTTGGAATTCATTGAACATCTGAATACCAACAATATGAATCTTAAATTGACTATGGCATGCAGATATCAAGCTGTGAATTTCCTGGACGTCACTACACCATTATCCCTAGTCATCTAGGGTCTTGGTTGCCAGTAGTCTTTCGTGGGCCTCCAGTCTATTGGGTTCAGGATCAGAGCTTTCATCAGCCAGCAATTGCCTCCCTTTCTCCCTAACATGCTAGGGACTGGCTTGTTATCATTATATTGCTGTTCTGTTATTGTGGGCTTGTGGGCCTTACTTTGCTGTATGTACTTTATCTCAATAAAGTTATTTTAATCTTACCAGTCGGGTCTGAGTGTTCATCAAAAACCTTGACAGCAGGACACCAAATTTAAAAGATAATTGGTCCATAGTGGTTTCCAGGATAGGAAAACCTCCAGTGTCCAAGGTTCCCATGCATGGGGACATAGCATAGAGTGTCAATATATGGTCACTACCAAAGTGGTTGTTGAAAGGTTTCAGAAAAGTAAGACTATCTGGGACTTTATTACCTATCAAACCTGTGCTGTCATTTATTCCCTACAATGCCTGTGTGGGATATGATATGTAGGAAAAACCACCAGGAAACTCAAGACCCATATTAGGGAACATTCTAATAGTATCAGAAATACTCCCAAGGACAGCACATGTGTAGGAAGACAACTAACCTCAGTGGCTAGACACATCCTGGATTCACATTGTGCAGACTCCAAGTTTCTTAATGCTTGGGGTCTCCAACAATTCAACCTAGGAATTAGGGGAGGTGACATTGAATGAGAACTTCTCACAAATGAGAACAGGTGGATATTTCTCTTGGATACAAATTTTCCCAAGGGATTGAATGAAGAATGGACACTGAGTGCTCATTTATAATCCTCTGAATTACTGTACCTGTGCACATTCAAATGATCCTCTATAGTTCTCGGTGTCACTGTCTCTATATCTTTCAAGAACAATGGATAAAAAATGAAAATGTTATTCATTTGTGAGATGGAATTCTGGTCTCCAGGCTAAAGTGTCTCTTTTTTGTTGGAATATGATGTTAAAACTAATGAGATCTATACATCTCCTCTCGTACTTGTGTGAATATATTTGAATCATCATTACAAATTTTGTGGCATTATCATTATATATGATAATGGGTCTTTCATCTGGAATTTGAGAAGTATATACATACAACATTTGGTTTTACAGGAATTATGGGAATTACAAAGGTATATTTAAACCAATATGATTCTTAAAGATCATTTACAATATCGATTATACTAAAATGGGCTTGTGTATGTAAGATATATATCCCCATAGAGAGGGTTTTTGCTACACCATGACATGTAGATTGCGATATTTGAGTCACACTTTCTACAATCTTATTTTATGACTTTATAGAACTTTGATTGGGTAGGTTTACATCCATCTTGATTGGCTGATGGCTCTGACATCATTCTACCCAGTACTTTAAAAAGAGGCTGTGGACTAGCACTAGCATCTGAAACAATGCCGCTGATGAAGTTTTATACAAAACACGCGCCGAAAAAAAAATGAGAAATACAAACATATTATTCAGTGTGACCTTTGCTTTGATCTCTACCAACTTTGCATGTCGAATGCATAAGATGGTTCATGAGAGATAATGCCATTACAATTTTATAGGATGAAACTTTGATTTTAGTAGTTTAATAGGACTGGCAAGCTGGATAAGCACCGGCATCTTTAGGGTTAATTTTCTTATTAGTTCTTTTTTTTTTTTGAGCAAGCTGGAAAAGTCCCGGCTTATTTTGATTCAATATGAGACTAGGTTGGCAAGCCGGACAAGCCCCAGTACTTTTAGATTGTATGATGTATTAGATTGGCAAACCGGATATGCCCCGGTACATTTAGACTCAGACAGACTAGATTGCTGAGCCGGACTAATCTCAGTTTATTCAGACTCAATCACTGACGAGATTGGCAAGCCGGACAAGCCCCAGTATAACTAGAGTTATTTAGATAGTCTAGTTGGAGGTTTCTGGATCATTATTCACTATATAGCAGCGTTATATAGTTATATCAGTTATTATCTATACTGGACACATGAAGTACAATGTATATAGCTGTTATTGGAGGCTGTCTCTACATCTTTGCCATTCTAAATTCACCTAGGATCCTGTACGGTTTTCTTATTGGATCAGAATTACACACAGTATATTAATCACTACCCTAAAATTGAAGAATACCCTAGAGATACATACATGCATATAGTCCTATTGTATTTTTATTATTTGAGGTGAATTAATAAAAGTATTTGATTATTTTAGATATTGAGTAATAAAAGCTATATTTTAACATATTTTTCCTACTTACTGGTTAGCCCTACCTATTGGTAGTTTTGCCTGCCAAGTGTTCTATTACTACAGCGTTTCCAGTTGCAGTCTTTTTGTATGTTCATTTTCAGTAGCATCCTGCATTAAAAGTAGAGCTTCCAAATGCCTGCATTTACCATGATATTTGCTCTTTTTTGGGAGCTTAAGAGTCTGTTGACATGGAATTTTAAAAGCATACTGCAAATGTCCTCCATGCCCTTATAGTGCAGGCAACTTCTTCAACTATATTTCTGCTGCTGTGACTGAGGGGTGAATGTAGAACAATGATTCCATGCTAAATCAACTGGTGGAATCTCTGAAGTTTCTACTTTTGCCTACTGCCAATTTACTAAGCTATATATGCAATAAAGTCTCTCCTAAATGCCACATGTTCCAAAGGGAGTACAAGAGGGTAGTTTGGGGTCATATAGGAGTATTCCTCAATTTAATCTCCAAAATCCAAAAATGGATTATCATGGCGTAGACATCTTGGGTGCTATCAGTATTCCTGTCCGTGCTATGGAGCAGGTGTACAGGGTTTGCTAGTTTAAGGCTGGAGGAATGTGTGAGGGTGACGTATCAGATACACCCTCACACACTGGGCACTTCAAGTCGGAAAGCTACCTGTGTGATTTTCATGTCAATAATGTTCGCTGCTTTTCAATATGTTGCTCATCCCTCCAGCATTCAAATGGCTAAATTAAGTGTGTGGTGTATATTGAAAGTTCATGTATAATAACCCTAATTTAAGGACAGGTGTGGTCACTTTACTAATAGCAAATATTGAGGCCTATGAAGAGTCTGAAAATGATTGAGTAGCTGTGTTAAAAATATTCACAAAATCATAAGTGTGCAATTCCAGTGCAAATAAACATTATAATAGGGTCACATAAACATCTTGTGATTGAAATTTTTAACTATTGAATGTTAGAGGTCTCCAGTGTATTGTGAATAAATGTGTTGGAGAAGTTAAACTCCCCATTTAAAATAAAGGAGACTTTGAGGAATATTTATTTATTCCCTCTGTGGCAGTTGGTTTGACCCATGCTAACTGCACTTTCTTTGTGAATATAGCTTACATTTTAATGGATTTATGGTGATCTGGATACTTCAGTTTCCTCATCTTTCACATTTGTAATTTTAATTCATTGTCTTTCTGAAGGTCCTCATCCCCTTGTCTCTTTATATTCTAAGCTCATCTCACCAATTTGTCTTTTACAGAATCAATATAATTACAATAGTTAGGGTGGATCAATATAATTATGATGGTTAAGCCAATCACCGTATTTCAATTTAACACATCCTGACATCTCTTCTTGATAAAGAGGCATACAGAACTGAAGACCACTGATTTGAAAGACTTGGCTGATTACTAATTAGCTACAAAGAAAGGCCTCCAATGAAATAGACTGTTAAACATTATTTTATTTCTTAACCCTTTGAGTGTCAGAGGGATACGGAACTTATTGCTCTGCAATGCATTCCATACCCCTCTGGCACTCAAAGGGTTAAACAAAATGTATTAATTTTACATAACATAAATAAAACACAGAAACAATGTACATTATGTGTTGCTTTATCGTTCTTAATAATATTTTACAATATATCTTGTTCATTTTGACTAGTAAGATACTGAATCAGTAAAATTGTCTTCATTTAAAATTATGGGTTTCATTTTCCATGTGTAATATTTTTGTCTATTTTGTTTAGTCCCTTGAAGGCTGGAGATTTGTTCCCTGTACTGTTTTGCAATTCTATTGTATGCCTCCCAAGCATCCAAGGTGGGGGTGGACAACGTATGGCCATCCAGCTGCTTCTGGCCATTGCCTGGGAAAGGATAATGAGAGCTGTAGTTGGCCACCATGATCAAAGGGGTTATGACATAGTGTTAGTATATTTAACACTCTCTATGCCTTTGTAAATAAACACAGTGTTAGCCAACTGACAGCTAATTACCAAGTAAGCAGAGCACTTCTAAGGAACTGTTTTTAAATGGAAATTATTATGTTTCACAAAGTCCTATCGGAGCAGACTTAGTGAAAAGTCAGGGGTGCATGTGCAGCAAGAAACAGCCTGTCAGCTGTTTGGGGCTTATAAAACTCACTATTGGGGGGAAGGAGGGGCTGGATAAAATGTAGACGTTTGTGTCTGAAATCCACACACTTCACTAGTTGCATATGCAGACTGTTATACTGGTAGGACCCTAATAGTCTATGGGAGCTACATTTGTTGTCCTTCAGCATTGAACTGTAACAATGGACATGTCCGGGTTCAGACAGTATCATGGCATCAGCCAGAGAGCACTTTTCTGACCCACTTTTTACTCTTTCAATGATCCACCAGGGATCACAGTGCAGCCCTGGTTTCCACTGCAGGTCTACTCCCAGAGGACCTATGGGGAGGGCACAATCTACATGCTAACAAAACCTTGGGAGCTGTACTTTGCTTATGGTGTTGAAAGTTACAACAGCTCTTTATGGGGGGTGAAACTGGACAACCACTGCATAAAAGGTTTAATTCCCACAGATCCAGTGTCAACAACAAAAAGACAGAGACACTAGTGGGAGAACATTTTTGCCAAAATGGACACAGTGTCAGGGACATTAGATTAACTGTACTGATGGGACTGTTCCGCACTCAGAGGGACAGAAAAGTATGGGAAATTAAGTTAATATTGAAGTTTAATGCTATTCATAAAGGTTTTAATAAAGACAGAGAGTTCTTGCCACATTATCACATTGTGGATTGACCTTTCCAACCCTAATGGGATGGTAAATACCTTTAAAGCCTCAGAGGAAGACTGCAATTTATCATTAAATGATCAAATTAGCTGGATCTTGACTGTGTTCTCTTATATGATTTTCATTCTAAACAATGCAATGCGTACTTATATATAAGAGAGATGTTTTCATATTTATCTGTCTAATATGCCTGAGGAAGAGACCTAAGGTCTTGAAAGCTTGCATCCTAAATCTGCTTAGTTAGCCAATAAAGGTATCAACAACTATATTTGCCTCCTGTACTTCTGCTGCTAACACGGTACCAACTCTTATCTGTTATCAACATGGAATATACCCCAATGTACCGTACACAAATGAATATGAAAAACCTCGTAAAGAAACTTGCACAACTGGACAGTGACATCTTCTTCCGGACTATATGCAAAAAGGAAAATTTAATGCTTAAAGGCCTCATGCTGAAAAATCCTACCCTGGACACATACAACAGCAGGTTTGCACAGCAACTATGTACCAGGACTTCCCGGAGGTTACGCAACAACCTTATTGGGATCTGCTACAACAGGAAATCAAAGATACAAGTAGAAATATCAACGCTCAAGGAACAGCTTGAACCAGACACTGAGGACGTACAACAGGCCCTTAAACAATACTACAAGACACTGCAAACACTCCTCATCAACACCAAGAGGAAGAAACTACAGAGACTGCGATACAAAGCAGATTTCCCAGCAGAATCTCTAAATCAACCAGAACAGAACTGTGTTGTGAATCTTTCCACACATAAGCAAAGCAGGGAGGAAATATCTGTACTTTCAAAGGCCTGTCATTCTGTCCCACTAAACCTGTGGACAAGATAACACTCTGCAGTGACATGTAGGAGATTTTCAGAAAACTCAGACTCAAGGAATTCTTCCATGACAAAATGGATAATGATTATACCAACACCACAGAGCAACATCACAATGCCAAGACACCCACAAAAAGATCCACCTGGACTCCAAAACTAGGAAGTAACTCTACACAGGACAGATACATAGAGAACATCAGAAACAGGGTCACTACAGAAATACTGGAGAAACAGTGTGAACCAACACCCAACCTAACCCACAAGGAACAGAAAGCCATACAGTCACTGAAGAATAACCAGGATATTATTATTAAGCCTGCAGACAAGGGGGGAGCTGTTGTTATTATGATCACTGTGGACTACATTCAAGAAGAAAATAGGCAACTCTCTGATGAAAGATATTATGTGAAATTACAAGATGATCAGACAAAAAATTATACAAAACAAATTAATAGGATCATAAAAGAACTGCCATCCAACACTGAGAACAGATAAGGCCCCTAATACCAGCAGATCCAAAAATAGGTTTCTTCTACATGCTACCAAAAATACACAGAGAAGGAAACCCAGGAAAACCCATCATTTCAGGAATTGGTACACTCACAGAGAATATCTCTAGCTGGGTAGAAAATACCCTGAAACCCCTGGTAAAACAAACACCCAGCTTCCTTCAGGACACCACGGATCTCTTAAACAAATTCACTGACCTGGGCCCCATTCCAGAGAGCACCATCCTGGCCACTATGGATATAGAATCCCTCTACACCAACATTCCACACACAGATGGCATAGCAGCATGCCAAGGATATCTGGAACAAAACAAAACAACACACCCATGGAACCTGTAGCAAAACTCATACAGTTTATACTCACCCACAATTACTTCATGTTTGGACAGGACCTCTACCTTCAGAAAATGGGGACTGCGACTGGTACCCGAATGGCACCATAGTATGCCAACTTGTTTATGGCAAAATTGGATGAACAATTCCTGTCCATCTGCCAAATAAATTATCTGGTCTGTCTCCACTACATAGATGATATTCTTATCATCTGGACTGCCAGTGAAGAGGAACTTCTCAGATTCCATGAGAATTACAATATATTTCACCCGAATATTAACCTAACACTCAGTCACTCACTCATAAACATTAACACACAACTAATCTTGCATTCTAAATCTGCTTAGTTAGCCAATAAAGGTATCAACAACTATATTTGACTCCTATAGTTAGAGGAACACCCAAGACTATATTTTGGCTACTTATACAGTAAGAATGAATAGCTCTTTCAACTGCAGAGGAGTCCGAAAGCGCATTATGAAAATATGCTTTTTGCTGTACACCACAGGCTGAGACTGGCATATCCTATTTTAATCAAATGAGTATGATTGCGGCTATACATGTAGTTCATATATCTCTGTGTTTATGCATGTAGCATATGCAAGCCTCATTTATAAATCATTTAGAAATAAACAAGGGTTTTGATGCAAGAAATGGCAATAAGAACCTTTGTAGACTTAACAAATATGCTGTTCAGCCTAAATAATGTAAACTATTCCTCCTGGGTCCTGTGGAGACAGGACACTGCAAACCTCCTAATTCAACAAGCCAATGATCTCACCGGACGCAAGCTATTACATTTTATTGCAAAGAAAATAGTAGCCAAAAGCCCCATTTAAATTAACAAAATTTGTATTTATCCCTTATGGTGCAGGTGGCTTACTCCAGCATTGTTCCATTTCTTTTTGTTTAGTTTTCAGTTACATTGCAATTGACAAGTGTTATCGATAATTTTATGTAGCAGATTCCCATTGAGAGGGAGAAATTTGAGAAATTAAAACCTTGTTAAACTTAGCAACCGTAGTGTCATCAAGACCTGAATTACTTGCACTGTGTCTAAAATTAGGATTCCATACATATAAGGCTTATATACTAATGAACTAGATGAATTCTAGATAAGTTATCTGCACCATTGCCAATGGCAATAAATAAAATGAATTGAATGAATGAATTAATGAACATGTTTATTTATATAGTGCCACAGGTGTATGCATTGCTTTAAAAGTTAGGGATTTAGACAATACAGGGGTACAAGTGCACAATAGAGTTAAGTGCATAATAGAGTGCTAGACTTCTGGTCAGGATGTGGGAAAAAAAAGTAAATTGTAAGTTCCTTGGATGTACAAAGTAATTGCCTTCTAGCTTGCTGTCTAGCAGAATGAGCAGCAGCTGCCCCTGTGCCTGCAGCTAGTGCTGCCAGTGTGCCTTCCTACAGTGCCTTGCAAAAGAATTCACCCCTCCCCCCTTGGTATTTTTCCGATTTTGTTGCATTTAAACCAAGAATTAAAATGGATTTTTTGGGGGTTTGTATCATTTGATTTACACAACATGCCTACCACTTTGAAAATACAAAATATTTTTTATTGTGAAAAAAAACAAGAAATAAGACAACCCCCCCCCCCAGAAAACTTGAGTGTGCATAACTATTTACCACCCAAAGTCAATACTTTGTAGAGCCACCTTTTGCAGTAATTAAAGCTGCAAGTCTCTTAGGGTAAGTCTCTATAAGTTTGGCACATCTTGCCACTGGTATTTTTGCCCATTCTTCAAGGCAAAACAGCTCCAGCTCCTTCAAGCTGGATGGGTTCCGCTGGTGTACAGTAATCTTTAAGTCATACCACAGATTCTCAAATGGATTGAGGTCTGGGATTTGACTAGGCCATTCCAAGACATTTAAATGTTTCCCATTAAACCAGTTAAGTGTTGCTTTAGCAGTATGCTTAGAGACATTGTCCTGCTGGAAGGAAAATCTCCATCCCAGTCTCAAATCTCTGGAAGACTGAAACAGGTTTCCGTTAAGAATTTCTCTGTATTTAGCTCCATCTATCATTCCTTCAATTCTGACCAGTTTATCAGTCCCTGACGATGAAAAACATCCCCGCAGCATGATGCTGCCACTACCATGCTTCACTGTGGGGATGGTATTCTCGGGGTGATGAGAGGTGTTGGGTTTGCACCCAACATAGCATTTTCCTTGATGGCCAAAAAGCTCAATTTTAGTCTCATTTGACCAGAGTACCATCTTCCATATGTTTGGAGAGTCTCCCACATGCCTTTGCAGCTCCTTCAGGGTTATCTTTGGTATCTTTTTTGCATCTCTAATTAATGTCCTCCTTGCTTGATCTGTGAGTTTTGGTGGGTGGCCCTCTCTTGGCAAGTTTGTTGTGGTGCCATATTCTCTCCATTTCTTTAATAATGGATTTAATGGTGCTCGGTGGGATGTTCAAAGTTTAGGATATTTTTTTTATAATCCAACCCTTCTCCACAAGTTTGTCCCTGAGCTCTTTGGTCTTCATGGTGCCACTTGCTTGGTTGTATTGCAGACTCTGGGGACTTTCATAACAGGTGTATATATACTGAGATCATGTGACTGATCATGTGACACTTAGATTGCACACAGGTGGACTTTATTTAACTAATTATATGACTTCTGAAGGTAATTGGTTGCACCAGATCTTATTTAGGGGCTTCATAGCAAAGGGGGTGAATACATAAGCACGCAACACTTTTCCATTTTTTATTCTTTAGACTTTTTAAAACAAGTTATTTTCTTAATTTCACTTCACCAATTTGGGTTATTTTGTGTATGTCCATTTCTTGAAATCCAAATTAAATTCCATTTTAATTCCAGGTTGTAATGCAACAAAATAGGAAAAATTCCAAGGGGGTGAATACTTTTGCAAGGCACTGTAATCTGAAGAGGTGGTAAGTGTGACAATAGGGGATCTTCCTTCACATTTGTCATCACCATCCAGTCCCACTTCCATACAGAAGCAGCAGCAAGAGACTGGCGGTGGTGGTGCTGTGGATGAAAGTGAGGGTGGATGGTGGGGCAGCTGGTATGGAGGGGAGAATGAGGTCCTTACCTGAAGGCAAAAAGGAATGGGAGATGTAAATAGAGATAGGCATCACCACCACCACCATCAGTGACATTTCAGAGTTTGCTGCTACTGTAATTCCTGCTGCTGAGTTTCCAGGGCCTACTGTCATCTGTCTCAGCAGCAGGATAATGATGACCAGGCTAATTTTCCATAGACCACCATGGCCACCATGGGACTGTTTCTTCCATTACTGATTTGGGACAAGGGCAGGTTCCATTTTCCACCAATAATCTTGGTTCTAGTACTGATCCTGAGACAACAGCAGCATCATCATCTGCCCCAGATATTGAAGGAGATTGAGGAGAGGAAGAAGGCCATTCTTGTCCTATCCCCTCCCTGAAATCATGGGCGTGGGAATATTTTTCAATATTTTTTCTGTGTAGTCATCAGCGACTGCAATGTTCTGTATATGTGACAAGTCAGTGAAAAGGGGAAAGGAGAGGACACACCTTAACACAATCTCCCTCATAAAACACATGTAATAGAGTTACCATAATGTTTATGTGAAGTATGTGAAAGGCAAACCCCCACAAAACAAATTGGGAGCTGCTGTGGCTGTATATCCTGTCTCTCCCCAAGGGCACCAAGAATGTCTAAAAAAAAAATAAAAGGGAAGAGAAACCTAGCCTGAGCCTGAGAGTTCTATGGTGAGTGTAACACCTGTGTCATCATCAGCTTCTTGTGCTATGGTCCAGGTGCAGGAAGACTTACTAACAAAATCCACCCGGCACCCTCAGGGTCCTCTGCATCCTCTAGCATACCACCTCCACCAATGTTACCTCCCCCACTGACTGATAGCTATTTTATAGATGAGAGGATGTGGTAGTTTGTGTCCACCCAATGCACATTGTGTGGTGCACTGAGCAGTACTACATATTGCAATGTGGTGGGGTGTAATTGAATGCAGGAAATCAAGCAGCATCTGCAGACATTCCATCCCACGGAATACACTATGTTGGTGGCATCATTACTAAGTGTTATGTCCTTAGCGGAGCAGACAAGGGCCATAGTGACAGCAGTGCTTGGTTTCTGGTGGTATAATTTGACATTGCGAACCTAAGCATCAAGGTGTTTGGCTGCAGTTGTACCAGTTGTTTGATATGAGCACAGATGTGTCCACTGTTCCCAGTTCTTCCACTGTTTCATAATTTTTCCTCACACACAGTGTGCACATTGCAGTTGCTGATGAAAGTTACAGTTCCTTCCTGCTCTCAAGGGAAAATTAGTATTCCAACACACCCATGATTTTGGAGGAGGTGCAGAAGAATAAGAATTATTAGTAAACGTCTTTTCTCTAGACACACCTGAAATAGTGGGGCTAGATGTGGTGATTCTACTGCCTCATGTGCATCACAGAAGCTAATGGCAAGTAGAACCATCATTGCCCAGTCTCTTGGAGCTGTCTAATCATTCTGCTGCATAAACAACTCAGCAGCAGCATTTACAGTAGTAGCAAATGTAGGAATGTCATCAGTGGCATTTGCCAAAGCAAAACATATAATGAACTGCTGGCACTAGTCCAGCAGGGCATAGTTTTTTGTCTCAGTGATTGTTTTCTAGCAAGCCCGAGGCTCACAAATCAATTTTTTGTCAGGGCTTGAGTTTAACAAGTAAGTCCTACAAATACATTTTGTCTCAAGGCTTGTGTTTAACAAGTCTAAGTCTTACAAATACAAAAGAAAACACACCTCTCCCAGATCTACTAACAGGATTAACATGTATATAATATTAATATATATTTCAAAATGCAAATGCATGTAAAAAATGAGAACCCGTGCAAAAGATAATAGAAAAAAGTGTCACATCACCAGGCTGCCTCTTCTCAAAAGATCATCAGCCAAGAATCTACCAAACATGTAAAGAAGCATGGACCTCTAACTGCAGAGAACTTGATTTCATAACCACAACCTCTGTGTGAAAGACACCTCTCTGTGAAATATTACCCACAATTAGCCTCTATTATGATGCGCATTCACTGGATAACCTCCGGTGTAGATATTTCCCGATCTCTGGTTTTCCCTTTTGTGTCTTCTCCATGAAGAAATCTTCAGGAGTAAAATACAGTGTCCACAGCCCTTGGCCCTAAAAACTATGGCCACCTAGAGTAGAGACTGCTATGGGGCCAGCAAGATCTAGTATAATCTATATAGGGAGAATTTTCCATATTATATAGAGAGGAGGAATAGCTCCTGTTATCAATATGGTGAATTGATAAAAGTGTGGAATAGATTAATTAAATAATTCATGCAATTGTGCAATATGTTCAATATTCTATACAATAACTGATACATTTCATAGTTAATCTACAACTTCATCAGAGTACTGAATAAGATATGCTCAAAAACCTACCTTTTGTAACACATTCAACTCTTCATTTCCTGCATGGAAGCCCTGAGAATCATATAGATGTCCACCATTTAGGATGTAATGCATTCCAACAGATTACACAGAAGAGTTCTGCTCCTCCCCCATTGAAATACAAGCCAAAACCTCCATCAAAATGCTGGAACACACTGTCTCTTGTGATGGTCCACCACTCACATCAGAACAGAAGCATATGTAACTAACAGTTCAAGCCAAAAGTAGAAGCACACAACAGACCGCATTCCCAAAGTTTCTGATTAGGTATCAAAAGCATGAAACACACATGCTCCCCATATTCAACTCTCCTCGGCCATTGGCTCAGATCTAAACTGTACTTGCCATTGGCCAGGAGGCCAATACAATGTTGGAAATCATATGCGTTCCACTTCAAGTTTGTATACCTGGAGGAAAAAAGGAAACATCAAATATTCCACCTCTCCTCCACAAAACATTAGTTTTTTTGATATATATATATATATATATAAAATGCATAAAATTACATAAGAGCTCCCATATACTGTCAGGGAAAGTGCAGTACATCCAGGTATGTTTTGTCTGTATCTTATTCAATTACTCTGATGAAGTAGCAGGTTAGCTATGAAATGTGTCAGTTATAAATATTGCACATATTGTATACTTTTAGCATTGTCAATATTCATTTTAATCAATAAATTATTTTAATTAATTTATTCTACTCTTTTATCAATTCATCATATTGATAAAATGAGTTATTCCTCCTCACTATATAATATATAAAATCTTCGTATATCGATTTTACCAGATCTTACTGGTCCCATAGTGGTCTTTAGTCTAGGTGTTCATAGTTTTTAGGGTCAAAGGCTGTGGTCACTGGATTTATCTCCCGAAGACCAGAGACTGGGAGATTCCTACAAAGTCTAAGTTACTCAAATCAATTTTTTTTCTCAGGGCTTGTGTTTCAAAAGTTTAAGTCCCATACATCATTTGTTTCTCTTCTATCTGTCTTCAACATGATTCCTACTAAAAATATCTTCCTGGAATAAATAACTGAGGCGTGGGGTATGCCAGTGAGGAGCTACACTGAAATCAGTTCTCTAAATCCTCGGTTTTAACAAAAAATGGCAGCATGCAGAAATCTTGGCAATCTTGACATTCCACATGTGCACTTTGGGATTGTTTTTGTGATGTTTTTGGCCTGATTTTTATTTAAACACCTTGTCTGTTAAAAATTGCTATTCTTGATTTGGCCTGTGGGGGTGGTAAACGCTGACTTATAAGTAGGATTGAAGGACCCACAATCCTCTTTTGCCAGTATCCACATCCTGCAGACCAAGGAAGTTTTATATCAGGCAAGTCCTCTCTTATGCCTTCTAAATTAGTAACTTGTCCTCGTGTTTTTAATTGCATACACTGTGTTTCATAACTACCACCATCCCCAGATTCCAGATCCCCACCACATTCATATTCTTGTAGCTTTTTCTAAAACACTGTGTCATTTTTCCCCTGAAGGGAATCTACAGAACTCTGAACATTACTTTGCAATACTGGTGAGATTTTGCCGTCACTGTCTGGTGAAACACATGGCCCCATCCTAAATACTTCTCATGTGAAGTGGTACTAGACTAGAACACTAGAATGACACTGCTCATCATAATCCTTTAAGCTCTGTAGTACTACTAGTACAACTACTGGTAGCAGAAATGTTCACATCACTTTTACTAATGGCCGCGTCCTCATATGGAAGAGGTTCATCATAATCAATTGCTGCAATAGCAGCCACAACTATTGCTGCACTCAATTTTTGGAGTACTACTTTATACCACCAACACATCCATGCACTTCTCCAACCCTACTTTCCATTGGCACCTGTAGATATTTAACTTACATTACATGACTGGTATTATGTGGAATAATATTTGATCCTGCTGATAATATTGTATAATCAATGTCACTGTTACCATCAGTCTCTGCCACTGCTACTGTCAGTCTTTGTAGCTCACGTCAATAGACACACACACACACACATATGCACACACACTCCCTGCAGCCACAATGAACTGACTCACCTCTTTGCCTTTACGCTACTATATAGTATCACAATTATTTTTCTCTCCCAATAATTATTTTTTTTACATCACTATATAGTATAGCCTTGGGTTGGGTTTTGAAATCATAGTCTCTATAGCTTGCAGTAAGATAATACAACTGACAGCAATCACTGGGGCACCTATGCCACCTCACACCTTAGTTTATCCTTCCTTGTCCCTCTAGATCTTGTAGATGTATTGGTGTGCAGCTGTGTGTGGATGGAACATACAGTATGTCAAGCTGTGCCTCTTGTCTATATTTATCTTGATTGTTGCTTCATATGTATTGTCTGGTATTTATCAGTCTATTGTCACTCCAATCCATC
The DNA here is from genome assembly GCA_037306005.1 of Rhinophrynus dorsalis. Classification (NCBI taxonomy): domain Eukaryota; kingdom Metazoa; phylum Chordata; class Amphibia; order Anura; family Rhinophrynidae; genus Rhinophrynus; species Rhinophrynus dorsalis. The sequence continues at coordinate 92,374,975 of CM074723.1, read as the reverse complement.
ACCCAAAGCTAGGTAACACTTCTTCTACCACACTTATTAGTGAATCCTTTGTAGATTTCTATAATGCCATTTATACTGATTCCTCACATGACTTTGCCAGACTTATATGAATCCTACAATATACACTCTAGCCTAAATTAGCCACTGCACAGCAGGAACTGCTGATTCCAGAAATATCTATGAAAGGTAGTTCAAAACATTGGCATTACTCTTCCTAAGAACTAGTACCACGTATACAAATGTAATATTAAAGTAGTAATCCTTACTGTTACTATTGAGCTGACCAGCTAGCAAAATCTAAGTCTAATTTTCATTGATGTATTAATCTATATTAATCTATGATTAGATTTCCTAAACTCATGTTATCCTATCCATGCTAATTTATCCTTACGGAGGAGTTAACTCTAAACACATATATGCCCATTCATATTGAAAAAAGAAGAAAACAAAGTTAGCCTTTTAAAACTTGAACAACCCATACACAATGGAGACCTAAATGTTCCACAAATTTGTGATTTTATTATAGCTGCCCTCATGTGGCATGGAGTAGAATGATATTCACATAAAAACATCTTTTCAGACTCCCTTTTGGAACAACAGTTTTCCACAATCTTGCTAGCTTTCTTCACTATTATCTATCACATTTACCAACACGTTTCCAATTACCCATTATTATTTAACTACATAAGAGCTTGGAAAATAGCCCGAAGCAAACTTCACCTGTACTACATATTCCTTTAGCCTAACCTTTACAAAAAAATACTACTTTCCTGTTTTTACAGTTTTCCTGTTTTCACAGTGGAGACCACAGGGCAGACATAGAATATATTTTTTCTAGAAACTGCACTCATGCAAATTCAAGACCTCACTCAAGTAAGGACTACTTGCCTAGACTTTACAATCCCCTTTATTTACTTATTGGAGCTTAGAAGCTGTTTTACCTCTGTCATCAAGACATTCTCAGATATAGATTGGAAGAATAATTTTTGATGATCACTTTATGTCAAAAATCTGAGCACTTTGTCTCTAGACCATGTATCTTTGTATGCTCAAACCTTGAAGCAAGCCTCTTTTTCGTCTAGGATTTAAAACTAGATGCACACTCTCAATGACTGCGCACCTGATGATGTGCTTAAAGTATTTTTCTTCTCCTATCAGACATTTCCATGTACTATCACATATTTTTTTACTGATAACTAGGGTCTCCTTAACTCCACTATGCATATCTCTTGGCTTTATTATATCATAGTGTTGAAATAAATAACTACATGTATTTCACTCTGTGTATTTTACTCAGTCCAGCCATGAGAACATTAGATCAGCTTTTAACATAAATCATGTTTGTAAGCCATAAGAGATGGCAATATATATTAGATAGAACTCACTTAAAATGGGGTGCCTTGGTATGACAAGTGAACTTATACAGATTTTGGCCAAACCATGCAACTGAAACCTCATTTTTTAAAGAAATGATTTAACATGTAGCTATAATATATGCAATACACAGAGTTCACATTTAGGTAATTTGTATGATGCAGCACACTATTGTTGTCTGTCTTTGTTTAGTATCTAGATTCATCCATTTCCCACAAAAAAATGACCCCGAATATCCCCCAAAAGAAAATACTGCTAAAGTTTTCTGAAATCAGAAGAAAAACACTGAAGTAGACTTACCTAACAGTTAGTGATTTCAACTCTTGCTGGTTGGGTTCAATCCTTGACTGGCATTAGGGGAAAAATGGTTATAAAATCATTGCATCCCCATTTGACAATCATTATCTACATGTAGCATCAGATTCATGCATATGGTCTTTTCACGTTTGTATTGACAATATAAATGAAACACTGTTTTAGCATGGACTTTTTCTTTCAGACAATTGTTTTGTGTATCTTTATCATTAGCAGCTTGAAAAGCAGCATTTTAAGAGAATACTGAGTTTCCTGGAGTCATAATGAAAATGCTTATTTTCTAAATGAAATAAGTAAAAATGACACTAGAACATTTTAGCCAGCATGCTGTCATAGAATTGTCCAGTTAAAGAAAGAAAAACCAGGAGTCTCATTTCTAATTCAAAACATAACTCACTTTTATAGACAGTGCAACCAAATATATTTCATCTCTTCCAGCTAATAAAATTTTAGCTATGCTGAATTCAGGAGTGTTACATTAACATTTAAATCACGTTGGATGTTGGATACCCAGATGGTTATACTGAGAGAAATGTTTTATTTGCATACATTTTTTATTTAATAATCTACATTGATCATTTGTATTTAAAATGATACAAGACTCTACTTTGCATATCATCTGCCATTATTTTAATATTTCATGCTCTGAGTTTTGCATTTTAAATATTATAAAATCTAATTATTTTGTTTTGAGCAACATTATACGGTACATGATAGTCCTGAAAAATTAGATTTTTTTTAAATTGATATATTTACAGATGCAAATGTTAGAAAACTTAGACAAAGGATTTTTTAATACCAAGATTTTTAACTAAAGATGCATAAAATGATGATCATTTGTTAAATTACTATCCAAGCAATTGTATGGATTACATCTCAGTCAATAACTAGGGATGGGTGAAACTTTCTGCCTCAAACAGAAATCGGTGAAAAATGGCACTTTCCACTTGGCGAAAAATTTCCCTCGAAAACTGCTGATTTTCCACTTTTTTCCGATTTCTTCGCCCATTGAAATCAATGGGAACATAGAAGTTACATACAACACATTACAAATAATAAAGGGGCACAAGGGTGCCTGCATTGGTGGGGTGTGGGGAAAGAATCAGTTGAACAGGGAATGCTTTTGGGGGGTAGTTTACTGGGATTGGGGGGCACTTAATAAAAAAGAAATCCTACATAAAATAAAATAAAACCCATAAGACAGGAGGGTGCCTGTGTTGGGGAATGAATGAATCATTTGAACAGGGAATTTGTTTTGGGGGGCTTTCTTGACTGCTATTGGGGGGACAGTTAATAAAAAAATAAATCAATAAAATAAAATAAGACATTTGTATTTAAAGTGACAGAGACAGGAACCCCCTGACATAAGCTGCCACTGGATTGGACTGATACTTGACTTGATAGAGTATTTTGTAGAGGATGATTTGTTTGATTTGTTGTTAGAGGCCTTTGTAGGACTTAGACTTATTAGAGGCCCAAACCCTGAAGAAACATTGATTTGTAGGGCTTAAGCTAGTTTGGCACAAGCCCTAAGGAAACATTGATTTGTAGGACTTAGGCTTGTTAGAAACAAACCCCCCAAAAATTGTTTATTTTTTTTGTAGGACTATTTTTTTTTCTTTTATTTATCTTTTATTTCAAAATACAAGCCCTGAGAAAAAAATAAAAATGCCCTACTGGCCTAATGCCAGCAGGTCATGTTGGTCAATGCCCACTGTCAAATGTCCTCCTGAGTCCTGAGTTGCAGCTACTGTCCGTACTTGCTGCTGCTGAGTTGTTTAACCCCTTAAGAACTATGTGACATGGTATGACGGTCACGGTCCTTATACCCTTAAGGACCAGTGACAGTCATAGCACGTCATGTACTCTACCGGGAGCGCTGTAAGTAAAAATGGGGCCTAAAATTGATCACTCCAAGACCTCTCTCTCAGGCCTCAAAGCAGTGTGCCGGTACGTGTAACAGGTCACATGTACCGGCGCGTTGGCAAGGATCAAAGCGGTCCTTAAGGGAAGGTAACTTCCCTGGACCGCTGGTCCTTAAGGGTTAAGCAGCAGGATGATTAGGCAGCTGAAAGGGAATGAGATCAACAATAGCAGTAACATGGAAGATGGATGATGAAGGTTCCATTTGCCACAACTGGCTCCAGTTATGCATCTGGGGCAGTAGCAGCAGAATAAGTAGCCCCCAGTATTTGTGGAGAAAAGAACAAGTTGGCCATTAAATCTTCTCCACCTGCCCCTCCTCCAAAATCATCATGGGTGTGTTGTTATTAGAATAGATTTTTTCCCTTGAGAGCAGGATCAGTGGGTCTCCTCAGCAACTGCAATGTGCACATTATGTGTGTGGTAAATAACATCTGGGGGCACAACTATATCCAAACACCATGACACCTGAAACCAAGCACTGCCACTGTCACTGTACCCCTTGTCCAGACCCTGCTAAGGACACATGAAAACTTGCTGACAGTTTAATAGTAATGATGAACCCTCCTTGCCTCCATCTTAGCATATTCTGCGGGATGGAATCTCCTCAGATGCCGCTTGATGGCCTGATATCGATTCTTCTCCACCACACTGGCATGTGTGGTCAGTGCACCATAGAGTGTGCAATCGGTAGAGATGAACTTCCATATCCTAACTTCAAAAGAGTGGCTATCATTTGGCAGGGGATGTAACGATGAACGAGGTGGATTGGCAGGAGATGTAGTTGTTACCCTAGAGGAAGAAGGTGATGTTGATGGAGAGCTAGTTGCTTAGCTCATCATGGAACTTCCAGTGTCTGCCTGAGTTTCTTTATTCTTCCTCCTCTTTGATCTCCACCTTTCTGGAGAGTCAGGGGGTACAGTAACAGCGGTGCTAGATTTCTGTAACGGGTGTTTGGCTTTAACATGTTTGACATAAATGTCATGGTGTCTGCGTTTCATGTGTGTTATCAGGGAGGTAACATTTATCACCTGAAATGTAATCTAGTTCCATTTTTCACTTCACCTTGTCATTTTAAAAAAAAAGCTGCAGGCAGATGAAAATGAAAAGCACATTTATAATAAGTTTTTGTGTTTATGTACCTAAGAAATAATTTTTACAAATGCTTGCTAGCAGTATATGATATTTAAAAGGGCATGAATCATATTCATATTTATATGAGAATGTCACTTGAAGTGAGTCAATAGGCTTTCCCGGAAAGTGAATTTTCAGGGATCAATAATGTTAGCAGGCAAGGGGAGAATTTGAGAGAGCAAGGTTTGAACTGGAGTTCCATAAGGTAGGAACAGTCCTGGCATACATATTGGGCAGAGTGGAGGAAACAATTAGGAAGGAGTCTGGGGAATTAATCAGTTGAACAGGGATTTTGCTTTTTTTTGGGGGGGGGGGTTGACTGCTATTGGGGTCAGTTAATAATAAGTAAATACATAAATGCATAAAATAAAATAAGAAATTTGTATGTAAAGTGATGGAAACAGGAACCCCCTGACATAAGCTGCCACTGGGGTAGACTGATACTTCACATGAGATAGAGTATTTTGTAGAGGATGATTTGTTACATTTGTTGTTAGAGGCCCTGAGCAAAACATTGATTTGTAGGACTTAGACTAATTAGAGGAACAAGTTCTGAAGAAACATTGCTTTGTAGGACATAAGCTTGTTTGGCACAAGCCCTAAGGAAATGTTGATTTGTAGGACTTAGGCTTGTTAGAAACAAACAGCCAAAAGTTGTTTACTTTTTTGTAGGACTATGTTTTTTTTAATAATTGTTTTTGTATTTTTTTAAAGCACAAGCCCTGAGCAAAAAAATTCCCAACTGGCCTAGTGCCAGCAGGTAATGTTGTGTTGGCCAGTGGCAGAATTTGCAACTGCTGTTCTTGCCGCTGCTGCTGAGCTGTTCAAGCAGCAGGATGATTAGGCAGCTGAAAGGGAATTGGATTAACAACAGCAATCACAGGGGTGATGAATGATGAGGGTTCCACTTGCCATGATTAGTTCCAGTGATGAGCCTGAAGCAGTATCAACACAATAAGCAGTCTATGTGGAGAAAACAAGAAGTTGGCTCATAATTCTTCTCCACCTGCCCCTCCTCCAAAATCATGGTTGTGTTGTTATTAGAATATCAATGTTTCCCTTGAAAGCAGGAACTGTGCCTCTCTTCAGTGACTGCAATGTGCACAGTGTGTGTGTGGTAAATAACACCTGGTGGCACAACCGTATCCAAACACCACAACACCAGAACCCAAGTACTGCTGCTGTCACCATACCCCCTTGTCCACACCCCACAACTTGCTGACAACTTGCTGACAGTTTAATAGTAATGATGAACCCTCCCTGCTACCAGCTTAGCATATTCTACGGCATGGATTCCGCTTGATGCCCTGGTTGCAATTCTCCTCCACCACACTGCCATGTGTGGTCAGTGCACCACACAGTGTGCAATGGGTGGACGCGAACTGCCACATCCTAACATCTACAGAGTGACTATCATTTGGCGGGGGAGGTAACGATGAGTGAGGTAGATTGGCAGAAGTAGTTACTAGTGTTGAGCGAGCATGCTCGGCCGAAGCTCGGTTCGGCTCGAGCATCGCTCTGCTCGGCACATGGCGGTACTCGTACGAGTACCGCATGTGCTCGCCCGCCATGTTCGGGTCTCCTCCCCGCACGTTTCGCGGCTGCTGCGCAGCCAATAAACATGCAGGGAGGCTCTGACATCAGTGTAATGCCAGCAGCCATGTTGGCTGCTGGCATTACACTGATTGGCTGGCCAGAACCCGTGATCGGGTGCTGTATAGCACCTGACCAGCGAGTTCGGCTCAGTCTTAGCCAGGGAGAGATGAGGATAGGAAGGGAAAGTCAGTGTAGGGAGAAGAAAAGCGAATTTGTAAAAAAAAAGACCCAAAAGTCCTTTTTAGGACTACTGTGTGTGGGGGCAGCAGTTTATTTTGTGTGGGGGGAAAAAAAAAAAAAAAAAAAAAACATATATTCTGTCTAGTGTGCAAAGTTGCAGATTAGAGCACATTCTGTTTAGTGTGCAAAGTTGCAGATTAGAGCACATTCTGTTCAGTGTGCAAAGTTGCAGATTAGCAGCACATTCTTTTTAGTGTGCAAAGTTGCAGACTAGAGCACATTCTGTTTAGTGTGCAAAGTTGCAGATTAGCAGCACATTCTGTTTACTGTGCAAAGTTTCAGAATAGGAAAACATTCTGTTAAGTCTTCAAACTGTAAAATATCAAAGTCACATATTCCATTCACTGTGCGTCGCCGCAGTTAAGAAGCAAATTCTGTTGACTGTGCACAGTTTCAGAATAGGAAAAAATTCTGTTAAGTCTTCAAACTGTAAAATATCAAAGTCACATATTCCATTCACTGTGCTTCGCCGCAGTTAAGAAGCAAATTCTGTTGACTGTGCACAGTTTCAGAATAGGAAAAAATTCTGTTAAGTCTTCAAACTGTAAAATATCAAAGTCACATATTCCATTCACTGTGCGTCGCCGCAGTTAAGAAGCAAATTCTGTTGACTGTGCACAGTTTCAGAATAGGAAAAAATTCTGTTAAGTCTTCAAACTGTAAAATATCAAAGTCACATATTCCATTCACTGTGCGTCGCCGCAGTTAAGAAGCAAATTCTGTTGACTGTGCACAGTTTCAGAATAGGAAAAAATTCTGTTAAGTCTTCAAACTGTAAAATATCAAAGTCACATATTCCATTCACTGTGCGTCGCCGCAGTTAAGAAGCAAATTCTGTTGACTGTGCACAGTTTCAGAATAGGAAAAAATTCTGTTAAGTCTTCAAACTGTAAAATATCAAAGTCACATATTCCATTCACTGTGCGTCGCCGCAGTTAAGAAGCAAATTCTGTTGACTGTGCACAGTTTCAGAATAGGAAAAAATTCTGTTAAGTCTTCAAACTGTAAAATATCAAAGTCACATATTCCATTCACTGTGCGTCGCCGCAGTTAAGAAGCAAATTCTGTTGACTGTGCACAGTTTCAGAATAGGAAAAAATTCTGTTAAGTCTTCAAACTGTAAAATATCAAAGTCACATATTCCATTCACTGTGCGTCGCCGCAGTTAAGAAGCAAATTCTGTTGACTGTGCACAGTTTCAGAATAGGAAAAAATTCTGTTAAGTCTTCAAACTGTAAAATATCAAAGTCACATATTCCATTCACTGTGCGTCGCCGCAGTTAAGAAGCAAATTCTGTGTACTGTGCAAAGTTGCAGATTTGCAGCACATATTCCGTGTAATATGAAGAAGGCGGGTAAAAAGGGACGGGGAAGTGGACGTGATCCTGATAGTTCAGGGCGCGGGTCAGGACGCGTAGAAACTGCGCCTGGTGCCAGAGCACAAGACAGAAAGACATCCACCATACCTAGCTTCATGTCTCATTTTACAGGGCGTCGCAGGACATCACTCTCGAGGTCCGACCACTGCGAACAGGTGGTCGGTTGGATGTCAGCTGATACTGCTTCCAGTCGGTTAAGCACCACCCTGTCTTCCACCAAGTCCACTCTCAGTAGCCAAGAGTCTGGTCAACATAATCCTCACTCTGATCATCCTTCCTCCCACCATAGAGCATCTGGTCAAAGAAGTGATCCCACACTGGGATATAGTGAGGAGCTCGTCTCATCACCAATCCTTAATTTGAACCTCTCTCCAAGCACGCTTGCAGAGGAACATGACATCTTGTGCCCTGATTCACAACCTCTAGAGGGTACCCAATCACAAGAAGATGACAGAGGTGAACGGCATTTAAGGTCAAAGGAAGTGGATGATGATGATGATGAGACACAGTTGCCATTAAATCAACCACTATTACTGTCTCAAGACCTTGATGAGGAGGATGATATACAGTTGTCAATGACTGAGTATGTGGTGGGATCAAGACATGAGGAGGATGATCAGAGTGAGGAAGTGGAGGAGGACTTGGTGGACGATGAGGTGACTGACCCCACCTGGGAAGGTGTAGAGCCGAGCGATGACAGCAGTCCTGAGGGTGAGCCATCTGCAGCACCGCAACAGGCTGGAAGAGGCAGTGGTGTGGCTACAGAAAGAAGGCGGACCGCACCAATCCGGCCCGCAAATGTTCCACGGAGCACCCCCTTGCGTAAATCTCCCTTGCCAAGGGGTAGGTGTTCCGCGGTATGGCGTTTTTTTAAGGAAAGTGCGGACGACAAAAGAATTGTAGTTTGCAACCTGTGCCACACCAGAATGAGCCGAGGCATGAACACTAGAAACCTCACCACCACCAGCATGATCCGACACATGGCATCCAAGCACCGTAATAAGTGGGAGGAACGCCTGGATCGCCCATCTGTGTCTGCAGGCCACACCACTGCCTCCTCTTCCCCTGTTTTCGGTGCCGGCCAATCGCCTGTCGAAGGCGCAGGCCCGCATACCTCCCGCCCTGCACCTGTACCATCTGAAGCACCATCAGCGACCACATCCACTTCCCTGTCCCAGCACAGCGTCCAAATGTCGTTACCCCAGGCATTTGAGCGCAAGCGAAAATACCCAGCCACCCACCCACAGGCCATAGCACTAACCTCACGCCTTTCCAAATTACTGGCCATCGAAATGCTGCCATTTAGGCTTGTGGATACTGAGTCCTTCCGCAGCCTGATGGCAGCAGCTGTCCCTCGGTACGCGGTCCCCAGCCGCCACTACTTTTCCCGGTGTGCCATCCCCGCATTACACCACCATGTGTCCCGTAACATCACCCGTGCCCTGACCAACGCAGTTACTGGGAAGGTCCACTTAACGACTGACACATGGACAAGTGCTTGTGGCCAGGGACGCTACATTTCCCTGACGGCACACTGGGTGAATGTCGTGGAGGCTGGGAGCGACTCGGACCCTGGGATGGCACAGGTGCTACCCACGCCGAGGATTGCGGGCCCTACCTCCATCAGGGTTTCCGCCAGCACCTACGTTATTGGCTCCTCCTCCTCCGTTTCCACCTCCGAATTCTCTGCGCGCAGCGCCACTCACCCATCAGCCGGTAGCTGGAAGCAGTGTAGCACTGCAGTGGGGAAGCGTCAACAGGCCGTGCTGAAGCTGATCTGCCTTGGGGACAAACAGCACACGGCCTCAGAGCTGTTGCAGGGGATTAGTCACCGGACCGAGCAGTGGCTCTCACCACTCAACCTGCAACCAGGCATGGTTGTGTGTGATAATGGGCGTAACTTGGTGGCGGCTTTGGAGCTCGGCAAGCTCACACACGTACCATGCCTAGCGCATGTATTTAATTTAGTGGTTCAGCGATTTCTAAAAACCTACCCCAATTTGCATGATCTCTTGACCAAGGTGCGCCGCGTGTGTGCACATTTCCGTAAGTCATCTACAGCTTCAGCCGGCCTGTTGAAGCTGCAGCAGCGCTTACAATTGCCAGCTCACCGGCTGCTGTGTGACGTGAACATGCGCTGGAACTCCACCTTCCACATGTTGGCCCGGCTTTGTGAGCAGCAGAGGGCAGTAGTGGAGTACCAGCTGTTACACGGTCGTCGCCTCTCCGTTCAACTTCCTCTAATCAGAAGTGTGGAGTGGGAATGGATGTCAGACCTCTGTGAGGTTTTACGCAATTTTGAGGAATCGACACAGATGGTGAGCGGCGATAACGCTATTATCAGTGTAACCATCCCACTTCTGTGTCTACTTAAACGCTCGCTGCTCACAATTAAAACTGACGCTTTGCATGTGGAAGAGGTGGAAATGCGGGAGGAAGAGCTTACACAAGGTGATAGCCAGAGCACCCTCACTTCGTCTTCTCAGCGACAATTGGAGGAGACGGAGGAGGAGGAGGAGGAGGAGGAAGACACGGTTGCCTCCGCTACAGAGGGTAGCCATGGAACTTTAGTTCCATCTCTTCAGCGTGGGTGGGCAGAAGAGGAGGAAGAGGATGAGGAGATTGAGAGTCATCCTCCTGGTGAGGACAGCGAAATCTTGCCTGTTGGTACTCTGGCACACATGGCTGACTTTATGTTAGGCTGCCTTTCCCGTGACCCACGCGTTACACGCATTTTAGACAACACGGATTACTGGGTGTTCACCCTTCTGGACCCCCGCTACAAAGAGAATTTCTCATCTCTCATTCCTCCGGTGGAGAGGACAAGCAAAATGGTGCAATACCAGAAGGTTCTTGTTGAAAAATTGCTCCAAAATTTTCCATCTGACAACGCTGGCGGCAGAGTACGTGCTACCTTGGCCAACCGAGAAGGGGAGAAAAGGGGAGCACACAGCAGTTCCGACAAAGGCAGGGCAACACTCTCCAAGGCGTGGGACACCTTCATGACACCCCGCCAGCACCCTCACCCTGATGCGCAGCCTAGTGTCACAAGGAGGGAAAAGTTTTGGAAGATGGTGAAGGAGTACGTAGCAGACCGTGTCAGCGTCCTCAATGATCCCTCTGTGCCTTACAACTACTGGGTGTCCAAGCTGGACACGTGGTATGAACTGGCACTCTACGCCTTGGAGGTGCTGGCCTGCCCTGCCGCCAGCGTTCTGTCTGAGCGGGTATTTAGTGCTGCTGGTGGCATCATAACAGATAAGCGTATCCGCCTTTCCACCGAAAATGCTGATAGGTTGACACTTATAAAAATGAACAAGCCCTGGATTTCCCCTGACTTCTCCACTCCACTGGAGGAAAGCCCCGGAGGAACATAAAGTGACTTTATATATGTTATTTACAATGATGGGAATACTCTGTATTCCCATTCACCCCTTCCACCCAAAAAACGGGTATATGGTTGACTCTTAATCTTCTCATCCTCCTCCTCCTCTTCCATATGCCCTGTGATATAATTTTTATATAGGGCCAGCTCACCAGCGGGCCCTGTGATATAATTTTTATATAGGGCCAGCTCACCAGCGGGCGCTGTTTGACAATTTTTGTATAGGTCAGCTCACCAGCGGGCCTTCTCATATAATGTTTTATTGGGTCAGCTCTCTAGCGGGCCCTCTCATATAATGTTTTATAGCGTCAGCTCACTAGCGGGCCTTCGCATATAATGTTTAGGATGGTCAGCTCCGCAGCAGACCCTCACCCATAATGTTTTGGATGGTCGGCTCAGCGCACGTTTCCCTCTTAATCATGCCCCCAGTTCAGAAAAATCGAGGAAATTTTTTGGAGAATTTGCCTTTGCGCACGTTTCCCTCTTAATCATGGCCTCAGTTCAGAAAAATCGAGGAAATTTTTGGGAGAATTTGCCTTTGCGCACGTTTCCCTCTTAATCATGGCCTCAGTTCAGAAAAATCGAGGAAATTTTTGGGAGAATTTGCAGATGATATACAAGTAAATATACAGCAAATACTGTTTGGTAACAATTTTTCGCCTAAAGTCGTTTTTATCTGCCTTTTTGTGTGTTTTACGGTCAGTCTGTAAAAATGGCGTACTACGGGCGAAAGATCGTTCCCAGCAGCGACGTTGGAGTTCAAGATGCATCCAGACATCCTCCCTATGCTGTCCCTGAACCATTTCTGTGGTGTTTCCATCATTTTCTGCCCTTTTCCTATGGACCAGGCACCCTCCCCTCATCAGAGCAGGGGGTGCCTGGTGTAATGCTCGAGTCCTCCCATTGACTTCAATGGGGCTCGGGTGCTCGGCCGAGCACTCGAGCCTCCGGGGGTGCTCGGTCAGAGCACCCGAACACCCGAGCATTGGGGTGCTCGCTCATCACTAGTAGTTACCTTAGCGGAAGAAGGTGATGGTGAGCTAGTTGTTTCGCTCAATGGGTTTCTCTATTCTTCCTCCTCTTTTATCTCTGCCTCAACTCTTGTTGCCTTTCTGGAGAGTCAGGGGGTACAGCAACAGCAGTGCTTGTTTTCTGTGGTGGGTGTTTGTCTTTAACATGTTTGATATAAATGCAGTGGTGTCTGTTTCATGTGTGTTATCAGGGCTCTTGTGCCAAGGTGTGTTCCCTCCTTTCCCCTTCTCACTGACTTATCACAAATTGCACACAGTGCAGCTGGGCAGAGAATGATGTTGTTGCTGTTGCTGCTACTGCCTCAGAACAAGCACTGCAACTAGGACCAGGAGTATTGCTGCTGCTGGCAAGTAGAACCTGTCCTAGTCCTGCATCACTTGTTGACCCCATTTCCACTGTGTCCACAGTGGTCTTTGGCACACTAGACTGCTCCTCAGCATCCTGCTGCCCTTGCAACTCAGCAGCAGCAGGAATTAGAGTAGTTGCAAATTCCAAACACTCACTGCTGATGGTGGTGATGCCAATCCTCATTTCTGTCTCTCTTTCCTCTTCAGTTTCTGCTAAAAAGGCCATCAATGTCTCTTCCACCCCAGCTTTTCCACCATTGTCATCTCTACCACCACTAGTCCCTACGTGCTGCTGCTCTATCACCGACATCTCACTGCTGGTTGGAGAACAAGAAGAGAAATGCGACAGAGGTTCCCCTAATATCACACTTTCCATTTCTTTTTGACCTGAAGAAGGCAGACTCTCAGCGCTATCAGAAGGCACAGGCAGCTGATCTGTGCTTCTGGGGGTGGTGGTATTATTGTGGTGATAACAATTCTGCTTTCTTCAGGATCATGTTCCACATAGACAATGCTGTGGGTGGAAGGGGACTCCCAGGGTCAGGGGAATTGTGTATGCTCCATTGATCACTAGTCTGAACTCTCTCAATTGCTTCCCCTACCACTCCCCTAAAACTAGTCCCACCGGCTGTTCAGGCACACGTTTTAGACCATTCCAGTGAAGGGATTCCTTGTAAGTAACGAGATCTCGGCACTTCTCAAGCGCCTCCGCGTAGACCGACAAGAATCTCCTGCTGACAGCTTTACAGCTGTCAGTAGGAAACAGCGAACTTTAAACGCCTGTATCTCTTAAACCATAGTGGTTTGAGAGATACATTTTTTTGCATTAAGTTCAGCTTTTTAAGCTCTTCTAAATGCAAAAAAAAACGTTTTTTGGACATTACTAACACTTTAACTGGAAATGCAATACAGACAATAGATGATGCAGTAAAACGTAAGAAGGGAAAGATGTTAGTTAGGTAAAGAGAAGACCCTCAAGGAGATTAGAGGCAAAAGGAAGATGAATGAAAGACTAAACAAAGGCTCCACCATCTAAAATATACTTCATACGCTCAAAGTATCAAGCTGTCTCCTTGCTGATTCTCTCATTCTCAATTGATAATCTGTGCAAGTATGAAACAAATTGTATTTATGGTGGAGCCAGGGCTAGATTTACATTCCAGGTGACCCTAGGCAAGGCACTCTAGATGCCTTTACCTCTGACTATGGCCACACCAACACTCCTCATATGACCCTACCCCTAGTCCCATGCACTAGTTCCATGCACAGAAAATAACCTTGTCTTCTAGCAAGTAAGAACAAAAAAACATTTAACCATTTCTTTGCTAGATAAATCACCAATACATTGCCCTTAAAAGTGCTGGGAATCTTTCTACCATTTAAGGGCTTAAATAATAGCCTGTAAAAAGGTATAAAACTGGCACAGGGGAATTAAGATTGCTCTGGCTGCTCCTACAATGAAGAATATAGGTGTAGCCAGAATAGCTGAGGCATCCCTCAAAATCTGAGCTCTAAGCAGTTGTCTACTCTTCCTATTGGGAAAACTGTCACTGGGTAGAGCATTTGTAAGCACTAAAGTTATACCATCTGGCTGTGCATATTGTAGTAAAGGCTTACCTTTCATCTTACTTTCCATCATATCTTTACCCATCACTGGACTGTTCAACATATATGCTAAGAAACTAAATGGAAATATTACCATGAGAGTGTTTACATGTTGGACATTACCTCATTAGCAAATGTATTAAAGTGAAGCATTATTTCTAAGGACACACAGAGAAACATACCTCTTTAATTTCTCTAGTGGTAAACAATGTTGACCAAACGTTTCTGGACCGGTGTAAATAACAAATAGGTGGAAATATACAATCCAGCACTCTAACCACTGTGCAAAATGACACTGCCTACATTGGCAAACATTACTATATATATAGGTTAACATTTTTATTGTCTGTTTATTTTATATTTCACAATAAATTATATACTTTTTATACTCGTTACATTAGTTTATTAATATATATAACAATTAGTGTTATCCTGTCTTATAGTAGAAGTAAACATGGGTTGTTTCTGGGTTCACCCTCATTCCTTGCTGTGCTCTAAATATGTATTAATCATGGTGTTCTAGAGCTTCACATTTTTATTTGTCTGTTTTGAATCAAACAACAAAGATTAATTTGTCATAAACTACTTATTTCCCAGAAAAATATCTAGCATAAAATCCATCATAAGCTGATTTTAATGCCCTGTAAAATAAGTCACTTCTTGACCCCAAAAAGAAACTTTTTCCTGGCTCAACCTCCTTCTTGCATTGAAACCAACTGTCTTATTTATTTATGTTGTTCTTAAAATGAAAAATGTATCCAATACTTATTTTGAATAATAACATATACATAAAACAGTATAAGAATGCTTACTTTGAAAAAAAAAAGATTGATGGATAATAGTTTAGGTGTGGGTGGTAACAGTAGAATCTAATAAATCTTTATGTATTAATTAAAGTTTAACCCTTGCTGTGTATATATGATGATATATAATGCTCCAAGACTTATTATTCGGATATGTGTATATCTATCTTGTCTTAGGAACCCTTGTGAGGAGTCTAGATTGTAGAAGTGAGATGCTAGGACTTGAGGTTTGCTTGTTTTGGTCCACCACTCAGTTGGACCTCTACCTTAAAAATTGGAGATAGTTTTTTCAGGATGCAGTGAAAACCCTTACAACTTATTTAACCCTTTGAGTGCACTGCATTTGCTTTGGTACTCAACGGGTTAAAAGACTTCACACGTGTTATATCTGTTTTAAGCAACTAAGGCTCAGCAATGGGCTTCAGGTTCAGGTGCCAAGTTATGGGAACCTCCAGAAAAGAGTGCATGAGGATCTACATATCCTATATTATAATTCACTAAAGATGTTTGTCAGAAGCCATCATGCTCAGTAGAGACAGCTGCGTGCACTGCAGTCATGTGCAGAACAGACTGCCTGCTCCGCAGCTGATACAGAGCGGGGTGCTCCGAATTTGGACCAGAGTCCAAGTGGTCCCAGGAAGGTGTGCAGATAGGACTACAATCTGAATTCGGAGACCTCCGCTCTGTATCAGCCGCAGCGCGGGCAGTCTGTACTGTGTATGACTGCAGCGCCGCCAGCGTTGGCCCGTGTACACGGGCTTTAAAACTAGTTTAGAATAATAATCTGTCTGGCAAACCATGTACTCTAGCTGAGATTTACAGACAATATTATTTTCATTTGGGATGGGGAGTGCAAAGTTACAATAATGTTTTTTAAGGATAATAGGTATAATTGACATATTCTGAACCTTGCTATTTATATTTAGAATAAGAATATAAAGACTAAACATACTTTAAAATATACAGGTTCCTGGTGAGCTCAAAATATTGGTTATTAATAGTCTTTAATTAGTTACATATGTGTGTAGTCAGCAAAGCAGCAAAAACTATATTTTGGCTACATATATATAAAGTAAACAAAGGGAAAGTCTGCTCATAAAATCCAGACTTTACAATAAATAACTTATGACTCATAAATAATAAACAGTGGGGTTTTTAGTTACATGTTTTTAGCCAAAGGCATGAAAATTGTGCCTACCCAATCAAAGCACCCAATGATTCAGGCAAGTCCCTATCTACGGAAACAAAAAAATGACAAATAATGGCACTTTCCACTTGTCTAATAATTTCCTATGAGAAGTGCAGTTTTTCTCACCTAGCTCATTGCTTTGAAATCAATGGGAACATTGAATTTACACACATAGCAAATGTTATTTTATTTCCCACAGGCATAGTATAAAAGGGGTTTGAGGATGCCTGTGTTGGTGTGGGGAAAGAATCAGTTAAACAGGGAATTTTTTTGGAGGGGGGGTTGTTGATTGACTGGTATTGGGGGACAGTAAAATAAATAAATAACACAAAAAATAAAATAAGGCATGGTATAAAAGGGGTTTGAGGAGGGTGTTTACCAATAACGTTCAGGAGTCAGTACGGTATAGTTAAATGCAAAATGTTTTAATAATAGAAAAGTAGCGCACACTATATACACAAGTAGCAAGCAGAGGGTTATAAGCCAACGAGCACTGCTAAGAGGAATAGTACGCTGCCAAGCTTGACCACTCTGATGGAGTCTAGGCCTCAGCCACTGGTAGTCTCTGCAGGAACCAGTGTATATATGATGATATATAATGCTCCAAGACTTATTATTCGGATATGTGTATATCTATCTTGTCTTAGGAACCCTCGCGAGGAGTCTAGATGTAGAAGTGAGATGCTAGGACTTGAGGTTTGCTTGTTTTGTGCCACCACTCAGTTGGACCTCTACCTTAAAAATTGGAGATTCCATTAGAACTGCACTAGATGGGGTGGAACGTGTAGAGTCTTGCCTAAAACTTGTGAAGAATAATAACTAAGACATCAGTTTGTATACTAATTGATATTACTGTGCCCCTCCCTTTTTAGTTTTGTAGATTTGTTTTTGGACTGCACAGTTTTTAACCCTGACTCAAATTTCCAACTCCTACTCCCTACTCCTGCAGGACACTATTCCTAATTGAAATTTGTACTTTTATGAATGACATTGTCTACCTCGGCACAATAGACAGACATACAATACGTTCCTCCTAAAAGGACTGAATTAGATGTCATGTCTTGAGGCTTACAGGGTGCCCCCCCCTTTAGATGTTCAAACCTCTGTCATGACTTCACACTCCTGTATCAGTGCTACTTAATATTACCAGCATTCATATTGCCTACTCTTAATTTTTTTTCTTTCCTGATTTCATTCAACATACCTAACATCAAAGAACACATCTATTTTAGCACACTTAAAAATAACAAGTCCAAACTGCGAATTCAAGAACAGTTGTTTCTAACTACAGTGAGAAACAATAATTTAATTTATATTATAGTTATAATTAAATGTGTACAGTAATTTTCTAGGAGTACTTAAGATTATATTAAATGAAGTTTTCTTTACTTTAGAGTCAATAACTGACTAAACTTACTTATAAAAAATTGCTGCTATTTCTGGCTGTGTCTGTATACCATCCTCATTATATGGAAAATAGTCTTTGTCTCATTAGTAAGTAAAAATGTCACATCAGGATGTGTTTCTGTGGCAGTAAAATATTTACAGCTTTGATCCTTATGGTAGCATGTCTCTCTTTTTATTAACTATTTATTTAAACTGAACAAAACTATGATGTTAAAAAGTAACACAAATATATATTTTTTTCTAAGCAGATTCCAGTATGTTATGAGAAAATGTATTACAGAGTTAAATAATTTTTTGTTTCTGTTTTTTTATATAGCTACAAAAGTATTTTGAACAATAGCATATACATTTTGAACAAATTAAATCAAGGGAATGAATTAATAAATAAAACCAATATACAAGTCATTTTCAAGTCATCCCACCTGAAGCACAATCACAGGCCTGAGTGGGAGATACACCATCAACGGGTCAGAGGTACCACAACAAGCTGCAGAAGAAGCACTGCTTAAAGTTCCCAGAGCTCTGGGACACATGAGAGAAGTAGTGATGTTGATGTGTCAGAGAGTGTGCCACACATTTCTTCATTTCATATAACACCTATGGCTCCTGCTGCAGAGGAGTATGACTGAGTTTTCTGTAAGAAATGACAAAATTCATAGATTGTCCAAACATACTACCACAACCTCCACTACTTCCTCAAGTCATATTATTAAAGTAATCAAGTTACAAGGTTCTTCTGCCATGTACAAGCAACCCACACTTAATGAGTTCTTGGGAAGTAGTGAAAAACATCACAGTTGTCATGCAGCCATATTCTTTTTATGAAAATCGAGGATTTAGATATCAGATGTCATCATGTGTAGCTCCTCATTGGCATATCCCAAACATTAGCTATTTTTCCAGGATGTCTGTGTCAGAATTGTACAAGAAAGTGGTTAATGTGCTGGGCAAAGGGCTTGGAAGTTCATACATTAAGAAAATCCACCTGACAATAAATAGATGGACAAGCATGCGGGGCACAGACTATATGACTGTGACTGCTCACTGGGTTTCCCTATCACCACCAGTGGGAAACACTAGTTTACAGCATCAAGAGACAGCCAGTAATATTGCCTCTAGTTGAGGCAATGTGATCAATAGGCAGTAGCAGGATAGCCCATACCATCAAAACTCCACCTTGTGCATGCAGAGATTTTAGAGACAGTCCCATAATGCCATAGATGTATTAAGTAAACTAGAACAGGTGATAGAGGAATGGCTTGTACCCCACTACTAGAAGGCAGGTTTTGTGCCTGCTAATAATGGCTTTAACATAATAGCTGCCTTGAAAATAAGTGATATAATTCATGTACATGCTTTGCCCATGTGCTAAATATAGTTGTGACCAGATTTTTGGAAGAATCCAAAACCCCCAGAGAGATGCTGAATATCACCAACAAAATTTGTACCCATTTTAGTCACTTGAAAAGTGCATGAAATGCATTATGTTCCATACAAGAGCATTAGTTTTGCCCCAATAAATAACAGTCTTGTCACATTTTCTGTGCTTTTAGCGAAAAGGGGAAAATCTATGGGTTTCGCTATGGGTGAAATTTCCCATGGGCAAAGCAGAAAACTTTGTGTTTTCTGCAAAATTCCCAGTGGAACAAAACAGGACTTTTCACCAACCCTAGTTTAGAGAATCCTCCAGGCTGACTTATAGAGTCTGGAATTGGATACCTGACTTAACCTATTTAGGTATATAGATACGTTTTTTCAGGATGCAGTGAAAACCCTTACAACTTATTTAACCCTTTGAGTGCACTGCATTTGCTTTGGTACTCAAAGGGTTAAAAGACTTCACACGTGTTATATCTGTTTTAAGCAACTAAGGCTCAGCAATGGGCTTCAGGTTCAGGTGCCAAGTTATGGGAACCTCCAGAAAAGAGTGCATGAGGATCTACATATCCTATATTATAATTCACTAAAGATGTTTGTCAGAAGCCATCATGCGCAGTAGAGACAGCTGCGTGCACTGCAGTCATGCGCAGAACAGACTGCCTGCTCCGCAGCTGATACAGAGCGGGGTGCTCCGAATTTGGACCAGAGTCCAAGTGGTCCCAGGAAGGTGTGCAGATAGGACTACAATCTGAATTCGGAGACCTCCGCTCCGTATCAGCCGCAGCGCGGGCAGTCTGTACTGTGTATGACTGCAGCGCCGCCAGCGTCGGCCCGTGTACACGGGCTTTAAAACTAGTTTAGAATAATAATCTGTCTGGCAAACCATGTACTCTAGCTGAGATTTACAGACAATATTATTTTCATTTGGGATGGGGAGTGCAAAGTTACAATAATGTTTTTTTAAGGATAATAGGTATAATTGACATATTCTGAACCTTGCTATTTATATTTAGAATAAGAATATAAAGACTAAACATACTTTAAAATATACAGGTTCCTGGTCAGCTCAAAATATCGGTTATTAATAGTCTTTAATTAGTTACATATGTGTGTAGTCAGCAAAGCAGCAAAAACTATATTTTGGCTACATATATAAAGTAAACAAAGGGAAAGTCTGCTCATAAAATCCAGACTTTACAATAAATAACCTATGACTCATAAATAATAAACAGTGGGGTTTTTAGTTACATGTTTTTAGCCAAAGGCATGAAAATTGTGCCTACCCAATCAAAGCACCCAATGATTCAGGCAAGTCCCTATCTACGGAAACAAAAAAATGACAAATAATGGCACTTTCCACTTGTCTAATAATTTCCTATGAGAAGTGCAGTTTTTCTCACTTAGCTCATTGCTTTGAAATCAATGGGAACATTACATAGTACATAGCAAATGTTATTTTATTTCCCACAGGCATAGTATAAAAGGGGTTTGAGGATGCCTGTGTTGGTGTGGGGAAAGAATCAGTTAAACAGGGAATTTTTTTGGAGGGGGGGGTTGTTGATTGACTGGTATTGGGGGACAGTAAAATAAATAAATAACACAAAAAATAAAATAAGGCATGGTATAAAAGGGGTTTGAGGAGGGTGTTTACCAATAACGTTCAGGAGTCAGTACGGTATAGTTAAATGCAAAATGTTTTAATAATAGAAAAGTAGCGCACACTATATACACAAGTAGCAAGCAGAGGGTTATAAGCCAGCGAGCACTGCTAAGAGGAATAGTACGCTGCCAAGCTTGACCACTCTGATGGAGTCTAGGCCTCAGCCACTGGTAGTCTCTGCAGGAACCAGAAGCAGGAACAGGAACACTGGATCTTGATCCAACGAAGCGAGAGTACTGACTCACACCTGCAGTCAGTAGGGAGTGATATCTGACTCACGCCTGCAGTCAGTATAAGGAAAGGGATACCTGATTCACGCCTGCAGTCAGTATCGGAGCTAGTCTGCTAGGTACAAGTAACAAACGTAAGAATAGTCAGACAGAGTGTCACGGTTTGTTTTGACTCTCAGACACAGAGTAAGATAAAAATAAACTTTATTGAAAAGTTTAATGGGAACCCTCACGGGTCCTGAACATACACATTAATCACAAGTACACAATGGGTTCAATCAGTAGTTATTGCAAGATACACATGGGAGGCTCTACCAGCCTTGCCAATACACCGGGCAAGGCAGCCTAAAGTGTTACACGACAATCTGAAAATGGCTCTACCGGCCTTGCCAATATACCGGGCAAGGCAGCCTGGAGGTTTACAAGACAAGCTGATTGTGGCTGTACCGGCTTTGCCAATATACCGGGAAAAGCAGCCAGGAAGTTTACACAACAAACTGATTGTGGCTCTACCGGCCTTGCCAATATACCGGGCAAGGCAGCCTGGAGGTTTACACAACAGTCTGAATGCGGCTGTACCGGCCTTGCCAATGTACCGGGCAAGGCAGCCTGAAGGATGGCACAAGGGATGGAGACAGGCTCTACCGGCCTTGCCAATATACCGGGCAAGGCAGCCAGGAGGACAGAAGGACAGCTCCACTAATGCTGGATAGATGGAGCCACAGCATAAGATGGAACAGTGGAGCAAACCAGTCTCCCAACCAGGGAGACCAAACCAGTGCAATAAAGGAGACAGCAGCAACCGGTGAATGTGGAGTAAACCAGTATCATGTACAGGACAACAGTATAGCTGACAACAATAGTGCTCAATCGGCTCTATACTAGCGTAATCTGCAGCCGGAGAATGTGGAGCAAACCAGTACCATGTACTGGACACAATAGCACTCAACCGGCTTTATACTAGCGGAATCAGCAACCGTTGAATGGTGGAGTAAACCAGTACCGTGTACTGGACAACAATGGCGCTCAACCGGCTCTATACTAGTGGAATCAGCAGCCAGTGAATGGTGGAGTAAACCAGTACCGTGTACTGGACAACAATAGCGCTCAACCGGATCTATACTAGCGGAATCAGCAGCCAGTGATTGGTGGAGTAAACCAGTACTGTGTACTGGAGGACAGTAGCGCTCAGACAGCTCTATACTAGCTGAGACAGCAGCCAGTATCAGTGGCGTAAACCAGTACCGCATACTGGATAATCGTAATGCCGAATCGGTTCTATACAAGCAGAATCAGCAACCGGTGAAGATGGAGTAAACCGGTACCGCGTACTGGATAAATGTATCGCCCAACCGGTTCTATACAAGCGGAATCAGCAACCGGTGAAGTAGGAGTAAACCAGTACTGCATACTGGATAAACGTATCGCCCAACCGGTACTATACAAGCAGAATCAGCAACCGGTGAAGTTGGAGTAAACCAGTACCGCATACTGGATAAACATATTGCCCTACCAGTTCTATACAAGTGGAATCAGCAACTGGTGTAGTTGGAGTAAACCAGTACAGCGTACTGGACAAATGAATCGCTCAACCGGTTCTATATTAATGTGATCAGCAATCGGTGAACATGGAGGAAACAGTGATCAGAATGTCGCCCCAGCGATCCAGCAGCCCGACAGAAGACAAGCAGCAGCAACAGCAGTGAAGCCAGGACCACCACAGGAATGACAGCACCTCCAACCAGGTCAGGAACGGAGCAGGAACAACAGCAGCACAGGATCAGGAACGGAAGCAGGAACGACAGCAAAACCGGATCTGGAACGGAGGCAGGAATCACGCAGGAGAGGCACTGACTACTGGAGCAATGATGACACTGGTAACAGAGCGAAACAGGCCCAGGGAAAAGGTACAAGACAGGTGACTGCTGACATAGAGACATCATGAAAGGGCAACCAAAGGGTGCCTCAGCCCAGTCTATAAAGGCAATACTGGGAGGGCAAATGACAGGTGGCCAATAGAGAGTACACACACCTGACTGACAGCAGAAGTCAGCAATCACGGGCACCGTGATACAGAGCCACAAGTCAGCACCAGAAGGGGTAGTCAGACAAGCCAGGTCATACACAGTTCAGGTAGTCAGCCAGAGCCACAGGTCTGCACCAGGTTGGGTGTCCACTATAGGGACAGACAAAAGAATAGTCAGACAGAGCCACAGGTCAGCACCAGATTGGATGGAAGACTAGACAGGTCATACACAGAGCCCAAGGTAATAGAACTGCTATGAACAACAATGCAAGGGCAGCTGAGTCAGGACTCAGACTGCCCTTGAAACCCCTCCTCAGGAAGTAGGTAGAAGGAGCAGCTCAGAGGAAGGAAGTAGGTAGGAGGGGACTACAGGAAGCATGGCACATAAAACAGAGGCCTGCTGCATGCTTGAAACCTTGCACCTGCAGATGACGCTGAAAACAAGGTAAGCTGTAACAGTAACCCCCTTCAAAGGCCCCCCTCCGCGGAGCTGGCTGGGGTTTGTCAGGGAATTGAGGATGAAACCTGCATACCAATACAGGAGCGTGGACATCACTGGCAGGTATCCAGGAGCCCTCCTCAGGACCATAGCCCTTCCAATGAATAAGGTACTGTAGGCACCCTAGAACCAAAAGGGAGTCCAGAATATTTTGTACTTCATACTCCTTGTGATCTGCAACTCTCACGGGAGCAGGATGAAAGGGAGCTGAAGTATACCGTTTGCAGACCAAGAGCTTTAACAGGGAAACATGGAAGACATTATGAATGAGCATATTGGAAGGAAGCTCCAAGGCATGGGTAAATTTTGCGCAAAACACATGGAAAGGACCAAAGAATCGAGGAACCAATTTGTTACAAGGGACCTGGAGGTGCAATTTGCGGGAAGACAACCACTCTGTCTTTGTGTTTTTGTACACAAGAAAACCCCAGGACCATGGCATGGTGTGGAGAATTAATCACCTGAAACGTAAGGGTTTCCGTATGCAGGGCTCCCACAGCGTTGGACACATAGAAGCAATTTTGCAGCTCCATCTTATATGTCTTATCGATGTAAATTCACCATAACTCCAACACTCAAATGGCATACAGAAACATTCATATGCTGGGCAAAGATGATGGGCTAGACTATTGAATGGGTGCCAGGTGGGCACCTCTCTAATCGCTCCCAATATACAAATGAAAAATGAAAAAATTCCTGCACTCTAATACAAAAAAGTCAAATGCCCATTTTCTTAAAACGCTAAACTTTATTCATCAATTAAAAAAGTACCTTTGTTCTTCTGGCCGTGTAATAAGACAATGAGAGACTTATATCTCATAGGCACTTCAGCTAGATGGTTATCAACATATTAAAACAGATCCATGCGTTTCACGCACAAAGAGCTTACTCATGATCCCTGGATAAAATCAAAGCCTCGTACCCTGCCTTTTAAATATCCAATAACCAATCAAAATGCTCTCATCAGGAGCAGACCTGATGGAGAACAGTGCACATAAATCCCGTGACCCGTATAGTCCAATCACGAACAGCAAACCAAGAGACCGTTACCAAATTCAAACATCCAATCATCAACGGCCTCTATACTCCGCTCATATAATACGGATACACACGGGTCTCGGATTCACGCCTCAATGAACCCTATCACGCAAAAGAGCACAATGTGGGCAATCAGATATGTAGCTACAATATCCCTTATGTTTGTCCACAGTAGCTCAAACTGCAAGAGACAACAAATCGAAGCATCCGATAGCTGTCTCTCAACAGCAGAGCACCCCTCGTGAACAACACAATTAAGCAGTTATAACTCCCAATGTAGCACACAAATCTCGACCCACCAAAATCCAAAAGGCAGGGCAGGGACCAAGACATATCCATTTTTTTTCATTTTTCATTTTCACAGAGCGTTCTCATGAGTAATATGTGAAAGCTGTAATGGTCTGATATCAGTGGCTTCTACGACCAATGGGGAAGCAAGAGGCAACAATGGAATATTCTTACTGGCTGCAAACTCCGCATCTATAAATCACCCGGCAGCCCCTGTGTCCAGCAACGCTGGAACTGAGGCAGATTTGTTTGTCCAATAAATACAGGCCTTTAGCAAAAGCTTATCCAACAAATTTTCTGGAGACAATGAAATGCCCCCTATCATCTGTCTCCAACCGCCCTTCCCATACGTGCATCGCTCAGGGCGAATTGGACATGACCGCAACAAATGACCGGTCCTCCCTCAGTAAAGGCACAGGCCTTCCCTTCTCCGAAAGGCTCTCTCCTCCCTGGAAAGCCGGGTGACACCAACCATCCTAGGTTCACCACTCTCAGAAACTAGATCAGGAGGCATGGGAGGAGAGGGAGGATAGGGAGGGTCAAGAACATGGGAAGACATCTTTCCTTGAGGCCTCCGCAGGCTCTAAGTTACCGAGGGTCTCCCCCTGAATATGGCATCCACTTGCATAGGTTCGTCCTCGTCCAAAACAAGCCCCGGAGGCATGGGAGGCGAGGAATCATAGGGTGGGCCAGAATAATGAGCAGGTACTTTACTTGAGAACCTCCGCAGGTACTCCTTAAAAGAGGGTCGTTCTCTGATTCTGGTATCCATTAGAATACAAAAGTCAATCAGCCTGTCCAAATAGTTAGGTAGATCGCGAGCCGCTATCTCATCTTTCATAGTGTCACTGAGCCCTTGACAAAAATGGCCATCAGGGCCTCGGTATTCCAGTTTACTTCGTCTGCTTGGGTACGAAACTCTATCGCATAGTCGCCCACCCAGCGAATACCCTGCCACAGGGTCATTAGGTGCTTGGATGCCAAGACCACCGGCCTGACATATCAGAGACTTGTTTAAATGATTTCACAAGTTCCGAGAAATTGTGAATAATGGGTTTATTTGTCTCCCATAGCGGAATGGCCCATGCCAGCACCCTGCCTGTGAGGAGGGATATAAGGAAACCAACTTTACTGAGCTCAGTAGGAAAGGCATCCGGTACTAACTCAAAATGTTTGCCCAGCTGGTTAAGGAAGCCACGGCAACTATCATGATCCCCACCATAACACTGTGGGAGCTGAGTGAAACCCATCAACCTCTTGACCATGCCTGCGTCAGGAGAGGTTGGAACCACTGGTGCCCGGGAGGTCTCTGGGAGCCCACCAATTGGGTACAAATCTGTTCGAGGCTAGCAGTGCACTGTGAAACCATCTGCATGGCCAAAGACAACTGATCAAGTTGTTGACTCAGTGTCTCCATCCTTTCCTTTTCACCTGAACTCATGGCCCTTGTATACTGTCACAGTTTAGCAATAATATTCAGGAGTCAGTATGGTATAGTTAAATGCAAAATTTATTAATAATAGAAAAGTAGAGCACACTATATACACAAGTAGCAAGCAGAGGGTTATAAGCCAGCAAGCACTGCTATCAGGAATAGTAGGCTGCCAAGCCTGACCACTCTGCTGGAGACTAGGCCTCAGCCACTGGTAGTCTCTGCAGGAACCAGGAGCAGAAACAGGAGCAGGAACAGGGACACTGGATCTTGATCTGACGAAGCAACAGTACTGACTCACACCTGCAGTCAGTAGGGAGCGATATCTGACTCATGCCTGCAGTCAGTATAAGGAAAGGGATACCTGACTCACACCTGCAGTCTGTATCGAAGCTAGTCTACCACAGCCCAGGTCCGCACTAGATTGGGTGTCTGCTAGGTACAAGGAACAAATGTAAGAATAGTGAGACAGAGCCACAAGTCAATACCAGAGGGGGTAGTCAGACAAGCCAGGTCATACACAGTTCAGGTAGTCAGCCAGAGCCACAGGTCTGCACCAGGTTGGGTGTCCACTATAGGGATAGACAAAAGAATAGTCAGACAGAGTCACAGGTCAGCACCAGGTTGAATGGAAGACTAGTCAGGTCAGACACAGAGCCCAAGGTAATAGAACTGCTATGAACAACAACACAAGGGCAACTGAGTCAGGACTCAGACTGCCCTTGAAACCCCTCCTCAGGAAGTAGGTAGAAGGAGCAGCTCAGAGGAAGGAAGTAGGTAGGAGGGGACTACAGGAAGCATGGCACATAAAACAGAGGCCTGCTGCATGCTTGAAGCCTCGCACCTGCAGATGACGCTGAAAACAAGGTAAGCTGTAACAGGGTGCCTTTGTTATTGGAGTCTGGGGAAATAATCAGCTGAACAGTGATTTTTTTGGGTGGTTGTTGACTGATATTGGAGGGAGAATAAAATAATAATAAATAAATAAAACAAGAAATTGGTATGTAACGTGAAAGAGACAGGGACCCCCTGACGTAAGCTGTGACTAGTGCAGAATGATACTTGACGGGATAATGTATTTTGTAGAGGATTATTTGTAGAACTTGTTGTTAGAGCCCCAAGCCCATCGGAAACATTGATTTGTAGGACTTAGACTTGTATTAGGCACTAGCCCTGAGGAAACTTTGATATAAGACTTATACTTGTTTGGCACAAGAGCAGAGGAATCATTGATTTGTTGTAGGACTTAGACTTGTATTAGAACCAAGCCCTGAGGAAACATTGTTTTGTTGTAGGACTTAGACTTGTTAGAGTCTCAAGCTCGGAGGAACCATTGATTTGTTGGACTTAGACTTGTTAGGCCCAAGCCCTAAGGAAACACTGATTTGTAGGACTTTGGCTTTTATAGCATCACAAGCCTTAAACAATCACAACAGAGACAATTTTTATCTATCAGGCTTGTTAACCTCACAAGCCCTCAGGAATCAGAGATATTATTTATCACTCAGGCTTGTTAGTAACAAGCCTTAAGGAATCAGTGACTTGTAAGACTTAGGACTTAGCCAGCAGGTCATGTTATGGTGGCAAATGCTCTGGTGTCATTAAGGCATTTGTGACTGCTGTTCTTGCTGATGCTGCTGAGCTGTTTAAGCAGCAGGATGATTAGGCCAAGAGAAAGGGATCAAAAACAGCAGTGATATTTGTGATGATGATCATGGTTCCAGTTGCCACTACTAGCTCCAGTGATGCACATGAGACAGTAGCATCTCCATAACTAGCCCCCACCACCTCAGGCATATGTGGCCAATAATGCTTCTCCTCCTGCTCTTCCTCCAAAATCATGGGTTTCTTGTTGGAATAAAATTGTTTTCCTTGAGATCAGTAATTATGACTCTCATCAGCAACTGCAATGTGCACAGTGTGTGTGGTAAATAAGGGAAGGACTGGGAACAATGGGCACATCTGCCCTCACATCAAACACCTGGAACAACTCTAACCAAACACCATAATGCTTAGAGTCCTCAATGTGAAATCATCCCCACCGAAACCAAGTTCTGCTGCTGTCACTATTCCCCTTGTCCACTGCCCACTAAGAACACGTGACAACTTGCAGTTACAATAGTAAATGATGAACCCTTCCTGCCACCAGCTTAGCATATTCTGTAGGATGGAATCTCCTCAGATGCAGCTTGATGCCCTGGTTAAGATTATCCTTGTGCATCACACAGTGTACAATGGGCAGACATGAATTGCCACATCCTCACATCTAACAATAGCTATCAATAGGTGGGGAAGGTAACGATAAACGAGGTGGATCGCCAGAAGATGTAGTTACATCTTCCTGAGGCCTGTGATGGTGAGCCAGATGTTTCGCTCGCCATCAAACCTTCAAGCGTTAGATGGGATTCTCCTTTTCTTTGTTTTACACCTCACTTCTTGTTGTCTTTTGTGGACACTCGTGGGTACAGTAACAGCGGTGCTCGATTTCTTTGGTGTTTGGCTTTAACATGCTTTACATATATGTCATTGTGTATGTTTCGTATGTGTGATGAGAACAATTGTGCCAATGTGAATTCCCTCCTTTCCCCTTTTCACTGACTTGTTACAAATTGAGCACAGTGCCGCTGCTAATGACTGTACTGTGACTGCCCCATGAGAAAAAAAGTGCCACATCCAGGACTTCAGGGGGAAGGGGAAAGGTGGAGAAGAATGTCCGCTTTCTTCTTCTCCTCCAGAGGCAGAGGATATATTTGCTGAAGTTTTTGTTGATGATTTGTTAGAATTGTTGTTAGAGGCACAAGCCTTGAAGAAAATTGATTTGAAGGATTTAGACTTGTTTTTCACAAGCCCTAAGGAATCATGGATTTGTAGGACTTAGGCTTGTTAGAAACAAACCCCCCAAAATATTTTTTTGTAGGACTATGGTTTTTTTTTATTATTTTGTTGTATTTATTATTTTTAAAGCACAAGCCATGAGGAATAAAATTCCCTATTGGCCTAATGCCAGCAGGTCATGTCATGTTGGCCAGTGGCCACTGCCCTTTCACAAATGCCCTGATGTAGATGCTGAATTTGCGACTGCTGTTCTTGCTGCTGCTGCGGAGTTGCTTAATGTTTCAAACTAAAAGCAGCTCCAATTAATCTTCATAGTATCTGGGCCACGGGCAGTGTTATTTCAATACTGTCAGATCTGTAGTTCAAGAGTAATTGAATGATAAATTACCCCCCTCCTGCCTCCTGATTAATTGGAGCTGCTTTTAGTTTATTACTATCCCTTTAAGCAGCAGGATGATTAGGCATCTCCAAAGTAATGGGATCAACAACAGCAGTAACATGGGTGATGGATGATGAAGGTGCCATGACTAGCTCCATTGATGCACCTGAGGCTGTAGCAGCACAATAAATAGCCCCCAGTATATGTGGAGAAAAGAAGAAGCTGGCCAATAATTCTTCGCCACCTGCTTCTCCTCTAAAATCATGGGTGTGTTGTTACTAGTATAGACATTTTTCCTTTGAGAGCATGAACTGTGTCTCTCATCAGCAACTGCAATGTGCACAGTGTGTGTGGTAGATAACACCTGGGGGCACAACTGTATCCAAATACCATGATACCAGAAAGCAAGTACTGCTGCTGTCATTATACTCCTTGTACATACA
Source organism: Rhinophrynus dorsalis (assembly GCA_037306005.1). NCBI lineage: Eukaryota > Metazoa > Chordata > Amphibia > Anura > Rhinophrynidae > Rhinophrynus > Rhinophrynus dorsalis. The sequence goes on along the minus strand of CM074723.1, from coordinate 92,345,036 downwards.
CCACTAAGGACACATGACAACTTGCTAACACTTTAATAGTAATAATGAATCCTCCCTGCCAGCATCCTAGCATATTCTGTGGGATGGAATCTCCTCAGATACCACTTGATGCCCTGCTTGAGATTCTCCTCCACCACACTGCCATGTGTGGTCAGTGCACCACACAATGTGCAATGGGTGGAACCGAACTGCCACATCCTAATATCTACAGAGTGGCAATAATTTGGTGGGGGAGGTAATGATGAACGAGGTGGATTGGCAGAAGATGTAGTTACACTAGAGGAAGAAGGTGATGGTGAGCTAGTTGTTTCGCTCATCATTGAACTTCCAGCCTCTGCCTGGGTTTCTGTGTTCTTCCTCCTCTTTGATCTATGCCTTGCCTCTTGTTGCCTTTTTGGAGAGTCAGGGGGTACAGTAACAGAGGTGCACGATTTCTGTGGTGGGTGTTTGGCTTTAATATGTTTGACATAAATGTCATGGTGTCTGTGTTTCATGGGTGTTATCAGGGCGGTTATGCCAAGGTGTCTTCCCTCCTTTCCCCTTCTCACTGACACAAATTGTGCACAGTGCCATTGGTGATGACTGTACTGTTCCTTCCCCAAGAGAAAAATAGTCCGACACTCATGACTTCAGGGGATAGGGAACAGGTGGAGAAGAATGGCGTCTTTTACCTTCTCCTCCACATTCCCCTTCACTGCCTGGGGCAGTGGATGATGTTGCTGCTGTTGTTGCTACGGCCTCAGAATCAGCACTACAACTACGACCAGGAGTATGGCTGCTTCTGGCAAGTGGAACCTATCCTAGTCCCACATCACTTGTTGACCCCATTCCCTCTGTGTCCACGATGGTCTGTGGCACACTAGCCTGCTCTTCAGCATCCTGCTGCCCTTGCAGATTAGCAGCAAATTCCAAAAGCTCACTGCTGGTAGTGATGCTTATCCTCATCCCTGTCTCCCATTCCTTCTCAGTTTGGGCTAAAAAGGCCATCAAAGTGTCTTCCACCCCAGCTTCTCCATCATCATTATCATCACCACCAATAGTCCCTACGTGCTGCTGCTGCTCTATTACATAGAGGGTTCCCTAATGTCACACTTGCCATTTCTTTTTGACGTGAAGAAGGCAGACTGGTGGCAGTAGCAGCAGGCACAGGCAGCTGATCTGTGCTGATCCAGAACTGGTGGTGGATAGCAGGTACAGCAAAAACACCACCACCACCAGTTCTGGATTCTTCAGGATCATGTTCTGCCTGGACACTGTTGTGAAGGGAAGGAAACTCCCAGGACCAGATGAATGGCGTTGGCTCCCTTGCCTGCTAGTCTGAATTCTCTCAAATGTTTCCCCTACCACTCCCCTAACACTAGTCACACCAGCTCCTTCACCATTACTGTTACTACTACTACTAACATCAACCACATCAAGTTCAACCCTTGAGTCTTCCTCCTTACAGTCACTAGTATGATGATTACCCCTTCCTTCATCCATAACACTAACAAGCTGCTGGACCTTCTTAGTAGTAGTACTAGCTCTGGCAGGACTGCTTACTGTTGACAAGTGTGACTTAGGGTCCCCTGCTCTTACACTTGGCATCATCTTCTCCTTCCCCCCTCCTGAGTATTATAAGACACACTGGCAGCAGGTTCAGCACTGGTGGTAGCAGGCACCGCAATGGTGGTAGCAGGGGAAGCACATCTGACAGAAGGCACAGTACTGGTGGCAGCAGGTTCAGCACTGGCTGCAGACATAGAACTGGTTGCAGCAGGTGCAGCACAACTGACAGCAAGAACAGTACTGGTGGCAGCAGGTTTATCACTGGCAGCAGGCACAGCACTGGTGGAAGCAGGTTCAGCACTGGCAGCAGGCACAGCACTCGTGGCAGCAGGGGCAGCTTTGGTTCTGTAGCATTCACTTCCTCCTCCTTCTCCTCCTCAGACTCAGTGGTCCTTCCAGTTCCTCCTTTTGTTATTTTTAAACTTTCTCATAGTGATAGCAGTCACTATGAGCCTCTCCTTCCTCAATTTTCCAAATAAATCACAGCAGAACAGCACAGCATGTCTATCTCGCTCTGTAGCTGCTTTTATTGTATGCCACGTCCTGGAATACTTCACGTTTTTATAGTGAAAAGGAGAAAAACATGTAAATCAATGGTAGGAAACTTTCTAGCCTTTGAAAAAATGGTGAAGAATTTGGGCCAATAGGCAAAAAATGTAACTGCTGGTTTTAAAGTGGATTTTCCCATGGACAACAGTATGGTTTTTGCTGAATTTCTCGCAGGGACACAGCAAGACCTTTCATCCACCCATAGTGGTCACTTCCTCCTTTTCAGAGTCACTGGAAGCATATCGGTCCTTCCAGCTCCTGCTTTTATTATTATTACACTTACTCATAGTGATATCAATCACTGTGAGCCTCTCCTGCCTCAATTTTGCAAAACAACTCAAAGCACAACAGCTAGCACCCTCTCTTTATCTGTCTTTGTAGCTGCTTGTATTGTGTTTTACTTCCTGGAAAACATCTCATATTTATATAAAAAAAAGATGAAAAGCATGTAGCCATTGAAAAAATAGCTTTACATTTTTGACAGACGGTGAAAACAGTGAAGATTTTATTTGCTTTATTTAAAGAGGACAACCATGTAGTTTTCGCAGATTTTTTTAATGGAAACATGACAGGACCCTTCACCCACCCTTGGTTCTAAATTATTTGACATTTTTATTTTGCCCATAACGTTTCATGGCAGCAGTAAGACTGGCTGAATTCATGTGCAGGTTAGATTGGAAATCCCTTCAAATTCTACAAAAAAATGGCTGTGTCATTTTTGAGTACTAAACTGTTGAAAAATTAAATTGTTCCCATTTGACTAGAAACTACAGCTGATTCATTGTCACTGAAATTGAACATGGAATTTGATTGTAGATAATAACTAGTTGGCCCAGCTAGCCTGCCCATCATTCCTACTATAAAAAACTCAAACATTATTTGGTCCTTGTTCTTGTCCTATATTCAGGATACATTTATGCCTATCCCATACTTTCTTAAATTCTCTTCAAATATTTGAATGCTTCTATCATACCCCCTCTCTCTCTTCTCTCCTCCAAGCTAAACATATTTAGATCGTTTAGTCTATCCTGATATTTGTATCCTATAAACCATATACCATTTTAGTAGCCCTATTATCTCAGAATATCTATATTCACAATCATTAAGGTCTAACCAGAGATCTGTAACTTGGCATTACCACTTCCCTCTTTTTGCTACTATTGCTTCTAACTATAAAATATAGCACTTGAATTCCCAGCTTCTTTGTTATATTGCTTGCCTATATTTAAGTCATCAATTACTTGTGGTCAATTATTTTAGATACACAGTCAAAAAATCTATGAGGTTAATTTGTCAGGGTCTCCTTGCTGTAAGCCCATGCTGTTTAGGATCTTGCAAACCATGTACATTCAGGTATTTAGCAAATCTCATGGTTTCAATTTACTTTCCCACTACAGACGTAAGACTTACTGGTCTGTAGTATCCAGTCTATTCCCTGATACCTTTTTGTGAAGGATACTACATTTGCTACCTTCCAATCTTCTGGAACTACTCCTGTCAATAGTGACTGATTGAATAATCATGTAAAAGCTTTTGCTAGAACAATCCTTAGTTATTTAAATCAGTCGAGATGTATCCCATCTGGTCCCACTGATTTATCTGTTTTATCCACAGAGAGTTGAATTAGAACTTCTTACTCTGTAAACATGCATTCTTCCCATGTCTCCTTTTTTGTTTTTCTAACAGAGTTCCCATATTCTCATCCCATCATCTTCCTTAAAAATGGGCAGTCAGCCAGACCTATATCTCATTTATACAACTTCCATTTTTTATGTTCAGTCTAACTATTCCTTGTTTCATTTTTCTTCTTTTACTTATATATCTAAAAATAATTTTCTCCCCCATTTTTATTGACTGGACAATTTTCTCCTCTGTGTGTTCTTAGGCACAACTAACGATGCATTTAGCCTTTTTTAACTTAGCCTTGCACATATATCTATGTTCCTCCTTCTGCATCTGCTTATTTTTCATAAATGCTAATTTTGTTTTAAAAAATCAGCCTCTTTAAAAACTAGAACCTTTGTTTTAGTGTGGTTCAACCAAGCCTCTGTCCTTATATTAAAACACCTTGACTGATGATCATTGGAGCCCAAACACTCCCAATTCTCCATTTGTAAATATTACATCTAGTGTGGCTTCCTTCCTAGTTAACTCTTCTTCTAACTGGCTAAAAGATAATCCCTGTAAAATAATTTAGGATATCTCTTCTCCTGGCAGAAGCTGCTGTTTGTTTTTTCAGTCCATATCAGGTATAATAGGCAGATTAAAGTCCCCCATAATGATAACCTCACCTTCCACTATAATCTTAGTTATTTCTTTGATCAACAGTGGATCTAACTACTTTGCTTGTCGGGGGCAGGGGTGCAATAATAAATTACACTTATACAAGTGACCATCTTATTTTCATAAGTTATCCAAACTGACTGTATGCTCTCCTCCATACCCTGTATAAGATTAACCTTTAAGCTATTTTTCAGAAATATGGCAGGGTCCTCCTCCTTTACTACTTTTTCTGTCTTTTCTAATTAGAGAACACCCTACATCCCATTGATTTTATGTCATTGTACCAGATCCAAGTAATCCCTACTAAGTCCACATCCTCACTATTATTGCAGTGATCCAACAAGAAAAAATCTAGATTGCACTATCTATACATGGATTATACCAATTAAAATAGCTGGTATGTGGTTGTAGAGGTAATTACATTAGACTTCTAATAGACCTGTTATATTAACAGGATATTTATCTATATCTGTGTTAGGACGAGTACTACTAAGTGGTGCTTAAGAGTGCATTATTAGCAATCTGATACATTAGGATATGATAAGAGACCCTACACACTTGTGTGATAGAAGTAAGCTTTCCCTCTATATAGTTGATTAAAGAGATAGAAATGTTTCATAATAAAAGCAGCTCCAATTAATCTTCATAGTATTTTGGAAATGGAGAGTGTTATTTCAATTCTGTCAGAGTTGTAGTTCAAGAGTAATTGAATGATAAAGTATCCTACTCCTGCCAAAAACTGTCAAGGGGGGCAGGGCTTTCATTGTTCTCACAGTAAGAAGACTGTCCCTTGCTGTGAGCTGTCTGGTCTTAAGACCAGATTCCACATCTGAGGGGAGGTATCTTACACTAGGTAAAAGGGGCAGGAGGGGGATACTTTATCATTAAATTACTCTTGAACTACAACTCTGACAGTATTGGAATAACACTCTCTATGGCTCAAATACTATGAAGATTAATTGGAGCTGCTGATTTTGTGAAACATTACTATCCCTTTAAGTATGGGATAAAAACCACATTAGCAATCTCTTGCCGATCATTCAAATCGAGAGGCAAATATAAAGATTACTGTTTAGGAAAAGGGTTAGTGGAGCCCGGAATGTGTATTGTCTATAATGTGATCATTAATTTACATTCTTACTGTATCAAACCTCTTAAGATCAGTTATATTAATGGGACATTCATCAAGACCTAGGTTACGAACAGTACTTGGAGGGCTTCCAGAGTGCACTATTAGCACAGGAATCATGTGCATTAATGGAATTTGATTTGACGCTGTGAATGGCTTAAAATATTTTTAGCAGTGATACTAGGGAGGACCTAGTTATCCTCTCATACATATATGAGAATTTATTCTTCTTTTTATCAGCTCTCATCTTGAGAATTATTTCAACATGCTTAATACTAATCTGCATAATTAATAATATATTTTTTATATAAAAAAAAAATAATAAAGTTTGGTTTTATAATTTGAATGGTATGTGGAATTAAGTCTTTGTATTATTACAGTGAGCAAGGTAGGAGCAAGCACACCGATGACTACTGCAGTTCAGTAGAAACAGAGATATTAGCTATAAAAATTTTAGAAAAGAGAATTTGTGAAAATGACTTAATGGCTACACATGCTCAGTAGCAAGAACTTAAAACTGTCAGTCACAGTTCTGGTTGCTCTTCATTGTGCATGTGCAACAATTACATTTTCTTCCATTTTACATACAGCATGCTTAACAAGAGGCCACATATCTACATCCTTGATGCCCCTCAGTCTTTTTTTTTTTTTTTTTTTTTTTTTAGTTGGGAGCAGGCCATATTGTGTTTATATGTGTAAATCTCTTAACAATTTGAGTGCCAGATGTTCTCAAGGCTTTGCAATATCCTTATTGAATAATAACACTCTAAAGTATATTTTACTATGTGACATCACATAATTTTCAGCTGAACTTCTGCTGCATTGTTCAGTGGATTTAATATGGGTCTAGATTACATCACAGGTGGTAAATGATAATAACCCTTTAAGGGCCAGAGGTTAGCACAATTCATTGCAAAGCATTGTGCTGCACACCCCTCTGGTCTGCATGTTTTATCTCACATACCCCTATTTATAACTAAAACCAGTGATAAAATGATCTCACACTGTAATACAGGCCATGGTTTGTTGGCATGAACTGTGAATAATGAAATGTCGGTTGTATATAAAGTGTTTCCCCAAAGTCATGTTAGTAACTAATAATCATTAAACCCATCCACCGCTAATTTCAAATTTCCTGGCTTGTGTTGTAATAATAGCTTTTTTTGTCTCTGTGGAATTTGCTAAACCCAGAAATCAACCAGTTTGTCATGTTTTAGAAGCGCAATGCATCAAAATGGCCACATAAAATTCTCTTATTTACTATGAAGAAAATAAGAAAATATGTGCACTTATCAGTGAATAAGGAAATTAATATAGGAATCAAAATGAATGGGATAATATGTGCAAAAAATTTAGCGAGTATTACCTTACCTTGACCAGAATTGCATTAAAATGTTTTTTCATTAACTGGAATGGAATTAGTCACCTAGCCAGAGACAAAAAAGGTAAGAAATCAGTGGTTTCTCACTATGAGTTTGATTCTATCTCCTCTGGTAAAACAGCCGGTAAGGCAAAAAAAAAAACCACAGATCATCAAACCCACTTGTTATCCCCTTAATAAACAAACAGAATAGGTAATAAATTAATGTTTTATTCACTCTCCACACTTACACACCTTAAATGGATAGTAATGTTTCACAATATAAGCAGCTCCAATTACTTTTGAACCACAACTCTGACAGTATTGAAATAACACTCTCTATGGCTCAAATACTATGAAGATTAATTGGAGCTGCTGTTTTTGTGAAACATTACTATCCCTTTAAGCTAGCAAACAGAAATATACCCTTCAATTCCTACTGCAGTAAACAAATAAAACTGGCTGCTCAGTGAATATCCTTATACTGTACTTAATTATTTATTTAGAAAGTGTTTTTCCAGGTAGAATGTATTGAACTTTCTCTTGCTTTCAAGTATGTTGTAGAGAGCATTTACAAGACAAAGATGCACATTTAATAGGGGGAAGGCAAAATACCTCTAAGTGTAGTGTTATAATAATATAAGCTAAAAAAAGAATGTGTAGGGGGTCTCATAACATCGCCAAAACAGACATTTCATATAAATATTAGTGAACAGTTTAAAAGTAAACAATAGGCACTTAAAATCAAATCAAATAAAAATAAGAAATAATGAGTATGATAAATTCTAAATAGAGTACATAAACCTACCACCACACAAATCTCTGTTGTCTGGTGGTGAGAAGTGGGCTGGTGTCATAAATGGAGGAGGGGTGAATAACGGAATGTGCAGTGGATGGAGCGAAGTAAATATGGGACATGAGAGGCGTTGATAATGACAAGGTGGATCAAACACAAGTGAGTCAGTCTGCTTACAGACAAGTCTTGTGCACTGCCTTAATGTACTTATTCTTTTCTATTTGTATTTTATTTTATTCTATGTGCATATTGTTTTCTTTTATATTGTTCACTTATATTGTATATAAAACTTCTATGTTTCAGTGATGTTATGACACCTTATACATCTTATATTATTTTTGTACCAAAAATTGATCTAACACTAAACTTAGAAGTATTTTGTTCAGTCCTTGAGGACAAGCAGGAACTCTTCAGGAAACCACATTAGGATGTACAATATGGACAGTGCCTTACTCTGATAAGGGTTTCAGTTTTCATCTCCCATATCCATATATATATTTATATTCACAATGGAATCTTTTAAGATCTACTGTTTCCACACCTCTTTCCATCCCTTATATAGTGCCAACCACATCCAATTCTATCCCCCCTAAAGGTGCACATTTACACAGATTATAATTTGTGTACCCTTCTGGCATTCAGAGAGTTAAAACTATCAAGAAAAGGCAATGAGACAGACTTCTTTTTGCCAGCAGCTGAGACATAAAGTCTAATCCATTTCTATCCTCAACACCTGGGCTCTAGATTTGGTGATTATAGAAGGCCTATAGTTATGTTTGACTGAAGGTTCTATGGTGGTTGACATTTTTATTTTGCCCATAGCTTGTAATTGCAGCAGCACAATGAGATGACATTTCGGATTGTTTGTCTGATTGGCAGTCCCTTCAAACCCTGAAAGTTTAATAAAAATTAGTTGTGTATTTTCCAAGTCCCAAACTGCTTACAATTATACGCTTTCCCAGACCTGCAGCCTAAACCATATGATGTATTGTCACCAAAGCTGGCAGGTAAAAGGGCCCTGATGAGTACCAGATCATTTTTTTAAGCTAGTGAAAAAGGATAAGTGGAACATGAGATACTACTTTTTAATGTAAAGAGAATTTAGACCTATGATGCAATTGGTACAATTGCTCAGTAGAGAGCGTTTGTAAGCAAGATAAGCCCCTCCACGGCTGCTGATGAACTACAACTCCCATTATCCCTTGCCCCCAATGCCAGCTCATCCATTTTTCTATGTATTTGTTATAGTGAATTCAGATGTTATGCTCACATTTGATTAACTCTTCGGCTACTGGAGAGGTACATTTGATACTCTCTAGCATCCAACAGATTACAAGGGATTAACAACATTTAAAAAAGCTTCCTGGTTATTTTAACCCCTTAGATGCTATCGCACAATAGGTTACTAGTGAATAAACAAATTAAAACTACTACCTTTGCATCCAAGCTGAAAAATAATCATTAAAAACTGCTACCTGGGTATTTCAAACACTTGGATGCTAGAGAGGTATCAAAACAGGCTAAGGGGTAGATTTAAAGGCACGTGTTAACATAGCTGGTAAGGCCAAAGTGAATATAGACTGTTAAACTAACATGTCTAACGTGGTATTCAAAGGACCTACCAGCTAAAACCCCAAAGGACGTTAAGCCACAAAAACAGTCTTGTGGCTGAACGTCCGTTTTGGTGGTTAAGTTCCCAAAATGCCACTAAAAGCTGCGATATTGGGAACTTAACTGTAAAAAACAATTAATTATTGGTGCTTGGCAGTATGTACTATATGTAAAGCGGGCCTTAGAACCTAGTTTAAGGGAAGATACAAATGAAGGGTCCTATAAATAGGTAGGGACCTTGTGGGTTGAAATACACACTGGGGGCACACATAATAAAAAGATATTAGTGGGGATTTGCTACAAGCCACCTAATGTTGGGGAGCTGGAGGAAGCCCAACTTTTACTGCAAATGGAAAAGGCTGCTAGGTCAGCAAAGGTAATTATAATGGGAGAGTTCAACTATCCTGAAACTGACTGGAGCAATATGACTTCCGGCACAACAAAGGGAAATATTTTTCTAAGTATGATAAATGATAATTTTATGTCCCAACTAGTAGAGTAGCCAACTAGAAAAGAGGCCTTGCTTGACCTAGTGCTCTCAAACGAATCTGACATGATAAACAATGTGCAAGTAAGGGAACATTTGGGCAGCAGTGACCACAATATGGTATCCTTTGAAGTGTGTTATGAGAAACCCAATAGCAAGGGTTTAACCAAAACATTAAGTTTCAAAAAGGCTAATTTTACAAAGTTAAAAGAAGTGTTAAAGGATATCCAGTGGGATGTAATTTTCAAAGATAAAAATGCACAAGAATCATGGAATGTATTTAAAATCCTCTTGGGCAAATATACACATCAATATATACCATTGGGGAATAAGCACAAGAAAAGTAAAGTGAAACCAATGTGGCTTAATAATGTGGTTAGCAGGGGGATGAGAAATAAAAAACAGGCTTTTAAAGTGTTTAAGTCAGACGGGTCAGATGCATCACTTAAAAAATATAAAGAATGTAACAAAATCTGCAAACAAGCAATTAAGCTAGCTAAAATAGAAAATGAGAGAAACATTGCAAATGAGAGCAAGAAAAACCCTAAATAATTCTACAAGTATATTTATAACAAAAAAGCTAAGGTTGATATTGGTCCTCTTAGGACTGAGACAGGTGAATTGATTACTGAGGATAAAGCTATGGCTGACACCCTAAATACTTTCTTTGATTCAGTATATACAAAGGAAGCAGCAATGACAAGCTATGGGCAAACAGACAAAACTGAGGATAAGGTCCAAAAGAGACTGGAAAGGTTTACAGTGAATAAATCGCCTAGACCGGACGGTATACACCCAAGGGTACTTAAGGAACTTAGTTCAGTAATAGCAAAACCCTTATACTTAATATTTATTGATTCACTTTTATCAGGCATAGTGCCCTGTGATTGGAGGAAAGCTGATGTAGTTCAATTGTTTAAAAAGGGAGCAAGATCCAAACCAGGAAATTATAGACCTGTGAGCTTGACTTCCATAGTGGGTAAGATACTAGAAGGGTTATTAACTGACAGTATTCAGAACTACGTGAAGACAAACAATATCATTTGTAGGAATAAGCATGGTTTCATGAAGAACAGATCATGTCAGACTAATTTACTTGCATTTAATGAAAGAGTGAGTAGTAATTTGGACAGGGTAATTGCAGTTGATGTAGTATACTTGGTTTTGCAAAAGCCTTTGAAACAGTGCCTCACAACAGGTTACTGCATAAATTAAAAGGCTTTGGTTTGGGTGATGTTATCTGTACATGGATTGAGAACTGGTTAAATGATAGATGGCAGAGAGTTGTTGTAAATGGAACTTTTTCAGATTGGTCTAAGGTTATAAGTGGGGTGCCGCAGGGTTCAGTCCTGGGACCAATGCTTTTTAATTTGTTTATTAATGATGTAGAAGTGGGAATTGAAAGTAGCATCTCAATCTTTCTATGTAAGGAAATACATACAGAGCTGGATGTTTTTTCCCTACAGAAGGATTTAGATAAACTAAGTGAATAGGCAGATAAGTGGCAAATGTCATTTAATGTAGATAAATGTAAGGTTATGCATTTGGGCTGTAGAAACACACTTGCTACATATACTCTAAATGGGAAAAAACTTGGGAAATCCTCATTAGAGAAAGATTTAGGAGTACTGATAGACAATAGACTTCACAGCAGTGTGCAGAGTCAGTCAGCTGCTGCAACAACAAATAGAGTACTAGCCTGCATAAAAAGAAGTGTAGAAGCAAGGGATGCTAATATTATCTTACCTCTGTATTAATCCTTGGTTAGGCCTCATCTAGAATATGGAGTACAATTTTGGGTGCCTGTTCTAAATAAAATACATTACAGAACTGGAAAAGGTGCAGAGAAGTGCAACAAAACTGATAAAGGGATTGGAGGATCTGAGTTACAAAGAGAGACTAGCCAAACTGGGTTTGTTTACATTAGAGAAGAGACATAATCTAAGGGGTGATATGATTACCATTTACAAATACATTCAAGGTCAATACAAAGAACTATCCAATTAATTATTTATGCAAAGAGATGAGCTAAGAACAAGAGGTCATCCATTAAGACTAGAGAAAAGGCGCTTTTGACTAAAACAAAGGCAGGGATTCTTTACAATAAGGCTGGTAAGGCTATGGAATTCTTTGCCTTGGGATGTTGTGCTTGCAGATAATGCAACTGCATTCAAAAAAGCTATATCTAGCACAGAACAATATTGACAATTATGACAGATGGCTTTAAAGCAAATAGGATATTGATCTGAGGAACTATTTGACTACCAATTGGAGTCAGGAAGGAATAATTCCCCCCACACACACACTTGGGACTAGATTGGAAATGGCTCCAGAGGGCTTTTTTTGCCTTCATCTGGATCAACAGGGGTGTTTTTAGCATGGGCTGGACTTGATGGACGCATGTCTTTTTTCAGCCTTATCTACTATGTTACTATGTTACTATGTTATCTACTATGATCATTAACAGATCCATACCTGTCATCCACTGTCCTTCTGTCTTCTCTTCTTTCTTCTGTGTTCTCTTCAGTCTTTCTTCTTTTTCTTCTGTCTGTAAAAGAAAAGAACATATTAAATACCAAGCATGAATGAAGGCATTGTTTAACTCTTTGAGTGGCAGAGGGGTACGCAACGCATTGCCTCACTGGCACTCAAAGGGTTAAATGGTTTTGCTCCATAAATATTCCCATATTACATGCCTCTATGTAATGCCCAAAAATATAAACAAGCCAAGAAATAATATGATCCATATAGACAGAAATAAATATCCATCTGGAGTGGGTTTTTTTTGTTTTGTTTTCAATGAGCCAAAACACACGTTAGTGTAGTGGCCGTAATACTAGATGAACTGATGTTAGCAGTTCATTACATGTACCTTAGAATGGCTTACTACACGTTAAAACACCCGTTGGTGTTTTTTATCTTAACTCCTGCCTTTAAATCTGCCCCTAAATATCTTGGGCTGTAGCTGGCAAGTGAAATTAAAGAAGAGGTAAGCTTTTTAAATTTATTTCTATATTTATTTTTATGAAAACCTATATATTATAAAGTTTTTGTATTTCCTTGCTGTGTAAAACATGTGGCCACCCTTTGCCTTTCAAAACAGCATCAATTGTTCTAGGTACACCTGCACAAAGTCAGGGATTTTGTAGGCATATAGTCAGGTGTTTGATTAAACAATTATACCAAACAGGTGCTAATGGTCATCAATGTAATATGTAGGTTGAAACACAATCATTAACTAAAACAGAAACAGTTGTGTAGGAGGAATAAAACTGGGTGAGGAACAGCCAATCTCAGCTATCAAAGTGAGGTTACTGACACCTTGGCAGGAATGAGCATAGCAACAAGACACAACATAGTTATACTGCATCAGCAAGGTATCTTCCAGGCAGAAATTTCAAGGCAGACAGGGGTTTCCAGATGTGCTGTCCAAGCTCTTTTAAAGAAGCACAAAGAAATGTCAAGGTTGAGGACCGTAGCTGCAGCAGTTAGCCAAGGAAACTTAGTGTAACAGATGAAAGACAAATAATGCTCACTTTCCTTCACAATCAGAAGATGTCTAGCAGTGCCATCAGCTCAGAATTGGCATAAAACAGTGGGACCCTTGTACACTCATCTACTGTCTGGAGAAGTCTGGTCATACTTCCGATGTGGAAACAAGGTCAAGCGACTCAACTATGCACAGGAACTGGGGTGCAGAAAAATGGCAGCAGGTGCTCTGGACTGACAAGTCAAAATTTTAAATATTTTGCTGCAGCAGAAGGCAGTTTGTTCACCGAAGGCTGGGGAGTAATACAAGAATGAGTGTCTGAAGGCAACAGTGAAGAATCGTGGAGGTTCCTTGTAAGTTTGGGGCTACATTTCTGCAAATGGAGTTGGAGATTTGGTCAGAATTAATGGCATCCTCAATGCTGAGAAGTACAGGCAGATACTTATCCATCATTCTATATCATCAGGGAGGCATCTGATTGTCCCCAGATGTATTCTGCCTGTCTATATTTGAAAGCATTCTTACTTTACAACATTTTTTTCACACCTGCCTAAAACTTTTGCACATTACTGTGTGTATATATATATATATATATATATATATATATATATATATATATGAATTAGCTCCCAGGCGTCCATTAGCTGGGATGTGGGATTATGCAGGGCACTGAACATTCTCTGGAGTAACCTCACCTTCCAACCCATCAGCATCTAGCTGGAGGGGTCATGGATGTCACATCAACCATCACACATCCAGCTACCAATGAAACTTTATGTTGAGCCTGTTACAAAATGAAAGCACAAGTCTGCATATTTATACACACAATATATCATCATCATCATCATTTTGAGGTATTGTTGATCAGCTGCAGCATGAAGGCCTTTTCAGTAGGGATGAGCAAACATTTTCACTTCAAAAGAGATAGAGTAGAAAAGATGACTTCCCGTCTAGTGGCAAATTGCTCACAAAGAGTGCAGTTTTTTCACTTTTTTTTGACCTACCTCATTGCATTGAAATATATGGGAAGACTGAATTTTTCCCACCATGTGGCAAGTTTTCATTAATTTACCACAGGCATGCCAATTTGTATTTGTGAGAATAAGTGAAAGTAGCACATTTGTCACATTTGTGACCAGAAGCTTGGCAGAATCCATGTCCATTTTTCCACTGATATATTAATTGCAGAAAAAAAACTGAGGACCATGGCTGAGGAATCTTACCATAATGACAACACAGACATACACCAGCTGGTAAAGGGACATGCTTTGAGATCTTCACATAGTGTCCAATTAAAGCAATGAGAAATATATTCTTGCCACTTTGCTGGTAGCCATAGTTGTAGTACTGATTCTGAGGCAGTAGCAGCAACAGCAGCAACATCATCCTCTGCCCTACCTAGTAAAGGGGAATGTAGAGGAGAAGAAGAAAGCCATTCTTCTCCACCTTTCCCCTCCCCCCTGAAGTCCTGGGTGTGGGACTATATTTCTCTTGGGGCAGGCAGTCATCAGCGACAACACTGTGCACAATTTGTGACAAGTCAGTGAAAAGGGGAAAGTAGGCAATGCACCTTGGCACAACCTCCCTGATAACCCACATGAAACACAGACACCATGACATTTATGTGAAACACGTTAAAGCCAAACACCCACCACAGAAATTGGGCACCGCTGTTGCTGTACCCCCTGACCCCAATGGCAACAAGAGGTGAGGTGGAAATCAAAGAGGAGGAAGAATAGAGAAAACCAGCCAAGGGCTGAACAGTTAATGACAAGCTAAACACCTGGCTCTCCATCACCATCTTTCTCTAGGATGATTATATCTTCTTCCAATTCAGCTCATTCATAGTTACCTCTCCCACCAAGTGAAAGCCATACTATAGATGTCAGGATGTGGCAGTTCGTGTCCACCCATTGCACACTGTGTGGTGCACTGATCACACATGGCAGTATGGCAGAAGATAATCACAACCAGGGCATAAAGAAGCATCTGAGGAGTTTCCATCCCCCAGAATATGTTAATCTGATGGCAGGGAGGGTTCATCATTACTATTAAACTGTCAGCAAGTTGTCATGTGTCCTAAGTGGGGCGTGGACAAGGGGCAGACTGACAGCAGCAGTACTTGGCTTCTGGTGGGGGGATTTCACATTGGGAACCCTAAGTTTCATGGTGTTTGGATAGAGTTGTTCCAGGTGTTTGAGTGCAGATGTACACATTGTTCCCAGTCCTTCACTTATTTACCATACATTGTACACATTGCAGTTGCTGATTTGAGAGGCACAGTTCCTGCTCTCAACGGAAAAATTTCTATTCTAGTAACAACACACCCATGATTTTGGATGAGGGGTAGGTGGAGAAGAATTATTAGCAACTTCTTCTTTTCTCCACATATACCTGAAGTGGTGGGGATTAGTTATGGTGGAACTTAGCAGCAAGAAAAGCAAGTGAAGGGGAATGTGGAGGAGAAGAAGAAAGAGGTCATTCTAAACCTTTGAACTCCCCCATGAAGTTGGACTATTTTTCTTTTTGGGCAGATACAGTGCAGTCATCAGCGATGGCACTGTGCACAATTCAGTGAAAAGGGGAAAGGAGGGAACACGCCTTGGCACAACCACCCTGATAATACACATGAAAAACAGACACCATGACATTTATGTGATATATGCCAAACACCCACCACAGAAATCTGACACCACTATTGCTGTACCCCCTGACTCTCCACAAAGGCAACAAAAGGTGAGGAGTAGATCAAATAGGAGGAAATATAGAGAAACCCAGCCAGAGGCTGAAACACCTGGATTGCCATCACTACATCTTCTGGCGATCCACCTCATTCATCTTCACGTCTCCCACCAGTTGATAGCCATTCAGTAGATGTCAAGATGTGACAGCTTGTGTCCACCCAGTGCACTGACCACACATTTGCTATATGTGGTGGAGGATAATTGTAACCAGGGCATAAAGTGGCATCTGAAGAAATTCCATCCAGCAGACTAAGATTATGGCAGAGAGGGTTCATCATTATTATTATTAAACTTCTGCAAGTTGTCATGAATGGACATGGGGTATAGTGACAGCAGTAGTACTTGGTTTCTGGTGGGGGGATTTCACATTGGGGATTGTAAGCGTCATGATGTTTGGATAGAGTTGTGCCAGGTGTTTGATGTAAGTGCAGATGTGCCCATTGTTCTCAGTCCTTCACTTATGTACAACACACATATACACTGTGCATATTGCAGTTTCTGATAAGAGGCACAGTTCCTGCTCTCAAGGAAACAAACTTTTTTATAGTAACAAAACACCTATGATTTTGGAGGAGGGACAGGTGGATAAGTATTATTGGCCAACATCTTCTTTTCTCCACATATATCTGAAGTGGTGGGGGATAGTTATGGGGATACTGCTTCTTCAGACGCATCTCTGGAGCTAGTCATGGGAAGCGGAACCTTCATCATCCATCATCCATGTTACTGCTGTTGTTGATCTTATTCCTTTTGACCTGCCCAATCATCCTGCTTTTTAAACAACTCAGTAGCAGGAGGAAGAACAGTAGTCGCAAATTCCACAATGACACCAGGGCATTTGACATTGGCAGTGGCCACTGGCCTACAAAACATGACCTGCTAGCACTAGGCCAGTAGGGTATTTTTTTCTCAGGGCATGTTCTTTAAATAAAACCAAAAAAACAGAGGCCTACAAAAAAATTAAAAATGTTTGGGTGCTTGTTTCTAACAAAAGTCCTACAAATCAATGTCTCCTTAGGGCTTGTGCTAAACAAGTCTACGTCCTACAAATCAATGTGCTATATTCTGTCAAGTATCAGTCTGCCCCAGTCATAGCTTACGTCAGAGAGTCTATGTGTCACAACGGGTGGACCAGACGTGATGGAGCCCACAGGAGAGGGAGTGCTTGGGTGTGACGCTTGTTTGTGATGCTCGCCGTACATTAACTGCCTGCGGGAGTACAGTGCTGCGGCCTAAGCCAGGTACGGTGCCGGCCGCAAGGCTGGATGACAAACCCCAGAGGAGCTGGAGGTGAGCCCTGGATGGTAATCCCACAGGCAGCACCTGCTCTCCTGTGGGGGAGAGTGAATGCTGGGGAGCGCAGTGTAGACAGCGAGGATTGAGAGCGGAGGCCGGATGGCTGGAACTCTCCTAGAAGAAGAAGAGAACAGACCTGTCCAGTAGAAACAGCACTGGTGAGTCGGATGAGAAGAGCTGGAACTGTAGTAGTCCAGGAGGGTCCCTGGGAGAAAGTCACCAACAGACCAGACCGTCCAGACTGCAGCAGGAATAACAGGTTCAGAAACAACAGGCTGAGAACAGACTTGGAACTGGCAGGTAGACACACAAGCTGGACTGCAGGAACAAGACTGAGTAGTCAGGAACAGGCTGGGTTCAAACCCACGGGAGGAAGCCAGCTGGGAGAGACAGGGAGGGCTGGAACAGACTGGATCAGGAACAGGCTGGATCAGAAACAGGCTGGATCAGAAACAGGCTGTGGAGGCAAGGACATGATGCAGAACACAAGGGAACACTATCAGAGTGCACCCGCGTCTGTCTGGAGCGTCATGAAATAGATGCTACCGGATGATGTCACAGTGCACGTGACGCAACGTCGGAGGAAACCCGGAAGTGAATGGAGGCAGCCACGAGCGCAGAGGAGGAAGCCCACAGACTGGAACGGAGGGCAGAATGGGACAGGAGGTGACACTATGTCACATTACATACCAATTTCTTATTTTTTTTTACTTTTAATTTTATTTTTTATTAACTGTCCCCAAAATACCAGTCAAATACCCCCCAAAAAATTCTCTATTCAGGTTATTCTTTCCCCAGACTCTACCCAAAAACACAGGCACCCTCCTCAGACCCCTTTTATTCCATGTCTTATGAGGTTTTTTAATAGTATTTCGGGGTTTTTTTTTATTAACTGTCCCCCCAGTCCCAGTACACAACCCCCCAAAAAAAATGTCTTTGTTCAATTGATTCTTTCACCACACTCCACCAACACAGCCACCCTCATACCCCTTTTATACTATGCCTTTGGGAAATAAAATAGCATTTACTATGTGTTGTGTGTAAATTCAGTGTTCCCACTGATTTCAATGGAATAAGTTAGGCAAAAAAAAAAAAAAAAAACCCAGAAAATCTGCACTTTTTGTGGGAAGTTATTCGCCAAGGAGGAAGTACCATTATTCACCAATTTTGGTTTGAGGTGAAAATTTTCACCCACTCATAACCACAATACACATCTGCTGCATTCATTTTAGATTTTAGTAAACTTTTTTTTTTTATTTTTAGTCTTTATAAACAATGGCTAGGCAGCATAGCAGCAAACTTACAAAAGGGCTGAAATGTATTTGTGAGTGCACTGTGTAGGACTCACATTAGCCAAACACAGGGTCTAAGAAGAAAATGATCTGTAAGACTTAGACTTTTTAAGAACAACAAAAACATTTTTGTAGGACTTAGGCTCCCCCAAAAATTGTTTTTTAGAGGCCTTGGGCTTGCCAAGAATAAACCCTGAGACAAAAGATATGATGCCCTACTCACTTAGTGCCAGCAGGTCATTTTATGGCAAATGCAGTGGTGATGAAATTTTGGCATTTGCTACTGCTGTTATTGCTGCTGAGTTGTTTAAGCAGCAGGATGTTCAGGCAGATCCAATGGACTGTGATCAATAGCAGTGAAATGAGACAGGAGATGATGGTTCCACATGCTACTAGCTCCAGTGATGTGCTTGAGGCAGTATCAGCATCACAACTAGCCCCCACCACTTCAGATGTACCTGGAGAAAAGCAGCTGGCCAATAATGTTACTCCTCCTGCACCACCTTCAAAATTATGGGTGTGTTGGAATACTAATTTTTATCTTAACAGCAGGATGGAACTGTGCCTTTCAACAGCAACTGCAATGAGCACAGTGTGTGTGGGAAAATTATGAAATAGGGATAGGGCTGGGAACAATGGACAGATCTGCACTCATATCAAACAACTGGCACAATTTCAACCAAACACCTTGAAGCTTAGGTCCACAATGTCAAATCATCCCTCCAGTAACCAAGTACTGCTGTCACTATGCCCCTTGTCTGCTGCGCTAAGACACAGTGCATGTTTCTAAGAGTAAGAGCTCATAAAATCTTGGGGAAAGCATCTGTTGGTAAGTCTCTGTTCTCTACAGTTGAAGAAGTGTGTATAAGTCTTAGCTTTGGAAGTGCTCTTGGAAGTGCTGTACCTGTGACATCTAGTAGTAGTAGTTCAATTTCATCAACAATTAGCCCTGTTAGTAGTAGCAACCTCTCAGGAACCCCATAGTCTATGTAGTCCACAGCATGGAGATACTACACTCAGGATCAAAAATCTAAAAACATTGCCATCTGTTGTCTGCATAATAAGCATGTGAACAGGGGAATAGCAGGCTCACACTTAGGCACCAGCTGAGATGACTTAATGTATATAACAACTTTTTCTTTGTCATATTCATAACAGTTTCTGTAACAGACACATGCATGGTTTAACATGTCCACATCCTCTTCAGTATTCAGTATTGAAGCTCATTTTGAAATTTGAATATACCGGCTTTTAATGGTCTTCTGGTTGGGACCAACGTACATTCACTGTTCTCACCAGAATTAATTTCTGCACTGTCTTTCCTGTTCTCTCTTAAAGGGATAGTAATGTTTCATAATAAAAGCAGCTCTAATTAATCATCATAGTATTTGGACTTTGGAGAGTGTTATTCCAGTTCTGTCAGAGTTGTAGTTCAGGAGTAATTCAATGACAAAGTGTCCCCCTCCCGCCCTTTTTACTGATGTAACACTGTTCAGCCAGATCAGAAGGGAGGTGCCCAGGTAGACTGCAGAGAGGGACAATCTTCAATTAAGATAAGGGAAAAACCCTTGTTTTTATAGACAGAAGATTGTACCCTTCTGTTATCTGTCTGGTTTTACAACTAGATTCCACATCTGAGAAGAGATGGCTTACACTAGGTAAAAGGGCAGGGAGGGGAAACTTTGCTTGTGAATATCTCTTAAACCATAAAGGTTTCAGATATAAGACTTATATCGTTCTTCATGTTTTGTTAATGCCTACAAAATAAAATAAAGTTAAAACGAAGTATTACTATCCCTTTAAGTAATTATACAGTTGTTTAGCTAGTAAGATTTTTCTAACAAATGCAAATCCTTAAAAACTCAAATTTATTATTGGAGGAAGTGGGAGAAAAAGAGAGGGCATTGGATAGTACTTGTAAGTGCTATGGAGTCAATAAATCATTTGAGATTGATAATCTGGAGGTTCTGTTCTGTTATGTCCTGGATGTTCTGATTCGGCCCCTTCCACGCCTTGGGAATTGAGATGGATATCATTTCTGCATCTGAATGCACTGGTAAGTATTTTCTGATCCCTTTCCCCTTAAAACTTATACACGTCTTGTGTTTCAATTTCTTAGGGATAAGCATCCTATCCCTGTTCAAGAGGATAAAAAAGGGTTCTGAAAGGGATTCACTGATGCAGAAGGACCTGCTGTCTCATTACTGGCTGATATTTCGGTTTCTGTCATTCTCCAGTTCAGATTTTGATGCAGGGGTTTCCCCTGTAGCTGAAGAATATGGGTTATTTTTGCATATAGTAATGGGCCATTTGTACATGTATTTATTTTTAGTCAGTTAAATCCCGGATACATTTTTTCTTTTTTTTTTCAGTTTTTTTTTTTTATTTTCCAGGACATTTATTTCCTGATTGTTGTTATCAAAATCAGTTTTATGTGACTCAATATGCTCAAAATATTTTAATGTTTCTTCAGTTTCTTGAATTTAATTTTCAATGTTCTCTATGACTTTTTATAATCCTGCAGAATCACCATAAATTCAGTTTTCTGCATACATCTTCCCATTTCTGCCTATAATTTGATTCATTAACCCTACGAGTGCCAGAAAATGATCCAATGAATTGTGTTACAATGCACTGGATACCTCTCTGGCACTGAAAGGGTTAAAAGAAAATAAGGGAAGATTTGGATCCTGAACCTTCTGGGAACAAGTGTTTGTTCAATGTATTTTTTGTATGTAATTTTGTTCCACCATGAACATGTTAACCGCGATTATGCTGTTTGATATTCCTCTAATAATTTACGATAGTATTAGATTCAGGATTAATAGGAATGTTTTGTTGGGAGGAGAAAATGTTATTGGCTTCAGTTGCCAATGTCTCCTTTCGAGTTAGATGGGTACTTATACTCATATTTATGAGTTATTAAATGAACTGGTGTACTAATCCATATTAGAAACCCAGATATCCGATAATCTACATGACATTTTGAATGTGGCAGCTCTACGAAATAAATGGCATGAAAGCTCATTTTGGTGATGAAATGGTGTGTAGCAATATTCACAAATGCAAGTATAACCAATGAAGGCATTTATTTTTTGTTTGCCTTAGAAATTATTGTGTTGGTGGTATACAAACAGAACCTGATCTATTCATGGGTCATCTGTTTGGAAATACTGCCATGTATCATGGCTGTTATAAAGTACTTTGATGATAACATTTAGATCATCTTCAAATGCTGGAATATCACTAAAACCGACAAGGTGATCATCAGGAATACCTAAAGGTTTCCAAATTCCCTAGACTCTCTACAGTAACAGAAGGTCATGTGTCTTTCTCTTCTAAAAAGGCACAGAGGCTGGCTGCAAAAGTCAGACTATTAATATAATTGTCCAAATCAAAAAGCCAGTGCCTTTTAGTTTCAATAATACAACTGCATGGTATAGGTTTGAAATGTCTGAGTAATTGTCCCACCAACCATCCTGAAAATGATAACAAGCCTTAAGCAACCATCTCCAGAATTTCCCTTCTATGGTTATTTTTTGGATGGTTATGCATATGATAATGACAACCAGGTTTTCTTTGAATTATATGGCTGTTTTTAATAATGGTTGTCCTGTGTATTACAGTGAAAATGATTTCAACAGTGTGACAGGTACTACATTTGGTCAGTTGTGCCACAAAGCAAATATTAGAGCAAACTTTATCAAAATGTGGTTATGAGATTTGTGAGGTGTAGGAATATGAATAGAAAAATGTTAGCAATACACAGACCAACAAAGGTCTGAGGTTTTTACAGTAGGAAAATGGGCAGACTAGATGGGCCGAATGGTTCTTATCTGCCGTCAAATTCTATTTTTCTATTTATGACAAATTTAGTCCTTTAAGCATTTTTTTTTAGCATTGCAAGGTAAAGGTATATCCACCAAAAGGTTTGTTTTTCCCTGTCTTCCCAGGTAAGATGAATGGGAAACACATCCCCATTATGTTGTAGGTGAGCTGCAAATAACCAATCAAAACGCTACAGTCATACTGAGGAAGAGTGCTCTCTGGTAGGTACCTGGTGCACTGCTGAAATTCAGGTTGCAATTGATAAAGGTACACTTTTTGAAATCTGGCATTTTTCTATGTGTAGAAAAACACTTTTTGAAAAATGTATTAAGGTTCACCTCAGAGACAAACAGAAAGCTTCAGGTTACCCAGAACTGTGTATAGATCAAAAAAAGCAAAAGTATATTCAAGATTATTATGACTTTACAATCCCGAAATGTAGAAGTCAACCATGACAAATGGCAAATTTCAAATTTGTTTTACTCTTTGTGGGTAAATTTGATCAGAGTACTAAAATACAAAAAACAAGTATTGTGACAGACCCTGGCAATCTATTTGGTTATTTGTCACAATGTGAGGTATCTTAATTGGAATGCTTATACGATGAAACAGTAATTGTTAGTTGGAAATATGCTAATCAATGTCAAAGCTCCACACCTAATGCCAACATTTTTATTGCATGCTTTACTACCACTTATGCACAACTTGAATTATATTGAGTACTGAACATTTTAAAAGAGAGATCTTTCTACCATGACACTGACTCTGTAATTGTTGTCAGTAACGCTGGTGAGTGGAGCCCTCATTGGGTAACTATATAGGAGAACTAACTAGTGAAATGCCAGCAGGTACACATATAACAGTTTGTTTATGCAGGGCCCAATACTTTTGGTTACAAATTGCCCTCTGGTAAAACCACTCTGAAACTGAAATGTATACAGTTAGATGCTATTTATAGTCAACTAATTAACTTTGAAAGCTTGAAAGATCTGATATTGGACCCGGTATTGGTCTATCCTTTACACCGTGACCCTGAGGGACAGAAAAAGACTGTGATACAATAGTTGGTAAGACAAATGTACACAATCACAATTATTTTTAGAGGTGTTTGGCTATACTACTCAAATGCCAATGGCAATTTGCTAGTAGATTTAAGATCAACAACCCCTGATGAGTGTTGCTTAATAACAAGCCTCTTTTCACCTCACAGACCAACGGCCTACACCTTTAAAAAAATATGTTTCTAAAAAGAGATATAACATGTTTGTATATTGTTTTGTTGACTCTTAGTAGCTGCAAACATGTCTGCAAGTTTACGCCTTAACTGGCAATCTTTAGAGACACAACTGAGAACATCACCAACACATTAAAAGGTGATTTTGTGCTCTGTTTCAAATGAGATAGTCAGAGCCATATGTGAAATGAACCTCAATACTCTTAAATGTAAAATACCCTTAACACCAAACAAGTAGGTGTACTCAAAAAGTGTTGTAAGTTATAAAATCATATAGAAATACAAAATGTTCAATTGAAAGAAGAAGAGCATGATGAAACAATCAGGTTGGTTTATTGATTCCCTACTGGGATTTGCTACAC
This sequence comes from Rhinophrynus dorsalis, assembly GCA_037306005.1. NCBI lineage: Eukaryota > Metazoa > Chordata > Amphibia > Anura > Rhinophrynidae > Rhinophrynus > Rhinophrynus dorsalis. Next base: position 92,321,027 of record CM074723.1, on the reverse strand, counting down.
CTCTGTTGACTGGCTTTCTAAATAATCACTGATGGAGTACACTGAGAAAATGTACCTGGTTCCTAAACAAGATCTGGACTGCTTACAGCATAATACACAATATGATTTAGACATACGTGAATCTGCAGCACAGTGTATAGATGCTGAAATTGCTGTTGTCAAAAGGTATAACAATTTAACAGAAGATGAAAAAAATTAAGAGGAATAGGACTATTTTGCAAAAGTACTTGGTGCAATTAAGCAGGACAAAAAGGCAAAACAAACCTTAACACTGTTAATGCCATCTAATATTAAGACAACTTCAACAAAACACCCTTCACAGATGCTTTTTTTGCCCCCTGATAACACTAATGATATGATTTCTGAAGTTGCAAAAAACGTAAATAAGCGGTTTCAGAAAAGTGCAGAATTACTGCTCAGGAAAATGTATGTTTCAACATGGAATGACAAAAGGGAGTTTGTTTATAAAGATAATAGTGTCCCAGTTCTAATGTACTGGACTTGGTGAATGGAGTTACACAGAGCCATAATGTTATATTAAGAAAGATGCCTCATGGCTGGGACACTTTTCTGTGCACGATGACTGAGCTGTACGTACCTTTTACAAGTAGGTAATGTCACAAAAATCTAATACTTGGGTGATTTAAAATGAAAAAATAAAAAATAATTCACACATAGCTTTAGAGCTTAAAAAAGGCCCCCAACATTGAGACTCAGTTCTCCAGGCTCTATATGGAGTTACTACACCTCAAGGATATTTCATGCCTAAGAACCTGCTGCTGAATTGGTTAAATCTGTAAATACATTCTTGTACTCTTTGTAAATACTCTCATTTAGTTAAAGTGCAATTTGCTGTTTATAGTTTTATTATTTATTACATTAAGACTAATTTAGTAACACAATAAATGTTGATCTCTATTCATTGCTTCATACATTTCCTAATGAAGTACTAGAATAATATTAGGCAAGTTGGAGGATACTATTTAATGCTACATTTAGTTTGTCTTATACAGTAATTATCACAAGCTTGAAGGAGTTGCTGCATAGATGTGCATTCATTTGGAGTACTTTTTATTAATGAAAGATCATAGACAGTGAGCTAAGGAAATCTCTGTCGGGACAAGAGCAGATCCGTATAACATCATTATTAAAGGCAGGGCCGGATTTACATCTCAGGAGCCTGTAGGCACAGAAATCTGAAGCCCCCCCCCCATTGGCCATCTCCACTGGACACTTCCACAATGCTCCTAATCTCCACATTGCCCCCCATCAGCTCCATATTGCCCCCATCATCTCCACATTGCCCCCATCATCTCCACATACCATATTGCCCTCACATTGCTCCCCATCAACCCAATATTGCCCCCATCATCTCCATATATCATATTGTCCTCATATTGCCCCAATCAGCTCCATATTGCCCCCATCATCTCCACATTGCCCCCATCCTCTCCATATACCATATTGCCCTCACATTGCCCCCCATCAACTCAATATTGCCTCCATCATCTCCACATTACCGAAGAAGGCACAGACCTGTCTTCACCATGTTGCGGCAGGGGAGACGTATTTAAAAAAAAAAAAACAAACAAACACAACATGATCCAAATGACAGGCACCCCTCTGTGGGGTGTGCCTGTAGGCAGATGCCTACTCTGCCTAATTATAAATTCGACCCTGATTAAAGGAGACATCTTCCCGCATTGGGCCATTGTTTCATAGAGAGTAACCAAACATGAATACCTTTGCCCACTGTCCATAAAAATTATTCATCTATTCATATTGCTGTCTGCCATACATGAGACTTGGACATGATTCAAAGCACATAGGAATCATTATATCTAGCAGATTGTTTCCAATAGCAATCAGGGACACTTCTCACAATCGTCCACTAGGAGAATATGTATGCAACTCTGAGATTACCCAAGAATAGACAAGAGAATGGAGAGGTAATCAATGCGCAACATCAATTTTCTATTTCTATCCATGTTTCTTAATATATGCAGAACATTCAGAATCTACTGACAGGTGACCAGCCTATGTCCATTTACTTCATATTTTTCCTCCTCCCTGGACTTGTGTGGACTATTCATTATACACACACACTCATTTATTTATATTGTCAGACATTGTGCTTTATCTATGACAGAATCTTTTTTTCATACCATTGTGAGTACATTTTTGAGACCTATATGCCTTTTTCTTTCTTTTTTGTTTTTTGCCTTATTGTACCTTAGATATTAGTATGTATATGTGTGCACATGTATTAGGTTATATATACACTGGTTATACTTTTATAGCACTCTCCTATTGTTTGTTGTACATTTCTTATGTTCTTGATTTGCGCACACCTCATCAACTAGGATTTAAGCTTGCTTTTAGCTTGGGGTCAAGTTCATGCTGATATATAGGCCATATAGGTTTTTACATATTTTAAGTAGAATGCCAATTTATGTACCTATTTTTTTTTTTTTTTTGGGTATTTTAGTGTTAATGGAGAGGTAGTCACTTATCTTAATACTATAACATACATTTAATTACTATTTTTATTTTTATCTTAATTTACATCATTTTTAATTTGACCACAAATATCAGCAATTAATATGGCTTTCAAATCATATACTGATAGGGTCCATTGAAGGGACTTTCTCAAACAGCAAATATCTTTTAAAGACAATGAGGTACAAAAAATGAAGCATAAGTCTTTTACTCTATGAAAAACATTCCTTACACTGCAGAATTTGCTTATGGAGGAAATCAATGGCTAGACATAATAGTGTTATCCAAATATATTGATAGTAACAGTGTCCCTAGGGCGTTACGTATAAATAAGCCATATAGTTTTGTACTTTCTAAGTTTTAAAAAATTTGGTATGATACTTTGGATCAGTGCTCTATTTCTTTAACCCCTTAAGGACCGGGAAAATCTGAGTTTGATTTGACTTAAGGACCGGAGCAATTTTGACTTTTTTGACTATGTCTTTGTTCAACCATATTTTCTCTTTAATTCCTTTTGTGCACCCACATAAATTATATACTGTTTTTTTAAGCACAAGTAGGGCTTTCTTTTGATACCACAATTATATGAATACCTCATTGTTTAATTTGATTAAAATAGAAAAAAAGAGGAAAAAAATTGAAAAAAAACAACATTTTGCTTATATTTTCGTGTCAGGATTTGCATACAATTAGTTTATGACAAAAAAATACCCCTAAACATATTCATTTGCTTCTCCTGAATATAAGAATACCCCATATGCCTAGTATTTCAATCACTTCCTCACATTTACAAGGTAAATATTACAAGATGGATGCCATTATTTCCAACTTGTAATTTCTCAACAATTGGCATGTGAGCATCATAGCTTAGCTGACGGTGCCAGAACCAAAAATGTCCCACAAAGGTATATGTTTCTGAAACCTACACAACATAAGGTAAATAATCAGGATAATTTTGGAGTTTTTCATGCAGCTATTTTTCCAGAAAAAAATTTCAAAATTGTGGTAATATTTTGTTTTTTTGCAGTTTTCACACTTACATTTCAATACTACTGTTGATATCAAGCACATGATAGGTGAAGATTTTTAAAAATGCATTGTTTAGTGTTCAGCTCCTTCTTCTGAGTACGGCAATACCCCATATGCATAGGTTTCTCAAGGTTTGGGAGAGCTACGGGGCCCAAACTGGAACATGCGCGTTTCCAGTTTCACACTTTGAATTTTCACAGCTTGCATCACTGGTGCCATGTCTCATTTGGGGCTGTGTAACAGTGCTCCACTCTAAGATTTCCCCCCAAAAGTATATATTTTTGGAAAGTAGACACCCCAGGCTTTCATTTTATGTATGTTTTCAATTTTTTTACGCAGCCATTTTACCACCAATCGCTCGTAAATCTTGACGTAAGTTGAAAAAACAGCGTTTTTCACACTTGCACTTCAATGTTGATGTGAATTTCAAGCACATGATAGGTGAAGATTTTTAAAAATGCATTGTTTAGTGTTCAGCTCCTTCTTCTGAGTACGGCAATACCCCATATGCATAGGTTTCTCAAGGTTTGGGAGAGCTACAGGGCCCAAATTGGAACATGCACGTTTCCAGTTTCACACTTTGAATTTTCACAGCTTGCATCACTGGTGCCATGTCTCATTTGGGGCTGTGTAACAGTGCTCCACTCTAAGATTTCCCCCCAAAAGTATATATTTTTGGAAAGTAGACACCCCAGGCTTTCATTTTATGTATGTTTTCAATTTTTTTACGCAGCCATTTTACCACCAATCGCTCGTAAATCTTGACGTAAGTTAAAAAAAACAGCGTTTTTCACACTTGCACTTCAATGTTGATGTGAATTTCAAGCACATGATAGGTGAAGATTTTTAAAAATGCATTGTTTAGTGTTCAGCTCCTTCTTCTGAGTACGGCAATACCCCATATGCATAGGTTTCTCAAGGTTTGGGAGAGCTACGGGGCCCAAACTGGAACATGCGCGTTTCCAGTTTCACACTTTGAATTTTCACAGCTTGCATCACTGGTGCCATGTCTCATTTGGGGCTGTGTAACAGTGCTCCACTCTAAGATTTCCCCACAAAAATATATATTTTTGGAAAGTAGACACCCCAGGCTTTCATTTTATGTATGTTTTTAATTTTTTTACGCAGCCATTTTACCACCAATCGCTCGTAAATCTTGACGTAAGTTAAAAAAACAACGTTTTTCACACTTGCACTTCAATGTTGATGTGAATTTCAAGCACATGATAGGTGAAGATTTTTAAAAATGCATTGTTTAGTGTTCAGCTCCTTCTTCTGAGTACAGCGATACCCCATATGCATAGGTTTCTCAAGGTTTGGGGGAGCTACGGGGCCCAATTTTGAACAAATATTGAATTTTCACATCTTGGTTAACTGATGCCATTACTCATTTTGGGCTATGTTCCAGTGCTACACTTTAGAATTTCCCCCCCAAAAGTGTATATTTTTGGAATGTAGACACCCCCAGCTTTCATTTTAGGTGTGTTTTCAAATTTTTTACACGGCCATTTTACCACCACTTTCTCATAAACTTGACGTAAGTAAAAAAACAGCGTTTTTCACACTTTGCCTTCAATGTTGATGTGAATTTCAAGCACAGAATAGGTGAAGATTTTATAAACTGAATTGAATAGTGTTCAGCTCCTTCTTCTGAGTACGGCAATACCCCATATGCATAGCTTTCTCATGGTTTGGGGGAGCTACGGGGGCCAAATTGGAACATGCGCGTTTCCAGGTTCACACTTTGAAGCTTCACAGCTTGCGTTACTGGTGCCATGTCTCATTTGGGGCTGTGTAACAGTGCTTTTTTTTTAAGATTTCCCCCCAAAAGTGTATATTTTTGGAAAGTAGACACCCCAGGCTCTCGTTTTAGGTGTGTTTTCCAATTTTATACACAGCCATTTTACCACCAATCCTGTGAAAATTTGACGTAAGTAAAAAAAATTCAGCATTTTTCACACTTTGCCTTCAATTTTGATGTGAATTTCAAGCACAGAATAGGTGAAGATTTTATAAACTGAATTGAATAGTGTTCAGCTCCTTCTTCTGAGTACGGCAATACCCCATATGCATAGCTTTCTCATGGTTTGGGGGAGCTACGGGGGCCAAATTGGAACATGCGCGTTTCCAGGTTCACACTTTAAATCTTCACAGCTTGCGTTACTGGTGCCATGTCTCATTTGGGGCTGTGTAACAGTGCTCTTTTTTAAAGATTTCCCCCCAAAAGTGTATATTTTTGGAAAGTAGACACCCCAGGCTCTCGTTTTAGGTGTGTTTTCCAATTTTATACACTGCCATTTTACCACCAATCCTGTGAAAATTTGACGTAAGTAAAAAAAATTCAGCATTTTTCACACTTTGCCTTCCATTTTGATGTGAATTTCAAGCACAGAATAGGTGAAGATTTTATAAACTGAACTGAATAGTGTTCAGCTCCTTCTTCTGAGTACGGCAATACCCCATATGCATAGCTTTCTCATGGTTTGGGGGAGCTACGGGGGCCAAATTGGAACATGCGCGTTTCCAGGTTCACACTTTGAATCTTCACAGCTTGCTTTACTGGTGCCATGTCTCATTTGGGGCTGTGTAACAGTGCTCTTTTTTTAAGATTTCCCCCCAAAAGTGTATATTTTTGGAAAGTAGACACCCCAGGCTCTCGTTTTAGGTGTGTTTTCCAATTTTATACACTGCCATTTTACCACCAATCCTGTGAAAATTTGACGTAAGTAAAAAAAAATTCAGCATTTTTCACACTTTGCCTTCAATTTTGATGTGAATTTCAAGCACAGAATAGGTGAAGATTTTATAAACTGAATTGAATAGTGTTCAGCTCCTTCTTCAGAGTACGGCAATACCCCATATGCATAGCTTTCTCATGGTTTGGGGGAGCTACGGGGGCCAAATTGGAACATGCGCGTTTCCAGGTTCACACTTTAAATCTTCACAGCTTGCGTTACTGGTGCTATGTCTCATTTGGGGCTGTGTAACAGTGCTCTTTTTTTAAGATTTCCCCCCAAAAGTGTATATTTTTGGAAAGTAGACACCCCAGGCTCTCGTTTTAGGTGTGTTTTCCAATTTTATACACTGCCATTTTACCACCAATCCTGTGAAAATTTGACGTAAGTAAAAAAAATTCAGCATTTTTCACACTTTGCCTTCCATTTTGATGTGAATGTCAAGCACAGAATAAGTGAAGATTTTATAAACTGAACTGAATAGTGTTCAGCTCCTTCTTCTGAGTACGGCAATACCCCATATGCATAGCTTTCTCATGGTTGGGGGGAGCTACAGGGGCCAAATTGGAACATGCGCGTTTCCAGGTTCACACTTTGAATCTTCACCGCTTGCGTTACTGGTGCCATGTCTCATTTGGGGCTGTGTAACAGTGCTCTTTTTTTAAGATTTCCCCCCAAAAGTGTATATTTTTGGAAAGTAGACACCCCAGGCTCTCGTTTTAGGTGTGTTTTCCAATTTTATACACAGCCATTTTACCACCAATCCCTCGTAAACCATGACGTAAGTAAAAAAAATAAAAAAAACAGCGTTTTTCACACTTAGGGTTGGCGGCAGTATACTGGGCTGCATACAAATTGGTTTGGGAAACAATTTCACCTAAAATGTCTTCCCCCAAAAACAAATAAAAAAAATGATCATGGGTAAATCCTTCCACATCAATTTGAATCCCTGGGTTGCCTGTGAATTCTGAGATTTGTGGGCATAAATTGATACCCATTCATTAGGATCCGGAGTGGCAGGTGTTGGGGCATTTCTTTGGGCAGGTCTTTTGGCAGGTCTTTGGGCAGATCTTTTGGCAGGTGCTGGGGCAGTTGCCAGGGCAGCTCTTGGGGCAGCACTTGGGGCATTTCTTTGGTAGGTCTTTGGGCAGATCTTTTGGCAGGTGCTGGGGCAGTTGCCAGGGCAGCTCTTGGGGCAGCACTTGGGGCATTTCTTTGGGTAGGTATTTTGGTAGGTCTTTGGGCAGTTCTTTTGGCAGGTGCTGGGGCAGTTGCCAGAGCAGCTTTTGGGGCAGTGCGTCTTTTCTTGACAGAAGGCCCAGCGTCATCACTAGAGCTGCTCTCACTTTCTGAAAACTGCGCTATGTCAAAATCTGACGCAGTGTCTGTTGCCTCAGAGTCAGACGCCAAAAAGGCATATGCCTCTTCAACGCTGTACCTGCGCTGCATTTTGCCCACTAAAAAAGCTTTTTTTTTTTTCTTACGCTATCCCTAAACCTAAATCTAACCCTAAAACTTACCCTAACCTACGTATATCCTGAACCTACCTAACCCAAGTGAACTACCTATCTAAACTGCACTTATTATATATATATATATATTTTTTTTTTTTTTGGGGGGGGGTTTGGGGTTTTTTGGGGTTTTTTTTTTCTTACGCTATCCCTAAACCTAAATCTAACCCTAAAACTTACCCTAACCTACGTATATCCTGAACCTACCTAACCCAAGTGAACTACATATCTAAACTGCACTTATTATATATATATTTTTTTTTTTTTTTTGAGGGGGGGGGGTTGGGTTTTTTGGGTTTTTTTTTTTTCTTACGCTATCCCTAAACCTAAATCTAACCCTAAAACTTACCCTAACCTACGTCTATCCTGAAGCTACCTAACCCAATTGAACTACCTATCTAAACTGCGCTTATTATATATTTATTTTTTTTTTGGGGGGGGGGGGGTTTGTTTTTTTTTTTTTTTTTTTCTCCCCTAAACCTAGATCTATCCCTAAAACTTTCCCTAACACACGTCTACACTAAACCTACCCAACTACCTACCAAAATACCTAAACTATATTTATTATAAAAAAAAAAAAAAAAAATTAAAAAAATTTAACAATTTTTTTAAAATTTTTTAAAAAATCTAAAAAAATTCAAGGGGGTTGGGGGGTGTCCCACAGATCAGAAAACACTGATCTGCAGCAAATTGATCACTCCAAGAGTGATCAGATGGGGGGGCACTTATTGATCACTGCAGAACAGTGATCAAAGGGTTAATTTTATTTATTTAAGCTTTTTTTTTTAACTTTTTTTTTAACAGGCACACTGGAACACCATCTCCCTCTGTCTCTCTCCACCTTAGCAGTATGCAAGGTGGAGGGAGGCAGAGAGATCTGACAGGGACAGTATTTACAAATACTGTCCCTGTCATTCAGGTTTTGCAACATGTGATTCGCTTTTGAAGCGAATCGCATGTTGCAACAATGTTTCAGCCGCTTGTTACTAAGTGTCCCGATACCGGGACACTTAGTAACAAGCGGCTTGAACTCTTCCATCGCTCCGTGCGGCCGCAATGGAAGAGTTTAACCCTTGACGTACCAGGACCGTCAAGGGTCGTTCGGTCACATTTACCCTTGACGGTCCTGGTACGTCAAGGGTCGCTAAGGGGTTAATGCACAAAATTAATGTGTAAACATAGCAAATATTATTTTACTAGTTGAACAGCCCGTTACACGGGCCACAGTGCCTCTGGCAGCCGGTCGCGGGTCTCCCGCGCCTCGGCTGATACAGAGCCTCTGGCAGCCGGTCACAGGGCAGTCACACGCAGTGGAGACTGCCCGCACCTCGGCTGATACAGAGCTGGACGCTCCTTCGGAGCACCCAGCTCTGTAACAGCCGCGGCGCGGGCAGTCTCCACTGCGTATGACTGCCGCACGCGCAGCAGTGTGTACTGCGCATGTCGGGCGTTACACACAACTTGGCGATTTATTATATAGGATTTCCCAAAGGCATAGTATAAAAGGGGCATAAGGGTGCATGTGTTGGTGGGGTGTGGGAAAGAATTAGTTGAACAGGGGATGATTTTTGGGGGCGTTGTTTACTGGGATTGGGTGGCACTTAACAAAAAAAGAAATCCTAAATAAAATAAAATAAAAACCATAAGACATGGTATAAAAGGGGTCTGAGGAGGGTGCCTGTGTTGGTGAATGAACGAATCATTTGAACAGGGAATTTGTTTTGGGGCTGTTTCTTGACTGCTACTGGGGTGACAGTTAATAAAAAAATAAATAAAATAAAAAAATTCTATTTAAAAGTGATAAAAACAGGAACCCCCTGACATAAGCTGCCACTGGGGTTGATGGATAGTTGACTTGATAGAGTATTTTGTACAGGATGATTTGTTGTTAGAGGCCTTTGTAGGACTTAGACTTATTAGAGGCCCAAGTCCTGAAGACACATTGATTTGCAGTAGCACTTAGGCTTGTTAGAAACAAACCCCCCAAAAAATTGTTTATTTTTTGTAAGATTAGTTTTTTTTTCATTTTTTTTCCAAAACACAAGCCCTGAGAAAAAAATAAAAATGCCCTACTGGCCTAATGCCAGCAGGTCATGTTGGCCAGTGGCCACTGTCAAATGTCCTCCTGAGTTGCAACTGCTGTTCGTACTGCTGCTGCTGAGTTTATGCAGCAGGATGATTAGGCAGCTGAAAGGGAATGGGATAAACAATAGCAGTAACATGGAAGATGGATGATGAAGATTCCACTTGCCACAACTGTGGCCTCCCTTGAACGCTAGTCTGGATGCTCTCTAATGTTTCCCCTACCACTCCGGCTGCTTCACCATTACTGCTACTACTAACACCAACCACATCAAGTTCAGCCGCTGAGTCTTCCTCCTCAGTCTCCCAGTCACTAGTAAAATGATGATATTGTTGATTACCTCCTCCTTCATTCCTAATGCTAACAAGCTGCTGGACCTTAGTAGCAGTAGTACTAGCACTGGAAGGACTGCTTGGGAATGGCAAGTGTGATTTAGGGTCCCTTGCTGTCACACTTGGCATCATTTTCTCCTCCCCCCCCCCCGAGTACTACAAGAAACATTAGCAGCAGGCAAAGTATTGGTGGCAGCAGGTACAGCACTGGCAGCAGGTTCACCACTGGCAGCAGGTACAGCAATGGTGGCAGCATGGGCAGCATGTCTGGAAGCAGGTACAACACTAGTGGCTGCAGGTACAGCAATGGTGGCACTGGCAGCAGGGGCAGCATGTCTGGCAGCAGGTACAACACTAGTGGCTGCAGGAACAGCAATGGTGGCACTGGTAGCAGGGGCAGCACGTCTTGCAGCAGGCACAGGCAGCTAACCTGTCCTACTCTCACTAGTACTACCCTTTTCTCCCTTCCTTCCCTTTTCTCCCTTCCTTCCCATTCCCTTTTCTCCCTCTGACCCCATTATATTCCCCAAGATCCCTTGGGTAATTTAGGGGGACTGGACAGCATTGGTTCAGCACTGCTAGTCACTTCCTCCTCCTCCTCCTCCTCAGACTCAGTGGACACATAATAAGGGTCCTTCCAGTTCCTCCTTTTATTAGTTTTAAACCTGCTCATAGTGATAGCTGTAAACTATGAGCCTCCCCTGCCTTAATTTTTCCGAAATTTCACAGCAGAACAGCACAGCACGTCTGTCTCTAGCTGCTTCTATTGTGTCTGTCTTCACAGAAAACATGTTTTTATAGCAGAAATGTGAAAACAACGTAAATCAATGGGCGGAAACTTTCTAACCATTTTAAATGGATGAAAGATGCAAACATTTTAACCGCTAGTTTTAAAGCAGATTTTCCCTTGAGAAAGCAGATAACAACGTGGTTTTTGCAAAATTTCTCGCAGGAACTCAGCAACAACTTTCACCCATCCCTTCAAAGTACGCTAACATGTCCTTTACCAGCTTGTGCATGTCTGTGCTGTCATTCTGATAAGAATCCTCATTTTTTTCTGCAACAAAAATATCAGTGGTAGAATTTCACTGATTTCTGCCTCAATGTGACTCACCAGCATTGTTGCCTCCTCAAAGGGTTTCAGCAGCTCACATACATTGCACATTAGTTGCCATTGGCCAGGTGACAAAAAGGTCCCCTCCAAAGCCTTCCAGTATTGCATGGTGTACTCGCTAATGGCCTTATTCTTCTCTTACAAATGCTCTAGTATGTACATGGTGGAATTCCACCTGGTAGGACCTCCATTTTCAGCTGGTGATGGGCCAGGTTGTTACGCTCTTGTATGGAATATAGAGCGTTACGTGCACTGTAGGAGCGACTAAAATGGGCACAGATTTTGCGGGCAATAGTAAGCATCTCTTTGAAGGTTTTGGATTCTGCCAGGAATCTGGTCACAACTAAATTTACACATGGGCAAAGCAGGGCACATGCACCATAACACCTATTCTCAATGCAGCGATTTTGTTGGAGCCGTCATCAGCAGACACAAAACCAGCTTTTAAGGAGCTGGGTACAGGCTATTTCTCTATCACCTGCTCTAGCTTACTTAGAACATCTACAGCTTTGTGGGACTGTCTTTAAAAACTCTGCATGCACAAGGTGGCATGATGATGGTATGGGCTATTCTGAGTCATCATAGTCCTCTGCAGCCGGAGCCATACGTGTTATTTGGACTGAACTAACTGTTGGCACTGGCAGTAGCAGACTCTCTGACACATAAAGAGCTTCACTACTTCTTTTTTTTTTGCCCTAGAGCCCTGGGAACTTTTTAAAGTGCTTCTGCTGTTGCTAGTTGTGGCACATTTGGCCTGCTGATAATATGTCTCCCAGTCAGACCTGTGGTAGTGCTTCAGGTGGGATATCACAGAGGAGGTGTCTAGGTGTGAGCCTGCTTTCCCCCTGCTCATGTGCTTTTTGCACAGACAACAAGTAGTAACATGCTTAACTTGAGGATCCTGAGTGAAATATCTCCATACTGTGCAATTCATGGAATGAGGGGTTCCTGATGGGGTGGTGCTGCTTTTCTACTACTACTGGGGATAGATGTTGATGCAATACTACTGCCACTACTACTAGGTGTCAAAGGTGCAGCACTTACAGCAGCAGCAGAGGCACTCGTCAAATCTAACACTGTGGATGTTAATAACCTGTGTTGCTTTTGCTGGGTACTCAAAACAGGTGTGTGTGGCTGAGTGGGACTTGGACTTTGAAGAGGCGATGATGCTGATGATGGCTAATAGAGTGACTGTGTGCTTTTTGACATCTGTGCTTGTCCAGGGTCAGACATTCCAATGGCTTTCTCAAACAATTTATAGACAGGCACAGTGCTCCTTAAAAGAGGTGGATGATTCAGCCTTTGACTTTCTGCTAACTACTACTTTACTCTCACTGCACCACCCCTCCCCCTTCCCGCTGTTTGTTTACTGGACATTACTCAAGTACACTGTTTTTTTTTACTCGATGGGATACAACACAACTGATGGAGCTGTATGATGCCTTGCCTAAGCCCAATCATCTGTCACTGTCACCTACTATATTGAGTTCTTTATTTTTTTTTTTTTTAAGTTGTCTACCCTGTTGTTTTATCATAGTCTGTCCAAAAAATGTATAACTGAAAAACAAAGTCAACAATTTCTTTCCCCAGACTTCTCCACTCAGCATAGAGACAATAACAACAAGATCAGTAAACAAATAGGTATCACGGTGCCCGTGCTCATGGCCACAGGCGGCGACATTATTATTATTCCTGATTCACTGCCTCTCTCTTATTGGACTTGTGATCCTGACTCCGCCCAGGGCTAGCCTTTATACTCTGTCATGTCTATACTGAGGCGCCCTTTCGTGGTGTACCTATTCCTGATGTTAGTCCCTGTTTTTGTTCTGATCGTGTATGACCTGGCCTGCCTGATGACGTTCCTGCTATTCCTGTGTTGCTGTTTCTGTTGCTGACTGATCTGGCTGAGAACCCACTCAGTTACTGACTGATCTGGCTGAGAACCCGCTCAGTTGCTGACTGATCTGGCTGAGAACCCGCTCAGTTGCTGACTGATCTGGCTGAGAACCCGCTCAGTTGCTGACTGATCTGGCTGAGAACCCGCTCAGTTGCTGACTGATCTGGCTGAGAACCCGCTCAGTTGCTGACTGATCTGGCTGAGAACCCGCTCAGTTGCTGGCTGATCTGGCTGAGAACCCGCTCAGTTGCTGGCTGATCTGGCTGAGAACCCACTCAGTTGCTGACTGATCTGGCTGAGAACCCGCTCCGTTGCTGACTGATCTGGCTGAGAACCCGCTCAGTTGCTGACTGATCTGGCTGAGAACCCGCTCCATTTGCTGACTGATCTGGCTGAGAACCCGCTCCGTTTGCTGACTGATCTGGCTGAGAACCCTCTCTGTTGCTGACTGATCTGGCTGAGAACCCGCTCCGTTGCTGACTGATCTGGCTGAGAACCCACTCCGTTGCTGACTGATCTGGCTGAGAACCTGCTCCATTGCTGACTGATCTTGCTGAGAACCCGCTCCGTTGCCGACTGTGCCTGGCTAGAACCCATTCGGTTGGCTCTATTTGGTTGGCATTCCACTCTGCTGCCATCCTGTTGCGCTTGTCTGTAGTAGCGCCGCGTGGCACTTCCATTATCTTGCCGACCGTAGGCTGAGCATTTGTGCTATAGCCGCTTATACTGGATAACCACCGCCGGCGGTGTGCACATGCGAAGTATCGGTTCAGTGCTGCATAGTGCTGACTGAGTTACTCCATCTGTGTCCTCCTCCACTTTCATAGCTGGGCTCACTCCCTGTGTGAGTTGCAGATTTCACTCTGGGTGTTACCTTAGACCCTTTCAGTGCCTAGATCCTCTAGGCAGGGTCAGTGCTCCATTCCCTCCTGCAGTAGCCGCAAGGCTCAAGAGCCAGCTGTTGCGTACATTACACCTTGCACGTGTGAGGGGACACAAGTTGCCTTCATGTAGTGTGCCTCGATCTACCCCTAGCGTTCTAGGGTTTTCTTACCAGAAGCGGCTGCCTTGGTCTTACTGTGACCCTAGTCCCTAGGGTCAGTGTTGCCTCGTTGCTGTTTGGTTCAATGTCTCCCAGGCGTCTGGGTCTCATGCCAGACATCTACTTCTGGACTCCTAGTAATCTAGGGTCCTGCCGCCAGTACTTGGGCTGCATAGCCTCCACTAGTCCCTAGTCCACTAGGGTTTAGTCTCGTGAGCCTCCAGTCATTTGGGTTCAAGATCAGAACTCTGTCCAGCCAGCTGTTGTCTCCATCTCTCCATCTCTCCCTATATCCCAAGGGACTGGCTTGTTATTGCTATTTATGTTCTATTATTGTGGGCTTGTGGGCCTAACTTACTGTTGTACTTTATCTTAATAAAATTATTTTAACCTCACCAGTCGGGTCTGAGTGTTCATCAGAAAATCATGACAATAGGCCCCTAGCTGCCTGTGTCTTGCCAGTTAGTCACATGGGCTTGTTTGTCTCAGTATCTGATGCAGCAGGCAGTTCAGCTGCTATACCTTCCTCTATTATGCTATTGCCATTATTATTATGTATGCTATCATCAACACTTGAATGTGACTTGTCTTCAGTGTGCTTCTTAAATGGTTCTTTATTTTTACTGGCACTGGTGGTGCTGGACCTAGTTTTGCTGGGACCTTGACAAACTGCATCCTCCCTAGGAGTAGAGGGATCATCATCATTGATTGCATACTCTGCAGCAACCATTGCTGCAATCAGTTTTTGAACTACTGCTTTACTCTCACGTCCCTGAACTGCACCACCCCTTCCCCTTCCCGTAGTTTGTTTTCTGGACATTACTCAACTACACTGTGTTTTTTTACTCTATGGTACACAACATAACTGATGGAGCTGTATGATACCTTGCCTAAGCCCAGTCAGCTGTCTGTCACTGTCACCTAATATATTGAGTTCTTTATTCTTTTTTTTATTTTTTTTTTATTTTAAGTTGTCCACCCTATCACAGTCTGTCCAAAAAAATGATAACTAAAAAACAAAATCAAAAACTTCTTTCCCCAGACTTCTCCACTCAGCACAGAGACAATAACAGCAAGATCAGCAAGCAAATAGGTCCCTCGCTGCCTGTGTCTTGACAGTCAGTCACATGGAATTTTGGAGTATTTGGGGTATTTTCCCTTCTTCTGCACAGAGTGCCCCACTGACTCTACTAATACACACTTACATAGAACAAATGTCCTACTAAAAGATTCCCTAAACTAAACTTCAATTCCACTCTCTTCTCAAGCTCAAACAAGGTGCTGCTCTTTCCTCTCACAAACACAGAAGGGCATGCTATGAGAGCCTGACACCCTTTTATATAGCTGTAGAAAACTTTCTTGTGGTGGAGAAAAATGTTTCTTCCCATTGATTTCAATGCACAATGAGCTAGGCGAAAAAGGTGGGAAAAAGTGGGAAAACTATACTTTTTAGCAGGAAATTATTCGCCGAGCAGAAAGTGCCATCATTCACCGATTTCAGTTTGAAATCATAAATCATAATTACTTTCTACAGGCAGATACAAGGTGATGTCATGGGGGCCAGGTTTGCCCCCAGTTATACAACCCTCTACATGGGTTTTTTGGAGTCCAACCGTGTGTGTGGGGGGGGTGCAGAGCTGTGGCAAAATTTGTTTTCTATGGTGTATTCATAGATGACCTGATAATAATTTGTCAGGGAAGTGAAATAAAATTAGAAATGTTCATTTCTAGTTTCAATAAAAATAAAATAGGATTGCAATTGATATGCAACATTATTAATTATACTTTCAATTATTTTAATTTTAATTTGACTCATGAAGATTCAAAGATAGTTACAGAAACATACATAAAATCAACTAATGTAAATAATTATTTGCATTACGATAGCTGCAACTTAGCAACAAAAGGTCAGTTCCATAGATTAATATGCAACTGTTCAAAAGAAGTTGATTTTCATAAACATTCCAATGAATTAAAAAAAGAAACTAATTAGTAAAAGATGCCCAAAAGAGTTGATAGAAAGAATTTATCTGGAGGTCGAGGGTGCTGGATAGGAAATATGCATTGTATCCTGTGGCAGAATCTAGTCAGATTAATACATATGAAAAATGAGATAGTTATAACATCAGAAGTCATAACAGAAAAAAGATGTCTCAAAAAGAAAAAGGAAATCCAACTTTTTTGACCAAATATAACACCTCATTATAAAATCAAACAAATTAAAAAAACATTGGTCATTCCTGTTACAAGATCCCCTTTTAAAAGGTGACATTTTACCAAGTCTGTCTATAATTTTTTTAAAAAAATTATATTTTAAAAACATATTGTCCAAAAATAGACCACAAAATAAAATGAATAACCAATATACAAAACAGGAAAGTTTTTTTGGGTCTAAAAAGTATTTTCAGATGTGGATCAAAGAGATGTATAACTTGTAAATTTATAACCTATAAGGTAACAGTTTTACAGATAATCAAGAAAATCTTTGCTAGATCAAATTACATGTAATACTTCTTATGTCATATATATATATATATATATATATATATATATATATATATATATATATATATATATATAACATTAAATGTCCATGTGTATACAGGGAGAACAAAAAGTAAATTAAAATGTTGTTTGGAACATTGGAGGGCTATTCTTGCTGGAGATGATACATTAAGTAAATATTACATCGAAAAGCATAATAAAGACATAACAAATACAATCATATGCCTTTGGAACATATCCCCACTATCATTACACAAGGGGACAGATTCAAGCAATTATGCAATAAGGTGTCGTACTGGATATATAGATATGATACTGTATAACAAGTGGGAAAAATGACAAATTGGACACATTCACTTTTTTATAGAATACACAAACATAACATATTACGATTACTCATTATCATATAGTTTTCTTTCCACTATCTTATAGGGTCCATTATAGCTTCCCTGCAAACGTATGCTGCCTATATGGGGCTAGGACGTGTGTATAGACTCTTTGATATAAAGTATATATATATATATATATATATATATATATATATATATATATATACACAGGGCTTATAATTTTGTGTCCTTTGCTACTAGCCAGGCCTAAAAAGTTACTTGCCACTACAAGCCAAAACATACCCACCAGTGCTGAATTTCTACTCACCAGGGCTAAATTTTCACTCGCCATTGGCTAGTGGCGAGTGGAAATATTGATCCCCGATATATAACATAAGTGGCATATTTATGTTCTTTATGTATTCATGTTGCCAGAGTGTTCATATTATTGTGGGTCCCGGCAATCTCTATGCATACATAACCTATTTTTTTTGTGGCATAATTATGAGGTATGTCATAGAAGTAGCATTCATTATGTATTACTTTAGACACCCAATAGGACTAACATTAGTTAATTTTATACATAAACTGGTGTTTAACTAGAGAGTTTAGATCCTCTACTGGCATAACACTGCTTAATGATTCACAACTAACAGTGTACAGCTGAATTACTTCAGCAATTAGTCAGTCATTGATTACTTTCCGGAAGTGTTAAGTTTAAACGTTGCTCTCGATCCATTGTTTCATATATTCCCTTATGAAGTATTAGAATACGTATTGGAGAATACTATTTTTATGCTACACTTAGTTTGTCTTATATAATAATTTTCACAAGCTTGGAGGAGCTGCTACATAGATGTGCATTTGGAGGACTTGTTTTTAATGGAAGATCACAGACAGTGACCTGTGGTGATCTCTTCTGGGACCAGAGGAGATCCGTATAACATCATCATTAAAGGAGAACTCTGCCCGTACAGGGCTAGAGTTTCATAGAGAGTGACCAAACATCAATACCTTTGCCCACTGTCTATAAAAACTATACAACTAATCATTTCGCCGTCTGCCATACATGGGACTTGGCCATGATTCAAAGCACAGAAGAATCATATCTATCAGATTGTTTGCGATAGCAATCAGAGGCACTTCCCACAATCATCCACTAAGAGATGGCTGAGAATATGGGATAGGAGAAGTAGTACACATACCGCTCTGAAATTGAAGGGAGAGATAATTTATTCTCAACATCGATTTTCTATTTCAATCCATGTTTCAGTATATATATGGAAAATTCAGGATATACAGATAGGTGCCCAGCCTATGTTAATATACTAAATATTTTTTGTCCTCCTTGAACTTGTGTGGACTATTCATTACTATTCATCACACACACTCATTTATTTATATTGTCATATATTGTACTTTATGTCATCTACATTTTTTTTATACCATTGTTTATATATTGTGAGTACATTTTTGAACTTGATGTATATACACTTGGCTTCACCCCCTGCCTCCTCAGCCAACACGTACTTCACCCCCTGCCTCCTCCTCCTGAGGCAAATAACATTGTCCACTTGACTGAGGAGGCATGGGAGTTTCAACCCTGCCTTCTTCTCATTCTCAGCCCAACCAAACCCAAACCAACCCAACCAAACCCTGCCCTGCACATCCTATTGGCTGGCTGCTGACAGCAAGCCTGCCCTGGAGGGTGACTTCCACTGATCCAGAAGCAAATTCAACAGGGCTAGCCTTATATATAATATACACACACATATTTTATATAGTACAGTACCGGGTGCCACAGGGTGATAAGATATACAAGAAGAGGCTGTGCACTCATGTATTTCAAAGATCAATAATACCAATATTTAATGGTCAAACATGCAAAGTTTCAGTCCTCTTATAGGACCTTTGTCAAGCAAATATGGTACAATACTGAAAACCAGACATATAAATACTAATGCAGAAGACTCACCTCATGCATCCCAAATGATCCAGGGTTATGACGTGTGAAGTAAGAGGATAGAAGAGAATGAATAGGTCAAAGTTACAAAACCAAATTTCCAGACAATTGATACAAGCTCAGGGAACTCTGAAGAAGAACTGGCTGGAGAAGCAAGTGGTGGACAAATTGAAAGTTTATCCAGAATTGCTCAGCTACAACACATTCTTTTTTAGAACAGGACCCCGGTAAAGCCCCAAAACCTCCCCAACAACATATGGTGGGAGTAGGGGTAGAAGGCATATTAGTAGGGGACAACAGGGACACCAACATTGGAGCCAGAAACTTGCCCAGAAAAGCCAAAGCGAAGTAGCCTTTTCTTATATATAAGTAATACATGTTGAAACTTGCCAGAGTAAGAAAAAAATCACTGCCATGTTGGTATGCAAGAAAATCGGTCCAGACTTGCTTCTTTGGTCTGTAATAGAGGCACACAACCCTAATCCACCTATTATTGTGAATGCCCCTCAACTGCATGCACCAATCACGGAAAATATTAAACAAAATACATTTTATAACAATGTAGTTATATTGTATAGCCATTAGGGGTGGGCAAAATCTCTTGCCATGTTCCTGTGAGAAATTCTGCAAAAACCTTGTTGTTGTCTGCTTTTCGCTGGAAAAATCAACTTTTCGCATTTTTCACCCATTGGCCAACATTTTTCATCATTTTTAAATGTCTAGAAAGTTTCCACACATTGATTCACATGGTTTTTACCTTTTTGCTATAAAAACTTGATGTATTTGAGGAAATCAAACACAACAGAAGCAGCTACAGAGCGAGGTAGACATGCTGTGCTATTCTGCTGTGATCTTTTCCAAAATTGAGGCAGGAGAGGATCATAGTGACTGCTATCACTATAAGCAGGTTAAAAAATAATAAATGGAGGAGCTTGAAGCACCCTTATGTTTCCACTGAGTCTGAGAAGGAAGTGAGCAATTCTGAACCAATGCTGTCCAGTCCCCCTAAATCACCCCAAGGGGTCTTGGGGAAGTTAATGGGAAGGGAGGGAGAAAAGGGTAGTACTAATAAGAGCAGGACAGGTCAGCTGCCTGAGCCTGCTGCTAGACGTGCTGCCTCTGCTCCCACCATTGCTGCCTTTGTTGAAACCAGTGCTGTGCTTACTGCCATTGCTGAACCTGCTGCCATCAAAATTGTGCCTGCTGTCAGATGTGCTGTCCCTGTTGTCAGTGCTGTGACTGCTGCCAGTGTTGAAGATGCTGCCACCAGTGCTGAAGATGTTAGTGTGTCTTGTAATACTCAGGAGGGGGGGGAGAAGATTCTGCGTGGCAGCAGAGGGCCCTAAGTCACACTTGCCATCCCCAAGCAGTCCTGCCAGTACTAGTACTATTACTACTAAGAAGATCCAGCAGCTTGTTAGTGTTAGGAATGAAGGAGTGGGTAATCAATATCCTCATATTACTAGTGACTGTGAGGAGGAAGACTCTGGGGCTGAACTTGATGTGCATGGTGTTAGTAGCAGTAATAACGGTGAAGGTAAAGCAGCCGGTGGGACTAATGTTAGGGGAGTAGTAGCAGAAGCATTTGAGAGCATCCAGACTAGCAGTCAAGGGAGCCCACACCATTCCTCTGGCTCTGGGAGGCCTCCTCCTCTTCCCTTCACTACAGTGTCCAAGTGGAACATGATCCTGAAGAGTCCAGAACTGGTGTTGGGGGGAGAGCAGTCTCAGAATTAATACCACCACCACCATCAGCAGAAGCACAGATGAGCTGCCTGTGCCTGCAGCTAGAGCTGCCAGTCTGCCTTCTTCAGGTCAAAAAGAAATGACTAGTGTGACATTAGGGGGCCCTCTGTCACATCATTCGTCACCTCCTCCAAGCAGCAGTGAGATGTCTGTTACAGAGCAGCAGCATGTAGTGGTGGTGGTGCTGATGATGGTAGAGAAGCTGGGGTGGAAGAGACATTGATGGCCTTTTTATCAGAAACTGAGACAGAATGGGAGACAGGGATGAGGATGGACATCACCACCACCACTAGCAATCAGCTTTTGGAGTTTGCAGAATGTGCAACTGCTCTAATTCCTGTTACTGCTGAGATGCAAGGGCATCAGGATGTTGAGGGGCAGACTAGGGTGCCACAGACTACCGTGGACACAGTGGGAATGGGATCAACAAGTGATGAGGGACTAGGACAGATTCCATTTGCCAGCACCAGCAAGACTCCTGGTACGAGTTGCAGTGCTGATTTTGAGGCAGTAGCAGCAACAGCAGCAACATCATCTGCTGCCAGCACAGAGAGTGTTGGGGAATGTGGAGGACAAGATGAAAGAGGCCATTCTTCTCCACCTTCCCCCTCCCCCCTGACGTCATGGGTGTGGGACTATTTTTCTCTTGGGCAGGCACAGTGCAGTTATCACCAATGGCACTGTGCACAATTTGTGACAAGTCAGTGAGAAGGGAACACACCTTGGCACAACATTCCTATTATCACACATGACACACAGACACCATGACATTTATGTCAAATATGTTAAAGCCAAACATCCATTACAGAAATGGAGCGCCACTGTTGTTGTAACCCCCTGACACTTCAGAAAAGCAACAAGAGATGAGGCAGAGATCAAAGAAGAGGAAGAACAGAGAAACCAAGACAGACACTAGAAGTTCCTTGATGAGCGAAAAACTAGCTCGCCATCACCAATACCTTCTTCCTCTAGGGTAACAACTACATCTTCTTCCAGTCCACCTCATTCATCGTTACCTCCTCCGACAAATGATAGCCACTCTGTTGATGTTAGGATATAGCAGTTCATCTCTACCCATTGCACATTGTGTGGTGCACTGACCACATATGCCAGTGTGGTGGAGGAAAATCGATACCAGGTCATCAAGAGGCATCTGAGGAGATTCCATCTCGCAGAATATGCTACGATACTGGCAGGGAGGGTTCATCATTATTGTGTTGTTACTGTCTCAGACACATCACTGGAGATAGCCATTACTGCAATTATGGACTCAGACTCAGGAGGAGGACATTTGACATGACACTAGGCCAGTAGGGCATTTTTTTTCTCAAGGCTTGTGCTTTGAAAAAAAAAATAAAATGAAATCAAAAATAGTCCTACAAAAAAGCCAAAACAATTTTTGGTCCTACAAATCAATGTTTCCTCAGGGTTAGTCCTCTAACAACAAATCTAACAAATCATCCTCTACAAAATACTCTATCAAGTATCAATCTACCCTAGTGGCAGCTTACGTCAGGGGGTCCCTGTCTCTATCACTTTACATACAAATTTCTTATTTTATTGATTTATTTTTGTATTAACTGTCCCCCCAATACCAGTCAAGAACCCCCCCAAAACAAATTCCTTGTTCAACTGATTCATTCATTCGCCAACACAGGCACCCTCCTCAGACCCCTTTTATACCATGTCTTATGGGGTATTTTATATATATTTAGAATTTATTTTGTATTAAATGCCCCCCAATCCCAATAAACAAACCCCAAAAAAACATTCCCTGTTCATGTGATTCTTTCACACACCCCACCAACACAGGCACCCTCATGCCCCTTTTATACTATGCCTTTGGGAAATAAAATAATATTTGTTATGTGTTGTATGTAACTTCAATGTTCCCATTGATTTCAATGGAATAAGTAGAAAATCAGCACTTTTGCAGGAAATTTTTCACCAAGCAGAAAGTGCCATTTTTTGACAATTTCAGTTTGAGACGAAAAGTTTCTCCCATGCCTAATAGCCATGTGACAGCATAGTTAATGAGTGACAAATGTTTATAGGGAGTGACATAACCCCAAATATGAGAAATCACAAGGGAAGGCGGTTGTTATTATAAAAAAGGGTGAGGTTATAAAATGCAAAAGGCCTGGCTACATAGCATAGAGGGTGTTGTTATGCAGATGTTTCCCTCCTCTATATGGGTGTGGTTTCCATAAAGGGGCAGGGACCTGTGAAAGTTTGAAAAATATGTGAGACTTCACTACTGCATGTTTTATTTTTGTGTAACTGTATATTTTCATTATGTGCATGGATACTCAGAGAGCACAACGTCTTTCAAATAATAATAATTTCTGCTCAAAACCACAAGTAAACTATAACACCCATCACAAAAACTGAAATTAGAATACACTGTGATTTCATAATATAGAAAATAGTAATATTTTGAGTGTTTGCAAATTAAATTTTTAAAATTGTTTTGAATTTAGCAATTGTTGTCTGTTTTGCATTTTATTATATCTTGTTTTATGGAGTCATTGCATTTCTCAGCCCCCATTAAATGCACAATTGTATTATTATGTTTAAATGATGGAGCAGATGAACTCATTTTAGAGAGACGTATTAAAACAGGACATTGTTGTAGATCAGATTTAAGTCTGGCCATAGAGTCAAGTCAATATATCCTTCTAATTAAGAGAATCAGAGCCAGAATCCAAATAGAACAGGAGGGTACTAACTTTTCTCCTGGCATGGCACCAAGGACAGAATCAAAGTCAATCTATAGGCAATAATCCAAAGAAAATGTGCTGTAACAGAGAGTTGGAATAGCTATACATTAGAGCAAAGAAATTAGTTCTCTCATTCGGTGTAGTTTGACTAAAGAGCTCTGAATAGTTGATCATAATAAATTAAATAAAAAAGATAAAATAAGCCTTACACCTAAAAGATACTTTTAATTCTTATACTATTTTACTGGATGATTTACTATTAAATCAAAAGGTAATTGACTTTATTTTGATTCAATATAAACCTGGATAGAATGCAATAAATGTTTTAAATCCTAGAATGAAGGCAATTTAGTTACAGTAGCTGTAATAGTCTCCTCTACTGGAATGTACATATGACAGATAACTTTACTGTATATAATACTCTTCTGTACACCTGTAATGAAGATCTCTTTCATAACATATTGCAGCCTCTATGATATAACAGCATAAGTAGTATAAACACGTGAGCAGTCTTTCACCACCAGATGTCTTGGCTGCTTAGTCCCTAACTCTTTCAGTAACCTCCTCCTCAAAGTTACATGGGACAAGACTGATGGGGGGGGGGGGGGTTAGTGTATAGCTACCATGAGACAAGGCTATGTGGTTCTTTGGCAACAGTGGGACAAGGCTTGGGTGGTTTTATGGCTACCATGAGACTGGGGTCATAGAAGTGGTCAGCAACATGAAGCCCTTTAGCTTCTTCCAACTTCCAACTCTCATCATTTACCATCAGCAGTTGGTGGGTGGGGACCAATGGGAATTATAATCTGTCAACAGCTGGTGGGCTTCAGAAGCAGGAGAAAAATGGTGGTTTTCTCTTGAGTTGCAAATTTTTCATGAAAAGTATCATTGTTTCACTTTTTCCCCTAGCTCATTGCATTGAAATCAATGGGAAGATTGAATTTTTCCCCACTATGTGACAAATTTGCCTTCTTTTCCACAGGCATAGTATAAAAGTGGTGTCAGGTTCCCCCAGCTTTCTATTCTGTGCTTGTGAGGGGAAGAGAGAGCAGCAGCACATTTTTGTTTAGAGAAGGCAGGCTAATAAAATGGAGTTGAAGCTTAGTTTAGGGAGACTTGTAGGCAGAACATTTGTTCTCTGTATTAGGGAGTCTGGGGACACTCTGGGGGACAGGAAGGGAGAAAGGAGTTTGACCCCAAATCCCCAAAATTTGGTGTGACTGATTGGAAAGACACAGGCAGCCATGGTGCAGGTTCCTTCCTGATCTGGCTGTTATTTCTGTATTAGGGGAATCTGGGGATGTAAGAAGGGAGCAAAACAGAATTACCCCAAATACCTTTAAAAGTTTGTGTGACTGATTGGAAAGACACAGGCAGCCATAATCCAAGTACCTTCCCGACCAGGCTATTATTATCTACTCTATGTGCAAGGAGAGTCTAGGGGTGTGAGAAGGTAGAAAAGGAGAATAACCAGCTATAATAACCAGAAGACACCAGCTATCATGACCCAAGTTCCTTCCAGATTTGGTTGTTATTATCTCTGTACTAGTGGAGCATAGAGTTGTGAGAAAGGAGCAAAGGAGATTTACCCCAATACTCCCAAATCCTATGTGAGTGATTGAAAAGACACAGGTAGCAGGATCTGGCTTTAATCTGTGTACTAGTGGAGTTTGAGGGTGTGGGAAGGGAGTAAAGAAGAATTACCTGAAATACTCCAAAATTGTGTGTGACTGACTTTCTTCCTGATCTGGCTGTTATTTCTGTGCTAGGGGTATCTGGGGGTCTGAGAAGGGATTACAAGAGAATTACCCCAACATTTTGTGTGACTAATTGGAAAGACATAGTCAGTCATGATGCAAGTTCCTTCCTGTTCTGGCTGTTAGCAATGTGCTAGGGGAGTCTGGGTGTGTGTGAAGGGATCAAAAGAGGTTTGCCCTAAATACTCCAAAATTCTGTGTTACAGGCAGCCATGATCCATGTTCCTTTCTGATCTGGCTGTTATCTCCGTGCTACGGTAGTTTGGGGTGTGAGAAGGGAGCAAAGAATATTTACCTGAAATACCTCAAAATTTTGTGTGACTGATTGGAAAGACACAGGCAGCCATGATCCAAGATCCTTCCTGATCTGGATGCTATCTTTGTGCTAGAGGAGTATGGGGAAAGGAGTAGTTGAACCCGGGACAGTTAATTGGAGGAAAAAAAAGTAAAAATTGATAACTGAGAGATACAGGGACCTGGACATGAATGTTGTCTGAGGCAGACTGATACTAGACAATATAGAGTATTTTGTAGTCCCAAAACTGGCTGCAGCAATGTTTGCTGCAGCTTGTGCAATAAATGATGGTGGTCTGTCTCCTCCCAAAGGAGATTCAGTTTGTCCCAATAGTCCCACCAAAAGGTCCACCACCTGCACCAATACTATCAATAAACCATCTAAAAACACTGAAGATGACAAGTCACATTCTAGTATTGATGACATAATGAAAGAAGGTGTAGCAGCTCAACCAAAAGTAAGACAAACAAGCACAAAAACACCTGTGCTGAAAGTAGTAGTGAATATTGTAAATGTAAAATTAAAAAGAAATTGCTTGAGTCCTGTTAAAGCCGAGAGGAATGGAAAAGCAGTAGATATGAAGCAATAAGGGATAATGCTGAGGATGAACTAATGAAGACTGATGATTATGCACTTCTAGAATATATCTCTCCATTCTACTCTTCTTCACATACATATTAAGGTGAAAGTGACCGAGATAATGACATGGACAGAAAGCTAACTGAAAGACAAAGGATCAGTTTTCCACTACTGAAAGGGAGCACTGTGCCTGACTATAAACTGAGAAAACAATTGGAAGATCTGGCCCTAGACAAGCAAGGATTCCAAAAGTACATAGGATCTGTCAGTCATCATCAGCATACAAGTTCAAGTCACACTCAGCCCACACACTACAAGTGTTGAGTAACCAGCAGCAACAATAACACATTTTATCAACACCTACATACTTAGCTATGATGAGAGCCTCTGCTGCTGTAGGAAGTGCTAAATATTTGACACCCAGTAGCAGTAGAACTGCACCCACATCTAGCCAAGGTAGTAGTAACAGCCCCTCAAGAACCCCTCAGTCTTTGAAGTCCACACTATTGAGATACTTCACTCATGAATCAACAGCTAAGCATGTTGCTATCTGTTGTCTGTATAAAAAGCATGTAAGCAGGGGGAAAATAGGCTCACACCTAGGCACCTCCTCAACGAGATCCCACCTTAAGCACAAACACAGATCTGACTGGGAGACACACTATCAGCAGGCCAAAGGTGCTGCAAGTATCATCAGCAGAAGCACTCTAAAAAGTTCCCAGGCCTCTAGGGCAGAATAAAGAAGTAGTGAAGATATTTGTGTGTCAGAGAATTTGCTGCTGTCAACAGTAAGTTCACTCCAAATAACACCTATGGCACCTGCCGCAGAGGAGTATGATGACTCTGGCTTTGATGTAGGAGATGGTAAGAGTCACAGAATGCCCACACATGCTGCCTCTACCACCACTACCTCTTCTAGTCATGTTGTTTAAGCAATAATATTTCAGGCTTCTTCTGCCATGTCCTGCCAACCCACACTGACTGAGTTCCTTGGAAGGAGTCACAAACTTCACAAATACAATCCAAAAGTATGCCTTTGGAATGGCAAGGTTGCCAAGATGTTGGTAATGGGCATGTTGGCGTATTCTTTTGTAGAAAACCAAGGTTTCAGGGAACTGATGCCATGCTGGCATATCCCAAGCCGCAACTATTTTTCCAGGATGGCTGTGCCTGAATCGTACAAACAGGTGGTTAGTGTGGTGGGCAAAGGGCTGAAAAGTGGGTATGGCAAGAAAATCCACCTAACAACAGATCTGTGATCTGGGCAGTATCAAAGTGCCTGTGATTCTCTGTCACTCTTGCTTGTGGTTCGCTCTGATTTGCTGAGCCAGTTTGGCCTGCCCCTGGTGACCTTTTTATGCCTGGCCCAGACATCTGTCAGATGCCCTTTCGTGGTGTTTTTGAGCCAGTAGTTGTTGCTGTGCTCCTGTGTTCCGGATTCTCGTGTACCGACTTGGCTTGTCCTGACTACGCTCCAGTGTTCCTGATCGTGTTTGACCCGGCTTGTCTGAGAACCACCTCCGTTTCCTGACCCAGCTTGGCTGACGTTCCTGCTCGTGTATGACCCGGCTTGTATGACTACCTCCTTTGTGCTACGACCCGGCCCGGCTGACTTCCTGCTCCGAGATAGACTTCCAGCCTGTTCCTGTGACCTGTCTGTTCCCGTTGTCGCCGCCGCAATATTTTTCACCTGCTGTTGCCAACTGCCGTGTGATCACTCTAGCCTTGTGTTGCCTCCGATCAGTGCAGTGTCCCGTATTGTCTTGCAGAGCTGTGCGTTCCTCCGTGAGCCTCACTACACTTGCAGAGCTTCAATACCTTATCGAGCCTTGTGTTTAAACGTGCATATTAACCCTTGCAGTGCTGCTTAACTCTCGCTTCCTTGATCCCCAGTATAGAGCCTCACTCGCCGTGCTACGTCTGCTGAGTTGGCCGCTTTCCGACGGCGACTCAATCTATCCTACTGCAGAGTAGTCACGTTTAGTTGGTCCGGTAGGGAACCATTGGCTCTCACTTTTACGTTAGTTACTGGGCGATATCTACTGTGGTCTCTGGGCTCGTGTGGCAGCAAAGGGAAGGCTCAAGCTCTGGCAGGTTCTCGTTGAATACGCCCATGGGGGCTATTGGCTCTATCACCGCTATTGCTGGTCTCCGGTTAACACCTGGGGAGGCTATTGCCAGCTCTTGCATTGCAGGTCGGTTTCCGTTACGCCCGTGGGGGCTATCCACACTCGTACTCGCAGAATCAGTCTTCCTGTTAGGTACGCCTGTGGGGGCTATTTGGATTTCCGTTCTGCTTAAACTAGTTGGTCACTTCGGCTAAGGCATTTCCGTTTCCAGAACACTTTGAACTGTCTCTACTCAGCACCTCCATGTAACACCTTGGGCGTGCCAAACCACCACATCTGAGACTGACTGATTTATGCACTTAACCCTTTGGGTACTGAACACCATTATCTGTGCTGAGATATTGTATGTCAATTATTCTGTGTATTGAATCTCTATGTTATATCAGTCATCACTGTGTAGTTTATTCTTGCTGCCTATAGAGGGCGTTCGTTTGCATTATTTGCTATTTAAATAAAATTGTGTTTTATTTTACCAACTGGTCTGAGTGTCCTAAAAACCGTTACAGGCAGATCACAGACTGTATAACTGTGACTGCTCGCTGGGTTTCTCTACCAGCACCAACAGTGGACAACACAGGCTTATAGCATTAGGTGATAGCCAGTAATTGTGCTCCTGGCTCTGGCAGTGAGATTAAAAGGCAGAAACAATAGGATAGGCCATACCTTCTGCATGCCACATTGTGTGTGTGCAGAGTTTTGAGAGACAGTCCCACAAAGCCGTAGATGTTTTAAGTAAGCTAGAGCAGGTGATAGAGCAATCGCTTGTACCCTGCTCCTTAAAAGCTGGTTTTGTGTCTGCTGATGGCTCCAACATAATCCCTGCTTTGAGAATAGGTGAGAGTTGGTACTGTGTTAGCCGTAGAAATACAGGAGGCAAAAATTTAGTAAAGTTGATACCTTCACTGGCTAAATAAACATGCCTGAGGAAGAGACCTAAGATGTCTTGAATGCTTGCATTTTAAATCTGTTTAGTTAGCCAATAAAGGTATCAACTTTACTAAATGTTTGCCTTGGGAATAGGTGATATGGTGCATATGCCCTGCATTGCCCATGTGCTAAATTTAATTCTGATCAGATTACTGGCAGAATCTGAAACACTCAGAGTGATACTTACTATTGCCCACCAAATCTGTTCCCATTTTAGTTGCTCCTACAGTGCACGCAACACTCTATATTCCATAAAACAGAGTAACAACCTGCCCCATTAACAGCTGAAAATGGAGGTCCCTACCGGGTAGAATTCCATAATGTACATGCTAAAGCATTTGTATGAGCAGAATAAGGCCATTAGCGATTACACCAAGCAAAACTGGAAGGCTTTGGAGGGAGCCTCTTTGTTACCTGGCCAATCGCAACTAATGTGCGAGGTATTTGAGCTGCTGAAACCCTTTGAGGAGGCAACCATACTGATGAGTCGCATTGGGGCAGAAATTAGTTAAATTCTACCACTGATATGTTTATTGTGGAAAAAAATGAAGAGCATGGCTGAGGAATCTTACCGTAATGACAACACAGACATGCACCAGCTGGTAAATGACATGTTACTGTGCTTTGAACAAGATCTTCTCAAAGTGTCCATTAAAAGCAATGAGGAATACATTCTTGACACTTTGCTGGACCCCTGCTTCAAACACAAAATGTTTGAAATTCTGCTAAAGGGAAATCAGCAGTTTGTTACAACAAGGAGTCATGATGATCAGCAGCAACTTTGAGGAACTGTATTCTGTCAATGAATTTCAAGACATGCTTATTGATTGAGTGAAGGGTTGCATTGTGGAGGATGAGAGGGAGAAAGTCAGGGTACAACAAACATCTAGACAGTACAGTGAAATGAAAGGCAGCAGATATGTTGGTGGTGGCACTTTGGGACTTGCTTCCTCAGGATAGGTTGGTGGTCCCACTGCAGGATAGGTTGGTGGTTGATGGTCCCACTGCATATGAGATGATTTCTGCATACTTGCAGAATAGCTACATTCTAGGCAGAAACAATGACCTCATGGATGACTGACAAACAAAGCAGTGTGTGTGGCCAGCATTGACATGTACTGCAGTGGAAACCCTTAGCTGTCCTCCGGCATGCATTGAGTCTGAGAGGGTTTTCAGTGTTGCTGGTTACATTGTCAATGACCGCAGGACATGGCTATCAAGCATCAATTTTGGGAGACTAACATTCTTAAAGTGACAGTCATACTTCAATTTAATTTAATTTTATATTGTAGCCATTAAAAACATTAAAACATTGACAGATATTTGAAAGTAAAGTTTCCCCCGACTGGCTGTATCGGTCAAGTCTGCCATCTAGCTGACAGACTTGGAATGCA
The DNA here is from genome assembly GCA_037306005.1 of Rhinophrynus dorsalis. Lineage (NCBI taxonomy): Eukaryota > Metazoa > Chordata > Amphibia > Anura > Rhinophrynidae > Rhinophrynus > Rhinophrynus dorsalis. The sequence goes on along the minus strand of CM074723.1, from coordinate 92,290,441 downwards.
GTCCACAGACCAGCTGGCGGCTCTTCAGCAGGGCCAAGATCGCAAGATACAAAAATAACTACTTTATTGGAACGATCAACAAAGTGTGCTTGCAAACCAGGTACACTTTGTAGACCATTCCAATGACATAGTTATTTTTAAATCTTGTGATCTCGGCTCTGCTGAAGCCAGCCAGTCTGTGGAAAGGATTCAAAATCAGTCAGCTTGAGCACTGATGTCAGTCAGGGGGAAACTTTACTTGTGAATATCTCTCAAACCATAAAGGTTTGAGAGATAAGACTTATATTGTTTTTAATGGCTACAATATAAAATAAAATTAAATTGAAGTATTACTATCACTTTAAAAATGAACCAACATCTCATATCATCTGAGTATCAGATAGCAGAAACCACACATGACAGAGGAAGCCAGGACAAATATATTAACTGCAGCGCAGATGATGTGGATGAGGAGGCATGTGAAGAAGGGTTACCACCATCTACCCCACTTGGGACCACTGCTATGACCGATAAGTAATGTCTGTCAATAATCTGAGAAAGAGGATAGAGATTTGACACAAACATGACAATGGTAAAAACTATATACATACACAAATAACACCATACCAGTCCCCTACCACCACCACTACAATATACATCTGCCACATTGTAGGTTATACTTTATTTTTTTTAATTGCTTGACATCATCGTCATGAATATGTCTCAGTGTCACTTAAGCAGGAAGTTAGTGTTGTGGGCAAAGGACAAATGCACTCTGCATGCTAACACATTTTTTAAGGCATATGTTCCTGTAGAATTGTAATTATACTTTCTTTTCAGTAGTTTTTAAATTAATCATGATTAGAGCCCATTACAAATGGATTTATATTCAATTATTGCCACAAATTAGGTATGATACTGATGTATAGATTTATTTTGGGCCATATAGAGGTTAACCATTTTAGAACTAAGGGTTACTAGTAGATTATTAAGTAGCTCTATAGGCTCCACCTATCAGATTCCCTTGAAGAAGTCAGGAGAACAGGAAGTAGTTATGATATGGTGTAGAGTTTTAATTTTGTGCCTTTTCTTTTTGATATGCTTGTGAGTACATTTTAAATACGTTTTTTAATAGATAAGTAAATGCTACACTATATGTGCATGTCAATTTTTTGCCTTATATTTATGGGGAATGTATTTAAGACAACAGATAATGTTATGCTAAATGCTTTGATTCTTTTGGTGTCTAGTAGGTACAATATATGTATTCACAAGTCACTTTGACTCATAGGTGCTAATCTGCATAACACAGTTGACTCAAAATATTGCAATAATTCTGTTCCAGAAAGTGGAACTACCATTTTGATATAGATAGGTAATTTTAAAAGAGCATCCTAAATCACCTAAATATACATCAGTTTATTTTTATTTCAAAGAACAGTTTATGAAATATTTAGATTTTGACAGTTTATACAACTGAGCTAGTACTTCCTGGTAGGAACTGATAGTTGGAAATGTAGGGCAGGTAAGTATGCTGGGCATGTCCAGAAAATGTAGTTTAACCGAATAGTAAATAAAGCTAAATAGCTCATTGTTTTAAATAAAAATGGATAGTATATAGATGCTTCAAAATTACTTTTAAAGAAACTTATTTCCTACAAAATTACAGTTCTACTTTAACTGGTTTAACCTTTTGCATTCCAGAGGAGTATGTTGAACATTGCAAATCAATGCTTGGCATACCCTTCTGGCCCTCAACTGGTTAATATATATGGCTTCTCAGATTCTGAAGTAATTAACATAAAATTAATATTTCCTTTTCCATATCCAAATACCTACCTACTCACACACCTCTACACCCAAATTAAAAATGTCTAAATTGATGTTCTGAAGTTCTACCAAATAGTAATAGCTGCAGCTTTGCAATGCATTTCAGACCTCTCTAGTATCCAAGAAGTAAAATGATCCATTTAAATCAATGGTGATGCTTATGTGCTCCCTGTGGTGCAGTTGGTTAGCCCTAGAATTGGTTCACTTTTAGGTTTATACATGTGCTCCTATGTTATTAATCTATGAATAATATAGCCATTTGTCTTTTTTTTTATTTGAAAAGCTAGTAGACATTATCTGGCAGGTAAAGTGTTGGCATGCACTTATCACTTGGGTAATGTATAGGAGACCTAATTTGCAAAGGGGTTTAAAGTGATGGATATGGAAGCTACTGTGTATGTTTTTTTTTACTTGTAGAGGATTTGTGAAAAACAAATGTTCAATTTGTGAATGAATATGAAAAGATGCAATGGAAAAAATTGTAATTACCTGTGAGCTTCTTTTGCTTGCTGACAATAAAGCAGCGTGTTTGTTATTTCCTTTGTTTTGACATTTTCAAAGATGTTTATGATTTTCCAACACCATGTCTGACATAATCTGTGACATTTTAGCATTCCATTTTATTCCCTCCAAGATTACATAATAAACTTTGAATGTATTTCCCTGTGTACAACATCATTATGTTTAATGATAAAGAAATGTGGAATAAAAAAAAAAACAAGCAATTAAATGAAAATGGATTTTTTAGAATCATTTTCCATGGCACCATTGTGTGCAGTAGATGAAGAAATGATTTCTATTAATATAAATTTAAAGAAAAATCAATAGGTATAATAAGAATATCACAATGGGATGCCATAGCATAGGGGATAGATTATGTTAGGAATGTGCTTTCTGGAGCAGTAGCAATTTTAAAGTGGACCAGTCACCATAAGAAAAGTTTTCTTTGTATTACAGAGAATTACAATCTGTCTATATGGTGTAATCGCCATTTTCCATAAAATAAATTGCTTTTGAGAAATTAATATTTATGTTTTAGTGGCACCTGTTGCATTTTATGATAATTCCCTGCTCAGTATGCTAATTTGTTATGTTTGTGGCCAAACACATCTCTCAAAGTACTATTAATAATGCCTCCAGTGTGTGGGCTCTGCATAGATTCATTCTTGGCAAAGTATGTGGTAATATTGGCTTAGCACAAAATTTTTTAGTATAAAGTACTACACTGTGCCACCAATACATAAAAGTTAATTTCTCAAAAACTATTTATGTTACAAACTAATGGCTAGCACAGTATATAGACACTTTCACCTTCAGTTTAAAATACACTAAACTGATCTTAGTGCTATGAGTCTGCTTTAAAGGGATAGTAATGTTTCACAAAAACAGCAGCTCCAAATAATCTTCATAGTATTTGGGCCATGGAGAGTATTATTTCAATACTGTCAGAGTTGTAGTTCAAGAGTAATTGAATAATAAAGTTTCCCCCTCCCGCCCCTTTTACCTAGTGTAAGCAACCTCCCCTATGATGTGGAATCTGGTCCACAGACCAGAGAGCTCACAGCAAGGTTTTTCAGCTTTTTCCCTTATGTTAATTGAAGAGTGTCCCTCTGTGTAATCCACTTGGACACCACCCTGCTGCTCTGAGCTGAGCAGTGTTACATCAGTAAAAGGGGCGGGAAGGGGATACTTTATCATTCAATTACTCTTGAACTACAAAGCTGACAGTACTGAAATAACACTTTCCATGACTCAAATATTATGTAGATTAATTTGAGCTGCTTTTATTATGAAACATTGCTATCCCTTTAAAACTACTCTATCAATCAGGACTCAGCTTTCCTAAGCTACCAAAACACCTGGCGGTTATGCATTAAGGCATGATAAAGAGGTGATAAAATGGAGATGACTTCTCCAATGATATAATTTCTCCAATTGCTGTTATACTATGGAGCCTATGCACTAAGATTTCTCTGACTTTGGAGATCTAAGTGCGGAGACTCTATAAAATAACATAGGAATGATATAACTGGAGAAGTAATCTTTGCTTTATCACCTCTTTATCACGTCTTAGTGCATCTCCCCCCCTGGAGTATTGGCCAAAAATGGATGATTACTATAATAATTCTACTACTTCTGGGAGAAAACTGAGAAAAATTTCCTGCATGACTGTTCATGAAAAAAGGACAATTTTTCTCTTTTTTTGTAAAAGTTTTGTCCTTTTCACCAATGAAAAATGTTCCTCCTTTTCCCCTATTCCTGCAAATGTTTCTCCTATTCCAATACATTTTTTGCCTCTGTTTCCTATGGTGCAAAATTTCCCATTTCCCAACATTCTTCTGAGGGCTGTAGTGGAGAAATAAGTAGCTGAAAGTCTTGTGAGTCCTACAACAACATATACCTTGGAAAAATTGTTAGTATGCAGATTGCATCTGTCTTTTTCCCACAACACTAACTTTCTGCTTAAGTGACACTGGCACATATTCGTGATGATGTCAAATAATAAAAAAAAGTACAACCTACAATCTAGCAGATGTGTATGGTAGTGGTGGTGGGGCACTGGCGTGGTATGATTGGTGGGACCTTGACAAACTGCATCCATCCCGGGAGGAGAGGGATCATCATAATTTAGTACACATGCTGCAGCAACCATTGCTGCAGTCAGTTTTTGAATTACCACTTTACTTCCATGTCCCTGCAATGCTCCATCTTTCCCCCTCCCCCATGTCCTTGTGCATTTGCTGGTCATTACTAAACTACTGTGTGTTCTTTTACTCTCTACAGTACACAACTAATGAAGTGTGATGTCTTGCCTTAGCCTTCAACAAAATTCTCGCTGTCGTCTGCTGTCTCAGTCACAAACCTCACATCAGCCTTCCAGTTCTATCACCAAATATATGTATTTGTTTATTTATGTATTTTTTTTTTTTAAAAGTTGTTCACCCTATCTTATCACAGTCGAGCCCCAAAAAAAAAGTATAACTAAAATACAAAATCATCCTCTTTCCCCAGACTTCCCACACAAAGACAATAAAAGCAAAATCAGCAAGCAATTTGGACCCAATCTGCCTGTGTCTTTCTAGTCAGTCACACCAAATTTTGGGCTATTTGAGGTCAACCTCCTTCCTCCCTTCTTCTCCCCCGGAGTGACCCCAGACTCCCCTAATACAGAGAACAAATGTTCTATCTAAAAGACTCCCTAAACTAAGCTCCCATTCCCCTTTATTTGTCTATCTTCTCTAGCTCAAAAATGTTCTGCTTTCTCCTCTCACAAACACAAAATGGCTGCTCTGATAGCCTGACACCCTCTTCTATACCTGCAGGAAAAGCTGAGAAAACTTTCATGTGGCGGAGAAAAATGTTGCTTCCCATTGATTTCAATGCAATGAGGTAGGCGAAAAAAAGAGGGAAAATTGCATTTTTCTCAGAAAGTGCCATTTGTTGCCGATTTTGGTTTGAGGTGAAAGTTTTCTGATATCCCTAATTATAACATGGGGGGGGTGCACTAAAGTGTGATAAAGTGGAGCTACTCCAGTGATATCACTTTTCCAAGTCCTATATTAATCCATAGAGCCTATGCATTAAGATATCTCCAACCATGGAAATTTTAGTGCATTGGCTCCATAGCATAGCACAGGAACTGGAATAGCTTGCTACAAGCCACCTAATGTTGGGGAGTTGGAGGAAGCCCAGCTTTTACTGCAAATGGAAAAGGCTGCTAGGTCAGCAAAGGTAATTATAATGGGAGATTTCAACTACCCTGAAATTGACTGGAGCAATATGACTTCAGGCACAACAAAGGGAAATATTTTTCTAAGTATGATAAATGATAATTTTATGTCCCAACTAGTAGAGGAGCCAACTAGAAAAGAGGCCTTGCTTGACCTAGTGCTCTCAAACGATTCTGACATTGTAAACAGTGTGCAGGTAAGGGAACATTTGGGCAGCAGTGACCATAATATTGTATCCTTTGAAGTTTGTTATGAGAAACCCAATAGCAAGAGTTTAACCAAAACATTCAATTTCAAAAAGGCTAATTTTACAAAGTTAAAAGAAGCTTTAAAGGATATCCAGTGGGATGTAATTTTCAAAGATAAAAATGCACAAGAGTCATGGAATGTATTTAAAATGCTCTTGGGCAAATATACACGTCAATATATACCATTGGGGAATAAGCACAAGAGAAGTAAAGCAAAACCAATGTGGATTAATAATGTGGTTAGCAGGGAAATGAGAAATAAAAAGCAGGCTTTTAAGGTGTTTAAGTCAAATGGGTCAGATGCATCATTTAAAAAATATAAAGAATGTAATAAAATCTGCAAACAAGCAATTAAGCTAGCTAAAATAGAAAATGAGCGAAACATTGCAAACGAGAGCAAGAAAAACCCTAAACAATTCTACAAGTATATTAACAACAAAAAAGTTAAGGTTGATATTGGTCCTCTTAGGACTGAAACAGGTGAATTGATTAGTGAGGATAAAGCTATGGCTGAGACCCTAAATACGTTCTTTGCTTCAGTATATACAAAGGAAGCAGAAATGACAAGCTATGGGCAAACAGACAAAACCATGGAATTTCCTCCAACATCTACATGGCTTACTGAGGACAAGGTCCAAAAGAGACTGGAAAGGGTTATAGTGAATAAAGCGCCTGGACCGGACGGTATACACCCAAGGGTACTTAAGGAACTTAATTCAGTAATAGCAAAACCATTATACTTAATATTTATTGATTCAATTTCATCAGGCATAGTGCCCTGTGATTGGAGGAAAGCTGATGTAGTTCCATTGTTTAAAAAGGGAGCAAGATCCAAACCAGGAAATTATAGACCTGTGAGCTTGACTTCCATAGTGGGTAAGATACTAGAAGGGTTATTAACTGATAGTATTCAGAACTATGTGAAGACAAACAATATCATTAGTAGGAATCAGCATGGTTTCATGAAGAACAGATCATGTCAGACTAATTTACTTGCATTTTATGAAAGAGTGAGTAGTAATTTGGACAGGGGAATTGCTGTTGATGTAGAATACTTGGATTTTGCAAAAGCCTTTGACACAGTGCCTCACAACAGGTTACTGCATAAATTAAAAGGCTTCGGTTTGGGTGGTGGTATCTGTACATGGATTGAGAACTGGTTAAATGATAGATGGCAGAGAGTTGTTGTAAATGGAACTTTTTCAAATTGGTCTAGGGTTATAAGTGGGGTACCGCAGGGTTCAGTCCTGGGCCCAATGCTTTTTAATTTGTTTATTAATGATCTAGAAGTGGGAATTGAAAGTAGCATCTCAATCTTTGCTGATGACACTAAGCTATGTAAGGAAATACATACAGAGCTCGATGTTTTTTCCCTACAGAAGTATTTAGATAAACTAAGTGAATGGGCAGAAAAGTGGCAGATGTCATTTAATGTAGATAAATGTAAGGTTATGCATTTGGGTTGTAGAAACAAACTTGCTACATATACTCTAAATGGGAAACAACTTGGGAAATCCTCATTAGAGAAAGATTTAGGTGTACTGATAGACAATAGTCTTCACAGCAGTGTGCAGAGTCACTCAGCTGCTGCAAGAGCAAATAGAGTACTAGCCTGCATAAAAAGAGGTGTAGAAGCAAGGGATGCTAATATTATCCTACCTCTGTATAAATCCTTGGTTAGGCCTCATCTAGAATATGGAGTACAATTTTGGGCGCCTGTTCTAAAAAAAGACATTACTGAACTGGAAAAGGTGCAGAGACGTGCAACAAAACTGATAAAGGGATTGGAGGATCTGAGTTACAAAGAGAGACTAGCCAAACTGGGTTTGTTTACATTAGAAAAGAGACGTCTAAGGGGTGATATGATTACCATTTACAAATACATTCAAGGCCAATACAAAGAACTATCCAATGAATTATTTATGCAAAGAGCTGAGCTAAGAACAAGAGGTCATCCATTAAGACTTGAGGAAAGGCGCTTTCGACTAAAACACAGGCAGGGATTCTTTACAGTAAGGGCGGTAAGGCTATGGAATTCTTTGCCTCGGGATGCTGTGCTTGCAGATAATGTAACTGCATTCAAAAAAGCAATGGATGCCTATCTAGCACAGAACAATATTGACAGTTATGACAGATGGCTTCAAAGCAAATAGGATATTGAGCCGGGGAACTATTTGAGACACTCACACACACACACCTACATTGGAAATTGCTCCAGAGGGCTTTTTTGTTGCCTTCCTCTGGATCAACAGGGGTGTTATTGGCATGGGCTGGACTTGATGGACGCATGTCTTTTTTCAGCCTTATCTACTATGTTACTATGTTACTATGTTACTATCACCTCTTTATCACGCCTTAGTGCATAAGCTTCTATGTGCTCTGGCTGACAACATTAGACCTAGGACATTAAACTTGAGATCTGGGTGCTTGAGCCCCCTCAGCTTGTATCATCAATGCTTCTGAGCATGCCTAATTTACTTATAAGATAAACTTTCAATTTACACATATAAAAGAAATTAATGAGGTAAGGAATGACATAGAACTTCCTATCTAGCTCTGCTTTACATTACTTTATAATTATGTTTGAGGCATGAGGCTTATACAATGTTTCTTTCACATACTGAGTCCTCAGTAGAATCTTCATTTCAATGGAAGCCTTTATCAGGTGCCATTCAAGTGATAAAAATCGCTACATTTGTAGATTACTAATCCTTTGAGTACCAGAATGAGCAATATGTTGCATACCTCTCTGGCACTCAAAGTGTTAAATGGAGATCAAAGATATTTCTTGTTGTACAAGAAACATAAATTCTGAATCATGCATTTAAAAGTGTGGTCTCTCCACTGTTGAACACCTCTTAAGGAATGTCTGTAAGTATTCAACTTATGACAGCATTTTCTTTGAATGTTTTTGCTTTGCAAGCCTTATTGCTTACCAGATGAGTACTACGGGAATTAATTCCAGAATGTTTTTAATATGATTGCAACTTTAGCCATAATTAAAAACTTCTAAAGTAAATGTTGCTGCTGCTAGCAATGACAAATATTGAAAAAATGATTGCATCAACATAGCTTTAAATTTACTCGTGGTGGCTGATGTGCCAAGTCGAAATGCTAGCACTCTGGAGTAAACCAACTGCCTTAGACGGGATAAAAAATTGGGCTTTTAACCGCTTGTTTTGGAGACAGCCTTAGCATTCAAGTGGTTAAATGCTCCATTTGAGTACCAGTGGATTAGCTTGACATTAAATCTAGTGGAAGTGGAACCATCACCTTAAAAACACTTATTCAATCTTAAAACATTGTGTAAAATTACTTATATGTTGTGCTAGATGTGTTTTATTTATTACAATTGTTTTCAGGCTATTAGCAGTTTTCTTTTTTGTACTATGCAGTTCCCTGCTGGCAGAGCTGGCATAAATGACTTCCAGTAGCTGATCCATCCCCAGTGTGGTCTTCTCCCTCCTGTGTACAACCCAAGTGTAACTTTAACCCCTTAAGGACCAGCACTTAAGGACCAGTGACGGTCCTGCCACGTCACGTACTTTTACTCACTGCGCTCCTGTAGGAGCGCAGTGAGTAATACCTGGGGACTGAACTTGATTGCTCCAAGACCGGAGCAATCTCTTTCAGCCCCTCTGTTCGGCGTGCCGCCCCACATGATCAGTCATGAGGGACGTCACGTCAAAGTCTTCTATGTGGTCCTTAAGGGACAGCACACCCCGGGACTGCTGGTCCTTAAGGGGTTAAACCTTTGCATTCCATGTATTTGTGCAATGCAAAACAATGCATTTTACATCTATTTGGCACTCAAAGGGTGACATACATTTAACAATTGATCAAGGGAAGAGGGTTTCCCCAAAGACTCCTCTCCTGGGGCTCAGCTCTATTCGCATTAGTAAAATAAGAGTTACTTCTAAAATAAGTTCAGACTGGTAAACATATCCTCTTCCCAAAGGTATTCTATTGCCTGGCCAGCAGGCTCCATAACAAGCGTAGGATGCATGAATCCGCATTCCTGGATAATGTGCATTGCAGGTTTTTTACAACCAGTGCACGTTGACATCAAATGCTAATCCATGTGACAATCATGAAATTAACAGGAAAACAGGTAACATACAATGTTACATGCTATCAGGTGATGTCTTTAAAACAAAACACAACTACAAACAATCAAAACCTAGTAAACTTGCAATAAAAATGTAAAATATTGTATATAGCTGCAAAGCAACCAATATACCTGCTTGTGCTTGGACATTCTTGGAGCTACAGCACAAGGCTCCAGGACTGGAGGAAAGAGATAGTCACAAACAGGCACCCAGCTTGACAAAGCATCTGCAGGGAATTTTACTTTTACAGGGAATTTTTTTTGAGCTTTATTAAATAAAGCATAAAGTAGTTTAACAATGTTTCCAAAGTTATCAAGGTAATACATACAAACTGACAAAGATAAAATTTCGGATATGCAATTTTACACAGAGCCAGTAGAAAAATTATAACAGAATGACATTTACCAATTTGGGTGAGAGAGAAATCCAGGAAGAAAGAAAAGAAAAAAAAAATCGACATGTTGTAAGCAGCAGAGAGGTAGGTTACCCTATAGTAATGATCGAGTGTATAAAATCTCATGTTCGTAGGTTCCGTAAGGAGATAAACAGTAGGAAAAAGTGGGGATCGAATGTAATAACAAATGTAATGGCGAAGAGCAGTAGAGAAAGAAGAAATAAAAGAAAGGGATAATAGTAAAAGGAAGGGGTAAAACAGTTCTAGGCAAAGAAGAGAAGGAAAGGAGAAAAGTAATATAGGTAGAGGAGGAGAAGAAGACAGGGATCACCTAGGGTTAAATGCCAGTAGAAGTGGGGAGGATGTAGCAGAGTGATTTGATCGTTGGAAAGAGGTGTAGAAGAAGTGTTCATACTGAAGGCGGTTTCTGAGTCACAAAGGTGAGCCAAGAGGCAAATGTATCATGGAATAATGTGATTTTATTGTAAGAGTAGTGAAACAGTCGCTCCATGTTAAGTAGGTTAGATACTTCTCGCCACCAGTCAGACAACGTTGGAGGGTCGGGTTTGAGCCATCATTGTGGAATACAAATCCGAGCTGCTGACAGTAACAACAGCCACGTTTTAAGACCCGATAAAGGAAAGTCAATAGATGAGTCGTCCTGTGGGACTATACTGAAGAGCATTAGTAAAGGAGAAAAAGGTAAAGAATTACCGGAGATTGAACAAATAGTGGTATATACTGAAGACCAGAAAGGAGATATTGATGGGCAAGTCCACCAGATATGCGCCAGGGAGGCAGGAGAATAATCTCCAACACAAAGAGCTGGAACCAGGTCTGAATATAGAGATGAGCAATGGAGACCTATACCATCTAGTATGAAGTTTATAGTTAGTTTCTCGATATCTCGTATTTGACACCAAGGTCCAATTACGTTTGAGAGACAATAACCACTGATTATCTGTTACGGAAGTGTCTAGCTCATGTTCCCAAGTTGACTTGCATCGAAGAAGAAGCGAGGAAGACAGAGAGTCCGAAGCAGACAAAAGAAGACCTTATAGTTTAGAAAGTCCTTTTGGGATAACTGAATCTCGGAGAAGTAGTGACCCGAAGGTAGTGAGGGGTCTAGGGTGATAGGTCCTTCGGGAAGCAGACGTGAGGAAATGACGAACTTGAAGATATCGCCATTTCTCTGACTCAGGAAGTCCGTAATTAGAACATAGGTAAGTGAAGGAGGGGAGTTCCGGGGTCGGGAATAGATGATCAAGGTTGCGTAGTCCCAATTGGGACCATCGTGAGAAGGCGGAATTATGTAACCCCGGAGGAAAATCTGGGTTACCCAGTATTGAGCAAAGCGGAGACGGAGTCAGGGCCAATGCTCCCCGTTGTCTCCAGACCTTAAGTAGATGTAGTAGAATGGGTTGGGATCCTACCAAGGGGACAGTGGTGGTCGGCTTGATCCATAGGAGTTGTCTGAGAGATGCGGTCGGAAGAAGAGATTGTAGTAATCGCGCCCAGTATTTATCTGGTGGTGTCCTTAGTAGATCTAGCAGAGTGAAAAGGGAGGCTGCATGGTGATAACTCCGAATATTTGGCAAGCCCAGTCCCCCTAGTCGAGGAGGTCTAGCCAATACAGCTTGGTGGATTCTTGGTCGGCGTTTATTCCAGATGAAGGAATGAATAAGGCGTGTGAGGGAGGTGAGAGACACAGAAGATAAAGGCAGAGGCAGAGATCTAAATAAAAATAAAATCTTGGGTAGAAGGACCATCTTCACCAGGTTAATATGTCCTATCCAAGAAACGAAAATATGTGCCCAATTGGCAATATCTTGTCATATAGAAGAGAAGAGTTTTTCTAAATTGTAGGGCATAAGATCAGAAACCTGAGGAGTGAGATATATCCCTAGGGATTTAAGGGAGGTTTCAACCCACGGGAAGGGAAAAGATGCTTGTAAGTATTCCTGCAAGGGGGCAGGAATAGAAAGCCCAAGGATTTCGAATTTAGAATAGTTCACTTTCATTCCTGATAAACACCCATAAGAGGATAAGAGGGCAGATAGAGCTTCCAAAGACTCTGCGGGGGTAGTCAAGAAAGTCAAGATATCGACTGCGAAACAGGTCAGTTTGACAGAAGATGAGCCAAGAGGAATCCCATGTATTCCTGGGTGCTGTCTGATAGCGTCAAGAAGGGGTTCCAGAGTAAGGACAAAAAGATGGGGCGAAAGAGGACATACCTGGCGCGTACCATTCGTGATCGGTAAAGGCGACGAAAGAAGACCGTTGACCACGACTCTCGCCGTGGGTGATGTATAGAGGGATAAGATCGCTCATAAGAAATGGGGACTAAAACCAAATCTTTCCAGAGTTGCAGTCATAAATCCCCAATCCACTCTATCAAATGCTTTCTCTGCATCCAGGAAAAGAAGGAGGGCAGGAGTATTATTCGATTGAGCTGAGTGAAGTAGGGAAGTTGCCAGTATAATATTATCCCTGGTTTCACACCGCCAAATAAACCCGGATTGTTTGTCTCCAATAAGAGAAGGGAGGATGCGGGAAAGTCTTTCAGCGAGAATCTTAGCAAACAGTTTGACATCAGTATTAAGTAATGATATCAGTCTATAACTACTGCAAAGGGTCGGGTCTTTTCCTGGTTTCGGGATAACAGTGAAACGAGCCAATAGGGAAGATGGTTGCCAGGCAGTCCCATCTAGAATTGAGTTAAAGGTATTCACCAGATGAGGGGATAAAGTGGGAAAAAAACATTTATAATAACGGGCAGTCAGGCCATCTGGGCCTGGGCTTTTCCCCAGGGGAGTAGATCGCAGGGTTTGGCGGATCTCTTCATTGGTAATCGGAGCGTCTAGTGCCAAGGAGTCAGCGGTGGAAATGCATGGTAAGTTGACTTTAGTTAAAAACTCCTGCGTGGCTTGAGATGGGAAGGGAGCAGATTGCTGCCGGCCGTGAGCATTATATAAGGAGTTGTAAAAGTGTCGGAAAGCATCTGCGATAAGATCATAAGAGTGCACCTGTAGGCCCGTGGGGGAATGGATAGAAGAAACATGTGACCTCGCCCTGTCCTTGCGGCTCAAATTCGCTAAAGTCTTCCCACACTTGTTACCAAAGAGGTATTGTCGATATCGGAACCACATGTGAGATTTAATAGAACGAGAGCGTAAGAGAGTAGAAAGTTCGGTACGTAGGGAAGACAGTTTGCGAAGTAAGGCAGGAGATAAAGAAATTTTGTGCAGCGATTCTAAGTGACGGATTGAAGAGAGGACAGAAGTGATATGGTCCCGCTGTCTTTTCTTTCGCCAACTGTCGATAGATATAAACGATCCCCTAATAAAACATGTGTGTGCTTCCCAAATAGTTTTAGTCGAAACATCCGGGGTGGCATTCATTGCAAAAAAAAGGTCAAGAGCCGCGGTGATTCGGGAGACCGCATCTGAATCCGTCAACAAGGCATCATTGAGCTTCCAGCATGAAGCAGGGGGAAAGGTGGGTTGTAAAAAAACAGAAACAAAAACTGGAGCATGATCAGAAAGAGAAATACTGCCAATATCCGTTACGCTTACGTCTATCAACTTGGCTTGACTGATAAAAATGTAATCTAAATGGGAATAGGAGTTGTGAGGATGAAAGTAGAATGTGTAATCTCGGGAAGAAGGATATAGAGTCCGCCAGACATCTATAGTTAGAAGATCTTTAAAAAGGTTAGAAATTTTGAGTCCTATTTGAGAAGAACAGGAGGGTTTAGGGGAGGATGCGTCCATGACTGGATCAAGACAGACACTGAAGTCCCCACCGATGATTAAGAATCCCTCTGCGAAGTCTGCTAGCTTTGAAAGTGTTGACCGAAAGAAACGCAGTTGGGATTTGTTTGGGGCATAAATATTAGCTAAGGTGTACGGCACATTCGCTAGAGTCCCCTTAAGAAAAAGAAAGCGGCCGTTTGGATCCGGGAGTGAATCCAGGAGCGACCAGGGTACATTTTGGCCAATGAGGGTTGCTACTACCCTTTTTTTCTCAAGGGAGGGAGCAATTTCAATGTGGGGAAATCATCTGGTAGTTAATTTAGGGTGAGAAGTTTTAGCACAGTGAGTTTCCTGTATAAAGACAGTGTCAGACTGGAAGCGGCCAAGCTCTCTAAAAATCATGGAACGTTTTTGTGGGCTGTTAAAGCCATGAACGTTATAAGAGGCAACCTTTATAATGGAGTTAACCATAAGTCAATAAGAGTGGCAATTATGCACAATGGGCAATAGCAAGGGAGGCAAAAAAACGGTATGATTCTACAGAGAATCTCTGAGACAAGGCTCAACCTGTGTACAAAACACCAGAAAAACCAGCCTAAATCAGACATGAACTCCTCCGTAATCTGAAGATCTGGAGTGGCTTTAAACCTAGGTGGCAGAGTGTTACAAGAGATGAGAAGATGGAATAGGCAGAAAAGATGGAGGATATAAGGAGAAGAGAAGAAGAGTAGTAGAAATACGTTGGGAGGCGAGATGGGTTCCGCTATGCGCGCTCCTTCTGTTGAGAGAGGTAAGGAGGTAACGCAGTCACCACTAGCGGCGGGGGGTGGGCGCATCTGATTATTAATGTGGTCTATAATTTACTCAACAAAAGAACAAGTGTAACTGTACGGAGGTCCGTAGTAGGGGGGAAGTGATGGAGTGGAAGAGGTAATTACAGGCACCAACTACTGTAGGATACACGTAAAAGAGATATTGTAATAGAAAGAGGATATCCACTAGTGTATTGTGTGATGTGTAAAGAAATGAAAGTAGGTTCGGAGGTTCTAAATCCTGACGGGTGTTGAGTGAGCGCATGGATGAAGGTGTGAGGGAATGAAAACTTATGAGCAAGCAAATAAGAAGAGAAACAAGCACAGAAATAAAAAACAGAAAGGCGATAGACCAGGAAGTCTACAATATTCGTCCATAAGTCTCAAGAGTGACAGTTGTACATTTAGAACCATAATACAACAATAGTATTGAAGACAATTCAGTTTACCCTTTGAAACAAACATATCCAAATCAACAAGAATAGTAACATAGATTTGCTCCTTGCACAAAAGCTTCAAGCAGTAAAATAAAGATTAACATATAAATAACCCGAAACCGGGAAATGCATGGTGAGAGAAGCTTGTGTCTGAAAATATAGAGAGGAGTCAAAGCTAGGTGTGATCCCGTAATGGCTTTCATTGGAGTACACAAAATAAGGCCTCAGAGATTGATGTTAATATCTCCTGGCCAAAAGCTTATGCTCGGGAAGTGAACTGAACATGGAGAGATGTGAGGTGGGCAAGACTGGCCTGGATGGCAGTTCGATGTAAGGGTGGATGAACCATATAATAAGAGTACATATCTATGGGAGAAGTAGAGATAGAGGACGGTAATGACAGACTGCTCGTCAGGTCAATCCCCGGTAGAGACAACAGGAAGGTGGGGATAAATACGGGAAGCATAAGCAATGCTAGCATATAAATTCGACATTAACCTTATAAGTATGTTTTTTTTTTCCCCTCTGTGTACTCTTACCTTCCCTTTCTTTTTCCTTTTCCCTTCTCCCCCATCCCTCCGACTAAAGTCAATAGTTACAAGTTTATTACTCTATCTAGACAACCTGAGAACTTGTGGAAGAAATAAATTCAGTAACAGACCTTTCCCACATATTTTGAGACAGCATGAGTCCAGGATGTTTGATGCAGAAGCGGGTGCTCTAGCAGACTGTCAGTATGAGCTTTAGGTAGCCTGCATGGGAGCCGAAGGCTGAGGGTCTGGATGATCTCGTCGTTTCTTGTGCTTAGGTAGGACGCCACCAGGTGCCAGCGGAGACGCTGGTTCTTTTCTAACTGGGGAAGAGGATGACGATCCTGAGAAGGAGTCGGGGACGGTGGTGGAATGATTTGCAGCTCCTCACAAAACTCCTGGACACACGCTATGTCCCTCAATGTGGCCGTCAGATTATTATGGTAAGCAGTTAGGCTAAAAGGGAATCCCCATTTGTACTTCACATTGAGGGCCCTCAGATGTTCAGTAAGAGGCTTCAATTGTTGACGGAGGAACAGGGTATGAGGTGAGATGTCTTGATAAACATGTACATCAACTCCTGCATAGGTAGTGGAGGCCCCGTTTCTACAAGCCTGCATTATAGCGTCTTTTTCTTTGAAGTAATGGAGACGGCAAATAATGTCTCTTGGTGGATCGCCTGGATTTCAGGGTTTAAGTGCCCTGTGCGCCTTGTCGAGAAGGATAGAGTCTGGGTCGTCCTGGAGGATTTGAGCAAAGAATTTTTGCAAGAACGGCAGCAGTTCCTTATGACGCACCGACTCCGGTACATTGCGGAGATGCAGGTTGTTTCTGCGTCCTCTATTATCCAAGTTGTCAATGCGATATTGGAGTGTGTTAATAGTTTCTTGCTGTGCCATGAGATGCTGCTCAATAGAAGAAGAAGCTGAGGATAGCTCGGTATTGGCATCTTCTATAGCATCCATACGGGTAGACAGGGACTGGAAGTCTTGGAGTAGCTCTGAAATGACTGTCTGTAGGGATGTCTTGATGTCCTCCGCGAGTGATTTGAGATCACCCTTAGTGGTAAGTGTCTCTAGTATGTCCAGGGTAATAGCCGAAGAAACCGCTATAGGAGTAGCCATTCGTTGTCCTTGCTGGTCCGTCTGTGGTGTGCAAGGGATTAGCTCCGCTTCCTGTGAGGTGTTGTGGAGGCGGGAGGCCCGCTGTAGAAAAGGCGTCAAAGAGCCAGACGTCGCAGGAGAATTAACTTCAAAGGACAGTTTTTTTTTCCCCTTTGTTGGGCATGTAGAGGGGTGCTGGAATCCCCCTGAGGGAAATGCAGAGTAGAGAGAGGTATAATCATAGGGATATCCGCTGTTGTTTAGGAGTTGGGCCTAAGAGCTCTCCTCTCATGCGTCCATCACGGTCGGTAGCCAGTCATGCCCCCCCTACAAGGAATTTTTTTTTAATACATTTTATTATCAGATTGCTCCATACAAATCTCAAATAAAGAAAAATACATGTATAATCGTTCAAGTACAGCAAAAGTATGTAGACGGTTGTAACAGTGAAAAGAACATATGCATATCAGTAGGGCGCACAGAGCAAACCTGAGGTTTTTATTATTATGTTAACCTCCAATAACCAAAACTCCTAAAAATTAACCTAACTTAAATTTCCCTATACCCCTGTTCCCAGATTCCTCTCTCTCCCGAATCCACAGCACCCCCCCATCCGCCCATCAGCCAGCAGTTTCACGAGGTCCCGGCATGCACAGGGCTCATACATAATGTCTTTCGTCAATTATACATCGCAGCCATCCACGCAGCAAGCAGGTGTGACCTCAATCAAGCATCACCAATAAGATGTACATCATCAGGTGCCTCAGTAGTATCTGCTCTATTCTTCCACCAGTTCTGCCATCTACCCCAGATCTTTTCAAATTTATTTGGGTTACCCCAGTGTAAGCAAATACATTGTAAAACTAGGTTTATCCACACCCTACAATTAGGGACTCTATTTGACATCCAGTTCAAGGCTACCACCTTTTTTGCCATCACCAAAAGCTCACTCAGTAGAGATCTGTCAGTTGCATCCTCAATCTCATCATCAACAGACAATAAACAGATCTTTGGAGTCACAGGAACTGGTCTCACAAACACCAGGGCCACAATATGCATTACTTCTCTCCAGAACATCCTGACTCCAGGACATTCCCAGATCATATGTAAGTATGTGCCCTGAACATTATCACATCGAAGACAACAGTCAGTTTTAGAATTCCCCATTCTATACAGTCTGACCGGCGTATAGTAAATTCTATGTAGAATATTTAACTGTATCATCTGGTGTCTAGTCGACATCGCCACCAGTGCTGGTCCCGCCTTAGCCAAATCCCATTCCCAATTCTCCAGTGGACCCACATCCATTTCCCATTTGTCCATGAAGGGAACTCCTGATACCCCATGTGAGATTCTAGCCACTGGTAAATAAAAGAAAGTGGTCTTAAAGGCTCAAGAATCATCAATCTAGTAAGAAGTGGGAATGTAGAAATCATAGGGCTCGATCACCCCATTGAACTCGAAGAGCATGTCTAATACATAAATATGAGTAGAAAAGATTATGCGGTATATGCTAATCATCATGTAATTGTGTGAAGGATTTCAGTTGATTATCCTGGTATAACTGTCCAAGATTAGCAATCCCAAATCTGGCCCACAGAGGACCAAAGTCGCTGCCAAGTAGATGGTGTAGCCCCGAGGCACCCCACAAGGGGGTATCCGGGCCCATGGCAATGTATCCCAGTAGCTTTTTCAACTCCACCCACGCCTCATGTAGAGATGTTGCCAAAGGAGTCCGGATTTTAAAAACCGCGGGGCCTCCATGTAAGAACTGGGGCAGCGTATAAGCAGGCTGTAACAATAATGTATCTATTTGAGTGGTCTGGTAGCGAGGTTGGAGAGAAACAAAATCTAACGCATATCTACATTGTGCCGCTAAGTAATACCTATAGAAATTGAGCAAGGCAATTCCCCCCTCACATTTGGGTCTCATGAGAGTAGTTAGCTTGAGTCTAGCCCGACCCCCCCCCGCCATATGAAATGCAAAATTATTTTGTCTATTTGTCGGAAATATTTTTTTAGGAATAGGGACAGGCATGTTTTGAAAAACATACAAAAATGTAGGTAGAAAAATCATTTTAATAAGATTTGACCTACCGATAACATTTAAGGGCAGATGAAGCCATGCAATTGTTTTGTCATTAAAGTATTGAATATTAGGTAGTAACTTCATCTCCAAAAAGGAGTCTGTCGTTGCTGCCACCCTAATCCCCAAGTATGTACACTCAGCCACATATGAAAGCGGGATGTCAGTTGGATGAGATTCCCGTAGATTACTATCAATTGGAATCAAAGAGGACTTAGTCCAATTTATTTGAAATCCTGATTATGTACCAAAATTGTCCACAAGCTGCAATGTGGTCTCCAAGGAGTTCCTGTCATCACCTAAAAAAAGCAGGATGTCATCAGCACACATTGCAAGTTACAGGGAATTTTACTTGTCCCCACAGATGCAGCTGGTTTGTACCAGAATTGCTCCATTTTTCTTTTGTGCATAATGACTTCTATGTAATGCACTTGGGATTAATATATCAGCTTCAGTGTTCAGTGTTTTTTTTCCTTCTTTCATCTTAACTAAATGCACTTATCAGCATAATTCCTGATTAGTATAATGGATGTATCCAAAATCTACAGTATGCATGTTTCAACCCATTTAAACCAACAGCAATTTTAGGAAATTGGATTTGCTCCCTGTTGTGCAGTTGGTTTGCTCCAGAATTGCACCACTTGAGCTACATGAGCCTCAGTGTCTTTTGTACATACAAATACACAATGCCTCCTGGGCAAGCCATCTAGAAACACCTTCAGTTACACCAACCTTAGAGCTGGTAAAAATAAAATGATTGCTTTTGCACTTTATTATTATACAAGCAGTAAACAGCCTGGTTGCAAATGAAGTGCATGCCTCCGTATGCTCACACTTTCATGTATTTCCAACCCCTTGGAACAATCATCAGAAAGTTACAATTTTTATGCCCAAAGTGTTTTCTATAGAGACATAATGTGGGCACATAGCCAGTTGCTGCATAGAAATATCCCTGAAAAGTGTGTGCCAAGCATTTAGTAAATGTGAAAGGAGAATAACATAACTGAATCTTCAAACGACTTTCACAGCAACATTTATTCTTGCAACTGAACCGTTAGAATAGATCCACCAAATCCAGGATTTGGTTTGCAGTTTGGAGTTTGGACAGATTCCTGCTTTTATTCCTGATAGATTAGGGGTTTTTTTTTGTTTTTTTTTTGTGGAAATTATTTTTATTGGAGGCATATGAGCACACGAATCATACAATAAGAGCAAGTAAAATATAAGGTAATGTGTAGTACAACATTACAACAAAGGCATAAACATGTTACAATAATAACAGAGTAGCAAGACAAGAGTAACATATTCCATAAGCACAATATAGAATCCAGGTTATCACCATATTACAAGACATGTGCAAGTACACCCTCCTCCACCTACTTTTACATTTTCAAGAACTAAAAGAGCAACAAACCCCCCCCAATCCCCAACACCATACCCATGCTGACAAGCAGACCCTCCCTCCACCGGCCAGGAACCAACCCCCTCCAAAGAGGTGGCTGATACATGTCTGTTTGTGAATGAAGAGACAAAAAGAACAGCCTCTACATGTGAAATAGACCCAAAAGGTATAATCAGCAGTCGCCTCTATGTCTCGTATGAAGTACTGACTATGTCCACACAGCAAGGATTTGCCATAATGGCACCATAGGCCAAGATAAGCTGCATTTAAAAGAAGAACTCCAACAGCCCCTACCATGATCTATTATACTCATCCCAGGAAAGGAACCCGGTCACCCAGTGTCCCCATATCAATCTTGATAGATTAGGTTTAATCTTGATTTGTTTAATCATGCTTAATATCTATAGAAATTGATGGCTGTATATTTCAGTCCCACCCTATTTTTAAGGTCTGGACCCAATCACCCTCTTCTAGTGTCATATAAGCCCCTTAAGCAATAACCAATGAGTTGTTCAATATTTTGCACAGTTTTAAAGTATGTACTGTAATTAGCCTTGTTTGAAATAGATACATCAAAATATGATATTTGTATAAGTAATCTGAACTTGAATTTGGTGCACCCTGGCCCACAGTTTATAAGGTTTCCTATAAACTGAATGCAATTCTGTTCATGCCGCCAGAGTTGATAAAGCTTAAAAATAGTTGCTCTGGTACTGTCACATTAACAGTTCTGAATATAAAACGTCCCCAACTCTCGTTTTCTAAATTTTTATTTTTTTGTACTGACTAGTATTAGGTATTTAGACCAAGGCTTATAATAAGTCCTTTGCTACTAGCCAGACCTGAAAAGTTACTCGCCACTGCAAGCCATAACATACCCACAAGGGCTGAATTTCTACTCGCCAGGGCTAAATTTTCACTCGCCATTGGCTAGTGGCGAGTGGAAATTTTGAGCCCTGATTAGACCATTATGGTAAGAGGCACTCATTCCTTTTTTACCTTACATTTAATATGCAGAACTGTTTGTGGTAAGTTGTATTTTGATATATATATCAGAATTGTTTTCCAGAACTTTCAAAATTGTGAAAGAAAAATTATTTATGGGCATTCTACTCATGTTTTTTACACAGCTATGTTATTGAAAACTACAATTAATGTGTTTTGCTACTATCCTTCTTGCAGTTTTGGAAACGTGTAGGTTTACCATGTATTTGTTACATAGTAAAAAATACATGGTACAAAAGAATAAAGTTGAAGGGGATATTTTAGTTTTCATACAGTATCTAGAGGTTGTATTGCTTGATGTTTAGCTTCTGCTTTTTTTGTTTACTTGATTAACCAGTTGGATCAGGTGATGTACAAAAGAGTAGGTACACCGATCTTCAGTCATCTGTTACAGATGTCTGTTCCACTTGTCTGAACAAGTTAGAGAACTTCTTCAGGTGGGTCTCCAGGACATTGCTTACAATCTCTCTATCATTCTACCTCCTGTGCCCCCAGCCCCATTCTCAGACATCCCTTCCCTGTTAAATTTAAGCCCTTCTGGACTACCCATGCTCCAATCCCCACTCACTGTTTCATACTTGGCTCCCACTTCCTGCCCATATATAGCTCCCTTTTGCTCCTGCCCCCCTCTCTTATTCACTCTTTCCCTTCCTCACTCTGTCATTCCTTCTTCTCTGTTCCTTTAGGATACATTCTGAATCCATTTGGACAGACCAGGAATTTCATCCACAGTAGAGATGTCTCAAATGCATTTCAAAGCAATTAATTGAAGATCCCTCTAGCATCTATGGGAATATTATGCAGCTTTCATTTAGCATTTAAAAAAATAAAAATAAATGATAAAGATAACAAATATTATATAATATTAAGATATTAACCCCATGGATGTTTTACAATAAGTTAGGAACAGCTCTAGTTTTCAAGTGGTTAATTATAGTGGCAGAACAGCTCTGATGGCAGGCTGCTTATGAGAGCAAATGAATCACCTGAATATGCTGCAGTATTTTTTCTACTTGGCAAAGCTCACTGACCTTGCCAGTACCAGATGTTCATGACATATTTTTCTCACTAAAATGACAATCCTTTTTTATTACAGCAGTACTTTCTGATAGCTATATATATTTTTTTTATTAAAACAAACACTTCACTTAAGGTAAATTATTTTATTTTATTCCTTACCAAGATAAAATGGAAATGAAATGCTTACTGGACAAACTAATACATTTATTTCCTGTTAACTAATTTACCTGTAGTTTCTGTAGGAATATTTTATACATTAAATTAGAAAACAATGTTGAAAATTATTTACTATTAAATATTTAAACATGATACCCACTTTAAACTGCAAACCAGTCCTTACTCATTGTCTGTATAATTTCTAGAGGAGGAACAACTCATGCATGTAGATTTGGAATTATAGCCTAAAAATACTTTATACAATGCTGATCACTTATTGCATGTACATACCTCCCAACATTTCAAATTGCCAAAGAGGGACACTTGTGTTTTAGGGGGTGTTGCTGGGGGCGTGGCTGGTGGGTGGGATGTTACCGAGAATTTTTAGGCTATTTCATGACCTATTAATACCTCCATGTGTAACCAAATAAATGACTTATAACAAGATCTAAGTATTTTATTTACACAGACTAATTTATAAATACATATACTGACATTTAAACAAACAATAATGTGAGTTGTATTGCTGTAGAGCAATATGATACACTTATATACACACACCATGCAATCCGATCTTCTAAAAAGAGGGACATCAGGATGGGAAAGAGGGACAGAGGGATTTGGGTCCAAAAAAAGGCTGTCCTCCTAAAGAGGGACACTTGGGAGGTATGGCATGAATCCACACTATTGTTTATGGAATCCTTTTCTGTGTTAGACAGACAGCTTATTTAACTGAAATCGGGAAAGGTTCAACACTCACTAAATTCTATATCTGTGGGTGAGAGTTCCACTTTGTTATATATATGAAGATGAGAAATACAAAAAAAATAATATTCCTTTACACATCAAACACATGATACAATTAAGGACTCCTACAATAGTAATCAGGACAAAAATAAGAAAAATAGTCTAATGCACTATGAAAATACATATGCTGCAATGTGAAAACGAAAAAGTATAATCCATGTATCCACAAAGAAGCAGAGAAAATCTGCAAAAAAAACAATTTTATTGATGAAAAAATATCACGTTAATAGTATAAATTGATAGTATAATATACGTCTGTGATTTAATGTTTTTCTTGTTCAGGAGGAGAGAAGTATGAGCTGTTTTTATTAATGTATACAAATGATAGGCGAGCTCACTGGATAAAGGTGAGAGAAAGTAGATATTAGATATTTAGGGGTAGATTTAAAGGCAGGTGTTAGAAAAAAAAACAACCGTTGCGTGTTTTAACATGCAGTAAGCCATTTAAAGGTCTGTCTTAAGAACAGCTAACTGCAGTTTGATAATCCTTACGGCCAATAGACTTACGTGCATTGAGACTCATGGAACAAGATTCCCCAGAGCCATTTAAAGGAGTGTGGTACCGCTAATGGAAGAAAAAAAGATAGTTAATGGGCAAGAGTTAAGACCCAGTTTTCTTAGCCATTAGACACATAACGGTCAAAAAAAAACCCTGTTACGTAGTAAAACAGACAAACTGCATACCGCACAAGCATGCAAATGGAAAAATTAACCCATGCAATGCCAAAATAATATTAAAAAAATGCCTGTGCAACACAAATCACTCTCACACACAACACAACAACCAAGCAAAACCACAGGGACAATGCCTTCCAAAAAAAAACACCAGAACAACATGGCACAGAACAATGGGGGTTATCACATAACATGGACACCTGCCAATACAAGACAAGCTCACCTGTGCAACACCCCCAGACGATCCAGACACAACCTGCACCCCACAACTTCACATCTGCAACTGACAGAGACACAGCAATCAGAACAAACCACATTTTAAAACACAGACACACCTGCAAACACTTACCTGGACAACAAACACCTTCCCATTCTTCATCACTCACCTCATCACCCCACCTATACAACGCCCTACCACGTACTTAAAGGGACAGCTCGTCACACTCACCTGTGGCTTGTTTTCCACTCAGGGAGAGATAGAGAGAGAGAGAACAATCAGTATGTTGGCTAACATATTGATGCGAAAGACTGCAGAAAAGGCATGCAAGGGAGAGAGCTAGGGAACACCAGCAACCCCCAGACACACCTGATCAACAGCCTTCACCTGTTGCAAGTGAGGAGGATCTGGCTCAAGAGCCACACAGGAGCCCATCCCCATCTGGAGGACAGCACCTGCCTGCAGATGCACAGCTGCAGCAACAGGATGCTCCACAGCAACAGGATGCTCTCCAGCTGCCACAGGGACCCCTGGAGCAGCGTAGGATGTATAGACAACCACCAAGGCCCAGGGTATACTTCCCAAGGGTCACTCTCTTTGGAATGACCAATGATGAGGTGATTAATCGCTACAGGTTGAGGCTGCCCAGCATCATTACCCTGTATGAGGTCATCAAGGATGAGGTGGATCCTATTTACATCCACAACCATGCCCTATCTGGCTTGCAAAAACTGCTGTGTGCCATACACTTCATGGCAAGTCGACTGAAGGTTACGCATCTGGCAAGTCACAGGCCACATTCTCCAGGGTGCTGTCCCAGGTCTTGCCAGCCCTCAAAAGCAAGGCCAGTAAGTATATACATTTTCCACCATTGAAATGGAGTGGAAACATTTGAAGCAGGGCTTTTACGCAAGGGGAGGCATGCCCAGGGTCACAGGTGCAATAGATTGCACCCATGTCCATATCTAAGATCCAGCACGTGACGCACATATCTTCATTAACGGCAAAAACTTCCACTCCATGAACGTTCAGATGGTGTGTGACAGCAACATGAGGATTATGAAAGTCTGTGCAAAGTATCCTGGGAGCTGTCATGATTCCTACATTCTCCAAAACTCATCAGTGCACAGAGACTTCGAGAAAGGAACTTATACAGAGGGATGGTTTCTGGGTGAGTTAACAATACTAAATCACACCACATCCACAGGTGTACACACAACGCTGCTCACCATACTCCTGACTCACAGCTAGTGCGTCCACCTCATAAAACATAACACAACATGTGCTCCCTGTCTCACCATGTCACTCATTTTTCACAGGTGATGCTGGCTATGGCTGCAAATCATGGCTCCTCACCCCGGTCTCCAATCCCCAAACAGATGCCCATTAGCGGTATAACCAGGCTCATGGCAGAACAAGGATGTGGCATATTGTGTGTGGGGATTCCAAAACCATCTTCCATTCCCTTCTCCACATTGACATTGCTACCTTAAGGATATCATGCATACCCCATGTGAAACAAGGTACAACATATAACCCATGTTCAGCATCTTCCAGGGCTTGATTGACAGCAGCTAACGTGATTTGCCATGATCATAGCCATAGCAACCATGGTACCCTTGTAGCGAAAGAGTGTTATCCAGTACAGTGCATTGCATAACACTCTGTCACATCAGGGGTTAAAGGGCCATTGGAGTCAACATGGGACCTGTAGTTTGCTAGAGCTGAAAAGAGCAGCAGAGGGATGGATCTACAGTGGTATTGCTACACAACATAGAGGTCATGAAATGTGGATCAGATCTCCAGGGACACCATGCTGACCTGTGTGTGTGTGCAGTGATATGCCCAAGTGTATTTGTTTCATGGAGCTATTAGGACATATTTATTGATGTGTGTATTCATGTCAGGGGCACATATCTCTAGGGCTGGTTGACATCCCCTTAGTGCTCTCCATAATGGGTTACAGACGAGTAGACAACACATTACAAAGCAATGGTTTGTGTACTCCCCTGTAATGGAAAAGATTAAGAGGATAATGATGTTGAAGCTGCTGCATGACGATCAGTTTGAGGGCGCTGCTCCAAATCCTCTCCTCTTGTCCCACAGGCATCCATAGCATGATCCATCCTTGAACAGAGGAATTTCCATGTGACTGGACTGAAGCCTTCACAATACTTCCATGAAGCTCACTTCTTTACGTTTCAAGTGATTGTGTTGGTGATGCAATGTTTGACCTGATGTTCACAGCAACCTCTACTGGAACATTCACATATCCACACAAGACATAAATTCATGTGTGCACTAACATCCAGGTATCAAATCTGTACAGTAAGAATGCTCATCTACAGAGCTAACAAACTTTTTGGACAACACATGAGCAGTTCAGTAGTGTTTCTAAAGTATTCATATTTAGTTTAAATGTACCTTTTGTGTGCTCATACAAGTGCTCAATGCATATATAGGAAATATAGCCAGAAAACACATGTATGTTTTACTGTAGTTTGACACACTATAAAGGAGAACCATCACTATTCTGTGTCTGTATGAATAAATGTTGGATTAAACATGTCTCAATGTAGAACCACACTCAAGGCTAGAGTATCCCTCATACATGGGAAGGCATGACCTACATCACAGGAGTCCACTATTTGTTTGGCCGTGAGTGGACTCTGTGATGTATTCATGCAAAGAGATGATGGTGGTGATACACTAATGTGTTATCATGGTGCCCATGCTCTTGGCCGCAGGAGGTGACATTCTGACTTCCCAATTTCATTGCCTTTCTCTTATTGGCCAGGTATCTTTGTCGCTGTCCAGGGCTAGCCTTTATATACTCTGTCATGTCTATACTGTGGTGCCCTTTTGTGGTGTACTAGTTTCTGACATTTGATTCTGAGTCTCTCTGATCATGTATGACCTGGCCTGCCTGACAGCGTTCCTGCGCTTCCTGTGTTGCTGCTCCGTTGCTCCGTTGTTGACCGTATCTGGCTGAGAACCCGCTCCGTTGCTGACCGTATCTGGCTGAGAACCCGCTCCGTTGATGACTATATCTAGCTGAGTACCCGCTCCGTTACTGACCGTATCTGGCTGATCAACCCCACTGTTGCCATCAGTGCCTGGCTATGCCACTTGGTTGCCTCTCTCTGGCCAGTGATACCCACTGTGGCCTTTCCGTTACATTAGTCTGTTGTGCGCCACGTGGCGCTATCATTCTCTGCCAACCATAGGCTGAGCATTCATGCTATAGCTGCTTTCTTAACCGCCTCAGGCGGTGTGCACACACGAAGTACCGGTACAGTGTTGCATAGCGCTGACTGTGTTACTCTGATCACTATTTGTGTCCACCTCCCTATCCTCACTGAGCTCACTCCCTTACCAGTTGACCCTTTCTGTGCCTGGATCATCTAGGCAGGGCCAGTGCTCCATTCCTCACTGCAGTAGCCTTGGGCTCAAGAGCCAGCGGTTGCGTTACACCATACTTATTAGTGTGAGGGGACACCGGTTGCCTTCCTTAAGTGTTTCACGATCCACCCCTAGCGTTCTAGGGTTTGCCTACTTAAGCGGTTTCCTTGATTCCGGTGTGGCCGGTTACTTTATGGATAGTGCCTTTGCTAAACTGCACAAAATTCTGCTGGTTAAAAGGAAATTGCCTCTAGCCATTGAAGCCATTGACGGCAGACCATTAGAACCAGCTCAGATCACTTTTGAAACCATATCACTACCTTTGACGATTGGGGTTCTTCACAGGGAAGAACAGCAGTTCCAGATAATTCATTCCCCTCACCATGTAGTCATTCTGGGGTTCCCTTGGTTGAAGCTGCATAACCCCCAGTTTGATTGGCAGAATTGTGAGATTACTTCTTGGTCTCAATTTTGTATGGAGCATTGTGTCTCACCCAGTTAAGATCCTGTGTGCCTCTCCCTCATTGCAAGTTGAATACCAACAATTCAGTGACATTTTCAGTAAGGGAGAGGCTTGCACCATGCCCTAGCACAGGTCCTACGACTGTGCCATTGAATTGCCCCCGTGGTGGTACCCCCTAAGGGACGTACGTACCCACTGTCATGCGATGAAAATCAAGCTATGGAAGAATACATTGAGGATGCCCTCAAGAGAGGGATCATTAGGAAATCTACCTCGCCTGCTGGTGCTGAGTTCTTTTTTGTGAAAAAGAAGAATGGCGAGTTAAGACCGTGTATTGATTACCGTGGCCTAAATAAGTTATTGCCCAAGAATGCCTATCCGATACCACTCATCACCGAATTATTTGACAGGTTAAAAGGTTTCTCCATCACGAAATTAGACCTACGTACGGCCTATAACCTGATCGGGATAAAAGCTGGGGGTTAGTGGAGAACGCCATTTAATACTAGATCCGGGCATTATGAATATCTAGTTATGCCATTTGGTCTCTGTAATGCACCTGCGGGTTTCCAATAATTTATTAATGATATCCTCCGTGATATGCTACAGTCCTATGTTTTTGTCTACCTTGATGATATACTTATACACTCGGCTAATTTGTCACAACACATCAAGGATGTGTCTGAGGTGTTGCTCCGCTTGCTTAAAAACAAACAATTTTGTAAAATGGAAAAATGCGAGTTTCACAGATCCAGAGTACCCTTTTTGGGGTTCGTGATTACTAAAGAAGGTATTGCTATGGATCAGGAGAAACTCGCGGCTGTACTACAATGGCCACGGCCCAAAGGGTTAAAAGCGATCCAGTGCTTCTTGGGGTTCGCTAATTATTACAGAAAGTTTATTAAGAACTTTTCTACTATTGTTAAACCACTGTATGACCTCACACACAAGGGTGCTAATCCTTCCCAATGGTCTGAGGCAGCCGATCATGCCTTTGAGACACTGAAATCCACTTTTACAGCTGCTCCTGTGCTATCCCACCCCAACCCGTCTCTAGCATTTACGCTTGAGGTCGATGCCTCAGAGATTGGGGTGGGGGCAGTACTATCTCAATGCTCGGTGGCAGGGGCACCCTCAGACCATGTGGGTTTTTCCTCTAAGAAGTTGTCAAGCGCCCAAAGTCACTATGAGATAGGTTTAGAGAACTACTGGCTATTGTAAAGTACCAGAAGTCCAGTATTGATTCTGACTAATCACAAAAACCTGACTTATCTTTCAGAGGCTAAAAGATTGTCCTCTCGTCAGGCCAGATGGGCCCTGTTTCTTTCCTGATTCAATTTCATTGTATCATATTTGTCGGGTTCCAAGAATGTTAGGGCTGATGCCCTGTCTAGACAATTTGAGCCTGAGACTGATAGGGACGAGGTCCCAGTACCCATTATACAGCCTGACCGCATTTTGGCTACCCTACGTACTAGTATCACTTTGCCACTGGGGGAAGAGATTTTGGCCACCCAGGCTACACCCCCCCCCCCGGAAACCCCAGTGGGCAAGTGTTTTGTTGATGAGCCATTCCGTACTCGATTACTTGAAACATACCACTCATCTAAGGCTGCTGGGCATATCGGCAGGGATCAGTTAATATGGTCTCTCTCACAAGTTTTCTGGTGGCCCTCTCTGAGGGCTGACTGTTCCGCATTTTACTGCAGCCTGTGCCATGATCCCTAGACACCTCCAGGTGGGCCTACTCCAACCATTGGCCAATGGTGAATGTCCCTGGTCCCACGTATCCATTGATTTCATGGGAGAGTTGCCAGTATCTAGAGGGTATTCATTCATACTGATGATGGTTGACAGGTTTTCTAAAATGGCTCATTTCGTGCCCCTCCATGGCCTTCCCTCTGCCCAGGAATTGGCTGTTGTTTTCGCTTAAGAGGTGTTTCAGTTGCATGGGGTACCTAGAGTTCTGGTGTCCGACCGTGGGAGCCAGTTTGTGTCCAGATTTTGGAGAGCATTTTGTGAACAGATGGGCATTCAACTGTCCTTCTCCTCTGCCTACCACCCCCAGACCAATTGGGCAGCTGAGCGTGCCAATCAGGGACTGGAGCAGTTCCTGCGCTGTTTTGTCACAGATCATCATGATAATTGGGCCGACCTGTTGCCATGGGCAGAGTTCACCAGGAACTGTGCGGTTAATTCATCGTCCGGGAGCTCCCCGTTTCTCATCAACTACGGGTTCCAGCCTTGTTTGCTCCTGGACTCCTTCCAGTCACAACAGATTCCAGCTCTGGACGAGCACATAGAGCAGCTCCGCTCCACTTGGGCACAGGTTCAGAGGGCCATCAGTCAGTCATATCAGTGCCACGCCAATCGTAGACGGCTGCCAGTGGTCTCCTTCCAGTTTGGGGACAGGGTATGGCTATCCTCCAGAAACCTCAAGTTGTAAGTTCCGTCTAACAAACTGGCTCCCCGGTTTATTGGCCCGTTCAGGGTGATCCATAAAATTAACCCTGTTTCATATGCCTTGGGTCTCCCTGCGTCCATGCGCATTCATAATGTGTTCCATGTATCTCTCCTGAAACCTCTGGTATGCAACCGTTACACATCTACACCTGTGGCTCCCGGTCCGGTAGAGGTAGAGGGTCAGGAGGAATACGAAGTTCAAAGTATCATTGATTCACGCAGATTTAGAGGAAAATTGCAGTATTTGGTACATTGGAAGGGTTATGGTCTGGAGGAACGTTCTTGGGTTGAGCAGAAGGACCTTCATGCTCCTAAATTACTGCGTATTTTCCACTTTAAATATCCTCAGAAGCCAGGTCCCTCTTCTAGGAGGAGGGGGTCTTTGAGAGGGGGGTACTATCACGGTGCCCGTGATTCCTTGTTTTTATTTTTCTGTCAGTTATCCTGTAGGAGGTCCTCATTGGCTGCCCTGTGTTTAGCCCACCCAGTATTGCCTTTTTATACTGGGCTCCTGCACCTTATCACTGCCCTTTCGTTGTGTTCCTGTGCCAGTTCTACGTTTGTATTGAGGTTTCCAGTGTACCGACTTGGCTTGACTGACTACTCTCCTGTTCCTGTGCCTGTGTACTGACCCGGACTGCCTGACTACTCTCCAGTGATTGTTCCTGTGTACCGACCCGGCCTGGCTGACTTTCCTGCTCCTGTGTCCTGACCCGGCCTGGCTGACGTTCCTTCTCCTGGATCCCGACTTGGCAGTTCCCCGTTGTGGTACTCGTCGCCTCGGCGACATTCTGACTTACGGTGCCTGACTGTTTGGCACCCCTGCCTTGCAGGCTTGCATGTCTTCCATTTGCTCAGAGCACCTCTGGCCTAGTCCTCCATTCCATACCGGTTGCCAGTGTTGCCTCCGTGAGTGCACCAGTATTCTGCCATTGGCTGCTCCTCTCTGTCAAAACCGGTTGCTGTGTTTCCTCCATAATTGCACCAGTATTCTGCCATTGGTTGCTCCTCTCTGTCAAAACCGGTTGCTGTGTTGCCGCCGTAATTGCACCAGTATACCACCATTGGTTTGCTCCACTCTGTCTAAACCGGTTGCAAGTGTTGCCTCCGTGATTGCACTGGTATACTGCACTGGTTCGCTCCACTCTATCAAAACCGGTTGCAAGTGTTGCCTCCGTGATTGCACCGGTATATTGCACTGGTTCGCTCCACTCTATCAAAACCGGTTGCAAGTGTTGCCTCCGTGATTGCACCGGTATATTGCACTGGTTCGCTCCACTCTGTTAAAATCAGTTGCAAGTGTTGCCTCCGTGATTACCATTGGTTTGCTCCACTCTGTCAAAACCGGTTGCAAGTGTTGCCTCCGTTATCACACCGGTACATTACCATTGGTTTGCTCCACTCTGTCAAAACCGGTTGCAAGTGTTGCCTCCGTGATTGCACCGGTATATTGCACTGGTTCGCTCCACTCTGTTAAAATCAGTTGCAAGTGTTGCCTCCGTGATTGCCATTGGTTTGCTCCACTCTGTCAAAACCGGTTGCAAGTGTTGCCTCCGTTATCGCACCGGTACATTACCATTGGTTGCACTCTACTTTGTCAAAACCGGTTGCAAGTGTTGCCTCCGTTTAGCACCGGTACTCTGCCATTGGTTCCGCTCCACTCTGTCATAACCGGTTGCTATTGTTGCCTCCGTGTCAGCACCGGTAGCTCTCCTGATTTCCTCAGTGGCCTAGTATACTGTGGACTCTATCTGTGGCATCTTCTGATGCAGCTGTTTGCCAGAACGTATGGGACTGTTCTCCTTTCCTCTGAACATTAACTCCTGCATTGCTGGAACCTGGAAATCTTATCATTCGCCTGACCTGTGTCAGCATAAACTGTTTGTCTTCTATATATATGCTGGACCTGTGTGGGCATAATTAACCTGTCATGTGTTTGTACTATATGTGTTATATTACAGGACCTGTGAGGGTTCTTTATGTATTATTGTATTTAATAAAACTGTGTTTTTATCTAAACTCTGTGTCTGTGAGTCAAACAAACCGTTACAGTTTGGGACTATTTTTCTGTTGGGGAAGGCACAGAACAGTCATCAGCAATGGCACTGTGCACAATTTGTGACAAATCCGTGAAAAGAGGAAAGGAGGGAACACACCTTGGCACAAGTGCCCTCATATCACACATGAAACACAGACACCATGACATTTACTCCAAACATGTTAAAGCCAAACACCCACCACAGAAATCAAGCACCGCTTTTACTGTCCCTGACTCACCAGAAAGGAACAAGGGGTGAGGCGGATATCAAAGAGGTGGAGGAATAGAACAACCGAGGCAGAGAATGGAAGTTCCAGGACTAGTGAAACAAATAGCTCGCCATCACCTTCTAGGGTAACTTCATCTTCTGCCAATCCTCCTCATTCAGTACCTCCCCCACCAAATGATAGCCACTCTGTTGATGTTAGGATGTGGCAGTTTGTCTCTACCCATTGCACACTGTGTGCCAGTGTGGTGGAGGAGAATCTCAATCAGTGCATCAAGCGGCATCTGAGGAGATTCCATCCTGCAGAATATGCTAAGATGGTGGCAGGGAGGGTTCATCACTACTATTAAACTGTCAGCAAGTTGTCATGTGTCCTTAGCGGGTGTGGAAAAGGGGTACAGTGATAGCGGCAGTACTTGTTTCGGGTGTCATGGTGTTTGGAGTTAGTTGTGCCCCCAGATGTCATTTACCACACACATACTGTGAAAGTTGCAGTTGCTGAGGAGACCCACTGATCCTGCTCTCAAGGGAAAAAATATATTCTAATAACAACACACCCATGATTATTTTGGAGGAGGGGCAGGTGGAGAAGATTTAAAGGCCAGCTTGTTCTTTTCACCACAAATACTGGGGGCTACTTATTCTGCTGCTACTGCCTCAGACACATCACTGAGCTAGTCGTGGCAAATGGAACCTTCATCATACATCTTTCATGTTACTGCTATTGTTGATCCCATTCCCTTTCAGCTACCTAATCATCCTGCTGCTTAAACAACTCAGCAGCAACAGTACGAGCAGCAGTTGCAACTCAGGACTCAGGAGGCCACCAGACAACATGACCTGCTGACATTAGGCCAGTAGGGCATTTTATTATTTTCTCAGGGCTTGTATTTAAATAAATAAATAAATACTGTTCCTACAAAAAAATAAAAAAATTTGGGGGGGTTTGTTTCTAACAAACCTAAGTCCTACAAATCAATGTTTCCTTAGGGCTTGTGCCAAAAAGCTTATGTCCTACAAATCAATGTTTCTTCAGGACTTGGGCCTCTAATAAGTCTAAGTCCTACAAAGGCCTCTAACAACAAATCAAACAAATCATCATCTACAAAATACTCTATCAAGTATCAGTCCACCCCAGTGGCAGCTTATGTCAGGGTGTTCCTGTTTCTGTCACTTTAAATACAAATGTCTTATTTTATTTTATTGATTTATTTTTTTTATTAAATCAAATTCCCTGTTCAAATGATTCATTCATTCACCAACACAGACACCCTCCACAGACCCCTTAATACCATGTCTTATGGTTTTTATTTTATTTAGGATTTCTTTTTTATTAAGTGCCCCCCAATCCCAGTAAACAACCCCCCAAAAATCATCCCCTGTTCAACTGATTCTTTCCCCACACCCCACCAACACAGGCACCCTCATGCCCCTTTTATACTGTGCCTTTGGGAAATAAAATATTATTTGTAATGTGTTGTGTGTAACTTCTATGTTTCAACTGATTTTAATGGGTGAAAAAAAGCAGAAAATCTACACTTTTCTCGAGAAATTTTTCGCCAAGCAGAAAGTGCCATTTTTTGACGATTTCAGTTTAAGGCAGAAAGTTTTGCCCATCCCTACTCAGGGGGCCTCTTCAGGGCTTTGAATTCCAGGGTCCCATGTGGAGACACCCCAACCGAACACCGCAACAACCATGATGCTGAAGAGAGGGGGAAAGTCTTCTATTAGACCTCCACCACCATTGGACATCCATCCTCGACCGGGCTTCAAAAACTTCCCAACAGAGATGCCACTAATGCCATTGGCACCCATATCACCAACAATTCGCACAAGCTCGACCCCCTCTTGGGAAGCCGACAAACATCCCGCCTCAATAGGCCGTGTGCACAGCATTGCTTTAAGGCTCTCCTGTTGCAGCAGCATAACCTTCTCCTCCTGAACGCATGCTAAGACGCAAGGTATCTGGTGCTTAATACTGCTGAGCAGATCAGCAAGTTTCTCTCGATCCACTGCCAAACTGTCATTGTGGCAAGATTGTTGCAGTGGCATAGCCTTCTCCTCCTGAACTCCTGCCAAGACATGAGGCTCCTGGTGCCCAATAGCGCTGCACAGATCAGCAAATTCATCTTGCACCGCTGACAAAATTTCATTGAGGCTAGCTTTAAAGTCCATTTTTGACGTTAAAAGCAAGATAGCATCCTGCAAGGGATATTCCTGATACCAGGTACCAACCACCATCTTGGTCGGCTGTGACGACCACCTAAAGAGCTTGAAGGGGAAGATCAGCAAATATATAGCCTCCGACCAAGCAAATTTAAAATTCTAACTACACTGCTGCCAACAAAAAGGATTCAGATAATAGAATTGAAATGTAGAGAGTAAAATAGTAGAAAACTTTGACGCTCAAGGTTAAATATAGGATCACAACTATGGAGCCATGTAGAACACGTCCTTCTTGCGAGGCTATTCGCTCCGCCCCCCTCAATGGTATGGTCTTATTTCTTACTTTTTGAGGCTCTTCTACCATTTCTTGTTCCAGATGTATACCGTTGTAAAGAAGAACTTCTTTTGGGATTAGTCTTGTTCTCCCTTCCAGTTCCAGTTTTGTTATCTATTATTGCTAACCTAATTTAGTTTTTGCAATCTTTGTTGCATTCCCTGTATTTCAAGAAATAATGTTCTGTTCCTTCAGACTTAAAAATTTATTGTTTCTTTCTTTACATTTACATTTAACCACATTGGTTATGATCTTCTTCTTTTGCATTTGTTCCCCAAGGGTATTTACTGTTGAATATATATCTGCAACTTAAATTTCAATTCTGACCATTTCAATTCAATGTTTTATTCTTTAAATAACTTATCCCAATCTATGTGTTACATTGATGCTATTAAAGTTAGCTTTTTAAAATTAAGAGTTTTGGCTGAATCTATACCGTTTTGCTTTGTCAAATTGAAAGTGTGTTATGTGATCACTGTTTCCCAGATGTTCACCTACTTTAAAAATGGATACCATGCTATGTTATCACTGCATCAAATACATTGTTATATCTTGTGGGCATTTGCACCATTTCAGAAACCTGCTTCCTTTAGCCCACTGATAGGTTTCATGTCTCCAGGTAATATCTGGATAATTAAAATCTCCCATATTTATAGTATGCCCAAAATTAGCAGCTTTTCACATTTGCAATAACAAATGTTCCTCAACATTCTCATCAATATTTGGTGTGGGTGTTTCTTTTAATACAACTGGTATGATAGTGTCTCTGATTATTATCACCACAAACTCTCTTTTTTGCTTTCAGAATTCCTGGATTTTTTGTGGGACTTGGGGCTCGATTCAAATGTTGGCGTCGCCAGAAAAAACTGGAGACGCTGGTTTTAACGTCAATTGAGCAATGCAAATGTTCTACTAGAAACAAGCGACGCCAGTTCTGAAACAGACATCGCCCGTCGCCAGAACAGCAAGATCTCACCCATAGAGGATAATGTACAAACGACGCCAAAAGCTATTCAAATGTTGGAGTTAGGGCTAACTCGCGTTAAATTGCAACATTTCTCTCCAGAAATCTAACGCCTATTTTTTTTGGAGTACAGCACACAAGTAAGAGTAGAAAACCAACGTCTCCAGTTCTGAACAGCATTCTCTGTGCTTTTCCCTACCCAGCCACTAGGGGAACACAGAGAAGGCTTTCAGCACCATGGACAGCTTTGAATGCCATAGGGATGTGCACTGCTCACCCCTGTGGCATTCAAAGGGTTAAAATCAATAAAACTAGTACACCAAGCACTACACAATGCCCCCTTCCACATCCCCCCCATTACTATGTCACATATATTGCATATATGTGACATACTAACCCCATCCACATCCACCTCATAGACTTCCATGTAGTGGACAAATCTGTCTTTTATTCCACAATTAACCCTTTGAGTACCAGAGAGGTAGGAAAGCATTGCTTAGCATGTTTCCTACCCCTCTGGTACCCAAAGGGTTAATATGCAACGTATGGACTACATACCTTGCCTATATATATATGTGTGTGTATTTGTGTGTGTTTTAAACTTTTTTTTAATTAAAATACTATTATTAGACAGTTTAACTTAGATCTCATTCATTGTTAACCCCCTACCTCCTGTGTCCCATTGCTATTAGTACTTTTGCTCCACTCTTCTTCACACTGAGAGTGGAGCAAAAGTACTAAAAGCAACGGGACGCAGTAAGTAGGGCATGATGAATGGATGAGATCTAAATTAACCCTTTGAGTGCCAGAGTAGTACGCAACGCATTGCAAAGCAATGCGTTGAGTACCACTCTGGCACTCAAAGGGTTAAATACAACTGAGGGAGCAGGCTGCCCTGTGACGGCAGCGCTTCCCTCAGCTTTATTCATACATTCATTTATTATTATTCTTTATTTATTCGCATTCTTTATTTCGTATTATTTATTTCTTCTTATTATTTATTTCTTATTCACCCCCTTGCTGCGGGCGGCTGTGAAGCCCGCAGCATAATAAAACCATGCTCACTAGAGAGCTATTGGAGAAAGCGGGAGGAGGGGCAGAGACATTGGAGGAAGCTGGTGGTAGGCTTGTATTTGCTGCCCGCTTCCTCCAATATCTCTCCTCTCGTGTTGGCATTGTGCCCAGCTGCCTGGCGTACAAGGTGTGAAGAAGAGTGGAGCAAAAGTACTAATAGCAATGGGACACAGGAGGTAGGGGGTTAACAATGAATGAGATCTAAGTTAAACTGTCTAATAATAGTATTTTAATTAAAAAAAAGTTTAAAACACACACAAACACACACATATATATATATATAGGCAAGGTATGTAGTCCATACGTTGCCTATTAACCCTTTGAGTACCAGAGGGGTAGGAAACATGCTAAGCAATGCTTTCCTACCTCTCTGGTACTCAAAGGGTTAATTGTGGAATAAAAGACAGATTTGTCCACTACATGGAAGTCCATGAGGTGGATGTGGATGGGGTTAGTATGTCACATATATGCAATATATGTGACATAGTAATGGGGGGGGATGTGGAAGGGGGCATTGTGTAGTGCTTGGTGTACTAGTTTTATTGATTTTAACCCTTTGAATGCCACAGGGGTGAGCAGTGCACATCCCTATGGCATTCAAAGCTGTCCATGGTGCTGAAAGCCTTCTCTGTGTTCCCCTAGTGGCTGGGTAGGGAAGCACAGAGAAAGCTGTTCAGAACTGTCGAAGTGGGTTTTGGATTTTCTGACTGAACTTGATACTTTGCACTGCTGTGATTGGCTGTGGTGCTAGGTAACATTTTTATCGTGTGTTTTTAGGTAAGATTTTCTATGCGACGCAGGTTTAAGATTAACGTGTATTTTGTTGGTTATCGCTCGTTAGGCTTTCTAGGTAAGGAAGATTTGAATCTCACGTTACCTGGTCTTGCTTAACGAGCGAAGGCAGTTTTTTTCTTCACGTTGGTTTTAACGCCAACATTTGAATCGAGCCCTTGATTTGTGTGCACTACATTTTTGTTCGTTCACTGATGAGTTCCTTATTTTGTGCATTTGTCATGGATTACAGTATATTTACACAAACTCAAACATCAATATGAATCCAGTTGTCTGAAAGATAAAGGGCTTGATCCAATTCCACCAGGTAAAATAGTAGTCGATAGTTTTATGTCACAGTATGCAATTACCTGTGACATGACTCACTACGAAAAGGAAAAAATGCACTTTGGGCACTAAATTTTAACCCATTGGAAACAATGAGAATGTTTTTGTGGTGACTAGTAACATGCAGTAAGGGACTCACTTTTAAAAACATCTCTGCTGAAAAGATTTGTCATTGAGTCCCCAGTGCAATTGCCTAACCACTGACAGTGTTAAAAAACCTATGAAAAATGCTAAGTGGCCCATGGATGTATCCATATAGGGCCCTAAGCCCTATATTAATGCATCCAAGGATATAAAAACATGAGTGAACAGGAAAAAAAGTAATCCTTTGAGTGCATGTGGGGTATGAAATGCATTGAACACAGCTGAATATTCCACTGGCACTCAAAGAGTTAATTCCCCCTCAAGATAACACCATCCCAATAACAGTGCACACTTATGTGGATGTTTGTCATCCAGCTGGGCCTCTAGCACCCTGATCTTCCTCCCTCCTTCTTATTCTGTAAACGTCTATAGTCTTTTCTTCATCTGTCATCTTTTTCTTTCATCTTGTTCATCATCTGTGCTCTTTTGTTTTCTTACTTCTGAAACTTGATGCAGTCTGTAAAAAATAAATAAATAAATAAATAAAAAAGTAATTAAAATCATTAAATCC
The DNA here is from genome assembly GCA_037306005.1 of Rhinophrynus dorsalis. NCBI lineage: Eukaryota > Metazoa > Chordata > Amphibia > Anura > Rhinophrynidae > Rhinophrynus > Rhinophrynus dorsalis. Next base: position 92,251,241 of record CM074723.1, on the reverse strand, counting down.
ATGTATGTTCCACCACTTGCTGCCTTGGCGGTGGAACAGAAAAAAAGTCCCCTCCTGAGATCTTTCAGGCTATTGCCTGATGCCAACTGAGGGACATTTGAACAGGGACGGTATTTTATATGGCCAGTCCCTGTTCAAATTTCTTCCTATGTTCCCATTGGCTGGGATGTTGGCTTATGCAGGGCTTGTTTCATAATTCCTCCAGCAAGAAGCAATTTGCTAGGAGGTATGGTTACTGCAGGGCACTTTCAATGCCCTGTGTAAGCCCATATCCCAGCCAATGGGAGTCTGGGAAGAAACCTGAACAGGTATTGGCCATATAAAAAGCAGTCCCTGTTCAAATTTCCCACAGTTGGCATCTGACAATGGCCCAAAAGGTATCAGGAGGGGGCTTTTCCTTCTATTCTACTGCCTCTGTGTCACTAGCAAAACCTACTTGGATTTTACCATTTTAATGACTATATCATTTTTTACAGACTGCAATAAGTTTCAGAAGTTAGAAGAGAGAAGCGCGCAGATGAAGAAGAAGAATGAAGATGACAGATGAAGAAAGAAGATAGAAACTTATAAAAGAAGAAGAAAGGAGGAAGACCAGGGTGCTGGAGATCCCGCTGGAATATGACATCCAGGTAAATATTACAAGTGTGGGGTATAGGTGATAGGAGAGTGTTAGGGCTAGTATATAAACAAGGGAAGGGTTAGTGTTTGGGTGGGTGACTGTGTTTTTGAGCTGACGCTCAGTGTTTTACTTTGATGTTCCCATTTTTCATGCTATTTAGCTTGCTATGGGAGTGAAAAAACAATGATGAACGTTGGGCCACAAGTTAGGTTCTGTGTCCCAATGCTCGGCATGGTTCCTGTTGGTAGTGCAATTGAATTACGATAGTAAAACTGTGTGTGTGCACCATTCTTTGTTAATTTTTGCCCTACCAACAGTTTTAGCACTGGGAATTAGATTGAGCCCCAAGTGCCTTGGAGCACTAGAAGAATATCTGCCCCATGATGGTGCACCTGAACGAATATGTGTTAGATTTTAATTCTTAGAATAATTGTTAATAGTGGTTAAAAGGATAGTGATGATTTATTTTATTCCTAAATGCAATCTAAAGTATAAAAGTATCTCACTGAAAAAAAATTATCTAATTGAAAAAGTATGTATTGCAGGATTTGTCTTTCTGAGTAAATCAAGGGTACTACCACTACTGAGAAAAGTTTATTTAACAGTTGTTGCAGCTCAAACTTGCATTTTTGGTTGCAGTACCTCCATGGCCTGAGTTTTATGGTGGTGCTGTTGCCACAGCACTTTATGGAAGCTATAGTCAGTTGACCACAAACCTCCAACACTGGAGGTTTACATCAACACTGTACATTTTAAGGCCATGGCGGTACTACACCCAAAAAAACTGCAACAATATTTTACAGCAGTTGGGGTACACTTGTCTTAAGCAACAGGATCAAAACTGCAATATATATATTTTTCAATATGAACCATTACTATCTCTTTAAGGAGTGTGATTGATGTCACTTAGACTCCTTAATATTCAGTAATTTAAAGGATATTATTGTGAGTGTTCTGGTTGCAGTATGTCCTGCTGCAGGGATAGTGGCTCAGTTTGATTGAGCATAGTATGCACTTACAGAATATGTTAAGTCAAAAAGGAGTTTGATGGTGACTTTAATTACATTAATGTCAATGAGGTTAAAGCATCCTCTAAGTCAATATAGTGCATTTGATTTTCCCCAGAATTGCACCAGGGGAAAGATGTACTAAGTAATGATAAAGAGGTGGTAAAGCGGAGATGACTTTCAGTGATATCACTTCTCTAAGTCCTATGTTATTCTATGGAGCAAATGCACTAACATTTCTCTGGAGATCTTAGTGCATTGGCTCCACAGAATAACATAGGAACTGTAGAAGCGATATCATTTGATAAGTCATCTCCACTTTATCACCTCTTTATCACATCTTAGTGCATAACCCTCTTGTCTTCTTAGTATACCATCATCTGTGTGACATGTGGATTCATTCCGGAGTGATTTATTTCTCTGCTCTCTGTCCATGAAGTCCTGGGATAATCATGTTTGCACTATGCCTAAGTCTCTTAATACTTTACAGATATACTCAAAGTAAGGCAAATGTGAATTATTGAACATTTCTGGAAGTAACTTGTCTACATAGTTAGAGTTAAGGGTAAAATTAAATATGAATAGGATGAATAAGTATCAGTTATACTATTTGCTAAGACTGAATGGCTGAAATTAACTTTTGAAAATGTTCATTTTAAAAATGAAAATCATCAAAACTATGCTGAATTTTCTTATAGCTGCCTTTAGATTTATGAGTTTTCTTCTTGCCTGAAATTTTTGGCTGAATAGAGCATGAATGTTTAAACGGAAAAGTGCCTTCATAGGTTTCTATTACGTTCTTGTTCTATTTTACTTAGCATATTTATGTAATTACAGTGTATTTGTTAAAGCAGTATGAAACATTTCTTAAACTTAATTAGAAAGAATATATATACATATACACATATATTATATATGGCATTTCCTCCTAAGTAAAATGGGTACACGCTTTGCTGGAAAATGCTTGATTCAAAATTTATTATAGCTCAAACCTTGTTTTACATTAAACTGAAAATTCCTGTGGTTACCATGAGGTGATGTTCTTATCTCAATAATCTGTGACTTACATTCTTCATGGAGTACATTATAAATAAATATAAATAAATAATTATCTTTTTGAACTTTAGTTGGTGATCTTGCTAATAGATGGAGCTATAATAGCAGTCAAATAAAAATTCGCCCAGCATTGAGAATATTCTTTTTTACTCAAAAGTGGGGGCAATGTGAGGCCTTCCAGTACAGTGAGGGAAAAAGTTATTTGATCCCCTGCTGATTTTGTACGTTTGCCCACTGTCAAAGAAATGATCAGTCCATAATTTTAATGATAGGTTTATTTGAACAGTGAGAGAAAGAATAACAACAAAAAAATCTTGAAAAATGCATTTCAAAAAAGTTATAAATTGATTTGCCGTTTACTTAGTGAAATAAGTATTTGACCCCCTATCAATCAGCAAGATTTCTGGCTCCCAGGTCTGTTTTATACAGGGAACAAACTGAGATTAGGAGCACTCTCTCAACTTGTTACCTGTATAAGAGACCTGTCCACAGAAGTGATCAATCATTCAGATTTCAAACTCTCCACCATGGCCAAGACCAAAGAGCTGTCCAAGGATGTCAGAGACAAGATTGTAGACCTACACAAGGCTGGAATGGGCTACAAGATCATCGCCAAGCAGCTTGGTGAGGAGGTGACAACAGTTGGTGCGATTATTCGCTAATGGAAAAAACACAAAATAATTGTCAATCTCCCTCGGTCTGGGGCTCCATGCAAGATCTCACCTCGTGGAGTTTCAGTGAGCATGGGAACAGTGAGGAATCAGCCCAGAACTACACTGGAGGATCTTGTCAATGATCTCAAGGCAGCTGGGACCATAGTCACCAAGAATACAATTGGTAACACACTACACCATGAAGGACTGAAATCGTGCAGTGCCCGCAAGGTCCCCCTCCTCAAGAAAGCACATGTACAGGCCTGTCTGAAGTTTGCCAGTGAACATCTAAATGATTCAGAGGAGAACTGGGTGAAAGTGTTGTTGTCAGATGAGACCAAAATCAAGCTTTTTGGTATCAACTCAACTCACCGTGTTTGGAGAAGGAGGAATGCTGCCTATGACCCCAAGAACACCATCCCCACCATCAAACATGGAGATGGAAACATTATGCTTTGGGAGTGTTTTTCTTCTAAGGGGACAGGACAACTTCACCGCATCAAAGGGAAGATGGATGGGGCCATGTACCGTCAAATCTTGGGTGAGAACCTCCTTCCCTCAGCCAGGGCATTGAAAATGGGTTATGGATGGGTATTCCAGCATGACAGTGACCCAAAACACACAGCCAAGGCAACAAAGGAGTGTCTCAAGAAGAAGCACATTATGATCCTGGAGTGGCCTAGCCAGTCTCCAGACCTTAATCCCATAGAAAATCTGTGGATGGAGTTGAAGGTTTGCGTTGCCAAAAGTCAGCCTCAAAACCTTAACAACTTGGAGAGGATCTGCAAAGAGGAGTGGGACAAAATCCCTCCTCAGATTTGTGCAAACCTGGTGGCCAACTACAAGAAACGTCTGACATCTGTGATTGCCAACAAGGGTTTTGCCACCAAGTACTAAGTCATGTTTTGCAAAGGGGTCAAATACTTATTTCACTCAGTAAAATGCAAATCAATGTATAACTTTTATGAAATGTGTTTTTCTGGATTTTTTTTGTTGTTATTCTGTCTCTCACTGTTCAAATAAACCTACCATTAAAATTATAGACTGATCATTTCTTTGTCAGTGGGCAAACGTACAAAATCAGCAGGGGATCAAATATTTTTTCCCTAACTGTACAATATATTCAAACTTCACAGATGATCTGTTAATGGCTTGACTGATCTGTGCAGGTATGAAGTGTGAGATGAGAGATCCTGGAAAAGCTGTATAGAGGCACCCTCACATTTTGGGCAAGTGACCTTCTCTGCCAATTTTCATAATTTTTTCCTTATTTTTTCCTTATTCATGTAGTCTTGGAATTTAATAATCACATCCCAGGGTGACCCAACTTCTCTGGCTTTTAAAGTGCGATGGATGTGGTCGAAGACAATAGTGTGACGGTAATCAGGCAAAGATGGACAGACAACAGTGTAATGAATAAAACCACCTTTATGGTTGAAAAATACCATGATGAAAAATCTATGGTATTGGTAGGAATTCATGTGGGGAAAGCAGAAAATTGTATTTTTTTTAACAAAAATTCCCATGGGAAAAAAATGGGAATTTTCACCCTTCCGTATTTATATGTACATTAAATACAACTTTGATATAAGTGGCCAGGTTTTATGAGAGGTTCACTAGAGGGAATGAAAATACCTTTAAACCCTTAAATTATTTTCAAAGAGCATCACTGTTAGAAACAATTTAGATAATGTTAGTGATGGATTCACACACAACCATCAAATACACCCATGCAGTCTGTGAATAAAATCAACAATTTTATTAGTTTTGATAAAAACATGTTCCCACAAATCCTTTGGTCTATACATACACTAATGGAGAGACTTTGTAGCAGTGGGTACAAGCAGTCAGATGTAGTTAGATTACATCTCAGATAGATACACGCTTTTCGCGTGCAAGACGCTTACTCATGATCTTTGAGTTTCAGTTCATCTAGGTACACTTGTAAACAGTTCTTTAAGGAACTCAGCAGCTAGGTTGTTTCAAACATCTTGGAGAACTAACCACAGTTCTTCTGAGGATTTAGACAGTCTCAATTGCTTCTCTCTCTTCATGTAATCCCAGACAGACTCAATAATGATGAGATTGGGGCTCTGTGGTGGCCATATCATCACTTCCATGACTCTTTGTTCTTCTTTATGCTGAAGATAGATCTTAATGACTTTCTCTCTATGTTTGGGTCATTGTCATGCTGCAGAATAATGTGGGACCAATCAGATGCCTCCCTAATGGTAATGCATGATGAATAAGTATCTGCCTGTACTTCTCAGCATTGAGGAGACCAACTACCCAACTCCAGTTGCAGAAATACAGCCCCAAACTTGCAAGGAACCTCCATCATGCTTCACTCTTGCTCGCAGACACTCATTCTTGTACTGCTCTCCAGCCTTCGGCAAACAAACTGACTTTTGCTAGAGCCAAATATTTTAAATTTTGACTCATCAGTCCAGAGCACCTGCTGCCATTTTTCTGCACCTTAGTTCCTGTGTTTTCATGTATAGTTGAGTCACTTGGCCTTGTTTCCATGTTGGAGGTATGACTCTTTGGCCGCAAGTCTTCCATGAAGACCACTTCTAACCAGACTTCTCCAGACAGTATATGGGTGTACTGGGGTCCCACTCTTTTCTGCCAGTTCTGAATTGATATCAATGCTGGACATCTTCTGATTGTGAAGGGAAGTAAACATGATGTGTCTCATCTGCTGCACTAAGTTTGCTTGGCCAACCACTGCTTCTACGGTTCTCAGCATTGCCAGTTTCTTTGTGCTTCTCACAGAGTTTGGGTAGCACATCTGGAAAACTCTCTCTGCCTTGAAATTTCTGCCTGGAAGAGATCTTGCTGATGCAGTATAACTACCTTGTGTCTTGTTGCTGTGCTCAGTCTTGCCATGGTGTATGACTTTTGACATTAAACTGTCTTCAGCAACGTCACCTTGTTAGCTGAGTTTGGCTGTTCTTCACTATTCCACCTGAACAGCTGTTTCTGTTTTGGTTAATGATTGAGTTTCAACCTACATATTAAATTAATGACCATCAGCACCTGTTTGGTATAATTGTTTAATTATACACCTGACTATATGCCTACAAAATCCCGGACTTTGTGCAAGTGTACCTAGAATAACTGATGCTGTTTTGAAGACAAAGGGTGGTCACACCAAATATTGATTTGATTTAGGTTTTTCTTCTGTTCACTCACTATGAATGTTGTTAATTGATGAATACAAGCTATTAACATGTATATTTTTGAAAGCATTCTTTAATTTAAAAAATGAAAATAGTTGGATTTTTCTTCTTAATTGACTAACTGCAAATGACCTGAATGAGGAAAGGACTTTGGGGGTATTTTTGACCTGACTTTATTTTCTGATGGTTTGGCTTTATGTTCTGCTAAAATTACCCAAAAGAGAAATCTTGCAATGCTCTTTGGTTTTTATGGTCACCTTGGTAATTATTAAGCTCTGTGTCTATTGATTCAATAGTTATAACATGTACACAGCATGTAGCTGATACGTAACCCTTTATAAACTACATTTCTCCCTTTGAAATTTAAATTATTTTCAGATACTGCTGGATTCCTTCTCAGTTTCAGTCCATATAAGTGTCTGATAATCATAACAATGATATACTAATCTATGACACTGACAGAAGCGTACTGCTGTTTGCATTTTCTGCTTTGCACATGGATCACTGGGAGTATTTACAATACACAGTGATTTGTGTTTGCTAATGTCTTTTCTTTTGAGAATGCGTGACACTCAGGTATTGTTAGTATCGTGGGTGCATTGCAATGTCACGACATTCAGTTTAACTGTTAACAAGATTTCTGAGGACTGTGAACCATTAGGTTGTGAGATGATAATGTATAAACACAAAAACATATATAAAAGAATTTCTTGCCTTCAAACCATTCTACAAGCCAAGAGATGTGAGAGGATCTGAGCATGAACACAAGCAATATTGCCTGTTATGTGGCTAGTCACAGCTCAGAGCATCACATTTTAGCTCTCTAGCTCCTTTACATCGGAGAAATTTCCATGTACATATTAGCCTAATCCCGTCCAAAAGGGCGTTCTAGTTCCAAAATGACAGGCAAGTCCCCTCTGCAAGGGAAATACCAGCTAACTCCAGATGTACATTTTGGCCTTGTTTTGGCCTTGTCAGTGAGGTGCACTAGGTATTCCTAGGCACTGAGAGCAAGAAGTCCACGTCTGGATTACCGTTTACACTTAGAGAGACACCCTAAGCGTTTTTCAAACAATAAGTCAAGAAATGTGAGAGGGTCTGAACATGAACACAAGCAATATTACCTTTTCTGAGGCTAGTCACTGCTCAGAGCATCACATTTTAGCTCTCTAGTGCTAGGGTTAGCTGGTATTTCCCATGCACTGGGGACTTGCCCATCATTTTGGAACTGGACCTCCCCTTTGGGTGGGATTAGTCTAATGTGTATGGGGAAATTTCTCCTCTGGAACTAATGGCATAGAGAGCTAAAATGTGTTGCTTCTGTTTGTGTTCAGAGATGCTCACAGCCTTTGTTTTATTTTTTTTAAACCATTCTGTCTCAGGCACATACATTGAATTTTGTATTTCACAATGCTCTTTAATATACTCAGTCTCTTTAATATTGTCATTTACTGTCTTGTTTATATTTGTCAGAGACTTTGCCCTGGCTGTGAGTAAATGGTTAATTTTAAAAGCAGGATTGTCTGAAATTCTATTTTAAATGTATATAAATGATCTAATTTCAAGAACAATAGGCTTTGTCTTGAAATGTAGGGGTGGAAATATTTTAGTGAAATGTTATGGCAAGTTATCGCTGTAATTCTAGTCTCAATGTATAGAAGAGGCTCACTGTCTGATGAGAGATTTTAGAGAGGATGACAGGTATATGAAGTATGATGACCTCCTGACCATCTCACTTGTGACAAGATACAGACCTTGTCATCATATATACAAAGTTTTTAATATGGTATATAATAAAAGTAGTGCTAGAAGAATTCCCAAAATTCCAATGAATATTGTAGTTTAGAGTGTCCAATCAGATAATATAATCTGACATAATATTATAACAATATCAAATCAGAAGAGAATGGAATGTGACTTTTGATAAGAGAATTTGTACTTTAAAATGTATTGATTTTTTATAGAGAGCTCTCTCTTGCTCATGGCTTCCTTGAAGTAACATCTAAGAATTCCAAGTGATACACACTCTAATTGCCTGGTAATTATATTTTCTTTATTTTTATTCTGTAACATTCTAAGAAATATTTATGTCCTCTACATTTGAGGAAAAATAATTTCTTATAATTATTCTTAAGTGAACGGTCCACCCATTTTTAGAATTATTATAATAAGCCTTGAATTTGGCTGTAGTTTATTCTGGAACTAAACAGAATTCATTAATTAATTTGCAATATTATCCAGATAATTGAGAAATAGTTGATAGTAGTTATCTCAATATAGCATTGTATATATATATATTAGTTAATTTCATTATTGATACTTCTAGAATACTATATTTGTGTTTCTGGAAAGGTAATTGAGCTAATATTTGATCTGGTGAATTCTTTGAATTCTTTAATTAACCCTTAATCTGCTATTTGTCTATTATGGTGTGTGTTTTAAAGAATATCTTTGTTGCATGTGTGTTTGGGCCTAACTTTTGTAAAGTGGGAATATATTTTAAGCTCTCATTAGACAAAAGAAGCCGCCATCTTGGGTGGGGTAACCAGATACCTGATATCCGTGGATTAATCCTAGGAGTGCTGTAGATGTTATAAATGGATTGCTATTGTCATTTTATATTATATGTTGCATGAAGTTTTGTGGTGCTTTCTAGACATATATTATTAGATTTAATTCTAATTATATTCTTGGTTTAATCTCTTAGTGACAATAATAAATGCAATTTATATGTTTTATCCAGAAGGTATACAGTATTGAAAACAGTAGATAAATAGTTAAATTCTATTTATCTACATCTAGATACGTTTTCTAAATTATGATATTTTTATATAGTTCAAGAAAATTGTTATAAGACCTGCTATTAAAAGCAACTCACATAACAACATCCCTTTATTAGCATAGTTAATACAGATTCCGGGCCAGGTATCCATATACACTGCTGCCAACTGTGTTATAATTAATTGTAAGGATTAATTGACCCTTTCTGTGCTGTTGTGTTCAATTATTGTTATTAAAAAACTCTGGCTACACCTATGCAATCTTTAATCCTGTTGGTGCTGGTAATACTGTTTTGTGATATTGGGTTTTGAATTACTGTATGTCTATTTCACTTGGTGTTCACTCATTTATATCATTGTTGATTACACTTTATATAGAGTATATTTTACTTAAATACATTTGATATATATTTTTGCACAAATATGCGTAATTGATTATTTAAATCAATTATTTACCGTGAAGTAGAGTGTCAAAACCTAGTATTGTGTAAAGTTCTCTAATTAATGTAATATTATTATTTTATCTATTTATGTGAAGATATACAACCTAATTGGGTCTCCTGTTTAACCCTTTCCTGTATATCCTCGACATAATGGGGGAGATTCACTAAGCGGTGATAAAGTGCTGATAAAGAGGTGATAAAGTAGAGGTAACTTCTTCAGTTTATCATTTCTCTAGTTCCTGTGTTTTTCTATAGAGTCTATTCACTAAGATCTCCAAAGTTGAAGAAATCTTAGTGCATAGGCTCCATAGAATAACATAGGAATTGGAGAAGTGATAAACTGGAAAAGTCATCTCCACTTTATCACCTCTTTATCACCACTTAGTGAATCTACCACTATGTATTCTACTATGATGTGAAACATTTTGAGTATTTAACAATACCTCTGCACAACCAATCAACAATGAGTAATTTGTTTCTATCGGACTGAGTGGAGACGATCCAATCAGAGGCGACAGACCCATTTTAAAAGTGGCTATGGTGTACCCCTGGCATCTGTAATACCGCCCCAATGAAGTATTGACAAAATCACATCAGGCAGTTTTGTTACTCTTTTTTTCTTTTGGCCCTAACTTTTTGGCATGTGCTTCTACTCATTTTTTGGAGACTTTCAAATATATGCAGGGTGACTCTGTGAAGCAATTTGGATTTCAGCAAATCCTCTCCAATGACTCAACCAGTTTCTAAACAGTACACTTAGGGTGACTCAATTGAGTAATTTTGATTACAGTAATCCTCTCGTGTGATTCTACCCACTTGTATTAATGCATTAATGTAATTAATGTAATATAATGTATTAATGTTTGCATGCCAAGTCAATTTAAGAAATATTCTGAATCCATAAAGCTATCAAGCATATTGTCTCTATGTGTTATCTTCCTACTTCTTGATTACAATAGTGGTAGCTGTTTCAGAGATAAGTATCTCTCTGATAATAACACTACAAACGCTATATTACATTATATATGAGTTCCAAAGAGATATTTAATTAATTGTAATGTGCTGGACACCTCTGGCACTAAAAGAGTTAAAAAATCTCCAATGCATTGGGTACCCCTCTGCAACTGAAAGTTTTAACCCTTTGAGTACCAAAGAGGTTTCCAATACATTACAATGGCACTGAAAGGGTTTAAAAAACCCTCCACAGTAGATCCTCCTGCTGATGATGAGGTGGAACGGGAAGTGCTGAGGAGCTGCCAGACTAGTGGTCAAGGGAGCTTATAACATCCTCTTGACCCTGTGATTCCCCTTCCCCAGAATTGTCCCTATGGGACATGATACTGAACAGGCAGAACTGGCAACTAGCAGCAGCAATACCACCATGAGCACAGATCAGCTGACTGTGCCTGCTGCTAGTGCTGTCAATTTGGCTTCTTCCCCTCAAGAGACGGAATGGGATACCAAGATACAAATGGGAATGGACATCACCACCACCACCACCAGTGAGATTGCAGAATTTATGGAAATTGCTGCTGCTATAATTCCTGTTTCTGCTGAGTTGCAAGGGCAGCAGGATAATGAGTAGTAGGCTAGTGTGCCACAGACCACAGTGGACACAGTGGGAATTGGGTCCAGCAGTAGTGAGGAGAGACCAGGACAGGTTCCACTTGCCAGTAGCAATAATCCTTATCCTAGTTTTATTGTCTGGCCCAGCCAGTGAAGAGGAATTTGCAGGAGAAGAAGAAAGAGGCCACTCTTTTCAACCTTTCCTGTCCCCCCCTGAGGTCCTGGTGTGGGATTATTTTTCTCTTGGGGCAGGCACAGTGCAGACATCTGCGACAACATTGTGCACAATTTCTGACAAAGTATTGAATACGGGGAAGGAGGGAAAGCACCTTGGCACAACTCCCCTCATAACACATATGAAACACAGACACCATGATATTTCTGTGAAGCATGTTAAAGGCAAACCCCCACCAAAGAAATCAGCCATCTCTGTCGATGTACCCCCTGACTATCCCTAAAGGCAACAAGAGGTGAATCATAAATCAAAGAGGAGGAAGAATAGAGCGTTTTATGACGAGTAAAACACCTGACTCACTATCACCTTCTTGCTCATTGTTACCTCCCCACCAGCTTATAGCCATAGTAACATAGTAACATAGCAGATAAGGATGAAAAAAGACATGCGTCCGTCAAGTCCAGCCCATGCCAAAAACACCCCTGTTGATCCAGAGGAAGCCAAAAAAAGCCCTCTGGAGCCATTTCCAATCTAGTCCCAAGTGTGTGTGTGTGTGTGTGGGGGGGGGAATTATTCCTTCCTGACTCCAATTGGTAGCCAAATAGTTCCCCGGATCAATATCCTATTTGCTTTGAAGCCATCTGTCATAATTGTCAATATTATTCTGTGCTAGATAGGCATCCATTGCTTTTTTGAATGCAGTTGCATTATCTGCAAGCACAACATCCCGAGACAAAGAATTCCATAGCCTTACCACCCTTACTGTAAAGAATCCCTGCCTTTGTTTTAGTCTAAAGCGCCTTTCCTCTAGTCTTAGCTAAGAACTTTGCATAAATAATTCATTGGATAGTTCTTTGTATTGACCTTGAATGTATTTGTAAATGTTAATCATATCACCCCTTAGATGTCTCTTCTCTAATTTAAACAAACCCAATTTGGCTAGTCTCTCTTTGTAACTCAGATCCTCCAATCCCTTTGTGTAGATGTCAGGATGTGCCAGTTCATTTCCAGCCATTGCACACTGTGTTGTGTGCTCACCACTCATGCCAATATGGTAGAGGATAATCATAACCAGCACGTCAAGAAGCATCTGAGGTGTTGACAGTTGCCCCCTTTATTAATTAAAGAGCATATAACCTATGTGAAAGAGAATATAACCTATGTGAAACATAGGTTATATGCTCTTTAATTAATAAAGGGGGCAATTGTCGCCACCATGCTAGGGGGGTGTCATGAGGGGTCATGATACCCCTCTTGAGGTCTGAAGTACTTTTTTAATACCAATTACATATATAATTTTAAAAAAATCATTGTTACATATAAATTAAATGTTTAATTACATTTTCACACAAATTACATATATAATAAAAACAAACACCTTTTTTTGATACATATACAGATTGCCTATTAACCCTATGAGTACCAGAGGGGTAACAAACACATTACAATACCTCTCTGGTACTCATAGGGTTAATCTTGCAATACAAAATATGAGGGCATGTCGAATATAATAGGAGAAGAAAATGTCAGATAAAAATGGTGAAAGAAAGTCATGGGAGCACTGTAGTCAACTTTTCAAGGGGGACGGGGGGTTAAAATGTCGGGTGTACAATATTCATTGAATTAATATGGTGAAAGAAAGCACTGTAAGTCGGATTTGGAAGGGGAAGGGTTAATTGTTGATTATGAACAATATTTGTCTGATTAATGTGGTGAAAGAAAGCACTGTATTTTGGATTTGGAAGGAGAAGGGTTAATTGTTGACTATGAACAATATTTGTCGGATTAATGTGGTGAAAGAAAGCACTGCAAGTCGACTTTTAAATGGGGGGGTTAATATGTTGAGGGGGGCACTTTATGTCGATTTCTGTGCTGTATACTGTATGCTGCACTGCTTTTGTTCGAACAACAATGGATTTGAAACTGTCGTTATGGCTTCTACTCTTCAACCTCTGAGGCGCAAAATTTCTGACAAAACAGGCGCTAATACCGAGCGAGGGTAATAAGATACTAATTGCACATTGTTTTTAGTTGTTTCCTATGGGCTTTTTTTAGACTGGCGGTAAGTATAATTACCGCTGATTTTGTTTTCACAAGTCGGGTAATAGGATAGCAATAACTGACTTAAGAAAAAAAACGCCTGTTTTATTTTTAGCACTGGTAATAGAATCGAGCCCCTAGTCTGTAGGCGTGGTCTTAAAGGGGTTGTTGTAGTGCTTTCATTAAGATGGGCAGATATTTATAAATATTTAGAACTAGAATTTTATTTGATATCCCATAACTGCAATAGATATACATTTGTATCAACATTTAAAAAATCCTTAGATGATTTCCATTAAGGAGCCTGGATGTATTTTGTAAAAGTCTGTATCTTTTTATTTTTTTGGTAACCTGTTAATCAGAAAGCCACATTTAATTATTATTTCTCCAGTCTACCATGAAATTGGATATGTTTAATTATAACAAACATATGAAATGTCTCTAGTAATGCATGCTATTTTTTAATTTGTTCATAAAACATCTCCAATTATGTAATATATATATTTTTAATGAAAATAATGGAAAGCCTTACACATAGCTTTCCTGTGATAAATTTACATGTTACAATAAAGCAAATGAAACTGTTATGTATGCAAAGGCTGATAAATGCAATAGTATTGCTACATATGGGGATTTTATGTGAAATATGAAAAAATCTTAAATGTATAAAAGGATGAATTTGCTTTGAGGTTATATGCATTTGAAGAGGAAAGTTCATATTATGCTAATTATGCTTTGGTTGTGATAGAGTTATTTAGAGATTGCTATATAAAAGATGACTTATTTGTCAGATAATCTGCCTCTGCAGTTGTCTGCAGGAATGGATTTCATGAGTGAAGTCCATAGCTTAAGGTATTGACTTCACTTAATGCACTGCTGTCTAAAAGAAGCCAGTGTCATATTTGACTGCAAGCATTTCTGTCTATAGGAGAGAGAGACATACTGGCTTATCAGGCAAGGTGCACAAGGCATCCTCAGCTTACTCAGTAGGAGTGGTTTGAAAAGAACAACCCTGCAAAAGGAAAACTATGAGATGACAGTTGGCATTTAAAACAACAAAAAAAAGTCTATTTATTTTCACATATATATATATATATATATATATATATATACAAAGACAAGAAATTGACAGTGGCACTCGCATTGAATATATAGACAAAAGTCCGGTGCACGTCCCATATAAATTCACAAATCCAATCAGCCTGGGCTTACCAAGAGGAGACAGCACACAGTTCATACGATGTACAAAAATTTATTTCATGACATGCTTCACAAGGCCAAACGTTTTCGGTCCCTTAATGGACCTTCATCAGGGCAAACAGTATGTGTAAAGAAACATGAGAATAAATTCCTGATAGAAGAAAACAAAACCACCCCCCAGCTTCCTGAGAGCCCGCCAAACGCATCTGGAATGCAAACGGCACCGACCGTGCAACCGGCGGATGACATCACGCCCGATGAACGAATGGTTGGGCATCTCAGGGGGCCGGATCACAAAATGTAAATAAAGCAAATAAAAGTGAAAAACCAAAGAATGCATTGTGAATAAAGACACATAAGAGCATCATCCTTCAGCCACATGTACCACATAATGGCAACAAAATAACAAGAAATAAAGTCGTAACAAAAAGAAACTGTTGTTACTAACCATGCAGAAGAATTTTGCGATGCTAAGGAGACCCACATTCACAAAAGCCGGACAAAAGAACGCCCTATTCATAAATAGACAACTAAACTAACCCAAAGAAGGGGAAAACTCTACATCACCGAGTAAAAAGAGATGTGTAGTGATGCGGGGAGTACCCCACACCACATACACAACCAAAAGAAAAAGAAAAATGTTGCAAGGATGCCGTGCAGTGTAGGAAATATCCCACACGGCAGAGCATTCAAAAAGGAGGCATCACTCCTAGCTGAAGTAAAACATAGCCATTAATGTAAATCAAGTTGAATAAATGATGAAAAGTGAAATGAGGAACCCCCCGCTACAAAGTCACCAGGGTACCACCAATAAGTGGCACCGCGGTCACCACGCAGCACGGGGAAAATCCTGCATTGCAAAACCCTCCAAATTATAAAGAAAAATATTGCAATAATACTCCTAGAGAGCATCATGCAGTGCGGGGGAATCCCACATCACGGGGCACATCCCAGCTCAAATTACACAACCGGGAGGCGCCGCGCGATGTATGGGAGATCCCACATCGCAGAAGGACTCCAAAAAGAAGCCATCCCGCGATATTTTAGTCCAACATTACCCAAAGGTACCAGTTTTATACACCTTACCCAAGATCCACAAATCTCTTGAAGCACCTCCAGGAAGACCAATTATCTCAGCTAGGGGATCCCTTTGCCAACCCTTTTCACAGTTTGTAGATTTTTATTTGCAAGATCTTGTGGTTAAAATATGGAGTTATGTTAAGGATTCAACAGATTTTATCACCAAACTTCCAGATTGCCCTGAAGGAGAATAGCTGTTGACAACTCTTGATGTATCATCGCTTTATACTAGCATACCGCATGATTTAGGCGAATTGGCAGTCTTTGAAGCTCTTGAATTAGACGATGCATATGATGGGCCACCTATTGATTTTCTTCTTTTATTGATTGACATCATACTTAAGAAAAATTACTTTAAGTTTGAGAATTGCTTTTACTTGCAATTACATGGCACAGCAATGGGGTCGAACATGGCCCCCACATACGCATCGCTTTTCATGGACTATTACGAACGCCAATACATCCTCTCTCATCGAAATAAGGAAAACATTTTGTTTTATAAACGTTATATTGATGATGTGTTTTTGCTGTGGAAGGGCGACGGTAGATCATTAAGACAGTTTGTTGATTATCTCAATATTGAGTCCACAATTAGATTTTCTTTGACTTTTGATAGGAAGTCCATTGATTTTTTGGATATGACGATTTATGTGGAAGATGGTCATATCAAAACTAAGATTTTCAGCAAACCTACCGATCGCAACACCCTTCTACACGCTAAAAGTCATCACCCCACTCCCCTTAAGAGGGGTCTTCCTTATTCTCAAATGTTGAGAGTGATCCGTAACACCACCGATCCTGAGATTGCAATACAGAGTCTCAAGAAAATGGGCGACAGATTTCTCCAAAGGGGCTATAGTCCCAAGATCGTTGAGTCAGCTATCACGAAAGCATGTATGCTTGATAGATCTCAGTTATTAATCCCTGGTAAGACTTTGACCAATGACAAGAAGATTGAGAGGTTATGTATACAAACTACCTATTCTATAGCATCTCCCAAAATTAGACAGGCGATACTGGACAGGTGGCCTATCCTTGCTGGTGATGCGGGGTTGGGTCAGTTTGTCCAGAGTCCTCCTTTGTTTTGCTATCGTAGAGGAAGGAATTTAAGAGATAGATTGGTTCAAGCAGACCCTGTGGAGAAGTACATTCAGGACAAGAATTGGCTGGCACGGCCCGTAGGGGTTCACAAATGCAAGGGCTGCACCAACTGTGGGAACATTATTGTGGGTAAAAGTTTTGCTCACCCACACACCAAGAAGGTGATCCCCATCACAGATTTTTTGAACTGTGAAAGTAGATTTGTGGTCTACATCATCATTTGCCCATGTGGCCTTTACTATGTTGGGAAAACCACAACAATGATTAAAGAAAGGATTAACAACCATAAGTCATCAATTAAGAAGGCACTGGCGGGCACTCTGGATATAAAAGATGGAGCCAAACAACCTGTGGCGAGACATTTTTATGAATTTCAACATCGGTTGAGTGAGTTTAAATTCATGCCTATTGCACAAGTGAAAATCCCATATAGAGGCGGCAACCGTGGCCAGTTGCTCCTTCAACTTGAAGCTAAATTTATCTATTCACTCAATACTTTACATCCGAAAGGACTTAATTTCGAATTACAATTGGGAGCTTTTTTATGATGAAGATCTCTCCACTTGCTTATGGTCCAATTGGTCTTAAGTGAATATTTAAGAGATAAAGATAGCGGTGATACTAGATGGTGGCACTCCTGTGGTGAGCACCACGGAATGCTTACACCCAGCTGCTCATGTAACCTAGAATGGACCTTTAAGTTGGTTACAACTCTGGATGACTCTTTCGCCTGTCTATGACCCACTCATCTTTGAATTGGTGGGTGGAGAACTTTACACAGTGGCAACACCTGATGGTGGTAGTCCTGTGGCGAGCGCCACCGAATGCTTACACCCAGCCACTATGGTTACTTTGGATGGACTTTGATATGTTTTCCTATGGAGTCACTTTATCCAATGTGGAAGGATTTCTACAATATGAATATTTATCCATAATTATAATCTTGGACGATTATGGTGTTTTCCGCCCAAAAGATGTGACTTTCAACCTATTGGACCTATAGATGTAGATCCACATATTCTTTATGAAAGACACCACATGTTGATGGTCAAGGGATCCTTTAACAAGGACTGCATGTTCCCATTTAATTAATATTACCATATTTAATTCCTTTGATGTCTTTCAATTTTTTTGATTAAGAGATTTTTTATTATGACTTTACCTGTTCAATGATTTGGTATGGACCACATGGTCATTTATAGGTCGTTGATTTTTTTGACATCTACATTTTTGGTGCTGTTTTCAGCATACAGCATCTACTATTTTGCAGTATATTTTGCATTGCTTTGGGTGTTTTTTTGTACGTGTTAGTTATATTTATTTCTTTTGGAACATACATTTATTTTTGATTTCATATTTTGGTTCATTTTTTTGTATTGCTTTTTGTTTTCTCTTTCTGTTGTAGCTTGGCGGTGTGGATTTCTCCCACATCGCGGGATGGCTTCTTTTTGGAGTCCTTCTGCGATGTGGGATCTCCCATACATCGCGCGGCGCCTCCCGGTTGTGTGATTTGAGCTGGGATGTGCCCCGTGATGTGGGATTCCCCCGCACTGCATGATGCTCTCTAGGAGTATTATTGCAATATTTTTCTTTATAATTTGGAGGGTTTTGCAATGCGGGATTTTCCCCGTGCTGCGTGGTGACCGCGGTGCCACTTATTGGTGGTACCCTGGTGACTTTGTAGCGGGGGGTTCCTCATTTCACTTTTCATCATTTATTCAACTTGATTTACATTAATGGCTATGTTTTACTTCAGCTAGGAGTGATGCCTCCTTTTTGAATGCTCTGCCGTGTGGGATATTTCCTACACTGCACGGCATCCTTGCAACATTTTTCTTTTTCTTTTGGTTGTGTATGTGGTGTGGGGTACTCCCCGCATCACTACACATCTCTTTTTACTCGGTGATGTAGAGTTTTCCCCGTCTTTGGGTTAGTTTAGTTGTCTATTTATGAATAGGGCGTTCTTTTGTCCGGCTTTTGTGAATGTGGGTCTCCTTAGCATCGCAAAATTCTTCTGCATGGTTAGTAACAACAGTTTCTTTTTGTTACGACTTTATTTCTTGTTATTTTGTTGCCATTATGTGGTACATGTGGCTGAAGGATGATGCTCTTATGTGTCTTTATTCACAATGCATTCTTTGGTTTTTCACTTTTATTTGCTTTATTTACATTTTGTGATCCGGCCCCCTGAGATGCCCAACCATTCGTTCATCGGGCGTGACGTCATCCGCCAGTTGCACGGTCGGTGCCGTTTGCGTTCCAGATGCGTTTGGCGGGCTCTCAGGACGCTGGGGGGTGGTTTTGTTTTCTTCTATCAGGTATTTATTCTCATGTTTCTTTACACATACTGTTTGCCCTGATGAAGGTCCACTAAGGGACCGAAAATGTTTGGCCTTGTGAAGCATGTCATGAAATAAATTTTTGTACATCATATGAACTGTGTGCTGTCTCCTCTTGGTAAGCCCAGGCTGACTGGATATATATATATATATATATATATATATATATATATATATATATATATATATATATATATATATATATATATATATATATATATATATACACTTATAAATTAAAATGCCTAATATGAAGAAGAGGTGTAACAGTACATTTGTGAAAAGTGATCAGCTGATTATCAGAATTTGTATAAATGGAGCCCCCTTTTTCCTATTTCTGCTTCCTTGCTTTGACTTTGCAAATATGCCCAAAATAAAGTTATTATTGCAACACAGAAGAAAGGAGTTAGGAATACATCCATCAAATTGGTTACACATAATAGTAAGACAACATAAATGCATCAAATAAATTACATTCCCTCATGAATGTTATACTTTATTCAAAGAAAAAGGAACATTTGTTTTTTACTTAACTTTGTGTAAAGTGCTCTGAAAATATGGCAAATCAGAAAGTTCAGTTTGGCACTAGCTAGAATTGTATGTCCTTGGAGCTTTTCTAGATCAAGATTTTGCTAGAAAATGTTAGCCCAGTAAGGTGAGTCTAAAGACAAAGGAAACATAGTATATTATTTCTATATATTTATTCATGTTATCATGATGAATAACGAATAATCAGTTGCTGTTTTTATATAAAAAAAACTTGCTGTTGCCTTTTCAGTGTTATATGAAGAGTCATTAGTGAGTGATTAATATGAAAAGAGAATTAGCCCTGGGTAACTTATGCCAGTCAGATAG
Source organism: Rhinophrynus dorsalis (assembly GCA_037306005.1). NCBI lineage: Eukaryota > Metazoa > Chordata > Amphibia > Anura > Rhinophrynidae > Rhinophrynus > Rhinophrynus dorsalis. The sequence continues at coordinate 92,231,145 of CM074723.1, read as the reverse complement.
GAGGTGAAGGAAGCTGGTTCACTGTAACTGTTGCTGCAAGATCTGAAAAGAACAAACAAATAGACAAAGAAAGTTTGTGTGGTGATTTTAGGACAGTCTAAACCCTAATGTAATATTTGGGAGAAAGTTTTTGTGCTTGGCAATTTAGGTGCTATAACCAGGGTCCTCCAGTCCTGACCCATGAAGAGGGATTTTTGAAAACGTTGTGCAAATATCTCCATATTTTACATTAGACAAAGTAGCGAACCTCATAGGATTCTAAATTTTGAGGGGCACCCCTTGTTTGCTAGCCCAAACCAACATGTTGAGTTGTGGGTGAAGCTCAAACTCAATCTCAAACTCAGTGCCTTGCACGTGACAACCCTCATGGCTTATGGTGACATACTAATTTGATCACCTTACTGGATAGTTTAGTTAATATATTTAATACTAGCTGAAGAGCCCTTGTATGCGGGGCACAGTGCCAGCTGGTCGCAGGGCAGTCATTCACATTAGAGACTGGCTGCACCGCGGCTGATACTTTGGAGCGCCCCACCCTGTATCAGCCGCGTCACGGGCAGTCTCTACTGCGCATGACTGCATTGTTACAAACTTTTTAGCTAATTATTATATATGATGATGCTAAGGGCAGTTTCTATCTAAAGCAAATAGGACTGGATTAAAGGAAAAGTTATATGGAGACTGGGAGTGTTGGCATGAGGAGGCCAAAGGTCCCCTAGAGTGCCTTGCGAAGAAGAACTTGAGATGTAAATATGGCTCTGTATAGAGGCAGTGATGAACTGGACATTAGCATGGAAGGTCATTAACAGGAGGCATAACATTGTTACATTTTATATAAATGCTAATATATATAAACTATGAGAACAGCTGGAGTGTGCAGTCTGTTGAAACACACCTGTATTAAGGCAATTGCTATATTACTAACACTACAGATATTGGAAGATATACTTTTTAAACCACTGAATAATCTTCTTTGATCAATATTTATAGATTCAGTTAGCATAAACTGTGGTAATATAAGCTTGACTGGTTTTCCTTTTATCATTTGATTTATTATACATTTCTTTTACAAAACTAATTTAATCATAATTTTCATGTTAACATGGTTAAAGTAGATGATTTGCATCCAAATACATTTGCATATTTGCATATATGTAGAATTAATTTAAAAATTGCATAGTTTGGATTCCGTTCACTGCTTCTCTATGCATACAGTTTTTGAAAATGAGGTTTTGTGCCATGTTGAGTGGGTAAGTGATATTATTGTTGGTGATACTTTATCATGGCAACAGATGGAAAGAGCATCAACCACATAAACTGAACTGTGCTGGGAAACCTGATGCCCTGCAGCTGTTAAGTACTACAATTTCCACCACCCCACTCACTATCCATCACCCTTGGGCTAAATTATAGACCACCATAACATAGTTCAGTTTTGCATCTACCACACACTTATGCAAATGGCTCCAATCCCCCCCCCCTTGGGCCGATCTGGTGGAATAAATTGTTCAGGCCAACAATACAATGCTCTTATAAGACTTCCACTGTCCTCTTGAGCAGCCAACCAGAAAGACAAGCAAAAACCATGCACAGGACAATAATATAAAAATGTACAATACTTGTTTAAACATTTTTATATGAATACACTGGCAAGTCATTTTGTGATACAAAAATGGTTTAAACAAGTATGGTGCATAAGGTATTTAAAATAGGTCAAATGTAGAATAAATTATCTTTTTTTAAACTCTTTAGAAATCCTATTACTTTTTTCAAGTTTTAGCTATTGCCCTGGCTTCTAGTAGCTTGGGCACAGGCAGCTAGGAATTTATTCTGGTTTGGTACAAGAATTAATGAGGGCTGGTAAAGGTGGAAACATTCAGGCTCAGAATCAATACATATAAACACTATCCTAACAAAATCCCATAGTGAGACAACTGTAGGGCAGGTCCACCAACAATGCATGCATGTGCCAGACTGTGTGCACTGTGTGCAACAAAATGTCAATGAGTGAGGACCCTCTCAGAGACAATGTAATTGAGAAAATGTGTAAAACTTACAAAATGGATACACTCACTTCTTAGTGCCATGGGACTTTTAGTCGGAAGCCTGGTTTCTTTATAATTTAACCCCTTAACGACCGGTGGTCATGGGACATTTCCATCCCATAAGGACCGCATAGGACCACTTGGACGCGCCGGTACACGTGACCTGTCGCGTGTATCGGCGCGTCATTATGGGGCCTAATAGAGATCGCTCCGATCTTGGAGCGGTCAGTTTCAGGCCCTATTTTTACTTACAGCACTCCCGGTAGAGCGTTGTAAGTAAAAAGTACGTGACATACTATGACTGTCATCGGTCCTTGAGTATTTCAAGGACCGTGACGGTCATAGTACGTCACATGTCGTTAAGGGGTTAAGCTCATGAAAATAATAACCAGATGTAACAGCTTAGGTAATTATTTCACCACTTTTTCAGTGTTAGTACAAATTGATGTTGAAGTGTGCTCCTATTTGATTATTGCCTATTGCCCCTCCTGTCCCACCTTTTTAGCCTGTTGTCACCTGACAGCGCAGGCGGGCAGACTTCACTATTGAAAGATGTCTGTGCTCCATCCTGCCTGTCAGCCCTGGAAGAATGGAGAATTCTATTGGATAAGATAATAATTCTGGCGACTAGCGCTACTGAGCAGCTAGTCGCCAGATGGGTATTTATTACACAACAACTTATTTAGTGGTGGTAGTTCCACTTTAAAAAGTTAAACTAATCAGGTAAAGCCCATGAATAAAACCCAAACAACAAATTACATTTTGAAGAGATACATATCTTTACCTGCATTTATTTATGAATGTATATGATTTGTATGTATTTGCATATGCTTAAAAGGAAGCATCACAAGAGAAAAAGTGATATAGTCTCTGTAATAGAGATAAATCTGGCAATAAATGGAACCGGAATTGAATTTAAGGACAATGTATGTGCACTAAAAGTTATAAAGTGTAGTAAAATCTGCAAGTATTTATTTAAACTTTTATACAGTAGATGATGAAAGGAAAACAGAGATTAATAGAGAGGACAGGCCTATGTTACAGATTGAAGAAGAGCAGACTGGAAATGTGACATTTATGCTTATTTTATAAAAGTAAACTTAATGAAAACAGCTACTATATACAATCTTGAAGCTACTAGCCTAAATGAAGTAAAATTGATATTTTATTCCATTCAATTCTAAAGAGAAATTTGAAATGAATGTTAAAAATATCAGGTAAGATAATCAATTCAGAAATTATTCTTGCCATTCAAATTTTAATATGATCTAATGAGGGATTTCTCCACACTTCAGCAGTAATTTATTGAATAACTAAGACACCTTAGTTAACGTTTAGAATGAGGGTTCATTCCACACATTATATAGTAATTTAATAAAATAACTAAGCGGCCCCGGTTATATTATAGAAAAAGAAACATATACTACAGGGATTTTCTTGCTCTGAAATCATAACTGTAGTTCTCTATAGAAGATGATAGTAAAAGCTGAGTCACTGACTCTCCATAGAATGTCATAGTAACAGCAAAGTCACTAACTACAGCTCTTTATAGAATGTGATAACAACAGGTCACTTTGTAACAGTTTGAACAGCTGAGCCATTCCTAATAGTTCTCAATAGAATTTGACATTAACATGCCCATCATGTTGTGACAGTTTAAACTCTTGTTTTACTCAGCTTAGAAAAATCCTACTATATATTCCTGGGTGCTAAGTAAGTCACTTCAAATAAATCCAGAAAATCAAGATCCCAGACAGGAATCAAAAGTCAATCAAAAATGTAACATGTTATTTCTTGATATACAAGTAAATAGATATAGCAGTCCATGGTCCTTTGATTTTTAACATGTTTATAAATTAGTTGGAAATTGTTATAGACAGTAAAATTTAAATATTTGTGGACATCACTAAATTATGCCGGGTAATAAATTCAGAGCAGCATGTTTGTTCTGTACAGAATGATTTACATAAAATTACAGTTTGGGTGAACAAATGGAAAATCATCCTACATAATAATTCCCTAAATTGCTTGTCAGAAGCCATCATGCTCAGTAGAGATGGCTGCGCACTCTGCAGTCATGCGCACTATAGACTGCCCACGCCGCGGCTGATAACTGAGCGGGGCTCTGAATTCAGACCGTAGTCCTCGACTGTGGTCTGAATTTGGAGCGCCCCGATCAGTATCAGCCACAGTGCGGGCAGTCTCTACTATGCATGACTGCACTGCGCCCGTTGCTGGGTGACACTGTGGCCTGTGTACGCGGACTCTTCAACTAGTATTTAATATAAGAAAGTGTAAAGTTATACATTTGGGATGAACAGATTCTAGGAGATTTGTTGCTAGTGAAAGATCTGGGAACCCCTGTAGACTGTACACTTGGGAAAGTGATCAGTGTCAAACAGAAGTAGCAAAAGCAAACAAAGTACTGTCTTGCATAAAAAAAACCTCACCTCAAATATGCAGTGGAGTTTTGGATAGACCTGTGCACAGTAAAAAAAAATTTAATGAACATTTTTGTTGCCAGACAAATTTAACTAATCAATATTCTGAAAAAGTCCCCCTGTCATAAAAACCCTAATACCCCAATGCTAAGAACACAGTTGCCACCTCTACAACCCCTCCACCCCAATCCTGCTCTGGCCGTTGCCCTATTCAGAATGAGGAAAAAATGAACAGGGATGTTTTATGACCATCCCTGTTCATATTAATTCCCACACTTAGATTGGCTGGGCTTGTGATTGGAGACTCATTTGGATAGCTGGAGGGTTGACTTTATGCACATCTGTGACCTCTTCAGCTAGAGAACTGAATGGCTGGGAGCATGTGAACTAATTTGAACTGGGGTGGCTATTTAAAAGCCAATCCCTGTACATTATTTCTGACTGTGGCTCCGGCAATGGCCAGAGCGGGATTACGTTTATTTTTTAGTGAGGTGATAATGGTGACAGTAGCAGTGGGGTATTAGGGTTTTTTTTTTTAGTGTTTAATTGTTTTTGAACAGAAGCTGCTGCAAGACCAGGATGTCAAGGAAACATCTGGACATCTGATATCATTGTAAGTGTAATTGATACTTGTTATCAGTGTGGTGTGGGCATGTAATAAAGGATGTGAATAAATGAAGGACATTAACAAATAAATTTGAAAGATAATTGTGTTACATTGTATAAGTATATGCAAGGCCAATACTAGGATCTATCTAGTGGGCTTTTCATACCAATTCCTGATCAAATAACTAGAGACCACCCCTTACAGGAAGAGCAAAGAAGTTTTCAACTGCAGCTGAGGAAGGGTTTTCTACAGTAAGGGCTGTTAAATTGTGGAATTCTTTCCCGAAGAATATGGTAATGACAGTTTTAATGCATACATTTTACAGATGATTAGATGTATTTTTATACTGTGTATTAGTAGGTAAACAAAAAGTTCTGGTAAATAGGCTAACATCCATTTGTTTTTAATGATTATGTCTTTTTTTCAACATAATTTACTGTATAACTATATACTTTATTGATATCTAATGTGTTAAATGTTGCAAATTGTATAATTTACCTTCTTGCCAAGACAAGCTTGGCAGTTTTGTATTTGTGTTCATATCATATGCCCATAGATTCCAAGCAATCTTAAAAATTACTATTTGTTAATTTTCACTCTCATCTGCATTTTGATCCACTGTACTGAAGTGCAAACATTTTTTTTTCTTTTATTCTGAACAAATGGGAAATTGAATTATCTATGTAACACACTTATTCCAGTAGAGCAGTGGTGGTCTAGCCTGTACTCAGACCCCTTCAAAGATGCAGTTTTTCAAGATTTCCTCAAATAAACATAAATAAATCAATCAGCGGTTCAATCATTCATTCTGAGAGATCTTCCTGAATTAACAACATTCATCTGTGTTTGAGCTATTCCAGAAAACATGCACTGTTGGCAGAACTTGATGGTAGGTCTGAGCTGAGGATCCTAACACTTTAAACTGAAAGTGTTAAACATCATTAAATATTAAAGTCCTACAAGAAGAGTACCCTTAAAGTGATAATAATGTTTAATTTTAAGTGTATTTAATATTCCAGGCATTAAAAAGATAATTAAATTTATTTAAGTCTTATTTCTCAAACAAACATTTATGGTTTGAGAGCTATAACTGGCTAAAGTCCCCCCCTCCAGGCTAATTCAGACAAGTCTGCCATCTAGCTGACAGAAGGAGATTCTGGTCCCAGGACCTACCAGTGGCTTTTCAGCAGAGCAGAAATCGCTCTATTTAGAAATAAATACTTCATTGTAATGGTCTAGAAAAGTGTTCCTGGTTTGCTAGCACACATTGTAGACTGTTCCAATGAAGTATTTATTTCTAAATAGCACAATTTCGGCTCTGCTGAAGAGCCGCCGTCTGGTCAAATGACCAGAATCTGCTGCTGTCTGCTAGAGTGCTGACTTCCCTGAAACAGCCTACAACATGCCTACAATATTAAATAAAATTAAGCATTACTATCCCTTTAAAAAGCATAAAGAATGTATCAATGACTAAAATATGTCTGAAATGTTTGAAACTGTTTGTATATTTGAAACTGCTTACCTTTTCAAGATGTTACTTCTCAGTGGGCAGTATTTCTGTATTCATTTACTCATTTCATTTATCAGCAGCATTACCTTATGAATGAACTCTTAGCTAATAATTTTACTAATTGTAACATACTCTTATGATTGTTAAGTTGTAATTCACTGTGAAACTGTGAATTTATTTTCAGATATATACATTTTAAGATACAGAAAAAAAGTAGTAATTTTTTTCTAAAAATAACATATTAGCGAGAATGAGGCCTCAATTCAATTGACGGCAACAAAAACAGCTGTCGGCAGTTTTATAAGCACGGTAAGACATTAAGTTCTACATCTTACCAACAGCTAATGGCAGTTTCAAAAACTCAATGGACGATAAAATATCTCCCATTGAGGACAATGCAACAGTTATCCCCAGAGCCTTTCAATTGTGTGCGGTAGTGCCAACGGATAATAAATTGCAACATTTATCTGCAGAAATTTAAGACCCAGTTGTTCTGGCCTCAAACCACACAAAGCATACAAAAAACCACCACTGGACAAAAGAAAACAGAGAAACAGCAGCTTATATAACACACAGTTTATAACACAAGCATACAGTGGCAAAATTAACCCCTGCAAAGCCAAGCAAACAATCCAACAATGCTTAGACCATACAATCAAGTCACAGCAAACCGTACAGTGACAAGGCAACACAAAGCATCACAACTTAAGGCATCACAACATACCCTGGAACAACAGGGGTTAATACACAACATGCACAACTCTCAATTACAAAGCAACCCAAGCTTGCCTATGCAACATCAACAGCCAATGAAGACACAACATGCCCCTTACAATGTCACACACGCACCTGACAGGTATACAGCAATCACAACAAATCACACCCACAACCACATACACACCGGCAAACACTTACTTGGACAACACATGCCCTTCCATTGGTCAATATGACATCAAGACCGCTCCTGGACAACACCCCAACACTGTCTTAAAGGGACAGCTCACACTTCTTAGATGTGGCATGTTTACAGTGAGACTACTCAGGGAGAGAGCGAGAGAGAGAGAGAGGAAGAGATTACTACTAGTATGTTTACATACTTATAGCTGCAAAGACAGTGGAGGCAAAGACGTGCAAGGGCTGTGAATTACCATCCTCCTCCAAGCATACCTGTTCAACAGCCTTCACCTGTTGAAATCTGTGATGCTCCGGATGAAGAGCCATGCAGAAGCCCATCCCCACCTGGAGTACAACACCTACCAGCAGCACCCCAGCTGCCACAACAGAAAGTCCACCAGCTCCCACAGCTGCCTCAGGGACCGGTGGAGCAGCAGAAAGATGACAGACAACTGCCAAGGCCCAAGATATACCGTACAAGGCTCACAATCCTGGGAATGATGGATTCTGAAGTCAGAGACTGCTACAGATTGACATCGCAAAGCACCTATATGAAGTAATTAAGGATGGAATCGACCCCATTTACACTTTGAACCATGCCCTATCTGGGTTGCAGAAGCTTATGTGAACCATCCATTTCATGGCAAGTGGATCCTTCCAGTCCACAGAGGGCTATGTGTCTTGCATGTCTCAGGTCACCTGCTCAGGTTTTGGCAGCACTCAGGAGGAAGGCCAGTACCTACTTCCGCACAACTGATATGGAGTGGGCACATGTCAAACAGGCCTTTTATGCCAGGGAGGAATGCCAGGGTCATGGGTACCATAGAGGAACATCTGTACTTCAACAGGAAGAACTTCCATTCTATCAATGTACAGATGGTGTGTGATGCCACAATGATGTTAATCATTATTTGTGCCAACATTCCAGGCAGCGGTCACTACTTTTACATTCTCAGACACTCCTCCAACCACAGGGACTTTGAGAATTGGACATATACAGGAGGATGGCTTTTGGGTGAGTCAACAAAACAAACATCACGCCTCATTCACAGGTGCACTCACACAATTTATGTCCACACAGTTTTGTATGGTCATGACACACAAGTAGTATATCATCCACATAACATCTGATTCATGTCTCACCATGTCACTCTCTGTCCACAGGTGATGTTGGCTATGTGTGCAAATCGTGGCTGCTTACACCTATATACAATCCTTACACACCTGAACAGGAACACTATAATGATGCTCACATCAGGACAAGGAATGCCACAGAGTGCACCTTTGGTCTGCTTGCCTGGATCATGTGGGGGATGGGGCTCTACAATATGCACCTGGAAAAGCATGCCACATCATCCTGGTATGTGCTATACTCCAATATTGCTGTACACACGTCTAGTCAGGGATGTGAAGCCACAACAGCCTATGTACCTGTTCCAATTGATGAGGATGAGGATACCCTGAGTGGGGAGCAGATACAAAACAGGCTCATCAGGGACTACTTCACCTGTGACCATGCATGACCATGGTCATGCCTGGGGAATGCGTGTCTGTTCTACCCCTCAGGATGACCCATTAAAACAGCCATTTTCTTTCTGCTACAACCACATAGATTCTAAAGTATCTGAGCTGTGCAATATCAATTCCATGGAAGTCTCAGGTTAAGGGTGGGTATTCAGCTATAATCTGCCATTCCTTGGGACATGATGACAATGGAACATCAAGAATATCATCCATCACTCTGAGAACAAACTGGACATGTTTTTCATATGCCTAAGTTGATCTAAAAAACACATAAATTGATGAAGTTGAACATACCTATAACACTCCTAGAACCCTTGGAGTCATAGAGGCATGTGCAATGCATAGGATACCACTCTGGAATTTCATGTGTTAAAGCTGTTTTAGAGTTAGCCTGAGTGAAAAATTTGTTCAAAGCTAAATGGATCAGTACATTGATAGATATACTGTGTTAATGTTGGCTACAGCATCAGAGAAACAATATGTGAGTCAGGTTGCAAGGCCCACCATGCTGACCTGTTCGTGTGTGTGTGTGTGTGTGGCACAGTGTCAATGCAACACCAACACCCTCTGTGTCCTGGGACTTGGTTCACATACAGATGATATGTGTGCTCAAGGTCCCAGTCACAGATACTGTGTGGCATCCCCTTGCTCAAGACCTCATATGTTCATGAGGGGTAGACAACACATTGCCAAGCAAAAGGTTAACCCTTTGAGTGCTAGGGGGTACACAATGCATTGCAGAGCAATGCGTTGCATACACCTCTGGCACCCAAAGGGTCAAAGGTATAAGGATGGTTCAGAGATAGCATGACTGATTTTTCTACAGTGCAGTTTCAAATCCTGTCATCACTTCCTACAGGCATCCATGGCATGACCCCCTCATTGAACAGAGACATGCCCAGGTGATGCATCGATTCCACGTCCATGAAGCTCACCTCACCTCTCGCTGTTCCCAAGTGTTGGTGTTTTATTCAGTGTGAAACCTGAAGTTGGATTTTAGCAAGCTCTGCAATAACTTTAGCACACATTAGCAAAATGCTTAAGTATATGTGTAGAATTTTACTAAGATCTAAGGGGAAAGAACTGCATAGCACTACTGCTGTTCTTCAGAGTTCCAATATGTTGCATCTTATGCATTCAGGCCCTACCTGCAATGCCCCTGGCTGTGTGGAATGCTCCCATACAATACCCCTTGTCCCAGTGGCAGTTCTGCCCCTGTTCTATATGTACATGCTCTGGATCTGGTACCCCTCCACCCAGCATTTCTGCCTCTCCCAGTCCTACTTCTACCCTGACCAGGTATGATCTCCTGATCTTCCTCCTCTCCTGCTAGTCTCCCCGTCCATCTCACTCACTCACATCCAGGCACTCACTCTTTCACAGACACGGTCGCTCTGACTCACTCTCTGTCACTCACTTGCACTCACTGACTCACACTGTCAAAGAAAAAAAAATAAATGTGTGTAATGTATTTAAAAAATAGCTGTGTGTGTATGTGTGTTTATGATTGTATGAGTGTATTAAAAATGTGCTAAAGCGTATTATGTGTTACTCTTGGTGTACCAGCTCTCTTTGCTCCAAGCTCCTCCTTCCTCACTCAAGTCTTAGCTCCTCTCTCCCTCACTATCCTCTGCTCCTGTGTCCTGTGCTCTAGCTCACAAAGGGCTCGATCCAAATGTTGGCGTTAAAACCAAACTGAAGAAAAAACTACCTTCGCAAGTTAACCAAGACCGGGTAACGTGAGATTCAAATCTTTCTTACCCAGAAAGGTTAACAAGCGATGACCAACAAAATACACGTTCACCTTAAATCTGCATTGCATAGAAAATCTTACCTAAAAACACACAATAAAAATGTTACCTAGCACCACAGCCAATCACAGCACTCCATAGTAGAAAGTTCAGTCAGAAAACCCAAAACCACCGTCTCCAGTTCTGAACAGCATTTCTGTGCTTCCCTACCCAGCCAGTAGGGGAACACAGAGATGGCTTTCAGCACCATGGACAGCTTTGAATGCCATAGGGATGTGCACTGCTCACCCCTGTGGCATTCAAAGTGTTGCAATAAAGAAAACTAGTACACCAAGCACTACACAATGCCACCCTTCGACACCCCCTCTTAGTATGTCCCATATATTGCATATATGGGACATACTAACTCCATCCACATCCACCTCAGGTACTGCCATTTAGTCCACAAATCTGTCTGATATTGAACTCTTAACTCTTTGAGTGCCAGAGAGGTAGGAAAGCATTGTTTAGCATGTTTCCTACCCCTCTGGTACCTAAAGGGTTAATAGGCAAGGTATGGACAACATACCTTGCCTGTATATGTGTGTGTGTGTGTTTTAAACATTTTTTATTAAAAGACTATTATTAAACATATCTTTGCTTAGATTAATTCATTTTTAACGGAGAGTGGAGCAAAAGTAGTAATAGCAATGGGACACAGAAGGTAGGACACTATGAATGAATGAATTTAAGTAAAGAAACTCTTGAGGAAGCAGCCCTGCCGTGACCACAGCACTCTCTTCATCATGTCTTTCCATTGGGGACATTGAAGAGGACAGAGGCATTGGAGGAAGTGGGTGGAGGGGAGAGAGACATCGGAGGAAACGGCTGGCAAGCTTGTATTTGCTGCCCGCTTGCTCAGAAACCTCTCTCCCCTCCTCACTAGTCGGCATTGTCCCCTGCCTGGCGTTGCACATTCTACAACTTCGTCCCTTCTGAGTGAGATCAGGATTAAGCATTTTACACGCGAAACGCGTTGATCGGAACGTTGGGGCACCTCTCTCTGTAGGATACACCAGTGTATTGCTTGGCCATACAGCCCTTCATTCACCTCATCGTGGTTTTAATGACAAGAAAATAAAGGTACGAACTGGTGTTTTTATCAACCCTCTGAGTTCTGTTTTCTTTTGGTGTGCTCATACAGAAATTTACATGGTGCTGAAAGCCATCTCTGTGTTCCCCTACTGGCTGGGTAGGGAAGCACAGAGAATGCTGTTCAGAACTGGCGACGGTGGTTTTGTACTCTGACTTCTATGATGTTCTCCAAAAAAAATGGGCGTTAGATTTCTGGAGTGAAATGTTGCAATTTAACTCGCGTTAGCCCTAACTCCAACATTTGAATGGCTTCACTTGTACATTATCCTCTATGGGCGAGATCTTGCTGTTCTGGTGACGGGCGATGTGTGTTTCAGAAGAGCCGTTATTTCTTACTAATGGGAACATTTGCATTGCTTACTGACGGTACAAAACCACCTTCTCCAGTTTTTTCTGCCAATGCCAACATTTGGATCAAGCCCAAAAACTTGAAACACAGACAAGGTATATCGGTTATTTTTTGGATATATATTGGTGTATTTGAATGTACTTGATATTTTGGTGTGGGTTTGAACTTGTCATGACAACAATCAAGGTCACTAGATAACATCAGAAGTTTGCTTTTTCCTTTAATATGGATGTATTGTATGCTAATTATCATCTGTTTTGCCGCACAATTAGGTCAGAATGATGTGCAATGCAGGTTTTATGTGCACATGCATTTTTGTGGCCTACATTCGTTAGTCATTCTGGTAGCCGGAGAATAGCATACCACGTAAATCAGACTTGGCTGATGGTTGATGGCTTTTTTTGTCTTAACGGCGGTTTTACAGGACACAATTGAATGAAGGCCTGAATCAGCTTGTTGAAATCTATAAAAGGGTTTTCTGTGTTAGTGAAGGACACATTTCTGAGATACAGTATAGAGTGTTTGTGTATGCACATGCTGCAATAAAGCACTGAAAAAATAGCATTTCTCTGTTTTCCCTTCTCTTTCCTGGCCATCCATGACAGCATTCACCAAAGGGGTTAATGCCTCCTCCTAGCTGATAGATCAGCATACTCAGGGAACCCTATCTATCTGCCTGGATACTCTGAGTTTTACCATTAATTACTTGTTCTCTAGGGACAGAGGCTGATTATCTGACGGGAGTGAGTTTCTTTTGAAACTTTGAATACTTCTCCTCCTTTTCAGCCTGTTCCTCCTACTTCCCTCCTAATTCTCCTCTTTTCCATCCTGTTCTGCCCACTTCTCACATTTCATCTACATTCTCTTGGTCAGCAGTGCATGAGCTTTCTCCAGGATCTCAAGGGGATGAATTTCCCAGTTATGTAGATCAGGAAATCAAACCAAGTGGATAAAGTCACACCCTCTAGCAATTAAAGGGTTAATGTCTGGAATGTTTAACTTTGAATACCTTTTTTTTACTGCACTCAGCAAAGCACTAGATCCTGAATCTTTGAACATCATTATCTCAGTAAAGCTCAATATTGGACAGCATCTTTGGATTTTCAAGATGCCTATATTCATTTTGCCATCTTCCCAGTCTATCAAGGCTTCCATAGTTGTTTGATAGAAGATCATCATGTTCAATTCAAACGTCTGACCTTCGGTCTCACAAGAAAATGTTCCAAGGTCTTTTTTGAAGATATTGTTACCCTTAGCACTAGAATTAAGGGAATGATGGTTTAAAATCTATTATTATTTAGAACAGGGGCATCCAATGTGTGGCCCGTGGGATAATAATGTGGCCTATCTAATTCCAGGATGCAGCCTGCCTGAAATAGAACACATGAACTGGTAGACCAGTAAGCCATGATCACAAATATGTTGTGGGGTGTTGAATAGGGGTGGGTGAAAAGTGTGAAAAATTTCCAGCATGACTTTTTGTGAAAACATGCTGATTTTTCGCTTTACCCTTGAAAAATGTTGCCTTTCCATCTATGCAAAAATGTCCTCCTTTTTGCATATATTAACAAATTTTCTGCCTATGTTAACAAATTTTTCTCCTATATTTCCTATAGGTACTACATTTCCCACTAAAGTTTAGAAATAAGTGTCTGAAAGTCAAAGTTGTGAGTCCTACAGCAACATATGGCTTGAAAATGTGTTAGCATACAGAATGCTTTTGTCCTTTGCCCACAGCACTAACTTCCTTCATAAATTACACTGGCACATATTCATGATGAAGTCAAGAGATAAAAGAAAAAAATATATAGATCCTACAATGTGGCAGATGTGTATTGTAATGGTTTTAGTGGGGGATTGGCTGATATGGTTGTGATTTGTGCATGTATATAGTTTTTACTATTGTCATTTTTGCATCAAACCTCTATCATCCTTCTCAGATTAGTGTCACACATTACTTGTCGCTCGTAGCAGTGGTCCCAAGTGGGGTAAATGGTGGCAACCCTTCTTCATATCCCTCATCCACCTTCTCATCTGTGCTGCTGTTAATATATTTGTCCTGGTGTTGTCTGTCATGTGTGGTTTCTGTACTACTACTACTGGAGCTGGATGTTGATGTAATTCTACTACCAGTACTGCTAGGTGTCACTTACAGCAACAGCACCAGAGGTACTCATCATTTCTAACACTGTAGATGTTAACTTGTGTTGCTGGGTACTCAAATGAGGTGTGTGTGGCTGAGTGGGACTTGGACTTTGAAGAGGTGATGATGATGATGATGATGACTGATAGGGTTACTTTGTGCCTTTTGACATCTTTACTTGTCCAGGGTCAGACTTTCCAATGGCTTTCTCAAACACCTTATAGACAGGCACAGTGATCCTTAAAAGTGGTGGAAGATACAACCTTTGACTTTCTGCTAACCTTATAGCCCTGTCATCATCCTCACTCTCAACTTCATCTGTATCTGAACAAGAGAAGGATGCTTGAGGGATATATTCTAGATCTGCATCATCATCAGTCATCATTAGGTCATCCTCAGCAGCATCAGCAACACCTAACAGTTCTTGCCCACTAATACCCTTATAATACTCTAAGCTTTTAGAGGTCTCAAACTATTTCTTTTTACTGTTACTGTAACAAAATTTGCTACTACTTTGAGGACAGGTGTTTTAGTGCTTGGTTGTCTCACTGCCTGATGCAGCAGGTGGTTCAGCTGCTCCACCTTCCTCTATTATGCTATTGCCAGCATCATCAACACTTGAATGTGACTTGTTGTCGTCTTCAGTGTTCTTCTTATATGGTTCTATATTTCTACTGGCACTGGTGGTGCTGGAACTAGTTTTGCTGCGACCCTGACAAACTGCATCCTCCCTTGTAGTAGAGGGATCATCATCATTGATTGCACACTCTGCATCAACCATTGCTGCAGTCAGTTTTTGAACTACTACTTTATTCTCACATCCCTGCACTGCTCCAATCCTCCCCCTTCCCCTTGTGCATTTGCTAAACATTATGCAACTACACTGTTTTTTTACTGTGCGTACACAACACAACTGATGAAGCTGTATGATGCCTTGCCTAAGCTCAGTTAGTTTTCTGTCACTGTCACCTAAGATATTTAGTTATTTATTCTTTTTTTATTTATTTATATTTATAAAAATAACCCTGTCATCTTATCACAGTCTGTCCAAAAAAAATTATAACTGAAAACAAAATCAACAACCTCTTTCCCCAGACTTCCCCACCCAGCACAGAGACAATATCAGCAAGATCAGAAAGCAAATAGGTCCCTAGCTTCCTGTGTCTTACCAGTCAGTCACATGGAAGTTTGGAGTATTTGGGGGTCAACCTCCTTCCTCCCTTCTTATCCCCTAGAGTGCCCCCAGACTCCCCTAATACAGAGAACAAATGTCCTACCTAAATGGCTCCCTCAACTAAGCTTCAATTCCCCCTCTAGCTCAAAAACATGCTGCTCTCTCCTCTCACAAACACAGAATGGCTGCTGTGAGAGCCTGACAGCCTATTATATGGCTGTAGAAAACTTTTGTGTGGTTTATAAATATTTTTCTTCCCATTGATTTCAATGGGCGAAAAAGGTGGGAAAAAGCGGGAAAAAAGGCACTTTTCGTGGGAAATTATTCTCCAAGCAGAAAGTGCCATTATTTGACGATTTCAGTTTGAGGCAAACATTTTCGACCATCCCTAGTGCTGAAATACACTATAAATCAATGTACTCAGCACTGCACACAGGAAAGCACCACACAAATAATAATAGACGAAGGCACACTACAAATAATATAAAAAAAATAAATATAAATAAATATATATATATATATATATATATATATATATATATATAAATATATATATATATTGATTTATACAGCAGACTAATAGCTCTTATAGTCTTTAAAGGATGGTAAACAACAGATGAATTCAAATGTGCTTGGTCCTCACAGCTTTTGTAGTGGGTAGGGACTACCCAAGTTTACACTACAGTAGAAAAATGAAAGAAAAATCAACAGGGCAGAGATCCTTCTAAGAGTAGTATCTTTTAAAATAGGCAGGCATCCACCAACCCCCGGTGCTCCTAAAGATTTTATTTTGATCTCCTGAGGAAGTAACAGATGAGTTACTAAATGCATAGAGCGTTAATATTTTAGTAGATCCATTTTAAATATATTGTATTATTCTTGGTAATTGCTTAATTTATTTTATTTGTTTTTATTTGAAATCAATTGGTAGAGTTAAACTACCTGGGCTCATATAGAGTTAATACTAGTTAATACTGCCTCAATAAGAGACCTCTTAGTTTACTAGTCAGTGATACTGGGAGAGGTGACTAACCACCAGTGTAGCCCCATAATTAAAAGAAAAAGAAGATGATAGTGAAAAGTGGACCAGATAGAGTAACAATGAAGTGACCACCTAAAGAAAAAACATCCTTGGGATTATACCAGGGGAGCTGATTCAACTGATTAAACCTCTCTAACATGTGAGTAACATCCATAAGAGCACCGAGTGTTGGTGGAGGCCTGCCTATTTTAAAAGATACTATGCTTAGAAGGATCTCTGCGCTGTTCTTTTTTCTTTCTTTTCTACTACAGTAAGCCATAATCCCATACTTTCCAGTGCTGCACAGTTCAAGAATAGATGTCTGTTAAATATCATTACCATTGACTTGTTCAATAAATAAATGAGTCAATATTATTGAATAGCTGACAGGCTGTGATTCCCCATCTTTATTTAAAAAAAAAACTTGGACGCCTCTGATTTAGAAGATGTCCTGATTCTGGCACAAATATTTTGGTGAAACAGCTGAAGATGACCATTCACTTACTTTCAAATAATGGTTATTGAATCAGGAAAGGAATGTTCTTCCTCCTACCAGGAGAGTGATTTTTCTAGGGCTGCCTTAAAGGGATAGTAATACTTCATTTTAACTTTATTTTATTTTGTAGGCATTAAAAAAAACATGAAAATGATATAAGTCTTATCTCTCTTTGTGGTTTAAGAGATATTCACAAGCAAAGTTTCCTCTCCCCGTCCCTTTTACCTAGTATATGCCATCTCTTCTCAGATGTGGAATGCAGTCCATAGACCAGACAGATAACAGCAGGGGACAATCTTCTTTCAATGAAAACAATGAAAGCCCTGCCCCCCTTGACAAGCTTTTCAGGTTTTTCCCTTATCTTAATTGAAGATTGTCCCTCTCTGCAGTCTACCTGGGCACCTCCCTTCTGCTCTGGCTGAGCAGTGTTACATCAGTAAAAGGGGCGGGAGTTGGACACTTTGTCATTGACTTACTCCTGAACTACAACTCTGACAGAATTGAAATAACACTCTCCAAAGTCCAAATACTATGATGATTAATTATAGCTGCTTTTATTATGAAACATTACTATCCCTTTAAATTTATTGAATGTAAGAATGAATCTTTCTCAGGAGAAAGCATTTAATATATTCAAACAGCTAGGGAATTCATGTGATGCAATGTTAATCTGGCAATACACCATATGAAGATACTGTGGCTAATTCCATTAGTAAAATGGGTAAGATGGCACATAAGGTCATTGCATCTGAGTATGTTAAGTCATTGGAACAGCTGCTGTGTTTCTCTAGATTATCACATACACATAACTATAGATGCCAGTTATTTATGTTGGGGCTGTACTACATAGGTTGTGGCCAGCTCTTTGCTCAACTGTGCCCTCATTTATTTTACAAATAAGAGCAGTCACACATACGGTTAGGCAACTTTCAGAAAATTTTCAATGAGGACCTCTGAAGACCTGAGGTTGACAACATCTCAGCAGCAGAATATATAAAAATGCAAGGTTGAACAAGAATTTGTCAACTCCGGTAGGAAGTGACGCTCATAATATTATCACAGGTCTGCAAAATATTCAAATGAGTTTACTCAGCAGGCCAACTTTGTGTTCTTCACTTTGAGCTGGAATATCTTTTGGTCAGTGGGTCCACAAACAGGGGTTTTCAGCAAAACAAGAAGGTCAAAATGTCTTTTGGGACAATCCAGTACTAGGAGACTGTGGGAGTTGATGCTCTGGGCTTTCAGCTTGACTGCAGAACTAGGGAATGTTTCCTCATATTTCCACAGTCCACAGAGTTTTGAAGAATAGAATTGACAGTGCAGACATGGTCATGATTATATTCCTATGGCTCAGGAAACCATGCATTCTTTTGTTAAAGGGTTTGCTATTAAAGACCCCTGGATCCTGCCACAATCCCAGGTTTACTGTTTTCTATTCTCCATCCATCACCTCAAAATCTGTGGCTTGTGGCCTGTAGATAAAGAGGAAAAACTCCCAGAATTAAAACTAGTGTGTCCCTCCTCACAAGAGCAAGTAAAACTTATGACATCAAATGTACTATAGCATCTGAAGCATTTGTTGCCAGTAGGGATGGACAAAAATATTCACCTCAAACTGAAATTAGCGAATAATGGCACTTCCCATGTGGCAAATAATTTCCGGTGAAAAGTGCAGTTTTTCTGCTTTTTCCAGCTTTTTTCGCCTAGCTCAGTGTGCATTGAAATCAAAGAGAAGCAAAATTTTTCTCCACCACACAAAAGTTTTCTCTACTTTTTACAGCCATATAAAAGGGTGTCAGGCTCTCACAGCATGAAATTCTGTGTTTGTGAGAGGAAAGAGCAGCATGTTTTTTGAGCTAGAGAAAAACTGAAGTTTAGTTTAGAGAATCTTTTAGGTAGGACACTTGTTCTCTGTATTAGGAGAGTCAGTGGTGAACTCTGGGGAGAAGAAAGGAGGAAGGAGGTTGACCCCTGTAACGGATGCTAAGAAGGGACTGCATTGCCTTCCTCCATCATTACCGGGTCTCTCCTTCTTGACGCTGGGCTGGCGCCGTAGGATGCACCGGTCGAGCAGATAAATGGTCTGGTGGTCGACTCAAAGTGGCATTGAACCCCGGTGTAGTCGAATCTACATCGAAGGATGCGGATCAAGGAGGGGTCGACAGGGCTCCAGAGCAGTCGAGCGTCACAGGCTGGAACACGGGGCAGTAGAGAGTGAGGCCTCTACTCCCGGGCTACGACAAACAGGGAAAATGTAGCAGGAACGAAGGTATCGGTTGCCAAGCAGCTTCAAGCACTCCGAATTACAATACACAATACAATGGCTTGAGGGACTGCAATACACATTGGAATAATTAACCCCTCACTGCCCATTCCCTTGGAAGCAAGCCACCAGTCTAACACAGGGCAGTATTGTGTAATAAAGTCCATTTGCCCCATTCACCTAAAGTCTATCCAAAGTCTTTTAGTGCACAACCAGGGCAAAATGTCCACAGTCTCTTTACCGTACATCTATGGTTCAAATAGTTGTACACATAGTCCCATAAGGCTGTCCAGCCAGGAAAAATGTCTATTCCTTGTCCATAACCCCTGAGCCCAGGGGTGAATATGTTCCATGCCCTGACAAGAGCTCCCAGTAACAGGTAGGATGTGTTACATTTCTCCTCCTTTTTTGTACCAAGCCAGCGGTTGCGGTAGTAAATGCTGGCTTGGGACTCCGGGAGAGCCATGCTTGTCTTAAAAAGTACACCAGTCTTGAGGGCTTGGTCCTAGGCCAGAAACCAATGTGGAGCCCTTTGTCCTGTGCCATGGAAAAGACTTGAGCCCCTTGTCCGGGCCAGGAGAAAATGTGAGCCCCTTGTACGGGCCTGGAAACAATGCACACACCCCTTCTCCTGGGCCAGGGAAAGGCTTGAGCCCCTTGTCCGGGTCTGGAAACAATGCACACGCCCCTTCTCCTGGGCCAGGGAAAGGCTTGAGCCCCTTGTCAGGGCCAGGAGAAAATGGAAGCCCTTTGTCCGGGCCTGGAAACAATAAACAAGCCCTTTGTCCTGGGCCAGGAATAAAACTTTGGTCCTTGGTCCTGGGACAGTGAAACTGGTGCCTCTTGGTCTTGGCTGGCACCAAGTTGAGAGGCCTCTCATGGGCCATGCTCCTGGTAGAGCTGAGGTCAGGCCCTCCTGGGTCTGGGGCCAGTGGCTCAGGGTCCATAGCCAGTCCATATGGTGGAGTTCCCTGGGGCAATTGTGTCTCTGGATCCTCAGTGGCGGGGGGGTCAACTTGGGGAATGCTGGGGACATCTCCCCCTTTTGGTGTGGCAAGTATCCCCCAGGGACAGGAGAGGATGCTGCTCCCACTCTCCTGGGCTGAGGCAACATCCAGAGAACTGTTGGCAAAGCTGGGGACTTGTTTGCCCAGGGTAGAGGCATCCAAAGGACCCATGAGGAGCGCACTCCCACTTACTAATCCAGGGCAAACAGACTCCGTGCAGATAGAAAAACTGGGGCAAATCCCAACTTCCTTAGGGAGGACAGTGGTCCCACTCCCTTTGGCTGGGTCATCAGTTGACCTGGTGGGGAACAAATTCCCACCCGTCAGGCTGGGGTCAAAGAATCCAGGGACCACAACAACATTCTTGGTGAGGACTGTGGTCCCACTCACCAAGCCAGGGGTGTCCAGAACAGGGTGTCACGGTTTTTGATGAACACTCAGACCAGACTGGTAAGATTAAAATAACTTTATTAGGATAAAGCACATACAAGGAGTTAGGCCACAGACCCACAATACAAAACAATAAATATAAAGCAATAGTAAGCCAGACACAAGATATATAGCAGGCAGAGGAGGCAGCAACTGGCTTCAAATAGTTCTGTGCCTGAACTCTGAAGACTGGAGGCTCGTAAGACCAGGCAACCTCACCCTAGTGGACTAGGGTTAATCAGGCTACCCAACCCAGGGCTGACAGCAGGACTATAGATGACTGGTGGTCCCGTAGGTGGTAACTGGCACGAAACTCAGACTCCTGGGTGGCACTGAACCCAGTAGGAACAAGGCAACACTGACCATGGGATAGGGGTCCCAGGAAGACCAAGACAACCACTTACAGTAGGCAAACCCTAGGGGTGGATCAAGGCAGATAACAGGAAGGCCACAAGTGTTCACTCACACTAACGAGTGTGATGTAATGCAACCGCTGGCTCTTTAGCCCAAAGGCTACTGCAACAAGGTATGGAGCACAGTGTCCCCTCAGACTAACGAGTGTGATGTAACGCAACCGCTGGCTCTTAGAAAGTTCAAGTTTCTGGAGGAAAGCCACACACGGTCCCCAACCTGAAAAATAGGAGCCGGCAACCTCCTGTTGTTGGCATGATGCCTATAACGTTGGAAAGGTTTGCACTTGTGCTTACGTGGAGTGAAGTTGTCGGAGATGTTCGTCAAGGGCTGGCATCTGCTGCGCCTGAAATGCATCCGGAAGCAAGAATGGTTGATACTCATAATTGACAAGAAAGGGGGAGCTTCTGGATGAGGTATTAATAGCACAGTTTCTAGCGAACTCTGCCCATGGTAACAACTCAGCCCAGTCATCATGGTGGTTGGATACAAAGCATGAATAAATTGTTCGAGCCCTTGATTAGAGCGTTCAGCAGCTCCATTAGTCTGTGGGTGGTACACAGATGAATATGACAGTTGAATGCCCATTTGACTGCAGAAGGCCCTCCAAAATCTGGATATAAACTGACTGCCACGGTCTGATACAAGCACCCGGGGTACTCCATGGAGTCTGAATACCTCTCGGGCGAATACTACCGCCAGCTCTTTCGCGGAGGGCAGACCAGGCAGGGGCACGAAATGGGCCATTTTCGACAATCTGTCTACCACCATCAGGATATACGTGTAGCCCTTCGAGGCAGGTAATTCACTCAAAAAATCAAGTGATACATGCGACCATGGATGATCTCCGTTAGGAATGGGCTGCAGGAGGCCCACTGGCAGATGCCTGGGTGACTTAGAACGAGCACACACAGCACAAGTGGCAATAAAGTCAGCTCTCAGGGTTGGCCACCAGAAAATACGAGACAATGACCAGACTAATTGATCTCTGCCCAGATGACCTGCCGCTCGCAAAGCGTGTTAGATCTCAAGTAGTCTTGTCCGAAAAGGTTCAGCCACAAAACATTTGCCCATGGGCTTTTCAGGGGGAGATTCAGCCTGAGTTGCCAAGATCTCCTGGCTCAGAGGAGAAGTGATGCTAGTCCACAAGGTAGCCAGGATGCAATCTTGGGGAATAATAGGTACTGGCTGTCCATCAGATTCCAGTTCTGGCCCATGCTGCCTGGACAGTGCATCAGCTCGTACATTCTTGGAGCCGGGCAAATAGGATACAACAAAGTTGAAGCGAGAGAGGAAGAGAGCCCATCTTGCTTGCCTCTGTGACAATCTCTTAGCCTCTGATAAGTACAATAAATTTTTGTGATCGGTCAAAATGAGAATCGGTGCCCTCCAACAAGTGATGCCACTCATGTAACGCAAGGATAATTGCCAACAGTTCACGATCACCAATCTCGTATAAATATTGCAATTTGGTCAGTTTTGTAGAAAAGAACCCACTCGGCTTGAGTACTTGACCAGGACCAGACCTCTAAAAAGTACAGCCCCCACACCTGTGTCAGACGCATCCACCTCCAGTATATAAGGTAGTGCAGCTTTGGGATGGGACAGAACTGGTGCAGAAGCAAAAGCAGCCTTAAGTGCCTCGAAGGCCTCCTCAGCCTCCTTTGGTCACTCCAAAACCTTTGTCCCCTTATGTGTCAGATCCGTGAGAGGCTTGACAATTCTGGAAAAGTCATGAATAAATTTACGATAATAATTAGAAAAGCCAAGAAACCTTTGAATGGCTTTGAGGCCTTTGGGATGTGGCCAGTGTAGCACAGCCGACAATTTTTCCTTATCCATGGAAATGCCCTGCTTAGAAATGACATATCCCCGGAAGGGTATATTTACAAAAAAAGTCGAGCAGCTCTACTTAAGCCTTTATATGGAGATCATGATCAAAATAAAGATCAAATGATTCTATCACAAACTCCATTGATCAAAGACATAAACAATTTTTCCATGTTTCACAGCAACCACGTGTGCTAGCTTTAATCTCTCCCAAGATTAAAGGGATAGTAATACTTCGTTTTAACTTTATTTTATTTTGTAGGCATTAAAAAAACAAGAAGAATGATATGTCTTATCTCTCAAACATTTATGGTTTGTGAGATATTCACAAGCAAAGTTTCCCCCTCCTGCCCCTTTTACCTAGTGTAAGCCATCTCTTCTCAGATGTGGAATGCAGTCCATAGACCAGACAGATAACAGAAGGGGACACTCTTATTCCTATAAAAACAATGAAATCCCTGCCCCCCTTGACAAGCTTTTCAGGTTTTTCCCTTATCATAATTGAGGATTGTCCCTCTCTGCAGTCTACCTGGGCACCTCCCTTCTGATCTGGTTGAACAGTGTTACATCAGTAAAAGGGGTGGAAGGTGGACACTTTGTCATTGAATTACTCTTGAACTATAACTCTGACTGAAATAACACTCTCCAAAGTCCAAATACTATGATGATTAATTAGAGCTGTTTTTATTATGAAACGTTACTATCCCTTTAAAGCAATATGTCCATTTCAAAACAAGTAAGCAAGCACCACAGGGGTTAATGCCACCATACAACTCAAAAACAAGTAAAAGCATATATATTAGAAAAAGACTTGTACTCAGGAGGTAGGGAGGGAGAGGTACACAAAATCCTAGTAGGTTGTCGTATACAATGATCTATACGTTGCTCAGACCAGACCAAAATCTCACAGGAGCCCCAATCAATTCTGGGATTATGCGTCCGTAGCCATGGGAACCCCAAAATGACCGCATAATGTGGTGACTGGATAATTTGAAATGACAGGGTCTCAAAATGTAATGCTCCAGTCTGCACGGAGAGTGGACAAGTCTCATGGGTGACCTGGGGAGGCACCAAAGGCCTCAATTTGCATAGGATTCTCCAGCACAACCAAAGGGATATTATGTAATGCAGCAAACTCCTGGTCCACAAAATATCCCGCTGCTCCAGAGTCTATCAGAGCAGATGCCGTAAAGGAGAGACTGGAGCAGGAAATTATAACATCAACCACAGGTTTGTAAGGAACAACCTCTGGGGACTGCTGAACACCACCTAGGACCTGTCCCCTAAGGAAACCTAGGTGCGTGCGTTTTCCGGTTGTATCGGACAATTGACCAACAAATGACCTCCTCTCCCACGGTAGAGGCACAGGCCATTCTTTTAGCGAAAGGACCGTTCCTCCTTTGTTAATCTTGTAAAACACACCTGCATAGGTTCAGCTGGTTCGACATGCCCAGGAGGCGTGGGAGGAGAGGGAGGCAAGGGTGGGAGTACATTTTTGTGCCACTGCCCTGTAGGAGGCCTAGGTTTGCGGTCCCTATTCTATAAATTTGTCCAGGGTGTCAGATAATTCACAGGCCGCTATTTCATCTTTGATATGGTCACTGAGACCTTGTGCGAATGCAGCTACAAGGGCCTCATCATTCCATCCCAACTCGGCCACCAAGGTGCGAAATTCTATCGAGTAATCCGCAACTGTACGATTGCCCTGTCGGACACTTATAATTTGTTTAGCAGCCGAGATGTTGCGCCCAGGGATTTCAAACACACTACGAAAGGCCCTCACAAATTCACAGAAATTGGCAGTGATGGGTTTTGCCATCTCCCAAATCGGGTTTGCCCAAGCTAAGGCCCTGCCAGTCAACAGCGAGATCATAAAACCAATCTTGCTTCTCTCCATTAGAAAAGCTTGAGGAGCTAGTTTGAGAAAATCTCTAGCTGATTGAGGAAACCCCTGCATAGAGTAGGTTCTCCATCATATCTTAGCAGTAGTGGGGCGGTAACAGATAGCCCTTTACACTGCAGATTGACATTGGAGGTTTGGACCGTAACGCAACTGCTGGCTCTTAGCCCAAAGGCTACTGCAACAGGGGAAGGAGCACTGGCCCAGCCTAGACAATCTAGGCACTGAATGGGTTAACTGGAAACGCCCAGAGATATACTGAAACTCCCACAGGGAGTGAGCCCAGCTATAGCACAGAAGAGGACACAGATAGATCTGAGTAACTCAGTCAGCACTTAGATAGCACTGTACCGGTACTTCGTGTGTGCACACCGCCAGGGGCAGTTAAGGTAAGGAGCTACAGCACGAATGTGAAGCCCACGGTCAACAAGATAAGGATAGCGTCACGCAACGCACAACAGACAAGGCAACTGGAAATCCGCTGCTTGTAACGCTGGCCAGACAAGGGCAACCGAGCAGTACAGCCATGCACGGATGGCAACGGAGCGGGGGCTCAGCCAGGCATGGCCACAAGCGTAACAGGAACACAGCCAGGTCAATAGCAATGAAGCAGGCTCATCAGCCAGATAGGTCAGCAACGGAGTGGGTTCTCAGCCAGATCAGTCAGCAACGGAGTGGGTTCACAGCCAGATCAGTCAGCAACGGAACGGGTTCTCAGCCAGATCAGTCAGCAACGGAGCGGGTTCTCAGCCAGATCAGTCGGTAACGGAGCGGGTTCTCAGCCAGATCAGTCAGCAACGGAACAGCAACACAGGAAGCGCAGGAACGTCGTCAGGCAGGCCAGGTCATACACGAACAGAGTAACTCAGTAACAAATGTCAGGAACAGGTACACCACGAAAGGGCGCCCCAGTCTAGACATGACAGAGTATATAAAGGCTAGCCCTGGGTGGAGTCAAGAATACCAGGCCAATAAGAGGACGGCATTGAAATGAGGAAGAATAATAATGTCACCGATAGATCTGGAGCAGGGGCACCGTGATAGTGGGGCAGGGTCAGCAGAACTGGATTGTGGCAGTCTGTTGGGGCCATCACCTTCAGGCCCAATACAAGGAATGCTGGTGAGCTCTCTCCTACTCACTGCATCAGGTGTCTCCCAGGTCCTGGTGCGCTAGCTCCTACTCACCAGGCCAGGGGTCACAGGGGGGCCAATGGGGAGCGCATTCCCACCCACCAGTTCGCAGGTTACAGGGGCAACAAATCATCCTTGGTGAGGACCGTGGTCCCACTCACCAAGATGGGGGTCTCCAGCAAAGGGGCAACAACCGGTGGGGCTGGTGATGAGGACTGTTGTCCCACTCATCACTGCCAGGGTCTCACAGGGCCTGGTGGGCTCACTCCCACTTACCAGGTCAGGGGTTACAGGGGGGCTGAGGGGGAATGCATTCTCACCCACCAACTCGGAGTCCATATTGTCCACAAGAGGGCCAGCAGCACTGGTCTCCTTAAGTCCTCTGGGGTCTTGTAGGCCACCAACCACAGGGCCATTCTCTGCCTTGAGGGAGACTGCAGTCCCATCCCTCAAGGTGGCATCATCCGTGGCCCTGGAGAGCACACATTGCTCCTTCTCCATGGCATTTTCTAATAATGCATGGGGCATCTCCTTTCAGCTGTTGGGGAGCTCTCTCCCACTCACCACAGCAGTGGGTTCACAGGAGCTGATGGGCTCTCTCCCACCCATCAGTTGGGGTATAATATTGCTGCTGGTGGGGACCTGCGTCTCGTCCACCACAGCTGGGAAACCAGGGGAAGGGGCAACATGCCTATCAGGGGAGACGCTTGTCCCATCCTCTGATGCAGAGGCATCCTTGTGGCTGAGGAGGAAGGAATTCCCACTCTCAGATCAGGAAAACACAATCCAGGGGCAAAGAGGTATCAGGGAGGACCATTGTCCCACTCCCTGATGTAGGGGCAACACAAAGGGCACTGGTGAGGAGCGGATTCCCACTCAACAGTGTGGAGTGAACGGGGAAATGCCATCCAAGTCCTCAGCTTCACTGAGGTCCTCCTCAGATGAGTCCCCCCTCCTTTCTTCTTCTTCCAGGATTTCCTGGGCTTCCCGTATCCAGCTGAGGTACTGCCGCTCCAAGTTCCATTCATCCTCAGATAAACTGCTCAGGTTTTCCTCGAGATCCTGAGGAAAATACTTTCCAAACATCACTTCTCTCTTAGCACCGATCTCCCAATATCTCCTGGCATCCATGTAGCCGAAGTGGGCATCCTCATGATAGGCTACCCACTCGAGCCCTTGGAGCTCCAGTCACAAGTCAAATGGGAAGAAGTCGACCATAACATCAGCATACTCCCGGTGTAGGTATTTGGTCAACTCTCAGTACTCATTTTGTATTTGAATTTCCCCTTGAACACAACAGGCCAGCTCTTTGTCGAATTCCTCAACAATATCTCCCAGCTGTGTCTGTCATCGATACAGTATATAGTCTTATCGCATGTCGAATACGCCTATGGCCTCTGGTAGTCGTGCTTTGGCCGCCATTGTCTCATTCAACGCAACTGATGAACGAAGGAGAAATCCCACCACTGCCATCAGTGTAACGGATGCTAAGAAGGGACCGCGTCACCTTCCTCCATCATTACCGGGTCTCTCCTTTTCGACGCCGGACTGGGGGTCGAGCAGATAAACGGTCTGGTGGTCGACTCAGAGTTGCGTTGAACCTCGGTGTAGTCAACTCTACGTCGAAGGATGCGGATCAAGGAGGGGTCGACAGGGCTCCCAAGCAGTCGAGCATCACAGGCTGGAACACCGGGCAGTAGAGAATAAGGCCTCTACTCCCGGGCTACGACAAACAGGGAAAGTGTAGCAGGAACGAAGGTAGCGGTCGCCAAGCAGATTCGAGCACTCCATAGCTCAAATCAGAGGATCGCAGGAACTTGAAGAAGCAGGGAAGCATCCACGTTGCCACCTGACAGCATCCGAAGTTGGGTCGCAGGATGCTGGCAGCAGACATCCGAACGATGCAGAATACTCAGCTCAGATGGGCATCAGAGTGGCCGCATTAATACCATGAGAACATAAGACTCCAGGACGCTTGTTCACTCCAAAAATAACTCTCTTCTTTATTGCACCAAACCACACATATTTATACACAGGAAACACACTGAAACTCATGGGGAAACCAGATACAACAGGGTGAGGGGCAGAGATAATACAATCCAAACATAAGACAAGGGAGCAACAGCAAATGGTAAGGGCTGACACAATGGGAGCATTCACAGAGGTAAGCAAATCACAACATATAATACAAATGACTGACCACAGTTTCAGGTTACACAATAGGTGACTCACAGACTGAGGGGCGTGAATGGATTAGCACACGGCAGTGGGTCTCAACACATCTTACAACACACAATACAATGGCTTGAGGGACTGCAATACACATTGGAATAATTAACCCCTCACTGCCCATTCCCTTGGAAGCAAGGCACCAGTCTAACACAGGGCAGTTTTGTGTAATAAAGTCCATTTGCCTCATTCACCTAAAGTGTATCGAAAGTCTTTTAGTGCACAAACAGGGCAAAATGTCCACAGTCTCTTTAGCGTACGACTATGGTTCGAATAGTCATACACATAGTCCCATAAGGCTGTCCAGCCAGGGAAAATGTCTATTCCTTGTCCATAACCCCTGAGCCCAGGAGTGAATATGTTCCATGCCCTGACAAGAGCTCCCAGTAATGGGTAGGATGTGTTACAACCCCAAATAAGACCCCAAAATTCAGAATGATTGACTGGCAAGACACAGATAGCTGGGGACCTATTTCCTTGCTGATTTTGCTGTTATTGTCTCTGTGCTGGGGAAGTCAGGGGATAAAGCTGTTTTTTTGGACAGACTGTGTATCACGATGCCCGTGATTGCTGCAGTTCTCTGTCTATCACCTGCAGGGGGCTCCCATTGGCTGTCTGCAGTCTGCCCGCCTCTGGTTGCCTTTTTAAACTCAGTCTGGGCACCCTTTAGTTGCCCTGTCGTGGTGTCACTGACAGCATTCACTTTATCTGTCTGCTGAAGTTATTGGGACTGTTCCTGAGGTCCTGAGTTTACCTGTTCCTGTGTTCCTGCCTGCTTGTCAATTCCAGTCCGGTTCCGGTTGCTGTCGTTCGGTTGCCAGCCGACTTGCGGTGCTCGTCCCGGTTGAGCCTCGGCCTGCTCCTGCTGTTTCCTGTGTTCAGTTCCTGTGGCGATATTTCTCTCCTGTCGCTCCGGCGACATACTGTCAGTTGGTCCCAGCGTGCGGACGCTGGTTTACTCCATTAGCCTTGCGGCTCACAATACTGTCTGTTGGTCCCAGCGTGCGGACGCTGGTTTACTCCATTAGCCTTGCGGCTCACTATACTGTCTGTTGGTCCCAGCGTGCGGACGCTGCCTTACTCCATTAGCCTTGCGGCTCACAATACTGTCTGTTGGTCCCAGCGTGCGGACGCTGGTTTACTCCATTAGCCTTGCAGCTCACTATACTGTCAGTTGGTCCCAGCGTGCGGATGCTGGTTTGCTCCATTGGCCTTGTGGCTCATTCTACTGCCTGTTGGTTCCAGTGTGCGGACGCTGGTTTACTTCATTTGCCTTGCGGCTCAAGGTACAGTTGTTGGTCCCAGCGTGCGGACGCTGGTTTACTCCCTGACTTGCAGTCAGGGTCCTGGTGCTGTCCAGTCCTAGCAGCACTTGTTTCAGATGTGTACCGACACTAGCCTCTCCTTGGGTGAGACAGCTTGACCGCATACTCTATTTACCATCCTTCTGTCATTGTCATCTGAGAGTCACTGGTCTTAGTGGTGTCTCCCTTCTTGGGCTGCTCTGCCCGGTATTGGTAAGGCCAGCAGAACCTTTCACGTTGCCACCTTTAGGTTGCCTTACCCGGTATTGGCAGGGCCGGTAGAGCCTATCCTTGGGTATCATTCTGGGCTGCTCTGCCCGGTATTGGTAAGGCCGGTAGAACCTGTTACGTTGCCACTCCATGGTTGCCTTACCCGGTATTGGCAGGACCGGTAGAGCCTACTCCTTGTGTATTCCTCAGGCTGCCCTGCCCGGTATTGGTAAGGCCGGTAGAAGCAGTATGTTACCATCTTACGGTTGCCTTGCCCAGTATTGGCAGGACCGGTAGAGCCTACTTATCTCTATTCCTTCAGTATCGCTTGGGTTGCCTTGCCGATATTATTTGCAATTGTCAATTGTTTATATATATGTGATGTTTGTATGTGTATGAAAACCATATGGGATTGCCTTAACTTTTCAATAAAGTTATGTTTTTACCTAAACCTTACATCTGAGAGTCTTAACAAACCGTGACAGCGTGATAAGATTTATTGTACCTAATAAAGTTTTATATTAAGTTCATCTGTACTTGTCAGTGTGTTCATTTCATAGTCACTCCGTGAATATTGATGATGATGTTGATGATGGCAATAGCATACTAGAGGAAGGTGTAGCAGCTGAACCACCTGCTGCATCAGATAGTGAGACAAACAAGCACCAAAACACATTTCCTCAAAGTAGTAGTGAACTTTGTTACAGTAAAAGTAAAAATAAATTGTTTGAGACCTCTAACAGCTTAGAGGAATATAAGGGTATAGGGCAAGAATTGTCAGGTGATGTTGATGCTGCTGAGGATTACCTAATGATGACTGATGATGATGCAGACCTAGAATATATCCCTCCAGCATCCTTGTCTTGTTCAGATAAAGATGAGGTTAAGATGAGGATGATGACATCAGTAAAGTTAGCAGAAAGGCAAAGGCTGAATCTTCCACCACTGAAAAGAAGCACTGTACCTGTCTATAAAGTGTTTGAGAAAACCATTAGAAAGTCTGACCCTGGACAAGCAAAGATGTCAAAAAGTACACCGTCGCTCTATCAGGCATCATCAGTATCATCGCCTCTTCCAAGTCCAAGTCCCACTCAGCCACACACAGGTGTGTTGAGTACCCAGCAGCAGCAACAACAGCAGCAACACAGGTTATTAACATCCACAATGTTAGATATGATGAGTGCCTCTGCTGCTGGTGGAAGTGCTGCACCTTGCACACCTAGTAGTATTAACAATAAAAATTCATCAACATCTAGCCCCAGTAGTAGTAGCAGCAGCAGCAGCAGCACCTCAGGAACCCCTCTGTCCATGAAGTCCACAGTATGGAGATACTGCATTCAGGATCCTCAAGCTAAGCATGTTGCTATCTGTTGTCTGTGTAAAAAGCACTTGAGCAGGAGGAAAACAGATTCACCCATAGGCATCCCCTCTATGAGATCCCACCTGAAGCACAACCACAGATCTGATTGGGAGACACTATCAGCAGGCCAAAAGTGCCACAACTAGAAGCAGCAAAAGCAGTCCAGGGCTCTAGGGCAGAAAAAAGTTTTCTACTGCCAGTGCCAACAGTTAGTTCAGTCTAAATAACACCTATGGCTCCTACTGCAGAGGAGTATGATGACTCTGGCTTTGCTGTAGGAGATGGCAAGAGTCATAGACTGCCCACACATGCTGCCTCTACCTCCACCAACTCCTCGAGTCATGTTGTTAAAGCAATAAAGTTCCAAGCTTCTTCTGCCATGTCTTACCAAACCACATTGACTGAGCTGCTGTATTCTTTTATAGAAAACCAAGGTTTCAAAGAACTGATGTCATGTGTCGCTCCACACTGTAATATCCCAAGCTACAGTTATTTTTCCAGGATGGCTTTGCCTGAATTGTACAAGCAGGTGGTTAGTGTGGTGGACAAAGGGCTGAAAAGTACATATGGCAAGAAAATCCACCTGCCAACAGATATGTGGACAAGTGGGCAGAGCACAGACTATGTGACTGCTCACTGGGTTTCCCTCCCAGCACCAACAGCAGACAACACTAGCTTACAGCATGTTGTGACAGCCAGTAATTGTGCTTCTGGTTCTGGCGGTGTGATTGAAAGGCGGAAGCAGCAGCAGCAGCAGGATAGCCCATATCATCGTCACGCCACCTTGTGCTTGCAGAGTTTTGAGAAACAGTCCCACAAAGCTATAGATGTTTTAAGTAAGCTAGAGCAGGTGATAGAGGAATGGCTTATACCCCACTCCTTAAAAGCTGGTTTTGTGTCTGCGGAATAAGGCTCCAACATAATCGCTGCTTTGAGAATAGGTGGTATGGGGCATGTGACCTGCTTTGCTCATGTGCTAAATTTAATTGTGACCATATTCCTGGCAGAATCCGAAACCCTCAAAGAGATGTATACTATTGCCCACTAAATCTGTGCCCATTTTAGACGCTCTATATTCCATACAATAGCATTACAACCTGCCCTATCACCAGCTGAAAGTGGAGGTCCCTACCAGGTAGAATTCCACAATGTACATGCTAAAGCATTTGTACAAGCAGAATAAGGCCATTAGCAAGTACACCATGCAAAACTGGAAGGCTTTGGAGGGAGCCTCTTTGTCACCTGTCCAATGGCAACTAATGTACGATGTATGTGAGCTGTTGAAACCCTTTGAGGAGGCAACCAAGCTGGTGAGTCGCATTGGGGTAGGAATTATTGAAATTCTACCACTGATATTTAAAAGTAATGAGGAATACATTCTTGCTATATTTATTGATTGAGTAGAGGGTTGTATTGTGGAGGATGAAAGGGAGAAAGTGAGGTCACAACAAACATCTAGACAGTATAGTTCAAAGGAAGGCAGCGAAGCATTTCAACCAGCAGAAGCAGCTACATCATCAATCAGAATATCCCATTCCGAACAAAGGGCAATTCATGGGTTTCATCAGGGGGGCAAAAACCCAGCATTAGTAGTGGTGGTGGTGGTGGTGGTGGTGGTGGCAGCACATCTCTTTGGGACTTGCTCCCTGAGTATGGGTTGGTAACTGACACACAAGAACTTCGTGTAACACCTAGAAGTGGTTCCACTGCATGTGAGATGGTTTCTACATATTTGCAGAATAGCTTCATTCTAGGCAGAAACAATGACCCCATGGAATACTGCAAACAAAGCAGTGTGTGTGGCCAGCATTGACACGTACTGTAGTGGAAACCCTCAGTTGTCCTCCAGCAAGCATTGAGTCTGAGAGTGTTTTCAGTGCGGCTGGTTATATTGTCAATGACCACAGGACACGGCTATCAAGCAGCAATGTTGGGAGACTAACATTCTTAAAAATGAACCAACATCTCATACTATCTGAGTATCAGGTAGCAGAAATCACACATGACAGAGAATGTTCAGATCTCAGCTCCCTCCATTCTTTTTCGGAGTATTTTGCCTTTCTTCTTGATGTCAAATCCTTCATTCATGGGTGGTCATAGTCAATGCCTACCGTGCCTTTAGGGATTCCACTTCACTCTGGGATTTGAATTTGGTGTTAGGAGTTCTTCATAAGCCACTTTTGAACCTCTTGCAACTGTGTCTGTGTGTCTTTTGATGCTTAAGATGACATTTCTTCTAGCCATGGTATCTGTTTGCAGAGTTGCCTAACCAGACTTTAACTTGTAAGCCTCCTTTCCTGGTTTTTCACCCGGACAAGGCAGTTCTTTGTACTAGAGGTTTTCAACCCAAAGTCATTTTGAATTTTCACATCATCCAGGAAATTCTTCTTCTTAGCAAACAGTAGTGGGATTTCCACCTGTTGGATGTTGTGTACTGCCTCATTTTTTGTCATCATCCGGGGCCCAGTGGGGTTCAGGATGCACCCAAAGTTACCATCACTTCCTGGATCAAGAAACCATCTGACAGGCATATATTCTTAGAAAGAAAACATTTTTACAGCTCATTCCACCAGTTTAGTGATTACATCTCACTAGAATGCTGAGAAGCTGTGTATGGCAGCATCATGGTCACTCTTGCACACCTTCACCAAGCATTACCAGGTGAATTTCCTGGATTCGGTAGAGGACAGCTTTGGCTGGAAGGTCCTTCAGGTGGTGGCACCTTTTTAAGGATCCTTCTGCTCATTTTGTACAGATTTCTGAACTCTGTTGGTTCTTGTTTTTTGTTGAATTGTTTGGTGTGCAATTTCAGTGTCTTTTGACACCTGAGGTTTTTACAGTACTAGTTAGTCCTTAAGAATATTAGACTTCAGTGGAGAATATTTTTCTTTCTTCCACTTTGCTATATGTAAAACCGAGGAGGCAGGAACTAAAGATAGATGGTAGACAGGAGTCTCCACCTCAGATGCCCTGCCTTTTTTTAAGCAATGTGCCCTACAGAAGAGGGGGAGATCTTTACCCCATGCGTCTTGTGTTCCACATGAACAAAAAGAAAATTATTTAATGGTAAGTTTTCTAAAATACTCTTATATAAATACTTGTATTTAAATCTGGATTAATATGAGCTCTATTGAAATTCAAATTGTTATGCTAATTTTAAAACAAGGAGACAGATGGTAGCACAGAAATGTGGAAACTTGTTTTTATTTAGGACTGTATATTGTTATCTATTAAGTTCACTATACAGTATGAATAATATATTCATTACTTAACTGGATAAACAAAAATGAGAACAGAAGGCAAATATCATTTTGAAATACAGCACCTTACTTTAAACTTTGCAGGCTATTACACTTGCTAGACAACAATATACCTAAGAGGCAATATGAAATATATACGCATTAGCAAGATGACTTGCTGCTGCAGACTTTAATGACTGAAATTAATGGATTACTTTACTGTTATTTTAGGCATACAGGTGCAAGTCACTTGGGAAAACATTACCAGTGTATTTTTTCCTTAATGTTTAACTGTTTTTGATTGACTTGTAGTAAGCACTTAAACTGATGCTTAAGTTTAACACCTGTTCTGTAAAGCACTGCACATTTGCCTAGCACAAAATACATGAACATTAATACATGTGGATAATGATGTAACAAAGTAATTATCCACACAATAATAACATAATGAATAAATTAAACAGACAATTAAATTAATACACATTTATATTGAACGTGCAAAACTTTTAAAAAAATCTAGAAAGATGGCAATATTGCAACATCTGCATTCTATAAATAATTGATTTGATCAAAAATGTAGAAAATATTAACATACAGACTGAAGAGTTTTTATTTCTATCTAATGAAATGTGAAAAAAAAAAAAAGCAATGTGTTTGGGAAATCAAGACTTTTAACCATATCCTACCTAGTTTATTTTTTTATGGAGGAGCTCTATAAACTATTCTAAAGGGATAGTAATACTTCGTTTTAACTTTATTTTATTTTGTAGGCATTAAAAAAACATGAAGAATGATATAAGTCTTATCTCTCAAACCTTTATGGTTTAAGAGATATTCACAAACAATGTATCCCTTCACTGTTCAACCAAATCAGAAGGGAGGTGCCCAGGTAGACTGCAGAGAGGGACAATCTTCAATTAAGATAAGGGAAAAAGCTGAAAAACTTGTCAAGGGGGGAAGGGCTTTCATTGTTTCAATACAAAGAAGACTGTCCCCTTCTGTTATCTGTCTGGTCATACAACCAGATTCACATCTGAGAAGAGATGGCTTACACTAGGAAAAAGGGGCGGGAGGGGAAATTTTGCTTGTGAATATCTCTCAAACCATAAAGGTTTGAGAGATAAGACTTATATCATTCTTCATGTTTTTTTAATGCCTACAAAATAAAATAAAGTTAAAACGAAGTATTACTATTCCTTTAAAGCTTGATTTTCTCATCAACATTCCAATAGCTATGTACTGCCTATTGTGCAGTTGTTTTTTCCAAATACTTTATTGTAAGATTCTTATAAGTGTTATTCTACTGTTGTTTGTAGAATAACCTACTGCACAAGACTTGTGATATTTATAAACTGATAAGATGTAAGAAGTCTATATGGAAGGAAAAAAGATGCAGTGGTATGATTATTTATCTTTCTTTGATCTTGTCATTAGTGTAACATGCAATATGATTTTCTAAAATACTTTTAGAGTGAGTTCATGTTTTATATTATTTTAAACTATTTAATGTAATTTCTGCACTAACAATATTAACTTGATAATTTTATAAATGTCTGTAAAAGTGTTACAGACATTTTCTAGATAAGGAAAGAGTTCTGAAACAGTGTACATTTTTTCTTACCATTTCGTCCTTTATGAATAAGTCAAGAGCTTGCAGGGCATTCCCAAGTCAGGGCTTCCTAAGTCTGCTGTAGAGTTTTTCCTGAGTTTAAATAGATTATACTGTAATTTTTAATTCTATGTTATAGAGTTATATGTTATAGAGTCATCTTGCAGTTTGTACTAGACTTGTAGGCTCCTTATGTCTGTGTATTGGAACTATATGGATGTCTTCTGACACCTCCTATCCTGTCTCTTCACAGGTAATCCTTATCAATAATTATTTACAACACATGGTTCTGTTTTTGAAGTGCAATTAGCTCTGATTGGGTCCAGTTGGCTAGTATTCCTGACTGACTGTATAAAAAACCCACTTCTCAAGCAGGGCTCTGCTTGCAGGGCATTCCCAAGTCAGGGCTTCCTAAGTCTGCTGTAGAGTTTTTCCTGAGTTTAAATAGATTATACTGTAATTTTTAATTCTATGTTATAGAGTTATATGTTATAGAGTCATCTTGCAGTTTGTACTAGACTTGTAGGCTCCTTATGTCTGTGTATTGGAACTATATGGATGTCTTCTGACACCTCCTATCCTGTCTCTTCACAGGTAATCCTTATCAATAATTATTTACAACACATGGTTCTGTTTTTGAAGTGCAATTAGCTCTGATTGGGTCCAGTTGGCTAGTATTCCTGACTGACTGTATAAAAAACCCACTTCTCAAGCAGGGCTCTGCTTGCAGGGCATTCCCAAGTCAGGGCTTCCTAAGTCTGCTGTAGAGTTTGTCCTGAGTTTAAATAGATTATACTGTAATTTTTAATTCTATGTTATAGAGTTATATGTTATAGAGTCATCTTGCAGTTTGTACTAGACTTGTAGGCTCCTTATGTCTGTGTATTGGAACTATATGGATGTCTTCTGACACCTCCTATCCTGTCTCTTCACAGGTAATCCTTATCAATAATTATTTACAACACATGGTTCTGTTTTTGAAGTGCAATTAGCTCTGATTGGGTCCAGTTGGCTAGTATTCCTGACTGACTGTATAAAAAACCCACTTCTCAAGCAGGGCTCTGCTTGCAGGGCATTCCCAAGTCAGGGCTTCCTAAGTCTGCTGTAGAGTTTGTCCTGAGTTTAAATAGATTATACTGTAATTTTTAATTCTATGTTATAGAGTTATATGTTATAGAGTCATCTTGCAGTTTGTACTAGACTTGTAGGCTCCTTATGTCTGTGTATTGGAACTATATGGATGTCTTCTGACACCTCCTATCCTGTCTCTTCACAGGTAATCCTTATCAATAATTATTTACAACACATGGTTCTGTTTTTGAAGTGCAATTAGCTCTGATTGGGTCCAGTTGGCTAGTATTCCTGACTGACTGTATAAAAAACCCACTTCTCAAGCAGGGCTCTGCTTGCAGGGCATTCCCAAGTCAGGGCTTCCTAAGTCTGCTGTAGAGTTTTTCCTGAGTTTAAATAGATTATACTGTAATTTTTAATTCTATGTTATAGAGTTATATGTTATAGAGTCATCTTGCAGTTTGTACTAGACTTGTAGGCTCCTTATGTCTGTGTATTGGAACTATATGGATGTCTTCTGACACCTCCTATCCTGTCTCTTCACAGGTAATCCTTATCAATAATTATTTACAACACATGGTTCTGTTTTTGAAGTGCAATTAGCTCTGATTGGGTCCAGTTGGCTAGTATTCCTGACTGACTGTATAAAAAACCCACTTCTCAAGCAGGGCTCTGCTTGCAGGGCATTCCCAAGTCAGGGCTTCCTAAGTCTGCTGTAGAGTTTTTCCTGCGTTTAAATAGATTATACTGTAATTTTTAATTCTATGTTATAGAGTTATATGTTATAGAGTCATCTTGCAGTTTGTACTAGACTTGTAGGCTCCTTATGTCTGTGTATTGGAACTATATGGATGTCTTCTGACACCTCCTATCCTGTCTCTTCACAGGTAATCCTTATCAATAATTATTTACAACACATGGTTCTGTTTTTGAAGTGCAATTAGCTCTGATTGGGTCCAGTTGGCTAGTATTCCTGACTGACTGTATAAAAAACCCACTTCTCAAGCAGGGCTCTGCTTGCAGGGCATTCCCAAGTCAGGGCTTCCTAAGTCTGCTGTAGAGTTTTTCCTGCGTTTAAATAGATTATACTGTAATTTTTAATTCTATGTTATAGAGTTATATGTTATAGAGTCATCTTGCAGTTTGTACTAGACTTGTAGGCTCCTTATGTCTGTGTATTGGAACTATATGGATGTCTTCTGACACCTCCTATCCTGTCTCTTCACAGGTAATCCTTATCAATAATTATTTACAACACATGGTTCTGTTTTTGAAGTGCAATTAGCTCTGATTGGGTCCAGTTGGCTAGTATTCCTGACTGACTGTATAAAAAACCCACTTCTCAAGCAGGGCTCTGCTTGCAGGGCATTCCCAAGTCAGGGCTTCCTAAGTCTGCTGTAGAGTTTTTCCTGCGTTTAAATAGATTATACTGTAATTTTTAATTCTATGTTATAGAGTTATATGTTATAGAGTCATCTTGCAGTTTGTACTAGACTTGTAGGCTCCTTTTGTCTGTGTATTGGAACTATATGGATGTCTTCTGACACCTCCTATCCTGTCTCTTCACAGGTAATCCTTATCAATAATTATTTACAACACATGGTTCTGTTTTTGAAGTGCAATTAGCTCTGATTGGGTCCAGTTGGCTAGTATTCCTGACTGACTGTATAAAAAACCCACTTCTCAAGCAGGGCTCTGCTTGCAGGGCATTCCCAAGTCAGGGCTTCCTAAGTCTGCTGTAGAGTTGTTCCTGCGTTTAAATAGATTATACTGTAATTTTTAATTCTATGTTATAGAGTTATATGTTATAGAGTCATCTTGCAGTTTGTACTAGACTTGTAGGCTCCTTTTGTCTGTGTATTGGAACTATATGGATGTCTTCTGACACCTCCTATCCTGTCTCTTCACAGGTAATCCTTATCAATAATTATTTACAACACATGGTTCTGTTTTTGAAGTGCAATTAGCTCTGATTGGGTCCAGTTGGCTAGTATTCCTGACTGACTGTATAAAAAACCCACTTCTCAAGCAGGGCTCTGCTTGCAGGGCATTCCCAAGTCAGGGCTTCCTAAGTCTGCTGTAGAGTTTTTCCTGCGTTTAAATAGATTATACTGTAATTTTTAATTCTATGTTATAGAGTTATATGTTATAGAGTCATCTTGCAGTTTGTACTAGACTTGTAGGCTCCTTTTGTCTGTGTATTGGAACTATATGGATGTCTTCTGACACCTCCTATCCTGTC
The DNA here is from genome assembly GCA_037306005.1 of Rhinophrynus dorsalis. NCBI lineage: Eukaryota > Metazoa > Chordata > Amphibia > Anura > Rhinophrynidae > Rhinophrynus > Rhinophrynus dorsalis. Next base: position 92,191,821 of record CM074723.1, on the reverse strand, counting down.
TCTTCACAGGTAATCCTTATCAATAATTATTTACAACACATGGTTCTGTTTTTGAAGTGCAATTAGCTCTGATTGGGTCCAGTTGGCTAGTATTCCTGACTGACTGTATAAAAAACCCACTTCTCAAGCAGGGCTCTGCTTGCAGGGCATTCCCAAGTCAGGGCTTCCTAAGTCTGCTGTAGAGTTTTTCCTGCGTTTAAATAGATTATACTGTAATTTTTAATTCTATGTTATAGAGTTATATGTTATAGAGTCATCTTGCAGTTTGTACTAGACTTGTAGGCTCCTTATGTCTGTGTATTGGAACTATATGGATGTCTTCTGACACCTCCTATCCTGTCTCTTCACAGGTAATCCTTATCAATAATTATTTACAACACATGGTTCTGTTTTTGAAGTGCAATTAGCTCTGATTGGGTCCAGTTGGCTAGTATTCCTGACTGACTGTATAAAAAACCCACTTCTCAAGCAGGGCTCTGCTTGCAGGGCATTCCCAAGTCAGGGCTTCCTAAGTCTGCTGTAGAGTTTTTCCTGCGTTTAAATAGATTATACTGTAATTTTTAATTCTATGTTATAGAGTTATATGTTATAGAGTCATCTTGCAGTTTGTACTAGACTTGTAGGCTCCTTATGTCTGTGTATTGGAACTATATGGATGTCTTCTGACACCTCCTATCCTGTCTCTTCACAGGTAATCCTTATCAATAATTATTTACAACACATGGTTCTGTTTTTGAAGTGCAATTAGCTCTGATTGGGTCCAGTTGGCTAGTATTCCTGACTGACTGTATAAAAAACCCACTTCTCAAGCAGGGCTCTGCTTGCAGGGCATTCCCAAGTCAGGGCTTCCTAAGTCTGCTGTAGAGTTTTTCCTGCGTTTAAATAGATTATACTGTAATTTTTAATTCTATGTTATAGAGTTATATGTTATAGAGTCATCATGCAGTTTGTACTAGACTTGTAGGCTCCTTATGTCTGTGTATTGGAACTATATGGATGTCTTCTGACACCTCCTATCCTGTCTCTTCACAGGTAATCCTTATCAATAATTATTTACAACACATGGTTCTGTTTTTGAAGTGCAATTAGCTCTGATTGGGTCCAGTTGGCTAGTATTCCTGACTGACTGTATAAAAAACCCACTTCTCAAGCAGGGCTCTGCTTGCAGGGCATTCCCAAGTCAGGGCTTCCTAAGTCTGCTGTAGAGTTTTTCCTGCGTTTAAATAGATTATACTGTAATTTTTAATTCTATGTTATAGAGTTATATGTTATAGAGTCATCTTGCAGTTTGTACTAGACTTGTAGGCTCCTTATGTCTGTGTATTGGAACTATATGGATGTCTTCTGACACCTCCTATCCTGTCTCTTCACAGGTAATCCTTATCAATAATTATTTACAACACATGGTTCTGTTTTTGAAGTGCAATTAGCTCTGATTGGGTCCAGTTGGCTAGTATTCCTGACTGACTGTATAAAAAACCCACTTCTCAAGCAGGGCTCTGCTTGCAGGGCATTCCCAAGTCAGGGCTTCCTAAGTCTGCTGTAGAGTTTTTCCTGAGTTTAAATAGATTATACTGTAATTTTTAATTCTATGTTATAGAGTTATATGTTATAGAGTCATCTTGCAGTTTGTACTAGACTTGTAGGCTCCTTATGTCTGTGTATTGGAACTATATGGATGTCTTCTGACACCTCCTATCCTGTCTCTTCACAGGTAATCCTTATCAATAATTATTTACAACACATGGTTCTGTTTTTGAAGTGCAATTAGCTCTGATTGGGTCCAGTTGGCTAGTATTCCTGACTGACTGTATAAAAAACCCACTTCTCAAGCAGGGCTCTGCTTGCAGGGCATTCCCAAGTCAGGGCTTCCTAAGTCTGCTGTAGAGTTTGTCCTGAGTTTAAATAGATTATACTGTAATTTTTAATTCTATGTTATAGAGTTATATGTTATAGAGTCATCTTGCAGTTTGTACTAGACTTGTAGGCTCCTTATGTCTGTGTATTGGAACTATATGGATGTCTTCTGACACCTCCTATCCTGTCTCTTCACAGGTAATCCTTATCAATAATTATTTACAACACATGGTTCTGTTTTTGAAGTGCAATTAGCTCTGATTGGGTCCAGTTGGCTAGTATTCCTGACTGACTGTATAAAAAACCCACTTCTCAAGCAGGGCTCTGCTTGCAGGGCATTCCCAAGTCAGGGCTTCCTAAGTCTGCTGTAGAGTTTGTCCTGAGTTTAAATAGATTATACTGTAATTTTTAATTCTATGTTATAGAGTTATATGTTATAGAGTCATCTTGCAGTTTGTACTAGACTTGTAGGCTCGTTATGTCTGTGTATTGGAACTATATGGATGTCTTCTGACACCTCCTATCCTGTCTCTTCACAGGTAATCCTTATCAATAATTATTTACAACACATGGTTCTGTTTTTGAAGTGCAATTAGCTCTGATTGGGTCCAGTTGGCTAGTATTCCTGACTGACTGTATAAAAAACCCACTTCTCAAGCAGGGCTCTGCTTGCAGGGCATTCCCAAGTCAGGGCTTCCTAAGTCTGCTGTAGAGTTTGTCCTGAGTTTAAATAGATTATACTGTAATTTTTAATTCTATGTTATAGAGTTATATGTTATAGAGTCATCTTGCAGTTTGTACTAGACTTGTAGGCTCCTTATGTCTGTGTATTGGAACTATATGGATGTCTTCTGACACCTCCTATCCTGTCTCTTCACAGGTAATCCTTATCAATAATTATTTACAACACATGGTTCTGTTTTTGAAGTGCAATTAGCTCTGATTGGGTCCAGTTGGCTAGTATTCCTGACTGACTGTATAAAAAACCCACTTCTCAAGCAGGGCTCTGCTTGCAGGGCATTCCCAAGTCAGGGCTTCCTAAGTCTGCTGTAGAGTTTTTCCTGCGTTTAAATAGATTATACTGTAATTTTTAATTCTATGTTATAGAGTTATATGTTATAGAGTCATCTTGCAGTTTGTACTAGACTTGTAGGCTCCTTATGTCTGTGTATTGGAACTATATGGATGTCTTCTGACACCTCCTATCCTGTCTCTTCACAGGTAATCCTTATCAATAATTATTTACAACACATGGTTCTGTTTTTGAAGTGCAATTAGCTCTGATTGGGTCCAGTTGGCTAGTATTCCTGACTGACTGTATAAAAAACCCACTTCTCAAGCAGGGCTCTGCTTGCAGGGCATTCCCAAGTCAGGGCTTCCTAAGTCTGCTGTAGAGTTTGTCCTGAGTTTAAATAGATTATACTGTAATTTTTAATTCTATGTTATAGAGTTATATGTTATAGAGTCATCTTGCAGTTTGTACTAGACTTGTAGGCTCCTTATGTCTGTGTATTGGAACTATATGGATGTCTTCTGACACCTCCTATCCTGTCTCTTCACAGGTAATCCTTATCAATAATTATTTACAACACATGGTTCTGTTTTTGAAGTGCAATTAGCTCTGATTGGGTCCAGTTGGCTAGTATTCCTGACTGACTGTATAAAAAACCCACTTCTCAAGCAGGGCTCTGCTTGCAGGGCATTCCCAAGTCAGGGCTTCCTAAGTCTGCTGTAGAGTTTGTCCTGAGTTTAAATAGATTATACTGTAATTTTTAATTCTATGTTATAGAGTTATATGTTATAGAGTCATCTTGCAGTTTGTACTAGACTTGTAGGCTCCTTATGTCTGTGTATTGGAACTATATGGATGTCTTCTGACACCTCCTATCCTGTCTCTTCACAGGTAATCCTTATCAATAATTATTTACAACACATGGTTCTGTTTTTGAAGTGCAATTAGCTCTGATTGGGTCCAGTTGGCTAGTATTCCTGACTGACTGTATAAAAAACCCACTTCTCAAGCAGGGCTCTGCTTGCAGGGCATTCCCAAGTCAGGGCTTCCTAAGTCTGCTGTAGAGTTTGTCCTGAGTTTAAATAGATTATACTGTAATTTTTAATTCTATGTTATAGAGTTATATGTTATAGAGTCATCTTGCAGTTTGTACTAGACTTGTAGGCTCCTTATGTCTGTGTATTGGAACTATATGGATGTCTTCTGACACCTCCTATCCTGTCTCTTCACAGGTAATCCTTATCAATAATTATTTACAACACATGGTTCTGTTTTTGAAGTGCAATTAGCTCTGATTGGGTCCAGTTGGCTAGTATTCCTGACTGACTGTATAAAAAACCCACTTCTCAAGCAGGGCTCTGCTTGCAGGGCATTCCCAAGTCAGGGCTTCCTAAGTCTGCTGTAGAGTTTGTCCTGAGTTTAAATAGATTATACTGTAATTTGTAATTCTATGTTATAGAGTTATATGTTATAGAGTCATCTTGCAGTTTGTACTAGACTTGTAGGCTCCTTATGTCTGTGTATTGGAACTATATGGATGTCTTCTGACACCTCCTATCCTGTCTCTTCACAGGTAATCCTTATCAATAATTATTTACAACACATGGTTCTGTTTTTGAAGTGCAATTAGCTCTGATTGGGTCCAGTTGGCTAGTATTCCTGACTGACTGTATAAAAAACCCACTTCTCAAGCAGGGCTCTGCTTGCAGGGCATTCCCAAGTCAGGGCTTCCTAAGTCTGCTGTAGAGTTTGTCCTGAGTTTAAATAGATTATACTGTAATTTTTAATTCTATGTTATAGAGTTATATGTTATAGAGTCATCTTGCAGTTTGTACTAGACTTGTAGGCTCCTTATGTCTGTGTATTGGAACTATATGGATGTCTTCTGACACCTCCTATCCTGTCTCTTCACAGGTAATCCTTATCAATAATTATTTACAACACATGGTTCTGTTTTTGAAGTGCAATTAGCTCTGATTGGGTCCAGTTGGCTAGTATTCCTGACTGACTGTATAAAAAACCCACTTCTCAAGCAGGGCTCTGCTTGCAGGGCATTCCCAAGTCAGGGCTTCCTAAGTCTGCTGTAGAGTTTGTCCTGCGTTTAAATAGATTATACTGTAATTTGTAATTCTATGTTATAGAGTTATATGTTATAGAGTCATCTTGCAGTTTGTACTAGACTTGTAGGCTCCTTATGTCTGTGTATTGGAACTATATGGATGTCTTCTGACACCTCCTATCCTGTCTCTTCACAGGTAATCCTTATCAATAATTATTTACAACACATGGTTCTGTTTTTGAAGTGCAATTAGCTCTGATTGGGTCCAGTTGGCTAGTATTCCTGACTGACTGTATAAAAAACCCACTTCTCAAGCAGGGCTCTGCTTGCAGGGCATTCCCAAGTCAGGGCTTCCTAAGTCTGCTGTAGAGTTTGTCCTGCGTTTAAATAGATTATACTGTAATTTGTAATTCTATGTTATAGAGTTATATGTTATAGAGTCATCTTGCAGTTTGTACTAGACTTGTAGGCTCCTTATGTCTGTGTATTGGAACTATATGGATGTCTTCTGACACCTCCTATCCTGTCTCTTCACAGGTAATCCTTATCAATAATTATTTACAACACATGGTTCTGTTTTTGAAGTGCAATTAGCTCTGATTGGGTCCAGTTGGCTAGTATTCCTGACTGACTGTATAAAAAACCCACTTCTCAAGCAGGGCTCTGCTTGCAGGGCATTCCCAAGTCAGGGCTTCCTAAGTCTGCTGTAGAGTTTGTCCTGCGTTTGCCTGAGCTTGCACTGAGGTCACACCTGACTACATCTGACACAGGAAGATTTCAGCTTTCAACAGAACCACAGCCTGGAAAAGCCTGCCTGAAGATAAAGAACTAACTCTGGAGTTTATGATTACTGTTTCTAAGCACTTCATTTCATCTGCTTGGGACTTCAGCTGATCTACAACCAAAAGCACAGGACAAAGTGGGAAGATTCAACATACCATTCATCCACTCCAGGATTTTAACTCTTTCATTGACATATCATTGGGAATCACCTTTTAATCAATCCTGGCTGCAACTGAATCTACAGATCGTCTGGTCTGGTCTGTATGATATTAACCCTTACCATCACAATATCATCTGTCTCTCTGCACCCCTGCTAACATCTCAACTCCTGTTTACTGGGGTGACAGCCCTACAGGGTGACACTAAGGGGCTCCCCATCTGAAGTGACCCATCTTAAGTGATGATAAGAAGACTTAAGCAGGACTTGAGCAGGAGTGGAGCAAGAGACAGAACTGATTACACTGGAAAAAGAACACCCCCTAAACAAAGCTACAAAGGATGTGAAGCAAACCCCTAAATGAAAGTTCTGCAATTCTACGAAACTTCAAGATTCTCTGTACAACACCAGCTTGTGGACAAAACAAACTCTTCCATCATGAGAAGGTGCACTCGGCCCATTTGGACTGTTTCAACACTATGCCCTCTGCAAAGAGTATCTAAATACCTAATATTCCTTCTCTCCATAGCTGCAGTTCTCACTAAAATATCTGGTTCCTTCTACCCTCCACCATCTCCTCCACCCTATATTTATATCTCTCCTTCACTTCTACCATCCACACTCACCTCTACACACCAACTCATTACTCTTCTCCGCTCCAACACTCCTCCACACCACACAATCCATAAACCAAATACACACAAATCACTCTCTCATCTCCTGTCTCTCTCTCTTCTTCTTTTATTGGCAGCTGGAGATATCTCTCCAAATCCTGGCCCCATCTCCATTCACAAACACTCTACCTCCAGTCAGCATAGGAACAATTCAAATCTAATCACCATTCCCTGCCTTCAACCTCAGTTTCTTCCCTTTTCCTGTGCTTTGTGGAATGCTCGCTCCATTACTAACAAATATAACACTGTGCATGATCTCTTTTTCTCTCGCTCCCTCAGTTTACTTGCTATTACTGAAACTTGGCTCTCTCAATCTGACACTGCTTTAGAGGCAGCAATCTCCTATGGTGGTCTCTCCTTCTCTCACACTCCACGCCCAGCTGGACGTGGGGGAGGAGTGGGTTTGCTGCTCTCCGAACATTGTCATTACAAACCAATTTCTCCCCCATCTTCACTCCGCTTCTCCTTTGAACTGCATGCTGTCCGTATCTTTGCTCCAGTCTCTCTACAAGTTGCAGTCATCTATCGCCCACCTACCACTACACCTTCAGACTTCCTTTCTGACTTTGAATCATGGCTCTCCTTCTTCCTCTCATCAGACACACCTTCACTTCTTCTGGGAGACTTCAACTGTCATGTGGACGATCCCTCCATCTCCTGGGCATCCCGTTTTCTCTCTTTAACATCTGCATTTGGACTAACCCAGTGGACGAATGCTAGTACTCACAAGGACGGTCACTTCTTAGACCTTGTGTTTACTAGAAGCTGTGCACTCTCGGATTTTAGCATCTCTCCTCTTCCACTATCAGATCACCATCTTCTAACTTTCAGCACTACATATACACCTTCCGCAATCCCTGCTTCCTCTCCCCGCTTCACGCGTAACCTCAAATCCCTTAATCTAACGGCTCTCCAGTCCTCCCTGGCTAATGGACTTTCATCTATTCCCATTAATTCTGACACTAACAGCCTTGTCAAAATATACAACTCAGTCCTATCCTCCTCTTTGAACCTGCATGCGCCTCTGTCTCTCCGATCGGCTCGCAGAACTAACCCGCGGCCATGGCTTAATAAAGACACCAGCTTCCTCCGCTCCTGTACTCGTTCAGCTGAACGACTGTGGAGAAAGTCTGGCTCTCTAGCAGACTTTCTCCACTACAGGTTCCTCCTTTCCTGCTTTAACTCTGTTCTGTCCCTTGCAAAAAAACATTACTTCTCACAACTAATCAACAATCATAAATCCAACCCCCGACGACTTTTCTCTTCCTTTGACTCCCTCCTTCGCCCTCCATCTGCTTCCCCCGCTAACTCCATACAACCACAAGACTTTGCTGACTACTTCAAAACCAAGGTGGACTCCATCCGGGATAATATACCACCTTGTATATCTCCTCCTAGCCTCCCTCGTTCCCCTCCTGGCACTCTGGACTCTTTCTCACTAGTCACGGAGGAGGAACTGACTAACCTACTATCCTCCGCTCCGTCCACTACATGCGCACTTGATCCGCTCCCCTCTCACCTCATCCAATCCCTCTCCCCCACACTAATCCCTATCCTGTTACAAATCTTCAACTCCTCCTTTGCCACCGCTACCTTTCCTTATGACTTCAAACATGCCTTAGTAAAACCTATCCTTAAGAACAACTCTTCTGACAGTAACACACCCTCTAGCTATCGACCAGTTTGTCTTCTGCCTTTTGCCTCTAAACTCCTGGAACGCTTAGCCTACTCACGCCTGCTTGACTTCTTCAATGCATACAACCTGCTTGACCCTTTACAATCTGGATTTCGTAATGCTCACTCCACTGAAACTGCTCTTACAAGAGTTGTCAATGATCTTCACATTGCCAAATCTCAAGGTCACTATTCAATTCTTATCCTGCTTGATCTCTCAGCAGCTTTCGATACTGTTGATCATGCACTCCTCCTCCGCATTCTTCACTCCTTAGGAATCCGCAACACAGCACTGGACTGGCTCTCTTCTTATCTATCTAACAGATCCTTCAGTGTCTCCTCTGCCACCTCTTCATCCTCCCCCATCCAACTCTCTGTTGGGGTTCCTCAAGGTTCTGTTCTAGGACCGCTTCTGTTTTCTCTTTACACAATAACCCTTGGCGATCTTATTAACTCATTTGGTCTCAAATATCACCTCTATGCAGATGACACCCAGATTTACTTATCTGTACCTCAACTCACTTCTGATATCCAGGCTAAAGTCACAGATTGCCTCTCTGCTATCTCAGACTGGATGGCTCATAGACACCTCAAACTCAATATGTCCAAAACTGAACTGCTCCTCATTCCACCTAGACCTGGCCCTGTAGCGCCCTTCCAGGTGACTGTAAATGGCACTACCATAAATCCAGTATCAGAAGCACGGTGTCTAGGGGTGATAATTGACAACTCTCTCTCATTTTCCTCTCATATTAATGCCATTACTAAATCCTGTCGCTTTCTTTTGCGTAACATTGCAAAAATCCGTCCCTTCCTCTGTTCCTCCACAGCCAAAATTCTTATAAATGCAATCATCCTCTCCCGCATGGACTATTGCAACATTCTTCTGTCTGGCATTCCTGCTTCCCATCTCCAACCACTTCAATCTATACAGAATGCGGCAGCACGAATTACTCTTCTGTCACCTAGGTTTGTCCCTGCGCCACTCCTCCTCAAAACTCTCCATTGGCTGCCTATCAAACTCCGGATATCATACAAAATCTTACTTCTCTCTTTCAAGACACTTCTCTCCTTTACTCCTTCTTACATTTCCACTCTCATCTCCCGTTATACCCCATCCCGACACTTACGGTCAGCCAATGACTGTCTTCTCTCCGCTCCTTTTGTGTCTACAGCCCTGTCACGGATCAAACCTTTTTCTCTCATTGCTCCGTATCTATGGAATGCTCTACCATCCAACCTACGCCACTGCACCTCTCTGACAACCTTCAAATCTCACTTGAAAATGCACCTCTTGGATAAAATCTCAACATGCTAGAAGGCACTGATGTTGTACAATGAATGTTCTTATAAATTATTTACATTACTGATGTCCTCTATTATCATGAAAACTAGCACTGTATTCAGCACTTGACCCTAATGTACTCTGTATGTCTCCCATTACCACTTTAGATTGTAAGCTTTCGGGCAGGGACCTCGAACCCAATGTTTCACTCTACAAAAAGCACCTGTAACCCTGTATTGTTTAAATTCTGAGATTGTAAAGCGCTGCGTACACTTGTGGCGCTATATAAATAAACATATTCATTCATTCATTCAAGAGCGTAATCAGGATTTATAATTAAAATGAAACATTTAGTTATTAATATTTTTCTCCAAACATAAACTGTGACATTGTAAAATGTGATTTTTAAATTACAATTAGACTAAAATATCAATAAGATAACATTTAACCAATGACATTTAATATAAATAGAACAATTTCTTTATCATTTTACTACTTTCAAATGAAAATTATTTGCTTTATGTTCAGTCTTTTTTTAGATAAATGTTTAGTGTAAAATTCACCAATCAGCCAAAAACTACATTCATAAGAAAACTAGGGGCTAGATCCTATCTGTAGGAGTGATGGACAAAAAGTTTTGTTTTGTTCCATCAGGAATTTCCCACTCATTGTGAAACCCACAGATTTTCTGCCTTTTTACTAACACCACATATTTGCGCATGACAGCCATTCTGTTTTTCAAATACTACTATGGTGGAGAGACTCCCCCCCCCTCCCATTATTTAAAAATCCAGAAATTTTTGCCAGCATGTTGTAGATTAGGCAGAAAAGAAAATGGAAGTATGTTTTCAAGGGAGAGTAAGAGAGATAATTAGAGATTTTAAAAAATAAAAAAGTTATGTTTTGGTGATTGCATGAATGTGAGAAGGAGAAATTGGAGGGGTGTTGCTACTGCATTTTAATTTGACTGGGAGTAGATGTGAGCCCCAATCAACTTAATATATTAATAAGAGGGTTACTGGATCATATTACTGTTCCTGCTGCTGCATTCACTGTGCCAGCTGTAATGACAATGGTGACAGCAGGTGCCCCTCTCTCACATTTTTTATCACTAAGTAGAGGGGAGCAATAAACTGGTTTTGATGACTCAATGGGTTTTGGAGCTAGTGAAATAGAAGAGAGACTGGCAGTTCACTTGGCTGAAAGCATTTTACAATGGGAGAGAGAGCTGCAGTTTAGAATGGGCATCACCACCACAACAGCAGATTGACGAGCAGGCTAGTTTGTCAATTTTCACAATGGCCATGGGATTGGGTAGTATCAGTAACATGGGAAAAGTAATTATATATGTGCTTGGAATTCCTAATACTCTTTCTCCTAGCACTACAGCTGCTGGTGGTGGCAGAATTGCTCATTCAGTTTTACAAATAGCCTCCTCAGGAGATGAATGATCATCATGTATTGCACAAACTGCTGCAACCATGGCCACAGTCAGCTTTTGGACAACCACTGTACTACCACGTTCTTGCACTGTATTCCTTTATCCTTACCCTTACCTCTAGTAAGTTTGCTTGGTATAGTCAAAACAGTGTTACTGTAAAGAACACAGAACTGTTTGTGCAAGGAGACACATCTTGCCCTTCTCAAAATACTGTAAGATGTACATCTTTGTCTCTAGTAACTATTACTGTCAGTCTCAGTCACAGCTTAAGGCAAGGTCCCTTTCTGTTTCTGTCACCTATTAGTAAAACGTTTGTTTTTATTTTTTTATAAAATGTCCTTATTGGTCATTGTCTAATGTCTATAAAAAAATCACTCACAAGTTCCCTGCAACTGTGACTGGGGATGAGTGAAAGTTGTTTCCGTGTTCCCTTGAGAAATTCCACAATTCCACATTATTGTCCACTTTTTTTAGAGAAAAACTGCTTTTAAAACAGCAACTAAAATTTCCTCTTTTTTCACCCATTGGCCAAAATTCCTCGCCAATTTTTTAGTGGCTAGAACGTTTCCGCTCATTGATTTACATTGTTTTCGCTTTTTCGATATAAAAACGTGATGTATTCCAGGAAGTGGAACACAATAGAAGTAGCTACAGAGCGAGGTAGACGTGCTGTGCTGTTCAGCTGTTATTTGTTTGTTAAATTGAGGTAGAAGAGGCTCATAGCGACTGCTATCACTATGAGCAGTAAAATGAGGAACTGGAAGGACCCTTATTATATGTCCACTGAGTCTGAGGAGGAGATGGAAGTGAGTAGTACTGAACCAATGCTGTCCAGTCCCCCCAAAACACCCCAAGGGAAGTTGGGGAATTTCATGGGAAGGGAGGCAGAAAAGGGTAGTACTAGTGAGAGCAGGACAGGCCATATACCTGTGCCTGCTGCAAGACGTTCTGCCCCTGCTGCCAGTGCCACCACTGCTGTACCTGCAGCCACCATTGCTTTACCTACTGCCAGATGTGCTGCCCCTGCAGCCAGACGTGCTGCCCCTGCTGCCACCAGTACTGTACCTGCAGCCACCATTGCTGTACTTGCTGCCAGATGTGCTGATCCTGTTGCCACTAGTGCTGTACCTGCTGCCAGACATGCTGCCCCTTCTGCCACCAATGCTGTACCTGCAGCCACCACTGCTGTAGCTGCCGCCAGATGTGCTGTACCTGCTGCCAAACATGGTGCCCCTGCTGCCACCAGTGCTGCACCTGCTGCCAGTGCTGAACCTGCTGCCACCAATACTTTGCCTGCTGCTAGTTTGTCTTGTAGTACTCCGGAGGGGGGGAAGGAGAAGATGATGCCAAGTGTGACAGCAAGGGACCCTAAATCACACATGCCATTCCCAAGCAGTCTAGCCATTGCTAGTACTACTACTATTATGGTCCAGCAGCTTGTTAGTGTTAGGAGTGAAGGAGGGGGTAATCAACAACAATATCCTCATATTACTAGTGACTGCAAGATTGAGGAGGAAGACTCTGCAGCTGAACTTGATGTGGTTGGTATTCGTAGTTGTAGTAGCAGTAATGGTGAAGCAGTCAGAGTGGTAGGGGAAACATTTGAGTGTCCAGACTAGCAAGCCCACAACAGGTACTAGCAGCTCATGCCTCCAAACTACTAAGCCTTGATCAAAAGCTGGATGCCATTATGGAAGTGCTGCAGGCTTCAAGCATCAGACAGACTACCACAAGTACTGTTCCAATAACCCTCCCGACCATAGCTTCTCCACCCCCAACCACACAATCTAAGCCACCAAAGATTCCTCTACCTGAAAGATACTGAGGGCGTCCATCTGAATTCAGGGGTTTCCTGAACCAATGTTTACTATACTTCAAGATTCTGCCTCGGTCTTTTGAATCCCCTGCAGAGTAGCCTTTATTATTTCATTGCTGCCAGAAGAAGCACTGGCCTGGGCATCTCCCTTAGTGGAGAAGGGCTCTCCCTTATTGGAGGACATGGACACCTTCATCTCTGCCTTCAGAACCAACTTTGATGTCCCAGGTCATACGGTGTCAGCTGAAGCAGCACTCCTGGAGCTCCGTCATGGTACTTAAAGCGTGGCTGAATATGCCATGGAATTTTGCATGCTTGCCTATGAGAAGAATTGTAACAAAGGGTCACTGAGAGCAGCTTTTCACAAGGGTCTCAACGAACGAATGAAGGATGCCCTTACCTGTCAGGAGATCCAGGAGGAACCGGAGGATTTTAAATCCTTGTGTCTAGAATTAGACAGAAGATTGTCCAAACGACTACAGGAGAAAGATCGGTTCCGCTACCAGCAATGAGGTGACCAAGCCATTACACCTCCCGTTCCTGAAAAGAGAAGATCTAGAGAAGAACCTATGAAGATTGGGCTATTACCCACCTATCAGAGGATGAAAGACATAGACGCAGATCCATGGGCTTATGTATGAATTGTGGACGTAAGGGTCATCGCCTAAGACAATGCCCCACCCTCCCAGGAAACTTCAAGGCTTGAAGAGCGATGGGGAGTCCCTCTCTAGCCTTACCTCCAATCCCCAGAACATGGTTCTGGTGACTCTGATGTGGGATAAGGACCTAGCCTTCTACATCAGCCTTCATTGACTCCGAAGCTGCTGGATTGTTTCTAGATGCAATCTTTGCCAACTGCCATTGGATTCCAGTCAGGGGTAAGGTCAACCCCCTCCTGGTATCTTCTATAGATGGTCATCCTGTAGGCAAGGGTATTGTATCCTTGGAGACTACCGACTTAAGGCTCAAGACAGGCTTACTCCATTAAGAGACTATTCAGTTTGACATCGAGAAACCCACAGTACTGGTGATCCTGGGACTTCCCTTGCTCCATCTACCCCACCATCAACTGGAAAATGGGACAGATTTCAGCTTGGAGTGATTTCTGTCAACTTAGATGCATCCTCTGGAGATTAGCCCCGATCGCCTCTATCTCTTGTGAAGATTCTCTGAAGAAGGTAGTTCCTGAGACATACTGGGGCTATCTGGATGTCTTCTCTAGACAAAAGGCAGAATTACTACCTCCTCACTGCCGCTACGATTGTCCCATTGACTTGCTGTCTGGCACTTCTCCTCCCAAGGCAAAACTTATCTCCTGTCGAAACCTGAGTGTCAGGCATTACTCGACAATATTGAAGAAAATCTGTCTAAAGGGTTCATCCGTCCCTCTACCTCTCCCGCAGGTGCTGGTTTCTTTTTCATTACCAAGAAAGAGATTATTACGACCATGTGTGGACTACAGGAGTCTTAATAAGATCACTAGAAAGAACTGCTATCCCCTTCCCATGATTCCAGAACTCTTTGAGATGCTGAGAGGTGATAGGTTCTTCACCAAGTTAGATTCACGTGGTGGCTACAATCTCATTCGCATAAGGGAAGGGGACAAATGGAAGACCACCTTTAATGCCCGTTATTGACATTACAAATACTTAGTAATGCAATTTGGTCTTTGTAATGCTCCTGCTGTCTTTCAACAATTCTTAATGACATCTTCCGGGATTTGCTATTTTCATTCATGGTGGCCTCCAGAGTCACAGGAATCATGTGTCAACCATTCTGCAATGTATTTGCATCATTAACTTACACGTTCAAGCTGAAAAATGTGAATTTGAGAAGAACCAACTTGCTTTTCTGGGATATATAATCTCTTCTGAAGGCCTCGCCAAGGATCCTAATAAAGTTTCTGCAGTCAAGTCTTGGCCTATTCCCACCACTTTGAAAGGCATCCAACGGTTTCTTGGTTTTTCCAATTACTATCGATGATTTATTAAAGGCTACTCAGGAATCATTGCTCCTATTACTGATTTGCTCACAAAGAAGCCAATCCTAGACTATGGCCTCTAAAAGCTCTACAAGCCTTTGAAAGACTTAAACTTGATTTTACTTCAACCCCTATTCTGCAATTCAATGATCCCAATCAACCATTCTGGGTCGAGATTGACACCTCAGAAGTTGGAGCTGGAGCCATCTTATCCCAAAGAGAGTCTAGATATTCATACCTCCATCCCTGCTATTTTTTTTTTTTTCAAAAGATTTATCTCAGCCAAGAGAAATTATGATGTGGGCAGGAGAGAATTACTGGCCATCAAACTGCAGTTTCTGGAGAAATCCAAATGACTTAATCCTCGACAGGATACGTGGGCTCTCTTCTTCACTTGATTTAACTTCATTATTACTTACCAGCCTGGAACCAAAAATACCAAGGCCAATGCCCTATTCCGCATCTTCCTTGAATCTCCTGACCCAATACCTGAACCTATCCTGCCTCCCAACCACATCATGGCCAACCTCTCCTGCACCACATATAGGAAGGTCTTAGTCGAACAAAACCATTTCCAGTCCTTCACCAGACTTCCCTGGTTGACTCTATGTCTCATACTGCTACAGAAAAGAACTACTGTGATGGGCTCACTGTTACCCTAATATTGAACACCCTGGTATACATAAAACCACGTATCTTTTCTCTCAACATTTCTGGTGGCCATCTCTTAAGAAGGATGTTAAGAGATTTGTTGAAGCCTGCATAACTTGCGCTCAGAACAAAACCTCTCATACTCAACCTGCTGGTCTACTTCATCCATCTTGCTTTGGACTTTATTACCTTCTCAAATCCAAAGGCTGTGATACTATCCTCGTAGTTGTGGACAGATTCTTCAGACAAGCCCACTTCATCACTCTTCCATGCCTACCCACGTCTTTTGGTCTAACAGACATCTTTACCAAGGACATCTTCCGGTTATTTGAGATTCCCACCCAACTGGTCTCAGACAGAGACACTAAATTTGTCTCTAGGTTTTGGAGAGCCTTTTGCAAGAGATTGGGAATCAATCTTTGCTTTTCCTCTTCTTATCATCCCCAATCAAAAGGTCAAATTGACAGAACCAACCAGTGCCTAGAGATGTTCCTTGGACATTATTCTAATGCCAATAGTTCAGATTGGGTAGATCAATTACCATTAGCAGAATTCACCTTCAACAACTCCTATCACAACACATTATGTACCACTCCTTTCCACGCTGCCTTAGGCTACCATCCCCGTATTCTTCCACCCTCTAAGGATGAGTGTGTCCTTGCCGCAGATAATATGATCAAAAGCCTTAAGAAACATTGGACTATTATCTCCCGTCAGATCCGTCATGATACAATACAAAAGATCAGCAGACCTGCACAGAATTCAGAAACCCACATACCCACCCAGAGACAAGGTCTGGCTATCCACACGCAATCTTAACCCCTCAAAGACTACATGACATACTATAACTGTCATGGTCCTTAAATACTTAAGGACTGATGACAGTCATAGTACATCATGGACTTTTTACTTATAGTGATCCACCGGGAGCGCTGTAAGTAAAAATGGGGTTTAAAAGTGACTGCTCTAAGACTGGAGCAATCTCTTTCAGACCCCAAAGCGGCACACCAATACACGCAACAGGTCACGTGTACCGGTGCATTGGCAAGGATCAAAGCAGTCCTTATTGGATGGAAACATCCCAGGACTGCTGCTCCTTAAGCGGTTAATATCCATCAACCCTCACATAAATTGGCACCTCGCTTTATTGGCCCTTTTCCTATTCAATCTAAACTCTCTGCAGTGTCGTACTCTTTCGTTTTACCCCCCGCCATGAAAATTCCTTCCACTTTTCTCTATTGAAACCTGTTGTCCAGAATTACTTCTCTACTCCAGTCCATCATCCCACTCCAACTGAAATTAACAACCAACTGGAATATGAAGTTCAACAAATTTTGGACTCTCGTCTTGTATGGGGTCAGTTATAGTATCTCATTGATTGGAAAGGATATGGTCCAGAGGGATGTTCCTGGATACCTGACCATCCATTAAGTGGGGGGCATTGTCATGGTCATTCAGAACCTGTCAATCATTTCTGATTTGAGCTTCTCCGTCTACTCCTGTCGATCACCTCTTTGACCCTGCTCATTGGAAGATTCCTCTTTTTATACCGTGCCTGAACATCTTTCCAACACACATTCTTTGAGATGTAGTGTGTTACTATTCCTGAATCTAGTGTTGATCTTCTGGCATTCAACCCTTGGCTTTTGTCTGATTTTGCTGTAGTTCCTGACCTAGATCTCTGGTTCTCTGACCTTTGGCTGTGTATGACTGCCCGCTCTGGTTCTTCAACCTCTGACTGTGTATGACATCCCTCTCTGGTTCTTCAACCTCCGGCTGTGTACAACTTCCCGCTCTAGTTCTTCGACCTCAGGCTGTGTGCGACTGCCCGCCATGATACTTCATCCTCCTGCTGTGTATGACTACCTGCTCTGGTTCTTTGACATTCTACTGTGTACGGCTGTCGACTGTTCCTAGTTCCGATCTACCTGTCTGCTGATTTCCATCTCTTCATCAAGTATCTGCTCAGTGGTGTGGCCTATACTCATCCTGTCTTCACGGCCTACACCTTTACTTCTGGCTTAGGCTACAGCAAGGGTATCAGATCACACTACTATCGAACCTTAGCCTCACACTCAAACCAGAGATCTCAAGCTCCTACAGATACTTAGTATAGCCAGTCATTCAATTTTACTAACAGCAAGCTAGTGTGCCGCAGACCACAGTGGACACAGTGGGAATGGGGTCAACAAGTGATGTGGGACTAGGACAGGTTCCAGTTGTCAGCACCAGCAATACTCCTGTTCCTAGTTGCAATGTTGAATCTGAGGCAGTAGCAGCAACAGCAGCAACATTATCAGCTGCCACAGATAGTGAAGGACAAGAAGAAAGTGGCCATTCTTCTACACCTGTTCCCTCCCACCTGAAGTCATGGGTGTGGAACTATTTTTTTCCTCCTCTGGAGTAAGGCATGGTGCAGTCATCACCAATGGCACTGTGCACAATTTGTGACAAGTCAGTAAAAAGAGGAAAGGAGGGAACACACCTTGGCACAAGCACCCTGATATCACACATGAAACACAGACACCATGACATTTACGTCAAACATGTTAAAGACAAACACCCATCACAGAAATCAAGCACCGCTTTTGCTGTCCCTGACTCTCCAGAAAGGCAACAAGAGGCAAGGTGGAGATCAAAGAGGAGGAGGAATAGAACAACCCAGTCAGAGACTGGAAGTTCTATGATGAGTGAAACAACTAGCTCGCCATCACCTTCTAGGGTAATTACATCTTCTGCCAATCCTCCTCATTCATTATCTCCCCCACCAAATGATAGCCACTCTGTTAATGTTAGGATGTGCCAGTTCATCTCTACCCATTGCACACTGTGTGGTGCACTGACCACACATGCCAGTGTGGTTATCACAGTGCCTGTGATTCCTGTCACTCTCTGTTGTGGATGTCACTGATTTGCTGACTGAGTTTGACCCGCCTCCTGATGACCTTTTTATACCTGGCTATCTCTTATGTCAGTTGCCCTTTCGTGGTGTTCCTGAGCCAGTAGTGCTTTTGCTGTGTTCCTGTATTCTGAGTTCCTGTGTACCGATTCGGTTTGTCCTGACCATTCTCCAGTGTTCCTGCCTGTGTATGACCCAGCTCGTCTGCGGATCACCTTTGGATCCTGACCCGGCTAGTTTGACGTTCCTGCCTGTGTATGACCCGGCTCGTCTGCGGACCACCCTTGGATCCTGACCCGGCTAGTTTGACGTTCCTGCCTGTGTATGACCCGGTCCGGCTGACTTCCTGCTCCGAAGATCGACTTACAGCTTGTTCCAGTGACCTGCGTTCCAGTTGTCGCCGCCGCGACATTTTCCAGTCCCTGCTGCCCACGTCTGTGCCATTGCCTTGCCTGGTGATTCCTTCGATAGTGCTGTGCCTCGTTCTAGTGCAGAGCTGTGTGTATTCTGTGGGCCTTCCTCTCCTTGCAGAGCCTGATCGTAGCGTTGAAGCCTCGAGTAACGTTACAGAGCCTTGCAGTAGCGCTGAAGCCTCGAGTAAACGTGCATTTTAACTCTTGCAGTGCTGCCTCATATTCATTCTCTCTATCTCCTGTACGAGCCTCGTTGCAAGTGATACTGCTGCTGAGTTGGCCGCTCTCCGTCGGCAACTCTAGTCTAACGTTGCAGAGTGTTCACAAAGCTTGGGCCGTTTGGGCGCTTAAGGCTCTCCGGTGTTGGTTACCGACGAGATCATATACACAGAGTGTTGGCAGAAAGGCTTCAGTGTTGGCTTATTCGGTACTACGCCCGAGGGGGCTAGTGGCTCTGGCTCTAGTATTACTGCATTCGATTACACCTGAGGAGGCTATTAGCTCTTGCATTGCAGGCCGGTTTCCATATTGCCCTCAGGGGCTATTCGCACTTGCACATACTAAAGCAGTTCCTGTAGCTATGCCCGTGGGGGCTAAGTTGTTACCCATTCTGCTTATCATCTACCACCTTGGCAAGGCAGCTCGTTCCTCAGCACCTGATGAACATCGTCTGTACAGCACAGCCTATTTAACATCAAGGGCGTGTCAAACTTCCACATCTGAGACTGACTATTATTTGGACTTTAACCCCTTTGGGGCCAATATCATCCTAGTGCATACTGATTTGCATTTATGTCCTTAATACTATTTTTCTTGTATTATCTCAGTTTACATTGTCTGTGTATTACCTACCGCCTCTAGAGGGCGTAATTGTCATTATTCACTTTAATAAAGTGTGTTTTATTTTCACTTATTGGTCTGAGAGTCCTAAAAACCGTAACAGTACGAAAGGGCCATGACCTCAGACGGTAAGGGTGAAAGTAATCCTCTGAACATCCACTGGAGAATGGATGTCCAGGAGCAGCGCCTGGACCAATTGGCACTGGCTCTACAAACGTTACTTGAACGTACAGTACATTTGGACAAGCCTGGTCCGAATCCGGTGGTCCCCCCAGTCTTGACACCGGAGAATCCCTCTGTATCTCTCAGTACTAACACAAGAGGGTTATCGGCAGCGGTACCGTTACCCCTAAGATATGATGGCGAACCCTCCCTATGCAGAGGTTTCATTAACCAGTTGGAGATATTTTTGGAATTGGCACCCCAAGCATTTCCTAACGACCGTAGCAAGGTCGGCTTTATGATATCTCTGTTGACGGGCAAAGCTTTGGCATGGGCAAATCCGATATGGGAGAGTGCCAGACCCTGCACACTGAACTTTAGAGAATTTGTGGTGAAGTTCAGACGTGTGTTTGAGGTTCCTGGTAGGTCTGCCTTTGCTGCCAAAAGGCTGATGGAGATTCAGCAGGGCGAACGCACTCTGGGCGAATACGCTATCGAATTCCGGACCTTGGTAGCAGAGGTAGGCTGGAACGATGAGGCCTTACTTGCTGCTTTTACTCAGGGTCTCGCTGAACAGATCAAGGACGAGATAGCAGCTCGAGATGTACCCAGCGAGCTGGACGAGTACATTGACTATGTCATGCTAATAGATTCTCGCATCCGGGAGAGACGCTTGGCTAAAAGGACCAAAGCAAAGAGTTATGGCCAGAACCAGTTCCTTAACCCATCCACTCCACCCGTTCTGCCTGAGCGAACAGCTGACGGCACTGAACCTATGCAATTAGGTTTTACTAGGCTCACTAAAGAGCAAAAGCTGTATCGTAGAAGGCAAGGCTTATGCCTATATTGTGGCAAACCAGGTCATATATTACGCAATTGTCCTGTAAGGCCGGGAAACGAACGCACCTAGGGTACCTTGGGGGACAGGCCCTAGGTAGTGTTGAACAGTCCCTAGAGACTTGCAACACTAAACCCACCATCCAGGTGGCTTTTGCTTGGACTGACAAGGTCATAGAAGTCTTAGCATTGGTGGACTCCGGGGCAGCCGGATACTTCATGGATCAGTCCTTTGCTGAGTTTCAGGGCATTCCGTTATGTAAAAAGGACTCTCCTGTGGCTATAGAGGCCATTGATGGCAGACCCCTGGATCCGGCTTTCATTACCTTCGAGACTATCCCAGTGTCTATGACTGTGGGGGTTTGTCACAGGGAGCAGATACAATTTCAGATCATTCGTTCCCCACATCATTCAGTTATTTTGGGGTTCCCGTGGTTGCAAACACACAATCCCCAATTTGACTGGCAAAGGTGTGAAGTTAACTCTTGGTCGGAGTACTGTAACAAGAATTGTCTTTCTCTCCCTGTTAAGATTATGTGTACCTCTCCAACTGTGCCAACAGAATATGGGCAATTCAGTGACATGTTTAGCAAAGGAGAGGCCAGCGCATTGCCTGACCATAGGCCATACGATTGCGCCATTGATTTGTCTCCAGGGGCCGTGCCTCCTAGGGGATGTACTTATCCACTGTCCTGTGAGGAAAATAGGGCAATGGAGGAGTATATCACAGATGCCCTGGAGAGGGGAATCATTCGAAAATCTACATCTCCGGCTGGTGCCGGATTTTTTTTTGTAAAAAAGAAAAGTGGGGAACTCAGGCCTTGCATTGACTACCGTGGGTTGAATAAGCTGATGCCCAAGAACGCCTATCCCATTCCACTTATTACAGAATTATTCGACAGATTAAAGGGCTCTTCGATCTTTACCAAACTTGACTTACGAGCCGCCTATAATCTAGTCAGAATTAAAGAGGGTGACGAGTGGAAAACGGCGTTTAATACCAGAACAGGGCATTATGAATATCTGGTGATGCCATTCGGCCTATGCAATGCGCCTGCAGTATTTCAGGAATTGATTAACGATATTTTATGTGACTTGCTCCAGTCCTGTGTGGTTGTGTATCTAGATGATATACTAATTCATTCTGCTAACCTTGCCCAACACATTAAAGATGTCTCAGAAGTCTTGCTCCGACTTCGCAAGCACAAGTTATTCTGTAAATTAGAAAAGTGCGAATTCCATACTTCTCAAGTACCATTCCTGGGGTTCATTATATCCAAAAGTGGCATTGCCATGGATCAGGAGAAGTTGGCTGCAGTTCTGCAATGGCCTCGGCCTAAGGGATTAAAGGCCATTCAACGATTCCTAGGTTTTGCGAATTATTACAGGAAGTTCATCAAGAACTTTTCCACGATTGTAAGACCATTGTCAGACTTGACTCACAAGGGCGCTTCTCCCTCTCAGTGGTCTGAGGCAGCTGAAAACGCATTTGTTACCCTGAAATCTGCCTTTGCATCTGCTCCTGTACTGTCCCACCCTAATCCCTCCCTGCCGTTTACTTTGGAGGTTGACGCTTCAGATGTTGGGGTTGGGGCGGTGCTCTCCCAACGTCCTGTGGGAGGTGGAGCTTTAATGCCTTGTGGGTTCTTTTCTAAAAAATTGTCCAGCGCCCAGAGTCATTACGAGATTGGTGACAGGGAACTGTTGGTCATCATACTGGCACTTAAGGAGTGGCGACATCTCTTGGAGCGCACTCAGACTCCAGTACTAATTCTTACTGACCATAAGAATCTAACCTATCTCTCAGAAGCCAAAAGACTGTCTTCTCGACAGGCCAGGTGGGCGCTGTTTCTGTCTCGGTTCAATTTCTTAGTATCCTATCTTCCTGGTTCTAAAAATATCAAGGCCGATGCGTTGTCACGTCAGTTCGCTTCTGACACTGAGAGGGAGGAAGTCCCGGTACCCATCATTCAGCCAGATCGGATCCTGGCTACTATTCGTACCACTATAACCTCGCCACTGGGGGAGGAGATACTGGCATCACAATCACGGGCACCTCCAGGAACCCCAGTGGGGAAGTGTTTTGTAGAAGAGTCATTCCGTACCCGTCTCTTGGAGACCTATCACGCCTCTAAAGCAGCTGGGCATATTGGTAGGGACCAATTAGTATGGTCTCTTTCGCAACTATTTTGGTGGCCTACGTTGAGAGCTGACTGCGCCGCCTTCACAGCAGCTTAATACTATTTTTCTTGTATTATCTCAGTTTACATTGTCTGTGTATTACCTACCGCCTCTAGAGGGCGTACTTGTCATTATTCACTTCAATAAAGTGTGTTTTATTTTCACTTATTGGTCTGAGAGTCCTAAAAACCGTAACAGTGGTGGAGGAAAATCGCAATCATGCATCAAGTGGCATCTGTGAAGATTCCATCCTGCAGAATATGCTAAGATGGTGGTAGGGAGGGTTCATCATTACTATTAAACTGTCAGCAAGTTGTCATGTGTCCTTAGTGGGTCTGAAAAAGGGGTACAGTGACAGCAGCAGTATTTGGTTTTGGGAGTCATGATGTTTGGATACAGTTGTGCCTCCAGATGTTATTTACCACACACACACTGTGCACATTGCAGTTGCTGATGAGACCCGTTGTTCCTGCTCTCAAGGGAAAAATATATTCTAATAACAACACACCCATGATGATTTTGGAGGAGGGGCAGGTGGAGAATATTTAATGGCCAACTTGTTCTTTTCTCCACATATACTGGGGGCTACTTATTCTGCTGTTACTGCCATAGGGACATCATTGGAGCCATTGGTGGCAAGTGGAACCATCATCATCCATCTTCCATTTTACTGCTATTGTTGATCCCATTCCCTTTCAGCTGCCTAAGCATCCTGCTGCTTAAACAACTAAGCAGCAGCAGTACGAAAAGCAGTTGCAATTCAGGAGGACATTTGACAGTGGCCACTGGCCAACATGACCTGCTGGCATTAGGCCAGTAGGGCATTTTTATTTTTTTCTCAGGGCTTGTGTTTTGAAAATAAAGAAAGAAAGAAAAAATAGTCCTACAAAAAAATAAACAATTTTTGAGGGGTTTGTTTCTAAGAAGCCTAAGTCCTACATATTAATATTTCCTTAGAGCTTGTGCCAAACAAGCTTAAGTTCTAAAAACCAATGTTTCTTCAGGGCTTGGGCCTCTAATAAGTCTAAGTCCTACAAAGGCCTCTAACAATAAATCAATTATCGTCTACAAAGTACTCTATCAAGTCTCAGTTCAGTGGCAGCTTATGCCAGGGGGTTCATGTCTCTATCACTTTACATACAAATTTCTTATTTTATTGATTTTTGTATTAATTGCCCTCCCCAATAGCAGTCAAGAAACCTCCCCCCAAACAAATTCCCTGTTCAAATGATTCATTAATTCACCAACACAGGCATCCTCCTCAGACCCCTTTATACTATGTCTTATGGTTTTTATTTTTTTGGGATTTCTTTTTTATTAAGTGCCCCCCAATACCAGTAAACAACCACCCCCCAAATCATCCCCTGTTCAACTTATTCTTTCCCCACACGCCACCAACACAGGCACCCTCACTCCCCTTTTATACTATGCCTTTGGGAAATAAAATTATATTTGCTATGTGTTGTGTATAACTTCTATGTTCCCTTTGATTTCAATGGAATGAGTTAAACGAAAAAAGTGGAAAAAAGCTGAATTTTTTTTGCCAAGATTAAACTGCCATTTTTCGCCGATTTCAGTTTGAGGCGGAAATTTTCACCCATCCCTAGTTACCATGCTTTGAGCACAATTCTTGCATAGTGTCCATTAAAAGCAAAGAGGAATACATTGTTGCCACTTTGCTTTTAATCGTATTCTGTCAGAGAATATAAAGATGTGTGTAGAGACTGGTCGGAGGGTTTAATTGTGGAGAATGAGAGAGAGAAATTTAGGGCCAAGGCAACTGCTAGACAGCATAGAGAAAAGGAGCAAAGGGTTTATACCACCAGCAGTAGCAGCAACATGAACTGGAATATCTCATTCCCAACATATTTCACAGGGCGATTCAGGGGTCTCTGTGGTGGCAATCCAATATTTGTTTTCCTGGTGACACATCTCTATGAGACTTGCTCCCAAAGTATGGGTTGGTAACAGATACATAGGAACACTGTGTAGCTCCTAGGAGTGGTCCCACTGTATGGGATATGGTTTCAGAATACTTGTAGGATAGCTATGTACTTAGCTGTAGGGATGGGCAACATTTTTAGTCTCAACACTGAAATAGGCGAGAAACTGCATTTCCAGCCTAGTGGGAAATTTACACTTTTTTGCTATTTTCACCTATCTAATTGCATTAAAATTGGTTGGAAGATCGAATTTACACTCAACGCATAGCAAATTTTACTTTATTTCTCACAACCAAAATATAAAAAGGGTCTGAGGGTCCCTGTGTTGGGGGGAGTCTGGGGAAAGAATCAGTTGAACAGGGAATTTTTTTTGGGGGGGGGTTGTTGTCTGGGATTGTAAGACAGTTAATAAAAATAAATAAATAAATAAATAAATAAAAAATTGGTACGAAAAGTGACAGAGACAGGGACCACCCTGATGTAAACTGTCACTGGTGCAGGCTGATATGTTATGAGATAAAGTGTTTTGTAGAGGATGATTTGTAGGACTTTGACTTGTTATTAGAGGCACAAGCTCTGAGGAAACATAGATAAATATGACTTAGACTTGTCAGGAACAAGACCTGAGTAAACATTTATTTGTAGGAGTATGGGTTGTTAGAGGTGCAAGCCCTGAGGAATCAGTGATTTATTTGACTCAGGTTTGTTAGCGGCACAAGCCCTGAGGAAACAGCGATGATTTGTTAGATTCAGGTTTGTTAGAGGCACAAGCCCTGAGGAATCAGGGATTTGTTGGACTCAGGCTTGTTAGAGGCATAAGCCCTGAGGAATCAGTGATGATTCATTGGGTTTGTTAGAGGCACAAGCCCTGAGGAAACAGTGATTTGTAGGATTTAGGCTTGTTAAAAAAAAGTCCCCAACAATTGTTTTTTTAGGCCTCAGTGGTATATTTAAAGACAAGCCCTGAAAAAAAAAATGCCCTACTGGTCTAGTGTCATCTGGACATGTTATGCCACAGTGTCATTGCAGCATTTGTGACTGCTGTTCTTGCTGCTCCTGCTGCTAAGTTGTTTAAGCAGCAAGCCAATTAGGCAGCTCCAAGGGAATGGGATCAACAACAGCGGTGACATGTGTGATGATGTTCATGGTTCCACTTGCTACTTGCTCCAATGATGCGCTGGATGCAGTAGCAGCATCACAACTAGTCCCCACCACTTCAAGTATAAGTGAAGAAATAAGTTTGCCAATAATGCTCCACCTACTTCAATTCCTCCAAAATCATGGGTTTGTTGGAATACTAGTTTTCCTCTTGACACTACTGCAGGACGGCACCTTTAATCAACAACTGCAATGTGCACAGTATGTGTAGGAAATGGGGAAGTGCTGGGAGCAATGGACATATCTTCACTCACATCAAAAACCTGGCTCAATTGAAAGCAAACACCTTGAATAATAATACCCCCAGAAACCAAGTACTGCTGCTGTCACTATGCCCCTTGTCCTCTCTGCTAAGGAGTTTGACACATGATAACATGCAGAATTATAATAATAATAATGATGAGTCTTCCCTGCCACCAGCTTAGAGTACTCTGCAGGACTGAATCTCCTCAGATGTGGTATGGTTCCTTGTCTGCGATTAAACCCCACCAAATTGCCATGTATGGTCAGTGCACCGCACAGTGTGCAATGGGTGGACATGAACTGCCGCATCCTCACATCAACAGAATCGCTATCAGCTGGTGGGGGAGGTAACAATGGCAGAGGTGGATCACCAGAAGATGTTGCTATGTCTTCCCATGCCTGTACCCTAGTGCAAGAAACAGATGGAGAGCCAGGTGTTTTGCTTGCCATCAAACCTTCAAGCATAGGTTTCTCAATCCTTCTTCCTCTTCCATTTCCACCTCGACTCTTGTTGTCCTTGGAGAGACACAGGAGGTAAAGCAACAGTGGCTCCTGAATTCTTTTGTGATGGCTTGGCTTTAACATACTTCACATAATTGGCATGATGTCTGTATTTCATGAGTGTTTATCAAGGAGATTGTGTCAAGGTACATTTCCTCCTTTCCCCTTTTCACTGACTTATCACATATAGTGCATAGTGCCATTGCTGATGACTGCACTGTGCCCCAAAAGAAAAACAGACACACAACTAGGACTAAGGGTGGGCAAAAGCTCCCATCATGTTCCAGCGAAAAAATATTTTCTTTTTCTCATGCTACACGGCGATTAAAATCATTGCCGTTTTCATTCATTGGTAAAAAAAAAAGTCTCCCCTTGATTAACACGTTTTTTTGCCTTTTTGCTATAAAAACATGCTTTTTTCCAGGAAGTGAAACATAGAAGCCGCTACAGAGCGAGAGAGACGTGCTGTGCTGTTCTTCTGTGCATTAGTAGTAAAACTGAGGCAAGAGAGGCTCATTGTGACTGCTATCACTATGAGCAATTCTACAAACAATTAAAGGAGGAGCTGGAAGTACCCTCCTCCACTGAATCTGAGGATGAAGTGACCACTATTGACCCAATGCTGATCAGTCCACCTAAAATCACCCCTAGGGAACTTGGGTAAATTAATCTCAAGGGAGGAAGAAGAGGGTAGTAGTGAGAGCAGTCCACATGCTGCCCCTTCTACCCCCAGTGCTGTGCCTGCTGCCAGTTCTGAACCTGCTGCCAGTGTATTTTGTAATTCTTGGGGTGGGGGAGGAGACGATGATGGCAAGTGTGACAGCAGGGGACCTTAAGTCACACTTGCCATCCCCAAATAGTCCCACCAGTGCTAGTACTACTACTAAGAAAGTCCAGCAGCTTGTTAGTGTTAGGAGTGAAGGAGGAGGTGCTCATCATATTACCAGTGACTGTGAGGAGGAAGACTCAGGGGCTAAAATGTATGTGGTTGGTAATGGTGGTAGTACCAGTGATGGTGAAGCAGCTGATGGGACTAGATTTAGAAGAGTGGTAGGGGAATCAATGCACAGTGTCCAGACTAGCGGTCAAGGGAGCCCATACCATTCCCCTGACCCTGGGAGTCCTGTTCCCTCCACGGCATTCTCCATTTGTAACATAATCCTGAAGAAGGCAGAATTGTTGCCTAACAGCAATAATACCACCACCACCAGAAGCACAGACCAGCTGCCTGTGAAAGTTGCTAGTCTGCCTTCTTCAGGTCAAGAAATGTCAAGTGTGACATTATGGGACCCTCTGTCACGTTTCTCATCATCTCCTCTAACTGGTAAGATGTCTGTTGTAGAGCAGCAGCAAGGAGGGCCTGGTGGTGGTGGTGGTGATGATGATGGAGAAGCTGAGATGGAAGAGACATTGATGGCCTTTTTAGCCGAAACTGAGAAGGAATGGGAGACAGGGATGAGGATGAACATCACCACCACCACTACCACCAGCAGTGAGCTTTTGGAATTGCAACTGTCTAATTCCTGTTGCTGCTGCTGTGTTGCAAGTGCAGCAGGATGCTGAGAAGCAGGGTAGTGTGCCACAGACCACCGTGGACACAATGGGATGAGGTCAACAAGTGATGCGGGACTAGGTAAGGTTCCACTGGTCCTAGCTGCAGTGCTTATGTGGTTTTGTCCACTTCTGCTACCTGATACTCAGATGACATTAGATGTTGGATCATTTTCAAAAAAGTTAGTCTCCCAACATTGTTGTGGTGGTTGTGGTGTAACCAGAGCCAGCATTGACATGAGACAGATGGTGGTAATGGTTCCTATTAGCCCTAGCAGCACCATAACAAGGGCTGGGATCACCCATGGAACATGTGGCATCTTCTCTTATATTAATCACAACTATTACCACCACCGTGAGGTTTATGTTAACAAGGTTAAAAAATCCCTCAAGAAAGCAGGTGCTGCTGTGTCAGTCAGTATGTCCTTTTTCCAGTCTACAAAATAAACTCACTGGGTGGTGATGATGGGTGAATGATGCTTCCCATAGCTTTGACACATGATATACTGCAGTCTCAGGTGACTTGGCAGTGGGACGTTAAGTGGCAGCAAACACCATTATTGTCACTGGTGGTGTCGGTAATGATCATTCCCAACTGCAACTCAAACCAAGAAGTCTCTCACTTTATGTTCTGCACTACCACACACTGAGTCATCACCATTTTCTTGCTTGCTTCTCTATTTGTGGTGAAATATGTGACTTAGAGGCCCCTGGTGTCATCACACAGCCACATTATCTAACATTCCCATTCTTAAAATATTACTCCAGATCCCTAGGGATATTGTGTGGTTGCTAATTCTATTTGCTGGACTAAGTGGGCTCCCACTACTACTGCTATATTTTTCTACATCATCAACCTCAGCTCTCCTCCATCCCTATTACTTATTCTCAAGCAAGCATCATAATCCAACTTTTTTTAAACTCTCTCTCTCTTCTAGAAAAAGTGTCAGTTTGTTTATTTTCTATGAAAATGTTGTGAAAAAAATTACTTTTTGCCTATGCCTAACTACAAGCATAAGCTGTCTCACCATCTCTGCCACCAAGAGAGAATATGCTGATATGCTGTCATACAACATAGAGTAGTAGCATCTCTTCCTATACTTTAAGTAAAATTCTATTTAAGTGTAAAACTCCAATTTTATCCATTTAAAAGGTCGTTGTGTGGCCACACGAGGCATTCACCATGTCACCATGGTTAAAATGGTGACATAAGAATCTTTCACTGCATGAAAGAGCAAGATTCTCATGTTACTTCCTGAAATGATGCTCAGGCTGCATTGATGAGTATACAGAATAAATGTGTTTGTTCTAGGCGTGTATGTCATCAGTAATAAATAATGAAACCTACTATAAAATATGCCAAGGATAAAGATATCTGTGCCCAGGACACACACATCTCATATTCTGATTGACAGCTCATTGCCCTCTAATAAGGAGAACTACCCAGCTTGCCTAATACCCAAAACAAAACCACAATGCCCTCTGCCCCGTTTGGTGCACACAAATGAAGCTCCATTGTCACAGTCATCAATGCAAAAAACAACAAACAAAAAAGACTGGTCAGCACTGATATATAAATAAATAAACTGCAGTATATATGAATAAATATTTATTTGGTGCACCCTAGGTCAAAAGCAAACACTTCATATACAAATAGGGAGAAAAGACCCACCCCAAAAAAGCAGACCCTTAAAGAGGCACTCTACTGCAGTATATCAGTACAAAATATATGCTTTATTAAACTGTATGTTTCTCAAATTTCACAATAGACACATAAAAAACATATATTTAAAAACAAAAAAATCGGGGAGCCCATGAGATGGCAGTATTAATGATCACAAATATATATAATCCCCCACATTATTACCAAAGTAATAGTATCATCATCAAAAAATATATATCAAATAAGGGGGTAAACAAACATACAATCCTACCCCAGCCAAATTATAAATCCGGTTCAAAATAAATCACTGTTATAAACAAACATGACATAGTGCTTGTATATCTAATACATCAAAGTGCTAGTGCTACTAACCATAAAAGTGCCAGTGCTCACGATATATACATATCATTATACATATACATATAGTACCCAAATGTTATAAATATTGGATTGTAGTATCATAAATAAATATTTGTTTACCCCCTTATTTGATATATATTTTTTGATGATGATACTATTACTTTGGTAATAATGTGGGGGATTATATATATTTGTGATCATTAATACTGCCATCTCATGGGCTCCCCGATTTTGTTGTTTTTAAATATATGTTTTTTATGTGTCTATTGTGAAATTTGAGAAACATACAGTTTAATAAAGCATATATTTTGTACTGATATACTGCAGTAGAGTGCCTCTTTAAGGGTCTGCTTTTTTGGGGTGGGTCTTTTCTCCCTATTTGTATATACAGTCATCAATGCAGGCTGAATGTATGATCAGGAGTGATCCCTTCACTACACACAGAGTCCTGGGTGATTCCATGCTGTAGGAATTTGGTGTGGGTACTGACTGGGTGCTGGCACCAGTTTGTTTTGGGACTGAGATGCATTTTACAGTAACTGTAACCGGACTAATGTGAGATATCTGTGTGCACCAAACAGGGTAGTGGTCATCGTGCTTGTTTTGGGTATTAGGCAAGCTGGGTAGCTCTCCTTATTAGAGGTGCTGGTATATGCTATTGTATTCTTGATACTTTATATACTTTATAGATCAGTTGAATGTTTTGTTTGTCCCATTGGTCTTTCATGGTAAAGTAGTTTATCTCCTTAAGGCCCAGAGGCATGATTGCTATTAACAATAATCATACAATTGAAATCAAGTATTTTCTTTGCTTTCCGTAAGATTTTACTTAACCCTTTGAGTGGTTGGACACTCAAAGGGTTAACACATTGTTTCAGAAAAGCCTATCTGTGTACATCAAAATGAGTTCCAATTTTAATTTTGGGACATCTAGATACACATAGAGATAGCCAAACTGCAAATATATTCTACAACAGTAAAATATGAGATATATGTCCTGGGCAGAGATAATCTGTATGCTCATCAATGTGGCCTGAGCGTCGTTTCAGGAAGTGACATGAGAATCTCACCCTTTCATGCCGTGCAAGATTCTCATGTCTCCATTTTAACCATGGTGACATGGTTAATGCATTCTGTGGTTACACAACGTTTTCTGTGCAACCTTTTAAAAGTAAACCCTGTCAACCAAGGCATCACCAAATACTCTCTATTGCATTTTAGGCATTGTTGATTCATTCATTCTTTTATTCAGGTAGAGGTTGCTAGGATATTTGAAACTGCAAATTTGAGTAGAACTGCAAACAGGTAGAAAATTATAAACAAATTAAACTAATTTGAAAAAAAAACTATTGTGAAATCATGCTTATCACTGATAATGTTTGGGTTTAGTAGGGTCAATACACAGAAACCTCCCAGAGTATGGCACATATAATAGGGATATATAGGGATTCAAAATTATTTTGCTAAACAGCAAGTGATTATTCTCATAATGGGTGATAATTTTATTCCAAACAGAGCATGTTTTCTGGATGTATTCAATGAAAACATAAAAGGCTCATTTATATGTGAAGCATAAAAAGTAAGAGAAAAGGGATTTCTGTCTGTTTGTGCTGTTTGTTCTTGCCGTATTCATGGGTAATTACATTTCTTACAGTGAGTAGACCTGTTTATGTGAGATCCATCTTTGCTAAATATAACCAATTAACTCTCATTTTGTTGGCTTCCTATACTGTGTTTTCCAATACTACTAAAAGGAAGGACATAGGAATTGGACAGAACCATGGATAGCCACAAAAAAATAGCTAGATGTATATGAATTACATACAAACAATTTTGATTTTTAATCTACTCTGGGCACAAATGGAAAAATAAATACAATTATCAACAATTCTAATGTTACATAATATAAAAGAAATAATACTTAGAAATGTTAAATAATATTGCAATTAGAAATCGGTTTCCTAATCTGATTTTATATTTTCTCACAGGTAGCATATTAATTACCACAGCAATTCAGAAAGTCTGTATCCCATCATAAGTACATCTTGACAACTACAGTAAGTATGTCATTCAATATGAGGTTTGTAAAGTGCAAATCCTTAAAAATGCTGAGATACAAGTAGAATAAAAGTTGCTGCATTGTTACTGATTTTATTTGCCAAGCAAGAATAGAATTACCTTCTCAGCACTGGAAAAAGTTA
Source organism: Rhinophrynus dorsalis (assembly GCA_037306005.1). Lineage (NCBI taxonomy): Eukaryota > Metazoa > Chordata > Amphibia > Anura > Rhinophrynidae > Rhinophrynus > Rhinophrynus dorsalis. Next base: position 92,159,479 of record CM074723.1, on the reverse strand, counting down.
ATGCTTAATATTTTGAACATTATAATGATAATGTCACAGAATTAAAACTTATACCAAACACTATGCACTCAGTAATTTCAATTTGATTAATTATGACAAAAGGAGACTGTTATAGTGTTCCTTTATTTTCCTTCATTTACATCACTGGGAATAAAACATTTAACTTATATGCAGAGAAATATGCCCAAAGGGTATTAATGAATGAACACAGCAAGTAGCAGCATATTAGATTAGCAGCATAAATTAAACATGCACCCCAGGCATGTGTTTTAAATGCGTGAGCTTTCCTGAGACAAGATGTAAACTAATGGTCACTTTAGTCTCAATAATTTCTTACTAGTTCTATAAAATGACCTAAATATCTTGCTGATAATAAAAACACAGGGAATCACGTATGATCTCTTTAAATAATGTAAAAATATGAGGGGGGATGAGACTATTGAACCAAATGGCTGCTTGCTTCTAGAGCTCCATATGGCAGGAAAATAACTTATAGGCTTTTAAAACTGAAAGTCTCAATCCAGATGGAGTCCAAATACCATCTGGCTCTCTACAGTCTACATTAGGCTGACCAGACATTACTTTTAACTGGGGACATAAAGGAAATAGGAATATTTCAGGACTGAAATGAAATCAGCAGCCCTGCAGTATGTTTTTTATATGTGTCCCAGGATAAAGGTGAGGTCTGGTCACCCTAGTCCACACTAAACCCAAGAAAAAACTGAATCACTTCAAACTCGTTTGTCATATAGATACAGAATCTAAAAAATACATATGTCCATGCTTAAAATATGGGTGTTTGCTAAAGAGTAGAGAATGCCCTTCCTGAATATGGCAGTCATCACCTCTCTTAGTGGTAAATGTTTCTGCTTTTACAGTAAAGAACCTTTTCCTTTGTAGAAGGTAAAATTTTCTTTTCTATAATCTCACCTGATGCTGCTGAAAAAGACACTATAGAGTTTGTTGTATTGTGCCTGCATATATTTGGAAGCAGTAATCATCTCATCTCATCATAGGCACCGCTTTTCTATGGTAAACATTAACAATTTTTAAAGCATTTGTTCATAATTAGGAATGGGAGAAAAGTCAGAAAAATGGTCCATGGGAAATTTTGAAAAAACAAACCCAACAATTTCCTGCTATTCTGTGAAAATTCCTGCCCATGTCAATACATTTCCTGCAATAATTTTGCCATTTTTCACCTATGTTTTCTATGACTGCAAAATTTCACACTGCAATATTACTTCTTTAGAGGGCTGAAGTGGAGCAATAAATAGCTGAGAGTAAAAGTTGTGAGTTCTTCAGTAACATATGCCTTGAAAAAATTGTTAGCAGGCTGAATGCCTTTGTCCTTTACCCACAACACTAACTTTGTGATTAAGTAACATTGGCACAGCCATCCTTGAAAAATACCTGTGGCTTGGAATATTCCAGCAGGGTGCAACACATGACATCAGTTCTTTAAGACCTCTGTTTTCAACAAAAGAAAAGGTCATAATGTAAACCGCCAACATTTTGACAAGTTCACTATTCCACAGGTGTACTTTTGCATTATTTTTGTGCAGGCTTTGACTTCTTTCTAAGAACTTAGTAAGTGTAGGATAGCAGTACATAGTGAAAGAACTGTGTAACTTTATTGCTTTAACAACATCACTTATGGATGTTGTGGCAGTGGTGGTAGTGGTACGTGTGGGCACTCTATACCTCTTGTCATCTCCAAAAACAAACTCAGAGTCATACTCCTCTGCACCAGGAGCAGAACATCTTGGCACTCTCCCTGACAGCACTTCTATTATCTACTCCAGAGCCCCAGGAACACTTAGGAGTAAATCTACTGCTGCTAGTTGTGGCAACTCTGAACTGTTGATGGTGTGTCAGCCAGTCAAACCTAAGGTTGTGCTTCAGGTGACATCTCATTGAGGAGATACCTAGGAGTGAGCTTGCTTTCCCCTTCTCACCTGCTTCTTACACAGACAACATATAGCAGCATGCTTATCTTTTGGATCATGAGTGAAGTACCTCCATATTGTGGAGTTCCTGGGGGGGCTGCTATTAGTACTAGGTGTCACAGGTCTTGCACTTACAACAGCAGCAGAGCCACTCATCATAGCTAAGGTTGTAGATGCTGATAACCTGTGTTGTAGTTGCTGTCTCAACACTATTAGTCTGTGTGGTTGAGTAGGACTTGGCTTGGAATAATTGATGATACTGAAAATGAGAATGAAAAAAAAACAAGAAAAAAAAAACACTGCCTGTTCAATTTCTTCTTTCCCCAGACTATTGTAGCACAGAGATAACATCCAGATCAGGAAGAAACTTGGATCATCTCTGCCTGTGCGTTCACAGTCAAACATAATTGTGGGGTAATTCTCCTTTGCTCCCTTCTCACACCCCCAGACTACTGTAACTCCCTTAACATCCAGATCAGGAAGGAATTGGATCACAACAACCTGTGATAATTCAGTCACACTCAATTTTGGGGTATTTGGGATAAACCTACTTTGCTCCCTTCTCACACTCCCAGATTCCCCTAGCACAGAAATAATAGATAGATTAGGAAGGAACTTGAATATTGGCTGCATGTATCTCCTTGTACTCACAAAATTTTGGGTTATTTTGGGTAAACCTTATTTGCTCCCTCTCACACCCCCAGAATCTCCTAGGAAAGAGATAACAGATCAGGAAGAAATCAAAGATGCCTGTGTCTTCCTAGTCAGTCACACTGAATTTTGGAGTATGTGGTGTCAACCTCCTTTCTCTCTTCCTGTCCTCCAGACTCCTCCAGATTTGCCTAGTACAAATAACAGATTTCCTGCCTACAAAATCTGTTCAAGACTCTCTACAAGACTCACCTCACTAAGCTTCAGCTCCACTTTTATTAACCTGTCCAATATAGCTCAAAAAATGTGCCACTTTCTCTTCCTCTCACAAATACAGAATGGCATGTTGCAGGAATCTGCCACCCCTTTTATACTATACTTAAGGGAAAAGAAAGGACACCTGCCACATGGTAGGAAGAATTTCAGTCTTGGTTTAAATGCAAAGAAGTAGATGAAAAAAAGCACAAAATGGTACTTTTAGCAATAAATTTTCTGATCTGTGATAAGTGCCATTTTTCTCCTATTTCTCTTTTGAGATATAAAATTTCCCTCATCCCTACTAATAACTAAAGTATTTTCCATTGCTAGTTGTTTATGCCGGCCATTTCAGTTATTTCCAGTTCCAGAATGTCTTCTTTTATAAATTGGTGCTCAAATCTATTCGGCATACTCAAGGTAAGATCTTACCAAGGTTTTGAACAAAGGCAAAAATTTCCTTTTACTTATGTGTGTATGTACCCATTTTAATGCATGTTAATAAATATCCTTCTGGCATTTTGGAGTAGCTGACTGACATTGTGCATTACTGAAGTCTCGTGTTGATAATTACTTATACAAGGTTTTGCATACTCTAAGAATGTACCATTTAAGCTGGGATTCATCAAACTGCGGGAAGAGCAGCATATCAAATACGCTGCTCTTCACCGCGATCATTGATGGATACCTTCGGGTATTCATCATTGATTTTGCTTGTTTCCCTGCTTTGTGTATGTGAAGCAGGGAAACTTGTGTAAATTGGTCAGTTATGGTGAAAACACACGTATACGCATAAGCGAAAATGTGTATGCGTGTATTCCTTATATGCATTCAAATGGGATACGCCAGCTTGAAGCTAGCAGATCACATTTGCGGATCTATCCGGCCATCACTTATTGAAGAATAAGTGCTGGCCAGATACAATCCGAAAGTTGCTGAATGGGCGAATGGTTAATATGCAGAGAAATCCTCTGATTTTCTTGCATATTACTCCATTCGCACCTTGACGAAGCCAGGCCTTTGTGTATAAATTGCATTATTGAGATGCATCACATTGCATTTATCTGTGTTGAATTGCATTAAACATTTATATGCCTAGTATCCTAATATATCCTAATTCCTCTGCATAGAAAATTTTTTTTTTTCTAATATTACATTATCTGGTGTCTTTGATAAACTTATAAATAAAATATGTATGACTTTTTTTTCAGAACTGTAGGACATGTTACTGGTGAACATTAAAGCCAAGATTGAAGAGATTGAAGCAGAAATCAAAAATTATAATATTTAAACAAGCTAGAGTGCATAAATATTAGTCTTTATTACTGAAATTTTTTGTATCTCCAAAATGAATGTATGGTACAGTATTATAGGGACTTCCCTCTGTAGTGAATTATAATATGTTCTGTTATCCTTTTTTAAAGTAATGCATCTCCTTTTCTTTTGAATTTTACTTCACACATGTCTGCTCCTGGGCCTGTCTAGCTGTATACTTAGGAACCTGCAGATAGTGAAGTACACCACTGGGCCTATACAATACAAAATTGTAAAGAGGAATAGGACCATTTTGGCTCAATGTAAGGAATAGCAATGCAAGGTAATTGTGTACATCTCAGAGTCACATAAATATAGCACAATACAACATTTATGCTGCAACACAAACACATAAGCAGTATAAAACAAACACACATTTATATTAAAACTTAAAAAGCAATGTGTTGCACACACTTCTGGCCCTCAATGAATTATCAAGCACATACTGTTTTTCATTCTATGTATATCATTCTTTCTAGTCAGAAGAAGGCTTAATTTACTGCCCAAGACTCAAACAGCAAGCTGAAAATAGTAGTATCCACATTCAGTTGTATTATAGAAGATACAGAGCGACTGCAGTTCCAAAATCTAGAACTTGAACTAGATTTGGACAAAGATTACACAGCCTTCCTTCCCTCATTCTTGAAAGACGTTATCATTCATATGTTCTACTTTAGAAGAACTTTTGCTGTCTATGAGTAAAAAACACCCCTATCAGCATTTCTCAACAAGGGTGCTGTAGGCACCAGTTTATAGTGCCTACTTTTATCCTGTGAAGACTATTACAAAAATGTATATATATACACTACCGGTCAGACGTTTTAGAACCCCCCCATTTTTCCAATTGTTATTGAAGGGTGAAAACAAAACAACCTACAAATGCAACACATTGTGGGAACTTTTACAACAATGTTGGGAAGAACTTACAGAACAATATTTGATTTCCGTTGTGGAAAGAATTCCATGAGTGTATTTGGCTCACTTTCTCCATTTCATCCTCCACAATGCAACCCTCCACTCGATCAATAAGCATGTCTCGATATTTCTTGACAGAATCCAATTCCTCAGAGAGTTTCTGCTGATCTTCATGACTCCTTGTTGTGAAAAACTGCAGATGGCCCTTTGGCAGAAATTTTGTGTTTGAAGCAGGGGTCCAGCAAAGTGGCAAGAATATGTTCCTCATTGCTTTTTATGGATACTATCAATGGAGGAGCTGGAAGCACCCTTATGTCTCAACTGAGTCTGAGGAGGGGGAGGAGGAGGAAGGGACCACTACTGAACCAATGCTGTCCAGGGATCTTGGGGAATTAATGGGAAGGGAGAGAGAAAAAGGAATGGGAAGGGAGGAAGAAAAGAGTAGGGAGGGAAAAAAAGTATAGTACTAGTGAGAGCAGGACAGGTCAGCTGCCTGTGCTTGCTGCTAGACGTGCTGCCACTGCTGTCACCGTTGCTGCCCCTGTTGTCTGCTGTTAGTGCTGAACCTGCTGCCACCAGTGTTGAAACTGCTGCCACCAGTGCTGAAGCTGCTAGTGTGTCTTGTAATACTCAGGAGGGGGGAGGAGAAGATGATGCCAAGTGTGAAAGTAGGGGACCCTAAGTCACACTTGTCATCCCCGAGCAGTCCCGCCAATGTTATTACTAAGAAGGTCAAGCAGCTTGTTTGTGTGATGAGTGAAGGAGGGAGTAATCAATATATAACTAGTGACTGTAAGGAGGAAGACTCTGGGGCAGAATTTGTTGCATGTGGTGTTAGTAGTAGTAGTAACAGCAATGATGAAGCGGCCAGTGGGACTAGTGTTAGGGGAGTGGTAGGGGAGGAGCATCCAGACTAGTGGTCAAGGGAGTCCACACCATTTCTCTGGCTCTGGGAGTCCCCTTCCCTTCACTACAGTGTCCAGGTGGAACATGGTCCTGAAGAGGCCAGAACTGGTGATGGGGGAGAGCAGGCTCAGAATTAATACCACCACCAGCAAGAACACAGATAAGCTGCCTGTGCCTGCTGCTACTGCTGCTAGTGCTAGTCTGCCTTCTTCTTCAGGTCAAAAGGAAATGGCAAGTGTGACATTAGGGGACCCTCTGTCACATTGCTTGTCACCTCCTCCAAGCAGCAGTGAGATGTCTGACTCTGTAATAGAGCAGCAGCACGTAGGGACTAGTGGTGGTGGTGATGTTGATGGTGTAGAAGCTGGGGTGGAAGATACATTGATGGCCTTTTTATCAGAAACTGAGAAGGAATGGGAGATAGGGATAAGGATGGGCATCACCACCATCAACACAACCACTAGCAATAAGTTTTTGGAATTTGCAGAATTGCAACTGCTCTAATTCCTGCTCCTGCTGAGTTGCAAGGACAACAGGATGCTGAGGAGCAGGCTAGCGTTCCACAGACCACCATGAATACAGTGGGAATGGGGTCAACAAGTGACAGGTTCCACTTGCCAGCGCCAGAAATTCTCCTGGTCCTAGTTGCAGTGCTGAATCTGAGGCAGTAGCAGCAACAGCAGCAACATTATGTACTGCCACAGAAAGTGAAGGGGAATGTGGAGGACAAGAAGAAAGAGGACATTCTTCTCCACCTGTTCCCTATCCCTCCCCCCAGAAGTCATGGGTGTGGGACTATTTTTATAGTGAGAAGGGGAAAGGAGGGAACACACCTTGGCACAACATTCCTGATAACACACATGAAACACAGGCACCATGACATTTATGTCAAACATGTTAAAGCCAGACACCCATTGCAGAAATCTAGCACCACTGTTACTGTACCCCCGTCTCTCCAGAAAGGCAACAAGAGGTGAGGCGTAGATCAAAGAGGAGAAAGAATAAAGAAACCCAGACAGACACTGGAAGTTCCATGATGAGCGAAACAACTAGCTCACCATCAATATCACCTTCTTCCTCTAGGGTAACAACTACATCTTCTGCCAGTCCACCTTGTTCATCATTACCTCCTCCACCAAATAATAGCCACTCTGTTGATGTTAGATGTGGCAGTTCATCTCTACCCATTGCACACTGTGTGGTGGTGGAGAATCAATACCAGGTCATCAGGCCGTATCTGAGGAGATTCCATCCTGAAGAATATGCTAAGATGGAGGCAAGAGGGGTTCATTATTACTATTAAACTGTCAGCAATTTGTCATGTGTCTTTAGCGGGGTCTAGACAAGGGGTTTAGTGACAGCCAGTGATGTATCGTGCCCTAGGCTGACTAGGCATTGGGCGGCACTTCATTGGGGGCGGCATAGAAAGCTGCCCCCACCCGCCCGTTGCTACGAGGGGCTTGGGCGGCTTTCCCTTTTATAATTTTCTGCAGTGAGTGGATAATCAGATGGCACCAGCAATGTGATACCCTCCATTTGACATCGTAATGCAGGCTCCTTCTTTACAACATTCGGTCTGCAACACTGAAGTATCTTGTAAAGAGGAACCCAATGGAACTGCTCCACTGTATTACTATTACAGTGGAGCAGTTCCATTGGCTCCCTCTATACAAGATACTTCAGCGTTGCAAACCGGATGTTGTAATGAAGGAATCCGTGGAACTGCCGCACTGCATGAGCTCCAACATAGAGCATCACATTGGGGTACACTTAAGAAAGTCCCAGCATGCAACGCATCGTTGCACTTCATGTCTGTCTTCCCATACAGGTCCCCTGTTCCTCCAGTTGTTTTCTAAGGGCAGGTAATGTTTTTTAATTCTGGTACTCAAAAAGTTATCTCAGTGGGGTAAACCCTCCTCATACCATACCTTTCCAATAAATAATACACATCGATTGTTGAAATTCAGAGGCAAATATGATTTTGTGACAAAGCAAGCTACAATAATGAGCGACAGTTGTGTCTATCTGCTGTGGCTACACCACTGATACTGTGCTTACTTGTACACCCATGTGGGTTTAAATGGAGCGGAATGGAACATATCTCAGTCTGAGAACAAGTGAATGTACATTTCATTTCAGTTGCATGAGGGAAAGTTGTGCTTTATAACTAAACTATTGGTAAGAAAATGAATTTCCTTTATATATTTTTATTTCTACTTAGCAATAGGAATAGTCTGTGGCCATAAATGTCTTGCTGGAAAAAGGCAGTAATTTAATAACTGAGCACATTTGCTCCTGAAATAGTGATTGTATTATAAAAAAATCACGTTTACTGTATTTCAGATTGCGTGTCTTGATCCATTAACCTCTTGAGGACAAGATGGTTGAGTAACGCATTGCTTTTTCAATACATTGCACAACCATCTGGTCCACATTGGATAAATTTGTAAATGCTATTTTTGCACTCATTTGCACACAGTGATAGATTAAATAATGTATAAACACAGACTACAATAATGCACATTAACACGTTTTGTTTCAGTGATCATTCATCGCGTCTGTTTATGTGTTTTCTGCCTTTGCAAGTGTTTGGTTCTTGCCACCCTTGCATGCTGCCACCTGTCTTTTTACCTTATGTAATAGCTGTTAGGTTTGGGACAAATCTTTGCAGGCAGCCAGAAAAAAACACAGCAAGACAAGTGTCATTATGAATGTATAGGAAGAGGTTAATGAATTGGCTAGTTACAGTATCAGATCAGGTGAGTGTAACTTCTCCTAAGTTCAGTTCTTACCCATTCATTGTCCATTAACCCTTTTTGTGTTGCATACCCCTCTAGCCCCCAAAGGATTGATGAGCTAGTAATTTGTTTCCCGGAGTATGAAAGTTAATTGTACCTTGTCCTTGGTAAACTATTCCTAGTAGACCACCATCATTTTAATGCAAAGACTGTGTTCTCAAGCACAATAAAAAATGGCATATAGGCAGTGAAGTTAACTCATTAAAGACCAGAGGGGTGTGCAAGTTATTATATCTACAATGTGTACGTCACCACTGTGGTCTTTAAGGAGTTAAACCATAGAGCTGAAATGTATATACACTGATAATTTAACTTCAATTAAGTTGTGAGCTCTGTGGTGTCTCTAGTGTAGCTCAATTTCAATTGCAAACTCTTTTGACTGGACCAAAAGAGGAAGGGGTGGGGTTTACAGATGATTGGGTGGATCATAAACAGGAAAAGGTGATGCCTGGACAGGAAGGGGTGGGGCAAATGAAGATTAGGGGGGGGTGAGTTTAGTCAGGCCTAGGGAAGCATAAAACCTAAATACACCACTGGTGACAGCGGCAGTACTTGGGTTCTGGTGTCATGGTGTTTGGATACAGTTGTGCCAGATGTTATTTACCACATACACTGTGCACATTGCAGTTGCTTATGAGAGCCACAGTTTCTGCTATCAAGGGAAAATCAACTTCTTCTTTTCCTCCACATAAAGCGGGGGCTACCTACTGTGCTGCTACTGCCTCAGGTGCATCACTGGAGCCAATTGTGGCAAGTGGAACCTTCATCATACATCACCCATGTTATTGCTGTTGTTGATCCCATTCCCTTTCAGCTGTCAAATCATCCTGCTGCTTAAACATCTCAGGAGCAGCAGCAAGAACAGCAGTTGCAAATTCTGCAATTATGGACTCAGACTCAGGAGGAGGACATTTGACAATGGCCAGTGGCCCCTGGCCATTAGGCCAGTATGGCATTTTTTTCCTCAGGGCTTGTGCTTGAAAAAAATTACAAAAAAAAACAAACACAGTCCTACAAAAAAAAACATTTGGGGGGGGGTTGTTTCTAAGAAGCCTAAGTCCTACAAATTAATGTGTCCATAGGGCTTGGGCCTCTAACAACAAATCTAACAAATCATACTCTACAAAATAATCTATCAAGTATCAGTCCACCCCAGTGGCAACTTATGTCAGGGGGGTCCTGTCTCTATCACTTTACATACAAATTTCTTATTTTATTTATTTTTTTACTAACTGTCCCCCTAATACCAATCAAAACAAATAGCCTATTTTAACTGATTCATTCCCCAGACTTCACCCACCAACACAAGTACCCTCCTCAGACCTCTTTTCAGGGCTTATGCAAAGCCTAATTTTGCCTCCCCCTTGGATCCACCCCTTGTGTCACACCCTTTAACCCCACCCACTTATACTCCACCTCTTTTAATGATTGTTACCTCAGCGCCTTTTATGCTCCAATTAACATATTTTACAGTTTTCCCCCCAATCCAGCTTTTGGATCAAATAATTATTAAAAAAAAAAAAAAAAAAAAAAGTAAAATTAGTATATTTTAATTGTAAGCATTTTTTCATATGCAAAACATAACATAGCAGCATTGCACATGTATTAACTGACAACAAGATTCCCACAAATAAAATCAAAATTATAATATGAATAAAATGATACAAAACATGATATCAAATAGAAAAATGACGAACACTTTTAGATAGGAGAGACATTAAAGGTTAACATTCCAATATTTCTAATATCTCTCAATGAATACAGTACAAGAAAAATAAATATGGGTTTAACATTCCAATTAACTAAAGTACAAAAGAGGAAATTATAATCAAATTAAAGTGCACAACAATGCATAGCAGTGCAAACCTAAATACAATCAGTAATGCAAGTGCCAATCCTTGAACTCTGAGCTGTTCAAGTATAATTTCACTAAGGCTATTGGGTCTAAAAAAAATTTACCTTTCTTGCTTTAGCATTAGCAAACTCCTTCAGCAATATGTCAAAGTCAATATCATTAGCAATGGCATTCTCAATAGACAGCATGGCAAGACCCACCAGCCGATCTTGCGACATTGAAGAAAGCAAGTAATTTTTTATGATTTTCAGTTTTAAGAAGCTTCTTTCACCCGAAGCCACTGTGATAGGGAGTGTCAGCAGTATGCGAAGTGCAATTGCTACATTTGGAGCAAAGCCATTCCTGACTGCATAGCCCAGAACTTCAACTGGTGTCATGCTTGGTGATACAACAGGAGCCAAGATGATAAGCTCTTCACACAGCTGCATTCCATCAATATCTTCATCCTTGGACTTTACAACAGTTAACACATCTTGTAACTCCATACAGCTCTTCAAGAGTTGCTCCCTATCCACGTCTAAGTTTCCTGATGTTGTGCAAAAACTGAAAATAGTTGCTATGACCATTAAGCTGTTCAAATCACTCCTGAATAGATCTGATTACGACATCCAAGATCATGTAGAAGCATTTAACTTTAAACTTTTTTGGGCATCTTGGATCGGATCATCTGGTTCCTCATAGGAAAAAAGTCTCCTCTTTTTCCTCTTGTGATGCACTGAAGAAGGGAACACATGATCAATTTCCATTTCAAATGCCATCTTTCGTGCTTCTGTAAGTAACTCCTCAAATCCATTGTCAGACCGATAAGCTTCGAAGTAGGTCTTGCTGGCTTCTAAAAGCTCCACAACATCTGGCAAGTACATTGTTTGACTCTGAAGAAGTTGGCTTACTTCATTAATACGACTTAATATTTTAAACCACATTACTGTCAAACACAAAAATGTAAAGTTGTTCAGTTCTTCTGCCAATGATGCGGCCTCATGTCTGGCAAGAGTAGTAAATGCTGCATCTTCCTCGTTCTCTATCAGTGTGTCATATATTTCAGCTATTTGGAATCTAAAAGGACGAATGGCATCAGTTCTGCTAGACCATCTTGTATCTGATAGTAGCTTCACCATCATCCTACTGATGTGCTTCTTTAAGACATCCCACTGATTTGTTGAGCCAGACAAAAAAACATATTTTTCTGCAGGGTACCAAAAAAATGAACTGGCTTCCCTACAACACATAACAGCATCATTGACAATGAGGTTTAAAGAATGAGCACTGCAAGGAACTTAGATGCCTGTGAATTCAGATCCTTGATTTGTTTCTGAACACCAGACTACTTAGCTTTCATGTTAGATCTGTTGTCATACCCTTTGCATCTCATGTCTTAATGGTATGTTCGGTTTCTCAAGCTCTGCCTGAATCAATTCAATCAACACTTCTCCAGTTGAACTATAAAGTGGGATGAATCTAAGAAACTTTTCTTCAATTTTCACTTCAAGGTTTACGATTAGTGAGTCCCCTTGTGTGATTGAGACAAACCTAACAATGATGTTCATCTGTTCCACAAGAGTAACATCTGGGGTGCAGTCAAGAATGATGAATAGTATTTGGCAGTTTTTATTAGTAGCAGAATCTGCCTTGTTATTTCTTTGGAAATCAGGCCAGTCAGTTCATTTTGGATATCCTTCCCCAGATAATGGCAACAAATTTCACAATGTGTTATTTTTTAAGGTGGTTCTGAATCACTGCATCAAATCTACCCAGCATTTCCACAAGTTGCAAATAATTTCCATTGTTTTCACTGTGAAGTGTATTGTTGCTTCCTCTGAAAGCCAGGCTTTGCTTACCCAGATATTGGGTGATGGCTACAAGGCGCTGAAGAAACCTTGCCAGTGCTGAGTTTCTGTCATTAGTAATCGCTGGTAAACCAGGTCAATAGTTCTTCGTGATCCAACCCTTAACAATAGCTCATTCCACCTTGCCACAGAAGCAAAATGAGATGCAAACTGTTCATGTGCTGTCAAAATATAAGATATATTTTTCCAGTCACAGACACCAGCAGTCAGACTTATTTCTTTGTTTGCAAACAGTTTGCAACAAAAGCAAAGCACTTTGTTTAGCTTGGTAGAGTAAATTAGTCAGTGTCTGTTCTGTCCTTCATCACTATCCATATGCACAGGATTGTCTTCATCTTCACAATCTGGTTCATCATCAGCTTCAGCTTGTGTGGCTTTCTGCTTCTGATCAACACTGAAGAATTTGCTTAATGATCCAGCCATTTTCTTGTCCTCTTCTTCTCGAAGTTTCCGTTTCCTTTCGAAACCTGCACCCGACAACTTCTTATGTGGTGGTCCAGACATCGCTCAGCGTGAATCAATCTACTGTAAAGATATAAATAAATAAATTACATACCTTCCCTCACACTCTCAAAGATGTTTTCCTCCTGTGACTTCCCTGTCATATTTCTAGGTTCCAAAAATATCTGGGGCTAGAGCCCATGGAAAAATTCCACAATGTACCTGGTGCCCTTACCCATGGTATAAGCTGCTGTAGCACCACTGTAATATTCCAAGCCATGTGAGTGCTGTACACTACACCCATAATGTGCAAGTCCAAGCTATCCAATGAATTATTTATGCAAAGAGCTGAGCTAAGAACAAGAGGTCATCCATTAAGACTTGAGGAAAGGCGCTTTCGACTAAAACATAGACAGGGATTCTTTACAGTAAGGGCGGTAAGGCTATGGAATTCTTTGCCTCGGGATGTTGTGCTTGCAGATAATGCATCTGCATTCAAAAAAGCAATGGATGCCTATCTAGCACAGAACAATATTGACAATTATGACAGATGGCTTCAAAGCAAATAGGATATTGATCCGGGGAACTATTTGACTACCAGTTGGAGTCAGGAAGGAATAGTTCCCCCCCACACACACACACTTGGGACTACATTGGCTTTTTTGTTGCCTTCCTCTGGATCAACAGGGGTGTTATTGGCATAGGCTGGACTTGATGGACGCATGTCTTTTTTCAGCCTTATCTACTATGTTACTATGTTACTATGTAAGCTGAAATAATATATCAGTAGTGCAAGTATGTGAAATGTGTTTTAGTAAACGCAACAGAGCATTGCATTGCATTAGACATGTCAGCAAGGGTAAAAGAAAAACCACTATGGTACGCCACAGAAGTGGCAAATATAGTAAAGGCGAAAAAAGAAGTATTTAGGAAACATAAGCAGATGCAGAAGGAAGAAGATAGGTTATAGTAAAGGCGAAAAAAGAAGCATTTAGGAAACATAAGCAGATGCAGAAGGAAGAAGACTAGGTTGAATGAGGCCAAATGCATTATTAGATGTGCCAAAGCACACAGAGGAAAAAATTGCCCAGTCAATAAAAAAGGGGGATAAAACATATTTTAGATACATAAGTGAAAGGAGGAAAATGAAACAAGGAATAGTTAGAGTGAAAACAAAATATGGAAACTATGCAAATGAGAATAAAGGGATAGCTGACTGTTAGGGACCTCTGTTAGAAAAAAGAAGTAGCAAGACATGGGAAGCATGCGTGTTTACAGAGGAAGAAGTTCTACTTTTCCTGTCTATAAGGTAAAAACAAATAAATCAATGGGACCAGATGGGATACATCCACATTTATTAAAAGAACTTAAGAGTGTTCTGGCAAAACCTTTAACATAATTATTCAGTCAGTCACTATTTACAGGAGTAGATCCAGAAGACTGGAAGGTAATAAATGTAGTACCACTTCACAAAAAAGGTAGCAGGGAAGAGTCTGGTACAGGCCAGTAAGTCTTACGTCAGTAGTGGGACAATTAACAGAAACCATGTTAAAGGAAAGAATTGTTAAATATCTGAATTTAAATGGCTTGCAAGATATCAAACGGCATCAGTTTACAGCAGGGAGATCTTGTCAAACTAACCTCAGAGTTTTTTGACTGGGTAACTTAAATAATAGATCGGAGGGAGCAGTAGATATAGCTTATCTAGATTTCAGTAAAGCATTTTACACTATCCCTTATAGAAGAATCATTAATACATTTCAGTGCTTGGGTCTGGACGTAAAAATAGTTACATGGATAAGGAAATGGCTGAGTGACAGGAGACAGAGGGTGGTAGTCAATGGAGAATATTCAAACGAAGGGAGTGTCACTAGTGGGGTACCTTAGGGATCTGTACTGGGCCCCATTCTTTCTAATATTTTTATTAGTGGCTAGTTGAAGAGCCCGTTAAATGTGCCACAGTGCCACTACCAGCCGGTTGCAGGGCAATCATACACAGTAGAGACTGCACACACCACGGCTGATACAGTGCCAGCCGGTTGCGGTGCAGTCATGCTCAATAGAGACTGCCTGCTCTGCGGCTGATTCAGAGCGAGACAGGAGCACCCTGCTCCGTATCAGCCTTGTCACAGGCAGTCTCTACTGCGCATGACTGCAGCAAACGCAACAGTCTCTACTGTGCATGACTGTGTCATTACAAACTTTCTAGAGAATTATTATATAGGATATTGCAATAGCTGTTCAATGTAAGGTATTCCTTTTTTCACAGATCTGTAACAAGGTAGACATTCCCGGGGGAATAAGCCAAATGACACATGATTTAGGTAAATTATAATTATAATGTTGATAAATTTAAAATTATGACCTTGGGATGTAAATATTCAAAGGAGAAATATACTATTAAGGGTAATGTGCTGTCAGAGACAATCGAGGACATGGATTTGGGAGTAATTATTCCTAATGACTTAAAGGTAGGCAAACAATGTAACAAAATGGTGGGGAATTCAAGCAGGGTGCTGGGTTGCATTAACAGCAGAAAAAGGGAAGTGGTCATTGCCACTCTACAGATCTCTGGTTAGACCTTACCTAGAGTTTTGTGTACAGTACTGGAGACCCCATCTCCAGAAGGATATAGATACTCTAGTATAGAGAAAATTCAGGGAAGGACTACTAATACATGAAGGAATTCAAAAATGTGCAAGAGGGAAGTACATTTCAAAGGAGTACAAATGTTTTAATATGTCATCACAGAGTATAATACTTGCAACAGATGCTGAACCCCTGTGGCCTTTGTTGGCCTACAAGGATTAAATAGTTGTATTTTTGCAAAGTTTTCCAAATTGTATTTGTCTCACTGTCTGGTCCAGGATTTAATTAGGTGTCACTTTCCTAATCCCGTCACCTCTGTTGTGTAGACACTATTGTCTTCTTTGTGATAAGATTAGTCTGGTGTCATGACTGTCTGTAACATCTGTCTCTATTGTATTGTTTTGTATGTGTCTCGGTGTCTGGTCCAGGCTTTGATTAGGCTTCACTTTCCTAATCCCTTCACCTCTGTTGTGTATACACTATCATCATCTGTGTGACGGGATTAGTCTGGTGTCATGATTGTCTGTAACACCTGTCTCTATTGTACTGTTCTGTTGATTGTATCAGTCCCACTGTATTGTCCCATGGTTACACCACCATTGTATATTGTTCTGGATTTTACTATAAAATTATTCAAATTGATAAGTTTAATTCAAAGGGTTAACCCTATAAATTGCAAGAGGGGACAGAGATTTGTGTAAAATCATTACAGTGACACATTTCAGATCAAGTGTGGCAACAGGCTTATTAGATTCATTCAGTATCCCAGAAATAAAATCATCATCATCATGGTACCAGTTTATTATCAACATTTTGACCAGCACTGGTGGGGTTAAGCCAAAGGTAATTCAATTCACATATATTTTCTCACAACTCCTTGCTTTTAGTTCCAAAATATGTAAATTATGGCTTAGGCCCTAAACAGTACATTTACTCCCATTTACATGCAACATTTTTCACCCACCATGCCACCACCAAATTTATAAATACTATATGTATGTACAACTCCAGCTCCAGTCAAAATAAGTAAATGGCAATACAAATTTACAGGCCCACATATTTTGGGCCAGGACAACCTAGAAGTTAGTCCTGGACTCAAACTTTACTTACCTCCTCTTTGATTTGGTTTTTCGCTCTCATTCTCCTATCACCCAAACATAATGTTTGGGAGACAGGAGAATGAGAGACAAAAACCTAGTCAAACATGGTGTGTGTAAAGTTTGAGTCCAGGGGTAACATCAAGGTAGAAAGATGTGGCTGCACTAGCTCAAAATAAATGTACTCCTAATAAAAGAACCAATGATCTGGGTGCATTCATGGGTCAAACAACATATCTAAGTATAAAGAAGTTGTCACATATAAAGTTGTCACATCAAAAAGACAGAAACTGCAACTACCTCCAAACAGAGGACCCATTCAATTGAGGCACACACATTGAAGTATCCACAATTAGAAAAAGTCTTTATTCAAATAAAAAATATGAGAAATAGCAAACAGTACATAAAATATTAAAACACCTACACAAGCGAGGCAGAGTGTAACCCAAAAATGTAAGGACATTAGCCCTATATCACCTAAACTAAGGAGACAAGTACACTGTAAAAAATCTTAATAAGTATTAAACAAAATACCAATGTATAAAGAAAAAAATATAAATCATCAACAAAATACTTAACTCCTAAAGATAATAAATGAAGGCATAGGGAAAATATCCAAGGTCTGATTCGTCTGTGCTCCCAAACCCAATGCGTATAGATATATTCCCTGACAAAGTCACTTAGGTGGCAATAGGCACAGATGAGTCAGACCTTGGATATTTTCCCTATGCCTCCATTTAGTATTATGTTTAGGTGAAATAATAGGGTTAATGTCCTTAAATTCTTTTTGGGTTACACTCTGCCTTGCCTGTGTGGGTGTTTTTAATATTTAACATTCATAAAATATTATGATATGTTAAAATATTTAACATTTAAAGGGGATCTATCACCTATGGACAACATCCCCATAATAGTTAGATTATATATCACAAACAACGAAAAGGTATTTATTTTTTTTATTTCAAGCTTTGATGTTGTGTAAACTTAACTTATAAAGTCTGGGCTGCAGCTTCTTCCATATAGACTGCAGCCCAACGCTCTGCCTCTGCTCTCCTCCCTGCTCCGATGATGGCGGCTTCTGTCTGTAAGCAGGAGTAATCTCATTGGCTAGATATCGATCTCTGCCAATGAGATCACTCCAGCTTACAGAAAGAAGCTGCTGTCATCGGAGGAGGGAGGAGAGAGGAGGTAGAGCGCCGGGCTGTGGTTTAACCGCAGTGAACCGCAGGCTACACGGAAGTAGCTGAAGCCCAGACTTTATAAGTTAAGTTTATACAACAGCAAGCTTGCAATAAAAAAATAAATACCTTTTCGTTGTTTGTGATATATAATCTAACTATTATGGGGATGTTGTCCATAGGTGATAGATCCCCTTTAATATTCAAACGGGTCTTTGTTATCAGGGAGTTTCCAATAACTTTACTGAGGGAACAAAAAGAAAATAAGCTTCACACAAAAAGAAAAAAGAAACCTGTTTCAGGAACCTCACATAGTAGCTGCCCAAAAGTTATCAACAGAACAAATGGTTAAGACTTAAGCTTTATTTGTTTAATAAAACCATGTATATATTATAAGATCAATGAAAATCAGAATCAGGGATTTCCTAGTTCCAGTGCTTAACAATATACCATAATTCAGCAGGTTCTTATATTGAAACCTTATTGCATATAACAGATCAGTCATTAATAGTATTATGCCCTATTTGAAATGAATACTAATTGAAACCTTATGTTCCCCAAGGGGCAGCCTTTATGTTATATTTGCTTTATAGACTGTTGTTCTCCTAAGTCATTAATGATAATATAATCATTATGCTCACTTCATTTTATTTTGTTGACATAAAATTCTCCCCCACATATAATCTGTGGCACTATACTTGATTGTAACCCTTTCACTGCCTATTTCTTGTCACCATAGAGGCATTACTTAGGGCATCTGCATAAAGTGGGGCTCTACTCTATATGAGATTCTCCTCCACATATATCCTGTGCTCAATTGTAACCCCTTCACTGCCAGATAATTCCACAGCATATATAGATAGATCTCTATTAGGACATCTGCTATAATATGCTATAGTAGCGCTAGACTTATTCATAACCCCTTCACTGCTTGATGATTCTCAATGTAATGGTAAGTCTTTATTGGAGTATCGGCTACCCCCTTCTTTTCTGCTTTAGCCCATTTCTCTTTAGGGTCTGATTTCAGACCTCTCTATACCGGACTATACATACAAGCGTGTGCAAATTGGTATTTTTTTGTCCCTCTCCTTGAATAAAGAAGATTAATTTTTCTTGTAGCATATTGCATCATGTACTCACCCTGCGCTTTGCACCGCCACCTCTGAAGTCTAAATCGATCTGCCGACTGCAGGATGACCCGGATCTGTGCTGCAACCCTGGCTTCAGAAGGCTCTGGCTGGTGTATAATTCAGGCCTCCTCCTCTAGTCGCTCACTCCTCCGGCTCAGCTGCTACTGCTAAGTGCCAACTCTGAGTAGTAGTGCTATGAATGCATCCCTGGTCACTCTGCTCCTGTGACCACATCCAGAGCACCATGCACTGTTACACAACAGCGCCATCACCTCACATCAAACGCACCGCACAGGCAGCCAATGAGAGAGGAGTATTCTGTCAAAGCACTATTCTCTCATTGGCTGTAGTTAGAATATGCCTAGGAAGATCATACTGGACCGGACTGAGGTGCATGCTAGCCTTTTTTCACAGTCTTCAGTTCACTGTGTGCCTCCGGTAAGGTTCTGACTTCTGCTCGGTCTCTGCACCCCCATGGATGTGCACCCTAGGCTGGTGCCTATCTCGCCTATAGGTGGTGCTGGCCCTGCCCCTTTTAACCATGTCTTATATTGGTTTTTTTAATTGTATTTAGGATTTTTTATTAACTGTCCCCAATCCCAGTAAACAAATCCCCAAAAAACATTCCCTTATGCTCCTTTTATACTATGCCTTTGGGAAATAAAATACTATTTCTTATGTGTTGTGTTTAATGGCAATGTTCACATTGATTTCAATGGAATAAGCTAGACGAAAAAAGCGGGAAAAAGCAGAAAATATGCACTTTTCGCAGAAAATGTTTTGCCAAGCAGAAAGTACAATTTTTTGCCGTTTGAGGTGAAACGTTTCACCCATCCCTAGTGAGGATCTTGTTCTAAGCACTCTAACATGTCCTTTACCAGCTGGTGCATGTCTGTGTTGTCATTATGGTAAGAATCCTCAGCCATCCACCTCATTTTTTTTCTGCAATAAAAATATCAGTGGTAGAATTTCACAAATTCCTGCCCCAATGTGACTCACCAGCATGTTTACTCCTCAAAGAGTTTTAGAAACTCACATTCATAGCACATTAGATGCCATTTGTCACCCCATTCTGCACGTTCTGCTCTCCGTTTGGGGTTCCCCTCTCCTTCTGTCTTTGCTCCATTTTCAGGAGCCTTGGGCTGCTTCTGGGACCGTCCCGGCATCGCGTCACATAGGCCGTGACGTTATCTGGCTGTGCCTATATCCGGATGCGGCTGACAGGCGTGGGTGCACTCTGATAGTGTTCCCTAGCACCCTGTCTGCCTTGCAGCCCTTTCCCAACCCAGTGATGTGTTTTGCCTTTCCAGTTGCTGAGTACCAGACTATCCTTTGACCTCCCACTTGCCTGCCGAATCTGTTGAACTTCTGTGTATGAACTTGGCTATTCCTAGACCATTCTTGGCTTTCTGATTTTTGCCCTATTCCTGTACGACTGTGTATGACCCTGGCTATTTTTGGACGACCCTCTGCCTGTAGATTGGTACCCAGTTCCTGTCTGGTTGTGTATGATACTGGCAATCCACCGTTAACCCTCTTCCTGCTGACTCTGCGGTTCCAGGATCCAGTCCCACTTTTGAACAAGTCTGTTCTCTCCTCCTAGGAAAGTATATTTATTCTTACTGTTACTTTAGTTTCTTTTGGAGAGTTATACCTAGTGGCCACTGTTCTCAATCCTCGCACGCTATCCTACGCACTCTAGCCTTCACTCTCCCCTACAGGAGAGAAGGTGCTGCCGGTGGAGGTTCCATCCAGGGCTCACTTTCAGCTCCTCTGGGGTTTATCATCCAGCCTTGCGGTTGGCACCTGTAACCGGCTAAGGCCGCAGCATGGTACCTTCACAGACAGCAATGCACGCCGAGTCCCATTCCCAAGCATCGCACCCGAGCACTGCCTCTCCTGTGGGTTACTCCACACCTGTTCTGTCACCAGGTGACAAAGAGGCTACCTCCAAAGCCTTCCAATTTTGCATGGTGTACTCACTAATGGACTTATTCTGCTCATACAAACACTCTAGCATGTACATTTTGGAATTCCACCTGGTAGGGACCTTCATTTTTAGCTGGTGATTGGGCAGGTTGTTATGCTCTTGTATGGAATATAGAGCGTTGCATGCACTGTAGGAGCAACTAAAGTGGGCACAGATTTTGTGGGCAATAGTAAGCATCTCTTTGAGGGTTTCAGATTCTGTCAGGAATCTGGTCACAACTAAATTTAGCAGTGGTGGAAGATTCAGCCTTTGACTTTCTGCTAACCTTATAGCCCTGTCATCATCCTCTCTCTCAGCTTCATCTGTATCTGAACAAGAGAAGGATGCTGGAGGGATATATTCTAGATCTGCATCATCATCATCAGTCATCATTAGGTCATCCTCAGCAGCATCAGCATCACCTGATAGTTCTTGCTCACTACTATCCTTATATTCCTCTAAGTTTTTACTTTTACTGCAGCAAAGTTCACTAATACTTTGAGGACAGGTGTTTTGGTGCTTGGTTGTCTCACTATCTGATGTAGCAGGCGACTCAGCTGCTACACTTTCCTCTATTATGCTATTGCCAGCATCATCAACACTTGAATGAGACTTGTCGTCTTCAGTGTTCTTCTTATATGGTTCTTTATTTCTACTGGCACTGATGGTGCTGTAAGTTTTGCTGGGACCTTGACAAACTGTAGGGGTGGGCAAAAAATGTGAAAAATTTTGTGCGTGACTTTTTGCGAAAACTTGCAGATTTTTTGCTTTTCCAGCAAAAAATGTAATCTTTCTGCCTACGCAAAAATGTCCTACTTTTCGCCTATTTTAACAAATTTTTAATTTCCTATAAGTACTACATTTCCCACTGTATTATTACTTCTTCTGAGGGCTGAAGTTTATAAATAAGTGCCTGAAAGTCAAAGCTGTGAGTCCTACAGAAACATATGGCTTGAAAAATGCGTTAGCATGCAGAATGCATTTGTCCTTTGCCCACAACACTAATTTCCTTCTTAAATGACACTGGCACATATTCATGATGATCTCAAGTAATAAAAAATATAAAGTACAACCTATAATGTGGCAGATGTTTATGGTAGTGGTGGTGGTGGGAGACTGGCATGGTGTGATTTGTGTATGTACATTGTTTTTACCATTGTCATACGCTATCCTCCTCAGATTATTGACACACATGGCAACCCTTCTTCACATTTCTACTCCACCTCCTCATCTGCGCTGCTGTTAATATATTTGTCCTGCCTTTCTCTGTCATACTCCTCAGCAGCAGGAGCCATAGGTATTATTTGGACTGAACTAACTGTTGACACTGGCAGTAGTACAATCTGAAACATAAATAACTTCACTACTTCTTTTTTTTCTTCTGTAGAGCCCTAGGAACCTTTTAAAGTGCTTCTGCTAGTTGTGGCACCTTTGGCCTGCTAGTAGTGTGTCTCCCAGTCAGACCTGTGGTTGTGATTCAGGTGGGATCTCATAGAGGAGGTGCCTAGGTGTGAAACTGCTTTCCCCCTACACACATGCTTTTTGCACAGATAACAGATAGCAACATGCTTAGAATGAGGGGTTCCTGAGGTGGTGGTGGTGCTGCTACTACTACTGGGGATAGATGTTGATGCAGTTCTACTACCACTACTACTAGGTGTCAAAGATGCAGCACTTACAGCAGCATCAGCAGCAGCTCTTCTCATATCTAACATTTTGGATGTTAACCAGTTATGATGTTGCTGGGTACTCAAAAAAGGTGTGTATGGCTGAATGGGACTTGGACTTTGAAGAGGCTAGGATGTTGATGATGACAGATAGGGTGACTGTGTGTTTTTGAAGTCTGTGCTTATCCAGGGTCAGACTTTCTAATGGCTTTCTCAAACAGTTTTTAGAGGTGCAAAGTGCTCCTTAAAAGTGGTGGAAGATCTGCATCATCATCAGGTCATCCTCAGCAGCATCAGCATCACCTGACATTCTTACCCACTACTACCCTTATATTCCTTTAAGCTTTTAGAGGTCTCAAACAATTTCTTTTTACTTTTACTGTAACAAAGTTCCCTACTACTTTGAGGATGAGTGCTTTGGTGTTTGTTTGTCTCACTGTCTGATGCAGCAGGCGGTTCAGCTACTACACCTTGCTCTATTCTGCTACTGCCAGCTTCATCAACACTTGAATGTGACTTGTTGTCATCTTCAGTGTTCTTCTTCTATAGTTCTTTATTTCTACTGGCACTGGTGGTGCTGGAACTAGTTTTGCTGGGACCTTGACAAACTGCATCCTTCGTTGGAGTAGAGGGATCATCATCACTGATTGCACATGCTGCAGCAACCATTGCAGCAGTCAGTTTTTGAACTACTACTTTACTCTCACATTCCTGCACTGCTCCAACCCTTCCCCCACCCTTGCCCTTGTGCGTTTGCTGGACATTACTCAACTACACTGTGTTTTTTTACTCTACGATACACAACACAACTGATGGAGCTGTATGATGCCTTGCCTAAGCCCAGTCAGCTGTCTGTCACTGTCACCTAATATATTTAGTTATTTATTCATTTTTGTTTATTTATTTATTTATTTTAAGTTGTCTACCCCATTTTCTTATTACAGTCTGTCCCAAAAAAAAATAAAACTGAAAAACAAAATCAACAACTTCTCTCCCCAGACTTCCCCACCCAGCACAGAGACAATAACAGCAAGATCAGCAAGCAAATAGGCCCCTAACTTCCCTTGTCTTGCCAGTCCGTCATGTGGAATTTTGGAGTATTTAGGGTCAACCTCCTTCCTCCCTTCTTCTCCCCAGAGTGCCCCACCGACTCTCCTAATAAACAGAACAAATGTCCTACCTAAAAGATTCCCAAAACTAAACTTCAATTCCTCTCTGTCTTCTCTAGCTCAAAAAACGTACTGTCCTCTCCTCTCACAAACACAAAATGGCATGCTGTGATAGCCTGACAGACTTTTATTTGGCTGTAAAAACTTTGTGGTGGAGAAATATTTTTCTTCCCATTGATTTCAGTAGGGAATAAGGCGGGAAAAAGTGGAAAAATGGCACTATTCGTGGGAAATTATTCGCCAAGTGGAAAGTTCTATTATTCGCCGATTTCAGTTTGAGGTGAAACTTTTTGCCCATCTCTACTCCCTTGTAGGAGAGGGATCATCATCATTGATTGCACATGCTGCAGCAACCATTGCTGCAGTCAGTTTTTGAACTACTACTTTACTCTCACGTCCCTGCAATGCTCCACCCTTCCCCTTGTATGTTTGCTGAACATTACTCAAGTACTGTGTTTTTACTCTACACAACACAACTGATGGAGTATGGTCTCTTGCCTAAGCCCAGTCATCTGTCTGTCACTGTCACCTAATATATGTAGTTCTTTATATCTTTATTTTTTTTTTATTTTTTTTTATTATTTTTATTTATTTTTTTTGTATTTTTTGTAAGTTGTCCACCCTGTTTTATCACTGTCACAGTCTGTCAAAAAAAATTTGAAAAAAAAAAATCAGCAACTTCTTTCCCCAGACTTCCCTACCCAGCAGAGACAATAACAGCAAGATCATCAAGCAAGTCCCCAGCTGCCTGTGTCTTGCCATTCAGGCAATCTGAATTTTGGGGTATTATTTGGGGTCAACCTCCTTCCTCCTTTCTTCTCCCCAGAGTACCACTGACTCTCCTAATACAGGAAACAAATATTCTACCTAAAAGATACCCTAAACTAAACTTCAATTACCCTATCTTCTCTAGATCAAAAACCATGCTGCTGCTCTCTCCTCTCACAAACACAGAATGGCATGCTGTGAGAGACTGACACCCTTTTATATGGCTGTAGAAAAGTAGAGAAAACTTTTTTGTGGTGGAGAAAAAGTTTTATTCCCATTGATTTCAATGCACAATGAGCTAGGTGAAAAAAGCAGGAAAAAGTGGAAAATCTACACTTTTTGTGGGAAATAATTTGCCAAGCGGAAAGTGCCGTTTTTCACCGATTTCAGTTTGAGGTGAAATTTTCACCCATCCCTACCAATCACACAATATCGCACTTCCACTCAACTTGATTATTTTCAAGCTCTCCTTGAAAATACATCTCTTCACACAAACCTTTCCCAAACTCTATAGATCCATCACTCTACTGTGTCGCAAACTGTGCAGTTATCCTATCTTTACTTGTCTCCCTCATACTGCCTTTTATTCTCCTTGTGAGTGGGACCACACTTCCATTTGTTTTGATAAGGTTCAGTACGTCATTCTAAGTTCTTCTAAATCATATTTTATACAGCGTAGAATATTAATAAAGGATAATAATAAACACAAGAATAATAATTCTGACTGTGAGACATAAATATATCTATATCTTTATGTATTTGCCCCCTGAATTAGGTAAGGGTGCTTTGTAAATGTCAGATTGCACATTAGGGGTGTCACTTCCTTGAGAAAAAAGATTGAGAACCAGTACTCATATGGCTGAAAACCAGCATTTACATTTCTTTCATGATTTTTGTCCAGTAAAACTTAAAAAAAGACTGAAATGTGACTATAAACAACCCACCATGTCTAACGCACTACACATCAACCAGTCAGATTCCAGTTAAAAACAAATAACACACAAATGATTGATGTAGCATCACCTTGCAAGAATAAGGAATACATATATTTTGGAAATTACTAAGCCTGTGCTACATATTGGGGAAGATTCACTAAGGAGTGGTAAAGAGGTAATAAAGCAGAGATGACTTCTCCAGTGATATCACAAGTCCTGTGTCATTGTATGGAGCCTATACACTAAGATCGCTAAAGTTAGGGAAACATAGGACTTGGGGAATTTAGAATACCGGAGAAGTCATCACCACTTTATCCCCTCTTTATCACAATTTAGTTCATCCCCCCCTGATATCATATGTATTGTGTGCATATTGTGAGCCACACAATCACAAGCATCAGTGATGAATACTTAAACAGTCCTCCACCAAGATTGATGCTAACAAAAACAATGGGGTTTATGCACTAAGGGCTCTATCCAATAAGCACTGGTAAAACTGCCAATAAGGCAAAAACCATTAACGAATGTAGTATCTTTTTTTATGTCACCGTGCATTCATTTCAGTCACTAAATAACGCATGATACGTCAATTTAAAAGGAAAGAAGCTAATGGTCAACTTTATCTAGCAATGATTAATGTTGTCAAAACAAGCTAAAAATCACAGCCAATCAGAACACACCAAAGTGACAAGTACATTCAAATAAATGTATATATACCATAAAATAACTAACACACACTTCCCTAACACGCACTGTGTTTGGAGGTTCTCAGATCTACAGCAAAGAGCCCAGGAGTGGAGAATAGAAAGACAGAGGAGCATACATCGGAGACAGGTAGACTTGGAGTGGGGAGTCGAGAGATTTGCATTTACTATATACACATAATACACTTTGGCACAAATTGCACATATTGCACACATTGAATACACACACACACACACACACATCTTTTTCTTTTTGGACACACAACACATATTTATTTTTATTTCATACAGTATGATTCAGTGAATGCAAGGAAGTACCACAGAGTGGGTCTGACTGTGTGCCTCTTTCACTGGGTGTGAGTGGCTGTGTGTGGGAGCTAAGAGATAGGTAGTGAGATGGCAGTTAGTGGAGAGGAGGCTGGAGGGATGGGGAGAGGAGCAGGAGAGGAGGAAAGAGAGCAAGGGATCCCCGGTCAGGGAAGAAGGGGGAGAGGTGTACCAGGTGGGCAGAGGGATACCCAACGGTAAGAATGGGCAAAAATGTTTGCCTCAAACCAAAATCGTCGAATAATGGCACTTATTGCTTGGTGAATAATTTCCTGTGAAAAGTGTAGTTTTTCTGCTTTTCTCGCCCCTACTTCATTCCATTGAAATCAATGGGATCATTGAATTTACACACAACACATTGCAAGTGTTATTTTATTTCCCAAAGGCATAGCATAAAAGGGGGTATGAGGGTGCATGTATTGGTGGAGTGTGGGGAAAGAATCAGTTGAACAGTGAATGGTTTTGGGAGGTTTGTTTACTGGGATTGAGGGGGCAGTTAATAAAAAAAAAATACTAAATACAATTAAAAAAAACCCCAAAAAACATGGTATAAAAGGGGTCTGAGGAGGGTGCCTGTGTTGGTGGGTGGAGTCTGGATAAAGAATCAGTTGAACAAGTAATTTTTTTTGGGGGGGGGGTTGTGGATTGGCAGTGGGGGGATAGTTAACAAAAATAAATAAATAAATAAAATAAGAAATGTTTTAGAGACAGGGACCCCCTGACATAAACTCTGACTGGGGTAGACTGATACTTGATGTGATAGAATATTTTTGTTGTGGACACAGTTAAAGTCAAGGCAATTTTGTGACAAAACTGCATTCATTACATGGTGTAATGTTGCAATATTTTTGTGACCACATTTGTGCCGATTTTTTATGTTCCCATGTCCTAAACTACACTTAGGTTCCAGAACCATTTTAACAAACCTTTTCCTTGGTCTCTTTGTCTATTTTGGCGGGAAAAGGACAAAGAAGACCAGCTCCCTTTTTCACTTTTGCTGCTAGGAGGAAGGGAGGAGGGGTGGTTCATGGCAGATAAAATGGGCTGGTGAGTGGCGGTGCATGCAACAATAAAAGAGACTGCTAGTGAAAGCCTAGGACGGATTTTGGAGTGGAGCAGTAAAGTGATTGATGTGGGTGAAAATGTGACCACCAGCCAGCCAGCCTGGCTAGCTAAGGCCCAAAATCCATCCAGGTTGCCATGTGGTGTGTAAGCCCAGGAACTTTTTTCAGAAACATCAGGCACCAATTTTTTTTCCACCAAGGGAGAACTGTTCCTAAAGCCAGAGTGGACACCTGACCTCCAGTGGAAGCAACCAAGTGCATTGCGCAAATGTACCCAGTTCTCCTTGCCTGCCTCCTTTCCTGCTTCACTGTTCTCTTAAGATAAAACTATATCGCTCGCTCTCTGCTTTATTGTTTATACTATATATTTTTCTAGGAAAAACACCCTAGTAACCAACATACAGGAACCTTTGCCATAATTGTTGTATATTGTGTTTTATTTGCACTGCAGTATTAATTGCCCACCCCTAATCATGAGTCCTACTGTTGCAACAACAGTATCTCCAGTGCTAACTTGGAGTAGCTTGAAATTGATGATAAGAGAATGGAGCTGGAGATCGAAGTCAGCCACTACTGTGTCTTGGTGACAAAGTAGAGCTACTGTCTGCAAGTCCAGATTTCTGGCACCACAGGAGCCAGTTCAGGATCTGGATTAAATAGTAGTAGATTGGCTGTAGAATACTGGGCAGGCAGACTGGAGATTGCTGGCTGTAGAATAATAGACCTATAGACTGGAGACTGCTGGCTGGCTGTAGAGCACTGGACTGACTGGAGCCTGCAGGTTATAGGACTCCTCTCAGACACTGCTGGGAAATGAGAGACACAGAGGAAAGTGGCACTGCAAGTGCTCTCTCTGCTTGTTCCTCTTCTCCCTCTAGATTGCAAGCTCTTGCAAGCAGGGTCCTCTCCCCCACTGGAATCCTTTTGTTAAGTGTGTCATGTATTTGCTGTGAGGGGCTGCTAAATATGATGGTGCATTATAAATGCATGATAGTACTACTACTACTACTACTACTACTAATAATATAATAATAATAATAATAATAGTATATAATTGCATATTATACAACAGAAAATAATAATCTATATATTTATTAGCTACTTTGGTCCTTCTAACAAGTTTGCAGTGGGAGGCAGTTTAAAGCCTTAATGGCCCCTAGGAATTTTCCATTATGCCTTCGTTCAAGAGTTAAAATCTTCAATCAGTTCTGGATGTCATGTTATGCTCCTCTCTGGTCATGGGTCAAGGGGTTTGTGGGTTCATGCAATATGCCTGCTTCAGTTTGAAAAACTGATAAAAGGTGTCATGTTCACCTAAATGGGTATGACAACCAGGGGTGATTGAAGAAGCTTTCTCTTTATGCTCTTGAACAAAGTAACAAGATCAAAATTCAGAGGGCTAATCGGATGTTAGTAAGATAATGAGCTTTTATGCAATGTGACTTCCTCTGAATTCTGTTATGAGTGCAATTGGTGAATGCTTGTGCAAACACATAAGAGACAGTAGTCCAATGTTAAAGGGGGAGAAAAGGGTCAGTTAAAGGGAGCAATTTGTTGAAAAGGCATCAAAGTGACAGGTGTCTCAAAGCAAAAAATTATGAAATAATTAAAGCCAAGCTTCAAAGTCAGTGAGACTCATGCAATAGCTATTGAGTAGCCAATACATAACATAAACAGGACAAGAAGGGGCCGGGGGGAGAAAGGATATACCTTAAAAGCTTCAAGGAGAGCTTTCCTCCTAATAATAACCTCCTCATGTACCTTACTATGACCAGGAAATTATAATGAGCTAACATCTTTAATCAGGCCTAGATTCATGTCCATGGAGGTGGACATGACAAGTGTTGGCAGATTTTTAGGACAGAAGCAATAAAAGTGCATAAGCGCACTGATAAATTTTAGGTCCAGCTAGGTGCATAACACCCTGTGGCAGTTAAAGTGCTATATTACCATGTGCAGGGGCACTTTGTCTCCTGTGGTACTGCTAGTAACAGTCATGTCTGTCTCAATGGAAATGACAAACAGGACTGGGTGAACATGTCATCTCCTGAAAAAAGGCAGAAGGGTAGAATGCATAGGGGCCAGTAGGATTATTTAGCCATAGTAAGCTAACTGATGGGTTATTAGGTGGTGTAGTGTTACTTCTCCTGTCAGTTGAAGGACAAAAATATAGTATTAGCTGTATGGGGAAAGGAGATGACCCTTACTCTGATCAGTTCCAACCAAATAAAATTAGTGAGTGAAAAACCATCAGAGTGAGTGAGTCAGGAATCTGTAGTAGCATGCAGTTTAGGATAGTGTGAGAATATAAATCAGTTAGCAGAGTAGAGGGTTTTTTTTTTGCATGATGAGAGAGTAATCCAAAATGCACATTTTTTCAGGAAATGTTAAGCACTCAATTTGACAGCACTGCACAACTGATGGAGGTATTACTAATACTTGTTCTGTGGTATGGAGATCAAAAGAGAGGGAGAGTACAGAACAAAGAGGGATCTGAAGTTGAGGAGAGATAAAGCAGAGTGGTGAGATCCTGAGATACAATAACAGATGGATATACAGAAACACTTGGCAAGCTCAAGTTAGGCTATCAGTAGTATTCAAATGGTTACACATGTGTAGTCAGAAGAGTAGCAAGAAATACATCTTGGCTCCATATACAAAACGTAAACACAAAGACATAAAATCTTGACCTTTACCAATAAACAATCTGTGACTTACTTCAAATGATAGAGAGTAAAACAGTTACATGTTTGTAAGCTTGCCTGCCTCATTGTGGTACCTCAGATCAGGAAAGTCCCCGTCTACCTTCAATCTGAACATGTATTTAGAACAATGCAATCAAAAAGCAGTAAGAACTTTTATGGGAATAGTATGTACAGTGCTAACTGGGAATAGCCTGAGAGTGATGATTAGCGAGGGAAGCTGGAGAATGATG
This sequence comes from Rhinophrynus dorsalis, assembly GCA_037306005.1. NCBI lineage: Eukaryota > Metazoa > Chordata > Amphibia > Anura > Rhinophrynidae > Rhinophrynus > Rhinophrynus dorsalis. Next base: position 92,129,016 of record CM074723.1, on the reverse strand, counting down.
TTACCCACTACTGTGTTTCCCTGGTAAATTAGAGTTACTAGCTGCAAGAGCAGATATCCAACCCCAATGGAGCCAGGGCCATATCTGTATTATAGAGAAGGGAAATAGTAGCAGGATCCTTGGGACAGAAGTGTCAGGATGGGATGTGGTTTGAGGGTCGAGTGTGTGAAATTGGAAACAGGACACTGTTGCTTTAATAGGTTGCTTGTTTGAATATAGGCTACCCTCCAGACAGACTGGAGATTGCTGGTTGGCTTGTATAATACTGATCAGGTAGACTTGAGACTAATGCTGGTTATAGTGTCACAACTGAGCCTACCACCTACTAGCAGATGCTTGAGAGCGATGCTTGGGTGAGTGGCTTTTGGTGACAGCCCCTGATATACCCTTGCTGCAGTCATAAACTGGTAATGTTGAAGGCCACATAGTCAGATGCCTGACACCAGTTGAGCCAGGGCCAGGACCAGGATGGGACTAAGAGGGTGCTATAAACTAGAAGGCAGGGGGTGAAGACCCAAGAATCAGACATTTCTGGTGTCAAGGAAGTAGGCACTGGCAGAGGTTAATTCTAAACAGCCCCAGAGTGTTCTCCTGAAGGAATATAGACAGGCTGCAGAAAGAAAATCGAACACTAGGTGGTGTGCAGGCATGAGAGCAGACAACTGAAGAACTAGAGATGGGAACCGGAAGCCCCTAGGGGCATGACAGTAGATGAGCAACAATTCTCCCTGCTGAGATGTAGGAGACTTTGCACTAGCCGGAGTGTGGAAGGCAATGATCTGCAATGCACATGATGCTCTGCTATGTATTGGAGAGCTGGCACGAAGATAAGGCAACCTGAAGAAAGACATCAGGATCTTGAAGGGGAATTCATTTAATGAAATGGAGACAGCACCAGACAAAAGGAAAGCTGAAACTGCGGCAGGCAGGAGACAAGATCAGAAGGGAAGACAGGGATCTAAGTCAGAAATCAGGAATTCATAAGAAAGAGAGGTACAGATGCAGCAGGCAGGAGACAAGTCAATGGGAAGCCAAGGTCAGGAGCGAGTAAGGAAGACAAAGCTGAGACACCAAATAAGAAGCTGGGAGCACAGTCAGGAAACAAGCCAAGTTGAACATTGGATCAAGCACAAACCGCATAAGCAAAGGAAACACGAAGACTGAGTGTCAGGTTGCAGATATCTCAGGTAGAAAAAGGCTAAGGAGCCAATAAGAGGAAAGGGGTTAGTTCACAGGTGAGCATGCAAGGGGTAACAAGTGGTCATAACAACTGGACAAGTAGACAGGAGACTGCTGGCTGACTATAGAATATTGGCCAGGTAGACTTGAGATTGAAGGCTGGCTTTAGAATACTGAACAAATAGAGTGGAGACTGAAAGGTACAGGATTTCTCTCACACACTGATGGAAATCTGCTAGGGGTTGATCAGAAGACTTTGATCTGAACTGCAGGAGACACAGTTGTGTTGGTTAAAAGTCTGATGCCTAAACTGCTATGCGGTTTATAAAGAAATCTCAGGTGATCTGAAGACTGGACTAATTACCACTAATTAAGTGATCAGATGAATAGAAATTCAAACCAGTTAGATGTGGGAACAGGAAACTCAGCTGTGCCTGCAGCCCGAAGATCAAGCCGACACAGAGAGACAAGTAGCTGTAGATACTAATAGTGAGATGAACAAAGAGTCAGGAGCTAGGAGGACAGTCAGACAATATGTGTGATCAGAAGTAACAATGCCAATAGTCAGGAATCAGAAGAGCAGTCAGAACTATATGAATTACTAAAGGAGCTGGATGTGAGAGGAAGTCAGTAAGCAGATCAGAATTGTAGGCGACTACAATCCAGTTAGTTCCAGAAATCACTGCAACAACACTGCTAACTCAAAGAACAGGGGTTAAACACAACCAGGAAGAAGGTCTATAGGCCAGTAGTCCAATCAGAGTGAGGAAAGTAACAAGTTATGATATGTACAAGTGAGCTGAACAGGCAAACAATTATTAGGTCATCCTCTGCATCATGCACCACTTCTTCCCGGGTGGTGTTTTTACTCTCACTGGAAGACACCCTCCAACAACATTAGAATGTTACTTATTCTCACCGTCTTTATTCTTAAATGTTGTATTACTACTACAGCTGGTGAAACTTTTCATAAACAGCTTCCTCAGGAGGAGGATGAGCATAAGCATGTTTCGCACATGCTGCAGGAACCAATGATCATACAGTTTTTAGGGGTACCACTTTACTACCACATTCCTGAACTCCTCTTACTCCTGCCTCAAAAAGCAAAAGGACATTTTTATATTATTTAACATTTTTATTAGTGATGACCGAGCACCCCAATGCTCGGGTGTTCGGGTGCTCTGACCGAGCACCCCCTGAGGCTCGAGTGCTCGGCCGAGCACCCGAGCCCCATTGAAGTCAATGGGAGGACTCGAGCATTACACCAGGCACCCCCTGCTCTGATGAGGGGAGGGTGCCTGGTCCATAGGAAAAGGGAAGAAAAGGATGGAAACACCACAGAAATGGTTCAGGGACAGCATAGGGAGGATGTCTGGATGCATCTTGGACTCCAACATCGCTGCTGGGAACGATCTTTCGCCCGTAGTACACCATTTTTACAGACTGACCGTAAAACACACAAAAAGGAAAATAAAAACGACTTTAGGCGAAAAATTGTTACCAAACAATATTTGCTGTATATTTACTTGTATATCATCTGCAAATTCTCCCAAAAATTTCCTTGATTTTCAGAACTGAGGCCATGATTAAGAGGGAAACGTGTGCAGAGGCAAATTCTCCCAAAAATTTCCTTGATTTTCAGAACTGAGGCCATGATTAAGAGGGAAACGTGCGCAGAGGCAAATTCTCCCAAAAATTTCCTTGATTTTCAGAACTGAGGCCATGATTAAGAGGGAAACGTGCGCAGAGGCAAATTCTCCCAAAAATTTCCTTGATTTTCAGAACTGAGGCCATGATTAAGAGGGAAACGTGCGCTGAGCTGACCATCTAAAACATTATGGGTGAGGGTCTGCTGCAGAGCTGACCATCCTAAACATTATATGCGAAGGCCCGCTAGTGAGCTGACGCTATAAAACATTATATGAGAGGGCCCGCTAGAGAGCTGACCCAATAAAACATTATATGAGAAGGCCCGCTGGTGAGCTGACCTATATAAAAATTGTCAAACAGGGCCCGCTGGTGAGCTGGCCCTATATAAAAATTATATCACAGGGCCCGCTGGTTAGCTGGCCCTATATAAAAATTATAGCACAGGGCATATGGAAGAGGAGGAGGAGGATGAGAAGATTAAGAGTCAACCATATACCCGTTTTTTGGGTGGAAGGGGTGAATGGGAATACAGAGTATTCACATCATTGTAAATAACATATATAAAGTCACTTTATGTTCCCCCGGGGCTTTCCTCCAGTGGAGTGGAGAAGTCAGGGGAAATCCAGGCCTTGTTCATTTTTATAAGTGTCAACCTATCAGCATTGTCGGTGGAAAGGCGGATACGCTTATCTGTTATGATGCCACCAGCAGCACTAAATACCCGCTCAGACAGAACGCTGGCGGCAGGGCAGGCCAGCACCTCCAAGGCGTAGAGTGCCAGTTCATACCACGTGTCCAGCTTGGACACCCAGTAGTTGTAAGGCACAGAGGGATCATTGAGGACGCTGACACGGTCTGCTACGTACTCCTTCACCATCTTCCAAAACTTTTCCCTCCTTGTGACACTAGGCTGCGCATCAGGGTGAGGGTGCTGGCGGGGTGTCATGAAGGTGTCCCACGCCTTGGAGAGTGTTGCCCTGCCTTTCTCGGAACTGCTGTGTGCTCCCCTTTTCTCCCCTTCTCTGTTGGCCAAGGTAGCACGTACTCTGCCGCCAGCGTTGTCAGATGGAAAATTTTGGAGCAATTTTTCGACAAGAACCTTCTGGTATTGCACCATTTTGCTTGTCCTCTCCACCGGAGGAATGAGAGATGAGAAATTCTCTTTGTAGCGGGGGTCCAGAAGGGTGAACACCCAGTAATCCGTGTTGTTTAAAATGCGTATAACGCGTCGGTCACGGGAAAGGCAGCCTAACATAAAGTCAGCCATGTGTGCCAGAGTACCAACAGTCAAGATTTCGCTGTCCTCACCAGGAGGATGACTCTCAATCTCCTCATCCTCTTCCTCCTCTTCTGCCCACCCACGCTGAAGAGATGGAACTAAAGTTCCATGGCTACCCTCTGTAGCGGAGGCAACCGTGTCTTCCTCCTCCTCCTCCTCCTCCTCCTCCTCCGCCTCCTCCAATTGTCGCTGAGAAGACGAAGTGAGGGTGCTCTGGCTATCACCTTGTGTAAGCTCTTCCTCCCCCATTTCCACCTCTTCCACATGCAAAGCGTCGGTTTTAATTGTGAGCAGCGAGCGTTTCAGTAGACACAGAAGTGGGATGGTTACACTGATAATAGCGTTATCGCCGCTCACCATCTGTGTCGATTCCTCAAAATTGCGTAAAACCTCGCAGAGGTCTGACATCCATTCCCACTCCTCACTTCTGATTACAGGAAGTTGAACGGAGAGGCGACGACCGTGTAACAGCTGGTACTCCACTACTGCCCTCTGCTGCTCACAAAGCCGGGCCAACATGTGGAAGGTGGAGTTCCAGCGCGTGCTCACGTCACACAGCAGCCGGTGAGCTGGCAATTGTAAGCGCTGCTGCAGCTTCAACAGGCCGGCCGAAGCTGTAGATGACTTACGGAAATGTGCACACACGCGGCGCACCTTGTTCAAGAGATCATGCACATTGGGGTAGGTTTTTAGAAATCGCTGCACCACTAAATTAAATACATGCGCTAGGCATGGTACGTGTGTGAGCTTGCCGAGCTCCAAAGCCGCCACCAAGTTACGCCCATTATCACACACAACCATGCCTGGTTGCAGGTTGAGTGGCGAGAGCCACTGCTCGGTCTGGTGACTAATCCCCTGCAACAGCTCTGAGGCCGTGTGCTGTTTGTCCCCAAAGGCAGATCAGCTTCAGCACGGCCTGTTGACGCTTCCCCACTGCAGTGCTACACTGCTTCCAGCTACTGGCTGATGGGGGAGTGGCGCTGCGTGTAGAGAATTCGGAGGTGGAAACGGAGGAGGAGCCAATAACGTAGGTGCTGGTGGAAACCCTGATGGAGGTAGGGCCCGCAATCCTCGGCGTGGGTAGCACCCGTGCCATCCCAGGGTCCGAGTCGCTCCCAGCCTCCACGACATTCACCCAGTGTGCCGTCAGGGAAATGTAGCGTCCCTGGCCGCAAGCACTTGTCCATGTGTCAGTCGTTAAGTGGACCTTCCCAGTAACTGCGTTGGTCAGGGCACGGGTGATGTTACGGGACACATGGTGGTGTAATGCGGGGATGGCACACCGGGAAAAGTAGTGGCGGCTGGGGACCGCGTACCGAGGGACAGCTGCTCCCATCAGGCTGCGGAAGGACTCAGTGTCCACAAGCCTAAATGGCAGCATTTCGATGGCCAGTAATTTGGAAAGGTGTGAGGTTAGTGCTATGGCCTGTGGGTGGGTGGCTGGGTACTTTCTCTTGCGCTCAAATGCCTGGGGTAACGACATTTGGACGCTGTGCTGGGACAGGGAAGTGGATGTGGTCGCTGATGGTGCTTCAGATGGTACAGGTGCAGGGCGGGAGGTATGCGGGCCTGCGCCTTCGACAGGCGATTGGCCGGCACCGAAAACAGGGGAAGAGGAGGCAGTGGTGTGGCCTGCAGACACAGATGGGCGATCCAGGCGTTCCTCCCACTTACTACGGTGCTTGGATGCCATGTGTCGGATCATGCTGGTGGTGGTGAGGTTTCTAGTGTTCATGCCTCGGCTCATTCTGGTGTGGCACAGGTTGCAAACTACAATTCTTTTGTCGTCCGCACTTTCCTTAAAAAAACGCCATACCGCGGAACACCTACCCTTTGGCAAGGTAGATTTACGCAAGGGGGTGCTCCGTGGAACATTTGCGGGCCGGTTTGGTGCGGTCCGCCTTCTTTCTGTAGCCACACCACTGCCTCTTCCAGCCTGTTGCGGTGCTGCAGATGGCTCACCCTCAGGACTGCTGTCATCGCTCGGCTCTACACCTTCCCAGGTGGGGTCAGTCACCTCATCGTCCACCAAGTCCTCCTCCACTTCCTCACTCTGATCATCCTCCTCAAGTCTTGATCCCACCACATACTCAGTCATTGACAACTGTATAACATTCTCCTCAACAAGGTCTTGAGACGGAAATAGTGGTTGATTTAATGGCAACTGTGTCTCATCATCATCATCATCATCCACTACTTCCTTTGACCTTAAATGCCGTTCACATCTGTCATCTTCTTGTGATTGGGTAGCCTCTAGAGGTTGTGAATCAGGGCACAAGATGTCATGTTCCTCTGCAAGCGTGCTTGGAGAGAGGGTCAAATGAAGGATTGGTGATGAGACGAGCTCCTCACTATATCCCAGTGTGGGATCACTTCTTTGACCAGACCGTGTATGGTGGGAGGAAGGATGATCAGAGTGAGGATTATGTTGACCAGACTCTTGGCTACTGAGAGTGGACTTGGTGGAAGACAGGGTGGTGCTTAACCGACTGGAAGCAGTATCAGCTGTCATCCAACCGACCACCTGTTCGCAGTGGTCGGACCTCGAGAGTGATGTCCTGCGACGCCCTGTAAAATTACACATGAAGCTAGGTATGGTGGCTATCTTTCTTTCTTGTGCTCTGGCACCAGGCACAGTTTCTCCGCGTCCTGACCCGCGCCCTGAACTTTCAGGATCACGTCCACTTCCCCGTCCCTTTTTACCCGCCTTCTTCATCTTACACAGAATATGTGACTTTAATATTTGAGTTTGAAAACTTAACACTATTTCTTACTATTCTGCAACTGTGCAGAGTACACAGAATAGGCTGCTAAACGGCGGTGATACACACTGAATGGAATATGTGACTTTAATATTTGAGTTTGAAAACTTAACAGTATTTCTTACTATTCTGCAACTCTGCAGAGTACACAGAATAGGCTGCTAAACGGCGGTGAAACACACTGAATGGAATATGTGACTTTAATATTTGAGTTTGAAAACTTAACAGTATTTCTTACTATTCTGCAACTGTGCAGAGTACACAGAATAGGCTGCTAAATGGCGGTGAAACACACTGAATGGAATATGTGACTTTAATATTTGAGTTTGAAAACTTAACACTATTTCTTACTATTCTGCAACTGTGCAGAGTACACAGAATAGGCTGCTAAACGGCGGTGACACACACTGAATGGAATATGTGACTTTAATATTTGAGTTTGAAAACTTAACAGTATTTCTTACTATTCTGCAACTCTGCACACTACACAGAATGTGCTGCTAAACTGCGGCGAAGCACACTGAATGGAATATGTGACTTTGATATTTTAGTTTGAAGACTTAACAGTATTTCTTCCTATTCTGCAACTCTGCACAGTACACAGAATGTGCTGCTAAACTGCGGCGAAGCACACTGAATGGAATATGTGACTTTGATATTTTAGTTTGAAGACTTAACAGTATTTCTTCCTATTCTGCAACTCTGCACAGTACACAGAATGTGCTGCTAAACTGCGGCGAAGCACACTGAATGGAATATGTGACTTTGATATTTTAGTTTGAAGACTTAACAGTATTTCTTCCTATTCTGCAACTCTGCACAGTACACAGAATGTGCTGCTAAACTGCGGCGAAGCACACTGAATGGAATATGTGACTTTGATATTTTAGTTTGAAGACTTAACAGTATTTCTTCCTATTCTGCAACTCTGCACAGTACACAGAATGTGCTGCTAAACTGCGGCGACGCACACTGAATGGAATATGTGACTTTGATATTTTAGTTTGAAGACTTAACAGAATGTGCTCTAATCTGCAACTTTGCACACTAAACAGAATGTGCTCTAATCTGCAACTTTGCACACTAAACAGAATGTGCTCTAATCTGCAACTTTGCACACTAAACAGAATGTGCTCTAATCTGCAACTGTGCACACTAAACAGAATGTGCTCTAATCTGCAACTTTTCACACTAAACAGAATATTTTTTTTTTTTTTTTTTTTTTTTTTTCCCCCCCACACAAAATAACCTGCTGTCCCCACACACAGTAGTTCTAAAAAGGACTTTTGGTTCTTTTTTTTCACAATTTTTGTTTTTTTCCTCCCTACACTGCCTTTCCCTTCCTATCCTCAGCTCTCCCTGGCTCAGACTGAGCCGAACTCGATGGTCAGGTGCTATACAGCACCCGACCACGGGTTCTGGCCAGCCAATCAGTGTAATGCCAGCAGCCAACATGGCTGCTTGCATTACACCGATGTCAGAGCCTCCCTGCACGTTTATTGGCTGCGCAGCAGCCGCAAAACGTGCGGGGAGGAGACCCGAACATGGCGGGCGAGCACATGCGGTACTCGTACGAGTACCGCCATGTGCCGAGCAGAGCGATGCTCGAGCCGATCCGAGCATCGGCCGAGCATGCTCGCTCAACACTAATTTTTATATTATTTTAACCCCTTAGATGCTACAGACCTCTACAATGTAGCCTATATTTGCAGAGACCAATTTTAGTCTCACAATGTTTTTTGAGAGGAAGTGGAGATCTGAATGAGATAACCCATAGATAAAAGCCCCACCCAAAGTTCTTTAAAACACTATTTTCAGGTAGTAAAAACATTCTATTCAGCTTAATACTGCACCTAAGAAATTCAAGTTTGAGCTGTAATAAATTTTGAATAATATAACTTTTAGAAAAAAAGGAAAGTATTGTTTACCATGAAGCCAGTAAGTGGAATTCTCTATGGACACTTTCAAGAGATATGGAGTTTTATAACAGATGGTTTCAAATCAAATAGAATTACTTCCATGGTGGTTTGTTTGTATTCCTCTGGACCAACAAATTAGATGTGCCATGGGTAAAGTGCCTTTACTTTACTACCCCTCACAACAAAAATAGGATGAATAAGGACAATTTATGTTTATCAGATTACAAACTGAATCATCTAGCAATAAACTACAGAATAAATCAACCAGTCCTTGTATATTTATATAGTAATGACAGAGTGGACAATCCATAACTTGGCCATAACTATCAATATGGGCTTGATGGATGCAATATTAATTACTTACTATTTTCCCCCATATCAATTATTGAGCAGTCTTTCTCTACTAAGAATGTTTAAAGAGAAGAGAGGGTGAATGAATGGTCACCTCCTCATGGCCATAATAAATTAATATTTATTCATTTTGTTAACACTCAATAATATATCAATATCAACAGAGGGGCTAATGAACCTTATTTACATTTTTCACAGATTAATAAAGTATTATGGGATTATTTAAATTTAATACGTGGTCTATAGTATTATTTTATTTATTTATGTTTTTATTTTATTCAGGAAGTGATCAATCCCTCCCCTAAACATTTTATTTTATTATTTTTTCGATATATAACATTTTTATTGTTGGTTCTTAAGAATTACAGAAAGGTAAACATCATAAAAATAATTTACAGTAGAACATCACTTGCATCACTGCTAGTATTTACCAATATTGTAATGTTATACATTCTGAGGCAGAGATGCCTGCCCATAGAACCACACACCATGAGGAACCCAAAAGAAAATGATATATAATTTTTTAAGTTGTTTTCCAAAAATAACAGTCATCATATCTACAAGAGTAACAGCTTAAATTAAGTAAAAGCTACTTCAGCAACAAATGGTTCCAAATATCAAGAGCACTAAAAGAGCACTAAAAGAGCACTAAAAGACCATTGCAGTTAAAATGACATTATACTTCTTATTTTATATCTTGGATATAAAACTGGTATTAAATATTATATAACTACAGTACTTGAGAACAATTCTCACCTGCTAAGTGAAAAACCGTGGTAAGACTGTATTTTTATCAACAATAAAAAGATAATAGGTAAAAATATATAGTTCAACAAGGAATTCCAGCATGAAAAATTTTACAGACTTGATTCCAGAAAATGTCTGCAAATTTCTTGGTGTTCAAACAAAACTGATTTGAGATGTGCCTTACTAAAGATAAACAGAAACAAATGAATTCTGGGATTTGTAGTCTTCATGTCCTAGGATCTGCTCTATTCCCTGAAGTAAAAATATATACACATTTCAATTAAAATGTTCTGTAGCTTGACTCTATGCTCAGAATATACATTATTTCAAGGTCACATTTGTCGCCAAACTGTTACAGAAGTTGCCAACGTGTGGCTGTTCAGATGTTGTATGATAATCCACACTATACTCAGATCTAGACAGATAGGGTTTGATTTAAAGGTCTCTGATGAAAAAAAAAAACAGCTAGCGGCTGTTTGATAAGCACAATAAGCAATTAAAAAAGCCGTCTTATGAACAGCTAATGTAAAGTGGAAGTCAGAAAGTGCTTAGAGAGATCAGCTACACCTCACTGATGAGACCCAGCAAAGCCAAAACGTACATCTGGGGTTGGCTGCTTCTCTTGTTCAGAGAGGAATTGCCTGGCATTTTGTGGCAGGACTGCTGTAATGGCAGGACCAATATGATATGCTTTAGGATATTTCCTCTCTGTGAAAGACAGTAGCGGGCTAAAAGAGATTGCACCCAGGGTAGGACACCATTCCTATTGAGCCTGCAAATTTGTATTGCAGGTTCATTCCTAGTTGAGTATCTCTGACTTTTAATATACTTATGAACAACAAATGGTAGTTTTCAAATCACAGCAGATGATAATATAACATCCATTGAGACCAATGGAAAAGAGATCCCCAGAGCCATTCAGAGGTGTGCAGTACTGCTAACAGACGATAAATAGATACACTTAACAGAGAAAATTTGAGAACAGGTTTTGTTAGCCATAAAACAGCAAAAAAAATCCGCAAAATCCACAAAATCAAACAGAGAAACAGCAGCTCACACAACACATAGCACAAGTGCACTTTTGGCACCTGTAACCCATGCAAAGCCAAGATAACTCACAAACAATGCCCATGCCCCACAAATAAGTGTCGGACGCATTTCAAAAACCCAGCAATGGTTTTCTGTTTGAGAAAACCATTGGAAAGTCTCACCTTGAAGAAGCAAAGATGCCCAAACGTATATAGTCATCCTGTCTGTCATCATCACCATTGTAACCACTGGTAAGTCCAAGTCCCATTCAGCTACACACACTAGTGTTGAGTAGCCAGCAGCAGCAGCAACAACAACACAGGTTATAAACATCCACAACCATAGCTATGATGAGTGCCTCTGCTGCTGTTGGAAGTTCTGCACCTTTGACACACAGAAGTAGTACAATTGCATTAACATCTAGCCCCAGTAGTAGCAGCAGCATCTCGGACATCTCGCAGTCTATGAAGTCCACAATATGGAGACACTCCATTAAGGATCCAAAAGCTAAGCATGTTGATATCTGTTGTGTATTGCAGTGGTAGTGGGGGACTGGCAGGGTGTGATTGATTTGTGTATGTATGAAGATAGATTCCCAGATTACCATTGTCATGTTTGTGTCAATTCGCTACCCCCTTTTCAGATTATTGATACACATTACTTATTGGTCATAGCAGTGGTCTTCACATCCCTCTGCTGTTAATGTATTTGTCCCGGCTCTCTCTGTCATATGTGGTTTCTGCTACTTGATACACAGATGGTATGAGATGTCGATTCATTTTTAAGAATGTTAGTCTACCAACATTGCTGCTTGATAGCCTGCTACACTGAAAACCCTTCCAGACTCAACGCTTGCTGGAGGACAGCTAAGGGCTTCAACTGCAGTATGTGTCAATGCTGGCCACACACACTGCTTTGTTTGACAGTAGTCCATAGGGTCACTGTTTCTGCCTGGAATGTAGCTATCCTGCAAGTATGCAGAAACCATCTCACATGCAGTGGGACCACTTCTCGGAGCTACATGGTGTTCCTGTGTGTCAGTTACCAACCCACTCTCAGGGAGCAAGTCCCAAAGAGATGTGCTGCCACCAACCCCACCACCACCAATGTTAGGTTTTTGCTGCCCCTGCTGAGCCCCATGAATTGCTCTGTGTTCAGAATGGATATTCTTGTTGATGATGTAGGTGCTTCTGATGATTAAAATGCTTTGCTGCCTTCCTTTTCACTATGCTGTCTAGATGTTTTTGTGCTCTCATCTTCCAGAATGGAGCTCTCCACTTGATCATTAAGAATAACTCGATATTCCTTGACAGAATTCGATTCCTCAGAAAGTTGCTGCTGATCGTCATGACTCCTTGTTGTGACAAACTGCTAATGGCTAATGTGTTTGAAGATGGGGTCTAGCAAAGTGGCAAGAATGTAATCCTCGTTGATGTTAATGGACACTCTGCTAGGATCTTGTTCATAGTATGATAACATGTCCTTTACTAGCTGATGCATGTCTGTGTTGTCATAAAGATAAGATTCCTCAGCCACGCTCCTCATTTTTTTCTGCAATAAAAATATCAGTTGTAGAATTTCACTAATTCCTGCCCCAAACGACTCACCAGCATGGTTGCCTCCTCAAAGGGTTTCAGCAGCTCACATACATCACACATTAGTTGCCACTGGCAATGTGACAAATAGGCTACCTCCAAAGTCTTCCAGTTTTGTGGTATCCTTTGAAAAGGTTGCTCACTCTTTTGTAACCATAATAAAAATGGCGACATAAGAATCTCACACTGCATGACAGAGCAAGATTCTCATGTCAGCCACTGAAAGGTTGCATCCAGGTCCAACAAGTACCACTGTCCTTAAAGGGTAAAATTGACATTGTGCTTCCTTATTCTGAATACATGGCAGATGGGCAACATGAATGAATAGGCCATCCTTCTTTTCCCAGAGCTATTTTGCCTGATCTTAGACTATTTAGAATATTTGATCTCAATCAGCCAGCTATCATCTATGCTCTAGGTCTGAAGTGCTTATCAATTTCATATTCTGTTCCAGCAAATAACCTCTAGACTATCAGGTTAACACTACCATTGTCATACCAGTGGGACATTGCTTAGCTACTATTTGAACTGCATATGCTGCTTGTAAGTAACGAGCTGTTTACTATCCTAGGGCTATTATTACTAATCACTGCTCCCATGAAATGGGCTATTACAATTTATCACTATACTTGGGATCTAGTCCCTAAAGTGATACCATGACACAGGATACGTTTGATCAGATAGAGTTAATCTTTGCTACATTGTCCAGCATATGCTATCTTTGAGACACAAGTGGGATATTATTAAAGGGATAGTAACCCCTCAGAAAACTTGAAGATACATGCTAGTAAGATGCTCAACATACCTAACTTATTTATCCCCATCTCTCAAACCGTTATGGTTTGAGAGATGTAAGAAGAGAAAGACCTCCGCTCCCTCCCCCTTCTCATGCGTCCGTGACCAGACAGCGGCTCTGTAGGAGCACTGTCATCTCGATATCTCTGTATAATTACTTCATCGGTATGGTCTAAAACGTGTGCCTGGCTTGCAAGCACATGTTGTAGACCATACCAATTAAGTAATTATACCGAGAATTGTAGATGACAGTGCTCCTGCAGAGCTGCCGTAAGTCAATCGACCAGATTCTGCCTCTGAAAGCTTTACAGCTCGTCAGGCAGAAAGGGGAGGGAGCAGAGGTCTTTATTCTCTTACATCTCTCAAACCATAACAGTTTGAGAGTTGGGGATAAAGGAGTTAGGTATGTTGTGCTTCTTACTAGCATTTGTCTTCAGGTTTTCTGGGGGGGGTTAAGATCCCTTTAAGTAACCAATCTAGTTGATTGCTGCTGCATCACAAAAAAGTGGTGCATATTAATGAGTGGTCTACCACCCGGTGGTTATTGATACTGATTGCCGCCATATTTTTGGACATAGTCTGTTTATTATGAACAACCTTTTTTGGAAGTTATCATTAGAGATCCCAAACTGGTCACTTCAGTATCGCTACTATTCCCAAGCAGCAAATATTTACCTCAGTATCTTATGCATTTCCATTGGTGCATTACTTATTACAAAAGATTCACAATCTGATTATTAGGGACTACGGCTGAATTATTTTGCTCTGGGTGTCTGCGTGTCTTCTTTCGCTAGTGCATTAAAACTTACTAAAAGATAAAATAAATTTTAAAAGATACATTTTAGATTGGGGCAGTCTGTTCAGCTTTACTCTCTACACAAGGCTCCTCCAGGCACAATCTATTCTAACCAGACACAATGCTTGTCTGGGTATGTAACAGCCTGCCTCTAGCTTATTGCATATATCCCAGGGAACTAAGCACTCCGTCTGTCAATTTTACCCTTTAGGGACCAGTGGTACTTGTTGGACTGGGATGCAACCTTTCAGTAGGCTGTCAGAGACTTTGTCCTGGTGGAGAGTAGAGGGTTAATTTTAAAAACAAAATTAACTGAAATTCTGTTTTAAGATGTGTGCAAATGATCTCATGTTAAAACAATGGCCCATTGGTTTAAGGTAGGGGAAAAAGTAACTGAATGGCAGATTGATGTTCAGTGTGAGACAGAAAGTCTAAAACAGGGACAGACTCCCCTATGGGAAAGTTTAGATAGGGATGACAGGTACATGAATTGTGATGAACTTTTGACATATCAATATAGATCACACAGATGCCATATGTAAAATTCTAATGTAGCGTAATGGCGCCATCTGTAGCATTATAGCATTTATGTTAGTACTCATATTTTGTATTTTTCTTATATTAGCATAATATATAAGTATCCAATCAGGTCATACTGGTGATGTCACAGTATAATGAGATGGATCTCTGTCCAATCATTGGGGATAGGCGGAGATTACTGATAAAGTAAAATTTGCCTAATATAATGGTAAGGAGAAGGTAATTTCTCTCTCTTGGTTCCTGGTTCCATCCCTGATAACATCTGGGCGTCCTGTTTCAATTCATGCTAACCTGTTTGCGGAGCTTCCAAAGATAATCTAGAACACACACTGATTGACCTAGTAACTATATTTTTCTTTATTTTAATTCTGCAAAATTTCAGAATAAATATATTTCCTTGATATTTGAAGAAAGCTATTTATTATTTGCTAAATAGAAGCATGGCCAGTTGTATATAGCAAATACTATGATCAGCTATATTTAGTATAGTAATTCTGAAATTACACATAATTAATTAATTAATTTATTGTTATAAATTGCCAGAGAGGTCATAAAATAGTGATAGTAGTGAGATATATTTATCCTTGTATATATTGGTTAATATAATTTCTGTTATTTCTAGAATATTGTGTTTCTGTAAAGATTATAATAGCTAATATTTAATCAGGGGAATTCTTGGAATTCCTTTATTAACTCTTTAACTGCTGTTTGTCTATTTATTTGTGGTGTTCATTCTAGAGTTCTTTGTGCATGTGCTAGGCCTAACTTTTGTAAATTGAAGGTTTATTTTTAACTTTCACTAGACAAAAGAAGCTGCCAGCTGTTGTGTGGCACCCTATTTTACATCAGTGGATTAACCCATGAAGTGCCTATTAGTTTTACAACATATTGCTATAGTCATATTTATGATATATGTTGCATGAAGTTGGCATACGGTCTAGACGTATATTATTGGATTATTATTAAAGTATATTCTTGGTATAATCTCTGATTGACTATATTAATTGTAATTTATGTTTTATTCAGACGGTATACAATAATTGAAATCAGTACATAATTAAATTACAGTGATTAAATCTGGGATTCTATTCCAGTTATTCTCTAAATTTGATTATTATTATATATGGTACAAGGATAATTGTCAGAAGACCTGGCTCATTTTAAAGCTAACTTAAATGACAATATACCTTAAAGCATAATTAGCATAGTCTATACAGTTTCTGGGACAGGGGTATTCACATACACTGCTGCCAACTGTATTTTATTAATTGTAAGGGTCAATTAACCTTTTCTAGGCTGCTGAGTGCAACTATTGTTATTTAATACCTCTGAATATACCTATGTGTAGTTAATCCTTTCATTGCTGGTAATCATGGTGATAATTGTGGGTTGGTTTACAATGTATCTATTGTAATTGCTGATCACTCATTTATTTAATTGTTGCTGACACTTTTTATATATATAGTATATTGTATTTTAATAAATTATATATATTTTTGCACAAATATGCGGGATTGATTATTTCTATCAATTCTTTACTGTGAAGTAGCGTGTCAATACCTAATAAGAATAAAGTTCTCAAAATTATTTTCTATTGTCATTTATCTATTTATGCGAAGATATTCAGCCTTATTGGTTCTCTTGTTTAACCCTTGAGATACCTTCATCATAAATAGTCCGACAAGGCGACATGAGAGAGAGATTCTCATGTCACCATTTTTATTATGGCGACATGGTTATTGTATCATTTGGTTGCAAGCTCTTTTGGGTGCGATCTTTTAAACGTAAATCCAGTATTGCATGGTGTACTCACTAATGGCCTTATTCTGTTTGTACAAACACTCAGTGGAATTCCACCTGGTAGGGACCTCAATTTTCAGCTGGTGATGGGGCAGGTTGTTAAGCTCTTGTATGGAATATAGAGTCTTGAGTGTACTGTAGGAGTCACTAAAATGGGCACAGATTTTGCAACAAGAGTAAGCATCTCTCTGAGGGTTTCAGATTCTCCCTGGAACCTGGTCACAAGTAAATTTAGGACATGGGCAAAACAGGGCACGTGGACCATATCACCTACTCTCAAATCAGTTATTATGTTGGAGTCATTATCTGCAGACACAAAACCAGGTCTAGCTTACTTCAAACATATATGGCTTGGTGGGACTGTCTCTAAAAACCTCTGCATGCACAAGGTGACGGGCAGATGGTATGGGCTATACTGCTGCTGCTTCTGTCTTTTAATCACACTGCCAGAACAAGGAGCACGATTACTGGCTGTCACCTGATGCTGATGCATATCTGTTATCAGATGGATTTTCTTGCCATGACCACTTTTCAGCCCTTTGCCCACCACACTTACAACTTGCTTGTAAAATTCAGGCACTTCCACCTTGGAAAAATAACTGCAGCTTGGCATATGCCAGCGTGGAGCTACACATGACATCAGTTCTCTGAAACCTCGGTTTTCTACAAAAGAATATGGCAGCATGTCCACTGTCAACATCTTGCCAACCTTGCCATTCCACAGGTTTACTTTGGGATTGTTTTTGTGAAGTTTTTGACTCTTTCCCAGGAACTCAGTCATTGTGGGTTGGTAGGACTTGGCAGAAGAACCCTGGATCTGTATTGATTTAACCCTTTGAGTGCCAGAGGGTTACGGAACTCATTGCAAAGCAATGCATTCCGTACCCCTCTGGCACTCAAAGGGTTAACAATATGACTAGACGAGATGGGGGAGGTAGAGGCAACATGTGTGGGCAATCTATGACTCTTACAACAAATCAAGAGTCATACTCCCCTGTAGCAGGAGCCATAGATGTTATATGAAATGAACTAAGTCCTAGTACATTCTCTGATATATTGAGACCTCGTGCCTGTAGATGCTGCTGCAAACAAGATTGACATTTCGTCAGTGAGACACTGCATTCAAGATGCATTTGTAGTCAATACTTTGCACAAATGTCGTCCTTATGTCATACGATTAAATCTCCGCAGCTGTTTCTCACTCCGTTGGCCTACATTTAAAGGCATAAGTATAACAGAAAAGGAGTAAACGGGTGGACCAACTCTGGATTTAAACAGCGAGTTGTTGGCAGGCGGAGAACCATGGGAAGCGTGGAAGGACCGAGAGACAGGAGATCAGCTACCAGAGGAAACATTACGGGCCCGGAAACAAGAAAATATCTGGTGAGCAGTTACTAAGAACTATGTAACAGACTCTATGCATCTCGATTGCTGGACTTTTCCAACACAAGTAGTGTCCATATATTCCATCTAGAGCATACCCTATAATAGGTCCCGTTTGTCCACCTATCCACTTGGGCTCCATAACATTACCAGTTTAACTGGCTATATGCTGTAGTATATACCTCTTTTGCTTTTAAATCGTATATTCATTTTTAAAAGAGTTTTATATGAATCTATTTTTCTAATTTTATAAGATTTTTTGTGAAATATATTATAAATAAAACTATACTTAGAGACTCCTGTGCGCTGTCTTTTATCTTTTGTTTTGCATATTACATTTACTCGAGAGGACTCCGGGGATCAGACAGCTGCTGAGATGAAGTATGGACTATAACATTCATCTGACTAATCCCATCCTCATTACTTTCATCCTCCATCAATACCATCACATTCCATAACTTCATTGATGTATTGAAGAAAATCATTCCATTTAATCAAATTCATCACACTGACTGTAGTGACGGATTTGAACTGTATGTACATGTTTACAACACAGAGATAGCCAATAATATGGTCTAATATTTGATTGATGATAAACACTTCCTTTTGTGTATAGCTATCTTTTTGTGTACATTATATCTCGAACAGACACTATTTGTATGCCTCCTATTAAGCAAAGTATTATACACTTTTGAGATTTCTCTCAGTGAAGCGCTACTGTTCTGTTTAATTGATATATATATACTTCTGCCTGCAATATGTGATTCTTATTTATTTAATATATTTAAAATTATTGGACAGTACTAAATGCACAACATCTAGTGTACCAAGCACATTTATTCTTTGAAGCATTACTTGTTTTATACATATTAAATGAGGATCTTGATTTTATGGCAAGCCTGATTCAGGAATAGAAAGGGGAATAATTATCATTATATTGAATATATGCAAATTAAATGAAAGATACTGTTGAAAGAA
The DNA here is from genome assembly GCA_037306005.1 of Rhinophrynus dorsalis. NCBI lineage: Eukaryota > Metazoa > Chordata > Amphibia > Anura > Rhinophrynidae > Rhinophrynus > Rhinophrynus dorsalis. Next base: position 92,110,213 of record CM074723.1, on the reverse strand, counting down.
AAGAAAATTAGTTAATTAAAAACCTACAATCATGTTTCTCCTAAGCTTGCAAGAATAATTACCATGGCATGACATTGATAAGAGTTCATTTATTCATGATAATTATATTTGCCTAATATATTTTAATTAATACAGTCCCTGCCTTCATTCAGTATTTTCTTTGCTATTTCTAGTTGAATGTAGATGTAATAGATGTTTAAGTGCATATCATTTACTTAACCTTTCTTGAATGGATTATTGTTTTAGATTCATGATTATTTTGAACCTACTTAATGGCTTTACTTTATACAGGGGTGTGAAAACCACTAACAGATGTCTAGCTCCTGCATTGTTCCCCAGAGTGGAAAGTTCCAAACAGTTTAACCAGTTTAGACAATAGAAAGGAATTTACAACTTATGATGAATCCAGATTACAGACCAATGTATTTGATTTTTCAAGTACAGGAATTTAAAAGATTACAGAATGTTCGCATTAGCACACCAATCAAATGATGCTACATTTATTCAGTCTGTCTAGTTCTCATCTTTTTTATGTTTGCATATATATTCTTAAAACATTGTGATGCTGCTACTGCCTCAGGCACATCACTGGAGCTAGTAGTGGCAAGTCAAACCATGATCATCATCACCCATATCACTGCTGTTGTTTATCCCATTCCCTTGTGGCTGCCTAATCATCCTGCTGCTTTAATAACTCAGCAGCAAGAACGGTAGTCACAATTACACTAGAGAATTTGACAATGGCCACCATAATATGACCTGCTGGCACTAGGCCAGTAGGGCTTTTTTTTCTCATGGCTTAGGACAAACCAAAGTCCTAAAAAAAAAATATTGGGGGCTTGTTTCAAACAAGCCTAAGTCATACGAATAACTGATTCATCAGAGACTGTGATGCTAACAAGTCTAAGTGATCAAAATGATCTCTTATGTGATTCCTCAAGGCTTGTGATACTAACAAGCTTGAGTGATAAAATGTTCTCTGGTGTGATTCCTCAGGGCTTCTGACACTAAGAGGTCTAAGTCCTACAAATCAATGTTTGCTCAGGGCTTATTCCTAAAAAGTCTAAGTCCTACAAATCAATGTTTCTTCAGGGCTTGGGCCTCTAACAACAAGTCCTGCAAGTCACCCTCTACAAAATACTCTATCCCATCAACTATCGGTCTGCACCAGGCACAGCTTATTTTTTTTTATTAATTGTCCCCCCAATCCCAGTCAACAACCCCCAAAAAAATTTCTTTTCAACTGATTCTTTCCTCAGACTCCAGCAACACAAGCACCCTCCTCAGACCTCTTTATACCATGTCCTAATTTTTTATTATTTATGTATTTATTTTTTTAACTGTCCCTCCAATCCCAGTCAACAACCCCCTCCTCCCAAAAAATTCCCTGTTCGACTGATTCTTTCTCCACACTCCACCAACACAGGCAACCTCAGACCCCTTTTATACTATGTCTGTGGGAAACAAAATAAAATGTGCTATGTGTTGTATGTAAATTCAATATTCCCATTGTTTCAATGCAACAAGATAGGCAAAAAGCAGAAAAACTGCACTTTTCATGGAAATATATTTGCCAAGAGGGAAGTGCCATTATTCACTGATTTTAGTTTGAGGTGAAAATTTTCACCCATCTTAGTAGCTACCAACAAAAAGAGATAAGCCAAAACTTCCCAAAATACATAACAAAAAATATACAAATAATATTGTTGAGTTCAAGCTAGCTATCAATAATATTCAAATAGTTACATATATGTGTAGTTAGGAGGGCAGCCAGAGCTATATATTGGCTAGATATACAAAAAATACTAAATTCTGTGCATCAAATCTTGGCATTTACCAATAAATTACATGTGACTTAAAATAGATAATAAAATCAGAGAGTTCAAGTTTCATGTTTGTGGCCAAAATCATGGTAGACTTGCCTGCCTAGTCATAGCACCTCAGATTAGGCAACTCTAGGGAGACGCGTCAACTGCTAGTAGATCACACAGGTGAATACAGGACTATTAGCTCACAAACAAACAAGGTTGCAGGTATGGAACAAAGCAGAGTTCAGAACAGGAGACTGTTACAGGTTTCCTGACACTCAGACAGAGTTAGAGATAAAACACAGTTTTATTAAAAAATAAAAAATGAGAAACAGTGCCCCTAAGGGCCAGAATCGGTAATACAATACTGAGTGAATACAGGCTTGATATAACAAGAGCAGGAACAGTATAGCAAGCACAATATAGGGTTAATACCCAAGCTGTAATCAGTCTCTGTGATGGTGATTAGCCAACGCCCGGTATGCAACAGTCCCAGGAGAAGATGTAGCAGCTAGATCAAGCAGAGCGACCAACTGAATCACGGCCAGATCTCGGTCTGGAAATGCCCATGGGTATTGGATAGCCAACTGTAATAAGAGCCAATGCCCCTACAGGGGTGAGCAACACGGAGAGATACTGCCTGAGCCAAAGGAGCCAGAATAGGGAGCACCCCTGGTGCGGTAGTAGTATGCACTGCGAATGCCAATGGGACCTGAGCCTCGCACCCCTCAGGTGCTGTAATGGAGGAAGCACTGCCCAAGCTGACTATTGAGCCACGCACAGATAAGTGCGGATGGATGGATACATACACAGTGATGGAGTGAGCGAATAGAACCGGAGCCAAGCACCCCTCTGGTGCTGACACAGAGCTTACACTGCCAGAGTATAGGAATGCCCTTTGCACCACGCGGCGCAATGCAACGGATAACGGCAACACACAGATAATGACTCTGCAATGATAGCTAGGCTCTGTATACCGGGAAATGCTCAATCAGTGTAAGAGAGGCTCAGTAATGCAGGCAACAAGCTTGGCAGGCGAAAGCAACGGCTCGGTATAACACAAGCAACCGGCACCGCAGTGTAAGCCAGGCACTGACACAAAGGTACGGCTCAGCAGTAATCTCTCGGCTAAGTAACGGAGGAAACCAACAGGCTCAGAAGCGGAGACCACAGAGAACAAAAGTGGGAACAGTTGGTGCTAGCTGCGAGCAGGCTCACAGTGTCGCCAAGCGGAGGAGGAACGCAGACTGGAAGAATCACGAAGCAGGAATGTCAGCCAGTATCTGTTGATCACGGAGCAGGATAGTCAGCTGGAACCGGGTCAATCAGGAAGTAGGAACGTCAGCCAGAACTGGGTCAATCACGGAGCAGGATCGTCAGCCAGAACCGGGTCAATCACAGAGCAGGAAGTTAGCCAGAACTGGGTCAATCACGGAGCAGGAACGTAGAGTAGTCAGACGGGTCGGGTCGGTACACAGGAATACAGGAACACAGCAAAATAGCGCAGGCACAGGAACACAACGAAAGGGCACCTGACAGGTGCCATGACGCACAATATAAAGGAACAACCTGGACGGGCCAAACAGCTTCCTCCAATAGACGAGCTCCATCACAGAGAGTGACAGGAAAGCACGGGCACCATGATAGAGACACACAAACATGGTCAGAATTCACAGCCAAGTTCACACACAGGAAACAGGAAACTCTGCACTGGAAGTTTAGTCAGGTACATTTAAGTGACTGTAAGGCTGCTTGATATAGACCTCAGTGGGGTGTCCTGGAAGCAGACTGGGAGGCAGGCAATAGCAGAGCTGGAGTGAATGAAGTTGGTGTATCCAGGTAAACAGTCAGAGCTACAGAAAACACCAGAGAAGGAATTTTTGGACTGGATTCTTGTAGGGACACACCTTGGCACATCTGCCAAATGGTCCTAGAACAGAGCCTTGAGAAACACTAACAGAGAGGTGCATGAGAAAGGATGAAGAGGTGGCAATGGAGAAACTGAAGGATCAGTCAGTTAGATTAGAGGATAGCTAGTCCAATGCTAAGTTACTATCATGGTGCTGTTATTGCCTCTAGCGACTCTGTGCTTGCAGGTGACATTGCTGTACTTCCTGGTTGTCGGGCTGAAGCACATTCGCTATTCTTATTGGCCACTGCTAATTGCCAGATCGAGTCTCTACCTACTTGCTAGGCCAAATAAGCCTCAGCCTGCCTTTACTCATTTGCCCTTTCGTGGTGTACCTGTGCTCTTTAGCTCTTGTGATTCCGATGCTTCATTTCTGTGTATGACTCCTGGCTACATTCTGACTTCGGCTCTGTTTGATCCCTGACTAGCTGCCTTGTGATCCGGTCTAACTCCTGACTTTGGCTGACTACCCATTGCGGTGTGACTCCTGCCTTTGGCTGACTACCCCTGCTCCGGCTGACTTCTGATTACCCTTTACCGGTGGCCTACTGTGTCCGCTTGCACGCTCCGTGCCCTAGCGCTGCCTCATTCGAGCGGTGCTCAGTCTGCGCCAATCTGTGTCACTGGCCTTCCTGCTGTCTGTTGTTCCACTCTAGGCCATTGGGTACCCTAGCATTCTAGGGATTCTCAGTCACCGTTGCTTGTTGGTTTACCCTAATGTTCTAGGGATTCGCAGTCACCATTGCCTGTTGGTTACCCTAGTGTTCTAGGGATTCGCAGTCACCATTGCCTGTTGATTACCCTAGTGTTCTAGGGATTCGCAGTCACCATTGCCTGTTGATTACCTAGTGTTCTAGGGATTCACAGTCACCATTGCCTATTGGTTACCCTAGCATTCTAGGGATTCTCAGTCACCACTGCCTGCTCTGTTACCCTAGCGTTCTAGGGATTCTATGCCACCGCTACCTGTTGGTTAACCCTAGAGTTCTAGGTATTCTCAGTCACCGCTGCCTGTTGATTACCCTATCATTCTAGGGACAACCATCTCTGAACTGAACCACCCTAGCGTACTAGGGGATTTTTCCTCTGTTCACAGGGCCTTCCCAGCTGCTCCTGCACTAGTAGCTGCTACCATCTCTGCTACTAGCATTTATTCATATATTCAGTCAGAGTGGTGTTTGCCTCGGTGATCCTTTGCTGCCTCCAAACCTGGCTAGTGAGGGTTAGGGAAGTACTCCGGCACTGTCCTTACACCTGGTCCTGTGAGGGTTGGGGAAGTGCTATCTTACTTTATTTTATGCTGATTCTCAATAAAGTTATTATTTTACTGTATCTGTACTTCTCAATGTCTTTATTCCAAGTCACTCTGTGACAGTTACATATTCTTGCGGAGTGAACAATTTCGAGGAGGAGAGCATGATCAACAGTGTCAAAAGCAACTGAGAGTTGAAGCATGATAAGTATTGAATAGTGACCTTGTGATTTGGCAATGTGAAGATCATTTCAAGAGCTTAGAGGCAAAAGGCAGAAGAAAAACAGGTCGATAGCTATATGGTGTGGCGCCATCAGAGGAATTGTTCTTGAGGATGGCATGTTTGAAGTCATCAGGAAAGGTAGCAGTGGCAAAGGAGGAGTTAAAAAAATTGTAAATGGATAGGGATTAGCATGGGGTAGAGGGACTGGATGAGATGAGAGAGGAGCAGATCAAGAGTGCATGTAGTGGACGGGAAGGAGGATAGCATGTTAGTCTATTCCTCCTCCATGACTAGTGAAACAGAGTCTAAAGTGGCAGGAGGGCAACAAGGGAGGATAGGAGGGTGTTTACAATGTGGGATGTTTTCCAGAATGGAGTCTACCTTGGTGTTGAAGAAGTCAGCAAAGTCTTGTGGCTATATAGAGTTTGAGAGGGGGCAGATAGAGGGCAGAGGAGGGAGGGAGTCAAATATAGAGAAAAGGCAGCAGGGGTTGGATTTATGAGTGTTAATTAGTTGCAAAAATTATTGTTTTTTAGCCAAAAACAGAGCAGAGATAAAGCAAGAAAGGAGGAATATGTGGTGGAGAAAGTCTGCCAGAGAGCCAGACTTTCTCCAGAGTCATTCAGTCAAATGAGTACAGGATCAGAGCAAGCTGGTGTCCTTATTAAGCCACGTATAGGTGCGTTGCAATGGGAGAGGAGCTGCAGGTTCAAAGAGGAGGACAGGACTGAGTTGTAGGTTTTGACAAGGCTGTGAGTGTTGGGATTAGTGAGGATAGATGAAGCTCCATTAGCCGGGGAGGACTGGAGAGCAAAGAGTTTAATTGATTTGAGGTGACAAGTGAAGAGGGAAGAGGATGCGGGATTGTGGAAAATGTGCTGAATGTTAGAAGTTTAGAATGACAGAAAGAAACAAAGAAAGAAGATTATATAAGGGATAAGGGTACACTGAATGTGACAGATTTGTATGGTGGTGGTGGTGGTGTGACTAATCTGTGAGTATGAATATATATATATATATATATATATATATATATATATAGTGTGAAAGAGTCCCAGGAATAGTGATGGAGGGTGTATATATATATATCTCCCAAAATCCTGCAGGGTATCTACCCTGATTAGCCCCAGAGAACTATAATGTATATATATATATATATATATATATATATATATATATATATATATATATATATATAGTGTGAAAGAGTCCCAGGAATAGTGATGGAGGGTGTATATATATATATCTCCCAAAATCCTGCAGGGTATCTACCCTGATTAGCCCCAGAGAACTATAATGTATATATATATATATATATATATATATATATATATATATATATATATATATATAGTGTGAAAGAGTCCCAGGAATAGTGATGGAGGGTGTATATATATATATCTCCCAAAATCCTGCAGGGTATCTACCCTGATTAGCCCCAGAGTACTATAATGTATATATATATATATATATATATATATATATATATATATATATATAGTGTGAAAGAGTCCCAGGAATAGTGATGGAGGGTGTATATATATATATCTCCCAAAATCCTGCAGGGTATCTACCCTGATTAGCCCCAGAGAACTATAATGTATATATATATATATATATATATATATATATATATATATATATATATATAGTGTGAAAGAGTCCCAGGAATAGCGATGGAGGGTGTATATATATATCTCCCAAAATCCTGCAGGGTATCTACCCTGATTAGCCCCAGAGTACTATAATGTATATATATATATATATATATATATATATATATATATATATATAGTGTGAAAGAGTCCCAGGAATAGCGATGGAGGGTGTATATATATATCTCCCAAAATCCTGCAGGGTATCTACCCTGATTAGCCCCAGAGTACTATAATGTATATATATATATAAACTTGTTATACATTGCAAATCTGTGTATTTTGGGCCAGTGCGCCTCTCCACAATTTCATAGTAACTGACAAGTGCCAGGTGAGGTATCCACACCAGGAGTTCTATCACTCCCTATTTTCAATCACCTGCATCTGGTAATTAATGCAGCTAGCAGTCAAATACTTCCTCCTCTGTTTTGTTTGAGTTCCCAGAGAGGAAAGAATTAACATCTGAAAGCCTGCAACTTGTGAAGTTTACTTGTGTCTGGTGGACTGTGTTGCTATATATTTATATCTCAAGCTGGTAAACTGACTAGTAGTTCAAATACAATCAGTAGCTGATGTGTTTAGTTAGTGCTCAGTAGAGTAAGGATTTTGCTTTGTTTGATTTGTTTGTGATGCTGCTGTCTCACCACTTGGAGACCAATAAACAGACAAAGACTTGATTTATCCTCCTCCTCTATGTGAAGTGTCTCTGCAACCTAGAAGGCTGATCCCAAGACAGAAGGTACAAAAACATTGAAGAGTACTTTTGTCACTATATATATATATATATATATATATGTATATATATTACTGCCAGTGGCTACTCAATGGTATGTGTGGGGTAGGGTTTTAATTGCCTTCGTTCCCTGTCTTTTTAACCAAATATACAGTGCCTCAGGAGGAGAAGGCAAAGGTATAGGGCTTCACCCCCTGCCTTCTCAACCAAATACACCGTTTGAGTTGGCTGAGGAGGTGAAATAAAGAGTTGCAGGTACAGCATGCACATACTCTTACATTTAAGGGGTTAATTGTATTTTGTCTCCCTCTCGCATCCTCACCCACATACTTTCTTTAATTCAACACCTCTTCTGATCCTCCTGCACTAGCCAGCTGTGCTTCACAGAGGCTGCTGTCACATCTTATTTTACATAGTAAGACACAAAAGAATAAAGAATTACTTCACAGTGGTATGTGGACAAATAGTGCTGAGAAGTATGCCTTTACTTTCAACCCTCTCACAACACACAGTATTCTGTTCTCTTTAATTGTTTAAATGGCTATATTGTTTTTCCTCTGATTATAAACAGCATGTCTCTGTGTTTGGATCTGTGTTTGTTCTGTTTTATGTTATTTAAGCCATTGAGTTCCAGAGCAGTATCCAACACATTGCAACAATACCCCTCTGGCACTCAAAGGGTTAACACATGGGCTATGTTGTGCAAAGAGGCAGCAATTACATGAATACGTGATCTACAGGTAAGGGGAAGAGCCCAGCTGCAAGCTTATTAGCAGCCATCTTAAGATCCTACCAACTTCATAGTAACAGCTGGGGCTCAATTCATTTAACACCTCTAGGGAAACCAAAGTAATGTCACAGTTTGGTTTTCTATTACATATACTGCAGCAAAGTACCCACTGTTAAAAAAGCAGAATGGGTGCAAAATTAGAGCCCAACAGGGCCGGTGCATGGATTTTTGTATACACAGGCGAAGGTGCATTTTGATGCCCCCCCCCCGACCCGGACACAATCCCCTGCCCCCCGACCTTGCCACAATCCCCTGCCCCCGCCCACATATTTACCTCCACATTGCCCCTTCCACAATTCTCCCTTCATCTCCACAATGCCCCTTCCACAATGCCCCCTTCATCTCCACATTGACCTTTCCATAATGCCCCTTCATCCCTCCTACCTTGAGTCCCTGGTGGTCTGGCGGCGTGCCACAGCTTAGAGCTCTGTGCCTCCTTCGGTACAGAGCTGAGGCTCCCGCGCGCTGCTCTCAGTAATGCAGAGCGCTGGGAGATGATGTCATCTGTCAGTGCTCTGTATTACTACAGAGCCTGGGTCTCTCTGCGGTGTGTAACATAGACGCTGCGAGGGAGCGCTGATTTACACTACCAAGCGCTCCCTCGCGGCGTCTTTGTAACACACCGCAGAGAGACCCAGGCAGATATATATATTATAAAAAAAAAAAAAAAAAAAAAAAAAAACAACTTCCCTCTTTTCGGCGCCCCTCCATTGCGTTGCCTTAAGGCAGCTGCCTGTTCTGCCTTAATGGCAGCGCCAGCCCTGGAGCCCAATGAAAACAAAGAAACAGCACATCCATATGTTATTCAGTATGCTAGTAACACACTTTCAGGGACTGTTTTTTGCTACTGTTTTAGCTCCTAACAATAGGCTGACCAGACCTCACCTTTAACCGATAATGCATAGGAAAAATGCATACTGCAGGAATGCTTTGATTTCAGTGAAGTACTGGAAAATGGCTATTTCCTATGTGTCCCCGGTTAAAGGTGAGATCTGGTCAGTCTACCTAACAAACAAGCGATGAATGCCTAATGAGAAAAATCGCCAATGTGTAATTGAAAAGTAATAGTGACTAGTGACATGCGGATCCACTGATATGGGCCCATAAGCCCAATATCAGTGCATCCAAATTACAGAAAACCAAACAATAGATACAATTTTGAGTGCCAGAGGTGTATGCAGTGCTTGGCAAAGCATTGCATACCACTCTGGCACTCAAAGGATTAATGCCCCTAAATAGTAACACCATCCTATGGTCTATTTCCCACTGTCTGAAACCATGAGGTATTCCTTGCCATCCCACTTTTCAGGATACATATGATAGCCAAATCTCAACCACTGTAGGTTGTTTACATCAATGTGCAGGATCTTGTCAAGATCAGCAATAAACGAGTGCCAGGATGGTATTAGATACCATCCTGTCACGCAGGGGATCACATGCCAATGTCATCATCTTGCATCCCTCCATTCATAGCTCAGGTGAATAATCACGCCATCTCATTTACCCATACAGCATCCATGCCTGCAGCAGAACAGGAGGACAGCAAGGAGGAGGCATATGACATCAACCCCAGTGACATACCCCCTGAGGAGCCAGGAGAGGACATAAGCAGGAGGTCTCCATCACTACCACCACCCCTGGAGTTCAGCCTGTCACCCATGACTGCCACATAGTGGAAGCCTCCTGGGAGCTGGATGCCCACCACCACTCAAGTCCATCATTGGATGACACCACCAGCGCCACTACCACCGGGATGGCACTGGATACTCAGTACAGTCAGCACTTCACAGTATGGACCATATGGGACCACACTATGGCCACAACCACTTACTTGGATGTAGCCATAGCATGGGTCCAGATATGACCCCACCCCCAGGTGGGAGGGAACCAGTTACCAGTGGACATTGTATGACCCATGGCCACTGGACTATGAGCACCTTGGACTTATTGGGGAGCCACAGCTCCCTAAAACCATGGAGGAATTCACCCCCCCCACCAGTCTCATCCAGGAGGAAAAACTTTGGTAAGAAGTGAGGAGTCCATTGATGTAATGGGAGAACAAGCATCCCCACAGTCCTTGCATGCCCCCCTGACACCTGCCCCACAACACAACTCGCCGCCACCAGCAAAACCACAAGAAGACATAGAGGAACCCAATACCCAACAGTAAGAAGCAGAGGAAGTTGGAGAGCCATCCTCAGCCAATATCTCACAGGATCTCCAATCAAGTCTGAGATTGTGCATCCGCAACCAAGGGAAACCCAAAATGACCGCATAATGTGGGGACTGAATGATCTGGAAGGATATTGTTTCAAAATGCAGTGCTCCAATCTGCACAGATAGTGGACACGTCTTCTGGGTAACTTGAGGAGGCACCAAAGGTCGTCTATCAATTGCCTTGATGGCCATTGGGTTTACAAGTTCAACCAATGGAATGGAAAGCAGTGAGTTCTCAGCCAGATCAGTCAGCAACAGAATCAGAACAGATCAAGATATGCAGGAACGCCATCAGGCAGGCCAGGTCATACACGAACAGAGCAGCAGCGGAACTAGCACTAGGTACATGTACACCGAAAGGGCGCCTGTCTACTGACATGACAGGGTATAAAAAGGGTTGCCTCTGGGTGGAGTCTAGTACAAGGATCAATAAGAATGCGGCAGTCAAAACAAGGAAGTGAGAATGTTGCCGCCCGCAACCAGGAGCACGGGCACCATGATACCTTTTCACTGACATCACAAATTGTGCACAGTGCCATTCTTGATGACTGCACTGTGCCTGCCCCAAGAGAAAAATAGTCCCACACCCATGACTTTGGGGGGGAGGTGGAGAAGAATGGCTCCTCCACATTCCCCTTCACTGTCTGGGGCAAAGGATGATGTTCCTTCTGTTGCTGCTACTGCCTCAGAATCGGCACTGCAACTAGGACCAGAAGTATTGCTGGCAAGTGGAACCTGTCCTAGTCCTGCATCATTTGTTGACCCCATTCCCACTGTGTCCATGATGGCCTGTGCACACTAGCCTGCTCCTCAGCATCCTTCTGCCCTTGCAACTCAGCATCAGCTGAATTAGAGCAGCTGCAAACTCTGCAAATTCCAAAAAAAAAAAAAAAATTACTTTAAAAGGTATCCAGTGTTTTTACAAACCATGGCACCATAATGACTCCAAGCTTCCTAGGATTGGTCAGACAATAATTAATATTTATTCTCTCTTATCTTTAAATTATCTTAGCAATGGTAGAATAAATATAGATTATTTTTCTTTAAAATGATATCCTAAATATTTTAGAGGAACTATTTAAACACAGTTTGTTTATAAGCCCTCTTATTCAATTTTTAATTCTTTATATAAGCTTAAGAAGCAGCTGATACAGCCAACCAAACTAAACAAATGTTACCCACAGTTCAGCAATTTAATTACCAACAGAAGGAAACCAAGAGCTCAGCATCATTTCTAAGAGGCCCTTGGAGAATGAAGGGATGCTGAAGCAATTACAAAGTAGCTGGAACATTATTTACAAGTCAGACAACAACCAAACAGTCAGAAACAATTCATAAACATGAATAGAGAATTAAAGAAGAGTTAACCATAAAAATTAAGTCTTTTTGCTTACAAAACATGATGTTATTTTCAATTTAGGTGCTTATATTTCAAGCATTATAAATATCATTCTAGCACTAAAAACAAATCTCAAATGAAATGTGTGTGAGAATGGTGTTTTATGTAAGGCATGTAGTTGAAAAATAGTTTTTGTAAGCATAGTTTGCATGAATATAATAAATGAGAATGCCCTAAACTTTTCAATGAATTTTAATTTTGCATACAATTTGACATGGATTTAGAGAACATTTTCTTAAATATTTTAGTTACTGTAGCACTATGAATCTGAGTTGAAATAGAGCTGCACAGGGAAATAGCTATATGTAGTACTAAAAAAGATACCAAGTAAAGGTAACACCATTATTGATTTACTGAATTATAATAAAGTGGAACATTTTTGAGACATGTTTGAGAAAATGTAACCATTTTTTGTGAAAATACACAGGGTAATCTGTGGCCAGGATCACTACATTTGACCAGTTTGCTGTCTCCTGGGTGCTCGGGATCGACATGTAGCAGATCTGGTTGATAGATTGTTTGGAGGAGCTGGAAATGACCTTGCTGTCATGGTACATGTTGGTACCAATGACAAAGTTAGTGGAAAACCGGAGGTCCGTTAAGAAAGGTTTTTAGGGATTTAGTACCTCTGTTCCAGATGCTACATCAGAAAAGCAACAGGAGATTAGGGAGTTAAATGCTAAAGACATAGTGTAAGCAGGAGGGGTTTGGGTTCCTACAGCACTGGACAGACTTTTCTCTTGGGGACAATCTATTTTGATGAGATGGATTGCACCTTTGCAGAAAGGGGGCTACAGTGACAGAGGCTATGATGGTTAGAGGGGGACTTTAAACTAGGAAAGGGGGAGGGATGATGCAACACCGGATGGTGAAGGCAGTGTAAATGAGAAAATGGGATTAGGGAAGGGGAATGGGAGTGCAGAAGGGGGATTGGATAGTTCATCTAATAAGCAGTTGCCAAAGTAACAGCCTGGTAAAGAGCAAATACATATTTCAAATAATGTGATTTTTCAGAATGACAATAATATAAAATGTATGTAAATGTTCATAGTCTGACTGGTAACATGGGAAAACTGAAACTGATTGCAGTGATTGGTTATATGATACATATAACTTGGAAGTAAGTCTAGAGGATAATACCCCTTTTAGAAGGGATATGGTTAATAAAAGGGGATCTAGTATATGGGAACATATTAATCAAGCGTTCAGTGAGAATGTAGTGGCCCTGTTGGTTGAAATACACACTGAGGGCATGCATAATAAAGAGATATTAATGGGGATTTGCTACAAGCCACACTATTGTTGGGGAGTTGAAGAACCCCAAGTGTTACCACAAATGGAAATGGGAGATTTCAACTATCCTGGAACTGGCTGGAGAAATATGACTTCCAGTACAACAAAGAAAAGGAGCCAACTTGTTGGATCTAGTGCTCTCAAACAATTCTGACAGCAGTGACCACAGTATGGTATCCTTTGAAAGTTAAGAAAACCATTAGCAAGGGTTTAACCAAAGCTAAAAGCTAATTTTACAATGCTAAAAGCAGTATTAAAGGACATTCAGTGGTGGATTAAGTACAAAACATGCAAATTCAGACCAACAAGGCTTAATTAAGTAATTTGCAGTGAAATGATAAAAAAGAAGCAGGCTTTTTAAGTGTTTTGTTTAAGACAGAAGGGTCATATGTGTCATTTAAAAAATATAAAGAATGTAATAAAATCTGCAAACAAGCAATTAGGCTAGCTAAATTGAAAATGAGAAAAGTATTGCAAAAGAGAGCAGGAAAAATCCAAAGCAATTCTACAATTATATGTGCATGACAGAATATCAGATGGCAGAGAGTTGTAAATGGAACCTTTTCAAGATGGTCTAAAGTTGTAAGTGGGGTGCCACAGGGTTCAAGCCTGGCTCCAATGCTTTTTAATTTGTTTATTAATGATATAGAAGTGGAAATTGAAAGTAATATCTCAGACTTTGCTGATGACACTAAGCTGTGTAAGGAAATACATACATAGCAGGATGTTTTTTCTCTGCAGAGAGAAACTGAATGAATGGACAGAAAAGTGGCAGATGAGGTTTAAAGGGATAGTAATACTTCATTTTATCTTTATTTTATTTTGTAGGCATTAAAAAACATGAAGAACGATATGTCTTATCTCTCAAACCTTTATGGTTTGAGAGATATTCACAAGCAAAGTTTCCCCCTCCCCGTCCCTTTTACCTAGTGTAAGCCATCTCTTCTCAGATGTGGAATTCAGTCCATAGACCAGACAGATAACAGAAGGGGACAATATTCTTCCTATCAGAACAATGAACGCCCTGCCCCCCTTGACAAGCTTTTCAGCTTTTTCCCTTATTTTAATTGAAGATTGTCCCTCTCTGCAGTCTACCTGGGCACCTCTCTTCTACTCTGGCTGAGCAGTGTTACATCAGTAAAAGGGACGGGAGGGGGATACTTTGTCATTGAATTATTCTTGAACTACAACTCTGACAGTATTGAAATAACACTCTCCAAGGTCCAAATACTATGACGATTAATTAGAGCTGCTTTTATTATGAAACATTACTATCCCTTTAATGTAGATAAATATAAGGATTTGAATTTGGGATAAAAAAAAAACATGCTACATATACAATAAATGGGAAACTACTTGGGGAATTCTCATTAGAGAAAGACTTAGGAGTAGGGGGGCGAAAAGTACTGTAGTTGCTTTAAAAAAGTAATGATATCTAGCTAGCATAGAACAATATTGAGAATTATGACAGTTGCCTTCAAAGAAGATAGGATGTTGATCCAGGGAATATCTCACTGCCATTTGGAGTCTGGAAGGATGTTTTTACCTACTTGTGGCTAACTTGGAAATGCCTTAATTTTATTTTTTACCTTTCTCTGGATCAACAGGAGTAATATGGCATGGGTTGAACTTGATGTGAGCATGTCTTTTTTAAGCCTCATCAGCTATGTTACCATGTGAATATAAAGAATTCTTCAAGGAACTATTTACACAAAGAGCTGATTGAAGACTAAGAGGTCATCCATTAAGACCAGAAGAAAAGTGATTTCCTGTAAAACAAAGGCAGGGATAATTTTTACAGTATGGGCAGTAAAGTTATGGAATTCTTTCCCTCCGGATGTTGTACTTGCAGATACTGTAATCACTTTAAAATGTAATGGATATCTATCTAGCACAGAACAATGTTGAGAATTATGACAGTTGACTTCAAAGAAGATAGGATGTTGATCCAGCGGAATATCTCACTGCCATTTGGAGTCTGGAAGGATTTTTTCTACCCACTTGTGGCTAACTTTGAAATGGCTTAATTTTTTTCCTTTCTCTGGATCAACAGGGGTAATATGGCATGGGCTGAACTTGATGGGCACATGTCTTTTTTTTAGTCTCATTAACTATGTTTCCATGTAATGTAACAGTTAGTACTGGTCCCTTTACTCTTTGTTACCTGTCTTATCTACAGTACACATAGGATCACTATTTACCTGTACAAATGTACACTTGTAGGGTATTATTAGCATACGTTTATATGATAAAATATTTTTCTGAACTATTGAATATATAAGAAACACCTAGCAGTTTATTTTCTAAAAGGTAAATTCCATAAAAATGACTTTTTTTTTTAAATGTGAGTTCCCATAAGTAAGTTTGAGAATCTAAAAAGAAAAAAAACACTGCAATTTCTTATTTCACTCTTTGTTAAAGGAACACTAACTAACACATAAACCATGGCATTTTTGAAACACATTTAAATATGTACTCGCAGCTAGTTTCTGTAAAAGACTCCCAATATATGATTCTAAAAATTGTCTTTTCAAGCATGTGAGATGATCCTATTCAGACAACATTTGGTTAATTTTATTTAGCAGTTTGTAACAAGAGCTAAGGCAGGTAAATTATTGAGACTGATACTCATAGCTCTTATATTCAGATTGTTAAGATTGTAACATTATCTCACTCCATTTACAGGCAATAACTTCTAAGCATCCAATCAAGGCTGGAAGTTGGAGTCAGGAACCCTTGCAAAAATGCAAGAATTTTTGCCCCATAGAACATAAATCAGATTACATTTTAGGACTTAGAAAACAATTATATAAATTTAATAGATGTTAGTGTAACACTCTTTTCAACAGTAGAGTCATGTAATGGCATACTCTGGCTCTCCTTGAGAACCAATGGGCCATGGGCCCCATTCAGTGGGAATTCCTGCAAAAAGTAATTTTTTTGTTTTTTGCTCTTACATTTAATTCATATAATAATATATTTCTGCATGAAAAGAGTTTACTGCATGTTTTAGTACTGTGCTAAAATATAAAAGGGGTATCAGTTTAATGCATGTTGTCAGTATGTGCTTGGAAGATAAAATGAGAAAAAGAGAGAGAGAGAGAGAGAGAGAGAGTGGCTGAATGTTTAATGCTTTCTATTGCAGGCATACAAGCTAGGAGAGAGAGATGTGTTTGCTGGTAGAGTCGGTAGTATCCCCAAACATTTGTTCTCTGCATGTAGGTGTGAAGGGAGAATGGAATATTAAAAACAAAAAATAAATAAAGAACAAAACAAAATCTTTGCTACTGATAAATAACTGGGACAGACAGGCAGGAGAAGTGATCCTTCCTACCTGAGCTGAATGGCTGAGCCTGAGACTCTACTGAACAGATATGCAGACAGACAAATAAAGGATACACTCAAGACACAAACACATGTAAAACTGACATACTGTGTTACACACACACACTCACTCCTACATCAGGAAAAACAAATGGTGCAAGCATATAGTATGGTATGCTGGAGCATCACCAGTTGCAGTGTCCTTTTTTGCAAGCTGCTGATTCTGAAGCTAACAGACCTGTCCTGTACTTTACTGTATTGTACTGTAAAAGGTAATACTGCATTCCTTATGAGACAAAGAGCAAGCTACTGAAATGTATACACTTGCTACTATTTTATAGAGACTGAGTAGGATAGTTGGGTTTGCTTGCTTGGGTCGCTATTACACACAGAATTACCCACTTGTAAGAAAACAAAATACATAAAAAGTAAACATATAGTATAAAGCATTAAATAAATAAATTATGTGCCTATATGGTACTACCTTATTGCTGAATGTCAAATTCTACCAGGTATACGTATTGAAAAAAATATATTTTATTAAAATAATGTAGAACAATATCACAGTCTGTCACCAAAAATGGTCCACCCAACAGCATATACTTAATGTATCACCGTCAGTCTCCACTAACAACACACAGTGCCCATATATTCAGCCAGCAGACAATGACAGCGACAATCAGTATCGCAAGTCCCCACAGGACATAACTCACCACTAAAAACACCAAAAGAAACCAGTCACAAAACATATAATGAACTAATATGCTATCTTGCTCCTCAAGATGCTGGTCTACAGTAAATCAGAACTACAGAGTGGCATCCAGCCCAACAAGATGTATGAAATATATATATAATATAAATACACAGGAGTGAACATAAAAACCAAATCAGTCTATCCCACAATGGGTATTGTGATACCCCTCTATAATGGTCTGCATAAATATATATATATACAAATCTCAATGCTGTGCAACAAAAGCATATATCACAATCACCAGTATAGCAATAAAACAAGCACACCATACTAGTAAATGACTAAAATATGTCAAACATCTGAAATCCAAGATCCACCATTGAGTTGCAATGATGGGCACCACAGAAAATAAATAAAAAAAATACAGTGTATTCTCTGTGATCTCCACGTTAGTGCATCAGAGTCAATATAATAGTCCTTATGATCCAACTAGTGTATAAAATAATAAAAATGTGCTTGGAATCTTTGAAGTCAAATGATTAATGCTTAATATTAAATAGTGATCCGATTAATTCATGAAAAAATAATATCAGTGAATAAAATAAATAAATGATCCAATGATATTTGTGATTGGATAATATAGAATAATTAAATGAAATGTCAACAAATGAAACAGTTATCTGACATAAATGTATGACAATAAATGATCCAAAAACAATATCCAATGAAGGTGAAGTATAACAGTGACTGAAATAATTAATGAAATTATGAAAATATATTGTAATGACCAAATAATAAAGAGGAATTTTCTTTTTTTTTTTTTTAAAGAACTGATGTCATTTGTTGCATGGAGCACTTCACTGGCATATGGAAAGCCATAGTTTATTTTCAATAATTGGTGTGACAGAGATGTACAAGAAGGTGGTTAGTACTGTAGGTATGGATGGGATATACTTTATGCCTCAAAAGAAAAATTGGAGAAAAATGGGACTTTTCACAGAGTAGTAAACTTTTCAGAATAAGTACTGATTTTTGATTTTGCCTAGCTCATTGCAGTAAAATAAATTAGAAGACTGAATTTCCCCCACCATGTGGTGAGTTTCCCTTTTTTCCTGCAAGCATTGTATAATAGCATTGTCATGTTCCCGCAGCATGCCATTCTGTGTTTGTGAGAGGCAGCAAAAGCAGCACATTTTTCAGCTAGAGAAGTGTCACTGTTGTGTCCGCTTCCTCCCCGCCGGCTGCTCGCTTTCCCATTCGTGGCGGGGTCTGGTCTTCAGGTTTGCGGGGATCACGAGACCGCGCATGCGCAGGACGCCGCGTTCCTCCTCCTGGCGTCTGCGCATGCGCCCGGCGCCTGAGCTCATTTGTCCAGCCTCGCCTATCATCATAGGCATTCCGGGCGAGCCCCTCTCCCTTCCCTATTGGCTCCCATCAGTATTTGAACAGGCTACCCCAGACGTGGAGTGCCCGTTCCACGAGCTCTGCTTGATATTAGTGTAGTCCTTTTCTGTCTCCTGGTATCTGACTCGGCTTACTCTTGACTCTCCAGCGTTCTCCAGCCCCTGGTATCTGACTCGGCTTACTCCTGACTCTCCAGCGTTCTGCAGCCCCTGGTATCTGACTCGGCTTACTTCTGACTATCCAGCGTTCTCCAGCCCCTGGTATCTGACTCGGCTACTCCTGACTCTCCAGCGTTCTCCAGCCCCTGGTATCTGACTCGGCTTACTCCTGACTATCCAGCGTTCTCCAGCCCCTGGTATCTGACTCGGCTTACTCCTGGCTCTCCAGCGTTCTCCAGCCCCTGGTATCTGACTCGGCTCGCTCCTGAATTCTCCAACTCCTAGTTCCGAAGAACCACCTGCCTCCTGACCTGCTGACCTGGTTCTTAACGGTAGCCAGTGTACCCCTATCCTGGTTGCACCCCGGCTCAACTGGGGTGGAACAATCTGGTTTCGCGACCAGCACCTTTACCCAGCCTCGGCTGCAGCACAGGGGTACCTGGCACACCGTCACCGAACTCTAGCCTCGCTCTCTAGCCTCACACCCTAGCTTCTGTACCAGTGTCGGCATCACTCAGGTTATTACCCCCCGGGTGGTGACAAGAAGACAGGCTAATAAAGTTTAGTTAAAGTTTAGTTTAGGAGGTCCTGTAGGCAGGGTGTTTTTTCTCAGTATTAGGGGAATATGGGGGTATTTGGGGGATGAAGGGAGAAAGAAGGTTGACCACAAACACCCCCCCCCAACACACATTCTGTGTGACTGACTGGGAAGACACAGGAAGCTGTGAGCCACGTTCCTTCCTGATCTGACTGTTATTATCTCTGTGTTGGGGGAGTCTGGGGGTGGGTATCATGGACACCAGAGTAAATAATACACACAACACAGGTACAGTGAGGTTTAACCAGTTTATTAAGATAAGCAAGAGTAAGCACTTCCCCAACCTTAGTAGGAACAGGCGTGAGGACAGTGCAGAGTCCACTACCCAAGGATTGACACTGATCTGTAACCAGTTCTCAGTAGCCTATAGACATAGATGGGAACAGAACCAGGCTTGGTTCTATACCTAGAAAATGGAAACCTGGAATGCCAGGAAACCTGATCACTGGAGCGACAGCTAAACTCCCAGACACGAGACAGGCAGACAGATATCTCGAAGTAGTGACTCCACCACAGAGTGGTAGGAGGAGCGAGACAGAGAGTAACTAGTACTCTGAAAGAGTCATGGAACCGGTCTACTAGGTAGGCAAAGGGCGGCGACAAGAGAGTGGAACGTAGCCAGCCGCAACACCGGTAAGTATGTGAAGGCAATACTGAATGTAGGCTATAGAGCGGAGGGTTACACAACAGGCCCAGGAGGCAACGGATACAGTGGCACAGGATGGAGGCAATGGAGTGAGAGGCAACCAGCAACTCTATCATGGGGGTAGAAGTTGCACTATACCAATGGAGTTGAACAGGGAGTGTGTTTTTTTTTTTACAGTGATAGGGATGGGGGGACAGTTAATTAAAAATAAATAAATACAATTTAAAAAAATGATAGGTCACAGAGACAGGGACACTGATATAGCTTTGACTCAGGGAGACTGATATTAGATGAGATAATGTAATTTGTAGAGGGTCAAGGCAAGATATTCCACACATTCAGTTCAATTGTGTACCTACAGTACAGTGGTTGAGTAATGTCCAGCAAATGCACAAGGGGCTGGGGGAGGGTGAAATGATTAGGAGCAGTGCAGGGACATATGAGTATAGTGGCAATCCAAAAACTGACTGCAGCCATGGTGGCTACCAAAAGTTCCACATCTACCAATATAGTGAGACAAACAAACACAAAACCACCTGTTATGTAAATTCCTCAAAGGGGAAAAGTAAAAATAAATAGTTTGAGACCTCTAAAAGCCTAGAGGAATATTAAAGTAGAGGGGGAGAAGCAGGTGGCAATACTAAGGAAGCATAGTTACTGATGGTGATGTAAATCTACAATATATTCCTCCAGCATCCTCCTCTTCTTCAGTTATAGATGAAGTTGAGAGTGACAGAGATGATGGCATGGCCAGAAAGTTAGATAAAAGGCAAAGGCTCAATATTCCACCACTGAAAAGGAGCACTGTGCCTGTCTATAAACCAACTGAGAAAACAAATGGAAAGTCTGAATCTGGACAAGCAAAGATGCCAAAAAATACAGTCATTCTCTTAGTCTTCATCAGCACTGTCACCACTTCCAAGTGAAAGATTTCCCACTGAGGGCTGCAGTGGACAAATACATAGCTGAAAGTAAAATTGAGTGAGTCTTACAGTAACAACAAAAAGAAAAAGACTGACGTTTGAAACTTGGTGAGGAGGCCTTCATCCTGAAGTGGATCGACAGAAGCTGCTGCTGCTTGTGATGATAGCAAGATAGATAGATTACAGCTTAAGTTATGTATTTTTACACTGGAATTTTTTTTTTATTTTCATTTCCTTTATCATTCCATGAATGAAGATAAATATTATATTAGCTTGGTGTAGGATATTTTATTACAAATGCAAGTCAATTTTTTTAAAGAAGCATCCATCCTTTGATATACAAAAAATAATATCCTTTACCTTTCACAGTGGATTTACATCTTATTCCCTACAACCATTTTATTAAAAACTGCCAGACTTGTTGGAAAAGCAATTCCTTTAAGCTAATTAATAACAAAGGCAATGTCAATGAAAGCATATTATTTCTCATAATGCATAGTGTCATGCCATCACCGTGCTTGCCCTTCTGTACTAGAAGTACACTGTTAATTCAATAGAGAACAAAACTAATTTTGAAAGAATTAGTAATTCTGTCTTTGTGTTAAATGAAGTGCATCATTAGTAGCAGTGAACCCTAAGGAAATCTTAAGTGGATCAAAATTTACTAATGAGGACACAAGGAAAATATGGCTTCCTTCTGGAATAATTAATCAATAATGTAGCTTGGATAAAACATCAAAAATTGCTATAATCCTCAAATAAGGTCATTAAAACAACATTTATAGAGAATAATCAAAATCCCCACATAACAAACTATTCATTATACAAGTTTGTTCATTTTTTGTCTTGTTTGAAAAAAGTAACATTTTAAAGTAACAAAAACATTAAAAAAATTGATTAAGGAAAGTGTATTGCCTAAGAACTGTATATGATATAGAACTATTCATTACTCTGGGCAGTAATTGTGTAAATTAGTAAGTATACATTATTAGTTTCAATTATTTAAGCATTTGAATGCCAGAAAGGTATCCATTGCATTTCATTAATAAAAAATAAATTCTACAAGAAAAACTCATGTGGTAATCCTATAGCACTTGACCATAATCTTAAATTCTCATTATTCTCTTTTATTAAATACGGAAATAAAATTATTGTTGTACTCCATAATATCATTATATATTTTTTGTATTATTTTCTCTGTGTTAGACTTACAAAGGTGTGAGGAAAGCAGTATATTTCTACTAGGCAAGCTGCACTTACAAAACTGAAAGGTCAGTTATACATGCTCTCCTTAAATATCTTTACTCCTCCATTGACTTATTTAAGATGATACCTATTATATTGATGTTTATTTCTAAAATAATTCCATCATTTTCAGTGACTAATCACATCCACGATAAATAAACACCCTCTTGATAGCAATTGCCATATCTTTGTACTCCTTTTTTTTTGTTTCCAAGCCTCAGTATAGAAGAAGGTGAATATTGAATAACTCCGCATTCGTATTTAAGCTTGACTGCGATTGGTCTGCAGGACTTTTCATAGTCAGTTGTAAATTGTTGACTCTTCATAATGTTTTTCTCAACAGGTACTTAGCTACAAAAAAATACATTGACAAATTTGGGAACAAAAAGAAAACAATGTTTTACTGAACAATAAAGATACATGAACTTAAAAGGATATAGATATTGATAAATTATTTGATTATTAAATTTGAGACTAGGTGAATATGGTAGAAACTGATAGTCTTGATTTAAACATATAATAATGATAATGCCACACTGTGCGTGTCTATAAACTGTTTGAGAAAACCATTGGAAAGTCTGACCCTGGACAAGCAAAGATGACAAAAAGTACACAGTCACCTCTTCCAAGTCCAAGTCCCACTCAGACAAAAACACGTGTTGACTACCCAGCAGCAACAACAACAACAGGAACACAGGTTATTAACATCCAAAATGTTAGATATGATGAGTTCCTCTGCTGCTGTGGGAAGTGCGGCACCTTTGACATCTAGTAATAGAAGTAGAAATGCATCAACATCTAGCCCCAGTAGTAGTAGTAGCAGACCCTCAGGTACCCCTCAGTCTATGTAACCAACAGTATGGAGATACTTCACTCAGGATCCTAAAGCTAAGTATGTTGCTATCTGTTGTCTGTGCAGGGGGAAAGCAGTCTCACACATAGGCACCTCCTGTATGAGATCCCACCTGAAGCACAACCACAGGTCTGACTCGGAGACACACTATGAGCAGGTCAAAGGTGCCACAACTAGCAGCAGCAGAAGCATTTCAAAAAGTTCTCAGGGCTCTAGGGGATGTGTCAGAGAGTGTGCTACTGCCAGCGCCAACAGTTAGTTCAGTCCAAATAACACCAATGTCTCCTGCTTCAGAGGGGTATGATGACTCTGGCTTTGTTGTGGGAGATGGCAAGATTTATAGACTGCCCACACAAGCTGCCTCTACCTCCACCACCTCTTCTACACATGTTGCTAAACCAATAAAGTTGCAGGGTTCTTCTGCCATGTCCTGCAAACCCACACTGACTGAGTTCCAGGGAAGGAGTCAAAAACATCAGAAAACTATCTCAAATTATGCCTGCAGAATTGCAAGGTTGCCAAGATGCTAGCAGAGGAAATGCTGCCATATTCTTTTGTAGAAAACTGAGGTTTCAGAGAACTGATGTCATCTGTAGCTCCATGCTGACATATCCCAAGCTGCAGATATTTTACCAGGATGTCTGTGCCTGAATTGTACAAGTAGGTGGTTAGTGTGGTGGGGAAATGGCTGAAAAGTGCTTATGGCAAGAAAATCCACCTGACAACAGATATGTGGACAAGTGGGCAGAACACAGTCTATTTGACTGTGACTGCTCATTGGGTTTCTCTCCCATCACCAAGAGTGGGCAACCCTAGCTTAGAGCATCAGGGAAATACCAGGGGAGACCTTGGTTTGAATGAAGGTTTATGTTATGCACCAGGAACCAGACAGGACACAAAAAGGTAAAATGCAAAACATCTTTATTAAAGTAGCAAAAAATAAACAAAACAGAATTGTGATCCAGGAGCATAAACCAAATGACAAGCCAGGGTCAGGAACCAGAAGTCCACTAAGTCAGGAACAAGCCAGTGGGTCTGGAGCCAGAAGGGTTGTCAGAGGAAGCCAGGTCATACACAGATAAACAGGAGCTTAGCAGAATCACAGCAGTCAGTAACAAACACAAAGACAATGGGTAAGTGAGCCAAGCTGCTATAAATACCCTGGGAGGGTTGGCTGATAACAGTCAGGTGAGCAATCAGAGAGGTCAGCTGATCACCTGAGCCAGAAACTGAGAAGACAGCAGCAGTGGATAGCAGAGCACTAGATTAGCTGACACATCAGTATCAATAAGCAAAGTTGAGCTGCTCAGCAAAACCTTCACAGTTTCACTTACAAACCCTTCATATAAAATTCCTTCTTTCTCTTTTGCATTAATATATAATATATATTATTTACCATACTGTAATGATATGTATATAACCCAGGCATATAAATTAGCTGATCCTATTATAATGTCATGTATGTCAGTTAACTTATCTATAAATTTTTAAGTTTGGAATTATTAGCTGTAGTTTCAAATTATCTACAGTTATTCAATATAACAATAAGACTGCATTTTTTGTTTACAATATAATCTAAATATATTTTTTGGGGGGGCATGACACTATGAAATACCTAGATACACCTAAATTGCTCATAATCTTATTTATCTTTATTCATCTATTTATCATCTCTATAGTAATTACAATGACTATTCTCTCTTACATCCACTTTTTACACCATATCAGCTTTATCATTACATAGTCACATATACATAGTGTGCTCAAACCATCTGAGCCTCTTGAAACCAATAATGTTTGGACCAATTGGAAAGAAAGGTGTGTATTTTGAAATCAATGGTAGTAGTCTTGTCTTCAGCTATAAAAAGAGGAAGTTTGAAAAGAACGCCTTGTTACTAGTGCTCCTGTAGAGGTTGGCTTGTTCCAAACAAATGCGTAGGGCATTGTACTGTTGGAATCTAGACTGTCTAATCTGCAGTTATTTACAATCTTAGGCTCCATATTGATGTGGGCTGATTTTTGCCCAATCAGTATGTCACAGTATCCAGTACAAAATGAAGGTCAGACACAGGTATATATTGTAAAACCACCTTTATTAAGAACACAATAACAGAATACCCCAGCAATGCCCCAGAATATATAATGGACAGGCCTAGTCCACTACCCAGACTGACACTGAGCAGAGGCCTGTACTACTCAGAGAGGAGTAAGGAACCAGGCTACAGTTCTTTCTCCCAGGGAATGTATCAGGCACCCAACGGAATCAGAGTACTACAGAACTGGGACAGTGGCAAACGGAATGGAGGTCAGCACAGGCCACAGTATCGCTATAGCGAATAGCCCAGTAGTCTAGGATACACTGAGTGAGTAGACAGCCAGAACCGCAGTTCAGAACCGAGTGGAGAGTCAGACATACCGGCGTCATACAAGGAGCGAGTAGTCAGCTAAAGCCACAGGTCAGAGCTGGAGTGGATAGACAAACAAGCCGGGGTCATACATGGACAGAATAGTCAGCCAGAGCCACAGTTCAGAACCGGAGTGGATAGTCAGACAAGCCAGGGTCAACACAGAGCAAATAGTCAGCCAGAGCCACAGTTCAGAACCAGTGTGGATAGTCAGACAAGCCAGGATCAGACTTGAGAGAGAGACAACTAGAGCCACTGGTCAGAACCAATGTGGATGGTCAGACAGGCCAGGGTCATACACAGAACAAGAACAGAAGCCAAATCAGGGTCACAATGAGAAGCAAACGTAACTAGCAATAGCAGAAAAACCACGTAAGGGCAACTGGCCTTAGACCCAGGGAAGTTCATATAGGCCCAAAACAGAGGCGTAAATCAATTAGTCAAATGAATGCGTGCATATAAACAAGTGCCGCATTCAGAGACAGAAACGTGCTCCTGCACGCATGATCACAAGACCGAACAACGAAATAGCACAAGGGTAACTGGCAGCCCGGATGTCAAGGTACACTGTGATACAATACAAATAGAGCCCTTCTAGGTAGTCAGCTTATATCTACTACGGGCTAGCTATTACTATTCTATGCCATCCTACATCCAGCTGAGATATTGCTTGGGTGATTACCAATAATGACATTTGGCAATAAATAAGATTTACACACTCTATGCAACTTAGGGGTTTCCACATTTTGTCTTTTTTGTTTTTGTGGTTAAGCATGCAGAAATTGATCTATTTGGATAATATTGGTTAATATTTAATTCATCTATGTGGGATTTAATTCTCCCAACATATTCAAATAGAGCCTTTCCAAAAACAGAATTAATTTATACATACATAATGTTCCAAATGATTAGACTTGTGCAAGGCAAAAAAATTTGGAGGGTCCGCATTTCAAACAGGACCTGTTCGACTCGGATGAAATTCGGCAATAGTCCGAATTATTCGGCCAAATTCAAAATACTTTCAAATATACAATAACAAATTAAAATTAAAAAAATAAATAAATAAAAATGGAACCATTTCCAGGGTCTAAATGAAGACAGTGGAACATGGTGAGATGGAGCTTTAGCCTTATGGTACTGTAGATGAAGCATGGATGTAGCTATTCTAAGAAAGAAGGAAGACTGAGAATGATTGGTGCAGGGCGGACTCAAGATGACTGGAACACTGTAGATGTAGCCAGCAGCAAACTGCAGAACTCTGGAGCAGGCAGGACTCAGCAGATAGATATGCAACCTTTGTTACAATAGACTACAAAACTGAGGATGACTGGTGCAGGGCAGACTCGGGATGACAGCTACACTGTATGTAAATGTAGCCAGCAGCAAACTGCAGAACACTGGAGCAGGAAGGACTCAGTAGATAGATAAATGACTTTTGTTACAATAGACTACAAAACTGAGGATGACTGGTGCAGGGAGGACTCAGGATGACAGCAACACTGTAGATGTAACCAGCAGCAAACTGCAGATCACTGGAGCAGGCCAGACTCAGTAGACAGATATACGACTTTTGTTACAATAGACTACAAAACTGAGGATGACTGGTGCAGGGTGGACTGAGGATGACTGGAACACTATAGATGTAGCCAGCAGCAAACTGCAGAATACTGGAACAGGCAGGACTCAGTAGATAGATATATACGACTTTTGTTACAATAGACTACAAAACAGAGGATGACTGGTGCAGGGCAGACCGAAGATGACAGCAACACTGTAGATGTAGCCAGCAGCAAACTGTGGAACACTGGTGTAGGACT
Organism: Rhinophrynus dorsalis; assembly: GCA_037306005.1. NCBI lineage: Eukaryota > Metazoa > Chordata > Amphibia > Anura > Rhinophrynidae > Rhinophrynus > Rhinophrynus dorsalis. Next base: position 92,082,867 of record CM074723.1, on the reverse strand, counting down.
AGTAGATAGATCCTGCACACTTTTTTAGAAGAAATTAAAAATAATAGAGCAAGACTGAACAACCTGTACAGTGGGAAAACAATGTTGACTTTAATTCCCCCTGTCTCCCACCAAGTCAGGGGCATGTCCTCTGTCCAACCTACCATGGTTCTAGAGCTGGGTAAGCTGGATCACTCAGCGTATTATGGTACTATGGATGATTATGGATGAAGTCCTTTTTTTCAGTCTGCATCGAACCTGAGAGCAGGGTAACCCAGCTTTGGCAGGTTGACTTTTAAAAAGTTATTTGCTCCATGAGATGGGGGGCCAAGTGAGAGTGCTGGGGGCTAAGTATATTTCCTGTTACGGAAAACACCCGCTCACTCTGGACAGTGGGTGAGGGGCAAGAAAGCAACTCCTGGGCTACCACAGACAAAGTAGGCCACACAGCTCTCTTGTTATCTCAGAAACTCAAGGGATCTGTACTTGGGGGCAAAGAAGGTTCCACAAGGTAAGCCTTAACCTCAAACTCAGCACTTTTTCTATTTATGGGGATCTGTTTGTTTTGTCCAAAGCATAATCTGTGTATTGCCTCAGCATTAAAAGCAGCAGCTGCTCCACTGGAACAAGATGAAGTGCTACTGCCGCTGCTACTGATAGGTCCCAAACTCCTCAAACTCATCTGCTGAATCTTCTCCCACCTCCTGTGACTGCATTCTGTTTTTTTCTTTTGCCTCTCATGCACCCTCGCTATGACTTGTTCCCTCCAGGCTGTGAGGGAATTGTAAGTGCTATCTTGCCTTTGATCCGAGGATCGAAAATTGTGGCAAGCATTAACTCAGAACAATTGTCCATGCGCTCTTCCATGCACTGAGTCAGTTCCTTTTTCAGCCTCGTTAGAAGGGCAGCAACATTGGGAATTATATTACCCTTAGCACCAGGCAAGCGTGCCCTATGGGCAAGGAAATTGTCAATTTTTAACGAGAGGTGTATGAAGAGGGGAATAACTTCGGCCAGGTTACCATTCTTTTGCTTAAAATTTCCCTCAAAGCACAGAAAGGCGTGAGGACTGTCACTACCTGTTCCATCAGGGCCCAGTCAGCCCTGCCCAGTGTTCTGTTACTGCCAATGAAATGGTGACATGACATTGCGTGAATTGCCTTTGTCTGTTCCAGGATATTCTCTTGCATATCTAAGGTGTAGTTCCACCTGGTCCCAACATCTTGTTTTAGGCGGTTCTCTGGGAGGACTGTTTTTTTCTGTTCCTCTGCGACAGCCTCCATAAGTTGCAGGAAGGACTTCCCGTCGACCAAATAAAAAGAAGCACCCCCAATGGCATGAGGCATATGATTTTTCTGGACTGCTGTCTGCACATCCCCTTTGAATGAAACCCATCAAAATCTTCCAGAGTGGCCTGTATTGATTTTGGGATGGGCTGTGACTGTCTGCTCTTAGGACCAGATGTGGCATGATCCCTCTGCCCTTTCTCCTGCCAACTGATGGTGAGTGTGACACTGACTGGTAGTGGTTAGTGATGAGCGAGCACCCCAATGCTCGGGTGTTCGGGTGCTCTGACCAAGCACCCCCGGAGGCTCGAGTGCTCGGCCGAGCACCCGAGCCCCATTGAAGTCAATGGGAGGACTCGAGCATTACACCAGGCACCCCCTGCTCTGATGAGGGGAGGGTGCCTGGTCCATAGGAAAAGGGCAGAAAATGATGGAAACACCACAGAAATGGTTCAGGGACAGCATAGGGAGGATGTCTGGATGCATCTTGGACTTCAACATCGCTGCTGGGAACGATCTTTCGCCCGTAGTACGCCATTTTTACAGACTGACCGTAAAACACACAAAAAGGCAGATAAAAACGACTTTAGGCGAAAAATTGTTACCAAACAGTATTTGCTGTATATTTACTTGTATATCATCTGCAAATTCTCCCAAAAATTTCCTCGATTTTTCTGAACTGAGGCCATGATTAAGAGGGAAACGTGCGCAGAGGCAAATTCTCCAAAAAATTTCCTTGATTTTTCTGAACTGAGGCCATGATTAAGAGGGAAACGTGCGCAAAGGCAAATTCTCCCAAAAATTTCCTCTATTTTTCTGAACTGAGGCCATGATTAAGAGGGAAACGTGCGCAAAGGCAAATTCTCCCAAAAATTTCCTCGATTTTTCTGAACTGGGGCCATGATTAAGAGGGAAACGTGCGCTGAGCCGACCATCTAAAACATTATAGGTGAGGGTCTGCTGCGGAGCTGACCATCCTAAACATTATATGCGAAGGCCCGCTAGTGAGCTGACGCTATAAAACATTATATGAGAGGGCCCGCAAGAGAGCTGACCCAATAAAACATTATATGAGAAGGCCCGCTGGTGAGCTGACCTATACAAAAATTGTCAAACTGCGCCCGCTGGTGAGCTGGCCCTAGATAAAAATTATATCACAGGGCCCGCTGGTGAGCTGGCCCTATATAAAAATTATATCACTGGGCCCGCTGGTGAGCTGGCCCTATATAAAAATTATATCCCAGGGTATATGGAAGAGAGTCAACCATATACCCATTTTTTGGGTGGAAGGGGTGAATGGGAATACAGAGTATTCCCATCATTGTAAATAACATATATAAAGTGAGTTTATGTTCCCCCGGGGCTTTCCTCCAGTGGAGTGGAGAAGTCAGGGGAAATCCAGGCCTTGTTCATTTTTATAAGTGTCAACCTATCAGCATTGTCGGTGGAAAGGCGGATACGCTTATCTGTTATGATGCCACCAGCAGCACTAAATACCCGCTCAGACAGGAAGCTGGCGGCAGGGCAGGCCAGCACCTCCAAGGCGTAGAGTGCCAGTTCATACCACGTGTCCAGCTTGGACACCCAGTAGTTGTAAGGCACAGAGGGATCATTGAGGACGCTGACACGGTCTGCTACGTACTCCTTCACCATCTTCCAAAACTTTTCCCTCCTTGTGACACTAGGCTGCGCATCAGGGTGAGGGTGCTGGCGGGGTGTCATGAAGGTGTCCCACGCCTTGGAGAGTGTTGCCCTGCCTTTGTCGGAACTGCTGTGTGCTCCCCTTTTCTCCCCTTCTCTGTTGGCCAAGGTAGCACGTACTCTGCCGCCAGCGTTGTCAGATGGAAAATTTTGGAGCAATTTTTCAACAAGAACCTTCTGGTATTGCACCATTTTGCTTGTCCTCTCCACCGGAGGAATGAGAGATGAGAAATTCTCTTTGTAGCGGGGGTCCAGAAGGGTGAACACCCAGTAATCCGTGTTGTCTAAAATGCGTATAACGCGTGGGTCACGGGAAAGGCAGCCTAACATAAAGTCAGCCATGTGTGCCAGAGTACCAACAGGCAAGATTTCGCTGTCCTCACCAGGAGGATGACTCTCAATCTCCTCATCCTCTTCCTCCTCTTCTGCCCACCCACGCTGAAGAGATGGAACTAAAGTTCCATGGCTACCCTCTGTAGCGGAGGCAACCGTGTCTTCCTCCTCCTCCTCCTCCTCCTCCGCCTCCTCCAATTGTCGCTGAGAAGACGAAGTGAGGGTGCTCTGGCTATCACCTTGTGTAAGCTCTTCCTCCCGCATTTCCACCTCTTCCACATGCAAAGCGTCAGTTTTAATTGTGAGCAGCGAGCGTTTCAGTAGACACAGAAGTGGAATGGTTACACTGATAATAGCGTTATCGCCGCTCACCATCTGTGTCGATTCCTCAAAATTGCGTAAAACCTCACAGAGGTCTGACATCCATTCCCACTCCACACTTCTGATTACAGGAAGTTGAACGGAGAGGCGACGACCGTGTAACAGCTGGTACTCCACTACTGCCCTCTGCTGCTCACAAAGCCGGGCCAACATGTGGAAGGTGGAGTTCCAGCGCGTGCTCACGTCACACAGCAGCCGGTGAGCTGGCAATTGTAAGCGCTGCTGCAGCTTCAACAGGCCGGCTGAAGCTGTAGATGACTTACGGAAATGTGCACACACGCGGCGCACCTTGGTCAAGAGATCATGCAAATTGGGGTAGGTTTTTAGAAATCGCTGAACCACTAAATTAAATACATGCGCTAGGCATGGTACGTGTGTGAGCTTGCCGAGCTCCAAAGCCGCCACCAAGTTACGCCCATTATCACACACAACCATACCTGGTTGCAGGTTGAGTGGCGAGAGCCACTGCTCGGTCTGGTGACTAATCCCCTGCAACAGCTCTGAGGCCGTGTGCTGTTTGTCCCCAAGGCAGATCAGCTTCAGCACGGCCTGTTGACGCTTCCCCACTGCAGTGCTACACTGCTTCCAGCTACCGGCTGATGGGTGAGTGGCGCTGCGCGCAGAGAATTCGGAGGTGGAAACGGAGGAGGAGGAGCCAATAACGTAGGTGCTGGCGGAAACCCTGATGGAGGTAGGGCCCGCAATCCTCGGCGTGGGTAGCACCTGTGCCATCCCAGGGTCCGAGTCGCTCCCAGCCTCCACGACATTCACCCAGTGTGCCGTCAGGGAAATGTAGCGTCCCTGGCCACAAGCACTTGTCCATGTGTCAGTCGTTAAGTGGACCTTCCCAGTAACTGCGTTGGTCAGGGCACGGCTGATGTTACGGGACACATGGTGGTGTAATGCGGGGATGGCACACCGGGAAAAGTAGTGGCGGCTGGGGACCGCGTACCGAGGGACAGCTGCTGCCATTAGGCTGCGGAAGGACTCAGTCTCCACAAGCCTAAATGGCAGCATTTCGATGGCCAGTAATTTGGAAAGGTGTGAGGTTAGTGCTATGGCCTGTGGGTGGGTGGCTGGGTATTTTCGCTTGCGCTCAAATGCCTGGGGTAACGACATTTGGACGCTGTGCTGGGACAGGGAAGTGGATGTGGTCGCTGATGGTGCTTCAGATGGTACAGGTGCAGGGCGGGAGGTATGCGGGCCTGCGCCTTCAACAGGCGATTGGCCGGCACCGAAAACAGGGGAAGAGGAGGCAGTGGTGTGGCCTGCAGACACAGATGGGCGATCCAGGCGTTCCTCCCACTTATTACGGTGCTTGGATGCCATGTGTCGGATCATGCTGGTGGTGGTGAGGTTTCTAGTGTTCATGCCTCGGCTCATTCTGGTGTGGCACAGGTTGCAAACTACAATTCTTTTGTCGTCCGCAGTTTCCTTAAAAAAACGCCATACCGCGGAACACCTACCCCTTGGCAAGGGAGATTTACGCAAGGGGGTGCTCCGTGGAACATTTGCGGGCCGGTTTGGTGCGGTCCGCCTTCTTTCTGTAGCCACACCACTGCCTCTTCCAGCCTGTTGCGGTGCTGCAGATGGCTCACCCTCAGGACTGCTGTCATCGCTCGGCTCTACACCTTCCCAGGTGGGGTCAGTCACCTCATCGTCCACCAAGTCCTCCTCCACTTCCTCACTCTGATCATCCTCCTCATGTCTTGATCCCACCACATACTCAGTCATTGACAACTGTATATCATCCTCCTCATCAAGGTCTTGAGACAGTAATAGTGGTTGATGTAATGGCAACTGTGTCTCATCATCATCATCCACTTCCTTTGACCTTAAATGCCGTTCACCTCTGTCATCTTCTTCTGATTGGGTACCCTCTAGAGGTTGTGAATCAGGGCACAAGATGTCATGTTCCTCTGCAAGCGTGCTTGGAGAGAGGTTCAAATTAAGGATTGGTGATGAGACGAGCTCCTCACTATATCCCAGTGTGGGATCACTTCTTTGACCAGATCCTCTATGGTGGGAGGAAGGATGATCAGAGTGAGGATTATGTTGACCAGACTCTTGGCTACTGAGAGTGGACTTGGTGGAAGACAGGGTGGTGCTTAACCGACTGGAAGCAGTATCAGCTGACATCCAACCGACCACCTGTTCGCAGTGGTCGGACCTCGAGAGTGATGTCCTGCGACGCCCTGTAAAATGAGACATGAAGCTAGGTATGGTGGATGTCTTTCTGTCTTGTGCTCTGGCACCAGGCGCAGTTTCTACGCGTCCTGACCCGCGCCCTGAACTATCAGGATCACGTCCACTTCCCCGTCCCTTTTTACCCGCCTTCTTCATATTACACGGAATATGTGCTGCAAATCTGCAACTTTGCACAGTACACAGAATTTGCTTCTTAACTGCGGCGACGCACAGTGAATGGAATATGTGACTTTGATATTTTACAGTTTGAAGACTTAACAGAATTTTTTCCTATTCTGAAACTGTGCACAGTAAACAGAATTTGCTTCTTAACTGCGGCGACGCACAGTGAATGGAATATGTGACTTTGATATTTTACAGTTTGAAGACTTAACAGAATTTTTTCCTATTCTGAAACTGTGCACAGTACACAGAATTTGCTTCTTAACTGCAGCTACGCACAGTGAATGGAATATGTGACTTTGATATTTTACAGTTTGAAGACTTAACAGATTTTTTTCCTATTCTGAAACTGTGCACAGTAAACAGAATCTGCTTCTTAACTGCGGCGACGCACAGTGAATGGAATATGTGACTTTGATATTTTACAGTTTGAAGACTTAACAGAATTTTTTCCTATTCTGAAACTGTGCACAGTACACAGAATCTGCTTCTTAACTGCGGCTACGCACAGTGAATGGAATATGTGACTTTGATATTTTACAGTTTGAAGACTTAACAGAATTTTTTCCTATTCTGAAACTGTGCACAGTACACAGAATTTGCTTCTTAACTGCGGCGACGCACAGTGAATGGAATATGTGACTTTGATATTTTACAGTTTGAAGACTTAACAGAATTTTTTCCTATTCTGAAACTGTGCACAGTAAACAGAATTTGCTTCTTAACTGCGGCGACGCACAGTGAATGGAATATGTGACTTTGATATTTTACAGTTTGAAGACTTAACAGAATTTTTTCCTATTCTGAAACTGTGCACAGTACACAGAATTTGCTTCTTAACTGCGGCTACGCACAGTGAATGGAATATGTGACTTTGATATTTTACAGTTTGAAGACTTAACAGAATTTTTTCCTATTCTGAAACTGTGCACAGTACACAGAATTTGCTTCTTAACTGCGGCGACGCACAGTGAATGGAATATGTGACTTTGATATTTTACAGTTTGAAGACTTAACAGAATTTTTTCCTATTCTGAAACTGTGCACAGTAAACAGAATTTGCTTCTTAACTGCGGCGACGCACAGTGAATGGAATATGTGACTTTGATATTTTACAGTTTGAAGACTTAACAGAATTTTTTCCTATTCTGAAACTGTGCACAGTAAACAGAATTTGCTTCTTAACTGCGGCGACGCACAGTGAATGGAATATGTGACTTTGATATTTTACAGTTTGAAGACTTAACAGAATTTTTTCCTATTCTGAAACTGTGCACAGTAAACAGAATTTGCTTCTTAACTGCGGCGAAGCACAGTGAATGGAATATGTGACTTTGATATTTTACAGTTTGAAGACTTAACAGAATTTTTTCCTATTCTGAAACTGTGCACAGTAAACAGAATTTGCTTCTTAACTGCGGCGACGCACAGTGAATGGAATATGTGACTTTGATATTTTACAGTTTGAAGACTTAACAGAATTTTTTCCTATTCTGAAACTGTGCACAGTACACAGAATTTGCTTCTTAACTGCGGCTACGCACAGTGAATGGAATATGTGACTTTGATATTTTACAGTTTGAAGACTTAACAGAATTTTTTCCTATTCTGAAACTGTGCACAGTACACAGAATTTGCTTCTTAACTGCGGCTACGCACAGTGAATGGAATATGTGACTTTGATATTTTACAGTTTGAAGACTTAACAGAATTTTTTCCTATTCTGAAACTGTGCACAGTACACAGAATTTGCTTCTTAACTGCGGCTACGCACAGTGAATGGAATATGTGACTTTGATATTTTACAGTTTGAAGACTTAACAGAATGTGCTATAATCTGCAACTTTGCACAGTACACAGAATTTGCTTCTTAACTGCGGCTACGCACAGTGAATGGAATATGTGACTTTGATATTTTACAGTTTGAAGACTTAACAGAATGTGCTATAATCTGCAACTTTGCACACTAAACAGAATGTGCTCTAATCTGCAACTTTGCACACTAAACAGAATGTGCTCTAATCTGCAACTTTGCACACTAAAAAGAATGTGCTGCTAATCTGCAACTTTGCACACTGAACAGAATGTGCTCTAATCTGCAACTTTGCACACTAAACAGAATGTGCTCTAATCTGCAACTTTGCACACTAAACAGAATATATGAAGTTTTTTTTTTTTTTTTTTTTCCCCCCACACAAAATAAACTGCTGCCCCCACACACAGCAGTCCTAAAAAGTACTTTTGGGTTTTTTTTTTTTTCACAATTGCTTGTCTTCTCCCTACACTGACTTTCCCTTCCTATCCTCATCTCTCCCTGGATAAGACTGAGCCGAACTCGCTGGTCAGGTGCTATACAGCACCCGATCACGGGTTCTGGCCAGCCAATCAGTGTAATGCCAGCAGCCAACATGGCTGCTGGCATTACACTGATGTCAGAGCCTCCCTGCACGTTTATTGGCTGCGCAGCATCCGCGAAACGTGCGGGGAGGAGACCCGAACATGGCGGGCGAGCACATGCGGTACTCGTACGTGTACCGCCATGTGCCGAGCAGAGCGATGCTCGAGCCGAACCGAGCTTCGGCCGAGCATGCTCGCTCAACACTAGTAGTGGTAGTTGTTCAGGTGTTGGTTCATCCCAGAGGAGCTTAGATGATCCAGCACCCTCCCACGGCTGACTTCCCTGCCATGCAATTTGAATTTCACTAGTTGGCCATCGCCAAGTGTCACAAAATGCTCCTACTCTTTGGAGCTACAGATGACTCTGCCAGTTGCAATGGACGTTGGAGGAGAAGAAGAAACTGAGGTGACACTTTTTTGATCTTCACATGCTGGAGCAACCTCACTATGCTTTTTGCCTCTACGTACCTTTACTGGGGTACTAGTAGAACTAGACATGGCAGCAGGGATGTTAGGACTAGGATTGGAGGAGGATAGTGGATTAACAGTGGGGGCGGAGACACTAGCAGCTACTACCTGCCTGGAAGACTCAATTGGAACTGGAGAGGCAGGTGTTGAGTTCTCAATAGAAGAAGTAGCTGGAGAAACAGGAGGAGTACTATGGGCAGCAGTGGAAAAATCAAGCCGTGTGGAAAAATCAAGCTCAGGGGAAAAATCAAGCTCAGTGGAAAAATCAAGCTTAGGAGGCCTTGGTCCCTCATATTCTTCTTCTAACTCTTGTAGATTTGGACATGAAGAACAATCATCAGCAGCAGATTTTGGTGAGACCTTCTGAATTGCCTCTTCTGCCTGGTGGCTACAGGGAAATGGTAAACAACTATCTCCCTCACCCTCAATACAATTTTTTGGAGAAGATATGCTCTCAGTGGCAGTGACAGTGAAGGCAGGAGGAATTTTATCCAAATACAGCAATAATTCCCATTTGGGCTGCTTATATGGACATTTGCTGTAAAAATCCCACGTTGATACTGCCCTCAGTTTCCGACCAGTAGTGTTCATATTCAACACGCTAGGTGTCCCCGGGGTTATAGAACTGGATGTAGCGGAGGTGGTGCCAGAACTGGCAGTGGCATTAGTCATTGTGCACGTGTGTCATGGTTTTATTGAACACTCAGACAATTGGGTAGGATAAAATAGAAAAGCTTTATTAGGCAGAATAAAGCGCATAAGGCCCCTCACGGGTCCAAACTCTACAAACAGCACTAATAAAGTTTGACACAGGACAGGGCATACAAAATAGCAATACAATAGTGAGGCGCTACCGGCCTTACAGAATACCGGGTAAGGCAGCCTAATTACTAATGCAACAAGGAACAGAGGAGGCTCTACCGGCCTTACCGAATACCGGGTAAGGCAGCCTGATATCTGGTGCAACAAGGAACTGAGGAGGCTCTACCGGCCTTACCGAATACCGGGTAAGGCAGCCTGATATCTGGTGCAACAAGGAACTGAGGAGGCTCTACTGGCCTTACCGAATACTGGGTAAGGCAGCCTGATATCTGGTGCAACAAGGAACTGGGGAGGCACTACAGGGTCAGGCTGAACGTGTAGTGGGAAGGCAACGATAACCGCTTAGTGAGCGGATAGCACTGACTGGGTGTGCTTAACGGAGGCCACAGATAGTCACAGGCTGAGTGTATAGTGGGAAGGCAACAGTAACTGCTTATTGACCGGATAGCACTGACTGGGTGTGCTTAACGGAGGCCACAGATAGTCACAGGCTGAGCGTATAGTGGGAAGACAACAGTAACCGCTTAGTGACCGGATAGCACTGACTGGGTGTGCTTAACGGAGGCCACAGATAGTCACAGGCTGAGCGTATAGTGGGAAGGCAACAGTAACCACTTGGTGACCAGATAGCACTGACAATAATAGCGAGGGCAACAAGATAGTGTAAGTCAGTTAGTGCCTGGATCAGTACACGGACAGTGGAAGTCAGCCACAGCCTGGATCGGTACACAGAGAGCGGTTGCTAGCCAAAGCCTGGATCGGTACACAGAGAGCAGTAGTCAGCCAAAGCCTGGGTCGGTACACAGAGAGTGATAGTCAGCCAAAGCCTGGGTCGGTACACAGAGAGCGGTAGTCAGCCAAAACCTGGGTCGGTACACAGAGAGCGGTATTCAACCAAAGCCTGGGTTGGTACACAGAGAGCGGTAGTCAGCCAAAGCCTGGGTCTGTACACAGGAGCAGAACAGGAGCAAGGTCAGACGGAAACTGGATCAACACGGAACAGGAGCACGAATAACGTAAGGTCAGGAACACCACGAAAGGGCACCGGCCTAGTGACAGGAGGGCGTATATAAAGGCTAGCCCTGGGAGGGGCTAGCCAGCTAGCACCAATAAAAGACAGCAAAGCAGAAACCCGGAAGTCAGAATGTCGCACAAGAATCACGGGCACAGTGATAACGTGATTCTGAGGGGATCATCACGAAACAGCTGACAACGATAAACAGATGCCGGCTGCTTCATGGTCTAAGAGGAGGACCTAGACTTCTCTTCCCTGCTAGTAGAGGTAGAACAACCTGCAGTTCCCTTCTTATTTTTATTTTTGGTTTGGAGTGCTGCTGCTCAGACTGACTTTGACATTGACTACTAGTACTAGTGTCACAGGAACCACTGGGCCCTTGGCTCCTGGAGGGGCCTGAGGGCCAGCCTCCTGCCAACAGACTATGGACCTAGCCCTGGAACAGGGTGTGGTCTCTCCATTAGACTGTTAAAAAAGGAACTGTTATCCCAAAAACCCCAGAGACTGTGGACATTGCTGGGTCCAAAGAGACTGACAACCATGGACTGCTGGCTTGCTTCCAAGGCAATGGACAGTAAGGGTTAATTATTTGAGTTTACCTAAAGTTACTTTCAATGTGTATTGTAGCCACTCAAGCCAGTGTATTGTGAATTGTACTGAGACCCCCTGCCGTGTGTTAATTCATTCAAGCCCCTCAAGTCTTTGTGTCCATTGTCTGAGTTCATCAACCCTTTTGTATTTGAAATGTAATCATGTCTGAGTCATTGTATTTGTTAGACCATTTGCCGTTGACCTTTTGTCTACTGTACTGTGATTGAATTATGTCCCTATTGTGTCTGCTTGGTCCATATATTTTAATGTAAGGTTTGAGTATAAATATGTGTGGTTTGTTCCAATAAAGGCAGTTCTTGTCTTAACCTACACTGGTGTTGTCTGGTGAGGTAAAGCTTGCTCCTGGTTACCCTGACACTAGTTTTGCATGGTTTTGGGTATATTGCGGTATGCTGTCGGATGTCCATCTGGCTCGTAGCGGAAGAAGTGACCATTGACGGGGACACCAAGGCTGGGTCTCCGCTGCTACCGTCACAACTAGTACTACTGGCAGTCCTCTTCTTTAGCTGCCTGCTGCTGCTAGCTCGGCCTGAAAGCAATGTCTCTGTGGTGGTGTTGGTGGATGCTGGGTCACTGCAGATGGTATCAGGACAAGCAACATCAGGTTGTTCACTAGGACTCAAATCTATTACAGATAGGTCGGTAGTGTACTACAATAATTTTAAAACTTTAAAACCTGGCCACACTACAACTGCCAGACTAGCTGTTTCACTCTGGAAATTGTTATTTACACGAATCCCTAATATTTTTCTTTTAAACAGGAAAAAATATGACTTGTGGTGGCAATAAGGCACTTCTGCTGAATGTCTGCCTACACAAATGTCACACTGGCTGTGTCACTCTGGAAATTGTTATTTACACAAATACCTAATATTTTTCTTTTAAACAGGAACAAAGATGACTTGTGGTGGCAATAAGACACTTATGCTGGATGCCTGTCTGCCTACACAAATGGCACACTGGCTGTATCACTCTGGAAATTATTATTTACACAAATCCCTAATACTTTTCTATTAAACAGGAACAAAGATGACTTGTGATGGCAATAAGGCACTTTTACTGGATGCCTGCCTGCCTACACAAATGTCACATTGGCTGTGTCACTCTGGAAATTATTATTTACACAAATCTCTAATATTTTTCTTTTAAACAGGAAAAAATATGATTTACAGTGGCAATAAGGCACTTCTGCTGGATGCCTGTCTACAAAAATGTCACACTGGCTGCGTCACTCTGCATATTATTATTTACATGAATCCTAATATTTTTCTTTTAAACAGGAAAAAAGATGACATACAGTGGCAATAAGGCACTGCTGCTGGATGCCTACCTACACAAATGTCACACTGACTGTGTCACTCTGCAAATTAGTATTTATAGAAATCCCTAATATTTTTCTTTTAAACAGGAAAATATATGACATGAGGTGGCAGTAAGGCACTTCTGCTGGATGTCTGCCTCTCTACACAAATGTCACACTGGCTGTGTCACTCTGGAAATTATTATTTACACAAATCCCTAATATTTTACTATTAAACAGGAACAAAGATGACTTGCTGTGGCAGTAAGGCACTTCTGCTGGATGTCTGCCTCCCTACACAAATGTCACACTGGTTGTGTCACTCTGGAAATTGTTATTTGCACAAATCTCTAATATTTTTCTTTTAAACAGGAACAAAGATGACTTCAGTGGCAATAAGGCACTTCTGCTGGATGCCAACCTGCCTACACAAATGTCACACTGGCTGTGTCACTCTGGAAATTATTATTTACACAAATCTCTAATATTTTTCTTTTAAATAGGAAAAAAGATGACTTGCAGTGGCAGTAAGGCACTTCTGCTGGATGCCTGCCTACACAAATGTCACACTGGCTGTGTCACTCTGGAAATTATTTACACAAATCCCTAATATTTTTCTTTTAAACAGGAAAAAAGACTTGCAGTGGCAATAAGGCACTTTTGCTGGCTGCCTGCCTGCCTACATAAATGTCACACGGGCTGTGTCACTCTGGAAATTATTTACATGAATCCCTAAAATTTATCATTTAAACAGGAAAAAGAATGACTTGCGGTGGCAGTAAGGAACTTCTGCTGGATGCCTGTCTGCCTACACAAATGTCACACTGGCTGTGTCACTCTGGAAATTATTATTTACATGAATCCTAATATTTTTCTTTTAAACAGGAAAAAAGATGACATACAGTGGCAATAAGGCACTTCTGCTGGATGCCTACCTACACAAATGTCACACTGGCTGTGTCACTCTGGAAATTGTTATTTACACAGATCCCTGATATTTTTCTTTTAAAAAGGAACAAAGATGACTTGCGATGGCAATAAAGCACTTCTGCTGGATGCCTGCCTGCCTACACAAAGGTCACACTGGCTGTGTCACTCTGGAAATTGTTTACACAAATCCCATATATATTTCTTTTAAACAGGAAAAAAGATGATTTACAGTGGCAATAAGACACTTCTGCTGGATGCCTGCCTGCCTACTTAAATGTAACACTGGCTGTATCACTCTGTAAATGATTTACACAAATCCCAAAATGTTTCTTTTAAACAGGAACAAAGATGATTTGCAGTGGCAATAAGGCACTTCTGCTGGATGTCTACCTACACAAATGTCACACTGACTGTGTCACTCTGCAAATTATTATTTACACAAATCCCAAATATTTTTCTTTTAAACAGGAAAAAAGATGACTTGCAGTGGCAATAAGACACTTCTGCTGGATGCCTGCCTTCCTACTCAAATGTAACACTGGCTGTGTCACTCTGTAAATGATTTACACAAATCCCAAAATGTTTCTTTTAAACAGGAACAAAGATGATTTGCAGTGGTAATAAGGCATTTCTGCTGGATGCCTGCCTGCCTGCCTGCCTGCCTACACAAATGTCACACTGGCTGTGTCACTCTGGAATGTATTATTTACATAAATCCCTAATATATATTTTTTTTAAACAGGAAAAAAGATGACTTGCAGTGGCAATAATGCACTTCTGCTGGATGCCTGCCTGTCTACACAAATGCCACACTGGCTGTGTCACTCTGGAATTTATTATTTACATAAATCCCTAATATATATATTTTTTAAACAGGAACAAAGATGACTTGCAGTGGCAATAAGATACTTCTGCTGGCTGCCTGCCTGCCTACACAACTGTAATTGGAAAAAAAAAAAACCCAGCCCCGAACAGTTGCAGTAAGGCACTAGAATGGCTCTATATTGGCTAATAAGGCACTAGACTGGCAATAGACTGGCACTAGATTGGCTAATAAGGCCCTAGACTGGCTAGTAAAATTGCTTTTCTGAACACTCTCTCTCTGAGCTCCAACACGGACTAACAGTAAATGCAGGCATTCTGGGTGTCTGTGTCATTATTCCAACCCCCATCATGAAAAAAAGAAGCTAATTGGATTAGAAAGAGAGGGAAAGTAGCATGCGCGGGAAGCTGTTGTCCGAATTTCTGGAATTTGCACAAAAATTTTGGAGCAGGGTGTTTCGGATTCAGATCTTTTAAAACGAATGACCCTTGCCATTTGGCCGGCCTGAATGATGCCGAATGACCCTTATTTGTCCAAATTCCAAATTTGGACGAATCAATTCGCACATGTCTACAAATTATAATCGTAATTTACTCATTGTGTGAATTCAAGTTACCTCAGTTATTTGTATTAGGATACATTTGTTTAATTTATCAGTATCATATACATCAGATAATCTATGAGCTCTGCACCTATGTGGGGTGATTTTGACACAATAGATACAAATAGAGTTTAAGGTAAAAATTAATATAGAAGAAGAGTAAAAGAATGAGCTTCCATTATATAATCTATTTAACCAGTTATTGGTATCGTACACATTTCTGTTGTCATGATAATTAAGCAGCACATTTGAGTTGCCATTAGATGTTCCGTCTAACTATGGTTATCTTTGCTACATATATACCAGTGTGTTATGATAATTAAATTACACACTTGAGTTTCTATCAGATATTCTGTTTATAAATGGTTTCTCTTTGCAACATCTCTATCTGTGTGTCGTTATAACCAGAAAGGCACGCAAGTCCGGAACCAGAAGGAGCAAAGAAAAAAAAATGCTCCGTGGTCCTTAACTGACCGCGCCGTGCCGATCGGACGGTCGTTAAGGGGTTAATGTTGACAAATGTAAGATAATGCACATGGGACATAAAAATCCAAAGGAAAAATATACTATTATGGCTACTTTGTTTGTCAGAGACAACAGTGGGAAGGGATTTGGGAGTAACTATTTCTAATGACTTAAAGGTAGGCAGGCAATGTAATAAAGCGGTGGGGAATGCAAGCAGGGTGCTGTGTTGTATAGCTAGGGGCATTAGTAGCAGAAAAAGGGAAGTGGTCATGCCACTCTACAGATCTCTAGTGCAGTACTGGAGACCCCATCTCCAGAAGGATATAAATACTCTAGAGAAAATTCAAAGAAGGGCTACTAAAATGTTGACTGGTTTACAGGAAAAGAAATATCAGGATAGACTAAAGGATCTGAACATATATAGCTTGGAGGAGAGAAGAGAGAGAGGAGATTCATGAAGGGATTCAACAAAGTGCAGGATGGAAGTATATTTCAAAGGAGTAAAAATGTTAGGACAAGAGGCCATAGTCTAAAACTAGAGGGACACAGGTTTAGATGTAATGTAAGAAAGTTTTACTTCACGGAAATGGTAGTAGAAAAGTGGAATAGCCTACCAGCAGAAGTGGTAGAAGTTAATACAGTGACACAATTTAAGCATGCATGGGACAGGCATAAGGCTGTCCTTAACGTAAGAAAGGACCAAGGCCCAAAAAAGGTTTGAGGTTTTTACAGTAGGAAAATGGGCAGACTAGATGGGCCAAATGGTTCTTATCTGAAGTCAAATTCTATGTTTCTGTGTTTCTATAATGGCTGCTAATGCAGTTCTAATGCTTGTAACAGAATGTGTAGCAGGGAAATCAATAATTTCCAAAACTGGTTAAGTCTTGTGGCTATGATTTTACTCATGAGTTTGAAGTCTGTGTTTTTTTCAACACCAGTGGCAACTCTAGGAATTCTATTTAGGAATGACACACATGAGGCCAGAGGAAAAAATGAGGGGGGGGCACCTTTAATGATCAACGTCAGTGTCCTAAACTTAAAATAATGACATTCTCGCCAATGGGTATGTGTATACACACGTTATAATAATGGAGAACATTTGTAGACTGGTAAAATATGGATTTGTTTCTCTAGCAAGAATTAAAGCTCTAGCACACTATGTCTCATCACTGGTCAACTTTTATTATTGTTTTAATCAGCTTCATATATGTCACTTTGCATGTACATATCTAATGGAAGTAAATAAACTACTTGAGATATTTAATATATATTAATATATAATTGAACTGGCAATGACACAGCAGGTTACAACATTACTTATCTGAAATACTAGAAGCTGTGCTACACTTGTGAGTGGTACATGCGCTACTTAATTTACCATTAGTCTTAGAAAAGATAAACTAATCCAGCTTACTTGTGTGAACACATTTCTTGCATCTAGATGGTGTTGCTCTAAACGTTCCATGAGGGAGTGTTAAACAGAATAAATAAGATGTGTACCTTACAAAGATTAAAAGCTATTTCACTGGGCAAATCATTACAATTTGAAAAATATTGGGAACCTAGGACCAGAGAAATGACTTTGAAACAATACAATTAATCTGTAGTTCATTAAGGTCAATATAGTCAATTCAAAATAGTACTACAGAGTTGTATGCCACCAGCAAAGCAAAAGTTGCATGCCACCAGCAGAGCAATCCAGTTATATGTCACACCAGAAAATTACTTATATTCCACCAGCCCAGCAATACAGAGGTATATGCCATAGTCACAGCAATACAGAGTTATATGCCATAGCAATACAGTCATATGGCACAACCAGAGCAATACAGAGTTATATGTCACCACAAGCAATATAGAGTTACATGTCATCACCAGAGCAATACAGAGTTATATGCCACCAGCACATCAGTACAGAGTTATATGCCACCAGCACAGCAATGCAGAGTTACTATCACAGTGTAACTTGGCAGTCTTTCTGCCTTCTGCCACTGTTCTCCTATCTGCTGCTCCATCTTGTGGATGGATGGCACACAGGTACCAGTCGCTTCCACATTCCTGTGGTCACAGGCGCAGATATATTAGTCGCCTGTGACATTGCTCTGCTTTTATAGATCTTCTCTATTGACCTAATTGCTTCCTGCCTTATGGGGGTGTATTTAAACTACCCAGAGACTAGGGGTAGTTGTCCTTACATGGTGTTCCTGCTAGCATTCCTTGTGTCTCATTTAGTCTCGTTGTGACCATTGCTTGGCTTCCGTTATTCACTCCGTGTCTATCCCCGGCTTGTCTGACTACCCACATTGGTTCTAACCTGTGGCTCTGGCTGTCTAATCGCTCCAGGTATGACCCTGGATGGTCTGACTACCCATACTACTCCCTACTGGATAGAACCATAGGCTAGGTTCTCTTCCTGGTGCAACATCGCTATGAGTAGTGTAGGCCTCAGCACAGAGTACAGCACTGGGTAGTGGACTGTAGTGCTGTCCATTCTCCTGTATCTTGGGATTGTGGGGATTTACCTCATTACCTGTATTATATTCAATAAAGGTGGTTTTATCTTAGTTTACCTGTGTCTGACCTTCTTTTGTATTGCTCACAGTGACAGTTACATACCACCAGCACACCAATGCAGTTATATGTCACACCAGAGGATTACATAAATGCCACCAGCCCAGCAATACAGAGGTATATGTCACCACCAGAGCAATAGAGAGTTATGTTACTAGAGAAATACAGAGTTTTATGCCACCAGAGAAATACTCCATTATATGCCACCAGCAGAGCAATACAGAATGATATACCACCACAGTGCCTCACTACCTCCCACAAAAGCATTATAATTCACAATGATTGCCAAAGTTGGACATTTTATACACATTTTGTTACATTTGGCAACAGCAGTGGGTCACATTGTGTAAATGATTTGCCACCCCACTTGTATGTGGTGTGGATGATGATATTTAGAATAATTTGTCCCAAATTATTCTAAATATCAATACCTATACCACAATGTAATAATCTGGAGTGGGCGCCAAATGGGCACACAACATGCAAGAATAGTAGCAAACTAGTTATACAATGTGACCAACAGATGTACCCTTATTGACATAAAATGCTCCACTTTGGCATATATTGTGTTAGAATGCTTTTTATGGAGGTGAGAGAAGTTAGCCACTGCACTTTCATTTTAATGCCACTGTTTCAAACAGCATTTCATAGACAGAAAACAGTAAAATTATGTTTTAAAACAAATTCAATACTGTATTTTTCAGGTTAACTTCTGTTAAAATAGAACCAAATGTTCTCAATGAAGAAGAACGTGCTCGTGTCATTGCATTCAAATGGTTAATATGATATACTCTATATCATATATTAATCATTGGAATGCAATGACAAGAGCATGTTTTTTGTATGAATTTCTTCAATGAGCATGTGGTTCTGTTTTAAACTGTAGTTAATATTAACCCTTATGTCAATGACAAGAACATGTTTTATGAATTTCTAAGTTCATTTCACCACACTGAGCACATATGGTTAAATTTTAAATATACGTCAATGTTAAGCCTTAATGTCAATGATAGTCTTCTTCAGTCAGATAAGTATAGATTTGTCAGATTAACTAAAATAGACAGCCATATGCTCTGGAAAGAAATTCATAAAACATGGATTTGTCATTGACAACATTAAGGGTTAATATCAACTTCTGTTTAAAATATAACAATATGTGGTCAGCAAACTTAGAATTTAAAAAATTATGACATTCTAAGTTCAATGAGCACATATGGTTCTATTTGAAATAAAAGTTATTACCTGTCTGCTGATTTTTTTTTCTGATTTATACCATGAGGATTTAATTGATATTGGAGTCTAGACACTGTCCACCTCCACAGCATCCTGTCTACCGCCTATGCACACTGTCCACATTTTCCACCTCCATGCTGCCCACACTGTCCATTGTCCACACTGCCCATTGTAGACTGTCCAACTCCACACTGTCCACAAAGTCTATTAGGCACACTGTCCACTAGCCACACTGCCCATTGTCCACACTGCCCACACTGTCTATTGGCCTCACTGCCCACACTGTCTATTGGCCTCACTGTCTACACTGCCCATTGGCCTCACTACCCACACTGCCCATTGGCCTCACTGCTCACGCCGTCCATTTTCCACCCTGCCCACATAGTCCAATGTCCACACTTCCACATTGGCCTTACTGCTCAAAAATTTCAACTCCACACTGCCCACTGTCCACACTGGCCACAATGTCCATTGGCCGCACTGTCCATTGCCCACACTGCTCAAATTTTTCAACTCCACACTGGATTCACTGTCTATTGGCCTCACTGCCAAAGTAGTACAACTACACACTGCCCATTGTAGACTGCCCAAATCCAATGTCCATTGTCCACACTGCCCATGCATTGTCCACACTGCCTAGTGTGCACATAGTCCATTGTCCATATTGCCTACTATCTACACTGCCCACCTGACCATTGCCCTCACTGTCCATCCATTGCCCACACTGTCCATACACTGTCCATCTTCTTTGTCCATCTATTGCCCACAATTTTCCACTTCACACTGCCCACCTCGTCATGCTGAGTGTTTTCATATTCATGTTGTCCTTGGTGTCATTGTGAATTTGCGAGGCATTGGCAGCCGAGTGGTGGACTGAGAGATGTTAAGCCCAGTGAGGTGAGCAAATGCGTGTGCCTCGCAATGAGCCCACTTATTAGTGCCTCACAATCCCACATGGCTCATCATCATCACGCGCCCCCGCATGCTGTGATGATATTCCTGTGTATGGTGTGCTGACCTGAAGGTCACATACACATGCTCAGTCATCAACAAGCTTCCCTTCATTGAGTCTCAATAGACTCAATGAAGAGAAGATTAACCATTTGAGTGCAAGAGCATACTCTGGCACACAAAGGGTCAATGGAATGGCACAGGCATCAGTTGGGCAGCAGCAAGCAGGGAGGCACATGGGGCGGCCAGGGACTCTTGAACTACAACTCTGACATTATTGAAATAATCCATGGCCCAAATACTATGAAGATTAATTGGAGCTGCTGTTTTGTGAAACATTACTATCCCTTTAAGTATGCAGATGGGGTGATAAGTAGGGGTGGGCGAAAAGTGATAAAAAATTTCCTGCATGACTTTTTGAGAAAACTCGATGATTTTTTTTTTCAAACGTTTCCTACCTTTCGGCAATGCAAAATGTTCCTCCTCTTCGCCTATTTTAACAAATTTTTTGCCTATATCTCATATGGTTACAACAATTCCTACTGTAATATTAGTTTTCTGACAGCTGTAGTGGAGAAATAAGTAGCTGGAAGTCAAAGTTGTGAGTCCTACAGCAACATATACCTTGAGAATTTGTAAGAATGCTGAGTGTATTTATCCTTTGCCCACAACACTAACTTCCTGCTTAAGTGACACTGGCACATATTCATGATGATGTATAGTGATAAAAAAAAGTAGAGTACAACCTACAATGTGGCGGCTATGTATGGTAGTGGTGTTGGGGGACTGGCATGATGTGATTGGTGGGGCCTTGACAAACTGCATCCACCCAGAAGGAGAGGGATCATCATAATGTATTGCATGCGCTGTAGCAACCATTGCTGCAGTCAGTTTTTGAACCACTTTACTTTCACATCCCTGCAGTGCTCCACCTTTCCCTCCTGCACATTGTGTTTTTGCTGGATATTACTCTACTACTGTGTGCTTTTACTCTCTACAGTACACAGCTGATGGAGTGTGTCTTGCCTTATCCCTCAACAGAATTCTCAATGTAGTCTGCTGTCTATCAAGTCTGCCTCAGTCAGTCACAGAGGTCAAATCAGGCTCCCAGTTAGCTGTCTGTCACCTAATATATTTATTTGTTTAATTATTTGTTTAATTATGTCTGTATTCATTTTTTTAAAGTTTTTACACAGTCAGTCAAAAAAAAAAACAACTAAAAAACAAAATCAACAACTTTCTGCCTTTGTCTTGCCAGTCAGTTACACCGAGGGGTCAACCTCCTTCCTTCCTTCTTCTCCACCAGAGTGTCCCCAGACTCTCCTAATACAAAGAACAAATGTCACACCTAAAAGACTCCCTAAACTAAGCTTCAACTCCCCTTTATCTCCCTATCTTCTGTAGCTCAAAAATGTTCTGCTTTCTCCTCTCACAAAAACTGAATGGTATGCTGTGAGAGCCTGACACCCTTTTATATGGCTGTAGAAAAGTAGAGAAAATGTTCATGTGGTGGTGAAAATTTTTCTTCCCACTGCTTTTAATGCAATGCTGTAACGGATCTTATCCGTTACTTGGGCCCTTGTCTGGACCTCGAACGTTTTACCTAAAGACTATGGCCCCTTGGCCTCCTTTGACCTCAGATGGGGGGTTTACTATCTTTATGTTAAAAGATTTATGTTTTATGTATTGTCAAATATTGTATGTACTTGTCCCTAGGATGTGTATTGTAGCCACTCCAGCCATTTGACTGAAGACCTCCTGCTGGTTGTTAATCAAGTCATTGTATTGAGAACTGTCCTGAGACCCCCTGCTGTGCGTGTTAATCCATTCACACCCCTCAAGTCTTTGTTTAATCAAATCCTTTTGTATCTGAAATGTAATCATGTCTGAGTTATTGTGTTTGTTAGGCCATCTTCTGTTGCCCTTTTGTCTACTGTGATATGATTGAATTAAGCCCTATTGTACCTGGTTTCCCCATAAGAGGCAATGCAAGATTTCTGTATAAATATCTGTGGTCTTTGCCAATAAATTGAGTTATGTTTTGGAGTGAACAAGGAGTCCTGGAGTCTTGTAGTGCTTATGGTCTAAAGTGTCCACTCTGATACCCATCTGCGCCAAGTATCCTGAATCGTCGACCGCCTGCTGCCAGCTTCCTGCGTCTCAACTTCATATGCTGTCAGGCGGCGACGTGGACTCTTCCATGCTTCCCTGCTTCCAGCGATCCTGCGGCTGTTTCCAGTGACTGCCATACTTCAACTGATGCATCCGACGGCGCTTATATGCATCAAGAAGGAGAGACCCGGGAACGACGGCGGAAGGCGACGCGGTTCCCTTCCCAGTATCCGTTACAAATGCTCTAGGCAAAAAAAAGTGGAAAAACTACACTTTTCACGGGAAATTATTTGCCAAGCTTGTTTGAGGTGAATGTTTTCTTGCCACAAAGATGCTAGGAAGGTAGAGAAGGTAGGGTCCTCCAACAAGGGTTGGGAGGGTGAAGGCTAGGGTCCTGCGAATCTGGCTATCGTAGGTCCTGTCAAATGTTGTACTTTGACCTGGGCCATGTAAAGACACTAGCCGTGAAGCTAGATGACCACTTCTGTTGATCTCATGAAGGCCCAGGATAACCTGCCACAGTAAGGACTAACGCTACCAAAACCCAGGGAGAATATTCCCAGCAATACGAAAGAAAGTGTAGGAGACTCCAGCTGAAACAGTATTAGCTACACTTAGGGGTCAGTACACATAATGTCCAGGAACAGGCAATGATCAGCTACAGGCAGGCTAGTGAAGTACAAAATCAACAAGCAAGAGGATATCAAGGAACTGGCAATGGTCAGCAACAAACAGCAACAGGTAACACAATTCTACACAGACAAGAAACGCTTTTATCACGCGGCTGGAAGACTGGCGCACTCCTTCTTAAAGCCTGCAACTGGAAGTGAGGGCCAAAAATGAGGCAGCAAGCTGCAAGAGCAGCAACGAGATCACAGAGTGCCTGTAGCAAAACAAGGCTACCATGGAGATGACAGCAAAGTGGAGGGGAACCAGAGGTGACCGTGACACTCTTTTACCCAACTAATATTTTACAGTAAAAAAGTATTATATACACAGTTTCTCTTTTTTTTTCTATATACCTAACGTGTGCTATTCTGTAATTCCAAACTGTCAAGGTGCAAAGGAAATCCAAACTAATATTTTGTCTATAGAACTGGTGAGTTTTTTCTGAATAAAAAGTATTCTCATAATTTGATAAACTCCCACACATCTACAGTAGGTTTTGTTACTGGTCTTTCTTCCATTTCCATTCTAAGGCTCAATATATCTTTGATCACAAAGTTCTTACAATAAATGTGAATATATTTTTAATAAGTCTCTGTCCTGACAGTATTAAAGCTCCTATCATACATAATATTTTAATAATATGCTGACAAAAGGAACTATAGAGCTGTATTATGTTTCTGTCCTTGATAATTTCCCATATAATGTGCAGTACTGGAGCTAGAGTAATATAGTCATGCATCATTTCTGCTTTTGTTCAAAAGATGAAAGCCACAGAAACTGTTGAAATATGTCTCCATTCCATTTCATTATACTGCTAAGATGCTCAATGGGAAAGATCCACATTATTTATTATATTCATGTTCCATAGTATATTATAGAGATTGAACAAAGTACAATTTAGTTGTAATACAATTTTCAGGAAGATATTACCATGGTTTTTTCTTTTTTCACAAGAGTGTTAAATGATGTTAGTAAAATTCAGTTCTGAATCCTAAATAAGTATTTAAAGGGCAGGGACAGTTATAATGTAAATAGATATCAACATATTTATTCAGAAGGAAATTAGATATTAATATGTTTTCTTGAATCATCTAGATTGATTTTATTATATATTCCTCACTCCTACTAGCGATATACTATGTGTGCATATAATATATATATATATATATATATAGTAGTGGTTTCATAGGCAGTGTGATTTTGAAAGCAGGCACTTGCAGGAATTTATAAAATCATAAAAAAATTATTAGTGTCAACGTTTCAACCCTACATTGGGCCTTTTTCAAGACATTAGCCCAATGCTTTCGATATCATACTACCTATGATACCACTACTTTCTATCTGCAAGAGCACCCAGGTATTATTCAAAAGTTTTGGGAGTCCATCATTTTGGTTGTCTATATGAATATATTGTTAATAAACTTTTACTTTTTCTCATTGACTCTATAGTAAAGATTGCCACCATTCACAAAGCTTTGATTGAAAAGTATAATTATCAATATATCATTTGCATCTAAGAACTTCAGAGGACAGACAACTTACTATGGTTCAGTACACTCAGAAATGGTAGATGTTGGTGAAAAACACAATTTTATTTAAGGCACACAATGAATAAAGTAACCCTCACGGGTCCAGCATATAGCAAATAGATAACTGACACAGGACAGGTTACATTAGCAAGTTTAACCCACACGGGTCCAGTATGTACAACAGAATACAATACTGACAGAGGTCAAGTAAATATGATTGATACAGTGTAAGAGAGTCCAGAGATACCAGTGGTGTCACTGACTCAGTCTGCCCAGAAAAGCGGAGGCCCTATGTCACCTGCAGGCAGAGATGGCGACAGTGACATGAGGTCAGCAGAGAGCAGGCAAGACCACCTGAGCGGGAGATTGCAATGGTGGATGTCCACCGGAGACTACAACAGCATGAGTCAGTGCTTGTGCCAAGAACTTATGCTCAATGGAGACTATCCACCACCGTGTGCCCGTGCCACGCCCGGAGGGGTTAATGAACGCTATGGTCTAAATGCGAAAGGCAACCGGGTGCGCCCAACTGAACCCAAGAGCGGAAGACCAAGCGATCAGTGTAACGGTATGGAGGATAACTGGCACAATGAGACTCGAGTCACGCACTGGACTACAGGCAGTAAAGGAGTACCGTAGCTCTGTGGTGCACAGTAGCGTGAGTGCATAGAGCGAGGACAGCAACAGGCACTATCAGGATCTTCACCCAGTTGGGAGCGGAAGGAGAAGGAACTTCAGCCAAACCGATTCGGTACATGGAGCAAGAACTTCAGCCACACCGTGTCGGTACACAGAGCAGGGTCGTCAGTCTCGCCGGGTCGGTACACGGAGCTGGAACGTCAGCCAGGCCAGGTCAGAACAGGAAGCAGGAACGTTAGCCAATCCGAATCTGTACACAGAAGCAGGAACAGTAACAAATAGCGTAGTCAGGCAGTCCGGGCCATACACTGGTATAAAAAAAAAAACGGAACAAGCGCTAGGCATCAGGTACACCACGAAAGGGCAACCCATAAGTGAAAGCCCAGAGTATATAAAGGCTGTCACTAGGAGGAGCTGTACAGCGCAGCCAATGAAAAGGCCCCAGGAAATAAGCCTGTCAAAATGTTGCTGGAATCACGGTCGCCGTGATACAACTACTATAAGTTTTGATATAAAGCTAAGCTGCTTAAAAGTGGAGAATATGGTTCAATAAAGTTGAAGAACAGATTCTCTTTATTAGCCTATCTTGCTGCAAATCCAGAAAAACTTTTTCTCTAATTGATCCTCTTTTGGCACACTGGCACTCGATCCAACTTGTCTAGCCGCATTTTCAGATGACCTACTTGTGACATGTCCAGACCTGTGCATTCATTCATTCATTCACTTTCTCTCTCTCTCTCTGTTCTCTCTCTATATTCTCTCCGCACACTCACTCTACTCTCTTTATTATCTCCTCTTTTCCTTTATATGTGCATTCATCATATCATTCTACCTCCTTGTTTCTTCTAGCCTCTCTTTTTCTCCCTTTTACCCCATTACTTTTGTCTTTTTCATATAAATGAATGGGTTGACTTACCTGTGCCTTATACTGTAGAGAAATATGGTTAATTTTACACTTACCAAACGTTATTATGAGTCAATTATCCTGTATACTCTTTTTGGATTTGACTATGGATCTTGACTTTGTTTAATATTTAGACTGCTATTAAGTCTTCTGTATTGACCTGTCTTAATACTGTGTTTAATTGTACTCGTTACTCTTCAACCCATAGTAAAAATGTATCTATGAAAAAAGTGGAGAGTATAAATGGGAGAAAAGCCCAATTTATTTTGCAGGACTTATCAAGAAAAATATAAAATTTGCCATTTTTGGGTGGAAATTCCAGCACATTGAAAATATATCCTCCTGTTCATTTCTGCCAGAGAACTTCTTGTGGGAACATTGAAGTTTTACAATTATGTTTTCTATGGCCTTAATGCTATAAAAACCTAGAATATCCCTCTGTGATGTGAAATGTAGTACATTTGCAGTAGTATGTGCTGCTGCAGTTACTTGCAGCACTGTGCAGTTATTGTATAATGATGAACTCTGTCAAAAATGAGTAAGAGTAGTTGGAGGTGTACTGATGATGATAATGAGGAGGAAAAATCAGATGATGTCACCACTGCCCCCACCACATCCCTAGGGCTCTGGGGCTGGTATGATTCTATGCAGAAACAATGACCCCATGGACTACTGGCAAACAAAGCACTGTGTGTGGCCAGCATTGACACGTACTGCAGTGGAAACCCTCAGCTGTCCTCCAGCAAGCATCAAGTCTGAGAGGGTTTTCAGTGAGGCTGGTTATATTGTCAATGACCGGAGGATACACCTATCAAGTAGCAATGTTGGGAGACTAACATTCTTGAAAATGAACCAACATCTCATATCATCTGAGTGTCAGGTAGCAGAAATCTCACATGACAGAGAAAGCCAGGGCAAATATATTAACAGCAGCACAGATGAGGAGGTGGAGGAGGGATGAAATGTTGTGAAAACTTTCTAGTCATTGAAAAAAACTGCAAACATTTTTGCCAAAACTGGCAAAGATTTTCCCTCAAAAAAGCAGAAAACCACGTGGCTTTCACCGAGTTTTTTCACGGAAATATGTGCTTTGAACACTTCGGCAAAATCATATTGCCACAGCATCAACCTTTAGTTAATCTCCCCCAATGAGTCAGTATATGGCTGTTGCACATGATCATCTTGAACACTCTGGATATTAGTTAAAACATCAGATTGTATGTAAGAATCTGACTCTATCTCAATCACTATCCGAGAAATGTACTTCCTAATATTTTACAATACATTTCTTACTTGGACATTTTGTAAATCTTTGATTTTTCACCTACCAGGAATATACATTAGAGTCATAATCCAACTTATCCTGCACAATTTTTAATGTTTTTGCCTCAGATATAGACACCTCTAACTTTGCCATGGTTGTTTGAAGTTTGGTGTCCAAATCATTGAAGGCAATGGTAGTTTTCAAGAAGGAAATTTAATTTGCACTTGAGAAGCTTATAATAGCTCTGTTTTATACTCAATAATAAGTCACATCAATCTTAAAGAGCATGATGTAAGTTTCAGATTCCCACCATATATACCTCCCTGTTCAATGCTATCCAATTTATTAACCATCTTGTTTAAATTAGTCTCATCATGAACAATAATATGTCATTGCAAATTAAACAAACTATCTGAGATAGATCTTGTGGTCTCCATGTATGAACTCCTCAAACAAAAGCAAGAATTGGATATATTAACATCAATAGATTGATCTGTGTCAATATTGTTGGCAGGCATGATAAATAATAGCGAAGTCTAAATCGTACAGGTGTGGCTACAACTAGTCAGGTGGGATATAAATGCCCTTTTTAAATCATAAATCCAATGAGGCACAGTGCAACTGAATAAAAAGTCAAATATAAATAATACACACAAGTATGTGCTTACCGAGCTGGTCAATGGATGAATCTCCAATACAGAAAGCAAGAACACTTAAAGGTACAACTGCTAGTATATGGGAACTTCACTCACCCAATCTTGGCATAATAATCCCCACACCACACAATGTTGAATGCAACTTGTTTTAATTATTCATTTATCTGGGACCAGGTGAGATGGGAAGACTTTAGGGTTTATAATCTATTATTTCTCTGGTGGTTTTCACCTATGATTAAGGACAGTTTAGGTCTATAACACATCAGATGTCTATGGACAGTTAGTTTGTGAAATGAGTAGGGGTGGGAGAAAAGTGAGAAAAATGTCCCGCATGACTTTTTCCAAAAACTGGATGATTTTTCTCTTTTTTTCACAAAAGTTTTCTCCATTTCGCCAGTGCAAAATTTTCCTCCTTTTCGCCAATTTTAACAAATTTTTTGCCTATATTTCCTATGGGTACTACATTTCCCACTGCAAAATTACTTCTTCTGAGGGCTGCAGTGGATAAATAAGTAGCTGAAAGTCAAAGTTGTGAGTCCTAAAGCAACATATACATTGAAAAATGTGCTACCATGTAGAGTACATTTGTCCTTTCCCCACAACACGAACTTCCTGCTTAAGTGACACTGGCACATATTCATAATGAGGTCAAATAATAAAAAAATAAGTACAAACTACAATGTGGCAGATGTGTATTGTAATGGTATTGGTGGACTGGCATGGTGTGATTGATTTCTGTATGTGTAACTATATACATATATATATATATATATATATATATATATATATAGAGAGAGAGAGAGAGAGAGAGAGAGAAAGTCTGTTTAGAAGTGAAAAAAGCACTCACAGGACTTCAAAATGAAGTAAAAAAATCAAAGTTTACTGATCAAGGTTTTTGTTACAAAGTGATAACCTTTCTCAAGATAAACAACAGTGCAAATGACCCCCTAATATACCCTAGTGATGAGAGGGTGTCTGAAACTGTCATCCTCGTGGTTAAGTGACATCACCAACTTAACAAGGAAGCTATTAACCCTTTGTTTGCCAAATGAGTATGCATTGCTTTGCAATTTGTTGCATACCCTCTGGCACTCAAAGAGTTACACTTACAAAAATGTTTACAGAACTTATATCATAAATGTTAAAAAATGTTAAAAAATTGGATTATCTTGCAGGTCCTGTCAAACATACACAGGCACATAGGAGTAAATTCCATTCAAATTCATAACTGGTAATCCATGCCAATGAGTTCCTAATTCACCCATGTTTCTAATACCCGGAGCATGTACAGTAATCTACCCACGTCATGCTTATGTGCATTAGGGGTGTGGAACATCATTAAGTAATTGTAATGGAAGCTAAGAAGGGACCGCATGGCCTTCCGCCATCGTTCCCGGGTCTCTCCTTCTCGACGCCAGACTGGCGCCGTCTAGTACACCGGTCGAGCAAATCAATGTTCCGGTGGTCAACTCAAAGTGGCGTCGAACCGTGGGATGACTGACTCTACCTCGAAGGATGCGGATACCGGAGGGGTCACGGGTACTCAAACACCGTCGAGTGTTCGCAAAACTGGAGCAGGGAAAAGTGTTGCAGGAACCAAAGTATCTGTATTCAAGACGTTAGAGCACTTCGGTGCTCGACTCGAATGTTGTAGTTTGTACAGGAAAACCACAAGGCAGAGTCCATATTGCCGTCTGACAGGATCCGAAGTCCGGTAGCAGGATCCTGGCTCAGATGGGTGGCAGAGTGGCCACTTTAACCATAGACTGGGATATTTTATTTAAAGGCAAAAATACTGAGGAAAAATGGTCAGAATTCAAATTTAGGTTGCAGAAATGTACCCAACAGTATATACCAATGGGGAACAAATGCAAAAGAAGTAAGTCACAGCCAATGTGGTTAACTGCACATGTAAAGAAGGAAATGGCAAGGAAAAAAAACGCATTCAAATTATTTAAGTCTGAAGGAACTGAACAATCTTTCTTGAAATACAGGGAGTGCAACAAAGATTGCAAAAAGGCAATTAGGGTAGCAAAAATAGATAATGAAACTCGAATTGCAAGGGAAAGCAAGAGTGATCCAAAAAAGTTTTTCAAATATATAAATAGCAAAAAACTTAAGAGGGAGTGCATTGGACCATTCAAAAATGAGATGGGTGAGTTGGTTAGTGAGGATAAGGAAAAGGCCGATGTTTTAAACACTTTCTTTGCATCAGTATATACAAGGGAGCAAGGAATGGTAGAAAAGCCTCCACAAGTAACAAATAAAACAATAAAATTAATAGATATTGGGTTAACTCAAGAAGATGTCATGGGAAGACTGAACAAAATTAAGACCGACAAAGCACCGGATCCTGATGGTATACATCCAAGGGTTCTTCAGGAACTTAGTGCAGTGTTAGCAAAACCCCTATATTTACTCTTTAAAGATTCTATTACCACAGGCTCAGTGCCACAGGATTGGCAAAGAGCTAACATAGTGCCTCTATTTAAGAAGGGAACTAAAACAGAACATGGGAATTATAGACCAGTGAGTTTGACCTCTGTAGTGGGAAAACTGTTAGAAGGGATAATGATGGAATATATTCAGGATTACAACACAAAAAATAAAATCATTAGCACAAATCAACATGGTTTTATGAAGAATAGATTATGCCAAACTAATCTTTTCAGCTTCTATGAGGAGGTAAGCAGCAACCTTGACAATGGCAAGGCAGTAGATGTAGTATATCTAGACTTTGCAAAGGCATTTGATACAGTGCCACACAGAAGGCTGGTGTATAAAATAAGGAAATTGGGGCTAGGCGATAACCTTTGCAATTGGATACAAAACTTGTTGAAGGATAGGGAACAGTGTGTGGTTGTAAATGGAAAATTCTCCAGTACAGTTAAAGTGGAGAGTGGAGTACCTCAGGGTTCAGTATTAGGTCCACTGCTTTTTAACATGTTTATAAATTACCTGGAAATAGATATAGAAAGCAAAATATCAATATTTGCAGATGATACTAAATTATGCAAAGTCATTAATTCAGAACAGGATATTTTCTCTCTACAGAGGGACTTACATACAATGTCAGATTGGGCAAACATGTGGAATATGAAGTTTAATGTGGGGAAGTGTAAAGTCATGCATTTGGGAGGAAACAATCCCAAGGCCACTTATAAACTTAATAATTTTAGGTGACTCATTGCTAGAAAAAGACCTGGGTATCCTTGTCAAATACAGACTTGGAAACAGTGTCCAGTGTCGAACAGCAGTAGCAGAGGCAAACAAAGTCCTGTCTTGCATAAAAAGAGGTATTGAAGCAAGAGTGGATAACATTATTTTGCCATTATACAAATCATTGGTAAGACCTCACCTTGAGTATGCAGTGCAATTTTGGGCACTGGTTCTGAAAAAGGATATACTAGAACTAGAAAGGGTACAGCAGAGAGCAACAAAATTAATTAAGGGAATGGAGGACTTGACATGAGGAACGACTAAACAAACTTGGTTTATTTACTCTAGAGAAAAGACGACTAAGAGGAGACCTTATCACATTGTACAAGTATATGAGAGGTCAATACAAGGATCTCTGCGGTGAGCTATTTATTCCTAGGCCTGATCAGGTGACCAGGGGACACCCCTTGAGATTAGAGGAAAGGAGGTTTAAACTTCAGCAGAGGAAGGGTTTTTTTACGGTAAGGTCTGTTAAATTGTGGAATTCATTGCCCAGGGAGGTGGTTATGGCAGATACAATACATTTCTTTCAGAAGGGAACATACAGAGTTATACTGTATATCAGTAGGCTGATCAGGAAGGTCTGATAAAGACTAATTTAATTGGTATGTATGTATGTATGTATGTATGTATCTTTATTTATATGGCGCCACACAGTGTACGCAGCGCCTTACAATACACATATGTTACAATAAATAAGAGGGGATGAAATAAGTGCGACATTCATAGAAACAATGGGAGAGAGGTCCCTGCCCCAAGGAGCTTACAGTCTAAGTGGGTAAAGGGAGACATACAATGGGGTAAGAGGGTGTTAAGTGCTGAGATTACAAGTGCTGAGTTTGGCCAAAGGCAGTGCATGGTCCTAGTGTTCTAGAAGATAAGACTTCAGGGTAGACTTAAAGACAGAGGGGGATTTTTCCTAGACGTAAGGAGAGGGGTATGGAGTTCCATAGGTATGGAGCAGAAAGCGAGAAAGGTTTGAGACGGGAGAGGGCAGAGGGTGTGGATGGTGCAAAAAGAAGTGCATTGTGTGCTGAGTGAAGGAAGCGGCCAGGAACATAATAGGACATGAGGGAAGAGATGTAAGGAGGGGTAGCAGTGTGGAGAGCGTTAAAGGTGAGAAGAAGGACTTTGTAATTGATGCGCTGCTGAATTGGGAGCCATGACAGATGTCTGAGAATTACGTGGGCAGGTTCAGTTTTTGGGGAGAGTGTGGTGATTCGTGCAGCTGAGTTTAAAACAGATTGCATAGGTGAAAGATGAGTAGCAGGGAGGCCAGTTAGTAGGATATTGCAGTAGTCTAAGCGGGACAGAATGAGGGCACGTATAAGAGTTTTAGTAGTTTGTTGGGAGAGGAACGGGCGGATTTTAGCAATGTTGCGGAGAAAGAAGCGAGATGATCTAGCCACAGAGTTAATGTGAGGGGAGAAGGAAAGAGAGGAATCAAATATGGCCCCAAGGCAGTGTGCTGAGCTGACCGGATCAATATCAATTCCATCAACCGTAATGGTGAAGCTAGGTGTTAGGCAAGGTCTTGGTGGGAAGATTAGCAGTTCGGTTTTGGCCATGTTAATCTTCAGCTGACGTTGTGCCATCCAGGAGGAAATGGCCAAGAGGCAGTCTGAAATTAGCAGCTGGATTTGGGGTGAAAGATCAGGAGTGGAGATGTAAATTTGGGTATCATCAGCATATAGATGGTATTTAAAGCCAAATGAACTAATAAGTTGACCCAATGAAATGGTGTACAGTGAGAAAAGCAGAGGACCCAGAACGGAGCCTTGAGGCACCCCCACAGACAGCGGGACCGCGGAGGAGGTGTTATTGTTAGAGGACACAAAAAAGGAACGTTGTGAGAGATAGGAGGAGAGCCATGAAGCAGCTTCATTTCGGAAACCAAGACTGTGGAGAATTTGAGCAAGCAGAGAATGGTTAACTGTGTCAAAGGCAGAAGGTAAATCGAGTAGTATAAGTATTGAAAACTGTCCTTTGGCTTTTGCAGTCTGGAGATCATTAACCACCCTGCAGAGAGCGGTCTCAGTTGAGTGACCGCACCGGAAACCAGACTGCATCGGATCCAAAAGACAGTTAGAGTTGAGGAATTTGGTTATTTGGGAGAAGACCAGGCGTTCTAGGAGTTTTGAGGTAAGAGGCAGAAGGGAGACAGGTCGATAGTTAGAGAGACAGGAGGGGTCAAGGTTAGTCTTTTTGAGCAGGGGTTTAATTTGTGCCTGTTTGAAGGAAGAAGAGAAGGTGCCTGTGGAGAGAGAAGTGTTGAAGATGTGTGTTAATATAGGTGTAAGGACTGGTGCAAGTGGTTTGAGTAAGTGGGAGGGCAGAGGGTCCAAGGAGCAGGTAGTGAGGTGGGTAGCAGGAAAGCTATAAAATTCTCAGTTCTGAGGTACGAGGCGAAGGTTGAACTTGATGGACTTGTGTCTTTTTTCAACCTAATTTACTATGTTACTATGTTACATAAGAACATAAAGGACTCCAGGACTCTGGTTCACTCCAAACATGACTCACTTTATTGAATGAATAACACATCTTTTATACAGTAAAACACAATACCACAATGGGATGGGAAGGGCCAGGTATCCTAATACAGGCTTGGCCCAAGAACCAATCAAACACAATAGGCATATAACACAGGGAAAAAAGACCAATGGTAACTGGAGACAAAGGGCCAATGGCAGAGGGCGACAAAAGGGCCAATAACAGTTTAAGGATAAAGGGCCAATGGCAAGTGACCTAACAAACACAATACTGCTAATGTTAATACAAACAGATCTGATTAATTCTAGACAAAGACAAAGGGCTTGATTAGAGAGAATACACATTTAGGGGACTAGGCCAGGGGTTGAAGCACGTACACACTAGTTTGAATATGCGGCTTCAATCCTGGCCAATCAGTGTGCGCAGTGAGTCGTTCATCGAACAATCCGGCATCGACTCACTGCCTCCGGTTTCCCGCGTTCGAGGCGGCATTGATGCCTCGAACAAAGGAACCGGGGAACCACCGGCTTCTATTCGGTGCTCGTGTATCCCTCGCACATATTACATACAATATAACATTCGATATACTTGAAACATACGACGTTCGACATACATTAAACATGCGAAATTTGACAGTACATAAAATATCAGTCTTTTAACATAGATAATGGGTGGCCAGTTCGCATGTTAAAGCCCCCAACTGAGTTCAAACAAGGCCAAAGGGCCATAGTCTTTAGGTGAATCGTTCGAGGTCCAGACAAGGGCTCAAGTAACGGATAAGATCAGATACAGTAATCGTCTTGCTATGTTCAGAATTTAGCCGGAATTGCTCAAGCATGTGACAGGAACTACACTGAAGTATAACCATGCTGGGGTTATCCAAGGTGAGCTCAAGCTCCCGGGTCTCCAACCCATTGCAACATATCAGAGAATGTATCAGGGAGATATCTGCCCACCTCAGCTACCCACTATAGTACCATATAGGATGGGTGGATGTAAATAAAATGATTATCTATGTGTGAGCCTGCTTTCCCCCTGCACTAGGTTTAGGATCCTGAATGAAGTATCTCATACTGTGGACTGAGGGATACCTGAGGAGCTGCTACTACTACAACTGGGGGTAGATGTTGATGCAATTCTACTGCTACTACTACTAGGTGTCAATGGTGCAGCCCTTCTAGCAGCAGCAGCACTTATCATATCTAACATTGTGGATGTGAATAACCTGTGTTGCTAACTTCTTGTGTACCGAACTGGCTTGGCTGAGTGTCTGATTCCGTTACTGACTAGGACTGACTGACCAACTCCTTGTGTTCTGAACTGGCTTGGCTGAGTATCTGATTCTGTTACTGACTAGGACTGGCTGACTAACTCCTTGTGTACTGAACCGGCATGGCTGACTATCTGATTCCGTTACTGGCTAGGACTGGTTGAATATCCGTTTGCACTGATCTGGCTGGGCTAGTGTTGGTGGTCCTCCTGACTGACTGTGAAGTCCATGTGTGCTGACCTGGTTGAGCTTCTAGTTCCGTTGCTCACGGGACTGGCTTATTACCTCCATAAACTACTCAGGGAGACACCGGTTGCGGACTGGTTACATTACGTACCTATCTCTCTCCCGCTCGCTTGCCACTCCTATAGTCTCCTGGAGCCTGTGGGAGTCCATGCACTCACCAGTGTCTGTGTTGCCTCCGGTAACCCTATAATATCTGGGTCCAGACTTTACCACACTGTTGCCCGTGTTGACTCAGTTTACCCTAGTGACCTAGGGTCATTATATTGCCAGTATCTGGTGTCTGTTGCCTCCGTTAACCCTAGCATGCAAGGGCCCCGTCACTGCCTGAATCCGGTCCGTGTTGCCTCTGTTTAACCTAGCTTTCTAGAGTTCAGTTACTACAAGTGCCACAGCTGCGTTGCCTCCGTTGACCCTAGTGTGCTAGGGCCTAGTCGCTGCCAGAGTCCATTCTGTCTTGCCTCCGTTAACCCTAGTGTTCTAGGGTTTAGCCGTTGCCAGAGTATTGCCTGTGTTGCCTCGATTAACCCTAGCATTCTGGGGTTCAGTCACTGCCAGAGTCCTACCTGTGTTGCCTCCGTTTACCCTACTCTCCTAGGGTCAGTCCTCTGCCAGTGTTTTGCCAGTGTTGCCTCCTTTAACCCTAGAAGTCTAGGGCCTAGTGTCCACCTGTATACTATCTGTGCCACTTTCCTTATCCCTAGTCCACTAGGGATTGCCTTTCAGTCACCCATCGCCTGTGTCACTTATTCTGGTGTGGGGCTGTCGAGGATATTATTGTTCCTGAACCTTGCTGAGAATCTGCTTACAAGTCCAAGATCATCACACTTATTTGCTTACTCCTACTGTGTGTGTAGTTTCGCCCTGACCTGCATCAGATCTGGAAAGTACTTGGTACGGACCTTATCTGGACCTGAGTGGGGATATTGTGCATTATTTTCAATAAAGCTTTTAACCTTACCTAACTGTCTGAGTGTTGTTTTACAAACAGTAACTAACAGTGACAGGAGGGTGCCTGTGTTGGTGAATGAATGAATAATTTGAAAAGGGAATTTGTTTTGGGGGGGTTCTTGGCTACTATTGGGGGGACAGTTAATAAAAAAATAAATCAATAAAATAAAATAAGACATTGTAGGTAAAGTGATAGAGACAGGAACCCCCTGACATAAGCTGTCACTGGGGTGGACTGATACTTGATAGAGTATTTTGTAGAGGATGATTTGTTTGATTTGTTGTTAGAAGCCTTTGTTGGACGTGGACTTATTCGAGGCCCAATCCCTGAAGAAACATTGATTTGTAGGACTTAATTTTGTTTGGCACAAGCCCTAAGGAAACATTGATTTGTAGGACTTAGACTTGTTAGAAACAAACCCCCCAAAAATAGTTTATTTTTTTTTGTAGGATTAGTTTTTGTTTTTATTTTTTATTTATTTTTTTTCTTTTTCAAAACACAAGCCCTGAGAAAAAAATAAAAATTCCCTACTGACCTAATGCCAGCAGGTCATGTTGGCCAGTGGCCACTGTTAAATGTCCTTAGTTGCAACTGCTGTTCTTACTGCTGCTGCTGAGTTGTTTAAGCAGCAGGATGATTAGGCAGCTGAAAGGGAACAGGATCAACAATAGCAATAACATGGAAGATGGATGATAAAGGTTCCACTTGTCACAACTGGCTCCAGTGATGTGCCTGAGGCAGTAGCAGCACAATAAGTAGTCCCTAGTATATGTGAAAAAAAGAAGAAGTTGGCCATTAAATTCTCCGCCTGCCCCTCCTCCAAAATCATGGGTGAGTTGTTATAAGAATATATATTTTTCCCTTAAAAACAGGAACTGTGGCTTCCATTAGCAACTGCAATGTGCACAGTGTGTGTGTGGTAAATAACATCTGGGGGCACAACTGTATCCAAACACCAAAACCAAGTACTGCTGCTGTCACTGTACCCCTTGTCCAGACCCCGCTAAGGACACATGCTGACAGTTTATTAGTAATGATGAACCCTCCCTGCCAGAATCCTAGCATATTCTGCAGGATGGAATCTCCTCAGATGCCACCTGATGACCTGGTATCGATTTTCTTCCACCACACTGGCATATGTGGTCAGTGCACCACACAGTGTGCAATGGGTAGAGATGAACTGCCATATTCTAACATTAACAGAGTGGCTAACATTTGGCGGGGGAGGTAATGATGAACGAGGTGGATTGGCAGGAGATGTACTTGTTACCCTAGAGGAAGAAGGTGATGTTAATAGCGTGCTAGTTGTTTCGCTCGTCATGGAACTTCCAGTGTCTGTCTGGGTTTCTTTATTCTTCCTCCTCTTTGGCAGCAAGGGCAGCACATCTGACAGCCGGCACAGCATTGGTGGCAAAAGGTGCAGTACTGGCAGTAGGCACAGCACTGGTGGTGGCAATGGCCGCAGGAACAGCATGTCTGACAGCAGGCACAGCATACCTTACAGCAGGTGCAGCACATCTGACAGCCGGCACAGCACTGGTGAAAGCAAGGGCAGTACTGGCAGCAGGCACAGCACTGGTGGTGGCACTACCAGCAGGGGCAGCACGTCTGGCAGGCACAGCACATCTTACAGCAGACGCAGCACGTCTGACAGCAGATGCAGCATGTCTGGAAGCAGACACAGGCAGCTGACCTGTCCTGCTCTCAATATTACTACCCTTATGTTCCTCCCTTGACATTAATTTCCCCAAGAACCCTAGGGGTGATTTAGGGGGACTGGCCAACATTGCTTCTGTAGTGCGC
Organism: Rhinophrynus dorsalis; assembly: GCA_037306005.1. Classification (NCBI taxonomy): domain Eukaryota; kingdom Metazoa; phylum Chordata; class Amphibia; order Anura; family Rhinophrynidae; genus Rhinophrynus; species Rhinophrynus dorsalis. The sequence goes on along the minus strand of CM074723.1, from coordinate 92,044,879 downwards.
ACTTCCTCCTCAGACTCAGTGGACACATAATGGTCATTCCAGTTCCCCCTTTTATAACTTTTAAACTTTCTCATAGTGATAGAGGTCACTATGAGCCTCTCCTGCCTCAAGTTTGCCTCAAGATCATAGCAGAACAGCTCATCACATCTACCTCTCTCTGTACCTGCTTTTGTTGTGTTTCACTTCTGTATGTCATGTTTTTATAGCAAAAAACACGTAAATCAATGGGAGGAAACTTTCTAACCATCAAAAAAATTGCGAAGAATTTCGGCCAAAGGGCGAGAACTGGGAAGATTTTAATAGTTGATTTAAAAGCGGATTTTTCCCGCAATAAAGTGGACAACAACGTGGTTTTGTGAGATTTCTCGTGGAAAAAAGGTGACAGCTTTCACCCACCCCTCCTTGTTTGTCACACTATCTGACACAGCAGACGGTTCAGCTGCTACACCTTCCTCTATTATTCTATTGCCATCATCAGCACTTGAATGGGACTTGTTGTCATCTTCAGTGTTCTTCTTATATGTCTTCTTATATGGCTCTTTTTTGTACTGGCCCTGGTGGTGCTGGAAGTTTTGCTGGGACCTTGGCAAACTGCATCCTCCCATGGAGGAGAGGCATCATCATTGTTGCAGAAACCATTGCTGCGATCAGTTTTTGAACTTTTACTTTACTCTCACTTCCCTGCACTGCTCCACCCTTCCCCCTCCCCCTGCCCCTTGTGCGTTTGCTGGGCATTTCTCACCTAGTGTGTGTGGTTTTTACTCTACAGTAGACTACAAAACTGATGGAGTGTTATGTCTTGCCTTAGCCCAGTCAGCTGTCTGTCACCTAATATATTTAGTTGTTTGTTTATTTCTTTATTCTTTTTAATTTTTATTATTATTATGGTTTTTTAATTTAAATTGTCCACTCTGTCTTATCACAGTCTTATCGAGGATACACGGCAAAGGATTAGCAGAAGATACAATTATGTTGTATATAAAATATAATTTATTTAAGTAAAAATATACTATATATAAAATGATAATCAGAATGAGATGAATATAAGTGAACACCAAATGACTCAAAGATATATCTTTTAATATGGCTTAGTCACATCTTATCATATCTTAGTCATAAGATATGGCTAAAGCATTTGACATACAGAAAATTAATAATCAATATCACAACATAACCAACATAAACAGGATTAAATCTTACATAGGTGTATCAAGGGGTATTTTGCAGCAATATTTGAACACAGCAGCATAGAAAGGGTTAATTGCTCCTTACAATTAATGTTAATACAGTTGTCTTCAGTGTACATGAATACCTGCCCCAAAACCTGTATAAACTATGCTAATTAAGGTATAAGGGATACTGTTATGTGAGTTGGTTCTAATTTAAAACACGTCTCATAACAATTTCCTCTTATCACATACACAATATTTCAAAATTTAGAAACATATCTGGAATATCAAAAATCCCAGATTAGGTAAATAGAATTTAACTATTTATCTGCTATATCTTATGGTCAATAACAGATTATACCAAGAATATACTCAGACATAATTCAAATAATACGTTAAAAATGAAATATCATATTATTGCTTTACATGCAACATATACTATACTAATGACAGTGGCAATCCTGTTTGTTACACCATAGAGCACTACAAAGGTTAATTAGAGATTATGAGTTATACAGTTGCCCCAACCAAGATCGCAGTTTCTTTTGTTCTGTGAGATTGTCTTAAAGAACTTTCTCAACAGAACAAAATGTAGGCCCATGCAATAATGTAAACAAATAAATGCTCTGAAACACACACCAAGATAGAAACAAATGGAAAAACTGTCCTAACAGCAGACTAAGGGTTAACCCTTTGAGTTTCAGAGGGGTATGCAACACATTGCTTTGCAAAGGGTTAATAATAAAACATAAGCCCGATGACCTTTTCAGAAACCCAAATATATGGTTCTATACGTGTTAATAATTAGATTTAAAAATAATTTATAACGCTATTTGATCTAAAACTGCTGTCAAACTATTTCACAATTATCTGGATACATTTGCTGATTAACTTTGTTTAACCCCTTAACGACCCATAACAGTCCAGGACTATTGTCACGGTTTTCAAGACACTCAGACCAGTAGGTGAAATAAAACACAGTTTTATTAAGAACAAAATAAATGACAAATATCGCCCTCTATAGGCAGCACTGCGTAGCAGCAAGGAGGCAATAATATGACCAATATACAGGTATTGATTAAAACAGCACAGGCAAATAGCAGTTACTGAGTACATAGATACACGGGTTAACACAGTAATCAGTCCGTCTCAATTGTGGTGTTTGGCAAGCTCAAGGTGATAATAGGCAGTAAATGGTGGAGAGGACTCAACACCAAATGTTCATAATACTGAGATGACTGTCCAGCAAAGAGGAACCTGCAACCCAGAGCCTGCTGCACTTGAACAGTAGCCCCCATGGGCGTAATAACGGAGCAAGTAGACTGCCAGAGCTTGAGCCAATAGCCCCCACTGGCATGATAACGGAAGTAACTGGATTGTAAGAGCTTGAGCCAATAGCCCCCACGGGCGTGATAACGGAAGCAACTAGATTGCAAGAGCTGGAGCCAATAGCCCCCACGGGCGTGATAACGGAAGCAACTGGATTGCAAGAGCTTGAGCCAATAGCCCCCATGGGCGTGATAACGGAAGCAACTAGATTGCAAGAGCTTGAGCCAATAGCCCCCATGGGCGTAATAATAGAGGCTTGCACAGTAGCAGCTAAGCCGTAACGCCTACCGGGCTCGGTAACGAACAACACTATACTGCAAGGAGTGATATGACCCGTCGCCTACAAGGCCTACCGGACCGGCTCAGCAGTAAAAGTGATATGAGAGAAACGGCTCAGCACAATAGCAACGCTCTGTACCAGATTGGAGGCTCAGAACCAGGAACACAGCTCTGCATGGATTAACGACTCGATAGTTGGAACACAGCTCTGCATGGGTTAACGGCTCGTAGTTGGAACACAGCTCTGCACGGGTTAACGGCTTGTAAGAGGAGTACAGCTCTGCAGGGAACAGCTTGGTAGCAGGATCTCAGCTCAGCACGGTAACAACTGCAGCCGTAGAAGGACAGTAGTTGGAGGAAGTCAGAATGTCGCCTCGGCGACAGTGGGAAGCTAGAACGTAGTCTGGGCAGATGCAACCGGTGCAGGTCACGGAGCAGGAACGTCATACAAGCCGGTCGAATCACGGAGCAGGTTCTCAGACAAGCCAGATCAGGATACAAGCAGGAACATCAGCCAGGCCGCTCAGCGGCTCCACTGGTCTGGGGATGGTAGGCGGAAGAAAAGGACAATTGGATGCCCATCTGACCACAAAATGCCCCCCAGAATCTGGACACGAACTGGCTCCCACGATCGGACACCACTACTCTGGGTACCCCGTGCAAGCGAAACACTTCCTTGGCGAAAACCATAGCCAATTCCTGGGCTGACGGAAGGCCATAGAGGGGCACGAAATGAGCCATTTTCGAGAATCTGTCTACCACCATGAGAATAAATGACTACCCCTTAGAGACTGGCAGTTCGCCCAGAAAGTCAATAGATATATGGTACCAAGGTCGTTCAACATTAGGTACAGGCTGGAGTAGGCCCACTGGGAGATGCCTGGGTGTCTTGGCAAGGGCACAGGAGGAACAGGCAGCAGTAAAAGCGGAGCAATCGGCTCTGAGGGAAGGCCACCAAAACAATTGTGCTAGAGACCATATAAGCTGATCCCTTCCGATATGCCCAGCAGCCTTAGACGAATGGTATGTCTCTAATAGACGGGCACGGAATGGCTCATCCACAAAACACTTGCCCAAAGGAGTTTCTGGGGGAGCCCTTGCTTGAGATGCCAATATTTCCTCCCCCAGTGGCGAAGTGATGCTAGTACGTACAGTAGCAAAGATATGATCAGGCTGAATAATAGGTACTAGTTCTTCCTCCCTCTCAATGTCCGAAGCGAATTGTCTGGACAGAGCATCTGCCCTGACATTCTTAGAACCAGGTAGATAGGACACTATGAAGTTAAATCGAGACAGAAGAAGTGCCCACCTAGCCTGTTGTGAGGACAGCCTTTTAGCTTCGGAGAGATACGTCAAGTTCTTATGGTCAGTTAGGATTAATACTGGGTTCTTAGTGCCCTCCAATAGGTGATGCCATTCCTTGAGTACCAGGATAATGGCTAAGAGTTCCCTGTCACCAATCTCATAGTGGCTTTGGGCGCTGGAGAGTTTCTTTGAAAAGAATCCACAAGGTTTCAGTGGACCACCTCCCACAGGATGTTGGGAGAGTACTGCCCCAACCCCAACTTCAGAGGCATCGACCTTGTGAATGGTAGGGCAGGGTTGCGGTGGGACAGTACTGGAGCTGAGGCAAAAGCGGACTTAAGAGTCTCAAAAGCGTTCTCCGCTGCCACGGACCATAGAGAGGAGTAGCACCCTTACGTGTTAAGTCAGACAACGGTTTCACAATAGTAGAGAAGTTTGAATAAATTTCCTATAATAATTGGAGAAGCCCAAAAAGTGTTGGATCGCTTTCAACCCCTTAGGGCGAGGCCACTGTAGTACTGCTGCCAATTTCTCCTGGTCCATAGCAATGCCATCTTTAGAAATCACGAACCCCAGGAAAGGTACTTGGGACCTATGAAATTCGCATTTCTCCAGTTTACAGAATAGTTTGTTTTTACGTAATCGTAACAAAACCTCAGAAACATCCTTAACATGCTGCGTAAGACTGGCAGAGTGAATCAATATATCATCTAGATAGACTACCACGCAGGATTGCAGCATGTCACGAAGGATGTCATTAATGAATTCCTGGAACACTGCCGGTGCGTTGCATAGATCGAATGGCATAACCAGATATTCATAATGCCCTGATCTGGTATTAAATGCCGTCTTCCACTCATCTCCCGCCTTGATTCTGATCAGATTGTATGCAGTCCTGAGGTCAAGTTTAGTGAAGATGGAAGATCCCTTCAACCTGTCAAATAATTCGGTTATGAGTGGAATGGGGTAGGCATTCTTAGGCATAAGCTTGTTCAACCCCCGGTAATCGATGCATGGTCTAAGCTCGCCACTTTTCTTTTTCACAAAGAAAAAACCGGCACCAGCCAGAGAGGTAGACTTGCGAATAATCCCTCTCTTGAGGGCATCATCTATGTATTCCTCCATAGCCTTGGTCTCATCACATGTCAGTGGATAAGTGCGACCTCTGGGAGGCACCACACCCGGGGCCAGAACAATAGCGCAAACATAGGGTCTATGTGAAGGCAATAGGCTAGCCTCCCCCTTGCTGAATACGTCACTGAATTTTCGATATTCAGAGGGGGAGGTACAGCAAATCTTGACAGGGTGGGACAGGCAGTTCTTAGCACACATTTCAGACCAAGACTTAACTTCACATCTCTGCCAGTCAAACTGCGGGTTGTTTAGTAGTAGCCAGGGAAACCCCAGTATGACTGCATGATGAGGAGAACAAATTATTTGGAAACTCCTTGTGAATAGCCCCAATAGACATAGAAATAGGAATTGTTTCCATAGTGATAAATGCAGGTTCCAAAGGTCGGCCATCAATGGCTAGCGGAGTCTCCCTTTTGAGTAACGGGATCTTATGCAATTTGGCAAAAGATTGGTCCATAAAGTATCCTGCTGCACCGGAGTCCACCAGTGCCCTGACCAATACAGACAGGTCTGCTCAAGAAAATGCCACCTGGATGGTGGGTTTCTATGTACTAGAATCTAGGGACTGCTGTACACCACCTAGGGCCTCTCCGTCAAGGTACCCTAGGTGCGTCCGTTTCCCGGTCTCATGTGCGTATTAAGTGCTCAGTCTTGCCACAATATAAGCATAACCCCAGCCTTTTGCGGTTTGCCCGTTCCTCCTTAGTCTGGTGAAACCTAGCTGCATTGGTTCACTTTCTTCTGGGAACTGTTCAGGAGGAATGGGAGGAGAGGGTGGGTTACAAGGGTTACCATGCCCGATATTTCTTGATTTCACCCTTCTTGCCAACCGTCTCTCGGGAATGCGAGAATCAATGAGCATAACATACTCAATGTATTCATCCAGACCACTGGGTACCTCCCTGACAGCAATTTCATCTTTAATGGTATCGGACATACCCTTAGCATAGGATGCCACCAGTGCCTCGTTGTTCCATCCAACCTCTGCTGTCAAGATCTGAAATTCAATGGCGTAATCGCCCAAGGTACGCTCGCCCTGCTGTATTTCCATTAACCTTTTGGCAGCAGAGGCAGTTCTACCAGGAACCTCAAACACTCTGCGGAACTGTCTTACGAATTCATCAACGTTCCGAGTGCAGGGTTTGGCATTTTCCCAAAGAGAGTTGGCCCATGCCAGTGCTCTGCCCATCAGCAGGGAAATCATGAATCCGACCTTACTACGGTCGTTAGGAAATGCTTGGGGCATTAATTCCAAAAAGATCTCCAATTGATTAATAAAGCCCCTGCATAGGTTAGGTTTGCCATCATATCTTAATGGTAACGGTTCCACCGCCGTTAGACCCCTGGAATGAGCAATAGGAGCCACAGACTGATTGTTCGGTGTCGTAAACGGGGAGACCACCGGATTTTGGCTTGGTTTGTCAAGGTGTACCGTTCGCTCAAGTAACGTTTGTAAGGCCATTGCCAATTGGTCTAGGCGCTGTTCGTGAACATCCATTCTCCAGTGGATGTTTTGTGTATTACTCTCACCCTTACTGTCTGAAGTTATGGCCCTTTCGTACTGTCACGGTTTTCAAGACACTCAGACCAGTAGGTGAAATAAAACACAGTTTTATTAAGAACAAAATAAATGACAAATATCGCCCTCTATAGGCAGCACTGTGTAGCAGCAAGGAGGCAGTAATATGACCAATATACAGGTATTGATTAAAACAGCACAGGCAAATAGCAGTTACTGAGTACAGAGATACACGGGTTAACACAGTAATCAGTCCGTCTCAATTGTTGTGTTTGGCACGCCCAAGGTGATAATAGGCAGTAAATGGTGGAGAGGACTCAACACCAAATGTTCATAATACTGAGATGACTGTCCAGCAAAGAGGAACCTGCAACCCAGAGCCTGCTGCACTTGAACAGTAGCCCCCATGGGCATAATAACGGAGCAAGTAGACTGCCAAAGCTTGAGCCAATAGCCCCCACGGTCATGATAGTGGAAGCAACTGGATTGCAAGAGCTTGAGCCAATAGCCCCCACGGGCGTGATAACGGAAGTAACTGGATTGCAAGAGCTGGAGCCAATAGCCTCCACGGGCGTGATAACGGAAGCAACTGGATTGCAAGAGCTTGAGCCAATAGCCCCCACGGGCGTGATAACGGAAGCAACTGGATTGCAAGAGCTTGAGCCAATAGCCCACACGGGCGTAATAACAGAGGCTTGCACAGTAGTAGCTAAGCCGTAGCGCCTACCGGGCTCGGTAATGAACGACACTATACTGCAAGGAGTGATATGAACCGTCACCTCCAAGGCCTACTGGACCGATTCAGCAGTAATAGTGGTATGAGAGAAACGGCTCAGCACAATAGCAACGCTCTGTACCAGATTGGAGGCTCAGAACCGGGAACACAGCTCTGCACGGATTAACGACTCGATAGTTGGAACACAGCTCTGCATGGGTTAACGGCTCGTAAGAGGAGTACAGCTCTGCAGGGAACAGCTCGGTAGCAGGATCTCAGCTCAGCACGGTTACAGCTGCAGCCGTAGAAGGACAGTAGTTGGAGGAAGTCAGAATGTCGCATCGGCGACAGTGGGAAGCTATAACGTAGTCTGGGCAGATGTAACCGGTGCAGGTCACGAAGCAGGAATGTCATACAAGCCGGTCGAATCACGGAGCGGGTTCTCAGACAAGCAATCAGGATACGAGCAGGGACGTCAGCCAGGCCGGGTCAAATCACGGGGCAAGAACACAGGAACGTAGTCAGAGCAAGCCAAGTCAGTACATCGGAAATCAGGAACACAGCACAGCAAAACTGGCTCAGGAACACCACGAAAGGGCACCTGACATGTGCCAATGGCCCAGTATAAAAAGGTCACCAGGGGCGGGCCAAACAGGCTCAACCAATCGGAACGCAGCACAAGTGAGAGTGACAGGAGGGGAATCACTGCACTGTGATAACTATCATGGGTAGAATCCCGTTAAGGACCCATGACTGTCCTTGACCATCATGGGTTAAATGATAGCAGCGCACCTCCGTGCACGCTGCTATCATTCATTCCAGGATGAGACTGAGCGCTTCGGTACCAGAGCGTTCAGTTTCAGCCCTTCTCACTTGTGCCGGGTCATGTGATCGCTGAATGAATGAGGCAGTATGAAATGCATACTGCCTCTGTGTCTCCTCTCTGCCTCTCTGTCCCTTAAGATCAAAGTAAGGAACAGGGAAGCAGAAAGGAAACACCTAGTGGAAAAAAATGCAGCAGCTGGGGGTATTAACCCCTTCACTGCTGGTGCTGGAGGCTGGCTGGATGCAGGTCAATTTCTGACGTGCAAAATACACTTTTCTTTTCTTTTTTTTTTTTAAACATAACACTTTTTTTTATAAACATAAAATTTTATTTAAAAAAACAAACATGTCAAGAAACAAAATTGGTAGTGTGATTGTTGTGGAGCCTTGTGATACACTCATACACACCGCCAAATGTCATCAATAAAAAAGTGGGAAAATAGGGTGGGGAAAAAGGGACATAGGCATTTTCACCCAGGGGGGACAGTGCTCACTTAAAACTGCCCATTTTGTAGGTATAACAGACCGGTTATACCTTTCATGCAGTCTCCATAAAAATTTAACCTATTGCTCCCAAATGATCACAAGAGAAAAAAAAGTGTTTTTTTTTTTACATTTTTTTTAACCGTTTTACTTAATTTTACTAAAATAAATGGTGGGCTAACCATATAAGTGCGGTAACAGATAAAAGCCCTATTTGTGCGTAAAAAAAGTATATAATTTATGTGGCTGGAATAAAAGCCTTAGAGGTAAAATACTGTTGAACAAAGACATAGTCAAAAAGGTCAGAATTGCTCCGGTCCTTAAGTGAAATCCACCTCAGATTTTCACGTCCTTAAGGAGTTAATTCCCCAGAATAAGCTACAGTCAATACAGCTTGTTATAGAGGAAATATATATAATTGTTAGGGCTATACAGAATTAATAGTAAAGAGATTTATAATTACCAGACAATTAATGCATGTTTCTCTTAGAATTATCTAGCTCTTGGACAGTTGATCACTTCATGGAAGTCAATACAAATAGTGAGCTTTGCATTTAGCCACTATCTAATAAAGTAAAAACTCTTATCAAAAAGTTACAACCCATCCTTCTCTGATAGGATGAGTTGCCAGATCATTCAAATGTGATGTCATACTAACTTTCTAGACTCTCTGATTGGTCAACCCAAAATAACATTGTTTAAAGTTTAAGAACCCTCGTAGCAATATTTCTTTGTTCCAGAAGATGGCACACCAATACCATATTAAAAACTGTATATATCTGACAGACATGTATGTGTGTTTCATGTCAAGATGTCATGGCTGGGATATAACCCATACATTATACCTACATGTCACTTTTAATCCATTTCCTAGATTTTCACATCAGATACGGAGCTTATCCTCAGCCAACAAGACTAGAACACAACTATCAATCACCATAAAATTCACTCAAAAATTTCACCTCTCCACTTCAAGCAAAGGGGCTATTCTCTCTTTTACACATGTTCAAAAAACATGCTGCTTTCTCCTCTCACAAACACAGAATAGCATGCTGTGAGAGCCTGATTGTAGAAAAGCAGAAAAAAAAGAGCCAGACGAAAAAAGCAAAAAAAAAATTCACTTTTTGCAGAAAATTATTCACCAAGCGGGAAATGCCTTTATACACTGATTTCAGTTTGAAGTGAATATTTTTGCCCATCCCTAGAAAAGAGTATGTTCTTCTTGGATTAGCTTTTATCTTACATTTTGGAATAAACATAGTATTTTTATGTTGGCAATATACAAGCCGTGTTGTGGTCTTTATTTTAAATTTCTGTTCCTGATCAGAGGAGCAGCCTCCCTGCATGTAATGGTTTTATGTACCCTCAGAGACTGAAGGTTTGGTAAAACACAGTTTTATTAAACCACACAGAATAATAATAACCCTCGCGGGTCCAGCATATAGATACAATATAATACTGATGCAGGACAGGTTACAGTGATGTCAATAACCCATATGGGTCCAATATGTGATAATAACAATACTGACACTGGTCAGGTTACAGTTCGTATGATTCAGTGAGACAATGGCAGAATGGTACTATTAGGCCAGGAATAGCTGATAAACCCTAATATCGGAAGGCCCACAGGACACTCTCCATGCAGAGAGTGACACAATAGCAACTTTAGCCACAGAGAAGCAAGCGGAGACCTGGATACGTGACTGGATACTGGAACAACAGAGGTAGACTGCAACCGGAGGTGCAGTGTAATGCCAAACCGAGACTGCAATAGTCTGTGACCCAAGTGCACCGCCCCGCAAGGGGTTAAAGAACACTCCGACCTGAGAACCAACTGCCAGATTGTATAGACAGACTGAGTCACCCAAGAGTAACCCAACCTCAGGTAAAGGGCAATAAACAGACCAAGCGTACCGTGGTGCAACCAGAAATATCTCCACACCGGAGTGAGAGAAGACAAGGCACTATGGGGTGACTGGGTCACAGTAAGAACTGCCTGAGCAGTAACCGAGGCAACCGGAGGTCTGTACAAGACAGAGAGAGTGTACCGGACTACAGTCCCAAACTGGATCACCGGAAGGAGTGAGAACCGGGATAAGACACACAGAGCAGGAACGTCAGCCAAGCCGGGTCGTTACACAGAGAAGGAACATCAGCCAGGCCGGGTCGGTACACAGAGCAGGAACGTCAGCCAAGCCGGGTCAGTACACAGAGCAGGAACGTCAGCCAAGCTGGGTCGGTACACAGAGCAGGAACGTCAGCCAATCTGGGTCGGTAACGGAGCAGGAACGTAAACAGGCAGAGTAGTCAGTCAGTCCAGGTCATACACAGGAATCATATGAAATAACGGAACGAGTGCTAGCAACGGGAACACCATGAAAGGGCACTGCAGAAATGACAGGGATGAGTATTTAAGGGCTGTCATTGGGAGGAGCAACATAACGTTAGCCAATAAAAAGGTATCAGGAAGTAGCGCTTGTCAAAATGTCGCCAGCAAAGCACAGGCACCGTGATACTGCACCAGCACTGGCATTTTCCTTCTGTAACAAGTTTCATTCCAAGATTGATTGGTGTGGATTTATTATGCCATAAGTAAAGTTCCTGTATACTTCATATATATTTCTTCTGAGAGGCTCCAAGAGAACATTCCAAGTTGCAATTATATCTTGAAGCAGTCTTGCTGTCTCAATTTCATCATGCTGCTATCCAGAGCAATTCTTATTTTATTCCAATGGCATAATTGTACTCTCCCAAATAGAATTTATTTCTATGAGTGAAGAATAATATTTTATGTGTAAGTTACTAACTTATCTGTGGTCACTGCCAAAAATTCTACACCATCGATAATTCTTGATATGTCCTACATACAGTTTTGAAAAGAAAAGAAAGTTATAGAGTCATTTTAGATCAACACTAGACAAATTCAGGTGGGGGTAGGGATGCATTTAAAACAGCAAAAGGTGGAATTCAAAAAGCTAAAGAGGTGCAAGTCAATAAGTTTAAAAGTTGCAACACAAAGACTGAATGCTTAAGAGGTCTAGTGAGGCATCCAACACATTGCAAGCAATGCACTGGAGAACTCTCCAGCATAAAAGGAATTAAAAGCTTATTTTATTCAATGTGAGTTCAGGGACTCCTATACACCAAACGCTATATGCCAAAAGCAAAAAGCTGCATGCCATACGCCAAACACTATACGCCATATGCTTTGCACAATACACCAAAAGCTATACGCCAAACTCTATATACAAAGCACTTTATGTAATATGCTATATGCCAATGACATACTCATTACACCATATGTTATAAGCAGTATGCCAAGAGCTATACACCAAATGCAATATTCTGTATGCTAAACACTATACGCCAAAAGCTGTATACAATATGGCAAATGATTTACACCAAATGCTATATGCAATATGCTATACGCCAAACTCTATATGCTATATGCTGTACGCCCATAACACTGACCACCAAAATCTGTTCGCCATATGCCAAATGCTATATGCTAAACACAATACCCTATGCGATGAACAATATACGCCATATTCAATTCGCCAAGTGCCTGTACACCATATGCAAAACTGTACACGACAAGTGATATATGCCAAAAGCAATATGCTATACATAATACTTCAAACATTATAAGCAGCATGACAAATTTATAGCCAAAAGCTATATGCAAAATGACAAATGCTTTATGCAGAATGCCAAACGCTATATGCGAATTGCTATAGCCAAAAGCAATACGATATATGCCAAATTCTATGTGCAATATGACAATTACTATACATAATATGCCAAACATTTTATGCAAACGCAAATCACCAAACACCATTTGCTATACGCCAAATGCTGTACTCCAACCTATATACACAATACACTATATGCCAAACTCTATATGCAATACGCTAAACTATATAAGCAATATGTCATATGCAATAAGCCAAAGGCTATACTCATACGCCAAACATCATATGTTATACACTATACACCAAATGCTATACGCCAAAAACAATAAGCTGCATGTCATACGCCAAACGCCATATGCTATAAGCAATATGCCAAACGTTATATACCATACACTATACACAAAGTTCTACATGCTATAATCAAAGCGATATATGCAATATGGCAAACTCAATACGCTGCACACCAAACACTATATGCCAAACGCTATAAGTAATACTCCAAATGTTATACTCCAAATGCAATATACTAGATTCTAAATGCCATAAACCAAACGCAATATGCCAGACGCAATATGCCAAATGCTATACGCAAAGCAATATATGGCAAAAGCACTATACTGTACACCAAAAGCTTTATGCCAAATGCTACAGTTAGGTCTAGAAATATTTGGACACTTACTCAAGTTTTGTTACAGTTAACTAATGAATATGGGCTTAAAGTACGGGCTTTCAGCTTTAATTTGAGGGTATTCACATCCAAATTTTAATAAGAGTTTAGGAATTACAGCTCTTTAATATGTAGCACCCTCCTTTTCAAAGGACCAAAAGTAATTGGACAATTGAATCAAAACCTGTTTCATGGATATGTGTCTGTTATTCCTTCATTATTTCTTCATCAATTAAGCAGGTAAAAGGTCTGTAGTTGATTCCAGGTATGGAATTCACATTTGGAAGCTGTTGATGTGAACCCACAACATGCAGTCAAAGGAGCTCTCAGTGCAAATGAAACAGGCCATCCTTACGCTGAAAAAAAAAAAATCAATCAGAGAGATAGCAGGAACATTAGGAGTAGCCAAGTCAACAGTTTGGCACATTTTGAGAAAAAAAGAACATACCGGTAAGCTCTGCAACACAAAACGGCCTTGGGGTCCACAGAAGACAACAGTGGTAGATGATCGTAGGATCCTTTCCATGGTAAAGAAAAACCCCTTCACAACATCCAGCCAAGTGACAAACACTCTCCAGGAAGTAGGCATATCATTATCCAAGTCTACTATAAAGAGAAAACTTCATGAGAGCAAATACAGGGTTCACCACAAGGTGCAAACCATTCATAAGCCTCAAGAATAGAAAGTCAGCCCAGTTCTGGAATAGCATTCTTTGGACAGAAGCAACTAAGATCAACCTCTACCAGAATGATGGGAAGAAAAAGGCTTGGAATGGCTCATTATCCGAAGCATACCACATCATCTGTAAAAAACGGTGGAGGCAGTGTGATGGCATGGTCATGCATGGATTCCAATGGCACTGGGTCACTAGTGTTTATTGATGATGTGACAGAAGAAAGAAGCATCCGGATATATTGTCTGCTCAGATTCAGCCAAATTCAGCAAAGTTGATTGAACGACGCTTCACTTTACAGATGAACAATGACCCAAAACATACTGCGAAAGCAACAAGGGAGTTTTTTAAGGCAAAGAAGTGGAATATTCTGCAATGGCCAAGTCAATCACCTGATCTCAACCCAATCGAGCATGCAATTCACTTGCAGAAGACAAATCTTAGGGCAGAAAGACCCACGAACAAACAACAACTGAAGACAGCTGCAGTAAAGGCCTGGCAAAGCATCACAAAGGAGGAAACCCATCATTTGGTGATGTCCATGTGTTTCAGACTTCAAGCAGTCATTGCCTGTAAAGGATTCTCAAAAAAGTATTAAAAATGAACATTTTATTTATGATTGTGTTAGTTTGTCCAATTACATTTGAGCCCCTGAAACAAGGGGGACTGTGTATGAAAATGGTTGCAATTCCTAAAAGTTTCATACAATATTTTTGTTCAACACCTTGAATCAAAGCTGAAAGTCTGCACTTCAATTGTACCTCGGTTGTTTCATTTCAAATCCATTGTGGTGGCATACAGAGCCAAAATTATGAAAATTTTGTCAGTGTCCAAATATTTTCAGATTTAACTGTATACTCAATATGCCATACTCTATATGTAAAGCGTTATTAGAAAAATGTTATACATCTAACACAATACACTATACAGCAAACACTAAACGTTACAGACAATATGTCAAACATTAGATGCCAAACACTATACACATTATGACAAACACCATACTCTAAACGCTAAACACTGTAAGCAAAACGCTATACGCCAAGTGCTATATGCAAAATGCTATATAACAAATGCTATACTCAAGATACTATATGCAATAGGAAAACTTCTATATGAAATAGGAAAAACGCTATACTCAGTAGGCAAAATGCAATATGCTATATGCAACAGGCAAAATGCTATATGCAATAGTCAAAACACTATACAGAAAATGCTATTTGGCAATAAGCTATACACAATATACTATAAGCAAAAGGCTATACACATTACACACAAAACAGATACACTCACACAGGCTCTCGTTCACACATGCACTCACTCACATGCTGTTGCTCAAACACACTCTCACACGCTGTTGCTAAAAAACTCTCTCACATGCTGTTGCTAAATTATGAAAACACTTATACACATACTAACATATGCACACACACATGTATACACTCTCACATATACATGCAAAAACACACATGCTCACACACATATGTTCACTGTAATGTGTTGTGTAATGCAGTGCTTTGAAATGTGTTGCACACATTTTGGACTTGAAAGGACTAAGCAATGAAATTTCAACAAGACAATTAATAAAGCAGTCATTGTTTTATTAACTGCATGGCCAATACTGATAGTCTCCTATAATGCAGTTGGTTTATACCTCAGCTGCACCTGTTTAGCTTATTGATTTCACCTATATTGGTAATCATATTCTACAAGTGTCTTAATATATACAATAATGTTTTAGATGAGCTATATAAAACAGATGACAGGTTTTTACTCATGCATCCTGCACAGACTGCAACAAATATATTTTAGACTGGGGAAACTGTTTATTATTTAATATGTGTATATTGTATATAGATATTTCTTGAAAGAAAAAAATCTGAAACATATTAACAAATATATTTTTAAAACAGTTCAAAACATATATTTTGCATAATATTGTATTTCCATTATTCTTACAGAAAAAAATATGGAACAATATAAAAATTGTTCTGTGAAAAGGCAATATTAGCTAAGTGTGCAAGGAGCTGCAGTGCTGTCAGAAATAAATGAATATAAATGTCATTCTCTGCTAAAATGTACTTCATTGACTGATTAATGCATGAAATAAATTTGATATTTTCTGTGTTTCATTTGAGTGCTCTAATCTCTTCTAAATCATTTTCACCAGGTGACACCACCAAGGCACTGATTAATGACATACTAATAAAGCTCCCTTTGGCAGCCAGAAACTAAAATGTCATATGAATTGGGCATGAATAATTTCAAGTTAAATAGAGTCTTCTATCAGAACCATAATGTTCTTGTTCCTAATGTTCAAGGACTTTATTTTTGAAGCATTTCAGTATGACTCAAAGAAAAAGAAATGTGCATTAAAATTTAATATTTAACATTAAAAAACAGTCTTATTGCACATTAAATTCAGAAGCAAGTTTCTGCTTCAGTCTTTATAATGAAAAGAAAAGCTTGATGCAGAGAAGATAAAATGTGATCATGTATTTATAAATAATTAACATCAATAGAATGTTTAGTTCTTAGCATACTTTAACTATTACTCTCCTTTCCCTCTTTTAAAATAGAACTATATGCAAAAAAAAAGACATAAAGAAGTGAATTAACAATATATATCAAATTGCTTACAGCAACAGATTACATTATTCAAAACTGATACCATAAAGAATTTCATAATATAGTTTTATTTTATGTAAAATTAT
Source organism: Rhinophrynus dorsalis (assembly GCA_037306005.1). NCBI lineage: Eukaryota > Metazoa > Chordata > Amphibia > Anura > Rhinophrynidae > Rhinophrynus > Rhinophrynus dorsalis. The sequence continues at coordinate 92,028,374 of CM074723.1, read as the reverse complement.
TGGAATTTCATGTGTGTGTATATATACACTAAAGAGTGAACTGAGAACATGCAGGGTTTTTTTTACCTAGTTAGTAATGATTTTCATATTTAATAAGGACAGTTGTATAAACAAATCTGTTTCAATTTATATCATATTCAATAGACTAGATTTTTTTAACCGGGGAAACCTTACGTTGGAGAAATCTTAGTGTATTGGCTCCATAGAATAACAGAGGAACTGGAGAAGTGATATCACTGGAGAAGTCATTGCCATGTTATCACCTCTTTATTACACCTTAGTGTCTAACCCCCCTTCTAAATATATATAAAAGAATAAGGCTCATTGCATAATTTATGGTACCTCACAGACAGAACATAATTTATGTCTCCTCAGAAAACAAACACACATTGAACAGAATGCATCATTACATAATTTATGTCTCATTAGGAGACACAACTCCTATTGGGTGATTCAGTGGGGACTTTACTGCTCCCATTGGGTGATTCAATGGGGGCATGATTATCATACAGGGAGTTGGCCCGCCCCTTCCAGCCCGCCCACCACTATCCAACTGACAAAAAAAAATATAGCTGCCACACGCTCCTGAAGTAGGGATATCAATAACTTCTCCCTGTCCACACACACTCTCACTCAGGATCATGACCCCACAAACAAACTGTTTCACCTCCCACAGATAACAGTAACCCTCCATACACTCTGTTTCACCTCCCACAGAAAATTGTAACCCTCCATACACTCTGTTTCACCTCCCACAGAAAATTGTAACCCTCCATACACTCTGTTTCACCTCCCACAGGTAATTGTAACCCACCATACACTCTGTTTCAGTACGAGGGTGTAATGTTTCCATAAAATACAAACACTCAGGGATAAACTTAACAGCAACTCTTTTATTTAACCCTTTGAGTGCCAGAGGGGTACACAATGCATTGCTCTGCAATGCGTTGCGTACCCCCTGGCACTCAAAGGGTTAACTCTTTTTATCTCTTCAGTCAACCTTACTAACTGTCTGTTTTCAACTGTCACTCCTCCACTTCCTGCTTCCTGCCCTTTCTCCTTAAAGGGAGAGAAATGCTTTGCTGTATTTTACAGAGCGCAAGCCTCAAACACCACTTTCTATTTGTTCCCTCAGCATATTGCTATGCTGCCTCAACTGAAGAGCCACCGTGTGTTATTTTGCTATTTCACCTCAGCTTAAACCTTTGAGTGCCAGAGGGGTATGCAACGCATTGCAAAGCAAAGGGTTAAGTAAGGAGGCGTTACTGCTCCCATTGGGTGATTCAATGGGGGAGTGATTTAAATCATGCAGGGAGTTGGCCTGCCCCCACTATCCAGCCCGACCACCACTATCCAAGTAACTGAAAAAATAAAATAGCTGCCACTCACTCCTACACCACAGACACAAACACATTAGACAAAAAACACACACTCACACACACACTCTCTCACACACACACACTCTCTCTCACACACTCACACTCTCATACACTCTCTCTCACACACTCTCTCTCACACTCTCTCACACACTCTCTCACACACTCACACACACTCTCTCACACACTCACGCACTCTCTCACACACTCACGCACTCACTCTCACGCACTCACTCACACCCTGGGAGCCAGCATGATCCACCTTCCACCATAGTCTCACTCACTCACACCCTGGGAGCTAGCACAATCCACCTTCCACCATAGTCTCACTCACTCACACCCTGCGAGCAAGCATGATCCACCTTCTACCATAGTCTCACTCACTCACACCCTGGGAGCCAGCACGATCCACCTTCTACCATAGTATGTGCAATTACCACATGCATTTCAACTACATGAATGAATGCCACTCACTCACACACACTCACTCCCACTCCAGGAGCCAGCACTATCCACCTTCCACCATAGTATGTGCAATTACCACATGCATTTCAACTATATGAATGAATGCCACAGTGGAGGCATAAGTACAAACACAAACTTTACAATGACACACAAGTCACCCCCCTATGACTCACTTCTGTGTGTGTGTGTCTCTGTGTGTGCTTGTGTGTTCCTCACTGTGTGTGTTTCACAGTATCACACTTTATGTGTCTGCATGTTGTGCATTGCATATATGTGTGTGACTGTTGCTCTTTATGCATCTCAGTGCATGTGTATGCATTTGCGTGTGTCTCTGTGTGTGTTTGTCTTGCATCCGTGTGTGTGCATTAATTCCCTATATATATATTTATTACATGATATATATTGCTTAAGAATTATCAGGAAAAATATGTTTATACCATATATCTGTTCCATGGAAGAAAAGTCAAGGTAACTCTTTAATTGACCATATCCATTCTTCTTCTTTATTAAGAAGTTTACTGCTTCACACTAAGGCATGCATATTCATAGCTCTTGTGTACTCAGTGTACACAAGTCCTGTTACTATATTTCTTCTGCTAAGTGTACACAGGACCTGTTGGACCCTTGCCTGTGTTTGCGTAACATGTCACCTCACCTGTATGAACATCTCTTAAGTCTGCTTCTTGCTAATGACTAGGGATGGGCGAAAATTCTCGCCTCAAGCTGTAATCGGTGAAAAATGGCACTTTCCGCTTGGTGAAAGATTTCCAGAGAAAAGTACCGTTTTCCCGCTTTTTTCACCTAGCTCATTGCATTGAAATCAATGGGAAGACATTTTTTTCTCCATCACACAAGTTTTCTCTACTTTTCTACTTTAATTGCACAAAAAAACTTTCCCTAGGCCTGACCACAGTCCTGCTCCCTAGCTTCTTACTATTGTCCCAGCCTCACTGATACTGAGCATCAATGTGACATACACTTGCTTCACACCCCAGCTTCTTTCTTCACTCTCTTGGGAACCTATGTTGCATGAATCACCAGTGAAATACTGTAAAGTCAGCCTTACCATTACTATTTGTTACTATTTGTTATTTATTCTAATTTGTCCTCACCTTATCAGTTTCCAGCTAGCTTTCAGACTCCATGCAAATCCACAGAATGTATCCTTCAACCAGTATGAACTGCAAGTGTGCGCTAACTATTTCTATCTCCTGTGGAAGTTTAGTCCAGCTTCCATCCTCTATATATCCACAATTAGCACATTATATTGCACATCATATTGCCGACTAGGATCCTGACCACATTTACCACCTTATATTTATTTCCCCCTCTGCCCTGTGAATCCTTCATCCTAGTCTGGCCAATCAGCTCACAACATTTTAAATAACTATAGTAGCCTGGTTTTAAAATATGTTTTATGTATTTTTCACATATATTCACAAGCTTATATGTATGAATAAAAACATGAGTATTTAGATGACAGCATTAAATGCAAACACCAGCAATAGTGGGTTGGAGCATTGGACCATATATTTCTTTGATTTAAATATTCCTTAAGCCTTTGAGCTTTATTGGTCCATTGCCACAAACAAAGTTCCCCATAATCAAGCCTGCATATTTCCTTAATAGAATAAACTAGCTGAAACTCACTCATGACTATCTCCATGCCCCACATATCATCACCAAATAATTCCTGTGGGAGATGCACTAAGCTTCTATGAGGGCTCAGGATGGCAATGTTCTCTCTGATCTGTCTCAAAGGAACATCACCAGTATGTCTTCATCATTATATCCATGTAATTTTGATACCAATCCTCTCTCATCACCATCAATCCACCATAACTTCAACAGGTTTATGATTTTGCACTGAACACATTCATAATTAGTCAATTCCATATGGAATTGCAGGATAATGCGCCTTTATCGTATTCATGTGGGTATCTTTATCTTTATATTAAGATCGCAGCCTCTGGTCCACAGGAACATTGCTGAGAATCACCACTCTAAATTTGTTAATTTGAGGAGAACCTACAAACATGCAACAATGTTGTGGCTTGAGAACAGGATTGACCACCCTTGCTATGGACACACTGACTGACCTGGATTGCTGTTTAACTCTGATTTTTCACAGGTGGCTCTTCAGTGTCATTGTTATTTTTATTGATCCACCCCTGATAAATTAGTGCTAGCCTGCAAATAGGAACTGTAGGTGTGTGCTATGGCCTGGTGCTGAGCATAAGTGCCATAATATTTGTTCATGCCATATACTGGAGGTGTGTGCGATGGTCTATATTTGTCAATATTTGTTCATGCCATGAACTGTAGGTGTGTTCTATGCAATGCTTTATCATGCACTGCACACCTCTCTGTTCAGTGGGAGATGATTATCAACATTACATGAACAAATAAATCACAATTCAGTTGCTTACCAGAAAAGGAAGTACTGGTGCAAATCACTCTGGTGGGAGAAGTTTGAGCTGATGTTCCAGCATCAGCAGGAATTCTGACATCAGCGGAGACAGGTTCTGGGCGGGAGCAGGGGAAGAGCTTGGTCGTCCTCAGCATCTGATGAATCCACTGGTACTACTACAATAGTGATTGGAGCTAGGCAGCGAATGCCATACACATCTACCACATTGTTGGTTGTAATTGGTCCTAACTCTCTCTCTCTCTCTCTCTGACACCAATCTCTCCACCATTGAATCATTAATTCACATATAACCTTCATGTTTTATGGTATCACTTTTGCAGCTCCATTTCTATTGTGAATGCTTTGGTATCACTTCATTTCAAGCGTAAGCTCTGGTATCATTAATCATTAATAATAATGATCTCTGTTTCCAGTGATGATTCTATCCAAACAGCTCAGGACTAGTGAGCAAATATGTTAGTATGACAAAATACAAATCTTAAAGCTAAGTTACAAAAACTGATCATTACACGACCATGTGATAATCAGCTTTTGTAATTTAGATATAAGATCTATATATGTACTTACATTTTTATATTTGCTCACTAGCCTGTATTAACTGTTCTTCAAAACCCCTACACCTGTGTCTCCCATGATTGGCTTGAAATTTAAAGTTAGTTGTCCAGTTCTACTAGGACGGACTTGAGAACTTGTGGAGGCAGATGGAGTAGATTGTGGGTTTGATTCTAGTCCCCTGAGTTAAACAGCCAGTAAGGGAAAAACAACAACACAGAGCTGGAGAGGTACATGTAACATCCAGCTTTGGTGCTTGTTGTTGATTTTTCTTGCCACAACTCGCTCTAAATAGAGCAAATTATGTGAACATCACACACTTCCACTTCCCATACACTAATCTTACACTATCCCTAACATGACACTAAATAATCCTTTGAGGATATTGTTAGAGGTAGTATTAAGTGTGGCATCTTTGGGGGCTTCATTGTAATGAAGAAAAAAGAAGGAAAGAAGACAGACAATTAAAGAAGATGGTCAGTAGCTGCCCAAGGTGCTGAGGACCCTGTTGTACATCAGGATTACAGAGCGTTTAATTTTTAGTATATGTGTTACCTCTTGGGAAATGAACTCAATGAGTGTCAATGGGGTATGCAATGCTGTACAATGCTTTGCAAACCCCACTGGCACTTATAGTGTTATTTATTTATTTTTTTTTATACCGTAAGTGTGTGTGTTGGAAACAAATTTTCTAACACACAGTGGTGGTTTTCACCACAAGTTAGGGACTCTGCTCCTCCCTTTCACGGACCTGATCATGAATGTGGCAATCATATTCTGGCTGGAGCAGCTCAGCTAAGCCCACCTGGCCCAACTGAGTGGGTAAGCAAAACTCTGTCTTCTCCTCAATAACAGAACTAGGGCTAGATTCTTATTTTTTTAAACCAGCAGTGGTTGTTTTGACAGCACAGTTTGCTATTCTATTAACTATGCTGTCAAAAACCACCACTGTGCAAAAATTTCCAGGTGCTCAGAATTTTTATCCTATATAATAATTCACTAGAATGTTTGTCAGAGGCCTTCATGTGCAATAGAGACTACACGCATTCGGCAGTCTCTACTGCACATGATTGCATCGCATGGAGCAATGTGGTAGCGGTCGCTTAACCTCCTGAGTGCCAGAGAGGTAATCAACGCATTGCAATGTGTTACTTACCCCTCTGACACTCAAAGGGTTCCGGACCTTGGCTCATGTACACGGGCTTTTACACTAGTATACATATAAATAATTCAGGGTCACACGGTAGTAGTGACACAAAAAACTTCTGTTGCACACATTGATCAGTCTATACTTCTAGTGGGACATTTAATCATGTTTTTTTGTTTAAAGTCATTTATAATAAGTAAATGAGATTATACCATTATTATACAGACAGATTGTGATTAACCATATAGAATATTTCATTTTTATTCTGTTTGGACCAATATTGAGGCAATATGTCAATAATCCAATATGCTCCTTTGTCTTTTTTATGTGGCTGATGCTAGATCTGAGGAAGTAGTCAGGGACTACGAAGAGTTATTGTTTAGGAAGTCTTTGTTTTTAATATTTTTTATAGATATTTTTATTATTATTTTGTATTGTGTTTTGTATATTAAAAACTTGGAAGACAAATTTGTAGTACTTTGTGGACTTTATATCTTCAAGACATGGTCACCTGAACAGTGACAGGAAAATATCTCTGTATGTATGGTTTGTTGTACTTGGGTATATACCCTTCCACAACCATCATATTTGTGAGTATAATCTTGATCTACATCAATATTTCTGTTATAAAGATAACAGGCACCCTCTTATGTTTTTTCTGCATATTCCGAACCTCTGGTGAGCTGTATTGAGGAGCTGTCCAGCTAAGAAAAATAATTTATACTGTTGTGGGGACAGTGACAACACCCCTAAAATCAGCTGACACATACATGTTGAGCACATCACTTTGTGAGTATATTTTTATAGTTGGTGACGGGTTGGTGAAAAAAGCTCTGCAAAGACATTATTGCACCAGAAGTGCCTTCTTTTTGTTTTTTCTTCTAATTTTGCAAGATTAGCATATTTATATTTGCTCACTAGTCCATATGAGCTTGCAATTTAAAGTGAGTTGTCCACTTGTACTAGGACAGAGACTTGTCACTGAAAACACAGACCTTCTCTGCTCTAAAAGGGCAGGAATTCAGTGATACACTTCTGGCCTTTCCTAATGTGAGGGACTACTCTTGCTGTGCAATGTAATGAGTTGTTAACCATGTGGGTGCTAAAAGCCCCATCATAGTCAGTGGAATTTTTAGTAGTTAAGTAGGCGTTAAGGACCGGAGCAATTCTGACCTTTATGACTATGTCTTTGTTCAACAATGTTTTCCCTCTAAGTACTTTATTTTACCCATGAAAATTATATACCATGTTTTAATGCACAAATAGGGCTTTCTTTTGATACCATACTTATATGGATAGCCCACCATTTATTTTAGTTGTGGTCGGGGCTTACAGCTGACTGACTGTAAGCGGACATTAGTAATAAGTGTGCCTCCCCTGGGTATAACAAATCCCAGGGATGAGTCGACGTGGTTAGCCTGTTAGAGGCCAAAAGGTAGAGCAAGAACTAAGGACGAAAGTATGAATTGGGAATGAACATAAGGCACGGAAGGTAATAACCAAGAATGAGAGTGTCACCTCACGGGCTTGGATTGTTTGCGCACGTAAAATCTTCAATGGCGGAGAATGCTGCTGCTGGTGCAAGAGGAACCCAATGAACTGAAGAAAGGATGAGTCCCGAACTAAGTAGTATGAGAAAACATGACTTACGTTCGGGTGAACTGGTAAATGATTGAACCATGCTAACTCAAACTAAAAGTAAGGTGTTCTAGCAGAGGATGATGTTAATGAAGCGTAAGGTAGTTTGAGAATGGCCGGCGGATATAATACAAACAAGGTAAGTGCTTGTGTGATCTGGTGCGTGAATGATGTATGCGGTGTGTGAGGAGCCAGAAGAGCCCCAATGACGTGAAGTGCTAGATGATACCGTATGCCTAGAATGAATAAGGTAAAGGACAGATATAAGTGAGGAATTAACTGACTGTGCCATGAAATGTGAATTGACATCTGTAATGAGTGATTATGGGATAGAAATTGCTAGTAACAAACTGAGTTGTGCTTAATAGGGTCTACCACTTAGTCTGCGAGATGGAGGTCATATCGGGAGAGACGCTGGAGTGTGGACAGAAATCCTGTGTATACCGAGGGGTAAGAAATCTTGCTGTGAGCTAGCAGTAGCCCCCGTGTGTTGTAGGAAGGAAAATGTCTGGTGATTACCTGGTGATGTAGGATAGGAGAGGTCAGAGATATGACTGGTCGAGTGAAGAACCTGTTTGGGAACCATGACTGGGAAAACCGTGCACAGATCTGAGTAGAATAACTGGACGTACAATGACGTGTGGGTGAGAGGATCTGGTTATAAAACCTCTACTTCTCCGATTGGTACTTAGGCCTCTGTGAAAGATAAAAAACAGCTGGGGTCCGACGGCCTCTGCGAAAGGTAGGAGCGGCTGGGGTCCGTCAGCCTCTGAGAGGAGGTGAGGAGCGTCTGGAGTCCGTTAGCCTCTGCAAAGAGGTGTGGGGTGGCAGGAGTCCAGTGGCCTCTGCGAAGAGGTGTGGAGCAGCAGGGGTCCGGCAACCTCTGCAAAGAGGTGTGGAGTGGCAGGGATCCGCCGGCCACTGCGAAGAGGTGCGGAGCGGCAGGGGTCCGTCGGCTTCCGCAAAGAGGTGTAGAGCGGCAGGGGTCCTTCGGCCTCTACAAAGAGGTATGGAGTGGCTGGGGTCCAACGGCCTCTGTGAAAGGTAGAAGCAGCTGGGGTCTGATGGCCTCTGCGAAAGGTAGGAGTGGCTATGGTCCGACGGCCTCTGCGAGGAGGTGAGGAGCGGCTGGAGTCCGTCAGCCTCTACGAAGAGGTATGGAGCGGCAGGGGTCCGTCAGCCCCTACGAAGAGGTGTGGGGCGGCAGGGGTCCGGTGGTCTCTGAGAAGAGGTGTGGAGAGGCAGGGGTCCGGCGGCCTCTGTGAAGAGGTATGGAGCGGCAGGGATCTGCCGGCCTCTGTGAAGAGGTGTGGAGCGGCAGGGGGCCGTCAGCCTCTGCGAAGAGATATGGTGCGGCAGGGGTCCGTCAGCGTCTGCGAAGAGGTGTGGAGCAGCTGGGGTCCATCGGCCTCTGTGAAGAGGTATGGGGCAGCTGGGGTCCATCGGCCTCTGTGAAGAGGTATGGAGCGGCTGGGGTCCATTGGCCTCTGCGAAGAGGTATGGAACGGCTGAGTCCATTGGCCTCTATGAAGAGGTATGGAGCGGCTTTGGTCCATCGGCCTCTGCAAAGAGGTATGGAGAGGCTGGGTCCATCGGCCTCTGTGAAGAGGTATGCAGCGGCCAAGGTAAGGGGCCCACTGCAGGGAGGAAAAAAGGGGGGAATACTTCGAGCTCTGCTAAAAATGGGTGACTGGAATCCTGCAGCTTGCGAAATGTAAGGAGTGATACAGGCTTTGTGAAGGAGTAGTGTGTCTACCTGGAATAGACAGTGAAGCATGATGAGGTCAGCCCGGAATAACTGATTAGACAGGAAAGAGTGAAGTGCGAGGGGCAGTGGCATCTGGAGATATGGTGGGGCAGGGGTGGCAGTGAAAGTAAGCTGATCATACGATGACTTGAGATAGGATACCTATGATAACGTGTATGGTTGGCTGTGTGAGTATAGAAGACGAGAGGGGAGCAAAACATAGGAGTGATGAATGGAATCACAATCTTTACAATTATAGTGTGGAAATGGATCCAACCTGTGAACTAAGATGCCGGTGATTGGTAGAACTGACTGGAGGAAGGCCCGTGTGGAGACTCAGGATCGCTGGTATGACTCAAGGTTAGCAAAGGTGTGGTAAGGGAGAGGCCGGCTAAATACTGACTATGGAAGTAACCCTGATGAGCCACGAGGCTGACTACTGTGTGAGATTGGTGGGCTGCGGTGTAGTGTGGCATTCAGTGATGACTAAATGGAAGACAGCTGTTGGCGACACTGGGTGGATGATGTGTGCGCTGTGTGGAGCCTAAATAGACACCGTCTGTCCTAAACGACCTTGGAGGTGAGCCCTGGGTACTGAGGGCATTTGAGAAAAGTAAAGCTGAAACCTGACTGTAGATGAGGAGTACCGGAGATGCAGTGATACTCATGAATTTGGAGGGGGGGGATTAAATGGAGGGGAGACGGCTATGGTCCTATGTACTAAAACTATAATACTGGAAAAAACAGTACTATGACCTAGTGTATATGACTGATGCTACCAGAGGCATACTGAGGCTAATTAATTTACAAGAGTTGAAAGGAGTGATGAATGGACGGGTGAAGAATCCCTGGAATGATCATGACCTGACTTGACTGAAGAACCCCAGTCCCGAGGTCTATGGTGAGTATATGATGGTAGGCGCGATACTAAACAACGTGTGAGGGAGGAGCGAGCCATTGAGTGCCGTGAGTCAAACTAATAAGTGATAATGTATGGAAGGTGGAATGGTAATGCTGATGGCTGAGCACTGGCTGAACTGCCTCAAGGCACCTAACCGGGGCCTGGAGTGGCCTCCTGCCTGCTAATTCTCTGGGCCAACGTAAGATAATCTGGCTGAAGAAATGGGTACCTGTAAATGAGGTAAAAACCAGCAAACAGGTGTATGTGTGTGACTAGAGTGCTGGTGAAACTAGAAAATGTGAACTAGTGAATGGAAACACGTGTGGGGGACTGAGGCAGGGAGCCGACTGTGACGTGTGTGTCTGCAGCTGACGGCTGATGTAGACAGGAAGGAAGAACTAAGGACAGTGAGGAGCTGAGTGATGTGCTCTAACTGTGGATGAAAACTGGAAGAGTGCGAGGAGACTGTAGATTGGGGGGGCAGAGGCGAGGGTGTAAGGGGTGCGGGTGGATGGAAACAGACAAGTTCTGTTTCCTGGCCGAGGAGGAGTGTGGAATGTTTCCTGGCCAATTCTGATGACGGTCGGACTTGTCCAGTCCCTGAGATTAGGACCTCGTTGGCGGGGGGTAGCGGGAGTGGCTTGAACTGGAGCTGGATACTGATTGTGCTTGTTGATCGGTGTCTGCCATTCTGTGAGGATGGAGAAATCTAAGAAGGAATGAAAGTGAACTAATTAAGGTGGGGGAACGTAGGGGATGAATGTGCTGAGGTGGGATGATGGGGGGGTGCGTGAGTGACGACTTACCGCGATTGAGTGAAGTCAAGTGCAGCAATTAATTTGGATGAGCCTTCAGCCTCTTTGAAGAGGTAAGGACAGCTACGGCCTCTGTGAAGTGGGAGAGAAACCTTCGGCCTCTGTGAAGAGGTGTGGAAGTACCCTCATCCCCCGTGAAGGGGTAAGGTAATCCCTCGGCCTCGGTGGATAGCTAAGGAACCTTTGGCCTCTGTGAGGAAGTAAGCATGCGGTAACCCCTTGGCCTCTGTGGAGAGGTAAGTGTATGACTGACGTTTGGCCTCTGAAGAGGTAAGGGATGTCAGTGACCTTTGGACTCTTGGAGAGGTAGGGTGAGCGAGTGTTCTGTGAGAGAACCGAGGGTTGCCAAGTACCAGTACCTCTACAAAGAGGTAATGTGAAAAAATGACCTTCCCCATTTGGGGGTATGGCTGTGAAGGGTGCGGCCTCTGCGAAGAGGTGGGTGTGCTAATAACTTTGGCCTTGTTGAGAAGGTAAGGTGGTAGAAAGAAGTGTAAGAAGTAGGAAATTAATAGCCTGTATCAAAGAAGTATATGTGAACGCACGCACTTGTGCATATGTATGTGATTTTTTTTTTTTGTGTCCCCCAACGGAGGGGGGAAGAACGCGATTGCATGGGGTGGTGTGATGAAAGGACCAAGACAACGGGTGGGGGGGTTGCAGTGGGAAAAGCTGGCGTGTCGTAGCGTCCGCTGTAAACGCGGCAGGAAGGGCTTTTTATTTATTTATTTTTTTTAATTTATTTATTTGAAAACAAGGTGTAAATGGCGCTGATCCTTACCTGGAGCACGGACTAATGTGGATCCTTGCGAGTTTGAGTCCAGTGCTTTATGCTATCTGAGGAGAAAACATGTTACGGCATGTATGGATATGTTAATGTGGTGTAAAGTGTGTGTGTGTGTGTGTGATGGTGGGGGGTTGAAACCACCCAATGATGAATGAATCAGACCACAGGAGTGTGCATGTGGGGCATGTGTGTGTGTGGGGGGGGCACTCAGCATTGCGTCTTAGGGAAGAGATGATGTGAGGTGGAGGTATTTGGTACTTGCTGATGGATGACAATGAAGATCCTGCTGGAAAGAAGAAGGAATATGAACATGTTTATGATGGAAGTATGATGTACTTCTAATGGGACACAATGGGGGTGGGGATGGTGTGGTGTGGAGTAGATAAGGCAGTATGTGACTTAAGTACGTGATGGAATATGGACTCTTATGTTGGTAGAATTGTTAAGTGTGCGCGCGTGTTGGAAATGAGGGGCTGACGATAACGGGTATATGCTACGAGTTGCTATAAGACGCGACTGAAGGAAAGGATGGTCTTCTATGATCTAGCTATGCGAAGGCGGCCAGAGAGGCGGCACCGAGGCTAATAAGCTGAGGGTATCGGGTAGCGGTGAAGTAGCAAGGTAGTGCTGGGTTCCGGTGAAAGCCAACTGTGATAACACCGGAAGTGGTCGTAAGAATTGAACGAGCAGTGGCAATAGGAATGGATGATCCGGGTCCTGACGAGGCTTGAGTTGAATATAATGTGGGATTGTTGTGGACAGGCACTGGCTCCGGAGCGAGGAAGAAGCGGCTGATGAATGGAGGTGAGAGTAGCTTAGCATTTGATGGAAGGGGGAGCCAATGAACGAGACCGGTGTGGTGCTGGATAGGCTGAGGGGGTTTGGCGTGCACTGATAAAACGGATTGTGTAAGAGGAGGGAGACTTGATGAGGAAGGAAAAGGTGGTGACTTACTTGTTAGCGGGCTACGCAAAACAAATGGTGACCGGAAGCGAAAGAGAAGCAACGTGCTGGGAGCTCAATGCGAATTGAGCTCCAGTGGGAAGGGCTGCTGCCCGTATTTGAGGGCTTGCAGCCCCTCCCACAAATACAGGCATACAGCCTTACACTAAAATTAAAGAAAACTGTAAAAAAATGTAAAAAAACACAATTTTTTTTTTCTCTTGAGATCATTTGGGCGCAATGGGTTACATTTTTATGGAGACTGCATGAAAGGTATGACCGGTCAGTTTTAAGTGAGCACTGTCCCCCTGGGTGAAAATCCCCATGTCCCTTTTTTCCACCCTGTTATTGATTACATTTGGCGGTGTATATAAATGTATTACATGGCTCCACAACAATCACATTTCCTCTTTTGGTAATTGACATATTATTTTTTTAAAAATTGACCTGCTAACAGCCAGCCTCCAGCACAGCAGCAAAGGGGTTAATACCCCCAGCTGCTGATTTTTTTTTTTACACCAGTAGGTGTCTCCTCTCTGCTTCTCTATCCCTTACTTTGCTGGTAAGGGACAGATGGGTTGAGGAGAGACTCAGAGACAGTGTGTGAGTCACACTGTCTCATTCATTGAGAATGCAGGTACATGTGATTGCTGCTTCAGTGATCACGTGACACGGCACAACTGAGAAGGGCTAAGACTGAATGCTCCGGTACCAGAGCATTCAGTCTCAGCCTGGAATAAATGATAGCAACATGCACGGAGGCACACTGCTATCATTTATACCATGACGGTCCAGGACCGTCATGGGTCCTTAAGTGGAATCTACCCATGACGGTCCTGGACCATCATGGGTCCTTAACGGGTTAAAGAGTCACACAAGTGGTGTCCTTAAGTGGAATCTACCCATGACAGTCCTGGACCATCATGGGTCTTTAACGGGTTAAAGAGTGACACATTCCACTCCAAATACAGTCAAAGGCCTTATGTATAAATACAAAAGCAGATTAATTCTGGGGTAAAGCAACTGCACTATTCATCTTTACACACAAACTATTCATTTAGTTTAAAGGGGCTTGTAACCCTTTGAGTGGTACGCAATGCAATGCAGAGCAATGGCACTCAATGGGTTAACCCATTTGAAAATAAAGAGGTCTCCCTAACATTCAGGACAAAGAGGTTAGTGCTATTAATGCATTGTGGTTGTTTTAATACTGAATTGCACTACCTTTGTCCTTATATACATTGCCTGTTATAATGTTTTACCAGAGCATGCTCACCCTAATAGCCTTTGGCTTTATTTTATGTTGACATTCATAGCCTTTGAGAATAGTAGCCTTTGGATTTACTTCATATAATTAAATTATATCTACTGGCTCCCTTCTCTCTTAAAATGTGTTCATGAATATAAAATTTAAGAAATAACAGATACAATAACATCCTCAGCATCCTGATGTAGTTATAAATAGTTTGCATGTTGGGGAATATTGAGCAATATTATTGTAAGTATTTTGACTCATAGATCTGATTTTTTATCATTTACTTTCCAAAGTACTTTCTGATTTTAATAAATATAAAATATGACTAAATGTTAAAAAGAAAGATTGAGACCGAAAATTGAGAGTTTCAGGAATGCTGGGAAACTGAATATTTATTTGTGAAAATCAAAGACAGGCCTCAGTGTTTTGTATGCTTACAGATAGCTGCAGCCTGTAAAGAATTCATTGTGAAGAGACATTATACTTTTCTCTCTAAGAAAAATTATTCAAATTATGCAGGTGATTCATGAAGTCATTGTGATAGAATTGAAAAGTAAATTATTTAAGCAGAGAAGCTTATTCATAGCAGCTACAGCTACCCAGAAGGCAGCAGTGAAGGCTTCATTACTTGTATGGGAGGAAATTGCAAAAAGAAAGTACCCTTTCACTAGTGGGACACTATCAAAAACATGTGCCATTAAAATTACTCAAGCATTTGGGAATGAAATATAGCTAAAAATATTGACATTTTTTCTCTGTCACATCAAACTGTTGTCTGTCGTATCTGTGCAATAGACCAGCAAGTTACAGAAAAATTACACAATAGTTAGAAAATGTTCCTATTTTCTGCTGGTGCTTGATGAGAGTACTGATGATTCAGATAAAAACTAGCTGAATATTTTCATTCATACTGCTGAAAAAGATTTAAATTGTTCCGAAGAGCCTTTACAACTTGTTGCATTGCAATCAACCCCTGAAGGAGAAGATACATTAAAAATGTTGTTACAGAATATGTTGGTTTTGAAAAATTTGCAAGCATGGTTACTGATGGAGCTAAAGCTATGATTGGCAAAAATGTTGGCCTCAATGGATTATTTAACCACTTAAGGACCAGCGGACCTGGGGCACATTTACCCTAAAGGATTGCATAGACTACATTCAGGAAGCCGGCACATGTGAGCAATCACTTGTATGGGCTTGCAGAAAGAAAGAATAAAATTGACTGCTCCAGTCTTTGAGCAGTCAGTTTTAGACTCCTGTAGTGATCACAATGTGCCTGCAGGATCAATTTGGTCCTTAAGCATTTAAGAAATGGCATTGAATGTCAAATGTTGCATTGCACTGTGCACCAAGAATCCTTATGAGACGCAACTGTCTGATGTTATGGGCATTGTTGCAAAAATCACAAATCTCATTAGAGGGCTTTAACACATCAAGGACTCAATACCATTAACATCCCTAAGAAAAAAAAAACAAAACAGACGTTGTGGTTTTTTTAAGTCAGGTTGTAGTTTCCTATTGCCCAAATTGTTAAAACAAAAGAAGCTGTAATTCTACTCACCACCAGTCAAAAAAAGCCCATAATAAAAAACTAAAAGCAACATGCAAGTAGCATACTATTAACAATGGTCTGTATTATCGGGTGTTTTGTGGTTACATTTTCTGCCTGTAATCCTGTGCTTCAAAGTTGAGTCATAGAAGCCACAATGACGGTTTTAAGCCATCGTTGTTTCAACTAAAGCAGCACAGAATACATACACACATGCTCTATAAGGACAAAATGAATGGACACCTGTCAAGTTAACCCCTGAAAGCACCCAAATTAATGGACAAGTGTCAAGTTAGCAACTTAAAGCACCCAAACTAATGGACGAGTGTCAAGTTAACCCCTGAAAGCACAAATAAAGAACCAGAAAAAGTAAATCAAGTGTCCCTAAACCTGCCCAGTTACCAGCAACACAGGAACACCTTCAATACCAAAGGGGTGTGCAAAACAGTACCTCCAGATCAACAAGGGTTAAAGCACAGGCACAAAAACAAATACATACCTAATCAAGGTATGCACATCTGTCTATTGCAGTGGGAGGGAGAAGCAACAATGCCAGATCCTGCACCTGCTCAAACCACATTTGGCTTGAACAGGTAACAAACAGTCATCAAACAGCTGATCTTAACCATTCATCAGCTACTATTGGTCCATACTGCCTTCAAATCTCCTTCTGCCCTCCTTATCCTATTGCTGTCAGTTGGCCTATTACGTGTGCTGACACCAAATCATGCTACCATTGCATTTCTTGTGGCAGCAGTGGAATCAGGGACCAGTGAGGGGCAGGGAGCCAGATGCAGACCCCCCTCCAAATACCAACTCCAGATAGGGGTGTAGGGGATGCAACAGCACCGGTGTTGCCCATAGTGGACATCCCAAATCCCCAGGTGCCATGTGAAGCTGGTGGTCAACCGAAGAGGAGAAGGCGATAGCCCCAAAGACCCAGGGTTTACTGGACCAGGATCACACTGTTTGGAATGGGGGAGGAGGAGGTCATTGACCGTTACCAGTTAACCTCACAGAGCATCATCAACCTGTATGAGGTCCTGAAAGATGACATTGACCATATCTCCACGACCAATCAGCCCTATCAGGCATGGAGAAATTGCTTTGTGCCATCCATTTACTGGCATCTGGATCCTTTCAATCCACTGAAGGCTACTACTCTGGAATGTCCCAGGCTATATGTTCCAGGGCTTTGGGGTAGGTGCTGTTAGCTCTGAAGAGGAAGGACAGGAATTTCATTCATTTTCCCACCACACAGGGGCAGTGGCAGACAGTCAAGCAGGATTTCTACAGAAGGGTAGGTATACCGAGAGTCATGGGAATCATTGACTGTACCCATTTTAGATTGAGAGCTCCTTCACATGAAGCCTATCTGTACCTCAATAGGAAGAATACATATTCCATCAATGTACAGATGATATGTTATAACAACCTCAGAATCACACGTGTGTGTGCAAACTTCCCCAGGAGAACACACAATTCATACAACCTCCGGCACTCTTCTGTCTACAGTGACTTTGAGGATGGGACCCTAACAGGAGGATGGATCCTGGTTGAGTACCAGCCTGAACACAAACATCACACACCTGGGATTCCTGTGTTACATTCCCATATATTGTATTCTATCTTGCCGAATATGGGTGCACTCACTGTCTCCACACACCTGTTGCTAACCCTCATACACCTGTAGAGCAATGATATAACTATGCCCACAGCTGGACAAGGAGTGTAATCGAATGCACCTTTGGCCTCCTGAAAACTCGGTTCCATTACCTGGACAGATCTGGTGGAGCCCTACAGCACACCCCATCTAAAGTTTGTGAAATCACATTTGCATATGCCATCTTGCATAATATTGCTGTGGACACCAGATTATTAGCTGACCTCCACCCTGATCCCCTTATTGAGGTACCACTACCACAGTCATTGGAGGGTGATACCCTCAGAGGAGGGGAAACATGGGCCAGGGTCATCAGGGAATACTTTGCCTGTGACTATCATGCAAACACCCACCTCAAGCCAACAACACCAAATCACTAGTGTTGAGCGAGCATGCTCGGCCGATGCTCGGATCGGCTCGAGCATCGCTCTGCTCGGCACATGGCGGTACTCATACGAGTACCGCATGTGCTCGCCCGCCATGTTCGGGTCTCCTCCCCGCACGTTTTGCGGCTGCTGCGCAGCCAATAAACGTGCAGGGAGGCTCTGACATCAGTGTAATGCCAGCAGCCATGTTGGCTGCTGGCATTACACTGATTGGCTGGCCAGAACCCGTGGTCGGGTGCTGTATAGCACCTGACCAGCGAGTTCGGCTCAGTCTTAGCCAGGGAGAGATGAGGATAGGAAGGGAAAGTCAGTGTAGGGAGAAAAAAAGCAAATTTGTGAAAAAAAAAGAACCAAAAGTCCTTTTTAGGACTACTGTGTGTGGGGGCAGCAGTTTATTTTGTGTGGGGGGAAAAAAACAAAAAAAAAAAAATTTCATATATTCTGTTTAGTGTGCAAAGTTGCAGATTAGAGCACATTCTGTTTAGTGTGCAAAGTTGCAGATTAGAGCACATTCTGTTTAGTGTGCAAAGTTGCAGATTAGAGCACATTCTGTTAAGTCTTCAAACTAAAATATCAAAGTCACATATTCCATTCAGTGTGCGTCACCGCAGTTTAGCAGCATATTCTGTGTACTCTGCACAGTTGCAGAATAGGAAGAAATACTGTTAAGTCTTCAAACTAAAATATCAAAGTCACATATTCCATTCAGTGTGCTTCGCCGCAGTTTAGCAGCCTATTCTGTGTACTCTGCACAGTTGCAGAATAGGAAGAAATACTGTTAAGTCTTCAAACTAAAATATCAAAGTCACATATTCCATTCAGTGTGCGTCACCGCAGTTTAGCAGCATATTCTGTGTACTCTGCACAGTTGTAGAATAGGAAGAAATACTGTTAAGTCTTCAAACTAAAATATCAAAGTCACATATTCCATTCAGTGTGCTTCGCCGCAGTTTAGCAGCCTATTCTGTGTACTCTGCACAGTTGCAGAATAGGAAGAAATACTGTTAAGTCTTCAAACTAAAATATCAAAGTCACATATTCCATTCAGTGTGCTTCGCCGCAGTTTAGCAGCATATTCTGTGTACTCTGCACAGTTGCAGAATAGGAAGAAATACTGTTAAGTCTTCAAACTCAAATATCAAAGTCACATATTCCATTCAGTGTGCTTCGCCGCAGTTTAGCAGCCTATTCTGTGTACTCTGCACAGTTGCAGAATAGGAAGAAATACTGTTAAGTCTTCAAACTAAAATATCAAAGTCACATATTCCATTCAGTGTGCGTCACCGCAGTTTAGCAGCATATTCTGTGTACTCTGCACAGTTGCAGAATAGGAAGAAATACTGTTAAGTCTTCAAACTAAAATATCAAAGTCACATATTCCATTCAGTGTGCTTCGCCGCAGTTTAGCAGCCTATTCTGTGTACTCTGCACAGTTGCAGAATAGGAAGAAATACTGTTAAGTCTTCAAACTAAAATATCAAAGTCACATATTCCATTCAGTGTGCTTCGCCGCAGTTTAGCAGCCTATTCTGTGTACTCTGCACAGTTGCAGAATAGGAAGAAATACTGTTAAGTCTTCAAACTAAAATATCAAAGTCACATATTCCATTCAGTGTGCTTCGCCGCAGTTTAGCAGCCTATTCTGTGTACTCTGCACAGTTGCAGAATAGGAAGAAATACTGTTAAGTCTTCAAACTCAAATATCAAAGTCACATATTCCGTGTAAGATGAAGAAGGCGGGTAAAAAGGGACGGGGAAGTGGACGTGATCCTGATAGTTCAGGGCGCGGGTCAGGACGCGGAGAAACTGTGCCTGGTGCCAGAGCACAAGAAAGAAAGACATCCACCATACCTAGCTTCATGTCTCATTTTACAGGGCGTCGCAGGACATCACTCTCGAGGTCCGACCACTGCGAACAGGTGGTCGGTTGGATGTCAGCTGATACTGCTTCCAGTCGGTTAAGCACCACCCTGTCTTCCACCAAGTCCACTCTCAGTAGCCAAGAGTCTGGTCAACATAATCCTCACTCTGATCATCCTTCCTCCCACCATAGACGGTCTGGTCAAAGAAGTGATCCCACACTGGGATATAGTGAGGAGCTCGTCTCATCACCAATCCTTCATTTGACCCTCTCTCCAAGCACGCTTGCAGAGGAACATGACATCTTGTGCCCTGATTCACAACCTCTAGAGGGTACCCAATCACAAGAAGATGACAGATGTGAACGGCATTTAAGGTCAAAGGAAGTAGTGGATGATGATAATGATGATGATGAGACACAGTTGCCATTAAATCAACCACTATTACTGTCTCAAGACCTTGTTGAGGAGGATGTTATACAGTTGTCAATGACTGAGTATGTGGTGGGATCAAGACATGAGGAGGATGATCAGAGTGAGGAAGTGGAGGAGGACTTGGTGGACGATGAGGTGACTGACCCCACCTGGGAAGGTGTAGAGCCGAGCGATGACAGCAGTCCTGAGGGTGAGCCATCTGCAGCACCGCAACAGGCTGGAAGAGGCAGTGGTGTGGCTACAGAAAGAAGGCGGACCGCACCAAACCGGCCCGCAAATGTTCCACGGAGCACCCCCTTGCGTAAATCTCCCTTGCCAAGGGGTAGGTGTTCCGCGGTATGGCGTTTTTTTAAGGAAAGTGCGGACGACAAAAGAATTGTAGTTTGCAACCTGTGCCACACCAGAATGAGCCGAGGCATGAACACTAGAAACCTCACCACCACCAGCATGATCCGACACATGGCATCCAAGCACCGGAATAAGTGGGAGGAACGCCTGGATCGCCCATCTGTGTCTGCAGGCCACACCACTGCCTCCTCTTCCCCTGTTTTCGTTGCCGGCCAATCGCCTGTCGAAGGCGCAGGCCCGCATACCTCCCGCCCTGCACCTGTACCATCTGAAGCACCATCAGCGACCACATCCACTTCCCTGTCCCAGCACAGCGTCCAAATGTCGTTACCCCAGGCATTTGAGCGCAAGCGAAAATACCCAGCCACCCACCCACAGGCCATAGCACTAACCTCACACCTTTCCAAATTACTGGCCATCGAAATGCTGTCATTTAGGCTTGTGGACACTGAGTCCTTCCGCAGCCTGATGGTAGCAGCTGTCCCTCGGTACGCGGTCCCCAGCCGCCACTACTTTTCCCGGTGTGCCATCCCCGCATTACACCACCATGTGTCCCGTAACATCACCCGTGCCCTGACCAACGCAGTTACTGGGAAGGTCCACTTAACGACTGACACATGGACAAGTGCTTGTGGCCAGGGACGCTACATTTCCCTGACGGCACACTGGGTGAATGTCGTGGAGGCTGGGAGCGACTCGGACCCTGGGATGGCACGGGTGCTACCCACGTCGAGGATTGCGGGCCCTACCTCCATCAGGGTTTCCGCCAGCACCTACGTTATTGGCTCCTCCTCCTCCGTTTCCACCTCCGAATTCTCTACACGCAGCGCCACTCCCCCATCAGCCAGTAGCTGGAAGCAGTGTAGCACTGCAGTGGGGAAGCGTCAACAGGCCGTGCTGAAGCTGATCTGCCTTGGGGACAAACAGCACACGGCCTCAGAGCTGTTGCAGGGGATTAGTCACCAGACCGAGCAGTGGCTCTCGCCACTCAACCTGCAACCAGGCATGGTTGTGTGTGATAATGGGCGTAACTTGGTGGCGGCTTTGGAGCTCGGCAAGCTCACACACGTACCATGCCTAGCGCATGTATTTAATTTAGTGGTTCAGCGATTTCTAAAAACCTACCCCAATGTGCATGATCTCTTGACCAAGGTGCGCCGCGTGTGTGCACATTTCCGTAAGTCATCTACAGCTTCGGCCGGCCTGTTGAAGCTGCAGCAGCACTTACAATTGCCAGCTCACCGGCTGCTGTGTGATGTGAGCACGCGCTGGAACTCCACCTTCCACATGTTGGCCCGGCTTTGTGAGCAGCAGAGGGCAGTAGTGGAGTACCAGCTGTTACACGGTCGTCGCCTCTCCGTTCAACTTCCTGTAATCAGAAGTGAGGAGTGGGAATGGATGTCAGACCTCTGCGAGGTTTTACGCAATTTTGAGGAATCGACACAGATGGTGAGCGGCGATAACGCTATTATCAATGTAACCATCCCACTTCTGTGTCTACTGAAACGCTCGCTGCTCACAATTAAAACCGACGCTTTGCATGTGGAAGAGGTGGAAATGGGGGAGGAAGAGCTTACACAAGGTGATAGCCAGAGCACCCTCACTTCGTCTTCTCAGTGACAATTGGAGGAGGCGGAGGAGGAGGAGGAGGAGGAGGAGGAAGACACGGTTGCCTCCGCTACAGAGGGTAGCCATGGAACTTTAGTTCCATCTCTTCAGCGTGGGTGGGCAGAAGAGGAGGAAGAGGATGAGGAGATTGAGAGTCATCCTCCTGGTGAGGACAGCGAAATCTTGACTGTTGGTACTCTGGCACACATGGCTGACTTTATGTTAGGCTGCCTTTCCCGTGACCCACGCGTTGTACGCATTTTAGACAACACGGATTACTGGGTGTTCACCCTTCTGGACCCCCGCTACAAAGAGAATTTCTCATCTCTCATTCCTCCGGTGGAGAGGACAAGCAAAATGGTGCAATACCAGAAGGTTCTTGTTGAAAAATTGCTCCAAAATTTTCCATCTGACAATGCTGGCGGCAGAGTACGTGCTACCTTGGCCAACCGAGAAGGGGAGAAAAGGGGAGCACACAGCAGTTCCGACAAAGGCAGGGCAACACTCTCCAAGGCGTGGGACACCTTCATGACACCCCGCCAGCACCCTCACCCTGATGCGCAGCCTAGTGTCACAAGGAGGGAAAAGTTTTGGAAGATGGTGAAGGAGTACGTAGCAGACCGTGTCAGCGTCCTCAATGATCCCTCTGTGCCTTACAACTACTGGGTGTCCAAGCTGGACACGTGGTATGAACTGGCACTCTACGCCTTGGAGGTGCTGGCCTGCCCTGCCGCCAGCGTTCTGTCTGAGCGGGTATTTAGTGCTGCTGGTGGCATCATAACAGATAAGCGTATCCGCCTTTCCACCGACAATGCTGATAGGTTGACACTTATAAAAATGAACAAGGCCTGGATTTCCCCTGACTTCTCCACTCCACTGGAGGAAAGCCCCGGGGGAACATAAACTCACTTTATATATGTTATTTACAATGATGGGAATACTCTGTATTCCCATTCACCCCTTCCACCCAAAAAACGGGTATATGGTTGACTCTTAATCTTCTCATCCTCCTCCTCCTCTTCCATATGCCCTGGGATATAATTTTTATATAGGGCCAGCTCACCAGCGGGCCCTGTGATATAATTTTTATATAGGGCCAGCTCACCAGCGGGCCCTGTTTGACAATTTTTATATAGGTCAGCTCACCAGCGGGCCTTCTCATATAATGTTTTATTTGGTCAGCTCTCTAGCGGGCCCTCTCATATAATGTTTTATAGCGTCAGCTCACTAGCGGGCCTTCACATATAATGTTTAGGATGGTCAGCTCCGCAGCAGACCCTCACCCATAATGTTTTAGATGGTCGGCTCAGCGCACGTTTCCCTCTTAATCATGGCCCCAGTTCAGAAAAATCGAGGACATTTTTGGGAGAATTTGCCTTTGCGCACGTTTCCCTCTTAATCATGGCCTCAGTTCAGAAAAATCTAGGAAATTTTTGGGAGAATTTGCCTCTGCGCACGTTTCCCTCTTAATCATGGCCTCACTTCAGAAAAATCGATGAAATTATTTGCAGATGATATACAAGTAAATATACAGCAAATACTGTTTGGTAACAATTTTTCGCCTAAAGTCGTTTTTATTTTCCTTTTTGTGTGTTTTACGGTCAGTCTGTAAAAATGGCGTACTACGGGCGAAAGATCGTTCCCAGCAGCGATGTTGGAGTCCAAGATGCATCCAGACATCCTCCCTATGCTGTCCCTGAACCATTTCTGTGGTGTTTCCATCCTTTTCTGCCCTTTTCCTATGGACCAGGCACCCTCCCCTCATCAGAGCAGGGGGTGCCTGGTGTAATGCTCGAGTCCTCCCATTGACTTCAATGGGGCTCGGGTGCTCGGCCGAGCACTCGAGCCTCCGGGGGCGCTCGGTCAGAGCACCCGAACACCCGAGCATTGGGGTGCTCGCTCATCACTACAAATCACCAACATGTCTTCACATTTTCCAATATTACAACATATTTTGTCTCCATTTCCAGGATGCTGATCTCCTGCTGAACACCTGCCACTGCATCTGACTGTTGTGGAACTGATTGTTCCTCCTGGATTTCTTCTGCAGAGCTGACACCAACTCCAACAATGCCCTGGAACATGCAGCCTGCCACATTCCTGGAACATAGCCTCCAGTGGTTTCAAAGAATCCAGATGTCTTGCAATGGATAGCAATAGGTGAGTCTGTACTGACACCTAACATGTGTGATATCCCTCAGTGTCAGCTGTCCCCTATGTAACACACCTCAAATAGCCACCTGTGATTTGTTCACTGTCTCACATCTGTTTACTTCTCTTTCCCTACAGACTTCTTCATGTGCGTGAGGCACTTCCTCTTCTTCCTGTAATTATATGTTTCTACTTCTAGGATCATTAAAACCTACACTTTGTTTATAAACATGTCATGTTGTATCATGCTTAACATGTCTATGCCTTGTACTTAACCCTATGGATGCCAAGGGGCAACACTAGGCATTGATTTACAACACATAGCTTCCCTTCTGGCATTCAGAGTGTTAATGAAATGTCAACACATGTGAGAACTTACACACATCCACTATGCCAAATTCCTATGAGCTCTGCTCCCAACCTGTTCAATGGTAGATATGTCTGCAACACAAAGGTATAGGGAGTGTTACAGACTAATCCACAATAATGAGGGTGGGGGAAGGAGCACTAAGGTGTGATAAAGTGGTGATAATGTCTCCAATGATATCAATTTTCCACTTCCTAGGTTATTCCGTGGAGCCTAGGCACTGACAAAAATCTCCATAGTGGCAGAAATCTTACTGCCTGGGCTCCATAGCACAACATAGGAATTGGAGAAGAGAGGAACTAAAGAAGTCACAGCTTATTCAATCCCCCCACAAAGTGTTGGAGTGTCAGTTCACATGAAATGTCATATACACAAATACCATGTTGTATACCCCCACAAATCCGAAGGCACAGTGTGTGCAAGTGTGTTTTTCCCCCAGTCACACATCAATGCAATCCAGCAAGGCATGTTACCTGATCTAAGCACAGTCTCTGGAAGCAATCATTGTTCCATGGCCATTGATCACATGTCACCTGTGATGCACACCACATCAAATGTATGCATGCTTGGAACAGCAGTTCCAGGCTCCATACCGCTGTGGCAAATGTGAGCAAGTGGCCCTTCTAGAAGCTCAGATTGGAGCTCTAGAGAGTCATATAGCAACATTGAGAGACATTGACAACCTTGAGAGGAGTCTCTTGCTAACTGAGCAGAGTCTAGCTGGGTCACCTAGCAAAGAGGGAGGAGATCAGCTAGAAGGGAGCCAGGCACATAGCTGGGTGACAGTTAGAAGTGGTTGCAGTGGGGGAGGGAAGAGGAAGAGGGCAGCCAGTCCTGAGTTTTTCCATCCAAACAAATTTGCTCATTTAAGTGAAGATGTTGGGGAGGCAAACCCAGAAGTGGAATTGCTGGAGAAGACTGTTCTCCCTAACAGCCGGGAGAACAGCTCCTCTAGCACAGAGGGGATCCAGAGGAAAGTGAAGCCTAGGCAGGTTGTGGTGGTAGGGGACTCCATTATTAGGAGAACAGATAGGGTAATCTGTGGCTCTGATCGCAGCAACCAAATGGTTTGCTGTCTCCCGGGTGCCCGGGTTCGGCATGTTGCAGACAGGGTGGACAGATTATTGGGAGGGGCTGGAGAGGATCCAGCTGTCTTGGTGCATATTGGTACCAATGACAAAGTAAGAGGAAGGTGGAGAGTCCTAAAAGGTAATTTTAGGGATTTAGGCAGTAAGATTAGGAACTGGACCTCCAAGGTAGTATTCTCAGAGATACTACCTGTGCCATGCGCTACGCCAGAGAGACAGCGGGAGATTAGGGAGCTCAATGCATGGCTGAAGTCTTGGTGTAAGAAGGAGGGCTTTGGGTTTTTAGAGCACTGGGCTGATTTTGCTTTGGGGTACAATCTCTATAGCAGGGATGGATTGCACCTGAATGCAAGAGGGTCTCAAGTGCTTGGGGAGAGGATTACTAGACGGTTGGAGGAGATTTTAAACTAGGAAGGGGGGGAGGGGCCAATAAATACTGGGATAGATAGTATAGAAAGGGAAGGCGATGTAGTTAATAACCAGGTGGGGGGATCTGGGGGCGGGGTTAGTACAGATGATAGGGAGAAGCCTATAAGCCACATCAAAATTAAATCACAAATGGAACACAGCAGTGGCATAAATTGTATGCTTGCAAATGCCAGAAGTTTAACTGGTAAAATAGGGGAACTGGAGCTGGTATCTGAAATTGAAAACTATGACTTGATAGGCATAACAGAAACATGGTGGGATGACACACATGATTGGTCAATCAATTTGGAGGGCTACATGTTATTTAGAAAAGATAGGTCAAGCAAAAGAGGTGGTGGGGTCTGTCTGTATATCAAACCAGCATTATTTCCTCAATTGCGGGAAGATATATGTGATGACAGTAGTGAACATGTGGAATCCCTGTG
This sequence comes from Rhinophrynus dorsalis, assembly GCA_037306005.1. Lineage (NCBI taxonomy): Eukaryota > Metazoa > Chordata > Amphibia > Anura > Rhinophrynidae > Rhinophrynus > Rhinophrynus dorsalis. The sequence continues at coordinate 92,002,010 of CM074723.1, read as the reverse complement.
GGTTGAAATAGTCACTGGGGGTAAAACTGCCCAGAAAATATTAGTGGGTATTTGTTATAAACCACCAAACATTGCTGACCTTGAAGAATCACAGCTATTAATGCAAATATAAAAGGCTTCCCAAATAGGGAGAACTATAATTATGGGGGATTTTAATTATCCAGAAATAGACTGGAAAAATGGAACAGCTAACTCTGCTAAAAGCAGCAAGTTTCTGAACTTGTTGAATGACAATTTTTTGTCACAACTAGTGCAGACCTCAACCAGAGGGAATGCATGTCTGGATTTGGTAATAACTGACAATGAAGAACTTATCTCTAACATCCAAGTAAGGGAGCACTTGGGGAATAGTGACCATAACATGGTATCGTTTGAGATTAATTCAAAAAAACAATTTGATATGGGTTCCACCAAAACACTGAATTTTAAAAAGGCCAACTTTAGCAGATTTAATTCATCCCTTGGTCTCGTTGACTGGGATAAAATATTTTCAGGAAAAAACACAGAAGGTAAGTGGAATGCCTTCAAAATAACGTTGCAAAAATACACATATAAATTTATCCCTGCTGGAAACAAATACAAAAGAAGCAAATTAAAACCAATGTGGCTAACCAGTAAAGTAATTCATGAAATAAATAACAAGAAAGCGGCATTTAAACATTACAAAGCTGAGGGATCAGCAGAGGCATTTGCAGAATACAAAAATGTCAACAAAACCTGTAAAAAGGCTATTAAATTAGCTACACTGGAGAATGAAAAGAATATTGCTAAGGAGAGCAAAAGCAACCCAAAAAAATTCTTTAAATACATTAATGGCAAAAAATTAAAGTCTGATAATGTTGGGTCCTTGTTATCTGAAACGGGTGAGATGGTCAAAGGGGACAGAGAGAAGGCAGATATTTTAAATAATTTCTTTTCTTCTGTTTTTACCAAGGAAGACCCATTGGACAAGAATCTGCAAACTACTTTTACAGAACAGTCACAGCAAGCATGGGACTGGCTAACACAAGAAAAAGTGTTAAAACAATTGAATGGTGTCAAGGTAGACAAAGCTCCGGGGCCAGATGGTATACACCCATGGGTACTTAAAGAGCTAAGCCAGACCCTGGCCAGACCGATATATCTGATTTTCAGGGATTCTTTTATTTCTGGTATGGTGCCCATGGATTGGCGTAAAGCAGATGTGGTGCCCATATTTAAAAAGGGATCAAAGTCCCAGCCAGGAAATTACAGACCTGTAAGCTTGACATCTGTGGTAGGGAAGCTGTTTGAAAGGTTGCTAAGGGAATATATTCAAGAATTCTGCTGGAACAGGAATATCATTAGCAATAGCCAACATGGCTTTGTGAAAGATAGGTCTTGTCAAACGAACTTGATCGCATTGTATGAAAAAGTAAGTAATAATATAGATGAGGGAGCGGCGGTTGACGTGATCTATTTAGACTTTGCCAAGGCATTTGATACAGTTCCGCACAAGAGGTTACTGTACAAATTGAATGAAATAGGACTAGGGGAAAATGTTTGTGTGTGGATTGGAAATTGGCTGAAAGATAGAATGCAAAGAGTGGTAGTAAATGGCAAGTTCTCCAGTTGGATAAACGTGATGAGTGGAGTGCCTCAGGGATCTGTCCTGGGCCCTCTTCTTTTTAATTTGTTTATTAATGACCTCCCAGAGGGCATAGGAAGCCATGTATCAGTGTTTGCCGATGACACAAAATTAAGTAAGGTAACAAAGTCTGAACTAGATGTGTCTTCATTACAAGAGGATTTGGACAAATTGAGTAACTGGGCAGGCAAATGGCAAATGAGATTCAATATAGACAAGTGTAAAGTTATGCATTTTGGGTATAATAATAAAAATTCAACATATAGTTTAAATGGTGTTTCTCTGGGGAAATCTACAAATGAAAAGGATTTGGGAGTTATGGTAGACATTAGACTTAACAGTAGCATGCAGTGCCAGCTGGCAGCTGCAAAGGCCAATAAGATATTGGCATGTATTAAAAGGGGTATTGACTCAAGGGAGGAAGATATAATTATGCCTCTTTACAGGTCCATGGTAAGACCCCACCTAGAATATGCTGTTCAATTCTGGGCGCCCTTTCTGAAGAAGGACATTATGGAACTAGAGAAAGTGCAGAGGAGGGCTACAAAACTAGTAAGGGGAATGGAAAGTTTTAGTTATGAAGAGAGGCTAGAAAAGTTAAACTTGTACACACTAGAGAAACGGCGTCTTAGAGGGGATATGATAACACTATATAAATATGTTCAAGGCCCATATAAAGGGCTTTCAAAAGACCTGTTCATTAACAGAACAGTACACAGGACAAGGGGCCATCCGCTTAGACTTGAGGAAAGGAGATTTAATCTACAACAGCGGAAGGGTTTCTTTACAGTAAGGACAATAAAGGTATGGAATGCACTTCCGGAGGAGGTGGTGCTATCAAATACATTAGATGACTTTAAAAGGGGCCTGGATACTTATTTAAAAGAGCATAATATAGAGGGCTATGTTCGTTAGTATTGGGATTAATATTTAGTTAGGTCTTGTTGATCCAGGGAGAAGTCTGATTGCCATTTGGAGTCAGATGCCTTCTTTTGGGTCAGCGATGGTAAACAGGAATAGGAAAAGGGTTGAACTGGATGGACGCAAGTCTTTTTTCAACCTAAATTACTATGTAACTATGTAAATGTGACACACTAAAGGGATCAAGAATACAAGCAGTGTTGGCATGTTTGAGATGTAGTTTGGTGAATAAAGATTCAATGATTGTTACCCGATTCACTTGTGCTAGTGTGTTTGCATTGTTTGGACGTGTCCCAGATGTCAGTTGGCATGCATATTGCCATCCTGTCATCTGTGAAGAGTTTTGTTGTCCCTACACTGTCCCAATGTTATGAATCTGAACCTGCATGGACCCGTATATAGGTAACAATCTGTGTGTGCATCAGTTGTTGACACACAGCTTACATGAGACCCATCTCTGTCCCACATGTAGATGATTCCCAGTTAATATGAAGGCCAGCAACAGCTGATGATTGTTTCATGCACTGATGCAACACACATAAACCCCAACAGACTGTGGAGTGCCAGAGTGTTGTCCATTATATTGCTTTGGAATGCATTGGATACCTCTCTGGCAATCACATTGGGAAACCACAGTGAAAAACACAGACACCTTACCAAGGAAGGGATGTTTTATGAACAATGGAAATCACTTCTGTCCCTTTTTGTTGGGGGGGGGTATGAAGGGCTGAGGGGTCAAATTGTCCACACCTTCCAGACCACCTTGGGGGTATACCATGTTTTGGGGTCTGGGTTGATGTTGCGGTGGAGGATGAGGGGGGTAGAGGCTGACTGTTGGAGAATGAGGAGCTGGTTTTGGATGTGGCTGTGTTCCCTCATCTCCTTGACCACCTGGCCAAAGTTATCAACCACCACACCCCTGAATTCCCACAGTTCCTGGGTCAGAGTGCACACCTGACCCTCTAGCTGATGATGATGCCGCATGTTGTCCTGCATCATCTGCCACTGCAACTGAAGATATTCCCTATCCGGGGGTAGCACACAAGGAATTGGTTCAGGCAGCAATGGTGCAGGTGGCAATGGTGCAGGCAGCGATGTTGCAGACTGTGATGGTGCAGTTGGGGTTGGTGCAGGTGGCGATGATTCTTCCCCAGAGGAATGTCCTTCCACAGCAGGCTGCATTTATGGCTCTGGCTCACCAACCACCACATCAATCAATTCCCCTTGTGAGGATCCTGCCTGTAGTTGTGTACTAAATTGAGACTGTGGCCGCTGGGGCTATCCCACAAGCCCAATGTGCGTGTAGTCCAGTGGCCACTGACTGGTCTGCAGTCTACTCCAAGCTGGTTGGGCGTATGTACTGTAAGGTGGTTATGTTGGGGGGTGAGCCATGTTGGGCTCATATTGGCCCCATGTGAGACCCATATGTGGGGTAGAGGGGCATCTGCGGTGGCAGCCATGGGTAGTCGTAGGTCATACCCCACCTTGATGATATAGCAGGTGGCAGCCAACCGGATGAACCACTTGCCTCAGGGAGAGGTGTGGCCATGCTAGGTTCAGTGGCTGGGGCTGAACCACCGGCTGGGGCTGGATCACCTCCTGGGGCTGTTGGACAGGGGCAGGTCCCTCTTCAGGGTTTTGGGAACGTATGGGTGAAAATTTTCGCCTCAAACCGAAATTGGCAAATAATGGCACTTGGTAAATAATTTCCCGCGAAAAGTGCAGATTTTCCACTTTTCCTGCTTTTTTCTTCTAGCTCATTCCATTGAAATCAATGGGAACATTGAAGTTACACACAACACATAACAAATATTATTTATTTCCCAAAGGCATAAGATAAAATGGGCATGAGGTTGCTTGTGTTGGTGGGGTATGGGGAAAGAATCAGTTGAACAGGGGATCATTTTGGGGGGGTTGTTTACTGGGATTGTGGGGCAGTTAATAAAAAATAAATCCTAAATACAATAAAAAAAAACATAAAACATGGTATAAAAGAGGTTTGAGGAGGATGCCCATGTTGGTGGGTGGAGTCTGCGGAATGAATCAGTTGAACAGGGAATTTGTTTTGGGGGGGTTCTTGACTGGTATTGGGGGGGGACAGTTAAAAAAATAAATCAATAAAATAAAATAAGAAATGTGTATTTAAAGTGATAAGAGACAGGAACCCCCTGACATAAGCCGCCACTGGAGTGGACTGATAATTGACTTGATAGAGTATTTTGTAGAGGATGATTTGTTAAATTTGTTAGATGAGGCCCAAGCCCTTAGGAAACATTGATTTGTAGGACTTAGACTTATTAGAGGTCCAAGCCCCAAGGAAACATTCCTTTTTAGGACTAAGGCTTGTTAGAACCAAACCCCCAAAATATGTTGTTGTTTTTTTGTAGGACTATGTTTCTTTATTTTAATTTTTCAAAGCATAAGCCCTGAGAAAAAAAAATGCCCTACTGGCCTAGTGCCAGCAGGTCATGTTGACAAGTGTCCACTGGCCATTGTGAAATGTCCTCCTCTTGAGTCCATAATTGTGGAATTTGCAACTACTGTTCTTGCTGCTGCTGCTGTGAAGTTTAAGTAGCAGGATGATTAGGCAGCTGAAAGGGAATGGAATCAATAGTAGCAGCAACATGAGTGATGGATGATGAAGATTCCATTTGCCACGGCTACCTCCACTGATGCACCTGAGGCAGTAGCAGCGCACTAAGTAGTCTCCACCACTTCAGGTATATGAGGAGAAAAGAAGAAGTTGGCCAATAATTCTTCTCCACCTGCCCCTCCAAAATCATGGGCGTGTTGTTATTAGAATAGATATTTTCTCTTGAGAGCAAGAACTGTGCCTCTCATCAGCAACTGCAATGTGTATAGTGTGTGTGGTAAATAACATCTGGGGGCACAACTGTATCCAAACACCAGAACCCAAATAATGCCGCTGTCACTATACTCCTTGTCCAGACCCCGCTAAGGACACATGATATTTTGTTACAGTTTAATAGTAATGATGAAACCTCACTGCCAGCATCTTGGTATATTCTGTGGGATAGAATTTCCTCCTCAGATTACGCTTGATGCCCTGCTTGCAGTTCTCCTCCAGCACACTGCCATGTATGGTCAGTGCACCACACAGTGGGTGATGGGTGTTTGGCTTTAACATTTTTGACATAAATGTCATGGTGTCTGTGTTTCATGTGTGATATTAGGCCGCTTATGCCAAGATGTGTTCCTTCCTTTCCTCTTCTCACTGACTTGACACAAATTGTGCATAACAGAGCCCAAGAGAAAAGTAGTCCCATATCCATGACTTCAGGGGGTGGGGAAGAGGTGGAGAAAATGGCCTCTTTCTTATTGTCCTCCACATTCCCCTTCACTGCCTGTGGCAGCAGATAATTTTGCTGTTACTGCCTCAGATTCAGCACTGCAACTAGTCCCTATGTGCTGCTGCTGCTCTATTATAGGCATCTCACTTCTGCTTGGAGGAGGTGACGAGCAATGTGACAGAGAGTCCCCTAATGTCACACCTGCCATTTCTTGGTGACATGAAAAAGGCAGACTGGCAGCACTAGCAGCAGGCACAGGCAGCTGAACTGTGCTCCTGCTGGTGGTGGTGGTATTAATTGTGTGCCTGCTCTCCGCCAACAAAAGTTCTAGCCTCTTAGTCTTCAGGATCCTGTTCCAATTGGACACTTTAGTGAAGGGAAGGGGAGGACTCACAGGGTCAGAGGAATGGTGTGGGCTCCCTTAACCGCTAGTCTGGATGCTCTCAAATGTTTCGCCTACCACTCCTGCTGCTTCACAATTACTGCTACTAGTACTACTAACACCAACCACATTAAGTTCAGCTGCAAAGTCTTCCTTCTCACAGTCACTAGTAATATGAGGATATTGTTGATTACCCCCTCCTTCACCCCTAATGATAACAAGCTGCTGGACATTAGTAGTAGTACTAGTACTGGCAGGACTGCTTGGGGATGGCAAGTGTGACTTAGGGTTTCTTGCTGTCACACTTAGCATCATCTTCTCCCCCCCTGAGTATTACAAGACACACTAGCAGAAGGTTCAGCACTGGTGGCAGCAGGGGCAGCAGATCTGACAGCAGGAACAGCACTAGTGGCAGCAGGGGCAGCACGTCTGACAGCAGGCACATCAATGGTGGAATCAGTAGCATGGGCAGCACATCTAACAGCAGGCACAGCATTAGTGGCAGCAGGGGAAGCATGTCTAGCAGCAGGTACAGCAGCACTAGTGGCGCAGGTGCAGCATGTCTGGCAGCAGGTACAGCACTAGTGGCAGCAGGGGCAGCAAATCTGGCAACAGGTACAGCACTAGTGGCAGCAGGGGCAGCATGTCTGACAGCAGGTACACCAATGTGGCAGCAGGTACTGCAATGGTGGCAGTACGGCCAGCACATCTTGCAGCAGGCACAGGCAGTGACCTATCCTGCTCAAACTACTAGTACTACCCTTCTATTCTCCCTTCTCATTAAATTCCCCACGATCCCTAGGGGTGATTTAGGGGGACTGGACAGCATTGGTTCAGTTATGCTCACTTTCTCCTCAGACTCAGACTCAGTGGACACATAAGGGTCCTTCCAGTTCCTTCTTTTACTGCTCAAAGCGATAGAAGTCGCTATGAGCCTTTCCTGCCTCAATTTTCAAAATAAATAACAGCAGAACAGCTGCTTTTATAGTGTTTGACTTCTGCAAGTTCTTACAGGAAAAAGTGAAAACAATGTATGTAGATCAATGGGAGGAAACTTTGAAGCCACTGAAAAATAGGCGGGGAATTTTGGCCAATGAGTGAAAAATGCGAAAATTGTAATTGCTGTTTTAAAACTGATTTTGTAGTGAAAAAGTGGACACCAACATGTTTTTTGCGGAATTTTTTGTGGGAACACAGCAACAACTTTCACCCACCCCTAGTCTTGGGCCCCTGCTGGCAGCTCCTGTGCTGGTCCCTGGCTCACTGACACAGACACTGCAATTGGAGGATATAAAAGGGGAATTAGTTGCAGGTGCAATTACAACACGGTCTGCTGTGACATACATATACAATTGGACCTAGCCTGGACATATGGAAAGGCTGTTTTAGCCTATATCAGGCTTAACCCTTTGAGTGAAAAAGGGGCACGCAAATCATTGCAAAGCGTTGCATACCTCCCCTCTGGTACTCAAAGGGTTAATATCCTTACAACTCCATCTACTCATTTGAGGGTTTCATCATGCTAAGTGAAAAGTGTACTCCCACTGCTGTTTATGTGATTTGACACTGACTGTTTCTCCAGGAGGTACATTTTGTAGGTGCATCACTACCTTCACTCAGCATAGTGAAATTTTCCTCCATTTGCAAAACAGTTGTTTACTGTTTTTTACTTTTGCACAAATGTCTGTGGCACTAGTACAGTCATTGTAACCTGTCACACAGTGCACATGTGTCAGTCACTACATGATGCATCTGACTGTCACAGCTGTGAATAGCATATATGAGCAACGTTGAACTGAAGGGATTAACAACATGCTACATCCTAATGCATGTCAGAGGGGAAGCCAACACATGGCAGGGTTGAATATCTCTCTGGCAGTCATAAGGATGAACTGAGCTGGGATGTGTGGTCTGTCATTGTTAGGGGCTTGAGTCAATATATCAATAAGTATGTGCAGTTTTCACAACACTTAAGCAGGGAACAGTACAACAGATATGTGGAACTAATGGTATGACACCATCTCTAACATGGTGTTGGTTGGTGGACAGGGGGAAGAGAGATGGTTGCTTACCGGGATCCTGTAGGGTACTGTTTTCTCCTGTTTCACAGCTTCCAGGGATGCCCTCTACCGCAGTGGTAGACAGATTACTGTGGAGTAGCTCCTCCCATCCTTTGAAGGTGATGGAGGATGGAGGTCCACCACCTGTTCCCCTTCTGTAGGCTGCAATTTCACCCAGTTTGTTCTTACCTCTCCTCTTGCTGTCAGTCCATTTTTTTAGGCCTTCCACAGTCCTCCTGCAGACTCCAAAGTCATTGACCAGGTCACTCACCTCCTGCCAAGCCTTCCTCTTATGGTCAGAGATGCCCCCTGACCTTGTCTGATGAATACAGGATACTCTCCCTATCTAGGATCCCACGGATCAGAGCCAAGTTCTCCTCATAGCTTGCAGGCTCTACATGTTAGGAGGTGGAAGGTCTTTCCTCCTGTGGCCCTGGCTGTGTGTGTGTGTCCCCGACACCCACACCCTGTCCCACTGGCAAATCTCTCCCTGCCCTGCATGTGCCTGTTGCTTGGCGGGCCCCCTCCTCCCACCTGCTCTCCTGCTCCCCCTGATTCCCCACCCGGGGATGCCCTTCACACTTTTCTCAACTCCCTTGCCTCTCCCTCTCCATCCAGCCTCCACTCCTCTCCCTCCAACCTCCACTCCTCTCCCTGCCATTTCTCTTCTCCCTCACACCGACTCACACCCAGTCACTCACTCACGCACTCGATCAAAATCACCCTCTAGCAGTCCCTTGCAATCACTCTGTATAAATGATAAATGTGTTTAGTGTTGATAAATAAAAAAAAATGTGTGTTTGTGATTGTGTGGATGCAATGTATGCAATATGTTATAAAGTGTAATATGTATTTGATAATAGTGCAAATCTCTCCTAAATACTCCACCTCTACATCTCTCACCAGTGTTACGGCCCTCTCTCTCTCTCTAATATCCTCTGCTTCTGGGGTCATGTGCACTAGCTCATAGATACACAGGTAATGTTTGGCATTTTTGGGGGGCTTTTTATACTTTGTGGGCCTCATAGTGATACTTTTGTGGCTTGTGATTGGCTGGGTCTTGAATTTGCCCATGCTAAAGCTTAACTCGACCTTTCTTTCGTCAAACTTACAGCTATTTCCTTAAATATTGACATTTAGCAAGACTTTTTATGTGGAAATTTAACATTTAGTTGAATAAAAGCACGCAGCACCATTTTTATTAGTATGGCAAACATGTGCAGCCTACGCCATTTTTGTGTACAGTGGTTCTACAATAGAAAACTGGTAAAACACATTTGCAAACTACACAGTGCTTGTTTTTACTGTAACAACGGTTTTGGCACGGTTAATAGTATCGAGCCCCAGAGATTTAACATTTTTCTAGAAGAGCTATATGCTACCTATTGTGACTTGCTGTTGCATACAAATGTCCGTTGGTTGAGTGCTGGAAAATGCCTACTGCATTTTTTCAGTATTAGAAAGGAACTTCCCTTGTTTTTGACAGAAATAAAATGTGATCCAAACTTAGAAACAAGTCTGGCTGAACCAGATTGTTTATGCTCCCTGGTTTTTCTAACTGATATCACACAATTCCTTAATTTGCTTAAAACAAGTCTGCAAGGAAAAGATCAAAATATCAGCCTGCTGTTCAATGACATTTTGTTATTTCAAAGTACTCTGGCGCTTTTAAAATAATTTCTGATGAGGAAAGATCTCACCCATTTTGAAGCTTGCAGTAAGCTTTTCCAAGAGATGAAAGAACATCGTCAAACTTTAGACTTCACAAAATTTCTTACAAAAATTGAGATTCTGATTAAAAATTTTAACTCAGGATTCAGTGAGTTTGATGAGATGAAGTCATGTTTCATATTGTTCAATAATCCACTGAAAATGGATATTGCAGGAGAAGATGCACCTGCCAGCCAATCAGCTTCTAGTGGGTTTCATCCGCCCCTCCCCAGAAGCTGAATGTCTGGGAGGTGTGTAAGCCAGTCTCTGTTCAAAATGTCCTCATTTGGATTCGGGCAACTGACCGAAAAGTATGGCGTAAACCGGAATAGCAGCATATTATTTTTAAGAATATGCCAGACTGCATTTAACCCTTAGAGTGCCAGATGGGTAGGGTTAAGCCAGGCATTTCTTGGGGGTATTTTTTTAACTTTAACAATAACATCTTTCATTGCATTTTTTTACATACAAATTGGAAAGAAGAACAAGATAAGAAAAAAGGAAGATTACAGTGAACAGAAGAAGGAATATTGAAGATGACAGAAGAAGATGGACAGTGGATGACAGGTGTTACTAGATCTGGATGTTTGACCAGTATAAGGGGTAGTATTGTACACTTTAATGTTAGGGGTAGTGTAGGGTTAGTGTTTGGGAGGGTGACTGTGTGTTTGTGTTAACGTCAGTGCTTGACAGTGTGTCAGACACCGATCATTAGCTCTTTTCCTTTAATGTTTTCATTTTTCATGCTATTTAGCATGAGTTTTGGGAACTTAACAACCACAATATAAGTTTAGTCCCAACTCCATTTCTGTGGCCAAACATCCATTGAGGTTTAAGTTGATAGGACAATTGAATACTAACACAGACATTTTTTTTGTTGGCTAGTAGTCAATTTTGTCCTACCCCATGTTTTAGGGGGATGCTTTGAACCAAGCCCATAGTATTCCATTAATCATTATTCCTGATTTTACAGTCCCTAAAACAAAAATGTAGGCCTTGATTTAAATGTCCTCTTTGCCAAAACAACCCTGCTGACAATTTTAAAGCATAATGAGCAATAGAATTACCTGTGCTATGAAGAAATGGCAACAGAAAAAAAGCACCTCAGACACTAAATATACTGCCCATTTAACCCCATAGAAACATAATCCAAAATGGTTGAATCTACCATTAAATTCAATGCATTAGTGGTAAGATGCGCTAAGGGACCCAGTTTAATGTGGGAAAAACTGTGTTCACTGTAAAATAAAATAAGGGAAAATTGAAAAAATTAAAATTGACCTTAAGTATTTTGCACTTGCAGGATATGTAAAACAAAAAAGGAGGTTGACTGTTATTACAGAGAAAACTTTTTCTGATCATCTGGTTTTGCTTTCTTTCATGGCTGTCATATCATGGTGGCAGTGTTGAGATTGCTGTCTATGGAAAGATTTGGTCTATGAGCAATACTACATCAATAGTAGTAAAACCAACTAGTTACATTGTCTTATAATGCTAAATGCAAACTATCAAGACAAAAATAATATATATTATCAACATCATATTCAGCCATTTTTGATCCTCTGCAGGATGAAGGCCTCCTCAGCAAGTTTCCAAAAATGTTGGTCTTCTGTTTTATGTTACCATCAACAAATTTGGTAATTTCATCAACCCATCTTGTCTTTGGCTGATGCATGCCTTGGATTACCAAAAATTCTGTTTTATTTTATTATAGACTAGGCTCTACCCATTCTAGGCGATGTTATTGCTTTAACCTCTGGTACTGTTAAGCTCCTCACTTAGGGTCTCATGTTCAAAAGAAAAATAGAGTAATTCTGGGGCAAACAAACTGCACTACAGGGGACAAATGCCAATTCCCAAAATTCCTATTGATTTAAATTGGATTTTCAACTCTTTGAATGCTAGATAAGTCTTCAATACATTGCTTCGTAATGTATGTGAGACCTCTCTACAAAAGAATTGGTTAAAATCCAATTTAAATAAATGGGAACACTTATTAGTCTCCTATAGTGCAGTTGTCTGCTCCAGATTTACTAGTTTATTTCTTTTGAATAAAGGGTCCATATGGTACCATATCATGCAAAACAACTGGTGATATTAAAAAAAGCGTTCACATTTTTATGTGGACAACTAAGTTTTTTTAGTCATTTAAATGCATAGATTATGCTAATTAAGGAATGCCATACACCCACCTCCTGTCTTAGCCCTACATCCCCCATACAGTAACATTTAACCCTTTCAGTGCTAGTGGAGGATGGCAATACATTTCTGAGCAGTGTCAGTGAGTAAGGGAAATAACTTAGGGTTAACATTAACACAAAGTGTTTGCACAACATACCTTAATTACTATAATGTATTAATTTAAATAATTTTCTAAATAAAATGAGCAATACAATTTATACTTGATTTTGAAAGCTATTTTAAAACCAACAAAGTTGATTTAGGTGACATGGTCTCTTTATCCTAATGATCCGACACAAATAACAATATATCAGGTAACCCTCTAGTGCAGGCATGTCACGCTCAAATACAGTGGAGGATGTATGTGTGTGTGTCTGTGTGTATATCTGCATATCAATGGGAAACCTAATTTTGGGAGCAGTGATAAGCTGATGTACTTTTCAAAAGTGGTACAATGCTAGGACAAACCAAGTGCACAAGAGACAACACATAAAATGACTATTGCTTTAAATGGGGAATTTTAACCCCTTGATTACTAGAGATGAGTAAGATGCATTGCCTTGCAATGAGTTGTACACCTCTTTAGCATTTGAGGGGACAGAAGACAGAAAATGGACAGGAAAATGAGGAAGGTACTGGGCTACAAGGCATTTAAAAAAAGTTTCTCTTTATGCAGGGCCTACCACTGTTGGCCTGTGGGTCACACATTGTCAGGCTGCAGGTAGCATGTTTGGCATGCAATCTCTACTGAATACAGAGAATGTTCCCTGTACCACAAGTACAATATAGTACATAGCCAATAATTTAATTTTTTTCAGTTATTTTCAGAAGTAAATGAATGTTTACGTATTATCTGTAAATCAATGTGTATTATTTCACTTTCCTTCTCTTCCAAATTTTCTGTACTTTGGACCATATGCAAAGAGAGAAAAAGATGAGCAAATTGTGTTTACCCCTACTGCATCACTGGCGAAAATTAAAATGATCATTGATGCAAATAACATTTTTAACCCACTGAATACTAGAGAGGACTCCAACAATTTGTAAAGCAATTCAATGAGTTAAAGGTATAGTAATGTTTCACAAAAGCAGCAGCTCCAATTAATCTTCATAGTATTTGAGCCATAGAGAGTGTTATTTCAATACTATCAGAGTTGTAGTTCAAGAGTAATTGAATGATAAAGTTTTCCCCTGCCACCCATTTTACCTAGTGTAAGCCACCTCCTCTCAGATGTGGAATCTGATCCACAGACCAGACAGCTCACAGCAAGGGACAATCTTCTTACTGTGAGAACAATGAAAACCCTGCCCCCATTGACAGGTTTTTCCCTTATACTAATTGAACATTGTCCCTCTCTGCAAGCCATCTAGACACCACCTTTCTGTTCTGAGGTGAGCAGTGTTACATCAGTAAAAGGGGTGGGAGGGGGATACTTTATCATTCAATTACTCTTGAAATGCAACTCTGACAGTATAGAAATAACACTCCATGACCCAAATACCATGAATATTAATTGGAGCTGCTTTTATTGTGAAACATTACTATCCCTTCAAAGCCTCCATTTAAATCAATGGGAATGTGGAAACGTTTCACGTTTCCCCTATGATGCAGTTAGTTTGCTCCAGACTTGCTCATCCTATGCTTTCTTCATAAGCTCTTTGTTTTCCTTTTAAACAATTTTCATTGTGTACAGTAGTTCCTGGGAAACAAACTACTAAAATATATTGTTCATTATATCAAAAAGACTTGAATTAATAATCAATAATTACAATGATATTCATATCATGAAAAGCAGACATACAGAAATAAACCTGTTGGCATTTTAATGATTGATTGGAATATTCATTCCTTTTAGGAAGACAGGGCATTAAAACCAAGTACAGCACTGGAATATAATCTGTACCTAATGATACATGGTCTAGTATAAAAGAGCAAGGAACATTTTGCTGTCTCGTTCATTTTCTCATGATCATTCATATATATGAAATCTTAGTATAAAACACAATTAAAAATGCATAAAGTAATTAAACATATTATTAATAGTTTATATGACTTAATAGCTAAAGGCTACTGTGTATACATATTATTTTTACCTTTTAAGCGCTGAGGAGGGGGCTACAACAGATTGCTGGGCTCACCCTTCTGGTCTTTAACTCTTTGAGTGGCAGAGGAGTATGCAACACATTGAAGGTTTTTTGTCTTCTTTTAGATCAACGATGGTAAACAGGAATAGGAAAAGGGTTGAACTTGATGGACGCAAGTGTTTTTTCAACCTAAACTACTATGTAACTATAAAACATTGCTTTGCAATGTGTTGCCTACCCCTTTGGCATTCAAAGGGTTAAATGATTAGTATAACATAAAAAAGAGAGCAGTAAATATGCGTGTAAAGAAAAAGTGTAGCAATTTTGGGGCAACGTACGTTCTTAATCAGTGTTAAAGGAAAAGCATGGGAGTGATATTATAGAAGAGGAAGTAAAAAGAAGATGGCATGAGTACACAGAGGAGCATTACAGATCATGTTTCGAAAAACAAGAATTTGAGGGTAAACCCCTTGCACTGGAGTTGAGGTTTACTGGATACAAAAGAAAAAAGAGAGACACTTAGCACCAATGTGAAAACAAAAAATAAAATCAATATTAAAATTAATGAAAAACTCACCGATAATAATGTATAAATCTTGGCAGCAACAAATGACATTTTATAATAGTCATAATCACCATTGATACTGCAATGTCCCAAGCTGGAAGATATGTATCTTTTGGAGTACCTTAACGTTCGGTGAAGCTACATTTCAAATGGAGATGCTTCCTCCACTAAACACGTGAAATAAAAAATAAATAGCTTGCAAAATATCTAAGTGTACTATTATTTGTGTTCTTTATGCCTTCAACAAACACCTTGAGTGAATTGGTACTCACATTATTCATAGTCTTAAAACTGGCCTCCAGAGCATGAGTGCAAGCATTGGATCACACCGCAATGCTGTTGTTGAACAAATAACATTGGTTTCCACCTTTGTTGCCTTCCTGTCAATAAACAACCATTCCACTCTATAACATATTTTAAAAACAAGGTACAATTTGCAAAAATAAGCTTAGTAACATTTAAGATACACAGTGATCTTAAAACCATGACATATTAGTTGTGGAGGACAAAAAGTCAACAGTGAATAACAAACTTGGAGAGACAGAATGGTTCATCTTCAAAAAAAGGTGTGAGACAAGGCTGTATCTGGGAGAGATTTTAAAGAAAGTAAAACAAGAAAGTACAAAATGTGGCCTTGCCTTAAACACGAAGAAAACAAAAGTCATGTCAACTGCACCAATAAGTGTTTTTTTTTAATGGATGGCAACAACATTGAGGTTGTAAACAAATGTGTTCTACTCAGACTATCAGGCTATTACAATTGATTTTCTTTGTGGTGATGAGATTTGACGAAGATAGACCTTTATAAGATCTACTATGGCTGGATTGTCCACAATCATGAAAGACTGGGATGTCTCACAGGCAACTAAAGTCAAATCAGTATTGGCATTGTTATTTCCAGTTACTGAGAGTTTCATAGACTGCAAAACAGACTAACAAATCCATTCTGAAACAAATCAAGTTAGCCTGCTTCCTGGAAGCAATCATATTGAAAATATTTTGGGGATGTGATGTGGTCTCATGTTTCACTGTAGAAGTCTCTTATGATGGGCATAGTAGAAGGTAGTAGGAAAAAAAGAAGGCAGCATTTGAGATGGTTTGAAGGAATCCAGGATGTTACAGCACACACAATGCAAGAGCTTCACAAATACATAGCAACTTGATTGAAAATAATTTGAAGAACACAGTATGGACTAAAAAAAATCTCCATTGATTAAATTGGAGCTTGTTCATTTTTTTCCTGCCAGAATTTCCACATAATGAGACATTTTTTCTTTCTGCTGAAGAAAAATGCTGGGGAAATCCTATGCAGTCTATGGTTAAAATGTTAAACTCATTGATTTCAATGCACTTAACCTTCCAGCATGCCATTATGCATGAACCCACATCATCACTCATGCACATGTCATCACACATGCATGTGCACAAACTCCGCAGGGGAAAGACATTAGCAGATACTGCCGTCTCACAAGAAGTCCCATGGAAGGTGACATAGGTTATTTTCCACCCAATTTTCTATGATGCAAACATATTTGCTCAACCCTTCTTGTAACTAGGGGTGGGCAAAAGGTCCCATTGTGTTCACATATCCAAGCAGTCCCACTACTACCATGCAGCAGCTAGAGAGTTTTGGGGGTGAGGGAGGGCATGATGATGGTAAAGGTGATAGTGAAGCAGCTGGTGGTGGCACTAGCATGACTGCTGTAGATCATCATGCTAGGGTGGAAGGTGAAGGGATGAGGAGCAGCCAGACTAGTGGTCAAGGGAGCCCACAACATCCCCCATACCCTGTGATTCCCCTTCCCTCGGCATTATGCCTCTGGGACCTGATGCTGAGGAAGTCAGACCTGGCAGTATTAGCATCAGCTGCTTGGGCCTGCTGCTAGTGCTGCCAGTCTGCCTTCTTCACCACAAGAGATGGCAAGTGTGACAGTAGGGGACCCTCTGTCACATTTGTCACAATTGCCATCCAGTGCAACTCTCATACAGCAGCAGCAAGGAGGGACTGGGGGTGATGGTGGAGCAGGTGGGGTGAAAGAGACAATATTGGCTTTTTTAGCTGAAAGCAAGAAGGAATGGGAGACTGATATACAAATGGAAATGGGCATCACCACTACCAGCAGTGACATTGCAGAGTTTTCAGCTGCTGTAATCCCTGCTGCTGCTGAGTTGCAAGGGCAGAAGGGTAATGATGAACATGCTAATGTGCCACAGACCAATGTGGCCACAGTGGGAATGGGGTCCAGTTGGAGTGATGTGGGACTAGGACAAGTTCCACTTGCCACCAATAATCTTGGTCCTACTTCTAGTGGTGATTATGAGGCAGCAGCAGCATCATTCCAGCCAATGAAGGGGATTGTGGAGAAGAAAAGAGACCATTCTTCTCCGCCATTCCTGTCCCCCTGAGGTCACGGGTGTGGGACAATTTTCTCTTAGGGCAGGAACAGTGCAGTCATTGGCGATGGCACTGTGCAATATATGTGACAAGTCAGTGAAAAGGGGAAAGGAGGGAATGCACCTTGACACAATTGCCCTGATAAAACACATGAAACACCATGACATTTATGTAAAGCATGTTAAAGCCAAACCCCCATTAAAAAAATCAGGAGCTGCTGTTGCTGTACCCCCTGTCTATCCCCAAGGGCACAAAGAGTTGAGGCAGAGAATTAAGAAAATGAAGAGGAAGAAGAATAGAGAAACTCAGCCTGAGCTGAGCTGAGCTGAGCCATCAGCTTCTTGGGTCTTCTGGTGAAACACCTCTGTCATCATTCCTCACCCACCAGCTGATAGCTATTCTGTTGATACAAGGATGTAGCAGTTTGTGTCCACCTATTGCACATGGTGTGATACCGTTCAACTTCTTTTCTCTACATATGCCTGAAGTGGTGGGGGCTAGAGTCACAGTACCTTACCTCGGCCTGCGCCATTCAGCTGGGAGCAGGGTTCTGGACTGATGCTCCAGTGTCACTAGCCATGTCCCTCTCTGCCTGCGGCCTGGTCGCGTCTGGTTCATTGTTACTGGCATCATAAATCAGGCACTTGCCTGGACGCCTGTTATAGGCCCAGCCTGGGGGACCTAATTGGTTCCGCCTTCTCCTACTCCTTTATAAACCTCTATGGGCCTGTGTATCAGTTACCCTCACGTTGTTGTTCTGAGCAGTTCTAGTTCCAGTTGTTCCTGTATCCTGTGTATGACCCGGCTTGTCTGACTATCCATTCTGGTGCTGACCTGTGGCTCTGTCTGACCATTCTCTCTGTGCACTCTATTTGTCTTGACATCCAATCTGGTGCAGACCTGTGGCTCTGGCTGACTCCCCGCTCCATGTATGACCCTGGCTTGCCTGACTATCCATTCTGGTGCTGACCTGGGGCTCTGTCCAACTATCCTCCCAGTGTAGCTTACTCCTAGTGGACATTCTATCTGGTGCAGACCTGTGGCTCAGGCTGACTACCCGCTCCATGTATGAACCTGGCTTGTCTGACTATCCTATCTGGTGCTGACCTGTGGATCTGTCTGTTTGCTCCGCTTGTGGCTGACCCTGCATTTGCCAGTCTCTCTTGCATCTTCCTGAGGGGTCTTATTCTTGCTGCTGCAGTTCCTGGCCTGTCCCTGGCTTCCTCCTTTACTGCTGCCTAGGTTTCTTGCCAGCCTCCTAGGCCTTCTCTTGTGATCCATTCCTTTTGCAGTTCAGCTTTCCCGTTAGGGTATCTTGCTCTAGCCTGCTTCCCCGCCTCTCCTGCCCTGGGACCTGCTCCTGGTTCCCTGGCCTCCTGCTCTGGTATTCCCTCCTCTGCCTGTGCTCTACCTGCACTCTGCCCTACCAGCCTCTGGAATTACCTTTGGTGAGTCCTTCTTGTGCTTAGTGTTGGAAATTGACCTTCCCTGGGATTGGTGGTGGGTGTCCTCACTGTAGTGCGTTCTCCTGGGCCTTCTTCGGCTCAACCAAAGGGGGTCATCTGGCTTCGCGGCCAGCACCTTTACACAGCCTTGGCCGCAGCACAACGTACTTCAGGGGGCCTGCGAACACCAGCCATGCTCCCCAGTGACGCACTCAAGCCTTCACTCCACCAGCCCTTGTTGGAGGAGTCGCTGTATCCCTGATAACCTATTCCACTGTTAGTAGAGTATTAGGTTGGTAGAGCTTGAGCCCGGGGGTATCTGACAGGTGTAAGTTCTACAAATCAGTATTTCCTCAGGTCTTGTGCCAAACAAGTTGAAGTACTACAAATCAATATTTCCTCAGGGCTTGGACCTCTAACAACAAGTATAAATTCTACAAATCAATGTTTCCTCAGGGCTTGTGCCAAACAAGTAAAAGTCCTACAAATCAATGTATCCTTGGGGCTTGGGCCTCTAACAACATGAATGTGTCCTACAAATCAACCTCTACAAAATTCTCTATCCAGTGAAGTCACAGCTTATGTTGGGGGGGGTCCCTGTCTCTGTCACCCTACATACCATTGTTTTTTTTTAAATGTATTTATGCCAGTCAACAACCCCCCCCCCAAAAAAAAACAACAATCCCCTTTCTCCAGACTCCACCAACACACGTACCCTCAGACCCCTTTTATTCTATGGCTGTGGGAAATAAAATAAAATGTTCTATGTGTTTTGTGTAAATTCATTCTTCCCATTGATTTCAATGCAATGAGTTAGGCGAAAAAAGTGGAAAAACTGCAATTTTTGCAGGAAATATACAGCTACATGGGATGTGACTTTTTTTCGCCTCTTTCAGTGTTGAGGTTAAAACTTTCGCCCATACCTATATATGAGTATGTATGTGTATATTATGGTGTTTTTAACAATATTAATTTTTACATTTCTCCACTACTGCTGCTGGGTTTCTCCACATTAGCAGCTCCTCTTATTCATTCTCCAGCAAGCAACACAAGACGCCTTTACTTTTTTATTGCTCTTTGTCAATCTTTCTCTCTCACTCTCTTTTGATTCAACTCTTTCTGATCTACAAACACTCAGTATGGCAGGAAGTTCTGATTTTGTATATTATAACAGGGTGAATTCTCATTGCAATCTTATTGCAAGAGTACTGCACAAGAAGTGAGATAAAGATGAGAAATACTTTCCAGGGAGATACACTTTCTATGGAGCAAATACATTAAAATCTCTCCAACTTACAAAAACAAGACTGAATAACATAAAAAATGGGAAGTTCCTAAAACTAGTGAGTTTATCTCACTTTAGTGCATAACCTCTTTGGAGCCTTAACAGTAGCCAATACCGAATGGTACAATATCAGGCTGGATATCTCATCTCACTTTCTCACCAAATGTACATCTCTTGAAATTAGACTATATAGTGCAAACTAATTCTGCAGCACTTTACAATTGGTCATTTCATCCCCTTATTCATATAGGAAAACACATTACACCGGCTTCTTTACACAAAGCTTCAAAATAAGAGAATAGACTGTGCAACAATATGCATAAAGGAAAAGCATCTAAAAAGGTAGTAAGCTAGTATTTTTAGACTTAAGTTTCAGATTAATGGGTAGGTTTTAGGGATAGGGTAAGCCTTTATTGCTAGGATTAGCATTTGTGAAAGAATTAATATTTAGGTTTGAATAATGAATTAGAGTTTAGAATTGAGATTATTAGACTTAAGGTGTAATTTTTAGGGTTGGGGATAATATTATAATAAGGGGTTAGTATTTAGAATTGGGAATATAATTGGAGTTCAGGGTTAAATTAAGGATAGTATTAGTTAGGGATAGGTCAGGAGGACTAAATGTATCACTAAAACTGTGATGAGGTGCCTCCCCTCACTAAAGTAGCCTATAAAGGACTTTACTCAGACTGATACATAAACAGATACACTTCGATAAAAGCAGTCTGCAATTTCCAACTTCTAAAATCCAACTCTCAGGGGAAACGTTCCCAGGGGAATTCCTGATAACCCATCTACTAGGGGGTAAGCACTGGTTAATAACACGTCATTCATACATTTTATCAATTCTCCAGCAAGCTATATTACTTCTCTGGTCCCATTGGGTTGTAACACTTATTAGGAATGAATGACAATTATAAGACTGACATCTTACATAGCCCCAGTTGAGGAATTCTTATTGCTGCTTATCCATAGGGTATTTATTCAGGGAACTGCTACATACATAGCCTGACACACATTATCTGTCACATATGACTAATCCACCACCATTGTAGGTGATGTGAGTCTATAAGTACAGATAGGGGCATATTATTGATGACAGTAAGTTCCCTAGCAATTTAGTCATGTGTCAGCTAAAATTTTAGCTAGTTATCTGTGCAAGTCAAAATGTTGCTATTTTAATTGTTTATTTCAGTGTGGTGTTATTTGATTTGTTATATATATTGCAATAAAGTTTTTTATTTTATTATGTCATAATAAGAGTGCGCCTATTAAACATTTTCCTTTCTCTGTTGGTCTCTGTCATACATTTATGAGTTGAGGTAGTACCTGAAGATATGTTTCAACCTACATTGAAGAAAATAATGTCAATTTAGATCCCTCATGAAGTAATTGGAGGCATATTCACTTCCCCTGCATCTGCAATTAAGGGGATATTTATCCTTCCACACATTTACACATACCAGACAGTGCAGTTCTATGTCTTTTGACTTGTCTACTGATTTCTTTATAGCTTTCTACTCTGTCTACTTGGTCTTTTTCTTTCCAGATCCTATTCAGAGTCCAGCAATACTTCATCAATGTAGGGTAAGTATCCTGGAGGGACAATCACGTGAGAAAAAAATCACCCTACTAATGGTGACCACCTTAATAACCACTTATTGATACTAATTAACTGACTCAACAGTTATCCCATAAAAGATAACTATCAAAAACATATCTGCAGTTATCATGCAGGCTAAAAGCGAACCCCTGGACCTATTAAAACTCACTATCTACTATGCTGCTCTTCAGCCATCTGATCTCTCTGAGCCCCACCTCTCCTCTTTGCCACACCTCATGGTTTTGTGGACTCTGGCCCCTTCCTGAAGCCCACTTACTTTTTTCCCCTCTTTCACCAAGGGTTGCTCTGACTCCCAAAGCCTGCTTGGACAACAACCATGGCATCTGAATGGAAATCAGAGTAATGTAAAGCTGCACTCAATGACTTGCCACAATAGCAAAGCCCACCATAAGTTATCTCGATGGCCTTATGCCACTCCTCTCCCCACTGGGGACCTGAAAAAGCCCCCAGGAAATATTTGGATGCCCAAGACCAGTAACCTGTTTCACAGGCAAACACACAGACAGAAAGATAGAGAAACAGACAGACAGGTAGACACAAACCTATACATACACAAACCAAAATTGGAAAAGTAAAACCAAAATATTTACACTATAGTGCTATTCTCTATAAATTATATTTCTGTTAAACAGCAGAAAGAAACTGAATTAGTCTCAGCTACAAGATATCTCCCTTGCAATATGACTATTGGTTATCTGCACCTTTCATTCAACATGCCTCTTTTCTTTATCTTGGCATTCCATTGCTTGATTAGGTGAATGTTTCTTTCTATTATTCCAAAGGAAATCTTTCCGTTAAATGTTCTGCTTTCTTAGAAACATACCAGTAGCAGTAAATTGCTTTCTTTGTACTCATACAAGTTTGCAATGTCCATATACCATCAGAGTGACATTTTCTTGTGCATGTATAGTTCAAGAAAGCAATCTCTTATTGGAATAAGTCATAAAAAGTCACATTTACTTAAACTGAATTTCTATTAAAAAAAGGTATTTCTTTTGTACCATTGTGTTTCACAGAAAAGAATTAACAATGATTATCACACCAAAGAGAGTTTATTTTAAAGGTGCATAGTTCACAGCAAAAAAGGTTAAGAACCAGTCTATAGTAGATCATTACAAGTGCACATAATGACTATAAGTGTGAAACGTTGGGAAAAGTATTAAAAGCTAGCATTTATAGAAAAATAATTAAAATAGTATCTTATTAAAATAACACATCTTTCTAATGAGTGCTAGAAAACCAGAAAACCTGTGCCACACTTTGTAGGTGGAAATCTGCTAAATTGTGATACATCCGAAAGAAAAGATAGAAGGGCAGTTATGTTTATATCCAAGTCTACTGGAGATAAGGTAGCAATCACTGTAAACTTCTGTATCTCATGGCCAAATTATGCAGTCAGTAATCGCCTAAATAAACTCTGAAAAATAAGACCCATTAAAGGGATAGTAATGTTTAGTAATAAAATCAGTTCCAATTAATCTTCATAGTATTTGGGCCATGGAGAGTGTTATTTCAGTACTGTCAGAGTTATAGTTCAAGAGTAATTGAATGATAAATATTCCCCTCCCGCTCCTTTTATTGATGTAATACTGCTCACCTCAGAGCAGCAAGACTGTCTGGATGGATCTCAGAGAGGGACAATCTTCTGTGAGCATGAGAAAAAATGAAAAAAAAACTGTCAAGGGGGGTCAGGGTTTTCCTAATGCTCACAGTAAGAAGATTGTCTCTTGCTGTGATCTGTCTGGTCAAGGGACCACATTCAAAATCTGAGGGGTGGCGGATTACACTAGGTGAAAGGGACGGGAGGGGGATATTTTATCATTCAATTACTCTTGAACTACAACTTTGACAATATGGAAATAACACTACCCATGGCCCAAATACTATGAAGATTAATTGGAGCCGCTTTTTTTTGTGAAACATTACTATCCCTTTAAGAAGTCAAATATATAAGTATCAAGAGTCCGATCAGGAGAGAGAGAGAGAGAGAGAGAGAGAGAGAGAGAGAGATTGACAAAGAGGAATATAAAACAATGTATCATTTTCTTTTCAATACTGATTTGTCAAGGTAGTTTGACCAGAATCTAATGATTATACTAACGTGAATATGCAAAATAGGAAATAATCACTGTATTCATGAACTAATACACAATGCAGTGGTATATTAGTTATAGGTTTCAGGGGTGCACACGACAGATGTATAGCTGACGATAAGCCTAGGCATTTTTTCTCTGACAATGCTGGCAGACCCTATTGCCAGATAGAGAGTATTGTTATTCTTTAGCTACTATATGGATACATTGTTCAGTCTTTTTTACATACTTTTTTTATTGAAGACACAGCCAGAAGAGCATTTAACGCATTGAACATCCAAGACAGAACTCATTAATCACCGTAATAGCAGATACATTAAGAAATATGGAAATATAGTAAGTGAGGGCATCATCTAGCTGTGTTCCAAAAATGTTTTATAATTTTCCTCCCAAGAACAAATCAACAAGCAAAAACTACCCAACATCCTTAGGTTGAGCTCCTCCCTCTTCCCCTCACCCCTGAGACCCAAAGCCCGAAAGACACCTCACTCCAGGAGCATCAGTAGGTAAATGGATACATCCAAGAGCATATTAAAAGCTAGTCAAAACATGAAGCCTGAGCTATCTGATCCTGATATATCTTCTGTGATAATTTATATTTATATATATAAGGGGAATTCCCCTGGAAAATGCTAATGACCCATACTGTAGTCTACATCACCCCAGGTCCAGCACCCAGCCACGTAGCCCAAACATCTCAGAATTTATAGGGGGATTCCTTGTGCAGATATAAACTTTTCTAATGAGGTACATTATGATTCACCAATATTCTCTACCTCTGATATTCTGGGGCATCTGCAGACATCCATGCCAGGAACGCCACCTTCCTTGCCATCAGCAGCAACTCATTCACGATTTCGCCACCTAAGCCCTGGTTCAGGTCAAATGGCATTATAGATAATATATATATTTTAGTGGAGAGAGGGATTGGTCACTGCAGAATGAGCAAAATTGCCCATATGACCACTTCCCAGAAAGACAAGATGCCCAAGCATCGCCATATTAAGTGCCAGAAGGTACCCTCTGCCGTTTTGCACCGTAAACAGTTATCATCTTCTCACCTCCCCTTTTTGATTAATGACTGCTGTGTGTAGTATGATCTGTGTATATTTTTAACAGAATGAGTTGATGTTTGGATGTCGCTGATACATCATGTGGGCTTGCTCTCTTCCCCGCACCATTCTCACTTGTCCAGGTTCTCCAAGTCAGTCTCCCATCTATCCTGTAAATCTGTATTGTCGGTATAAGTCAATTTGTCCAACCATTTATAAATATAAGAGATTGATTTGGATGGATGCTTGACAGCAATCGAGGAGAGCAATTGAAAGTTATGCTAAGCATTTCCAGGGGAGATTGGGCCTGTATAGCATGACTGAGGCTCAGGTAAGTGTAACCAAAGAGGTGGGGAATATTAAATCCCTCATGTAATTGTTGAAATAACTTTAATATATCATTGTGAATAGTTGACCCAAGGAGCTTATACCCATGGCTTGCCTTTGTGGGGCCAAAGTCCAGACTTTTTAAGTGTTCCAATCTGACACCAGACACACAGATATATGTAAAGATCCACTGCAGTATGTTCTACAACAACCTGCAGGTTAGATCAAACCTCATATAAGGCTTGTGCGTGTCACCAAAGTTGGATCCACGCTCACCTCTGGTCCCATTGTTAGTAGGTGAGTTAATTCACAGCCCAAGTGAAGATGAGACCACTCAATATATTGATAAAAGTGTGCAGAGTTAACCAAATTTATGCAATCGCAAATTGTGCTGCAAGATAGTAGCTGTAAAAATCTGGGAGGGAAATCTCTCCTTCCTCTGTAGGTCTCTTTAGTGTAGAGAGTCTGATGTTGGTCCTGCCCCCAGAACATAAGACATTGCTCAGAACGCTATCTATTTTTCTAAAGTACCACTAAGGGATGGAGCCCCTTGAAATATGTGCAAAGATTTTGGCAGAAAAATAATTTTAATTAAATTGGCCTGTCCAAGGAGATTAATTGGGAGATTACACAGTTTTGGCCTTCTTGTGAAGTAAGACTAAAAGCAGGTCCAAAAAAATATATGATGTTTTGCCACCACTGTCAAACTGAGCTATTTGATAGTTTTTGTACATTGCATTGGGGTTTCTGCTAGGCCAATCCCCTCTGTAATTGGGTCCATCAAGAGTATAGAAGACTTATCCCAATTGATTAAGATCCCAGAAAAGGCACCCATTAACTGAACTGAGTGGAGCATGGAGTTAAGAGAGGTATCAATTTCTCCAAGAAACAAGAGGACATCATCTGCATAGATTGCCATTTTTCCTCTCTATGGCCAATTCTTAATTCAAGCAAGTGTGAACAATCCTGGTGATAAGGGGCATCCCTGCCGTGTACTTCTGCTTAGGGGAAATCTGTCAGAAATATAACGGTCTGTAGATACCCTGGCCCAGTTGAAAAATATGGGGCCAAATCTGAACTTTCTAAGAAAGACAGGGATGGGCGCTCACTTTTGCCTCAAACTAAAATCAGCAAAAGATGGTGCTTCACACTTGGTGAATAATTTCCTGTGAAAAGAGTAGTTTTTTTCACCTAGCTCATTGCATTGAAATCAATATGAAGACTACATTTTTACCCACCACATAGCAGTTTTCTCTTCTGTTCCTCCAGTCACATATAAGGGTGTCAGGCCTTCACAGCATGCCAGTTTGTGTTTGTGAGAGGAGAAAGCAACATGTTTTTGAGCTGGGGAAGATAGGCAAATAAAGGGAATTGAAGCTTAGTTCAGGGAGTTTTTTAGGTAGAAAATGTCTTCTCTGTATTAGGGGAGTCAAGGGGAACTTTGAGGAGAAGAAGGGAAGAAGGAGGTTGACCCCAAATACCCCAAAATTCGGTGTGACTGACTGGCAAGACATAGGCAACTGGGGTCCAATTTGCTTGCTGATATTGAAGTTGTTGTCTCTGCTGGGGAAGCCTGGGAAAATAAGTAGTTGATTTTGTCTTTAGTTATAATTTTCTTATTTTGGACACACTGTGATGATAAGGTAGACAGCTTAAAAAATAAAATAAAACAAAATATAAAAAAATAATAAATAAATAAATATATTAGGTGACAGACAGCTGACTGGGAGCCTGACGTGAGCTGTATGAATGAGGCAGACTTAATAGACAGCAGACGACTTAGATAATTTTGTTGAGGGATATCACACTCCATCAGTTGTGTACTGTAGAGTGAATATACACACAGTGATTGAGTAATTTCCAGCAAATACACACGGTGGAGAGGGAGGGTGAGAGGTGCAGCAGTGCAGGGATGTGGAGTAGTATTTCAAAAACTAACAGCCACAGTTGCTGTCTCATATTCAATAAATGACAGTTCAGTTTGTCAAGGTTCCACCAAAAGTTCCACCACCACCAGCGTGTCACGGTTTATTATGACTCTCAGACACAAGTTTTAGGTAAAAAAAAATCAATTTTATTGAAATAATAAATTATAACTTAGGATGGCAATAACATACATATATATATATATACAGAATATAGCACAGACAGAAGGCAGACTCTACCGGTCCTGTCAATATACCGGACAGGACAGTCTTTAGGCTCTACCGGCCTTGCCAATACCGGGTAAGGCAACGTCAGATGGAATGTGGCAAAAGGTTCTACCGGCCTTACCAATACTGGGCAGGGCAGCCCAGAGATAATAGCAGCAGTCAGATGGAACTGGCAAATTAGCAGAATCGTTAAGCAGCAAGGCTTTGGAGCAAACCAGCGTCCGCACGCTGGAAACAACACTGAATAGTATAGCCGTTAGGCTTAGCGAGCAAACCAGTGACCGCACACTGGAGTAACAAGCGAGTAGTATAGCCGCAAGGCTTAGGAGCAAACCAGCGTCCGCACGCTGGGACCAACACAGATTAGTATAGCTGATAGGCTTTGGAGCAAACCAGTGACCGCACACTGGTGTAACAAGCGAGTTTGTATAGCCGCAAGGCTTAGGAGCAAACCAGCGTCCGCACGCTGGGACCAACACAGATTTGTATAGCTGAAAGGCTTTGGAGCAAACCAGTGACCGCACACTGGTGTAACAAGTGAGTTTGTATAGCCGCAAGGCTAGGAGCAAACCAGCGTCCGCACGCTGGGACCAACACAGATTTGTATAGCTGATAGGCTTTGGAGCAAACCAGTGACCGCACACTGGTGTAACAAGTGAGTTTGTATAGCCGCAAGGCTTAGGAGCAAACCAGCGTCCGCACGCTGGGACCAACACAGAATTGTATAGCTGATAGGCTTTGGAGCAAACCAGTGACCGCACACTGGTGTAACAAGCGAGTTTGTATAGCCGCAAGGCTTAGGAGCAAACCAGCGTCCGCACGCTGGGACCAACACAGATTTGTATAGCTGATAGGCTTGGGAGCAAACCAGTGACCGCACACTGGTGTAACAAGCGAGTTTGTATAGCCGCAAGGCTTGGGAGCAAACCAGCGTCCGCACGCTGGGACCAACACGGAATTGTAGCAATGTCACCAACGCGACCAGGCAGAAGGTCGCCAGGATAATGAAGACAGGTGATGAGATGACAGGAACCAGCAACGATCAGTCAGGTCAGAAAACAGCAGAGAAGTTCAGCAGGAACTGCAACACCAGAGACTAGGCCGGAACCAGGACTGGAAGTACTTCAGCATGCAGGAAACACTGGAACAGTAGAGATCAGGAACTCAGGAACACATGAGATCAGGAACTCAGGAACACTGGAACAGAGGCCCAGCTATCACTAGCATAGTGATAGCAAGAAGGTCAGAAACAACACGAAAGGGCACTCAAAGGGTGCCCAATCCAGGTTTAAATAGTCAATAAGAGGCGGGCTATCTGCAGACAGCCAATAGAAGCCCCCTACTGGTGACAGACAAGTAACTGCAGCAAATCACGGGCACCGTGATAGTACCCCCCTTTCAAAGACCCCCTCTCCTAGAATAGGGTTTAGGTTTGTGCGGGTAATTGGCATGAAAGGCCCTAGTTAACCTAGGTGCATGAAGGTCCGTACTATCCACCCATGATCGATCCTCAGGACCATACCCTTTCCAATGTACCAGGTACTGTACCCTTCCTCTAAGCCTACGGGAATCAATAATGCTCTGAACCTCGTACTCCTCCTGGCCCTCGACCTCAACAGGTCCTGGCACCACAGGTGTGGTAGTATAGCGATTGCAAACCAGAGGCTTAAGAAGGGACACATGGAACACATTATGGATATGCATGGATGCAGGTAGGTCTAGTGCATAGGAGACAGGGTTAATTTTGCGAATAACTCTGTATGGACCAATAAACCGAGGAGCCAACTTATGAGACGGAACCTGCAGCTTGAGATTTCTGGAGGAAAGCCATACTCTATCCCCAACCTGAAAGGAAACCGCTGGAAGCCTTCTGCGATTAGCATGGCGCTGATGACGCTGAAATGACTGACCAAGTGCCCTCTGAACTTGTGCCCATGTGGAACGGAGTTGCTCGATATGCTCATCCAGAGCTGGAATCTGTTGCGTCTGAAATGAGTCTGGAAGCAAACAGGGCTGGAACCCATAATTAATCAGAAACGGAGAGCTCCCAGATGAAGAATTGACCGCACAGTTCCTGGCGAACTCTGCCCAAGGCAACAAGTCGGACCAATTATCATGATGGTCAGTAACGAAACAACGGAGAAATTGTTCCAAGCCCTGATTAGCTCGTTCAGCGGCTCCATTGGTCTGGGGATGGTAGGCAGAGGAGAAGGACAGCTGTATGCCCATCTGTTGGCAAAATGCCCTCCAAAATCTAGACACAAACTGGCTCCCCCTGTCAGACACCAGTACCCTAGGCACTCCATGCAACCGGAATACTTCTCTGGCGAACACCATTGCCAATTCCTTCGCTGAAGGAAGACCACGGAGGGGCACGAAATGAGCCATTTTAGAAAACCTGTCCACCACCATGAATATAAAGGAGTACCCCTTCGACATAGGCAACTCTCCCATAAAATCAATGGAAACATGAGACCAGGGGCGTTCGCCATTAGGCACCGGTTGAAGCAAGCCCACAGGGAGATGTCTCGGGGTCTTAGCGCGGGCGCATGTGGCACAGGCATTCGTAAATTCGGCACAATCGTTTCTCATGGAAGGCCACCAAAATAACTGAGAAAGGGACCATAACAATTGGTCTCTACCAATATGTCCCGCAGCCTTAGAGGAATGGTAGGTTTCGAGCAGCCTAGTACGAAATGATTCAGCGACAAAACATTTGCCCACTGGGGTTTCATGGGGAGCGGACCCCTGAGAGGCCAGGATCTCCTCCCCTAGAGGAGAAGTGATACTCGTGCGTATAGTAGCCAGTATTCTATCAGGTTGGATGATAGGAGCTGGTGCTTCCACTCTGTCACTGTCGGCCTCAAATTGTCTTGACAGTGCATCAGCCCTGATATTTTTTGACCCTGGTAAATATGATACAATGAAATTAAATCGAGACAGGAACAGTGCCCACCTGGCCTGACGAGAGGACAATCTCTTGGCCTCCGAGAGATAGGTCAGATTGTTATGATCTGTTAGGATTAAGACAGGATTCTTAGTACCTTCAAGCAAATGACGCCATTCCTTAAGAGCAAGGATAATGGCCAATAATTCTCTGTCACCTATCTCATAGTGGCTTTGAGTGACAGTCAACTTTTTAGAGAAAAACCCACAAGGTCTGAGAGTTCCACCTTTCTCGTGTCGCTGCGAAAGTACTGCCCCGACCCCAATATCTGAGGCATCAACCTCTAACGTAAATGGAAGTAAAGGATTGGGGTGGGATAACACAGGAGCCGCAGCAAATGCCAGCTTCAAATTCTCAAAGGCTTTCTCAGCAGATACCGGCCAACAAGAAGGATTAGCACCCTTGTGCGTAAGATCGGACAGAGGTTTGACAATGGAAGAAAAGTTCTTAATAAACCTCCTATAATAATTAGCGAAACCCAGGAAACGCTGTATGGCTTTAAGACCTTTGGGTTTTGGCCATTGTAGGACAGCTGACAACTTTTCTTTGTCCATGGCAATGCCATCATTGCCAATTATGAACCCCAAGAATGGCACACTGGTCCTATGAAACTCACATTTTTCCATTTTACAAAATAATTTGTTCTCACGGAGTCGTAGCAATACTGCGGATACATCTTTGATGTGCTGTGCCATGTTTTGGGAGTAAATCAGTATATCGTCGAGGTACACCACAACACATGTCTGTAACATATCTCTCAGAACATCATTTATCAGTTCCTGGAAAACTGCGGGTGCATTACACAGCCCAAAAGGCATTACTAGATACTCGTAGTGCCCAGCTCGAGTATTAAAGGCAGTTTTCCACTCATCACCTGCTCGAATGCGAACCAGATTGTAAGCGGCCCGTAGGTCCAACTTGGTAAATATCGAAGCGCCCTTAAGCCTGTCAAAAAGCTCGGTGATGAGTGGTATTGGGTATGCGTTTTTTGCCATTAGTTTATTCAAGCCCCGGTAGTCAATGCATGGTCTTAATTCGCCATTTTTCTTTTTTACAAAAAAGAACCCAGCCCCAGCTGGAGAGGTAGATTTACGTATGATCCCTCTAGCAAGGGCATCAGAAATGTAATCCTCCATAGCCTAATTTTCATCACAAGATAATGGATAAGTGCGTCCTTTCGGAGGTACTGCACCAGGCTGCAATTCAATGCAACAATCATAAGGTCTATGCTGGGGTAGCATACTAGCCTCTCCTTTGCTAAAAACATCGCCAAACTGTTGGTACACATCCGGCATAGCAGAGGAGGTGCACATGACCTTAATAGGCTGGATGACGCACTTGTCCATACAAAACTGGGACCAAGCAGCAATTTCACACTTTTTCCAATCGAATTGTGGGTTATGTAACTGTAACCACGGAAATCCCAATATCACCGCATGGTGCGGGGAATTAATCAGTTGAAACTGCTGCTCTTCTCTGTGAAGTGCCCCAATAGTCATAGACAATGGCATAGTTTCAAATATAACCTGAGGCGGTTCTAAGGGTCTACCATCAATCGCTTCAATAGTCAAGGGGTTTTCTCTTTCAATGCGTGGAACTCCGTGCAATTCAGCAAAGGTATTATCCATAAAATACCCTGCTGCACCGGAGTCAACCAAGGCCAAAACCTCCACAGAGCGTTGTGCCCAAGACAATACCACCTGTATGGTGGGTTTCATTATGCCCGACACTGGGGACGATTGTACACCACCTAGGGCCTGTCCCCCAAGATACCCTAGGTGTGTGCGTTTCCCGGACGTACCGGACAGGAATTTAGCAAGTGCCCTTTTTTACCGCAGTATAAACATAACCCTTGTTTTTTGCGATATAGTCTCTCTGCCTTGGATAGTCTAGTGAAGCCTATTTCCATAGGTTCACTTGTTTCCCGTACTGGTTCACTAGACTTCAATGCCAAGGGAGGGATGGGTGGGCAAAGCATGCTACTAGGCTCATTATTTTTTGACCGTAACTTACGATCTCTGGCAATTGATCTCTCACGTATTCTGGAGTCAATTATCATAACATACTCAATGTAATCATCTAGATCAATAGGTAGATCTTTAGCAGCGATTTCATCTTTAATGTGGTCATTCAGGCCTTGAGAGAAGGCTGCCAATAATGCCTCGTTATTCCAACCTACCTCTGCTGTCAATGTGCGGAATTCGATGGCATAGTCGCCCACTGTACGCCTGCCCTGTTGTATCTCCATAAGGCGTTTGGCAGCAGAGGTGGTTCTACCAGGAGGCTCAAACACTCTTCGAAAGGAACGCACAAATTCACTAAAGTTCTTAGTACAAGGTTTAGCATTCTCCCACAAGGGGTTAGCCCAAGCCAATGCTCTGCCAGTGAGCAGTGATATCGTGAACCCCACTTTACTACGATCATTGGGAAATGCGTGTGCCGTCAATTCCATAAAGATTTCGAGTTGATTGATGAACCCTCTGCAGAGACTAGGGTCACCATCATATCTTAGCGGCAAGGGTGCAGAAGCCGTTAACCCTTTAACAGTACCCCCTAGGGGTCTGGTATCACTTTCCGGTGTCTGACTTGGAGAGACCACCGGGCTAGAGCTAGATTGGTCAGCAGGTACCGTGCGTTCAAGGATCGTTTGAATTGCAACTGCCAACTGATCCAAACGTTGCTCGAGCACATCCATCCTCCAATGGATATTCTGTGCGTTACCTTCACCCTTGCTGTCTGAGGTCATGGCCCTTTCGTACTGTCACGGTTTATTATGACTCTCAGACACAAGTTTTAGGTAAAAAAAAATCAATTTTATTGAAATAATAAATGATAACTTAGGATGGCAATAACATACATATATATATATATACAGAATATAGCACAGACAGAAGGCAGACTCTACCGGTCCTGTCAATATACCGGACAGGACAGTCTTTAGGCTCTACCGGCCTTGCCAATACCGGGTAAGGCAACGTCAGATGGAATGTGGCAAAAGGTTCTACCGGCCTTACCAATACTGGGCAGGGCAGCCCAGAGATAATAGCAGCAGTCAGATGGAACTGGCAAATTAGCAGAATCGTTAAGCAGCAAGGCTTTGGAGCAAACCAGCGTCCGCACGCTGGAAACAACACTGAATAGTATAGCCGTTAGGCTTAGCGAGCAAACCAGTGACCGCACACTGGAGTAACAAGCGAGTAGTATAGCCGCAAGGCTTAGGAGCAAACCAGCGTCCGCACGCTGGGACCAACACAGATTAGTATAGCTGATAGGCTTTGGAGCAAACCAGTGACCGCACACTGGTGTAACAAGCGAGTTTGTATAGCCGCAAGGCTTAGGAGCAAACCAGCGTCCGCACGCTGGGACCAACACAGATTTGTATAGCTGAAAGGCTTTGGAGCAAACCAGTGACCGCACACTGGTGTAACAAGTGAGTTTGTATAGCCGCAAGGCTAGGAGCAAACCAGCGTCCGCACGCTGGGACTAACACAGATTTGTATAGCTGATAGGCTTTGGAGCAAACCAGTGACCGCACACTGGTGTAACAAGTGAGTTTGTATAGCCGCAAGGCTTAGGAGCAAACCAGCGTCCGCACGCTGGGACCAACACAGAATTGTATAGCTGATAGGCTTTGGAGCAAACCAGTGACCGCACACTGGTGTAACAAGCGAGTTTGTATAGCCGCAAGGCTTAGGAGCAAACCAGCGTCCGCACGCTGGGACCAACACAGATTTGTATAGCTGATAGGCTTGGGAGCAAACCAGTGACCGCACACTGGTGTAACAAGCGAGTTTGTATAGCCGCAAGGCTTGGGAGCAAACCAGCGTCCGCACGCTGGGACCAACACGGAATTGTAGCAATGTCACCAACGCGACCAGGCAGAAGGTCGCCAGGATAATGAAGACAGGTGATGAGATGACAGGAACCAGCAACGATCAGTCAGGTCAGAAAACAGCAGAGAAGTTCAGCAGGAACTGCAACACCAGAGACTAGGCCGGAACCAGGACTGGAAGTACTTCAGCATGCAGGAAACACTGGAACAGTAGAGATCAGGAACTCAGGAACACATGAGATCAGGAACTCAGGAACACTGGAACAGAGGCCCAGCTATCACTAGCATAGTGATAGCAAGAAGGTCAGAAACAACACGAAAGGGCACTCAAAGGGTGCCCAATCCATGTTTAAATAGTCAATAAGAGGCGGGCTATCTGCAGACAGCCAATAGAAGCCCCCTACTGGTGACAGACAAGTAACTGCAGCAAATCACGGGCACCGTGATACAGCGCCAGTAAAAAAAAAAACATATAAGAAGAGCACTGAAGACTACAACGAGTCACATTCTAGTGTTGATGATGGCAATGGTATAATGGAGGAAAGTGTAGGAACCAACTGTTGCATTTGACATTGAGACAAACAAGCACCAAACCATCTGTCCTCAAAGTAGCAGAGAACTTTGTGAAAGTGACAGTAAAAATGCATTGTTTAACACATCTAAAAGCTTACAGGAATATAAGGATAGTGGGCAAAAAGTGGTGGGCGATGTTTGAGAAAACCATTGGAAACTCTGACCTTGAACAAGCAAAGATGGCAAAAAGTACATCAAGTCAGTCATCGCCACTTCCAAGTCCAAGTCCCACTCAGCCACACAAACTTGTCTTGAGTAACCACCAGCAACAACAGCAACAGCAACACAGTTTATTAACGCACCTTTGGTACCTAGTAGTATTAAAGCAGAATTGCATCCATATCTAGCCCCAGTAGTTCTATTAGCCTCTCGGGAAACCCTCAGTCAATGTCCAAGTCTACAGTATGGAGATATTTCACTCACAAATCAGGATACAAAACCTAAGCATGTTGTTATATGCTGTCTGTGCAAAAAGCATGTGAGCAGGGGAAGCAGGCTCACATCATGGCTCCTCCTCTAAGAGATCCCACTGAAGCACAACAAACTATTAGCAGGTCAGAGGTACCACAACTAGCAGCAAAAGCAATCCAAAACATTCCCAGGATTCTATGGCAGATAAGTGAAGTAGTGATGTTACTTATGTGTCAGATAGTGTACCACTGCCAGCAGTTAGTTAGTTCCAAATAACACCTATGGCTCCTGCTGCAGAGAATCATGATGACTCTGGGTTTGCTGTAGGAGGTGGCAAGAGTCATAGACTGCCCACACATGCTGCCTCAACTTTCACCACCTCCTCTATTCATGTTGTTAAAGTAACAAAGTTCCACGTAGACAATGCAGTGAAGGGAAGGGGAGGACTCCCAGTCCCAGGGTTAGAGGAATGGTATGGGCTCCCTTGACTGCTAGTCTACACGCTCTTCAATGTTTCCCCTACCACCCCGACTGCTTCACCATTACTGCTACTACTATTAACACCAACCACATCAAGTTCAGCTGCAGAGTCTTCCTCCTCAGAGTCCTCACAGTCACTAGCAATATGAGGATATTGTTGATTACCTTCACTCCTAACGCTATCAAGCTGCTGGACCTTAGTAGCAGTAGTACTAGCACTGGCAGCACTGCTTGGGAATGGCAAGTGTGATTTAGGGTCCCTTGCTGTCACACTTGGCATCATCCCCCTCCAAGCACTACAAGAAACACTAGCAGCAGGCAAAGTATTGGTGGCAGGAGGTTCAGCACTAGCACCAGGTTCTGCACTGGCAGCAGGTTCAGCATAGCAGCAAGTTCAGCACTGGCAGCAGGTACACCACTAGTGGCTGCAGGAACAGCAGTGGTGGCACTGGCAGCAACGGCAGCACATCTGGCAGCAGGTACAACACTATTGTCTGCAGGTACAGCAATGGTGGCACTGGCAACAGGGGCAGCATGTACAACATCAAGTGGCAGCACATCTGGCAGCAGGTGCAACATAGTGGCAGCAGGGGCAGCACTTCTGGCAGCAGGTACAAGACTAGTGGCTGCAGGAACAGCAATGGTGGTACTGGCAGCAGGGGCAGCACGTCTTGCAGCAGGCACAGGCAGCTGACCTGTCCTGCTCTCACTAGTATTACCCTTTTCTCCCTTCCTTCCCTTTTCTCCCTTCCTTCTCATTCCCTTTTCTCCCTCCCTTCTCATTAGATTCCCAAAGATCCCTTGGGGTGATTTAGGGGAAGTGGACAGCATTGGTTCAGTACTGCTGGTCACTTCCTCCTCCTCCTCAGACTCAAAGGACACATAATAAGGGTCCTTCCTGTGGCTCATAATGATAGGAGTCATTATGAGCCTCTCCTGACTCACTTCTTGCAAAAGATCACAGCAGAACAGCACAGCATGTCTATCTCGTTCTGTAGCTGCTTCTATTGTGTCAGCTTTCAGCGAAAAAGTCAAGTTTTTATAGCGGAAATGCGAAAACAACGTAAATCAATGGGCATAAACTTTCTAGCCATGAAAAAATGGTGCAAGATTTTGGCCAGTGGGCAAAAGATGCGAAAATTTTAACCGCTAGTTTTAAAGGGCACAAAAAAAGCAGATAACAATGTGGTTTTTCTGAAATTTCTCGCAGGAACACGGCAACAACTTTCACCCATCCCTACTCAGGAGTAGAAACTGTGATATGAAATGTGGGGGAAAGAGGTACAGGAGGATTAGTCACCAGCCTTTGATAACGATCTCTGTGTCACTCTTGGATACAATGTTACAGGATTAAACACAAGGAGAAAAGATCCTCCAGGGTGTCAGGAATGGGCCGAGTAGTTAGCTTGTCCTTAAGTTATTCTGATAGACCCCTTTGAAAGACATTGCCTCCCCACTCTATATCATATGTGCAGGTCCTGAATTCTATTGCGTACTGGAGAAGCATTCTAGAAAACTGTTGGCAATCCAGGGCAGCAGACTCAGTGACAGCCCAATGTCAAGTCCTGCGAAACACAGAACAGAAGTCTGAGAGAAAAGAGTCAAAATCAGCCAGGATAGATGATTGATGGTCCAGAAGTGGTGAGATCCAGGCCAAGGCAGAACATAGTAACAAAGAGATAATGAACATAATGCAAACCTGGTGAGAAGCATCAGGTTATCTCCAAAAATGCAAACAGCATTGGTTTGGGAACTCGCATAATTAAGAGGGAGAAGCATCATAGCGATCAGGCAAAGGTAGCCTAGAGGGCAATGGACTTGTGTCAGAAGACATAGTGACTGGAAGCCCAGTAGAGCTACTCTGAGATGGTACTGATGCCTCAAAATGTTGTTGCATATGTTGAAGCATGGCAGCAGTGTTGCTCAAGTTACAACTCAAGAAACCTCTGCTGGATCAGTTGTGATGGCGCAATCAAAATGAAATGTACTGATAGACTAAGCATCCAATGTAAGCTTTCTAGTAGATTCTGTGAAGTAAATTCCTCACAAAGATGTGACAGACTGCTATTTGATAGAAATAACATGATAAAAGCACAACAACAGACAATTCAGATATACTGAAAGGCAGGCCCCAGTGGGCCAGATGCTAGAGAGTGAAGACTAGAGTAAAATGCTGAATGGTGGTAGCTGCTCTCTGGGTTGCCTTGCTGCAGCCTAGGTCGAGTTAGAGATGCTGGCCACAGGGCCAGATTAGTGTCGACCAGAGGAGCTGGATAACCCGGATAACAGCAGCTACCCGTTGGGATCGAAAAGAACACTGAACAAATACCTCACTTGCAGTATACTTGTAGTTGTTTTATAGGAAATTGGGGCCTGACCCAGATAACAGCAGCTACCAACTAAGATCGAAGATACTACTGAACAAATAACCCACCTGCAGTATAGATGTGGTTGTTGTACAAGACACTGAGGCCTGGAGTTTGACTGAGAAGACAGAGAGTAGGATAGTAGAAGTCCAACAGGGTGGTTGAGAGGAAGAAGCCCACCAGGGAGGCAAAGGGGAAGTCAGACAAGTCAGATCAGGAATGGACAGCCCATGCAGTACAAGGCAGCAGACAAAGGAATGTTCAAATCAGTGGAGCCAAGTTCAGTAACAGGTAGGGATGGGTGAAAAGTGGGAAAACTTTCCCCTCGTGACTTTTCGTGAAATCTTGCCGATTTTTCATTTTTTTTCACAAACGTTTTCTCCTTTTCGTCAATGCAAAATTTTCCTCCTTTTCACCTATTTTATCAAATAATTTGTCTATATTTCCTATGGTTACTACATTTCCCACTACAATATTACTTCTTCTGAAGGCTGTAGTGTAGAGATAAATAACTGAAAGTCAAAGTTGTGAGTCCTACAGGAAGAAATCCCTCGACAAATGTGTTAACATGCTGAGTGCATTTGTCCTTTTCCCACAACACTAACTTTCCACTAACGTGACACTGTCACATATTTAAGATGATGATGTCAGGTAATAACAAACATAAAGTAAAACCTACAAATGTGTGTTGTAGTGGTGGTGGTGGGGGACTGGCATGGTGTGATTAGTGTATATATATATAACAGTTTTTACCATTGTCATGTTTGTGTCAAATCGCTATCCTCCTTTTCAGATTATTGACACGCATTACTTTTCGGTCATAGCAGTGGTCCCAAGAAGGGTATATTGTGACAATCCTTCTTCACATCTCTCCTCCACCTTCTCATCTGTGCTGCTGTTATTATATTTGTCCTGGCTTTATCTGTCTTGTGTGGTTTCTGCTACTTGAAACTCAAATGGTATGAGATGTTGGTTCACTTTTAAGATTGTTAGTCTCCCAACATTGTTGCTTGATAGCCGCATCTTGCGGTCTTTGACAATGTAACCAGCTGCACTAACAACCCTTTCAGACTCAACGCTTGCTGAAGGACAACTGAGGGTTTCCACTGCAGTTAATGGCAATGCTGGTCACACACACTGCTTTGTTTGCCAGTGGTCCAGGGAGTAATTGTTTCTGCCTAGAACGTAGCTATCCTGCAAGTATGCAGAAACCATCTCACATGCAGTTGGACCACTTCTTGGCTCTACACGGTGTTCCTGTGTGTCAGTTGTCAACCCATACTCAGGGAGCAAGTCCCAAAGAAATGTGCTGCCACCACCACCACTAACAATGTTGGGTTTTTGCTGCCCCCGCTGAAACCCATGAATTGCCCTGTGTTCCGAATGTCAAGAAGGGGCCAACTCTAAGCTTTAATTGATAAGAGTTTATTATTAATTTTGTTGTGGAGATTTTGGAATAGTTTACAAGTTACTAATTAGTACTTGTGTTTAATTATGGTGACCCATTACTTCCTGTTGTCATTTTTTTAATCCCAATAGCTTAATAATGTTTTACATCAGAATTTAGAGAGCATCTTAAATATAGAAGTGACAAATTGTTTGTTAAGAATATGATTGCTGTTTACAACTGATATTAAACGTATTAGCATTTACAATATTCTTTGGAAAATAAACTATTTTATTATTTTGACATTTTGTTTAATTTGTGCACTAATTACTTCTGCAGCTATTTGAGAGATCTAAATGTTCCAACACTATGGCAGATGTTACAGTGATACACTTGAAGCCATTTTTCCACTGCTACCTATTAAATAACTGTTCTGTTCTAATTAATGGAGTTGTAGAAGTTTTGCCTCAACTGCATAGTATATTAATGAAACTACTTGTGAATGTGACATGAATTGGCTTTATAAATGTTCCAAATTCAAATATTATGTAAATTATTTAATTTTAGCATGATCAGATTTTCCTTTTCATAAGTGAATCAATTTGGACCTTATTTTATATAATTCAAGGTCTATAATCCTGTTTCTACATTCTAATCCTTTAAAAAACACACTTTAAAATGCTCTCTCCATTTTAAATATTTGCACAATTTTTTGTTTTATCAGCTAATGATCTTGGCAATTAATTTTTGGGTGCAAACATATAAGTTTCTTAATGTTACTGTTAGAAATAGTTCAGAGGATGTAGACTGACATTTTTGGATTTACTGCCGCTTTGTATGGCTACATGGCTACGCACTCCTAACTAGTATGGACATAATGCTTTATTTTTTTATCACAACTAGGGGTGGGTGAATAGTGTGGAAAATTTCCTGCATGACTTTTCATGAAATCATATTGATTTTTTGCTTCTTTCGCGAAAGTTTTCATTCTCCACAATGCAATCCTCCACTCGATCAATAAGCATATCTTGATATTTCTTGACAGAATCTGATTCCTTAGAGAGTTGCTGCTAATCATCATGACTCCTTGTTGTGACAAACTGCTGATGGCCCTTTTGGCAGAAATTCTGAAATATATTCCTCACTGCTTTTAATAGACTCTATGCGAGGATCTTGTTCAAAGCATACTATTATGTCATTTGCTAGCTGGTGCATGTCTGTGTTTGCATTATAGTAAGTATCCTCAGCCATTCTCCTAATTTTTTCTGTAATAAAAATATCAGTGGTAGAATTTCGCTAATTCCTGCCCCGATGTGACTCACCAGCATGGTTGTCTCCTCAAAGAATTTCAGCAGCTCACATACATCGTGCATTAGTTGTCATTGGCCAGGTAACAAAGAGGCTCCCTGCAAAACCTTCCAGTTTTGCATGGTGTACAGCTAGTAATGGGGCAGGTTGTTACACTCTTGTATGGAATATAGAGCATTGCGTGCACTGTAGGAGCAACTAAAATGGGCACAGAGTTTGCTGGCAATAGTAAGCATCTCTTTGAGAGTTTCAGATTCTGCAAGGAATCTGGTCACAAATAAATTTAGCACATGGGAAAAGCACGGTACATGCACCATACCACCTATTCTCAAAGCAGCGATTATGTTAGAGCCGATAAGCATACACATAACCAGCTTTTAAGGAGTGGGGTACAAGTAATTGCTCTATCATCTGCTCTAACTTATTTAAAACATCTACAGATTTGTGGGACTGTCTCTCAAAAACTCTGCATGCTCAAGGTGGTGTGACAATGGTATGGGCTATCCTGCTGCTGTTGTCGCCTTTTAATCACACTGCCAGAATCAGAAGCTCCATTACTGGCTGTCACCTGAAGCTATAAGCTAGTGTTGTCCACTTTTGGTGCTGGGGGGAAGGAAACCCAGTGAACAGTCACAGTCATATAGTCTTTACTCTGCCCACTTGTTCACATATCTATTGTCAGGTGGATTTTCTTGCCATATGCAATTTTTTGCCCACCACACTAACCACCTGCTTGTACAATTCAGGCACAGCCATCCAGTGTGGAGCTACACATGACATCAGTTCTCTGAAACCTCGGTTTTCTACAAAAGAATATGGCAGCATGTCCACTGCCAACATCTTGGCAACCTTGCCATTCCACAGGCGTACTTTGGGATTGGTTTTTTTTTAATTTTTGACTCCTTCCCAGGAACTCAGTCAGTGTGGGTTTTCAGGACATGGCAGAAGAAGCCTGAAACTTTATTTCTTTAACATCATGACTAGAGGAGGTGGAAGTGGTAGAGGCAGCATGTGTGGGCAGTCTATGACTCTTGCCATCTCCTACAGCAAACCCAGAGTCAACATACTCCTCTGCAGTAGGAGTCATAGGTGCTATTTGGAGTGAACTAACTGTTGGCACTGGCAGTAGCACTTCACTACTTCTTTTTTCTGCCCTAGAGGCCTGGAAACTTTTTAACATGCTTCTGCTGCTGCTAGTTGTGGCTCCTTTGGCCTGCTGATAGTGTGTCTCCCAGGCAGACCTGTAGTTGTGCTTCAGGTAGGATCTCATAGAGGAGGTGCTTAGGTGTGAGCCTACATTCCCCCTGCTCACATGCTTTTTGCACAGGTAACAGATAACAACATGCTTAGCATGAGGATCCTGAGTGAAGTATCTCCATACTGTGGACTTCATGGACTGAGGGGTTCCTGAGGTTCTGCAGCTACTACTACTACTACTGGGGCTAGATGTTGATGCAATTCTATTGCCACTACTACTAGGTGTCAAAGGTGCAACACTTACAGCAGCAGCAGTGGCAGAGGCACTCGTCATAACTAACATGTTAATAACCTGTGTTGCTGTTGTTGTTGCTGCCTCTGGGTACTTAAAACAGGTGTGTGTGGCTAAGTGGGACTTGGACTTTGAAGAGGTGAGGATGTTGATGATGACTGATAGGGTGGCTCTGTGCTTTTTGACATCTGAGCTTGTTCAGGGTCAGACTTTCCAATGGTTTTCTCAAACAGTTTTCAGTGCTGGAACATTCAGCCTTTGACTTTCTGCTAACTTTATTTTCATGTCATTATCATCCTCACTCTCAACTTCATCTGTACCTGAACAAGAGAAGGATGCTGGAGGGATATATTCGAGATAATCAGTCATCATTAGGTCATTGTCAGCAGCAACAGCATCACCTGCCACTTTTTGCCCACTACCCTTATATTCCTCTAACCTTTTAGGGGTCTCTAACAATTTCTTTTTACTTTTAGTGTAACAAAGTTCGCTACTACTTTGAGGTCAGATGTTTTGGTGCTTGTTTGTCTCACTATCTGATGCAGCAGGCGGTTCAGTTACTACACCTTCCACTATTATGCTATTGCCATCAAAAACACTTGGATGCAACTTGTCATCTTCAATGTTCTTATATGGTTGTTTATTTGTACTGGCGACGGT
Organism: Rhinophrynus dorsalis; assembly: GCA_037306005.1. NCBI lineage: Eukaryota > Metazoa > Chordata > Amphibia > Anura > Rhinophrynidae > Rhinophrynus > Rhinophrynus dorsalis. The sequence continues at coordinate 91,959,362 of CM074723.1, read as the reverse complement.
GTGCTGGGACCTTGACAAATTGCATCCTCCCTTGGAGTAGAGGGATCATCATCATTTATTGCATGCACTGCAGCAACCATTGCTGCAGTCAGTTTTTGAACTATTACTTTACTCTCATGTTCCTGCAATGCTGCAACCTTCCCCCGCCACCCTGCCCCTTGTGAGTTTGCTGGACATTACTCAACTAACCTGTGTGTTTTTACTCTACTCAACACAACTAATGGAGTATCATGTCTTGCCCAATGCATAATCCCAGTCAGCTGTCTCTGTCACCTAATATATTTAGTTCTTTGTTTATTTCTTTATTTTTTTTTTATCAGCCAATTTGGCCTTACCAGCTGTTTTAATAACCGTATTTGAATTGAGGCCTAAATATTGTAATAGCTCTGAATATGCTTCTCATTGTAGTAGGAGTACTCTTGTTTTACTCAACAGAAAAAGACATTATATGTTTTTTCATAACAAAAGTTTACTGTCCTTTAAGTTATATAAAAGAACTTCTAAATGACAAATTCCATTTAAGACCTGGCATTTTTAAGATAATGATTAATCCAACCAATCTGACTTGATTGATGAGGCAATTACTAGAGTGTTAATGAGTGCAGTGGTTTTGCTTTAATTGCATCATTCATTTTCATATTTACATTTATTACTATAGGTATATTAATCTGGTGCTGCACTATTTTGAGGAATAGAACATTTTGTATTCACTGCCAAATATACTGTACCTCATGGTATATTGTATGTTTTATTATTGTTATTATTTTTGTGTTATTTTATACACAATTTTTAAGACATTGTTGACATATTTAAGATATATTTTCATATTTAAGATTAACATGCTAAACCCTTTAAGGACCAGAGAGTTGTGCAAAGCATATCAAAGCAATGAGTTGCACACCTCAGTGGCCTTAAAGTTCACCATAGCATAACCCAGTGGCTCTCAGCTGCAGTTCTTATGGCTCACCAATAGGTTAGGTTTTATGGATATGCCTAATCAATCCCTTTGCTGCTACATTATAGAACTTCCCAGTGCTGTATGTTTTCATGCTGCTGTTGCTGTTTGTATTCAAAAATGCTACACATATCATACATCTTTTTTTCTCCAAATCTGCACTTTTAGAAGATACCAGTAGTTTTTTAGTGCCACCTATTATAGCAGAGAAAATTTTCCCAGAACATTGATTAAAAAAAGATGAAAACAGTGAATGATAATCAACAGTGTGGAAGTGGAGCTTTTCTATATTCTTCTGTTAAATGCATATGACTTTACATTCACTTCCTTCTCATGTCTCTGAAACAATAAAAACATGGTTTGTACATGTAGGTCTTCCTATAGCAATAATCAGTTGGAAAACATAAGTCATATATTCGTTTTATTTACACGTTGCTCCATTCTGCAATTCAGGCTCAAAATAAGTAGTAAAGAAACACTAAACACTGCAATGCTATATGTTTTTAAAAGTACACAAAATTGCAGTTTCACAGAGGAGTTATTTGTGTTTCTATCTAAGATGTGGGCTGCTATGAAACCCCCAGAAGATGGTAATCAAACCTGGTGTTTTTTAAATATTTTCAATACATCAGAGATACTGAGGGCTCGATTTAAAGGATTGTGCAAAAATATGCGGTAGGGCTAAACTGAGTCCTGACTGACATAATAAAATGCCTAAATCGGTATTTAAAGTCCCTATCAGCTAAAAGCAGACTGGACGTTAGGCCACAGAAAAGCTCTTGTGGTCAAACATCCATTTTGTCTGTAAGTTCCTAAAACATTGCTAAATAGCAGCAATATTGGGAACTTCACAGTAAAAAAGTTAACTATCAGTGCCTGACATACTGCCAAGCACCGATCGTTAACTTATATGTGTTAAACATACCTGTTATCCCCTGTCTGTCTCCTTCTGTATTCTCTTCTGTCTTATATTTTCTTTCTTCTCTTGATCCTTCTTTCTTCTAGCTGTAAAAAAACATAAGAATATGAATAAAAGTTTTCTGAAATATCGTGGACACTTAAGGGGTTAAACTATGTATTATTGTCTGCGATATTTCAGCAAAACTTTATTAATAATCTTATGTCTTTTTTACAGCTAGAAAAATGAAGAGAAGAGATACAAGACAGAAGAAAGAACAGAAGAAGGACAGGATTAATGGTGTTACTTTTAATGAGCTGTTACTTTGTAACTTCGTAGGGTTAACACTATGAATGCCGGTGTGTTAATTATATCCCACTGGCACTCATAGGGTTAATTGTACTAACTTTGGACACATTTTAGGTACTTTGCATGTACTGATATGGGGCCTATGGCCCTATAGCAGTACATCCACTGGGGACTTGGGTATTGTTTTGCCTCTTAATAGCTGTGTCGGCTGACTAAAGATCCGTAAAAAAAAAAAGGGTCTTAAATTTTATTAAGTGAGTCCCTTATTGAATTTTTAGGGCTAACACAGTCCATTAAATGGCAACTTATGGCTGTTTTTTTATTTTCATTGGACCAAAACTCATCTAAATGTAGCGTCTGGCAGGGGGTTTTTTTCAGGCATTTTTTCATAGCACTGGTCATTAAATCACTTAAAGGGATAGTAATACCTGAAAATAAATTTATTTTATATTGTAGCCCTTAAAAAACCATGAAAAATGATATAAGTCTTATCTCCCAAACCTTTATAGTTTGGGAGATATTCAGAAGTAAAGTTTCCCCTGGAGTGATGTCATCGCTCCATCCTTCAGATTTGGAATCCGGTCGCCGGACCAGCACTGCCTCTCCAGAAGTGCTGAGATCATGATCTCTAAAAAGAATTTCTTAATTGGAATGGTCTACAAAGTGTGCTTTCAAGCCAGACACACTTTGTACACAGTTCCAATGAAGTAGTTCTTTTCAAAGATCGTGATCTCGGCACTGCTAAAGAGCTGCCGGTTGCTATGTGGACCGAATTCCAAATCTGTCCACTAGATGACAGACTTGGCTGAAACAGCAAGGAAAAGTGAACTATACTATATTTTACATATGAATGTCTCCCAAACCATAAAGGTTTGGGAGATAAGACTTATATCATCTTTCATGGTTTTTTAAGGGCTACGATATAAAATAAACTTATTTTCAGGTATTACTATCCCTTTAAAATGCTTGAAAAAATGTTGTCACCCATTTTTTTTGGTGACAGCTGCCATTAAATCAAGCCCTGAATGTTTTAATGCAACATATAGGATAAGTAGCTAGACTCCTCATGCCCCGTTAGGCTGAAAAAACCCCGCTGGCACTTCTTCAAGCATGGTAAGAGATTTAATTACCTGTGCTATGAAAAAATGGCAGCAAAGAAAAATCCTGCCAGGTGATAAAGTAAGTGGCTTTTAGTTCATTGAAAAATAAAACAAATGTCACAAGATCAATTGATTGTCAGCCATTAAAATCCACTCAGGGACTCACTTTATCAATGGAAGTTTGAGACCTCGTTTTATTTGCTAAAGTCCCTTACTGTCAGGTCCGGGCACGTGGTGCCTTCCCTACCAGCCAACAGCGGCGTAGGAACCGGGGGTGATGGGGGGACGCATCCTCCCCAGGAAATCATGTGGGGGGAACTGATAATATATAAATCCCCCCCAGGTGCACTAGGCGCACCGGCTCAGCCTCAGTCGATGCTCATCATGCTGACATGGTGCTGGTGGGTGTGGGCACCGGACCAGGTGCGGAGCTGCACAGCGCAGGGCAGTGTAAATTATTCACTCTGCTGCTGCGTCTGACATCACAGGCTGGTGTCCCTATATATGCAACTCCCGCACAGGAACTGATGATCAGAGGTAGAGCAGAGGTTGAAGCAGGAGCGTGGCAGCAAGTGAGTGGGACTTGGAGGCTGATCAAGGGGAATTTAAAAGCAAATAACTCCTCAACTCATTTTGCATGTCTTCAGCAGTTCAGCTATCATGGTTTGACCCTTTTTTACTGGCAATCAAAGAGTTAATGTTCCCAGTTAATGTTAAGGCAAATGAGGGGGGAAACAAGGGCCAGGTATCTGACTGATTTGCTTTGCATAGAACCTTGAAGCTTAGATTTAAACAGGATACAAATAAAATGGCACTGGAGGGTTAATTTGGCCCTCAAAGGGTTAATGTTTCCTGTCATTAAAGACAAATGAGAAGATTGAGAAGGGCTGCTTGGCTGACTTATTCGGTGGAGCCCTTCTCTCTCCTCTTATCTGTCTTTAATGGCAGTAAACAGTAACTCTTTGGGGCCAAATTAACCCATCTGTGCCATTTTATTTGAAGTCTGTTTGACTCTTAGTGATGTGGTGACTCTATTTGGTGCCATGTCACCTTATATAACTGTTTTCCTATTGGCAATATCTTTTACATACTGCGCAGCCTCTTGTGATGAATTATTCTCAACAAAAAAATAACTGTATTTGGACATTATAAAATTGAATAAAAGCAGACTGTCAGAATCAGTTCTGTCATTCACCCATACAGATGAATTTTAGTTACAGTACCACCAGATTATCCTTCCATCCTCTTCTGAACCCTAGAGGTGTTATTTTTTATTGTAATTTTTTCTATGATCTTGAAAAAAAGCATGACTTAGGGAGTTGTTTTAAAATATGTATTTTTTATTGTTGTGCTCTTTACAGATCTAAATAGCTACTGTACATCACATAGTCTTACATGGTTCTTCTCATAGCGAAATCTTTTGACATGTTCTTTATTGTCTCCTGAGTCTTGGGTAAATAAGGGATGGATAAAGTGAGAGACAGAGACAGAGACTGCTGGGATAAACAGACATCTGTATAGCTTGCTTTAGAGCTAGCTGCTAGCATGGAGATTGAGTTAGATTCATGGAGAGAGAGTTAGCTTCTGGGGTAAAAGGAAATTAACTGTTAGAGTGAAAACCTTCTATGAAGGAAAGTGTAAACTATCTAATTAAAAAGAGCTTCTCCAAGAGGAAGATACAAGAGAGTACAGGAAAAATACATTATTACCAAATGGCCTTAAATCCATTAAAATATTATGCACTGCTAGCCAACATTTTTTTTCCTTGGGTAAAAAGTTAAATATTTCAAATTAAAATGTGAAAGTGGCCATTTTTCATCAGACCTGTTAAAAAAACCAAATAATGCAGTTATTGCTGTTTCCCGCTGTGTGATTAGAACAGTTGATTCGTTTCTCTTATTTTTTGTTTACCTATATCATGCTATACATTGCCCTGATCACTTCTATAAACAAAGATGATTCAGTGGTCCTGCACAACTGGATCCTGATGAATAGCAAAAGCACATTCATTTATTATAAATTTGGGATTTTATTCACATAAGAAATACTTTTAACAAATGCTGGCTAGGTTTATGATATTTTAAAAGGTATGAATCCTATTCGTTATAGGGTGATAATGTCCCTTTAATTCCTGCTGAGGAATGAAAGCATGGTTCAGTGACACTGGGACTTCCTACAGTTTATTAATTTTAACAAAGAAAAAAGGTTGGGACATCTGTTCTAGGAGAACAGAAATAGGTTCACCTATTTCTACATGGGATATGAACAAGAGGAATCCACTTATGGAAATTGCAATACTCATGATTTGCAGGCAGAAAAGCATCTTTTTTCTCTGTTTGCAATGAAGATCATTAGGGCTGGTTGGCAACAGCAATTCACGTAGCACTTCTGGGAGATTTCTATCCTTTCCATTGAAGACCATTTTCAATGAGTTTGCTAACACACGACTTCAGTAGACAGGATAGCGTTGCTGCTTCCTCTCTCTCAGAAGTGAAGAGTGAAGCTCTGCTGTTTTGCAGATCACATGGATCAGTGGGCCAAAAGAAGAGATAATTGCAGTGTCTTTAAAGGGATAGTATTACTTCAAAATTACTATCCCTCAAATTGTAGCCCTTAATCAACTGAGTTAAATGACACCAGCGGCATCTCTCAAACCTTTATGGTTTAAGAGATAGTCGCTTTCAAAGTTTCCTCTCCCCTGCTGTCAGCGATCTGCTGCCAGCAGGAGAATCTGGTCTCTGAATCAAGCGGAGGCTCTTCAGCAGAGCCGATATCTCATTATGGAAGGAAAAATGATTGATTGAAACAGTCTTCTACGTGTGCTTGGTAACCAAGCACACGTACAAGACTGTTTCAATGAATCATTTTTCCTTCCATAACAAGATATCGGCTCTGTTTAAGAGCCTCCGCCTGTCCCGGGACCGGATTCCCCTGCTGGCAGCAGAACGCTGACAGCAGGGGAGAGGAAACTTTGAAAGCGACTATCTCTTAAACCATAAAGGTTTGAGAGATGCCGCTGGGGTCATTTAACGCTGACAGCAGGGGAATCCGGTCCCGGGACAGGCGGAGGCTCTTAAACAGAGCCGATATCTTGTTATGGAAGGAAAAATGATTCATTGAAACAGTCTTGTACGTGTGCTTGGTTACCAAGCACACGTAGAAGACTGTTTCAATCAATCATTTTTCCTTCCATAATGAGATATCGGCTCTGCTGAAGAGCCTCCGCTTGATTCAGAGACCAGATTCTCCTGCTGGCAGCAGATCGCTGACAGCAGGGGAGAGGAAACTTTGAAAGCGACTATCTCTTAAACCATAAAGGTTTGAGAGATGCCGCTGGTGTCATTTAACTCAGTTTATTAAGGGCTACAATATGAGGGATAGTCATTTTGAAGTAATACTATCCCTTTAACTAGGGGAACTCAATTACCATAGGCAACAGACTAAAAGTTTAAAAAAATAAATAGACGACTGTCATTCCATACTTTCGCTCTACAAAGAACTTTTGACGTGCAGTGAGAATTTTTCCTTAAAATAGGCCCTGCCTGCCAGTCACCTCCTTGTAGCGTGGTTGAGCAGTGCGGACCAGGGGCAGAGGAGTTTCTGTATCCTCTACTCTGGTCTGACAGGAAGCTGCTTGCTGAGGTCAATGAGCAGCTTCCTGTCAGACCGGATAGAGGATCAGAAGTTCCACTACTGCTGTCTGCCCGGCCACACTACAAAGAAGGTACAGAGGGGCTGGGGGGCCAAAGTGACACACTGGGGAGCTGTTGGGGTGGCTATCGCCCCAAGATTTGTGGGGGTACCGACACCTCTGCCTGACGGATGCCTCTACGGCAGGATGATGGGTGGCATTATCATCACTTGGCCTGCCTCTTTTGGGTTCTTCTTATCATGTCAGCTCACCCGAAGTCCACTCGGAGCTATAAAGCCTCTGAGCACCGGCAGATCGTGCTCAGTCCATGTGTGCTCTCTACAGTGATACTGCTTCAGTTATACTGCTACAGTTCAAAGTATTATTCTGAAATTGGCCCTGGCTACATATGACTCCTCTCCTTGCCTCATTCCTTGACCTTGACCTTGGCCTTCTTTACCTACACCTCTGAACTCTGGCTTGTTGACCACTCTGATTGCTGCCTGCCCTGACCATTGCTACACTGACTGCTTTGATTGTCACCTGCCCTGACCTTTGCTGTGTTGACTGTGTTGATATACACTTGCCCTGACCATTGCTACATTGACCACTCTGCTTCCGATCATTGCCTTGTCTGACCCTTCATCTGGATTCTCCCCAGCTCTCCACCATTGGTTAATATTTATATTGCCGGTTCCTTTAGGGGCTAGCATCCTTGGGTGCAACCACTAATAAATACAAGCCATACTTCTGTCCTCCATACACTCCACTCTGGTCTGGCTTGTGACAAGCCCTCACTTGTTAGGGTTGTGACACTTATTGGACCTTTAATCAGCCGAAGCATCAATTGAAACTGAAATTAAAAAAAAGTGAAAAAGTAGCCAGTGGATGTATTGATATGGGGCCTTAAGCCCCATATCAATACATCCAAATTACGCCAAACTGTGTCCAATGTTAGTAGAATTAACCCTATGAGTGCCAGTGGAGTAAAATAACCCCTCTGGCACTAAAAGGGTTAACCCGACTAAGGGCTGTATTCAAATGCAGAAGATAAATGTTACCTCCCATTTTATAAAAAAATGTCTTATTGAAGTCTATAAGGATACCTGGAGATAATAGCAGAAATAAAATTAGCACCTGCTTTTGAATCCAGCCCTAAGCAACAAAGCAACACCACCTGAGAACAAACACTTACCATTAATCCAGATGTCCAGCTGAGACTTCAGCATCCTGGGGCTGGATCCAAATGCAGGTGCTAACTTTATCTCTTCTTCTATCTCCTGATATCCCCATAGACTTCAATAGGAAAATTTTTGATAAAACAGGAGGTAACATTTATCTCCTGCATTTGAATACAGACCCTGGTCATCTATTGTTCGTCTTCATCCTTCTATCTTCTACTCGCTTCCTCTGTCTTCTTTTCTTGTAGCTGTAAAAAAGCCAGGATGCATACATAAATGTTCCCTGCAAGCACCTCCACTCGTAGCTGATTGACGTAAGCGCACATCCCAGCCAATAGCTTGAGGGAATTGGAACAGAAACTGCCCATATATAAAGACAATTTCTGTTCAAATTCCATCATAATGGAATGGTCATCGCCCCATAAGGTAAAAAGGGGGCTCTGCTGCAATTCAGTTTCTCAGCCTTGAATGCGACCGCACAAAGAGAAATAGAACAGGCCAAGGATATTTTTATTTAAAAAATTTAGATTTGTAAAAAACATAGGCACAAGTTCTCATCAGTTGGGGCATGTTATGTACTATTTAACTTCACACTTATACATATTTTAGCCCTTTGAGCCCCAGGGAGGTATGCAATGCATTGCTCGGCCTACCCCTCTGGCACTCAAGGGGTTAAACTATACATAGATATTGTGAGTGAACATTTATTCATGGATTTTTTTTTTTTAGAGCTGCAAGAAAAGAAGACGAGGAAAAGAGAAGAAGAAAGAAGGAAAGAGGAAAAAGAAGGAAGATAGGATACAGACAGTGGATGACAGGTAAGTGTAACACAAACAAGTTAATGATCAGTGCTTGACAGTATGTCAGGCACCGATCGTTAGCTTTTTTTCCTTTGATGTTCCCATTATTGCCACTATTTAGCAGTGTTTCTGGAACTTAACGCACAAAACGAACCTTTGGTCACAAGACCTTTTCTGTGGTCAAAAGTCCATTGTGCTTTCAGCTGGTAGAGCAATTGAATAGCTTGTTAGCACTTTTTGCTAATGGCCCGGTATCCAATTTTGCTCTACCGGCTGTTTTACCAGGCTCAGTTGAATCGATCCCCTCGTGAGTAAAATAATACCCTATTGATATTGGTTGAAATACTGTAGAGGGAGACAGGAGCACAAAATTGCATCTCCAAAAATCTACACAAATGTTTCCAGAAGGTAGTGCTACAGTGATTTATTTCTACATTTCTATCATTTCAAAGATAATGCAGTCTTTGAAAACTAAGGCTTTTACTTTTGTATTCAGTAGTATAGATTGGTAAAAAGTTATTTTCTTTTTGTAGGAATTTCCATGGAAAATTCACTATTTGCCAATTTTTAGTAATTAGTAATTAATTGCCATGTTCACAGAAAATTCATGTCCACATGCCTGCAATTTCTATTTTTTCAAGGCTTGCATTAGGGGACTCTACTCTTAAAAAGTAGGTTCAGATTTTTGGCAATAAAATGGGGTCGCTTAACACGCTACTGCCCAATGCATGTAATTGAATTGGGCATCAGCAACTGCCAAAGCCCAATCACTGAATTGGATATAAGCAGAATATATAAAATAGCATAGCACAAAATGGCTCAGTAGGAAATATGGTCTCAACTAATAGAAGTAATGGAACCCGTATAAATATAAAATAATACATATATGCTAAGATAAATCTTGATTACTATAAATTGAGGTAGTCACTAATCGAATAGCAAAATTCCTCACCAAGCTTCATTTCAACATCTAAAAATCCATTATTCCCTCAACCAAAAATAGCTATAGAGGTAATAAAGCTGTATAGACAATACATAAAGGATCTAGAGAAAATGCCCTATGGCTAAGGCATACCAACTGGTAATTTAAAACAATAAAATAAAAATAAATCAGTATGACTTGAAACCACACTGCCCACCTTGAAGAAATATTTCAAGAATAAGCACACACAAAAAAAACACAATATTTACCACTCTATTGAATATGTCATATTGATGTGATACTCTGTTTTCTGGATATTTTTCTTGGTTTTTTTTTTTTTGTTCCTTTTTGTTTTGTTTAGACCAAAGTAGAGAAACAATTTCTGGAAAAATTTACTTTGTGTTTTTTATTAAATTTTTGCTGAGGAATTTGATTTTGACCTTTCTTATTTTTTTTATGTTAGAATTTTTCTTCTTTTTGTCTTTTTCTTCTTTTTGATATAAGTAAGAAATGTATATTTTTTTTAGCCCTCTGTGCTCTAATGGTTTCTTGCAAATCATTTTTGATGTGTTTCAGTGTGCTTTTTGAGAGTAATACTTATTTCTGGGATCTATTCTGGATGAATGAGTCCTGTAATGCATTAAATGTTTCTTAAGTTTCACTAATGTAATTAATAATTGCACAATTTCTTTTAGGCTTTTAATTTTTTTTTTTTTTTTAGTATTTTTTTTAAGATTAGCACATAATCTTTATTAACTCTAGATCACTTTTATGTCTAACTTTTAATAAGAGTGAGATGGTTACATGGTTGTAAAGTCTACGTTTCCATGGTTATTTCCCTGGTACACCTTTATGGTCCATCTTCACATCTTTATTTATTGATGTTTGTATGCACTTCTTCACCTCACAGATTAGAGGAGCTATTCTGTAGTTTCACACTCGACACTGTTCAAATGCAGTTGGAACTGCCACTTCACATCCCACATTCAGCTTATAGATCACTTTCCACAGGTTTTGACAATGACAATCACATCTATACGTTGCACTTGTTGATGCAAGTGACGTATTGAAAGGTATGTATGTCATTCATTTTGTCTTTGTTCTTGATAAAGGTCCTTACTGCATCGAAATGTCAAATATAATAAAGTCTATTTGATTTTAAGTCCTGTGAGTGCTTGCCATTCTGATATATATAATGATATGCATATATATAAAAAAAACCAAGAGACTCAATAATTTCATACAATGCAAGAGGGGACAGAGAAGAGAATTTGAAAATCCAAATTGTTGTATATGCTGATTTTGAATAACTTTTAAACCTTCCATCTTCCTATCTTGTTGTTTGAGAAATTGGTGAAAAACACTTTGAAGGGTAAACCCTTCAAAATACATCTCTTATGTTGCCAAAATTTGGTAGCATGGCCCACATATTGTAACCTGCAAGTGCAGGTTAAGAAGTAAACCTCACCTCCTCATAGCTAAGGTTGTGAATGTTAATAACCTGTATTGTTGTTGCTGCTGGTTGGGAGGGAAGGGGGGAGGCCTCAAGAAAGGTCCAGGATGAAGATACCCCAGCCCCAAACAGCCCCCAAAGCAAGTCCATATAGAAAAGAAACCAGAGCCACCGGCACACAACAGCAAACAGGAGCCTAGGTCTATAAAAGGCAGACCATCAGGCCCCATCACTCACCTGAACCACAGAGGACATGGTGCCACCAGAATAGGAATCCTCCTGAGCACCGTCACATGTAACAATGAGAGCATGTTGACAGGACCTCTAGTCACTGCTGCAGCATTGTTGGCATGAGAGCTACCACTTGAAGGACACTTATTTATTTATTTAGAAAATGTTTTACCAGGTAGAATACATTAAGATTTCTCTCTTTTTCAAGTATGTCCTGTTCCCCATACACCAACAGGAAGGGGGCTCCTACTCATGTGCCTGTCTCTGGAATCACTAGGGCTAAGCCTCTCTGGTTTTCTGGCCCTAGTGCAACATTGCAGGCTATTGGGCTGGGAATCAGGACCAAGACTGGTAGAGGGAGCTGCAGCCCAAGAGTTGGGGCAGAGTGGTTCACAGCCAATGGCCACCATAGAACACTAATAACTGCCAGACCTGTTCAAGTAAGGTCTTTGGATCCATAGCCTCGGGTCAACTGAGTAGGATGCTGCTCTGCAACTGATACAAAGCAAATGTACCAGACATCTATTTCCAAAAAAGGATCCCACTAACAAAACACACTCCACCACCTGAACCCTCCTTAAACCATTCACATGACATGCCCCCATTCCCCGATATACCCTGCAACTCCAGGGAGTTCTTGTCATAGGTACAGGATATACAGGTAAATTAAAAACCAAAACACATAACAGGAGAAGAACAGCCCTGAGCTTTATTAGCAGTACAGCATACTATAAAAACAGCCATTGCTAATTAAAGAACTTTAAACACAGGGAGTGCTTTCCAATCAAATCCAGAAACAGAGGTGATAACATACAGAGGGTATAACTCAGGGAAATTGTATGTGTGTGTGTGGAGGGTAAGTATGTCATGGTAGTGTCAGAGAGGGGCCTAGAATAGAGTGACCAAACATCACCTTTAACAGGGGACACATATGAAAAATGCATACTGCATGCTGCAGTCCTGAAATATGCCTATTTCCTATGTGTCTCTGTTTAAAGGGAAGGTCTGGTCAGCTTAGCCTAGAAGGGTTCACTCCCTCCTTGTTTTCCCTGCCTGATCCAGGGAAGGGCAAGGGTGCAGGAGGATGAGCTGCCTGCTATCCTTGCACCCAATTCACAAAAGCAGAGCTGGATGCATCTCCAGAAGGGTGATAAAATATCATTCTTAAAATCCCTATTGATTTAAATTGGTCTTTTTAACCCCTTAAATACTTCAATGAGTTTTTAAAGTGGTATCATACAAAAGCTTGAAAACGTCCTTTAAATCAATGTTCCACAATTGCTCTATTTTGCTTTTATACATGACACACAATGCTGAAAATCAGGCAACATCTGTTGAATCTGTAAGTATATTTTCCTCCTTATTGCTGACCCCAAAATATGCACAGACCACAAAAAGATGCAAAAACATCAGGGGGAGATTCACTAAGTGGTGCTAAAGAAGTGATAAAGTGGAGATGACTTATCCAGTTTATCACTTCTCCAGTTCCTATGTTATTCTATGGGGTTTATTCACTAAGATCTCCAAAGTTGAAGATATCTTAGTGCATAGGCTCTGTAGAATAACATAGGAATCAGAGAAGTGTTAAACTGCAGAAGTCATCTCCACTTTATCACCTCTTTATCACTTCTTCATCACCGCTTAGTGAATCTCCCCCCCCCACACCCCCCGTTTCCTAATGCTGATGGATTTATTCAGATTATTTATGGTTTATTAAATCTGTTTACCAGACATTTGGTACTTAGCACAATCTATATTTGTCTTCGGCATTCTGTTCAGAAGACAGGGAGCATTTCTTCAGTCAGTTTCTGTTTATTTTGGACTTGATGAAATGACATAAGGACTTGTATTTACAATAGAATTTACTGCATAAGCTTAGAGAACATGTTAATAGGTAAATAAATGATTATCAGATTGTCTCCTAATTTGACAGATTGGCTCACAAGATTTGTAGAGCAAAGACTGGGAATAAAAAAACATATTTGCCTTCTGTTTCAATTGTCTCATGCTGCTAATAAATGTTATCTGATTTTGTTACAGCAATGTATTTGATAAAAGATTGGCATATATTAATACATGTACATTAGTACAAGTGCCGGAAGAGTGTCCAATACATTATAAAGAAATGCCCTGGTCACTACACTGGCACTGTGTCTGCTAAGAAGTGATACCTACTACTCAGACATTACAAAAGTAAAGAAAAATGCTATTATCTGGCTGAATCTAAAAATTATAAATGGAATTGAAACATTGTCCCTGCCAAGGATATAGTAACTTGGACATCCCAAAATATGTAATTTAGCACAATTACACTAAAGATTTCTATGTTAAAAAGAAACGTGGAGCAATTCTGAGGCAAACCAATTGAATCATAGAGGACAAATAAACAATCATTTTGATTAAAATTATGCTTTTAATTAATTGAATTCTAGAGATGTCCCCAATACATTGCAAAGCAGAGTGTTTCTAGATAATTCAATTGGGTTAAAAGCCCTATTTAGGGGGTGTGGCCTGGCAGCCATACCGGATGGTCGCGTTTTACTGCTGCTCCATGACTTTGTCTACTAATCTGCTACCATCCAGCTTTATACTTTGATTTTGTGCCTCTCTGATCTGCGGATCTCTCTACCCTACCTCCTGCACTTTCAGGCAATACCTTTGGAAGGGCATTTCTATCTCTGACCAGGGCCGGATTTGCCATAAGGCAGAGTAGGCATCTGCCTACAGGCGCACCCCACAGAGGGGCGCCTGCCATTGGAATCAATTTTTCTTTTATATATTCTCATTCACAGCACTGCGTGCTGTGCACAGTGGCAACAGTAACCCACAGCCCGCTGCATGGTAAGGTCTGTGCCTTCTTCGGCACAGACCTGTAGCTGCTGTTGCTCCCTGTCAGCTCTATAGTAATGCAGAGCGATGGGAGATGACATCATCTCCTAGCGCTCTGCATTCCTAAAGAGAAGACCGCACAGGGGCAACCGCAGCTACAGGTCTGTGCAGAAGGAGGCACAGACCTCTCCTGCCGCTGGACCACCAGGGAGGTAGGAAATGGATAAGGGGGGCAAAGTGAAAATGATGGCGGCAATGTGGAGATGATGGGGGCAATGTGAGGGCAAGTTGGAGATGATGGGGGCAATGTGAGGGCAAGTTGGAGCTGATGGGGGCAAGTTGGAACTGATGGGAGCAATATGGAGCTGAAGGGGGGCAATGTGGAGATTTGGATCATTGTGGAGGTGTCCAGTGGAGATGGTCAATGGGGGGGCGCTTCAGATTTCTGTGCCTACAGGCTCCTGAGATGTGAATCCGGCCCTGTCTCTGACGGCCGCTCCGGACTGGAGGCGGCCTGGGCCACAAAGCCACGGCCTTGGGTACCGGTTCTGTTTGCCGGAGCCGCGTGCCTGCGACCCTCTATGCTCCTCTCAGCAGAGTTCCATGCCATGGATGCAGAGGTCAGGAGACCCTTCCTGTTCCCATTGCTGGGGAGGTGCGACAAGACATTGGGGAAGGTCTGGAAGAGGCTAGGCCTGGTGGTACTACCTGGGCCCTGATTGAGCCATTGCTCCTCTTCACTCGGTTGCATCTGAGCCCGTACCTCGGCCGATACTGCCGCATCGTGGCCTACGAGACAGGCGTCCCTGCACTACTCAACCACCGGCCTGAAGATGTTGCTGGGCCTCCTCCCACACTTGGTTCCTGCCATCAATACACCATCGCAGGACATGTGAGTGGCCCTGTTGGGGGCTTGACCTGGCTTAACTGGTGGCTGTGGGGACACTGGTTGCTGTCACTTTAATCTACTCTGCCATCACACTCTCTGCTTCAGGGATCCTACTCTGCCAACTCGACTAATGGCCCGCTCCTATGCCTCCCCCTAATCCTTTTTAGCTCTCCAACCGTTTGTTGTTTTTTCTCCCAGTACCCTGCTCCCTCCTGTAGGCCTTTCACCTATTCACCACATATTCCATCTGGGAAAAGTCCTGTGATGGGTTCTATACCCACTGCTGAAAGACGACTACCTACTCCTGCATATACATGCCTCTATAGGCACACCGTTAGCCTCGCTTTGATATAAATATTTTATGCCATCACTCATGCTCACACTGCTCCTCAGGGATTGGGACTCTGGACACTGTGGCTGTCTCATTACACAGAGAATCTAGACACTACCCATGTGAACCTTGAAAATACAACAACTATTGACCATTTCTATCTACTGCATTGACTCACGGAGGTCACTTATTGGTTACTCAGGCTTTTTTCTCTTTAGTACCTTGGAGAGTGATGTTATTGCCAACTGCATTCTACTGCTACCTACTGTTGGCCGAGCTGTATTGACCTCCATTGTCCCCTGCTCCTCCTTGGGACTGTTAGCTGCTCTACTTGCTGCCTCTATTAAAACTGTTGGTCTCATCTTTGGCCACCTTTCCCTCTGATTTATATACTATGCCTGAATAATTTTGACCTATACTTGGATTTACACTTCATTCCATATTACTTCATAAAGATTGGCTACATTCTCCAACACCTATTCATCCCCATGTTTGTTATTTTCCCTTATTTGTACCCCACGTCTGCCCCATGTACTAATGTGGACCTGTGAGGCTTTCTTTTGATCCTGAGATATTTTGACACTTGATATTACACCCTCTTCACTGCTGGAGTCACTGCTACTTTTTCCGAGACATTGCCCTGTTTGTTATTTTCCCTTTTATGTCCCCCTACCTCTCCCATATATTTTGCATACTTCTACAGTACCAACTCTCAGGATGGCTCTATCTCACTTTCAGCCTACTGTCTATGCGGTGGTGATTGGCAGGGCTTCTACTACCATGTAAACTGTCCTTGCATCCTATGGGCTTCCCAGTCCTTTACTTGTGGCATATGACCTTGTGATACCTCTGCTCTGTGCCCTCCCGGCCTCCTTCTCCAGCTGTGAAGTTCATCCTAGTTTCCTCAGAAGCTTTGCTCAATTGTTTTGCTTTATTGTTGAAATCGTGCAGATCAAACTAAAACCCCGCGCCCTCAGTGTGGAGAGAAGAAGAAAGACAAAAATAGAAATGCTCAGGTCTCCCTTGCTGAGGAACACGCTGTGGACTCTTCTGCTGCGGCTGTGACTGTTGTACCATCCACGATTGCTGAAGACACTGCTAAAGCAGTCCTTACATTACTTACACCAGTTCTAGATACCAAGCTGGATACACTCCAGTCTTCTATTCGCTCAATCTTGGGTGAAGTTAAAGCTCATGGCGGACAGATAGCGGGTCTTACACAATGAGCGGATGACTGCCAAATGCTTGTGGATGTCCTCCGTGTTACTATTTGCAGCTTAGAGGCCAAGGCTAATGCTCTTACAGATAAAATCGATGATCTTGAAAACCGAAGCCATAGGAATAATCTTCACATCGTCGGTCTGCCTGAGACACTTCGAGCCAAGGATTTGATGCGTTTTCTGAGCACAGAGTTGTGATACTTCTTAAAATAGAGGATTACAGTCATCCATTACTCATCGAAACGGCTCATCGACTGGGTCAGGCTACCTCATCGGAGGGAGGTCGCCACAGGCCAGTCATCTTCAAACTTCTGCATTACGAAGACCGGCAACGACTCCTCTTTGCCTACAGAAAGATAGACAAGGTCAAGTATCTCCATTCTCAACTCTTGTTGTTCCAGGCCTTTTCGGCTAAGGTTTCCGTGCAACGGAGTGCTTTTTCGGAAATCTGCAGCAAGCTCTTTAAGAGAAACATCAAATTTGCTTTATTGAACCCTGCAGGTCTTAAAGTTCTGGATGGTCCATCTACTCACTGGTTTGATTCACCTGCGGAGGCTCGGGATTTCTATTAAAGCCTGTCAGCAAGTAATAGCAAACGAAGGGCTGGGGATCATTGCTAGTTCTGTTCTCTCCACTTCATCAGTTCCAGCATCTGTATTACCCTGGAGATAAGAGACTTTTATGAGGACTTCTATCTACATATTGAAGCTTTCCATGTCTTCTTTTTGTCCAGCCTCTTCTGTGGTCGATCTCCTTTGGACACCTCTGCAGACATTTGACCTCTTTAGTATGCTGGAAGGCGTCTCCACAGCTTTCATGGACATATCCGGGATAGTCTACTGTTCTTGATATCCATGTCATTTCACCATGCCCAGCACGTATCGCCTGAGTGACTGATTTATTTGATGCTGAGCCTTGTCTCCTACAAATGGCCTGTTACGTTACATGCAATTCCTTTTACTTGTTTATTTTCCTGCCCCATTGCTGTTTCATTGTGATTATTTTAAGACTATTTTGATGATGACTAACCCATATTTTCTTCCTTACAGATTCTGAGATCTTATTCTCTGTTGGGTTCTTCCCCTAGACCGGCTATGATTTTCTCCCGGGTCCTGTCTGGTTTATAGGGGGGTCAGTCTGATAGAGAATCTATGTTACATCAGGGATCTGGTGTCTTGGAGCATGGGAGATGGTGGTGGGTTGGGTGCTCTTGGGAGTGGTTCTGTTTGTTAGCCTTTGTTAATAGGTGGAAGATAACTTTGATGATGGGGTGGGGTTGGGTGGTGTGCCCGTCTGGCCCTTTTGGGTGGTGCGGGAGTGCTGGGCTTCCTCTCTCCTTTCTTTTAGTCACGATGGGATATTTTGCCCAATTTGCAGGTCTGTTTTCGAAATCCATCTCACTCCATTGATGTTCACGAAATGTTTACTTAATCCGATGCTGTCATGTATCTCATATGCACATATAATAAAGCGCAAAGAGAGACAATCTAAAAGCGGTGTTTATTCTTGTATGACAAGCGCATTCAAGTAAAAAACTTAGAAAATGAATAATATCAACAAGCCTTTCACCCTCCCGGTTCGCTCTAAGTCTTCATACAGCCACAGCGTCCCAGTATCTCGGATCTCTTCTCACCCTCGTCAGGGTGATAACTAACCACACATCAGTCAACAGCGTCTCTTGTGGAGTAACTTACAGTACACTCTGCTCCTTTTCCTTAGCCACTCTATTGGAAGCGGCTCTAGTAACAAAGTATCAAACAAAGCTGTTGTTTCCCATACACTGGGATCGCGGGCTTGCTACAACGTAAGCGTAACCAGGAGGGGCCAAATCCAATATCGTCCTTCCTTTCACATTAATAGCTGAGGTAAACATATGTTGGTTTAGGACATGATTGTGTATTTTTTACATGTATGTATGCTTTTAATGGATTGCATGTAAATTCGATATATAAAGAGAGGGGTCTTTAACGATATTTTGTAATGCCCTGAGAAAGTGGACAGTGATAGTCCACGATACACGTGGGAAAAGAAAGAAAGGAAGGACGATATTGGATTTGGCCCCTCCTGGTTACGCTTACGTTGTAGCAAGCCCGCGATCCCAGTGTATGAGAAACAACAGCTTTGTTTGATACTTTGTTACTAGAGCCGCTTCCAATAGAGCGGCTAAGGAAAAGGAGCGGAGTGTACTGTAAGTTACTCCACAAGAGATGCTGTTGACTGATGTGTGGTTAGTTATCACCCTGACGAGGGTGAGAAGAGATCCGAGATACTGGGATGCTGTGGCTGTATGAAGACTTAGAGCGAACCGGGAGGGTGAAAGGCTTGTTGATATTATTCATTTTCTAAGTTTTTACTTGAATGCGCTTGTCATACAAGAATAAACACCGCTTTTAGATTGTCTCTCTTTGCGCTTTATTATATGTGCATATAGGTTTTTTTGAGGATGAAGATTCTCCGTTGAGGTGCTGCATGGAGAGATCATCTGGAAGGCTTGTGTTCATAGGATTGTAGAAGTGTGACTCATTTCATCTCCATTCCATTCTTCTTGATGTCCATCTCCCATGTCATTTCATTCACATTTCATTGGTACTTATAGGAGATAAGTGACTTATTTTAAGTTCTTAATTGTATTATTTGGATTTTTTTTTTGTTTGTCATCCTGTGGTGGTAGCCATAATATATATCCCAGCGCCTTTATATTTGTTGTAGTATATGTATCTCATATGCATAGACTTTTTGCACTGCATGTAATTTGCTTTTATTTCTTTTTCAATTGCTATTCATTGATTGATCCTGCTACTGTTACTAGCTCTTATTTTCTTCTTTACGGTTTATGGGGTTCTCTTCTCTATCTGGCTCCTCCCATGGATCAACTATAAATTTGTCCTGGATCCCTCCCGAGTAGCCTGGGGATCAGCCAGATAGAGAGTCTCTCTGCTATGCAAGAGTCTGGGTGTTTTGGGGTGTGGGGGATGGTGTTTGGTTGGGTACTTCCAATTTGTGGGT
The DNA here is from genome assembly GCA_037306005.1 of Rhinophrynus dorsalis. Lineage (NCBI taxonomy): Eukaryota > Metazoa > Chordata > Amphibia > Anura > Rhinophrynidae > Rhinophrynus > Rhinophrynus dorsalis. Next base: position 91,939,607 of record CM074723.1, on the reverse strand, counting down.
TCATCTTCACTATTGGTTGAATGAGCTCCCTTATGGAGAAGTGCAGTGATGTGGCAGAGATTAATTATGTTGTCTGTCTTGGCACTGGGCTCCCAGGTTTGTTACTATGATATCACTGTTGTTTTCTTTACATTACTCAATCTGGGATATGGTTCACAGGTTCATTAGAACTTAAGTTATTTAATATGTTGATGGGTCCATTATGGACTATGTTTTCTGTGTTAAAGTTGTCTGTGTTTTTTGTTTCGTCGGTGCGTGCCTCTGGGTGGTCTGATTTGCGGACCTCCCACCCCATTCCCTTTCTTTTTTGTCGAACTAGTTTCTCCTCACTAGGAGAGGCACTGGTTTTATTTACTCATGCTCACCTTTTCTGGTTTCTCTGTCACTGTTTGCCACCATAGCGGATTCTTCCTGTCAAACTAGATCTACTCCTCATTCTCTCTGCTTCACCTCCTGGAATGTTGGGGGCATACATAATCCTGTTAAAAGTAAGCAAATTTTATGCCATTTACGCCATTTACATTTTCGAGTTGCCCTACTACACGAAATTCATCTTACAGATGAGAAACATGCTAAACTTTGCAGGAAATGGGTGGGGCACTGTATTGCTGCTTTCTATTCAAGCAAAAAGAGAGGCTTAGCCATTCTTATCCATAAATCCTTTGCTTTTGTGCCTTTACAGACTATTCATGATCCAGAAGGATGTTTTCTGTTGGTACACTGTGAAATTGATGTAATTTGTAATGTGTATGCCACCAATGATCCTACTTACTCTTTTTTCACATCTCTCCTTCCGCACTTGCTGCCACACACTCCTGGAAATGTTCTGCTAGGTGGGATTTTAATATCATTCTTAACCATCTATTAGATAGGAGTGGGCGCCCTACCATCTCCAATGCTTCTTCTTTAAACCCCCTACATTTTATGGATCAAGTCCCTTTCACTGACATTTGGCACTGTCTTCACCCTAGCGACCGACAGTATAGCTTCTTCTCTCATCACCACGGTACTTTTACTAGACTAGATTATTTCTTAGGTTCAGAGACTATTCTCCCTTTAATCACTGACTGTCAGGTTCATGACATCCTTATCTCAGATCATGCTCCTGTTACCTTGCACTTTAATTCCTCCTATGCGTTCATCCTTTTATTGGCGTATGCCCTCTTTTCTAGTTCAATCTCCTGATTTTTGTACTAGTCTACGGAATACATGGCTTGCATTTCAGTCTGATAATGCTCTTCATTCTTCCAATCCTGTTCTGTTCTGGCCAGCGGCAAAGGCTGTTTTGACTGGTCATATTAACTCATATGTTACAAAGCTTCGTAAGGAAACGGCGAATAAACTAACACAGTTACAACGTACGTTCGCTGCTCGTTACTCTGCTTACCTTGCTGAGGATTCAACTCTAAATCGCTCTAAATATCCCAATGCAAAAAAGGCGTATGAAACAGTATTATCTACGGCTGTACAATTCCAATTGTCTAAACGTTCAGCACACTTCTATCGCAATGTTAAATTGCAAGGTAGTCTGTCAGTTCATTTGAGCTAAAATGTGGCTCTAATCTTATACACTCCATACAGCTGCGAAATAAGAAGGTCACAACAGACCCAACAGATATAAATGCGGCTTTCTTAGAGTACTTCTCCAACTTATATGTCCTGAACTGGACGATCCTTCTGCTAGATCTGATTTTTTGCAGTGTTTGTCTTTACCTGTGCTTACGCATGATCAGCGCTCGCTCTTGGAAGAACCTATCACTGACAAAGAACTAGAGTTGGTGCTCAACTCTTTAAATAATGTCAAATCACCAGGGCCAGATGGTCTTCCGGCTGAGTTCTAAAAAAATCTTACGGGAAGACATCTCTCCCATGTTGTTATCTCTTTATAACACTATATTTGAATCGCAAATTTCTTCACCCTTGCTTGGATCGTCCTATTACCTAAGCCTGGGAAGGATCCTACTTGGGTTGAACCTTATCAATCAATATCACTTTTAAATACAGATTATAAGATCTTTAGTAAGGTTATGGCGAATAGACTTAATCAGCTACTGCCTGGGCTCATTACGCTGGAACAGACAGGCTTTATTCCGGGTCGGTATTTGGTGACTAGTATCCGTACTGCAATAGCGGCTCTCATAAAATCCTCAAATTTCCTTTGCAACAATAATTTACTTATAAACCTTGATGCCGAGAGGGCTTTTGACAAAATCCTTTGGCCTTATCTGTTTCAGGTCTTGGAAGTACAGGGCTATGGTCCGCTATTCTGTGCTCTCATTGAACAATTTTATACTAAACCTCAAGCCACAATTTCTATTAATTCTACCAACTCCTCTCCTTTTCAGCTTTTCAGGGGTACAAGACAGGGCTGCCCCCTCTCTCCACTTCTTTTTACTATACCACTGAATCCCCATCCTTCATACATTATTGGCATCACAGGATTTTCATGGTGTTAGAGTGGGTATTGTAGAAACCAAACTTGCTCCATTTGCTGATGATCTCCTACTATTTATCCGTAACCCACACTCTGCTCTTTCTTCTATTATGCAGATCTTTTGAGAACTTTCAAAAAGTGGCGGGTTTTATGATTAATTTTGGCAAATCTGAGGCAATGTGGCTTTCTCTGTGAACCCCTCCTCCCCTGCCACTTTCCTGTCCATTACAATGGTCCATTCATCATCTTAAGTTTTTGGGTATTCTTTTACCCAGAGATCTCTCTACGCTACATCAGTCCAACTTCGGTCCCTTACTAGCTAAGTTGGCTTTGGACTTTCTTGCTTGGAAGGCTTTACCTCTGACATTCATTGGCCGCATTAACTTAATTAAAATGATAGTCTTTCCACACATCTTTTATCTTTCTGCAATTGATATTCAATCACTTAATCGCCACTTTCAGGGGTTTATATGGAGTGGCAAACACCCCAAGATGAGTTTGGCCAAACTAACTCAGCCTAAAAGGTCTGGGGGTTTAACTTTCCACATCTATTGCTCTATATTGTAGCCTGTCTTCTTTGATATGCGAAAGACTGGCTGGATAACACCACGGTTTATAGTGACTCTGATAGGGACCAGTGTTTTTGTCCATCACTTAGTCTTTCTTATGTTCTGCATGCTCCTTTGTCTGCTCTTCCCTCTCTTTGTGTGGCTAATCCTTTGCTGGCATCTACTGTGAAGGGCTGGCAATATATTAGATATCATCTTTTCAAATCGAGTTATGTTTCAGTTTTTCTACCTTTCATTCGTAATTCCTGTTTTCAGGGTTGGATGACTGACACCCGATTTCTTCATTGGGCCTCTCGGGGTATTTCATCAGTAGGTCACTTATTAGAACCCTTAACTCAGCAGATTTATTCTTTCTCGGATCTAAAATCTAAATATACTCTACCGTCTAACCATCTCTTTGCTTTCTTGCAAGCTAAACATTATATCCAGTCACTTTTACCAGTACTGTCCAACCAATTTACAGATAATCCGCTGGATTGTTTAATTTAAAAAGCTTCCGGTGGTGTCTTTCAAAATGTCCCGTATTTATAGAACTCTCTTTTCCATCGCTCATGCACATCTGATCCATTTGAGCTCTTCTGGTTGGCTGGTGGACATACCCACGCTATCGGTAGATTTATTGGATTCCAGCTTTTTTGCGCAGATTGCGATGCTCTCCTTCTGCTTATTTTCATGACCTTTCGTATAGATTATTGAATAGGGTTTGCGTGACTCCTTTGGTAGCTCACCTTATTGGCCTTACCTAGGTTTCCTCTTGTCCTATGTGTCAGGCTTCCGGTGTGACATTACTCCATATGATTTATTCATGTCCACATGTTTATTCCTTTTGGACAAAGGTTTTCTTTTACATTACGACAAAAATTGGGATCCCAATTGATTTCGTTTCTCCAGCTTTCCTGCTTGGGATATATGATTCTTCCTCCCAGTTATCATCCTGCCAAATTAAATGAATTGATTTTGCTGTCATGGTAGCGTTAAAATGTATCTTGGCACTTTGGATATTGCCCCAATCCCCCCCTGCTTCGTCACTGGAAGCTTAAATTGTTTCACTTCACCAAACTACATTGGACGCTTGCCCTTTCTGATAAGGAGATGTTGGATGCTCATTTTGTCATTCTGGAAACCCTTTATTCAATCCTTACCAGCTGCTCATCAAACGGTCTTCTACCGTTGCTTTAGATATACTTTGTGGATGGAGGAGAGACTATTAACTGATAGTGCCTTAGAGTCCCTATTGGAAGTGGGGGGGAGGGGGGTGATTCCTCCTTTCCCCGTTTGGATGATGGGGGGAGGCCCTGGGAGTGCCTGGCCCTTCTCTTTCACCCTGATCTTCTTTTTTTTTCCTTTGCTTTGGGAATGGGGGGATAGTTGGGTCCCTCTAGGGGCATGCACATGTTCTTTATCTTTTGTTTTTTGTCCTGTGTTTTGTGTTGTTTATGCTCAACATGCTTATTAATTAACCATACTATATGCTCTTCCTAGATTGTTCAAATGATATGTTTGATCAGTCAGTGTTTGATGTATCACTTTCTGGAGGGAGGGGATTTCCCTGCTGTATACCTAACACACTGGTGTTGGGTTCTCATTCATAATGCTTGTTACCTGAAGTGTGTTATGTCCTCACATTTCATATATGATTGTATTTGTATTTTTGAAAATTCAATAAAAAAAGTTTATAAAAAAAAAGCCCCATTTATTTTGTCTCCTGTGGGGCAATTTTTCCTATAATTGTTCTGCTTTTCTTTTGAACATAGGGCACTAACCAATTTCTGTACATTTTCTAATTTTGCCACCTCTGCTAACGAAATACATCTGGACTGATTGATGAAGGTAAAGATAAGCATTATCAGCAGTATGCTTATTAATGTATTCTGACATGTACCATATCATTAGCAGTACATTTCTGTAGGCATTTCTAGCCCAGGGGTTATAATGTATTTTTGTCCCTTGTTGACCGTCAGGAAAAGCCATTTCCACAGAAAATGAAATAAAATGTGTGCTTCCTTAGCTATCTTTGCCAATCATTTATTTTGTCAAAGGAAAAGCTTTCAGAGTACTTATTTTAGCACAACTTCATCTAATGACAATGTCAGTGCATATGCATATTAGTCTGGAGAGCCAAATTCAGAAACACAGTATATACATTTGTTTAGCAGTTAGAATAAAAAATAAATGTTTTTTATACATTTTTGTAGAAATGGGCAAAATGTTTTGCCTCCAAAGAAAAACATTCAGGAATTTTTTTTCATTATGTGGTGTTTTTCCTCTTTTTTTCCACCTAGGATTATTGAAAATTAGCTATAGGGATGGGCGAAAATTTTCGCCTCAAACTGAAATCGGCAAAAAATGGTACTTTCCGCTTGGTGAAAAATTTCCTGCTAAAAGTGGAGTTTTTCCCGCTTTTTTCACCAAGCTCATTGGATTGAAATCAGTGGGTATAAATATTTTTCTCCAGCTCATGAAAGTTTTCTACAACCATATAAAAGGGTGTCAGGCTCTCACAGCAGCCATTCTGTGTTTGTGAGAGGAGATATCAGTATGGTTTTTGAGCTAGAGAAGACAGGCAAATAAAGGGGAATTGAAGCTTAGTTTTAGGGAATCATTTAGGTAGGGCATTTGTTCTCTGTAGTAGGGGAAATGTAGATCAGTGCAGGGATGTGGGAGTGAAGTGTTAGTGCAAAAACTGACTGCAGCAATCGTCGCTGCAGCATGTGCAATAACTGATGAGGATCCCTCTCCTCCCATTGCAAAGGTCCCACCAATCACACCACGCCAGTCCCCCACCACCACTACCATAGTCATCTGCCACATTGTAGGTTGTACTTTATTTTTTTTAATCACTTGACATCATCATGAATATGTGCCAGTGTCACTTAAGCAGTAAGTAAGTGTTGTGGGCAAAGGACAAAGGCACTCTGCATGCTAACACATTTTTCAAGGTATATGTTGCTGTAGGACTCACAACTTTCACTTCCAGCTACTTATTTCTCCACTACAGTCCTCAGAAGAAGCAGTATTGTGCTGGAAAATGTTGCACCATATTAAAGATAGAAAACAAATGTGTTGGAATAGGAAAAATTGTGTTGGAATGGGAAAAAAAATGTGTTGAATAGGCAAAAAAATGTGTTAGAATAGGAGAATAATGTGTTGGAATATTTGCTGGAATAGGTGAAAAGAAGGAAAATTTTGCTTTGGAGAAAAAGAGAAAACTTTTGTGAAAAAAGTGAAAAATCTGCCATTTTTCCTGAAAAGTCATGCAGGAAATTTTTATACACTTTTCGCCCACACCTATCAGCTATAAGAATTACTTCCCCTCCCACATGGAGAGCTTCCCTTCTCTTTCTCCCGTGATAATATTAAAGAGGAGTGTGTATGTGTTTATGTAAGAGACAAAGCAGCATACAGCAGACAAAGGATACTCTTTTATGAAAAGGATGGGGGAGGAAGGGCAAGAATATATTAAAATGCAAAATACTTGTAGAGGGTTTTAGTGAGAGCAGTAAAGAGTTTCAGAGGTGTGGAGCAGGTCGCGTAGTATCTTATAAAGGTGCAGTAAACTTTATTTAACCCTTTTATGATTCCTCTCATCATATTTGTGTAAGAGGCTGAAATCATTAACATAGCTAATTGACCATACCTTTGTTCTACTGAGGGTATCTATTCACACAGCTTAGGTGCCACTAATTATCAGTGTAAATTTGTGAAAAGGAATTGAGTTTTCAGCACTATCTAGCAGCAACAACCCTTTAGACTTTTGCTCTTATAGTCTGGATACAGATTACCAAACGGTAGTTTCTGCACTGAAAAGGTAGTTGAATTGACAAGGGAACTCCTCGTTTTTAATTTTTAGGGAGATCATCCAATGTCATTGTTCTTTAATAGTGGTACTGAACGTAATCTGAAAAGTACCAGGCCCTGGAAGTGTGTTAAGGTTACTGGAATGAGAAGTTATATAGTATTTGGCTAGCACATTACTTTAATTTACAGCCCGCCTCTCACATCTCACAGCAAATCCTCATTAAGGTCTGCTAAGTGCTAACTTAATTTACAAAATATTGCTAAAAAAAGGTCTTGCCTACAAACAGAGACAACTAATGTCCTTATACACGCACTCATTCTTCTTAACCTCTGACAATATTCCCTAACAATTGCTCATACTGTGCACCTCACTCTGTCAATCTTTACACTGGCTTTTTTTAATCTCCAACATAAAATTCAAATGCCTTTTCCAGAGGGTATCCAGACCTTACTATTATTGTTCTTAGCCCCGCATAGACAGGGTATAATTACCTCCCACCTAGAACCCACTGGAAGGCATTAACATCTCATAAATATTACCAGTAAAAAGGTCAAAAGAGCTCTTTCTCACTCACACATACACACACACAGACTTAGAAAATAAGCAGTATTATTAGCTTCAGAATATTATTTATTCTTAAAAAATCCACACTGGAAAATTTTCATTTAAAAAATGATATTTAAAGTAGGTGTGGTGCTCCCCCCCCCCCCAAAGCTTTGACCCACCACCCTGTGCCAATAGGTAAACATAGTTATGTTTCACAAAAACAGCAACTCCAGTTAATCATCATAGTATTTGAACCATAGAGAGTGTTATTTCAATACTGTCAGAGTTGTAGTTCAAGAGTAATTGAATGATTAAGTATCCCCCCTCCCACCCCTTTTACTGATGTAACACTGCTCACCTCAGAGCAGATGGATCTCAGAGAGGGACAATCTTCAATTAGCATAAGGGAAAAACCTGAAAAACCTGTCAAGGGGGTCAGGGTTTTCCTTATGTTCGCAGTACGAAGATTGTCCCTTGCTGTGAGCTGTCCAGATTCCACGTCTGAGGGGAGGTGGCTTACACTAGGTAAAAGGGGCGGGAGGGGGATATTTTATCATTCAATTACTCTTGAACTACAACTCTGACAGTATTGAAATAACACTATCTATGGCTCAAATAATATGAAGATTAATTGGAGCTGCTTTTTGTGAAACTGCTAGGGATAGTGGTAGCTGAGGCTGTGCCTTCATGTCTGTGCTCCTAAAGATCCCTAAAGGCTGAGCAGACATGGCATGGAGGGATGTGGAAATTTTAGAACTGCTGTATGTAATCTCATATTTATACAATGGCATACATATGTGAATGATCCAAAGTCTAACCTGATCCTGAGCTCTCCATTGTCAGATGGCCCTCATGAAACTATGTTGTTCTGCATCTTGTATCTTATTCAACATTTCAAATAAAAATGTTTAATATCAAAAAAGTAGGTGTGGTAAAAATTTGTTTAATAATATTTGCATAATAAAGTCATTATTAAAGGGATAGTAAATCTCTAAAAAATCTCTATAACTGTAGACATTAATACTAGAAATAGAATAAGCTACTTCCCATGTCTCAAAACCTCATAGCATTGAAACTTCCCCCCTCCCTCCACTTTCTCATACGTCACAGCTCTAGCTCAGTTGCAGAATCCGGTCATTTGACCAGATGGAGGCTCTTCTGCAGAGCCAAAATCGAGACATTTATGAAGAAATATTTCATTGGAATGGTCTACAAAGTATGCTTGCGAATCAGGCACACCTTGTAGAATGTTCCAATTAAGTATTTCTTCATAAACATTGAGATTTTGCCTCTGTTAAAGAGCCACCCTTTGAGTGTCACAGAGGTATCCAATGCATTGCAATATAATGCCTTGGATACCTCTCTGGCACTCAAAGGGTTAAATTATTTCATTTCACAATATTCAACAAAACAATGCAAAATATGTAAAATTTAAGTCTGTATCTTGCCTTGAAGAATAATGGTCTGGATTCTATTACAGATGCTAATTTTATCACTACTTTTATCTCCAGTTTTCCCCATAGGCTTCAATAGGAACATGTTTGATTAAATGGGTGTTAGCATTTAGCATCTGCAATAGAATCTTGCCCAAGATGAGATACATGCAGTGTAATCTCTGTGTGCAGTGGAATGCCACCTAGGATCCTTAGGCCTAACCACATGGTGGCAGGAGCAAGAAAAATGCCTTTTTTATTTAATTTCATATATTTACTTATCAGTGACTAACTGATCTGCAACAATTGCAGACGTCCCAATTCGGGAGTCAGCTAGAAGCCTCCCTCTCCCTTTTAGACTTCATGATGGTAACTGTGGTTGCAAGCAACGTGAAGTTAAGAGCATGGAGCAACTAGACATGTCAATATCACTATGTGAATTGAACAATGGCATTCACACACAACTGAAATTCTCTTTGCTAATTTACTTTTTTTCTTTTAATATGGTATTATAATCTTTTTAGTTTACTCAGTTCTTGGATTAATAAAGATCTTCATTTTCTAACAATGAACTCTGGTGACAGGCCAGCCTGCAATATGTGAATTGTACATTGAGTATTACATTCTGTAGTACATTTATCTTTGCCAAATGGAATAAAAAGCAGAAATGCAATTTACTTCAAAAAGAAGCATAGACAATCTGTCTGCTGAATATGGAGTGAGGTAATAATGCTGTCTAGGTATTCCAAAGCCACAATCATATGTCAATGACATTAATATAGAGCAGTGTCTGCCAAATAGTCAGATAGTATAGCTTAGAATATTTTGATGGAAACTCATTCTTCTTATTACCTTTTCAAGTAACTGGTATATATATAAAACATAACATTACTACTAATCCATTTCCTGAACTATGGACCATATCCCAGAAGTTTTGAAATGTGTTGGAGACCTCTCTAAAATTCAAATCCTCTTTAATTAAAACTGAATTTTCATTTGTCGAATCACAAAAAATCAGTTTCAGCTACTTCAATGTTCCAATTGTGCAAGCCAAAGTTTGTAGACAAACCCCAAACTAACACTAATAAATATAACTCTCACTGCAAAAAAAAATGTAATTCGTATGCATCTGTTCTAACCTGAGATATATTGTTTATCTCTCTGAAACTAGTCTGTAAAAATAACAGGTATCAGCTACACCAATATAAATGCAGTATTCAAAAAAGCAATTGTATCTTTATTGAAAAACACATATGCAGTATGACTTTCTGTATAATAAATGAAGAAGGACTGTCACAGTTTGTTTTGACTCTCAGACACAGAGTAAGATAAAAATCGAACTTTATTGAAAAGTTTAATGGGAACCCTCACGCGTCCTGAACATACACATAAATCACATGTACACAATGGGTTCAAACAGTAGTTATTTCAAGATACACATGGGAGGCTCTACCGGCCTTGCCAATATACCAGGCAAGGCAGCCTGGAGGTTTACACGACAAGCTGATTGTGGCTCTACCGGCCTTGCCAATATACCGGGCAAGGCAGCCTGGAGGTTTACATGACAATCTGAGTGTGGCTGTACCGGCCTTGCCAATGTACCGGGCAAGGCAGCCTGAAGGATGGCACCAAGGGTTGGAGACAGGCTCTACCGGCCTTGCCAATATACCGGACAAGGCAGCTAGGAAGACAGAAGGACAGCTCCACTAATGCTGAATAGATTGAGCAAAAGCATACGATGGAACAGTGGAGCAAACCAGTCTCCGGACCAAACCGGTGCAATAACGGAGACAGCAGCAACCGGTGAAGTGGAGTAAACCAGTACCATGTACAGGACAACAGTATAGCCCAACCAGTTCTACACTAACGGGATTAGCAACCGATGAATGTGGAGTAAACCAGTACCGCGTACTGGACAACAATAGCGCTCAACCGGCTCTATACTAGCGGAATCTGCAGCCGGTGAATGTGGAGTAAACCAGTACCGCGTACTGGACAACAATAGCGCTCAACAGGCTCTATACTAGTGGAATCAGCAGCCGGTGTACGTGGAGTAAACCAGTACCGTGTACTGGACAACATTAGCGCTCACCCAGCTCTGTACTAGCGGAATCAGCAGCTGGTGAATGGTGGAGTAAACCAGTACCGCGTACTTGACAACAATAGCGCTCAACCGGCTATACACTGGCGGACTCAGCAGCCGGTGTATGTGGAGTAAACCAGTACCGCGTACTGGACAACAATAGCGCTCAACCGGCTCTATACTAGCGAAATCAGCAACTGGTGAATGGTGGAGTAAACCAGTACCGTGTACTGGACAACAATAGCGCTCAGCCAGCTCTATACTAGCGTAAACAGCAGCCGGTGTCTGTGTAGTAAACCAGTACCGCGTACTGGATAATCAATCGCCCAACCGGTTCTATACAAGCAAAATGAGCAACCGGTGAATGTGGAGTAAACCAGCACCACGTACTGGACAAACGACTCGCCCAACCAGTTCTATACTAACGGGATCAGCAACCGGTGAACATGGAGAAAAAAGTGATCAGAATGTCGCTCCAGCGACCCAGCAGCCAGACGGATGACAAGCAGCAGCAACAGCAGACAAGCCAGGACCACCACAGGAATGACAGCACCGCCAACCAGGTCAGGAACGGAGCAGGAACAACAGCAGCACAGGATCAGGAACGGAAGCAGGAACGACAGCTCAACCGGATCTGGAACAGAGGCAGGAACCACGCAGGAGAGACCCTGACCACTGGAGCAACGATGACACTGGTAGCAGAGTGAAACAGGCCTGAGGCATAGGTACAAGGCAGGTGACTGCTGACATAGAGACACCATGAAAGGGCAACCAAAAGGTGCCTCAGACCAGTCTATAAAGGCAATACTGGGCGGGCAAAAGACAGGTGGCCAATGGAGAGAACACAGGCACCGTGATAAGGACTTACAGAGCAGGAGTGGATACTGTGAGCAAAAGCGAGTCCCAAAAAATCAACACATTTTACATTACAAAATAAGATTTTAGTCTTACCTGTTAAATCCTTTTTTTTAGTCCATACAGGTTACTGGTAACTTTGGGTAGGCGATCAGCCCCTTTAAATAGGCAGGAACAATTCTGAGAAGTGCCTGCTGGGTGGAGCCTACCTCCTCTCATTAGGTTGCATCTAGCCAGTCCCCAACCAGTAAGATTTGAAAACAAACTATTGACTAGGTAGTAAGAAGGTAAAGGAAGACTCCAGTAAGCATGAACTCGAAAGGAACCCCATGTTCTGCCACAGGAGAGCCAAACATGGTCCCTTGACAGGGTGGGAGACCAGTAACCTGTATGGACTAAGAGAAAGGGATTTAACAAGGTAAGACTAAAAACCTATTTTCTCTGTTGTCCAATACAGGTTACTGGTAACTTTGGGATGTCTAACCATTGAGTTCCCAGGGCGGGAAGAAAGGCAAGGACCAGGCACAGGCCCCCAAAGTCACCAGAGCACCAATGAACCTACAGATCAAATAGCTCAACAATAACCCCAAAGTATCAAGAGACACTGAACAGGGGTAAAACAAACCCCAGGAACTGTTACACAGTACACTGAACTAGAGCCAACAGGCCCAAAAGTGAAAGAGTACTAAGGGACAAATGAGAGGACAAAAAGGCTGCCTCCAGGATCTTCCACCCAAAACTGGCATCGGGCGATCCAGCACATCCACACGATAGTGTTTAGAAAAGGTATGCACAGATGACCAAGTGACTTCCTTGCACAACTGATCAGCTGAGGCCTGATTCCTGTAGGCCCAAGAAGCCCCAATAGACCTCACAGAATGAGCTGTGACCTTGAAAGGAACGGGCTTCTTCTGCAGTTCGTAAGCCTTATGAATCGTGGACTTGATCCAAGAAACAATGGTTACCTTGGAAGCAGGCTTCCTATCACAGTGCCTGTGATCCTCCTCTGTCACTCTCGCTTGTGGTGTATGCTGATTTGCTGTACTGGTTTGGCCCGCCCCTGGTGACCTTTTTATGCCTGGCCCTGACACCTGTCTGGTGCCCTTTCGTGGTGTTTCAGAGCCAGTGTTGCTGTTGCTGAGTTCCTGTGTTCTGGATTCCTGTGTACCGAATTGGCCTGTCTTGACTACGTTCCTGTGTTCCTGCTCGTGATTGACCTGGCTTGTCTGAGAACCCTCTCCGTGATCCAACCCGGCTTGGCTGATGTTCCTGTTCGTGATTGACCCGGCTTGTCTGAGTACCACCCTCTGTGATCCGACCCAGCTTGGCTGACTTCCTGCTATGCGACCAGTATCGGCCTGCTCCAGTGACCTGCTAGTTCCTGCTCTCCTCTCCGGTTGTCGCCGTAGCGACATTCTGACTCCCGCTACTGCCGCTTGCCAGGCTGGCCGTGTGACCTACTCCTACCCTGTGTTGCTTGTTCCCAGTGCGGAGTATCCCTGCTTAATTGCAGAGCTGTGCTGCTGTCTATGAGCCTCCGTGTTACTTGCATAGCTATCGCACTCCTCTGAGCCTCCGATCCGTAAAGCTGCTTTTTAACCCTAGCTGTGCCGCATTATCATTTGCTAAGCCTCTTCTCTCTGGTATAGAGCCTAGCCTTATTGCACTACATCTGCTGAGTCGGCCGCTTATGCTCTGGTTGGTCGGCAGCTCATTCTACCTTACTGAAGAGTAGTGCTGTTCGGTAACGATCCCGGTAGGGCGCCATTTGGCTCTGGCTCATACGTACACGCCGTTGGGGCTGAAGGCTGTAGCTACTATAGCTAAAGGTAGATTTCAGTGGAAGGCTATTGGCTTCTCCGCTTCCAGCATAGTGTGGTCTCAGTTGTTACGCCCGTGGGGGCTACTGGCTCAAAGCTCTTGCAGGTTGACTTAGGTACATGCCCGTGGGGGCTATTGGCTCACTTCCTCTGTTCCGTTGGTCTCCGTTAGTACGCCTGTGGGGGCTATTAGCCAGCTCTTGCAGTTCAATCTGTACTGTGGTGACGCCCGTGGGGCCTAACTACTCAGGCACTCTCAGATCCAGTTGTATCCTTGGTTACGCCCGTGGGGGCTATTCTGGGTACTGTTCTGCTGATTTTACCTCTGGTCACACAGGGCCTAGCAGCATTCCCTCTAAAGAACTCTAAGTGTGATTCCAGCTACACTTACTACTCCCAATCAACACCTTGGGCGTGCCAAACTCCACAACAGAGACTGTCTGTCTATGCATTTAACCCTTGTATGTATCTCTACTATATGCCTGTCCTGAGACAGTATATGTGATACTCTTATTCTGTATACTGGGCCTGTGGGGGCATATCTGTCCATATTTTGCTATTATTTTGTGTTGCCTGTCGAGGGCGATCGTTTACCTTATTTTTCTTTAACTGTGTTTTATTTTACCACTGGTCTGAGAAACTCCTGAGAAGTGCGAAGCACCTCCTTGTCCTTGTGAAAAAACAAAAAAGGTGGTCTACAAGACAGGGCATGCAGCTTCACAATTCGGTGAACAGAAACTATCGCCAGGAGAAAAGCCATCTTCCATGTCATCATACGTAGAGGAATGGTAGCCAAGGACTCAAAAGGAGGACGCTGAAGCACTCCCAAAACCAAATTAAGGTCCCACTGAGGAGCAGGGGACTTAAACACCAGACAGGTATGAGCAACACCCTGGAAGAAAACCTTGACATCAGGAATGATAGCAAGACGCCTCTGAAAGAAGACAGAGAACGCAGAAGTCTGAACCTTAAGGGAACTCAGACTAAGACCCTTATCCACACCATCCTGGAGGAAGGAAAGCACTGTAGAAAGGTCAAAATCCTGAAACAGGCCTTTGTCAGCACACCAAGATAGAAAGGTAGACCAAACACTATGGTAGGCCTTAGAGGAAACCGGCTTACGGGCACTAAGCATAGTAGCCATTACCCCAGAAGAAAATCCCTTCTTCTTCAAAACTGAGGATTCAATCTCCATGCCGTCAAAGACAGACAATGAACATCCTCCTTCCACAGGTAACCCTGTAGAAGAAGATCCAGACGGGAGGGAAGCAGATGAGGTTCAGCCACTGAGAGAACAAGAAGCTCTGGAAACCAAGACTTCCGAGGTCAGTACGGAGCAATCAGAATGACTGGGCAGTGCTCCAGTCGCAGTTTCCATATCACCCTGTGCAACAGGGGAATGGGAGGAAAGATATATGCCAGAGGGAAATTCCACAGGATCGACAAGGCATCCACTGCTAAAGCCAGGGGATCTGCCCAGTGAGAGCAGAATGTTGGAATCTTCTTGTTGTGTCTTGTTGTCATCAGGTCGATGCACGGAAGACCCCACAACTGGACAATGAGGCTGAACACCTCTTGATGCAGTTCCCACTCTCTGCTGTCCACTGTGTGTTGACTGAGGAAGTCTTCCAGAACGTTGTCTACGCCAGGAATATGAACTGCGGAAATGGCAGGGACATGCTGCTCTGCCCATGATAAAATAGCCTTGACCTCTAGCCAAGCTGCAAGATTTCTTGTGCCTCCTTGCTTGTTGATGTAGGCTACTGCTGTGCCGTTGTCCGACTGTACCCTGACTGGGCAATCCTCCAATTGCTGTGTCCAGTGATGGAGGGCATGAAATATCTCCCAAAGCTCCAAGACATTGATGGGACCACTGGCCTTGAACACTCAAGAGCCCCAGTAAAGCTCCCCATCCGGAGAGGCTGGCATCTGTTGTGACTGTCATCCAGAAGGGCACCAGGAAGGGTCTGCCTTTCAGGAGATTGTCCAGGTTGAGCCACCACGAGAGATAGGGATTGTTCCAGGAAATCCAGCTGACCCCTGCATGCCAGGATTAGAAACCTCTGGCGTTCTCTTGTATGAGCCATGGTGAATGGGACCGCCTTTGTGGTGGAAATGAACTTCCCCAACAAGGATGACAACCTCTTGGCTGGAACTGGATCCTGAGACAGGACAGCCTGGACCTTCAGTGCTATCTGATGAGCCACTTCGTCCGTGAGGAACACCATCCCACTCTGAGTGTTGAAGAGGATGCCCAGAGAGACCATCCTCTGGGAAGAGAAAAGGTCTGACTTGTCCAGATTGATGATCCAGCCGTGATGGGAGAGAGCATGAATGCAGTCTTGCACCTGCTGATGAAGGAGATCTGGAGAAGAGGCCTTCAGAAGGAGGTTGTCCATGTATGAGTAACTCTGATGCCGTTCCGATGTAGGATGGAGATCAATGCCCCCAGGACTCAGGTGAAGACTTGGGGAGCCGTGGTCAGGCCAAAGGGGAGGGCAGAAAACTGGAAATGCCCTCAGTCGCAGGCAAAGCGGAGATACTGCCGACAGATAGGCATCTTGAAGATCCATAGAGGCCAGAAATGCCCCAGGGGACATGACTGCTATCACTGTGCGCAGTGACTCCTGGTGGTATTGGGACCGGACCACTAAGGAGTTGAGATCTTTCAGATCCAAAATGGGACGACATCCACCGTCCTTTTTGAAAACCACAAAACAGCTTGAGTAGAATACCAAGCCCCTCTCCTGAAGAGGAAATGGTTTCAGGACCGCCTTGTCCAGAAGGGCCTGAATGGCATCCTCGAAAAGGCGGTGCTTTTCAGCTCCCAAGGGAGAACGAGAAGAGAAGGTCCTGGAAGGAGGAAGGGAGGTGAAGGGAATCCTGTACCCTGTAGCCACCACCTGTAAAACCCATGGGTCCTTCACAGAGGCCTCCCAAGCCGAGAGGTAGTGGCACAAGCGGCTGCCTACCTGCGGGTGAGGACCCGGGTTCGGTGAGTCATGCAGAAGGTTTGGAAGCCTTGGGCTTTGCGGAGGACTTGAGCCTCCATTGCTGACTAGGCTTGGATGAGGAACGTGGAGTCTAAGGGACCGTCTGGGTCGCCTGGTGCGAGTCTGCCTGAAAGGGACGAAAAAGCCGATTCCTCTTGACAGGCAACTTCTTCCTCTGGACCACTGGCAGGTGAGTACTCTTCCCTCCAGTGGCTTCACTGATCAGATCTTTAAGATCAGGGCCAAATAGTGAGGTGCCCTGGAAGGGCAAGGACAAGAAAGTCCTCTTGGAGGCAGTGTCTGCAGACCAGATCTTGAGCCACAAATTCTGTGTGGCTACCAAAGACATGGTTGATGCCCTGGCCACCATGTGGACAGCGTCAAACAGGGCAGCAGAAACATAATGCTGAGCCTCAGAGATGTTAGCGAGAAGCCGCAACATGTCAACAGTAGACGCTCCCTGACTGACAGCTATAGTGAGCTGTTCAATCCAAACAGCCACAGCCCTACTCACCCGCGCTGCAGCAAATGCAGGGTTGAGGGCAGAACCAGCTGTTGCAAAAATAGCCTTGAGAGAGGTCTCAAGCTTCTTGTCAGTCCACTCTTTCAGAGCAGATGCATCAGCCACGGGCAAGGCAGTAGACTTAGAAAGCCTGGAAACAGGGGCATCCACCTTGGAGAGATGGACCCATTGTGTAAGGGCCATTTCAGAGAACGGATAAAGTTTAGCAAACTTCCTAGAGACAGATGTCTTCCTGTCTGGAAACTTCAACTCCTCTTACACCAACCGGTCAAGAGTGGGGTCAGGTGGAAAACAGGTATGGGGCCTAACAGGCTCCTGGAACACATCAGAGGGATCAGAAGAAACCTCCTGCACCAAGGGAATGTTCAGGGTGGTCAACACAGCCCTGATCAGGCCCTTAGCTGAGGGAATGGGGTCAGCTTCAAAGGGGTCCCCAAAAAACTGAGATGAAGGAACAGCTGTACAGTCATCATCATCAGAGTGTTCCGGTTTTCAGACACTCAGACACGTTAGGTTTAGTAAAACACAGTTTTATTAAACAAGAATTAAATACAGTAGTACAGGCACAACAATAAAAATGGTAGACTCAGCAATACAGGATGCAGATACGAGAATACAATGAGGCAGAGAGGTACACCTGTGGACTCAGGATCAGGAATAGTGCAGCAGGCGCAATATTCAGAAACAGAAACAGTAGATCCCACCGGGTGGTAGGAACGACAGAAAGAGGCCCAGACTGAGTAACGGGATCCCTAGAGCTCTAGAGAGGTCATATCACGGTGCCCGTGATTCCAGCAACATTTTGACATGTTTACTTCCTGGTGCCTTTTTATTGGCTGCGCTGTATAGCTCCTCCCAGTGACAGCCTTTATATACCTTGGGCTGTCACTTATGGGTTGCCCTTTCGTGGTGTATCTGTTGCCTAGCGCTTGTTCCGTTTACTATTGATACCAGTGTATGACCCGGACTGATTGACTACTCTGCCTGTTACCGTTCCTGCTCTGGGTACCGACCTGGATTGGCTGACGTTCCTGCTTCCTGTTCTGACCTGGCCTGGCTGACATTCCTGCTCCATGTACCAACTAGGCTTGTCTGACGTTCCTGCTTTGTGTACCGATCCGGCGAGATTGACGATCCTGCTCCGTGTCCCGAATCAGCTTGGCTGACGTTCCTGCTCCGTGTACCAACCCGGCTGGGTGAAGTTCCTGTGCTGTTCCAGCTTCCTGATCCCTCTACGCCCGCTGTTGCTCATGCTCCAGTGGTCCTGCAGAGCTCCGGTACTCCGGTACCTCTTGGTAGTCCAGTCCGTGATCCGCTCACTCATAGTGGCAGTGTTATCCTCCCATCATTCCTATAAGCACCACAATCGCTAGGTCTGACGTTCTAGTGTTTGGTTCAGTTGGGTGCCTCAGGTTACATTCCACCTACAGACGATAGCGTTCGTTAACCCCTTCAGGGGCGGTGCTGGGCATACGTTTGAAGTTGTAGTCTCTGTTGGGCGTACGTCTCCCTGGTTGCCTTGCCAGACATCCGCTGGCTAATCAGTTGCATACACAGTTGCTGTCGTTACTCTCTGCGTAGAGATTCACATTGGGCCTTCCATACATCAGGGCCGACTCAGTCATTGGCTCCACTTGTATCTCTTGTCATATTTACACTTTTTCAATTGTGATTTACCTGACCTGTGTCAGTATTGTATTTTGTACTACATGCTGAACCCATGTGGGTTAATCATTCCTGTGTAACCTGTCCTGTGTCAGTTACCATTTCTCTGTATGCTGGACCTGTGAGGGTTACTGTCATTCATTGTGTGCAAATAAAATTGTGTTTTTACCAACACCTTCAGTTTCTGAGTGTACAGAACCGTAACAGGTCAGCAGGACTGACAGGAGCAAAGGCAACAATTCACCTGGTAGCCAGGTGAGGATAATAGCTGACAGATGGAAGGCAATGCAACCAAACTCCTAGTACGCTAAGAGGGAGAGTAGTACTGGCAGCAACCAGGCAAGGCAACCAAACCCCTAGTACACTAGGTGGTATAGCAGTACTGGCAAAGACAGGCAACCGGACCCCTAGTACGCTAGGTGGTATAGTAGTACTGGCTGTAACAATGCAAGGCAACCGGTCACCTAGTACGCTAGGTTGTATTGCAGTACAGGCAGCAACAAGGCAAGGCAACCGGACCCCTAGTACTCTAGGTGGTAACGCAGTACTGGCAGTGACAAGGCAAGGCAACCAAACCCCTAGTACGCTAGGTGGTAGCGCACTATTGGCAGTGACAAGGCAAGGCAACTGAACCAACCTGGGAGCTAGAGCAACGGCAAGTGACAGAAGTCACTAAACCACGCACCGGCCCGTAAACAGGCTTAGGACGCTCAAAGACCTCTGGACAGGTAGAACGGCTGCACAAGCTGAGACTAACGAGGGCAACGGAGCGTCAGCCAACCTCGTAGCAATGAAGTGGACAGGTGTGTGAGGTCAAGTGTATACGTGAGGGTATGCAGAAGGAGGAACACACCGTGCCAGACAGGCACTGATGGAGCAGAACAGGCAACGGACCGAGTAGAAACTCGGACAGGCTGAGAGACAATCGGTTCGGTGAATCAGAGCAGGATAGTCAGTCAAGCCGGGTCGGTACACAGAGTAGGATAGTCAGCCAAGCCGGGGCGATACGCAGAGCAGGATAGTCAGCCAAGCCAGGTCTGTACACAGTGCAGGATAGTCAGCCAAGCTGAGTCGGTACACAAAGCAGGATAGTCAGCCAAGCCGGGTCACAACGGAAGTCAGGAACAGAGGATCACTCAGGAACGTAGTCAGTCGAGCCGGGTCAAACACAGGATACCAGGAACCACAGGAACAAACGCTAGATACTGGAACACCACGAAAGGGCGCCGCCATAATGACAGCGCTAGCATATAAAGGTAACCAGTGGGAGGAGTAATACTGATCGCCAATAAGAATGCTAGAAGGAAAATGAACAGGAAGTAGCAATGTCGCAAATGGAGGAATCACGGCCACCGTGATACAGAGTCCACTAATAATTCCTCCTCAGAGGAATCAGACACATCAGGTAGACCCGGCTGTTTAGGCAGGGAAGATCTGATAGGGACGGGGGTCTGCCACAAGTGAAAGATTCCCTGAAGAGTGGATGGAAGGAGTTGTAAGGTGGACCTGAGGTCCTTAGTAGTAGCTTTAAACTCTTGCATCAAAACTGGCTCTAGTGCATGGCTGGAGGTCCCTGCAGAGGATTCAGGGGCAGCAGTGCATGCTGGGCAAACATGACCTGAGTATTCTCTAGATAACCCTGAGTAACATGAGGAGCAATGAGCAATGGGGGACACAGATGCCCCAGTGTCCTTAGTCTAGGCTTAGCCCCATGGTCTAACGGAGTAGACATTCTCACAGAGTCAAATGGTCAAGGTATCAAAACACCCACAAAACAGTGTGTATGATAATAAGTCACCCCAGAAATGCTAAATTAAACTTATCTGGTAGGCGAAGGGTTAAATTGCTGAGGAGAGAAGGAGAGTTCAAGCCCTGCGTAAGATACTCAATCTGCTAAGACACACAATGGCTGCCGCGACGGGAGCCAATCAGAGACGAGCGCGCAAAGAGTGCACACATGGGAATCATAGTTTTGCTGAAGGAGTACCCCCAACAGTGCCCGAAGCCCCCTAAGGCCCCCAACATGCCCAGAACATTGACCGGATAACAGAGTAAGGGGAAACCAACAAAATGAGCCATCTCTGACCTCACTATGTGCAGTGGTTGCAGATACATGTCCCAAACTGTAACGTCCCATAGAAGTGAATGGAGCAATGGCGTCTATGTGGTAAACGCGCACCTTAAAGGCATGGAGCACAAAGTTAACAAGGTGAATACCGAAGAGTAAAATCACTCAAAAGCCCACTAGAAGAAGTCAGTAGACCCAATAAACACTAGTCCCAGTAGGGAAAGTGCCCACAACTCCCAAAAAGGATGCTAACCAGCAGCAAAGGGGTTAAGTTACCATAGAAACTTGCGCAAAACACCTCAAAGACATAGAGATAAACCCATGAGTGCATGAGTATGTAATAGGAACTCCAATAGAGACTCCTGTGTGGAAGGGAAGCATGGGACATGTGGACCTCAGCACTCAAAGGGTGCCCACCTTTTTCAGCAGATCTTCTGTCTTCAGATTACCATAGATTAAAAAGAAGCCTCAGTGGGCAACTCCTGGAGAAAGAACTTGCAGCCAATATTTTCCCCCCAGGGCTTAGGTCCACAAAAGCACCTGGTAAACTGAGCTATCCACATTTGTGTGATGGGAATTGTCAGTAATGGTAATCTGCCAACTGGTGGTATCGCATAGCTAACAGAAAAATAATAAAAAAGTTAAAACTATAGCAGAACTGTTCTCTTGCTTGTGTCTTGACCAAGGAACAAATCTTACTGGTTGAGGATTGGCTAGATGCAACTGAAGGAGAGGAGGTAGGCTCCACCCAGCAGTCACTTCTCAGAATTGTTCCTGCCTATTAAAGGGGCTGATCGTCTACCCACAGTAACCTGTATTGGACGACAGAGAAAAAAGCTTATTCGTGATTAAAGAGTCAACATTGTTTGCCACTCCATCTTTATAGATTCATCAACCAATTGATTTAAGAGGTGGTAGTAAATCACTATGTAACTGTTATCATGGTAAATCAAGATATCACTATTATTGATGCTTACCATAGGTATCATCCAATGTCTGATTATATTTATAAAACACACAGTAAAACCAAATCTCACCAGTATAAATTGCAACATATAGTATGTTATAAGCCAGCAACAAATGTGGGATTGGTCCAAACATCCCATAACTTGCTGTTAAATCACTGACAACAAGCAACTCACTCTGTACCAACATCTTAATTACAATATATCAAACTATTTATATCCATTCAATCATAAATCACTGTAGTACTGTGTGTTCAGCCTCCTTGTTGGTTTAAAACATGAATAAAACATTTTAATATTTAAATCATAAATTATGACTATTATTGTTCACAGGCAACCAGCATGATTAAATGTTCCTTTTGTACAGGATTCTTGTGAATTTTGCCATCACTAGATTTTTAAGGTATCTTTGGAATCTCAAGGAAACTAAATATGATTTACACAAAACAGGAATCATCATATTCCTATATTTGTCCAAGGGAAAGTCAAGTTTTAAATGTAAAGATCCAGGAGACCTAGTGACATGAGAATTTATTATCCAGATCTCTTCCTCTTATTCGTAGTTTCAACCTTCTAAGCCCTGCATATAAAATGAGTCATAATTACCACTATAGATTGCTTTTAAGTGCAACGCTACATTCAACCTGGAATCTGTACTTCTAATATTAAAGTATACACTCCCTTAAAGTTCTAGCTGTCTTACCATCATATTGGATATTACACTCTTGACAAGCAATCATGTGAACAACACCTTCTGTGATACAATTAACATAGGATATCACTGGATACTCTAAACAACTAGAATGTGACTCATTGTCATCATCAGTATTCTTTTTATATCTTGTTTTTTTATAGTACTGATGTTTGTGGTGCTGGAACTTTTGGAGGGACCTTGACAAACTCAGTCCTCCCTAAGAGGAGAGGGATTATCATCATTTATTGCACACTCTGCAGCAACCATAGCTGCAGTCAGTTTTTGAACTATCACTTTACTTCCACATGCCTGCACTACTCCTCCTTTTCTCCTCCCCCTGCCCCTTGTTTACTTTCTGGACATTACTCAATTACTGTTGTGGTTTCACTCTAAAGTACTCAGAACTGATGCAGTGTGAAATCTTGTCTTGGCCTTAAACAAAATACTCGATCATGTCTGCTATCAAGTCTGCCTCAGACACACAGCTCACATCAGGGTCCTAGTCAGCTGAGTGTTGTCCACCCTACCTTATCTCTGTTTAAAACTTAAAATTATAGCTAATACAAACTTATTTCCCCAGATTTCCTTATCAGAGAGATAATAACAGCAAGATCAGCAAGAAATTTGGACCACAGCTGCCTGTGTCTTTCAAATAAAATCAGTTAAACAGAATGGTGGGGTATTTTGGGTCAACCTCCTCTGATCCCTTCTTGTACCCCCAGACTCCCTCAGCACAGAGATAATAACAGCCAGATCACAAATGAGCTTGGATCACAGCTGCTTGTGTTTGGCCAGTCAGTCACAATGAATTTTGTGGTATTTGGGGTCAACCTCCTTTCTGCCTTCTTCTCCAGAGAGCCCCCAGACTCCCCTAATACAGAGAACAAATATCCTATGTAAAATACTTCCTAAACTAAGCTTAATCTCCACTTGCCTATGTTCTCTAGCTCAAATATGTGCTACTTTCTCCTCTCGCAAACACTGAATGGCATGCTGTAAGAGCACAACACCCTTTTATTCGCCCACAGGAAAAGAAGAGAAAACTGTCATGTGGTGGGGAGAGATTTCAGTTCAAAGATCTAGGCAAAACAGGTAGGAAAACTGCTCTTTTCGCAGGAAATTTCCTGCAAGGAGGTAAGTGGCATTTTTTTCCAGCTTCTTTGTTGAGCAGAAAACTTTCCCCCATCCCTACTGCTCACGTGTTTTTTACACAGACAATAGTGTTCTTTGACAACTGGTAAGACTGTTGTAATGTAGTCCTGAATTTGGGTTATATGTTCCACTACACTACAACGTTGGGTAGTCTCATGTTCCTATGTTTCCTTAACTATATCTAATATGCCCCAAGGATGTCTCCCATGCAATAATTCAAAGGAGATGTAACCAGTACTATCTTGGGTTACTTCCCCCTTGGCAAAAAACAAATCCCAGTTTGTACTCTCTTGTTCTATAGCCTTCCTTAACATACTCTTATGTGTTTTAATAAATCTTTTTACTAGACCATCTGTCTGGGGTGGTATACTGACGTACGGAGGTGAGTAATGTTGAACATTCTGCACAATTCTTTAGTAACTTTGGACATAAAAGGAGTTCCTTGACTGGTTAGGATTTCTTTAGGGATGCAAACTCTATTAAACAGCAGCAACAGGTCTTTAGCAATTAAATTAGAGGAGGTGCTCTGAAGGGGAACTGCCTCTGGGTGCTTTGTGGCATAATCTAAAATAACAAGGGTATGCTTATGTCCTTGAGCGGACTTAAGCAAAGGGCTGACAAGATCCATCTTTATGCTCTCAAACGACACTTGAACAATGGGTAACGGTACCACCGGGCTTCGATAGGCCTTTAGTGCTGCAGTCAAATGTCATTCAGGACAGGATTCACAATATTGTTCCACATCGTTATACAATCCTGGCCAACAAAGCTGGGCTTTTATCCTGTCTGTAGTGTGTTTAACCCCCCACATGTCCTACCATGATGTGACTGTGCAAGTCTAACACCTTTCGTCTAAACTATTTAGGTACCAGTAGTTGTTCCTCCAGTCAAGGCTCCCCTGCTTATGAAAATCATTATTTATTATGAAATAAAGTGGAAGAAGGGCAGCCCCTGGGTTATCCACCTATATCTTTTACACTGGCTCTAGTATTTATCAAGATTGTATCCCCTAATTGTGCCATACCAAAATTAAGGAGTGCAATTCCTAAATATATATATATATATATATATAATATATTCTGGAAATCTTCAGTGTCTGTTGTGCAATGTGCTGGAGACATGCTAAGAGAATAAATATAGCAGGATATGAAAAGGGTGGTGGTGGTATTTAATCTAAAAATTATTAGAAATCTTATATGGTATATTGCAAGCTGTGCAGTGTACAGAAGACCCATGATGAGGAGAATGGCTTTCTATAGGGAACAGATAGTTAAGCGAAGCAGAGTGGTGTGAGTTCTAGTGGTTAGTGACAAAGTGTTCTATTACTTGTTAGACTGATTATTCAATTAACATGGTAATCTGAGTTAGACATCATATGTTAAGAAAAATTATGAGTAAAAGAAAGGGACTAACAAAGTTTTCAAGTGTTAAGTTGTAAACTTCCTTAATAGAAAGGAAAATACCTAGCTATAAGATGTTATAATATAAGGGATTGCAGGCTGTGCAATGTGTTGGAGGCTCGTATTAGACAGAAAGCAGCTGTCAAAAGGGAACCTAATTAACTCACAGAAGGTGAGTGGTCTAATAGCAAGCTAACCAAGGAAATGTTCAATTACCAGAACCAAAGATAATCCTATTAGCTAGAGATAATAGATAACACAACTCCTATGAAAGCAAATAAAGGATTAGAGCAGAAGAAAGAGGTCTAATGAATATTTGTACAAGATTGTTTGTATGAATAGTGTCAAACTATATGGACTTATACGTGAGTATCAAAGCAGATTCAGTGTCAAGAACATGGGGGTTTTGTTAAAAAAAAAAAGGGTAATATGGGATTGCACACGAAACAATTGTAGACACTAACCAATGTGTTCGATCTCCAAACTACAGAAGACAATATTAAATGGTGTTCAAGAGATAACAGGCTATATAAAACATAGTAAGTATCTGATCCCCATAAGCAATCTCCTTATCATTGTATAGATACCCGTAGACAAACTTGTTATATATTAATGTCCCAGTCTGTAATCATGTACCAAGGAGGGCACTGGCAATGTAAAAGCTGGGTAAAAAAAATATAAATAATGTGGTGCACTCTAAAACTCAAATATACATTATATAGGAAGCAGGGAAAGGGAAAAGCAGCCCGAAAAAAGAAAGTCTTATAATAGAGGCACTAAACCCAGACACAAATGAGTAACAATCTATACATCTTTATTAGAACAAAAATTTGCATAGATGATTCTAAAAACATTTAAAATTCACAATGAGAGGAAAGCCTGTGAATCCAGAAAATAAAAATTACATGAGGAAAAATAATACAAGTATAAAAAATCATAATCATAATCATAATAATCTGTTTATACTCAACTCATGTATAACTCCCCAGATGTGGTCTACTGATAGAAAGGCCCCAAAATAGAACCTGGCTGATTGGATCTATACCCTAAAGTGTAATATAAAAAAATAAGCCCCCATAATATAAAGTGCTAATAGTGATAAACAAAATGAAAAACCATATGTTGAGAAAAGAGAAAATACTTAACATCCAATACATTCAGCAGGGAAGCCGATGCTAACATCAGTTTGCCATTACAAATCATTGGCAAGACCTCACCTCGAATGTGCAGTGCAGTAGTGATGAGCGAGCACCCCAATGCTCGGGTGTTCGGGTGCTCTGACCGAGCACCCCCGGAGGCTCGAGTGCTCGGCCGAGCACCCGAGCCCCATTGAAGTCAATGGGAGGACTCGAGCATTACACCAGGCACCCCCTGCTCTGATTAGGGGAGGGTGCCTGGTCCATAGGAAAATGGCAGAAAAGGATGGAAACACCACAGAAATGGTTCAGGGACAGCATAGGGAGGATGTCTGGATGCATCTTGGACTCCAACATCGCTGCTGGGAACGATCTTTCGCCCGTAGTACGCCATTTTTACAGACTGACCGTAAAACACACAAAAAGGAAAATAAAAACGACTTTAGGCGAAAAATTGTTACCAAACAGTATTTGCTGTATATTTACTTGTATATCATCTGCAAATTCTCCCAAAAATTTCCTTGATTTTCTGAAGTGAGGCCATGATTAAGAGGGAAACGTGCGCAGAGGCAAATTATCCCAAAAATTTCCTTGATTTTCAGAACTGAGGCCATGATTAAGAGGGAAACGTGCGCAGAGGCAAATTCTCCCAAAAATTTCCTTGATTTTCAGAACTGAGGCCATGATTAAGAGGGAAACCTGCGCAGAGGCAAATTCTCCCAAAAATTTCCTTGATTTTCAGAACTGAGGCCATGATTAAGAGGGAAACGTGCGCAGAGGCAAATTCTCCCAAAAATTTCCTTGATTTTCAGAACTGAGGCCATGATTAAGAGGGAAACGTGCGCAGAGGCAAATTCTCCCAAAAATTTCCTTGATTTTCAGAACTGAGGCCATGATTAAGAGGGAAACGTGCGCTGAGCTGACCATCTAAAACATTATGGGTGAGGGTCTGCTGCGGAGCTGACCATCCTAAACATTATATGCGAAGGCCCGCTAGTGAGCTGACGCTATAAAACATTATATGAGAGGGCCCGCTGGTGAGCTGACCTATATAAAAATTGTCAAACAGGGCCCGCTGGTGAGCTGGCCCTATATAAAAATTATATCACAGGGCCCGCTGGTGAGCTGGCCCTATATAAAAATTATATCACAGGGCCCGCTGGTGAGCTGGCCCTATATAAAAATTATATCCCAGGGCATATGGAAGAGGAGGAGGAGGATGAGAAGATTAAGAGTCAACCATATACCCGTTTTTTGGGTGGAAGGGGTGAATGGGAATACAGAGTATTCCCATCATTGTAAATAACATATATAAAGTGAGTTTATGTTCCCCCGGGGCTTTCCTCCAGTGGAGTGGAGAAGTCAGGGGAAATCCAGGCCTTGTTCATTTTTATAAGTGTCAACCTATCAGCATTGTCGGTGGAAAGGCGGATACGCTTATCTGTTATGATGCCACCAGCAGCACTAAATACCCGCTCAGACAGAACGCTGGCGGCAGGGCAGGCCAGCACCTCCAAGGCGTAGAGTGCCAGTTCATACCACGTGTCCAGCTTGGACACCCAGTAGTTGTAAGGCACAGAGGGATCATTGAGGACGCTGACACGGTCTGCTACGTACTCCTTCACCATCTTCCAAAACTTTTCCCTCCTTGTGACACTAGGCTGCGCATCAGGGTGAGGGTGCTGGCGGGGTGTCATGAAGGTGTCCCACGCCTTGGAGAGTGTTGCCCTGCCTTTGTCGGAACTGCTGTGTGCTCCCCTTTTCTCCCCTTCTCGGTTGGCCAAGGTAGCACGTACTCTGCCGCCAGCGTTGTCAGATGGAAAATTTTGGAGCAATTTTTCGACAAGAACCTTCTGGTATTGCACCATTTTGCTTGTCCTCTCCACCGGAGGAATGAGAGATGAGAAATTCTCTTTGTAGCGGGGGTCCAGAAGGGTGAACACCCAGTAATCCGTGTTGTTTAAAATGCGTATAACGCGTGGGTCACGGGAAAGGCAGCCTAACATAAAGTCAGCCATGTGTGCCAGAGTACCAACAGTCAAGATTTCGCTGTCCTCACCAGGAGGATGACTCTCAATATCCTCATCCTCTTCCTCCTCTTCTGCCCACCCACGCTGAAGAGATGGAACTAAAGTTCCATGGCTACCCTCTGTAGCGGAGGCAACCGTGTCTTCCTCCTCCTCCTCCTCCTCCTCCGCCTCCTCCAATTGTCGCTGAGAAGACGAAGTGAGGGTGCTCTGGCTATCACCTTGTGTAAGCTCTTCCTCCCCCATTTCCACCTCTTCCACATGCAAAGCGTCGGTTTTAATTGTGAGCAGCGAGCGTTTCAGTAGACACAGAAGTGGGATGGTGACACTGATAATAGCGTTATCGCCGCTCACCATCTGTGTCGATTCCTCAAAATTGCGTAAAACCTCGCAGAGGTCTGACATCCATTCCCTCTCCTCACTTCTGATTACAGGAAGTTGAACGGAGAGGCGACGACCGTGTAACAGCTGGTACTCCACTACTGCCCTCTGCTGCTCACAAAGCCGGGCCAACATGTGGAAGGTGGAGTTCCAGCGCGTGCTCACGTCACACAGCAGCCGGTGAGCTGGCAATTGTAAGCGCTGCTGCAGCTTCAACAGGCCGGCCGAAGCTGTAGATGACTTACGGAAATGTGCACACACGCGGCGCACCTTGGTCAAGAGATCATGCACATTGGGGTAGGTTTTTAGAAATCGCTGCACCACTAAATTAAATACATGCGCTAGGCATGGTACGTGTGTGAGCTTGCCGAGCTCCAAAGCCGCCACCAAGTTACGCCCATTATCACACACAACCATGCCTGGTTGCAGGTTGAGTGGCGAGAGCCACTGCTCGGTCTGGTGACTAATCCCCTGCAACAGCTCTGAGGCCGTGTGCTGTTTGTCCCCAAGGCAGATCAGCTTCAGCACGGCCTGTTGACGCTTCCCCACTGCAGTGCTACACTGCTTCCAACTACTGGCTGATGGGGGAGTGGCGCTGCGTGTAGAGAATTCGGAGGTGGAAACGGAGGAGGAGGAGCCAATAACGTAGGTGCTGGCGGAAACCCTGATGGAGGTAGGGCCCGCAATCCTCGGCGTGGGTAGCACCCGTGCCATCCCAGGGTCCGAGTCGCTCCCAGCCTCCACGACATTCACCCAGTGTGCCGTCAGGGAAATGTAGCGTCCCTGGCCACAAGCACTTGTCCATGTGTCAGTCGTTAAGTGGACCTTCCCAGTAACTGCGTTGGTCAGGGCACGGGTGATGTTACGGGACACATGGTGGTGTAATGCGGGGATGGCACACCGGGAAAAGTAGTGGCGGCTGGGGACCGCGTACCGAGGGACAGCTGCTGCCATCAGGCTGCGGAAGGACTCAGTGTCCACAAGCCTAAATGGCAGCATTTCGATGGCCAGTAATTTGGAAAGGTGTGAGGTTAGTGCTATGGCCTGTGGGTGGGTGGCTGGGTACTTTCTCTTGCGCTCAAATGCCTGGGGTAACGACATTTGGACGCTGCGCTGGGACAGGGAAGTGGATGTGGTCGCTGATGGTGCTTCAGATGCTACAGGTGCAGGGCGGGAGGTATGCGGGCCTGCGCCTTCAACAGGCGATTGGCCGGCACCGAAAACAGGGGAAGAGGAGGCAGTGGTGTGGCCTGCAGACACAGATGGGCGATCCAGGCGTTCCTCCCACTTACTACGGTGCTTGGATGCCATGTGTCGGATCATGCTGGTGGTGGTGAGGTTTCTAGTGTTCATGCCTCGGCTCATTCTGGTGTGGCACAGGTTGCAAACTACAATTCTTTTGTCGTCCGCACTTTCCTTAAAAAAACGTCATACCGCGGAACACCTACCCTTTGGCAAGGTAGATTTACGCAAGGGGGTGCTCCGTGGAACATTTGCGGGCCGGTTTTGTGCGGTCCGCCTTCTTTCTGTAGCCACACCACTGCCTCTTCCAGCCTGTTGCGGTGCTGCAGATGGCTCACCCTCAGGACTGCTGTCATCGCTCGGCTCTACACCTTCCCAGGTGGGGTCAGTCACCTCATCGTCCACCAAGTCCTCCTCCACTTCCTCACTCTGATCATCCTCCTCAAGTCTTGATCCCACCACATACTCAGTCATTGACAACTGTATAACATTCTCCTCAACAAGGTCTTGAGACGGAAATAGTGGTTGATTTAATGGCAACTGTGTCTCATCATCATCCACTACTTCCTTTGACCTTAAATGCCGTTCACATCTGTCATCTTCTTGTGATTGGGTAGCCTCTAGAGGTTGTGAATCAGGGCACAAGATGTCATGTTCCTCTGCAAGCGTGCTTGGAGAGAGGGTCAAATGAAGGATTGGTGATGAGACGAGCTCCTCACTATATCCCAGTGTGGGATCACTTCTTTGACCAGACCGTGTATGGTGGGAGGAAGGATGATCAGAGTGAGGATTATGTTGACCAGACTCTTGGCTACTGAGAGTGGACTTGGTGGAAGACAGGGTGGTGCTTAACCGACTGGAAGCAGTATCAGCTGTCATCCAACCGACCACCTGTTCGCAGTGGTCGGACCTCGAGAGTGATGTCCTGCGACGCCCTGTAAAATTAGACATGAAGCTAGGTATGGTGGATGTCTTTCTTTCTTGTGCTCTGGCACCAGGCACAGTTTCTCCGCGTCCTGACCCGCGCCCTGAACTATCAGGATCACGTCCACTTCCCCGTCCCTTTTTACCCGCCTTCTTCATCTTACACGGAATATGTGACTTTAATATTTGAGTTTGAAGACTTAACAGTATTTCTTCCTAGTCTGCAACGGTGCAGAGTACACAGAATAGGCTGCTAAACGGCGGTGACACACACTGAATGGAATATGTGACTTTAATATTTGAGTTTGAAAACTTAACAGTATTTCTTCCTAGTCTGCAACTGTGCAGAGTACACAGAATAGGCTGCTAAACTGCGGTGACGAACACAGAATGGAATATGTGACTTTAATATTTGAGTTTGAAAACTTAACAGTATTTCTTCCTAGTCTGCAACTGTGCAGAGTACACAGAATAGGCTGCTAAACTGCGGTGACACACACTGAATGGAAAATGTGACTTTAATATTTGAGTTTGAAAACTTAACAGTATTTCTTCCTAGTCTGCAACGGTGCAGAGTACACAGAATAGGCTGCTAAACGGCGGTGACACACACTGAATGGAATATGTGACTTTAATATTTGAGTTTGAAAACTTAACAGTATTTCTTCCTAGTCTGCAACGGTGCAGAGTACACAGAATGTGCTGCTAAACGGCGGTGACACACACTGAATGGAATATGTGACTTTAATATTTTAGTTTGAAGACTTAACAGTATTTCTTCCTATTCTGCAACTCTGCACGGTACACAGAATGTGCTGCTACACTGCGGCGAAGCACACTGAATGGAATATGTGACTTTGATATTTTAGTTTGAAGACTTAACAGTATTTCTTCCTATTCTGCAACTCTGCACAGTACACAGAATGTGCTGCTAAACTGCGGCGAAGCACACTGAATGGAATATGTGACTTTGATATTTTAGTTTGAAGACTTAACAGTATTTCTTCCTATTCTGCAACTCTGCACAGTACACAGAATGTGCTGCTAAACTGCGGCGACGCACACTGAATGGAATATGTGACTTTGATATTTTAGTTTGAAGACTTAACAGAATGTGCTCTAATCTGCAACTTTGCACACTAAACAGAATGTGCTCTAATCTGCAACTTTGCACACTAAACAGAATGTGCTCTAATCTGCAACTGTGCACACTAAACAGAATGTGCTCTAATCTGCAACTTTGCACACTAAACAGAATATATATTTTTTTTTTTTTCCCCCACACAAAATAACCTGCTGCCCCCACACACAGTAGTCCTAAAAAGGACTTTTGGTTCTTTTTTTTCACAATTTTGCTTGTTTTCCTCCCTACACTGCCTTTCCCTTCCTATCCTCAGCTCTCCCTGGCTAAGACTGAGCCGAACTCGATGGTCAGGTGCTATACAGCACCCTACCACGGGTTCTGGCCAGCCAATCAGTGTAATGCCAGCAGCCAACATGGCTGCTGGCATTACACCGATGTCAGAGCCTCCCTGCACGTTTATTGGCTGCGCAGCAGCCGCAAAACGTGCGGGGAGGAGACCCGAACATGGCGGGCGAGCACATGCGGTACCAGTACGAGTACCGCCATGTGCCGAGCAGAGCGATGCTCGAGCCGATCCGAGCATCGGCCGAGCATGCTCGCTCAACACTACAGTGCAGTTTTGGCCACCGGTTCTGAAAAAGTATATTCTACAACTGGAGAGAGTACAGCAAAAAGCAACAAAATTAATTAGAGGAAATAAGGACTTGACGTATGAGGAACAACTAGACTAACTTGGTTTATTTATAGGGATGGGTGAAAATTTTAGCCCCAAACTGAAAAAGGCAAATAATGGAACTTACCACAAATAATTTCCCACGAAAATTGCAGTTATTCCTCTTTTTTCCCCTAGCTCATTCCATTTAACTCAATAAGAACATTGAATTTACACATAACACATAACAAATATTATATGATTTCCCAAATGCATGATGGTGCCTATGGGGTGTGGAGAAATAATTAGTTGAACAGGGAATTTTTTTTGGAGGGGTTTACTCAGATTGGGGGGGAAGTTATTAAAAAAATAAATCCTATATACAATTAAAACCCCATAAGACATGGTATAAAAGGGGTCTGAGGAGAGTGCCTGTGTTGGTGGGTGGAGTCTGCTGAATGAACCAGCTGAACAGGAATTTTGTTTTGGGTGGGGTTTCTTGACTGGTATTAGAGGGAGGCAGTTATTAAAAAGTAAATCAATAAAATAAGAAATTTGTATGTAAAGTGATAGAGACAGGAACCCCCTGAAAGAAGCTGACACTGGGGTGGACTGATACTTGACTTGATAGAGTATTTTGTAGAGGATGATTTGTTAGATTTGGTGTTAGAGGCCCAAGCCCTGAGGAAACATTGATTTGTTAGATTTAGACTTATTGGAGGCCCAAGCCCTGAAGAAACATTGATTTGTAGGACTTAAGCTTGTTTGGAACAAGCCCTAAGGAAACATTGATTTGTAGGATTAGAAACAAACCTCCAAAAAATGTTTTTCTTTGTGGACTATGATTTTTTATTTTGTTTTTTTACTTTTTTTAAAGGCCAAGCCCTGAGGAAAAAAATGCACTACTGGCCAAGTGCCAGCAGGTCATGTTGGCCTGTGGCCACTGGCCATTGTCAAATGTCCTCCTGACTCCTGAGCCCATAATTGTTGAATTTGCAACTGCTGTTCTTGCTGCTGCTGAATTGTTTAAGCAGCAGGATGATTAGGCAGCTGAAAGGGAATGGGATCAACAGCAGCAGTAACATGGAAGATGGATGATGAATGGTCCACTTGCCATGACTAGCTCGAGTGATTTGCCTGAGGCAGTAGCAGAACAATAAGTAGCCCCCAGTGAATGTGGAGAAAAGAAGGAGTTTGGCAATAATTCTTCTCCACCTGCCCCTCCTCCAAAATCATGGGTGTGATACTAGAATAGAATTTTTTCCCTTGAGAGCAGGAACTATGCGTCTCATCAGCAACTGCAATGTGCACAGTGTGTGGTAAATAACATCTGGGGGCACAACTGTATCCAAACACCATGACACCAGAACCCAAGTACTGCCACTGTCACTATAACCCTTGTCCAGACCCCACTAAGGACACATGAAAACCTGCTGACAATTTAATAGTAATGATGAACCCTCCCTGCCATCAGCTTAGCATATTCTGCAGTATGGAATCTCCTCAGATGCAGCTTGATGCCCTGGTTGCAATTCTCCTCCACTACACTCCATTTGTGATCAGTACACACATGTGTGCCATGTGTGGCCAGGTCAATGTGTGGTCGCCTCTTGTTGCCTTTCGGGAGAGTAAGGGGGTAACAGCAACAGCGGTGCTTGATTTCTCTGCTGGGTGTTAGGCTTTAAAATGTTTGAAATAAATATCATGGTGTCTGTGTTTCATGTGTGTTATCAGGGTGCTTTTGCCAAAGTGTGCTCCCTCCTCTCCCCTTCTCACTGACTTGTCACAAATTGTGCACAGTGCTGTTGTTGATGTCTACACTGTTCCTGCCCCAAGAGAAAAATAGTCCCATACCCATAACTTCAGGGGAGAGGGAAAAGGTGAAGAAGAATGGCTTCTTTCTTCTTCTCCTCCACATTTCCCTTATCTGGCTGGGGCAGAGGATGATGTTGCTGCTACTGCCTCAGAATAAGCACTGCAACTAGGACCAGGATTATTGCTGCTGCTGGCAAGTGGAACCTGTTCTAGTCCTGCATCACTTGTTTACTTCATTTCCACTGTGTTCACAGTGGTCAGTGGCACATTAGCCTGACCTCAGCATCCTGCTGCCCTTGCAACTCAGCAGCGGGAATTAGAGCATTTGCAACTTCCACAAATTCCCAAAGCTCACTGCTGGTGGTGGTGATGCCCATCCCCATCCCTGTCTCCCATTCCTTCTCAATTTGGCCTAAATAAGCCATCAATGTCTCTTTCACCCCAGCTTCTACACCATCATCACCACCACTAGTCCCTCCATGCTACTACTGCTTCTCTATTATAGACATCTCACTGCTAGATTCATATCTAGATTCACCCTGCCCGCAGCACAAGCACTGATTTGTCTATTCTCTGCTTCTCTCTCCCTTGCTATCATTTAACCCTTGCGTTACAAGGGTACCCTTGCTATTATTTAACGTTTGCATAACAGGGGTATGCAACACATTCCAATGCATTACTTACCCCTCAGACACTAGATGAGTTAAGCATAGCTTAGAAAAGGACACACACTGGTACTTTTTAGCCAAATAATGACAAACAGGTAACGGTTAACAATATAACAAAATACACTTTATTTGTGAAAAATTAAGTGCCTAAGAGAAGACTGTCTGGTAGAGCATAACATATTAGAGTTTAAAGGGACATTAAAGTCACCCCCAAACACAAAAGCACCAGCCTGAAATGAGTCCAGGATCTGCAGAGCCCATCAGAGAAATGGAAACTGACCAGAGTTTGTCAATAGACATCAGCAAGGGTTAAAACCCTGTCTCCTAAGGTACCCTTGACATGAAGGTAGTGACTTTCTGGGTCAGCAATAGAATCTAGACATGTCTAGGGTAAAGATTTATGAACATGAATTGCTACACCTTTAATTTTGTCAGTACAGGATGCTATCCATATTGGATGGAATTGCTTAAAGGATATGGCGGGATGCCATACCTCTGACATTACAGGAGACAAACCTAAGATTTGCCATTACTTGTTATATATGGGAAAGTAGATGAGAAACGGTAAGGTTGCAGATGTTCCAGAGAACATCTAGTTCAGTTAGTTACTGTTTGTAAAAGAACACTCAGACAGTTAGGTAAGGTTAAAAGCTTTATTGAAAATAACGCACAATAGCCCCACTCAGGTCCAGATAAGGTCCGTACCGAGTACTTTCCAGATCTGATGCAGGTCAGGTAGTTGTAATCAGTAAACAAGAGTAATGATCTTGGACTTGTAGGCAGATTCTCAGCAAGGTTCAGGAACAATAATATCCTCGACAGCCCCACACCGCAATAGGTGACACAGGCGATGGGTGACTGAAGTGCAATCCCTAGTGGACTAGAGTTAACAAAGGTGGCACAGACAGTGTACAGGTGGACACTAGGTCCTAGACTTCTAGGGTTAACGTAGGCAACACTGGCAAGACACTGGCAGAGGACTGACCCTAAGAGAGTAGGGTAAACGGAGGCAACACGGGCAGGACTCTGGCAGTGACTGAACCCCAGAATGCTAGGGTTAATCGAGGCAACACAGGCAGTACTCTGGCAAAAGCTAAACCCTAGAACACTAGGGTTAACGGAGGCAAGACAGAATGGACTCTGGCAGCGACTAGGCCCTAGCACGCTAGGGTTAACGGAGGCAACACGGCTGTTGCACTTGTAGTGGCTGAACCCCAGAACGCTAGGGTTACCGGAGGCAACACAGACACTGGTGAATGCAGGGACTCCCACAGGCTCCAGGAGACTATCGGAGCAGCAAGCGAGCGGGAAATAGGCACGTAACGTAACCAGTCCACGACCGGTGTCTCCTTGTTCGGTATACGGAGATAATAAGCCAGTCCCACTAGCAACGGAACCAGCGACACCACCAGGTCGGCACACTCGGACTTCGCAGCCAGTCAGGAGTTCCACCAGCATTAGTCCAGCCAGATCGGTGCAAACAGATAGTCAGCCAGTCCTAGTCAGTAAAGGAATCAGATACTCAGCCAAGCCAGTTCGGTACACAAGGAGTTAGTCAGCCAGTCCTAGTCAATAATAAAATCAAACACTCAGCCAAACCAGTTTGGTACACAAGTAGTTAGTCAGCCAGTCCAAGGTCAGCAAAGGAATCGGATCACAGGAGCTTCAGGAACTACTAGTCGCTAGATACGGGTACATCATGAAAGGGCACCGGTCTACTGACAGTAGGGTGTATTTAAAGGCAAGCCCTGGGAGGAGTAATAACATAGAGCCAATAAGAATGCAGCCAGGCTAAACCCGGAAATAACAATGTCGCTCAGGAATCATGGGCACAGTGATACAGTGGGACAAAGGGGGAGGATGGTAGGGGGAAAAAAAAAGAAAGGGGGGAGGGGGGAGAAGAGGCATTGTAGAAAGTGATCAGAAACAGATATTGAGGAAGGGAGGGTGTCACAGTATGATGGGGAAAGAAGAATAATTCATGGCTAACTGAGAGGAAGTGGAAGCTGGAATAGGCATGAGCTCCCCAGTGAGTATATTTGGTCCCGTCCTCTGACTTCTCCCCACATACCACAGGATGACGTCTCATGAGGTCTGAGCGACAAGGGCCTGAAGACCTGGGGTGAGATAAATTGTCCATAAAGGGCCTGAAGCATTGTAATATAACAGTAACAATAAAAAGAAACAATAAAATAATCTAATTCCATACAAGTACACTATCAAGATGAGCATCGATGTGAAGTAAAAAAGTAACAAAATTCCCCATAGGGATGATAACTCTAGTGGAGTCCGAGAAGAGAGCAGAAGCTACATATCACTGCTGTTTCTTACCTTAGCATGCCGATGAGGAGTGAGCTGCAGCAATGAGTCACTGATAAAACTAACCAGCCAAAAACTCATGTTGATGAGCACAAGAATATTTACTGGAGAGCTGCAACCCATGACCGGGCATACCCTCCCCAGCCGTAAGCTAGAGGCAGACATGAAGCATGTAGGGGTGCTAGACTGTCTATCAGGCTATGCCTTTCAGAAAATTTTTTCCTCAATCTGAAATAGGTGAATAATGGCACTTTCCTCTTGGCAAATAATTTCCTGAGAAAAGTGCCATTTTCCTGCTTTTTTTGACTATTGAAATCAATGGGAAGAAACATTTTTTCTCCACCACACGAAAGTTTTCAACAGCCATATAAAAGGCTGTCAGGCTCTCACGGCATGCCATTCTGTGTTTGTGAGAGGAGAGAGCAGCACCTTGTTTGAGCTAGAGAAGACAGAGAGGGGAATTGAAGTTTAGTTTAGGGGATCTTTTAGTAGGACATTGGTTCTGTGTAAGTGTGAGTCAGTGGGACACTCTGGGGAGAAGAAGGGAGGAAGGAGGTTGACACCAAGTACTCCAAAATTCCATGTGACTAACTGGCAAGACACAGGCAGGTAGGGACCTATTTGCTTGCTGATCTTGCTGTTATTGTCTCTCTGCTGGGTGGGGAGGTCTGGGGAAAGAATTTATTGATTTTGTTTTTCAGTTATAATTTTTTTTGGACAGAATGTGATAAGACAACAGGGTGAACAACTTAAAAAAAAAATAAATAAATAAATAAAAAAGAATAAAAAACTAAATATATTAGGTGACAGTGACAGACAGCTGACTGGGCTTAGGCAAGCTCTATCAGTTGTGTTGTGTACCGTAGAGTAAAAAAACACAGTGTAGTTGCGTAATGTCCAGCAAATGAACAAGGGGAAGGGGTAGGGGTGGAGAAGTGCAGGGATGTAAGATTAAAGTAATAGTTCAAAAACTGACTGCAGCAATGGTTGCTGCAGAGTGTGCAATCAATGATGATGATCCCTCTACTCCAAGGGAGGATGCAGTTTGTCAAAGTCCCAACAAAACTAGTTCCAGCACCACCAGTGCCAGTAGAAATAAAGAACCATATAAGAACACTGAAGACAACAAGAAGTCACATTCAAGTGTTGATGATGCTGGCAATAGCATAACAGAGGGAGGTGTAGCAGCTGAACCGCCTGCTGCATCAGATAGTGAGACAAACAAGCACCAAAACACCCATCCTCAAAGTAGTAAGGAATTTTGTTACATTAAAAGTAAAAATAAATTGTATGAGACCTCCAAAAGCTTAGAGGAATATGAGGATAGTGGGCAAGAATTGTCAGGCGATGCTGATGCTGCTGAGGATGACCAAATGACGACTGATGTTGATGATGATGCAGACCTAGAATATATTCCTCCAGTATACTTCTCTTGTTCAGATACAGATGAAGTTGAAAGTGAGGATGATGACATGGCTGTAAGGTTAGCAGAAAATCAAAGGCTGACTCTTCCACCACTTTTCAGTAGTACTGAGCCTGTCTATAAATTGTTTGAGAAAGCCATTGGAAAGTCTGACCCTGGACAGGAACATATGTTAAAAAAGCACACACTCAGCCTATCAATCATCAAGTAACAAGGTTTGGAGACTAACATTCTTAAAAATGAACCAACATCTCATACCATCTGAGTATCAGATAGCAGAAACCACACGACAGACAAAGCCAAGACAAATATATTAACAGCAGCACAGATGAGGAGGTGGAGGAGGGAGGTGAAGAAGGGTTGCACCATCTACCCCACTTGGTAATAATCAACAATCTGAGAAGTAGGATAGCGTATGACAAAAGGGTTTCACCATCTACCCCACTTGGTAATAATCAATAATCTGAGAAGGAGGATAGCGTATGACAATGGTAAAAATACATACCTAAATCACACCAAACCAGTCCCCCATCACCACCACTACAATACACATCTGCCACATTGTAGGT
Source organism: Rhinophrynus dorsalis (assembly GCA_037306005.1). NCBI lineage: Eukaryota > Metazoa > Chordata > Amphibia > Anura > Rhinophrynidae > Rhinophrynus > Rhinophrynus dorsalis. The sequence goes on along the minus strand of CM074723.1, from coordinate 91,900,368 downwards.
TATACTTTATTTTTTTTTATTACTTGACATCATCGTGGATAAGTGCCGGTGTCACTTAAGCAGGAAGTTAGTGTTGTGGGCAAAAGGACAAATGCATTCTGCATGCTAACACATTTTTCAAGGCATATGTTGCTGTAGGACTCACAACTTTGCGTTTCAGCCACTTATTTCTAAACTACAGCCCTCAGAAGAAATAATATTACAGTGGGAAGTGTAGTACCTATAGGAAATATAGGTGAAAAATGTGTTAAAATAGGTGAAAAGGAGGACATTTTTGCATAGGTGGAAAGGCAAAAACTTTCGTGGAAAAAGTGAAAAATCGCCAAGGTTTCTTAGAGAGTCATGCACGAAATTTTTCACATTTTTTGCCCACCTCTAGTTATGAGTAAAGTCCTTCCACTGACTCTTCTACTTGATGGACTCGTGTCCCAGGCTCAAAATGTCCTTGAAAGCCATCTTGATATCTGTAGCCAGGCTAATTAAATCAGCCTTTGTAGGTGGAGATGCAAGGTCAGAAGCAGTACTCGAATCCATCTGGACAGTATTAGGCACTTGCACAAAGCTGATTCATTGTGTGCTGTCACTGCCCAGCAGCGTCAGGGCTGTGACGTAGTAAAGAAACAATGTCTGCTGAGTGCACGTGAAGTAATGTTTGCTGTTTACTCCATTTTCCAGACCGGTTAGACCTGTTCTTCGGCATCAGTGTGTCCGGTGATCTTACAACTAGGTTACAGAATCCCTATAGAGTTGATATAGTGAATTTTGAGCATGATGCTCAGGGGCAGTTTTAACGCAAATCCATCTGCTAGACACGTTTGCTCCACCACCAAATAGCAAAGATTTTAATTGCTTTATTTAAAGTGGATTTTCCCATGAATAAGTGTACAGCCACGTGGTTTTCATGGATTTTTTCACTGGAACATGACAGGACTATTTGCCCAACCCTAATTATAGTCCTTTAGTGCTAAATTATAAAAGGTCACTATAAAGGTTGATTTTTTTATGTGTAGGGTGAACATTAGAATTTGCTTTAAAATTAGTTCTAATATAGGTTATGGTATTTTCACTAATTATATTTTTGACTTCATTTATGCATGATTTTCTTCTCTTTAAAATTCTTCTAAGAGACCTAAAAGCTCTTGGTTCTCTTCTGTTAAAGTTGTCTTTCCTGTTTCTTTTTTCTTTTTCTCTAAATAATCTTTTTAAAGTAAGCTACCTAGTGAGTTTGTTAAGATCTAGAAATATATTAAAATAATCAGAGGGTGCTACATGGCAAAATTTAAACCTTTAGTAAGGAGGGATATGTGATCAAATGAAATAGGCACATTAGAAAGGTTAAAAATACATTCTCTTGAACTATGTGCTGCTAATCCTAAAAGACAAGATGCATGCTTACACTTGATTATACCATTGCATGCTATGGGGTGTGTAGCACATCTATTTGCAATGTGTTGTATACCCTTCATATATTCAAATAATTATTGCAATGGATAATGAATGAAGGGGCTGCTTTTTTAATTAAAAACCTTTGCCATACCTTTTTACCATTAAACTAACACTATTCCATTCTCTTTAACCTAGGAATTCAGTTCTATTAAAAGAAAAAAGTTCCCATACCTTTAGATGTAATTCACAACATATTCTGGTCCTTAACAAGGTAACAACTTCTCTCCCCCTCCCTCTTCCCCCACTCATTTATCTGTGTCTCAATCATCACTCCAGGCTCTCTTCTCTTCTATCTCCCCGGCCTGTTCCCCTAACTTCATCTTCTATAGCCTGCCCCCCCCCTTTTATCTCTTCAACCCTACTTCCTTCTCTTCCCTTCCATGTCCTTAGGGCTGCTTCCCTTCATCCATGTAATCCACCCAGTTTTAATCCCTTCCATGTTCTCCTCCAGCTCCCTTCCATCACCCTGGTTTGCTTCCCATTCCTGCCTGGCTGTCTGCTACTCTCTCTCATTCCTACACCCTGCTGTTCAAAGGACTTTTTCCCAGGCTTTCCTAATGCCCTTTCCTCTGGCACTGTGCAATTCATTTTTAATCTACCTGGATGGATCTGACATTTTTCCAGATCCTCTGAATAAATCCTTTTAAGAAATCAAAGGAAATCAAAGGAATTTCTCATATCCGTAATCATAACCAACCTTTCCCTCAAGTTAATTGTAGCAGAATCAGTGATAAGGAGCCAAATCACCTGAAAATGACCAACCAAACAACATTTAGTTAGTACTTTCATCATTTGTTGCCAGTGACTTTCTTGCATAATTTTATTCACATTAAGATAAATGGGAATTTGTATTTGTTCCTATGGTGCAACTGTTTTTTCCACAATTTTTCCAAGTCTTAGTGCATCAACCTCCATGTATGTATTCAGTAGTAGGGATGGGCGAAACTTTTCTCCTCAAACCGAATTCAGCGAATAATGTCATTCTCCGCTTGGTGAATAACTTCTCGTGAAAAGTGTAATTTTTCCACTTTTTCACAGCTTTTCCGCCCATTGAAATCAATGGGAAGAAAAATATTTCTCCATCACACAAAAGTTTTCTACAGCCATATAAAAGACTGTCAGGCTCTCACAGCAGCCATTCTGTGTTTGTGAGAGGAGAGAGCAGCATGTTTTTGAGCTAGAGGAGATAGGCAAATAAAGGGGAATTGAAGCTTAGTTGAGGGAGCTATTTAAGTAGGGCATTTGTTCCCTGTATTAGGGGAGGCTGGGGGCACTCTAGAGGATAAGAAAGGAGGAAGCAGGTTGACCCCCAAATATTCCAAAATTCCATGTGACTGACTGGTAAGACACAGGCAGCTGGAGACCTACTTGCTTTCTGATCTTGCTGATATTGTCTCTGTGCTGGGTGTGGAAGTCTGGGGAAAGAAATTGTTGATTTTGTTTTCAGTTATAATTTTTTTTGGACAGACTGTGATAAGACAACAGGGTTATTTTTATAAATAAACATAAATAAATAAATAAATAAAAAAGAATAAATAACTAAATATCTTAGATGACAGACAGCTGACTGGGCTTAGGCAAGGCATCATACAGCTCCATCGGTTGTATTGTGTACCGTACAGTAAAAAAACACAGTGTATTTGCATAATGTCCAGCAAACACCCAAGGGGAAGGGGGGGTGGAGCAGTGCAGGGACGTGAGAGTAAAGTAGTAGATTAAAAACTGACTGCTGCAATGATTGCTGCAGAATATGCAATCAATGATTATGATCCCTCTGCTCCAAGGGAGGATGCAGTTTGTCAACGTCCCAGCAAGACTAGTTCCAGCACCACCAGTGCCAGTAGAAATATATAACCATATAAGAAGAACACTGAAGATGACAACAAGTCGCATTTTAGTGTTGATGATGCTGGTGTCACACTCTGGATTCCAAAACACTCTGGGGCACACAATGCTAGAGAGTGGTGCTGGAGAGCGAAGCTCGGGTGCGGTGCCAGATACCGTTCCCTTTTGCTGCAGCCAAAGCCGCGGTAAAGGTGCTGGCCGTGAAGCCAGATGTCCGACCCCAGTTGAGCTGGGACCTTGACCAGGATAAAGGACCGATAGAGCCGGAAACCCCAGAGACGTTCTAGGAGGATCACCACACAACTCACTGGCCCCCAGAGGAAGCAACAGGATATAAAAACAATAAAGGGACAATGTCCCTACAGGACAGCCTATGGGGAGAGACTAGTGACCCCTGAAATGTAGGCTTTCCCCCAACAGTGTTGCCAACATAGGATACAAATAAGCCCGACAGATGGGACCTAGAGGCACCTGGCAGAGAAAACCCCGCAATGCTGGAGAGGATAGAAACCACAGGGCCCACCAACAGCCTGATCAGCCAGGGAACAAGGGCAGTCTCACCCCTGAAAACAAGACAAAACCACCACAACCCCAGGGAGGCCCTCAGACCCAAGGATGAACAGGATACTCCCCTAGGAGGCGAGATTTCCCTACAGGGAACTGGACAAGAACCCCTAGAGAACCCAGGCTAACGGAGCAGGAACCAACAACCGGCAACCCAGAGAAACAAAACCCCTAAAAGGTCACCTGATACCCCACCACTCCCAAGCCACTATACTGATGCTGGATGCCAGTCCCTCCCGCTTGTCAGAACCACCGCTAGAGCGCGGGCACCAGACAGCCCAGCCCTCCGGCAACCAATGCCCCGGCTGTAAGCGCAACCGACACTCAGCCCGACTGTGGCTGAACAAAGGCTGCACCCCCTTGCTACGGGACGGACAGGAACTCAGCCGGAGGCAATAGGCAGCACACAGGAGGAGGGCAAGGACACCGAAGGCCCAGAAAGAAACCCAACAGGGAACCCCAGCGAAGGCTAACGACCCCAGGAGGGAAACCGGAGCACAGCTATGGCTCAGACAAGTAGGCAAGAGAGACTTACTTGGGAAAACAGCCGCTGATCACCGGACTCCAGCAACACTGGGAAGGAGTAGCGCCAGAGTCAAATGATGAGCCGAGGGGAACCACCAGGGACGGATAGCAGCAAAGATGAGACGGACCGAAGTCAGACCGGAGCTAGGGATCTAAACCAAACGGGAAGCCAGTACCAAGACTGAGCCAAGGAGGAAGCTGCTGGAACGAGGACGAAGCCACAAAACGGAACAGAGCTCGATAATCGGGCCCCGACTGCAGGATAAGTGGCAATAAAAACAAACCCCGGACCAATGAGGAGCAAGGCAGCCCCTAGGCCAGGTTGGTGCTAATTGCACAATCCACCGCTAGATCTCACAGGGCTGACAGCTGGCAATTGCGTAATAGAGGAAGGTGTAGCAGCTGAGCCGCCTGCTGCATCAGATAGTGAGACAAACAAGCAACAAAACATCCATCCTCAAAATAGTAGTGAATTTTGTTACTGTAAAAGTAAAAAGAAATTGTTTGAGCCCTTTAAAAGCTTAGAGGAATATAAGGTTAGTAGTGGGCAAGAACTGTCAGGTGATGCTGATGCTGCTGTGGATGACTTAATGATAACTGATGATGATGCAGATCTAGAATATATACCTCAATCATCCTTCTCTTGTTCAGATACAGATGACGTGAGTGAGGATGATGACAGGGCTATAAGGTTAGCAGAAAGGCAAAGGCTGTATCTTCCACCACTTTTAAGTAGCACTGAGCCTGTCTATAAAGTGTTTGAGAAAGCCATTGGAAAGTCTGACCCTGGACAAGTACAGGTGTCAAAAAGCACACAGTCACCCTACCAGTCATCATCACCTCTTCAAAGTCAAAGCTCCATTCAGCCACACACACCTGGTTTTGAGTACCCAGCAACAGCTACACAGATTAACATTCAAAGTGTTAGATATGACAAGTACCTCTGGTGCTGCTGCTGTAAGTGCTGCACCTTGGCACCTAGCAGTACTGGCAGTAGAATTACTTCAACATCCAGCTCCAGTAGTATTAGTAGTAGTAGTAGTAGTAGTAGTAGTAGTAGCAGAAACCACACACGACAGACAAAGCCAGGACAAATATATTAACAGAGGCACAGACTAGGAGGGGGAGGAGGGATGTGAACAATGGTTGCCACCATCTACCCCACTTGGGACCACTGCTATGAGTGACAAGTAATGTGTTTCACTAATCTGAGAAGGAGGATAGAGAATTGATGCAAAAATGACAATAGTAAAAACTATACACCTGCACAAATCACAACCATACCAGCCATTCCCCATTACCACCACTACAATACACATCTGCCACATTGTAGGATGTATTTTTTTTTAAATCTCTTGACTTCATCATGAATATGTGCCAGTATAATTTACGCAGGAAGTTAATGTTGTGGGCAAAGGACAAATGCATTCTGCATGCTGACACATTTTTCAAGCCATATGTTGCTGTAGGACTCACAACTTTGACTTTCAGCCACTTATTTCTAAACTTCAGCCGTCAGAAGAAGTAATATTACAGTGGTAAATGTAGTACCTATAGGAAATATACGCGAAAAATGCGCTAACATAGGGGGAAAATTTCTTAAAATAGACTAAAAGGAGGACATTTTTGCATAGGCGGAAAGGTGAATTTTTTTGCAGGAAAAGCAAAAAATCGGCACATTTTCATGAAAACTCATGCAGGAAATTTTTCACACTTTTCACCCACTCTTATTCAATAGTTGCATTCTAGTTTTTAAAAACACTGATGCTGATGTACGAGTCAGTTCTAGAGCAAACCATCTGCACTATAGAGGACAAATACACATTTCCATTGATTTAAATGGAAATGCCTTTAATTCTAGAGCTGTCTCCTTTGCATTTCAAATCAACACATTGGAGATCTCATTAGCATTCCAGCTGATAAGTATATATAATTTTAATCAAAAGAAATTCTTATTTATGCTATATGGTGCATTTGGTTTTCCCCAGAATTTCTCCTTTCTTCTTAGTACATTGGACTCAATGAATAGTATATTGTGACACACATAGACTGATAAATAAGGCCCAGTGATTCATGGATTCACAATGCTCTGCAATGTATTAGAGACATCTCTATCCTTCATGGGATCAAAATCTCCATTGAAGTGAATGGGAATTTGTGGAATTTTCATTTGTTCCCAATGATACATTTAGTTTGCTCCGTAAGGGCTAGATTCTATTACAGCCGGTGCTAATGCTATCACTGCTTTTATCTCCAGTTTTCCCCATAGACTTCAATAGGAAAATATTTGATAAAACGGGAGGTAACATTTATCTCCTGCAATAGAATCTGGCCTTAATTGCTCCTCTTTAGATGTTAGGTTTTATGTATGCTTTGCAGTGCCAGAGGAGTACACAATGCATTGCAAAGGACTGAGCTGCACACCCTTTTGGCATTGAAATGGTCAAAGTATTAAAGACAAATTGTTTAGTATATAAAACTCATTCAAGCATCTACAACAGTGGCGTAACAATAGGGGTCGCAGGGGTCGCACCTGAGACCGGGCCCGTCACTCCAAGGGGCCCAGCCGCCCCCTGCAGACCCATCGCCCGCAGCCCGTGTCCGTAGCAGCTCATCTGATCTCCTGGCTCTCTAGTAATGAAGAGCGCTGGGAGATGACACCATCTCCCAGCGCTCTGCATAACTGAGAACCGCGTGGGAGTGGGTGATGGAGGTAGGAGATGGACATGGGGCAGTGTGAAGATGGGGGGGGGCCTGACGGCAATTTCTGCACCAGGGCCCGGTAGTTTCTAGTTACGCCACTGATCTACAAATAGCACATAGTATACAGTGCACCTACAGAAACAAAACTGCATTTGTATGTTTCCCTCAATTTTTGGTTATTTTGGGCCTTTTTTTAATATGAATTATTTAGAGTGGGCACTGTATTTATTAATTGTTTAGAAATTATTGTGATCTTGCATATATTTGGGGTTATCTGCTACTCTAAACCAAAACAATATTCAGTTAACAGGATTACTGTGTTACACAGATACAGCACACTGCTTCATCAGATACACTACTGCAAATTGCCGAAGGGATTTTAACATTCAAGATTATGATTCCATCGCCAAAGACTGTAAAACACAACTTACCAGTAAACATTCTGAGAATAAACTTCACAACTAAGACATGAAGACATAGTTACATTGATATCTTTTGTTCCCTGCACTTGCAAAAGTAGCTTATCAGTGATTCCTTCAAATAGCTTTTCTTCCATTTTCTCTGATAAGTTGAAAAGCATGTATCGTATTTGTAAAATGTGTTGTTGCTTCTGAATATATAGGTCTACATCAGTGAAAACATTACTGCATGCTTTTCTTTAGTTTTAATACTTTTACACTATGGGGTTAATTACATATGTGCAATTTAGGAGTGACCTGAAAACAAAATCAAAGGCATTCTATGTATTACTTTGCACATAAATCACCAATGTAATAAAGCTAAAACACACTGGTGGAAATCTACTAACACCAAGTTTCAGGTTAGACTCAACGATCCACCCACCTGCTACTTAAACATCCAACTGATGGAGCATTTGCACACTTACATGTTTCTTGAGCTACCTCATTCATTATTGCAGGTGACTGAAACACATTGCACAGAATGCAAAAGTAACCGCTTCATCACTTCCTGACAGTTTAACTTTTAGGAAGTGATGAAGCTGTGAATCATTTTCTGACATTTTAATCTGTTATAACTTTTTAATAAAGCAACTGTCAACATTAGTAGTATTTAGCTGGAAAAACAGTGTAACACAGCTTTTCATTTAAAAATGCTGCAAGACCATAACATGTAGCTACTTTCTTTTCTGACCTCTTTAGCATTTAAGGGTTTAAAATTCCCATTTCTTTCAATGGGACATTTTATTTGTCCCCTACAGTGTCACTGAATTGTTCCAGTTTGTCTTAGCAGTAAATAAACCTCACTACAATGAGGGTGATAAATTTATCTCCAGACTTCCCCATAAAGCTCAATTGGAATCCGTGAGATAAAATCAGTGCTATTATATGCAATGCAATCTTGCCCCATGGCAAGGCAAAGGCACATGTTGTACCTATTGGAACATATTATATAACACTGAAACATTTAAATAGATGTGAATTGCTTTCTTTCTTTTTATTTTCCACTTTAATTTTTGGAAACATTTTCACACAGAAAATTAAACTGTTTGAAAAACTGTAGAACGTTTTTAGATCTTTAAAACTGAATGAATTATGAGGTGGCTTGGAAGACTAACAGATTAAAAAACATATACCATTAGAACAAAGTATACTTTTTCAATTCCACCATGCCAAGCAAAAAATAAAGCATTTTATGTAATTATTGAAATTACTTTAAATTTGTATCTCAAAGATTGCATACTTTTCTATCAACAACTAGAAAATAGTAATTGCCTTTAAAAGCAGATTTCTGCAAAAAATTAACTGTCTTGATCTGCAGTTCATTTCAGTTGAATTGCCAAAACCACCCTTATAATTTTACTTGTGAAAAATGTTTTAATAACGGCCAAAACAAATGTTCTCTTAGTTGAGGATGTTATATGAATGAAATACTAGTGGGTACTTGTTTTGTTAAAATTTAAAGGGGAACATTCACATCCCCAAAAATCTTCACCATTGGTTTTAAGATATAAAGCAATATCAGCGCTGGTTGCAACCTCATTAGCATGGTAAACGGAGCTCACTGTCACGTTAGCCCAGAAAAATGCAGCTCCGAAGAGAAGAGCGAACGCGCGCCCCAGGGGCTGCTGGGAGGGAGGTGGGAAGTCCTGCCGCTCATACACAGTTCCCCATAATGCGGAAGTGCCACATTTCAACGATTAATATCTCCACTCTTAGGTAGTGGACAAAATTAATAAAGCCAGCGCTGATATTGCTTTATATTTTAAAAGCAGTAGTGAAAATCTTTGGGGATGTGAATGTTCCCCTTTAAAGCTGTTATCTATTGAAGTATGGAATTACCAAAAAAAACAAAAAAGTAATCTTTCATTGGCATTTCTTGAAAGTAAATTTTAGTTTGGGTGAAAAGTCCAACAATTTCCTTCTTTTTCAGTGAAAATCCCCGCCTATATAAAATACATAGAATATACCACTTTTCTCCACTGCCATACATTCCCCATGAGAATGCTGACATTTTTTGCCTATTTTTTTTTCTATGACTGCAAGAATTCCCAATGTAATATTACACCTCCTGAAGGTTGATGTGGGGAAATAAACAGCTGAAAGTAAAAGTTGTGAGTCCTACAGCAATATATGCCTTGTTAGCAGGCTGAGTGAGTTTGTCCTTTAACCACAACACTAACATCTTACTTGGCACAGCCATCCTTGAAAAATAACTGCAGCTTGGGATATTCCGGCAGGGTGAAACACATGACATGAGTTCTTTAAAGCCTCTGTTTTCTTTTTTTATTTACTTATATATTTATTTTCCAGAAAATATATTTTATTGAAAAAACTTAATTATAATACAGTAAAGGTAGAAACATGAAATACAGTAAAAAAAAAAGTTATTCTCCATGTATCCTACATGAACAGGTAAATGAAGGTACACAGAGTGAGTAGTCAGCCAGAGCCACAGTTCAGAACCGGAGTGGATAGTCAGACAGGCTGGGGTCATACACGGAGTGAGAACAGAAGCCAAATCAGGATCACAACGAGGAGCAAATGTAACTAGCAATCGCAGAAACACAACTTAAGGCCAAATGGCCTTAGACCCAGGGAAGTTCATATAGGTCTACAAGGAGGCGTGAATCAATTAGTCAAATGAATGCGTGCGTATAAACAAGCGCCGCGTTCAGACACAGAATCGCACACCTGCTCCAGTGACCACAAGACAGAACAGCGAAATAGCAAGAGGGTAACTGGCAGCACAGATGCCAAGGTACATTGTGATACCAAGATACAAACAACCTTTTCCAGGTCAGGAGGTCTTTTTCAATAGAATTCATGAGAAACATCATGTTACATTTCATATTGAGGGCTAGTCCGGTGAACGCCCAGGTATTTTATGAAATCTGGTACCCAGGTAAACTGACATTTGCTCTGCAGCATCTGTACTGGAATGGGCAGAATGTTGATATTGAAAACCTCAAATTTGGAAAAGTTGATTTTAAATTGAGAAAGCAAACATAATCATCTAAAATGGAGAATAAAAGGGGAGAGATCTCTCTGGGGGAGAAATAAAGAACAAAATGTTATACGCTAGATAGTTTAATAGCACCATAATGAATATGTAAGCCCAAAATATTGCCTGATAGACAGAAGCGGTTATAGCATTTAGATGAAGATCAATGGTGACAAGGGGCACGCCTGCCTATTTCCATTGCTGATTGATAAGGGGTCTGATAAGTAGCCATTCACTTTCTCCTTAGCTTTGGGTTCTGAGTACAAGCTGCCATTGAAAGCTAGGCTTCTAGGGCCACATTCCAAATTTCAAAGGACTACAACAAGTAACATCCATCTCACCCTGTCAAAAGCTTTTTCAGCAAAGTTAAGAGTATGGTAGGAATATGTTTTTCAAGTGCGGTGTGAATTAAAACTAGAGGTATAATCTTTAGACTCTCTCTGAAACAAAACTGGACTGGTTGATTTGGATGATCGTGGGTAGAAAAGGGGAGAGTAATTTTTCAATCAAGGTAGAGAACAGCTTAAAGTCTACATTTAATAGCAAGAAGGTTGAAATGTGCATCTAGAGTTAGGTCAGGATATGATATCAAATGATTCAGGGTATTTCTACTCTGCATGTGGCACTTGTGAGCTAAAAGAGATTGCACCCTGGGAGCAGAACACTAGTCCTATTGAGATCTTTGCATACCCTGAGACTAGATGAGCATCTCCAACCTCTACTTTGGTATATGTAAATTGCTGTTGTGGTTGGTCACTGTAAGAGTAATGAAGGAATCCAGACATGGACCCCATGCACACAGGTTCCTAGAGGGATCAGCTGCACCTAACTGAAGTTGCCTAATAAGGCCAAATTGTTAGATGCTTCCCTTTTACAGAGAGGAATTGTCTGGCATTTTGTAGCTGGACAGTCATTTGGACAAGACTAGTATGATATTCTGCAGAGTATTTCTTCTCTGTGTATGCCACGTGAGCTAAAAACAGATTGCACCCTGTGTGCAGGACACCAGTCTTAGTGAGATCTTTGCATACCCTTTCAGGCTCATAAGCCTAGTTGAACATCTCTCACCTCTGCTTTTGTATAACAAAAGAAAAAGGCAGAATGTCAACAGTCAACATTTTGGCACTATTGCACAGGCGTACCTTTGCATTATGTTTATGCAGGTTTTATTTCTTCCTGGCCCTCTACAAAATACTCCATTTCATCTAGTATCAGTCTGCCTCAGTCGCAGCTCACATCAGGGTCCTTGCATCTGTCACCTATCATTTTTTTTTAATTAACTGCCTTTCCCATCCCTGCCACTGAAAATAAAAACAAAAAACACATTCTCCGTTTAATTACTTCTTTCCCCAGAGTCCACTAACAGATATAAAGATAGATCTTGAAGGATCTTTGGTAACAGATGCCTGTTTCTTCCCAGTCGGTCACATAGAATTTTGGGGTATTTGGTGTAATTTTTCTTTGCTTCCTTTTCACACCCCCAGACTCCCCTAGCACACAGATCATAGCCAGATCAGAAAGAAACTTGGATTACAGTTCCCTATGTCTTTCCAGTAGTTACAGAAAATGCAGAAATATTTGGGGTAATTCTCCTTTGCACCCTTTTCACACCCCCAGTCTCCCCTAGCACAGAAATCACAGCCAGATGAGGAAGAAACTTGGGTCTTGGCATCATGTGTCTTTCCAGTCAGTTACAGAAAACGTGGGGGTATTTTGGATACATCTAAATTGCACCATTCTCACACCCCCAGACTCCCCTAGCACGGAGTTAACAGCCGGATCAGGAAGGAATTTGGTTCACAGCTGCCTGTGTCTTTCCGATCAGTCACACAGAATTGTAGGGTATTTGGGGTAAATCTCCTTTGCTCCCTTCACACAATATCACGGTGCCCGTGATTGCTGCCTTTTTGTGTCTATCACCTGTGGGGGGCTCCCATTGGCTGTCTGCCTTCAGCCCGCCTCACCTTGCCTATTTAAACTGAGTTTGGGCACCCTTTGGTTGCCCTTTCGTGGTGTCTCTGGCTGCCTCCACTTTCATTATGTTTCTGAAGATTCATGGGCCTTCAGCTGTGTTCCTGTTCACCTGAGTTCGTCCAGTTCCTGAGTCTCCTGTTCAGCCATACCTGTTCCAGTGCCTGTTCCGGCTGGAGTCATCTGATGTTGCTGTTTCCTGCTGCCAGTCCTCGTTGCCGTTCCTGATCCGGTTGACCATCATTGTGCTGGTTCCTGTTCATCTCCTGCATCTAGTTTCCTTCATCTGTGGCGACCTTGTTACTCGGTCGCTCAGGCGACATTTCCATCCTGCTGGTTCCCAGTGTGCGGACGCTGGTTTGCTCCATTGCCTTACGGCTTACTATACATCTAGTCTGTTGGTTACCAGTGTGCGGACACTGGTTTGCTCCATTGCCTTACGGCTTATTATACATCTAATCTGTTGGTTACCAGCGTGCGGGCGCTGTCTCGCTTCACTGCCTCACGGCTTACTATACATCTAGTTGTTGGTTACCAGCGTGCGGGCGCTGTCTCGCTTCACTGCCTCACGGCTTACTATACATCTAGTTGTTGGTTCCCAGAGTGCGGACGCTGGTTTGCTCCACTGCCTTACAGCTTACTATACATTTAGTTGCTGGTTCCCAGCGTGCGGACGCTGGTTTGCTCCACTGCCTTACGGCTTACTATACATCTAGTCTGTTGGTTACCAGTGCGCGGGCTCTGGTTCGCTCCACTGCCTTACAGCTTACTATACATCTCATCTGTTGGTTACCAGTGCGCAAACGCTGTCTCGCTTCTCTGCCTCACGGTTTACTATACATTTAGTTGTTGATTCCCAGCGTGCGGACGCTGGTTCGCTCCACTACCTTATGGCTTACTGTATATTTAGCTGTTGGTTCCCAGCGCGCGGGCGCTGGTTCGCTCCATTGCCTTCCGGCTTACTATTCATTCAGTCTGTTGGTTCCCAGCACGTGGGCTCTGGTTCACTCCACTGCCTGACGGCTTACTATCATTCGGTCTGTTGGTCCCCAGTGAGCGGGCACTGGTTCGCTCCACTGCTTTACGGCCTACTTGTAATTAGAGTGTTGGTTCCCAGCGCGTGGGCGCTGGTTCGCTCCATTGCCTTAGGGCCTACTGTACATTTAGTCTGTTGGTTCCCAGCGCGCGGGTGCTGGTTCGCTCCACTGCCTCACGGTTTACTATTCATTAGTCTGTTGGTTCCCTGTGCGCTGTCCAGTCCTAAACAGCTAGTTTCTCTTTCAGTACACGGGTACTGATGTGTGCGGACTACCTGGTATTACCACTAGCTCTCGTAGCCTCTACATACCATCTCCATACTGTCATTGTCATCTGACAGTCATTGAGGTGCTAATGGTTGGCACCATTTCCTCTAAGGCTACCTTGCCCGGTATATTGGCAGGGTCGGTAGAGCCACCTTTCCATTGCTTGCCCAGGCTGCCTTGCTCGGTATATTGGCAGGGCCGGTAGAGCCTTACTTGCTATAATCATTACCTACCTGTCATTTCTATGTACTGTATGTATGTGTATGAAATCCTATGGGATTATCTTAAACTTTTCAATAAAGTTTTGTTTTTACCTAACTTTGCGTCTGAGAGTCTTAACAAACCGTGACACACAAACACACACACACACAGACTCCCCTAGCACAGAGATAACTGCCAGATCAGGAAGTAACTTGGATCCCTGCTGCCTGTGTCTTCCCAGTCAGTCATACAAGATTTTGGGGTATTTGGGTTCAACTTCCTCCAGACTCCCCTAATGCAGATAAAAGATTTCCTTCCTACAAGGCTCCCTAAACTATGCTTCAAATCTACTTTATTAGCCTGTGTCCTGTAGCTCAAAAATGTGCTGCTTACTCTTCCTCTCACAAACAAAGGATGGCATGCCTTGGGAACCCGACACCCCTTGTATACTATGCCTGTGGGAAAAGAAGGAAAACCTGCAATGCAGTTGGGGGAAATTCAGTTTTCAAATTATTTCAGAGCAACGTACTAGGCAAAAAATGGGGGGAAATCTGCACTTTCTTGCATAATTTCCAATTAGGTGTGAAGTGCCATTTTTCTCCTGTTTTGCTTTTAAGGCGAAAAGTTTTGTCCACCGCTAAATTTCAGGTTTAAAAGTGAAAGGCAGTTTGTGTTAAGTGTCATACATGAAACAGAATTGTTTAAATGGTGTTTCCCAGGTAGGAATGAGTGGAATGATTTTATAAGTTAGTATTCAGATTGATGAGTCATCTGAGCATTATATGTAGAAGGATCAAGCTGGTGTGTCCACCATGCCCATGGGTATTAATAGTGGTGGTAGGAGTGGGACTGGGATTATCATCCGCACAGGGTAGTGGAGAAAAAGGATTATGGTGACTGGACACCTTTTTCCTAAATGGGGGTGGCTTGTTGTCGTGTTGATTCTTCCTCTGGACTAGGAGTAGTAGGAATCACTACTTAATGATTCATATAATCTCTGCTGTTTGGTTCCATCACAGTAGTCTTTGGGGATGATAATCCCAATCCCATTCCTACCATCACTAATATTACCCATGGGAATGGTGGACACACCAGCTTGATCCTGTGACATTTGATGCTCAGGTGACTCAGCAGGAACTAAATTGGCTAGTGATGATGATACTGGTGGTGATCCACATTCTTATCTGATGTTTTGTCTCCAACTGTTTGCATGCTTGACATAAGAAAGCTCTCATTTCACTATCATCATTACCATCCTCAGTGGGATATACTGGCTGCCTATCACTTATTAATCAAAAGTATTTTTTAATAACTGTCCTTGTCACTGTCAAATTACTCCCACATTATCTGCAACCATCCAGAGAACTGGCTAACACAAATATTAATTAAATCAAACAAATACAGAGCCACCTGTTTTCTTTTCTGTCCCTACAATAGGTAGTATCAAAATATTAGCAGCTTTGCTTCCCAAGCACTGCAATGTTCATTTTTACATACAAGTACATGATAAATCTTTTAGCTTCAGAATCAGCAGCTTGAAAATGCAATAAAGAATAACAGTAGGTGTAGCACCATAGTTCATCACATCACAGTATATGATTGTCCCTCTTGTTCTTGTTTGTGTGGATATGTGAATGAGTGTATGTAATACAGTATGTCAAGCTGTACCTGTTGTATGTTTGTCTTGTATTGAATCTTGAATGCATGATGTCTATCTGTGTTGTATATGTAATTTTCAGTCTCAGTCTAGTCTAAGGATCATTTGCCTGTCTGACTTTCATTGTACTTGTCCTTTCACCCTTCTTTCTTCCAAGCACAGACTGATAACACAAGCAAATGGAATTACCCTTATATAATGACAAGTCAGCATGACAGGAATACATGGAGAAACATCATGTGGGGGGTGGGGTAGGGTTTGCATTCTTCTAATTACTTTCAATGCGACAAAAAAGAGGAGAAAAGCAGGGAAACACCACTTTTTGCAAATATTACTGTGAAAAGCAGGTTATGATTTTTTTCCATGTTTCACTTTTGTGAAGAAAATGTTCATCCTTCTCTACTGAGAGGCCTTCCCTTTGGTTCTAGCAGTCCCTACATGAGGCCCTCCAATGATAAGTACAATTCCCATTAGTGACATCTAGCCAAAGGCAGGCTGGAATTAATATGAGGTGTAGTTCTGAAAAGTTGAAGGTCTACTACTGATTTATGTATTCTTGTGAATTGTGTTAAACCTCTATTATGTAGATCATCTAATATTCAGCAAGAAGATCACTCTCTTAAATAATCAGAGACATAGACATATTTATGAAAAATCCTGGAAAAAGCTGATAATTTTTGATACTGAATGCTAGAGATGCCTGAAAAATACTGCTATACTATGGGGGTTATGCGCTAAGGTGTGATAAAGAGGTAATACCATGAGAATGACTTCTCCAGTGCTATCATGTCTACAGTTCCTTCTATAGAGCCTATGCACTAAGATCTCCAAAGATGGATAAATCTTAGTGAATTGGCTGCATATAAGAACATAGGAACTGGAGAAGTGATATCACTGGAGAAGCCATCTCCGCTTTATCACACCTTCGTGCATAACCCACGATGTGTTGCAGACATCTCTAGAATTCAATAAACTATCAATGTATCTTACTGTAATGAAAACAGAGGGCTGGATTTCATTTCAGTTAGTGAATGCTATCACTGGTTTCATCTCACAGATTCTTACCGAAGTCTATGAAGGAAGTTTGCAAATAACATTTGTGATGAGGTAATCACCTGTAATGAAATTCAGCCCATTGTTTGCATGTCATATTAAATAAAGTTTTGATTGTATTAGTTCCTTTGTTTGTGAACCATATGAGTACATTTTATAAGAAAATTATAATTTTTAATTTTTGTGATTTTGTTACAGACTTGGAGCAATCAATTCTAACTATAAGAAATAATTTACCCATAGGAACTGATTTTTTATTAGCTGCAAATTTAACCTTTCAATGACCAGAGGAGTTCAACATTTTGCTAACCAATAAGCTGAACTCCTGTCTGGTCCTTAAAGGGTAAAAATGTTTTCTATTTTCTGTAATTACACTTGAGAGGGTAACATTTATTCAAAAAGAATATGTGTTCTTATTACAAATGTTATAATCACTTAAAAAAAAAAATAATGAATCCTTAACTACAGTTTTAACTGGCAGGAGTGTTTTAACAATTGCTCTAGTTCTTGCAGCGAATATACATTTTGTCTTAACAGTTTGTTCTTTATATTTAATTATACTTATTAAATTGTAAGATGTAAGTATAGTTTTAATTGTTTTTATAGTTACAGGTTTGATGTTTATTGTATAAAAAGCTTACAATGTATGGATTGTAGATATTTACTGTATATTGAACTAAAGAAAGAATTCTCCATGTTCCAATTTTTTACCAGCGACAAAGTGAATATTACAGATTTAACACTATTTCTAAATAGTTATGTACTATGATGGCTGAAAACCTAAGATGTCATCACCAGCATGGTAAAACACTATTTAAGGATGAGATAACCTGGCAACTTGTTTTAAAGGGATAGTAATACTTAAAATGTAAAAAAATATGTTGTAGGGTTTATCCCCCTGGGTAAAACAAGAGTACTCCCACTGCTGAAAGGTGTTTCATTCAAAAGTTATTAATTTTCAAAGTTGAATTTTTTAGGTGCAATATCACAGTGGCCTGAAATTATACAGTGGCGCTGTTGCTACACGATCCTATGGACAGCTCTGGTCCCGGGACCATAAATCTCCATAGGATGCTGTAGCAACAGCGCCACTGTACAATTTCAGGCCACTGTGATATTGCATCTAAAAAAGTCAACTTTGTAAATTAATAACTTTTGAATGAAACACCTTTCAGCAGTGGGCACACTCTTGTTTTACTCAGGGGGATAAACCCTACAACATTTTTTTTTTACAATTTAAATATTACTATCCCTTTAAGACTATGACCCCTGGTCTCTTGCATCTGCAAGCTTACATTGCTTACAAGCTATTTAATGTGCATAATGTAGACTTTGTATAAATAGAAAACATATTACTTAGCAGGGACTGCCAAAGGCAGAATTTATTCACAGATACTTTTTAGCGTTTGTATACTAAAAGTCTCTAATGTACTGCTTCACAATGTATTGAATATGTTTCTAGCATCCAAGGGATTAAAAGTGAATATCCTTCTAGAATATATTTGAAATATGTTTAGTATTATATTAAGGCAGGGAAGAAAATAAATCAGATCTTTGGGTTTTCCTTGTCCTCACATCTTATATTAAAGATCCTTCTATCTCATGCTTCTTCCCTTTGACCTTCTGCGGGATTTTTAGAGAAAGAAATGTGCAGGACAAGGAAATAATCTAAATTTACCAGAACATGAGAAATTCATACAAATGTAAAAATATCAAAAGGTAAATTAAATTTTTTTGTGTTTGTGGGGCCACTTGGGAATGTCAAGGTTAATGCTCCTTTGGACCTCTCTGCTGTACTTGACACAACTGTCTACTCACTTCTCCTTCAAACCTTCTTTTTCATTGGGCTCCATGAGACACCTCTCTTCTTATTCTATCTGTAATCCTTTAATGCTTCCTTTTCATGGACACTTCTTCTCCAGTCTCCATTCCCTCTTCCAGATGGGGTTCAGTTGGGCTCTCTTCTGTTTTCAATGTGCACTTTTTCTTAGTCACTCATCAATTGCTTGGGTTATAATACCACCTTTACACTGACAAAACCCACCTCTCCTCTCTCGACATTGCGCCCTTTCTTATAGAATAGGTTACTAACTGCCTCTCTGCATTCTCTACCTGGATGTTCCCCCATTATTTAGTATGTAAAACTAGATTCTCTCCTCTTCCACTCATCCAGTAAACGCCTCTCTGAAGTCGCTATCACTTTAAATAACTCATCTATAACTCCCGCCACTCAAGCTCACTGCTTGGTCATTTTTCCCAATTTATTTCCCACATCCTGCCATTTTCAGAAGTATCTCACTTGTCACCTCCTCTCTCTCTGGATACAGTCAACACCTTAATTCATGCCTTCACCATATCCCATCTAGATTATTGTAACATTTTACCAGCCTGACTCTTTCTTGGCTAATCCCACTGTAATCGTTTTGAATGTTTCTGCCACGTTAATAGTATTCACTGTTCATTTCACAAAAACCATGTGGTTGTCCACTTTTTTGTGGAAAGCCCTTAAAATCTTTGCCATTTTCACCTGTTGCCAAAAAGCTTTTGCTGTTTTTTTAAATGGCTAAAAACTTTTCACCCATTTACTTACATGTATTTCGCATTTTCACACCAAAACTTGATGTTTCCAGGAAGTAAAACACAACATAAGCAGCTATAGAGGGATAGAGGATACTAGGCCACCAGCACTGAAGGGTCTGCAATCCCTGATTCCTCAGATCTAGTAATGTCCAGTTTCTGAACACCGTCTCTTGGGATCTAGGGGAAAATAGTGTAACAAGCAAAGGCACAGTAAGAAGTGGGTAGCAGTGTGAGCAGTACAGGTCAGCTGCCTGTGCCGGCTACTACTGTTGCCAGTGTGCCTTGTTGTAATCCTCAGGAGGGGGAGATGATGGTAAGTAGGACAGCAGGGGGTGATGTCGATGAATGTGATTCTGAAGTTGATGTTATTACTGTTAGTGAAGCAGTTGGTGGGACTAGCATGACTGTTGTTGATCCTCCTGCTTAGATGGGAGGGGAAATGAAGCTGAGCAGGCAGACTAGCAGTCAAGGGAGTCCACAACATCCCCCAGACCCTGTGATTCACCTTACCCCAGCATTGTGCTTCCGGGACTTGATACTGAAGAAGGCAGAACTGGCTAGCAGCAGTAATACCACCATGAGCATAGATCAACTGCCTGTGTCTGCTGCTAGTGCTGTCAGGCTGCCTTCTTTAACTCTAGAGATGAAAAGTGTGACAGTAGGGGACCAACCAATGAGACAGAAGCAGCAGCAGCAAGGAGGAACTTGTGGTGGTGATGATGAGGGCAATGGTGGAGTATCAGGAATGGACGAGATATACTGAAAATGGCCTTTTCAGCCCAAAGCGAGAAGGAATGGGAGACAGAGATACAAATGGGGATGGGCATCACTACAACTATGTGACATTGTGGACTTTATGCTGCTGTAATTCCTTCTGCTGCTGAGATGCAAGGGCATCAGGGTGATGATGAGCCAGCTAGTGTGGTACAGACCACCATGGACCCATTGGCAATGGGAACCAGCAGTAGTGATGTGGGTCTAGGACAGGTTACACTTGTAAGCAGCAGTACTCCTCCTGTTGCTAATTGTAGCACTGATTTTGAATCAGCAGCAACATCATCCTCTGCCTCATCAAGTGAAAGGGATTGTGGATGGTAAGAAGAAAGAAGCTATTCTCCACCTTTCCCTTCCCCCTTAGGTTATGAGCATGGGACCTCATCAGTGACAGAACTGTATACAGTTTGTGAAAGGCAGTGAAAAGGCAGTGAAAAGATACCATAACATTTATGTGAAGCAAAGCCAAACCCCCACCAAAGAAATTGGTCACTGCTGTTGCTGTACCCCCTGACTCTCCCAAACAGCAACAAGAGGTGAGGCATAAATCAAAGAGGAGGAAGAATAGAGAATTTTAGCTGGAGCCTGAAAGTTTGATGGCGAGCAAAACATCTGGCTCGCCATCACCTTCTGATGCCAGGGTTCGGGTGCAGAAAGACATAGCTACATCTTCTGGCAATCCATCTCATTCATTGTTACCTCCCCCACCAGCTTATAGCCATTCTGTAGATGTCAGGATGTGGGAGTTCATGTCCACCCATTGCACACATTGTGTGGTGTGCTTACCACACATGGCAGTTTGGTGGAGGACAATCAAAACCAGGGCATCAAGCGGCATCTGAGGAGATTCCATCCAGCAGAATACACTAAGTTGGTGGCAGGAAGTGTTCATCATTATTATTAACCCTTTGAGTGTCAGAGGAGTATGCAACGCATTGCTTTGCAATGCATTGCATACCCTTCTGGCACTCAAAAGGTTAAGAGTACAAGTTGTCATGTGTCCTTAGTGGAGACCAGACAAAGGGCATAATGACAAGAACAGTACTTGGTTTCTGGAGGGCATGAATTCACGTTGTGGACCTAAGCATCAAGAAGTTTGCTTTCAGTTGTGGCAGTGTTTGATGTGAGTGCAGACGTGTCCATTGTTCCCAGTCATTCCCCTATTTCCTACATAAACACTGTGCACCTTGAACCTGCTGATGAGATGCAAAATTCCTTCCTACTCTCAAGGGAAAAATGTATATTCAAAGAACTGGACAGAGATGCTTAACTAGGAACGAGCCTACCCTCAAAGTGAGGAGGCTCTATAGGAAAAGTATCCTACCCAGGGTTCAATTTCTTTTAGCTCACTAATACCTTTCACAGAGAGGAAATATCCTTAAGCACATCATACTGATCCTATCAAAAGGCAGTCCCGCCACAAAGTGCCAGGCAATTTCTTTCTGAACAAGAGAAGCAGCCAACCCCAGACGTACGTTTCAGCCTTGTTGGGCCTCATCAGTGAGGTGCAGCTGATCTACCTAGGCACTGTGACCAAGGGGTCCACGTCTGGATTCCCCTGTTACCCTTAGGGTGACCAATCCCAAGAGAAATTTGCATATGTAAAGAGCTGGTCAGAGATGCTTAACTAGGAACGAGCCTGCCCTAGAAGTGAGGAGGCTCTATAGGAAAAGTATCCTACGCAGGGTGTAATCTCTTTTAGTTCACTAGTGCCTTTCACAGAGAAAAATGTATATCCCAACAACACAGCCATGGTTTTGGAGGAGAGGCAGAAGGAGAAGCATTATTGGCCAACTTCTTTTTTCCACATATACCTGAAGTGGTGAAGGCTAGTTGAGGTGCTGCTAATGTCTCTGGATCATCACTGGAGATAGTAGTGAAAAGTGGAACCATGATCATCATCACCAATATCACTGCTTGTCACGGTTTGTTATGACTCTCAGACACAGAGTAAGATAAAAATCAAACTATATTAAAAGTTTAATGGGAACCCTCATGGGTCCAGTACATACACATGTCAAATATACAAGATGGGTCCAAACAGTATTAGCAAGAAACGGCAATATAGGCTCTACCGGCCTTGCCAATATACCAGGCAAGGCAGCCAGAAAGATGGCACTGAATTAGTAAACTGACTCTACCGGCCTTGCCAATATACCGGGCAAGGCAGCCTGGAGGATAAACAAGCACTGAATGAGGCTCTACCGGCCTTGCCAATATACCGGGCAAGGCAACCTGGAGGGTAAACAAGCTCTGAGTGAGGCTCTACCGGCCTTGCCAATATACTGGGCAAGGCAGCCTGCAGGATGACACAATAGGAGCAAAGTGGCTCTACCGGCCTTGCCAATATACCGGGCAAGGCAGCCTGGAAGGTACACAACCACTGGATGTGGCTCTACCGGCCTTGCCAATATACCGGGCAAGGCAGCCAGGAATATGAGGACAGCTCCACTATTGCTGAGTTGATAAGGCAGCAGCCAAGATTGGAGAGTGAAGCAAACCAGTCTCGCAGTCATAGACAATAGAAATAGCCCAACCGGTACTATGCAATGGAATAAGCAACCGGTAAATGGAGAGACTGACAGTATGGCATACAGCACACTCGTATGGCCCAACCGGTTCTATATAGCGGAATCAGCAACCGTTATATGGAGTAAACCAGTACCTCGTACTGGAGCAATGGAACGCCCAACCGGTTCTATGCAACGGAGTGAGCAACCGGTAGGTGGAGTAAACCAGTACCTCGTACTGGAGCAATGGAACGGCCCACCGGTTCTATACAACGGAATCAGCAACCGGTAAGTGGAGTAAACCAGTACCGCGTACTGGACCAATGGAACGCCCAACCGGTTGTATACAACGAGATCAGCAACCGGTATGTGGAGTAAACCAGTACCACGTACTGGAGCAATGGAACGCCCACCCGGTTCTATGCAACGGAGTGAGCAACCGGTATGTGGAGTAAACCAGTACCTCGTACTGGAGCAATGGAACGCCCAACAGGTTCTATACAATGAGATCAGCAACTGGTATGTGGAGTAAACTAGTACCAAGTACTGGAGCAATGGAACGCCCAACCGGTTCTATACAACGAGATCAGAAACCGGTATGTGGAGTAAACCAGTACCACATACTGGAGCAATGGAATGCCCAACCGGTTCTGTACAACGGGATCAGCAACCGGTATATGGAGTAAACCAGTACCGTGTACTGGAGAGATGGAACTCCCAACCGGTTCTATACAATGGGATCGACAACCGGTATATGGAGTGAACCCCGTGATAAGAATGTCACCCAGGTGACTAGGCAGGCCAGACGAAGATAGTCAGGATACAGCATCAGGAACAGGTTGCCCTCCCGGACACCCACAGGAATGGCAGGACGGCTACCCAGGTCAGGAACGGAGGCAGGAACAACGCCAGTACCGGATCAGGGATGAGAGATGAACTAACGGCAGCACCGGATCAGAAGCAGAAGCAGGAACAACAGCCCAACCGGATCTGGAATGATGACAGTAACCTTGCAGCAGCAGCTCTGACTGTGGAAAAATGCTGACACTGGTAGCAGATCAACAGGCCCAAGGATACAGTAAGGCAGGTGACTGTAGATGCAGAGACACCATGAAAGGGCAACCAAAGGGTGCCTAGGCCCAGTTTAAATAGGCAGTACTAGGCGGGCGTTAGACAGGCAGCCAATGGGGAATACACACACCTGACTGACAGCAAGTGTGAGCAATACTGCTGTTGTTGATTCCATTCCCTTAGAGTTGCCTAATCATCCTTCTGCTTAAACAACTCAGCAGCAGCAAGAAAAGCAGTCACAAATGCCGCAATGATACCGTGGCATTTGCAAATGGCCAATGGTCACTGACCACCATAACATAACATGACCTGCTACCACTGGGCTAGTAGGACATGTTTTTTTTCCTCAGGGATTGGGGTTGTGACACTAACAAGTGTATTGAAGTAATGGAGAGACTAACTCCATTACTACATGACTGCTAATAGTAGCATCACAAGGAATGTTGAATGATTATAGAATATAGTAATAAATCTAGATGAAGATTAAAGTCGTAGAGGGTTGATGTTCAAAGCTGAATCCAATATGTCAACTTGAAAGTTCAAAATCAGCAGAAGAAGAGCAGGGAATCGTCTACAATTTCCACTTAATCAGACCAGTCCAGCCAAGGGATAAGTACTAAGAGATGACCATATAGAGTCAATGCAAACCCACCTTTTGTGAAATGAGGGTGACAGGCAAGAATTAATTTTCCTGTGGTGAGCTAAATAGAATTTCTTAATATCAGTAAAGGCCAACCACCTTTTGATTTAGAGAAAAGTAAGAGTGATCTAGATATCCAAGGCTTACAACCATTCTAGATGTCTTAATAATTAACTTTTTAAGTAGCGCTAATGTCGAGGAAGGGACATTGGCTAGCGCTGCCTGGAAGTGAGAGAAGAGCCAGGGCAGGATAGGTTATTCTGCCAAACTGTTACAGCTTACCTTGGTTCCAGCGCCGCCGCTTCAGCAACGCTCGGCGTAATTCCACGCATCATCTGCAGACGCGAATCTTCAGAGTGAAGCAGGCCTCTTTTATGCCATGCTTCCTGTAGTCTCCTCCTACCTACTTCCTTCCCCTGAACCTGTTCATCCTACCTACTTCCTGAGGAGGGGTTTAAAGGGCAGTCTGAGTCCTGACTCAGTTGCCCTAGAGTTATTGTACAAACAGTTCTGTTTAGTTTGGGCTCTGTGTATGACCTGCTTGTCTGACCATCCAATCTGGTGCTGACCTGTGGCTCTGTCTGACTACTCTTTTGCCTGTTTCCATTGTGTAGTGGACACCCAATCTAGTGCAGACCTGTGGCTCTGGCTGCTTACCTGACCCGGCTTGTCTGACTATCCGATCTGGTGCTGACCTGTGGCTCTGTCTGACTATTCTCCTGCCCACTCCTTGTGTATAGTAGACACCCAATCTGGTGCAGACCTGTGGCTCTGGTTGACTACTCGATTTGTGTACTACCCAGCTTGTCTGACTATCCAATCTGGTGCTGACCTGTGGCTCTGTCTGACTATTCTCCGGCTTTCTCCCATTGTGTAGTAGACACCCACTCTGATGCAGACCTGCGGCTCTGGTTAAGACCTTACTACCTGACTGCAGGCGTGAGTCAGGATCGCTCTGGTGCCTCTAATAAAGGAGACGGCCGTCTCCTTACTGACTGCAGGCTTGATTCAGTACTTCTCCTTTTCCGTATCATCTTTAGGGAGATCCCTAGATCTACCTGCTGACTGTAGGCGTGAGTCAGTTAGTCTTTTACTGGGATTTCTGCTGCGCCTTCATTATATAGAGACTCCAGAGGCTTCTGCCGGTCTCTTTAAGAGCATTCAAACTTTTGGCAGACTCCTATTTCTGATAGAGTCGTTGGCCACTAGGAGGACCTCTACTCATTGTTCTGTGATTTACTTACTAGTTGTTCTGTGATTTACTGTATTTATATTTATTCAATAAAGATTGTTTTACTAAACCGTATTGATTCTTGGTTTGTTCCTGGGAAACCGTGACAGTATGCAAGGGCCATGAATACGGACGGTAGTAGTAATTCAGCTTTTCAAAGCATCCTGAATAAGATGGAGACACAAGATCAATGTATTGATCAATTGACTTTTGCCTTACAGACTTTGTTGCAGCACACTGTGCATCTCGAGCAGGCAAACCCACAAATGGTGGACTCCCCCCCTCCACCCTCGGCACCGGTGGTTCATACCTCTTCTGATGCAGGCATGATCAAGAGGTTGTCTGGTTCCGCTCAGCCCCCACAGTTTTATGGGGGAGACCCAGAGTCATGTTGTGGGTTCATCAACCAAATTGGCATACATTTTGAGATGGTGCTGCATGCCTTTCAACTGAGCGCAGTAAGGTCGGCTTCCTTATATCTCCTCACGGGCAAGGCATTGGCATGGGCCAACCCTTTATGGGAAACAGACAAACCTATTCATAATTTCACAGAGTTTATGAGGTCGTTCAAAAGTGTGTTTGACATGCCAGGCCACGTGGTCTTGGCTTCCAAAAACCTACTGACCATTCGCCAGGGCACTCGTACTGTGGCAGACTACTCCAGTGAGTTTTGCACTCAGGCAGCTGAAGTAGGCTGGAATAACAAGGCCCTTGTAGCTGCCTTCTTCCAGGGGCTTGTCTGACTATCCTTTCTGGTGCTGACTAGGAGGCTCTGTCTGTTTCCTTCCTAACAATACAGTTCTGTTTCACATGGGCTGTGTGTATGACCTGGCTTGTCTGACCATCCATTCTGGTGCTGACCTGTGGGTCTGTCTGACTACTCTTTTGCGTGCTCCCATTGTGTAGTGGACACCCAATCTGGTGCAGACCTGTGGCTCTGGCAGACTACCTGAACTGTGTATGACCCGGCCTGTCTGTCCTTCCATTCTGGTGTTGACCTGTGGCTCTGTCTGACCATTCTCCTTGTGCATTCTGATTTGGCTTAGACATCCTTTCTGGTGCAAACCTGTGGCTCTGGCTGACTAACCGCTCCGTATATGACCCGGCTTGTCTGACTATCCTTTCTGGTGCTGACTAAGGGGCTCTGTCTGTTTCCTCCGTGTGTTGGTCCCCGCTCCACAGACATCCATCCTAGAGCGGACCTGGGGCTCTATCAGACTCCTAGACTGACTGCAGGCTGAGTCAGTGCTATTCCTTTGGGCGTTCCAAATTACCTCAAGGGTCCAGTGGGCTGAGGTCTAGTCTCTGACAGTGTGGTGGATCTATTGGCGGACTGCTATTTCTGATACAGTGCTTGCCTCTTTGATCACCCTCTGTGTGTTATCTGTTTACGTGCATTACTGTTATTATTCTAATAAAAGATTGTTTTACTTTACAGTACTGACTCCTGGTTTAATTCTGGGAACCGTGACAGATAAAAATATAGGTATATTCCTACCTCCACAATTGACACATAGAATTATGACATCACAACGCGATAGAAATGTAATGCTGAAAGGAAATGTGAACAGAAAAGAGACATTCACAACAAATGGACAATTTTTCCATTAAAGAATCTTCACCTATGTTAAAATTACAGCTGCTCACACCTTGCCATCTTGAAGTAAAACACAAGCACACCATCCTGCCAATGCTAATAGAATGGGTGAGAGAGAGACTACTGGGAGTTCATGCCAATATGCCTGCTCAGAGATCACTGAAGATAACAGACACTTGTTCAAACAGTCCTACCATCAGGAACATGTCAGACCCTATTTACAATGGAACAGATACCAAGACCTTCAGAAGTTGGGAAAGAAACAGATCCCATGGATAACTGCTTAAAGACAAATGTTTCAAGTGTTGGTCCTCTTTTTCAAGACCTGCGTGATTGGACATGAGATTGCACTCCTCCAGTTCTTCAGTATCAGTGTGTTGGAAGCAGATATTGGACCCAAAGGATGATTGACTATGCAGCAAAGCTGAATCACAGACTGAGCAAAGACCACTACTGCAATACATCAATCTATGGGGTTTGTCATGTCTAGATTCTATGCCAAAATGTTGCTTCACTTCACATGAACACATTACTATTGTTTATTTCAACAGAATGTGAGCTGGAGACCAACACAATTAGGTTTTCATTATAATCAGCAGTGTAACATACACCTATAGTCTAAATTAGCATTATAATGGAGATAAGTCGCAAGCAATTACTATTCTATATGTTGTCAATCGCATTACTTCTCATGGCAACAATAATATCTCAATTTCATGTAAATAGATGTTTTAGTAGATAGATAGATAGATAGATATGTCTGCATTTTATACAAATATCAATGGCCAGCTTGTTCTGGGACAGGTGGCCCACAGGCATGCTAAGATGCAGACCTATTTTCTCTCACTCCCAGAATAACATGATCAGCTTGTATGTGGACAGGTGGACCACAGTCCTGCTGATATTGGACAAATACTTGTGTCCTTGTGTATTATCATGCACTCTATGAGTGGCCATGAATAAATATGTATCAGTGATAATGGGATATACAAGTATGGTTTACATTGCACACATTATACTGATACATAATATTTATTCTGCAAATACAGATGGTATATATATACACAAATCAGATGTATGTATCATCCTTTTGCCTTTGCCCACTCAGTGAGGGTATCATACAGTTCGCTGACAAGACAAATGGCCTTAGAACTAAGGAAGGCACATATCTGGCAGGGGGGTTGCTGACCATTGGCTGATATCCCCTTATCCTTCAGAGAAATAGGTATTTTCAGTAGTGACCCAAATAAGGTTTTTGCCAGCAAAGCTAAGCACCCACACCTGTTAGATTTGCATCACAAAGTGCACTGTCATGTGTTTTAGGCCTACTTACATTAAAAGCAGTGGGCAGTAAAGAGTATATAACAAGAGATTAGATTCCATTTAGTCAGTTAAGATGCAGTGAAGGAGGAAGATGCAGTGAAGGAGAAAGATCAAGTGAAGGAGGAGGAAAGGAGAGAAAAGGAGAGAAGAAGGGGCAGTGAAGGAGAGCTGTATCAAGAGCATGTGCAGGAGGTAATTATGCCAGAACACACAGTGCACTTATGTATATAGAATTGTATTAATGTTTTGTGTTCTGTATTCATAAATTTATTTTTGTAGTTAATCTAATCTTTGTTGTGCATGCCATTTAATTCCTTATAAGGAAGTATAGATTAAAATTGCCGTGTGATCTAAGACTCTGGTGTTCTAATAAATTCTGTTTTTGATTGAACCATCTCATTTGTGAATCCTCATAACCAGAAATATATGTATATGTACATGTAAATATATATACATATTTCTGATATATATATATATATATATATATATATATATATATATATATATATATATATATATATATATATATATATATATATATATTATTGCTGACCCAGTTAAAACCTGTAACAACCCTAAGGGAAACATAATGTTAGGTACAAATGGGACTTCCCCCTCAGGTTGATTGCAACACAAGATGGCATGACTCATACCTTGAGGTAAGAAGGCAACGTACGCTCGTTTGTGGATGCACTACAGGTTTCCCTGAAGGATTCAACATCCGACATTGCAGTGCCACCATAGGACATGCAATGGAGCGCCTCGATTCTGGCTCAAAAAAAATGGCATCCTGTCCCTCGGAAGAGGCACATCCACACCACGCCGGTGGACAGGGATGAGCTGACTTCCTCTCACACATCTGGGACTGGTTGACTTTCTTTGGCACTCTTTGGTTTATGCTATTGGGTTGAAATGACCGTAAGACGCTTCTTCCTCTGATTACTGTTCCAGTGTTTTCCTGTGGACTGATGTTTCACTATAATGTGTTCATTGTGGCCCATTGTTGGCCTGGTGCCCCCCTTGGGTGCTTTCCCTGTGTCCTTTATTGAACTGGGGACCAATTGGTGCAGTCTGTGGGCCCTTGGTTGGGAAATGGGCCTCCTGGTTCCTGGGGGCCCCTTCTCCGGCTGACGGCCCTTGGGCCACACCCTGGTTACATGTTTAACTGTTTATTATATAATTCTATGTTTTTAGGGTTCTATGGGCGCCCTAGATATATGAAGGGCAAGGTCTTCTGGGGGGGGGGCTTACTGTGTGTTGGGGGCTCCTAGCTTCCAGGCTGGGGCAGCTTACTTTTACCAGAGCAGGCTTTTCTTGCACCTTACTTTTGTCTGTCGCAACCACCCTCTGCTTTGGTCTTGCTATTGTACTGCACTCCCAGTTTGTTCGGTCTTTTGCTGCTGCATGTTTTCTTCACCACCAGATTAAAGTACACTTCCCCATAGTTACGCAGCCTTTATTTATGCTTTTATTGTATAATTACTGGGGATTGGGGTATATGGGTGTATGATTAGGCAGCCTGGATGCGGTGGGGACTTGGGGGTCTGCTAGGGAGGGGGCCCTCTGGTTATCAGGGGGTCTTATTTGTCCTCTGGTGAGGGCTGGTTAGGCCGGCTCCTGGCACCCGGGGAGCGGGGTCCTCCACCTCGGGGGGCAGTGACTCATCGGGGCAAGATCGGGACCTGGGTATCACGGTGCCCGTGTATTGCTGGTGACATTTTGACAGTATTATTTGCTGATACCTTTTTATTGGCTAACGTGATGTTGCTCCACCCAGTGTTAGCCTTTAAGTACTGAGCCCTGTCACTTCTGCAGGGCCCTTTCGTGGCGTTCCCGTTGCTTAGTGCTTGCTCTGTGTATCGTGTGAATCCTGTGTATGACCCGGACTGCCTGACTACTCTGCCTGATTACGTTCCTGCTCTGTGTACCGACCCAGCCTGGCTGACATTCCTGCTCTGTGTATCGACCCGGATTGGCTGACGTTCCTGCTCTGTGTACCCACCCGCCGTGGCTGACGTTCCTGCTCTGTGTACCCACCCGGCGTGGCTGACATTCCTGCTCTGTGAATTGACCCGGATTGGCTGACGTTCCTGCTCCGTGTACCGACACGGTTTGGAGGACATTCCTGCTCTGTGTATCGACCCGGATTGGCTGAGACTCCTGTCCTGTGTATCACTCAGGCCCGGTTAATTTCTCAGTCCGGTTATCCGGTTGGGGAATCTTACTGGTGCTCTGTCCAGGTCTTGTATAGACCCTTTTGGTTGCCTCAATTGCTGCTCTGCCGCTCAGCTCCTGCGACCCAAATCACGCTATTGTGCCTTGTATCTCCATACCCCAGGGTAGGAGCTATTCCTGGTGGCACACTGTACACTTGGCTTGTTACTGTTGCCCTACTGAGGTTGGTCTCCTGGGTGCCTCAGTTTGTCTCTACTACTTGGCAGTTGCCATCACGCCTGAGCATTCGTTAACCCTTGTGGCCTGGTGTCTTTATCCTTGGGTCACAGTTACTGCTGTTTCGGTTTGGTGTTACACTGTACCTCCGGTTGCAGTCACCCTATGTTGTCCGGTAGTCCGTTAGTTATTCAGGGCCTCGCTCACCCATTGTGGCTAAGTCGCTACTGTCTCACTCTCTGCGTAGAGAGTGTTCCTTGGGCCTTCCGCTATTAGGGCCTATCAGCCTCCCGGCTTAATAGCACCTTCCTATCGTTGTCTCTCTGATTCACATAAACTGTAACCTGACCTGTGTCAGTAATATATATTTTGCTCTCAGATATATGTACTGGACCCATGTGGGTTAATGTTTCCTCTGTAACCTGTCTTGTGTCAGTATTACGTGTTATTTGTATGCTGGACCCGCAAGGGTTACTTTATTCTGTCTGGTTTCAATAAAACTGTGTTTTACCAAACATCCTGCCTCTGAGTGTACTGAAAACCGTAACGATGGGTACTGCTGCTTTCAGGGAACTCAGGCCTTCTGGGTAGAGTCTGAAAACTCACTGTAGTTTTTCTTTTTTCCCCTTCTCTTTACCCCTTTTTTTCTTACTTTTGTGTGAATTATCTGTGACATTCCTAATGGTGGTTATCTTGTTCCTGTCCCTTATCTCATCCCCGACTGACATGAAGCAGATTATTCCCTGCAGGAATTATGCTTGAGTCAGATGTCCTGCTCTTCCACAAATAACCCACAATTAAGTAGACATTTAACCAGATGTATGTTATCTATTACTCCCTGTTACACTGTTCGTTCTTGTGAGGGGATGGTTATGCTGGGTAGGAGACCCCTGTATGGGGAACTGCGACCTGTGTGACCTCCCTACGTTGTAACAGAGGGTTTAGAATGTTCATTTTCAATTCCCTGTTTTTGACAGTATTTTGATGCCACCTCTGTTTTGTTCCCATGACTTT
The DNA here is from genome assembly GCA_037306005.1 of Rhinophrynus dorsalis. Taxonomy (NCBI): domain Eukaryota; kingdom Metazoa; phylum Chordata; class Amphibia; order Anura; family Rhinophrynidae; genus Rhinophrynus; species Rhinophrynus dorsalis. The sequence continues at coordinate 91,868,506 of CM074723.1, read as the reverse complement.
TATACATATTGCCCTCATGATATCATGTTCTATGTCAGTCTTGATTCCTCATGGCTCTCACAGACCTAGCTATAGTTTCTAGAACTTTTGTGGCCTGACCTCAATTTCAGGGCTTGTTCTATGCCTGTTTTCCCCTTGTAAATCATCTGTTTTCTATTTGAGCAGTCGATTGGGTAGCTCAACACAGTGACTGCTCAGTCTCTTGCACTCCTCTCTCTTTCCATCTTTTTTCACCCCCCTCCAATCCTCCTAATTGTACCACATGCCCACTCTCAACCAATGTATGCCATGTGCCTATTTCTACTTTACATCTCTTTTTTGTTTTCTCTTATACATACCCATTTCATCCTCCATGTCCCATCTCTACTGTACATTTGCTCTCAAGTCGGGGGGAATTTTTGTTCCACATCAAACCTGACAAAAGTCCTCTTCCCCTCTCGTCCATCTCCTTCCTTTTTCTCACTTTTCTCTCTCTTCCTCCCCTTCTGCTTCTTGATGGGGTTGAATGTTCCCTCAGCTCACTTTGCAAAGCCTGGCGATTTCTCATTCATTGGTTGAGGTAACGGTCTGCAACCTCCTTACCAATATGGCCACTTCTAGCTCTTCTACATCCAAGTTGCATGTTATTTCTATGAATGTAAAGGGGCTTAATTCCCCCATGAAATGCTCTATGGCCTTTGGGGGTTGCCCAATGGATCATCTATCCTGTTGGATAGATAGTCCATGATAGGGAGGATATCAGGAGGGATCCTGGTGCCTCCCTTGAGGTCTGAACATTTTAATTAATTATAAAAAGTGCATATAACCTATGGGAAACATAAGTTATATACTCTTTAATTAATAAAGGGGGGCAATTGTCGCCACCATGCTATGTGGGTCATGATACCCCTCTTGAGGTCCTAAGAACTTTTTTAATACAAACTACATATATAATGTAAAGAAAGAAAATCATTGATACACATAAATTAAATATTTAATAAAATGTTCACACAAATTACATATATAATAAAAACAAACACTTTTTTTTATACATATACAGGTTGCCTATTAACCCTATGAGTACCGGAGGGGTAGCAAACATATTACAATACCTCTCTGGTACTCATAGGGCTAATCTTGCAAAACAAAATACGAGGGCATGTTGAATAAAATAGGAGAAGAAAATTGTTGAAGTTAATTGGTGAAAGAAAGTCATGGGAGCACTATAGTCGAATTTTCAAGGAGGAGGGCTTAAAATGTTTAATGTGAACAATATTAGTCGAATTAAAGTGGTGAAAAAAAGCATTTTAAGTTGACTTTTATGAGTGGGTTTAATATGTCAAAAGGGGGCACTCTGTCGGATTTTGTTATGTGGAGAACACATCTAACACTGAAGTTGATCTTTCTGTCGTCAGATGAACGCCTATTTCCTTGGACTTTGACATTTTGTGTGTTTTTTTGTAGGCGGTAGTCGAAATAAGCAGACAGCGCTAGTTTTGTTACTACTCCGACTAGTGCTGTCTACTCCAGTTTTGTTTTACTGTGGTTCTGCAATAGAATACCGACGTAACACATGTTTGCAAAATTCACGCTACTTGTTTTTCTTGTAACTCCGGTTTTAGCGCGGGTAATAGAATCGAGCCCTAGATCAGCTCTTTGATCTTTGTATCCCTTCAAATGGACATCCTCCACCATTAAGTATTTAGGCATCTGTATCACTCCCTCTCTAGACACTCTCTAAGTGGTCAGTTTCCTTCCTCTGTTGTCCTCTATTCACCGTCACTTATGGAAGTGGGATTCTCTATTGCTCTCTTGGTCAGGACTAGTGATGAGCGAGCATGCTCGGCCGAAGCTCGGTTCGGCTCGAGCATCGCTCTGCTCGGCACATGGCGGAACTCGTACGAGTACCGCATGTGCTCGCCCGCCATGTTCGGGTCTCCTCCCCGCACGTTTCGCGGCTGCTGCGCAGCCAATAAACGTGCAGGGAGGCTCTGACATCGGTGTAATGCCAGCAGCCATGTTGGCTGCTGGCATTACACTGATTGGCTGGCCAGAACCCGTGATCGGGTGCTGTATAGCACCTGACCAGCGAGTTCGGCTCAGTCTTAGCCAGGGAGAGATGAGGATAGGAAGGGAAAGTCAGTGTAGGGAGAAGAAAAGTGTTGTTGAACAAAAAAACATTCTGTTTAGTGTGCAAAGTTGCAGATTAGGAGAACATTCTGTTTACTGTGCAAAGTGTAAAATATCAAAGTCACATATTCCATTCACTGTGTCTAGCCGCAGATAAGCAGCACATTCTGTTTAGTGTGCAAAGTTGCAGATTAGGAGAACATTCTGTTTACTGTGCAAAGTGTAAAATATCAAAGTCACATATTCCATTCACTGTGTCTAGCCGCAGATAAGCAGCACATTCTGTTTAGTGTGCAAAGTTGCAGATTAGGAGAACATTCTGTTTACTGTGCAAAGTGTAAAATATCAAAGTCACATATTCCATTCACTGTGTCTAGCCGCAGATAAGCAGCACATTCTGTTTAGTGTGCAAAGTTGCAGATTAGGAGAACATTCTGTTTACTGTGCAAAGTGTAAAATATCAAAGTCACATATTCCATTCACTGTGCCTAGCCGCAGATAAGCAGCACATTCTATTTAGTGTGCAAAGTTGCAGATTAGGAGAACATTCTGTTTACTGTGCAAAGTGTAAAATATCAAAGTCACATATTCCATTCACTGTGCCTAGCCGCAGATAAGCAGCACATTCTGTTTAGTGTGCAAAGTTGCAGATTAGGAGAACATTCTGTTTAGTGTGCAAAGTGTAAAATATCAAAGTCACATATTCCATTCACTGTGCCTAGCCGCAGATAAGCAGCACATTCTGTTTAGTGTGCAAAGTTGCAGATTAGGAGAACATTCTTTAGTGTGCAAAGTGTAAAATATCAAAGTCACATATTCCATTCACTGTGCCGAGCCGCAGATAAGCAGCACATTCTGTTTAGTGTGCAAAGTTGCAGATTTGCAGCACATATTCCGTGTAATATGAAGAAGGCGGGTAAAAAGGGACAGGGAAGTGGACGTGATCCTGATAGTTCAGGGCGCGGGTCAGGATGCGTAGAAACTGTGCCTGGTACCAGAGCACAAGAAAGAAAGACATCCACCATACCTAGCTTCATGTCTCAGTTTACAGGGCGTCGCAGGACATCACTCTCGAGGTCAGACCACTGCGAACAGGTGGTCGGTTGGATTTCAGCTGATACTGCTTCCAGTCGGTTAAGCACCACCCTGTCTTCCACCAAGTCCACTCTCAGTAGCCAAGAGTCTGGTCAACACAATCCTCACCCTGATCATCCTTACTCCCACCATAGAGGGTCTGGTCAAAGAAGTGATCCCACACTGGGATATAGTGAGGAGCTCGTCTCATCACCAATCCTTAATTTGAACCTCTCTCCAAGCACGCTTGCAGAGGAACATGAAATCTTGTGCCCTGATTCACAACCTCTAGAGGGTACCCAATCACAAGAAGATGACAGAGGGGAACGGCATTTAAGGTCAAAGGAAGTGGATGATGATGATGATGAGACACAGTTGCCATCAAATCAACCACTTTTACTGTCTCAAGACCTTGATGAGGAGGATGATATACAGTTGTCAATGACTGAGTATGTGGTGGGATCAAGAAATGAGGAGGATGATCAGAGTGAGGAAGTGGAGGAGGACTTGGTGGACGATGAGGTGACTGACCCCACCTGGGAAGGTGGAGAGCCGAGCGATGACAGCAGTCCTGAGGGTGAGCCATCTGCAGCACCGCAACAGGCTGGAAGAGGCAGTGGTGTGGCTACAGAAAGGAGGACCGCACCAAACCGGCCCGCAAATGTTCCACGGAGCACCCCCTTGCGTAAATCTCCCTTGCCAAGGGGTAGGTGTTCCGCGGTATGGCGTTTTTTTAAGGAAAGTGCGGACGACAAAAGAATTGTAGTTTGCAACCTGTGCCACACCAGAATGAGCCGAGGCATGAACACTAGAAACCTCACCACCACCAGCATGATCCGACACATGGCATCCAAGCACCGTAATAAGTGGGAAGAACGCCCGGATCGCCAATCTGTGTCTGCAGGCCACACCACTGCCTCCTCTTCCCCTGTTTTCGGTGCCGGCCAATCGCCTGTCGAAGGCGCAGGCCCGCATACCTCCCGCCCTGCACCTGTACCATCTGAAGCACCATCAGCGACCACATCCACTTCCCTGTCCCAGCGCAGCGTCCAAATGTCGTTACCCCAGGCATTTGAGCGCAAGCGAAAATACCCAGCCACCCACCCACAGGCCATAGCACTAACCTCACACCTTTCCAAATTACTGGCCATCGAAATGCTGCCATTTAGGCTTGTGGAGACTGAGTCCTTCCGCAGCCTGATGGCAGCAGCTGTCCCTCGGTACGCAGTCCCCAGCCGCCACTACTTTTCCCGGTGTGCCATCCCCGCCTTACACCACCATGTGTCCCGTAACATCACCCGTGCCCTGACCAACGCAGTTACTGGGAAGGTCCACTTAACGACTGACACATGGACAAGTGCTTGTGGCCAGGGACGCTACATTTCACTGACGGCACACTGGGTGAATGTCGTGGAGGCTGGGAGCGACTCGGACCCTGGGATGGCACAGGTGCTACCCACGCCGAGGATTGCGGGCCCTACCTCCATCAGGGTTTCCGCAAGCACCTACGTTATTGGCTCCTCCTCCTCCGTTTCCACCTCCGAATTCTCTGCGCGCAGCGCCACTCACCCATCAGCCGGTAGCTGGAAGCAGTGTAGCACTGCAGTGGGGAAGCGTCAACAGGCCGTGCTGAAGCTGATCTGCCTTTGGGGACAAACAGCACACGGCCTCAGAGCTGTTGCAGGGGATTAGTCACCAGACCGAGCAGTGGCTCTCGCCACTCAACCTGCAACCAGGCATGGTTGTGTGTGATAATGGGCGTAACTTGGTGGCGGCTTTGGAGCTCGGCAAGCTCACACACGTACCATGCCTAGCGCATGTATTTAATTTAGTGGTTCAGCGATTTCTAAAAACCTACTCCAATTTGCATGATCTCTTGACCAAGGTGCTCCGCGTGTGTGCACATTTCCGTAAGTCATCTACAGCTTCAGCCGGCCTGTTGAAGCTGCAGCAGCGCTTACAATTGCCAGCTCACCGGCTGCTGTGTGACGTGAGCACGCGCTGGAACTCCACCTTCCACATGTTGGCCCGGCTTTGTGAGCAGCAGAGGGCAGTAGTGGAGTACCAGCTGTTACACGGTCGTCGCCTCTCCGTTCAACTTCCTGTAATCAGAAGTGAGGAGTGGGAATGGATGTCAGACCTCTGTGAGGTTTTACGCAATTTTGAGGAATCGACACAGATGGTGAGCGGCGATAACGCTATTATCAGTGTAACCATCCCACTTCTGTGTCTACTGAAACGCTCGCTGCTCACAATTAAAACTGACGCTTTGCATGTGGAAGAGGTGGAAATGCGGGAGGAAGAGCTTACACAAGGTGATAGCCAGAGCACCCTCACTTCGTCTTCTCAGCGACAATTGGAGGAGGCGGAGGAGGAGGAGGAGGAGGAGGAGGAGGAGGAGGAAGACACGGTTGCCTCCGCTACAGAGGGTAGCCATGGAACTTTAGTTCCATCTCTTCAGCGTGGGTGGGCAGAAGAGGAGGAAGAGGATGAGGAGATTGAGAGTCATGCTCCTGGTGAGGACAGCGAAATCTTGCCTGTTGGTACTCTGGCACACATGGCTGACTTTATGTTAGGCTGCCTTTCCCGTGACCCACGCGTTACACGCATTTTAGACAACACGGATTACTGGGTGTTCACCCTTCTGGACCCCCGCTACAAAGAGAATTTCTCATCTCTCATTCCTCCGGTGGAGAGGACAAGCAAAATGGTGCAATACCAGAAGGTTCTTGTTGAAAAATTGCTCCAAAATTTTCCATCTGACAACGCTGGCGGCAGAGTACGTGCTACCTTGACCAACCGAGAAAAGGAGAAAAGGGGAGCACACAGCAGTTCCGACAAAGGCAGGGCAACACTCTCCAAGGCGTGGGACACCTTCATGACACCCCGCCAGCACCCTCACCCTGATGCGCAGCCTAGTGTCACAAGGAGGGAAAAGTTTTGGAAGATGGTGAAGGAGTACGTAGCAGACCGTGTCAGCGTCCTCAATGATCCCTCTGTGCCTTACAACTACTGGGTGTCCAAGCTGGACACGTGGTATGAACTGGCACTCTACGCCTTGGAGGTGCTGGCCTGCCCTGCCGCCAGCGTTCTGTCTGAGCGGGTATTTAGTGCTGCTGGTGGCATCATAACAGATAAGCGTATCCGCCTTTCCACCGAAAATGCTGATAGGTTGACACTTATAAAAATGAACAAGGCCTGGATTTCCCCTGACTTCTCCACTCCACTGGAGGAAAGCCCCGGGGGAACATAAAGTCACTTTATATATGTTATTTACAATGATGGGAATACTCTGTATTCCCATTCACCCCTTCCACCCAAAAAATGGGTATATGGTTGACTCTCTTCCATATACCCGGTGATATAATTTTTATATAGGGCCAGCTCACCAGCGGGCCCTGTGATATAATTTTTATATAGGGCCAGCTCACCAGCGGGCGCTGTTTGACAATTTTTGTATAGGTCAGCTCACCAGCGGGCCTTCTCATATAATGTTTTATTGGGTCAGCTCTCTAGCGGGCCCTCTCATATAATGTTTTATAGCGTCAGCTCACTAGCGGGCCTTCGCATATAATGTTTAGGATGGTCAGCTCCGCAGCAGACCCTCACCCATAATGTTTTAGATGGTCGGCTCTGCGCATGTTTCCCTATTAATCATGGCCCCAGTTCAGAAAAATCGAGGAAATTTTTGGGAGAATTTGCCTCTGCGCACGTTTCCCTCTTAATCATGGCCCCAGTTCCGAAAAATCGAGGACATTTTTTGCAGAATTTGCCTCTGCGCACGTTTCCCTCTTAATCATGGCCCCAGTTCCGAAAAATCGATGAAATTTTTTGCAGAATTTGCAATTTACCAAATACTGTTTGGTAACAATTTTTCGCCTGAAGTCGTTTTTATCTTCCTTTTTGTGTGTTTTACGGTCAGTCTGTAAAAATGGCATACTACGGGCGAAAGATCGTTCCCAGCAGCGACGTTGGAGTCCAAGATGCATCCAGACATCCTCCCTATGCTGTCCCTGAACCATTTCTGTGGTGTTTCCATCATTTTCTGCCCTTTTCCTATGGACCAGGCACCCTCCCCTCATCAGAGCAGGGGGTGCCTGGTGTAATGCTCGAGTCCTCCCATTGACTTCAATGGGGCTCGGGTGCTCGGCAGAGCACTCGAGCCTCCGGGGGCGCTCGGTCAGAGCACCCGAACACCCGAGCATTGGGGTGCTCGATCATCACTAGTCAGGACGTATCAGCACTGTAAAGATGAACATTCTTCCTTGCTTACTTTATTTCTTCCAGACATTTCCTATTCATCTTCCTCCCGCATTTTTAGCTAATGTCACGCATGTTATTCACAGTTTTCTTTGGCATGATCATCACCCCTGGATTAAGAAGGACATCCTACATAGGTCAAAACTACTTAGGGGGCTCAGCATGCCCAATATTTCCCTATATTATCAGTCCTCTTTACTTTCATCTATCTCAGATTGGTCTAGGAACCTCTCTTCCAAACCCTGGGTCCCTTTGGAAAGATCTTTCATCAGACAGTGCGTTGCACTTGCTGAGTTTTTTCTACCAGGCTTCTCCTGATACCTGTTCCTGAAAACCCACCCAATTATCTCTCCTATGTTAAAAACTTTGTATCTTTTCCTTTCCCTATCTCTAAAGTATTTTACTCGAGACACACTCGCTTCTCCCTTCTGTCCTTCTCTTTCCCATGCTGGTCATTTGATGTGGATATACGTCTCTGCACTCTTTTTTCAGGCACCACAGTGTCTCCTTTATATCTCCTCCAGGAGAGATTCTCACTCCCCTCTTTTGAGATTTGGAGATACCTTCAAACAGTACACTTCTTTATCATGTTGGCAATTCAACAGGCAGCACTGCGGCCATTGAGTCCCTTTAAAAACCTTTGCATTCCTCAGGGATCGCCACATCACTTCCTTGGGAAAATCTACTCCATTCTCTTGAGTGCCTCCTTTTCCTCTCTCCTTCTGTATACCTCTGCTTGGGAGAAGGATCGAGGGATCAAACTCTCTCTCTCTGATTAGATCCAGATTTGGTGACTTCACTTTTCCCTGTCAGTCCTGACACAAATCTCTGAACCTAATTACAAATTTTTATATAGATGGTATTATACACCTATGAGATTACATAACATCTCAAAGGCCCTTTCTGCTATATGCTGTAGATGTTCATTACACAGAGGCTCCTATCTTCATTTACGGTGCAACTGGCCAAAACTACAGACCTTTTGGACATTTTGTACTTCTACTATTACTTCTGCTATTGATTCCTTTTTGCTATCTCTCTGCCCCAGACTCCCCTAGCAATTCTCTTTTTCTTGGGTTTGCCAGATTTACCACATATCCATTGACACAATCTATTGATTATGTTGTCCACGGCTAAATCTCTTATACCATTTCACTGTAAGGACACAGCCCCTCCTTCTCATATGGAGTGGCTTTCATGAGAGAGTGATTTTCTAATTCTTCTTAGACTTACCTACCTTCACAGAGGTTTTGGAACTGGATATTATCACACCTTTCCTCAAAAGTTTGATGAACATGTGAGTGGTGTCCGGCACACTTGAGACTGCCCTGATTTGGGATGAAGCACTCGACACTCTCTCTCTCTCACTCCCTTTATTTCTGTCTCATCTTCTTTTCTTTATCTCTCTTTCATTCCCTTATCTCCTCCTTGTCTCCATTTTCTCCAGCTCTCCTTTTTCAGTCTCCTACTCCCTCCCATTCCCTTCCCATAATATTCCTTCCCTGTTTTTCTTACCTCTCCTCTGCTTTCATGCTTTACTTCATATAAAACACAGCAGATCCAAAATGGGAGCATCGCCGTGGGATCAATTGAGGCTTCATGTGTGTTCTTTTTTTATTTCATGCATTCTCATTGAACTATTGTTCTGTTTATGATGGATTAGAACTGTTGATACCAGCATTTGTACAATGTTCACTACAGGGGTTCTTTGTTCTATATACCACCTTTCTTCTGTCTTCAATAAAAATCTAATAATAAAGGCAAAATAAAAAAAATGGAGAGAGGGTAAACCAATTGGTAGTATTACTAATGTGTATTGGGAGGAGCAGGTTTCAGACTTAAACCTGGGACATGTCTGTATCTGATTTTAAATAAAGGCTCCCACAGTAACTCTGTTTGAGGCAGAGGCAGGCCCAGTGTGAGATAAGACTGAATACATAAGGAATTCGTCCAGTGTAGTCAAAAAATAAAAACTGGGCAGAAAAACACACAGAATGTTGAGAGGATCATTCTACACAAAACTATAGTTGCAAACCTACGTTGCAACTTCAGAGGAGAGACTGTTAGGTGATTTGTACAAGATGGCTGGGAAATAAAAGTCATGATACGGTATTTGAAAGTAGAATGTACTTTTTATAGGAATTTCACTACTTTTTGGGGATTCAAATATGATTTATGTCACTACATTTTCTCATGGTAAAATATTACTGTTCTTTTAAAAGGGGTTATATGAAAATACAAACTACATTTAGATTAGCAACTAGAAGAAAGTGCAAAATTGATTTCAAAGGTTGAACAATGCCATGCTGTTCCATTATAAATATACCATTATTAAAGAAATATATTGCTGAGAGGATACAATTAGTACAATGTGTGGGATAATGGAACCAGATTTTGAAGAAAACAGAAATTTGAACAGTTTAATTTACTGAATAAATGTAAACATATCAACCTAATCCATTTTGTGATTTTTTTGCAGCTGAATACAGGTTGGGCCTTATTCATATAGGTAAAGTACTGTAATTGTGGGGCAAATTAACTTTGTGATGAATCACATTAATTATGTGATAAATTAACTTAATCACATACACAATTTCCTAGGGTTTAAATGGGGCTTTCAATACTTTAAAAGTTAGCTATGTCTCTACTACATTAAAACAATGTGCTAGAGACCTCAAGGAGTTAAAAGCCCCATATACAGCAATTATAATTTAGTCAATTTTTATTTATTTGCCACAAAATTGTTTCACTTTACCTCTATACAAAAGGTCAATTATTTTGAAGTTTTTAGAAAATACAAATGCATTTGACAAAGTTGGGGTTGGATTACTTAGCAGGTAAAATGTTATCACTGGTTTTATCTGAAATATTCGTATTGATATCTGTAGGGGGAGATTGTAGATAAAACAATTAATAGAGTGTTCTACTGCAAAGGAATTCCAACTCTTTTAAAACATGATATTGTCAATGATACGGTGGCCATCTTGGAGAGACCTCATTGCCTATTGCTCTTGCTGGTCCAGTTCAACATCCAACTCTATCCTAGTCCCCCAGGGATATTTTCAGCTTATAAACCAGCTTCCCCTCTGCATTACCCTAGACTCCCTGGTCCAATTTTGAATGAAATCATCCCAGTAGAATAGCTTTTATGGGTATTCAGACAGTAACCTGAAATACAGTAGCCTAAGAACACTACCACCTAGAGTGAACACTTGACAGCTTATAAATCAGGTGACCATTATTTGCAGCTTATAAAGTAGGTGACCATTCCCATACACTAACCTACGCTCCCCAGTCTATGTTTGAATGAAACTAGAATAGGTTGTTATGGTTACTTAGTTATTCATAGCTTGCAAAACAACATCACACATTTAAAAACACTACCACTAAGAGTGCACTCTAGGCAGTAATCACAAAACTGACAGCAGAAACTGAGGAGGACCATCTGAGCCTCTATAGCTTATATAAGTGAAGAAGCTACCATGGGACATAACACCAGGGGTAAGTGTACTTGGGAGAGACTCATGACCTTCAGATCTACTATTCACCTAGACTGAGCTTCTCTTACAGTGTAATATTTCATGAATCAGAGGCCTCCATGTTTCTACTCCAGTGGAGTCCCGAGTCCCCTGCAGGAGGCACTGCCCCTTGAGACATTTAACCCTTATCTAAATCTTTGTACTTTCTGATCTAATTTCCCTGATCCACAGCCTTTGAATAGTATGGATTGATCAGGTGGATATAGAGACCTCCAATCTTCAACCTCCATGTACAGATACCTTCTCCAAAGATTGAGGAGACATTTCTACAAGGTGGGAGTGTACCCAACTGGCTCCTCAACACTGAGCTGAACCAACCACAGACTGTTTCCAGAGAATCCTATGGTCCTCCGGAGCTATGGGCTTTTAATGGTCAAAACCACACATGACATGGCACATGTACTATTAAAAGCAGCACTGATGATATTGATGAAGATTTAAGATTTGAAGGATTTCTACAATAATCACTGGTGGAACCAATGCTATGACCACTGAATAATGTTTGACTATAATCTGAGAATAATACAAGCTACATTAGACTTAAAGATGATAATGCAAATAATTGGTTTATATTTCAGTCCTTTGAATCATGGTGATACTACATCAATCAAACCTCACCAGTCCACAACCACCATACTCATCTGCTACATCCAGGTATAGTTTTTTTACATTATATATTTAAAAAAAAGGTTAGAATAGCAGCAGGCTTTCAGAAAGAAAATAATTGTATGTCTAGGTGCTCTGCTTAGTCCACAAGTGATGTCAATGTGTCTTATAATATTTCATATGTTGCTGAAGTAAGGTGTGGGTATCACAAACCAGGGCCCACATCACATAATGCTGTATAGATGAGAAGAAGAAAAAAGCAACAAGTAGAGCAGTAGTGTACCCAACAAATGTTGTCCCGCTCCCCTTGATTACCTACTCACATGAGATAGAGGCTTTTCCTGCCTCTCAGTTTAGATGGTAGGGATGAGCAAAAACTTTCTACTCAAAATCAACGAATAATGGCACTTCCCACTTTATTTTGCCTAGCTCATTACTTTGAAATCAATGGGAAGACTGAATTTTTCCCCAGCACATGAAAGTTTTCACTTCCTTTCTACAGGCATATAAAAGACTGTCAGCCTCTCACCATGCCATTTTGTGTTTGTGAGAGGAGAAAACAGCATGTTTTTGAGCTAGAGAAGATAGGCAAATAAAAGGGAATTGGAGCTTAATTTAGGGAATATTTTAGGTAGGGCATTTGTTCTCTGTATTAGGGAAGTCTGGGGGCACTCTGGGGAAGAAGAAGGAAGGAAGGTGGTTGACCCCAAAAAAACCAAAATTCGGTGTGATTGACTGACAAGACACAAATGCAGCCGGGAACCAATTTGCTTTCTGATCTTGCTGTTATTGTCTCTCTCATGGGAAAGTCTGGGGAACGAAGTTTTTTATTTTGTTTTTTAGTTATAATTTATTTTTTTTGACAGACTGTGATAAGATAAAAAAAAAAAAAATAATAATAAAGAAATAAATAAACTAAATATAGTAGGTGACAGACAGCTGACTGGGAGCCTGACGTGACCTGTGTGACTAAGGCAAAATTGATAGACAGCAGACGACGCTGAGCATTTTGTTGAGGGTTAATGCTAGATATCACACTCCATCAGTTGTGTTGCGTACTGTAGAGTAAAAACACACAAAGCAATTGAGTTATGTCCAGCAAACACACAAGGAGCAGGGGGAGGGTGGAAAAGTGCAGCAGTGCAGGGACATGACAGTGTGTTCAATAAATGAGGATCCCTTTCCTTTAAGGGAAGATGCAGTTTATCCCACCAAAACTTCCAGCACCACCAGTGTCAGTACAAAAAAGAACCATATATGAAGAATACTGAAGACGACAACAAGTCGCATTCTAGTGTTGATGATGGCAATAGCATAATAGAGGAAGGTGTAGCAGCTGAACTATCTGCTGCATCACAGAGTGAGACAAACAAGCACCACAACACCTATCCTCAAAATAATAGTGAAGTTTTGAAAGTAAAATAAAAGTAAAAGTAAAAAGAAATTGTTTGAGACATCTAAAAGCTTAGAGGTACAGTATATAAGGGTAGCAGGTAGTGGGCAAGAAGAGGCAGGTGATGTTGATGCTGATGTTGACTTATGACTGATGATGCTGATGATGCAGTTCTAGAATATATCCCTCAAATATCCTCCTCTGGTTCAGATACAGATGAAGTTGAGAGTGAGAGAGATTATGACATGGCCAGAAAGTTAGCAGAAAGGCAAAGGTTCAATCTTACACCACTGAAAAGGACCCTGGATAAGCAAAGATGGCAAAAAGTACACAGTCACCCTGTTAGTCCCACTCAGCCACACACACACACACACCTGTGATGATTACCCAACAGCAACAACAACAGCAACACAAGTTATTAACCTCTACAATGTTAGAAATGATGAATGCCTCTGCTGCTGCTGGAAGTGCTGCACCTTTGATATCATTTATGTGTCAGTGAGTGTGCTACTGCCAACAGTTCATTCCAAATAACATCTATGGCTCCTGCTGCAGAGGAGTATGATGACTCTGCATTTGATGTAGGAGATACAAAGAGTCATAGGTAATAATTCCGCCTTCTTCAGGATTAGGTTCCACCTTGACAATGCTGTGGGGAAAAAGGTACTCCCAGGGACAGGGGAATGTTGTGGGCCCGCTTGACCACTAGTCTGACCACTCTGCATTACTTCTCCTACCACTCCCCTAATGCTAGTCCCACCAGCTGCTATACTGTTACTACAACTAACACCAACCCCTTCAATTTCAGTCCCTGAGTCTTCCTCCTCACTGATAATATTATCACCCCCTCCCTCACTCCTAACACTCTGTTCAAGCTGCTGGACCTTCTTAGTAGTAGTACTAGTACTGGCAGGACTGCTTGGGGATGGCAAGTCTGACTTAGGGTCCCCTGCTGTCACACTTGGCATCATCTTCTCCTCCCCTTCCTGAGAATTACAAGACACACTGGCAGCTGGTGCAGCACTGGTAGCAGGCACAGGTAGGTGATCTGTCCTGCTCACACAACTACTACCATCCTCTTTCTCCAGTGAGACAAATTTCCCCAAGACCCCTAAGGGTGATGTAGGGGGGGACTGGCCAGCATTGGGTCTGGGGAACCAGTGCATCCAAACCCTTTCATGTTGGTGGTAGTGGTCACTTCCTCCTCTTCAGACTCACTGGATGCATAATGGTCCTTCCAGGTCCTCCTTTTATTATTATTAAACTTGCTCATACTCCTGCCACAATTTTGCAAACCAACTCACAGCTCCACAGCCTAGCACCTCTCACTCGCTCTAGCTACTTGTGTTGTATTTCACTGGAAAATGGCATGTCTTTATAGAGAAAAGGCAAAAAAACATGATTAAAGGGGAGAAAACGCTCTGGTCCCAGTGGGAAAAAAACAGCTACAATTTTAATAGCTTTATTTAAGTAGGATTTTCAACAAAAAACTGGGCAACCAAGTGTTTGTTTTTTTGGGGATTTTTTCACAAGAACATGACGAGAAGTTTTCACACACCCCTAATAAGGTTAACTAAAGATTAATAAACAAAATTAATTCAAAATATTTCAAAAAGAAACAAAACACCCAACAGCCTTTTTTCAAGCCATTCAATTAATTGTGCTATGAAAAAAAAATGTAAGTTCAGTACAAAAGTTAGCACTTGTTGAAACCCATTAAAACCAGTCTAATTTTCCCATTCAGTTCCATGCATTAGGCATTAAGATGCGTTAAGGAACCCACTCTAATGGGTAAAAATCTGTACCCATTTTTTTTGGAGTCCCCTCATGTTTTAACCTGCAGACGCAGGAAATGAAGGGGAAAAAAGACAAAGCCCTAAGCCCCATATCAATAAATCAAAAGTACTCAAAAAATGGATATAATGTTAGTGGAATTAACCCTATGAGTGCCAGCGGGGTATGCAACACATTGCATAAAGTTACATACTCCACTGACACTCAAATGGTTAATCCGACTAAGATAACAACATCACATGAAAACAAACACCTGTAATCCTTACCTGTTATCCATCGTGGTATTCAGCACCCTCGTCAGCTACTGTCTTCTTCTGTCATCCTCTATCTTCCTTCTTCTTTCTCTTCGTCTTCTGCCTCCTTCACTTCTGTCTTCTCATCTTCTGTTCTTTATCTTTGTACAAATGATATCCCGGAAAAGAATACTAAAAGTCAATATTAAATAGGCTTAAAAATATGATAACAAGATATGCAGTCGTTAACCCTTAGAGTGCCAGAGGGGAGCATTTTGTACATCTCTGAAATTCAAAGGGTTATATTCATGCAGGCATTCCAAGTTGCTTAAATTACATTTTTCGCCAAATCAAAACATATGTTTTTGAATCCATTTTGTTAGTCGAAAAATATATTTTAATGAAACACTGAAAGTATTAAAATAGGCTGCTGGCTCCACCTCTTTTGCCGGGGGGTGGCAGTAGGAAGGCAGACTAAAAATCCCAGCCAATCAGCTTATAACGGAGGGATGATGAATCCTGATAGAAGCTGATTGTCTGGGAGGTGTGTAAGCACACATACCAACCAATGGAACGCTGGGAACCATTTTGAAGAGAGAATGGCCATGTACAAGCCAGTCTCTGTTCAATTATCACACAGAAAGGCTCAGGTAATTCCCCGAGAAGTGACAATGGGGTATTTTTAGCCTACATTCCTGCCACCATCATCGGAAACATCGGCAGAGCCAGCAGCCTATTTTAACACTTGCAGTGCCTCCTTAAAATATATTTTTTGGCTAACAAAATATTTTTTCTCTGCTTGGACTTTTAACAAATACATTTGTGAAATGGATTAGAAAACATATATTTTGATTTGGAAAAGAATTTAATTTACTTGACTTGGATTGCCTACATAAATATAACCTTAACTCAAAGGGTTAACAGCTGCATAACTTGACAGAAGGAGACAGAAGATGAAGAAAAAGAAGTAAGATAGAAGATAACAGAAGAATACAGGCAGTGGATCACAGGTAATTGTTATACAGCTGTGGTTTTTATGGTAGTGTTAGGGTTAGTACTGTTGCACTTTACTGTTAGGGTTATTATTTGGGAGGGTGACTGCGTTTGAGCTCACACTTGGTGCTTGACAATGTGTCAAGCAGATCGTTAGCCCCTTTTCCTTTGATGTTCCCATTACTCACGCTGGGTTTGGGTTTTAGGAACTTAAAAAACACAATGGATATTTGGCCAACAGTCAGGTTCATTGACCTAACGTTTGTTTCATTTGGTTGGGCAATTGAATACTGACGGTGACACAGTGGGTGTCTTATACACTCTCAAGCCCAATACTATTACCCCCATTAGAAAATAAAAGTACTTTGGTAGTTTTAGTACTGAGTACTGACCATCCAAGGGCTAGGATAGTAGGAAGGCCCAGGGTATAAGTAGACTGCAAAAGATGTAGGTGTTCAGCAATCAGAGCTAGGACCGCCTACGACAAGGAGGAGTAGGACGGATTGTGACAGTCGTGGCTTGTAACAGAGGTAAAGGAACTCTCTATTTTTTGTTAAAATAGCTCCAAGCAAACCTAGGTGTTAAGTCCCTAACGGGGTATTAAAAACCACCAGCGTGCACTTGAACAATGGTTTCTAACATACACACACAGGCGTAACTAAGGATCCCTATACTAGTGACCCATGGATGTATTGATATGGGGCCCTAAGCCAAGGATCCAAAAACATGAGTAAGATATATGAGTGAGAGTGGTGTATGCAATGCATTGCAGAGTGTTGCATAACCCACTGGCACTCAAAGGGTTAATCCCCAAAAGCTAACACCACAAAATTAAGATAAATACTTAACTGCAATCCTGAAGTACAGAGGTGTCTTCAACACCCTGTTCATCCACTTCTTATCTTGTTTCCTCTTCCAATAGCTTGCAAATCATCCAAAATCTTGTTCCTCAATGACAAAAGAAATATCAGTTAAATAATATATGCCCCTGAAGACATGCAGCCAAGAAATGTATGCAGGAAAGCAAATGAACATCTCCCCATAATCCTCTTGGGCCATTGCCCAAGCCATACTGAGGTAAATTTGGCTTCTATATGGCCAGTCTCTGTTCAAAATGGTTCACAGGCTTCCATTGGCTGGGATGGGAGTGATTAGACACCTCCCAGCCAATCAGTTTTGAGCAGGTTTCATCATCCCTCCACATCCCAGAAAATGGAAGCCTGTAAACCATTTTGAACAGAGACTGGCCATACAACAGCAAGTCTTTTTTCAAATTTACCTCAGTATTGCGCGAGCAATGGCCTGAGAGGTATATGGTGTGGGTTTCATCTGCTTTCCTGCCGCTGCTGAAGCAGCAACAGCGTACATTTCTTGCCCACATTTCTTCAGGATCATATATAATTTTAACTCATATTTCTTTTTTCTTTGTGAAACAAGATTTTGGAAGATATTGAAGAGGAAGCAAGATAAGAAGAAGAGGAAGCAAGATAAGAAGAAGAGGACGGAAGATAATAAGATGAAGAGAACAGAAGCTACAAGCTTACAGATGAAGAATTGAAGTGGTGACAGGTAAATGTTAATGCTATGGTTAATAGGATAGTGTTAGGGCTAGTATTGTTTAACTTTATATTTGGGAGGGTGACTGTGTTTCTAGCTCACTCTTGTCTGACACTAAGTCAAACATCAAGACTTACCTAGTTTCCTTTGATGACCCCACAACTCACACTATTTAGCATGCATTGTGGTAACAAAAAGCTGCAACAAGCATTTAGCCGCATTGTGGGTTTTGGTGACCAACGCTCGTTGCAGTGGATGCTGGCACCTAACAACGCTTTTAGCATCGTTAATAGTATCTAACCCTCAGTCTTTTCTTTTCAGCTTATTTTATAGTCATGTCATCATCTCTCTTGCCCGCCATTTCTTCGCCACTACTTTCACATTCCTCCTCTAGTCTTTTTGAAGTATTTTCTTTTTACTTTTTCCTTTAGAGGGATTTTCGTAATGTGCGCATCTACTTTCAGGACTGGTGTTCTACTTGTTAGACTTCGTGGCAGATGCAGCAGATGTTTGTACTGCTACACCTTCCTCCATTAAGCCATCAACATTGTCACCTTCAGTATTTTCAAACTGTGTATTAAAATTACTGGTGGTGGTGGAGGAACTCATACCACTTTTACAGTCTTCTCCGGAGGAGAAGGATGACCATTGTTTATTGCACACATTGAAGCAACCCTGGGTACTACATTTACCTGTACTGCTCCTACTTCTTTCCCCCTACCCCTGTCCCTTGTACATTTGCTGAACATCATGAAAGTAGTGTGAATTTTAACAGTAAAGTGCACAATAGAACTGATTGTACGAGATGTATTGCCCTTTAGAAAACACCTTCAAATACAGTTTCTTCCATTATCTGTCTGCCTCAGTCACAGCTCGTGTCAGGTTCTTGTCTCTGTGTCACCTATCAGTAAAAATATTATTTCTTTATTTTTATAACTGCCTCCGACATAAAAACACACACTTCCTGTGCAACTGCTTCATCTTGTCTTTCCCTGTAGCTAATGTGAACAATATTTGCTGAATTAAAGTGGTGAAAGAAAGTACTATAAGTCAAATTTCAAAGGGGGAAGTTAATATGTCGAAGTGGGGCACTATATGTTGGATTTCTATGATGCATACTGTATTCTGAACTGCTTTTGTTCGAACAATGATGGTTTTGAAACCGTTGTTGTGGCTTCTATGTCTCAACCCTGAGGCACAGGATTACCGACAGAAAATGTAACCACAAAACATGCGGTAAAACTGAATGTAGGTAATAGAATGCTATTTGCACTTTGTTTTTAGTTGTTTCCTATGATCTTTTTTTTGACTGAGGTGTACAATTACAGCTGATCTTGTTTTCACAAGTCATGTAATAGTATACTAAAACCTGACTTAAATAAAACACAACACCTGTTTTTTTTTTTTAGATCTGGTAATAGAATCGAGGCCCAGGTCTTATAAGTCTCTGGCTTGATAGGGACCTATTATGCTGCTAGTCACTTTTGGTCTTCTTGTAAACCACCATCCATTAGATCCAATACAACAAGTAGGACTGTGCTCCAAAGATGTATATTCTCATCAGCCATGAAATAGAGAACAGAACAAGGACAATAGTACAAAGTGTAGCACATTTAATAAACCATGAAACAAGTAAAAATAAAAAATGCATTCTCACAAACACGAACAGGTTAAAAGTATCCTTGGGTCCCTGAACCAGTAATAGTCTCGTATCCATGTCCACTGTCTCCTAAAAATGGTTCTCCTGGAGCTCTCAGGGATATCATCTGATTCCAAGGTGCTACGTTATCTGAATGACACCGAGCCTGCACATGGCTACACCACTCTCCTGCATTGCACTCAATCCATTGATCTCAGACTACTTCCCAAGAGGTACTGGCCCACCTTTGGTAGCCATAGGGTTGGTAGTTGTCCTCAACTTCATATTTTCAGTTATGCCACTTTGATCTTATAAGCAACTTCTTTTGATATGTATGGGAATCTTTGTTTACTTGCACTGCTGCTGTTATAAAAATTGGCTTGAAGGTATAAAAGTCAAATACATATATATATATTGAAAGTATGGTATATAGCATTCCTGCTGAGTGAGAGTCAGTCCTATCTGTTTTCTGCTGGTTATATGTGATGTGATGGGATAGTTTGATGCTTAAAATCTTTACTATGGAATATGTTTATTCCCAACAAATGCACCCTCTGACTAGGCCTTGTTGTTCTGCATATGTAGCCCGGGTTTAAACTGATTAGAGACAAACATAAGCAGGAAACTAAGCAACATGCATTGGTATCCTTTATATTCACTGTAGGATGAGTACAGATAAATGTAAATTGTGTGCCCCACAACATCCATCCTCTCTGTCACTACTTGAAGTCTACCTCTGTCTTCCACAATTACTTTATTTATTGCCTTATCCACTGGTTTTATGTTCTGAATGACAGAGTGACAGCTATATATTCAGAACCATCTAACCAGCATTAGATACTTTGGTTGCAGGGTAGTTGAACTACTTTAGTATCACTACTTAAGCTATTGAACAAACCAGACACATTACTTTGTTCTTTATTGTCTAAAATATTATATTCCATTCAAATGTCCCACCTGTGACAGTCTATATTTACATGTAGGTATTATTGTCTCCTACCAAGTCCTTGCAAAAGACATTCACTTAAAGCTCTATATACGCTGTTTATATAGTTTTTCTGTTAGCTCCTCTATAGAGTGCAAGCTCCATGTTTATTGATTGCACACTCTATAAATAAGTTTCACTAGGGATTCTAAGCTGTATTTTTATCTTTGAAGGCTGCAAGCTGTGGAGTTCAGGTTTTATATGGATGGAAAAGTCAGTTACTATATTTCTCCATAGATAGCAACCTCTCATTTGCAGTACAGGACAGTGCAGTTGGGCATTAAACTTTCAATCATGCATTTTAATAGCAGAAAAGAACCAGCTTGCACATCCAGCGTGTTCATTTCCTAACTTAATTTAAAATACACTTTAACATCCTTCTCAAAATAGCTATGCCTACCGCAGGCATTTTTTAAGTTCCTTAACAGTATTTGTCCTTACCACCTCTGTTGGGAGGCTTTTCCATGTGTCTTTGACTCTTTCTACTCTGAATATACCTCTTTGTCTGTCACCCCATTTTCTCTTATAAATCAGTATCTACCCCCCCCCCCTCTATCCCCTGCACAAACACTAACAATAATTCCAAGTGACACACACCTAGACCATATTTGACAATGTCATACTTTGCACTGGCAAATATAAGATTAAAACACAGCAAATGGTAACTTTATTATATTGTTATATAATCTATTTACCCTCATTTATGTGGCATCTGCAAGTGTTGTTTGCATGTACATTTTATTAGTATTTGCTTTATTTATCTAATTTATTGTAAAATGCACTTAAAGGGATAGTAATGTTTCACAATAAAAGCAGCTCTAATTAATCTTCATAGTATTTGGGCCATGTAGAATGTTATTTCAATACTGTCAGAGCTGTAGTTCAAAAGTAATTGAATGATAAAGTATCTCCCTCCCGCCCCTTTTACTGATGTAACACTGCTCACCTCAGAGCAGCAAGACTGCCCGGATGGATCGCAGAGAGGGACAATCTTCAGTGAGCATAAAGGAAAAACTGCAAATCAGGTCCGGGTGGGGGGGCAGGGTTTTTCTTATGCTCACAGTAAGAAGATTGTCCCTTGCTGTGAACTGTCTGGTCCTAGGACCAGGTTCCATATCTGAGGGGAGGTGGCTTACACTAGGTAAAAGAGGCAGTAGGGGATACTTTATCATTCAATTATTCTTGAACTGCAACTCTAACAGTATTGAAATAACAATGACCCAAATACTATGAAGATTAATTGTAGCTGCTGTTTTTGTGTAAACATTACTTTTACTTTAATTGAAGACCTGTTGCCATACATCTTTTATTAAAATGGCATCCTTATCACATGTTCTAAAAATACAAATACTCCTGCAGAATGAAAACTTTTAGTAGTTCTTCCAAAATCCATAATTAACCTCCACCTAGGGAACCTTAGATATCCTTAAGCCCTTTAACATTAAAAATATGGTAATTAGTCTGATTACAAAACAAAATTGTTATTTATAGTTATTCTTTGCATATTAAAAAAATCACTATATTAGCTGCAACCTTATTTCATTCAAAGATTTACGTATATGTATGCTGAATAACACGATTATAATACTGAACTATACTGAACTATATATTTCAGAGAAATATCGAAATAACAATAAACATATTTTACTGCATGAGTTTTACAGACATATCATTATTTTGTCTAATTAAAAATATTGGAATATCATTATAGAAAAAACTATTCATGTTTATCAGTTATGCATGGGAATATCAGGTAACATTTTCCTATAACTTAACAAAATTAAGGACCATTAGTTACGGTAATCAATATTTTTGTTACTTGAATAATGAACATCATCTTTATATGTGGTATATAGGATACATTTATTCATAGTAAAAATTAGTATTTAAGAAAAATATCTGATGTGAGTTAGCAGTATAAAGATTCACAAACTGAAATTTCCTAAAAATAATGTGATTTCCTGCTATGCAGCTATGTAGCCTCACTGTTGGTTCTCTGGCTAACAGTGTAGTTGAACAAGGCTAGGACTCCTGTGGTTCTCTGGTTACTGGTGCAGTAGACAGGACTGTGTGGCTTGTATGAGTGGTTCTATAGCTACAATGGGAAAAGACTGGAGGTCAGCATGTGTGTTTCTATGGACACCAGTGCAGTGGGGTGAGGCTGAGGGGGTTATGTGTTCTTATTTGGCATCCATGGGCAAGACTGGGGGAGACCCTCCAGCTGTTTCCACACTACAGCTACCACCATTCCCTGCCAGTCCCCAACTGGTGGTGAATGAAGAAAGTTGTAGTCTAGTCTGACAGATGCTGGAGAGTCTCACATTCCCCTCCATGTTCCATGCTACATGGGTTCAAGGATGGCGATCAGTAATTGTGGCTCCATAGCTATCACTATGACTGGCTCATTATATGTGATTATGTGGTTACCAGTGAAGTGGAACAAGGTTGGGGGTCAATATGTGTGGTTATATATCCACCAGTTCAGTGGGACAAGACTGGGGGTTGTTTTGTGTTGTACTATAGCTACCACAGGACAAATATGGGGGTCATTATGTGTGTTTCTAAGGCTACCAGTGCAGTGTGTGTTTGTGTGTGTGTGTGTGTCTATGTGTGTCTGTGTGTGCGGTGTGGGGGGAAACATTTTGATGATATAAATGAAAGTGAATCTACAGGAGACAGGGTATGTCAGCCTTAAATCATGATAGAGTGATCCGAGTGTCATATGGGAGGGGGGTGTTTAGACCCGTAGCATTTAGAGACAAAAAGGTCAGTAATTTATAAGAGGTGATCAAGTATAAAAAAAGGGACCATAAGATAGGTGGAGATAGGTGATCACCAAGCATTCAGCTGTTGAATAGGATGCCAAACAATAAACAAAATATAAAATAAGAGAAAGAAAAAAGGAACAAATACATGGGAAAACGATGAAAGTAGTTCAAGGACAGTGCAGCTGGGCATTAAACTTTCAAACATGCATTTTAATAGCAGAAAAGAACCAACTTGCACATCCAGTGTGTCCATTTCCTAATTTAAAATACACTTTAACATCCTTCTCAAAATAGCTATGTCTACCGCAGGTATTTTTTAAATTCCTTAACAGTATTTGTCCTTACCACCTCTGTTGGGAGGCTTTTCCATGTGTCTTTGACTCTTTCTGAATAGATGTACAAAGATGGAGTAAAGTCCCTTCCACTGTGGCTTCTAGCTCCAATAAAACACCTTCCCCAGATTGTGCCTGGTTGGCAGATGGCTAGGGATGGACAAGAAGTTCAATTTCTGCAAAAAAAGGCACAATTTTCTGCCGGTATTTCTGCCCCAAAGGCACAAAGAACATTGGAAAGAATCCCATAGAAAGTAATGTGAAACCCCCCACCAGCCTTGAAGATCAATAACACCTGCATCATCATTCTCTTCTTGTGTTAGGGTGCAGGTGCAGGAAAATATCCCTCAGGATCCTCTTCTTCTTTCTCCTCTACAGTACCATCATTGTCACCATTACAACCACCACCACTGGCTGACAGCTTGTCTATACCCATTGCACTATGTGTGGAGTACTGACCACACATGGCAATGTTGTGGAGAGAAATCAAATACAAGGAATCAGGTAGCATCCGCAAGCAGTCCATCAAACTGAATATGCCAAGCTGAAGGAAGGCAGATTTCATTATTTTATTAAGTCTTCTCACCCACTACCACCCAGTCACTTGTTTTTAGTGAAGCAGACAAAGTCCACAGAGACAACAGGCCCTGATTTCTTTGGGTATGGTTTAACATTGCTGACATAAACATGAAGGTGGTGATTATAGTTGTATTTATTGCTTATTATGAGAGCAGACTGTGCATATTTCAGTTGTTGATGATACCTATACCGTTCCATTCCGTGTTAGAGGAGGAGAAGCATAATTGGCCAACTTCACCAGTATGTATGAGCAAAACTTTTCTTCTAAAAAATCTGGCAAAATGGCACTTCCTGCCAAGTAAGACATTTTTCATAAAAAGTGTTAATTTTCTGTTTTTTTCTGCCTAGTTCATTGCACTGAAATCAATGGTAAGACTGCCCTGCCCCCCCCCCCCCCCACAAGTGGTAAGATTATCTTTTCTCCCAGGTTTAGCATTAAGGGGTCTTTGTCAGGTTCACTCTGAAAACCATTCTATATTTGTGGAGAGATATCAGCACAGTTTTGTAGCTAAAAATGATAGGCAAATAAAGAAAAAGCTTGAGTGTAATTTGGGGAGTCTTTTAAGCAGGAGATTTGTTTTTTATGTTTGGGCAGTCTGTGGGACAGGCAGCTGTGATCTATGTTCCTTCCTCATCTAGCTGTTTTTTGTGTGTTAGCAGAGTCTGGTTTTGTGTGAAGAAAGCAAAGGAGATATACTTCAAATTTTTGTGTGACTGAAAAGACACAGGTAGCTGTGTTCCAAGTTTCAGTGTGCAACAATAGCATGCAGCCTCAGGTCACAGACACAGCCAGTGATCTTGCCCCTTGTTCTGGCATTATTATTAAAAGACAGCAGCAGAACAGCCCATACCACTGACACACCAATTTGAGCATGCAGAGTTTTGAGAGACAATCTTACAAAGAGATGTCCTAAATGTAGTTTTGACTAGTTTCCTGCCGGTATTAGAAATACTCAGAGAGATGTTGGATATCTCCCACAAAAGCTTTACCCATTTTAGCCACATCTACAGTGCTTAGAATGCATTATATTACAATATCACAGCAGCCTACCCATCACCAGCTGAAAATGGAGCATTTGTACGAGCAGAATAAGGCCATGCAAAACTGGAAGGCTTTGGAGGTAGAATCTTGATCCCTGGGCACTGGCAACTAATGTGTGATGTATGTGAGTAGGCCATTTTTTGGTTAGACATGTAGTGAGGGAATTATTGGTATCCTCCCACTGATATGTTTATTTCATGAAAAATTGAAGAACATGGCTGATGAATCTTACAATAATAACAAGAACACAAGGACATGGTAGCATGCTTTGAGCACATATTTTCCATTACAAGCAATGAGGAATCCATTCTTGCTACTTTGATGGACCCTTCTTTAAACATAAAATTTCTCAGTTTTTGCCAAAGCATGATCAACTTGTGACAAGCTGTGACGATTGGCAGCACTTCTCTGAAGAAAAGGATTCTGTCAAAAATATATGAAGATATGCTTATAGACCAAGTGAAGGGTTGCATTGTGGAGGATGAGATAGAGAGAACATTAGGACAAAAAAGTCTGGTGGAAAGTATAGTGAAAAAAGTCAGCAAAGGGTTAATACCAGAAGCATCAGTAGCAATATCAGCAAGCACATCCAAATATATTTCTGAACGCATGTCATCATCATCATCACAGAAAGCAATTAATGTGTCTCATGGTTGGAAAGCTAACATTTGTGGTGGTGGTGCTGGTGGCACATATTTATAGGACTTTTTCCCAGAGTATTTTTTGGTAACTGATACACAACACCATGTAGCTCCTAGAAGTGGCCAATTGCATGATAAATGGCTTTTGCATCTTGCAGGATAGCAATGTTCTCAGCAGAAACAATGACCCCAGTGAGTACTGGCAAACAAAACAGTGTGTGTGTGGCCAGCCCTGACGCATTCTGTAGTGGAAACCCTTAGTTTCCTACCAGCAAGCTTGCAGTCTCAGCAGGTTTTCATTGCAACTGGTTATATTGTAAATGGTGGCAGGACATGGCTATCAGGCAGCAGAGTTGGCAGACATAGTTCTAAAAATAAATTTGCATCTAATATCATCCGAGTAGTCAGTAGATGTGGACAAAATCACACATTACATGGAAACCATGTACTATTAGCAACAGCACTGAGGATGAGGAAGAGGGACTTGTAGGATTGTTACCATCTATCATTGTTGGGACAAATGCTATGACCATGAAACAATGTGAGACTAATGCACGCTTACATTAGACTCAAAGATGATAACGCAAATAATTGGTTTAGCTTTTAGTCCTATGAATCATGCTGCTATAGATACATAAATCACACCACACCTGTCCACCAAGACCATACACATCTGTCACATTCAGTGTAAGTTGTAATCATATATCTTTAATTATCGCTTTAAAAATAATGGTTAGCAAACATGGCAGCAGGATTGTAGAGAGAAAAGCATGACAAATATTTGTTTTGCATGCAGAAAGTTAAACATTCAAACTATTACAGCAAGGCTAGACTTTAAAAAAATTAATGTGGGATTCAAACAAGTTTAGCCCTGTGAAAATTTGTTTTCAGGCTTTGGCTTGCCAAAATAAAGCCTTGACAAAAATGTTCAGGCATTCCAAAAAAAAAAACAAGTCCTGAAAAAAAAGTTCCTTACTGTCTAGCAAGGCTAGATGGAGTGGTTTCAAATGCCACTTGAGACTTTCTGGCATTTGGCACTGCTGTAATTGCTGGCTCTATGTTGTCTAAGCAGCAGGAGGAGGATTAAGCTATTTCATGGGACCGAGATCATCAGCATTTATACAAGACAATTGTTGGTATGATGATGCTTATACTTGTCACAAACCTAATGTTGCTGAGGCAGCAGCAACACCACAACATCTGCGCATAGCACTTCAGGTGCATCTTGAGAGAAAAAACTGGCTAATCATGCTAATTTCCCCTTGAAAGCAGGGAGGAACTGTGCTTTTCATCAGCAAGTGTTACGTGCACAGTGTCCACAAGGAAACATTGTGAAAACGGGTAGAACTGGGATGTATCACAACATCTGACATATCTGCTCTCGTTTAATCAACAGGCACAACTGCAACCAAATACCTTGAAGCTTAGGTCACCAATGTAAAACCATCTCCCCAAGAATCCAAGTTCTGCTGTAAATATAGGATTTGTGCAATCCACAAAGTACAAGTGATGTCAAGATAAAAGACAATAAAAATAATGAATCCTTCCTGCCACCAGATTCCATTAAAATAATGGAATATTTGCAGATGCTCCCTGATACCCAACATTCCGCACATTGTGCAGTGGGTGGACATGAACTTCCATATACTCACATCTATCAGCTTGCGGGGGAGGTAATGGAAGAGGCAAAAGTGGTTTGTCAGAGTAGGAAGAGTAATCTGAGGGTGCCAGGGTGGGGACAATGGGTACATTTTCCCTCACTCAGACCCTAGCACCAGAAGACGATGACGATGATGCATGTGTTACTCTTGTCATTGAAATATAGTATGGGATTTTGCTTGTCTTCTTCTGGGATTTTGTCCTACTTTGTATCCTTTTAGGAGGGACAAGGGATACAGTAGCAGTGACACTCCAATTCCTTATTTGGAGTTTGACTTTTACATGCCTAATACAAAGTTTGTGGAGTCTATGTTGCATGTGCTTAATGAGGGATGATGTGCCAAGGTGTGTCCCCTCCTTTCCCCTCTTCACTACCTTATCACTAGGGATGGGTGAAAATTTTCATCCCAAACTGAAATCGGCGAATAATGGCATTTTCCTTTCTGCAAAAAAATTCCCGCGAAAAGTGCAGTTTTTTTTTGCTTTTTTCCGCCTTTTCCGACCATTGAAATCAATGGGAAGAAAAATATTTCTACACCACACAAAAGTTTTCTACAGCCATATAAAAGGCTGTCAGGCTCTCACAGCAGCCATTCTGTGTTTGTGAGAGGAGAGAGCAGCATGTTTTTGAGCTAGAGGAGATAGGCAAATAAAGGGGAATTGAAGCTTAGTTTAGGAAGTCATTTAGGTAGGACATTTGTTCTCTGTATTAGGGGAGTCTGGGGGTACTCTAGGGGATACGAAGGGAGGAAGGAGGTTGTACCCCAAATACTCCAAAATTCCATATGACTGATAAGCAACCTATTTGCTTGCTGATCTTGCTGTTATTGTCCCTGTGCTGGGTGGTGAAGTCTGGTGAAAGACATTGTTGATTTTCTTTTTCAGGTATAATTTTTTTGGACAGACTGTGATAAGACAACAGGGTGGACAACTTAAAAAATAAAATAAATAAAAAATAAAGAATAATAAAAAAAAAAAAAAATATATATATATCTTAGGTGACAGTGACAGACAGCTGACTGGGCTTAGGCAAGGCATCATACATCTCCATCAGTTGTGTTGTGCACTGTACAATAAAACAACACAGTGTAGTTGCAGAATGTCCAGGGGAAGGGGGATGGGTGGAGCAGTGTAGGGATGTGAGAGTAAAGTAGTAGTCTAAAAATCTACTGCAGCAATGGTTGTTGCAGCGTGCACAGTCAATGATGATGATCCCTTTACTCCAAGGGAGGATGCAGTTTGTCAAGGTCCCAGCAAAACTACGTCCAGCACCACCAGTGCCAGTAGAAATATAGAATCATATAAGAAGAACACTGAAGATGACACATACAAGTGTTGATGATGCTGGCAACAGCATAATAGAGGAAGTTGTAGCAGCTGAACCACCTGCTGTATCAGACAGTGAGACACCAAAACACCCATCCTCAAAGTAGTAGTGAATTTTGTTATAGTAAAAGTAAAAAGAAATTGTTTGAGACCTCCAAAAGCTTAGAGGAATTTAAGGGTAGTAGTGGGCAAGAACTGTCAGGTGATTCTGATGCTGCTGAGGATGACCTAATGATGACTGGTGATGCAGGTCTAGAATATATCCCTCAGGCATCCTTCTCTTGTTCAGATACAGATGAAGTTGAGAGTGAGGATGGTGACAGGGCTATAAGGTTAACAGAAAGTCAAAGGCTGTATCTTCCGCCACTTTTAAGGAGCACTGTGCCTGTCTATAAACTGTTTGAGAAAGCCATTGGAAAGTCTGACCCTGGATAAGCACAGATGTCAAAAAAGCACACAGTCACCCTATCAGTCATCCTCGGCATCATTGCCTCTTCCAAGTCCCACTCAGCCACACACACACCTGTTTTGAGTACCCAGCAACACAGGTTGTGCTAAATATGATGAGTACCTCTGGTGCTGCTGCTATAAGTGCTGCACCTTTGACACCTAGTAGTAGTGGCAGTAGAATTACATCAACATCCAGCGCCAGTAGTTGTAGTAGTAGCAGAAACCACACATGACAGATAAAGCCAGGACAAATATATTAACAGCAGCACAGATGAGGAGGTGGAGGACGGATGTGAAGAAGGGTTTCCACCATCTACCCCACTAGGGACCACTGCTATGAGCAACAACTAATGTGTGTCACTAATCTGAGAAGGAGGATAGCGTATGACAATGGTAAAAATACATACACAAATCACACCATGCCAGTCCCCCACCAGTTGCAATGACAGCAGGATGCTGAAGAGCAGGATAGTGTGTCACAGACCAACATGGACACAGTGGGAATGGGGTGAATACTGTGGACAGGTTCCACTTGGTGGCAGCAATGCTCCTGGTCCTAGCTGAAGTTCTGTTTCTGAGGCAGTAAATGGCACTTGATGGCAGCAACATCATCCTTTGCCCCTGCCAATGAAGCGGAACATGGAGGAGAAGAAGAAAGAGGACATTTGTCTCCACCTTTCCCCTCCATCCTGAGGTCCTGGGTGTGGGACTATTTTCCTCTTGGGGCAGCACAGTGCAGTCATCAGCTATGGCATTAGTGACAAGTCAGTGAAAAGGTAACACACATGAAACACAGACTCTATGAGAGTTATGTGAAATATCTTAAAGCCAAACATCCACCAAAGAAATTGGGCACCACTGTTGCTATACCCCCTGACTCTTCCCAAAGGCAACAAGAGGTGAGGTGGAGAGGAAGAATTGAGAAACCCAGCATAAGGCTGAAATGTTGATGGCGAGCAAAACACCTGGCTTGCCATCACCTTCTTGCTATAGGGTAACTGAATCTTTTGGTGATCCACCTCATTCATCTTTTCCTGCCCCACTGGTTGATAGCCATTCAGTAGATGTCAGGAAGTGGCAGTTTGTGCCCACCCATTGCACTCTTTGTGGTGCACTCACTGACCACACAAGGAAGTGTGCTGGAGGAGAACTGCAACCAGGGCATAAAGCAGCATCTGAGGATATTCCAGCCCACAGACTATGCTAAGCTGGTGGCAGGGAGGGTTCATCATTACTATTAAATTGTCAGCAAGTTGTCATATGTCCTTAGTGGAGAGTGGACAAAGGGCATGACAGCAGCAGGACTTTGTTGTGGTGGGGGGATTTCACATTGGGGAGTGTCATGGTTTTCAGATAGAGTTTTGCCAGGTGTTTCTTGTGAGTGCAGAGGTAGCCATTGTTCTCAGTTGTTCCCTTATTTACCACACACACTGTGTGCATTGCAGTTGCTGATGAGAGGCACAGTTCCTGCTCTCAAGGAAAATGTTTCTATTCTAGTAACAACACACCCATGATTTTGGAGGAGAGGCAGGTGGAGATGCATTATTGGACAGCTTCTTCTTTTCTCTACATATACTTGAAGTGCTGGGGGCTATTTGTGGTGCTGCTACTACCTCAGGCACATCACTAGAGCTAGTGGCAAGTGAAACAATGATTATCATCACTAGGGGTGGGGGCGAAAAGTGTAAAAAATTTTCTGCATGACTTTTCCGAAAACTTGCCAATTTTTTGCGTTTCTGCCTATGCAAAAATTTCCTCCTTTTCACCTATTTTTTTTTCCAAAATCTTTATTGAAAAAAAAGAAAAGAGATTTAAAGCAATTAGTTAAATGAAGCATATATAGTGTTACAAGATGTAAGGATAAAAGGTAAACATTTGAACAAAGTCATATCAGTTCAAGTTGAACTCACAGTAAGCTTATGGATAATATTGAGTAGTGCGTGAAGTAACATTTTGGTTGGGCTATTAAACGCCAAAACAAGATGTATCACATATGCTAAAGAAGGAGTTAGGATGTAAGAAAGGAAAGGGAGAGGGAAAAAAAAGAGGAAATGAGAGGGGAAAAGATGCTGTCTGTGGTGCACCACGCCCATGGTCACTGCCCAGCTTA
The DNA here is from genome assembly GCA_037306005.1 of Rhinophrynus dorsalis. Classification (NCBI taxonomy): domain Eukaryota; kingdom Metazoa; phylum Chordata; class Amphibia; order Anura; family Rhinophrynidae; genus Rhinophrynus; species Rhinophrynus dorsalis. Next base: position 91,837,417 of record CM074723.1, on the reverse strand, counting down.
AACATAAAGAAGGTTTACAGCCACTTAGAAATGATGTGATATGTTGTTTGTTAGCCACACTCAATGTAGGGCCTTTTCACCTATTTAAACACATTTTTTGCCTATATTTCCTATAAATATTGTATTTCCCACTGTAATATTCCTTCTACTGAGGGCTATACTTTATAAATAAGTGTCTTAAATTCAAAATTGTGAGTCCTACAGCAACATATTCATGGCACATATTCATGATGATATCAAGAGATTTAAAAAAAAAATACATACATCCTACAATTTGGCTGATGCGTATTGAGTGGTGGTGGGGGGACTGGCTGGTATGGTGTGATTTGTGTATGTATATAGTTTTTACTATTGTCATGTTTGTGTCCAATCTCTATCCTCATTCTCAGATTATTGATACACATTACTTGTCGGTCATGGCAGTTGTCCCAAGTGGGGCAGATGGTGGTAACCCTTCTTCACATCCCTCCTCCACCTCCACATCTGTGCTGCTGTTAATATATTAGTCCTGGCTTTGTCATACTCCTCTGCAGCAGGAGCCATAAGTGTTATTTGGAATGAACTAACTGTTGGCACTGACAGTAGCACACTCTCTGACACATAAATAACTTTACTACTTCTTTTTTTCTGCCCTAGAACCCTTGGAACTTTTTAAAGTGTTTCTACTGCGGATAGTTGTGGCACCTTTGGCCTGCTGATAGTGTGACTCCCAGTCAGACCTGTGGTTGTGCTTCAGGTGGGATCTCATAGAGGAGGTGCCTGTGTGAGCCTGCTTTCCCCCTGCTCATGTGCTTTTGGCACAGACAACAGATAGCATCATGCTTAGCTTGATGATCCTGAGCAAAGTATCTCCATACTGTGGGCTTCATGGAATGAGGGGTTCCTGAGGTGGTGCTGCAGCTACTACTACTACAGGGGCTAGATGTTGATGCAGTTGTACTGCCACTACAACTGGGTGTCAAAGGTGAAGCACTTACAGCAGCAGCAGCGGCACTCGTCAGATCTAACATTTTGGATTTTAATAACCTGTGTTGCTGATGCTGGGTACTCAAAACAGGTGAGTGTGGTTTAGTGGGACTTGGACTTTGAAGAGGCGATGATGCTGATGATTGATAGGGTAACTGTGTGCTTTTTTACATCTATGCTTGTCCAGTGTCAGACTTTCCAATGACTTTCTTGAACTGTTTATAGACAGGCACAGTGCTCCTTAAATGTGTTAGAAGATTCAGCCTTTGACTTTCTGCTAACCTTATAGCCTTGTCATCATCCTCATTCTCAACTTCATCTGTATCTGAAAAAGAGAAGGATGCTGGAGGGATATAGTCTAGATCTGCATCATCATTAGGTCATCCTCAGCAGCATCAGCATCACCTGACAATTCTTGCCCACTACCCATATATTCCTCTAAGCTTTTGGAGGTTTCAAACAATTTCATTTTTACTATTACTATAACAAAGTTCCCTACTACTTTGGAGATGGGTGTTTTGGTGCTTGTTTGTCTCACTATCTGATACAGCAGAAGGTTCAGCTGCTACACCTTCCTTTATTATGCTATTGCCAGCATCATCAACATTTGAATGCGACTTGTTTTCATCTTCAGTGTTCTTATATGGTTCTTTATTTCTACTGGTACTGGTGGTGCTGGAACTAGTTTTGCTGGGACCTTGACACTGCATCCTCTCTTGGAGTAGAGGGATCATCATTGATTGCATACTCTGCAGCAACCATTGCTGCGATCAGTTTTTGAACTACTACTTTACTCTAACATCCCTGCACTGCACCACCCCTCCCCCTTCCCGTTGTTTGTTTACTGGACACTACTCAACTAAACTGTGTTTTTTTACTCTATGGTACACAACACAATGGATGGAGCTGTATGATGTCTTGCCTAAGCCCAGTCAGCTGACTGTCACTGTCACCTAATATATTGAGTTCTTTTTTTTTTCTTTTTAAAATGTCCACCCTATCACAGTCTGTCCAAAAAATTAGAACTGAAAAAAAAAATCAACAACTTCTTTCCCCAGACTTCCCCACCCAGCACAGAGACAATAACTGGAAGATCGGCAAGCAAATAGGTCCCCAGCTGCCTGTGTCTTGCCAGTCACTCAAATGGAATTTTGCAGTGTTTGGGGTCAACCTCCTTCTTAACAAGTGTCCTACTAAAGGATTCCCTAAACTAAACTTCAGTTTCGCTCTCTGTCATCTCTAGCTCAAACAAGATGCTGCTCTCTCCTCTCACAAATACAGAATGGCATGCTGTAAGAGCCTGACAGCCTTTTATATGGCTGTAGAAAACTTTTGTGTGGTGGAGAAAAAATTTTCTTCCCATTGTTATGAACGGGCGAAAAATGTGATAAAAAACAGAAAAACTGCACGTTTCGCAGGAAATTATTTGCCAAACAGAAAGTGCCATCATTCACCGATTTCAGTTTGAGGTGAAAATTTTCACCCATCCCTAATCATCACCCATATCACTGCTGTTTTTGATCCCATTCCCTTTGAGCTGCCTAATCATCCTGTTTAAACAACTCAGCAGCAGCAGCAAGAACAGCAGTCACAGATTCTGCAATTACACCAAGGCATTTGACAATGGCCAGTGGCCACTGGCCACCACGACATGACCTGCTGACACTAGGCAATAGGGATTTTTTTTTCTCAGGGCTTGTTCTTAAAAAAAAAACAAAAAAACAACAACACAGAGGGCTACAAATAAAAAAATTGTGGGGGGGGGGGCTTGTTTCTAACAAGCCTAAATCTTACAAATCAATGTTTCCTTGGGCTTGTTCTTTCATCAACAAGTCTAAGTCATACAAATCATCCTCTACAAAATACTTTATCCTGTCAAGTATCAGTCTGCCCCAGCTGCAGCTTACATTAAGTGGTCCCTGACTTTGTCACATAACTTACCAATTTCTTATTTTATTTTTGATTTAATTTATTTATTTTTTTATTAACTGTCCCTCAAATACCAGTCAATAATCCTCCCCATCCTGGAACAAAAAAAAATGCACTGTTATACTTATTTTTTCCCCAGAATCCACCCACCAACACAGGCACCCTCCTCCGATTCATTTTATACCATGTCTTATGTGTTTTTTAATTGCATGTATTTTTTTATTAACTATCCCCCCCCCAATCCCAGTAAACAAAGCCCTCAAAAAAAACATTCCCTATTCAACTGATAACACATTCCACAAACACAGGTACCTTCATGCCACTTTTATACTATGTCTTTGGGAAATAAAACAACATTTGCTATGTGTTGTGTGTAAATTCAGTGTTCCTATTGGTTTCAATGGAATGATATATGCGAAAAAGGCTGAACAAAAGCACTTTTAGCAGGAAATTATTTGCGAGGAGGATGTGCCTTTATTCGCCTATTTTGGTTTGAGACAAAACGTACTCCCATCCCTAATTAAATGTCCAATTTCAATCAATATGAACTTTTAATTTAATTTGCATTTGTTTCAACTTACACAATTGCACTTTAAATGATTAACATGACCTACACATGTTATTGCTCATGTAAATTTTATTAATGAAACATTTCAGACTGATTTTTCTCATGAAAAGTAGAACTCTGAACAAGTAACAGTTCACACGAATTTGAAATGATTCCCACACTACTGTGTGAACATATAAAATAATTAATGTTAGGGTAGGGCTATTACTGTATCTGGTTATTTTTAATTCCATTGAGGATTTTCAATGTTAATGAATTTTGAGACAACTGTCATATTCCTTGTACATTTTAAAAATTCAGTAGATGCAGAAAATATCAGACATTGACATTGCTTGTCAAACAACAAAAAAACTCTGTTGATCTAAAAGTAAAGCAAGTATATCCCTTGTGAAAACTTACCAAGTACAAAACAATAACTTGAAGTACCAGCTCAATGGCTCAGAATTACTTTGTGTTTCCAGAAGCACTTGAAACAATAATGTTCCTGGCTGCCTGCCACAGCCAGTAGACAATGTTATGATCGAAAGAACAAAGGTAACTGCAAAAAATGCATGGCAGGTATTCCAAATTGAAGCTGTGACGATTGTTTATTTACAACTTTTCTGTCTTGAAAAATAGAATTATTGCCTGTTAAAGCAACAGGGGTTGTGGTAAATATCAAGGTAAATGATATTGGGTAAGCAGTGATGGTATTATTAAGTGATAATGGTGAATGGAATAAACCTTTAGTATGTGAGTTTATTTTTGCAGAAACGAAATAATGAACCACAGGATAGCTTCCCTCATTAACTGAGAAACTAAACAGACTGTATTCAGAAAGATATATTTCACCTGTGATGCATGACTAAATTAAATGAATGTTTTGATATTTACATAATTGAAAAGGGGGAAAAATTAACCATGGATTAAAAATGTAAACATTAAAATTAGCTGGAGTATTATACCAATATATCTTGGTGTAAGTAAACGGAACTTTAAAACTGTAATGCCATCACGTTAGAGTAGCTTTCTAATTCTCTGACATGGACATGATTTGTTAAGATCAATAGAAAAGCCGACACAAATTATATCCCCAAATATAAACTATATCCCCTATATCTACAAGATAAAAATATCAATATATTACTACACACTACTTTAATCTCCTCCTCTAAAATTATATTTGAAATAAAACCCATCTGTACCAAAATGTAACCCACCAAAATCACTTAAATCCATGTGTATAAAATGGATACAATAGTACTAGCATCACATATGCACTTTATAGTCATTCAAATCATTCCAAGTTATGTTGACAGATGTAAACAAAACTTCATAATACCCAACCTTAGGGATATAATAGGAAATACACAGTATAGTTTTATTATAGTTCAGAATCATATTGCCCAGTGTAGCCAGTGAATCATCTTAGGAAACCAGTAATAAATGATAAACTGAATCCAATGTAGTTCAGCTATATGTCATTTGCATTATAAAGTTTGAAAGTAGATGTGTAGATGGCAAACTCAAGTGGAAATAAGTATAAAGTACATGCCTGTTGTCTTTGTCTTATCCATCTCATCAGCAAGCATAAAACCATATAAACTGGTGTTAGACCTATAAAAGTGGACTTGAAGTTAGGTTACGTCACCACTTAATCTTTATCCATATAGGGACATCAGTATTTGTAATCCACAAAAAATTCAACAAGCAGAATGAACACAATATGACAGATGGTTTCAAACCATGCATTCTATATAAACTATAGCAAAACCTCTATGTGGAAAAGGCAACAACTCAATATTTTGGGAATTTTTGACCACCATAACCTGTATTGTCATACTACATAAAAACGTTTTCCAAAGTAAATCATTAAGTGCCACATGGATTAAACTCAGTAGAATTAACCATCTGTCTTTGAGTTTGCAGATTGGCTCCTGTTTTTTGAATCCTTGTTTTGATATATGTTTGTTAAAGCATCAAGCATAATTTTGCATTCTAAAAAATACTGCATTCTGTGCAATCATTTAAATGTTTTTGTACATAATACTGCCAATACAATGGAAACATTGCACATTTTTAATTCCTTGCTGGAGACAGGCCTTCTGATCTGTTTCAGACTTGTAGATGTACACAGAAGAAGAATAATACATTCCTATTACAAACTTAAAGAATGGTCTCTCAGTCATGGTCAAGTCTTTTAAGACTATGCCTACTGGCAGCTAGAAACAGGTAAATCTACACAATTTATGAAAACATTTGGCTTTTGTTGATACATTAAATTGTCTTAAAGCTTAAAAACTAGGGATCGGCAAAAATGTTAGCCACAAACTAAAATCAGAGAAAAATGGCACTTCCTACTAGGCAAGGAGAAAAGTGCTATTTTCACGCTTTTTTGGCCTAGCTCATTGCATTGAAATCAATGGGAAGGATTTTTTTCCCACCACATGAAAGTTTTCTCTACATTTCCTGCAGGCATATAAAAGAGTGTTAGGCTCTCACAGCATGCTATTCCATGTTTGTGAGGGGAGAGAGCAGCATGTTTTTGAGCTAGAGAAGATAGGAAAATAAATGGAAATTGAAGCTTAGTTTAGGGAGTCTTTTAGGTAGGACATTTGTTCTCTCTATTAGGGGAGTCTGGGGGCACTTTGGGGAGGAAGAAGGTTGACCCAAAATGCCCCAAACATTGGTGTGGCTGACTGGCAAGACACAGGCAAGTGGGGTCCAATTTGCTTGCTGATCTTGCTGTTATTGTCTCTATGCTCAGGAAGTCTGGGAAAGAAATTGTTAATTTTGTTTTTCAGTTATAATTTTCTACATAGGGTGGACAATTTTAAAAATGATAATAATAATCATAAAAAAATAAAAATAAAAAATAACTAAATAAACAAATATATTAGATGACAGACAGCTGATTGGGAGCCTGACATGAGCTATGTGACTGATAGACTTGATAGACAGCAAACAAAATTGTTGAGAGCTAATGCAAGACATCACACTCAATTTATTGTATACTGTTGAGAGAAAAAATTGAGTAATGTCCAGCAAATGCACAAGGGCCAGGGGGAGGGGGAAAGGTGGAGCAGTGCAGGGACATAGGAGTAAAGTGGTAAAAAACTAACTGAAGTCGTGGTTGCTGTAGCATGTGCAATACATGATGATTATCCCTCTCCTCCCAGGGAGGATGCAGTTCCACCACCACCAGCAAAAAAAACAAACAAACATATATTTGAGGAAAAAACTGAAGACTAGAAGGAGTCACATTCTAGTGTTTATGATGGCAATAGCATAATGGAGGAAGGTGTAGCAGCTGAACCAACTGCTGCATTTGACAGTGAGATAAGCAAGCACCAAAACACATGTCCTCAAAATATAAGAAAACTTTGTGAATGTAAAAGTAAAAAGACATTGTTTGATACAACTAAAAGCATAGAGAAATATAAGGGTAGTTGGCAAAAAGCGTTGGGTGATGCTGATGCTGAAGATGACCTAATGACTGATGATGATGATGCAGATCTAGAATATATCCTTCCAGCATCCTCCTTTTCAGATACAGATGAAGTTGAGAATGAAAGATGATGACATGGCCAGAAAGTTAGCACAAAGAAAAAGGTTCAATCTTCTACCACTGAAAAGGAGCACTGCGCCTGTCTATAAACTGTTTGAGAAAACCATTGGAAACTCATCCTGTACAAAGCAAAGATGCCTAAAATACACAGTCATTTCGTCAGTCATCATCACAATTGTCACTGCTTCCATGTTCAAGCCCCACTCAGCCACTCAGGTTATTAACATCCACAACCTTAGCTATGTCAAGCGCCTCTGCTGTTGCTGGAAGTGCTGCACCTTGGCACCTAGTAGTAGTAGCAGTAGAACTGCATCAACATCTACCCCAAGTAGTAGTAGCAGCCCCTCAGGAACCCCTCAGTCCATGAAGTCCACAGTATGGAGTTTCTTCACTCAGGATCCAAAAGCTATGACAGAAATGCCAGGCCAAATGTATATCACAGTGCCTGTGATTATTCTGTCACTCTCATCTGTGGCAGACGGTGATTTGTTCACTTGGTTTGGCCCGCCCCTTGGTGACCTTTTTATACCTGACTCTTACATCTGTCAGATGCCCTTTTGTGGTGTTTCTGAGCCAGACTTGCTGTTGCTGTGTTCCAGTATCCGATTCCTGTGTACCGACTTTGACCTGTCCTGACTACTCTCCAGTGTTCCTGATTGTGTATGACCCGGCTTGTCTGAGAATCTTCTACGTGCTACGACCCGGCCTTTCTGAGAATCTTCTACGTGCTACGACCCGGCTTGTCTGAGAATCCTCTACATGCTACAATCCGGCTGGCCGACTTCCTGCTTCAAGATCATCGCGGCCTGCTTGGTTGTTGTCGCCGCCGCGACATTCTGAATCCTGCATCGCTGGGCCGATCGAGTGTGACCATTACCCTCCTGGTTAACCCATCCATCAGTGCAGAGTCCCTTGCTGACTTGCGTAAGCTGTGCCTCTTGTACCGAGCCTATACACGCTGCAGAGCTAAGCTACCATACCGAGCCTGGGAGATTCAAACGTACCTTTTAACCCTTGCACTGCCGCTGCTCTCTGACCGGACCTCCTTTCTAATTACAGAACCGTTACCTTGTAAGTCTACTGCTGCTGAGTTGGCCGCTACTTGGACGGCGACTCCTGATTACGCTTGCAGAGTAGTCTATCCTGTTAGGCCGGTTGGGCATCTTTTGCTCTTGGTCTCACGGTTATCAACGGAGGTGTCCGGTGCGGCTATTGGTGGCAAGGTTAGGCTCCAAGCTCTTGCTAGATCCGTAGGTAAATGCCTGTGGGGGCTATTGGCTCGTGTTGTGCTCACATTGGTCTCTGGTTATACGCCCGTGGGGGCTAAAATGCCAGCTTCGCATCTCAGGTTAGTCTCGATCACGCCTGTGGGGGCTACATACTCTCGCACTTGCAGGCTCAGTGGTCTATTGACGAACGCCCGTGGGGGCTATTTTGGGTTACTGTGCTGCTATCACTCACATTGGTCACTGAACATCTACGACCCATCTTTATATGAACTCTGTGCTGTGCACATTTGCTCACTTGATCAATACACCACACGGGCATGCCAAACCCCATAGCTGAGACTGACAACTTACTCTCATTCACCCTTTAGGGGCCAGTTCCCTATTCGCTGTTCCTATGTTGGGTGCCTTCTATCCATATTATTAAAGCTATGTGTACTGTGTTATAGCTTGCAATTGTTGCTGTCAACTCTAGAGGGCGATCATTTGTATTTATTTTCTTTCAATAAAAGATTGTTTTATTTTACCTACTGGTCTGAGTGTCAAAACAAACCGTTACAATGTATTAACAACAGACGAGGAGGAGGAGAAGGAGGGATGTGAAGAAGGGATGATACCAACTACCAGACTTTGGACCACTCCTATAACCAATACGTAATTTGTATCAGGAATCTGTCAAGAAGGATAGCTTTCATTTGACACAAACATGATAATGGTAAAAAACTGCTGTAGGAATATATATACATGTATCAGGAATTTAACATAAAATAATGGTGCACGTCCCATAAAATAAATACAAGGTGTACTTAGCAGAGCTAAAGTAGAAGAGACAGCACTCAATGTAGTTTAATGAAGCAAAAGATTTATTCAAGCATTGCTTCCATAAATCTTGAAACATCTTTTGCTTCATTGAACTACACCGAGTGCTGTCTCTTCTACTTTAGCTCAGCTAAGTACACCTACCATACTGCCACATTGTAGGTTGTACTTTTTTTTTTTTATCTCTTGACATCATCATGGGAAATGTTGCACCATAGGAAAAATAGGTGAAAAATGTGTTGGAATAGGAGAAACATTTGCTGGAATTGGTGAAAAGGATGAACATTTTGCATAGGCAAAAAAGAAGAAAACTTTTGCGAAAAAAATAAAAAATCAACCATTTTTTGTAAAAGATCATACAGGATTTTTTTTTTCACTTTTCACCCATACCTGTTAAAAACATAAGCATTACAGTGTAAACGTAACCATAATGGCCTTATACATTTTGTACCTGACTGGTGCATGCTTAGTCAAACCAAACATTTTACACATATTGATATGTGTGGCATTTCATGTACAATAATGTTCATATATATTGATAAAAACAATAGAGTAGGCTTCATGTATGTTTGAAAAAAAAAAATATATATATATATGTGTGTGATCATGCAAAAAATAATTATATACATACTACTTCCAACAAAGTATGGAAATTCTGGGTTATCGCACTCTTGCCCCAATTGCTTTGCTTTAAAGGTACATACTTTCCAGACATTTGTTGGTATGAGTAAGAACTATTATGCAGTCTTTAATGTGGTTTTGCCTTTTTAATTATTACATAAAAAAGTATTCAAGAATTGAATACTTTGGCTTACAGTAGATTTCTAAGCAATTGTGTACATATTCTATGTGCCTATTAAATATTACCTTTTTTCAGTTGCCATCAGACAGAATTGATTTCTGTGGTTCCCACCAATGTACAGTAATTGAAAAATCAATGTACATCTAGAAAGAAGGCAAACATGCAGTAATACTGATAAATAAATAGCCGTTAGAATTGTTTCTGGGCATAGAATGAAAAACTTAAAATAATTCTAGCATACAATACAATAGTAAATACTAGTAAAAATATTAATACTTTAGAAACAGTTCTTATGACATTATGACAATATAATGTGACACATTTTGAAAAGTATATTAAAAATAATGATTGAGTGAATTAAGATTTATTAGAAAATGTCATATGAAATGTATTTCTAAGTGAAACTAAGTAAATCATCATTATTATTATAGTCCATTATTTATATCATCCCAACGTATCCTGAAGAGCTCTACAAAAGGGAATAGACATACAAAGACATTAAACAGCACACATGGAACCTCGAAAACAAAAATATCTCAGCATCATAAAGGATCATAAAAAGAAAATGTGCCAGTCTAAATGTTAACATAATCCAATATGATATACATTCTACTACATTAGTATAAGTTACCATAATGGTATATAATAAGCATCCCTCTGTATGTATTATCAGTAGCAGATATAATTATATGTAAATTAATACAATTCCACAATGAAATGCTGTCAGTTATGTATAAGTTGGTGAATATAAGTCCAGTCCAGTTCAGCAAGAATGACTGGACATAGTATATGGCAGGGATAGGAAAACAGTATGAAAACAGACCAGTTTAAACCTCTTGGATGCCAAAGAAAACTCCAGTTCATTTTTTTTACAATACTATAGTGACATCTATGCCAGCCAATATTATTTTGACTGAACAGTTTTGTTAATACTGTTTGATCCATTGACTGGTTCATCTGTGCCCCTTAAAGACCCTAAACTTTTTTCTATAATCCCACATAAAACAACAATAATTTTAAAATATCCATATTTATAAATATTGTACATAGTAGCATAGTTGATGAGGCTAAAAAAAAAATACATCAAGTTTAGCACATGTCATACCACCCCCGCTGATCCAGAGGAAGGCATAAAAAAATATCCATTTAAGTCCCAAGTGGGTAAAAAAAAAACCTCAATATGACAGTCAGATATTGCCCTGGATCATCACTCTTTCTGGTTTGAAACCAACTATCATAATTCTCATTATTGTTCTGAGCTATAAAGGTATAGCTTAATTGAGGCTCCATTATATTACCTGTGCTAAAACTGGTGTTACAAGAAAAACAAGCAACGTGTATTTTGCAAACATGTTATGTCGGTATTCTATTGCAGAACCACAGTAAATCAAAACTGGCTTAGACAGCACATTTCAGAGAACTAACAAAATTGAGGTTGTCTGCTTCTATTCAAATACCTCCTAAAAAAACCACGCAAAAGTCCAAGGAAATAGTCGTACGTTTGACGACAGAAAGATCAAGTTTAGTGTTCGATGTGTTCCCCACATTATCAAAATCCAACATAGAATGCCCCCCTTTCAACATTTTAACCCCCCCTTTAAAATCTGACTTACAGTGCTTTCTGTCACCACATTAATTTGACAAATATTGTTCACATTCGACATTTTAACCCCCACCCTTTAAAATTCGACTTATAGTGCTCCCATGACTTTCTTACACAATTTAAATTAAACATTGTTCTTCTCCTATTTTTTTGGACATGTCCTCGTATTTGTATGCAGGATTACCCCTATGAGTAACAGAGAGGTAGCAACGCATTGCAATGTGTTTGCTAACCCTCTGGTACTCATAGGATTGGTAGGCAAGGTGTGCAGCTGAATACCTTGTCTGTATATGTGTATTCATTTTTTTTACTTTTATGCCAAATAAATATGTGTATTCATTTTTTTATTTAATTTTATTTCAAATAAATAGTTCAGACCTCAAAGGGGGCATCAGGACCCCTCCTGACACCCCCTAGCATGGTTAACCTATCCATTAGGACAGGTTATCCATGCAAACGACCACTGCTGTTTTTTAAATAAAGGGCATATAACCTATGTGTATCATAGGTTATATGTACTTTTATTATAATATATAAACATTTCAGACCTCGAGGGGGCACCAGGACCCCCTCCTGAAACCCCCCAACATGGATTATCTATCCTTCTGGATAGATGATACATGTTGCGACGTTTGTGATAAAGAGCATATAACCTATGTTATTCATAGGTTATATGCACTTTTTATACATAAAGATAATTTTCAGACCTTGAGGGTGTCACCAAGACCCCTCCTGAACCTTCCCCCTAACATGGATCATCTACCCAAAAGGATAGATGATACATGGGGTGACCCTGAAGGCATTTTCTGCTTTCTTTTGCACTGGAGCGGCTGTATAAGCTGCTGTAGTACAAGCTCTTGTTGAATGAATGAATGAACCCTGTCACCGGGTGTAATGGATAACAATGAACAGACAGGAGACAATACTGATTTTGAAACACCACCTTTATTGAACAGTGTAAATATATACGGCAAAGACACACTGATTAGATCCCATAGTAGATAAGCACAAAGCAAGTGGTTCCTACCAGGAATAGGAGGCTGCTTTGGGAGATACCCCAAAGGCAACCGTGGAATAGCACCACTGGGGCTGGGACACAGGAAAGTATAGTGAATACTTGGGCTAGGGCCCAGAAGAGCGTACATACAGGTTGGAGGTTGCCACAAGGAGAATACTGACTCAGGCCTGCAGTCAGAATAGGGGGGTGTGCAGACAAGTCAAGGGTCAATACCAGAACGGGTAGTCAGCCAGAGTCGATGGTCAATACCAAGCGTGTAGTCAGACAAGCCACAACACTGGACACCAGGGAGAACAGATAGCCAAGCAAAGGGTCATACACAAGCACTCTCCAAACCGAACTGCACTGGAACACCATGAAAGCGCAACTGGTGTGGTATCCAGGCAGTTTATATACATTTCCTCCACCCCTGGTAGGTGGAACACTTAATGGCCTGTCCCTTTAAGAGCCAGACGTGACGTCACTAGAGGGAATCCCAGTGACGCACGCCTGACTCTGCTGGTCAGTAGAGGGAACCCAACAGATGCAGCAAGACCCGCAAGAGACAGAAAGGAGAGACCGGCGCCAGAGAGTCCATGGCATCCGGCTCTCCTTATACACAGGACACGGCAAGGCCGTGAAGATCACGCAGAAGGGACCAACCTCCTCTCTGTGCACCGGAGCGGCCGGCTCCCTAAGCAGGTAAGCACGAGTGCTTACACCGGGTCATTCATTGAAAAAGCAGAACTGTGCTTTCATCAATGAATCAGTCACATTGCCTATTAACCCTATGAGTACCAGAGGGGTAGCAAACACATTGCAATGTGTCGCTACCTCTCTGGTACTCATAGGGTTAATGTTGCAATATAAATACAAGGACATGTCGAAAAAATTGGAGAACAATGTTGAATTTAAATGGTGAAAGAAGGTCATGGGAGCACTGTAAGTCAAATTTTAAAGGGGGGTTAAAATGTTGAATGGGAGCAATATTTGTCGAATTAATGTGGTGAAAGAAAGCACTATAATTCAAATTTTCAAGGGGAAGGGTTAAAATGTTGAATATGAACAATATTCATTGAATTAAAGTGGTGAAAGAAAGCACTGTAAATCAAATTTTAAAGGGGGTTAATATGTCGAAGGGGGACACTATGTCAGATTTCTATGCGGTATACTGTATTATACACTGCTTTTTTTGAACAACGATGGTTTTGAAACTGTCGTTGTGGCTTCTACGCCTCAGTCTCTGAGGTACAGGATTTCCAACTTAAATTGTGTAAACAAAACAGGAGGTAATACTGAGCGTGGGTAATAGGATACTACTTGCACGTTGTTATTAGTTGTTTCCTATGGGCTTTTTATTGACTGGCAGTGAGTATAATTACCGCTGATTTTGTTTTCACAAGTCGGGTCATAGGATACTAAAACCTGAGTTAAAAAACATAGCACCTGTTTATTTTTAGTGCTGGTAATAGAATCGAGCCTATAGTGAGCACCTGAAAACTTCAACATGGGAAGCAATACTGTGTATGACACACGTGGCACTGAAAGAATCGTAATACTCATATCAAAAAAAAGAAAACAAAATGATCTAAACTCAGCACTCAAACTTCTCAAAAATGTATTCAAGAAGTAATCTGAAAAATATAACAAAATACTATTTAACAGTATAAATACTAAAATACATGAAAACCACATGACCCAGGTGGGCATCCATAAGTAGAGACCACCCCCTCCCCCCAAACCAATATTCCCCCACATAAATAAAACTAACACAGCAGATAAAACCAAAAATCTAAGGTAACTAATGTATATCACATCTGACTAGCTGGGCCCAGCAAGAAAAGGTTAATAATCTTGCAAGCGAGAATGGATTAGTAGACTAAAGCAGACTCAATGGAAGTATGCAACTTCTTCTGATAAAGATCTGATTGATTCCAGCCAGTCAGATTAACCATATGGATTTTTCTCATAAACATCACCAGCATAGATCACACAAATGCACACCAGCACATCTAGTCAGCAGGGATAGACAGATCTCGCTTGTCTTTCAAGTTCTCAACATAACTGTCCGAAATTTACAACAGTACTACAGACGCACATCAAAGTATATAAATCGTGGGAAAATATATTAAAGATTATGAACCTCATCACTTTCATGTCATTGCTTCATGCACTGGGTGATTACCAAGGTTGAACTCCTCCCACTCTCTTCAGCATCTGATACATCTGTACCGGATCTTTCTCTATTATCAAGTAGCAAGATCATATCAATCTCCCTTAGCCAACAGCAAAATTTGCATTCACATCAGTGAGGACATAGCCAGTGCGAACGTTACTGGAGAGACATCCATGCAGATACTACTTAGATAGATGGATAGGGAAACTCAATGTGTTTTGCCCATTAAATCAAGGGCATTTTCAAGATGAACAAAGTGATATCTATTCCCTTACTTCCTTAAATACCAAACAACCAGAAGCTACGTAAATTCAAATTGGCCAATCAACTTAATACAAAATAATACAATATTAAATATCTTAAAGGGACATCAGATGTTGTGATAAAGGTGCAAGACAGACATGAATGAATGAATATGTTTATTTATATAGTGCCACAGGTGTACTCAGCGCTTTACAATTTAAGGGTTTAAACAATAAAGGTGTCAGGATTGGTTGGTTGGAGGGTGAGATCAGGGAATGCTATCTCTTGCCAGACACCCTTACCAGGTGGTCCACAGAGGTAGACAGGTAGAGCACCTTGGTAGGAATGACAGCATGGGAGTGCAAGGGTTAAACAGGAGCGAAGTCAGGAACAGTCCAAAAGGTCAGGGCAGGTGGCAATCAGGTAAAAAAAATCAGTGATACAGGCAAAGGTCAGGAAACAGACAGGCAGGGTAGACCAGCAGGGAAGTCAAAGGTCAGGTAATGGATACTCAAGCAAAGGGTCTGCAGTAAGGCAAGTAAAGAGTCACTGAGAACTAGAAACTTAGAGCACACAGGAACCAAAGCTCTGGAACACTGAAGCAAAGTGGACACAGTCTGAGGGTTTTTTATAGTACTGCAGGTCTTAACCCCTCCTCTCTGCTGGACAAATCTCTCACTGGATTGGCCACCAGAGTGGAGTGTCACTACAGCACCTGTATTACTGTTACTTTGGAGGCACTTTATTGGTGGGCAGCTGATGAACGGAGCAGGCTCTACCTCCCCCTTACAGGTGTACAACACTAACTGCTGGTCAATGGATGTCTTCCCTGGGGGGTCCCTTTACTTTAGGCTGTGGTTTTGACTTACCGTGCTACTGCGATCGTGGGTAGACATTGCCACCTTAGGCCATGGCTTCGGCCTACTCCGCGATCTCTGAGCATCCAGGAGGCCCACAGAAGTGGTGGATGGCTGGGATTCAGAGGTAAGGGCTATAAGTAATAAATAAGTAGTATATCCAAGTAATATTAAATGCCACAGTTCCAGTTATTCTACATATAGCCAATACTCTATCAATTTAAGAGAACACGAGCAGGCAGCTCCAGAAAGAGGCTCAGAGGAACATATTGAGTTTTAATTCTTAATTGAACCCATGCGTACCCATGGCACCTATACTGAATATCTATCTAGTCTCCTTCTGCAGTAATATTTTATCCACATCACCTGTTCTCAAATTCTTCTGAAGTTGTGAGCTCCCCATCACTCTTAACCCTTCCGGGGATCCAGCATGTACCTCCCAGAAGTATCCAAATTACTACTTACCCTTTCTTAAAATGCTAGTAAATTTGTTTGACATGGTCTTGTCTTCATAAAACAATGCTGGCTCCTACTAATAATATTTTTGGTCATCACATATATTCCTGAATAATATCAGTTAGTAACCCTTCTAATATCTTATCCACACAGTCAAGTGCACAGTTCTATAATTTCTTGGGTTAGATATTGCCCTCTTTTTGAATAATGGTACTACATCAGCTTTCCTACAGTCTTGCTATTACTGAACAAAGTTCCCTTGGGTGTATACCACCAAATTCAGCTTCTTTAGTCACCATAATCTTTTCCAGTCTGTTTTTGGACTTGAGTTAATATATTTATATATATAGTGGCGCAAATGTAGGAATAGCTTTACAGTTTAAGGGTTTAGACAATAGATAGTGAGAAGTGATTAAAGTGGAACACAGGAAGTGGGGTCCCTGCTCAAAAGCTTACAATCTAAAGTGGTAAAGGGGAATATAAAGAGTGCCTTCAATGCTGTCGAAGCCCTGTTGAGGAGGTGTGATTTTAAGCGAGACTTAAACACCTCAGGAGAAGTGCAGTGGCACAGTTGGAAGACTTAATAAAAATAATGAATCCTCCCTGCTACTAGCTTAGTGTACTCAGTGAGATGGAATTTCTGCAGATGCTTCCTGCATTCAATTGCTCTCCATCACTTTTCAATGTGTGGTCAGTGCACTACATAATGTGCAATGGGTGGACACCAACTGCCAGATCCTCACATCTTCAGACTTGCTATCAGCTGGTGGCAGAGGTAACAGAGGGAAAGGTGGTAAGATATTGGAGGAGGAAGAGAATGCTAAGGTTCCCAGGGTTGGGGTAGTGGGTACATATTCCCTCTACCGGACCCTAGCACAAGACAATGGTGATGACACTGTTGTCACTCTTGTCATCAAACTTCAAGGTTGGGTTTCTCTTGTCTTACGCTGTGATTTTTGCCACCATTCTTTGTGCATTTTGAGAAGGAAGGGGGCATAGAGACAGCAGTTCTCAATTTCTTTTGTTGTGGTTTGCATGCTGTCTCAGCATTGGCACTAGAGATAGGATCAGGAGTATTGGTGGCAAGTGGAGCCTGTACTAGTCACTACTTGATGAACCCAGCCCCATGGTAGCCCTTTCATCATCATCATCCTAGTGCTGTGACAGATGAATGTCTGCCTCTGACAACACAGCAGCAGGGATTTCAGTAGCAGCAAACTCCTGAATCTTACTGCTGGTGGTGACAGTGATGCCCATACCAATTTACATCTCTGTCTCCCATTTCCAATTACTTTCTGCCACAAATGCTCTCATACTTTCCACCATCACCCTCACTCTCATGACCACCACCAGTCACTTGCTGCTCTTTGGAACTAGTTGGGGATGAAATGAATGACAGAGGGTCCCCTGCTGTCACACTTTGTATCACCTCAGAAGAAGATGCACTGGCAGCAGTAGCAGCAGGCACAGGCAGCTGACGTGTGTTACTGCTCATACTTGGGAGGCATTGGATCAGGGGTATGTGGGTTCCTTTACTGCTGAGCTGACATCCTCCTTCACCTCTGTATCAGTAGCATTAACAACATTAGTGTCCATATAGTTATTTACTTAGAATTTTTATTTGTATGTTTTCTCTCTTTCTCTGCTGCATGGCAGGAAGTTCTGGGTTTTTATAGTATGGAGACAGAATATTTTGCAGCCATTTGATAACATAGATTGGAAATGGAACCATTGTCACCTTAAATTATTTGCTAGTAAAGATAAAAAATTCTGTGGGCTTCTCAATAGGCTTGAACTCCTATGAGGAAATTCCAGCAATAATGAAATGGGACTTTTGTCATCACTGAGCATCTGTATGCTGATAGAGTGGAAATTCTTCCTGTTGATGTAAAGATAATCTTCATATGTAGTTGTTCTTAAGCTCATGTGAGTGCAGCCAATGGCCCCCATCACTCTGGACATGAGTCTCCTCCTGTAAAATCCTGGCCTGACCATTTCCCATTTCATGTCAGTGGAAGGGAAGTGAATGCACCTCCTGGCCTTCCTCTTCAGACCTGTCAGCACCTGAGTAAATGCCCTGGAGCACGCAGGCTGAGACATTCTGGATATGTATCCCTTGGTGGATTGGAAGGATCCAGATGCCATGAGATGAATGGCACACAGCAGCTTCTCCATGCCAGTGAGTGCATGGTTGGTGAAGACTATGGGTTCAGGGTCTTCTTTTATGACCTCATAGAGGTCAGTGATGCTGTAGGACATGAGTCTGTAGCTGTCTATGCCAAAGAGTGTGATCCATGTGCAGTGGATTCTGGGTAGGGATGGATGAAATGTTTTGCATCAAACTGAAACAGACAAAAAATGGCATTAACCCACCACGAGGAAAATTTCCAGCAAACAGTGCGGAAATTCAATTTTTTTCCACTTTTCTCATTGCATTGAAATCAATGCTAAGAATTAATTTTCCCCCCCATATGCAAAGTTTCCCTTTTTTCCTTCCAGGATAGTATAAAAAATGGGTGGCAGGTTCCTGCAGCATATCAGTCTGTGTTTGTTAGAAAAAGAGAGAGCAGCACTATTTTGGAACTAGAGAAGATAGGCAACTGACTTAGAGTTGGAGTTTAGTTTGGGGAGTCCCTTGGGCAGGCTCTGTGTTAGGGGAGTCTGGGAGAGTGTGAAGGGAGATTTACTCAAAATATCCGCACATCTTGGTTGAATGATAAGACACATGTAGGTGATCCAAATTATTTCCTGAGCTGGCTGACCCTCTGTGACTGACATATATACTTTACAGACTGATACCCATGAGATAGACAAGTACAACTGATGCAGACAGCCAGAAGAAGCAAAACCAGCATACTATTGACCAATGTCTATAATTACCCTTTACTGTGACAAATTAAGACTGCAGTGACATAATGAAAAATATATATATTGGCTGGTAGGTGACAGAGACAGGGATCCTGACATGAGATGTGACTGAGGCTGACCATGACAGATAACAGAGACAGTATGGTAAAGGGCAAGACATCAGCACACACACAAAGATATGTTGTGTACTTTAATGTTAAAACCCACAGTAGAAGCAGTACAAAGGGAATAGCATGTTAGTATAAAGTGTCAGTCTAAAAACTGACTGCAGTCATGGTTGCTGAAGTAGGTGCAATAAACAGTGGTGATCCTTATCCTTCTAATGAGGCTGGTTTGAAAATGTCATAAGAAGTTCCTCCATCACCAGTACTATTAATAAAACTATCACTATCACAAAATTAATTAAGGGATTGGAGGACTTGACATATGAGGAACGACTAAACAAACTTGGTTTATTTACTCTAGAGAAAAGACGACTAAGAGGAGACCTTATCACATTGTACAAGTATATGAGAGGTCAATACAAGGATCTCTGCGGTGAGCTATTTATTCCAAGGCCTGATCAGGTGGCCAGGGGACACCCCTTGAGATTAGAGGAAAGGAGGTTTAAACTTCAGCAGAGGTAGGGTTTTTTTACGGTAAGGTCTGTCAAATTGTGGAATTCATTGCCCAGGGAGGTAGTTATGGCAGATACAAAGGATACATTTAAGAGAAGATTAGATACATTTCTTTCAAAAGGGAACATACAGCGTTATACTGTTTATCAGTAGGCTGATCAGGAAGGTCTGATAAAGACTAATTTAATTGGTAGCAGGAAAGCTATAAAATTCTCAGTTACTGAGGTATGAGGCAAAGGTTGAACTTGATGGACTTGTGTCTTTTTTCAACCTAATTTACTATGTTACGGTGCCCATGATCGCCCTCTGTGAGCTCTGTACTGTGCTGCAGGCGACATTGCCATTACTTCCTGGTTGTCGCGCTTAGGCGCATTCGCTATTCTTATAGGCTGATGGTAATTGCCAGAATGAATCTCCGCCTACTTGCTAGGCCTTATAGGCCTCAGCCTGCCAGTGCTCCTTTGCCCTTCCGTGGTGTACCTGTGCACTAAGCTCTTGTGTTAATCTGATGCTCTGATTCTATGTATGACTCCTGGCTACTTTTGACTCCGGCTATGTTTGATCCCTGACTAGTTACCTTCCGATCCTGTCTGACCCTTGGCTCTGTCTGACTACCAGCTCCGGTCTGACCTTTCGCTCCATCTGACTACCCGCTCTGGTTTGACTCTTGGCTTTGGCTGACTACCCGCTCCGGTCTGACTCCTGGCTTTGTCTGACTATCCGTTCCGGTCTGACTCCTGGCTTTGGCTGACTACCCTCTCCGTTGCTGACCCTGGCTATCCGATCATTTCCAACCCTTGGCCTACTGTCTCTGCTTGCGCTTATCATGCTCTGTTTCCTCCGGTTCAAGTGGTGCTCAGTTACTGCGCCAGACCTTGTCTCTGGCATTACTGTTCTACCTATTGCCGGTTGGGTATTCCCTAGAATTCTAGGGATCTCAGTAACCGTTGCCTGTTCTACCCTCGTGGTCTGGGGCTCTTTGTCACCATTGCCTGTAGGTTCCCCCTAGCGTTCTAGGAAGCTCAGTAAACATTGCCTACTCTCCCTAGCGTTCTAGGGAGTACTGTCGCTGTTGCCTTGTACTAGGGGATTTCCTTTTGTTTTGCCTGGGCATTTCAGCTTCTCCTGCACTAGTAGCTACTGATATCCTTGCTACTATTTCATACTATAGTCAGAGTGGTATCAGCCTCTGTGCAGTCGGTGGATCCTGTGCTGTCTCCATACCTGGCTAGTGAGGGTTGGGGAAGTGCTATTCATATTTATTCTGTGCTTATTTGAAAAAAGACTTGATTTTACTGTATCTGTATTTATCAGTGTTGTTATTCCAGTCACCCCGTGACAGTATGAAAGGGCCATGAACTCTAAAATTATAGATACTGGTAGCTGACAGTTGCCTAATATCCTTTCAAGGATGGATATTCAGGAACAATGCATTGAACAGTTGTCAATGGCAATGCAGACGCTCAATAAGCCTGTGCAACTACCCTATTTCAGCATCAGAAGTAACCACTCAGGTGGAAAACACGATTTATAGAGGACTGTCCGGAGCCACTCCACTCCCTCTAAGATATGGTGGGGAACCCACGTTGTGTCGTGGATTCATAAATCAGCTCCAAATTTTTTTGGAACTAGTACCTAACACTTTCCAGAGTTAAAGAAGTAAAGTGGGCTTTATGATTTCCTTGTTGGCCGGTAAAGCATTGGCTTGGGCCAACCCATTATGGGAAACTGCCAAACCCATAACTTCAAATGAATTTGTGGATGTCTTCCGTAAAGTATTTGATTTTCCAGGCCGAACGCAACCTCTGCTGCAAAAAAAATTGATGACCATTCGCCAGGGCACTCGCACAGTAGCAGAATATGCTATTGAATTTCATACACTAGTGGCAGAGGTAGGCTTGAACAACGAGGCCCTGGTGGCAGCCTTCTCACAAGGGCTTAATGAGATTGTCAGGGATGAGACAGCAGCCCATGAGCTGCCAGAGGATCTGGATCAGTTTATTTCCTTTGCTATTCTGATTGATACGCGCATCAGAGAAAGATCCCCATTCAAAAACCACAAACCAAGGCTTGAGTCTTGACTGAAACCAAACTGGGAGTTCCCACCCATGCCTCCCTCACCTCTCAAGCCGCCAAGTTCTGAAGGCAGTAGGGCTGAGCCTATGCAAGTCGGTTTTACACGTCTATCCAGGGAGAAGTAGTCCTTCCATCGAAAAGAGGGTCTATGCCTGTACTGTGGTAAGGCTGGACACGTGCTACAGGCCTGCCCGATACGTCTGCAAAACACACGCGCCTAGGATCCCTGAGGGGACAGATCCTAGGTGGTGTAAATCAGTCCCCAGACCTAGAACAAAACAAGCCCATCTTACAGATGGCAATCTCTTTGGCAGCCTCCTCTGTTGCAACACCAGCCCTGATCGATTCAGGAGCTGCAGGCTACTTTATTGATGGTGAATTCACTAAGCAGCACAATATTCCCTTGGTGCCTTGTGTTTCTCCATTGGCTGTTGAGGCGATTGATGGTAGACCATTAGAACCATCTCATGTCACACATGAGACCTGTCCATTGTCTCTTAGAGTAGGAGCTCTCCATGTGGAGACCCTACAGTTTCAAGTCATTCAGTCTCCACATTACGCCATCATTCTGGGGTTTCCTTGGCTTCAGACACACAATCCCAGAATGGCCTGGAAAACCTGTGACATTATATCTTGGTCCAATTACTGTCAGAATTCTTGTCTATAGCAGCCCACTAAGATTTTATGTACCTCCCCCTCTATACCCTCAGAGTACCAGTCGTTCAGTGAGGTATTCAGTAAGGGGAAGGTTTGCACTTTGCCAAAGCATGGGGAATACGACTGTGCTATTAATTTGACGCCAGACATGATACCTCCTAGGGGATGTACCTATCCTCTGTCGGTAGAGGAGAACCAAGCTATGGAGGAGTACATTAATGATGCCTTGGCCAGAGGAATTATTAGAAAGTCTTCCTCGCCCACGTGGGCAAGATTTCTCTTTGTAAAGAAAAAAGATGGGGAGCTTAGACCTTGCATCGACTATAGATGTCTAAACAAGCTGATGGTAAAGAATGCTTATCCAATCCCATTGATAACCAAGATGTTCGATCACTTGAAGGGCTCCTCAGTTTTCACAAAGCTTGATTTGCGGGCAGCCTATAATCTCATCAGAATCAAGAAGGGCGATGAGTGGAAATCCACTTTTAATACTTGTAGTGGCCATTATGAGTATCTGGTCATGCCCTTTGGGCTGTGTAATGCTCCAGCGGTATTCCAAGAGTTTATAAACAATGTACTGAGAGATCTGCTACATCCTGTGTAGTAGTTTACTTGGATGATATCTTGATACACTCTCCCAATATTGAGACACTATGTTGCAAAAGTTGAAAGAAAACAAATTGTATTGTAAATTAGAAAAGTGTGAGTTATATAATCTCTGCTGATGGCATTGCTATGGATACAGAGAAACTCTCAGCAGTTCTACAATGGCCACATCCGGTGGGCCTGAAGGCCATACAGAGATTCTTAGGATTCGCAAACTATTATAGAAAATTCATACCAAATTTTATCCATGATAGTCAAACCCTTGACTGAGTTGACTCATAAAGGGGCTAATCCCTCGGCTTGGTCCCCTGAGGCCAACAGTGCTTTCGAAGCATTAAAGTCTGCTTTTGCTGTGGCTTCAGTTTTGTCGCACCCTAACCCTGCCTTGCCCTTTTACCCTGGAGGTGGATGCATCAGAGACAGGAGTGGTGGTCGTGCTGTCCCAAAGACCCAAGCCTGGCAAGACCCTCATGCCTTGTGGGTTCTTTTTTAAAAAGATGACTAAGGCCCAGAGCCTATATGACATAGGCGATCGCGAGTTACTAGCCGTTATTCTCGCTCTCCGTGAATGGCGTCACCTCCTGGAGGGGACGAATGATCCAATCCTGATCTTGACCGATAATAAAAATTTAACATACCTGTCAGAGGCTAAAAGACTGTCACCACAGCAGGCCAGATGGGCACTGTTCCTGTCCAGATTTAATTTTGTGGACTCATATCTTCCAGGGTCCAAGAATGTTCAAGCTGGCGCTCTGTCTAGGCAATTTGGACCAGAACGCATATTGGTCACCATACGCACTAGTATCACTTCTCCACTGGGTGAGGAGATCTTGGCATCACAGGCTAATTCTCCAGCAGAAAAACCTAGCGGCAAATGTTTCGTAGCTGGATCTCTCCATACCAGACTGTTGGAAACATACCACTCATCGAGGGCAGCTGGACACATTGGTCGTGACCAACTGATTTGGTCAGTCTCTCAGCTCTTTTGGTGGCCTAGCTTAAGAGCAGATTTTGCAGCTTTTGTGGAGGCCTGTTCCATTTGTGCTCATGCTAAGACCCCAAGACACCTTCCTCTGGGGTTGCTCCAGACAGTTCCTAATGGCGAGCGCCCATGGACACACGTGTCCATAGATTTCATGGTGGAGCTGCCACTATCCAAAAGGTGTACGGTCATACTAATGATAGTCAACCGTTTTTCCTAGATGGCCCATTTTGACCCTCTCCAGGGACTGCCTTCCTCCAAGAAATTGGCTGAGGTGTTTGCTAGAGAGGTGTTCCGACTCCACGGAGTTCCCAAGGTTCTGGTCTGATCCTGGGAGTCAGTTCGTGCCACGGTTCTGGAGGGCCTTCTGTGACCAGATGGACATCAAATTGTCTTTCCTCTGCCTACCATCCCCAGACTAATGGTGCTGCTGAAAAATCCAAGGGGGGGTTGGAACAATTTTTGCGCTGTTTTATCTCTGACCATCATGATAATTGAGCTGACCTGTTGCCGTGGGCTGAGTTTGCCAGGAATTGTGCCATAAACTCTTCATCCAGAAGCTCTCCCTTCCTGATCAACTATGGGTTCCAACCATCTCTGCTCCTGGACTCCTTTCAGGCTCAAGACATTCCGGCTCTGTATGAGCATATTAGGCAGCTCCGCTCCACATGGGCACAGGTTCAGAATGTCTTGTGAAGGTCCTCAGAACGCTATCAGAGACATGCAGACCACAGCAGGTGCCCTGCTCCTGTTTTCCAAGTTGGGGATAGAGTGTGGCTGTCCTCAAGAAACCTGCACCTTCAAGTATCCTGTAATACGGGGGCTCCACGTTTTGTAGGCCCATTTCAGGTGCTTTGAAGTGTGAACCCTGTCTCTTATGACTTGGACCTTCCTGTGGGTATGCACATTCACAACGTCTTTCATGTTTCCCTGTTGAAGCCTTTGGTCAGTAACCTATACACTTCTACTCCAGTGGTACCAGGTCCTGTGCGAATTCGAGACCACGAGGACTATGAAATCCAAATCATTCTGGACTCGTGTAGAGTCCATGGGCGCATTCAATATTTTGTACATTGGAAGGGCTATGACCCTGAAGAACGTTCCTGGGTGAATCAGTCTGATATTTACGCTCCTTTTCTGCTGCGCAGATTCTATACTAAATTTACAAATAAAGCTGGATCTCTTCCACAGGGGAGAGATCTTTGAGGGGGGAATGTCACGGTTTGTAAGAATGAGAACTGGACCAGTTCTTTAGGTAACACGATCTTTATTAATATACACAATGTAAAGGAATACTTGGCAACAGTAAGTACACAAAACAATCTTTGGCAATGTCAGGAAGGAAAGCGCTGCTTCTTGGGGTACAGAAATGGACCCCTATAGGCAATAGGGCAAAATAGGCAGCCTCAGGTCTGCACCTGAGCAGTCTACAACAGGTCCACACCTGAACCGTCTACAACAGGTCCGCACCTGCACAGTCCACATTCCTAAGTAAGAACTAACTGTGCCACAGGTACGCACCTGAAGGCACCGGTTAATGGATGGGAGCAAGGAGAAGTCTGCCAGAGCCACTGATTGTACCAGAAAGGATATCCACTGAAGCATTGGTATGCTGGGTACGCAGTGGACAGAGCCCCAGGTAACACCTAGGTGGGTAGTCAGACCATCCGGGTCATACACAGAACAGATAGTCAACCAGAGACGCAGGTCTGCACCAGATTGGTTATCGGACTAGCCAGGGTTATACACACAGTGGGTAGTCTACCAGAGCCGCAGGTCCACACCAGAAGGGATATCAGACTAAGCTGGGATCATGCACAAGGAGAGTAGTCAGACAGAGCCAGAGGTTGGCACCAGAATGGTTAGACAGAAAAACCAGGTAATACACTGTACTCAAGCCAACCTGCACTGGACACCTCGAAAGGGCGCCTGAGCATAGTGTCCAGGCAGTACAAGTACCCTGCAGCCAGGAAGAGGAGGAGCCAACAATTGCATAACTACCCCTTTAAATGGAGTTCACGTCCATGCTCTTGGACATGCACCCATGATGACCTCATCCGGCCGTGGCAGAGGGGGAAGGCACCAGAGCTGAGCCACGTAAACAGCATGCAACTGGAGCCGCCGGACAAAGGTTGCGGCTGGAGCTGCCAGATGAAAGCTGCGGTCGGATCGAGCAGTCGCCGCAGAGGTACTGTAACAGTAGCCCCCCTCAAAGACCGCTCCCCTGTGGATCGGGTCGTGGTTTGTCAGGAAAGCAGGAGTCAAATCTACGAATCAGGGTGGAGGCATGCACATCTTCAGAGTAGACCCATGAGCGTTCCTCTGGGCCATAACCTTTCCAGTGCACTAGAATGTTTTGTATTTCATACTCATTATGATCTCCCACCCTAATAGGGGCTGGGGAAACAGTAGCGGACTTATACCGGTTACAGGTTAATGGTTTGAGCAACGACACATGAAAGACATTATGATTGAGTAATGTAGTTGGGAGTTCCAGCGCATATGCCACAGGGTTGATTCTCTGAATGACCCGAAAGGGGCCAACGAAAAGAGGGTCCAGTTTCCTACATGGCACCTGGAGATTGAGATTCCGGGATGACAGCCAAACCCTATCTCCAACCTGAAATGTGGGTGCTGGTAGTCGCCTTTGGTCAGCCTGCTGTTTGCATAGAACCACATAGGGTATTCTGTACTTGCACCCAGGAGGAACGGAGAGCCCCTAAATGTTCATACAGGGCCTGAATCGCTTGTGCCTCGAAAGTCTCAGGGAGAGCGGAGAGCTGAAACCCATAATTTATCAGAAATGGTGAAAACTGAGACAAGAAATTAATGGCACAATTTCTGGCAAACTCCGCCCAGAGTAACAAAGTAGCCCAGTTGTCATGGTGGTTATTTATGTAGCACCGGAGGAATTGTTCAAGGGCTTGGTTTGACCTTTCAGCTGCACCATTAGATTGCAGGTGGTATGCTGAAGAAAAGGCCAGCTGGATCCCCAACTGTGCACAGAAACATCTCCAGAATCTGCACACAAACTGCCTCCCTCTATCGGAGACAATCACTTTCAGTATGACATGTAGGCGGAAGACTTCCTTGGCAAATATTTCGGCCAGCTCTTTGGCAGAAGGCAACTTTTTAAGAGGTACGAAGTGTGCCATTTTAGAAAATCTGTCCACTATCATAAGGATTACCATGTAACCCAAGGACGCCAGAAGTTCCACCATAAAGTCTATGGACAAATGGGACCACGGACGCTCCCCATTGGGAATGGGTTGTAGAAGACCCACAGGCAAGCTACGTGGAGATTTACTATGAGCCCAGGTCTGGCAAACTGCCACGAAGGCAGCACAATCCTTCCTCAAACTCGGCCACCAGAATAAACGAGAGATAGACCATATCAATTGATCACTTCCATTATGGCCAGCAGTTCTGGAGGTGTGATATGTTTCCAGGAGTCTGGTACGGAGCTGAACCGGCACAAAACACCTCCCTCTAGGTTTCTCTGCAGGTGCGGAAGCTTGAGCTGATAAAACCTCCTCTCCCAATGGGGATGTGATACTAGTATGAATATGTACTAGTATACTATCAGCTGGAATGATTGGGGTGGGAGGAGATTCTTCCCTAGAATCAGGACAATGTTGGGGAGATAGAGCATCCGCCCTGATGTTTTTGGAGCTGGGGAGGTAAGACACAACAATGTTGAACCTAGACAGGAATAGTGGCCATCTGGCTTGGCGAGCAGACAGTCTCTTGGCCTCAGACAGGTAAATCAAATTTTTATGGTCTGTGAGGATCAGGATCGGAGCACTGGTTCCTTCAAGTAGGTAACGCCACTCCTTTAATGCCAAAATTATAACCAGAAATTATTTGTCACCAATGTTGTACACCTTTTCAGCCTTTGACAATTTTTTAGAGAAATAGCGACATGGATTTTTGCCACCGCTGAAACACATGAATCACCCTTTGTTCAGAATGGGAATGGGATGATCTGCTTGATGTTGTTGCTGGTATAAACCCTTTTCTTCTATCCTTTTTACTATTCATCAGTTTTTTGGCCCTTAATCCCTCCCTTACATCCTCCACAATGCAACCATCCACTTGATCACATTTTTGGCAGTAAATGTGATATTTTTTGTTTAAACCCTGGGTCCAAAAGAGTGGCAATATATATTCTTCATTGCTTTTAATGGACTCTATGTCAGGATCTTTATCATGCACATTCACATGTCCTTGACCAGGTGGTGCATGTCTGTGTTGTCATTACTGTAAGATTCATCAGCCATGCTCCAGTTTTTTTTTTCTAATATATCAGGGGAAGAATTTAACTAATTCCTGCCCCTACATGGTTAACCAGCATAGTTGTCTCCTCAAAAGGTTTCAGCAGCTCACCTATACCTCACATTAGTTGCCATTGCCCAGGTGACAATGAGGCACCCTCCAAAGCCTTCCAGGTTTTAACTGTATACTCACACATGGCCTTATGCTGCTTTTATAAATGCTCTAGCATGTGCAGTGTGGAATTCTACCTGGTAAGGACCTCCATCCTCCATTTTGATCTGGTGATGGGACAGGTTCTTATATGCTATATAATGTGTTGCAGGGTTATAGATTTTGCAGGCAATATTCAGCATCTCTCTGAGGGTTTGGGATTTTGCCAAGAATCTGGTCACAACTAAAATGGGCAAACTAGGGCACATATACCATTATAAACCCAGAATGAATTTATAGAGAAGTGCTAAGATTTTAAGCAATTAACATGTATCTTTCATATGTGTGTGTAAGAATTTGCTATTACACATTATTATACTGTATGTGTCCTGTTTTTTTATTGTGGGAAATTTCACACCTGATTTTCTGCTTTTTCCACAACTGGTGGGAATTTTCATATTTATTTGTACAGCAGCAGTGACAGTTTAAAAGGCTAAGTAAAATATTATTATAAATATTTTGGCTTACATATTTTATTGGTGCACAATTTATTATTATTATGGCTGATGTTCAGACACCTCATGGGAGCATATTGATTTATTCCTGGGCACTTAATACATTGTTTGAGCCCAGAGATGTTGACAACGTATTGCTTTGCGTACCCTCTGCCACTCAAGGGGTTAAACGATGTATAGCTTATTCCTTTTATTAAAACTTTTTTTTTTGTTTGTTTTTTTTACAGCAAAGAATACTAAAGAGAAGGCAGAAGATACAAGAATGAAGAGAAGGATGAAATGAAGACAGAAGGAGATAGTGGATGACAGGTAAGTTTGACACATTAGTTAACGATCGGCGCTTGGCAGCATGTTAGGCACCGGTCATTAGCTTTTTTTTACTGTTAAGTTCCCAATACTGCCGTTATTTAGTGGAGTTTTGGGAACTTAAAGCACAAAACAGACATTTGGCCACAAGACCATTTTTGTGGCCTAACGCCCATTGTGCTTTATGCTAGAAGGACATTTGGATACTGACCAAGACATTTTATTTTTGTCAGTCGGTATCCATTTTGCCCTACTGGCATTTTTATCTCCAACATTTGGATCGAGCCCTAGATGTTTTTGTGGAGTGGAAAGTGATATGGCACATTGTTGTTGGTGAATGGGTACCCTCTCCAGGTTACACATTGATACATTGATCCACCAAGTGCATTGGGGCTAATGTGTACCTGTTTGACACTAGGGGGTTTCTTTCAGCACACAGAACAGGTACACATTTTGATAGATGCAGAGAGCACCCTTTGTGTGGTATGTGGATTATGAGGGTTAATGTTAGCTATGCTTGGAATGTGGGAAATATTTGATGGGCTATGTTAGCGCATTTGTGTGATTGGTTTTTGGGTTGGTCCTTGGGAAATGTCTGGGTGACTTTGTTTTGTGCAGTCTTCTGTTATGGGACAGTGGTTTTAGGTTGCATTAGATCTTTTTTATTGTTTGTAGGCACATAATTACCACAGAAAACGTACCCCTTAATACTCAGCAGGGACTGCATGCAATAGAATTACAAATGGAACATGCTGTCCACTGAGTTAAATGGGCGGAAATCTAGCGGCCATGTGAAATTAAGTGACTTTGCTCATAGCATGAGCAATAGAAAACTAAAACCTGACTAAAAATACATTCACCACTTTTTAATTTTACAGTACTTAATAGAATCAACCCCCTGCTCTGTTTTTGTAGTGTCCTTTAAATTTAGATTCTATCTGGAGTATGGAAGTTCACTTTGAGGTGATGCTTAGCTCCTAATCATCGATTGTTTAGAGGAAACCACAGGAGATGTGGGAGGATAAAGATGCTATATAGCAGAATATATTGCTAATCAGCACTCTTGTTTTCTCTTTTGATACAGATAATCACATTTCTTGTGAGTACATATCTATCACTTGTTTATCTGCACTGTCTATGATATATTGCACAATTTTATACTTGCTCTCTTTTCTCTTCTGAAGGATTCATGCATCCCCTCTACACATACACTTGGTTGTAAACTCTTTTATTTGATTTAATTTACCTAATTCAGTTTGTGATATATATATTTATTTGTATCTGTTATACTTTTTATAGTCTGACACAATTTGGAGATACTACCAATGTTCTAATTTGCAAATTTGCCTAGTTTAGAGTCCTGGATTATGTTGTCTATCATGAGAGATAGACAAATAAAAATTACTACATTAAAGTACCAGTATATTTAAATAAAGTACATAAACTACATTCTACTACTATAAAAAAAATGGATTGCTTTGAAACAGTCAAAAATGTTGGCCAGCATAAATGCAGTATTTAGCATTACAAGCAGAAATTCAATGTTAAAATTGTGTGCTAATTGAAGTTTTCATCATCAAGTGGCACAGTTCATAGAGATAGTTTATCAACTGTGCATTATTAAGAAATAAACAGGCAAATAGTTGTGGTTAACAACTAACAGCTACTCAAGCTGACAAATAGATTTTTGGCAACATCATAACTATCACATACGTTTTATAAATAATATTAAGAAAGAATGCAAATTATTCTAGACAATACTTTAATTACATTTTAAGAAAAGAACAACTAAGTGTTACAATCTTTTCTATTAAGACATACTTTATTCGCCATACAGTTAATAGTACTGTAAATATTAGCAATTACACTAATGAGTGTGGTGGACCAGATTCTGCAAAGTTTTTTTTAAACGTTACAGTGATAGTAATGCTTAATATTGGAAAAATCTATAATGCAGGTTTTATCCTGCAGAGTAAAGCAAAATAATTCTTACTGATGAATGGTGTTTTTTTTTTTCTTAGGTGCAGTATTTCCATGGCCTGACATTTTACAGAACTGTTCATAGACTATTGTAGAATCAACACCAACATAAAATGTCAGGACATTGAAGTATTGCACTCCCAAAAAGTTTGAGATGCAATAACTTTTAAATA
Source organism: Rhinophrynus dorsalis (assembly GCA_037306005.1). Lineage (NCBI taxonomy): Eukaryota > Metazoa > Chordata > Amphibia > Anura > Rhinophrynidae > Rhinophrynus > Rhinophrynus dorsalis. Next base: position 91,806,023 of record CM074723.1, on the reverse strand, counting down.
AAACATCTTTCAGCAGAGGATGTACCCATGTTTTACTTAGCAGGAAAAGCACTGCAAACGAATTTATATTGTTTTCAGTATTAAAGGGGAACATTCACATCCCCAAAGATTTTAACTACTGCTTTTAAAACATAAAGCAATATCAGCGCTGGCTTTATTTATTTTCTCCACTGCCTAAGAGTGGAGATATTAATCATTGAAATGTGGCAATTCTGCATTCTGGGGAACCATGTATGAGGGGCAGGACTTCCCCCTCCCTCCCCGCAGCCCCTGGGGAGAGCATTCGCACTTCTCTTCGGAGCTGCATTTTTCTGGGCTAACGTGACAGCGAGCTACGTTTACCATGCTACTGAGGTTGCAACCTGAGCTGTCTGAGCCTGTACTGTGACTGACTGACAGGTATAGTTTGCAGACTGATATATGTGACACCCAAGATACAGCCATGTAAGACTAGGGTGGGGAGTAGAAAGGAGGTGAGGTGTGAGCAAAAGCTTGAGGGTCAGCATAAGAACAGAAATCAACAGTACAGAGGCAGACTACTTTATGTTGAGCAGATGAGGGATACAGAGGGAAAAAAACAACCTACAAGCGGACAAAAACAGGAAGGGTAGGGGAGTGGGGAATTGAGTCCTGGGCAAGCACGGAGGGAACTAATTTGTAGAAAAAGGATTAACAGTAAGTAAGAGTGCTAAAAAGGGGTAATATCAAGGATCTGTGTGGAGAAAAACCTCACTGAATCAGGTGAAAAGGGGGGGTTTGAAGGGTTCCCTGGAGGGACTTGTATTTTTTTTTTTTTAACATAATCACAGCATAGACATCTTGCTCAGTTCAAATCATTACTAATGTCTACTTACAAAATGACCCATAACTGGTGTTCTCTATTCTACAACAAACTTAGCGAATCTTCTACAACTGCCTCTCTGTAGTAGTCTCATTCATCAAGCTAAAGAGGGGTAATTGTGGAGCAAACCAACTGCAAATATTATTTCACAAAGCACAATGAATTATATACCTCTTTAGCAATCATTTTATTAAAAGCTCCTTTAAATCAAGTTTTAATTTTTGCCTATAGAGCTATTATTTTGAACCAGAACTGGAGGTTATGCATTAAGGCATGATAAAGAGGTGATAGAGTGGAGATGACTTTCTCCAGTTCCTATCCTATTCTATAGATCCTGTGCACTAAGATCTCCAAAGTTGGAGAAATCGTAGTACATTGACTCCATAGAATAACACAGGACTCGGAGAAGTCACCTCTTTATCACATGTTAATCTTCTTCAGTCTGATTAATAAGTCCCTCTGTGTTATCACAAGTGTATTTGTGTCAGATTCAGGCTGTAGCCTGTAAGAGAGGGAGTGCTCGGGTGTGAAGCTGGAGAGCGGAGCTCAGGAAACGGAGGCCAAGAGTAGGTACCAGCTGCAAGGCCAGAGGAAAGTCCAGGATAGCCCCTCTACCGACAGCACAAGCTCTGGGTGGGGTGCACGGAGTAGGGTGCGAGGCTGGGGGCGTAGGCTATAGTATAGCGACAACTCTCCAAAGAACGTAAATCTAAGGTTAAGGATACTAACAGGAATGGTCAGGATAATCTGGGGTCATACACTGTAGATCAATTAGTAGAATGGTCAAAGGAGTAGCCAAAGGTCATACACAGTTCATCAATCAGAGGGATGTTCTAAGGAGTAGCCAAGAACAGTTCATACTCAGGAGATCAATGCAGAAGCAGAGCTGCAGTCCAATAGCAGTCAGTAGCCAAAGCCAGGAGTCATACACTGGAGGATAGGAGCAAGGACAAGGTTAGCTGAATGGGCTGACAAGGATTAATGATACAGGCACTGGAGCCTAGGACTAGGTCTGCACAGCCTAAGGAACACTGTGAAAGTGCTCTGAGCGGCTGTGAACACTGCCTTACATAGGAGCCACAGTGACGTCACTGAGTGGTGACGTGGTCAGTGCTGAACCCGGAAGTTCGGCACACTGCTGAGAGTGAGAGCAGCTGCAGGAACAGGCCGCACAGCTAAGAGGAGAAGATACCAGTAGGAAAGGGCACGGGGGAGAACAAAGGAAGTGGAGAAACGAAGGCTGCACTGGAACACCGGGAAAGAAAGGTGACAATTTGGGACATTGCCTCCTTTACAGAGGAGCAATGGGAAGAAGCCCAATCCAGTCATTAGCTGGAGATAAAGCTATACGTAAGTAAAAACCACAATGTATGCATTAGATGCCTTGTTTTAGAGGGCACATAGTACAGCCAAATTTGACTTGTCAGATCACTAAATAATGCAACAAAATCCTTATCAAAGACAGTATTGACCTTCTGTATGATCTAGCCTGTGATGAACTTTGTCTTTTAGGAATGATAAATGACACATATTCAGAAAGCTAAAGGATTCTTTAGCAAATTCTGAAACAAACCATCTGCAAAACTGGAAGCAAATTAAGATTTCCATTGACATAAATGCTAGAGCGGTACACAGTACTTTGCTTTGCAATTCTTTGAAGACCTTCCTAGTAGGGATGGGAAAGCATTTTCGGCTCAAACTGAAATCAGCGAAAAATGGCTCTTTCCGCTTGGCAAATAATTTCTTGTGGAAAGTGCCGATTTTCCGCTTTTTTCGCCTAGCTCATTCCATTGAAATCAATAGGGACATTGAAGTTACACATAACAATATTATTTTATTTCCTAAAGGCATAGTATAAAAGGGGCATGAGGGTACCTGTGTTGGTGGGGTGTGGAGAACGAATAAGATGAACAGGGAATGTTTTTTGGGGGCATTTTTTTACTGGGATTGGGGGGCAGTTAATACAAAATAAATCCTAAATACAATTAAAATCTGTGGCACACTAGCTTGCTCCTCAGCATCCTGCTGCCCTTGCACCTCAGAAGCAGTAAGAATTAGAGCAGGTGCAAATTCCTCAAATTCCAAAATGTCATTGCTAGTGGTGGTGGTGATGCCCATCCTCATGCCTGTCTGCTATTCCTTCTCAGTTTCTGCTAAAAAGGCCATCAATGTCTCGTCCACCCCAGCTTCTCCAGCATCATCATCATCATCACCACCACCACTAGTCCCTACGTGCTGCTGCTCTATTACAGATATCTCACTGCTGCTTGGAGGAGGTGACAATGCTAAGCAATGTGACAGAGGGTCCCCTACTGTCACACTTGGCATTTCTTTTTGACCTGAAGAAGGCAGATTGGCAGCAGTAGTAGCAGACACAGGCAGCTGATCTGTTCTCCTTCTGGTAGTGATGGTATTAATTGCTTGCCTGCTCTCCCCCAACTGTTCTGGCCTCTTAATCTTCAGGATCCTGGACTAATACGGCTACAATCTCCACTCTACTGTGTATATATATATATATATCTCCATGGAAAAAGTAGGCACTCCTTTGAAGTATAATTGAATATATCTCCATGGAAAGAGTAGGCACTCCTTTGAAGTATAATTGAATTAGGCTTGCCTCGGTGCTGCAAAAAATATTTAATAGACATATCAGAGTATCAAAAGGTAATCTGATAAAGAACACTCAGGGGGACTTGAAAAGAAGTTAAAGCTATATTTATTTGTCAAATAAAATAAATGTAACTTTATCTTCTTTTTAAGCCCTCCTGAGTGCTCTTTTTCAGATTTTTTATATATATATATATATATATATATATATATATATATATATATATTGTGGTAAGGTCCCTTCAAACACGGTCAGGACAGCCAGGAGGTTGTAACTACTCTGGGTTCCAGTACAAAACAAGTAAAACAAGCAGACATGCAATCTTTTCAGTTCAGAAGCTTGCTCACCATTCCTTGGTTTCAGAGGCAGACAGACAGCTTGCAGGTCTCCAAACACACTATCCCAGTGCAGTATGACCACACCCTGCTCTTTCAGACCTACTATATAGGTCTGAGCTAATTAACCAAGTGCAGGTGTGCTAGCAGAGGCAAAAGACAAAACTTAACCCTTTACTCGCTGGGATAAACTGCTTGTTGTAGCCTATGGCTGGCGTATACATGGTCCTGGACTCTGTCACAATATATATCCTTTCCTTATAATGCTGATGTTTATTTATATAACAGTATTAGCTTAACAATTTAATCCCTTTACTTTTTATTCTCAAAAATAAAATGTTTGTCCTTGAAACATAATGTCATTCCTTCTACATATTAATATTTGTATCTCCTCTGATATACAGTTTTTGCAGCATTATTATACAGCAATAATCCTGATGCTCATTTTCCAACAATAATGGCTCTGTGTATTCCTTTGAATGGATGACATTTGCATTATCATCCCCATTCCTTACTGACACACAACAGGAAGATAGAAAATACATGATGTTGCACTGATAAAGCTATTACTAGTTTACTGGAAACTAGCATGAACTCCATTGTATATTATTGGTTTCAAACATATAACAACTCACGAGGCCTGCAACATGTTTCCTTTTCCTGGAAACCAAGATATTGCAAGCACATTAAATCAGTGGGCTGATACCATGAATCTGAAGGGCTTCCTAAAACGTATGCAAAGTATTTTGTGTCTGAAGATTTTGAGTATCAGCAGGTAAGGTGTGTTTACTTATTTTGGTGGTTAAGTTTTCTTCCTAAAAAGTCCCTGATTATATTGCACACAAATGGGAGACTGAAATTTCCATGAAAAAAGCTCCTTAGGATCTTTTCTAATGGTAAGTAATAACTTGGAAAATTGTAGTGTTTTCATTTAGTATACTTGAATTTTGCAAAAACCTTTGATACTGTGCATCACAACAAGTTACCGTATAAGTTAAAAGGCTTCAGGATGGGAGGTGATATCTGTGCATCGCTAGAGGTCTGATTAAATGATCGAATACAGAGAGTTGTTGTAAATGGATATTTTTCAGTTTGGTCTAAAGATGTAAGTGGAGTGTCTCAAATTTCAGTCCTGGCCCAATGCTATTAATTTATTAATGATCTTAAATTGGATTTGGAAAGTAGCGTCTCAATCTTTTCTGATGACACTAAATTGTACAAGGAAATCCATACAGAGCAGGATTTTTTATGCATAAAGATTTGGATAAACTGACTGAAAGTATGAAAAAGTGGAAGACGAAGCTTAATTTAGATAAATTTACCAACTCCCCCAATTTCTTCACTTGCCATTTGGGGGGAAAATGTGATAAAGGCACAGAAAGAACTGAGTAGCAGTGTGAGCAGCACAGATCAGCTGCATGCTGCCAGGGTTCCTTATCATTCTGAAGAGGAGGAGGAGGAGATGATGGCATGTGTGACAGTATGGGGTCCTATGTCAAACTTGTCATCTGCAAGCAGTCCTACTACCAGACAGCATCTTGAGACTGTTGGGGGTGAGGGTGGGGGTGGTGATTGTGAAGGAGATGCTGGGACTAGCCCCAGTATGGACCCTAATACTGACATGCAAGGGTAAGTGAGCATCCAGACTAGTGGTCAAGGGAGCCCACATACCTCTAACCCTGTCATTCCCATTCCCCCAGCATGATGCTGAAGAAGGCAGAGCTGGCTAGTAATATGAGCAACAGCACAAATCAGCTGCCTGTGCCTGCTGCTAGTGTCTCCAATGTGCCTACTTCACCTGAACATATGGCAATTGTGAGCAGGAAACTCTCTGTCACATTTGTCATCCTCTCCATCGGAACAGCTGAGGTGCAGGAGAGAATGAGAGCCTTTTTAGCAGAAAGCAAAAAGGAATGGGAGATAGATATGAAAATGTATGGGCATCACCACCACCAGTGACATTGTGGAGTTTGCTGCTGCTGTAATGTCTGCTTCTGAGTTGTCAGGGGAAGACATTCATCTGTCTGAACAGCAGAATGATGATGAGCAGGTTAGTGTGTCACAGGCCACTGTGGCCACTGTGGGACTGGGTTTCAGTAGTATTGATTTGCCATTAAGACAGGTTCCACTTGCCACCAATAATCCAGGTCCTAGTTTAATACTGATTCTGAGGAAGCAGCAGCAGCATCACCTTTCCCAGCCAGTAAAGAGGATTCTGGAAAAGAAAAAGAAGACCATTCTTCTCCACTTGTCCCCTTGCTGAAATCATGTGTGTGACAATATTTTTCTCTTGGGGCAGGCACAGTGCAGTCCTCAGTAATGATACTGTGCAAAACAAAAAAAGAATGGATACAATGTAGAGATATATGATACATAGTTTAGCCCCTTGAGTGCCAGAGGGGTACTCAACGCATTGCAAAGCAATGCATTGTGGACCTCTCTGTGGCTCAAAGAGTTAAGCAATATATTAGTGCCCAGGTTTATTGAAATATGCCACCATCATTATTTGAAGAAATAAACCATTACAGTAAAGTTGCGCAAATATCATATGTCCAAAAAAATAATCATAATGTACTTAGCTTAATAATAATAATGTCTCTGTCGTTGTGTGTGGCCACAGAGGCAGTGGCGGAGACATTGCTGTGCGCCACAGGTGCCCCCTTCTTCTGCCCCACAGGCCGATGCCCATTCTGCAATGAGGGAAAAGAAGGACAGAAGAGAAGAAAGAATAGAAGGACAGAAGATGACCAGCATGCTAGACATCAGGATTACTGGGATGGGATATTTTTTTTACCTTAGTCGGGTTAACCCTATGAACACTGGTGGGGTTACTATGCCCAACTGGCACTCATAGGGTTAATTCTACTAACTTTTGACACATTTTTCATATTTTGGATGTATTGATATGGGACTTAGGGCTCCATATCAATACATCCCCTGAGGACTTAGGTTTTTTTTTTTTACTTTTTTTACTTCTGCATAGGCTATTTGAAGGTCTGATAAGGGACTCAAGTCACAAAAAAAACTGGGTCTTAACTTTCCTGCGATAACTTGAGTCCCTTATCGGATCTTCATGGCTAACTCAGACATCTGAATTCCAAATAATGGTGTTTTCATCATTTTCTATGGGTGAAAACAAATCTTAACTTTTAACACAACGGCTCTTTTTTTTGCTGGTATTTTTTCACAGCACAGGCATTTTAATAGATTACTGTGCTTGAAAAAATGCCGTTGGCAGAAAAAACAGCCATCTCTAAACATTTGGATCGAGCCCTGTGTGTGATAAGTCAGTGAAAAGGGGAAAGGAGGGGACACACCTTTCCACTACCACCCTCATAAACACATGCAATACAGACACCATGATATTTATGTGAAGCATGTTAAAGACATAGCCCCCAGGGTGCAAGGATTGACTGGCATAGATGGCGGATGTCTTATAGTTCTCTCCATTCCCCTTTTTGGTATTTGCAACCTCACAGGCTGTATCTGGTAAATTTTCGAATGACTGATATCTTCTAACACCTCACCACCCCTAATGAGAGGCAAGAGGAAGAATTCTCAGGACCCCACATCCCATATTACTTGTTTTCTGACACCGGGGCCTCCTCCCCCAATGTTGACGCATTAAACGCCATCACCAGCACTAGTGGTGTCTGAGAGGGAACCCTCAGTACGGTCAGAGTTGCCTACTGATCTGGTTGCGCATTCTACTTCTCCTTTAGACATGGAATCCTCCCGAGGACCATCTCCCCTATTCACCAGAGAGGATCTGGAAAAAGTACTTTTGGGCCTCGCATCCAAAGTGGACCTTAATCAGCTTAAAGCTGATGTGACAACGGCTCTGTGGTCCAAAGTCTCCTCAGTGAGAGACAACATTGCCTTGCTTGCTCAAGAGGATCACAACCTTATAATAGGACATAAGTGCATTGGCTGAGCACTTCAATACCCTGGAACAGATTGTGATGGAACAGCGCTCAGTGATCCAAACCCTGTCTATGCATCTAGATGACCTCGACAACCGTTGCCACCACAGTAATGTGGCGCTCAATGGCATACCTGAGTCGGTTAGGCCCCAGGACCTGAGGGGGGGCTGTTACTTCCTTATTCACCTCTCTTCTTGGTGAACAGCATAATGGCCCTGTTGTCCTGGACAGTGTCCACCATGCCCTGAACCTGAGAGATAATGGCCTACCAAGAGATGTGGTAGTCTGCAGATTCAACATCGCCATTATGAGAAAGAGCAGGGAGAAGCCTACACTGAAAATAGCAGGCACAGAAATCTCACTGTATCATGACCTATCTCCATCTACGCTGCAACTTTGGGGGTCTGTAAAGCCCCTGACTGACCACCTCCGGCAGTTACAGTTTAAGTACTGGTGGGGATTTCCCTTTCCCTCACCGCCACCTTGAATGAAAAATCTGCTACACTGCACTTCCAGAAGATACAGTGACATTTTGCTCCTCCCTGGGAATCTCCGCTCCTTCCCTGCAGCCCCAACCACTTACATCCCCTTGACAAGACAAGATCGAAATGGTCTCTGGCGTAGAAGGTGAAACAGAGAAGGATTGATTTGTCATTGGTTGCTGCTCCTCCTGACCAGGCCTCATGGGCCTGAAGGATTTCCTGGTCATCTTAGCCTCCTCACCAGTGCCTTAGGAGTTGAACAAGATCTGTTGCCTACCAGGCTCTACACTTGAACTCTCTCCATCCTGCACCCGAACTGTGTCTGTTGATTTGGATGACGGATTCTGCCTCGCTGACTCAAACCCAGCACTAAAGTCCTGCACCTGGACTCAGGCAGAGGAACTTGGTCATCTCACCCAGAGAAGAGGTTCATCACATTATCATACTGGGCTATTGGGGGTGGACATCTTCTGCCGACCCACCAAGTTTCAAGACACATTGGCGGGACATTCCTTCTGCTAGTTCGCACCACGTGTATTAATCTACTGTTTATTATTGTCTCCCATCACTGAGGCCCTTGTTTATAGACAATCCACCCCGGGTTGCTTCTTTTTTATATTTTTCAATATGCTGTGTTGATATTGTGTGGGAGTTGGAGCAGAAAGAGGATGAGATCAGACAAGAGCTGGTGCACTGGCGACCTGGCCTGTGGACTGCCCGCGACTGCGTACTCACCCTAATACAGGGAGCCAGCCCGCTCTGTTGCTGCTGAGGGTTCAGCTTACTCAACCCCGCTCAATCTCCGTTTGTCCCTGGTCACGTCCTCCACTCGCAAATGGGCTATGGGGAATAGATCTGGTTCATTATTGCAAATTCTTTGCCTTCATACCTTTGCTTTCATCCCTGGTCAGGGGTCTGGGGTCTTGCATACCCGGTTCAGCCCTCCCACATTAAGTCCTGATATGCTTACTCTCCTTGGGGTATCTGCCCTACCTTGCATTAGAAGCTCCTCATTTGGGCCCATATAACCCCCTTCTGACTGGTAGCACCCCTGATTTGCCTCTTAGGCCTCCCCTAGGGTATGTTCACCCCCAGCTTTCCCTTTGGTTCCTTTACTGAATGCCCCCCTGCTGGACCTCACACCCCTGGCTGGACCCGATCTTACAGCGGCTCCCACTATTAGTATAATGTTGTATCATGGTTATATACATGTCTAAATACACCTATTCTGACTACTGACACGTGCCTCCTTGGAAGACCTCAGACACACCTCCATGAAAAACCTTCCCGCCAAGTAGAGGGAGAAGTTTGTTAGTCATGGGGGGAGGTCTTCAGGACTGATACTGTTAAACTCCCGAAACAGGCCATTGTCACTGGGCCCCCGCTCGTGATGGGCCTGACAGATCTCCCGACTGTAGATTGCCTGGTGGGCTGGCGGCCCTGACCAAGGCACCACTCCTGGCATTCTCTTACCATCTAATTATTTGTCCCTTTCTTGGTTCACCGTTATCCACCAAAGTGGAGGTCAGCTACTTTTGGTCAGATAGCACAAACCCGGTCTGGGACCAATTTTACAATTCTGTGTGTTCGATTCTCGAATACCTCACAAACGCCAGGACTGGTGACCTCTTATGTGAGCCAGGATTGGTCTGACTTCTCTTTTCTTTGATAATCTTTGTTCATACTCCCTTCTAATAGTATGGCTCCCAATAGACCCAGCCAGGGTCACATATCCCCTCAATGCTGCATTGTTATAGTCCAGTTTAGAGGCTACTTATACTTTCAATACTATTTTTGAAATTGTCCTCCTTGTGTGTTATTATACCTCCCTACATGATGGGAGACAGATAGTACAGTGAGCCTCCAGGAGAAGACTTTCCCCTTCCCCTCCATCCCATAGAAGTTAGCAATGAAACGCTATACCAGTTTCTAAGCCAACACCTGATGATATACCCATTGGGGTTAGGAGGAGTGGATTTAGTCACCCCACTTATGCTCCTCCCGGATCTTTTGTTACCTCTATTCTCCACACCAGATCTCCTTAGTCTGCTTGTCTCCATCTTCGCTCTGCCGCTTTCTTTCCCACCTTCTCCACTACTTTCTCTGCCTCTCTCTCCTCTCCCTACCTTCCCAACCACCATTATTTCCTCTCCCGGTGGATCCGGTGGTGGCTGGGATGCTTTCCCGACCTCTCCTATACTAGATGGCTCCTATTAACATAGCACCCCCTACTGGTAAGAGCCCTGGCCCTGACGGGTTCATTACTGCAGATCCTTTCACAACGCTTTACTTTCTCCACTAACTCAGTCTTTTAACTCAGTATTAACAGACCATTAGTTCCCTCCTCAATCTTTGGAAGCTCACATAGTGGTGATTCCAAAAATGGGAAAAGACCCTACCTTATGTCAAAGCTACAGACCAATTTCCCCGATCAACGCAGATGACAAATTCTTCAGTAAAATCCTTATACCTGACTCAGCAATTACCTACTTACTTTAATCCACCCAAACCAGTGCGGGTTTGTGCCAGGTAGAGAGGCCAGACAATATACTGCCACGGTGATCTCTTTGATCCATTTAGCCAAAGCTTTCTGTACACCCACGATCCTTCAATCCACTGATGCCAAGAAAGTGCTCGACCAGGTGAAATGGTCATACTTGGAGGCTGTCCTGTGACACATTGGTCTCTACACCAAATGCTTTCTGGTAATTCTGAGTCTTTACTCTGCCCCATCCTCCAGAGTCACTGTCAAAGGGATCTTATCTGATTTGTTTACAATCAGGGATGGAACCAGACAGGACTGCCACCTTTCACCTTTGCTCTTCATTCTCTCTTTAGAGCTACTTCTAAATTATATCCGCAATGACCCACTTATTTATTATTACCTGACTTCTGGATCAGAGGGTTTTAAGATTTTGGCATATGCTGATGATGTTATTTTCTATATCTCCTATCCAGAATGTTCTCTTCCTCCTCTCAACCGACATCTAGACAAGTACACCTCAGTGTCCCAGGCCAAAATCCACTATACCAAGTCAGAAATAATTAATATTAACTTCACTCCACCAGAAGTCTCTGCATTATGGCGCAATTACAAATTTCAGTGACCACTGGTCATCTCACCTATCTAGAAGTCATACTCTCAACTGATTTGGCCTCTCTCCTAGACAAGAATCTCACCCCCTTGATTGCCTCAGTAACTAAAGACTTAGACAGTAGACAGTAGGGAGAAAACCCTTTGCGTCCTGGACTGGCCATCTCAACATCATTAAAATGATGGTCCTGCCAGAAATGTTGTACATACTGAACGCCCTACCCATTGAGATTCCTTCCCGATTTCTCTCTTCACTCCAATTCTTGTCCTTGTCCTTTGTTTGGAAAAGGGAGAAACCCAGGATCAGCTGAGACATCTTGTATAGACCTTGGGAAAAGGGAGGACTGGGACTCCCAGACTTACATAAATATTACCATTTGGCCTCTTTGGCTAAAATCTTCGACCTAGACCCTAGAACCAGGAAGAGGTGGATAAAAACTTTTTCCCATATTGTTAAAGACCTGGTCCCACTTCAATTATTATGGTGCAATGCTGCAAAATCTCAACCTCAGATACCTCCCCACATTATTCTTTCCCACATTCTCCACACCTGGTACACTCTAAACTGTAATTCTGCCCTGTTGAGCTTCCCATCCCCTTTAATCTCGATTATAGGTAAACCCGATTTTCCACCCGGATACCAAAGAAACTCCTTCCTGTAATGGAAACTACACAACATAGGCACATTGGAATCTTTGGCTTATATAGGTGACCCAACTGTTCAAGAAGAGATCCTTCAAACCCTCTTCAATACCTCCATCAAGGATGCATGTCATCCAAATTCAGTCAGCTCCAGAGGGGACCACCCTTAGACAACTTGTGCTCTTTGAACTAAGTCTAAAATCTCTCAGTGAGGCAAGCAGACACCTAACCTTTTGTTACAGGACCCTGACTGATATCCCCTCCTCTACTCTCCCTTAATTCACAAGACTCTGCAAGAAGGACCTACAGACTTCTCTGGACCAGGCTACCTGGCGGAAAATGATTAGGATTAATTGTAGACTCCCCCCATCCTCCATGCTGAGAGAAATTAACTACAGGCTGCTCTCTAGATGGCACCGTCCACCCACTTTCCTTGCTAGGATCTACCCCGGACATACCGACTTATGCTGGAGGTGTGGGTCAGAGACTGGCACCTACTATCACATGTGGTGGTCATGTACATTAATAAAGAACTACTGGACCAGGGTCCTATCACATGTCAACTCAGTCTTTGGCTCATCTCTGGTGACAGATCCCCTTCTCTGTCTTTTCCTACATTGTGAACATCCCAACGCTGACTACCCTAAAGGCCTAATGTGGTTAGTATACTACCTCTTAAAGGCAGCTAAATCTCTAGTCCCACTACATTGGAAATCGAATGATACCCCCTCTATGCCGGAATGGCTGCCAAAATTGAATCTTTCTGACGCATGGAGAAATGCCGTGCCATCTCCGCAGGGTCTCACCCTCGATTTCACCTTGTGTGGTCCCGTTGGCCAATCCCTGCCCACCCCACATCAAGTTAGAATGATGCCCACCCCTTGACAGTGATGGCTCGAGAGCCCACACAAGCCCAGATTTGGCTCTCTGCTTCATGGTCACCTCCCATGCCACATATTGGATCCATGTTCCCCTCCACTTATGACTCTCCTCTTTACCCCTGACTCACCCCCCCATTAGAATATTTTTTACACCTTCTCCCTCTTTCTCTATTTCTTCTCCCCTACTCCTACTTCTGCCTCATTTTTCTGTCTCTCACTTTTCTTACTAACAGCTTTTCACTCTCCTTCCACATATCATCTCTCCCATGAACCATCTCTCCTATGAGTCATCACTTCTTACCCGACCTGGTAAACCACCAAGGCATAACTCACCACTTCTATAGATCACCCAACATCAGGGAAGCTCTCACCCTCTCTAGGTTGTACAATTTTTACTGCAGATATGTACAGAGCAACAACAGATGTCTGTTAATGCATCCTGTGTTTGCTATTGTTGATGTAACCATTTCCACTATGCACTGCTTATTTCTTGTATTGTACCTTTTAACTTTCAATAAAGTATTTTTAAAACCAAAAAAAAATACAAAACCCCCACAAAGGAAATCAGGAGAGCTGTTGCTGTACCCCCTGTCCAACCCCAAGGGAAACAAGAATGTTGGAGGAAATCAAAGAAGAGTATAGAAACCCAGCCTGAACCTGAAAGTTTGATTGCAAGTGAAACACCTGCATTGTCATCAGCTTCTTGCGCTAGAGCCTGGGCACAGAAAGACACAGCAACTGTTTCCACCTCAGCACCCTCAGGGTTCTTTACCTCCTCCTCTTCTGGTGTACCTCCTCCTTCAATGTCTCTTCCCCCACAAACTAATAATGATTCTGTAGATGCAAGGATGTGGCAGTTTGTGTCCACCTATTGCACATTGTGTGGTGTGCTGACCACACATGGCAATGTGGTGGAGACTACTTGCAAGCAGGGAGTCAAGGAGCATCTGAGTAGATTCCAGATTATTTGTAGTAACAGTGGTGGTGAAGCAGCTGGTGGGACTAGCTTTAGGGGAGTGGTAGGGGAAGTAATGCAGAGTGGCCAGACTAGCAGTCAAGGGAGTCCACAAAATTCTTATCCCTCCATGGCATTGTCCAGGTGGAACATAATCCTGAAGAAGGCAGAATTGTTGCCTAAAAGTAATAATACTACCACCACATGCAGCACAGATCAGCTGCCTGTGTCTGCTGCTTAGAGCTGCCAGTCTACCTTCTTCGGGTCACCAAGAGATGGCAAGTGTGACATTAGTGGACCGTCTGTCACATTTCTCATCACATCCTTCAACCCTTGAGATCTCTGTATTAGAGCAGCAGCAAGGATGGTCATGTGGTGGTGATGATCGTGGAGAACTTGGGGTGGAAGATACGTGAATGGCCTGTTTAGTCCAAACTGACAAAGGAATGTGAGACAGGTATGAGAATGGGCATCACCACCACTACCAGCAGTGAGCTTCTGGAATTTGTGGAGTTTGCTATTGCTCTAATTCCTGCTGCTGCTGCTGCTGCTGCTGCTGTTGAGTTGCAAGGGCAGCAGGATGCTGAGGAGCAGGCTAGTATGCCACAGACCACAGTGGACATAGTGGGAATAGGGGTCCAGTGATGTGGGGCTAAGACAGGTTCCACTTGCCAGCAGCAATACTCCTGGTCCTAGTTACAGTTCTGATTCTAAGGCATTAGCATCAGCAACAACATCATCCTCTGCTCCAGCCAGTGAAGGGGAATGTGGAGGAGAAGATGAAAGAGACCATTCTTCTCCTCCTTTCCCCTACCCCCTGAAGTCCTGGGTGTGGGAGTATTTTTCTCTTGGGACAGGCACAGTGCAGTCATCCGCAACGGCACTGTGCACAATTTGTGATAAGTCAGTGAGAAGGGGAATGGAAGGAATGCATCATGGCACAACCACCCTCATAACACACATGAAACACTGACACCATGACATTTATGTGAAACATGTTAAAGCCAAAAACATACCAAAAAAATCTGGCCCCACTGTTGCTGTACCCCCTGACTCTCCCCAAAGGCAATAAGAGGCTAGGCAGAGATAAAAGAGGAAGAAGAATAGAGAAACACAGCCAGAGTGTAAAGTCTGTTCCAATTGGGATCTGAATCTCAAAGCTAGATAATGTCGTTAGAGAGCAAGGCTAGAGATCGAAAACACTTACTAGCTTCTTTTGCAGCATCCAGAAGACCAGAACGTAAAGGTGCTGGCCACGAAGCCAGATGTCTGGCTCCAGTTGAGCCAGGGCCTAGACCAGTATAAGAACACTAGTGAACTGTAGACAAGATTCAGATCGCAGGAGTAGTAAGACCCAATTGCAGAAGCTGTGGTGTAACCGTTAACATTAACGGGTCAGGCAACTCTGATGAACCACTTCAGAAGAGGCAATAGCCAGGCAGGCCAAAGAAGGGAATAGACCCTGTGACCGAAGTAAAGAACTATAGTTCTGAAGACTTACCCATAAGCTGTACTGATAGTTGTAGAGTAGTGAACAGCTGGAGCGAATATTAGGGGAAATATAACAACAACTTCTAAAGAGTATGACCACTTGTATAAAGTATAGGTAACCATTCCTATACAGTAAAACAAATGAGATGTCAAGAGAATGACTACAATTGTCCCAGGGTCTGCAGCGGAATCAACTGCTATACTGGGTAATGCAAGGCAACAAGGTACTGTCCCAGGGTCCGCAGCGGAATGAACCTATATACTGGGTAATATAAGGCAATCAGGTACTGTCCCAGGGTCCATAGCAGAATCAACCACTATATTGGGTAACACAAGGCAAGAAGGTATTGTCTCAGGGTCCGCAGCAGAATCAACAGCTATACTGTGTAATGGAAGGCAACCAGGTACTGTCCCAGGGTCCTCAGCAGAATCAACCTCTATACTGGGTAACGTAAGGAAACCGCTCAGCAGGCTCTGGTGACTGGAAGTACTGCATCCCAAGATAAGCTAGGGGTTCAATTAGCACTTGTAATGGTAAACAATAGGAGAGAAATGAGTGCTAGTAAGGCAGTAGGACCATCTGCCCACAACAGAAGGAACGGCTCAATACCCCCAAAGGGGAGAGAACCAATAGTTTGAGTAGCAGTACAACCAGAGACAATGAGAAACAGGAAAAGATTAATCAACCAGGCCAGAGTCATACATGGAGGAGCTCAGTAAATGGTATCAGGAGGGTAAGCACAAATCGGAGTCACACAGGCCAAGGTCATACACACAGATAGCAACGCTGTACCACGGGATATGCCAAAAAACAACATCAGGTAAACCAGGTCAGGAATCAGTAATACATGCAACTAAATGCAACAATACCACCAAAATAATCGAGCAAGGAAAGGACAGACTCAGGGTCCTAAAAAGGGGTGACACACCAACAGGAACAGGAGGGTTGGCTCTAGGGATAGTAGAGGGAAAATACAATGGGTGCATAGGCACAAAAACAGGCCTGTGACACAGAGGCTGAAAGTGCGATGACGAGCGAAACAACTAGCTCACATAACCTTCTTATGATCCACCTCGTTAATTTTTACCTCCCCCACTGATTTATAACCATCCAGTAGATGTCAGGATGTGGCAGTTTGTGTCCCCCCATTGCACACTGTGTGGTTCACTGACCACACATGGCAGTGTGGTGGAGAATTGTAGCCAGGACATAAAAAGGCATCTAATGAAATTCCATCTCCCAGAATATGCTAAGCTGGTGGCAGGGAGGGTTCGTCATTACTATTAAATGGTCTTCAAGTTGTCATGTGTCCTTAGTGGGGAGTGGACAAGGGGCATAATGACAGCAGCAATACTTGATTTCTGGTGGGGGGATTTCACATTGGGGAAACATCACGGTGTTTGGATAGAGTTGTGTCAGGTGTTTGATGTGAGTGCAGATGTACCCATTGTTCCCAGTCTTTCCCTTATTTACCACACACACACACACACACACTGTGCACAGTGCAGTTGCTGGTGAGAGGCACAGTTCCTGCTCTCAAGGGAAACAGTTCTATTCTAGTAACACACCCATGATTTTGAGGGATGGGCAGGTGGAGAAGCATTACTGGCTAACTTCTACTTTTCTCCACATATACCTGAAGTGTTGGGGGATAGTTGTGGTGCTGCTACTGCCTCAGGCACATCACTGGAGTTAGTAGTGGCAAGTGGAACCATGATCATCATCACCCATATCACTGCTGTTGCTGATCCCATTCTCTTTGTGATGCTTAATCATCCTGCTGTTTAAACAACTCAGCAGCAGCAGCAAGAAAACCAGTCAAAATTCCGTAATTACACAAAGGCATTTGACAGTGGCCACTGGCCAATATGACATGAACTGCTGGTACTAGTACGGTAGGGCATTTTTTTCTCAGGGCTTTTTCTTTAAAAAAGAAAAAAAAAACAACAGAGGCTTACAAAAAACATTTTTGGGGACTTCCTTAGGACTTGGGCTTGGGCCAAACAAGTGTAAGTCTTACAAATCAATGTTTCCTCAAGGCTTGGGCCTAAAACAAGTCTAAGTCCTACAATACTTCCTTTTGAAAATATTCTGTCTCATCAAGTATCAGTCTACCCCAGTCGCAGTTTATGTCAGAGGGTCCCTGTCTCTGTCACGTTGTAGCAATTTCTTTTTTTCTTTTTCTTTTTAACTTTTAACTGTCCTCCCAATACCAGTCCTCAGGGCTTGTGCTTTAAAAAAACAAAAAAAAACAAAAAAACAAATAAAATAGGCCTACAAAAAATAAACAATTTGGGGGGGCTTGTTTCTAATCAATGTTTCATTAGGCTTGTGCCAAACAAACCTAAGTCCTACAAATCAATGTTTCTTCAGGGCTTGGACTTCTAACAACAAACCTTACAAATCATCCTTTACAAAATACTCTGTTAAGTCAAGTATCAGTCTTCCCCAGTGGGAGCTTATATCAGGCGGTCCCTGTTTCTATCAGGTTATATACATATTTCTCATTTTATTTTATGTATTTTTTATTAACTGTCTCCCCAATGCCAGTCAAGAACCCCCCAAAAACAAATTCCCTGTTGAACTGATTCTTTCCCAAGATTCCACCCACCAACACAGGCATCCTCCTCAGGCCCCTTTTATTTAATCTCTTATGTGTGTTTCTTTAATTGTATTTAGGTTTTATTTTTTTTATTAATTGTCCCCCCAATCCCAGCAAACAACCCCACAAAAAGCATTCCCTGTTAAACGGATTCTTTCCTCACACTTCACCAACACAGGCATACTCATACCCCTTTTATACTATGCCTTTGGTAAATAAAATAACATTTGTTATAAGTTGTGTGTAAATTCAAAGTTCCATTGATTTCAATGGAATGAGTTAAGCGAAAAGAGCAGAAAACCGGCACTTTGATTGGGAAATTATTCACCAAATGAGAAGTGCCTTTATTCGCCGATTTTGGTTTGAGGCGAAAATTTTCTCACATTCGCTAGTTTAGAGCTATATTTGTAAGGCTGTGCAGTAGGATATATGTGTAGATAAAATGGTAGTGGTTTTGACAGCACAGTTTACAATTCTATAAATTGTGCTATCAACACCAAAAAACACACAAAAATATTCAACGGGTGCGTAATTTTCACCCATTGAACATCAACTAAAAATAGTCAACTTTGCTATCCTGTTCCAATTGGTGGCTTCACCGTATGTTTAGAAGCACACATTTCAAGGTGCAAATCCTGCTCCAAGATTTTCTGTTCTACTTTCTTCTTTCTTGCTGTGAAATAAAAAAAAAAACATTAGTGCTGTTTTTGTTTTTAAAAATAATAAGCCAATCAGATTTTAGCATGGGAGATGATGAAACCTGCTAGAAGCTGATTGGTGAGTAAGCACTTCCCAGCCAATAGCAGACTGCCAATTTATTTTGAACTGAGACTGGAATATAAAAGCCAGTCTCGGTTCAAAATTCCAGCAGCCTGACTTGGGCAATGGCCCAAGAGGTCACAAGGATGCCTCAGTGCTAGTCAAAATGCCTTTCACCGCCAGCAGACATGCTGGCGAAGACAAGGAAGTAAACTAATTTAAAACTTTAATGAATATGGACACTTAAAAAACAAAAATAATATTTATTTGTCATGCGGCCATTAAGATGCCACCAATAGTAACCCTTTGAGCGCTAGAGGGCTACCTCTCGGCATTCAAAGGGTTAAAGGTAGCATCGTTGGGGGATAATTTCTTTATAAATAAAAGAGTACTAATGGATATTTATTTTACAGCAACAAAGAAGAAAAAAAAGAAAAGAACACAGAAGACTGAAGACTGAAGAAAAGAAGACAGAAGAGAAGAAAGAAGATAAATGAAGAAGCCGGACACTGGATGACAGGTAAGTGATACATTTCTAACTAGTTTTAGCTCACTTTTATTGTTTGCCAAACAATGACAGTTTGCTTTTTTTTTCCTTTTGATGTTACCATAATTTGCCCTATTTAGCACGAGTTGTGGAAACAAAAAACAACAATGAGCATTTTGCCAAAATGTGATTTTTGGCTAACAACTTCTCCAGCAATAGAATAGCTGAGGTACATGGTTGATTTTTTAGGTGTTAGTGTTTTTGCTATTACCGCTGGTTTTACCAATGGTAATAGTATCGAGCCCAAGGTCTTTTGATTCTGAGATGGTCATTGATACCTTGATTACCTTGATCATGGTGTTTCATTGTTAACTTCTTGTTGGTTGCTATCTTGAAAGTTCTTCTATGTTTCTCAGTTGATGTGTGGTTCCTTTAAGAAATCCAGGGGTCAATTGTTTATCTAATTGCATGTATGTGAATTGCACTGCAGTTATTTGTTGTCTACTAGTATAATAATTCCAACTGGGAGTGAAAATACTACCAGACAAAGAAATATCCATCATATGGGAATTGCATCATTCTACAGTAATTTGTGTTACTTATTGAGTAGCAATCCATAGGTTTATGCGACCACTTCAAAAATTTAACACGACTATATACAGGGTGGGGCAGATATCTATATACACTCACATAACAATCATTTAATCTTTGCAATGCTGCTATATTTAAATACTGCTAATCTATAACCTGCAGGAGCACTATGAGCAAAAGAAAAAACATAACATGCTAGGACCGTCCTCTGTCCTTCAGTAACAATTACAGATGATGGTCCCAGCATCTCCCCAGCCATTAAGGGGTTAAATGGAGTTTAAATTCTAGAAAGGTCTCCAATGTGTTGGAGAACTCTCTAGCATTCAAGGTTAAAATACTCATTAAAATCAATAAGAACAAATGGTTTCTCCCAGAACTATTCCGCTTTTCTTTTGAATATATATGGCCTTTAGACACTTAACAGTACACAAAATGAATCAAATGGTATGTATTACTGAATGAAGGCTAAACTTAATATATCAACACATAGCATGAAAATTTGTTTCCCTTTAAAAATAAGGTTGTCCCAGCAGAATGGCCATGCTTAGTAGTTATCTTCCTCTGGTGTACCATGACACACCTTATTTATCAAGGCAAAGTGAAGTAATTATGGGGCAAATCAACAGCACTATAAGGGAAAATCTAAATTTTAATTGCTTTAAATGAGGCTTTAAAAACATATCAAAGAAATTGTTTAATTGTGAATTGATTTACAATTTGTAAGTGGATTTAAAGGGGATATATCACCCCTTTACAACTTTGTGTAAATAGTTTACTCATATAGGGAATATCCTTTAACGTTTATTCATTTTTTTTAACCGCTTGTTTGCAGAAAATAGAAGAATAAATACAGCCACAGACCTACTTATGCATAGACTGCTTTTGCTGAAGTTTGCCGCACTGCCTCTGCTACCTTCCCACTACCCAGCGTCCTCCAATGACAGAGGCTGTCTGTCTGTAAGCTGGAGTGCTCTGATTGGCAGAGATCAATTTCTGGCCATTGAGAACACTCCAGCTTACAGACAGCCTCCGTCATCGGAGGAGGCTGGATAGAGAGAGGCAGAGAGGCAGGCTGCAGCAAGGATCAGGTAACCACAGCCTGCCCGGAATTAGGAGCGGGGCTGTATTTATTCTTCTAATTTCTGCAAACAAGCGTTTAAAAAAAAAAAAAAGAATAAACTTTAAAGCATATGCGCTATATTAGAAAACTATTTACACAAAGTTGTAAAGGGGTGACAGATCCCCTTTAAATCATTTTCAGTTTGTATTTGTCCCTTAAGGGGCAGTAGCTGTGCCCATGAATTTCTCCATTTATACTTTAAACATGAGGTCTGTCATGCCACTTGTAATACTTGGTTAGTCAATTGATCATAAGAAATAAAAATTAAGAAAACAATAAAAAGAAAAAATGAAACTGTATCCGCCATACCCCAACCTACCCTTTGTATGCCCACCCCAAAATTACTGATCCCCTTGATCCCCAAAATACAATATTATAAGAACTGGGATCAAAAAAACTTAAAAGTCAATAGTACAATATATACATGGCCAGCAGGGCTCAAGCAAGCTTGATTTTGTTGCTTTTAAGGGAAAGTACAAATTGAATGGGAAAAATAAATGCATTGTGGGACTGAATAAAAAGAGTACTTCCAAAGCTGGGTGTTTTCTTATTCAAAAATCGTTGCTTCATAGCTGCAGTAACATGTGCCTGGTAAGGGGTTTTGAGGGGCTATCTTCTATTAAACTAAGGATTGATATTTAAATATGATTGTGACCAAGCCTCACTGCAGAGTTTGCGTCTGGACCACCAGCGACTTAAGAGCATCTTATTTTCATATATTCATATTTCTGTAATGTTTTTCAGTTCATGTGTGCAGTATTATTCCTGATTGATAATATTCATCAAAGAATTATAACTGATCAGATATTGCTTGCTATATAAATCTTTTTTTTATTAGCTCATAAAAGTAATGTGTGCGGTATGAGCAATCATAATTACATTAAGGTAATGTATGCATTTTTACTGTTACCCATTTTTCTCCAAGGTCTACATTTTAATGACCAGAGGGCTATGCAAGGCATTGGGATGCAATGCATTTTGCAACCAATAGTCCTTAAAGAGTTAAGAGATATAATCTAGGGGAGGATGGCAGAGGTAAAGTGATTAGTCCACTCCTGTTCATCTAGGCTAAAGAGCAAGTGACTTTCTGCTAGTGATTATTTCACATAATTCATAATACATAATACTTAACTCCCGTGACAGTGGTAATGATAATATCATTGTCTCTTTTCTTGTCCATTTACTAGATACAGTAAGAAACAGTGTAGCATTGGTGCCAAGAGCTTTTAACTCACGTCTCAGTCTTAGAAATATATTTCGTATGGCTGACAAAGAAGTGTAAAGCTAGAATAATAAATAACCGCTTGCCTGCATAGTGTGAATATATTATATTTGACTGAAATGCCATTTTATTTTATCTCATATGCATCATTTGATTTTTAGTCCCACTTCAGCAGTCCAAATTACTATTTTGCTCCTACTGATTCCCATTACATTATCTCATTTGTCCTGATTGAATTTATGTAATAATTCAGTAGTATTCTTTTGTAAGAAAGTACAAACACATTTATTTTACAAAGACTTCTTGTCATTGTGATTTTCTGGAAAAATGTCTGTAGTTTGTTATAATTCTAAAAATACATTTGCTATATATTTGTTTGGACCCATATATAAGGTAATATTTGTAGACAGATACCTCCATCTTACTGAAAACCTTAGGACTCTTTTATAGGTGGCATCCAAGGGAAATGTTTGTGTAACGAATTTGTAGTGAGAGGGAAAACACTGAGGAAAATAGAAGTGTTAGAATGAAGAGAAAAGTTAAAGGGGATCTATCACCCCTATACAAATTAGCCTTAATAGTTAGATTATATAGCGACTAAATGTAAAACTCTATTAATTTCATTTTTTAAATCTCTATTTGGCTGAAATTTAAATGAATAAATTCTGCCCTGCACCTACTTCCGGACAGATTGAGGGTACAGCTCTGTGCCCACAGTCTGTCACTCAGCCTCCTCCAATGACGGAGGCTTTCTGTATGTAAGCAGGAGCTCTCTCATTGGCTAGAGATCGTCCAGCTTATAAGCAAAAAGCCTCTGTCATTGGAGGAGGCTGGATAGAGGGAGGGGAGCCGAGGCAGAGTGACAAACTGCGGATACAGAACTGTACCCTGCAGTCTGTTCAGAAGACAGTTTCAGGGCAGTATTTATTCATTAAACTTCAGCCAAATAAGAGATTTAAAAAATGAAATTAATACAATTTTACAATTAGATTATATAGCAACTAACTATTAAAGCTAACTTGCATAGGGGTGATAGATCCCCTTTAAGGAAGGGAACAAAAGAAGGGAAGAGGAAGTGTTTTATAGAAGGAGCACAATGTAGAGAACAGTGTAATTCACATGCCATTCCATTATTATGAGCCACTCAAGGTCATGACATGTTTTTTCCCCTCTATCCCACAATGAAAGCTACTTTCCAATATGTTTAGGAGATAAAGGTGCAGCCTAAGCTACAGTATTCTATTTTGTGCCAAAATTCTGAAGATGTTCCATAACAATATAATGCTTAGTCTTAGGGTGATAATGCACAGTAGTTATACACAATAGTAAAAATATTGCCAGTCATCCCTTATGAACAATAGGAATAAAACCCAATGATTAATAATGTAACAATTTGCTACTACACAGATTTTGTAATACTGAGCCTTGTATTTGACCAAACACGTCACTCCCCTTTGGCATCCAAATATATATGCATGTGTTGCGTAGTCATCTGACATTCGAAGGGTTAAAATACTCTCAAATGATTTATATTTTAAATGACATTTGTTTTATGGATCATATGAATAAAGTCAAAAGTGGAAAAATTCTGGGACAAACTACCCCATCCTTGAATGAAAACGAATTGAAAAAGATAACCATTTATTTATATGGGACATAGATACAACCCTCAAACAAAGAAACAGACCTGCGCTCTTCTATGTAAAAGAAAATGTGTGACCTGTAATGTGCATATATAATATTTCTTAGTAAGTATGTGCCCTATAATGTGCATATATTAATATTTCTGAGTAAAATAAGTGAGAATTTGGTATTCACAAATTGGCCAAGTCATGGGTAAGCTTGCCACCACACCACTGTATCTCACTTTACGGCAAGTCCTCCTCTAAAACCCTATCTAAATTAAAAATCCCCGAAGATATCTTTTTGGAAATGCGTTGGAGGGGGGGGCCCTTTAAATACTTTAAATATAACCCTGTTAATGATAGATGTCTTCAATGCATCACTTCAGTTTTGTACATGACCCTCCCTGTATAGAAAGTTAGGTTCTCATTCACTGCCACACTGTATGCATAAGCAGTTCTCAAGAGTACTAGTAATGGTATGAATTAAATCAACATTTTCAAGAAAAGAGACATTAATAACACATTCAATGGTCATATACAGTGCTGTATATATATATATATATATATAAAGAGAATGCTAGCCTGGCCAAAGTCATTCCCCTCTTCACACACACCTCTCCTTAAAAATTGATGCTTTCCTTGCCCATAGGGAACACTTGCCTGGTGCTGAGGGTAATATAATTCCAGATGTTGCTGCCCTTCTAACGAGGTTGAAAAAGGAAGTGACTCAGCGCATTGAAGAGTGCATGGACAATTGTCCTGAGTTAATTCTTGCCACAATTTGCGATCCTCGAATCAAAGGCACTTAGATCCAATTCCCTAATTGTCTGGAGGGAACAATTGATAGTGAGGGTGTGCGAGAGGCAAAGAAAAAATAGAATGCAGTCAGAGGAGGCAGGAGAAGATTCCCAGATGAACTAGAGGACCGCAGTGGTCTTCCAGGACCTATCAGTAGCAGCGGCAGTAGCACTTCATCTTTTTCCACTGGCAGCTGGCACTGGCAGCAGCTGCTGATTTTTATACCGAGGCAATGGACAGATTATGCTTCGGGCAAGAGAAACAGATCCCCATAAATAGAAAATGTGCTGAGTTTGAGGTTATGGCTTACCTTGCGGGACCTTCTTTGCCCCCAAGTACAGATCCCTTGAGTTTCTGGGTTAACAAGAGGGCTGTGTGGCCTAGTTTGTCCCTGGTAGCCCAGGAGTTGCTTTCTTGCCCCCCAACCACTGTCCAGAATTAGCGGTTATTTTCCATAACAGGAAATATACTTAGCCCCCAGTGCTCTCAATTGGCTCCCCAGCTCATGGAGCAAATTACTTTTTAAAAGTCAGCCTGCCAAAGCTGGGTTACCCTGCTCTCAGGTTCAATGCAGATTAGAAAAAAAAAAGGACTTCATCTACAATCCGCCATAGTACAATAATACGCTGAGCGTTCCAGCTTACCAAGCTCTAGAACCGTGGTAAGATGATCAGAGGACATCCCCCCTGACTTGGTGGGACACAGGAGGGAATTTAAAGTGTACATTGTTGTCCCACTATACAGGTTGTTCAGTCTTGGTCCATTGTTTTTCATCTCTTCTATAAAAGTCTGCGGTATCTATCTACTGAGTCCTGCCTGCTCCAGTGTCCTGCAGTTTGCTGCTGGCTACACCTACAGTGTTCCTGTCATCCTGAGTCCACCCTGCACCAGTCATCCTCAGTTCTGTAGACTCTTCTAAAAAAAAAGTCTGCTTTGTCTATCTACTCAGTCCTGCACCAGTGTTCTACAGTTTGCTGCTGGCTACATTTACAGTATTCCAGTCATCCTGAGTCCACCCTGCAGTCATCCTCAGTCTTCCTTCTTCCTTCAAATTTAATTTATTTGTTCATTGTGCTTGTAGCTAGCTAGCTACAACATCCATAGTACCATAAGGCTAAAGCTCCACCTTGCTCTGTTCCACCAACTTTATTTTGACCCTGGAAATAGTTCAATTTATTGTTTTATTTATTTAATTTTAACTTTTTTATTGTATATTTTAAAGTATTTTAAATTTGGCCGAATAGTTCGGATTATTGCCGAATTTCATCCGAGTTGAACAGTTCCGGTCCAAAATGTGGATCCCCTGAATAAAAAAAAACAAAATTGCAGTGCACAAGTCTAATGAAGAATGAGCACTAAAAATCCTCCATGTAACTGCACACTAGTGAAACTTATCTATTTGTGTTCGTTAAAGGCCAATTGTCTTATTTCACTAAGTCTGCTCCTATGGGTGTAAATACAGTAAACAGCCCAAGGCTGCACTGTGCAGCCCCTATATGGCTCCAGTAAGCCAATCGGTAGGTTAGAAAATGGACCGCCTCAGCTGAAATGCAACCTGGAAGTGTGCTACTGAGCGACAAACTTTGCAGGTTAAGCACACAACCTCCATAACTGTTCTATGTTAGGATTTCATGCATGAGGTCTATGGTGTACTGTATGAGACAGGTCAAACAGGTTGAATTGGGAGGCTTCAGTTTTTCAGATCCCAATTTTGCTCCCTTGTTGGTCTGCCAAGACTCACAATGCAACCCCTGCTACATTGCCAAATCTGCTCCTAGAGGAGCAGATACACTGATAGGAAACTATCTGCGCAATAGTTGCACTTTAAGAAGTATACAGAGAAACCCTTATGTACAATCCAATATTTCAAACTGCAAATAGAGTTGCAGAATAATTCTAAGCTAAAGCACTGTTCATTTAATAGGCTTAGATTGATGTAATTGAGATTTAAAGAAATTGTATCACAGACACCTGTTACCTTGGATCATGTTATAGGTGTTAATATATTGTACGTACATTATGCGCAGTATTTTTTGAGTAATTGAGCTAACATGGCAGCACAAGCATCTCAGTTTGTCCGAGATAAATTAAAGTTGACATAGTAGAAAGAAAATTAACATAATTTGATATGTAGCCTTGCTCAAAATAATTGGACAATCTCTGTTATCACCTGTTATGTCTTTCCATTTGCACACTAATTAAAATATAATTCAGGATCAAGGACTAAAAATCTTTAGCATAAATGTTTTTCTTCCAAACCATGTTTTTGTCAGAAACACAAATATGAAGATCCTTATATTAAACATGGAATTATATGTGTTTTCTAAATCATCTCTATAATTATTTTCAATCAACATCAAAACATTCCTCCTCCCTACTACTTGTGCATGCACCTATATACACTGCACTACAATCTCCAATGTGTAAACCCACTTTCCTGCATTCTATGACTTTCTATTCTTTTAGTCTGCATGTATGAAATAATATATTTTTATTAGCAGTTTAAAGCATAAAACATTGGAGGGCCACATAATATAAACTAGAGATGTCACATGATCATGATAAACAGTATCACACTTGCAGTGGATGGTTTGGTATTCCAGTGGCCCAGTATTATATGATTGTGGTCACGAACTAAAGAAAAAACTGTGAGTAACAAAGGAGAGGGAGGAAAGGACAAAGATCAATTGCATTTCACACGTGTCTAAAGAAAGATGGATTTTTAAAAGATCTGGAAAAGTACCAGTTATCTAAGTAGAGAGTAGGTGTTTATGATTTTGGTCCCATTCATCTCTTCCAGTTTGTAATATTCTCCAGGATATATCCTTGAAACAAATAGTAAATGCTTTAATTTGTCCTTCTGGCAAGAAATGAATAAATGCGTCCTATATGGGTCACAATTTTAGCCCCTTTGTTTAGTTTCCTTGGACAGTAGCTAAGTATTCTGCATGACTGTCTAGATTAGTGTAGAAGCTGACATGTTTGTACACCTGGAACAGTTAAAGATCTGGAGAATCAAGTTACAGAGCTGAGGGAGACAGCCATTCTTGAGAATCTTGTAGCTCACTGAACAGGAATATGGAAAACACACCTGCTTTTTATGTATTGGTTTTATAAATTGTACAGGCTATTTTTAGCTTTGTTAAAGCAGCGTTTGTGGCTGCAAAACACTTAAGCATTATATGGCCTAACTTTTATACAATACACTTTTTTATCTTAAGATATACGCCAGTCCCTGCTTGTTTATCCAGAGGAAGCCCTTTGTTGATACCCATACAGAGACTGTATAATTCTCTGTATGCATTTGGAGTCAGATTTGTTGATATCAACCATCTGACATTTTCAACATGTGAGTAGAAATAATTTGGTTACTTCATTATAAACACATTATAACGGTGTTATACTATTGTGGTGCTTTTCTTTTTTTTGTTCACACCTGTGTTTACTTATACTAACAGATTTGCTACATTGAATGATGATGTTGGGGGTGTTGTAACAGGTTGGTATTGCTGGTGAGGACTGTTCTCGCTAAGGCCTCGATTCATTTGACTCCAATGCCAAAAAAACAGCAGATGGCAGTTTTTAAAGTAAGGCAAGCCATTCAATTAGCCCTCTTATAAATAGCTAACAGCAGTTTAAAATCACAACAGATGATAATATTTAGTCCATTGAGAAAAATAGAACAGCTACACCCAGGAACCATTCAAAAAAGGAAAACATACAATAAATAGTGTAATACTGTATGGCTAGAAGGGAGGGGGCGAAAGGTCCCATTTTGTTCTCGTGAGTTATTCAATGGAAAGCCCATGGTTCTTTGCCTTTTCATGAGAAATTTCACTCACAGTAACACCATTAAACACTTTCCAATTTGCTTACAACAAAAAATATTTTGCAAAAATGTCCATGTTTCTCCTATGCCTTTCAGTATGTAGAAACTTTCTGCCCAAATACTATAAAAATCTTGCATTTTTGCACCAAAATATGACATAACTAGGAAGTAAAACAGAAAGAAAGCAACTACAAAGACAGAGAGGGCAAAAAGTGATTTTGCAGCTATTTATGTAGTGAAATAAGGGTAGTAGAGGCTCAGAATGTTGACTGACAGTGAGCACCAGTAATAAAAAAAAGGAAGAGCTGACAAGACCGTGATGCCCAGTCCCCCAACATCCTCACTTGGCATCTGGGGAAAATTGTAACAAAGGCAGAACTGGGTAACAGTGTAAGCAGCACTACTGCTTCCAGTGCCAGTGAGCCTTGTAATTCTGAGGAGATGATGACAAATGTGACAGCAGGGGATTTTAAGTCCCACTTGTCACCCCCAAGCAGTCCGACTACCACTCAGCAGTTAGTGACAGGTAGGGATTAGGTTAAGGGTGGTTGAACAGCTGCTGTTACTACTTCTATGGACCCTAATGCTGAGGTGGAAGTGGAAGTGAGCAGCCAGACTAGCTGGGATTTCCCCTGATGAAGATGGCCAAACTGACTGGTATTGTAGCTGTGAATTCTTCGTCTAAAGAGATGGCAGGTGTGACAGTATAGGACCCTCTGTCACATTTGTCATCACCAACCACTGCCATTCCAATAAAGCAGCAGCAAGAGACTAGTGGTGATGGTGATGAGAGTGAGGGTGATGGTGGAGCAGAATGATGGACATTTTATCTGAAACCAAAAAGGAATGGGAGACGGAGATGCAAATTCAGATGGGCATCACCACTACCACCAACAGTGACATTAGAGTTTGTTTCTGCTGCAATTCCTGCTGCTGAGTTACCAGGGCCAGAATTTCATCTGTCTCAGCAGCCTGATGATGATGAGCAGTTTGTTTGCCACAGACCACCATGACCACTATGGGACTGGGTTCCTGCAGAAGTGATATGGGACTAGGACAGGTTTCATTTGCCACCAATAATCCTGGTCCTAGTTCTAGTACTGGATCTGAGGCATTATCATCTGCCTCAGCCATTGAAGAGGATTCTGGAGAAGAAGAAGAAGGCAATTCTTCTCAACCTGTCCCCTCCTTGCAATTATGGGTGTGGGAATATTTTTCTCTTGGGGCAGGAACTATGCAGTCATCAGCAACTGCATGTGACAAGTCAGTGCAAAGGGGAAAGGAGGAGATGCACCTTGGAATAACCGCTCTTAGAAAACACATGTAATAAAGATACCACAATGTTTATGGAAAGCTTGAAAGCAAAACCTCCAGGAAAAGAAATTAGGAGCTGCTGTTACTGTACACCCTGTCACTCCCAAGGGAACCAAGAACATTGCTGAAAATTGAATAGGAAGAGTAGAGAAACCCAGCTTGATCCTGAAAGTTTGATGGCGAGCATGACACCTGCATCATCATCAACTTCTTGTCCTAGGTTCTGGGCATGGGAAGATGTAGCAACTGTCCCTGTGCTAGCACCCTCAGGGTCCTCTACCTCCTCCTCTTCTGGCATACCATCTCAGCTAACATTACCTCCTGCAAGAGCTGATAGAGATTCTACAGATGCAAGCAGCAGTTTGTGTCTGCCCATTACACATTGTGTGGTGCAATGATCACACATGGCAATGTGGTGGAGTTTAATCGCAAGTAGGGAATCAAGGAGCACCTGAGGATATTCCATCCTACAAAACATGTTAAGTTGGTGGCAGAAAGGATTGATTATTATTAAGTCTTCTTGTTGTCATGCATCTTTAGCAGAGCGGAAAAGGTCCATAGTGACAGCAGTACTTGGTTTCTGGGAGACTATTTGACATTGCGAACAAGAGTCAAGGTGTTTGGTTGCAATTGTGTCAGTTTTTTTAAATGAGTGCAGATGTGTTCATTGTTCCCAGTCCTCTTCTCTTTCAAAATTAGGGGTGGGTGAAAGATCCCATTGTGTTTCAGAGAAAAAATAATTGAAAATCACGTTGCTGTCCACTTTTTCACAGAAAAATCTGCTTTAAAAACAGCGATTAAAATCTTCAAATTTTTCAACATTGGCAAAAAGCCTTCACCATTGTTTCAATGGCTAGAAAGTTTCCACCAGTTGATTAACCTATTGTCTGTGCCTGCTGCTAGTGCTGCCAGTCTACCTTCTTTAGGTCACCAAGTAATGGCAATTGTGACATTAGGGGACCCTCTGTCACATTTCTTGTCACTTCCTCCAACCAACAGTGAGATATCTGTAATAGAGCAGCAGCACGGAGGGAATAGTGGTGGTGGTGGTGATGATGGTGGAGAAGATGGGGTGGAAGAGACATGATGACCTTTTTTGGATCAAACTGAGAAGGAATGGGAGACAGGGATGGGGATGGGCATCACCACCACCACAACCAGCAGTGAGCTTTTGGAATTGTAGAATGTTCAACTATTCTAATTCCTGCTACTGCTGAGTTGCAAGGGCAGCAGGATTCTGAATAACAGACCACCGTGGACACAGTGGGAACGTGGTCAACAAGTGATGCTGGAATAGGACAGGTTCTACTTGCCAGCAGCAGCAATACTGCTGGTCCTAGTTGCAGTGCTGATTCTGAGGCAGCAGCATCAGCAAGAGCAGCAACATCCTCTGTCACAGACATTGAAGACAAATGTGGGTGACAAGAAGAAAAAGGCCATTCTTCTCCACCTTTTCCCACCCCCCTGAAGTCATGGATGTGGGATTATTTTTCTCTTGGGGCAGGTACAGTGAAATCACCAACAATGGCAATGTGCACAATTTGTGAAAAGTCAGTGAGAAGAGGAAAGGAGGGAACACACCTTGACACTACCACCCTGATAACACACATGAAACACAGACACCATGACACTTATGTCAAACATGTTTCAAAGACAGATCATCATGAAGAGCCAATGGTTGTCCAAGGTTGTTTTATGTTTTTTTTAGATGGGACAATATTGGTTCCTTTTTTTATATATTGTGGATACTTTTTGACTCCGATCATGATCTATCATTTATAGGGGCCATATTTCTGGATTGTACTCAATGAGATATTTATTTGTCCCTTGTGAAAGGGCTTGAGGGTAGAGCCGCTTTTCATTTTTCATTTTATCTTCATGGATAGAGCTGTGCATCAATGCATCACTTTTTCTTATATGTATCTATGCTAATGGTGTAGTATGGCACGTATGGAGCATGTCGTTTAGAATGGTGCAATGATCCATAAGATTACCTAGTGTACATTTTAGGGGGGTCACATTTATATGCTGGTGGTGTGCTTTTACATACATTTTCTATCATTATATATTTAGTGCATTTGGATATTTTTTATTATATTTTTTTTTATTAATTTTTTTTTGTTAGTTTTTACCCATCAGTGCGTTTCATTTTACAGTTGGATTTCTATTGACACGATTAGTATTTGCTGGTGTTTTATTCATTATTTGTGTTTTTAGATCTTTCAATTGAATCCAAATTCTAATTGAACTGTGTTTATATTAGGTTATATGGTGATATTTACAATATGCATTTTTTAGTAACTTGTGTGTTTGAATTTTGTGTGCTTAATTTTTAGGACTACAGTCAAGAGTATAAATACATGTTAATGGACTTTCACGGACCATCACATTACCCCTGAGGAAGTGGGAGGTCTCCCACAAAAAGTGCTAGGGTACTGATTGACAACCACAATTGACTAGGTCCCTCCCCACACTCCCTGTGAGTTTCCTTCCTCATCCGTTGTGAGACCGGTTTTGCCCAAGCAAAAACCACAAATGTGATCATTAGCGCACATTCGGAAGACACTTAGAGATTTTCTACTTCATGGTTTGGAGGCACGGCGGAACAGAAGGCTGAAAAGAAGGACACGGTTCATGGCCTCTCTCCTTTTGAGTGCTGACAACATTAATGTTAAAGCGAAACACCCAGCACAGAAATCGAACATCACTGTTGCTGTACCCCCTGACTCTCCAGAAAGGCAACAAGAGGCAAGGCGGAGATCAAAGAGGAGGAAGAATATAGAAACTCAGCCAGAGGCTGGAAGTTTGATGATGAGCAAAACAACTAACTTGCCATTAACTTCTTGCTCTAGGGTAAATACACCTTCTACCAATCCACCTCATTCATCGTTACCTCCCCCACCAAATGATAGCCACTCTGTAGATGTTAGGATGTGGCAATTTGTGTCCACCCATTTCACACTTTGTAGTGCACTGACCAAACACGGCAGTGCAGTGGAGGAGGATCGCAAGCAGGGCATAAAACGTCATCTGACTACTGGTCAACAAAAAAAAACATAGGCATACAAAAACATAAACAATTTTTGGGGGCTTGTTTCTAAAAACTCAGCAGCAGCAGCATGAACAGTAGTTGCAAATTCCACACCTATATCAGGGCATTTGACAATGGCCAATGGCCACTGGCCAACACAACATAACCTGCTGGCTCCAGGCCAGTAGGGCATTTTTTTCCCTCAGGGTTTGTGATTAAACAAAAAAAAAACAAAAAAACATAGGCCTACAAAAAATAAACAAATTTTGGAAGCTTGTTTCTAACAAGCCTAAATCCTACAGATCATTGTTTCCTTAGGGTTTGTGCAAAACAAGTCTAAGTCCTACAAATCAATGTTTCCTCAGGGCTTGTGCCTCTAATAAGCCTAAGCCCTACATATCTATGTTTTTTCAGGGCTTGAGCCTCTAACTACAAATCTTACAAATACTCTGTCAGGTCAAGTATCAGTCTACCACAGTGGCCGCTAACGTCAGGGGGTCCCTGTCTCTATCATGTTCTTTTAATTCATTAATTTATTTTTTTATTAACTATACCACCATTTAGGACCACTCCCCCCAAAAAAAACTCCTGTTAAACAGGCAGCCTCATACCCCTTTTATACTATGTTTTTTGGAAATAAAATAACATTTGCTACGTGTTGTATTTAAATTCAATGTTCTCATTGATTTCAATGGACTGAGCTAGGCGAATAAAGTGGAAAAAGGGGAAGTGCCATTATTCATCAATTTTGGTTTGAGCCGAAAATTTTCGCCCATCCCTATTCACAATGTTTCCTTGCATACCCTGTGCATGTTGCACAGTTACTCCCTGCTCTCAAGGGAAGAATTAGTATTCGAACATACCCGTGATTTTGGAGGACGTAAAGAAGGAGAAGCAATATTAGATATACAACAAATATTAATTTAAAAAATCCATACCTCCCAAGTGTCCCTCTTTAGGAGGGGCAGTACATGTTTGAGATCCAAGTCCCTCTTTCATATCAGACTATATGGTGAGTACACAAGTGCATTATATTGCTCCACAACAATAAAACTCATGTTAATCTTTGTATAAACTTAATTATCTGTGTTTATAAATTAGTCTGTGTAAATAAAATACTTTGGTCTTGCTCTAAATAATTTATTCACGTATATAAAAACGTGTCAATGTAGGTTATGAGAACCTAAAAATGCTTGGTAATGGCTGACCCACCAGCTACATCCCCAGCAACGCCACCGAAAACAAAAGTGTCTATGTTTGGCCTCTTGAAATTTTGGGAAGTATGCATTCCCCCCACTTCCCCATGGTAGGTGCACATTCACCTGACATACACCCCCAGTCTTTTTGCCCTATTCACTGGTAGCCATGGACCCCCCACCTACACTGTCCACCTCCCCTTCCTTGTTATCCTGCCAACTGGTAGCCACTGATTCCCCATATACATAATCTGCCCCCACCACCACCTTGTACCCCTGACCACTGTTAGCCAAAGATTCCCCACATACACATTCTAAAACCCCCAGCCTGGTTCCACTGGTAATCACAGAGCCCTGCATACACTGACAACCCCCACACTGATTCCAATGTCCCCTGGTAGCCATAGACACTCCACATACATTGTCTAACACATCAGCCTTGTTTTAATAGATGTCACAGATCCCTATATACACTGTCTGAACCCCCCAACCTGGTTCCACTGGTAGCCACAGAAGCACACATTACTCTGTCTGATACTCCAGCCTGGTTCCACTGGAAGCCATACAACCACACATTAATTTGTCTGACACTCCAGCCTTGTTCCATTGGTAGCCAAATAAATGCACACTGTCTGCCTTCCCAGCCTTGTTCATTAGTAGCCATGATCCTGGCACCCGATATGGTATATCAACTAATGGGATTCCAATTTTCTTAGGCAGGCACTAGGTACTCTATAAACTAGGACATCATTTGGTGTTGAAATATGTTATTATCTTTGAAGTGATTGAAGTTTAAAAATGATTTTTTTCATATATCACTAAATTCTCATAATAATTGTGCACACTAGCCAAGAGGTAAAAAGGCAATTGAACCCTCATTTGATTCGAGGTAATGCCTGCTTTCCAAAAAGTTATGCCTTGCTTACCTTTTCTTCATATATTTAATGGTTATGTCCATTTTAGTGCAGGCAGGTTATTTTCATAAAGAAAAGTAGTAGTTGTAGCCGGTTAGCTCTCCTGGCACCCCATACAGTATGTCAAGTGGGGTACCATTTTTTTTTCAGGCTGTAGCAGGTACTGAATACAGTACAAAATTGCATGTTTTTTAAATATTTTAGTATATTTGAAGTGGAAGCATTTTTTTTCCTATACCACTACTTTTGGAAATATTTGTTCATACCAGCCTGCAACCTCTCATTTGATGCAGATGAATGTCTACTTTCGAAAATGGTATGTTTTGCTTTCCTTCATATCACTATCAGTTATAACCATTTCAGTGCAGGAAGGCAATATCAGATAAGAAAATGGTAGGTATGGTTTTGTGCTTCTTGCATCCCCTACAGTATGTCAGTCCATATCAATAGGGCATAATTTTTGTAAGATAAACAGTAGGGACAGGCAAAAACTTTCAGCAAAAGTTCTCCTGCTAATTAGGGGTCTGTGTAGGCTAGGCATGTAGGTAAATTTATACATATTTGGTATATGGGCACTCAGGGGGTTCAGGACTTTTGAAAAATGATTTAAACTTTTGCAATCAACTTAAATGTTTTTGATATATAGTGTATGATATTAGCAAAATAAGTAATTTTTTTTACATTTTTTTTAACATATGACATCAAAGTTTGTCGCACAATATATAATTTACTTAACATGAGAAGCCATGAAAAAGCCTGCACAGACCCCTAATTAACAGGAAAGCAAAAGGGTATGTTCAACTTTATGAACTAAAAATGCACATTCCACTGGTTACATGGTAAACCTACCCTAAAACAACTCAATAACTATATGAAAATATACATTTCCTGAAAGTAACCTTGTATGAATGACTAAATGGCTGAAGTTTCTTCCTACATAAAATGATGAAGCAAGGAAATTTTGTTAAAACATTTTTTTCAGAAAGCTTTCAGAAATTTAAACTAAAGTCACAAATTACTGTAAAGCATTTAAAACAAGTTTAGCATAACCAATCCAAAATGTAAGAAATACCAGTATTGATATGTTTATGTGTACAAATGTATGTTCCTCCCTGGGCCTCAAATTAGTAACAACATATAATTGAATTTCTACTGATATTTTCATGAAGATAACCAAAATGCACTATATATATATATATATATATATATATATATATATATATATATATATATATATACATAGTCTGAAGGCATAGCATCAAAATAATGCCTTAAAATAATAGATTTCCTGAAAATAGATATCTAGAGGGTGACGGTAAAGGAAAAAAAAAGCATTATTTTACATTTCTACCAAAATTATTGAAAACTATGGAATTTACTACTGGTTTCATTAGCTACTACTTTTTTGAGAGCTCTTCTTCCTAGTGGTATAAGCTGAACTACTGTAGGGGTTGCCAGAAGTACAGGACTACACCATCTGAAGACAATCCACTACTTTCTACCCCTAGCCTGATTGCACAAATGTGTATTATTTTACATTAGTTGACATTTCCTTCCAAGCCTCAAAGGTACTGAAATCATTGAAAACTATGGAATTTACCACTATATTCATTATCTACTGTTTATTAGGGTGGGCTAAAAGTGAGAAATTTCCCACATGACTTAACACGAGAAAAGGACAATTTTGCTCTTTATTCACAAAAGTTTTCTCCTTTTCTCCTGTGCAAAACTGTCCTCCTTTTCACCTATTCCAGCAAATATTTTGCCTATTCCAATACATTTTTTTCCTATCTCAACACATTTTTCTCCTATGTTTAATATGGTGCAACATATCTCAGCACAATATTACTTCTTCTGAGGGCTGTAGTGAAGAAATAAGTAGCTGAAAGTCAAAGTTGTGAGTCCTACAGCAACATATACCTTGAAAATGTGTTACCATGCAGATTGCATTTGTACTTTGCCCACAACACTAACTTCCTGCTTATGTGACACTGGCACATGGTCATGATGATGTCAAGAGATAAAAAAATAAAGTAAAACCTAGAATTTGGCATATGTGTATGGTAGTGGTGTTGGGGGACTGGCATGGTGTGATTGGTGGGACCTTGACAGCTGTATCTACCCCGGGAGGACAGGGATCATCATCATTTATTGTCCACTCTGTAGCAACCATTGCTGCAGTCAGTTTTGAACTACCACTTTACACCTACGTCCCTGCACTGCTCCACCTTTCACCCCCCCTTCCATACATGTAGATAAATGTATACATATCTGCTATATGTGTACTCAGGGGGTTCACGACTTTTATAAATAATTTAAACTTTTTGTAATCAACTGAAAAGTTTTTGATATATAGTATATATTAGCAAAATAAATAATGTTTTCGTTTTTTTGAACATATGACATCAAAGCTTGTCACTTATATAACTAGAAAGGTACCTCCGGGAATCATACTTAGATTGATTGCAAAATGTTGAATTTGTGCCTGTCCTTTTCAGTGGACAAAATTCCTCAAATCTCCAGCAATCAAAGTGTTAAATGCCACTGAATGCAACTCTTCTTGATAAAGCAATCTAATAAAGTATTTTCATATTTTATATTTGGAGTGGAGAAATAGCTGGCCTGTGAGTCAGCCATTCTTTGGAAGTTGCAATGAGCAACTTTACTGAAGGAACACAGCAGCATTGGTGAGATTACACTAGGCATTGTCCTCCACATGAGCTTTTACACGTGACATAACCATGGCATTGATGTCACCAGTTTGAAAGGAGCCATAGGCACCAGAAAACAAATAAAGAAGTTTTACAGTTGCTAGCATGAAGCACAGGGTATTTGTGTATATAATACTAGAACAGTTTTAGGTGCTAGTGTTCCTTTAAACTATCAGATAAGTACACTAAGATATAGTCTATCATCCAATGGGTTGATTAAGATTGGGAAAAAAACTTTGTTACTGTTTTGCAACTATTACAATTGACTGTGCATTTTCCAAATCAAATACATTTTCTGGGATTTTGCCTGCAAGGACTTAAAGGAGCAGTAAACTTTTTTTTATGAAAACACATATTTTATAGAGCATTTCCTGCTGAATAAAACAAGGTCACTCCCACTGCTGTCAGATGTTTTATTCAACATTTATAGCAGTTTAAATAACTAGGAAGTGAATTTACTGTATTTACTTCCTGATAGTTCTAACTGACAGGAAGTGACAGGAAGTTTCTATCACATTCTAGGAAGAACTGTATGTCTCTGACTTTTCTGACTTTCCTCTCCATTAGAATCTAACAGGAAATCTAATTAGAATTTGACCACTAGAGGGCACTGCTAATGTAAAAAAACATGGGTTTAAACTGTAATAACTCTGGAAATATAAATCTCTCTGCAGTGGTAGTACCCTTATCTTACTCAATAGGAAAATCCCTACAATATATATTTTTTCATAAAAAAAGTTTACTGCTCCTTTAAGCACGCTATGTTTTTTGCAATTTGTTAAAATCTAAGTAATATGTTTCTGACTCATGGGCTTTGGAATTGTAAGAAGAGTTTTCTCTCTCAAGTGGTTCATGGATAAACTCACCAAATCAGCAAAGATCTAAAAAAAAGTTTAGAATGCAATTTCTTACTAAAGAATAACCAATAATTATCAATTTGCTCACTTGTTTTATTTATATATATATATATATAATTTGATAATCTGAAACTTAATAAATCATTTCTGTCATAAAAATTCTATGGTATAGTCTGCCATCAGTGGTAATATCTAAGAAACCCTGGCTATTTACATAAATTATTAGACATCTTAACTATAATTCTGAATGCTGAAGGTCAAACTCCCATTGATTTACCGTGTTTGCCATTATTTCACACAGCTTTTCCATTTGACCTAAAAAGAATGTGCTGAAATTAATCTTGGTGATATTTCTTTACTAGGCCAGTCAAAAGCACCATATATAAACTAGTCATCATAATAGGTCTGCTATCTATAATGATGGTATAAATTATGTCATGAATTCAT
This sequence comes from Rhinophrynus dorsalis, assembly GCA_037306005.1. Classification (NCBI taxonomy): domain Eukaryota; kingdom Metazoa; phylum Chordata; class Amphibia; order Anura; family Rhinophrynidae; genus Rhinophrynus; species Rhinophrynus dorsalis. The sequence goes on along the minus strand of CM074723.1, from coordinate 91,767,267 downwards.
TGTAATTTGCTATTTGAGAGATCATTAAATGTAATGCTGAGGTGATTGTAGAGTTAAAAGAAATTAAAATTCCCCCAACATTTGATGTCATAACATGGTGCATGAACAATTTTATTCCTAAATGTAAAAGTAAGTGGCTGGGTGGGAATAATGAACAATATATACCAAAAACAACTGGAGGGTTACTGAAGATGATGTTCCAAGAAGAATTGGAGATGCACTAAGGTTTGTTGGTGAAGTGTGCTTGGTGATGAGAGATAATCTTGCCAAAAGGAATACAACAGAGTTCACCATATGCACTAAGCGTTATCTATGTAAGGATTGGGGGACAGGTTTTGATCATTAGCATATGAGGTTGGTTTAACATTGGATATGTGTTGGGGATCAGAGATGGGTGAAAAGACAGAAACATTTGCTGAGGGATTTTTCACAGAAAAACAATTTCTCTTTTTTTCTTTGCAAAAATTCCCACCCACAGAAAATACATACAATTTCCACCTTAGTAAGTGTGTGATGGCAGTACATAATGGAGGAACTGTGTAGCTGTACTGCTTTAACAACATCATTTGTGGAGGTGGTGGGGGTGGTAAAGGTATGTGTGGGCACTCTGACTCTTGTCATATACAGAAACAAACTCATACTCCTGTGCAACAGAAGCAGAAAATCTTGGCACACTCTCTGACACATCAACAGCACTTCTGTTATGTACACCAGAGCACTGGGATCTTTTAAAAGTACTGCTGCTAGTTGTGGCACCTCTGTTGATCGTGTTTCTCCCAATCAGACCTGTGATTATGCTTCAGGTGGGATCTCATTGAGGAGGTGACTAGATGTGATCCTGCTTTCCCCCTGCTCACCTGCTTCTTACACACACAACAGATGCAATATGCTTAGCCTTTTGATCATGAGTTAAGTGTCTCCATACTGTGGACTTCATAGATTGCCAGGTTCCTAAGGGGCTGCTACTACTATTTGGGCTAGATTGTGCTGCAATTGAACTACTACTAGGTGTCACAGGTGCTGCACTTCCAACAGCAACAGAAGCACTCACCATAGTTAAGATTGTGGATACTGATAATGTGTTCTTGTTGCTGGTTACTCAACACTAGTAATGTGTGTAGCTGTGTGGGGCTTGACTATACAGATGATGAATGAAAGGATGATTGTGTATTGTTTGGCATCTTTGCTTGTCCACGGGTCAGACTAACTTTCTGGCCATGTCATCAACTTTCTCACTCTCAACTTCATTTGTATCTGAAGAAGAGGAGAATGCTGGAGGTATATATTCTAGATCTATATCCTCATCATTGATTAGATCATCCTCAACATCATCCCCCCACACACACACACACTTCTTCTCCATTACTTTTATATTCTTCTACACATTTAGAGGTCTTAAACAATTTCTTTTTCCTTTTTCCCTTTGAGAGATTTTCAAAATGGTTGCTACCACTTTCAGGACAAGTATTTTTGTGCTTGTTTGTCTCACTATCAGATGCAGCAGTTGGTTGAGCTGTTACAACTTCATTACTATGCCATCAACACTGGAATGTGACTTGTCATGTTCAGTGTTTTTTGATGGTTTATTAATAGTACTGGTACTGGTGGTGGTGGAATTTTGGTGGGACTTTGACAAACTGTATCCTCTTCATGATGACCGGGATCACCATGATTTATTGCACACCTTGTAGCAACCATGGCTGCAATCAGTTTTTGGACTATCACTTTACTCACACGTACCTGCACTGCTCCTAAACCATTCACCCTACCTCTTCCCCTTGAGTATTTGCTGGACATTATGCAACTACTGTGTGTGTTTTTACTGTAAATTACACAATAGATTGAGTGTGTATGATGCCTTGCCTTGGCTCTCTACAAAATACTCATCTAGTATCACTCTTCTTCAATCACAGCTCACATCAGGGTCCCTGTCACCTATCAATTTTTTTTTAATTAACTGTCCTTCATATTACTATCACTGTCAACAAACCAAAAAAGTACACTCTCTGATCTCTCTGTGTTTAATCCAGCTGAACAGGATTTTCACATAAACCACAGACAATCTGTCTATCAGCTGATTCATGTCATAAGTCTGTGGAGTATGGTTAATCTGCATTGTGCATGAAATATCTCATCAGCTGGTCCAGGAAAACAGAGAACTAACAGAACACCTGTTGCATGTAACAGCTAATTTGTCACTTCTGTGTGTAATCATCTTTTAAAGGTGTAATGCATACATATAAAGTTCATTGTAAAATGTATATAATGCACAGCCATTTGGCTTGCTACAGAATTATTCCAGAGGGGAGTATCACTGTGCCCGTGATTGCCTCCAGCGGCACTGTGCTTGCAGATGACATTGCATTACTTCCTGGTTGTCGCGATGAGCGCTATTCTTATTGGCCGCTGTTAATTTCCAGAGTGAGTCTCTGCCTACATGTTAGGCCTTATAGGTCTCAGCTTGCCTTTACTCCTGTGCCCTTTCGTGGTGTACCTGTGCGCTATAGCTTTTGTGATTCCAATGCTCTATTTCAGTGTATGACTCCTGGCTACGTTTTGACTTAGGCTTTGTTTCATCCCTGACTACTGCCTTCCATTCTGGTCTGACCTTTGGCTCCATCTGACTACCTGCTCTGGTCTGACTCCTGGCTTTGGCTGACTACCCACTCCGGTCTGACTCCTGGCTTTGGCTGACTACCCGCTCTGGTCTGACTCCTGGCTTTGGCTGACTACCCACTCCGGTCTGACTCCTAACTTTGGCTGACTACCCACTCCCTTCTGACCCCTGCTCCGGCTGACTATCCATCATTCTATCCTCATGGCCTACTGTCTCCGCTTGCACTCTCTGTGCTCTGTTGTCTACTCCGGCCAAGCGGTGCTCAGTCTGTGTCAGTCAGTGCCACTGGCATTCCTACTGTCTGTCGTTCCGTTCTGTGCCATTGAGTACCCTAGCGTTGTAAGGATTCTCAGTCACCACTGCCTGTTCCATTACCCTAGTGTTCTACGGATTCTCAATCACCGCTGCCTGTTCCGTTACTTTAGCATTCTACGGATACTCAGTCACCGCTGCCTGTTCCGTTACCCTAGCATTCTAGGGATTCTCAGTCACCACTGCCTGTTGGTTTACCCTAGCATTCTAGGGAGATCTGTCTCTGAGCTAAATCACCCTAGCATACTAGGGGATTTTCCCTCTATTCACAGGGGCTTCACAGCTGTTCCTGTACTAGTAGCTACTAGGGATGGTTGAAAATTTTCGTCTCGGACTGAAATCGGTGAATAATGGCACCTTCTGCTTGGCAAAAAAATTTCCCACGAAAAGTGCCATTTTTTCGCTTTTTCTGCCTTTTCCGCCCATTGAAATTAATGGGAAGAAAAATATTTCTATATCACACAAAAGTTTTCTACAGCCATATAAAAGTCTGTCAGGCTCTCACAGCAGCCATTCTGTGTTTGTGAGAGGAGGGAGCAGCATATTTCTTAGCCAGAGGAGAAAGGCAAATAAAGGGGAATTGAAGCTTAATCTAGGAAGTCATTTAAGTTGGACATTTGTTCTCTGTATTAGGGGACTCTGGGGGCACTCTAGGGTATAAGAAGGTAGGAAGGAGGTTGTCCCCCAAATACTTCAAAATTCCGTGTGACTGACAGGCAAGACACAGGCAACCTATGAAGAGTGAGGATGATGACAGGGCTATAAGGTTAGCAGGAAGTCAAAGGCTGTATCTTCTGCCACTTTTAAGGAGCACTGTGCCTGTCTATAAACTGAGAAAGCCATTGGAAAGTCTGACCCTGGACAAGTACAGATGTCAAAAATCACACAGTCACCCTATCAGTCATCCTTCAGTATCATTGCCCTTTCAAAGTCCAAGTCCCACTCACCATGCACACCTGTTTTGAGTACCCAGCAACACAGATTGTGTTAGATTTGATGAGTACCTCTGGTGCTGCTGTTATAAGTGCTGCACCTTTGACACCTAGTAGTAGTGGCAGTAGAATTACATCAACATCCAGCTCCAGTAGTTGTAGTAGTAGCAGACACATGACACATGACAGACAAAGCCAGGACAAATATATTAACAGCAGCACAGATGAGGAGGTGGAGGACGGATGTGAAGAAGGGTTGCCACCTTCTACCCCACTTGGGACCACTGCTATGGCCGATAAGTAATATGTGTCAAAAATCTGAGAAGGAGGATAGAGTATGACAATGGTACAAATACATTCACAAATCACACCATGCCAGTCCCCCACCACCACCACTACAATACATATCTGCCACATTGTAGGTTGTACTTTATTTTTTTTATTACTTGATATCATCCTGAATATGTGCCAGGGTCACTTAAGCAAAAAGTGTTGTGGACAAAGAACAAATGCATTCTGCATGCTAACACATTTTTCAAGCCATATTTTGCTGTAGGACTCACAACTTTGACTTTCAGCCACTTATTTATAAACTTCAGCCCTCAAAATAAGTAATATTACAATGGGTAATGTAGTACCTATAGGAAATATAGGCAAAAAATGTGTTAAAATAGGCGGAAAATGTGTTAACATAGGCGGAAAATTTGTTAAAATAGGCAAAAAGAAGGACATTTTTGCATAGGCGGAAAGGCTAAATTTTTAATGGGAAAAGCAAAAAACCAGCACGTTTTCGCATCGCAGGAAATTTTTCACACTTTTCGCCCACCCCTAGTAGCTACTACCATCCTCGCTACTATTATATACATTCAGTCAGAGTGGTATTTGCCTCTTTACAGTCGGGGATCCTGTGCTGCCTCCATATTTGGTCCTGTGAGGGATGGAGAAGTGCTATTCATATTTATTGTGTTCTTACTTTAATAAAGATATTGATTTTACTGTATCTGTACTTGTCAGTGTCCTTATTCCACAGTCACCCCATGACAGGGAGATGCACTAAGGTTTAATAAGGGTCAGGTTGCCAATATTGTAGTGTATTTGCACTGATGCCATCTTGTCACATGCAGAAAGTTAGAACCTACACAAAGGGAGGCTCGCACTAGCCAAATAAAGACTAACTTTGAAATAATAACTGACTCAAATAGTGTGGTACTCTCAAAGGACAATATATATATATATATACACTCTAAATTAGGGGAGTCAAAAGAAAACACCACACAGAAGTCCTTTATAATGAGGCACTCTACTCGAAGCAGTTGTCATTACAGTCATTCATATCTCTGTGAATACACCTCAAATACACTGTTATATCACCATGCATTTGCAATGTCTTCAACAGGTTTATTATGTTGCAGTGTTATGTTTCAACAATGGCTAATTTGCATATTTAAACACAGCTTAATTTTTCTGTTTTTCTACAGATTCTATGTGAGATGTGAACCACAGACTGCAGTTCTCCATAGAATTTAATAGTAACATCTTTATCACTTCTTGACAGTTTTGAATAAAGTAATTGCCTGTGAGGAATGTTCTTGTTTTACTCAGAAGGATGTGCAAAACCCCTTCTTTAACCTCTTAAGGACCCACGAGTGTCCTGTGTTCGTGGCCAGTTCTTAAGGGGTTAAGGAGTTAAGGAAGCAACAGAAATACATTTATTTATAGTCATCATTCGGCTCCATACTAGGGCTTTTATAAAGACAGATAATTGTACAAATTGACCCCTATTTATACCATTACCCAGTGTTTAAAAAGCCCCATAGCAAACAGAGAACATATGAACCCGTTAAAGACCATGGGTGTGTGCAGTGATTGGTAAAGCAATGTGTTGTACACTCATCTTGTCCTTATGGTGTGACATCATTCTTGTTTGTAAACAGTAGACAAAAAAATGAAAATCCGCACCATATAAATCCATACCGAGATAATCCCAAATCCATAAAACACACCATCTACAGACACATAAATCACTGAGCCAAGCAGTGACAAATCATATTACTTAAATAAAGCTAAGGAGGAAAATTACTTGTTGCTGTAATATAGGTGGAAGTTGAAAAAGCTGATTCATTAAACAACACTGTGCCACTAATGATATGTGAAAGCAAAGCAATTTGAATAAGCAAGAGACCAAAATAAAATGTTTATATTTAGAAGGCAACAGTAAAATGTTAGGAGTTGTCCATTTAGACCAAAATAAATGGTATTTTCTGCAGAAAGAACAGTTCCATGATCAAGTACAACTTTTAACACTCATGAATATGTATGAGCAAGATTACTGCTTGGTTAAATGAAATTGTGGCACAGAAAGCAATCTAAAGTATTATGCCGATTTGTATTGTCCACATAATATGTGGATGTGCATAAACACATCCACACCTGGGTTAGGGATGATATAATGCAAAAGAAATGTTAATTTATGAACCCCTTGAGTGACAAAGAGGTATCTAATGCATTTCAGTGGAATGCATTGGATACTATTCTGGCACTCAAAGTGTTAAACATAAAGGGAGTACACTAGAGCACGTGATTGTGCTAGTATATTCTAGTGCTTACACTCCTCTGTCACTAAAATTTGTAGGCCAGCAAGCGCCTCTCCAAAAGCATGCAGGGCACAGTGAAATGGATAAAGTTATGCAATTTCTATTGTGCCATAAACAACAAGCAGATGAAAGGAACACCCCAAAAGGCTCATACACTTCTATGCTATCCTTCCCTTGACGCATGTGGCATTCAGGGGAGATTTTTAGACCTAAATTAGTTTTAGTCAGGTGTAAGGCTAAGACATTTATTCCAGTGCCTGGTTTAGTGTGAGATTATATTAGTACACCCCCACATAGTCCTGTCAAGTGAACAATGGATGAATATGACAGGGATTGAGGGAGAGAGAGAAGGTGTCTGATACAACAAAGGAGGTGGTATCAGCAATCATATAGGAAAGAGACGGGGAGGGAGTTTGGGAAATGCCAAAAGTGGGAGTGTGGAGCCAGGTGTAAGAAGGATGCAGTAACAGGGAGCATCTAGAATAAGATGTCAGCAGTTGGGGACTCGAAAGTGGCAGATGGGCAGCATGGGGACAGTAAGGACAACAAGGAGCTAGCAGCTCAGAGTTTGAAGAGATTGGAGGTGGCATTGGGGAGCATGAAAAAAGAACAGCCAAGTGAGGCAGTGTGGGGAGGAAGGACTGGGCAGAGGGTATGTTGGGAATTGCATGGTAGATTGATGGGGAGTGTGGTCAAGTAGTCCTGCCACCTACAGAACATGAGCCTTTTTCACTAAAAAAACTCTCAGAAGTGGGTGTACCCTTGTTTTACTCAGGAGGATAAACTGTACAATATATATACATATTTTTACATATTAAGTGTTACTATCCTTTTAAGTCTGTTGACTGGCTAGGGTTTGCCACATAAGCCAAATGATGAATGTGCCTTAATTTACAAAAGAACTGGATTACATTGTAGTTGATAATGTATCAAGGGATTTTATCTAAAATGTCTCCTATAGACCTCACTGGAAATCTGTTAGATAAAACTAGTGATAACATAAAATGCAATATAATCTAGGACTTATTCATTCATCTATTATGAGACCTGAATGAGGATTTCAGTGAAAGTTGGCACCAGAAGAATGGATGATGGTGTTTCAAGATAACTTAGTGTCCTCGATTATGTCCTGTCTCCATATACTGTGTCACTGCAGAAAAGACTGATTTTAAGTGTAAGGCTTGCTTTAATTTGTGGGAGGGGCCGCAGGGTATTAAACCCGGCGGCTTCCCTGCATCCGGTGAGCCGGCGCTTCCGGGCACTGACACACGCGAAGGGAAGGTATCGATATCTTTCAGCATCTTCATCTAGACGGTCGGTGCTTCTTCCCTTGTTTACTTTCAGTCATTATTTCTTATGTATACATGTTTGCTAACCCTCCCTTGCCTTACATATCCAGCACTTTCAAGCACTTCCGATTTGGCCTTTGGTCGCCTAGTGACGCCATCACTACACGACCCAGAAGCATTGGCTTCTTGCACATTGATTCAGTATTCCAGGTGACTTGTTACCTCCTATCTGCCCATGTATATCCTCTCCTATTGCTCGTTCCATAAACACTTACCAGTTGTCAGCATGAAAGGGTCTACCAATTCATGTAATTATATCTGTATTCAAGCCTGTACTCCTGCATGGTCAGTGGCTCATATCTTGCTTGCTAAGCTCTTAATATCGTTGTACAATTCCAATTGGCTGGCCCTAAATCCTGTTCCCTATCTTTCTCTTCCGTCCAGTGTATGTGGCATTGTGCTATTTCAGTATTGGATGGAATAGAGACTAGGGATAGCATGCTATCTAGGAAGAAATGGAACAAATCTACTACCTTCTATGGAATAACTGCAGGTTCTTTTGGTTTACATGTGTCTGCTTAAAGATAGCAGTTTACAGTTATTCCAGGGTCTGTATAGTAATTATAATATAAGACGGAAGTGCTATGTTCTCATTATGTCATGCCTGTGCAACAGTGTACTTTGCAAGATTATAAATGTCATTTTCATTTTTTGAGACACATACTATGCAGCATGCACAATTCATCCAACCCTGTGGTGTCCAAGTGCTGGCTTAGATATTATGTGTGCTAGGAGCCTTGTCTTACTTATACCTATATTTTTTGAATTTTGGAATTCAGTTGTTCCTTAACATTATGTATTCCTTCCATGATCCTGGGCAGTACTGCTGTTCTTCTGCTCAGGGGCAGCCGTTAATGATGTAGGTTTTAATATAGTTTAGTACTATAGATATGTTTTTCTGCCAATAAATATCTCTGTCTACAGGTGCTTAAGGGTCTCTTGAGTAATAACTGTTCACCTTTCAAGTTTACTTAATCTGATTACCTATCTATTCTCCAGTGCAAGATTTTCCAGCATCCTCAGGTATCGTCTCTCTGTTTATCTATGTAACTATACAGCAGATTTCAGGATTTCACGGTTTAGTTATTACTACCCCGATCGTTTAGCAAGGTTATTTTTCTTGTTACACGTCGACTACTTTACCTGCCTATCCGATAATAGGTTATCCATAGGAAGTTAGTACTATCAGTTTTGCAATCCTAATTCATTTTATACCTTACCTCCCGTCAAGAGGCCAAAGGTACCACCTACCTCAATCGCTGAGGCCGACAAGGTGCATATGGTATTAGGTTCCCCTCAATCGCTGAGGGCATGGAACCTAATTAGTTAGTTTATTCATTATCAATTTTTCACCTACCTCAATCGCTGAGGCAGACAAGGTGTAGGATATTAAGTTTCCCTCAATCGCCGAGGGCTAGGAACCTAATTAGACTAATTTTTCTTTTTATATATTTTATCAATTTTCACCTACCTCTATCACTGGGTTCATCAAGGTGTTTTAGGTTATTAGGTTCCCCTCAATCGCTGAGGGCAAGGTAAATACCTAATCAATCTTAATTCATAGAATGATAACTCATATTTTTCTATCTTTCACCTACCTCGATCTCTGAGGCCTATAAGGTGCTTAGGGTATTAGGTTCCCCTCAATCGCTGGGGGCAAAGAACCTAATTAGTTATTCAGTAGATCATTAGTTCACATATTTGATGAGGCAGGCTAAATATTTTCGTACACCAGGAAGATTCCTAGTCACAATAAATAATCTATGTCTTAATTACCACTTCACTGGTTATGTTCCAAGCGTGTTTTCAGGGAGCACTCAACACGGCTACATTTGGGAAGGAGGCTTGTCTTTCCCGCCAAGCAGTGTCAGCTGCAGGCCTAGGGATAAGTTTTCACTTCTCAGTTTAGCCGACCACCTGCCACATGGTTTATGGTTCCATCAATGAAAAATTCATCTCTGTCTAGTCCAATTCATGTCTTGAGTATGCTGTTTTTGAGGCAAAATGACTGAGAGGGGAATTGGCCTATTCATTATGACTCCATCTACTGGAAGAATTCTACACTGCATGCTTTACTAACATCCACATGGAAACTGGTATTGCAATATTAATTATGTATTTTATTCTTGGTAGGATTGAAGAGTCAGCAGCTCAAGGATATGTGGAGCCAGATATTATTCTGGCTGAAGAGTCCGCTACTCCCAGGAATGCTAGTTCCCACTTTCAGGATCAGGCCCCTCCCATTCAGCCCTCATTTCGGTATTGGACTATATCTAAAATAATGGCTGAATTATCTCGGTGCCACATTCCCTACCCAGCTACTGCTAGGAAGGCAGAAGTATTCAGACTGCTGTTCCCATCAAAGGCCCATGCCCCTTCCCCTACTCCTGCTTTACCGCATCCCATAGATCATTCTACTCAACTGAATCACATGATGCAAATGTTGTCAGACATTACTTCCTCTATGTCAGATATGCAGTCTAGGATCCGGCCTCTGGAGAATAATTTCCGGTTCCCATCTGAAGGGCTGCTCCCTTGTCAGCCTAATCCTCCGCAAGGTAACCCCACCTTTCTGACGCATCCTCAAATTACTCTGGCCCATATGATTCCTGCCCATATCCGGAAAGATATTTTGGAGGGAAGAGATGTAAATCTAGTCTCCTTGCTTATCTCAACAAAAGATCTGACTGAAAACCGTACCATCAACTGCGGTGACGTTTCAGTCACACTAAAGGCCAAAGACTCTAGACTGTCTAAAAAACTGGCTATTCCAGAATTCATCTTGGCTTTTAGTGTATTTAGAGATGTACATTGCTCTTCCTTCCCTTCTCGCAGGCAGGAATTAGACCAATACCTTACCTTAAAGTAGATCTAGGGTAAAGGTATGGAGGTTTCCACTTTTACGAGTACCACCGGGCTTTTTCAGCCAAGGCACAATGGATTGGAGCTCACTGGATAATGAGCTTTTTTGCAGACACTTCGCTGGTATCCAAGCCCCAGTTTGTCAGCTCTGCAATTCTGCCAATCATACTCTGAATCTATGCCCTATGGCTGATTCCATTGGTCCTTCAACTTCCTCAGCAGTAGCTTCAGCAGCAGCTCCCCCTGTAGATACGCCCGCCCCCCCCCCCACAGTCTTTTGACAAACTAGGCCGGCAGATCCATTACTTAGGATCAACTCCAATATGTAACAACTTCAATACTAAGGGATGTTTTTTCAGTGCATGTCGTATGGCTCATGCTTGCTCTCTGTGCCGCAGGTCTCATTCCCAAGCCATTTGCCCTAGGAATCCGAGACACAATAAATGACTAATATCTGTCAACCTCAGTCTCTTGCAGTCTCTTCTTGCTAATCATCCTATCACGGCATCCGTGATTATGCGACATTTTGACAGTCTTATTACTGGTTCCTTCTCATTGGCTGCAATGTAAGCTCCTCCCAGTGACGGCCTTTTTATACCCTGGGCTGTCACTTAGTGTTTGCCCTTTCATGGTGTACCTGATGCCTAGCGCTAGTTCTGTTTGATACCAGTGTATGACCCCGGACTGCCTGACTACGCTCTTGTTACTGTTCCTGCTTCTGTGTACCGATTCAGATTGGCTGACGTTCCTGTTTCCTGTTCTGACCCAGCCCTGCTGACGTTCCTGCTCCGTGTACCGACCCGGCGAGATCGACGACCCTGCTCCGTGTACCGACCCGGAGAGACCGACGACCCTGCTCCGTATACCGACCCGGCTTGGCTGACATTCCTGTGCTGTGTACCGAATCGGCTTGGCTGTAGTTCCTGCTTCGTCCGTGCCTGGCTGGGCGAAGACCTGGCAGTGCCTGCTGCTATTTACTTTGCACATCTCTCATGTTACTGTGCCTTCCAGTGTTACAGTACTCCGTTACCATGTGCAGTCCAGTCCGTGGGTTTTGAGTCTCAGTGTGTCAGTGCTCCTCCACACCGTTCATTGAGCTCTTGCTCTTCAGCTTTGGGTTCAGTTGAGCGCATCCGGGAGTCTTCCGAGTCCTGACCATAGCGTTCATTAACCCCTTCGGGGGTGGTGCCTCGTGCCACTACTTGCTACACCAGTGTTGTTACATCTCCGGTATCTTGTGCGATTGGTATTCCACTCTAGGTACAGTTGGGTGCTTCCGGTTGCCTTCCATCTTAAAACCTATACGCACATTAACCCCTTCAAGGGTAACACAGGCACACGGTGGTGGATAGTCTCGGTAGGGCCTCCATTCCTGGCACGAGCTCTGACTCACTCTATTGTAGTCTCCGGTGGGCGTCCACCGTTGCAATCCTCCGTTCAGGTGAACCTTGCCTGAACTCTGCTGCCGTTCTGTCACTGTCGCCTCTTCCTGTCTATAGGCGACATTTGGCCTCCGCTATTCTGGGCTATTGAGTGAGTGGCTTCACTGGCATTACTAGACTCTGTTACACGGTATCTATCAAAGTTACCTGACCTGTGTCAGTATTGTGTTTGTAAGTACATACTGGACCCGTGTGGGTTAACTTGCTTGTAACCTGTCCTGTGTCAGTTATTGCTGCTATTGCTGGACCCGTGAGGGTTACATTATTCCTTGTGTGCTTTAATAAAATTGTGTTTTACCAACATCTACCGTGTCTGAGTGTACTGAACCGTAACACATCCAGACCACACCTTTACTAATTTAGTTATCTCAGGTTTTCAAGAGGGTTTCCACACAGGTCTCTTGGCTTCATCATCGGCCCCTTTGAGTCTCCCCCTTTTCCGGTATGGAGAGCTAATCCACTGGGCATTGCCAAAAGGAAATTATCTCTCAAAAAGCGCCTGATTGTGGATTTTTCAGCCCCTCACGCATCCTTACAGCTAAGTATTAATTCTCTGATTCTTTCTGACGAATTCAGCCTCAAATACCACTCCATCGAAGATGCCATGACCCTGATGAGAATGGGCAGGAAAGGTTGCTGGTTATCCAAAGTCGATATAGAAGATGCCTTCAAGCTCCTCCCAATACATCCTTCACTATGGCATCTTCAAGGCATAACATGGCATGAAGTGTATTATTTTTCAGTAAGATTGCCATTCGATCTCAAAAGTAGTCCTAAACTGTTCAACTGCTTTGCCAAATTACTTAACTGGATCATCTGTTTCCACGCTCACTGCCCAAATGTGATTCACTGCTTAGATGACTTCTTAATCATAGAGTCTCCTACAGAGCATCCAGCCGGTCTGTCCAATCTCATGTCTACTTTTCAGGAGTTGAGGGTCCCCATAGCTCCCAAGAAAACCTTCAGCCCTGATACTTCTGTTCAGTTTTTAGGAATTTGCCTCGACTCGGTCAAGATGGAAGCTTATCTGCCAACCGACAAATTAGAAAGAATCCAAGCCATACTCTATCAATTTCTTAACAGACCATCATGCACTAAGAAAGAATTGCAGTCCTTGTTAAGTCACTTACATTTTGCCAGGAGCATCATTCCTCAAGGGAGATCCTTTATTTCCCACCTCCTCTCTCTTCTTCCTATGTCCCAGGATGAGTTCACTTCCATTCACATTGATGACGCAGCGAGATCTGATTTGTCTATGTGGTCTTCATTTCTTAACCATTGCAATGGCCACTCCCTATTTTCTCAGCCTCTGAATATTTCCTCCAGTAGTTTTTTTCAGACTAATCAGCTTCTCAGGGATACGCAGCAATTTTCAATTCAGAATGGTTTGCAGCTCCTTGGCCCCCAGAAACTCAAAACCTTCCGGATTTTCTTCATTCTTCAGCTTTGTTCGAATTATATTCTGTAGTGTCAGCAGCAGTACATAACGGTCACTTGTGGATGGGGTAGACCAAGCTACAAGTTTATTGCTTATTAAAGGTAGATCTTCATCTCAGTATATCATGCTTTTCCTATGTACACTGACCTGGTTGTCTCGGTATTATAAATTTAGCATCCATAGCTCTTTTCTCCCAGGTACCTGAAACCAAGCAGCTGACTCTCTTTCTCGTCTTAATTTCCAGAAGTTCTTCAGATTGATGCCGTCAGACAACAACCCTCCCTCCACCGCCACTGTAAGAGCTAGTCGTGAAATGAGCTACTTCCTGTCCAAAGCAAATAATATAATGCTACGTGGTCTGGCTCCAAGCACAGTCTACTCTGCAACATTTCCTTGTTCTCACTAAATCACCCTGTCACTACTCAATTCCAGTAGTTCTTGCTTTTGCTACTTATTCTCACCAGTCCCTTAAATTGTCCCCTTTTACCATTAAGTTATATTTTGCTGGGATCCAACAACACCTAGCTCAAATGCAACCAAACTCACCTTCCTTGTTTGATTCCTATCAAGTTAAACTATTTCTTAAAAGCCTTTTCAAGAATCCACTAGCCCCTGCCCGTACTAGACTTCCTATTGATGACTCGCTCTTTAAAGGGATAGTAATACTTTGTTTTAACTTTATTTTGTAGGCATTAAAAAAACATGAAGAATGATATAAGTCTTATCTCTCAAACCTTTATGGTTTAAGAGATATTCACAAACAAAGTATCCCCCCCTGTTCAACCAGATCAGAAGGGAGGTGCCCAGGTAGACTGCAGAGAGGGACAATCTTCAATTAAGATAAGGGAAAAAGCTGAAAAACTTGTCAAGGGGGGAAGGGCTTTCATTATTTTCATACAAAGAATACTGTCCCCTTCTGTTATCTGTCTGGTCACACAACCAGATTCACATCTGAGAAGAGATGGCTTACACTAGGTAAAAGGGGCAGGGAGGGGAAACTTTTGCTTGTGAATATCTCATAAACCATAAAGGTTTGAGAGATAAGACTTATATCATTCTTCATGTTTTTTTAATGTCTACAAAATAAAGTTAAAACGAAGTATTACTATCCCTTTAAAGAGCGAGTCATCAATAGGAAGTCTAGTACGGTCAGGGGCTAGTGGATTCTTGAAAAGGCTTTTAAGAAATAGTTTAACTTGATAGGAATCAAACAGGGAAGGTGAGTTTGGTTGCATTTGAGCTAGGTGTTAAAACGAAGTATTACTATCCCTTTAAAAGTAGGCCCTTTCGATCCTAATACTAATATGTCTGGGGGTTTTTTGTGTTCTTGAGACCAGGTGAATTTTTGGCCTCTCTTGGTCAACAAACTTTCTTAAAGAAAGGGGACTTATCTGATCATGTAGAATATTTTAGCCTACACCTTTCACACTCAAAAACTGATCAAAGAGGCACGGCGTGAATATCAAATTCTTTCCCACTAACGATAATTGTTGTCAATACCAAGCATTCAGATACTGTCTAGTCTCGTCTCTGATCAACCAGTTAACAGACCCTTGCTTCCTACTTCTAATGGACCGCTCCAAATTAAGATACTCATTAAATTGATCAGGATACCCCTAACTCGCCTTGGTTTAAACCCTATGGCATTCGCTGGTCACTCCTTTAGAATAGGAGCTGCTTTGGCAGCCTCTAAGAATAATGTTCCACCTGACATTGTTCAGCATTTAGGAAGAACAAAATCTTATTGCTTCACCAGATATATACCTAATCGGCATCTAGAGATCAAAACAGCACTTTCTAATTTGTACAGTTAAATTTCAATAAACTTTCAAATGTCCAACTGTGTCTTTTCTTTTGGCCTCTTATCAGGTTGGTTGCCTCGTCATCACCCCAGGTCTAGGGGACCTGGGGTTTTCCAATATAAGATTCATTATTCAGGTACCATCAATGGGCGCTGGAGGCCCTGCCCACAAGTGGAAGGCTCGTCTGAATTTGTGGGAGGGGCCACAGGGTATTAAACCCGGTGGCTTCCCTGCATCCGGTGAGTCATCACTTCTGGTCCCCACCCTTTCTCCCTGTTTTCATATACTACTCTAAGGCCAATCCTCTAAACAGGTTGGCCACCTCATCATCACCCCTGGGGAACCTGGGGTTTTGCCATATAAGATTCATTATTCAGGTACCATCAATGGGCACCGGAGGCCCTGACCACAAGTATAATTTTGGCTCTGAATCTTCATTACAGCCACAAAAACTGTAGTTGTTATGATGACAATGACATGTATGGCAGCTTTGGACTCTGCACAGCATTTATGATGTGTATGAAATGTAAAATCCAATAAATCTTTAATAAAACTAGGTGACATACATGTACTGTCTTCAAATATGCATTAAATGATGTGTTTAATGAAATAACTTAAGGCAGATGAAAGACAAAGGCGAATGCATTTCATTTTATTCAAACTAAATTAAACCATTTGTAAAGGAAACTTAAGTATCTTCCAAGGAGATATATAAAATAGAAATAAAATCAGTTTAATAAAATTATTTTAATTATTTTCCACTATTTCCATTTATTTTCATGTGTTGTTCTCTTATACTGTCCATTTTATTTTCTGTAGGCTATTAAATATTGTGTATGCAGTGTATGTTGTAAAAGACTAATTAAAGTTCATAATAAAATGGTATTGTACAGAAAATATAATTCACACGTCTTCTACAAATGGAAACAGGTGCAGAAAGGTGGGAATTAAAAGTTCATTCAAAGCTATTAAATTAAATTATGCAATACATAATGCATGTATAAATGCTACTTCATAAAAATAAGTTGACATATTCTTTAATTGAGGGCTGCAGGATATCAATAATTAATACTTTAATTTTAAAAGCAAAAATCCATGATGTTTTTTTCTTTAATTTGTTCATCTAGCACTTTTCCAGAGTCCTTGGCTAAATAAAAATGATATATTTTTGCAAAACAATCAAAAGGAACTAAAATAACAGGAAACTAAACAGTTTAAATATCACATGTTCCAAACTAGATGTTATAACATTTTGAGTGCAGAGGGGTATGCAATACATTGTTTTGCAATGTGTTGCGTACCCCTCTGGCACTCAAAGGGTTAACCTGGTTTCTAACACATGAAGAAAGCTATTCTAGTATTTTTAGCCACTGATAAGTTGTTTTTAATTCTGTAACTTTTAACACTCTTGAAGACTTTATCCCCTTAATGTCCAGTTTGGCTCATTTCAATTTTGTTCAAAGTTAATGAAGTCTACAAGAGAGATGTAATCAGTTGCAGTATTCAAAGAGTTCACATTTAAAGGGGCAGGTGTATGCTCCAGTGGATGCCCTAAATTAAAGGGATAGTAATACTTTAATATTACTATTCTCCATATTGTAGCTATTTCAAAAATAATTTAATTGCCCCCAGGTTCATCCCTCAAACCTTTATGGTTTGAGAGATAACCGAACGCAAAGTTCCCGCTCCCTCCCCCTTCCCCGAAGTCAGTGTTGTATTGACTGCAGGGATATCCGGTCTTATTTGCATCAGGCGGCTCTGCTGCAGAGTCGAGCACATGTAGAAGACCGTTTCATTGAAATAATTATTTTTTACTAACGCAATCTCGGCTCAGCTGCAGAGCAGCAAGCCTGTTGTACGACAAACTTCCCCTGCAGTCAGTACAATGCTGACTTCAGGGAAGGGGGAGGGAGGGGGGAACTTTGCCTTCAGTTATCTCTCAAACCATAAAGGTTTGAGAGATGACACTGGAGGCAATTCAATTATTTTTGAAATATCTATAATATGGGGAATAGTAATATTCAAGTATTACTATCCCTTTAAGGGGGCATGTTTTGTTGCATATGGAAGGGAAAAAGTCATTTTTGCAAACAAGCACAAATCTCCACTTTTACCTGTGGGAATTCCCACCCATTCCCATAGAATTTTCCATCATTTTGTTAACACTCCTGAATTTCCAGCACAAATGGATCCATGTCCTTTTTTGTTTTCCAGAGGTGTGAAAACTTCCCACCTCAAAGCAAAAAAAAAATCCAGAATTTCCAGCTGTGAATTGTGATGTAGTTTAAGAGAAAGTGGAAGCAGTGGACAAAAAATAAAAATATTATTATTATTTGGAGTGTAGGCTAGTACTATGACCAGCACCAGGAAAAGCTGGATGGACCCTGATGCTACTGATGCTGCTGATACAGAAGTCAAGGAGGAAGTCAGCAGCTCCAGTGGTAAAGGGAGCCCATAACTTCGTGACCCAATGATTCACGTCCACACAGCATTGTCCTTCTGGGGAAGTATATTAAAGAGGACAGAACTGGCTAGCAGAATGAGCTGTATCACACATTAGATGCTTGTGCATGCTGCTACTACTGCCAGTGCTCCTTCTTGTGAGGACAACCCTCTGTCACACTTTTCATCCCCAACCAATCCCAAAGAACAGCAAGAGCCTGGTGGTCATGGTGATGAAAGTGAGGGTGATGGTGGAGCAGCTGGTATGGAGGAGAGTACAAGAGTGTTTTTGATGGAAAGCAATCACAAATTGGAGAAAGAGATGCAAATGTTGATGGACATCCCCCACCTCTAATAGCAGGGATATTGTAGGGTTTGGTGCTGCTATAATTTCTGCTGCAGAGTATCATGCCCCTCTCTCAGGATTGGTTCAGAGGCCTTTTTAGTCTTGGTGCCTGGAGTGCTCGTCCCTTAACTCTTGAGCCCCTTTCCTCAAGGTGAGCAGTGTTCCTGTGCACTGACCATTTTGTTGTGACCTGGATTGTTGATCTCGGCTTTTGTCTTCTCATTTTTAATTATCCAACTGAGCTCCTGCTATCAACCTGTCTTCCCTGATCTTCTGGTATTGACCTGAGCTGACTGACTTGTCTTCACTTCTCACTGATCTTCTGGCATCGACCTGGCTAGGCCGACCTGTCTTTGCATCAGACTGATCATCTGGCATCGACATGGCTAGATGGACCTGTCCTCATATCCAACTGATCTTCTGGCTTCTACTGGCCTGATATCCTGCCTGGCACCTCCAAGTTGTGGACTTCTGCCCAGGTGCCTGCAGCCTGCCTTCCAG
Source organism: Rhinophrynus dorsalis (assembly GCA_037306005.1). NCBI lineage: Eukaryota > Metazoa > Chordata > Amphibia > Anura > Rhinophrynidae > Rhinophrynus > Rhinophrynus dorsalis. The sequence continues at coordinate 91,748,630 of CM074723.1, read as the reverse complement.
AATTGTCTTTGGTCCAGTTCCTGCTTAACCTGGTTCTCGGTCTGTATTTGTTTGCTGACTTGCTTCCCGGACTGGCCATCTGCAATTGCTTCTTGATTTCTGTTCTTTTGGACTCTTGTCATTGGGAGGCTTGTGCTCCTGTGCTCAGAAGAAGCCTTCCACTGCTGTGTTTCCCATCTTTGCCCTCTAGTTTCATGCTCTAGCTTCTGGAGTTCAGAGTTGGAACTCAGGGTATGAGAGGAGAACCAAGCCAGATCCCATGGATCCAGCACATTTGGCTAGAATGCAGGCCTACCAAGACCAACAAGAACAGGTCTTATCTTCTCATGAAGTGCAAGTCCAGAGCCTGCAAAGAAAACTGGATGCAATCTTAGACCTGATTAGAGGTCTGGCCAGTACCTGTCAGAGACTTTGTCCTGGGGGAGCATAGAGGGTTAACTCTAATAGTAGAAATTAACTGAAATTCTGTTGAGGATGTGTTCAAATTACCTCATGTTTGAACAATGGGCCACTGGTCCAAGGTAGGGAGTGAAAATAACTGAATGTCATTTTAATGGCAGATTAATATTCAGTTGGAGACAAAATGTCTGTGAGAGACGAACTCCTTTATGTGAAAGACATAGCAAAATGACTGGTTTATGGGGTTTCTGATAACCTTCTGGCCTTTCTTAATTCTGATGAAAGCCATGTGATCTGTCACCTGTAAAATTTTAATATAGCGTAATGGTGCCATCTGCAGCCTTTATATTGTAAAATACTCATAATGTTTATGTTTGTATTTGATTAGCATAAGATATGAGTATCCAGTCAGGTCTGACTGGTGATGTCACGGTATAATGAGATGGATCTTTGTCCAATCATTAGAAAGAGGTGGGGATTACTGATAAGGCAAAAATTGCCAATATAATGCCAGGGCTTGACTTCCTGAAAAAGAAAACTCTGGGTTCCTGGGCTCTCTTGGCTGATGATCAAATTCCTGACCACTCCTTATAACTTCAAGAATCCACACTGATTGACCTGGTAATTATATTTTATTTATTCTAATTCTGCCTAATTTCAAAATAAGTATATTTCCTCGATATTTGAGGAAAATTATGTATATATATATATATATATATATATATTTGCCCATAGAAGCCTGGCCAGTTTTATGGAAAATATTATAATCTGCTATATTTAGCATAGTCATTAAGAAATTACGCAGAATTAATTAATTAATTTATTGTTATAAATTACCAGAGAGATCAATAAATAGAGATAGCACTGAGATATATTTATCCTTGTTTATATTAGTTAATATAATTTTGGTATGTCTAGAATATTGTGTTTCTGGTAAAATTATAATAGCTGATATTTAATCAAGGGAATTCTTGGAATTCATTTATTAACTCTCTAACTGCTGTTTGTCTATTTATTTGTGGCGTGCATTCTAAAGTTTTGTGAGGGTACTAGGCTTATATTTTGTAAATTGGAGGTTTTCATTTCTAATAGACAAAATAACTTCTGGGTGTGGCACCTATTTTAAACGAGTGGATTAACCCTTGGAGTGCATTTAGGTTTTATATATGTTGCTGTAGTCAAAATTATGATATATGTTGCATTACTAGACATATGTTACTGGATTAATTCTGGTAGATTATTTGTATAATCTCTGACTATATTAATTGCAATTTATATATTTTATTCAGAGGTATTCAATATTGAATTCAGTAGATAATTAAATTATAGTGATTTAAATCTGGGATTCTATTCCAGTTATTCCCTAAATTTGATTATTATTTATATATGATACAAGGAATTGTTAGAGGAATTATTTAATTCATCTCAATACCCCTTACATCATAATTGGCATAGTCTATACAGTTTCTGGGGCAGAGGTATTAAGAGACACTGCGGCCAACTGTATTATATTAATTGTAACAATCAATTAACCTTTTCTATGCTACTGAATGCAATTATTGTTATTATACCTCTGAATATACCTATGTGTGGTTAACCCTTGCACCGCTGGTAATCCTTATGGTAATAAGTGTGGTTTGGTTTTCTATGTACCTATTATAATTGCTAATCACTTATATATATATTTCATTGATAATTGTTATATACATAGTATATTGTATTTTAATAAAATATATATTTTTGCACAAATATGAAGGATTGATTCTTGTGATCAATTCATTACTGTGAAGTAGCGTGTCAATACATATTAAAGATAAAGTTCTCAAATTATTTTATATTGTCACTTGTCTATTTAAGTGAAGAAATCCAACCTGAGTGGTTCTCTGTTTTAACCCTTTGGATACCTTCATATAAATAGTCCGACAGATTTTGGAGGTCCCACCGAGATCTTTATATAGGATTGACACATTTGTCAAATAATTTTATTGGCAAATATATTGCACAGTAACATATTTGTGCTTAAACATGTCTCAGGCAACTTCTTCCGTGTCTGTTCCAATGGAACAGAGACCAGAAGAAGACATGAAATGGGCTGTAGAAGGGAGGTTAATTTATGCCATCCATTCTTGCCTCAAAATTAAAAGTGATGCACAGCAATGGTGTAATGATATAGAGCTAAGGGTGGAATGCCAATTTGATAAAATGTGGCATCCTGATAGCTTCTATTATCGAGCATTGAATAGGTATATAGATCAAACTAAGGCAAGGGATTTGGACATCCAGATTTTATTAATTGTGCCCGAATTGTTAACTATTATACTATTATAGGCTTCCAGAGAAACAAATTGGAGGCTAAGCAAAAAGGTATAGAGCCACTAAAACAAGCACTAAAGGCTCAGACTGAAAAGATCTCTGAGTTAGAGGAAGAGGTGCATAAATATGTTAAACTTGCAAACGCACAGGAAGAGCAAATTAAGTCTCTCCAGCACCAGGTAAATGGGCTAGAGAGAAGGCGTAAAGCAGCTCTCGAGGAAATGTGGTCTACTAAAGCACAGAATACTGCCATTAGTGCTAATATGTATCTACAAGGTGAGAAATACATTTTGCAAGAACACATTAGGCAACTCCAATCCCATTTAGACAAGCGGGTTCAGGACAATATAATATTGCGAGAGCAAGTGTTGGTATATCAGGCCAGTGATAATGCCCCTAAAGGGGATAAATCAGTGGATCTAGATATGTTTAATGTCTTGTCCAGCCAGATCCAGGAATTGTCAGAAAGAATGCAGGGCCTTACTGCTTCTGATTCTGACCATACCCCCTCTGAGATGGGACAGGATATTAGTCCTGACAAGGTAGTTCAGGCCCAACCAGCTATACCTAGCAGTCACCAGGATTACTCACCTGGGGAGGAGGGGGCTGTCAGTCCTCAGAAGTCACACTTCTTGCTGAAGTGTGATGATGAGGGTAACATCCCAGAGTAAGTCACACACCCTGCACCACGAAGCCTTTTAACAGGGCACAGATTACCCTCTAACAGGGAGCCAATGATCAAACCTAACAGGAGGACAATGCCCACACGGAGTAGGTTTGAACAAGAGGAACAGTCACCTTTAGTTGAAGGAACTAAAATAATAAGATTTCTTAGGGATACCGTGCCAGTTTTCCACCGAAAATCTAAAATATCCATTGTGAATCATTTAGACCGTTATACTGAAACACTTGCATCTCTAGACCTTCATTCTGACCGTCATAAAATGTATTACGTGCCTTGGGTTTTTGATGTTGCAGAGAATTTCTTTTTCAGTTCTTTAGCTAAGATGGATATCACTACCTGGGATGAAACAGTGGAACAGATAATCCTAGCGTTTGGTCCTTATAAAACTCGCCATGATGCTAAATGTGCTATATATGCACTAAAATGTAGGCCAGACCAGGACCCCAGGCAATTCTTGTCAGAGCTCAATTGTGCCTATGTCCTTGCAGATAAGGATGCAGATTTTCATTCATATGAATTTAGGGAACTATTCTTTAATGCTCTGCCGAGGTACATGAAAATTAATCTAGCTAGGGATTAATCCCCCCTGTTATCACTAGATTGGTTACTTACTCAAGCTATTAAGCTATATAATGTCCAGCAGAGTGAGAATACCCCAGTTAGGGACAAGAAGCCTGCCTCCCAGTGTGTAGCAGAAACATTGATTGAGGACAGTTTACCCTTTGAATCTGGCAAGAGAACCTATGCCGAGGTGTTAAAATCTCCACAGGTTCATAAACAGGCACCAGGACAGAAGGGACCTGCCTCTGTTAGTTCCCAGGGGTCTAATAACTCAAATGGTCAGAAACCATTTTTCAAGAGATCCCAGGGATACAACAAAAACCAAAATAGATCCAAGTTTCCCAGGAGGTTCAAAAAGAGTAAAAATTCTAATAATCAGGGGGCCCAGCAAAACCAGCAAAATAATAAGTCTGATTCTGGGAACCAAGGTCAGAAGCAGGTAAGTCTTAAGGTCCAGGTTAACAACCTAACATATATGGTGGCAAAAATGATGACTACTATGGCACAGCTAGGCCAAAGTCCCAGTTCTGATACCCAGCAAGGATCTAACCCTTTTTTAGGGACAGCCCCAGGAGTGGCGACTGCCACTCAATAACAGAACAGGGTAATGGTAACCAGGCCTTAGGGGAAAAGAATAACATTGCTTTACCCTATGTAAGTCCTACAATAACTGATAATGTTTTAACCAACAGGAATGCTAACACATTTTCTTTACAGGATGTAAATGCTTTGTGTGACTCTAACATTTCTTCCTTATCTCACCCACAGCCAAGTACACATAAGTCCATCCCTGATGATGTCACTTCTTTTCACTGTAGTTCTCCAGAACGGGTTGGAGGAGGAGGAGTGAAGGGGGATGCTGCAGCTGTACAACATGATCCAGTGGTCAGCAAGTCTGCTCCTGTAAATTCAGGAATTAACCCTTGCAGGCAGTGGAGGGATTATAAGACGATTTTACATCGTAATTATTTATGTAAAATGCATGAATATGAAGGAAGATACTTTATTGATGTTACATTGCAGGGCTTGATGACCTAATTATTTCCAGTCTCCTGGATACAGGGTCACAAGCTACCATCTTATCTAGCTCCCATTACCATCAAATTATGGAGGAAGCTTCTGTAAAGCCAGTGTTAAACGCATTTGATGGATCCCTAATAAGTGTAGGAGGTAACCCCTTAAACGTATTGGGAACCACATGGTTAAATTTTAAAATCTGTAACAAATCATTCACACATAAAGTCATAGTAGTTGAAGTCCCCTATAACAGGTTAATTATAGGTGCCGATTTACTACGGCGATTAAGTCCCGTCATAGACTGTGTGAACAATGTCATCTGGTTGCAGGTTAAAACCCCAATCAATTATGAGTGGGCATTGCAACGCCCCCATAGTAATGATCATGTGGTAGAGGAAAATAGGGACACTATTGAAATCCACTTTGTAAATAGCCAGAACCCTAACCTCACTGTTTTACAGATACCTAATACCGATGCTGAATATATGGAAGGTGATATCTCCATCAAGGCATTACCAGAACAGATTCAGAACGTGAAGCTAGAAGGCAATGTCTTAACCATCTCTCTTCACAGATCGCCCTCTGAACCAGCAGATCCAGAGAATCATTCTCAATATCTGACATCTATTGACAATACAGGGGGGTGAGTTGTTTGTTTCCTTACAGGTTAAAGACTTGGGGAGGATCAAACAGGCCAAACTAAATCTGAAATTGGAAAACAGTTACATTAGTAACAGCCTACTGATGGAGGTAAGAGATCTTATCCATATCAAGTATCTAGCACCATATGATAATTTGGCACATGACCTAGATGACGATGCTATGAGTTATAACATTGTTGCGAGATGTCTGTTATCTGTATCTCTAGGTGACAGGTCCGCCAAACATGTTTTTCTTGTAGTGGAGAATCCCCAACACCAGATATTTATAGGCAACCATTTAATACATCGTTTTGCCGCCCAGATTGATCTGGTGAATAACAACCTATGGACTAGGTTAGAAGGGAACCCTTGTGGATTTCAGGATGACTTAAAAGCCCTGAAGTCATGCCAACAGTTGCCATATGCAGTAAAGTTACAGGTAGCTAATAAGATCACTTTACCTGGAGGGGCAAGTCAGGTCCCCATATCCTTGCAGGTTTGTAGTGGTCAGAACCTTGATAACCCTGATGCATTAATATGTCTCTCAAATAGGGTTCAACAATTAGGAATTTCTGTATCACACACCCCTATGGTGAGTATTCGTAGAACACCAGTCCACATTGTGGTAAATAACATAACCCCACACAGTATGACCTTAGAGAAAGGAACTATAATAGGTTATGCTCTGGATTCAGAATACTATACATTTGGGTTTCAAAACCAAGTAATAGGCCTACTACCTGATAATTATCTGTCTGAGGAGCAACTGGTTGAGCAAATGTTTTACTCCCTTCCAGAGGGACTGTTTTCCATTCAATCTGTGTATCCATATAGCCCTGATACAGGTACATGCCGGCTTGAAGAATCCTCTCTGGTATTTGAACACCAGATGGAGGAACCAGAGTCCCAAGAATATCAGGAGGCTGTGGGTAAGGTAAGAGTCAATGCTCATGATTTATCTACACAGCTTGAGGAAACCTATGAGTTAGGTAAGCCTGAAGCATTTCCAGGTTTTAATGAGTTAGTAGAAGAGCAAATCTCTCTAGCCGATGCGTGCTCTGATGATTCTGAACGCCAACAGCTAAGGGAAATACTTATGGAATTCCAAGAGCTGTTTGCCAAGGATTCTTATGACTGTGGTTTAACAAACATACACGTCGCCCGCATACAAACTGACCCTAAGTTACCTCCTGTATATGTCAAACAGTACCGTCTTCCACTTGCGTACTATGACTCATTGGCAGAAATCATAAGGAACCTCAAAGAGAGGGGTATTATACGGCCAGTGCACAGCTCATATAATAACCCCATCTTGGGAATCCTTAAACCCAATGGTCAATGGCGTTTGTGTGCTGACTTAAGGCAACTGAATAAATGTGTATATATGTCTAGCTGGCCGGTGCCGTATATATAGATCAATGTTTGGCTCAGATGCAAGGGTCCAAATTCTTTACAGCAATTGACTGTGCCCAAGGGTACTAGACCATTAATGTCAGTAAGGAAGATCAATATAAGCTAGCTTTTACTTTTGGAGGAGTACAATATGCCTGGGTTAGAATGCCTTTTGGGTATATCAACTCAGGTCATGAATTTGCCGTTTTTATGCACAAGGCTATGCCTGATGCTATGGCTAGGGGGACTCTCTGTTATGTAGATGATGTCCTGATTAAAAGTACTACCTTCCAAAAGCATATCACAGAGATTAAATATGTATTTAATCAGCTAAAGGAAGCTGGTGTTAAACTGTCGCTCAAAAAGGCACAGATGTGCCGCACCAAAGTTAACTTTCTTGGTCATGAGGTGACCACCGAAGGGTTAAACCCACAAAGAAAGAAAGTGGAAGCGATAGTTAAATCCAAAACACCAACTAATCTCCATGAATTGAGATCCTTCCTAGGCACGATGAATTATTCTCGGAAGTATATTGATAATTATTCAGAAATAACTAAACCACTGTTGTTATTATTGAAGAAAGTTCAACCATGGATCTGGGGTGAATCTCAGGAACATGCCGTATCTGAGCTCAAGAGTAGACTCACCCAGGCTCCTTGTCTGGCTTATCCAGAAGGAGGTAAGCCATTTTTTCTTGAGACAGGATTCACTAATCTTAGTCTCAGTGGGGTTTTGTATCAAAAGCAGGATAACATGAATAGGTTATCGCATATGCTAGTAAATCCCTGTCTTCCGTGGAAATTAAATTTAATGACTGTGAGAAAGCTTTATTGGCTACTGTTTGGGCATTACAGAACTTTCAGAGTTTTATTCAGGGTGAGAAGATCATCATTGAAACCGCTCATCAGCCTTTGCAGTATTTGCAAAGTGACCGGATAAAGGAAGGACAACTCTCCAATAGTAGGATCACCGCTTGGACTTTATCCCTACAAGGATGGCCATTAGACATTAGGTATAAGCAAATTGCTAACAGTGGAGACGATTATCTTGAGGAACAATTGCTTTCCCCCTATAAGGCATTTGACGAGAATTATTGCACAACCTTACCAACCGCTTACATTGACGGGTGTTCCTACCATG